>OY856409.1:574602947-577117947 GCA_963693085.1 Alisma plantago-aquatica | reverse complement strand
CACGTTCTTCTACCTTCTTCTTCTTCCACGTTTCCGTCCAAACCCTAAACTTAGAGAAGCTCTGTCTTACGAGTAGAAGGGAGTGGTGGAGGTGGTTGTTATGGGGCATGAAGCTCCCACTTTGACCTAAGGGAACTCTTCCACCGTCTTCTTGCTCTAACCCTTGCGCAATACCCACAAGAAGTCAAAGATCTAGCTGCAGAACGATGGCTTAGCACTCATGGAACGGGCCAAGTTGGTCGTGGTTTTGAGTTCGGTTGAGAGAGGTGGGGATGGCGGAGGTAGGGAGCAAGTTCCTGCCCAGGATCAAGCTTCGGAGTGGCCGGAGGCACCCTGTAGAGCTTGCAGGTCGGCGGCAACCTGCAAATTGTGAGGTTGAAGGAGATCCAGCCCCATTTGACGATTATACCCTCTGATACACAAAGGAGCTGGTGGATGAGCTGGGGGTATAATAGTAAACTCAAATGCAGACAATGTTGCATGGAAACAGCCATGTGGCGCTCCCGGATTGGTCCAAAGTAAGTGAACTTTAAAAAATTCATAGTTAATTATTCGCAGCTCGGATTAGAACGCATAAAATATAAAAGTTGCTCAAAAAAACAAGGGGAGTTCATTAAAAATATAGTTGAAGCCTGATTCCTCTTGCAATTCGAAATGTAATGGAAGATGTCAACTTTAATGTATTAATGTTTAAAGAACCCTATTTTGAGATGAATAGTATATTTATAAGGGTTTAATGGATGATTAGAGTTGATAATAACTTGTTAATCATAAATAGATACATTAAGATCGAAAAACATGAACTTTGCATGCAATCTGTTTAACTTAGAGTTTATGTGCATAAATAGGCTTTAATGGACCTTGAAATCCTAATGTTGGTAATTAGGACTACTAATGGCTTTAATTATTCGATTTCATGCATAGAACTGAGTTTTCATGGTGATAAGCTATTTTGAGCATTAAAGTTCCTAATTTATGGATAAAAACCCTAAATGTAGTAATTAGGGTTTTCTCATGAATAAAAGGTAGAATTATGGCAAATCGAGTTCGTATGTGATTAAACCATAATGAACTTTGAATTGATGATAGATGCGCATAATGATCTTGTCATGGATTAAAAGGATAAAAATAATAGCTTTAATGTAAAAGAAGCTTAATGAAATTAATTAATGGTTAATGGTACCTTTAAATCCGAAAATAGGGTTATATGTTGTTAAGATAACCTTAATATTGAAGAATATATGAGATAATTAGGTTTTATGAGTAATTGCATAAAATTAGGGTTTAATATGGTAGAAGATAAAGGGAAACCCTAAATTGCAAAATGAAACCCTAAAATGGATATAGAAATCCTAGAAAGTGAATCCAAGTCAATAAAGTAGATTCTTGATAAAGTGTGTAATAAATAGAGTCCATATTCTTTTCAGGAATTATGTGATTGTTGAATTGCTTACTTGGATTGCTTTCTTGGTTGGATTTTCTTAATGATTGTGAAATCATCAAATCAGGTATGTGGTTACGCTTATGAATATTCCGAGTTAGTTTTCTGAGGGTTTGTCGAGGCTTTATCGGTTTCTTGAAATTAACTGTTGGATGCTTTTATTTCATGCAACTATTGAGTGACTATGACTATCACTATAAATGTATACATATAACTGGATTAGATCTGGGTCCACCCCTTTGGCGATGCAAAGGCTAAAAGGGATAACCTAGAGCAAGGTCTAGGCTATCATGAGTTAGAAAATGGGTTACACATGTGTAGTGCCATGAGACTCTTAGCATGCCATGAGTTAAGGAGTGGGCTACCTACGGGTAGTGTCATGTGACTCAGCCCTAGAAACTATCTCACCTATTAAGTGAGATCATGAGGGGTATAATGGGGATCTACCATAAGGAAGGTAGTATCCAGGTCCATTGCAGAGACAGCGTAGGGGATAGGGTATACTTGGATCGCACAATTATATTTAAAATGTAAAATTGGTTGTTAAATGATAATTGGCTGCAATACATTGTTATCCTAGTTGCATGATTATTGTTTCCCCCACATACCAGCTTCGGCTGACCGACGTTTTGTTTGTTGGCGTTTTAGGTACAAGCCAAAAGGACAAACAGTAACTCATCATATTGTGAAATACATGAAGTAATATACAAGGAGGATTAGTTAGAGTAGAGTCCATAAGTAGATAGAAGTTTAGAGATCCAAGTTTTCAAAAAAAGGTATGCAAAAGTTTATCTTTCTTACAGCTTTTCAGTTTAGTCTGTTAAAATTTAATAATTGTTCTCACTTAAATGCCAAACCTTTGATATGGAAATTATGGGTACGGCTTTGACCTCTCAGTCTCCCTTAATTGGGGGTTACCGGAAGGTGGGGTCATGACAATTGGTATCAGAGCATAGGTTCCTCACTTAACCATTAATAATTATTAAATTTTACAAACTCCATAGAACCCAAGGGAGTTATTAGAGGATTATCTGAAAGATGGAGGTGTCTAGAAAAGGATCACGACCGGGGGCTGGCAATATTTTCCTCCTTACCACTAGTCAGAATATGAGGACTCCCAAATCCATGTGACTGTCTGGCCAAAGTCTTAGGGTATGATTTGAAATAAGATACCTTTAGGACTCTCTCATCTTGTTCATCCCTTCTCAACTCAAAATTATATTAAGGACCTTAAGGATTAGGGTTTCCTCTCTTCTCCTCATCCTCTTGAGGTATGGGTAAGGTTGATAAGGATTAAGGAATTCTCCACCAAATTATTAAAAAGCATGTAAATAAGATGTCATGGACATAAGCTTAATAGAGTAAGCGTAAAAGAATAGATACATGCTTAGGTCGTATGACATAAGTTGTCATTGCCCTCAGGAGAGACCTGAGGCTAGACCTTCTTGTTAGGAGGATGAGTAGAGAAAGTTACTCTAGGAGATAGAGATATCCATTACAAGTAGAGACCTAGCACATCCTCTAAGGATGATGATAACCCTAACCCTAGGTGTTGGTTAGAGAGATATGAAGTGGTGAATAGATATCACGATAGACTGGGTGTTTGTGGGGACATGCCTTTGGATTGTCATATGAGCCATGAGAGGTGGGATGACCTCACACCTTTGGCAACCCAACCCTGGGAAGGGTCATGCATGTTTGAGCGAAGGATAGCTCCTTCATGGATGAGGTTATAGAAGAACCGATGGAAACCCCATGAGCTTGGAATAGTATGCACCCAGAGCACATCATGTAGTACAGGCAGTAGGTCGAAACCCAGGCTAAGGGAGCATGTTGGATAGCTGATGAGATAAGCATAAGGAATAATGGATAACTGTGGCATAAAACTCATAAAAACATAATTAACTAATGTGAAAGCGTTCACTAAGAAGCAGATTACCAAAAATCACTAAAAATTAAAACCATTTTATCAAGAGATCCATCAAAGGAAAACTTTCTCACATACAACCAAAGTAATATATTTACATTCTTGTTCAAAGGTACATATTCTGTATCATCTACTTCAGAGAACTACAATCATTAACTGTCCTGCTAAGCTAAACACAGGCAGTATAAAATCTCGAGGCAGTGAGTCAAAATCTCGAAAGCACTGACTACTACTCCGAGGACCTGAGAGTATAGAGACGACACATAGGACTTTATTTATATCTATACAAGACATAACATCCAGTGTCTCCACCTAAGACTTCACTGTTGTCTCTGATGTTGTTGTTGCTGCCCTTCACCTACTGAAGGATTCCTGCCTCCTCGTCCGCGTCCACCTAAAAATGTGATTCCCATGGGGGTGAGACAATTGTAAATTGCCCCAGTGAGAGATATAACTCTCCGCCAGAAACATTATTATTGCAGCTTAAGAATATAAATATACACAAAGGAATTATATCTGTTTGGTAGCAATTAATTCAATGTCTAACAGATTAGAACATCATTCTTATCAAAAGCAATACCGCTATAATTTGATAGAACAACATGTCACTTATCCTTTAAGGAATATGAAGAACATGTATAACATTTATTCACTATAGAATCATCACCACAACATTATCGTGTGACCCCCAAATGGTCTTGAGATCGTTTGGGTGATCCCCAAATGGTTTTGAAACCGTTTGGGTCAATCAACTCAAAACATCATCTCAATGAATTTCAAAATCAACACTTAGTCGATTAGGGTTTGCAATTAAGGAATCAATCACAATTGAAACCTTCAAGGTCAACCAATTGAAACCATTGGATCAAGATCCAAGTATCAAAGCATATATTTTCAAATGGTCAACCATCTCAAATGGTCAACCATTCCAAACGGCTTGGAACCCAAACCACCAAACGATTTGGTGAAACTATTTGGACTCTACATTGAAATCGTTTGCCCTAGATATTTGGGGAGGTGTGTGCTTATGATGATGTCATCATAATCAAGATCCAAACTCACGAAATATTCTGTGATTTCCATGGATATTGCATCAATCAACCAAACTTAATTTCAGAAATGTAGAAATGATCACCAATTGATAAGGAATTGATTGTAATAATAAAATTAAGGGTTCAAGTTATAAAACCCGCCTCCAATTGAGCTCCAAAGCTCCAAGATCACGGAAACAATGGTGGATGAAACTCCTTTCACTATTCCAAGGGTCGTCCTTAAGCTTTGAGTGAAAAGAATTAGTTAGAATTGAAGTGGGGATCGAGATATGAAGAAATCATGCATTGATTTTCGATTTTCACCATGGATTCAAGGTGAAAGGAGGTCAAGAACCTTACCAACAGGTTGGGGGTCATCCTCCGGATCCTCCACAGCTCCTTGGTCGTTTTCCAAGCAAGGGGAAAGAAAAGAATCCGAAAAGCTTTTGTTTTGTCTTGGAAAGGGTACTTTTATAAGAAAATTGATGAGATAGAAAATTCTTTATAAAAGACTTTTAATTCCAAAATTGTTGTCACCACTTGCCCCTTGGTTCCTTGCATTCAAGGGAATCTATATCCCCACCGAGTTCCCTTCCATTATCCATGAATTAAGGTAAAATAAATTAAGCACCTTAGCCCTTATAATAAGAATATCCATATTTGAGTGGAAATTCTTTTTCTTATTATAATGGTGAGTGGAATTTCACCTCCTTAGGATATGATCGTTCCTTTGCAATGCTTTAAGCTCATACACACACATCTGACTCCAACAATTTTAATTTTGGTTGAAGGCCCTTTAATTAATACATTCATTTTTGCCCTAAATTGAATTAGGGTTTCACTTAGGATTAAATCTTGATTATTTTAATATCAAGATTCTCTCTCCTCCAATCTTAATTCAAATGAGGCGCCCCTCTCATTTTATTTTCTCTACATGATGCCAAGAAACATTAGGGACCTTATTGAAGTGGTAATTTTCACATCGAACCCTAGGTTTTGGGTAAATTGCACTTTACACCAAAACTAGGTTTTAATGCACAAGGATTGCTTTACAAGCTTAATCTTGGTGCCCAAGCTTGTGAAAACCATACCACTACATCAT
Source organism: Alisma plantago-aquatica (assembly GCA_963693085.1). Classification (NCBI taxonomy): domain Eukaryota; kingdom Viridiplantae; phylum Streptophyta; class Magnoliopsida; order Alismatales; family Alismataceae; genus Alisma; species Alisma plantago-aquatica. The sequence goes on along the minus strand of OY856409.1, from coordinate 577,112,446 downwards.
ATTCATTATTATGATGTCTCAACATCAGAGGAACATCTTATCATGTAACATTTGCAATTTAACCCCTCAACTTGGGTAATTTGCACTTTAGTCCAAAATAAGCAAACATTGCTTCAACATTGTTCAAACAAGACCAAAATTGAAACATAAGTTTCTCATGAGCCCTAAATACTTTTCCCAAGATAAGATTAAGTATTTACTCAATCTTATTAGGCAAAACATCTAGGGTTAACACATAACCCAGGTCAGGGATGTTACAAATTATCCACCCCTTACAAGGATTTCGCCCTCGAAATCCCAGGAAAAAGGAGGAACAAATTTATTCATTTGTCATACTCTCAAGTCTCCACATAATATCTTAATATCATGTATGTATCATGGATCTATAATCCGCACAAGGTTCCTTTCATTAGTTCAACCTTATCAATGTTTATGTTTATGCAAAGCATAAACCCCTAAGATATGATGTCCATATTATTGAAAGGAAAAAGCATAAAAGAGCATACTTCTATCATCACCCAAGAATATTTATCAAAAGGAAAAACATATATATTCTAATAGAGATAATTCACTCAGTAATCCTTTATTCATAAAGTTCACTTAGCAAACTCTATGTAATTGGGAATGTTCACTTAGCTTTTCCTTTTTGTTGGGAATGTTCACATAGCTTTTCCTATTAATTGGGAATGTTCACATAGCTCTTCCTATTAGTTGGGAATGTTCACATAGTTTTTCCTTTTAATTAGGAATGTTCACATAGCTCTTCCTATTAATTGGGAATGTTCACATAGCTTTTCCTTTTAGTTAGGAATGTTCACATAGCTTTTCCTTTTAGTTGGGAATGTTCACATAGCTCTTCCTTTTAATTGGGAATGTTCACATAGATTTTCCTTTTAGTTAGTAATGTTCACATAGCTTTTCCTTTTAGTTGGGAATGTTCACATAGCTCTTCCTTTTAATTGGGAATGTTCACATAGATTTTCCTTTTAGTTAGGAATGTTCACATAGCTTTTCCTTTTAGTTGGGAATGTTCACATAGCTTTTCCTTTTAGTTGGGAATGTTCACATAGCTTTTCCTTTTAGTTGGGAATGTTCACATAGCTCTTCCTTTTAGTTGGGAATGTTCACATAGCTGTTCCTTTTAATTGGGAATGTTCACATAGCTCTTCCTTTTAATTGGGAATGTTCACATAGCTCTTCCTTTTAATTGGGAATGTTCACATAACTTTTCCTTTTAGTTAGGAATGTTCACATAGCTCTTCCTTTTAATTGGGAATGTTTACATAGCTCTTCCTATTAATTTAATTATACTCTCTAGATTGTTTCAGAATGACTACTTGATCAGAGTAATAAAAAAGATAACAATTTGAGAGTCTCATACTTGCCTTATCTTCAATAATCATATACATGGCCAGGGTATATAAGTATTGAGATTAGGTAGTATGCACTTTATTTGCTATCATATTCCTTACTTTTCATATCATTATACACACATGATTTTTCATTTCTTGAATTTTCTTCAGGCATCATTTCTATATCTCATCTTTCAACACACAGATAAGGGAGATTATAAAGCATTTTAAGGAATCACTAAGTAAAATGTAGATTCTCATCTTCCTTATGTCCTTATAGGACTAGTCAAAGGAAGCTCAAAAACAACTACTTTCATATCTTTAGCACATAGAAACATGAAATGAAGTATCAGGATGAATATATTTCATCTAAGTATTACCCTTCAAGGTCACCTACCACATTAGGGTGATTTCATCACATAGTGTCCAGTTATCTCATGTTGCTGCTTTTTCCTTCTCTTAGTGACTACTTCCCAAGTGCACTAGGCATTTGTTGCACTGGTGATACCAAAAGCTTTGGCTTTTCAGAATATTTAGGCAAATTTCTCTAAAATTATAGAGACCTTACCTTAATTCTCAACTTATTGCCCCTCCTTGGGCACTACCATCACAGATGTACTATTTGTCCAAACTTATGGCAGAGTCTACTTTCTCACCATATATTAATATTTCTCACATTTACACCGTTTTAACATGACCATGTCACTCAGGAATCCTTTCAAAGCCCAAAGTTCATGCATTAAAGACTGGTAACTTAGATTGTAATACTAGTATCCAGTCTTCTATATGCATCACTATTATCCTAATCTGCCCTTTAAGAGCATAACATAGGATTCTTTATCCTGATCAGGTCAAGACGGGAATCCCCATGCACTTGTACTTCTTTTGTCTGGTCCCATGCACCCTCTCCTGGTGCAACAACATTGCCTTTAGCAATGTGTTCCTCATGTTCTCCAGTCATTTTCAAGTTCTTCTCTCCTATTTGAGTAGAAGATACTATCAGATAAACTGGAAGACACTTAGAACAAACTCTACAACCTTAGTCCTATGTCTCTATAGACTCAACGAACCTAGAGCTCTCATACCACTTAATTGTGGCATACAACTCATAAAAACATAATTAACTAATGTGAAAGCGTTCACTAAGTAGCGGATTACCAAAAATCACTAAAAATGAAAACCTTTTTATCAAGAGATCCATCAAAGGAAAACTTTCTCACATAGAACCAAAGTAACATATTTACATTCTTGTTCAAAGGTACATATTCTGTATCATCTCCTTCAGAGAATTACAAGCATTAATTGTCCTGCTAAGCTAAACACAGGAAGTATAAAATCTCAAGGCACTGAGACAAAATCTCGAAAGCACTAACTACTACTCTGAGGACTTGAGAGTACAGAGACGACACATAGGACTCTATTTATATCTATACAAGACATAACAGCCAATGTCTCCACCTGAGACTTCACTGTTGTCCCTGCTGCTGTTGTTGCTGTCCTTCACCTACTGAAGGATTCCTGCCTCCTCATCCGCGTCCACCTAAAAATGTGATTCCCAAGGGGTGAGACAATTGTAAATTGCCCCAGTGAGAGATATAACTCTCCGCCAGAAACATTATTATTGCAGCTTAAGAAGATAAATATACACAAAGGAAGCCTATAAAATATTCTCAATAAACAAAGCATCATAGCCCATACCTGGATATGCTCATCTTTTCAACATATCTGCATGATTAGTAATCATGATACAATTTCATATTAGTACCATGCAATACAATGGTTATCTTATTCATTCATAACCCATTAGTCTGTAATTGAGCTTCACATAGGATTACTCTACATTAGATCTTCACATAGCATCACCCTGTATTAAGGTTTCACATAGCATTACCCTGCATTAGGGTTCACATATCATTAATTTGTATTAGGGCTTTACATAGAATTACCATGTATTAGGGTTCACATAGCATTAACTTGTCATAAGATTTCACATAGCATTACCTTGTATTAGGGATCACATAGCATTGACTTGTATTAAAGTTTCACATAGCATTACTCTGTATCAGGGTTCACATATCAAGGAATCCATATGAATAATCATAAGTATTCAATCATATTCTTTATTCTCATCATTCATCATTAACTGAATTATCAACACATAGCTTGAGTTTCTCTCTCTTCTTTACCAGAATATGATTACATCATAGTTTATAGGTTTAGATTAAACTTTTCATAAGGCATGTTAGCCTACATTCAACAGAGTACATTACATATCAACGTAACCATTGATATGACACATCTCATGTGTCATTCATCTAATTATATTGGACTTATAACACATCAAGGTATACTAGTATTGAGGTGTTGGTTGTGATATCTATCATACCTTGATGTATCACTTCCCTCAACACCTTCATCTTACTTGAGTTTATTCACTTAGCTTATATTAGGATATTCCTCATCCTAATACTTATGCACTAGATCATCACATTCATCATGCAAGGTAGTGGTCATTAGTCACTTCACTTAGAATATACAACCATTGCCAAAACTATGGACTCATCCTTAAGTTAGGAACTAACAAAATGGCCATACTAGGTCACTTGAAAATCAACTTCAAGTTGAGCATAGAGTACCATTGTCGTGTAGTCAAGAACGGTCGTGCAAGGGAAAGCCACCATAGTCGTGATACCTTGCACGGTCATGCTACCATGACCGTTTTACACCACCACAGCTGCCATCATCCAACCCATTAAGCTTAATTAAGAATAGTATTCTCCATATTTATAATTTGAGGATTCACATAGAATATTCCATACATTTGTGGATTTCACATAGTATTATTCTCCAATAGAGTTTTACATAATCATCCTTCTATATCAAGGATTCACCTAGTATTATGTGAAATTAGAATTTCACAACACATCACCCAGTGGAAGGACTTCACATAGAATTAGTAGCACAACCCTATATTAGGGTTTCATATACCTTTATCCCATTTTAGGGATTAGGGTTTATCATTCACATCCAAGTGGGGTTTCTCTTTCCTCATACCCAAATTAGGGTTAGGATATACAATTCCCATTAAATTAGGGTTTCCTTCGTTGTTACACTAAGTTAGGATTACCTCATCACCCTGGATTTATGATAACACTCAGCTTTGCCCTAGATTAGGGTTTCACACATAGCATTACTCTAATTAGGGTTAAGGCTCATTGATTAGGGTTTCATGATCTCATTATTATGGATTAACCATTATCACATAGTTTACTCATAATGAGAGAATTAGGGCTTAATTATATAAGCATTCATCTCTCTCATTCTCTCTCTCATCCTCTTTACGATGTTAACTACTCCAAGATTAATCTAGGTCAACTCTTCACTTGAGTACACATAGCTAGGGTTAACCTTCACAATCATCACGGGTCTACATCTTTAATGATCACATAGATGATTGACCTTTGATCATATTAGATGTCCAAATGGTCTAGTCAATTAAACCATCAATTATATAAGGAATTCAAAAGAATTGACCAATTAAACTTTCAATTCCATAAAGTGATCAATTGGGTTAACCATTGAAATCTTCAATTGCATTAAGTATCTAAATAGATTCACCATATTGAACCTTCAATTACATGAGATGTTAAAATGGATTAACCATGTTGATCTTCACAAAATCAATTACTTAGACCCTCAATGATCTTGGTTCTCATACATCAATTGGTTGAAAATCAATTGAACAAGTTATACTTGAAACCAATTGGACAAAGTAGGTATTCAAACCGTTTGCACTTTGGGTATCCAAACGGTTTGAGATCGTTTGTTCCCAAATGGTCTTGAGACCATTTCGACTCAAACGGTCTTGAGACCGTTTGGTCCAAACCTTTTCAAAACTGCATGGACCAAAAAGGTACTTCAACACTCAATCAGCTCAAGGTTTCAATCCATGGACCAATTATAAATCGAACCACTAAAGTATTCATCAATTGGACCAATGAATCACCATTCATTTAGACCTTCAATTTAGGGTTTTGAACCCAATTTAACTAGGTTTTATAATCAAGAAACCATCACTTAGGGTTTGAAATTGAGGATCCATCAATGGTTGACATTGTGGAATCAAATCGATTGAAATCAATGAACTATCATCATCACATGATATGACCTGACCTCAAACGGTCTTGTATGAACACCAAACTGTATTGAGACCATTTGGTTGATCTCCAAATGGTCTTGAGACCGTTTTCCCATTCCATCATCAAAATCCATGACATCCAATTTGGGTTTTGGACCATTGGATTGATTATCAAATCAGCACTTAGTTGCAATTCAATTTGGTACATTTGGACCTTCAAAAACTTATCCATACTTAACCCTATACCTCCAAACGGTCTTGTGTGACCCCCAAATGGTCTTGAGATCGTTTGGGTGATCCCTAAATTGTTTTGAAACCGTTTGGGTCAATCAACCCAAAACACCATCTCAATCAATTTCAAAATCAACACTTAGTCGATTAGGGTTTGCAATTAAGGAATCAATCACAATTTAAACCTTCAAGGTAAACCAATTTAAACCATTGGATCAAGATCCAAGTATCACAGCATATATTTTTAAATGGTCAACCATTCCAAATGGTTTCGAACCCAAACCACCAAATGGTTTGCAAACCGTTTGGTCACCAAACGGTTTGGTGAAACCGTTTGCACTCAACATTGAAACCGTTTGCCCTAGATATTTTGGGAGGTGTGTTCTTATGATGATGTCATCATCATAAAGCTCCAAACTCATGAAATATGATGTGATTTCCATGTATATTGCATCAATCAACAAAACTTAATTTCGGAAATGTAGAAATGATCACCAATTGATAAGGAATTGATTGCAATAATAAAATTAAGGGTTCAAGTTATAAAACCCGCCTCCAATTGAGATAAAAAGCTCCCAGATAACGGCAAAAATGGTGTATGCAACTCCTTTCACTATTCCAAGGGTCGTCCTTAAGCTTTGAGTGAAAAGAATTGGTTAGAATTGAAGAGGGGATTGAGATATGAAGAAATCATGCATTGATTTTTGATTTTCACCATGGATTCAAGGTGAAAGGAGGTCAAGAACCTTACCATCAGGTTGGGGGTCTTCCTCCTGATCCTCCACAGCTCCTTGGTCGTTTTCCAAGCAAGAGGAAAGAAAAGAATCTGAAAAAGCCTTTGTTTTAGCTTGGAAAGGGTACTTTTATAAGAAAATTGATGAGAGAGAACATTCTTTATAAAAGTCTTTTAATTCCAAAATTGTTGTCACCACTTCCCCCTTGGTTCCTTGCATGCAAGGGCATCTATATCCCCACCGAGTTCCCTTCCATTATCCATGAATTAAGGGAAAAGAAATTAAGCACCTTAACCCTTATAATAAGAATATCCATATTTGAGTGGAAATTCTTTTTCTTATTATAATGGTGAGTGGAATTTCACCTCCTTAGGATATGCTCGTGCCTTTGCAAGATTTTTAGCTCATCCACACACATATGAATCCAACCATTTTAATTTTGGTTGAAGTCCCTTTAATTAATACATTCATTTTTGCCCTAAATTGAATTAGGGTTTCACTTAGGATTAAATCTTGATTATTTTAATATCAAGATTCTCTCTCCTCCAATCTTAATTCAAATGAGGCACCCCTCTCATTTTCTTTGCTCTAAATGATGCCAAGAAACATTAGGGACCTTATTGAAGTGCTAATTTTCACATTGAACCCTATGTTTTGGGTAAATTGCACTTTACACCAAAACTAGGTTTTAATGCACAAGGATTGCATTACAAGCTTAATCTTGGTGCCCAAGCTTGTGAAAACCATACCACTACATCATATTCATTATTATGATGTCTCAACATCATAGGAACATATTATCATGTAACATTTGCAATTTAACCCTTCAACTTGGGTAATTTGCACTTTAGTCCAACATAAGCAAACATTGCTTCAACATTGTTCAAACAAGACCAAAACTGAAACATAAGTTTCATGAGCCCTAAATACTTTTCCCAAGATAAGATTAAGTATTTACTCAACCTTATTAGGAAAAACATCTAGGGTTAACACATAACCCTGGTCAGGGATGTTACAATAACCTTGAGTAAACATAAGCGTGAACATAGGCTTCACCCAGGTAGAGGATGCTTTTGAGGTTGATCCTTCATGAAGAGAGGACCTCTAATGGTGAGGTTGGTTGTAGGGTTAGCTCTAGAAAGAGAGATATAAACCAAACAAGAAGGTTGGAATCCTAGACTCTGAGATATGAGGAAAAGTAGGGAGTTGAGGATGATGCAACCTAAGTGGATGATAGTGGTCGCCACATGCTTGATCCCTAGAGGTTGATGATGTCTTGGTTTCCTTGAGAGGAACCAAAACCCTAGAGAGAGGATTATGCTTTTGGTACCTATGTGCCTATGGTATAAGTGTTTACCTGCTGAGATGAGACAAAGAGTGCCTTAGACCCTGAGGAGGTTTAGGTAACCAGGTTGTGAGGCCTTGTACCGAGTTGGTTGTCCTTGAGGAGGACTCAACTCTGAGGTGTGGCTCATATAAAAGGATCATAAGAGTACATGACATACCTTGGACATGCTTGATTCGTGGTTAAGAGATTGAGCATGCAGTTGGATACCCAAAGGAGAATCTAGGGTTCCTAGGCCTAAGAGGGGAAGTAGTGTATCCGATGCTCATGATGAGATTTGAGTCTCTATAGTTTCAAGCATAATAATCCTCATTTCTAGAGGAAAAAGAAACCCCTTAAGTTAAAGGTATGTTTGATGAACCCCTTACAACTAAGTTGATGACATGGGAAGGTATAATCTTGACCCAATGTTGAGGACAAGAATAAGTGTGACCTAGCATGGTTTAGAAGGTGGTCCGCTTGTATCTTAATGGCTTTCTAGGGTCAAGCATGCTCATATGGATGTAAACCATAAGGATGTTTGCGACCTTGTTGTCAAGAGTTGTAGTTTCCTCCCATCCTGGGAGAGGGACCCTTTTGTAGGGTGTATACCAGTTTTGTTGGTTTAAAGTAACCTAAAGAGGTCTCATAGGATCTTGAGAAGGTAAGTGAAAAGTACATGGTATGAAGACCAACCTCTAGACCCATAGATAGCCATCTATATGTGCATATGGATGTGTTACCATGGAGGTAACCGATATGGGGATTGACCAAGGTAGGCAGGTTGCCATGATCCCTATGAAAGGATGAAAGTCAACCCATGAATGCAGAGAGAGAGATGATGAAGGCTTGGGTAAGGTTCTAAGTTGAACATGTACTATAAGAGAATCCTAAGTCTATCCTAGGGTCAGGTAGGGATAAGACTGATGGAAGTAGGAGTTGCCTAATTCCCTAGTTGCACATGACCATAGGGTTGGGAGGTAACAACTATCATTGTCTGAGGGCCATGGGTTAGGAGATTGATCACCATGAACTCATGGGACCCAAAGGGCAGATGAGTAAGGCATTCTCTGGATGCATAAGGGAAGAGGTATGACCCCCAAAAGTGTCGGCACCCTATAGACCTAGAGGAGATGACTAAGGATTGTGTGGTGACCCAAGTAGGTTCGAGAACAATTTTCCATGGAACTAACTTTGATATCATGATGTTTGTGATGTAGAGACATAAGTTGCACGTTTCAACTTAGAATTGAAGGTGTACTGGCGATGTGGGATGTATCATCTCTACTCTTGGAACATGAATAACTTTGTGTTTGGACGGTCGCTAAATGCTTATTTCCTCTTGTTATGAGAAGGAGAGATGGGACAGTATGTATGCCATACACCAAGGATAAAAGATGATGCGAGTTGGAATGTTGCCATGAGATATGGGGACAGAGAAGATAACATACCCTGGTAAAGTGAATGATCCATGGATGGTTTGCAAACACTAAAGCGAAATGAAGTAGTCATCTTTTGAGAATGTTTTATCATGAGCTATGTGGAACTTACAAGTTATACCGGGTTGAGTTTGATCACCATGATGATGAAATCAGAGAGTGTTCTTAATGAATATAGACTTAGAGTTCGAGTTTGAGATGATAAGTGAAATACATGAAGGTGTATGTCATCAACATTACCTAATACATAAGAAGTGGTAATGGATGCTCTGGTTGAAGATATATCTGCCTAGTTTGGCTAGAAGAAGTTGTTAGACTAACCCTAAGTTTGGAAAAGAAGGTATGTTTGGCTAACACTAATGTAACGAGACCAGTTAATGGTTGTTTGGTTAGCCAGTCTAGTCCTTGATGCAATGAAAGGATGGTGGTAGGACCTCAGATGCACTTCGTTGGAAAAGAAGGTGATGAAACCCCGATAGAATGGTTTAGGGTTTTTGAGGTATTGATCTTGAAGAATAATGACATACAGGAGATCATGATTTTAAGATCACCATACACCATACTATGAAGATAATAAGTGGCAGTGGTACTTTAGATACCTAAGATAAAGTTGCATGTGGTATATGGCCATGCAAGCTGAGGGTGAAGGACGAACACTAGTAACCCAGTGCATTGATATAAAGGATTAAGAGTCCCCAAAAGAGAGAGGCAGTTCATCACTATGGATGTTGTAAGTCTCCCCTGGACCTAGGAAGGTTGAGATGCAATATGGGGTATGGTAGATCGTCTTACCCAGATGACATAAGAAAGAAAGAGTTCTGTCCAGGGATGGATTTGGATGAACTACTCATGAGAGAGATGATTCAACTACACCATGATGTGAGTTCAAAGGTCCTTGAGTTTGACCGAAAGGTTCCCTTCCAAAAGGAGGAAGTAGGTACATGAAGAACTCGATGTTAGTACAGTTCATCACCCCTAACTAATGGTTAGTATGATCCAGACTAAAAGGGTCTGATGAGAGCATATGTGCTTATTCAGGGTGATAGCTAGAGACAATTTTTGTCCTATGAAAGATGTGATGATAACCACCATAGCCAGTATCGGGATTTAAAGAAGCTCTGTAAGGGAGGTTACAATATGTCACACGTTGAATGTTCCTTAAGTGTTTTAGCCTCATAAGAGAGAGAATGATGCTAAGTGGTGGCTTGTGGAAAGCCTAAATTTCAAGTTTGAATAATGCTAGTGCCTTGTGTACCAATTTTGGTAAAAATTGCAACTTACCCAAAATGTAGGGTTGTTATGCAAATTACCACCTCTAGAGTATCCCTACTTCCTCTATGTATCATTTAGAGGAGAGATAAAGAAGGAGACACCAATAATGGTACTCATGGTAATGAAAAGACCAAGAGATGATGTATAGTTGAAGCCCTTACTTGAGTTGTATTGAGTTGTAGACTTGATATGGAAGTGCTTATCGGCCAAGGATCCATAGAGGGGATCCCATGTCGGTTTGTGAACTCTGGGCAAAGGCCATGATGGACTAAGCACCTCAAGGAGTGTTGGTCACCACTTCAATAAGGTGATGTTGGTGAAAGGACCACGTGATGGTTAGGAAAGGACCACAGTGCGTGTAGATGAAGTCGCTTTGATCGGGCAATGGCTGGAAGGAGCCTAGAGATGATGAGAGTCATGAACAGATGAAAAGTAGAATGACATGCAGTTCACTGTGGGAGAATAGGTGACATGAAAATCTGACCCCTCTAAGTTACGACTAAGAGAGCTGAGTCCCCGATACATGGGCTCACATGAGTCGGTTTGGTGGAGAAGGGTAAGTTTGATCTTACCCCTCAGGATAAAGTAATGTGTGATAAGTTCTAGGTGTCCAATTTAGAGCACTATGTGAGGTACCCAGACCATATGCTGAACAATGAACCTAGTGAGCCCCAAGGGAGGCTGAAATGGCATGGGTCACCTGTGCAGTTTATAGACGCTAGGATGAAAGAACTCAGATATGTGATGATAAAGGTTCTTTGGAAGTGCCATGGGTAGGGTAAAGCCACATAGGGGCCAATGATGGACATGGAAAAGTCTTATCCTGAATTGTTTGATTTCTTGATAGAATTTTGAGGACAAAGTTCCTATAAGAGAGGAAGGATGTTGCAACCCCAATTTTTGGGTTCATTTGCTGAGAAATGTAATTTCTCATATAATGATGTAATTCATTTTAAATAAATGGATTTCATTTACGATAGCCTTGATGGATGTTTTGTGGGCTTTATTGGCTATTGGGTCCAATAAAGAAACAGACAAAAGAAACTCCATTATTGAAAATGAAGAAAAGAAAAATGTGGAAACCTTTAGTGGGCACATCCAAAGAGGATTTCGTGCCTCTTGGGTTCCAAGGAGTCCAAAGTTGCAAAAAGAAAGTAATAAGAAAAGAAAAGATCAAATAAGTATTTCTTTATTAAGAAAGAAATTTAAAACAATGGTAAAATATGGGAAAGAAGTGAAAAGAGGAATAATTGGGTAATCCTTAGTGGAATTTCGTATCCCAAGGATTCCTAATGATAAAAGGAATACCAATGAGGAAAATAAAAGAGAAATAAAGAGAAATCCTCAAAAAGAAATATTTTAATAAGAAATATACATGATAATGAAGAATAATACATTTAGATGCATCTAGAAGGATAATGAGTATCCAATAAAAAGGATTTAGAAATAATAGAGTTTCTTGGGATCCAAGGAGTCCCAATAAAGAGGAAAGAAAGAGAAAATACCAAAATTGCAAACTAAAAGGGTAACGGGAATACATAATTAATGGAATTATGTGGTTTTATTAAGAAGGAGTATTTCCTACTTGAGGAGAATATAATTTCGAGGCCAATGAATTAAAAGACAAGAATAAAGAGAATAAGGGAGAAGAATTTCAAATTCCTAAATATCCATGCAATAAGGAAATATCAACGAAATAGGAGTTAATGAAGAGGGAAAGAGATGGTTACTTCACAACCAAGGAAAGTATGTTTCCTTTCGATTTTAGGACTTGAGTCCTCATGGAGGCACACCTTAGGGCTTCGTACTCTCCCCTATATAAGGGGTAGAGCCTTGGTTCAAAGGGGAGAGAGAACCCCACGTTCTTCTACCTTTCTCTTCTTCCATGTTTCCATCCAAACCCTAAACTTAGAGAAGCTCTGTCTTAGGAGCAGCAGGGAGTCATGGAGGGGGTTGTTATGAGGCATGAATCTCCCACTTTGACCTAAGGGAACTCTGCCACTGTCTTCTTGCTCTAACCCTTGCGCAATACCCGCAAGAAGTCAAAGACCTAGCTGCAGAACGACGGCTTGGCACTCATGGCACGTGCCAAGTTGGTTGTGGTTTTGAGTTCGGTTGAGAGAGGAGGAGGGTGGCGGAGGCAGGGAGCAAGTTCCCACCTAGGATCGAGCTTCGGAGTGACCGGAGGCACCCCGCGGAGCCTGTAGGTCGGCGACAACCTGCAAATCATGAGGTTGAAGGAGATCCAGCCCCGTTTGACGATTCTACCCTCTGAGACACAAAGGAGCTGGTGGCCGAGATGGGGGTATAATAGTAACTTGGTTATAAACTCAAACGCGGGCAATGTTGCACGCAAAAAGCCACATGGCGCTCCCGGATTGGTCCAAAGTAAGTGAACTTTACAAAATTCATAGTTAATTATTTTTAGCTCAAATTAGCACGCATAAAATATGAAAATTGCTCAGAAAGACAAGGGGAATCTACTAAAAATATAATTGAAGCCTGATTCCTCTTTCAATTAGAAATGTAATGGAAGATGTCAACTTTAATGTATTAATGTTTAAAGAACCCTATTTTGAGATGAATAGTATATTTATAAGGGTTTAATGGATGATTAGAGTTGATAATAACCTGTTAATCATAAAGAGATACATTAATATAAAAAAGATGAACTTTTCACACAATCCGTTTAATTTAGAGTTTATGTGCATAAATAGGCTTTAATGGGCCTTGAAATCCTAATGTTGGTAATTAGGACTACTAATGGCTTTAATTATTCGATTTGATGTATAGAACTGAGTTTTCATGGTGATAAGATATTTAGAGCATTAAAGTTCCTAATTTATGGATAAAAACCCTAAATGTAGTAATTAGGGTTTTCTCATGAATAAAAGGTAGAATTATGGCAAATCGAGTTCGTATGTGATTAAACCATAATGAACTTTGAATTGATGATAGATGCGCATAATGATCTTATCATGGATTAAAAGGATAAAAATAGTAGCTTTAATGTAAAAGAAGCTTAATGAAATTAATTAATGGTTAATGGTACCTTTAAATCCAAAAATAGGGTTATATGTTGTTAAGATAACCTTAATATTGAAGAATAGATGAGATAATTAGGGTTTATGAGTAATGGCATAAAATTAGGGTTTAATATGGTAGAAGATGAAGGGAAACCCTAAATTGCAAAATGAAACCCTAAAATGGATACAGAAACCCTAGAAAGTGAATCCAAGTCAATAAAGTAGATTCTTGATAAAGTGTGTAATAAGTAGAGTCCATATTCTTTTTAGGAATTATGTGATTGTTGAATTTCTTACATGGATTGCTTTCTTGGTTGGATTTGCTTAATGATTGTGAAATCATCAAATCAGGTATGTGGTTACGCTTATGAATATTCCGAGTTAGTTTTTCGAGGGTTTGTCGAGGCTTTATCAGTTGCTTGAAATTAACTATTAGATGCTTTTATTTCATGCAACTATAGAGTGACTATGACTATCACTATAAATGTATACATATAATTGGATTAGATCTGGGTCCACCCCTGTGGCTATGCAAAGGCTAAAAGGGATAACCTAGAGCAAGGTCTAGGCTATCATGAGTTAGAAACTGGGCTACAATGTGTAGTGCCATGAGACTCTTAGCATGCCATGAGTTAAGGAGTGGGCTACCTATGGGTAGTTTCATGTGACTCAGCCCTAGAAACTGTCTCACCTGTTAGGTGAGATCATGAGGGGTATAATGGGGATCTACCATAAGGAAGGTAGTATCCAGGTCCATTGCAGAAACGTAAAATTGGTTGTTAAATGATAATTGGTTGTAATACATTGTTATCCTAGTTGCATGATTATTATTTCCCCCACATACCAGCTTCGGCTGACCGACGTTTTGTTTGTCGGCCTTTTATGTACAAGCCAAAAGGACAAACAGTAAATCGTCATATTGTGAAATATATGAAGTAATTAATATACAAGGAGGAATAGTTAGAGTAGAGTCCATAAGTGGATAGAAGATTAGAGATCCAAGTTTTCAAAAAAAGGTATGCAAAAGTTTATCTTTCTTACAACTTTCCAGTTTAGTCTGTTAAAATTTAATAATTGTTCTTGGTTAAATGCCGAACCTTTGATCCGAAAATTATGGGTACGACTTCGACCTCTCGGTCTCCCTTAATTGGGGGTTACCGGAAGGTGGGGTCGTAACAGTTACTTTTCTGACTGAATAGTTAGTTTTGTGGACGCTCGAATAGCGAATTCCAGGTTACGTGTGCGGGTATTAAAGATATATATATATATATATATATATATATATATATATATATATATATATATATAAGCAGATAAATACTAAATATAAGGAGTTTACTTGGGCATTTGTAAGCCACTGATACAAAATAAAAAAAACTAATATAGATAACTAATTTTTAGTTTAAAAAATAATTTTATGGGCGTTGTTTTTGTTTTCTTTTGATGCATGACATGTACATATGTCCAAATGAGCTCAAATTTCATATATAGTGTATTCATAAGAAATTTAAGAAGATCAATAACTTCAATTTCATATCATTATAACATGATGAAAAATGACTTGAGTATATTACATCTTTAGTATAACATCATGAAAAATAAACTTCCACACTTTTCTAATTCTCTGTGTCTTTCTCTATGTATATGTAGTATTTAAAGACATACACAACTTATCACACGACCACAAACTGGCGGGACTATTGAAACCTAATGTAAGGCAGTTGGCCTGTAGTGAATATATTTTATTATAAAGAACAATACATAAAATACATAAAGCCTCAATATATGTAAATCATACATTTGTAAAATGTAGCTAACTATTAATCAGATTTACTTCACGGCGTGTGTGTCACGACCTTTTGACAAAGGTTTGTTGCCGTTCTGGTAATTTTTATCAATGACTATACGTGTGAATAAATAGGTTTTCTGAAGTAACAAAAATTTTCTATATAAAAACATATATTTAGCTTTAATGATGATTTCATATCCTAACTAATAGAATGATAAACCCCTAGTGGCGTGCCTATTTCACGCAGAGGCTATGGAACGGCAGGAAAAAGGAAGATACCCTTTGTTAGCGGGGTGTGCTTCTTCCGTATTTCTTGGACCCAAAAAGAACGAAGGAAAGTTCATTTGATTGAAAAATGAAGTGTTGATAGAAACATGTCAAAAGGATCCAAAAAATGGAATATAGTAGTGTTATAAACCTTAAGTATGTTGTATAATATTTCAGAGGATTGATTTTTCCATTTCAAAGGAGTTGGTAGCGCAATTTGTTGCTTAAGTATGTGATATGAAAGGGTAGACATGTCTTAGTTTGCCGGGAGCCAAAGAGACATGGCTCTTTGTGTGCTTGCAATATTAGCTGTCTGATAAGAGTTATTTTCTCCCGCTTCACATATTGGTGGTTTGTATCTACTACCTATAAAAAAGGCAGTCTCTGCTGCCTGATCAGTACCTACTTGCCTGTATGATTTTCACTTTTTTTTTACCGTTACAGGACTGCACGCTTGATTGCCACGTCCGAATGGGCTCTGTCAAATTTTGCCAGCATAATAGCTGGGCTTTAATTAAATAAAGAATTTACGGGGCACAGATAAGAATAAGAAAAATCTGTAAGCCTTGCGGTATAGTTGTAGAACTGCCCCCTCCCCCGACAGACTCGCGAACAAAAAACAAGACGGACGAAAAGATTGCCTGGCCCAGTGAAGATCCCGCCGCATCCAACTGACGCGGCAGCAAGCAGTGCAGAGTCATTTTTTTCCGCCATTGTTATCACAGTCGTGCTTCAGAGGTAGCAGTGGTGATCTTTGTTTCCTTTATTTTTTCCCGACAATTGCTCTGCTCTTTCGAACGACATATTATCTTTTCCCTGCCGTTTTATTTATTTACTGCGATAGCGCAGTCAACACCCAAAATACGCTACACATAACTACAGAACTTTTGTTTAGTATAATCCCCATCTTACGTCTTTATTCATATGATTTCGTAAATGGTTTGCGTTCTGGATCTGCCTCTACCCCACTGATCTGTCCTCGCATTTCCTATTTGGTTATCTGTCAGCTGTAGTAGAGCATGGGTGCCGAAAATCAATGACTTTGTTCATTCACAGGCCACGATGCCTTGAACTTGCATCGACCCCTTGCTAGCGATGTGATTAATAACCATCACATGCTTACATTATATTGCCCACGAGATTTATAACAGCAAATGATTTTGCTTCCTGGAATGTTAGGCATGTTTCAATATGTACACACACGTATCGTCTACATTGACTTGATATATTTTTTTGATGTACTTTCCTTTGAAACTTTGAAGGTGTTCTTCTTGCCACCGAATTTTCTACAACAAGGTCCAGCGAATACATGACATTTTCCTTGCTACGATACTGATGACTGTCATTCATTGCCGTCGACAGGACTTGACTGTAGGTGGCATAGTTTGTTCGGGGATACCAGAGGCAATTATCCAAGAGCGGCTGTTTCCGCAACATATCAAAACAGGCCCATGGTCGAGAATCCACTGATTGGGGCACTTTTGGTTTCTTGAAATTTCCACTGTTGGATTGCATTTTGGAATCCATTTTTAAAAAAAATTATGTTTGGTATGTAGGATTCAAAAAACAGCGGTAATTTTGGGATCTCTGGACATAAAAGTAGCACGTATTTTGGCTACCATTTACATTCTTTCGGACGTCAAAATCTAATTATTGTGGCTGACTGGTGGACCAAAAAGAAAAAAATTATATATTTTACAAATCTAGAAAAAATAATTTTTAAAACTTTAGATTGTTATTTACATCTATGTGATATTATTTTGTGCCCCATACTGGGAAGTATTGCCCTCAAGGGTTATATAATGACATGTACATAGCTAAAACATAATTGATATTTCCATCTAAGTAATCTTATTGCGTGACCCTTGAGAAGGAGTATTGTCCCAAAGATTTGATTCTCTTTTACATATACAGTGAAAGATTTGTTTTATTGTAGTTTATTAATAATATTCTTACTACTGATACATTTAGGATGAAATATTCTGATTTGCCCAGGAAAAGAAGGAGATTATACGGAAAAGAAAAAGAGAAAAATATGCAAATCTATAAGAAGAGAAAAAAGAAGCAACACTTGAGAAAAGTAGACAAAACTATGCTAGGAGAAAAATTGAAACAAATAATCAAAGTTTGAAAGAAGCAACTTTCGATCAACATATGCAATCTTCTACTTCTAGCAAATGGGAATTTGGATCAACATCAACTTCAACTGAAGAAAGATGTTTGACTTTCTCAGATCATATGAAGAGGCAAGATGAACAAATCAAAAAATTCTTCATAACAGATTTAGTTACACCAAAAGAGTCATATGAACTTCCTAATTGTAGACATTGTACTTATTGTCATGCAAAGAGATAGCCATATGAGGTCAAGATGTTTTGTTGCTATGATGGTGAAATTGTTTTGTCTACAAATGGTATTCCTCTAGAATTACTTCATTTATATACTTCATAAAAGAAAGAGGCTATTCACTTCAGACAATGCATACAGACGTATAATAATACATTTGCTTTTACATCTATAGGTGTGCACGAGGATAGAAATCTTTCAAAGAGAAATAGAGGGATATACACTTTTAAAATACAAGGACAAGTATATCACTTCATCAATAGAATGACACCAGAAAATAGACATCCATCACATTTACAACTATACTTCTACGATACTGATCATTAGATAGAACATAGGTTACATCAATCATCTAGATTGGAAGAAGATGTAGTAAAGATATTAGTCAATGCATTATGGCATAATCCATACTCAAAGTTTTTTCGAATCTTAAGGGATTTACATAACTCTTAAGAACTTGTAGATGTTTATCAAGTCCAACCCAGATGTTCATCAAGGAATTCATAATGCATCAACTTCTTCACAAGTTGCAGCAATTTGGAGTGAAAATGACAGTGACAACAATAGTGGCATAAATTTTGAAAGGGACATTCAAGTTTATTCTCATGTTGGGAGTAGTCATTGTGTCAACTACTACTATGGTTGTTATGATCCTCTACAATATCCTCTATTGTTTCCACATGGTGAGATCAGTTGGCATCAAGGAATTTCATGAATAGATAAAAAGACTGGACAATGGTTGTGTAATAGTTCATTATCTGATAACTCTTGAACTTCTACTACAAGAGGAAAAATGTAAAAGGAAAACCTATTCATTGATTATTCTACTTTTGAATAAAATGCATGTCTTTTTAGTTATGTTATTATTATCTTTCAACTCTAGAAAATAAGAAAAAATGAAGAAAAACAGTGTCATGTCGTGAGTACTATTGTTACAAGTTACAAATCAGAGATACAGATAGATCAATTTTGTTGCATTCTTGCAGACTTCTACAACAATATATTGTTGATATGTATGTAAAACTTGAAAATAGCTGTTTGGACTATATCAGAAGGGACCAACAAAAGATTCGAGTTGATCTATATCAAGGCGTCATAGATAGCTATAATGATGGATAAAAGAGTGGAACTAAATAGGAAAAAGAGTCATTCTTCTTGCATCTTTTATTGGTGGTCCAAGAGATATGCACCTACGTTATCTTGATGCCATGGCATTAGTCCAAAGGTATGGAAAACCTGACATATTTCTAACCTTTACATGTAATCCGCCATGGGTTGAGGTAAAGAGAGAACTACTACCTTTTGAAGAAGCACAAAATAGACCAAATCTACTTGCTAGAATTTTCAAAGAAAAACTAGAGAATTTGAAGGTTGATCTTTTCAAACGACATATATTTGGACATGTAGTTGCTCATGTTTATATAATAGAATATCAAAAAAGGGGACTTCTGCATACACATTTTCTTATCATTTTAGAAAAGGGATAAAAGATTACTACTCCTGACATATATGACAGATATGTATCTACTGAACTACCAGAAAAAGTAGATAGCCCACATCTATACAATATGGTTTTGAAGCATATGGTACATGGCCCATGTGGAATATTCAATCCAAGTAGTGTCTGTATGAAGGATGGAAAATGCAAAAAACACTATCCGAAAGATTTTTGTCCCATAACCAGACAAGCAAAAAATGCATACTCTTTGTATCGAAGAAGAGATACCGGTCATTTAGAAAAGGTGGGTTCCAACCAAATTGACAATCGTTGGATTGCTCTATATAATTCTTATTTGTTAGCAAAGTACAATTGTCATATAAATATCAAGATTTGTTCTACAATTAAAGCAGTGAAGTACTTATATAAGTACATATACAAAGGGCATGACCATGTATTGTTTCAATTGAATGAAAACCAAATAAGAATGTTGATGATGAAATTTTTCAATATGTATCTGGACGTTGGGTGTCAACACAAGAGGTAGCATGGAGAATTTATCAATTTTTTTTGAATGAAATGAATCCATCTGTATTGTCTCTACAACTTCATCTCGAAGATATGCAGACAATTACATTTCATGAAAATCAAGATTTATCAAGTATTATTGAAAATGAACATTTCTCTAGGACAATGCTAACAGAATATTTTAGAACAAACATCATCGATATGGAAGCTCAAAAGTACTTATACAAGGAACTCCCTGAGCATTATATCTGGAATAAGAATTATAAATCTTGGAATAGAAGAAAAAAAAGAATTCTATTAGAAGGATAACATTTGCAAGACCCACTGAGGGAGAACGATACTATTTGCGTTGTCTACTTAATCATGTAAAAGGTGCTAAATCTTTTCAGCATCTGAGTTTTGTCAATGGAACACAATGTAAAACATTTCAAGAGGTAGTTGAAAATTTTGGATTACTAGAAATTGATAATAGTATTGAAGAATGTCTTCATGAAGCAGTAATGTTCCAAATGCCTCCCAAGTCTGCGATAATTATTTTCTACCATAATTGTCTATTGTTCTTTTGTTAGTCCTACTGTGGAATAAGTTCAAAAACAAAATGAGTGAGGACTTCTATAATGTTGACCAAATAGATTAGACAAATGCACTCATGTCTGCTCTATAGAATATTAATGCATGCTTGGAGTCAATGGGAAAAAGTCTTTCAGACTTCAACTTACCATCTATTGTTGAAGATGAAGACGAGAAGTTATATAAAGAAGTAAAAGAGGAATTGAATATTGTTATATCTGAAGAAGACATTTTGGCAATTTCACAACTAATTCATGGTCAGAGTTGTGCTTATAGAATTATCATGGATAGATTGAACAATGGAGAACAGGGAGTCTTTTTCTTTGATAGTCCAGGAGGAATAGGAAAAATATTTTTATATCGTGCTTTACTTGCTAAAGTAAGATCATGTGGTCAGATAGCACTTGCAACTGCATCTCCTGGTGTTTCTACATCTCTACTACCATTTGGTCACACTGCACATTCAAGGTTTAAGATACCATTGAACACTGAAGAACAAAGAGTGAGCAATATTTCAAAGAAAAGTATTTTGGGTGAGTTTCTTCGAAGAACTAAGCTTATAGTATGGGATGAGGTATCTATGGCAAAAATGTAAGCAATTGAATCATAGGATCTTTTATTACAAGATATGACAAGAAATACATTACCTTTTGGAGGAAATGTTATTGTATTTGGTGGTGATTTCAGACAAATTCTTCCTGTTGTGCCAAAAGGAGGAAAAGAGCAAACAATTTTGGTAAGTTTTGTAAACTAAAAAGTATGGAAACACGTTGAGAAGTTGCAACTAATAGAAAATATGAGAACTATAGAAAATTTGTTGTTTACTGATTATTTGCTTCAAGTTGGAAATGGGACAAAAAAACTTATAGTTGGTGATCAAATTAAAATTCCTGGAGACATGGTCATTCCATATACAAATGAAACATCTTCTAAACATGAATTAGTGCATGCAATTTTTACTGAACTTACATGTAATGAAGAAAGGTTACGTTCTTTAACAAACCATGCAATTTTGACTACAAAAAATGAGTTTGCTGATTAAATAAATGATCTCTTGATTGAGAGATTCCCTGGTAAAATGAAAGAATACTTTAGCTTTGACTCAGTGATTGATAAGACCAATCAATTTCAAGAAGATGCATTTTTAAATTCTTTGACTCCTACTGGTCTTTCGCCTCACAAGCGGGTCCTCAAAAAAATTGTCCAATTATGTTACTCAGAAATATTGATCCTTTTGTAGGTCTTTGTAACAGTACACGACTTATTTGTAAAAGCTTCAATCGGAATATCATAGATGCTGAAATAGCAATTGGACATAAGAAAGGACAAAGAGTGTTCATTCCTAGGATTCCTCTGATGCCAAAGGACCATGAAAAATTTTCGTTTGCATTTAAAAGAGTATAATTTCTAATTCGGCTATGTTTTACAATGACAATCAATAAAGAACAAGGACAAACTCTAGCAAAAGTTGGCATATATTTACCTCGGCCAATATTCTCTCATGGCCAGTTATATGTTGCTCTATCTATAGTGAAATCACCAGCAGATCTAAAACTTATCATCAAACCAACATCCATGGAGAAGACAGTTACCATGACAACCAGAAATATAGTCTACAGTGAAATATTATCTTCTATTGGAATAATCTAGATACAAAGCATGTTTTTCCCTGCACGATGTCAATATCAATTACATCATGGTCAATTTTTTATCACATTTTTTTAAATGTACCCATTTTTCTCTTATATTGTGCTTATCACTAACATTTTCTATTTTCAACGACATGACAGTATTTGAAGCAGATGGTTAAATGTTATGGGATGCTACATTATAGGTGTATCCTGAGAATCTAATTTGATCATGATTTTGATGTCGTTAATTCTCTTTATTTGGGATAAACACAAGATTTTCTTTTCATGGGGCCCACACATGCAAATGCCAATCACGAGATATGTATCCTCAAACTCATAGACCTTAGCATAATTGCAAAATCCTCATGTTACTAACATTTAGGGACACCATCAATCTCAATTCACCAACTTACATTTCATCTTTTATGTATAAGTTGATATGAAGTAAGCATTCAACAATTGAAAGTTTTGAAGATCCAAGATGAAGATAACTACCGGTAATGTTCTATATAGTACAATGTTGATGTGTTATTTATCTTTTGGTGCAACAGAACAAAATATGTAAATAGTAATGTGTATGATATTACATACAAATATCAATCTTATATGTTTAAATATATAAAATGACATAACTGTAAGCACGTGCTCTCCTGCTCGTTTTTTCCAAAACGTAAACCGCAAGGGAGAGCTAGAGCTCTTAATCGTATATAGGTAGGACAATAACTGATATACGTTCAGAAGGATGATCAACACAGTAAGCTAGGCATTGTTGAATATTAAATTTATTATAGCTCAATATGACCAGTTATGGCCTGCGAAGTTGGTGTCCGAAGACGGCAAGACTCCTTCAATTGCTTAGAATTAACGCTATAGTCGGTCAACAGTTATGGCTTCATTTTGTATATATTTGTAGAAAAATATAAAGCTGGTAGAAAGAGGCAGGATCTTTGAAAATCTGGAAAGGGTCGGCGTATGAAAGTGTCAAAGCAAAGAAAGACACGAACAAGAGATGACGATAGCGATAGGTTGGATTAGTACAACATTCGCATCAAAAATAGTTCAAGAGATGAAGGACCGGAGAATATTGTGTCACGTACTACAAGTGATTCAACAAGACAACAATTTGTCCATCAGCAACAAGCAATGCTCCTCACGATGGTTTAAGATTATAAAAGGGAACAAGAACCATGACAATGCTACTCGTGATGGTAAAGGTAACGACATCTAAGGGCTTCCTAGTAAGCAAAATTTAGCTAACGATAACATTTAAGTCTCGAGAAGAGAGACAGAAAAAGAAACGCGGAAACGCTTTCTTAGCTTTTAACATAACTCCGACGCGGAAATGAATTAACCATGCAAGTCAGTACTCGCGTTTGGTGCAAAACCCATGTCACCAAGAAGACCCAATTATTCAAAATAAACGAATTCTAAGGCGAATAGTGTAGTGTATTATACACTATCTGGCACCCTTTGAGTGACTTTCATATCTTTATAAACCTGAGCTAAATATCTGACATAAAATAATAATATCCGATCGATCGTAGTGACATTTGTCCTTAATGATTGTATAATTAAATCGGGTAATAGTTTTATTCTCATGACGTTGATGTGTTATGTAATTGGCTTAAGGTTGTTTATACTTATCTATTTCTGTTCGTTTGATATTCGGAAGCACAGAATACAATAAAAAGACTCACCTAGTAGGATAAGATAACATATGTTCCCCAAAAGATCAAAGCGGATGAGGCATTGTTAATATAAGCCTATACTCGCACTGCCTCATCCATAAGATTACTTCCTCCATATGCTCTAGGAAAAATAGCATCAGGAGAGATTTCGTTATTGAGAAATACTATAAATTAAAAATCATTGGCAAAACATACAAACTGACTATGCTTCTCCTCTCTAAAAATACATCAATAAATCTCCATACATCATTCAATACAGTATCATGACCTCCACTATAATATACTAGATCTTTCTCTCTCTCTTTATAAATGTATATTCCAACTCTAGTTTACTATATTCTCTTATTCTTAATTTCAATTCCATAATTGAATGTGTTTTAATCTCTGATTGATTTAACTTGTGTACATGCAACTTTTTTTATTTCATCTATGCATCAATCCCTACCCTAACATTATGCTCATAATGTAGATGTCTCACTCACATTTCCACAACATCTAATTTTGTCCAATTTGGAGATCAAATGAATGAGTTATGTCTATTTGAAAATCCTGAGTTTTAAATCCATTTTCATCAATTTTCCTACTATATTTCTCAACCTTGGCCAGCCTTCGGGGCCAGACCCGTACTGCCCATGTGTCTGCTTCTCTTTTTCTCAATTTCTCTTCATTTCCTTCTGTGTATGATCTTGTTGGTATGTATGCCCAGAGAGCCAATCATATGGTGATTGTGATGGCATATTACATAAAAGATTTGATTAAAAATAATAAATGTCAACTTCCAATTCATTTTATTTCACTCAATTATGGGATAATGAGGAGACACAATGAAAGACTAGAGAATGACAATTATTCAATGAAGTATGACTTCAAGTACGTGACACGAACAATGAGATCATACAAATGTTAACAGTATGAACATTCTTATTATATCCCTGGTCGGTTGTTAGTGTGGAGGGCAGATAGACACCAATAACACTTAAGACTAGAGTATGCGTTGATTGATGACAAAATCTCATCAGTCATGATATGTGATATCAAACCAATTACACAGATACTTGTTAGGGAACAATGTATCATATAGACCCACAACTTGAGAGTGACACATGGAAATCATAGTTGGTGGTCATAGTCATCTCTCATAGTGAAGGTGGGAATCGTGGTTCTTAAACCTGAAGTCACTACACTCATCACATGTTGTTTGGTATACTTTGACATCATCCACTATGATCCTGAATAAGGGTTGCCATAAAGGTGATGATCAAATGCACTGTGACACATGGGGATGACTGTGAGGGATGTAGATGGGATTTGTCCCTCCTTCTGGAGTATGATACCCATTCTACTTGATAAGTGAGACAGAGAAACTCATATGTGTGCCCATGTGAATCAATATATATGATATTGAGGTCACATATATCTCAGACAGTTTGCTCTACGTTCAAGGAACATGGATTGAACATTGAGAGGATGGCATTTCTATGCCTTAAGTTCATTTCGAATATCAAAGATAAAGGAATTAGACAATCATTGTAACACCTAACACATATTAAAGGTTAAAGTTGTTCTCCAATTTCCCATTCGCGTGGGTAGTACTAACTTGTGACTAGGCACCACTCTTTGCTTGTGATGTCATAAACTAATTATCAACATTCACTGCCAATGCGATATGGGACTTATACGGTCACACACATAGGAATTTACCTAGAAGAGGAGTTTATCCAAGAATGATGTTTAAGTTTATTACTAAATATGTTTAGGTATTCAATTAAACAACCAATTAACTGAGTGGACTCAGAAACATCAAGATCAAGTGATGGACTGACTGGTTGAAGTGGCAGGCTGATTGGAAATTGAAATGGTTGAACTCTGCATGAGTCAGGACACCAACCAATTGGCTAAATCAGCTTGGGTTGGTGAGATGACTAGTTCACCAAGTGAACTGATCGACTCAGTCATGCCAACTAAAGCTTCTGGTGATTTTTCTAATTCCTGAGAATAGTTGATGATTTCACTTGTTCAATTTGATTGGTATAAGGAATAAATGTTGGTATTATTTGGAAACAAATTGTCAATTCAATTGTAATTGGGAAACAATGTGAAACAATCATCTCATTGAGTAAACCGATCATCTCACTGTCCCAGCCGACCAGTTCACCATTGAACTAACTGGTTCACCTGTGGTAGAGTAATTAATTGGAAATTTCAGTCCCTTCCACTCTCACAAAGACTGGGAACCCATACCCTAACCCCTCCTATAAATATAGAGGTATTGGGGGCTTCTCATAACACAACCCAATTGAATCTAACAATTGTTGTCCTCTCTGGTTGTGGTAACCAATAGAGAGCGCGAGCAAGTCCCACCTGCTAAAGGGAGGGATATTAAGGGAGAAATAATTATGAGAGAGCAAGTTGGTGGCTAGTATAGTAATAGTAGGGACATTTCCTTCCTATCTGTTTTAGTAGAACAACAAGAGTTTTAGGTTGTCCATGTAGACTTATCTAGAGGCGTGGATACTTTTCCCGATAGGAGGGAAACATCAAACTGCAGTATGTGGAGGAGTGGCTGCAGACACCATTTGAGTCTACTATCTGTGGTGAATAATCAGAGTTGCACAACCGCCTTCCAAGTAAAACTAGGAGTGTTGCACTACTGCAATGAGTTATGGTCATTGGACTTGCTTCAGAACCATTTATGAACACATTAAAGTATCCTTCTCATTACATATTGTTGACATGATCTTGGTATTCTGGGGAATATGGATAGATAATTTTTTGTTTTTTTCTGCCTACTTTGCGCCCATATTTCTTAACAGTGGTATCAGAGCCACGTCAATTATCTATGTTTTAGAATAATTGATATGATCAATTATTGGTTTATATCATTTATTTAATGCATATGATGCAAACACTTAAATTGAGAATGTGCAAATCTAATCAATGATCACATATAATCCCAAATACACACACACACACACGCACACACACACACACACACACACACACACACACATATATATATATATATATATATATATATATATATATATATATATGCATGTATGTAATTTATAGATGTTGCCCTAAAAGCGAGTTTTAATGGTGGATGTGTAGCGTGGTTATGGCCAATAACCCAAATATATGTGTATGGTTGGATGGTTTGGTTATTCATATTTTATCTTGGTTTGCATACTGAGACTCTACCTTCTCCTTCTCAATGTAAACATATTATTCTTTCCTACCTTTACTCCCCTCAAATGTTACTCGAGGTTTCTCTTTACTATGTAAGAAGTTTAATGGCAATATGATAGGTTCTTTTCTTACAATAAAGAATATGATGATCAACGTCAAGCGAGCCAAACATTTCACATGATGATCTGATCGGCTAAAAGAAGGAGGGTAGACCGTAGGAGGTGCAAACCAATCAGATGGAGGACCCAACCAAGCGTCTGGAGGTGTCCAGACACCAGTTGGACAGGAGGCTAATTGATCATTTCATGATACCAACCGACCAACCAAGATGCGAGAAGACTGGTTTAAGGGTTGAACCGATCAATTAGGACTGGAAAGAACAGATCTATACCAACAACAGGTTCATGTGATGTAGACCTAGGTGGTAGTAATTCCTTGTGTCTCCAAAGAATTATGTTAGTATGGCCATAACCATCAGTTTTTATTTTATATTGAGTGTTTACATTGTGGGAAATAGCATGTATTTGATAGGTACTATATATGTTGTGATAGGATAAAGTGTATATATATATATCATATGTGTGTGTATATATATGTATATATATACAAACTTGTTCAAATAAAATATTCAGTCTAAGATGATTTCCATTAGAGACACACATGAAAATCTTGATTGACTAACTATGGGCACCCCAAGGGTGGTGCATTGTCAATATCATGGAAGTGTGATGGTAATAATGTGGGCTTGTCAAGCGGGGTGCATTATTATTGTGTCATCTTTTGGGTTGTGCTTAATTGTGTGACCATAATGAGATTAAGCACTAGAGGCATACATCTGACTATGGAAAAGAGTTTCTCATATCATCTATCTAAGTATTGAAAAAGATGTAATGCACAAACATTGTCTACCTTAATGATTGATTATAGACACTGGCGTTGGTCAGGTAATAGTTGAATTATTTTGAATCTTGGCTCACTAGAAGATTGTATGATGCAATCTTCCAAATTTATATATGAGATCTATCAATTTGAGTAAAATAGTGAGAGTGCTAGTTAGTTAAATACCTAATCAACAACGTCAATATCAATCAAATCAAATCAAATCAAAAATGAGTTTTTGACAAAATTGCAAATTCTTTTGTAGAATCAAATGGAAACACAAAACAACATCTTTTCTTTGTGATCATTCCTTGAGAAGGACAAATCAAATGGGAACAACTTTCACGACTATTTTTAGGAAGTTTACAATTTTTCTCACATAAGGAAGTAAGCTCTATATCCTAGAGACACCAGATCCAGATGAACCTCTTCCCACTGCACCTAAGGCTTGAATGTATGCTTAAAAAAAGCATACTGAAGATGCCATTGATATCAAGTATCTAATGCTATGCTCCATGAATTATGAGTTGTGAAGGAAACATGAGAACATAGATGTTATTGACATTGTCACACATCTTAAGAACATGTTCCAAGATCAGGCAAGACAAGAGAGATATGATGTCTCCAAGGCGCTATACAAATGTAACATGACAGAAGGAGATCTAGTAGGTCCTCATGTACTCAATCTCCTTGGATATGTGGATAACCTTGTTAGAGTAGGATTCCCCTTGGGTTAATAGTTGGCCACTAATGTCATTCTACAATCTCTGCCAAAATCATATAGTCAGTTTGTCATGAACTTCTACATGAATGACTTTGACAAGTCATTGCCAGAGTTATTAGGCATATTGAGAACAACTGAGACACAAATGAAGAATGACAAGCTCAAGTATGTGATAATGATCAGCAAGACAAAGGGAAAATTTAAAGGCAAAGGCAAAGCTAAGAAGAGTTCTAAAGCTAGCCAGAAGCTGAAGTATTTAGATCTCAAGGCCAAGGGAGGAATAAAGAAAAGAGGTAATTTTCACCATTGTCACTAGCCTGGACATTGGGAAAGATATTGCCCTATCTTTCTAGATAAATTAAAGAAGAAGAAGAAGGTAAGGGCTGAAGCCTCTACTTTTGGTATAAATATTATAAGATAAATTTAGTTACTTCTTCATCTTGATATTTGATACCAAATGTAGATCTGACATACGTTGATGTACATCATCAGATAAGAAGTAGAGCCTTTATGAAAGAACAAGAGTGGACTTTGTGAAGCAAGAGTTGTTGCAAATTTAGTCTACATTTAAATTTATCTTAGCCCGTTGGGAATGTAATAGAGTTAGTTGAACTACTATTTCATTATGCCAATTAATATAAATATTTTACTCTATGCATCTTGTATGACATGGATGATAATGAATAAAGAGTTGTTGATACTTCTATTTCAAAGATGTGATCGTGTATGGCAATGCCCTAAACATCTAATGATCTTTATATGAAAGAATCTAAAGATTAATGTTTATAAGATAAATATCAAAGGGTTATAATTGGTAACTCAAACAATATATTGAAAGTCAACTAGAGCACATATATATGAAATGCATGCCTAAAATTCATATTGATGATTATCTAGACTCTTTTAGTTAGTTTGCACCAATAAGAGACATGCATGCCTTATTTTTGAGAAATATGACAAAAAAATCCTTCACTAACTGTAGTGGGAGGATATACATTCTAATCGGACTTATACATAATGATATATGAAGATCTTATAGAATAAATGTAATGACTCCCTCCCCATGTTATCCTCTATTCAGATGGACTGAGAGGGAAAGGGCCATTACCTTCATTACAAGATCAAAGGTTTAATAATTAAACAAAAATAATTAATACATTTCACTAAATAGGAATGAGTTTGGTACAATATGAAATATAAAATTTCCAACATGGTTACAAAATATGAATTTCTAGAGTTTACCATATGAAGCACATCCATCTAACTATATCCTCTAGGATTTACAATAAATTTCTTTGTTTGATGCCTTCTTCTCTGGGTGTCCATCTTTTGTCATATTTGCATATTACAGTAGATTGTCCTAAAAGACCGACAAACAAAACAATCGGTCAGTATAACAAGTTATACTGGTATTTGGGGGAAATAAAAAGTTTGCATATACTTGTAACAACATATTCACAACAATTTTTGTTACTAATCAAAATTATCCCTTTCTTCATAACTTCTGAGACCATTTTACTCAACCTTTGAGATACCCTCTCTTTGGGTTTTTGTCCCTACAGAAAACTGTAGGCCACTTATCAATCTGGATCCAAGTGCCATGTTGGTCTTCCCAATCTGGGCCCTACCTTGATATGACCTTCCCAATATGAGGCATGGTCTCATATGACCTTCCCAATCTGGGGTCGGGCTTGACCTTCCCAATCCGAGTCCTGGTCTTTATTCATCACCATGAATTTTCATTTCTTTCCATTCAAACCTCCAGAGTTGGTATGGGGGGTTCAAGCAAGTTATAAGCATGATTCGTGATAGCCGGAGTGACTTTATAGATTGCAGACAATAAATAGCATCCAAGCATTTTAATTTCAAGCAATCTGGTAAAACCTCAGAAAATGACAAGAAACTAGAGTGATTAGTCATAGACGTAATGACATACCTTGATCAGGTGTTCTTGATGTCCATGCAAGAGCAATCAGGAATAACCAAACCAGCAACCAAGTAATTTATCCTAAAAGTTGAAGTATACACCCATGTATTATTATCTTATCCAAATCATCATTAAGACTGACTTGGTCCCAAGTTAGGGTTTTGGCCTTCCTAAACCCTATTTATCACTTTTAGTGACTTTTGAGTTGGTAAACCCTAATCTTATCATTAATTGCACTTCTAATCTCAAGGAAACCCTAATTATCCAAATCACAGGTTGCTAAGTTTACATAAGTTTCAAGTTGCTCTTTTTATTCATAAAATATCAATATTTTATTATTAATATCATGTGAATACATTTGGATCATCAACAGGTAGAACTTCGGGTTCTACTACAATAAATACATTAAATTTACTAACTTTAGGTACTTTAAAAACTAAAAGCAGACTGAGGAAGTGCACATATTTTATTTAAATTCTATTTGTACTCCAGATCAATTTTCATATATAACATGTCATCATCTAAGTTACCAATAATTTATTAGAATTATTTCAAGATATGTATTAATCAACCAATAAGAGAGTGCTAGTCACCTTCATCTATTGGGCCACGCAGGCTCAACGTAGACATTAGCCTGCAACCACCTTGGTCGGTCGGTCCATGCTGGAGGCTCTTGATTAAGGTCCCAAAAGACCAACATACCCTCTCCCAGTGATCACATGTGATCACGCTTACTAGGGTAGTTTGGTCATTTAGTCGGCGGTCTTCTCCTACCTCACGACATCTACAGAGGCTAGCCCTAGGCAAATCAAACTTCATGTTGACTCCACATTGTAGGGAACTGAAGGGTGGGAGAAATATGTGGACTCCTCCACTGGTCCTAGATGAACTCATCGGCGGTGACGATATTGCCTAAGAGGCATGAGCACGGGAAAAAGCTTCAAGTGTATTTGTCAGTGGAAACCGGGGAACAGAGATCATGGGCATTGATAGAAGAGCAACTTCTCACACCCTGGACTTTGCGATAAGGTTTCCATGGGTTTGTTAGGAGGTTGTTGAAAACTACTAGAGGGGGGGTGAATAGAGTTTTATAAAGATTTTAATAATAATTTAAACTCAAACAACCACGATGAAGATATTGGACAAGGAGACACAAGGTTTAGAGTGGTTCCAACTATAGCAAATACTATAGCCGTCAGTCCACTACCCGGTTGCTTACCCAACTGGGATTTGAAAAGAAATTTATTTTATTACCTCGCAAGGACTTTACATAAAATACAATTTCTTTTCCCAAACCCTTCAAGCAGCCTTCACCTAGAAGTAATCGCCCAACCTTGAAGCAGCCTTCCCTTAAAGTAGATGCACCAACTCCCGTTGCACCAGCCTTCTGAAGTAGCTTCCCTGGCGATAGCCTTCTTGAAGTAGCTTGAAGTCCCCTTCTCCACCTGAGAAGTCAACCCTCTCCAATCCGCAGCCTCCAACCCTAGGAGTAGCAAGGAGAGTACAAAAGATAAAAAGGAACAAGAAGGAAAATAGAAATTACAATACCGTTGTAAGCACAAGGCTTGATTTGCCTATATCAAGCGTATAGATCTCCTAACCAATGTGTATGACAATGTGATTGTAGTGGATAGGAGATACTAGCCTATAGGACACGAAATGGGAGCAATAGGAATGAATGGTAAGTGTAGGAATTGCTCTATTGCTCTAAAACAGATTGCAAGTGTGTATTCAAGCTCAAGTATAGCACAAGTGTAGCTTAGGTGTCATTTAGTGTCCTAAGACATGTCCTATTTATAGGAGTGGCCTATGGATGCTTAAGGACGTTCTAGACAACTTCTAGGGGCTTCTAAGTGCTTAACTAGCTGTTAGATATAAGTTAGGTGCATTAGTAACGGCTAGTTACTTTATTCTGCAGTTGCTGTCAGAGACCATCTCGGTCGACAAATTGTCGACCGAGATACCTACTCGGTCGAAGTTTTGTTGACCGACGGGCTCTCTGGATCAATGTTCATTTGCAACTGCCAACTACTTTGTCAGCTGTGTCTAACGGCTACTTGGGTCATTCTCGGTCGAGAAGTTTGTCGACCGAGAGTGTCTCGGTCGAGGAGTGTGGTCGACCGAGATTGACCCTGTTTCAATCTTTCAATTAAGGCACTATGTGTGTGAGTGAGTGTGCATATATGAACTTATTTGAAAGGGATGACCTATCTAAGTGTGGTGATTAGCTAGGGAAGATCTAACGCTTGATTTACATGAAGTCTAAGTACTTGTACATTATATGTTTGTACAAGTTTACAATTGATTACATTGCATGACATTTACAATCATTCAAGCGTATAGTTTCCCTAGAATCTTTGTCATCCACTTTATTCCTGCAACACTCAAGTAGCACATTAGATCAACAAGAATGAAATGTTTGTCATCATCGAAATAAAGGGATTTATCATAATGTCCAATTTATCCAACAATCTCCCCCTTTTTGAAGATGACAAACATTTCCTAAATATGAAATAAGGAATATAAAGCATGTGAGTTTCATACCTGAAATTTACCTTTTGTAGCCATTCTTGTTTTTGCAAGTGAATGCTAGCCATCAAGATGAAACTCATTTATATTTTTGATTTTATATTCTTTCTCCCCCTTTGTCATTTCAAAAAGATATCCAAGTTGAATATTTTATTTTTCTTCTCCCCCTTAATTTTATATTATGTTAAGCCTTGAAATGATATGAGATTCCCTTAAGCTTATGACAAATGTATATTTATTTCTCATTTATCAAGGGATGTTAAGCCCTAAATTAAATGAGAGTCCTTTAATCTTAGAGTACATAAAAAATGTCTCCAACCAAATACAAGGGATGTTAAGCCCTGATTTGTTTAGAGAGTTCCTTTAAGAGCAAGATATATCATTCTGATGAAATACAAATTACTTTTAAGAATCCGAAGGTCATAACAAACTCCAAATGATGTTAACAATGTTTTTGTAGGCTTCATAATCAAATTTGTTTTTATAAGCTCCCCCTTAATCTTACAATTTACGCAATTTAAGGCTTTTAAGGTCACAAATGATTTTAAATTTTGATTTTGACCTTTATCAAAAGTATACTAAGATTAAGTTCAATAAATTGATGTCCAAATAAGCATTTTGTCAAAGCTTATTTTAGGTCGCCCTTGACTACGACCATAGTGCCCCTTGGTCAAATTACATTTTAACCAAGAGGCATAGATTTCAGATTTCCAATTAAGCATTCATATCAATTTTTGATGTGTGTTTAAATGATACTAAACATGGAAACATAATGAATATTTCAAATCTTTTGAAGATACCAATTGAAAACATTGTAATCTTTGCAAGCATTTCTAAGAGATATATCTCCAATAAATTCTTTTTCTTGCCTATGTAATGATAGAACAATAGAATCATGTAATGATAGAACAGAAATTTTCTTTAAACTAAGAATGTTTTTGACCAAATACATTTCTCATAATCTTTCAAGGATGATTTCCATAATTGATACTTTATTATACAGTTATTAATCACGAATAGACAACAATTTTGAACAATTTCAAAAGAATTCATCAATTTTACAACATTCTGAAAAACAGTGACATGCTCGGTCGACAATTTCTCGACCGAATGTTCACTCGGTCGACAAATTCTCGACCGACTAAGTGTCTGGAATATGTTCATAACTGTTAATTGATTTCAACCAAAAATATAGACTATGTTTAATTCAATTATGTAGTTTAAGAATCAGTTTTAGTTGAGATAAAACATATGAATATCAAAGTAACATTTAGATCAAATCTCAACTAATCATATTCAAAATTTTAAGTTTTGAGGACCTTAATTGAGATAAGTTTTCAAGTTAGAAATCTTAGTTACTTGAATCATTTATGTTGAGATATACATAAGGATGTGCAATTTAAAGTATTCGGTCATATCTCAACTTAGTCTAATCAATTCAATTTGGGGGTTTCGGAACCCATACTAACTCAACATTCTTTTTCTTGTATGGGCATGAAAAAGAGTAATGTCCAAGACGTGAGCAATAATGGCAACATATAGAATCAACCTCAAGTCTTTTTCTATGGTTTTGTTCTAGGTTGTTCTTTGGTACAAATGTGGCTTGATATGCTCGTGTCTTTCTCCAACTAGGTTTTTTATGAGTTTTCCCTTTGGGCTTATAACCTAGTCCTCTTATCCCTATTTGATGATAGGAATTATCCAATATTCTATCAAGGATTCCATTGTTGCTTAACCTACTAACTTCTTGTTGCAACTTAACGATCTCATCCATTCTTTTCTTAATATCTAGTTTTGCTTGATCTAGATTGGATGATAAAGAATTCCTTTCTTTCACTATATTATCATAATCTAGATGTGTACACAAAACAGGTTGTTTTTTAAAATCATTTAACCTTGCAAGTAATTCAACCTTTTCTTGATATAGAAGATCATAATTTGATTCTAGAGTAAAAATCTTCACATCACTACTACTTAGAGATGATTTCAACGTACGATTTTCAGAAACAATGCTATCTTTTTCAAAACCAAGAGTATTCAATTTAGCATATAAGTCTCCATTTTCGGATGTAAGAGCAAGAAGTCTAGCATTTAACTCATCGTTTGTTTTACTAGATTTCTTTAATTTCTTCTTGCACTCAATATACTTATTGTGAGTTTCTTCAAGACTAGAAATTAACTCTTCTTTTGATAAATCAAGAAGGCTTACCTCTTCTTCTTCTTCTTCTTCATTGGTTGTAGCAATAAGACAATTTTTATGGACCTCTTCCTTCTTTTCTCTCCATGGACAACCAATTGTTGTATGGTTTGTTCCTAAGCACCAATTGCAGCTTGTAGAAAGTTGGTCCAAGTTGCTCCTTTGCCTGCAGTTGTAGTCACCTCCACCCTTCATTCTTCAAGACCTGGTTAGGGTTCCTTGAAGCCTGCTCTGATACCAATTGAAAACTACTAGAGGGGGGGTGAATAGAGTTTTATAAAGATTTTAATAATAATTTAAACTCAAACAACCACGATGAAGATATTGGACAAGGAGACACAAGGTTTAGAGTGGTTCCAACTATAGCAAATACTATAGTCGTCAGTCCACTACCCGGTTGCTTACCCAACCGGGATTTGAAAAGAAATTTATTTTATTACCTCGCAAGGACTTTACATAAAATACAATTTCTTTTCCCAAACCCTTCAAGCAGCCTTCACCTAGAAGTAATCGCCCAACCTTGAAGCAGCCTTCCCTTGAAGTAGATGCACCAACTCCCGTTGCACCAGCCTTCTGAAGTAGCTTCCCTGGCGATAGCCTTCTTGAAGTAGCTTGAAGTCCCCTTCTCCACCTGAGAAGTCAACCCTCTCCAATCCGCAGCCTCCAACCCTAGGAGTAGCAAGGAGAGTACAAAAGATAAAAAGGAACGAGAAGGAAAATAGAAATTACAATACCGTTGTAAGCACAAGGCTTGATTTGCCTATATCAAGCGTATAGATCTCCTAACCAATGTGTATGACAATGTGATTGTAGTGGATAGGAGATACTAGCCTATAGGACACGAAATGGGAGCAATAGGAATGAATGGCAAGTGTAGGAATTGCTCTATTGCTCTAAAACAGATTGCAAGTGTGTATTCAAGCTCAAGTATAGCACAAGTGTAGCTTAGGTGTCATTTAGTGTCCTAAG
Organism: Alisma plantago-aquatica; assembly: GCA_963693085.1. Classification (NCBI taxonomy): domain Eukaryota; kingdom Viridiplantae; phylum Streptophyta; class Magnoliopsida; order Alismatales; family Alismataceae; genus Alisma; species Alisma plantago-aquatica. The sequence continues at coordinate 577,076,259 of OY856409.1, read as the reverse complement.
ACATGTCCTATTTATAGGAGTGGCCTATGGATGCTTAAAGACGTTCTAGACAACTTCTAGGGGCTTCTAAGTGCTTAACTAGACGTTAGATATAAGTTAGGTGCATTAGTAGCGGCTAGTTACTTTATTCTACAGTTGCTGTCAGAGACCATCTCGGTCGACAAATTGTCGACCGAGATACCATCTCGGTCGACAAATTGTCGACCGAGATACCTACTCGGTCGAAGTTTTGTCGACCGACAGGCTCTCTGGATCAACGTTCATTTGCAACTGCCAACTACTTTGTCAGCTGTGTCTAACGGCTACTTTGGTCATTCTCGGTCGAGAAGTTTGTCGACCGAGAGTGTCTCGGTCGAGGAGTGTGGTCGACCGAGATTGACCCTATTTCAATCTTTCAATTAAGGCACTATGTGTGTGTGTGAGTGTGCATATATGAACTTATTTGAAAGGGATGACCTATCTAAGTGTGGTGATTAGCTAGGGAAGATCTAACGCTTGATTTACATGAAATCTAAGTACTTGTACATTATATGTTTGTACAAGTTTACAATTGATTACATTGCATGACATTTACAATCATTCAAGCGTATAGTTTCCCTAGAATCTTTGTCATCCACTTTATTCCTGCAACACTCAAGTAGCACGTTAGATCAACAAGAATAAAATGTTTGTCATCATCGAAACAAAGGGATTTATCATAATGTCCAATTTATCCAACAATCTCCCCCTTTTTGAAGATGACAAACATTTCCTAAATATGAAATAAGGAATATAAAGCATGTGAGTTTCATACCTGAAATTTACCTTTTGTAGCCATTCTTGTTTTTGCAAGTGAATGCTAGCCATCAAGATGAAACTCATTTATATTTTTGATTTTATATTCTTTCTCCCCCTTTGTCATTTCAAAAAGATATCCAAGTTGAATATTTTATTTTTCTTCTCCCCCTTAATTTTATATTATGTTAAGCCTTGAAATGATATGAGATTCCCTTAAGCTTATGACAAATGTATATTTATTTCTCATTTGTCAAGGGATGTTAAGCCCTAAATTAAATGAGAGTCCTTTAATCTTAGAGTACATAAAAAATGTCTCCAACCAAATACAAGGGATGTTAAGCCCTGATTTGTTTAGAGAGTTCCTTTAAGAGCAAGATATATCATTTTGAAGAAATACAAATTACTTTTAAGAATCCGAAGGTCATAACAAACTCCAAATGATGTTAACAATGTTTTTGTAGGCTTCATAATCAAATTTGTTTTTATAAGCTCCCCCTTAATCTTACAATTTATGCAATTTAAGGCTTTTAAGGTCACAAATGATTTTAAATTTTGATTTTGACCTTTATCAAAAGTATACTAAGATTAAGTTCAATAAATTGATGTCCAAATAAGCATTTTGTCAAAGCTTATTTTAGGTCGCCCTTGACTACGACCATAGTGCCCCTTGGTCAAATTACATTTTAACCAAGAGGCATAGATTTCAGATTTCCAATTAAGCATTCATATCAATTTTTGATGTGTGTTTAAATGATACTAAACATGGAAACATAATGAATATTTCAAATCTTTTGAAGATACCAATTGAAAACATTGTAATCTTTGCAAGCATTTCTAAGAGATATATCTCCAATAAATTCTTTTGCTTGCCTATGTAATGATAGAACAATAGAATCATGTAATGATAGAACAGAAATTTTCTTTAAACTAAGAATGTTTTTGACCAAATACATTTCTCATAATCTTTCAAGGATGATTTCCATAATTGATACTTTATTATACAGTTATTAATCACGAATAGACAACAATTTTGAACAATTTCAAAAGAATTCATCAATTTTACAGCATTCTGAAAAACAGTGACATGCTCGGTCGACAATTTCTCGACCGAATGTTCACTCGGTCGACAAATTCTCGACCGACTAAGTGTCTGGAATATGTTCAGAACTGTTAATTGATTTCAACCAAAAATATAGACTATGTTTAATTCAATTATGTAGTTTAAGAATCAGTTTTAGTTGAGATAAAACATATGAATATCAAAGTAACATTTAGATCAAATCTCAACTAATCATATTCAAAATTTTAAGTTTTGAGGACCTTAATTGAGATAAGTTTTCAAGTTAGAAATCTTAGTTACTTGAATCATTTAAGTTGAGATAGACATAAGGATGTGCAATTTAAAGTATTCGGTCATATCTCAACTTAGTCTAATCAATTCAATTTGGGGGTTTCAGAACCCATACTAACTCAACATTCTTTTTCTTGTATGGGCATGAAAAAGAGTAATGTCCAAGACGTGAGCAATAATGGCAACATATAGAATCAACCTCAAGTCTTTTTCTATGGTTTTGTTCTAGGTTGTTCTTTGGTACAAATGTGGCTTGATATGCTCGTGTCTTTCTCCAACTAGGTTGTTTATGAGTTTTCCCTTTGGGCTTATAACCTAGTCCTCTTATCCCTATTTGATGATAGGAATTATCCAATATTCTATCAAGGATTCCATTGTTGCTTAACCTACTAACTTCTTGTTGCAACTTAACGATCTCATCCATTCTTTTCTTAATATCTAGTTTTGCTTGATCTAGATTGGATGATAAAGAATTCCTTTCTTTCACTATATTATCATAATCTAGATGTGTACACAAAACAGGTTGTTTTTTAAAATCATTTAACCTTGCAAGTAATTCAACCTTTTCTTGATATAGAAGATCATAATTTGATTCTAGAGTAAAAATCTTCACATCACTACTACTTAGAGATGATTTCAACGTACGATTTTCAGAAACAATGCTATCTTTTTCAAAACCAAGAGTATTCAATTTAGCATATAAGTCTTCATTTTCGGATTTAAGAGCAAGAAGTCTAGCATTTAACTCATCGTTTGTTTTACTAGATTTCTTTAATTTCTTCTTGCACTCAATATACTTATTGTGAGTTTCTTCAAGACTAGAAATTAACTCTTCTTTTGATAAATCAAGAAGGCTTACCTCTTCTTCTTCTTCTTCTTCATTGGTTGTAGCAATAAGACAATTTTTATGGACCTCTTCCTTCTTTTCTCTCCATGGACAACCAATTGTTGTATGGTTTGTTCCTAAGCACCAATTGCAGCTTGTAGAAAGTTGGTCCAAGTTGCTCCTTTGCCTGCAGTTGTAGTCACCTCCACCCTTCATTCTTCAAGACCTGGTTAGGGTTCCTTGAAGCCTGCTCTGATACCAATTGAAAACTACTAGAGGGGGGGTGAATAGAGTTTTATAAAGATTTTAATAATAATTTAAACTCAAACAACCACGATGAAGATATTGGACAAGGAGACACAAGGTTTAGAGTGGTTCCAACTATAGCAAATACTATAGCCGTCAGTCCACTACCCGGTTGCTTACCCAACCGGGATTTGAAAAGAAATTTATTTTATTACCTCGCAAGGACTTTACATAAAATACAATTTCTTTTCCCAAACCCTTCAAGCAGCCTTCACCTAGAAGTAATCGCCCAACCTTGAAGCAGCCTTCCCTTGAAGTAGATGCACCAACTCCCGTTGCACCAGCCTTCTAAAGTAGCTTCCCTGGCGATAGCCTTCTTGAAGTAGCTTGAAGTCCCCTTCTCCACCTGAGAAGTCAACCCTCTCCAATCCGCAGCCTCCAACCCTAGGAGTAGCAAGGAGAGTACAAAAGATAAAAAGGAACAAGAAGGAAAATAGAAATTACAATACCGTTGTAAGCACAAGGCTTGATTTGCCTATATCAAGCGTATAGATCTCCTAACCAATGTGTATGACAATGTGATTGTAGTGGATAGGAGATACTAGCCTATAGGACACAAAATGGGAGCAATAGGAATGAATGGCAAGTGTAGGAATTGCTCTATTGCTCTAAAACAGATTGCAAGTGTGTATTCAAGCTCAAGTATAGCACAAGTGTAGCTTAGGTGTCATTTAGTGTCCTAAGACATGTCCTATTTATAGGAGTGGCCTATGGATGCTTAAGGACGTTCTAGACAACTTCTAGGGGCTTCTAAGTGCTTAACTAGCCGTTAGATATAAGTTAGGTGCATTAGTAACAGCTAGTTACTTTATTCTGCAGTTGCTGTCAGAGACCATCTCGGTCGACAAATTGTCGACCGAGATACCTACTCGGTCGAAGTTTTGTCGACCGACAGGCTCTCTGGATCAACGTTCATTTGCAACTGCCAACTACTTTGTCAGCTGTGTCTAACGGCTACTTGGGTCATTCTCGGTCGAGAAGTTTGTCGACCGAGAGTGTCTCGGTCGAGGAGTGTGGTCGACCGAGATTGACCCTGTTTCAATCTTTCAATTAAGGCACTATGTGTGTGTGTGAGTGTGCATATATGAACTTATTTGAAAGGGATGACCTATCTAAGTGTGGTGATTAGCTAGGGAAGATCTAACGCTTGATTTACATGAAATCTAAGTACTTGTACATTATATGTTTGTACAAGTTTACAATTGATTACATTGCATGACATTTACAATCATTCAAGCGTATAGTTTCCCTAGAATCTTTTTCATCCACTTTATTCCTGCAACACTCAAGTAGCACGTTAGATCAACAAGAATGAAATGTTTGTCATCATCGAAACAAAGGGATTTATCATAATGTCCAATTTATCCAACAATCTCCCCCTTTTTGAAGATGACAAACATTTCCTAAATATGAAATAAGGAATATAAAGCATGTGAGTTTCATACCTGAAATTTACCTTTTGAAGCCATTCTTGTTTTTGCAAGTGAATGCTAGCCATCAAGATGAAACTCATTTATATTTTTGATTTTATATTCTTTCTCCCCCTTTGTCATTTCAAAAAGATATCCAAGTTGAATATTTTATTTTTCTTCTCCCCCTTAATTTTATATTATGTTAAGCCTTGAAATGATATGAGATTCCCTTAAGCTTATGACAAATGTATATTTATTTCTCATTTATCAAGGGATGTTAAGCCCTAAATTAAATGAGAGTCCTTTAATCTTAGAGTAAATAAAAATGTCTCCAACCAAATATAAGGGATGTTAAGCCCTGATTTGTTTAGAGAGTTCCTTTAAGAGCAAGATATATCATTTTGATGAAATACAAATTACTTTTAAGAATCCGAAGGTCATAACAAACTCCAAATGATGTTAACAATGTTTTTGTAGGCTTCATAATCAAATTTGTTTTTATAAGCTCCCCCTTAATCTTACAATTTACGCAATTTAAGGCTTTTAAGGTCACAAATGATTTTAAATTTTGATTTTGACCTTTATCAAAAGTATACTAAGATTAAGTTCAATAAATTGATGTCCAAATAAGCATTTTGTCAAAGCTTATTTTAGGTCGCCCTTGACTACGACCATAGTGCCCCTTGGTCAAATTACATTTTAACCAAGAGGCATAGATTTCAGATTTCCAATTAAGCATTCATATCAATTTTTGATGTGTGTTTAAATGATACTAAACATGGAAACATAATGAATATTTCAAATCTTTTGAAGATACCAATTGAAAACATTGTAATCTTTGCAAGCATTTCTAAGAGATATATCTCCAATAAATTCTTTTGCTTGCCTATGTAATGATAGAACAATAGAATCATGTAATGATAGAACAGAAATTTTCTTTAAACTAAGAATGTTTTTGACCAAATACATTTCTCATAATCTTTCAAGGATGATTTCCATAATTGATACTTTATTATACAGTTATTAATCACGAATAGACAACAATTTTGAACAATTTCAAAAGAATTCATCAATTTTACAGCATTCTGAAAAACAGTGACATGCTCGGTCGACAATTTCTCGACCGAATGTTCACTCGGTCGACAAATTCTCGACTAACTAAGTGTCTGGAATATGTTCAGAACTGTTAATTGATTTCAACCAAAAATATAGACTATGTTTAATTCAATTATGTAGTTTAAGAATCAGTTTTAGTTGAGATAAAACATATGAATATCAAAGTAACATTTAGATCAAATCTCAACTAATCATATTCAAAATTTTAAGTTTTGAGGACCTTAATTGAGATAAGTTTTCAAGTTAGAAATCTTAGTTACTTGAATCATTTAAGTTGAGATAGACATAAGGATGTGCAATTTAAAGTATTCGGTCATATCTCAACTTAGTCTAATCAATTCAATTTGGGGGTTTCGGAACCCATACTAACTCAACATTCTTTTTCTTGTATGGGCATGAAAAAGAGTAATGTCCAAGACGTGAGCAATAATGGCAACATATAGAATCAACCTCAAGTCTTTTTCTATGGTTTTGTTCTAGGTTGTTCTTTGGTACAAATGTGGCTTGATATGATCGTGTCTTTCTCCAACTAGGTTGTTTATGAGTTTTCCCTTTGGGCTTATAACCTAGTCCTCTTATCCCTATTTGATGATAGGAATTATCTAATATTCTATCAAGGATTCCATTGTTGCTTAACCTACTAACTTCTTGTTGCAACTTAACGATCTCATCCATTCTTTTCTTAATATCTAGTTTTGCTTGATCTAGATTGGATGATAAAGAATTCCTTTCTTTCACTATATTATCATAATCTAGATGTGTACACAAAACAGGTTGTTTTTTAAAATCATTTAACCTTGCAAGTAATTCAACCTTTTCTTGATATAGAAGATCATAATTTGATTCTAGAGTAAAAATCTTCACATCACTACTACTTAGAGATGATTTCAACGTACGATTTTCAGAAACAATGCTATCTTTTTCAAAACCAAGAGTATTCAATTTAGCATATAAGTCTTCATTTTCGAATGTAAGAGCAAGAAGTCTAGCATTTAACTCATCATTTGTTTTACTAGATTTCTTTAATTTCTTCTTGCACTCAATATACTTATTGTGAGTTTCTTCAAGACTAGAAATTAACTCTTCTTTTGATAAATCAAGAAGGCTTACCTCTTCTTCTTCTTCTTCTTCTTCATTGGTTGTAGCAATAAGACAATTTTTATGGACCTCTTCCTTCTTTTCTCTCCATGGACAACCAATTGTTGTATGGTTTGTTCCTAAGCACCAATTGCAGCTTGTAGAAAGTTGGTCCAAGTTGCTCCTTTGCCTGCAGTTGTAGTCACCTCCACCCTTCATTCTTCAAGACCTGGTTAGGGTTCCTTGAAGCCTGCTCTGATACCAATTGAAAACTACTAGAGGGGGGTGAATAGAGTTTTATAAAGATTTTAATAATAATTTAAACTCAAACAACCACGATGAAGATATTGGACAAGGAGACACAAGGTTTAGAGTGGTTCCAACTATAGCAAATACTATAGCCGTCAGTCCACTACCCGGTTGCTTACCCAACCGGGATTTGAAAAGAAATTTATTTTATTACCTCGCAAGGACTTTACATAAAATACAATTTCTTTTCCCAAACCCTTCAAGCAGCCTTCACCTAGAAGTAATCGCCCAACCTTGAAGCAGCCTTCCCTTGAAGTAGATGCACCAACTCCCGTTGCACCAGCCTTCTGAAGTAGCTTCCCTGGCGATAGCCTTCTTGAAGTAGCTTGAAGTCCCCTTCTCCACCTGAGAAGTCAACCCTCTCCAATCCGCAGCCTCCAACCCTAGGAGTAGCAAGGAGAGTACAAAAGATAAAAAGGAACAAGAAGGAAAATAGAAATTACAATACCGTTGTAAGCACAAGGCTTGATTTGCCTATATCAAGCGTATAGATCTCCTAACCAATGTGTATGACAATGTGATTGTAGTGGATAGGAGATACTAGCCTATAGGACACGAAATGGGAGCAATAGGAATGAATGGCAAGTGTAGGAATTGCTCTATTGCTCTAAAACAGATTGCAAGTGTGTATTCAAGCTCAAGTATAGCACAAGTGTAGCTTAGGTGTCATTTAGTGTCCTAAGACATGTCCTATTTATAGGAGTGGCCTATGGATGCTTAAGGACGTTCTAGACAACTTCTAGGGGCTTCTAAGTGCTTAACTAGCCGTTAGATATAAGTTAGGTGCATTAGTAACGGCTAGTTACTTTATTCTGCAGTTGCTGTCAGAGACCATCTCGGTCGACAAATTGTCGACCGAGATACCTACTCGGTCGAAGTTTTGTCGACCGACAGGCTCTCTGGATCAACGTTCATTTGCAACTGCCAACTACTTTGTCAGCTGTGTCTAACGGCTACTTGGGTCATTCTCGGTCGAGAAGTTTGTCGACCGAGAGTGTCTCGGTCGAGGAGTGTGGTCGACCGAGATTGACCCTGTTTCAATCTTTCAATTAAGGCACTATGTGTGTGTGTGAGTGTGCATATATGAACTTATTTGAAAGGGATGACCTATCTAAGTGTGGTGATTAGCTAGGGAAGATCTAACACTTGATTTACATGAAATCTAAGTACTTGTACATTATATGTTTTTACAAGTTTACAATTGATTACATTGCATGACATTTACAATCATTCAAGCGTATAGTTTCCCTAGAATCTTTGTCATCCACTTTATTCCTGCAACACTCAAGTAGCACGTTAGATCAACAAGAATGAAATGTTTTTCATCATCGAAACAAATGGATTTATCATAATGTCCAATTTATCCAACAGTTGTGTACCCATATATCGGAGATACATGGTGAGTAAGGGATGAAGATATCTCTCCTTGGAATCCATGTCTCATCCAAATTGGGTGTTTTCTAAATTTGACAAGAGAAAGTCATGTAATGGATTGATGGATTCACTTTTCTCTCCCTTTTTAAAGGATAAAGAACAAGAGCAAAATACGAAGAGGAGAGGATAAATGGGGCTGAGAGAGACTGTTGTTTACTATTGTCTTGTTTTCTATTCTGCTAGAGGAAGGTGATGGTGTAGATGTCATCTGTTCCCAGATCTAACGGTCTCAAAGCCACTCGAAAATTAGAGGGTCGAGAATAAGTTTTCAAAAATCAATTTACAGGTGAAATTTAATACCTTGCCTTATAAATTCTCTCACATTAGGTAAACTTGATAAAATCATATCTCTCTATGTTTATCTTTTTAATCCAAAATTTTAAGGGAACGTCTATAATGCCTTTATCTAACCATGGGCAAAGTTTGAGATCAAAACTCAAAAAGAAGATATACTTTTCTTAACATGAAAGTGTTCCTCTAATTTCATGTATTTCAGGCATAAATTAATTCTTTTCTCTTTCTTACTTGGCCATATTTCTTATTTTGATTACCTTTCTCATTATCAACAATATGGAACCGTACCAAACTATAAAAAGGCTTCAACCAAACTTTTTCTAGAAAGCTCCACATAAAACCATATAAAAATTATTAGTCACTCATTTCTTTTAGTAGTGCACTTAATTTCAATTTTCCTTTCTTTCTTTCCCCATATCTCATATTGGTTTATTGAAAGTAGTAAAACCTATGAAAACCATTTATTAATGGCCATCCATACCACTTTCTAGAGAATTCCATCCAATTCTCACATACACCATATTAATTATCCATTATCTTTTGCCTTTTTATTATTATTGGATTTCCTTCTCATTATTTTCCCTTTATATCCATTATTGGATTAACAAAAATAATAGGAACCATGAAATTCACAAGAAGGGAAAATTTTGTAAAAGAAAGCCACACTTTCAAAACAAAAAATAACATATTTTCAAAATGCCCTAATTATTCACATAATTGCATTTCAAGTATATAATTGCATGTTAATATTCAGGTTGTGTCATCCTTGCCCTCTTATAGGAATTTTGTCCTTAAATTTTGAGTCATCGTACAAACAATTCAATATGGGACTCTTGCATGTCCATCTTTAGCTCCCATGTTGCTTCATCCTCTTCATGATGTCTCCAAAGAACCTTTACCATCTCTTTTTTTTTATTCCTAAGCTCTCCCTCTCACCTTTGTTTCCAATACCCTCACAACTAACTCAAGGTATGTTAGCCTCCATTGGAGTTAAATAGGCTCAATGATCATCACACGACTAGGATCATTCACATGGCTCTTTAGATCGGAAACATGGAACACATCATGAATCATACCATATTGTGGGGGTAAGGATATCCATTCTAAAAAGTCAAACGAGCCTATGTATCAGGTATTCAACTTTCCTCTTTTCTTGGATATAGCTTGGAGGGGTCAGATTTTCCCATACACATGTTCATCAATTGTGAAGTGTAAATCTGTCCGCTTCACATCAGCATACGACTTTTTTCAAACCTTGGATCTCTTTAGCCTCTTCTTGATCAAAGTGACTTTATGATCATATAATTGTAGTTCCTCTAACATATACAAGGTTCTCTCACCGACATCATGCCAATGAAGTGGTGACCCACACAACCTCTTATAAAGAGCTTTAGTTAGAGGCATCCTGATATTGGCTTGGTAACTATTATTATAGGCAAATCTACATAAGGGAAAGTATGGCTCCCATGATCCACCCCAATCGAGAACACATGCTCTCAGTATGTCTTCTAAAGTTTGGCTAGTTCTTTATAACTATCTATCAGTCTGAGGATGATAGTTTGTGTTGAATTTCAATCTCGTACCAAGTTCTTCATGCACTTGCTCTCACAACTTATAGGTGAACTTAGAGTCACACCATGAGATAATTGAACTTGAAACACCATGTAACCGAACAATTTCTCTAGCATATAATTCATCTAGGTCTGTCACTTTCATGGTAATCTATAAGGTGAGAAAAGTGATTACTTGGTTAAGCGATCCATCACAACTCATATTGCATCATGACCTTTATTTGTCTTGGGGAGGCCCATCATGAAATCCATAGTGATTTGGTCCTATCTCCACTCAGGAATTTCAATTAACAACAGTAACCCACTGACTCATTGGTGTTTGACCTTCACTATCTAGAATGTGAAGCAACTGGGAACATACACTACTATGTCCTTCTTCATTCCAGGTCTCTAGTAATATCCCTATAAGTCTTTGAACATATTCATGACGCAAGAGTACACGGTAACCTTAGACCAATGAAATTCTAAGTCCTTAAGGGTAAACCCTTAGGAACTCAGATATAACTTTCATGTCAGATCCCACCATTTACATCCACAGAAAGATGTATATGAGGCTTCTTCATCAAGCCCTTCATCTCAACTAACTCTAGGTTATCTAACTGAGCTGTTACAAGCTTGGTTAACAAGTCTAGATTGATTTACTTTATTTGGTACTTCACCTCTTGCATCCATCATTTTGATTACCAAATTTGTGTTGACTTGAAAGTTATACATTATACATATTTTGATAATAACTTAAACATTCCATTCATATGTATCTAATATGTTTGTTTGAGATAAATTTTAGGTATTAGTTGCATGAAAAGGATCAAATTCATCAAGACCTAGCTTGTGAAGTTCAAGTTAAAAGCAGTGCAAATGTGCTTTTTGGGAAAACACTCAAAATCACCTTAGAATATTTTAGTAATCATTTGTATTGATGATATGACTTATAACTAAGATGAGAAAAAATCAGGGACTCTTAATTACATCATTCGATCACTTAAAAATCAATTTTCAAAATTCATCACAACAAATTCATCGGTTGAGTTTGAAACTCAACCGATCCTTGATGGACTTTGGGAATGATTTGGATCGGTCGAGTTGGCACACTTACAGAAATCGACCGACCAACTTTCTATCCAAAGTTGATTTTGGTGAATTGGTCGAGTTACCCCAGGACAAACTCAATCGATCATTTGAAAATTTGCTTTTTCGGATAATGGGTCAGTTGAGTTACCTTTATGAAACCCAAACAAATACACAATACGGGAAATGCAAAAAAAGTGATTCCAACCATTGGATAGTTTCTACAATTGAAAATAAGTCTATTGGAAGTTGTAAAATGGCTAATTTTCCTTCTTAAGTGGTCTCACACTCTAAGGAACTATCCCAACTGTAAATAGGACCTCTTAGAGTTCATTCTAAGGTTTCTCATTCATGCTATCATTGGTCCTTGCTATAGCTGTGTGTGCTAAACCCTTTTGATCCCCTTTCTCTCTCTCTCTCTCATTTACTAAGAATTTTGTGATTATGAGTGAGTTAGGTATGTTGTAAGAGAGATACCTCATTGTTACTTTGTAAATCTATCCATCTCTCAATCCCCTTTCTTCAAGAGCAAAGGTTAAAGTGATCTCCTCTGAGTGAAGGAGGAGTTGTTTTTCTTCTTCAAGGGTGAAGAATATGTGAAGATCTTCTTCAAGTGAAGGAAAAGGACAAGGCAAAAGATCCAAGGAGCTAAGTGGGTAAATCCTCAAGGACAAAAACATGTTGCAAGGAAAAGATGTCCCAAGAGAAGGAATCAAGCTTCCTACAAGAGTGGGTAAGACCTATGGTGAGGTATAAGTCTAGCTCTTGAATACTTAAGTCCTTCGATGTAAGTAGGTCATCTTGTATCTCTTCTAATGGAATATAAATATACATGGGTTGCAAAGTCCTAAAGGTTGACCTCTCTAGGTAGTGGACTGATGGTCTCCTAGTTTTGAGATTGGAACCACCGTAAACACCTTGTCTAAGTGTATGTTTCAATCTCTCTCGTCCTTGCTATGCTTGTTTAAATAAGACTTCAAATTCACTTTTAGAATTTGGTTTTAATTGATATAGTTTGAAGGTATAACTATTCTTGTGCAAGTTTTGAAGCTCAATGCACCCCCCTCTAGAGCCCTAGATCCAACAATTCAATCTTATACCTATAGAATCCAAATTATACTTGATAATAAATCTTCATTTGAAAATTCAATTTGGTGATTACCTTGTTCACCCTATTATCTAAATCATATATTTGAAATCTTCTCATATGGGTGTGGTGATACCTCAAATCCTCGATTATCCTAAAAAGAATTTCAACTTAATTGTTTATCCCTCATATCATTTCCACTTCTAATATGGCACGTGTCTGTCTCATATCTCATACTCATAACAAGATGAAACAAGCATTTTATTGCAGTCCCAATACAAATCTCATCCCATTCCAAGAGTAGAGATGGTGCATCACACATTACCATTTTAATTCCATGTTTAGGTTGAGTCATTCTCCACCTTCCACCATTCCCCTAATTCTATGCATACCTATAGGAAAAACTTTCCTCATAACCTTTGTGTCTTAGCATGGCTCTTATTTATAATCCTTAGTCATTCAAACAAAGTCTCTAGGTGCTGGTACTTTTGGAGTGATCTCATACTTATGCATCTAGAGAATGCCTCTCACATTTACCTCTTGGACCACATGAACTCATGATGGTGGCCAACCTCCTAACCTATGGGCCTCAGGAAAACATAGATGTTACCTCCCAAACCTATGGTCTCATGTATTTAGGGAACAATCAACTCCTACTCCCGTCGGTCTCATCCCTTCTGACCTTAGGATTGACTTAGCATTTTATCGTTACTTTATTTTGTTTCACCACACATTTTGGTTGTGGTTCCTTTGATAATATCCTAGCACATTGTATCCTTCAGAATTCTCACCCAAATTTCCTTCATATCTCAGGGAACTCATAGTTTTCCTTATGTCCCTTCATGGGAATCATGTCGACCTACCCATCTTGGCCTATCCCCATTCTATCAATAACTTTGATAGTGACTTTTCTTCATTTCCCTTAGCGATGGTCATACTTGGGTCTAAAGAATCATACTCAATCAATGTGTTTTTATGTTTCATGCACCTAATCTCTCAAGTTTTAAGTGACATTTAATGTTATCTCAATTCTTAAATTGATTTGTGAGTTCACCCTTTTAGAAGGGGTCCTATCCCGAGACAAGATAAAACTAATACTTGACACATACTTGAATCCAAAGTTTACATCATTACATGAGGACATGTCCTTTAGGCATATTTTCTATTATAGCTACCATGCATTTTTCTTATCAGGAGGTTGGATATATGATAATATGGTGGCGTTCAACCAACTTGTATGTGAGGCCCATGGGAAGATATCAAAATCCTGGTCGGGATTCCCTTAACCCAATGCTTGAGGGAGGTGCCAGGCTCAACCTTCATGAGCCCACTCAACTCTATGACCATTATATGCACTAGATACCACCACTTTTGCTCTTTTATTTACGGACTTCAGATTTACCTCATTAGCATAGGTCATCGAAGCTACATGACCTAACCACACACAACATTATATAGACCTTTCATGTAAACAATTCTACACAAGGGATACCAATCAGAGTCTATGGCTTCACTTCATATTACCATTCCATACCTCTTCAGGATCTTGGGACTCTCTTTCCCTCACCTAGATGGTAGGTACTCATATCATCTACACATCTATATAAGAAGCCTCTTTCTTTTTTCAAGGGTTTGGTCCTTCCAAGGACATCTAGGGTACGAGATGCCTCTAGGGATCATGCATGAAGCAACTCAGCTAATCCAGTCAGAGGTAGTCTTGCTTAGGACCTATCATACAAATTCCTCTTGATATTTCTCATATTTTGGAATCTAGGTTCCAATCCTCTCAAGAGTTAACATATCATTGGTCCTAACTCTAGGGATTCCCTGTTTGTATACGAGCTGAGGCTCCTATAGATTCACATCTTATTCTCACCTAGCCTACCTTATATGATGAAGCGTACATATTTGTATTATCAAATCTTATGTCCAACTTCAAAACTATAGTTTAATCCTCAAATACAGTTGAGGTCATCATAAACCATATTCTCTCATTATGTAACACTAAACTCCACATTCATTTCCTCTAGTATTCCTATCTCATAATCCAACAAGCATTACCCCTCTGGCTTAGAACTCATCTTGTTCCCAGTCTTGATGTCGCTAACTTCCACGTAGGTGCATGCCAATATTCTACTCGTATCTAAGTGGGAACACACTTATTAGGGTCTCTATTTGGAGGAGTTTATGCTTTTTGGTAACAACTAATCTTTTGATTTAGGGTGTTATCTCTCTCATAGATCTTTTCTCCTTTTAGGGAGGACCCACCCTAGGTCGGGTCACCAAAACCAAAATTTGCACTAGGGGTCATGCAACCACCTATTGTCTATGTTTCACATGCATACTTAAGTCCTCCATGTATATCATGCATGCGTAGCCTATGTACTTGCATTCATGGATAAACTAAGTTATTCAACTTATTGGGTTCTCTCTTTTCCTTCTACTCTACTCATACCCCAGGATTAAGGTTTTGGGTTGAGGTTAGGGTTTACAACATGTACTATTGGTTTTGCGATTCCCTTGACCCAATGAGATTGTTTTGCTAACCAACCCTAGTCCATCTAGGGTTTACCTTTATTGGGGAGAAACCCAACAAACATTTTCTATTTATCATTACGTCTAGTTTTATTATTTGGTGGAGGATGCCTTAATTCATAATATCCATAACCCTATTACTCAGAAGGGATAAAGAGAGTAGAAGCAAGTACTTAGGGTTTAGGGAGAGAAGAGGGTAGAAAAGTGACAAAATTAGATAAGAATTCCTAGAGGTATGTTATTTCGAGTAAAGTCCTCTAACTATGGCCAGGCAGGAAGTACAGGTTCGGTAGTCATCGTAAGTCGACCAATGGTGCATAGTTAAATATTGCCAGCCCCCGGTTCGTGGTCCTTTCTAGACACCATTTCCTTTGGAAAACACTCTAATAATTCTCTTAGGGCTCTATAGAACTTTTAGAATTTAATAATAGTTAAAGCTTAAAGGGTAAACCATGATTTGATACCAAATGTAATGCCCCATCCCCATATTATCCCCTATTCAGGTGGATCGA
Source organism: Alisma plantago-aquatica (assembly GCA_963693085.1). Classification (NCBI taxonomy): domain Eukaryota; kingdom Viridiplantae; phylum Streptophyta; class Magnoliopsida; order Alismatales; family Alismataceae; genus Alisma; species Alisma plantago-aquatica. Next base: position 577,060,584 of record OY856409.1, on the reverse strand, counting down.
GAGGGCAATGGCCTTACCTTCATTACAGGATTGAAGGTTTGCCAATTATTAAAAAATAATTAATGAATTCCACCAAATAGGAATGAGTATGGTAAAAGATGAAATTTAAATTTTCCAACATGGTTACAAAATATGGATTTCTAAAGTTTACCATATGAAGTACAACCATCTAACTATATCCTCCAAGAGTTACATTAAATTTCTTTGTTTAATGCCTTCTTCTCTAGGTGTCCATCTTTCATCATATTTGCAAATTAATAATAGATTATCCTAAAACACTGACAAACAAATAGTCGGTCAATATAATAAGTTATACTGGTATGTGGGGGAACAAAAAGTTCACATATACTTGTAACAACATATCCACAACAATTTTTGTTATAGAATCAAAATTATCATTTTCTTCATAACCTCTCAACCTATTTTACTCAACCGTTGGAATACCCTCTCTTAGGGTTTTTCTCCCTGTAGAGGACTATAGGCCACCTCTCAATCTAAAGCCAAGTGCCAGTTGGTCTTCCCAATCTGGGGCCTAACATCATTGACCTTCCCAATATGGGGCATGGTCTCATATGACCTTCCCATTCTGGGGCCTGGTATTTAGTCATCACCATGACTTTTCATTTCCTTCCATAAAACCTCCATAGTTGGTATGTGGGGTTTGAGCAAGTTATAACCATAATTTGTGATATCCATAATGACTTTATATATTGCAGACAATAAATGTCATCCAAGAATTTCAACTTCAAGCAATCCGATAAAACCTCAAAAAACATTGAGAAACTGGAGTTATTAGTCATAGGCATAACCACATACCTTGATCAGGTGTTCTTGATATCCAAGAAAGAGCAGTCATGAATAGCCAAACAAGCAACCAAGAAAATTATCATGAAAGTTAAAGAAATGCACCCATGTATTATTATTTAATCCAAATCATCATTAAGACTGACTTGGGTCTCAAGATAGGGTTTTATTAGGGTTTTGACTTCCTAAACCCTAATTATCACTTTTCATGACTTTTGAGTTAACAAACTGTAATCTTATCATTAATTATGCTTTTAATCTCAAGGAATCCCTAATTATCCAAGTGATGGGTTGCTAAGTTTACATAAGTTTCATGTTTCTCTCTTTATTCATAAAATAAATATTTTATTATCAATATTAGTTCAACACATTTGGATCATCAAAACTTAGAACATAGGGTTCTAGTACATCAACTACATTATAGTTGCTAAATTTAGGTATTTTTCGAACTAAAAGTAGATTTAGGAAGTGCACATATTTTATTTAGATTATACATGTTCTCCTTATCAATTTTCATATATAACATGTCTTCATCTAATTTACCAATAATTTATTTGCAATATTTCAAGATATAGATTAATCAACCAATAAGAGAGTGCCAAGTCAAGATCCTTTTACCTTCATCTATTGGGTCACGTGGGTTCGGCTCAACCATTGACCTACATCCACCTTGGCCGGTCAGTCCATGCTGGTGGCTCTTGATTAAGGCCTCTAAATACCAATGTACCCTCTCCCAGTGATCATATTTGTTTACATGAACTAGGGTAGTTTGGTCATTTGTTCGAAGGTCTTTTCCTACCTCACGAAACCTGTAGAGGTAGCCCTGTGTGAGTCAAACTCCATGTTGAATCCACGCTTTAGGGAATTGAAGAGTGGGCAGAAGGCACGAGCTCTTCTACTAGTCATAGCTGAACTCATCAGTGGTGGAGAGATTTCCTAAGAGGCGTGAGCATGAGGAAAAAGCTTCAATTATACTAATCGGTGGAAATAGGGGATCAGGGGTCATTTCCATTGATAGAAGAGCAACTTCTCACACCCTGGACTTTTTGATAAATTTGTTAGGGGGTTGTGTACCATGATATAGGTGATATAGGGTGAGGAAGGGATGATGTGGATTCCGTCCGTTCTCAAACCGAACGGTCACAAAGCCACCCGAAAATTATAGAGCTGAGAATAAGTTTTCAAAATCAATTTATAGGCTGACATTTAATACCTTGCCTTACAAATCCTCTCATATTAGGTAACATGTTAAATCATATCTCTCTCTTTGTATCTTTTTGATCCAAAATTTTAAGGGAAAGTCTATAATGACTATATCTAACCATGGGCAAAGTTTGAAACCAAAACTCAAAAAGAAGATGTACTTTTCTTAACATGCAAGTCTTCCTATTATTTCATGTATTTAAGGCATAAAATTAATTTTTTTTTCTCTTTCTTACTTGGCCATATTTCTTATTTTGATTACCTTTCTCTTCGTCAACAATATGGAACCGTACCAATCTATAAAAAGCCTTCAACCACACATTTTCTAGAATGCTCCACATAAACCATATGTAAATTATTAGTCACTCATTTCTTTTAGTAGTGCGCTTAATTTTAGTTTTCCTTTCTTTCTTTTCCCCATATCTCTTATTAGTTAATTGAAAGTAGTAAAAACCATGGAAACCATTTATTAGTGGCCATCCATACCACTTTCTAGAGAATTCCATCCAATTCTCACATATACCACATTAATTACCCATTATCTTTTGCCTTTTAATTATTATTGGATTTCCTTCTCACTGTTTTCCCTTTATATCCATTATTGGGTTAACAAAAATAGTAGGAACCACGAAATTCACAACAAGGATTTTTTTTGCAAAAGAATGCCACACTTTCAAAACAAAGCATAGCATATTTCCAATATGGCATTTTTATTCAAATAATTTCATTTTGAGTATATAATTGCATGTGAATATTCAGGTTGTAACAATAAATGTTAAAGTTAATTTTTTGTACTTCATATCAATTGATATACAGTTTGTATATGGTGAAATATAACAATTAATCTCTTGAAGTGTTTAAAGAGATTATAGATGAATTGTAACTTTGTTGAAAGTATTAAGAAATTTTGATATGATCGAATTTTGAAATACTTTATAGTCAAGAGTTTGAGGTCCTTCTAGAAAGACAAAAATAGCATATCACAAGTCAAATCCACCTGAGACATGATGATTTACCAGTAAGAAAGAATCACATCATGATGAATCATGATATGTTTATCATTTAATCTAATCTTCTAACATCCTTTAAGATAGATTACACTAAAATGTTGTACCTACTATATGGTTTAAAAGACATCATATGTGATATGATATAGGAATGTTCTGATATGCCTTAAGTATAGAAACCTATATAAAGAAAGAAGTTTCTTAATAGGTTTATCCACAAACCATAATTGTTGAATACATCTTTAACCCTAATCCAACAACAAAATGTTTGTTTCTAGGATAACTAAGTTCCAAAAGAATCAGTGCCGATAAAAGTAGAACTCAAAAGGTTCAAGGTCAAGAAAGAGGTACAATACAATAAAGAGACTCACAAGTTGTTGTGGAATCTCAAATTCCTTACATAAAAAAGAAATCATAGTTCTAGTAAGGACATATCTATATATTTGGGGAGAGTGACACATTCCCCTGGGAGAAATAACACATGCCCAACTATGGGTGGTTGTACAAAGTACCACTACATTAGCTAATTTTTCAACAGATCATCATGCTGAAAAGAAATTATATGGCAAGTTTAAGCATCAAATAATCAAAACATGGAAAGTGGGGTCTAAGACCAAAGCAATGATAGATTTAGCAAGAATTGTGACAAATATATCAAAAGAAGCAATAATAAGAAATTTAAGGTTGGATTCATGCCTCAGTAGTGAAATTAGGTTTGGATCACACATATGCCCAACCTAAGGGTTAAGATTTACATACTAGTAAGAACATATCTAAGAATTAAAGTTTGTGAATCTTATAACTCAAATAAGTTATGAGTTGGTCATAAGATGACGAGCCAACAAATCAACCAGAAGCTATTGGGAACCAAAATCTGACAAATGGGTTGATGACCATTAAGGATTTCATGTTATCTAACAAGGTATGACCTTGGTAGTATTACCTAAAGGGGTAAAAGCAAAAGGGTGAAGTTGTTTTTTTCATTGCAAAAACCAACATGGATAACCTAAAAGGACTGATTGGTTGCGAAGGTTTTAAAACCAGCTCAAATTGTTGACCATGAAGAATTTCCTTTGTGAATTGTCATGCTTGTTGTTGTAGCTTGTATAGACTATGAGAATTGGCAGATGAAGCTTAAGACCATATTCCTTTAAAGGAATATATGAGAGGATGTGTATGTGAATAAAGTCTATAAGCTACAATGTTCAATCTAAAGATTGAAACAAGCATCTCAGAGCTGAAATCTTTGTTTTAGCAATATAGTCAAAGAGTTTGAGTTGAATCAAGATAAAAGATGAAATTTGTGATTACAAAATATTTAGTGGGATTGTATATAAATATTCCACATATTTATGAGAAATAACATCTCAACACTTTTAGTTTTCATATTTGCCATGGAAAACGCCTTCAACAATGATGGATCAGGTGAAACATCCTATATGATAGGGATCAAGATCTATGAGATAGTTCTTGAAAGTGTCATGACCCAAAATGAGAACATATAATAGGAAGATGCTGAAATAGTCCAGCATAAAGGATTCAATGAGAGAGAATCTGTCCATGTTACATGGTATTGGTTTCTCATGAACCCTATGTTCCAGTTCTTGTGAATAATGAAAGGACATGAGTGAGATTCCATGTGCACTAGTCATTGGATCCATCATGCATGCTATGTAATGTACTCATCCCATAGTCTTGTATGTATTGGACATGACAAGATGGTATTAGTTTCCAATGAGGGTCATTGGAATCTCATTAAAGATATCCATTAGTACTTGAGAAGCACTAAAGGATAGTTGCTAGATTATAGCAATAAATAAGAGTTGAGTGTAAAGAGTTACACTAATGCAAGCTTCTGAAACGATATAGAATGATTGCAATATTAAAGGTTGTGTGTTTAATTTTATGAGAACATTTATTAGTTGGAAGGATTTTGAACTATAAGACCATCAATTTAAATTCTACAATAGAAGCCAAGTATCCTAGTGTTATGAACATGGAGTGGATACTATATGGATCTAGAAGTTCATATGGATGAACTTATAGATGTTCCAACCATTGATGACATAGTATAAATAATATGACAACAATGGGACTACTAGTTAGGCAAGAATATTAGATACCATATTATGGCAGTTCCATCTTATACGAAATATCATAAAGTGAAGAGATCAAGAATGTGCAATACACTGGCTTAAGTAAAATGTTGCTAACCCACTGGATTATCACTTACGCAGCGGAAACCTGATGGACCTGTTTAGATCACTAAGAATATGATTTGTTGGTGATTGGCTCTAAGTGCAAGTGGAAGTCTGTTGGTATGTGTGCCGACAGTCAATCATATGATGATTGTGATGGCATATTACATAAAGGTCTTGATTAATAATAATAAAGGCAAGCTTCCAATTCATTTTGTTTCAGTAAGTTATGAGATAATGAGGAGACACAATGAATGTATAGAGAATGATAGTTACTCAATGATGTATGTCTTCAAGCATGTGACTTGAACAATGGGATCATACAGATGTTAAGAGTATGAACATTCACATTATGTACCTAGTTGGTTGTTATTGTGGAAGGAAGATAGAAACCAATGACACTCAAGACTAGAGTGTGTGTTGGTGGATGAAAGAATCCCATCAGTCATGATATGTTATATCAAATCGAGCACACTGATACTTGTTAGGGAACAATGTATCAGGAAGACCCACCTTAAGAGTGACACATGGAAACCATAATTGGTGGTTATAGTCATCTCATATAGTGAAGGTGGTGATTGTGGTTCTTAAACATGATGTCACTAAACTCCACATGTTGTTCGGTATACTTTGACATCATCCACCATGATCCTGAATAAGAGTTTCCATAAAGGTAATGATCATATGCACTGTGACACATGTGGATGATTGTGAGTGATGTAGATGGGAATTGTTCCTCCTACTAGAGTATGATATCCATGCCACTTGATAAGAGAGACTAAGAAACACATGCAAATACACATGTGAATCAATATAAATGATATTGAGGTCTCATATATCTCAGAAAATCTTCTCTAGGTTGAAGGAACATGGATTAAACATTGAGAGAATGATGTTTTCATGCCTCGAGTTCATTATGAATATCAGAGATAAAGGAATTAGACAATCACTATAACACCTGACACAAATTATAGGTTGAAGTTGTTATCCAACTTTCCATTCACTTAGGTAGCACTTATGTGTGTCTAGGCACCATTCTTTCCTTGTGATGTCATAAACTTGTTATGGACATCTACTGCCAACGTGATATGGGACCTATAGGTTCACACACATTGGAATTTACCAAGAAGAGGAGTTTATTAATGAATGATGTTTAATTTGTTTACTAAAGATGTTTAGGTATTCAATTAAACATCAAATTAACTGACTAGACTCAGAACCATCAAGTTCAAGTGTTGGACTAACTGGTTGAAGTGTCAGGATGATTGGAAATTCAATTGACTGAATTCTACAAGTGTCAGGACCCCAATCGATTGGCTCACTGGGTGAACCGATCAGCTCAGGTTGGTGAGACGACCAGTTCAACAAGTGAACCGATCAGCTCAATAACGCCAACCAAATATTCTGGTGATTTTCTCTATTCATGAGAACAGATGATCATTTTACTTGTTCAATTTGATTGGTATGGGGAATTAATGTTGGAAATTAATTGGAAATGAATTTCCAATTCAATTGTGCTTGGGAAATAGTGTGAAATGATTGGCTCACTATTGTATCCAGCTGGTTCACCAATGAACCAACCAGTACACCTTTCACAGAGCAATTAATTCATGAAAATTCTAGTTCCTTCCACTCCTACACAAACTGGGAACCCAAAACCTAACCCCTCCTATGAATAGAGGGGTATTGGGGGCTTCTTAGAACACAACTCAATTTCCTTTCACAATTGTTCTCCTCTCTGGTTGTGATAACCAATAAAGAGACTGAGAAAGTCCTACCCATTAAAGGGAGGGATAGTGAGCGAGAAACAATTGTGACAAAGCAAGTTGGTGACTAGTACACCAACAGGAGGGACAACTTCTTCCTGTCTACTCTAGTAGAATGATAGCAGTTATAGGTCATCCGTGTGGACTTCTCTAGAGGCATGTATACTTTTCCCACTAGGTGGGAAACGACAGCCTATAGGCTGTGGAGGAGTTGTTGCATACGTTGTCTGAATCTGCTGTCTGTGGTGAAGACCATGAGCTACACAAATGCCGTCTAAGTGCAACTAGGAATGTTGCACTACTACAACAAATTATAGTCTCTAGACTTGCTCCAGGATTAGGTATGAACTCATTAAACCATCCTTCTCATTACATAGTGGTTGACATAATCTTGTTGTTCTGGGGAATATGAATAGAAAATTTTTTATTTCCACTGCTTACTCTGTGCCCATATTTCCCTACAGATCCACCTTTCATACTCATGCAATGTCACAAAACTATTTCTTACCCTCATCCTACCCCCACTAACTATAGAGTTAGTGACAGTAGGGTTCGGGCACCCATCCATGGAGTGGCAAAAATATTTCACATATGCAATATATATGAAAAAGACAATAAAAAATTAGAGAGATGACAAATATTAAACAAGGAGATAAGACATATGTACCCATTTCTATATCAAGAGTACCCATTGGTATTTCAATTCATATGTTAGAGTCTTGACTGCAGTGGATCTTCATTTAGCAACGAAAATTTTGATAAAAAAAATATATCGATGTCAGTGCATTGAGTATGCCATGAAAAACATGTAACCACCATTTAAGAGTAATATAAAAGTTGCTTAGCAAGAAACACCATATTAATCAAGAAGTAGAAACAAGGCAAGATCACTTAACGACAATGTTTTATACAAAACATGTTTTAAGTGTATTTCCATTACATTTAACAACATATTATGGCCATTTACCAACTTCCCATTGGAAGGGTCCATAAGGGTGCTCAATATTAGCCAACCCTTTTATACGTGAGGGATCTCAAGACCAAACTCACCAAGTGTTATGACCGTATCTGAGCTTAATGGGTAAGTTAGGGTTTATGTGGATGACCACATGCTTAGTTATATTGTTCATTGATTAAACATGATTAATGATGATATCTCAATCATGATATATTAAACCTAATTAGAACCCAAAGTATGCTATCTCTTTGTATAATCATGGTTTGAGAAATGTAAACCCTAATCAGCAAAAATTAGGGTTTTGATAGTACATGAATATGGAATTTGATCAAGATAGTAGTGTGGTAAATGATTTTTCATATTTTATAAATTTTTTTATTTAATTGAATTTTGGATATGATATGGATAACTCAATCATTCATATTGGATAAAAATTTTAGAATATTTGAGTGTTCTTTTAATGTGGTTCTTGATCAAATTATACTTCGACCAAAATGCTGACAGAGTGCTTTTTAGCAGTGTAGTGTTTTATTTTTAGTTATTTATTGGTAACTCTAAATTATCTGAAATTTTAACTAGAGATCTGAAACTAAATAATAAACAACATGTAAAATTTTCATAATTTTTAGATGTGCTTAGACTTTATCAGTAGATGAATTACAGTAATATTTTTATGACAGAAAATTCAGCTGAAATAAGAGAAAGTATAGTGAGGGGTCAATGTGCAATTGACCCAAGCAGCTCAATTGCTCTATATGGTCAACCTAACATACAAGGAGCTCTGATAATTCATGATTCAATCTAGAGAAATGAAATCCTAGAGAGAGAGGGAGATTTGGGTTTGAGAGGAGAAAGTGATGGAGATGTTGGCCTAGGGTTTTGCGGTCCGAGGAATGATGAAATCATGTAAGTTTAGCTTCTTTGGATATAGTTTCATGGTGAATCTTCTCTTTGATGTCAAGATTCCGTCCCTCCCCTTATTGGATTAGAAATCATATCAAATCAAGTCCTTTTCTCACTCTTTCTCTCATAATCTTCAATTCTAGTGTTTCCGAGTTGAATGGAAGAAGAAAGTGGCGATTGCTAGGGTTTTGATATGGATTCGAGATTTTCAGATATGGGATACATTTTTAAGCTATTTTACATCTTATGGTGAGTGGGTAAAAGAATATTTCAGTCAATTGTACTCAATTAGATGGTTTTAGTTATATTCTCAATTTCTCCCTAGATGACAATAAATGAAAATAACTGTTCTTGAATTCAGTTTATAGAATACTTCAATTCATGTTCCAACTATGATCTGAAAACGTTGATATGATGACATGGATGAATACTACATAATTAAGAAGGTTATTGAGAATCTTCTGAAGATCTGAATTTTTAAGTTATTCAGGTGCTTGAACAACATTATAGCTGAAATTCGGATTTATGCTTATATGATCTCACTTATGATCCTAGTGCATATAATTTTACATGTTTGATATCTTTGATTTGATATATGGACAATTAAAGTTTCTGATTTTCACAATACATATCTTGTGAATAGCAAGTAATCAAGGATGGAAACCAAATCTAGTATGCTTTTACAAGTATACATATCTAATTTAGTAGTAAATGGCTGATTGAAATGATTCATGTGATATTGTGGGATTTTATCTGAATATTATCTTATATGCATTTATGCTTTGTTTATGAGATTCATATTTTCTAACTTAAATACTTGTCATGAAATGCATATGTTGTTATGCTATTACAAGTGGAGAGATATGACATGCCCTAGATATGTATGTTATCGATGCCATGCATAAATGTGAGAAATGTTGAATGAGAACATTTATATTAGTAGACATGATATATGCTTGAATACATGAGAAGTGCTATATGTGCATGAGTAAGGAGAAACCCTAAGAAAGGGGTAAACAATATGTTAAGCATTCAGTTTAGTATCATCAGTGATTTCAATTCAATAGTCTGAGTAGTCATTAATATATAGAGTTAAGAGAGATCAATCTAATAGAAAGATATAATCAAAGTTATAATAATAATAGTAGCCCTGAACACCTTAGATTCCCTATGAGAGGTATGCGCCGTAGGGATGAAACGACCTAACCCTGGTAGTGTCCAGTATATGGGGGTCAGATCATACTAACAGGTGGTATAGGGGACGAAGCCCTAGTGGAAGTCTCCTTAAAAATACAATATGTAGTGTCCAACATCAACTAGAGATCATGGTGGCACTAGAGTACAAAAAAACCAATAGGTGGTTTGACTCTCTGCCTATGTGCTCAGGTTAGAGGAGGAGTCATGTTTTACGGCCCATAGGTGTGTCGAGGCCAGAGAGCCATTTTCTTATTGTAGACCAGTGATGTAGTCAAGCTTAGCATCCCGGGTGTGTCCGCTAAGTCTTGTACGGTGAGATCGTATTTCATTACGATTCTTCATATGTAGAGTACATTGCATATGATCAGGGCATGAGCTAAAATATGATAATATAAGTTTTAAAGAATTTCTTTTAAGTAAGAAGAGTTAAGAAAGGTTTGATTTCAGTTTCGCAATAGTTGTTCTTTAAATGTAATATTGAATATAGTGAAGATTATATTTCCATACTTGTTTATTTCTAATGATGTAGGCTTCAATGTTATTAGTAAGTTTTTGAATATCTAGTTTTTTAATTTGAAATTACTATATTGTTTTATTTCAATTATCCAAGAATGATAAATGTTTGATTCAGAACTTTAGGTTGCATTATTGCTTTACTCATTCACTGAGCGAGTAGGCTTAACCCTCTACTCAAAATTTTTAGGGAAACTGTGGGGATTGAAAATATCATTGCATCAGAGTAGATCTGTCATAAGAGTTAAGTCTAGTATAATTAAGTTCAGTCGGTCCTTGTCACTCTAGGTCCTTGTAAAGAAATAAGAGAGAGTTATCAATGATGATGTATAACATTATTCCTCTTTTAGCAATATATGTGAATCAGCAAGTCTTATGTGCTTAAAAGTATGAGAAACATAATGAATGTTCATACATGTATTTTTTTACTATTGAAATCAGATTAGAGAAATGAATGTTTAGATTCCCTTCTAAAGTTAGTTTATGTGGTTCAATGCAAGATAAAAAGAGTTTGAAAAAGAACAAAAAGTTAAGGGTGATCTTTGTATTACGTTAAATCCTCAATTTATGCCCTAATCTCATGATTAATGGTAATTGTGAGATTGGGGTGTAACAACTTGGTATCAAAGCTTAGGCTGAGTTGTCAAGGACCATTAAGTTAGTAAGTTAGAGTCATAAGTGTGGCAAATAGGAGATGTTATGATGTTATCTCTGGGGATTTGAGTATTTGGATATCTTGGACCGGTATCTAAGTACTTGGATCAACCAATATCAAGCTACTTTGTCTATTCTTTCATGTATACCCTGGCCAGGTATACAGTTGAAGGACGGTCTAGAGAGGAACCCTAGAAATATTAAGATTAGAAACAAGATAAGCAACATGAATTAAGAGCGTAAATATTAAATGAGATAGATCTTTCATTTCATATTTTTGTTTTATTAGAGATGAATAGAAAAGCTCTTCTATGTTTGAATTCAGATATTCAGTATTTTGAAATATATATGGGTCTTTAAGATCTGTTGTACACTATGAAGTTGTAGCATTTATTGATTACATTATTTGTATCAAGTAGACTAGAAAAGATCTTTGAATGAGCTTTCCTAAGTGGATAAGTTTTCTTCCACACATTTGAGATGAATAGGAGTTGAGCAATCCTAAGTATCTCTTGGCTTCAGGACTATAGGTTTGGCCTGGTCCGGCTGGCAGGATGCATTACTGGGATCTAATGACTCCTATTAGTAACATAAAAAGAGTAAATTCTGGATAGTTTAGATCCAAATTCTAGTATGAATGTATATACTCTGAGATTTTGAAGTATAAGGGAAAGACTGGGATAACTAAGAATCAGTTGGAACTGATATATGAGATCCAACTTTGGGGCCTCATATGAGAAACCCTTAATTGGAAATAAAGGAACATGGAATAAGGTTTAGATTAAGTTTATTTATTAGTATTATATGAACTCTAAATATGAAATATGGAAAAGATATGAGAAAAGTATGTAAGGGGCCAAGATAGTAAGAATCAATCATGAGGAATGGATTATATAACCGAGTACAATGTTTTTATGTACTCCAAAGCAAAGGGAAAATAGAAGAAAAGAGCTAAGTATACAATAAGTACATAGAAGTGAAGAATCTTTAGAAGAGTTAAAGTGAAGAGAACTAGATGAGCATGTAAATCATAAAACTAGGATAAGAAACTTAGTTGAAACAAAGAGAAATGTTGGAAATAATGAGCTTGATTAAGGAATGAGGGTTATGATATTATTGAGAGCATGGGATGTATACCTTTATTAATAAGTTTAATACATTCATCCTTACTACCTTTGGATTCTAAGTATCTATAGAACAATAAACTAGTTTCTAAATGAAGAACAAAAATGTAGCTAAATAAATGAATAAGTCATACAAAGGTAAACTATATTCAGGAAGGAAAAACTTGATTGAAAGAGAAACTATGTTTCACCCATTCATGATCTGTTTGATTTAAAATGAAGGATATGTAATGTATTGAACATGAGGTGATACTAGTAGAGAGATTATTGATTTAAAATTTCAACTTCACATTAGTAGAAGGATAAAAGGAAATATATGCAACATGGTATACATGATCATACACATAAAAGAAGCAACATGATCATAAGAGAAAACTAGAAGTTAAAGATGACATGTGGAATAGTAGTATATAGTAAGGGGATTATGGAAAGTAAAGAAGGGTTTGAAACATAATGGAGTAATATAGATTATAAAAGAAAGAGGTTGCGAGATTCAAGAAAGTGCTAATTAGTCAAGTATCCCTATTGATAATTAATTAAACCTACATATGAGAAATGTAATATTAGATGTTTGAAGATAAGAATTCTAAGTATCAAAAATCATCTTCTCTTTCATATCTTCCTTAATGAGAGCAATGTGGGAATGAAGTGATAAGAAAATGAATCATATATGATGCATAACCCCCATGGTAGAGACATCTAGTGAATGTAATAATGACACACAATATGATAATGAAACCCTAGCAGGGTAATTGAGAATGTAATCTATCTGAATAGCCAAGTAAGAAAAAGGAAATTCAATCGATAAGATAAAGAAGACTTTAGTAAAACTTGTGACATCCAAAGTTTGAATTTCAAATTAAGGGAGAAAAGTCACATCACAATAACATCATGCTACTGATAAGGACCAAACCCTAGAATGTTTAGAGTTGTAGTAGTTCAAGGAATGTCACTAGTGATTTGACCTTGAATACTAAGATCTCTATAAAACAAGATTATGAGATTTGCACTAGGAGAAGTAAACTAGCACTGATAGTAATCCCAATTTAAAGATAGCTAATCTGAAAGGTAGATAAACAATATGGAAATGATTTGGAGTAAAGAGTAAGATATAAATTTGAAATCTAACAAGTGTGTTTTGAACAAAAGGAGAAATACAATATGAGTGAAGTGCGATATGAGATAAATTCTTGCAGTGATAGCAAGAATAATGAATAATCTATTTATACCTTGTATGTTTCAATTTTAGGAATGTTTAATCTACATGATTAAAATGAGAAGGATAAGTAGAAAAAAGTAAGTAGTAGTGAATGAGGAGAGAGATAAGAGAAAACAATGGCTTTTAGTAATTTGTGAATTTGTTTTTAGAATTATAATTTGTTGAAGGTATATTAAGGGATGTAAATTGGTTCTACGTATGATTTCAGTGTACATGTGCAAGCAATATGTTAATTAAAGGTGTCTGATAGTTGTAGTCATTCATACCAGTAATCCATCTTAGTATTGTACAATTGTGGTATGGCGATATGGGTTGAATAATGATGGAACAAATGAATGGTTACCCTGAATAAGGTAGTCTTACCTATTCACTCATATGAATGGAAGGGATGATAACCATATTGTATTGATATGTAACCCTAATGAGGTATAGCTTGTTATACCTAGCTTTAATAGAACAATGTGATGGTAATTGGGTATGAATAGTCCTTGAATGACTAATACAATCATGGAGTATTTTGTTACTGTTGTTGAAACCCTAGTATGCTATAACCCTATGGTTACACCTTGAATTATGTGTGGGTTCATACTTGAGAATAATGTGGAATGTGATGGTAATGCTTCACCTTATGCATCCATGATGCAATGGGGATGCCGTGAGTAGTATTATACAATTATTGTTGAATGTAGTCTTCCAACTCAAGACTATTTTGCTATTTGAGTAGAACAATAGTAAAATTCAAAAGAACATGGTGAACTCTCTTTTGTGACTTAGAGGTAATACATAATAATAATACATGTTGAGCTATATGAATTGAGATAGTTGGATCAGATTATCAATGTTTTTTTTGGATAAGGTAAAATATTACTAAACCATCAAAACTACAAAAATGTATAGGAGTATAACCCACTCCGTATACTTTACAAGGTCACATCAGACCCCACATCAACAAAACCTTAGGTTTGATCCTAAACAAGATCCCCGGGTTAGCCTTACCAAACCAGACTGGACTATATACAATATCATCAAAAAGTTGAAACTTATCCCTTTCCTTTTTCCCATGCACCCTACTGTTTCTCTCCTGCCACACCAGGTATATCAGACTGGACCAAACAAGTCCCACAAACCTTTTCATATGTCTATCCCCTTTAGTTCTATTCAAAATCCAGAGCATGGAATCTTGAAGGCTGAGGGGTGGGGTGCCACGCCACAAGAGCTTGAGGGAGCAGCGGGTCCATATATATTTTGTATATGTACAGTCAAAGTAGATATGCGTGTGTGATTTAGGTTCCTATCGGCAGAGAAGACAGACTGGTTCCACAACATCCCCCCATCTGCTCAACCTAACTTTAGTGGGAAGTCTACCCAAAAGAGCACGGTAAGTGTATAAACTCCACTTGGGACAATGTATCTTGTACCATATCAACTAGTGCCAAGGAACTTGAGGTTGGTTGTACAAGATCTGCCAAGGTTTACTCCCCACAACCAACTTCCAGTTCCCCTACTCTTCCTCATAATGTTGTTTGCAATTATCCCAAATCATAAACATGTTGTGCCAAATCCTCGAGCATCTCACCAAATCTTCAGCTCCACAGTTAAGAGAAGAACTGTACCGAGTTCTCATCCAGCCACTCCAAATGTTGTCCGGTTCCATCAAAAAATGGTATATTCTTTTAGCCGTGGCTTCCCACATGATATCAGAAGGATCTTTCAAACCCAAGCCCCCCATGCCTTAGTTGCACAACAGTAGCTCAAGCAACAGCGTGATGCCCTCCTCTCCACAAAAAGCTTGCCATAGTAGATCTAAATCTTCCCAAAATAAACTCTAGGATATCATCCAGTCTACACCAAAAACCAACCATGCTCTGTAGGCTATTTTTAATTAGTACCGCTCTACCTATCATGGAAATATTAAGACCAACCCATTTATCAACCTTGAGCCTTAGATTATCCAAGCACATGTTGAAGTTAGAACCTCTCCCAACACCTCTTGAGATGGGGATACCTAAGTATCTGGTAGGGAAGGAACCCATCCCCAAATGAATAGCAGCCTTCAGACATCCTCTCCTTGCATCACAAGATTTGGATAGGAAAACCTGTGACTTGATGTCACTGATGTAAAGGCAAGACATGTCCGCAAATCTCCCCAACATAGCTCTAACCCCTCTGAAGATTTTAGCATGAGCAACAACAAAAAACATCAGATCATCAGCAAAGATCATATGGTTTAGCACCTTAATTCCATGCACCTTATACAGTTTAATGTCCCCTTCGTCTTCAACTTTCTGGACAAGAAATGAGAGGTTCTCCATAACCATCGTGAACAACAGGGGTGAGAGCAGATCCCCCTGCCTGAGACCATTAGAAGCTCTAAATAGGCCTTTGGGAACCCCATTGATAAGCACAGAGAAAGAGGTTGTTTGTACGCATTGCATGAGGATATTTATGAACCTGTTATAAAACCACAACGCCTCCATAGTGCTCCACAGTCCCTTCCAAGATATGTGGTCATAAGCCTTTGTTATATCTAATTTGATGCACGCCTGCTTGTTGCTGCCTTTCACATGAAAGTCCCGAAGAAACTCCGTAGTAAGGAGAACATTATCATGCAGAGCACGAACCTTCACAAAAGCAACCTGGTTAGGAGATATGATGACTAGAAAGATGTTCTTCAAACATCTCGCTATCAACTTGTATATGATTGTATAGATCACAGAATAGCAGGCAATAGGATGAAAATCATTCATCTCAACAGCTCCCATCTTCTTTGGTATCAACCTGATGAAGGCATGATTAACTTGGTGCACCATTCTCCCACCGACTAAGAACTACCTCACATCATTGCAAACATCCCTGCAAATAATATGCCAACAATTTTGAAAAAACATTGCATGGAACCCATCTGGTCCCGGGGCTTTAGAAGCGCCTATGGAGAAAGAAGCTTCCTTGATTTCCTCATCCGACGCCAACTTGATAAGATCTCTATTCATCTCATCGGTTACCCTCTTATCCAGCAGTGATAACCTACTACTAGTATCATTCCGACCTCTGTTATATAAATCGGTGAAATACCCAACTGCCAACTCCTCCACCTTGGTCACTTCATCCACAAGCTCTCCATTTACATCAATAAAAGTGTGAATGTAGTCCTTCATATTATTTCTTTTAACTGCAGCATGGTAGATTTTAGAATTACAATCACCATCTTTAAGACACTTTAGCCTACTTCTCTGCCATCTGGATATTTCATGAGCTTTCTCGAGTTGAGTGAGTCTCTTTCCAGACTTGTCCTCAGCTTCCATACACCCAAGATCATTAGGATGCATCCTAAGCTCATTCACATCGCCCCCATACTCTTCTTTAGCTTGTTTGATCATATTGGGTAGATCCACTAATTTACTGGACCAGGTCTTGAGGTTAATTTTAACGTTTTTCAGCTTCTCCGCCACCACAAAGAGAGGATTCCTCTCCACCCTTTCATTCCAGCTATTTTTCACAATCCCTTCAAAGGAGGGCCGCATAAGCCAGTGATTCAAGAATTTGTACGGCCTATTAACTTTTTTTGTTTAGAAAGTTGGACCTCCATCCACGAATGGTCATTGTTAGGATGACCCCCCAACTTAAGGGTAGCTTCTGGGAAAACATCTAACCAAGCCTCATTCACTAACCCCCGATCAAGATTGCTGGATATCCGTCTAATGGGGTTCCCTTTATTGTGCCAAGTGATCAGCCCGCCTCTCATGTTTAATTCAAACAGATTTGCAGCATAGATTGCATCATTGAATCTGTTCAGGATGGTTTCTGGAACTGGAAGTCCCTCCCATTTCTCCCTAGCCTTCCTTACTTGGTTAAAGTCACCCACAACCGATTGAGGAAGAGCATGTTGTGTAGATTGAACTAAACCATCCCATAGTCTTCTCCTGTCCACCTCAGAATTAGACCCATAAACTGCTGAAAGGACACAGTGAAAACCCCCTGTATTAATACAACTTAGTGTGACCAGCTGGTCACTCTAAAAAATCGGCTGCACATCCCATATCACTGGATTCCACCCAATCGCAATCTTTCCTCCTTCAATGCTATTCAAGTTCGTGCAATAGTCCCAACCACCAGGGAACATACCCTTTACTCTTTCTGGCACTTCTTTTTGAATTCTCGTCTCCCAACAAACCACCATCAATGCCTTTTTGTCTTGTATGATATGTCTGAGGGTTTTTTGCTTGCCAGGATGTGAAGCACCCCTCACATTCCATATCAGCAAAGTCATTGGGTGCCCTCAACCACCTCCCCTCTCCCAGGGAAGCTACCTCGTCCTCCTGTTCTGCCTCTACCTCTACCTCATCCTCTATGCATCTTCTCAGCCCCACCACCGCTTCTCGTGCTTACTCTTCTAGTATTATGTAGAACCACTTCCTCAGTTTCTTGGTCTTCCAGCACCTGAAACAGTTATCAATGTTGAGGTAACACCTCAAGAGTATAAAAAAATTATTGAAATGGTTATTTCTCTCTCTGTACTATGATTGATTGTGGCATAGAGAATTTGTTTGTTGTCATTGAGAACTATTTCAAACATGTTGTGATTAGAAAAGAAATGAAGGACTTAATGTTGAAAATTGCATTCAAGTATGAAAAACAAGAATATAATGACATGTAAGATTTAAGAAGCTTAAAATAAACCCTGAATGTACTTTACTTGCATATTTATGTTTTGTGGGTGAAACCTTTTTAAGGGGGGAAGAATTGTTATGACCGTATCTGAGCTTAATGGGTAAGTTAGGGTTTATGTGGATGACTACATGCTTAGTTATATTGGTCATTGATTAAACATGATTAATGATGATATCTCAATCATGATATGTTAAACCTAACGAGAACCCCAAGTATGCTATCTCTTTGTATAATTAGGGTTTGAGAAATGTAAACCCTAATCGACAAAAATTAGGGTTTTAGTAGTACATGAATATGGAATTTAATCATGATAGTAGTGTGGCAACTGATTTTTCATATTTTCTACAAATTTTTTATTTAATTGAATTTTGGATATGATATGGACAACTCAATCATTCATATTGGAGAAAAATTTCAGAATATTTGAGTGTTCTTTGAATGGGGTTCTCGGTCGAACTATACTTCAACCAAAATGCTGACAGAATGCTTTTTAGTAGTGTAGTGTTTTATTTTTAATTATGGTAATTCCAAATGATCTGAAATATTAAATGGAGATCTGAAACTCAATCTTAAACAACATGTAAAATTTTTATAATTTTTAGATGCATCTAGACCTTATCAGTAGAGGAATTATAGTAATATTATTATGACAAAATTCAGCTGAAATAAGAGAAAGTATAGTGAGGAGTCAACGTGCAATTGACCCAAGCAGCTCAATTGCTCTATATGGTCAACCTAACACACAAGGATCTCTCATAATTCGTGATTCAATCCAGAGAAATGAAATCCTAGAGTGAAAGAGAGAGTTAGGGTTTGAGAGGAGAAAGTGATGGAGATGTTGACCTAGGGATTTGCGGTCTGAGGAATGATGAAATCATGTAATTTTAGCTTCTTTGGATATAGTTTCATGGTGAATCTTCTCTCAAATGTCAAGATTCCATCCCTCCCCTTATTGGATTCAAAATCATATCAAATCAAGTCATTTTCTCACTCTTTCTCTCCTAATCTTCAATTCTAGGGTTTCTGAGCTGAAAGGAAGAAGAAAGTGGTGATTGCTAGGGTTTTGATATGGATTTGAGATTTTCAGAAATGAGATATGTTTTTAAGCTATTTTACAGCTTAGGGTGAGTGGGTAAAAGAATATTTTAGTCAATTGTTCTCAATTAGATGATTTTAATTTAAATTCTTGATTTCTCCCTAGATGACAATAAATGAAAAGAACTGTTCTTGAATTCAGTTTATAGAATACTTCAATTCATGTTCCAACTATGATATGAAAATGTTTATATGTCTATATCCATGTATCTTGAATACTACAGAATTAAGAAGTTTATTGAGAATCTTCTGAAGATCTAAATTTTTAAGTTATTCGGGTGCTTGAACAACAATATAGCTGAAATTCACATTTATGCTTATATGATCTTACTTATGTTCCTAGTGCATATAATTTTACATGTTTGATATCTTTGATTTGATATATGGACAAATAGAGTTTCTGATTTTCACAATACATATCCTGTGAATCACTACAAAAAAAACTTGCTTTTTTTACAATCATTCTAGCTATATATATCGCATTTATAGTCAAAACCATATTTTGTTACATAATATACAAATTGTAAACTAAATCAATGTAGTTAATTGAGATAATACTCTTTCGAACTCTCCGTACCTAATCTAGAAAAACCAATACGTACGAAAATTTCAATTTGTCGCGCGCCTATTCCTTTTATCTCCATTAGCGCGGTCCTCTCCTACCCCCATTCACAAACACTGCTACATTTCCAATTTTACTCCTCCACACCCCTCATCCACTCAACCAGCGTTGCGTCCCCCACCCACCTATGCTCACACTCTCTTCCTAACACCTTGTTCTCCTCCCCTAATAGCCCCAACCCCTGATTGGATTGCACTCTCACCATCTTCTCTGCCCCCACACCTCCCATCTCCTCGCTTCCATAGAACCTGCTTCCAGGTCACCGGAGAGAAGGCACTGGATGGGCGACCTACAAGGGAATAAGCAAGAGGAGCAGGCTAGGTTAAAGTGCAAACATTCGAGAACATGGGTTAAAATTCACTAATCTCGTGCCTCCTCTTCTCCACTCGTGGAAGCAAGATAACATTTCCAACCCTCATTTAAATGTCTTTGACCTTGTTTATACCCCACTACAGGATTGTTGTTAGATTCATCATCAGTGACCAGGATATTTGAATCACCGGACAGACCTTTTGCAATCTTACCACTTAGGGTCTAACTGGTTTCTGTAACTGGCCATGAAAATAAGGGAAGTTAAGTTCTTTAAAAAAATTTACCGGATTGGTTTGATGGAACTATCCATTTTAAGTTCCACGGTTTTCCAAAGAGTTCCAGGAGTATAAATAGATTTTCATATCCGACTTCCTAATCAAAATAATCAGAAAATGACTTTCTTCACCTCTGACTCCCATTCGCTTCGACTGCTCCTTCCGTGCTATTCCTGTGAAGACCACCTTCTGTCGTAACTGTCATCCTGGTGAGTGTTGAGAGTATATTCCTACCTCATCAAAGTGTATTAAGGCAGCGGATACGAACTGGGAGTATATTCCTACCTCATCAAAGTTTAATCACACACCAACTTGGAATGCTTACTTGTCACGACATTGAAATTCTACAGCTGCGACATGCTTTGAGTGCTCTGGACCGGTGGGAGAAAATAGTGCACTTTGCCAATGTCCAACGTTAGTAAAAACGAAACCGGCTATCATTTTCCAGCGGCAGCAGAATAGGGATTTCTCAATTGGTTTTGTTGGGCAGATACAACGAGACATGATGCTTTTTCAAATAGTTTTAAAGATTACCGCTAAAGGCACTAAATTTTCTCTTTGACGAGTTCACGTCTGCTATTTCCAGCGACAAATAAATTATATACGATAGATGAAAATGACATCGGTCCTTATATTTCTTTAGATCTGTAACATCCTACAATTTTTTGTTGTAATGTCAGACTCATTTTGTAAGAAGTTTGAAGTAGTGCCTTGAAGTTGTTCGATGGAAATCTAGAATTTTGTAAAAACACAACTTTCAAACCAATCACCTGGAATTCCTTTTCCCAGAATTCAATTTCAGTTCTGGAAAAATGACTTTCTGAAAAATTGTAGTTACATCAAACATGTCAGATCCTTAGTTGCAATGAAGTTTTTATCGATTAGTCTCATTAGTTTCATTGAATTCTAAACTAGTCGCCAGTCCCCACAGGGGATTTGTAATTTAGTTTTTTTTGTCATACATTACTTGTTGAGAACTTTTTAAATTAGTATTTAAGGATGTAGAGGTAACTATAGGGGATTTCTAAGAGGAACTAGTCAACATATTAGTATTGAGAAGGACTTGAGCACGTGACACATTTGATCTTCTTTCCTTAAGCATGGCATTTTATTCTTCACTATGTCTTGTTTGTCCTTCTATTTGGTCTTCAAATTATCTATTCTTTTGAACTTTGACTCACATTTTGAGATGGGCCTATCTAACTTCATGTTGGTGGGACTCCTAAGTTTCTTTTGTGGCACTCTTATTGAAGGTGGTATGACATATGGTGATGTTGATCTTCCTTGTGAGTTGGGTAGTGGTGGCGGAGGTTCAGGTGATGTAATTCAACACTCTACAGGTGGTGGACTCATAGATGAGTTTTTCAGGTACTTAGTTAAGTAGGACCTAGCCACAATATGACCCAATATGGGGTAACTTTGATTTACTATTCAAGTCGGTTCAAATATATTAGATTTTAATGCTAGTTGCTGAAAAGGAGGTCAAGCTTCCCTTTCTAGTGTTTTGTAAACCCGAGTCATTTGAAAGTTTCATGCTAAGGTATCTTGGAAGTCACAACCATATGGTCTGGAAACTTCAGTTATAAATTCTTCTATGGATGGAGCATATGTGGAGAAGCGACCCCCTATACCATGTACCCATCTGTTTGAACCATAGTCACAATATACTCCGTTTTTTTCTTCAAAAAAATGCATTTAAAACACGTATTATTCACTTGCCGTATATGATGACCGTTTTAAACTCCAAACCAAATAATACATTTTAATCGTGTTTATTCACGTTTTATTCGCGTATTGTGTTTTAAACGCGTTCAATACATTTTTTTTGCCATTTATACAATTATATACATTTTGCTTCACATTTGTTTTTTGTATGTCATTTTTTACTTGTAGTAGGGTGCCACTAAACCGTCCAACCTTCCTCCTCTATCTCCCGACACACCATGAGCTAGGAGTAACCCTCGACATTCTACATGTACGCTCCATCTTCCTCCTCCATTATGCCCCCTTCTTCCCCTTCTTCCAATATTAGGTAATCAGTTTGATGTTTAGTCATTTTAAATCATTATATGTGTGGGTGCATATATATGTTTGTGTTTATATATATATATATATATATATATATATATATATATGATCCCTCTTTTTGTTGACTTTTTTCCGAATAGTTGACCGAACTTTTACCGTATGTTGACCGATTTTTATCTAAATTTTCCGCATAATTCCTGATTTTTGAATTTTTCAACTTGGCCGTACGCATCACAAAAACTGAATTTATGACTATGGTTTGAACTATGCAGCCAAGTAATAAAATGGTAAGGTCTCTTGAAATATTTCCATGTCTTCAAAATATTAGCAACCAAGTTTTTATATTAAGATTCTGAATTCAAAAAGTTTGTAGTCCTATAGGTTCAAATAGACTTACTTCCATGAAAAATATCCAAATTACAATTTGGTCGACAAGTCTTATGCGAAGCTCTATATCACTGGAACTTGCTTATAATCATGTTCATATTTATACCATTCAACTGCATCTCTCTTCTTTACAAACTTTACATACTTATTTTATACATGTTTTCTCTAGAATTGTGATCTGTATGACTATATCATTACGTGCTCCTAAATAATGCTTGTACGCAATTATTTTGGTTGTTTGTAGTTCTAGTTTTCTGGTTCATTCCCATTTTAACATTGCCTTAAATAAACCATTCACCTAGTAACCTAAGTGATCTTGATATTCATTCACATTTTATTTTACAAGTTCTTATATTGATCTAGTAATTAAACATCTTGAGAATGTCCCACTGATCTTTCGTATCAGTCTTCTAAATTTCATTTGCAGCGTCTTGATTTTCCAGACTCCTGTCTCTTGATTATGTTATGGTACTTCATGAATCCCTTACATTTCTTTTGTACTTACCTTATAAGTTTCTATTTTTTGTGGTCATCGCTCTACTTCTCAATCTGAGCTTCTCTGAACTTAAGCAAAGTCCCACCATATTTGTTATCATGAAAAGTTGATGTATATATGAGTAAACATGCATATTATGTGATTTTCGGTGTACTAGTCCTTATTTAAACTTTTCTCAAAACAAGTCATATAGATCATAGATTGAGATTTTTTTGTTGTCCGTATTTTCAAACTGGATTGAACTTTGATTACACTTGAGCACTCTGATCACATAAGCCAAAATTGAAACAGCACCCATGTCTCCTTAACTCATTGATGCGTTATGCAAGGGGGTCAGGCAAATGATAAATTGAGAGATGTAGTGGTGCCATGGTGGTGGAACCCACAAAACGAACAAGAAAATCCCATAATAGTCCATTCCTAGTTAAAATTGAATGCGAGAGTCCCTGTTAGCACCATTGGGGTCCAATTTGTTTATTATTTTTTAGTGGTTGGCTTGAATTACGAAGTTGAGTTGAGACTTTTTACTTGGAGATGTAGTCAGGTTTTCTCTCTATTACTTAATCTTTGTCATGTTTTTTCTCTATAAACCAACCTTGGGGCATTGATTAATCAATCATAGTTCAATGTACGATTTGCTTTTTGTGGCTTGGTCCTGAAGTGTCCAAATAAATTAGGTGGAATATCCTTATGAGAACAACCTCATAAATTGTTGGAATGGAAAGAAATTTTAACCAGTTGTGTAGTTTCAGCTGAAGAACATAATGTCCATCATAAGGAATAGGGCCCAAGTAACAGTTATCATTTAATACATACAAATGAGTTATCCCCCACAACAACCAACACGTATATATATGGAACCTATCATATCTGTTATGCCTCTCTTGAGAAATCATTATTCCTGATAAAATGGCTCAAGCTCTGACTTCCTCTACTCATTAGTGAGGGTTTCCCCACCATCTTCATCATGTAAGGAAGTCCAACTGCTAACTTGAAACCAACACTTATGGATTTCATGCAAACTAGGAAGTCCAGGATCTAAGCCACTACCACACAAGTGGCGGTTCTTTTCATCAGCTTAAGCCTTTTGAGGCTTTGTTCTTACATGATCTTGGCTGTTGGTGTTGTTACAGATCAGTAGTCTCAAGAACAATTATGAGTTGTTCATGATTTGATTTTCATTATCTATTTTGTTGCATGTGTACATGATCCACAACTTGAATGTGGTTTTTTAGAGTTTGACTTTTTTTATCTGCGTTGAGATGATAGACTATACTTCTTTGCATTTTCACCATATTATTAGTGAATATCTAATAGGAAAATGTTCATCGATAGTTTATTGTAGTTCTTTCCCTGGTTAGTGATGTTGATGTTGTATGGAATGATGCCAAGAAGAGTCACTGGATTTATTATAGTTCCTTGTAAATCTTTGGCATATTCTAAACTTTGTGTAGTTCTATAGATCTCTTTTATAATGTCCTATAGGTTTGTTCTCTTATAATCTGTTCGTATCAATACTATGAGTTGTGTACTCCTATTGGAGAGATATGCTCCATCTTGTTTCTCAAAAAGATGGATTGGTTTCTTGGGAGATTTGGCCTATCTTTCTCCATGCTTCTCTGTGCTCTACTATGTACACCATTTTATCTATCATCAAGCAGTTGATAACTACCTGGAGCATCATACAAAACACTGATTTCTTGTGTACAATACATTGATATACACGTAAATCTTTCTCTTAATGCTATAAGTTGTCTAGTTGTGGATTTTATAATCTGGTCATATAGTTTATGTCATAGTTTTATACAACTCAAGGGGGAATGGTTTCTGGTAGTTGGAGGGATTGTCTATAGGAATAGTTGAGTTTTCTGGTTATGCTGATTGGGTGAGTGTCAATTATTTCATGAAGGGCTTGCTTTGTAGTTGCTATGTGTCCTTGAGGACGTATAGTTTGAAGATCTGCTAGTTGTTGTGGCCATAAACACTTTGGTAGAGTAGAAGGCACAATTGGAGGAAGGTCTGAGACTGCTCACTACTAATCTAAGTGCACATTTGAAAGAGAAAAATAAATATCACGGTGACTTTATATAATTTGCAAAAATCCACCCCTTGTATTATTAACCTTGCATCATTTAGGAGGATAATTGTGCGACACTACAAATCATCAGATTTAGGTGACATATCAAGGGATTCATACTAGATTTACAGTGTATTATGTTATAAAGAGATACATGAATGAATGTTGTGAAAATGTGTAAAAGAGGTTTGTCCTGTAGGTTGCAGCGGATACATGAAGGATTATCTTGTGGTATCATGTAGTCAATGTGTTATATTCCATGTTGCTATTTCCTGTGCTAATACTTCACTTCTTATGTTGTCGGACAAATATGTTCAAATATATATTTTAGGTGAATCAATAGTTCTCGCCCCTAGATTATGGATATGGACCACAGAGATGTTCATCTATCCATGCTCCTTTTTTTATGTGGTCAGTTTTTTTTAATCTAATGAAGAATGATATTGTGAACGGTTAGGTCAGTGATTCTTCTCAATGATTTTGATGCATAGCACTTCATTAAATCATCATTAAGTGAAATATTATGTTTCTATTACTATAATTTTTTGATCATATCTTCCTTTCCCTTTTGTTACTTATTCATGATCGCACATAAAAGCATTTTTTATTAGATGAACTACTTGTCTATTATAAAATTAGGGACTACATGAGAGTACTATCTTATATTTCCAAACTTCTCTGACATTTTTTCATGATGAAAATACATGGGCTAAGTCTTCATAAAATGAGGAACATTCTAAGAGACCATTGATATATTTGCTTCAAAGGAAAAATATAGATCACCCCTTGCAATCAAATGATGTTGCTGATGCAATTTCTTCCTCGTCATATGATCTTAGAGAATCTACCTTCATATACTCTAATATCAATAGCAACACACCTAATATTCTAGGAAGCAACGTTGCTACTGCTGATCAAATGTGGTCTAAATGCTTTTATATCTAAGCAACTAGATGGGTAGGGAAAAGGGCTTGAAAATGCCAACATAATGTTAAGAAGATCTAGATCTAGTGTTGTACTTGAAGATGAACAATGATTTTCTGGTAAGAATGAAGTGTAGAGGATCACTTATGGTGACTTTAATGCCTCTTTTTGTTCACCTATAGATAGCATGACATACTTGCAAGGTAAGCAAAATTTTGAGCCTTCCTTGTAACTACATGCACAAGATTGTCAGAATTGCTGGCACAAACTATTGTTGCTACAACAACCACCTTTTAGAAAGCCATTGTAGCTGTAGCTGCCACAAATGAAGAAGCGACAACCATTTTCACATATGCATACTACATTTTAACATTGAATTTGATATTCTGATGCTCTATATACTATGATTCTAGTGCACCCACATGGACCAACTTTTCAACTACTAGAGGACTACTATAAAAAACCATGCAAAGCGTCTATGTTCAGTGTTGGACCTTAGTACCTTACCATTTCAAGTAAAAACCATGATATGGCTTTTTAATCCTCTAACTACGACTATTGGAAAAGAAAACGAGCTCTATGTAATAGACGAGCTCTTCTCCAAGACTTAGGGAGCAATCGATAAGCTTAGACTCTGAAGCTATATCTATTCTTCTAACGTGTCATGATGTTTGCACATCAGCTAAGCAATGGAATCTAATCCATGCAAAAAGGAGTTGGCTCTTTGGTGCTTCTAGTGTAGAGATACCTATGCTAGTTTGTGGGGATTTCATTTCATTTCCCGAAAGGTATGAGCTTAATAGAAATGGCATGCTAGATAATTGTCAAGAATCTTATGAATACAACTACAATGATGCTTCCTTAAGTCTTCTTTCAGATCTATAATTTCATCTTTACAACATATTTGGAGAAGAGATGAGACATGTACAATTAACAACCAAAGTTTTTGGTGTAAGTCTGACACTTGCTCCATGGACTTAGTCATGTTAACTATGTTAAGATAATATAATTGTTGGACATTTGACCTTGAATAAACTAATGCAAAACATTTAATAGTTATTGAATCTCTTTTCATGACTATGGTAGAGTATAGAAAACCAGAACAAAGAGCTAAACATTGATGTCCATGAGCTTTCTCAATTTTTTGGATTCTCTTTTTCTTTTTTTCTGGGACAAATATATGAATACTCAGTGTTAAGTTGAGCCAAATGATAAGGTAACTTACTTTTGCAATATTTAAATAATGTTTTAAGAGGTCACAGTGGCATGCAAATCATTATTCAAAGTTGTTTAAGCTTATTCTAATATAATAAACCTTACACTTGTATTAGTAAAGGACACTAGAACACTTAAGTAATCTTAAAGTGTCTCTTCCAAGTAGGATAGAGATATAGCAATATGTTCATTGATAATGCCACATTTTTTTAAGATTCATACACGTGTGTATGAACAAAACGTCCAAAAACAATGTAAACTTTTTTCAAGATGTATGAAATTATAATATTCCTTGCAATCATTTGATAAGGAACTCGTTTGCATGAGCTTTCTATTTCCATGGTTACATTCAGTCATCTCATTCTTTCGTACTATGGTAATGGTTCTCAAAACAATCAACTTATATAATTTGAGTTTCTTTTGAAGTTCATGTATGCTATTGTTGGTTTACTCCCTTGGGCGACAATATTTTTTATCAACTATCTATATGCTCAATAACAGGACCTAGTGTTTTTGTTTATTTGAAGGTCATGTTGTACTTGCTCGAACTATATTGTTGGTCATGTTACTCAACTACTGTGGTGTTCTGAATATGGCTGCAACTACATTTCTCTGATTACTGATTTCTTGTGCAAATATGTTACTGGGGGCTCCTATTATCTGGATATATTTAGGGGGATGTTTATTTTCCCCTGTATAGACGATGCCAGTCATTTTCCTTTGGTTATACTTCTATATTATCTTGTAAAGGAAGCCCAGTTGTAAATGGAACTTCACGAACTGAGCTGCTTCTTCGAGCATTGTGTTGAATACTACTGGCCAAAAGGGGATACATCATGCAAGTAAAAACAATTGAATGTTTCCATATAGAAATGCCATAATGTCCACGTCTATAGCCTGCTTCATTGCACTATCTCAATCTGTATTTCCATATAGTTGGGTCTTTCCTACTCCATGATCTGTCAAAAATGAGCCTGAGCTTGGAGATTGATTTCTATACGATCTTCCTCTCTAACTTTCTGCAATGCATATCATAAATCTAATGTGGCCTTGTCGCATTCTTCTCTTCTCTAATTTCTCTCTTCATGAATCTATACAAATGATCAGAATCCATATGATATCTACCATTTCCTACTAGTCACAAACTTACAACACCAACACCACTACACACTATGGTGTACTTACTTGAACTATTGGAACAAGGGGAATGGTTGTACATCATTTTTGACATAGATCTAAAGGAAAGATGAGAGTCAGTGACAATCACAATGATACAGTGTATTCAAATGGCCACCAAAATCTGCACATTGAGCTTGCATAAGATTCAGGTTATGATGAACCCATTTACTTGCCTATTAAATCATAAAATAGCAAACCGGAGAAGAGTAATCAAATGTATCATCACTGGAATCTTCATGACCTTGGATCCTCTGCTTGCAGGGATAGTGGGATAAAAAGTTGTAGTTTATACTATTTATTCAAGGTTCCTTTCTCCTTTCTTTGTAGGAAGCTCCTTAAATTGGTTTGTCCTTTCAATTTCAGTTTTAGGGGACATCTTAGACACATGAAGTCTACTTTTCTAATTAAGTATGTATGGTAAGCATAGTTGTTTTCTGCAATGATGGTTAAAGGATCTATAGGATAGAATTAAACAGAAGAAAGTTGTTAGTGTCAAGTTCAGTTTATAATCACTTCCCTCATTGTGGTAACTTTACCTTGATGTTTTTAGAAGAACTTCATCCACATGACTGAACCATTTCACATACATCCATTATCTATTTTGTTTTGCATAGTTGGGTGGATCAACATTTAGTAAATCTATTACATCCAAGTCTAGTGTTTTATGTTGATAGTTAAACTTTTCTTCCCTTTTGTTTTCTGATTCTTTTTTGTTACTATTTATCTTAAAGCCCATTAATGAGCACTCTGTTGTTTCAGATTTAGTCCCCAATCTCTCCATATTTGCAGAGAAGACCAAATAGATGCATGATTTCATCAGGTTAATGATATTTCCCTATGTGTTAAACCCTATGATCATAAGTCCATTGAAGAAAGTCTACAAACATGCCACCTGAGGCTAATATTGCATGAGCTGACAATGGATTAATCAAGGAAAATCTTGTTAAGAAACATTATGCAAGGCTTTCTGATTCTAACATCATTATAGGATATTAGCCCCTTTCGGACTGTAGGTCATGCTCAATGGAGATTAAAATGATAGCATCAGTGGACTCTGAGTATGAACAAAACTACAAATGCATATTTAGTCTTTTTGCCACACCATAAAGTGCATCATATGATTCCCTAATTTTCTTTGCTTTAATGGAATGAGTGGCTTTCTTCTCTGAAGACACTTTGATTTTTGCACATCCAAGCTGCGAAACAATGGAGGCAAGTGCATTTGTGTTTCTTATAATCTTTGCTTAGTACTGGAATCAAGATTTTTTTCTCTTAGAATCTTAGGTATGGATATTATTGTTTCAATTATGAAAGATTAATGTCACAAGACATTCCCATTTTGCAATCTAATTTTTATTAAAAGAAGGTAATTTCTAGACTATTGTATGAACAGGAAGTAGAAGTTTTATATGTTTCCCGTTGATGATATCATAAACTTATTTTTTTAGGTTCATCCATGCCTAGATAAGTGGTCACATTGCCTTAATAAATGGATATAATATGTCCTTAATTGTATATTTCACGTTAGATAACAAAGTCCTTGTGTTGTTACATGTATTTTAGCTTGTCTTCTGGATTTTCTAATATGATGATGATGTGCTCTCTATTATTTTGGTGGATTTTCATGTCTTGAGCTAGTTATTTATCCAGATTGCTCATTTCTAAATCTCTGCTCAGTCTCTATGAGTTTCTTCTTTCTTAATTTTTTAAGATCTAATGTTCATTGACTCATCTCTAGATTTATCATGTGGGATTGATATCTTGTGCTCAAGGGAATATTATTTTATATTATCTCAAAAGTATCTTTCATCCTTTATTCTAGTGAAGTCTTTTATGACATACTTTTATAAAGACATTTCAATATTGTCTCGCATTTCTTATTGACTCATCTTCTGTATACATAATTACAATTGCTTGAATGAGGTAGAAGCACAGAATAGCTAGATAGGACATCAGAACGCCCTATAGTCTGAATAGATATTTTAGTAATCTAATATGAGGTCCTAATTTATGTAATTATAACATCATTTTACGTTGTTGCAACACCAGTTTGCCAATGGAAAATTCTTTTATCCAGAAGCATGTTGATTTTTTCTTCAATTTTTGTATCTACACAATGTAAACAAGAAAAGTAGTTGGGTTTGTCAAACCACCCCCGACCACCATAAGAACCCTTTACACACAGAAATTAGAAAGATCCTATATTCACTAGAATGTAACCTCACACTCTAAGGAATGCAGATTATAAAAAGAAAGACTACAGATAGAGACATGGTCAAAGGGATTTAACATTCATAAGAACTACTCAAACTGAGGACCAAATGCAATAGTTAAACCATCATCAACTTTCATAGTAGCTGGCAGAATCAGCACGAAGATACAATACCAATGTAAGAAACTTTCAGAGTTCATCTCAATCTATTATATTCAAGTTAAATATTCATGTGTGAAATGCATTCCCTACCCATGTCAAGACTTAGCAAAAAATCTATTATATTTGGGTTAAATATTCATTATAACTCTTGACAATCTCATTATTCTTGGTAATATTTTACATAATGCATAGGAAACCTTAACATGTAATGGAATTCTTGCCTAGGATTACTTGATTCTAATACTCTATCAGTATGGTCGACCACTACTTGTTTTCTCTCCTTGTTTCTTGAGATCGCATTGGTCAGTCTACTCAAGCTAGTACCCTAGTATCTCTTCCTATTTGTCCATAAAGGTATTCCTTCATAGTGACATTTGAGCACAGAGCCCCAAAGGTAGACTTGAGTAGGTTGTTGTCTGTTTGAGTGGCTTCTACAGAACCAATAATTTTCTACATTATTTGGAAGATGGAGACGCTTCATAAGACCTACGATTTTCTAAACCTGATCTGTTTGATTTATACAAGATTAGGGGTGAGGGCTCAAAATTTAGGAAGAAGAAGAAACCCAAGCGCATGGCTGTATCCAGTTGTGATCTTGACACATTAATTGATGCTATACAAAATCCATAAGTTGATTTGGGTTTATAGATGGTTTCATCTTCTCTGTAGGATGGCGGTCATTTTTGCTATGCCATTCATTTGTAGTTGGCCAGTTCCTTTTGGCTCCTTTGTTTGAGTGGCCTCTTGCTTAGTTCTGATATAGTATGTCTTTTATGAGCTCTGACCTATTTGTACGGTCAGTTGCATTAGCAGTCTGAGATGGTTATCTTGTAGCGTGTTAGCCACTAAGTAGTATAATTATTCTTGGTTCCTCTATATGGAGTCAGGGCTTATGTCTTGTATGTTTATGGGGTGCACTGGTGTACCTAAAGTTTGGTATCAATAAAAGTCCCAGGCTTATGTGACCCAAAAACATACCTTGCAATATGAGTTGTCAGATTGTAATGCTGACAGTTCACATGGCTAAGATTTAGTATGTTTCTTCTTTTAATTTTTAATTTTTAATTTTTAACTCCCCAATATAATTTGAATTTTTCATCAATACTATGTTGATCCATTGAATATCTTGTTCTTCACAGAACATGGCTGCTTGATATTTTGGAGTTCACTCGTGGAATCCCACTCTGACCTTACAGTCTGAGATGGTATGCAATCACCCACATGTACAAAGCCTTTGCCAGCCTGCATAAGCAGGTAGAACATATGTTTTGTCCTTTAGTTTAGTTTCCTCAGATATAATCTCCTTACTTCTGTTGCTTGGCTATTCAGGGTGTAGTACACAGAGATGTTAAACCTAGAAATTTCCTCTTTTCTCGGGTGCTTAACAAAGGCTATCTTATTGATTTCAATCTAGCCACGTTTAGTCCTTTTTCTTCTTCAAAATTTTGATCCTTTTTTCCTGTTCATATTTTTGAAACTGATTTACATTAAAGCCTTATCAGTTTTTTTTCATGTACATGATCTCCATCACAAGCATCGTACAAGCAGTAAGTGGAAAAATCTCTATATATTTTTGGATGGTATCCAACTCAACACTCTAATAGACCTTACTATAAGTCTTTGGTTAGTTCTATTGCTCATAGTTGGAGCTAGCTCTCCATCTATGATAATGACTGTTGTGCCTTTGTACCTGTACAACTGTGGATACTACATGGTATTTTTTGAATATGAGCTACTTATAAATAAGACAGGAATGGCTGGATAGTCCAGTTCTAGTGTGCATTTGCCCAATTTAATTTAGTATCTAATTGATCTGATGCATAACTAAACATTCATCTAGACAACCAACAGTGAATAGACAATTGAAATTGCTATTGGGTATAACATGTATTACCTATTTTGACTGTGTGCACACTTTCTGTAATTATTAACACTGGTTTATGAATTTGAGTATGTTTTTAAATCATGATTCATAGCTGTATATTTACCTCCTTAAGTCTTTGAAATTTCTATATCCGTGTAACCATTGTTGTACAATACCCACACTAGTATCCATGTAACAAAGCTTGGTAAATATATTCTTCTACTAATGTGATTGATTAAGAATAACCATGACTAGATAGAAAACTGAATGAAATTTCCAAACCAAAACTGATGTATCTGTGGTTTGGTTTACTGAGAAGGGTGGTCTACTTTAGTTTGTAAAACATTCAATACAATTGCTAGCAGCCTGGACTCAGGTTAGGGATTTGGCGTAATCAATCTTGTATTTTTCAATCAAAGCGAGCAAAACTGGTCTGTCCATAAACCAATGCATTGTTTTGGTTCATGTGATTCAGTTTACAAATTCTTATATAACTCATATGAGGGATCATGGAGTTTACAAAAGGTAGAAATTCATTTTGCATAGAAGCCCGAGCCTGTGAAATTTGATTAATATATGTGATGACTTCATATTGAAGAATTTTGCACTAGTTACAACGGTCTTCTTCTAGAGTTTACTTCCCCTAGTCTACTGCAGAAGCATTTCATAATGCTTTGACATGATTTACGATCATTGGAAGCTAATAGTAAATGTTTCTTCAAGCCTTAGACTACATGCTTTTCAAGAAGAAAATATTTTGACCAAGTGTTTGAGCATTTGATGACCTCCTTGTTTTTCTGGTGCCTTATTCGGATCTGTTTTGAGAAGGAATTGATTTTTTCCAGCTGCTTCTCTTTGATGCGATCTTTTATGTTCTTTTATCCTTATGGTTTAAGGCATTGGTTTTAGAGTGCTAACAACCTTGCAGTGCTAGAGTGCTTACAGCCTTGAGTTCTCCTTATTGATTGGTTTGTTGTCTCCTACTAGTAAAAAATAGGGAGGAGAGGATGAGAAAAAATGATGCAACAATTATGTTTAAGCAGAGACCATGATAATGCATGAGCCACCTGATAATATAATAACTTGGAGACAGATTCTCAGTGATACATCACCCATTATATCGCATTCCTAACAAAATACAGAAACATATGAATCAAAATTGGATACCAATTAGCAAGTATCACATAGCTAGACAACACTGAGGCACATTCAAAAGCAGGAGAACCACCTAGTGGATAGTCCATCCAAATGGAGACTGAATCAAATCCAAGACAGCATAGAGCTTACTTAATGCCCAATGGAGTTATAGGAGAATTATCAAAAGCAAAAGCCAGCAGAAGCAACATCAGTGGCATTATTGAATGGGATATCATATTTTAAAAGCATTGCTATCATATGGGATGCCATATCCTAGACTCCTGATGGTTGAGGTAAGTGTCCACTTTATGTATACAACTATGTGTGTGTGTGTTAAACTCATCCCCGTTCATGTGTTTCAGTAGTATTGTTCCTATTTGCATGTGTATGTATCATTGGTTGCAGTTGACTCCTTAAGATCTAGGTATTTTGAAAAAGGGAAACATTGTTATTATGGCTTCGTTATATTGGTTTACCCATCAGATCTATTGCTAGTCACCCTATTCCTTGCAATAGTTTTTGCAGGAATAATGAGTTTGGTGCCACATTCTCTAGTACCATCATCAAGTAGTAGTCAGGACTTCACAACATTGCTTGAAAAACTTGATGCAATTTCTACTGAAACTTCAATTGAGAAGGGAGTAGAAGTGAAAAATGGAATTGAAGAGGGTAAAGTAAATGTATTATCTCTTTTTAAATTCAGTATTACATTGTTTGAGTAGATAATCCTTTTTTCAAGTATAGGTCATGGGGGAGTTTCTTCTTCATACCATCATTTTTCTGTCCAAAGTTTCAAGATATGAATAAACTTTTTTTGGCTTAGTTCCAGATCTGAATATTATGCAGTCAAATTAAGTGAATCATGTACAACCCAAACATATGTATTGGGCCTTGTCAGTAAGCAATATTCTATTTTAATATAAACTCATTGATATTCAATATTTGTTATGGTAGTAGAAAGTATTTTTTGGTGTTTCGTACTTGGGAAAGTATCAAGTAGCATCTAGTTTTCTTCACATTAATCCCAATTTATATATACAAAGTTAGCATTTCACTAGTCTCAATATTTGTTTGCCACCACAGTCCTCCATGTTCAACATAGCACTCCTTGTCTCCCATCAACATTTTAACTTCTTCCTAGTGCATGTGGATGGATGCAGATGTTGGGAGGGACACTTCTTCTCAACTTCATCTCATAATTTTTTTAATAGTTAATGAGGAAACATCTAACCACAAGAACAACATATGTTTATTTTCAAAGACACATAAATACTCACTATATCTTATTGAGTTACTTCTATTGGATAGTCTAACAAATCTGATAAACTTTAATTCTTTATCAAGGTAAGAAGGTGTGAAGGAGTTTAACTTTCTATTTTATGTATTTTTTATTCTTTTCTTTATGTTTTCCAGTTCAAATGCCTCAAGTTTGATTTTCTTCCTTGCTCTACGAGCAAAGCTCAGGATCACTCTCTAACCGTTAACAAATTTCCATCCATCAAGGCAGAGATGGTAGACTCCCCAGGTAGTTACTTTGTTTTCACATGACCTTGTTTCAAGCTAATCAAGAATTCAAAATAAGTCACTACCAATAGGAAATGAGACATATCTCTTTGTTGCTGAAGAGATATGTCTCGAGTTTGATTTTCATTATAACAACATATTCATTTTACATAAAATCTACATATAGTTGCTTAATTTTACCATATATAAAATCTGCATTTACCTTTTCATTATAAAAACATTCATATGCAAATGCATATTACATTTTCAATTCTGCTCTGAGTTTCAACTATTAGTTAACTCAATTTAAAATGGGTCAAAACAAAGCACATTTGAATTCGAACAACCCCATATCGATGATGTTTTCTCAGTTCCCAACTGCATAATCTCCTTAAAGTTGAATTCAGTTATTGTTATGTTTATATATGCTCGATGTACTGCATGTATCTTTGTCATTGTGTTTATGTACTTGTCTTTCTCAAATCTTTGAGCCAGCAGAATATCAATGATGAGGCCACCAAGATGAAGAGGTCATTTTTGAGGTAGAAGTGATGCCGCTATGGGAGAGGTCATGTTCAGGGAAGTCTCGATGGTAGATGTAAGGTCAGGTTGGAGATTGGGGCAGTAGCTGGGGCTGAGGGTAGATGAGAGGAGCAAGAGGAAGGGGAGGATGTGGGGCAGTAGAAGAAGAGGCGTGGGAGGACGTGGTGCTTAGATATTATCATTCAGATTAAGGTAACACAGAAGATATTTGTTGAGAATATGCCACATGTTATGAGTTCTTAATTTTTTATTCACTCAGATGCTTTTGACACATGCAGTGATCGCTGTCAAGCCACTAAAATTGCACAATGTATGGTATGGATTGTTGGATGGTCACATATGCTTATGTTTGTATATTGGTGCATGTACTATATTATTCTTTTCATTAAATCAATTTTTTAGATTTCTAATTGTAGGATGAGTGATACAATTGACCCACCACAAATCAAAGAAAGACCAAGTTCACATCTGTAATTTCTTTTTTCTTCCAACTATGAATGTGAAATATATAAGTTTTTAGTAATATGTTAAGAGAAGGTCTTTTACATATAAAAATAAATATGATAGAGTACTACGATGGTTGTACATCTGGTATAATTTAGAAATAATAATGTTATTGGGTTGTACTTTCAAATGGTCTAAATGAATGACCTTATTGTGAAGGTTATAAATTGAAAATTCCAGACATGGCAAGCCTCAATGGTGCAAGTGAACTATCTTACAACTCTCCCATATAATGCTTGGGCTGCAACAAAACATGGATGATCTGCCTAGATACTTCTCGTCTCTTCAAGGTACTAATTCTGTCATCT
Organism: Alisma plantago-aquatica; assembly: GCA_963693085.1. NCBI lineage: Eukaryota > Viridiplantae > Streptophyta > Magnoliopsida > Alismatales > Alismataceae > Alisma > Alisma plantago-aquatica. Next base: position 577,023,527 of record OY856409.1, on the reverse strand, counting down.
TATTCTCATAGCAACCTTCATTTATTCCATGTATGAATGCTTATATATCTTTATTAAACTATTCAGATGATCTTTACCTTATTTTAATGCCTCCCCATTTGTAAAACCTTATTTTCAGGATTAAGAGAAGTACAAGTTTCGCCATCGTAGCAACTTCTGTTACATGAATTAGAGATTGAGCTTAACAACGTCAAGAATTCATATACAGAATATAAGAAGAATCTAAGACAACCCCGACGCAACAGGTGCTCTCCTGTGAAGCATGATGATGCATCTCCATTTGAAGCCCAGGCCCGCCCAGCTTCACAGCTACAGCAACATCGACAAACGCAACAATGTATCATGATATGTTGCAATTTGATATGGCTCTTTGCTGCTATGAGAAGGTTGCACTTCATAGACCTATGTATATATTTGAACAGCCACTGTCAGCATCTGCAAGCATAGCGACCAACTTCATAGGGATGATATTCCTTCTATCTCTGCTTAGAAGGCTCTTTTCATATTCTTATCTCGAGTGATTTTGGACGATGTTGGATGAACAACAAGAGCTCGAACAAAATAAGAAGACAATAAGGATGTTAAAACTGGCCGAGAAAGACAACTCTTTCGCAAAGATGTTAGTAGACCACTGAATCATTGATATATATATACTTTTCTTTGTACACATTGTGTAATAGGGGCAAGGTATACGTCCTCCCCATGTACATTTGATGTTTCATTATAAATGAAAGTAAGATTGTTGGCATAATGAGCATAACTTGATATAAATACTACAATTTTGTTACTAAAAGATCTTGTGTACTAACAAATTACACTATATATATATAGAGAGAGAGTCAGGCTAGAATACACTCGAGTGTATCCGGAGCGGAATACACTCAAGTAGTTTTTCATGATGCAATATTTTTTTTGAAAATCTAATCCGTTGATCTTCTTAAACATCTCGTGAACAACTCATACGCAAAATTTGAGCACATTTGGATATGTATAGCTCATGTTATGAAGACCGCAAAAATTATGCATTTCAAATTAGTTTCACGCGTCGATTTTGTTGCCCTTGGATGAGTGACTTACACTCATCCAAATGGGCTCAAAATTTGTATGTAGCCTAGTTATAGTATGACGCTGAAGATCAACGGTTTACATTTTGCAAAAAATAGTCTTGATATGCAAACACACTTGAGTGTATTCATGCGATCTGTACACTCGAGTGTATTCTAGCCTGACTCTATATATATATATATATATATATATATATATATATATATTGTCGAGCTATGCATATATATATATATATATGTGTGTGTGTGTGTACTAAATGGCACTACATATGTAGCTAGATGCATAATCAACTATATATATATGCATATAGTAACTGCTGCCTTTCCCTACACACTAAATACATATAAAATGTATTAACTTCATGTTTTTGCTACATATTGACTATATATGAAAATGTAGTCCTACATTTACTATAATTATACTTATATTTAAATATGTAAGGACAACATTTGGCTATGCTTCTGGATACATATGAATTTGTAGTGAATGAATTATCTAATTACATATTTGAAAAATATAGTTGAAGGCCTTAGCCATACAAGCATATACTACAACTTGTACGTGTAAAAAATATGTAGTTAAAGCCTTTAGCTACAAAATATGGGGTTTTCACTCAATTTTTTTATAGTTAAAGACCCTTTTTGTAGTGAATAACAAGTAATCAAGAATGGAAACCCAATCTAGTATGCTTTTAGAAGTATACATATCTAATTTAGTAGTAAATGGCTGATTGAAATGATTCATGTGATATTGTGGGATTTATATGAATATTATCTTATATGCATATATGCTTTGTTTATGAGATTCAGATTTTCTAACTTAAATACTTGTCATGAAATGCATATGTTGTTATGCTATTGCAAGTGGAGAGATATGACATGCCCTAGATAGGTATGTTATCAATGCCATGCATAAATGTAAGAAATGTTGAATGAGAAGATTTATATTAGTAGACATGATATATGTTTGAATACATGAGAAGTGCTATATGTGAATGAGTAAGGAGAAACCCTAAGAAAGGGGTAAACATTATGTTAAGCACTCAGTTTAGTATCATCAGTGATTTCAATTCTATAGTCCGAGTAGTCATTAATATACAGAGTTAAAAGAGATCAGTCTAAGAGAAAGATATAATCAAAGTTACAGTAATAATAGTAGCCCTGAACACCGTAGATTCCCTATGAGACATCTGCATCGTAGGGATGAAATGACCTAACCCTGGCAGTGTCCAGTATACGGGGGTCAGATCATACTAATAAGTGGTACGGGGGACAAAGCCCTAGTGGAAGTCTCCTTAAAAATACAATATGTAGTGTCCAACATCAACCAGAGATCCTGGTGGCACTAGAGTACAGAAAAGCCAATAGGCGGCTTGAATCTCCGCCTGTGTGCTCAGGTTAGACGAGGAGTCCAGTTTTACGGCCCATAGGTGTGTCGAGGCCAGAGAGCCATTTTCTTGTTGCAGACCAACGATGTAGTCAGGCTTAGCATACTGGGTGTGTGAGCTTAGTCTTGTACAGTGAGATCGTATTTCATTACGATTCTTCATATGTAGAGTACACTGCATATGATCAGGGCATAAGATAAAATATGATAATATAAGTTTTAAAGAGTTTCTTATAAGTAAGAAGAGTTAAGAAAGGTTTGATTTCAATTTCACAGAAGTTGTCCTTTAAATGTAATATTGAATATAGTGAGGATTATATTTCCATACTTGTTTATTTCTAATGATGTAGGCTTCAATGTTATTAGTAAGTTTTTGAATATCTAGTCTTTTAATTTGAAATTACTATCTTGTTTTATTTCAATTATCCAAGAATGATAAAAGTCTGATTCAATACTTTATGTTGCATTATTGTTTTACTCATTCACTGAGCGAGTAGGCTCACCCCTCTACTCAAACTTTTTAGGGAAATTATGGGGATTGAAGATATCATTGCATCAGAGTAGATCTGCCACAAGAGTTATGTCTGAGTATAGTTAAGTTTAGTCAGTCCTTGTCACTCTAGGTCCTTGTCAAGAAATAAGACAGAGTTGTAAATGATGATGTATAACATTATTCCTCTTTTAGCAATATATGTGAATTAGCAAGTCTTATGTGCTTAAAAGTATGAGAAACATAATGAATGTTCATGCATTTTTTTTTACAATTGAAATCTAATTAGAGAAACCAATGTTTAGATTCCCTTGTAAAGTTAGTTTATGTGGTTCAATGCAAGAAAACAAAGAGTTTGAAAAATAAGGAAAAGTTAAGGGTGATCTTTGTATTACGTTAAATCCTCAATTTATGCCCTAATCTCATGATTAATGGTAATTGTGAGATCGGGGTGTAACAACTTGGTATCAGAGCTTAGGCTGAGTTGTCAGGGACCATTAAGTTAGTAAGTTAGAGTCATAAGTGTGGCAGATAGGAGATGTTATGATATTAGCTCTTGGGATTTGAGTATTTGGATATCCTGGCCTGGTATCTGAGTACTTGGATCAACCAGTATCAAGCTACTATGTCTATTCTTTCATGTATACCCTGGCTAGGTATACAGTGGAAGGATGCTCTAGAGAGGAATCCTAGAAATATTAGGGTTAGAAACAAGATAAGTAACATGAATTAAGAGTGCAAATATAAAATGAGATAGAACTTTCATTTCATATTCTTGCTTTATTAGATATGAATAGAAAACTCTTATATGTTTGAATTCAGATATTCGGTATTTTGAAATATATATATGGGTCTTTAAGATTTGTTGTACACTATGTAGTTGTAGCATTTATTAATTACATTCTTTGTATCAAGTAAACTAGAAATGATCTTTTAATGAGCTTTCCTAAGTGGATAAGTTTCCTTACTCACATTTGAGATGAATAGGAGTTGAGTAATCCTAAGTAGCTCTTGGCTTTGGGACTTTAGGTTTGGCCTGGTCCTACTGGAAGGATGCATTACTGGGATCTAATGACTCCTATTAGTAACATAACAAGAGTAAATTCTGGATAGATTAGATCCAAATTCAAGTATGAATGTATATACTCTAAAATTTTGAAGTATAAGGGAAAGGCTGGGATAACTAAGAATCAGTTGGAACTGATATCTGAGATCCTACTTTGTGGCCTCATATGAGAAACCCTTAATTGGGAATAAAGTAACACGACATAAAGTTCAGATTAAGTTTAAGTATAAGTATTATATGAACTCTAAATATGAAATATGGAAAAGATATGAGAAAAGTATGTAAGGGGCCAAGATGGTAAGAATCAATCATGAGGAATGGATTATATAACCAAGTACAATGTTTTTATGTACTCCAAAGCAAAGGGAAAATAGAATAAAAGAGCTAAGCATACAATAAGTACATAGAAGTGAAGAGTCTTCAGAAGAGTCAAAGTGAAGAGAAATAGATGAGCATGTAAATCATAAAACTAGGATAAGAAACTTTTTTGAAACAAAGAGAAATGTTGGAAATAATGAGCTTGATTAAGGAATGAGGGTTATGATATAATTGAGAGCATGGGATTTATACCTTTATTAGTAAGTTTAATACATTCATCATTACTGCCTTTGGATTCTAAGTCTCTATAGAACAACAAACTAGTTTCTCAAAGAAGAACAAAAGTGTAGCTAAATAAATGAATAAGTCATATAAAGGAAGACTGTAACGACCCCGCCTCTCAGTAACCCCCAATTAAGGGATACCAAGAGGTCAGATCTGTTATCCCAATTTCCAGATCAAAGGTTTGACAAATAATCAATAACAATTATCAAATTCTACCAGACTAAACTGAAAAATTGTTATAAATAAAAACTTTGCATACCGTTTTCAAAAACTTGGATATCTAACTTCTATCTGCATCTGAACTCTATTCTAACTAATCCTCCTTGTACTTTAATTCTTATTTCATTCTACATATGCCACTTTACCGTTTGTCCTTTTCAATTTGCACCTAAAACGCCGACAAACAAAATGTCAGTCAACATATCAAAATATGCTGGTATGTGGGGACAACCAAAATTTCACAAATATGGCTAACAATCTAAATATCACAATCAAGTTAATTAACAAGCCAATTTATGCTTTCAATGTGACATTCTCCACCCATTTTTCCCTAACCCTGGCATACCCCCTTTTGGGTTTTTCTTTTGCCATTGACTTAAGGCCACCTTCTCAATCCTGAGCTTGGATCCTGAGGTCACCCTTCATGGTGCCCTTTAGTCATGCAATATCATAGGCCACCTTCTCAATCCCGAGCTTGGTGCCTGGGGTCACCACTCATGGTGCCCATGGGTCTTCCCTCCTAGGCTTGACCTTTTTGCATCATCCATCAGGGTGGCATGTAGGTGTGAGAATACAAACTTATATTATTATTGTGATAATCATAGTGACTTTATGATTTTCAAGTATGAACATCCAAAGTGATAGGTTGCATTCAATGTGATGAATCATCTGTGAAACCTTCAGGAAACTAATGTGATTAACCATAATTAACCACATACCTATCAAGATGATTTGAGATAGAATTAATCCAATCAATGCAAGAAATCCAATAGGAAAGCAAGCACACAAAGAGATCCTGAAATATGCATACAATTTCATATTATTGATCATGCCATCAAGATCTATTAAGCCTAGCTCGCTTCCTAGGGTTTCTAGTCCACTTTTAGGGTTTCCATTGAAATAAGGGTTTCACTTCATTTATACGATTTTAAACCCTAATTTTATACAATTACTCACAAACCCTAATTATCTCATCTATTCTTCATGAAAGATATTAAGGTTACCTTTTAACAATATATAACCTTTATTAAAGGCACAATTAACCATCAATTATGTCCATTATGCTCTTTTTCATTAAAACTGCCATTTAATTCATGACAAGATCATCAGGCCTAATTATCATCTTTGGTTCCTTCCGGATTAACAACTCATAGTTCATTATGATCTAATTCACATATGAAATCTATTTATCATTAATTCCGCCTTTATCCATTAGAAAACCCTAATTACCAAATTAAGGGTATTTATTCACAATTAGGAACTTTTATCATCTTATCTCAGCTTTATTCATGAATTTGAACAATTAGAGCCATTAAGAGTCACAATTACCAATATTAGGGTTTCAAGGCCCATTAAAGCCTATTTATGCACAAGGAACCCTAAATAAATTAAGCTACACATAAAGATCCTCTTTTTAGATCTAATGTGTACTTTTTATAAACAACATGTTAACATCAACTTAAAACGTCCATATAACCCTTTCTAATACATTAATCATCAGAGATTAGGGTTTTTCATTGATTCAACCATTAAAGATAACATCTTTATATACATTTTGAATTGCAAGCAGAATTAGGCGTCCATTACATTTTCATTGCATTCCTTGCATTTTTCTGATCAATTTTCATATACAACTTATTTTCATCAGAGCTACCAATCTTTAGTTATGATTTATGCAAGATAAATTACCTTTCGTCCAATGACAGAGTGCCATGTCATCCATTCGGCCCTTTATTTAAAAAAAAAACATTAGTTGTTGGATCACGGGTCTTTGTTGACCGAGCATGATGGTGTGGCTCTCGGCGCTTGCACCCACTCACAGCCATCTAACACGCGAAGCGCTCAAGGCTGTTGGATCTCCTCACGAGTCCACCATGGAACACCATTGGGAGGCTACTATTGTTTCCCTTCTTCTTCCCCGACTGCTCAGCCCACGATGGCACCATACCCTGGAGCTCATCGGAGCAGGCTCTATTCATGAATCCAGGGCACGAGAGAACAAAATAAGTGGTCGGTCGTGTCCGTCAGGGTGTAAGGAGTCTAGAGGGGTACTATTTATAGGTTTTAGGGGGCTCTTCTAGGGTTCCCCAACCCCCGCCATCGCCTGCCTTTTTAGGCAATTTGGCATTTTCTCTAGAAGCATCCAAAGTGCAAAGAACCTAGGTATAGGTTGCACGGAATCCTCTCCCAAACTCAACCATACACTTTCCTTATTCGTAGATGATAAGATTCGTGAGTAAAATTGAGTGGAAAGATCCCACTACTGCCAACCTATTCCTAGTTTAGCTAGAACTAGAAGACGAGTGGCCCTCATTGGATCAAGATCCAATGATCCTCATCACTTGCGCCCAAACAAAAGAAAAGCCTAATTTCTATTTTAAGGAAAATCCTTTTCAATTTAGGATAATTTGGAAAAATCTTAACTCTTAATCCATGGATCCGTTTTATCCCAAATTTTGAGGGAATCTTATTAATGACTTAATCTACCTCTCTACCAAAATTGGGCTCATTATCTAAAAGAAAACGTACCTTTTCATTAGGTGCAAGGTATTACTCAATTATGTATATTTCTCACTTATTTTCTCTTTCCTTTGCTATTAAATTTTTATCTTGGATTCCTTGGATCCCAAGAAATCCCAAGATTTCTAAATTCCTTTTCAAGGATACTTATTACCCTTCTAGATGCATCTACATCCATTGTTTCTCATTATTTTACTTAATTCTCTTATTAAAATATCTCTTTTCAAGGATTTTCGCTATATCTTCTATTTCCTTTTTTCTTTTCACAATTTCTTTATTATAAATCATATGTTAATGATATTTATTCAATTGTGGCCATTAATGCCACTTTCTATATATTTCTAAGTATTTCTTATAAATACTTTGCATTATCTTGTATCTTTTTCTATTATTTGGACTTTTCTTCTCTTTTATATCCATTATTGGATCACTATAATAATAGGAATTTCGAAATTACTAACTAAGGGAATATTTGCAAGGAAACACATCCTTTGAAGCAAAGCTTACAACCTTTTTAATTAAGCCCCAAATTCACAAAATCATTATATTGCAATTATAAAAACATATGAAAAATTGAGGTTATAACATAGACTATATTCAGGAAGGAAAAACTTGATTGAAAGAGAAACTATGTTTCACCCATGCTTGAGCCGTTTGATTTAAAATGAAGGATATGTAATGTATTAAACATGAGGTGTTACTAGTAAAGAGATTATTGATTTAGAATTTCAACTTCACATTAGTAGAAGGATAAAAGGAAATATATGCAACATGGTATACATGATCATACACATAAAAGAAGCAACATGATTGTAACATTCCCGACCTGGGTTATGCTCTAACCCTATATGTTTTTCTTAATAAAGTTGATTAGATGCTTGCTCATATTCCTTGTAAAGTAATTAAGTCCTAAGAGGAACTTATATTTCAATTTTAGTCAGTTTTCAATAATGTTGAAATATTGTTTTGTTTATTTTGGACTAAAGTGCAAATTACCCAAGTTGAGGGGTTTATTTGCAAATTTTACATGATAAGATGTTTATTAGATGTTTAAGAATCATAATAATTAGAATGATGCAGTGGTATGGTTTCCACAAGCTTGAGCACCAAGATAAAGCTTGCTGAGCAATCCTTGTGCATTAGAACCTAGTTTTGGTGCAATGTGCAAATTACCCAAAACCTAGGGTTCAATATGCAAAATAACACTTCTAGAGGGTCCCCCATGTTTCTTGGCATCAAGTAGAGAAAATAAAATGGGAGGGGCTCCTCATTTGAATTATTTTGGAGGAGAGAGAATCTTGATATTAAAATAATCAAGATTTAAGTATAATTGAAACCCTAATTCAATTTAATGCAAAAATAAATAAAAATAATTGAAGGGCCTTCAACCAAAAACGAGATGGTTGAATTTGATCAAGTTTGAACTTTCTTGTGCCTTGTAAAGGCACCGAAAATATCCAAGGGAATGGATAACTCACTCCCATTATTAAAGGAAAAAGTAATATCCACTAAAAAAGGGGATATTAGTATAATATGCTTAAGGTGCTTAATTCCTTTTCTTTTAATTCTTGGCTAATGAAGAGGCTTTGCAAGTGAATGAATATGGCTTCGTGGCCAAGGAATTGAGGGGAAGAGGCGGCACTAATTTTGGAATTAAAAGAATTTTATAAGACATTTTCTCTCTCGTTGATTTTCTTATAAAAACACCCTTTCCAACTCAATTGAGAGGCTTTTTCCGAACCCACTTCTTCCCTTTGCTTGCAAACCGACCAAGGGAGCTAGGAGCATCTGGAGTACGACCCCCAACCTGTTGGTAAGCTTCTTGATCTTCTTTCACCATGATTTCATGGTGGAAATCATAAAACAATGCATGATTTCTTCTCTATTTCACTCCATCTTCAATCCTAGCCAACCTTTTCACTCCAAAACATGAGGATGAGCCTTGGGAGAGTTGCAAAACCTTCCTCCACCATTTTTGACGTGAAGCTCCAAGCTTAGAAGCTCAATTGGAGGTGGGTTATATAACTCAAACCTTTAAATATTGTTATTGCTTTGAAATCTCCATTGTTTGTTGAACATTTTGTTCTATTTTGCAATTCCCTTTATCCATTGCTATAATTACCATGAAAACGGCAGTAGTTGTTGAAGGAATGAAGGTAGATGATGATAACATCATCTTGGGTACACAATCCAACAAGTTTCCCTTGCAAACGGTTTTGAAGATCTTGGTCCAAACGGTTTCACCAAACCGTTTAGAGCCTTGAACCTTAAACCGTTTAGGATGGTTGACCATTTGGATGGGTTGACCGTTTGAGGTCAGAACCCTAGTACTTGTTGGACAAGGATCTAATGGTTCCAATTGATTGAATTAATATGTGGACAATCATCTAATTAGAAATCCTAATCGGGTTGAGTGCTGATTTTGCAATTGATGAATTTAATTCTTTGGGTTGATTAACCCAAACGGTATCAAGACCATTTGGAGGTCAACCAAGACCGTTTGGAGGTCTAGGGTTGAGTATGGTTGAGTATTTGAAGTCCTAAAGATATCAAAGTGAAATGCAATCAATAGCTAGTCTGATGAGCAATTCAATGATGCAAACCCTAATTGAACTTCACCAATTTTAATGTTGGATTGGGCAAATGGTCTCAAGACCATTTGGAGGTCATCCAAACAAACTCAAGACCGTTTGAGGTCAGGTCATGCCCAAGTTGAATGATGTACCAATGATTTCTAAGCAATTAATTCTACAATGACTAATGTTGAAGGTTCATCGATTTGAACCCTAATTCATTTGGGTTCAAACCCTAATTGATGAACAATTGAAGATTGATTCAATTGAAGAATGATTCATTAAGCTCACTTGCAGCATGGTGATTAGGTTCAATTGATGAGTAATTACATGGATTCAATTGATGAGGGAGTTAACCTTGGAAACCCTAAATTGATGTGAGAGGTTGAGACCCTTTTTTGGTTCAATCGGTTTTGAGGAGGTTTGGACCAAATTGTCTCAAGATCGTTTGGGACCAAATGATCCCAAACCGATTGAGACTTAAACGGTTTCAAATATCAACTTTTGCAAATGGTTTCAAACATCTACTTTGACAAACGGTTTCAAGCACTAACTTTACCAAACGGTTTCAAACCGCAAGACCTAGACCGTTTGGAGGTCTAAACGGTCTTAGACCATTTGAAGGTCATTCAAGGAAGACCGTTTAAGGTCTGGTTGGTCAAGACCATTTGGGGTCTAAGTGACCAAGACCGTTTGAGAGATAATTAATCAAAATTGTATGGACACTTAAGGTGATTAAAGGACAATTGTTTAATTGATCATTACATGATGTAATCTAAGGGTGATTATAGTAATTGTACCCTTAATAAGATAGAGTGATTAGTACCTCTTGAATGATTAGTTCTTGATGATTATGGAGGTAATGACACAATACATGTGTCAGCTCTCCAATCAAGTTGAGTTAACCTAATCTAATCAGGTGTGAAGTAAATATCATCTTATAAAGGATGAGAGAGAGAGGACTTCCTACATGAAAGATAATTATGTAGTTGTTAAGTCTCAACACTTTCAACGTGAATGAATGGGTAATTAGGGTATGATCCTGGATAAAGAGGTCATGAACCCTAATTAAGAAGGTTGATGAACCCTAACCCTTATTGAGGGAAATGATAGGTAAAACCCTAATCTATAGTATGGTATGACCCTAATTTAGGGTAATGACTTGAGAAACCCTAATTTAGGGAATTTTAATAATAAACCCTGATTGAATGTGAATAGTAAACCCTAATTGAGGATGATATTATGAGAAACCCTAATCAAGGGTGAAACCATATGAAACCCCAAGTGAGGGTGATGTCATGTGGAACCCTAGACAAGGGTGATGTCAAAATAAAATCATTATAATTTGAGGTAAAACCTGATTTAAGGTGATACTATGTACTGGTATGTGACACTTTGATACACAAACCTATACTAATATAGGATAAAGATATGTGGAGCCCTAATATTGGGTTGTAATGTATGAAACCCTAATTTTGGGCAATATTATGATAAATCATGACCCAAATATGGGTAATGATATATAGTATTCCTAATTTACATAAATTGGGAAATACTAACTAAAATGAGGAAATAGTGATGATACTCTTACAATGCATACTGTTGATTTGTAATTGATATAACTGTTATCAAGTGCACTAATTATGCAGGTTTCATGAGATAGTAGAAATGGCCAGGTATGAGCTATGTTGTTTTATTATTGGAATTACTTTATGGGCCTTGTGAGCCATAACATGTTGTGTTGCCTAGTGAAAGGTAACAAGAGATATTATTGGGCTTTAAGATCCATGAGAAATACCTGCACTGCAATTATTATGTTTACAATGATCAGTTAACCTGAAGGCATTAAGTTACCTGATAAATTAGTAATAAGTGTTTTGATGATTTGAGGGTTTGAATACCCATGTATCATAATCATGATGATGAGATGATAAGGGATGAGATTACCCTGATGTGATAAGGGATTGAGATCCCAATATGTAATAAAGCTTTGAAAATAACTTGATAGAAACAGTATTCAATTTTTATAGCAATTGTTATAATGTTTTATGTGTGTAAACATGATTGATGCTAAAAGAATATTGTAATGTACTTAATTAATCAAGTGAAATAGTATCATGTAGAGCTCTGACCATAGATCCATCATCGTCAGTAGTTTGGTGATGGTGAAATAGGTTTTCCTAAGGGAACTCCTGGAGGGCATACTTTTGAGTATGTGGGGGTTATGGGCGCGGATATCCTTATGCCCTAATGGAGGAATTGATGTGAGGTAAACATCAAATCTCTCAATCCTTCATTATATGTGGCGGGATGGATGTATCACTAATCTCCCAAATTCTGGGATGGATCTATCATTAATCTCCCGATGATCTTAATGTCAGATCGATGTGAGATAATTATAATATCTCTCGATTGTGAAGAGAGTACATCATGCCACTGTAACTCTGATAACGAAGTTGCCAGTATACCCTGGAAAGCTATTTGGCAGAGACACAAGATGTCCTACAGTTGGTCCTCACACTGACTGAGGAAGATGAGGTCATGGAAATCTGGCTCTTCTATTGACCTATGTATGGTACCGATTTCGACTTCATAATGGTCGATTGGAGTATGAGAGGTATACCTCATCTCCTCAGGACATTAAGTATGTTTGTAAAATGTAATCAGCCATGTAGCATAATTGCTTAGGGTTGAAATACGAGAATCAATGGTTGATGATACATTTATTAGGATGTCTTAGTTGGATAAATTCTATACATGTTCTCCATATTCCTTATTAAATAAATGACATACTACTCTATTAAGATATAGCTGAAATGACTCAAATAGAGAATACTGCTCTAAATTGTTTAGTCAATAATTTAGCTGATGTTGATTACTTATGATTCTTCTGCTCAGTTTTATACCATTAGTTGCAATAATAATGTTTCTGGCAGAGAGTTATATCTCTCGCGGGGACAATTTTCAATTGTCTCACCCCCGTGGGATTCAACTTCTTAGGTAGACGCAGAAGAGGTAGAAACCCTACAGTAAGGCAAGAGCAACAACAGCAGTAGAACCAAGGACAACAGTGAATTCTCAGGTGGAGAAACTAGTTGTCATGTCATGTATATAGAGAGTCCTATGTGTCGTCTCTGTACTCTCAGGTCCTAGGAGTCAGTAGTTAGTTTAATATTGATCTGAGATTTTGGCTTGATGCCTCGAGATTTTTATATTGCCTTTGTATAGTCTAACATGGCAGTTGATGTTTGTAACTCTCAAGAAGAACCGATACAAGAGATGTACTAGTGAACCAGAATGTATTGGAAATACTTTGAATCCTTATGAAAAGATTTTCTCAGTTTATGGATCTCTTTTTACAAAGTTTTAATTTTTAGTAATTTTCAGTAATTCCGCTGCTAACGACTGCTTCCGCTTAAGTAAATCATGTTTTCACGAGTCAGACGGCACAATTTAGTGGTATTAGAGCTCTAGGTTTTCTGAGTCTACAGAGACATAGGATTAAGGTTGTTGAGTCTGTTCTAGTGTCTTCTAGTTTATCTGATAGTGTCTTCTGCTCATGTAGGAGGAGAAGAAAAACTAAATATGTTTGGATCACACGATGAACATGCTGCTGAGAGCAGCGTTGCTGCACCAGGAGGAGGTGCAAGAGACCAAGATAGGGAGGAGCCCGTACCTGAACAACCCTAGTACAATCAAGCAGATATGGGGAACCTAGCATTCCAAGCCATATTTGGATAGTTTATGGAAGCCATAACTCATATGACAGATAGGATGCCATTATCTGCACCTAGGGCACCTACCCACCATGAAGGACAAGGATCCGACAAGACATTTGAACAACTTTGTTGGGTTGGGGCCATAGAGTATGCTGGTATAGCTAACCCAGTAGATGCAGACATGTGGCTGACCGAGCTGGAGAAAGCCTTTAGAATCCTTAACATCCCAGAAGCTGAGAAGGTTAGACATGTAGTGTACCTTCTTAAAGGGAGTGCTGGTCATTGGTGGACCATAGAAGAAGGTAAGAGACTGGGTGTGGAGATCGGATGGGAAATATTTTGATGAGAATTCATCAATAAATACTTTCCTAAGACGTTCCTAAATGAGAAGATCTCTCAGTTTGAGAGATTAAGACAAGGACCAATGAACGTTAGCGAGTATGAGGCTAAGTTCATGGAGCTTTTACAGTTATGTCCGCATATGGCAGCTACCGATGAAGAAAGGATTCGGTGTTTTGAGAAGGGGTTGAATGTTGATTTGACCACTATGGTGTCTTCCTTAGAGAATAGGGAGAGGTTTGCTACTTTTGAGGAGTCTATTAGACATATAGAGAGTTCTGTGACAGAGAAACGACAGACTATGAGTAGGAAAGTGTATCCTCAGTTTCAAGGGCCCTTATCCAAAAGTTTTAAGAAACTAAAGTTTTCTACACCAATAGAACCACCAAGGTTTAATACCCAGACGCAATGGACATCTAATAGGGATAGAAGCCGCAGTCTACCACCACAAGGAGCCCACATCTCAGCATCAGTGTCCGTAACAGGACCATCCAGACCACAGGCAGGAAACAGAGGTTGTTTTATATGTGGGAAGATGGGGCATCTGATGAAGGATTGTCGAGTTAGAGAAGCAAGTGTGACTCAACCTCATAGGTAGAGTCAGCAAGGCTCTCAGAGGCAACCGTTTCCAAGTGGAGCTAGAGGACATGGACAAGCGTCCCAAGCTGGACTGTCGGCACCCAGTCATCAAGCACCGAGTGAATCGTAGGCGACGACAAGATTCTATGCGATGAATCAACCCGATGCAGTAGTCAACCCTAGGGTTGTGATAGGTCAGATGGAACTATTTTATTCTGATATGTCTACATCCTGCATCGTATCTTTTTTAATTGATTTGGGTGCTACACATTCCTTCATCACTAAAAGAGTGATTCTTGACTACAATATGGCAGTTGGTCATAGGGCAGAGAGTTTGAAGTTAGAAACTCCTTTGATGGGATCTGCAGTGTTTCGGTAGGTGTGTTCTCCCTGCACTCTTTTCTTTTCTAAACATCACATTCAAGTGGACCTTATACCACTTGAGATGCATGGGTTTGATATAATTCTTGGGATGGACACCCTAGAAAAGTACAAGGTTTTCTTGGATTGTGAGTCCAAGCAGGTTGTGTTCACAGATGATAGTGATACATGGATCTTTCAAGGAGATAGAAAGATTCTTCCAACCTGTCTTGTGTCAGCTATGGTAGCTGAGAAGTTGATGAGGCAAGGATGTTTTGCATTCTTGGCTCATGTGGTAGATACCACCATAGAGAGTTCTAATCCTTCTGAAGTTCTGATAGTCAGGGAATTTAAAGATGTATTTCCTGAAGAAATTCTAGGTGTACCACCGCCCCGAGAGATTGATTTCGAGATTAATCTAATCCCAGGTACGCAATCTATAGCACAAACACCATATAGGATGGTGCCTACTGAGATGGAAAAGCTTAAGAAATAGCTGCAGGAGTTGCTTGAGAAGGGTTTCATCTGACCAAGCACTTCACCATGGGGTGCTCCGATACTTTTTGTTAAGAAGAAAGATGGATCGATGTGGTTATGCATTGATTACATACAGTTGAATAAAGTAACTATAAAGAACAAGTATCCTTTACCAAGGATTGATGATTTGTTTGATCAGTTGTGTGGTGCAACTATCTTTTCTAAGATAGATCTGAGGTCAGGATACCATCCGTTGCGTATCAAGGAGAGTGGTATACCTAAATCTTCCTTTAGGACAAGGTATGGTCACTATGAGTTCATAGTTATGTCGTTTGGACTAACTAATGCACCAGCTGCATTCATGGAACTCATGAATAGAATCTTTCGACCTTTTCTCGATCAGTGTGTAGTCGTCTTTATAGATGACATCTTGATCTATAGTAGAGATGCTCAACAACATGAGCAGCACCTCTGCCAGGCTTTAACTTTGCTAAGAGAGCATAAGTTGTATGCTAAGTTTAGCAAATTTGAGTATCGGTTACCAGAAGTTTCTTTTCTTGGACACGTAATATCTGCCTCAGATATTCATGTTGGTCCTAAGAAGGTAGAATTTGTCCTGCAATGGGAACAGCCAAAAACACCAAAAGAGATATGTAGTTTCTTGGTGTTGGAAGTCTATTACAGGAGGTTCATCAAGAACTTCAGTTCTATAGCTTTACCCATGACCAAGTTGACCAGGAAAGAAGTTCCTTTTGTCTGGAATGACAAGTGTCAACATTCTTTCCAAATATTGAAAGAACGATTAACAAGTGCACATGTGCTGGTGTTACCTGAACAAGGGAAGGGGTATATAGTTTTCTGTGATGCATCTAAGACTGGTTTAGGATGTGTGTTGATGCATGATAAGCAAGTGATTTCTTTTACTTCTCGACAGCTTAAGAAACATGAGGAGAATTATCCAACACATGATCTAGAGCTAGCTGTTATGGTCCATGCTTTGAAGATCTAGAGACATTATCTCTATGGAGAAACATTCCATATTTTCACAGACCATAAGAACCAAAAGTATATCTTTTCACAACATGAGTTGAACATGAGGCAACGCCGCTGGATGGAGTTAATTAAGGACTACGATTGTACAATTGATTATCATCTAGGAAAGGCTAATGTGTTTGTTGATGCATTAAGTAGGAAATCAGCAACACCAACCTTAGATAAAGCACAATTGAATTCTTTAGTGTGCTCTAAGAAGGATATGTTTATATCCTTGAGGCAAAACAATGTACAGTTTAAAGTATCATTGTTAGCTGGGTTGCTAGCTGAGATGCACATAAAACCAACTCTAAAACAGCAGATTAGGGAAGTACAACAAGCTGATGTTGTAGTCCAGCAGATTATATCTGAGTATGGTAGGGAGAAACGGGATGGCTTTCATGAGTCAGAGGATCAAGTAGTTTGTTACCATGGTAGGATGGTAGTACCTGATGCCAATGACTTAAGAAAGTTAGTTCTGGAAGAATCTCATTCTTCGATGTATGCTATGCATCCAGGGAGCACCAAGATGTATCATAACTTAAAAGACATGTATTGGTGGCTTGGATTGAAGAAAGATGTAGCTGAGTTTGTTATGTGGTGTCCGGTGTGTCAGCAGGTTAAAGCTAAACATCAAAAGCCTGCAGGAACAATGCAACATTTACCTATACTGCAGTGGAAATGGGATCATGTCACCATGGACTTTGTGGTTGGTTTGCTTAGAACAACCAAAGGTCATGATTCCATATGGGTGATAGTTGATAGGTTGACAAAGACAACACATTTCTTACCTGTCAAAACAACCTACACCGCTGAGAAACTTGCACAGATATACATAGATGAGATAGTGTGGTTGCACGGGGTTCTAGCTACTATCGTTTCTGATAGAGGACCTCAGTTTACGAGTCATTTTTGGGAATGACTTCATAAAGCTTTGGGTACACAGTTAAGTTTTAGTACATCCTTTCACCCTCAGACAGATGGACAATATGAAAGGACCGTACAAACCTTGGAGGACTTTCTTAGGACATGTATCCTTCAGTTTGTAGGAAGTTGGGATCTACACCTGAGCTTGATAGAATTTGCTTACAATAATAGCTATCAGCACAGTATTGACATGGCACCATATGAAGAATTATATGGTAGACGATGTAGATCTCCTTTATGTTGGTATGAAACTGGAGAAAATCAACTTTTGGGTCCTGAGCTAGTGCAGCAGACAACGGAGAAGATTAAAGTGATACAACAACAGTTAAAGACTGCACAAGATAGACAGAAATCATATGTCGACAAACGGCGAAGACCTTTAGAATTCCAAGTTGGAGACAGAGTATATCTCAAGGTCTCACCCTGGAAAGGATTCCTTAGATTTGGAAGGAAGGGAAAGTTAGCTCCTAGATTTATGGGGCCTTATCCAATCATTGAACGGATTGGAAAGGTAGCTTATAAGTTGGAGTTACCACCTAAGTTACATAAGTTGCATCCAGTGTTCCATGTCTCTATGCTGAGGAAGTGTCACCCTGACACATAATTAGTTCTACAACCTATAGAGGTAGAATTAAATGATGATATATCATATGTTGAAGGACCTGTAACGATCCTTAATAAAAGAATTAAAAAGTTGAAAAAGAAAAACATATGTCTTGTAAAAGTCCTCTAGAATCACCGTGGCATTGAAGAAGCTACATGGGAACTAGAGGAAGAGATGAGGAGGAAATACCCTACTCTTTTTTCTTAAATGCTTTTGTTTATGATTTCGGGGACGAAATCCTTGTAAGGGGTGGATAATTTGTAACATCCCTGACCTGGGTTATGCTCTAACCCTAGATGTTTTTCTTAATAAAGTTGATTAGATGCTTGCTCATATTCCTTGGAAAGTAATTAAGGCCAAAGAGGAACTTATATTTCAATTTTAGTCCTTTTTGAATAATGTTGAAACATTGTTTTGTTTGTTTTGGACTAAAGTGCAAATTACCCAAGTTGAGGGGTTTATTTGCAAATTGTACATGATAAGATGTTTCTAAGATGTTGAAGCATCATAAGAATGAGAATGATGTAGTGGTATGGTTTCCACAAGCTTGAGCACCAAGATAAAGCATGTTGAGCAATCCTTGTGCATTAGAACCTAGTTTTGGTGTAATGTGCAAATTACCCAAAACATAGGGTTCAATATGCAAAATACCACTTCTAGAGGGTCCCCCATGTTTCTTGGCATCATGTAGAGAAACAAAAATGGGAGGGGCGCCTCATTTGAATTATTTTGGAGGATAGAGAATCTTGATATTCAAATAATCAAGATTTAAGTATAATTGAAACCCTAATTCAATTTAATGTAAAAATAGATAAAAATAATTGAAGGGCCTTCAACCAAAAACGAGATGATTGAATTTTCTCAAGTGTGAACGTTCTTGTGCCTTGTAAAGGCACCGAAAATATCCAAGGGAATGGATAACTCACTCTCATTATTAACGGACAAAGTAATATCCATTAAAAAAGGGGATATTAGTATAATATGTTTAAGGTGCATAATTCCTTTTCTTTTAATTCTTGGATAATGAAGAGGATTTGCATGTGAACTAAGATGGCTTCGTGGCCAAGGAATTGAGGGGAAGAGGCGGCACTAATTTTGGAATTAAAAGAATTTTATAAGACATTTTCTCTCTCATTGATTTTCTTATAAAAATGCCCTTTCCAAGTCAATTGAGAGGCTTTTTCCGAACCCACTTCTTCCCTTTGCTTGCAAACCGACCAAGGGATCTAGGAGCAGCTGGAGGACGACATCCAACCTGTTGGTAAGCTTCTTGATCTTCTTTCACCTTGATTTCATGGTGGAAATCATAAAACAATGCATGATTTCTTCTCTATTTCACTCCATCTTCAATCCTAGCCAACATTTTCACTCCAAAACTTGAGGACTAGCCTTGGGAGAGTTGCAAAATCTTCCTCCACCATTTTTTACATGAAGCTCCAAGCTTTGAATCTCAATTGGAGGTGGGTTATATAACTCAGACCCTTAAATATTGTTATTGCTTTGAAATCTCCATTATTTGTTGAACATTTTGTTCTATTTTGCAATTCCCTTTATCCATTGTTGTAATTACCATGAAAATGACAGTAGTTGTTGAAGGAATGAAGGTAGATGTTGATAACATCATCTTGGGTACGCAATCCAACAAGTTTCCCTTGCAAACGGTTTTGAAGATCTTGGTCCAAACGGTTTCACCAAACCGTTTGGAGACTAAACGGTTTGCAAACCGTTTAGAGCCTTGAACCCCAAACCATTTAGAATGGTTGACCATTTGTATGGGTTTACCATTTAGTATGGTTGACCATTTGTATGGATTTACCATCAGAACCCTAGTACTTGTTGGATAAGGATCTAATGGTTCCAATTGATTGAATTAATATGTGGACAATCATCTAATTAGAAATCCTAATCGGGTTGAGTGCTGATTTTGCAATTGATGAATTTAATTCTTTGGGTTGATTAACCCAAACGGTCTCAAGACCATTTAGAGATCACCCAAATGGTCTCAAGACCGTTTGGAGGTCAACCAAGACTGTTTGGAGGTCTAGGGTTGAGTAGTTGAAGTCCTAAAGATATCAAAGTGAAATGCAATCAATAGCTAGTCTGATGAGCAATTCAATGATGCAAACCCTAATTGAACTTCACCAATTTTAATGTTAGATTGGGAAAACGGTCTCAAGACTATTTGGAGGTCATCCAAATGACCTCAAGACCGTTTGAGGTCAGGTAATGCCCAAGTTGAATGATGGACCAATGATTTCTAAGCAATTAATTCTACAATGACTAATATTGAAGGTTCATCGATTTCAACCCTAATTCATTTGGGTTCAAACCCTAATTGGTGAACAATTGAAGATTGATTCAATTGAAGAATGATTCATTAATCTCACTTGAAGCATGGTGATTAGGTTCAATTGATGAGTAATTACATGGATTCAATTGATGAGGGAGTTAACCTTGGAAACCCTAAATTGATGTGAGAGGTTGAGACCCTTTTTGGTCCAATCGGTTTTGAGGAGGTTTGGACCAAACGGTCTCAAGACCATTTGGGACCAAACGATCCCAAACCGATTGAGACTTAAACAGTTTCAAGTATCAACTTTAGCAAACGGTTTGAAACATCTACTTTGGCAAACGGTTTCAAGCACTAACTTTACCAAACGGTTTCAAACCGCAAGACCTAGACCGTTTGGAGGTCTAAACGGTCTTAGTCCGTTTGAAGGTCATTCAAGCAAGACCGTTTAAGGTCTGGTTGGTCAAGACCATTTGGGGTCTAAGTGAGCAAGACCGTTTGAGAGATAATTAATCAAAACCGTATGGACACTTAAGGTGATTAAAGGTCAATTGTTTAATTGATCATTACATGATGTAATCCAAGGGTGATTATAGTAATTGTACCCTTAATAGGATAGAGTGATTACTACCTCTTGAATGATTAGTCCTTGATGATTATGGAGGTAATGACACAATACATGTGTCAACTCTCCAATGAAGTTGAGTTAACCTAACCTAATCAGGTCTGAAGTAAATATCATATTATAAAGGATGAGAGAGAGGACTTCCTACATGAAAGATAATTATGTAGTGGTTAAGTCTTAACACTTTCAACGTGAATGAATGGGTAATTAGGGTATGATCCTAGATAAAGAGGTCATGAACCCTAATTAAGAAGGTTGATGAACCCTAACCCTTATTGAGGGCAATGATAGGTAAAACCCTAATCTATAGTAATGGTATGACCCTAATTTAGGGTAATTACTTGAGAAACCCTAATTCAGGGAATTTTAATAATAAACCCTGATTGAATGTGAATAGTAAACCCTAATTGAGGATGATGTTATGAGAAACCCTAATCAAGGGTGAAACCATATGAAACCCCAAGTGAGGGTGATGTCATGTGGAACCCTAGACAAGGGTGATGTCAAAATAAAATCATTATAATTTGAGGTAGAACCTGATTCAAGGTGATACTATGTACTGGTATGTGACACTTTGATACAAAAACCTATACTGATATAGGATAAAGATATGTGGAGCCCTAATCTTGGGTTGTAATGTATGAAACCCTAATTTTGGGCAATATGATGATAAATCATGACCCAAATCTGGGTAATGAGATATAGTATTCCTAATTTGCATAAATTGGGAAATACTAACTTAAATGAGGAAATAGTGATGATACTCTTACAATGCATATTGTTGATTTGTAATTGATATAATTGTTATCAAGTACACTAATTATGCAGGTTTTATGAGATAGTAGAAATGGCCAGGTATGAGCTATGTTGTTTTACTATTGGAATTACTTTATGGGCCTTGTGAGCCATAACATGCTGTGTTTTCTAGTGAAAGGTAACAAGAGATATTATTGGGCTTTAAGATCCATGAGAAATACATGCACTGTAATTATTATGTTTATAATGATCAGTTAACCTGAAGGCATTAAGTTACCCGATAAATTGGTAACCAATGTTTTGATGATTTGAGGGTTTGAATACCCATGTATCATAATCATGATGATGAGATGATAAGGGATGAGATTACCTTGATGTGATAAGGGATTGAGATCCCAATATGTAACAAAGCTGTGAAAAGAACTTGATAGAAACAATATTCAATTTTTATAGAAATTGTTATAATGTTTTATGTGTAAACATGTTTGATGCTAAAAGAATGTTGTAATGTACTTAATTAA
Source organism: Alisma plantago-aquatica (assembly GCA_963693085.1). NCBI lineage: Eukaryota > Viridiplantae > Streptophyta > Magnoliopsida > Alismatales > Alismataceae > Alisma > Alisma plantago-aquatica. The sequence goes on along the minus strand of OY856409.1, from coordinate 577,001,376 downwards.
TCAAGTGAAACAGTATCATGTAGAGCCCTGACCATAGATCCATCATCGTCAGTAGTTTGGTGATGGTGAAATAGGTTTTCCTAAGGGAACCCCTGGAGGGCAGACTTTTGAGTATGTGGGGGTTATGGGCACGAATATCCTTACACCCTAATGGAGGAATTGATGTGAGGTAAACATCAAATCTATCAATCCTTCATTATATGTGATGGGATGGATGTATCACTAATCTCCCAAATTCTGGGATGGATGTATCATTAATCTCCCGATGATTTTAATGTCGGATCGATGTGAGATAATTATAATATCTCTCGATTGCGAAGAGAGTACAACATGCCAATGTAACTCTAATAGTGAAGTTGCCAGTATACCCTGGAAAGCTATTTGGCAGAGACACAAGATGTCCTACAGTTGGTCCTCACACTGACTGAGGAAGATGAGGTCATAGAAATTTGGCTCTTCTATTGACCTATGTATGGTACCGATTCCAACTTCACAATGGTCGGTTGGAGTATGAGTGGTATACATCATCTCCTCAGGGCATTAAGTATGTTTGTAAAATGTAATCAGCCGTGTAGCGTAATTGCTTAGGGATGAAATATGAGAATCAATGGTTGATGATACATTGCTATACATGTTCTTCATATTCCTTATTAAATAAATGACATACTGCTCTATTAAGATATAGATGAAATGACTCGAATAGAGAATACTGCTCTAAATTGTTTAGTCAATAATTTAGTTGATGTTGATTACTTATGATTCTTCTTCTCAGTTTTAAACCATTAGTTGCATTAATAATATTTCTGACAGAGAGCTATATCTCTCGCTGGGACAATTTTCAATTGTCTCACCCCCGTGAGATTCAACTTTTTAGGTAGACTCAGAAGAGGCAGAAACCCTACAGTAAGGGAAGAGCAGCAGCAGCAGTAGAACCAAGGACAATAGTGAATTCTCAGGTGGATACATTGGTTGTCATGTCATGTATATAGAGAGTCATATGTGTCATCTCTGTACTCTCAGGTCCTAGGAGTTAGTAGTTAGTTTAATATTGATCTGATATTTTGGCTTGATGCCTTGAGATTTTTATATTGCCTTTGTATAGTCTAATAGGGCAGGTGATGTTTGTAACTCTCGAGAAGAACCGATACAAGAGATGTACTAGTGAACCAGAATGTATTGGAAATACTTTGAATCCTTATGAAAAGAGTTTCTCAGTTTATGGATCTCTTTGTAAAAAGTTTTAATATTTAGTAATTTTCAGTAATTCCGCTGCTAATGACCGCTTCCACTTAAGTAAATCATGTTTTCACGAGTCGGACGTCACAATGATCATAAGAGAAAACTAGAAGTTAAAGATGACATGTGGAATAGTAGTATATGGTAAGGGGATTATGGAAAGTAAAGAAGGGTTTGAAACATAATGGAGTAATATAGATTACAAAAGAAAGAGGTTGCGAGATTCAAGAAAGTGCTAATTAGTCAAGTATCCCTATTGATAATGAATTAAACCTACATATGAGAAATGTATTATTGAATGTTTGAAGATAAGAATTCTAAGTCTCAAAAATCATCTTCTCTTTCATATCTTCCTTAATGAGAGCAATGTTGGAATGAAGTGATAAGAAAATGAATCATATATGATGCATAACCCCCGTGGTAGAGACATCTAGTGAATGTAATAATGACACACAATATGATGATGAAGCCCTAGAAGGGTAATTGAGAATGTAATCTATCTAAATGGCCAAGTAAGAAAAAGGAAATTCAATCGATAAGATAAAGAAGACTTTAGTAAAATTTGTGAGATACAAAGTTTGAATTTCAAATTAAGGGAGCAAAGTCACATCACAATAACATCATGCTACTGATAAGGACCAAACCCAAGAATGTTTAGAGTTGTAGTAGTTCAAGGGATGTCACTAGTGATTTCACCTTGAATACTAACATCTCTATAAAACAAGATTATGATATTTGCACTATGAGAAGTAAACTAGCAGTGATAGTATTCTAGGGTTTAAGGATAGCTAATATGAAAGGTAGATAAACAATAGGGAAATGATTCAGAGTAAAGAGTAAGATCTAAATTCGAAATGTAACATGTGTGTTTTGAACAAAAGGAGAAATACAATATGAGTGAAGTGCGATATGAGATAAATTCTTGCAGTGATAGCAAGAATGATGAATAATCTATTTGTACCTTGTATGTTTCAATTTTAGGAATGTTTAATCTACATGATTAAAATGAGATGGATAAGTAGAAAATAGTAAGTAGTAGTGAAAGAGGAGAGAGATAAGAGAAAACAATGGCTTTTAGTAATATGTGAATTTGTTTTTAGAAGTATAATTTGTTGAAGGTATATTAAGGGATGTAAATTGGTTCTACATATGATTTCAGTGTACATGTGCAAGCAATATGTTAATTAAAGGTGTTTGATAGTTGTAGTCATTCATACCAGTAATCCATCTTAGTATTGTACAATTGTGGTATGGTGATATGGGTTGAATAATGATGGAACAAATGAAGGGTTACCCTGAATAAGGTAGTCATACCTATTCACTCATATGAATAGAAGGGATGATAACCATATTGTATTGATATGTAACCCTAATGAGGTATAGCTTGTTATACCTAGCTTTAATATAAACAAATGATGGTAATTCGGTATTCATAGTCCTTGAATGACTAATACAATCATGGACTATTTTGTTAATGTTGTTGAAACCCTAGTATGCTATAACCCGATGGTTACACCTTGAATTATGTGTGGGTTCATACTTGAGAATAATATGGAATGTGATGGTAATGCATCACCTTATGCATCCATGATGTAATGGGGAAGTCGTGAGTAGTATTGTACAATTGATGTTGAATCTAGTCTTCCAACTCAACACTTTTCTATTTGAGTAGCACAATAGTAAAATTCAAAATAACATGGTGAACTCTCTTTTGTGACTTAGAGGTAATACATCACAATAGTACATATTGAGCTGTATGAATTGAGATAGTTGGATCAGATTATAAATGTTGAGGTAACACCTCAAGAGTATTAAAAAAATATTGAAATGGTTGTTTCTCTCTCTCTCTCTCCCTCTGCTATGATTGATTGTGGCATAGAGAATTTGTTTGTTGTCATTGAGAACTATTTCAAACATGTTGTAATTAGAAAAGAAATGAATGACTTAATTTTGAAAACTGCATTCAAGAATGAAATTCAAGAATATAATGACATGTAAGATTTCAAGAGATTAAAATAAACCCTGAATGTACTTTTCTTTCATATTTATGTTTCTAGAGCAAAACCCTTTTAAGGGGGGAAGAATTGTTATGACCGTATCTGAGCTTAATGGGTAAGTTAGGGTTTATGAGGATGACTACATGCTTAGTTATATTGGTCATTGATTAAACATGATTAATTATGATATCTCAATAATTATATGTTAAACCTAATGAGAACCCCAAGTATGCTATCTCTTTGTATAATTAGGGTTTGAAAAATGTAAACCCTAATCGGAAAAAATTAGGGTTTTGATAGTACATGAAGATGGAATTTGATCAGGATAGTAGTGTGGTAAATGTTTTTTCATATTTTCTACAAATTTTGTATTTAATTTAATTTTGGATATGATATGGATAACTCAATCATGCATATTGGAGAAAAATTTCAGAATATTTGAGTGTTCTTTGAATGTGGTTCTCGGTCAAACTATACTTCGACCAAAATGCTAACAAAGTGATTTTCAGCAGTGTAGTGTTTTATTTTTAGTTATTTATTGGTAACTCCAAATAATTTGAAATTTTAACTTGAGATCTAAAACTCAATCATAAAAAAAAATTAAAATTTCCATAATTTGTTAGATGTGTTTAGACCTTATCAGTAGATGAATTACAGTAATATTTTTATGACAAAAAATTCAGCTGAAATAAGAGAAAGTATAGTGAGGGGTCAATGTGCAATTGACCCAAGCAGCTCAATTGCTCTATATGGTCAACCTAACACACAAGGATCTCTCATAATTTTTGATTCAATCTATAGAAACAAAATCCTAGAGAGGGAGGGAGAGTTAGGGTTTGAGAGGAGAAAGTGATGGAGATGCTGACCTAGGGTTTTGCTGTCTGAGGAATGATGAAATAATGTAAGTTTAGCTTCTTTGGATATAGTTTCATGGTGAATCTTCTCTCAGATGTCAAGATTCCGTCCCTCCCCTTATTGTATTCGAAATCATATCAAATCAAGTCCTTTTCTCACTCTTTCTCTCCTAATCTTCAATTGTAGGGTTTCCGAGTTGAAGGAACAAGAAAGTGGCAATTGCTAGGGTTTTGATATGAATTCAAGATTTTCAGATATGGGATAAGTTTTTAAGCTGTTTTACAGATTAAGGTGAGTGGGTAAGAGAATATTTTAGTCAATTGTACTCAATTAGATGGTTTTAATTTATATTCTCAATTTCTCCCTAGATGACAATAAATGAAAAGAATTGTTCTTGAATTCAGTTTATAGAATACTTCAATTCATGTTCCAACTATGATCTGAAAATTTTTATATGATGACATGGATATAAATATCCATGTATCTTGAATACTATAGAATTAAGAATTTTATTTAGAATCTTCTGAAGATCTTAATTTTTAAGTTATTCGGGTGCTTGAACAACATTATAGCTGAAATTCAGATTTATGTTTATATGATCTTACTTATGTTCCTAGTACATATAATTTTACATGTGTGATCTCTTTGATTTGAAATATGGACAAATAGAGTTTCTAATTTTCACAATATGTATCCTATGAATAGCAAGTAATCAAGGATGGAAACCCAATCTAGTATGCTTTTACAAGTATACATATCTAATTTAGTAGTAAATGGATGATTGAAATGATTCATGTGATATTATGGGATTTTATCTGAATATTATCTTATATGCATATATGCTTTGTTTATGAGATTCAAATTTTCTAACTTAAATACTTGTCATGAAATGCATTTGTTGTTATGTTATTGCAAGTGGAGAGATATGACATGCCCTAGATAGGTATGTTATCGATGCCATGCATAAATGTGAGAAATGTTGAATGAGAACATTTATATTAGTAGACATGATATATGTTTGAATACATGAGAAGTGTTATATGTGCATGAGTAAGGAGAAACCCTAAGAAAGGGGTTAAAATATGTTAAGCATTCAGTTCAGTATCATCAGTGATTTCAATTCAATAGTCTGAGTAGTCATTAATATACAGAGTTAAAAGAGATCAGTCTAAGAGAAAGATATAATCAAAGTTACAATAATAATAGTAGCCCTAATCACCGTACATTCCCTATGAGAGGTATGCATTGTAGGGATGAAATGACCTAACCCTGGCAATGTCTAGTTTACGGGGGTCAGATCGTACTACCAGGTGGTACGGGGGACGAATCCCTAGTGGAAGTCTCCTTAAAAATATAATATGTAGTGTCCAACATCAACCAGAGATCCTGGTGGCACTAGAGTACAGAGAAGCTAATAGGTGGCTTGAATCTCTGCCGGTGTGCTCAGGTTAGAGGAGGAGTCTAGTTTTATGGCCCATAGGTGTGCCGAGGCGAGATAGCCATTTTCTTGTTACAGACCAGTGATATAGTCAAGCTTAGCAACCGGGGTGTGTCAGTTAAGTCTTGTATGGTGAGATCGTAATTCATTATGATTCTTCATATGTAGAGTACACAGCATATGATCAGGGCATAAGCTAAAATATGATAATATAAGTTTTAAAGAGTTTCTTATAAGTAAGAAGAGTTAAGAAAGGTTTGATTTTAGCTTTGCAATAGTTGTTCTTTAAATGTAATATTGAATATAGTGAGGATTATATGTCCATACTTGTTTATTTCTAATGATGTAGGCTTCAATGTTATTAGTAAGCTTTTGAATATCTAGTCTTTTAATATGAAATTACTATCTTGTTTTATTTCAATTATCCAAGAATGATAAATGTCTGATTCAATACTTTAGGCTGTATTATTGTTTTACTCATTCAGTGAGCGAGTAGGCTCACCCCTCTACTCAAATGTTTTTGGGAAACTGTGGGGAATGAAGATATCATTGCATCAGAGTGGATCTGCCACAAGAGTTAAGTCTGAGTATAGTTAAGTTCAGTCAATCTTTGTCACTCTAGGTCCCTGTAAAGAAATAAGAGAGAGTTGTAAATGATGATGTATAACATTATTCCTCTTTTAGCAATATATGCAAATCAGAAAGTCTTATGTGCTTAAGAGTATGAGAAACATAATGGATGTTCATACATGCATTTTTTTTACTGTTGAAATCTGATTAGAGAAATCAATGTTTAGATTCCCTTATAAAGTTAGTTTATGTGGTTTATTGCGAGAAAACAAAGAGTTTGAAAAAGAAGAAAAAGTTAAGGGTGATCTTAGTATTACATTATATCCTCAATTTATGCCCTAATCTCATGATTAATGGTAATTGTTAGATCGGGGTGTAACAACTTGGTATCAGATCTTAGGCTGAGTTGACAGGGACCATTAAGTTAGTAAAATAGAGTCATAAGTGTGGCAGATAGGAGATGTTATGATGTTAGCTCTGGGGATTTGAGTATTTGGATATCCTGGTCCGATATCTTTGTACTTGGATCAACAAGTATCAAGCTTTTCTGTCTATTCTTTCATGTATACCCTGGCTAGTTATACAGTAGAAGGATGGTCTAGAGAGGAACCCTAGAAATATTAGGGTTAGAAATAAGATAAGTAACATGAATTAAGAGCGTAAATATAAAATGAGATATAACTTTCATTTCATATTGTTATTTTATTGGAGATGAATAGAAAAGCTCTTATATGTTTGAATTCAGATATTCAGTATTTTGAAATATATATGGGTCTTTAAGATTTGTTGTACACTATGCAGTCGTAGAATTTATTGATTACATTCTTTATATCAAGTAGACTCGAAATGATCTTTGAATGAGATTTCCTAAGTGGATAAGTTTTCTTCCACACATTTAAGATGAATAGGAGTTGAGTAATCCTGAGTAGCTCTTGGCTTCAGGACTATAGGTTCGGCCTGGTTCGGCTTGCAGGATGCATTATTGGGATCTAATGACTCCTATTAGTAACATAACAAGAGTAAATTATGGATATATTAGATCCAAATTCTAGTATGAATGTATATACTCTAAGATTTTGAAGTATAAGGGAAAGACTGGGATAACTAAGAATCATTTGGAATTAATATCTAAGATCCAACTTTGGGGCCTCGTATGAGAAACCATTAATTGGGAATAAAGGAACACGACATAAGGTTCAGATTAAGTTTAATTATTAGTATTATTTGAACTCTAAATATGAAATATGTAAAAGATATGAGAAAAGTATGTAAGGGGCCAAGATAGTAAGAATGAATCATGAGGAATGGATTATATAACCAAGTACAATGTTTTTATGTACTCCAAAGAAAAGGGAAAATAGAAGAAAAGAGCTAAGTATATAATAAGTACATAGAAGTGAAGAGTCTTCAGAAGAGTTAAAGTGAAGAGAAATAGATGAGCATGTAAATCATAAAACTAGGATAAGAAACTTCATTGAAACAAAGAGAAATGTTGGAAATAATGAGCATGATTAAGGAATGAGGGTTATGATATAATTGAGAGCATGGGATGTATACCTTTAGTAATAAGTTTAATACATTCATCCTTACTGCCTTTGGATTCTTAGTCTCTATAGAACAACAAACTAGTTTCTCAAAGAAGAACAAAAGTGTAGCTAAATAAATGAATAAGTCATACAAAGGCAGACTATATTCAGGAAAGAAAAACTTGATTGAAAGAGAAACTATGTTTCACCCATGCATGAGCTGTTTGATTTAAAATGAAGGATATGTAATGTATTAAACATGAGGTGATACTAGTAGAGAGATTATTGATTTAGAATTTCAACTTCACATTAGTAGAAGGATAAAAGGAAATATATGCAACATGGTATACATGATCATACACATAAAAGAAGCAACATGATCATAAGAGAAAACTAGAAGTTAAAGATGACATGTGGGATGACATGTGGAATAGTAGTATATGGTAAGGGGATTATGGAATGTAAAGAAGGGTTTGAAACATAATGGAGTAATATAGATTATAAGAGAAAGAGGTTGCGAGATTCAAGAAAATGCTAATTAGTCAAGTATCCTTGTTGATAATTAATTAAACCTACATATGAGAAATGTATTATTGAATGTTTGAAGATAAGAATTCTAAGTCTCAAAAATCATCTTCTCTTTCATATCTTCCTTAATGAGAGAAATGTGGGAATGAAGTGATAAGAAAATGAATCATATATGATGCATAACCCCCGTGGTAGAGACATCTAGTGAATGTAATAATGACACACAATATGATGATGAAACCCTAGATGGGTAATTGAGAATGTAATCTATCTGAATGGCCAAGTAAGAAAAAGGAAATTCAATCGATAAGATAAAGAAGACTTTAGTAAAACTTGTGAGATCCAAAGATTGAATTTCAAATTAAGGGAGTAAAGTCACATCACAATAACGTCAAGCTACTGATAAGGACCAAATCCTAGAATGTTTAAAGTTGTAGTACTTCAAGGGATGTCAGTAGTGATTTGACCTTGAATACTAACATCTCTATAAAACAAGATTATGAGATTTGCACTAGTAGAAGTAAATTAGCACTGATAGTAATCTAGGGTTTAAAGATAGCTAATCTTTAAGGTAGATAAACAATATGGAAATGATTTGGAGTAAAGAGTAAGATATAAATTTGAAATGTAACAAGTGTGTTTTGAACAAAAGAAGAAATACAATATGAGTGAAGTGTGATATGAGATAAATTCTTGCAGTGATAGAAAGAATGATGAATAATCTATTTGTACCTTGTATGTTTCAATTTTAGGAATGTTTAATCCACATGATTGAAATGAGAAGGATAAGTAGCAAAAAGTAAGTAGTAGTGAATGAGGATAGAGATAAGAGAAAACTATGGCTTTTAGTAATATGTGAATTTGTTTTTAGAAGTATAATTTGTTGAAGGTATATTAAGGGATGTAAATTGGTTCTACGTATGATTTTAGTGTACATGTGCAAGAAATATGTTAATTAAAGGTGTCTGATAGTTGTAGTCATTCATACCAGTAATCCATCTTAGTATTGTAAAATTGTGGTATGGTGATATGGGTTGAATAATGATGGAACAAATGAAGGGTTACCCTGAATAAGGTAGTCTTACCTATTCACTCATATGAGTAGAAGGGATGATAACCATATTGTATTGATATGTAACCCTAATGAGGTATAACTTGTTATACCTAGCTTTAATATAACTAAGTGATGGTAATTGGGTATGAATAGTCCTTGAATGACTAATACAATCATGGAGTATTTTGTTACTATTTTTGAAACCCTAGTATGCTATAACCCGATGGTTACACCTTGAATTATGTGTGGGTTCATACTTGAGAATAATATGGAATGTGATGGTAATGCTTCACCTTATGCATCCATGATGTAATGGGGATGTCGTGAGTAGTATTGTACAATTGATGTTAAATCTAGTCTTCCAACTCAAGACTTTGCTATTTGAGTAGCACAATAGTAAAATTCAAAAGAACATGATGAACTCTCTTTTGTGACTTAGAGCTAATACATAACAATAGTACATATTGAGCCGTATGAATTGAGATAGTTGGATCAGATTATCAATTTTGAGGTAACACCTCAAGAGTATAAAAAAATATTGAAATGGTTGTTTCTCTCTCTCTCTGCTATGATTGATTGTGGCATAGAGAATTTGTTTGTTGTCATTGAGAACTATTTCAAACATGTTGTGATTAGAAAAGAAACGAAGGACTTAATGTTGAAAACTGCATTCAAGTATGAAATACAAGAATATAATGACATGTAAGATTTCAAAAGATTAAAATAAACCCTAAATGTACTTTACTTGCTTATTTATGTTTCTAGGATGAAACCTTTTTAAGGGGGGAAGAATTGTTATGACTGTATCTGAGCTTAATGGGTAAGTTAGTGTTTATGAGGATGACTACATGCTTAGTTATATTGGTCATTGATTAAACATTATTAATGATGATATCCCAATCATGATATGTTAAACCTAATGAGAACCCCAAGTATGTTATCTCTTTGTATAATTAGGGTTTGAGAAATGTAAACCCTAATCGAAAAAATTAGGGTTTTGATAGTACATGAAGATGGAATTTGATCAGGATACAAGTGTGGTAAATGATTTTTCATATTTTCTACAAATTTTTTATTTAATTTAATTTTGGATATGATATGGATAACTCAATCATGCATATTGGAGAAAATGTTTAGAATATTTGAGTGTTCTTTGAATGTGGTTCTCGATCGAGCTATACTTCGACCAGAATGAAGATAGAGTGCTTTTTAGTAGTGCAGTGTTTTATTTTTAGTTATTTATTGGTAACTCCAAATGATTTGTAATTTTATCTGGAGATCTGAAACTCAATTGTAAACAATATGTAAAATATTCAAAAAATTTAGATGTGTTTGGACCGTATCAGTAGATGAGTTACATTAATATTTTTATGATAGAAAATGCAGCTGAAATAAGAGAAAGTATAGTGAGGGGTCGATGTGCAATTGACCCAAGCAGCTCAATTGCTCTATATGGTCAACCTAACACACAAGGATCTCTCATAATACATGATTCAATCTAGAGAAATGAAATCCTAGAGAGAGGGAGAGTTAGGGTTTGCGAGGAGAAAGTGATGGAGATGCTGACCTAGGGTTTTGCGGTCTGAGGAATGATGAAATAATGTAAGTTTAGCTTCTTTGGATATAGTTTCATGGTGAATCTTCTCTCAGATGTCAAGATTCTGTCCCTCCCCTTATTGGATTCAAAATCATATCAAATCAAGTCCTTTTCTCACTCTTTCTCTCCTAAACTTCAATTCTAGGGTTTCTGAGTTGAAAGGAAGAAGAAAGTGGCGATTGCTAGGGTTTTGATATGCATTCGAGATTTTCATATATGGGATACGTTTTTAAGTTGTTTTATAGTTTAAGGTGAGTGGGTAAAAGAATATTTCAGTCAATTGTACTCAATTAGATGGTTTTAATTTATATTCTTGATTTCTCCCTAGATGACAATAAATGAAAAGAATTATTCTTGAATTCAGTTTATAGAATACTTCAATTCATGTTCCAACTATGATTTGAAAATGTTTATATGATGATGTGGATATAGATATACATGTATCTTGAATACTATAGAATTAAGAAGTTTATTGAGAATCTTCTGAAGATATGAATTTTTAAGTTATTCGGGTGCTTGAACAACATTATAGCTGAAATTCGGATTTATGCTTACATGATATTACTTATGCTCCTAGTGCATATAATTTTACATGTTTGATCTCTTTGATTTGATATATGGACAAATAGAGTTTCTGATTTTCACAATACATATCATGTGAATAGAAAGTAATCAAGGATGGAAACCCAATCTAGTATGCTTTTACAAGTATACATATCTAATTTAGTAGTAAATGGCTGATTTAAATGATTCATGTGATATGGTGGGATTTTATCTGAATATTATTTTATATGCATATATGCTTTGTTTATGAGATTCATATTTTCTAACTTAAATACTTGTCATGAAATGCATATGTTGTTATGCTATTGCAAGTGAAGAGATATGACATGCCCTAGACAGGTATGTTATCGATGTCGTGCATAAATGTGAGAAATGTTGAATGAGAACATTTATATTAGTAGATATGATATATGTTTGAATACATGTGAAGTGCTATATGTGCATGAGTAAGGAAAAACCCTAAGAAAGGGGTAAATAATATGTTAAAGCATTCAATTCAGTATCATCAGTGATTTCAATTCAATAGTCTGAGTAGTCATTAATATACAGAGTTAAAAGAGATCAGTCTAAGAGAAAGATATAATCAAAGTTACAATAATAATAGTAGCCCTAAACACCGTAGATTCCCTATGAGAGGTATGTGTTGTAGGGATGAAATGACCTAACCCTGGCAGTGTCCAGTATACGGGGGTCAGATCATACTAACAGGTGGTACGGGGGACGAAGCCCTTGTAGAAGTCTCCTTAAAAATACAGTATGTAGTGTCCAACATCAACCAGAGATCCTGGTGGCACTATAGTACAGATTAGCCAATAGGTGGCTTGAATCTCCGCATGTGTGCTCAGGTCAGAGGAGGAGTCCAGTTTTACAGCCCATAGTTGTGCTGAGGCCAGAGAGCCATTTTCTTGTTGCAGACCAGGGATGTAGTCAGGCTTAGCATCCCGGGTGTGTCAGCTAAATCTTGTACAGTGAGATCATTTTTCGTTACGATTCTTCATATGTAGGGTACACTACATATGATCAAGGCATAAGCTAAAATATGATAATATAAGTTTTAAAGAGTTTCTTATAAGTAAGAAGAGTTAAGAAAGGTTTGATTTCAGTTTCAAAGTAGTTTTTCTTTAAATGTAATATTGAATATAGTGAGGATTATATTTTCATACTTTTTTATTTCTAATGATGTAGGATTCAATGTTATTAGTAAGTTTTTGAATATCTAGCCTTTTAATTTGAAATTACTATCTTGTTTTATTTCAATTATCCAAGAATGATAAATGTTTGATTCAATACTTTAGGCTGCATTATTGTTTTACTCATTCACTAAGCGATTAGGCTCACCCCTCTACTCAAACTTTTTAGGGAAACTGTGGGGATTGAAGATATCATTGCATCAGAGTAGATCTGCCACAAGAGTTAAGTCTGAGTATAGTTAAGTTCAGTTGGTCCTTGTCACTCTAGGTCCTTGTAAAGAAATAAGAGAGAGTTGCAAATGATGATGTATAACATTATTCCTCTTTTAGCAATATATGTGAATCAACAAGTCTTATTTGCTTAAAAGTATGAGAAACATAATGAATGTTCATACATGCATTTTTTTTACTATTGAAATCAGATTAGAGAAATCAATGTTTAGATTCCCTTGTAAAGTTAGTTTATGCGGTTCAATGCGAGAAAATAAAAAGTTTGAAAAATAGGAAAAAGATAAGGGTGATCTTTGTATTATGTTAAATCCTCAATTTATTCCCTAATCTCATGATTAATGGTAATTGTGAGATCAGGGTGTAACACTAAGATAACCCTAATTTTAGCATGTCTTGTGCCTTTTCCCTGAGAATATAGGAGGGTACACAAGGTTTGTATAATGGACAAGTTCAATTATGTTCGAGGTTTGTTCAACATACTTCAAGAAAAACAAATGTACTAATCATAGGGAACGAGTAGCTCAAACAAGTAATTATTTATCCAAGTATTCATAAGAGTATACATTAACTAGGTAATATCGTAGTAGGGTCAAGAGATCAAGCGTACCTTACGAGTAGAGTTGAAGTTTTGATCCATGAGTAGTTTATAGAGATGGTCCAATACAAAGGGGACCTAAGATATAAGAAGACATGAGAGAGGGTCTTAGATCAACAAGGTTTTCATAGTAGAAACATGTTCTAGTCCATGTGGATGTTATGCTAAACTTAGGTTTTCAAAGTATTCAATCGTAGTCCCATCATGGCATCCAAGCATATAGTTAACTACATAGTTTCAAGTATTACCAAAGGTACTTTGGTTATAGGGTTAACTATAGGGAAATATGCCATCAGGTAGGCAGCAAAAAAAAAATCATGACCACATTCCCCTCTAAACTAGTGGATCATGTCAATAACTATATAATGGAAAGGATGGTTTTGAGTATATACCTAGTCTTGAAGCAAGTCCAACAATAATCTCCTCATCATTATAGTTGTATAGCAGTCTTCTAGTTGCACTGGGAGGCGTTTGCTGCAACTCCTGGTCTTTTCCACATGCCAAAGGGTTGACATTGTCCTCCTAGCGATAGGCAACAACCTGCTCACCTCTATGGAAGTCCACACAGACCTCCTAGAACTCTTGTTGTCCTGCTAGAACAGATAGGAAGGAGTTGCCCCTCTCGTTGGGGTACTAGTCACCAACTTGCTCTCCCACAATTTTTCTTGCTTGCTATCTCTTCCTTTATTGGGTAGGACTTACTCAAGCTCTCTATTGGTTACCACAACCAGAGAGGACAATGATTGTCAGAGGCAATTGAGTTCCTAGTCTGTGTGAGAGTGGAAGGAACCAAAATTCATAAATTTTTACAACCTACGACAGACAAAATGGTCAGTTCACCAGTGAACCACTCGGTTGTCATGTGAGTTGATTGGTTCAATTAGTGAATCGGTTGTTTCAACATGTTTCCCAATTGTAATTGTACTGACAATTCTAATCCAATTAATGCACGACATCACATTTTTAAGGACCCTGACCTTCATTTAGGGTTTACCCTATTTGTTTTGCTTAACCTTGATGCTTTGATGCTTGCTAATCACCTTTAGTGGTGATTAGGGTTTGGTTGTTCTTTGTTGAGAGTTGGAGGGGCTACTTGCAAATAACCCAAGTCTAGGGTTTTATGGGCAAGTTTGCCACCTTGTGAAGTGTTCCCCTCTCTCTTTACTTCCTCTAAGGTTGAGAGGAAGGCTTGGGCTCATTGTTTGAGTTCTTTTGGGTCTGGTTGAGCTTGTTTGGGCCTTGAGGTGCCTTGTTTGGGCTTGGTTGAGCTTCGTCTCGCCCAAGAGAGGTGTGTATCGACCTAGAGGTGACTGTATCAGCCAACATGTGAGGTGTGTCGCCCATGGGGCAAGTGTTGTGTCGCCCATGGTGTTTGACCCAGCTTTGACCTCGTTTGTGTTACCACTAGTGGACACTTGGAGCTTGATGCATGCATGTGGAAATGACCTTGGACAAGTGTATAAGGCTTGCTAGAGTGGTGGCTTGAGCTCTAGGACAAGTGTCCTTTGGGCGGGCGACACCTTTCTTGGATCTACCTTGTTTTCTCCTCCCTTTCCTTCTATATAGGTGGTTCCTTTCCTTTGCTAGGAGTCCCTTTGATCCTTTAGTTTCCTTCTCCACCTTGAGTGCACGACACTCCCTTCTTCCTTTGCTTGTGTCGGCCGACACACCCCCTTGAAGGAGCAAATGGTGGTCGACATCCCTTGAAGCTTGGAGCTCTTCTTCTTCTTTGGAGCTTGGAGCTGAAGGGGGATTGCATAACTTCTAACCCTAACTTCATTATCTCTTGCTATGATCTTGTTTACATGTTAGTAGCTTGGATTTGTGTCGGCCGATAGGCCTTGACCAAGTTTTTGCACGTTTTGTGGTTGTGCTCTCTCTCTCTTGGTTGTTATCCTCTTGTGATGACCTGGCCGACGGCCCTTGTGTCGGGCATTGTTGAGTGGAGTGTGTCGGGCGTCACATGCCCTTGTGTGTTAGTCGATAACGCCTAGTCGAGACGGGTGTTGCCCGAGAAGCCCGTTCCCAACACCCCACTCCTATCGCGTGTTACCCTCCCCCTTGTAACGTGGTGTCGCACGCTGGTTGCCTTGGTGGCAACACATCGTTGCTGCTCTCTTTTATATCTGCCGTTATGCGTTGACCCTTGGGTGAGGGCAGGTTTCCCATTACACCTCTTTTAGTGAGGGTTTTGGTATCTTTTGTGAGGGATCCTTATATCATGAAAACAACCTAGTGGTATATGTCTTTGCTTAACGATGGTGACTCTTTATATAGATGATGATGCACGTTATCATAAGCTTGATCACTTATCTTAGCCTGGTGATTATTTGTATAATACTGAGATGAGGATAATCATAGATATGGTTTTCTTAATAATGTGTCTTGTGCACATGATCACCAGTTGATGTATAATTGATAAGCATAGCATCTTGAATGTCATCTCATGATAGTAAGCATAGTCCTTATGTTGAAACTATGATTATTGTATACACTAACCATGCAGGTGATGCTTAGCCATAAAAAGGCTATGAGAGATATGTGATCAGTACCATCACTTTGATAAATACTCTTGTTGAAGAGGTTACATGTATGATGTGTTTGTCCCATGATGATGACATAAGCCTTGAGAGGTTGTGGCAATACATGATGAGGGATTGAGATCCCATGGTATGTGATGATCCTTGAGATAGACCTGGATAGTTGGAAAGAGGCCAAGTGATAACATGTGACGTTGGATCCTTGAGATGGATCAGGTTGATGTGATTACAATAAAAGCATAATGTTGAGTTTTATGTTGTTTATTCTGTTATAGTTTGCATGTTATACAACTTGGTTGAACCTTGCAACCCATCTAAAAGACACTAAATTATCACAGTGAAATACATCATGTAGTTTGCCCTGGGCATAGATCCATCATCGTCAGGATTTGGTGATGGTAAAACGGGTTCTCCTACGGGTTAACCCGGAGCGCATAGTGTTGAATATGCAAGGTTTCTCCTAGCCTAAACTGAGGAGGTAAGAGTGCAACTTCAGTTGTAGACTCCAAGGTGCAGATTCAGGCTCGTAGCCCATATATGTGAAGATCGTGGTGAACAGGCCCATGGCTCAGGATATGTGATATGAGGAGCATGAATGCGTTCATGGCTCAGAGCACGGTGAACAGGCCTGTGGCTCTGTTTCACTAGCATTGATACCTATACTGAGGCGGGCTAGGCAGAGGGTAGCCTGACCCTGTGGCTAAGACCACTTCAGCATGAGACTGCGGTCCTGCTTGTGTTGTAATCATGCACTGACTACGAGGTGGGAGGTCGTGGAGTCTGGCTCTTCCATGTGACCTTGTATGGCATCGGCTCCGGGTTTCGCAGCCGTCAGTTGGATTTGAACGGTATGGTTCACTTCCTCAGGGAATAAAAATACGTAATCCAGCCGTATAGTATATATTGCTTAAGGCAAAACATGGAACATTGGTTGAGGCCTTGTTTGGGTAGTTAAGCAGTTATATCTTGCAGTTACTTCTATATTCCTCAGGTTATGTGGCAATATATCTTATCTTGATAATCATGTTATATAGAAATATATCTTATCTTGTCAATCATGTTCCATTGAGAGATACTCGGTTATATGCCTTTTGTACAGCTGGTAAGCTTGTCGGTAAGAACAGCTTCGCTTTACATAAACTGCTCTTGTTATACCTGTTATCAGTTGTCTGCTGTTATAGCTTTATCTTTATGAGGTTCTTTGGTTGCAGTGGGGAGTTATGTTTCCCACTGGGACAATGTTCAATTGTCTCACTCCGCTGGTTTACACCCTTTTTAGGTGGTCGAGCTAGACGTGGTGGTGGTCGTGGTGTTGTGGCTGAGAAGCTAGACGAGCAGTAGAAGGTAAGTGATGGATATGCTGCTGTTTTGGATGTTTTGTAGTAGAGTCTAGAGTCATCCATGTACCCTCAGGTCCTTGGCGGTGTTTTGACGTTGTTTCACGATGTATGATCGTTGATGTTTTGTATATCCTGTTGTTGGCCGAATGTGGGCCTTTATGTATATGAATAGGTGGTGAACTCATGTGGTGGATGAACAGTTGTTCCTTTAAGCCATGGACATGTATCAGATCTTGTATATGTATATATGACATGTTTCTGTGCAGGATGAGGACCGGAATGTAATAGTTTCTCAGTTTATCAGTTTTCCGCAATCGGTTTTAATTAACCCGTGTTTTTGGTAATCTGTGGTTATGATGATTTCCGCACGTTTTCACGTAACACCTCACTGTCTGTGTGATAGTGGGATGTGTTACCACAAGTTTGGTATCAGAGCCTTAGGCTCGCTGAGTCTACAGGGATTTAGGACTAGGTCGTCTGTTCTTGTGTGTTGTCCAGATTTTCTTACAACCGTCTTCTGCCCTCAGTGGAAGAAAATTCAAGATGTTTGGAAACCATGAAGAACACTCAGCTGAGTACAACGATGCTGCTTCAGCTGAAGGGCAGGCACATGGATATCGGGTGCCTGAGGTCCCCCAACCTGACTCGGCCATTCTTGAACATCCTGCCTATCAACAGCTTATGGGGCAGCTGATGGCTACGATGAATCTCATGGTTGAGCGATTGCCAGTGCCTCCTCCGAGAGCACAGGTTCCCCATGGAGAAGCATCGAGTATTGGGAAGACCTTTGAGCGGCTTCGCCGAGTCAGAGCTTCGGAGTATGCTGGAACGACTGATCCAGCAGATGCAGATCTGTGGCTGACAAATCTTGAGAAGGCTTTCCAGATCCTTGACATCCCCAAAGCAGACAAAGTAAAGCATGTTGTCTACCTTCTGAAGGGTAGTGCTGGTCACTGGTGGACCATCGAAGAAGAGAAGCGGCCTGGTGAGGTGATCTGTTGGGAAGTGTTTCAGCATGAGTTCGTCAGTAGATACTTTCCAAAGACGTATCTAGATGAGAAGATCAGTCAGTTTGAGAGTTTGCGGCAAGGATGTGAGGCGTTCTTAGCTCACGTGGTAGATACCGTTGTGGTTGCCAAGGCGAAAGGTCCTAGCCTTGAGGAGGTGTAAGTTGTTCGAGAGTTTGCAGACATGTTTCCTGAGGAGTTTCCTGGTGTTCCTCCACCCCGAGAGATTGATTTCGAGATCAATCTGGTACCAGGAACACAGCCAGTTGTACAGACACTGTATATGATGGCTCCAGTAGAGATGGAAGAGTTGAAGAAGCAGTAGCAAGAGTTGCTGGACAAAGGTTTCATCTGACCGAGTACGTCGTCTTGGGGTGCTCCAGTGTTGTTTGTTAAGAAGAAGGATGGATCGATGCGGTTGTGTATAGATTACCAGCAGTTGAACAAGGTCACGATCAAGAACAAGTACCTGTTGCCGAGGATAGATGATCTGTTTGATCAGTTGTGTGGTGCTACAGTGTTTTCAAAGATAGATCTATGGTCCGGATATCATCAGCTGAGGATTAAGGCGGATGACATACCAAAGTCTGCTTTTAAGACGAGGTATGGTCACTTTGAGTTTGTGGTTATGCCGTTTGGGCTAACCAATGCACATGCTGCTTTCATGGATCTGATGAACAGAATGTTCCATTTGTTCTTAGATCAGTTTGTCGTGGTCTTTATAGATGACATTTTGATCTATAGCCGGGATGAGCAAGAGCATGATCGACATCTTCGTCTAGCGTTGACTCTTCTTCGCCAACATCAGATGTATGCCAAGTTCAGTAAGTGTGAGTTCTGGTTGGAAGAAGTGACCTTCTTAGGATATGTGATATATGCTGAAGGAGTCAAAGTAGATCCGAAGAAGGTGGAATCCGTTGTGGATTGGGAGCAACCGAAGATGCCGACAGAATTTCATAGTTTCCTTGGTTTAGCAGGATACTACCGGAGGTTTATTAAGGACTTTAGTACGATCGCGTTGCCGATGATGAAATTGACCAGGAAGGATGTACCTTTTGTTTGGGATGATCGATGTCAGCAAGATTTCTAGAGTTTGAAGGAGAAGTTGACCAGTGCTCCAGTGTTAATCCTTCCAGAGCCTGGGAAGGGCTATGTTGTTTTCTGTGATGCTTCCAAGAAAGGTTTAGGTTGTGTGCTGATGCAGGAGGGTCATGTGGGTTCTTTTGCCTCGTGAAATCTCAAGAAACATGAGGAGAACTATCCGACTCATGACTTGGAGTTGGTGGCTGTGGTTCATGTGTTAAAGATTTAGAGACATTGTCTGTACGGGGAAGCATGTCAAATCTTTACGGATCATAAGAATCTAAAGTACATCTTTTCGCAGCATGAGTTGAACATGCGATAACGTCGATGGATGGAGTTGATCAATGATTACGAATGCACTATCGAGTATCATCCTGGCAAGGCGAACGTGGTAGCTGATGCGCTGAGCAGAAAGTCTTCTTCTCTTTCTTCAAAGAAGGCACGGTTGAGTTCTCTAGTATGCCATAGGCGAGATATGTTTGTTTCGCTGCGACAGATGAATGTACATATGGAAGTTTCTTTGTTGTCTGGTCTTTTAGCACAGATGCAAGTCAAGCCTACATTGAGACAGCAAATCAAAGATGCATAGCAGACAGATGATGCGGTACAGTTGATCAGATCAGAGTTCAGCAGTGAAAAGCGTGAAGGATTCCATGAGTCTGAGGATGGGCTAATTTTCTATCATGATAGGATGGTGGTTACAGATGCTGATGATCTGAGGAGGTTGGTGCTCGAGGAAGCACATATGTCGATGTATGCTATGCATCCAGGTGTCACCAAGATGTATCATAGTCTGAAGGACTTGTATTGGTGGCTCGGTTTGAAGAAAGATGTAGCTGAGTTCGTAGCGAGATGTGTGGTTTGCCAGCAAGTGAAGGTTGAACATCAGAAGCCGGCAGGCACGTTGCAACCTTTGCCGATACCGCAGTGGAAATGGGATCATATAACCATGGATTTTGTAGTTGGTCTACCCCGGACAACTAGGAATCATGATTCCATTTGGGTGGTAGTGGACAGATTGACGAAGTCTGCCCATTTCCTACCACTGAAGACGACGTATACATCTGAGAAACTCACTTGAGTGTATGTTGATGAGATAGTATGTTTGCACAGTGTGCCAGCAATGATAGTTTGTGACAGAGGTCCTTAGTTTATGAGTCGGTCCTGGGAATAGTTGCACAAAGCATTGGGAATGCAGTTGAGGTTCAGTGTCGCCTTCCACCCGCAGACAGATGGACAGTCTGAAAGGACTATTCAGACTTTGGAAGATCTCCTTCAAGCTTGTGCTTTGCAGTTTCTAGGCAACTGGGATGTACATCTTAGTTTGATAGAGTTTGCCTACAACAACAGTTATCAGCGGAGCATTGACATGGCTCCTTACGAGGCTTTGTATGGAAGGAAGTGAAGATCTCCTTTGTGTTGGTATGAGTCTGGTGAGTATCAGCTTTTGGGTCTTGAGTTAGTACAATAGACAACATAAAAGATCAAAGTGATTCAACAACAGTTGAAAGTGGCACAGGACAGGCGGAAGTCTTATGCAGACAATCATCAACGACCTTTGGAATTCCAGGTAGGAGACAAGGTGTATCTTAAAGTCTCTCCGTGGAAAGGTGTGCTAAGGTTTGGTCGAAAGGGTAAGTTAGCACCCAGGTATATGGGGCCTTACACAGTCATAACACGTGTTGGCAAGGTAGCTTATGAGATAGAGTTGCCTCCAGAGTTGCACACGTTACATCCAGTGTTCCATGTCAGTATGCTGAAGAAAAGTCATCCGGATTCGGGTAAAGTGATACAGCCAGTTGAGGTTGAGCTTGATGAAGATGTGACCTACGAGGAAGGTCATGTGGCAATCCTTGACAGAAGGGTCAAGAAGCTGAAGAGGAAAGACCTGGTTCTTGTGAAGGTTCTTTGGCAGCGTCGTGGTGTTGAGGAAGCCATGTGGGAGCTTGAGGAAGAGATGAGGAGGAAGTATCCCTAGCTTTTCTCTTCAGATTTCAGGGACGAAATCCCTTAAAGGGGGTTAGCTTGTAAGGACCCTGACCTTCGTTTAGGGTTTACCATGTTTGTTTTGCTTAACCTTGATGCTTTGATGCTTGCTAATCACCTTTAGTGGTGATTAGGGTTTGGTTGTGCTTTGTTGAGAGTTGGAGGGGCTACTTGCAAATAACCCAAGTCTAGGGTTTTATGGGCAAGTTTGCCACCTTGTGAAGTGTTCCCCTCTCTTTACTTCCTCTAAGGTTGAGAGGAAGGCTTGGGCTCGTTGTTTGAGTTCTTTTGGGCCTAGTTGAGCTTGTTTGGGCCTTGATGTGCCTTGTTTGGGCTTGGTTGAGCTTTGTCTCACCCAAGAGAGGTGTGTGTCGACCTAGAGGTGAGTGTATCGGCCAACATGTAAGGTGTGTCACCCATGGGGCAAGTGTTGTGTCGCCCATGGTGTTTGACCCAGCTTTGACCTCGTTTGTGTCACCACTAGTGGACACTTGGAGCTTGATGCATGCATGTGGAAATGACCTTGGACAAGTGTATAAGGCTTGCTAGAGTGGTGGCTTGAGCTCTAGGACAAGTGTCCTTTGGGCGGGCGACACCTTTCTTGGATCTACCTTGTTTTCTCCTCCCTTTCCTTCTATATAGGTGGTTCCTTTCCTTTGCTAGGAGTTCCTTTGATCCTTTAGTTTCCTTCTCCACCTTGAGTGCACGACACTCCCTTCTTCCTTTGCTTGTGTCGACCGACACACCCCCTTCAAGGAGCAAATGGTGGTCGACATCCCTTGAAGCTTGGAGCTCTTCTTCTTCTTTGGAGCTTGGAGCTTAAGGGGGGTTGCATAATGTGGGCTCTGATCTCCAAACCATGATATAAACACGATTCAAACTTAGCGGAAGCGATTCGATTAACAGTGGAAGACAAAAATCACGGAAAATTAAAACTTTTTGAAACAAGAGCTTGAATCCATAAAAGCTTCTTTCCTAACAAGAGATAAACTGTTTACATCTCATGATAATTACTTCTTGAGTAATTATATACATCAAGATACAAAATCTCAAGAACTCATAACAAAAGACTCCAAGACCTAAGAGTACAGAGGACACATAGGACTGACTCTAACTACACCACGTGGTAGGCTGAATCTCCACCTGAGATTTATTGCTGCTCCTGGTGCTGCTGCTTCTACTGCTGGGACTGGTCACCTATAGACCGGTTCCTCCGTCTCCGACGTCCACCTAAAAAGTTGAAGTCTACGGGGTGAGACAATTTTACATAATTGTCCCAGCGAGAGTTATAACTCTCCGCCAGAAGCTTTATTATAACATCAAAGAATATCTTAAGTAGTAAAGCTTTCAAAGTATTCAATAGTAGTTGCAGCTATAAACAAGAGCTAAACATTTATGAGACATGAAGAATATAAGCACTATTACAGTGTATCATCAATCAACTAACTCGTAGTTATCTCTAACATGTATACTACGTGGTTGATTATGTTTTACAAACAATATTATGCCCTGTGGAGATGAGGCATACCACTCATACTCCAACTGATTGCTAAGAAGTCACATCAGTATCATACATAGGTCATTAAGAGAGCCGGATTCTCATGACCTTCACCTTCCTCAGTCAGTAAGAGGATCACTTGTAGGACATCTTGTGTCTCTACTATTATAGCTCACCAGGGTAAACTGGTCCTTCGCTATTTTAGAGTAATAGTGGCATTCTGTACTCTCTTCGTCATCAGGAGATTTCATGTTTATCTCCACTGATACAGATATCTATGTTTCTTCGTCATCAGGAGGTTTCATGTTTACCTACTACTGATACGGTATGGGATTGTAGTGAAGGATTGACGGATTACATATCTACATCAAATTCCTACACTAGGATGTAAGGTTCTACAAATCCATATACCCCACATACTCAATAGTATGTGATCCAGGAGTTCCCTTAGGAAAACCTATTTCACCATCATTTGATTTCTGATAATGATGGGTCTATGATCAGGGCTCTACATTATACTTGATTAGTTAGGTACATTCAGTATTCATTTAACATCACACATTGTTCTTCAAACAATAACAGTAGCATAACATCTATAAAAGGAGAATACTAAATGTAACAAGCCTAACTCACATCAATCATCATTTCTCATTATACTCATCACAAGTCATCTCTAAAGCATGACCTTGATGGTATTCATGGCTCTCACAGCCCATTATTATCATAGAATGCCATTGACAAGGCATCAAGATACTTTAGTTATTCGTAAAGCTATCAATATGCCTTTAATGAATTTAGTATCATCATCCATACCTGGATATGATCACCTCCATATCAGAATCTGCATGGTTAATTCAACTAATAAAGGTAATTCAAAACAATGATTATACTTTCCACTCTTGTCATAAGAGCTAAGTTCTTTGATTCTTATCGAATAGAGTTTAATACTCATATAACATGTCATCACCTTTGAATTAGGGTTTACTATTCACATCACACGTCATTACCCTTGAATTAGGGTTTACGATTCACATCACATGTCATTACCCTTGAATTAGGGTTTACTATTCACACCACATGTCATTACCCTTGAATTAGGGTTTACTATTCACATCACATGTCATTACCCTTGAATTAGGGTTTACTATTCACACCACATGTCATTACCCTTGAATTAGGGTTTACTATTCACATCACATGTCATTACCCTTGAATTAGGGTTTACTATTCACATCACATGGTGAATCGAACTCATAACACCATCATGTATGAGGAACATCATCATTGATGCTCTCAGATAAGCTTAGGATTCATCATATATCATAATTAGGGTTTCCATGATCTCACATAGGTGGATCATACCCTAATCATGCACATTCATGTGTATTGAAGGTTCTTTACTTGAGTTTTCACCCTAAAAGGATACTTTCTCTCTCTTAAGGTACTTTCTCTCTCTTAAGATACCTTCTCTCTACTCATACTAGTATATGGTGATAACACCACTCTAGATCAGGTTGGGTTAAGTTCTCATGGGCTAACATAAGCCAAAACATCACTATCATGTGATTAGTGGTTTGATTTGAACAAGGTATTACTCAATTGAACCCATCAAGGGTATTTTGGTAATTCACCCCATTGATCACCATCATGGGTTAATTTATTAATCACTTAGTCCCTTAATGTTCTAAGTTACCATTAGGGTTTAGATTAGATCACCATTGAACCAATTACAACTTCAAGTGATTATGTATAAATAACATTGAAAACCTCCAAACGGTTTCAACCTTCAACCACAAAACGGTTTGAAACCGTTTGGGTGCGTTGACCGTTTGCTAGGTTTGACTCCAAGACCGCATGACCTCAAGGTTGTTTGCCCAAACCGTTTGGGTGCGTTGACCATTTGGAAAGGTTGACTTTCCAAACCGTTTGAGCTTATGCGGTTTGAAACCATTTGATCAACTTGTCTTGAGATCGATTGGTCCAAACGACCTTGAGATCGTTTGAGCCCAAACGGTCTTGAGACTGTTTGGACCCAAACGGTCTTGAGACTGTTTGGCCTCAAAGGGTCTTGAGACCGTTTGGTCCAAATGGGCTCAAACCGTTTGGACCTCCAACATGGTTCAAAAGTTACAAATGTTTATGATTAAGTATGTTGAAGCCCTCAATTGGCCAAAGCCATGTTAACCACTTATAAATTGAGTAAATTAGGATGAGCCTCCATCAATTGGACACCAAATTAACCCTCAATTGAAAGCCAATTAGGGTTAAGTCCATCTCAATTAGGGTTTCAAATCGGATGGTCATCAATATTCGACAATGTGAATCAATTCAAGATTGAACCTATCAATTGACCTCCAAATGGGCCCAAACTTGGCCCAAACGGTCTTGAGATCGTTTGGATGACCTCCAAACGGTCGTGAGACCGTTTTCCCAAGAAATCATAAAAATCTAAGTTCATTTGATAGGGGTTGAACCTTAATTAAGTCACAAATCAGCAATTTGATTATTTCAATAACCCATTGTAATTGGGCTCTCAATTGATCAATTTATCTTAACCCTAGACCTCCAAACGGTCTTGGGTTGACACCAAACGGTCTTGAGACCGTTTGTATGAGTTCCAAACGGTCTTGAGACCGTTTGCCCATCCAATCTTTGGACTCTAGTGAAAATTCATCAAGGTTGGATCTATTGAGTTGATCATCACATCAATACTTAATTGCAATATGATTTGGTACCTTTGGACCTTCAATTGGTCAACTATACTTGACCCCAGACCTCCAAACGGTCTTGGGGTGACCCCCAAATGGTCTTGAGACCGTTTGGGTGATTCCCAAACGGTCTTGAAACCGTTTGGGCTAATCAACCCAAAATCTCAACTTAACTCATTGGAGATTCAGCACTAATTTCAATTAGGGTTTGCCCTATTAATCATCCTTCAACTCATGACTCGTTTGGAATTAATCCCTCAAATTTGGTGGGTCGTTAACTAACATCATTATAAACAGTAATCCCAAACGGTCAACGTTTTGTCAACCATCTTAAACGGTCTTGAGACCGTTTGCCCAAAAAGGGCAAATTAAACATATTGAAAATCAGAACTTAATTCAATTGGTTTTGCTAATTGCTTTGCTTATATCTCACGATTCCTTTGGAGTTAACCTCTCAAATTTTGTGGGTGAATAACCTACATAATTATGAACAAGATTCCCATACGGTATTTGCTTGGTCAATGGGACCAAACGGTCTTGAAGACCGTTTGCCCTCACATGACCCTGAAACCGTTTGCCCACCAAACGGTTTGAAACCGTTTGAACAATTGGTGGAGGTCGTTTGATAAAGTGGAAGTCCATGGATAAGCATAGGAATTAACGCCCTTATCTTCTACCTTGAGAACAGTAGCAGTTCTTCACGACTTTACTTGCAAAGATGCAAGGGAAGATAGGGAAGAAGAAGAACTAGCAACTATATGCATAGAAAAGATGTATAATCAAAGCATGAAGTTTAGAGTTATAAAACCCGCCTAAAGGTTGTTCCTTGAGCTCCAAGCTTTAATTGAGTCTTTGAGATCCAAAGGTCGGCCAAGGTGAATTCTCCAAGGAAAAGTTGGGAAGGAATGGCTAGAAAGATAGAGCTAGGTGAGCTAGCCATGAATTCAACCTTGAAAATGAGTTTCCTCCATGAATTCAAGCAAAAGGGATGATCCAAACTTACCTAGGACCATTGGTCGTCCTTCTATGCTCCAGAGCCTAGCCTTGGTCGGTTTTGAGCAAGGGTAAAAGAAATGAAAGGGAGAGGGTCGTTCCCTTGCTAAGTGGAAAAGTTGTATATATACTTAGGTGAATTTTCAACATAAGGACATATGTTTTCCTCATTTCTCATCTAAGTCCTTCCTTTCTTCTTTGCACGTCCCCACATCTTATTTCTAAGGACAAACTTCTTCTAAGATCAAGAATTGAAGGCAAAGAGGATCAACCCATCACTAAAGAATACACATAAAAGGGCTATTATACATACACCTTGTTTATTCAATCACAAAGGTGTTCTTTATTATATGATTATTCAAATGAAGTGCCCTCTTCATCATTTCTACTCTAAATGATGACAAAAGTTATTAAAGATATTTTAGATGATGTATTTTACAAGTTGCACCCCTCAAATTGGGTAAATTGCACTTTTCCCCAATTTAGGGTTTTCAAGCACCGGGATTGCTTCCATAGCTGCACCTTGGTGCCCAAGCTTGGGAAATCCCTCAAACCTTACCATCATCATTCTCGTGATATCTCAACATCAGAGGAACATCTTAACATGTGCAAATTGCAAGTTAACCCTTCTAACTGGGTAATTTGCACATAGGTCCCTGTATTACAAAACAATGCTACAACTTTATATAAAAAGGAGCAAAAACTGAAATATATGCTTATGAGAAACTTAATTACATGCCCAAAGTTAATCACAAGGATTTAATTTAATATTTAGGCAAAACACCTAGGGTTAACTCATAACCCAGGTCAGGGATGTTACAAATTATCCACCCCTTACAAGGATTTCGTCCCCGAAATCGATAAGACATATTAAGAGAAAAGGGTAGGATACTTCCTTCTCATCTCATCCTCTAATTCCCAAGTGGCTTCTTCAACACCACGGTGGTTCCAGAGGACTTTCACAAGACTTATATCTTTCTTCTTTAACTTTTTAATTCTGTTATCAAGGATTGACACTGGTCCCTCCTCATAGGATATATCATTATTCAATTCTACCTCCATAGGTTGTAGAATTGACTCGGTGTCTGGGTGACATTTCTTTAGCATAGAAATGTGAAACACAGGGTGCAACTTCTGTAACTCTGGTGGCAGATCTAGTTTGTAGGCTACTTTTCCAATCCGTTCAATGATTGGATAAGGTCCCATAAATCTAGGAGCTAACTTCCCTTTCTTTCCAAAACGAAGGACTCCTTTCCAAGGAGAGACCTTGAGATACACTCTGTCTTCAACCTGGAACTCTAAGGGTCTACGACGCTTGTCAGCATAAGATTTCTGCCTATCTTGTGCAGTCTTAATCTGTTGTTATATTATCTTAATCTTTTCTGTAGTCTGCTGCACAAGATCAGGACCTAACAACTGACGCTCACCAATCTCGAACCAACATAGAGGTGATCTACAACGTCTACCATACAAGGCTTCATAAGGTGCCATATCAATACTATGTTGATAGCTATTGTTATAGGCAAATTCTATCAAGCTTAGGTGTAGATCCCAACTCCCGGTAAACTGGAAAACACATGCTCTCAACAAGTCTTCTAAGGTCTGTATGGTCCTTTTTGACTGTCCATCAATCTGTGGATGAAAGGCCGTACTAAACCTTAGCTTGGTGCCTAAGGCTCTATGTAACTGTTCCCAAAAACGACTTGTAAACTGAGGACCTCTGTCAGAAACTATTGTGACAGGAACTCCGTGCAAACGCACTATCTCTTGCACATACAACTGTGATAACCTTTCAGCAGAATAGGTTGTTTTGACAGGTAAGAAATGCGCTGTCTTAGTCAACCTATCTACAACTACCCAAATGGAATCATGTCCCTTGTTTATCTTGGGTAGGCCAACAACAAAGTCCATGGTCACATGGTCCCACTTCCACTGTGGTATGGGTAAAGGTTGCATTGTTCCTGCAGGTTTCTGGTGTTCAGCTTTAACTTGCTGACACACAGGACATCTCAGAACAAATTCTGCAACATCCTTCTTCATTCCAGGCCACCAATATAGATCTTTCAAATTTCGATACATCTTGGTGCTCCCTGGATGCATAGCATACATGGAAGAATGAGCTTCTTCTAGGACTAACTTCCTCAAGTCATCCACATCTGACACTATCATCCTTTCATTATAACAGACTACTTGGTCATCTGAGTCATGGAAACCATCTCACTTCTCATTTCCATACTCAGATCTAATTAGTTGAACTGCAGCATCAACATGTTGTGCCTCCTTAATCTGCTCTCTTAGGGTAGGTTTTATATGCATCTCATCCATCAACCCGGCTAACAATGACACCTTCAACTGTACATTGTCTTGCCTTAAAGAGATAAGCATATCTCTCTTAGAGCATACTAAAGAGTTTAGTTGTGCTCTATCCATGGTTGATGTTGCTGATTTCCTACTCAAGGCATCTGCAACAACATTGGCCTTCCCTGGATGGTAATCAATTGTACAATCGTAGTCCTTGATTAACTCCATCCAGCGACGTTGCCTCATGTTGAGTTCATGCTGAGAGAAGATATACTTAAGGTTCTTATGGTCAGTGAAAATCTGAAACGTCTCTCCATAAAGATAATGTCTCCAGATCTTCAAGGCATGAACCACGGTAGCTAACTCTAGATCGTGTGTCGGATAATTCTCTTCGTGTTTCTTAAGCTGTCGGGAAGCAAAAGAAATCACTTGTTTATCCTGCATCAACACACATCCAAGTCCATTCTTAGAGGCATCACAGAAGACTACATATCCTTTTCCTTGCTCAGGTAGCACAAGCACAGGTGCACTTGTCAACCTCTCCTTCAACAACTGGAAAGATTGTTGACACTTATCACTCCAAGAAAAAGGAGCATCTTTCCGGGTTAACTTGGTCAAAGGTAAGGCTATAGAGCTAAAGTTTTTAATAAACCTTCGATAGTAACCAGCTAACCCCAAGAAGCTTCGAATCTCCATCGGTGTCTTCGGTTGTTCCCATTGTAGAACAGATTCTACCTTTGCAGGGTCAACATGAATTCCCGAGGCAGATATCACATGTCCAAGAAAAGATACCTCCGGCAGCCAAAACTCACATTTGCTAAACTTAGCATACAGCTTATGTTCTCTTAGCAAGGTCAAAGCTTGGCGAAGATGCTGCTCATGCTGCTGAGCATCCCTACTATAGATCAGAATGTCATCTATGAAGACGACAACACACTGATCAAGGAAGGGCGAAAAATTCTATTCATGAGTTCCATAAATGCAGCTGGTGCATTGGTTAGTCCAAACGACATAACCGTGAACTCATAGTGACCATATCTTGTCCTAAAAGCAGACTTGGATATGTCACTATCCTTAATACGAAGTTGATGATATCCAGATCTCAAATCTATCTTTGAGAAGACTGTTGCACCACGCAACTGGTCAAAAATATCATCAATCCTCGGCAAAGGGTACTTGTTCTTTATTGTTACTTTATTAAGTTGTCTGTAGTCAATGCACAACCGCATTGACCCATCTTTCTTTCTAACAAACAAAACCGGAGCACCCCATGGTGAAGTGCTTGGTCAGATAAAGCCCTTCTCAAGTAACTCTTGAAGCTGTTTCTTGAGTTCTGCCATCTCGACAGGCGCCATCCTATACGGAGTCTGGGCTATGGGTTTCGTATCTGGGATCAGATTGATTTCAAAATCAATCTCCCGAGGTGGTGGTATACCAGGAAGTTCTTCAGGAAACACATCCTCGAATTCCCTGACTATGGGAACTTCAGCAGGATTGGGACCTTCCTTGGTAACATCTACCACATGGGCCAAGAATGCATAACATCCTTGTCTCAACAGCTTATCAGCAACCATAGCTAATACAAGACAGGTGGGCAGAATCTTTCTTTCACCTTGAAAGATCCATGTGTCGCCTTCATCAGCAAACACAGCCAACTTGGATTCACAATCCAAGACAACTTTATACCTTTCTAAGGTATCCATCCCGAGGATTATATCAAATCCTTGCATATCAAGTGGTATAAGGTCCACTTGAATGCAATGATCAGAAAAGAAGAGGATGCAGGGAGAACATACCTCCTACAAAACGGCAGACCCACTCAACAGAGTCTCCAACATCAAACTATCTGCCCTATGACTAACCGTCATATTGCAGTTACGAATCACTCTCCGAGTGATAAAAGAGTGCGTAGCACCCGGGTCAATCAGAACAGATACAACATAGGATGTAGACATATTAGGATATAAAAGTTCCATCTGACCTGCCACTACACGTGGATTGACCACTGCATCTGGTGGGTTCATAGCATAGAACCTCGATGTTGCCTGGTGTTGAGGTGGTGTTGATGATCCAGCTTGAGACGCTTGTCCACGTCCTCGAGCTGCTCCTTGATGTTGTCTATTCTGAGGTCCTTGTTGATTCTGTCTCGGAGGCTGTGTCACAGTGACAGGCCTAGAACGACAATCCTTCATCAAATGTCCCACCTTACCACAGTTGTAGCATCTCCTCTCCTGTTGTTGTGGTCAGGGTGGTCGAGTAACTGACATTGATGCAGAACTGTGCGTCCCTTGGAGCGGTTGACTCCGTCCTCTACCTCTGCTTGGTGTCCATTGAGTTTGAAAACTTGACCTGGGTGGTGGAGGGTTAGGTGCAGAGAACCTAGGTTTCTTGGAATCCCTAGATGAAGAACCATGGAACTGTGGATATCTTTTCTGAGTTTGTCTCTTCTCAACCACAGATCTCTCTATCCTTCGGACTGACTCAACGAAGGTAGAGAATCTCTCTTGGTTTTCTAAGGCAGACACAGGGGTTGATACATCAGCATTCAAACCCTTTTCGAATCTTCTGATTCTTTCCTCCTCTGTGGCAGCCATGTGTGGACAGAACCGCAGCAACTCCATGAACTTAGCTTCATACTCGCTAATGTTCATCATACCCTGCCTTAGTCTCTCAAACTGAGAGATCTTCTCATCTAGGAAGGTCTTTGGAAAATATCTATTGATAAATTCCCGACGAAACTCTTCCCATGAGAACTCGATTCCAGGTCTCTTCTATTCTTCCATGTTCCACCAGTGACCAGCACTGCCTTTGAGAAGATAGACAGCATGTCTAACCTTCTCAGCTTCCGGGATAATAAGAATCTTGAAAGCCTTCTCCAACTCTGTCAGCCATAAATCAACATCTGTGGGGTCGGCAGTCCCAAAGTACTCGGTAGCTCCGACACGACGAAGTCGTTCGAACGTATTACCGATACCTTGTGTTTCAGGTTGGACAGGCGCCCTAGGTGTAGGCATGGGCATCCTGTCGGTTATGTGTGTCATGGCAGTCATGAACTGCCCGAACATTGTCTGTACAGCTGGGTTACCCATGTCAGCTGGGTCAAACTGGGGTGGCTCTCTTGGTGACTCTGGTGCAGGCTGTTCTATTCTTGGAACCCTTGCACCGCCTTGAGGTGCACTAGCACTACTCTCTGCCACGTGCTCATCATGAGGCTCAGCCATCCTTATGTATCTTCTTCTCCTGAGGAGAAGAAGATTCTATTAGATAAGGAAGGATTACTAAAGATAGACTCGACATCCTAAGTCCTATGCCTCTGTAGACTCAACTGACCTAGAGCTCTGATACGACTAATTGTGGGCTCTGATCTCCAAACCACGATATAAACACGATTCAAACTTAGCGGAAGTGATTCGATTAACAGCGGAAGACAAAAATCACAGAAAATTAAAATTTTTTGAAACAAGAGCTTGAATCCATAAAAGCTTCTTTCCTAACAAGAGATAAACTGTTTACATCTCATGATAATTACTTCTTGAGTAATTATATACATCAAGATACAAAATCTCAAGAACTCATAACAAAAGACTCCAAGACCTGAGAGTACATAGGACACATAGGACTGACTCTAACTACACCACGTGGCAGGCTAAATCTCCACCTGAGATTTACTGCTGCTCCTGGTGCTGGTGCTGCTACTGCTGGGACTGGTCACCTGTAGACAGGTTCCTCTGTCTCCGACGTCCACCTAAAAAGTTGAAGTCTACGGGGTGAGACAATTTTACATAATTTTCCCAGCGAGAGTTATAACTCTCCGCCAGAAGCTTTATTATAACATCAAAGAATATCTTAAGTAGTAAAGCTTTCAAAGTATTCAATAGTAGTTGCAGCTATAAACAAGAGCTAAACATTTATGAGACATGAAGAATATAAGCACTATTACAGTGTATCATCAATCAACTAACTCGTAGTTATCTCTAACATGTATACTACGTGGTTGATTATGTTTTACAAACAATATTATGCCCTGTGGAGATGAGGCATACCACTCATACTCCAACTGATTGCTAAGAAGTCACATCAGTATCATACATAGGTCATTAAGAGAGCCGAATTCTCATGACCTTCACCTTCCTCAGTCAGTAAGAGGATCACTTGTAGGACATCTTGTGTCTCTACTATTATAGCTCACCAGGGTAAACTGGTCCTTCGCTATTTTAGAGTTACAGTGGCATTCTGTACTCTCTTCGTCATCAGGAGATTTCATGTTTATCTCCACTGATACGGATATCTATGTTTCTTCGTCATCAGGAGGTTTCATGTTTACCTACTACTGATACGGTATGGGATTGTATGGGATTGACGGATTACATATCTACATCAAATTCCTACACTAGGATGTAAGGTTCTACACATCCATATACCCCACATACTCAATAGTATGTGATCCAGGAGTTCCCTTAGGAAAACCTGTTTCACCATCATTTGATTTCTGATAATGATGGGTCTATGATCAGGGCTCTACATTATACTTGATTAGTTAGGTACATTCAGTATTCATTTAACATCACACATTGTTCTTCAAACAATAACAGTAGCATAACAGCTATAAAAGGAGAATACTAAATGTAACAAGCCTAACTCACATCAATCATCATTTCTCATTATACTCATCACAAGTCATCTCTAAAGCATGACCTTGATGGTATTCATGGCTCTCACAGCCCATTATTATCATAGAATGCCAATGACAAGGCATCAAGATACTTTACTTATTCATAAAGCTATCAATATGCCTTTGATGAATTTAGTATCATCATCCATACCTGGATATGATCACCTCCATATCAGAACCTGCATGGTTAATTCAACTAATAAAGGTAATTCAAAACAATGATTATACTTTCCACTCTTGTCATAAGAGCTAAGTTCTTTGATTCTTATCGAATAGAGTTTAATACTCATATAACATGTCATCACCTTTGAATTAGGGTTTACTATTCACATCACACGTCATTACCCTTGAATTAGGGTTTACTATTCACATCACATGTCATTACCCTTGAATTAGGGTTTACTATTCACACCACATGTCATTACCCTTGAATTAGGGTTTACTATTCACATCACATGTCATTACCCTTGAATTAGGGTTTACTATTCACACCACATGTCATTACCCTTGAATTAGGGTTTACTATTCACATCACATGTCATTACCCTTGAATTAGGGTTTACTATTCACATCACATGGTGAATCGAACTCATAACACCATCATGTATGAGGAACATCATCATTGATGCTCTCAGATAAGCTTAGGATTCATCATATATCATAATTAGGGTTTCCATGATCTCACATAGGTGGATCATACCCTAATCATGCACATTCATGTGTATTGAAGGTTCTTTACTTGAGTTTTCACCCTAAAAGGATACTTTCTCTCTCTTAAGGTACTTTCTCTCTCTTAAGATACCTTCTCTCTCCTCATACTAGTAGATGGTGATAACACCACTCTAGATCAGGTTGGGTTAAGTTCTCATGGGCTAACATAAGCCAAAACATCACTATCATGTGATTAGTGGTTTGATTTGAACAAGGTATTACTCAATTGAACCCATCAAGGGTATTTTGGTAATTCACCCCATTGATCACCATCATGGGTTAATTTATTAATCACTTAGTCCCTTAATGTTCTAAGTTACCATTAGGGTTTAGATTAGATCACCATTGAACCAATTACAACTTCAAGTGATTATGTATAAATAACATTGAAAACCTCCAAACGATTTCAACCTTCAACCACCAAACGGTTTGAAACCGTTTGGGTGCGTTGACTGTTTGCTAGGTTTGACTCCAAGACCGCATGACCTCAAGGTCGTTTGCCCAAACTGTTTGGGTGCGTTGACCGTTTGGAAAGGTTGACTTTCCAAACCGTTTGAGCTTATGCGGTTTGAAACCGTTTGATCAAATTGTCTTGAGATCGATTGGTCCAAACGACCTTGAGATCGTTTGAGCCCAAACGGTCTTGAGACCGTTTGGACCTCCAACATGGTTCAAAAGTTACAAATGTTTATGATTAAGTATGTTGAAGCCCTCAATTGGCCAAAGCCATGTTAACCACTTATAAATTGAGTCAATTAGGATGAGCCTCCATCAATTGGACACCAAATTAACCCTCAATTGAAAGCCAATTAGGGTTAAGTCCATCTCAATTAGGGTTTCAAATCGGATGGTCATCAATATTCGACAATGTGAATCAATTCAAGGTTGAACCTATTAATTGACCTCCAATTGGGCCCAAACTTGGCCAAACGGTCTTGAGATCGTTTGGATGACCTCCAAACGGTCTTGAGACCGTTTTCCCAAGAAATCATAAAAATCTAAGTTGATTTGATAGGGGTTGAACCTTAATTAAGTCACAAATCAGCAATTTGATTATTTCAATAACCCATTGTAATTGGGCTCTCAATTGATCAATTTATCTTAACCCTAGACCTCCAAACGGTCTTGGGTTGACACCAAACGGTCTTGAGACCGTTTGGATGAGTTCCAAATGGTCTTGAGACCGTTTGCCCATCCAATCTTTGGACTCTAGTGAAAATTCATCAAGGTTGGATCTATTGAGTTGATCATCACATCAATACTTAATTGCAATATGATTTGGTACCTTTGGACCTTCAATTGGTCAACTATAATTGACCCCAGACCTCCAAACGGTCTTGGGGTGACCCCCAAACGGTCTTGAGACCGTTTGGGTGATTCCCAAACGGTCTTGAAACCGTTTGGGCTAATCAACCCAAAATCTCAACTTAACTCATTGGAGATTCAGCACTAATTTCAATTAGGGTTTACCCTATTAATCATCCTTCAACTCATGACTCGTTTGGAATTAATCCCTCAAATTTGGCGGGTCGTTAATTAACATCATTATGAACAGTAATCCCAAACGGTCAATGTTTGGTCAACCATCTTAAACGGTCTTGAGACCGTTTTCCCAAAAAGGGAAAATTAAACAGATTGAAAAGCAGAACTTAATTCAATTGGTTTTGCTAATTGATTTGATTATATCTCACGATTCCTTTGGATTTAACCTCTCAAATTTTGTGGGTGATTAACCTACATAATTATGAACAAGATTCCCATACGTTCGTCTCTTGGTCAACGGGACCAAATGGTCTTGAAGACCGTTTTCCCCCACACGACCCTGAAACCGTTTGCCCACCAAACGGTTTGAAACCGTTTGAACAATTGGTGGAGGTCGTTTGATAAAGTGGAAGTCCGTGGATAAGCATAGGAATTAACGCCCTTATCTTCTACCTTGAGAACAGTAGCAGTTCTTCATGACTTTGCTTGCAAAGATGCAAGGGAAGATAGGGAAGAAGAAGAACTAGCAACTATATGCATAGAAAAGATGTATAATCAAAGCATAAAGTTTAGAGTTATAAAACCCACCTAAAGGTTGTTCCTTGAGCTCCAAGCTTCCAAGATCCAAGCTTTAATGGAGTCTTTGAGCTCCAAAGGTCGGCCAAGGTGAATTCTCCAAGGAAAAGTTGGGAAGGAATGGCTAGAAAGATAGAGCTAGGTGAGCTAGCCATGAATTCAACCTTGAAAACGAGTTTCCTCCATGAATTCAAGTAAAAGGGATGATCCAAACTTACCTAGGACCCTTGGTCGTCCTTCTCTGCTCCAGAGACTAGCCTTGGTCAGTTTTGAGCAAGGGGAAAAGAAATGAAAGGGAGAGGGTCATTCCCTTGCTAAGTGGAAAAGTTGTATATATACTTAGGTGAATTTTCAACATAAGGACATATGTTTTCCTCATTTCTCATCTAAGTCCTTCCTTTCTTCTTTGCACGTCCCCACATCTTATTTCTAAGGACAAACTTCTTCTAAGATCAAGAATTGAAGGCAAAGAGGATCAACCCATCACTAAAGCATACACATAAAAGGGCTATTATACATACACCTTGTTTATTCAATCACAAAGGTGTTCTTTGTTATATGATTATTCAAATGAAGTGCCCTCTTCATCATTTCTACTCTAAATGATGAAAAAAGTTATAAAGATATTTTAGATGATGTATTTTACAAGTTGCACCCCTCAAATTGGGTAAATTGCACCTTTCCCCAATTTAGGGTTTTCAAGCACCGGGATTGCTTCCACAGCTGCACCTTGGTGCCCAAGCTTGGGAAATCCCTCAAACCTTACCATCATCATTATCATGATGTCTGAACATCAGAGGAACATCTTAACATGTGAAAATTGCAAGTTAACCCTTCTAACTGGGTAATTTGCACATAGGTCCCTGTATTACAAAACAATGCTACAACTTTATATAAAAAGGAGCAAAAACTGAAATATATGCTTCTGAGAAACTTAATTACATGCCCAAAGTTAATCACAAGGATTTAATTTAATATTTAGGCAAAACACCTAGGGTTAACTCATAACCCAGGTCAGGGATGTTACACATAACTTCTAACCCTAACTCCATTATCTCTTGCTATGATCTTGTTTACATGTTAGTAGCTTAGTTTCTTGCTTAGCTTTCTTGTTGGCCGATCCTTGTGATCTAGGGTTTGTAGGTGAGCAATACTCCTTTCTCTCCTTGATCTAGAGGAGTGAGTCTAAGTCTCTAGTATCATGAGCAACACCCCTCTTTCTTAGTCGATTGAGGTGAGCTTGTGTTCTAGTTGCTTGGGAAACACCCTCCTCTCACCATGGACTAGAAGGGTGAGCTTGGGTTGATGTTTGTGTTGCCCGATGGGTGATAGGTGGTGTTCAAGACCCCTCTTTCTTGGTTAATCTAGGTGAGCCATCCCCTTGGCCCTTTAGGGTTTCGAGCACCTTGTGTTTGAGGAAGAAAATGACCTTGTTGGACGATATCCCTTGGCTTAGCATGTTGGGCGACATGTTTGCTCTTGTATTGGGCGATAGGCCAAGTAAGGTGTGTGTTGGCCAACAGACCTATTATGGACGATGTGTTTGATGTGTGGTGGTGTCGGGCGACACCCCTTGCTCCTGTGATGGGCATCACGCCCTTTCTCTTGGATTTGTGTCGGCCGATAGGCCTTGACCAAGTTGTTGCACATTTTGTGGTTGTGCTCTCTCTCTCTTGGTTGTTATCCTCTTGTGATGACCTGGCCGACGGCCCTTGTATCGAGCATTGTTGAGTGGAGTGTGTCGGGTGTCACATGCCCTTGTGTGTCATCCGATAATGCCTAGTCGAGACGGGTGTTGCCCGAGAAGCCAGTGCCCGACACCCCCACTCCTATCGCGCGTTACCCTCCCCCTTGTAACGCGGCGTCACGCGCTGGTTGCCTTGGTGGCAATGCAACGTTGCGACTCTCTTTTATATCTGTCGTTATGCGTTGACCCTTGGGTGAGGGCAGGTTTCCCGTTACACCTCTTTTAGTGAGGGTTTTGGTATCTTTTGTTAGGGATCCTTATATCATGAAAACAGCCTAGTGGTATATGTCTTTGCTTAACGATGGTGACTCTTTATATAGATGATGATGCACGTTATCATAAGCTTGATCACTTATCTTAGCCTGGTGATTATTTGTATAATACTGAGGTGAGGATAAGAATAGATATGGTTTGCTTAATAATGTGTCTTGTGCACATGATCACCAGTTGATGTATAATTGATAAGCTTAGCATCTTGAATGTCATCTCATGATAGTAAGCATAGTCATTATGTTGAAACTATGATTATTGTATACATTAACCATGTAGGTGATGCTTAGCCATAAAAAGTCTACGAGAGATATGTGATGAGTAACATCACTTTGATATATACTCTTGTTGAAGAGGTTACATGTATGATGTGTTTGTCCCATGATGATGACGTAAGCCTTGAGAGGCCGTGGCAATACATGATGAGGGATTGAGATCCCATGGTATGTGATGATCCTTGAGATAGACCTAGATGGTTGGCAAGAGGCCAAGTGATAACATGTGACGTTGGATCCTTGAGATGGATCAGGTTGATGTGATTACAATAAAAGCATAATGTTGAGTTTTATGTTGTTTATTCTGTTATAGTTTGCATGTTATACAACTTGGTTGAACCTTGCAATCCATCTAAAAGACACTAAATAATCACAGTGAAATACATCATGTAGTTTGCCTTGGCCATAGATCCATCATCGTCAGGATTTGGTGATGGTGAAACGGGTTAACCTGGAGCGCATATTGTTGAATATGCGAGGTTGCTCCTAGCCTAAACTGAGGAGGTAAGAGTGCAACTTCGGTTGTAGACTCCAGGGTGTGGATTCAGGCCCATATCCCATATATGTGAAGAGCATGGTGAACAGGCCCATGGCTCAGGATATGTGATATGAGGAGCATGAATGCGTTCATGGCTCAGAGCACGGTGAACATGCCCGTTTCTTCATTTCACTAGCGTCGATACCTGTACCAAGGCGGGCTAGGAAGAGGGTAGCCTGACCCTGTGGCTAAGACCACTTCAGCATGAGACTGTGGTCCTGCTTGTGATGTACTTGTGCACTGACTACGAGGTGGGAGGTCATGGAGCCCGGCTCTTCCATGTGACCTTCTATGGCACCGGTTCCAGGTTTCACAGCCGTCGATTGGATTTGAACGGTACGGTTCACTTCCTCAGGGAATAAAAATATGTAATCCAGCCGTATAGTATATATTGCTTAAGGCAAAACACGGAACATTGGTTGAGGCCTTGTTTGTGTAGTTAAATAGTTATATCTTGCAGTTACTTCTATATTCCTCAGGTTATGTGGCAATATATCTTATCTTGATAATCATGTTATATAGAAATATATCTTATCTTGTCAATCATGTTCCATTGACAGATACTCGGTTATATGCCTTTTGTACAGCTGGTAAGCTTGTCGGTAAGAACAACTTTTCTTTACATAAACTGCTCTTGTTATACCTATTATCAGTTGTCTGCTGTTATAGCTTTATCTTTCTGAGGTTCTTTGGTTGCGGTGGGGAGTTATGTTTCCCGCTGGGACAATGTTCAATTGTCTCACTCCGTTGGTTTACACCCTTTTTAGGTGGTCGAGCTAGACGTGGTGGTGGTCGTGGTGTTGCGGACGAGCAGCTAGACGAGCAGTAGAAGGCAAGCGATGGATATGCTGTTGTTTTGGATGTTTTGTAGTAGAGTCTAGAGTCATCCATGTACCCTCAGGTCCTTGGCGGTGTTTTGACGTTGTTTCACGATGTATGATCGTTGATGTTTTGTATATTCTACTGTTGGCCGGATGTGGGCCTTTATGTATATGAGCAGATGGTGAACTCATGTGGTGGATGAACAGTTGTTCCTTTAAGCCGTGGACACATATCAGATCTTGTATATGTATATATGACCTGTTTCTGTGCAGGATGAGGACCGGAATGTAATAGTTTATCAGTTTTCTGCAATCGGTTTTAATTAACTTGTGTTTTTGGTAATCTGTGGTTACGGTGATTTCCGCACGTTTTCACGTAACTCCTCGCTGTCTGTGTGATAGTGGGATGTGTTGCCACAACATTAGCACTAATCCTTGATGCAATCGAAATGGACATCTGAACTAGGCAGTTCATCTCATAAATTGGTCTTCTCATGACCATGAGTGTATCAGTTCTCTCAGTGAACCAATCGATTCAACCCTGATTCATCCAAAATTCAGCCAATACAATATTCAATCAACCTGACACTCCAACTAGACATTTCATCACATGAATTGACCAATTGGGAGTCCAATCAGTTGATTTGTTTTCTTGAATTGAATACCTAAACACTTTAGTAATCAATTATACTATCATCCATGACTAAACTTCTCTTCTAGGTGCATCCTATGTGGGTGACCCTATAGGTCCCATATTACGTTGGCAGTGAATGTACATAACCAATTATGACACTACAAGCAAAGAGCGGAGATAAGTCACACATCATTACTACCCAAGTAAATGGAAAGTCGGATAACAAATTCAACCTACAATCTATATTTGGTGTTGTAGTTTGTATAGTTTCTTTGTCTCTAATATCCAGATTGAACTCGACGCATGGAGCATTCATCCCCTTCAACATTCAATTATTGTTCCTTGCTATAGCAGGCTCTCTGAGATATATGTAAGATCAATATCACATATTGACTGACATGTGCATGACCGTGCATTTCTCAGTCTTGTTAATCAAGTGGTTGAGATATCATACTGCATTAGGATGCACAAATCCCATCTACATAACTCACAATCATCCCCATGTGTCACAGTGCACCCAATCATCACCTTTATGGCAATCCTTATTCATGATTCTAATGGATGATGTCAAAGTATACAGAATGGCATGTGATGAGTGTAGTGACTTTAGGTCTAAGAACTACAATCACCCTTTAACATTATGAGAGCTAACTATGACTACCATTACAATGGTATCCATGTGTCACACTCATGGTAGGTCTGTCTGATACACAATTCTCTAACAAGTATCTATATGTTTGGTTTGATATACCATATCATGACTGTTGAAATTTTGTCATCAACCAACACATTATCTAGTCTTATGTGTTATTGTTGTCTATCTGCCTTCCACAACAAATTCAGACTAGGGACATAATAAGAATGTATATAATCTTAGTATTTGCATGATGTCATTGTTCAAGTCACATACTTGATGAAATATGTCATTTAGTAATATCATTATTTAGACATTTATTATGTTACTTCATCATCGCATAACCGAATAAAATAGAGAAATTGGAAGTAGACCTTTGTTAATAATCAAATCATTTTTAAGTTATGCCATTACAATCATCATATGATTGGCTCTCTAGACATACATACCAATAGAATCCCACTTGCACTTAGAGATAATCACTCATGAATCTCATTCCAAGTGATCTAACATGACCATCATACTTTTTTTTCTAAAAGTACTTTAGTCAAGGGGTCAACAACATTGTTCTTAGTTGGTACTCTATAAATCTTCATATCTCCTCGATGTACATTCTCTCGTATGAGATGGGAATAGTTTTTTATATGTTTGGAATGTTGATGTGATCTAGTTTCCTTAGCTTGTTCAGTAGCTCCATTGTTGTCACAATATAGCCCAATTGTGTCACTATTACTTGGAACAACCCCAAGTTTAGAAATGTACTTCTTGATCCAAACAACTTCCTTTGTTGCATTTGATACAATAGTACTATACTTGGCCTCTATTATAGAATCAAAAAATGTCTCTTGCTTGGAACTCTTACATCGTACAACTCCATTGTTGAGGTAAAACACAAATCCTGATTTCAACCTATAGTCATATTTGTCAGTTTGGAAGCTTGTATAGTGTAACCCTTTACCACCAACTCTTCCTCTCTGTTGTAGACAAGGAATTGATCCTTAGTCCTTCTCAAGTACTTCAGGATGTTATTCATTGATGTCTAGTGAGCATCACCTGAATTTGACCGATATCTTCTCTTCATGCTCAAGGCATACTGGACATCAAGATGGGTGCATAACATTGCATACATGGTCTATCCAATTGTAGATTCATATGGAATCTTACTCAGGAGTTCCCTTTCTTTATAAGAACTGGGACATTGAGCTTTAGAGATGGTAAATCCATGACACATGGGAAGGTTTCCTCTCTTTTAGCTCTCCATGTTGAACCTCTTCAACACTTTGTCATTGTATGTACTCTGACTTAGGCTAAGAAGCCTTGTTGATCTATCTCTATAGATCTTAATCCCCAAGATGTAGGATGATTCTCCCAAGTCTTTCAAAGAAAACTTATTTTCCAGTGAAGTCCTTACCTTTTTTAAAGCAGGGATGCCATCCCCCATCAATAGTATGTCATCAACATACAATATGAGGAGTATAATCATGCTCCCACTGACCTTCTTGAACACACATGGTTCATCTTCATTTTTAGTGAAGCCAAACTCTTTGACTATCTTGTCAAAATGAAGATTCCAACTCTGTGATGCTTGCTTCAATCCATAGGTTGACATTTGTTTCTTACAAAATTTATTTGCATCCTTTGGATTTGTAAAACCCTTAAGTTGTGTCATGTACACATCCTTGAGAGGATACCCATTAAGGAATGTGGTTTTAAAATCCATCTGCCAAATCTCATAGTCATAATAACCTACAATAGTAAGCATGATCATAATGGAATTAACCATGTCCACTAGAGAAAAGGTTTCATCATAGTCAATAGCTTGAACTTGTCTGAAACCCTTTGCAACCAATATGCCCATATAGGTTTTTACCTTTCCATACATGCAGTCTTCTTCTTAAAGAACCACTTGCACCCTATGGGTTTTACCCCTTTAGGTGGATCCACCAAGGTCCATATCTTGTTGGTATATAAGGATTCCATCTCAGATCTCATTTCCTTAATCCATTTCTTAGACTCTGGTCCCTTAGTAGCTTCTAGATAGGTTGTTGGATCATCATCCATGAACAACTCACCACCTTCCTAAGTCATAATATATCCAAATCTTTCAGTTTCAAGGCATGTTTTACTAGATCTAAGAGGTCCCTGTGTTACATGAGGCATTAGAGATTTCACAACACTTTGTGATTCTCATTGTTTCTCTTGTGCATCTATCGGTTCAATGTCTTCTTGTTGGTATCAATCCTCTTCAAGTTCTACTTTCCTCCCACTTATTCCTTTGGAAATAAATAACTTTTCTAGGAATTCAACATCTCTAGAAACAAACACTTTTCTATCAGATTGGGAATGAAAGTAATATCCTTTAGTCTCCTTATGATATCTGAAAAAATAACATTTATCATATTTTCAACTAAGCTTTTCATGAAACATCTTCTTTACATAAGCTTCACATCCCCGAATCTTCATAATAGACACATTGGGACACTTCCCATACCATATCTCATACGATGTCTTTTGAACTGATTTAGATGGTACTGGCTTAGTGTGAACATCATTGGTTTTAAGAGAAAAGCCCCAGAAGGTAGTCATAAGTTCAGTCAAACTCATCATTGCTTACACCATATCCAGAATGTGTGATTCCTTATTTGATACACCATTATGTTGTGGCATTCTAGGTGGACACCATTGTGATATGATACCACATGATCGTAGAAGGTCCTCAAACTCTTGTCTTAAATATTCTCCACATCAATAAGAACAAAATTCTTAATACTTTTTCCAAGTTGGTTCTGTACTTCACTCATAAACTCCTTGAACTTTTCAAGATTTTAGATGTATGTTTATTTAAGTAAACATAATCGTACCTACTGAAGTCATCAGTGAAGATAATGAAGTACTCATACCCACCTCTAGCAATTGTTCTAAAAGTCCCACATACATCCGTATGTATGAGTCCTAATAGATCACTAGCCCTCTCTTTGTTACCAATGAAAGGAGTGTTGGCCATCTTGCCCAACAAACAAGATTTACATGTCTTTATTGATTTAAAATCAAACGATTCCAGATAAGCATCTTTATGGAGTCAAGATATGAGATTCTCATTTATGTTCCCTAGACGACAATGTCAAAGGTATGTTTTAATTAAGTTGTTGAG
The DNA here is from genome assembly GCA_963693085.1 of Alisma plantago-aquatica. Classification (NCBI taxonomy): domain Eukaryota; kingdom Viridiplantae; phylum Streptophyta; class Magnoliopsida; order Alismatales; family Alismataceae; genus Alisma; species Alisma plantago-aquatica. The sequence goes on along the minus strand of OY856409.1, from coordinate 576,957,028 downwards.
TTTAGTCTTTTGGTATTTACTTTTATGAGAATTTCTCTTTAGATCTAGCAAATAAATACCATAAGTTATTGAGGCATTTCCATAAAAGATCCCATCTTTTGAAATAGAACATCAACCATTCTTAAGATGAAATTCATATGCATCTTTGTCCATACAAGATATAGAAATGATGTTTCTATACATTGAAGTTACATAATAGCAGTTCACTAACTCTATTACAGACCCTATGGGTACAGATAAACTAAAGGTCCCAACTGTAGTTGCAACAACTCCTACTCCATTTGTAACTCACATTTTAACCTCGCCCTTTCCCAAAGGCCTACTTCTTTTTAGATCCTACATATTTGAGCATATGTGAGATTCACATCCGATATCTAGTACCCATGATGAAGAAGTAGATAAGTTTATCTCTATTATATATATATATATATATATATATATATATATATATATATATATATATATATATAGTGGAGATCACCATCCACATCTTCTTCTTCTCGAATTCCTTCAAGTACAAAGGATAGATTCCTCTTGTACTTTTTTTCTACTTATCTTGAGTGTTGAACATCTGGATTCTTCATGGACTTGCTTTAATCCTTAATCAACTCCATTGATCGCCATCATGTCTTTGTCCTTCTTCTTTCTTTCTTCGACATTTATCAGCATGGCAAGCAAAACTGACAGCGATCTGGCCATTTTATTTATGTGGTCACACTGAATAAAGTGGCTATATGATTCAGGCAATGTTGTTAGAATCATATCTATGGACAACTCTTGGCTCAAGGAGAGTCTGAATTCTTGAAGTTGTTCAATATGTCCAATCATATTGAGCACATGGGTCTCTAGTGAGTCTTTCTGTGTCATCTTACACTCAATGCGCGCCTTGATAACATTGTGCCTTTGTTGTTTCGTGAGATCATGGTTCACATTCCTAAGATGCGTAACCATCTCAATAATCCCCATGTCCTCACATTACTCATGCAACTCATAGTTCATTCATCTTAGCATAAGGTACTTTATATCTAGGGAATCATTGGCATGTTTCCAATAAGCATCCACTTTAACCCCAGGCGCATCAGGAGTAGTTATTTCTGGCACTTGTTTTTGTAGGACATATATATTGCACTTTTTATTGAGAACCCTTCTCAAAGTACAAAACTAGACGTATTTGTCATGTTCAGTTTGTCTTTCCTAAGGATGGATCACAACAACAATTTGATTGTCATTTGATTCTATAAGAGAAAATATTGCATATTGTCAGAACACTTTTTATTTGATGTGAAAAATTGATGATATTTAATTAGGCCTTTAATTATTTATCGCTCCTACAATTTTATTCAAATTGATATCCCTGACATTACAATTTACAACCTTATAGTGAGCCAAGATCCAAAATAATTCAACTATTACCCGGCCAAAGTCAACATCCATAGTCAATTATTAAGTTAGACATCTTTTTCCAATTACATCATACTTAATTCTTAGATAGATGATATGATCAACTCCTTTCCATAGTCTATATGACATGATAATAATGCACCCTGCTTGGCAGACCCACATTATTACCATCACACTTCCATGAGATAGACAACACACCACCCTTGGGGTGCCCACGCTTAGTCGATCAAGTATTTCATGTGTGCTTCTTATGGAAAGCATATCAGACTTAATATATTATTTGAGGGAGTTTGTTTATATAAATACATATACTTTATTCAGTCACCACATATACAGTACGTATCATACACATATTGTATCCCATAATGAAAATATGCAATAAACAAAAAATGATATTTATGGCCATACTAATGTAATTCCTTGGAGCCATAGGGAATTAGTATAACCTAGGGCCTATATCTTATACAAAAACCTATTGTTGATGAAGATATGTGCATGCAAATCTAAGTTGATTGGGTCAGCCCTTGAAATGATTGGATCGCCTCTTAGCCGTCTAGTTGGTCATCTCACTGGTAGACTAGTCTTTGATCCACCATCTTATGGGTCCTCCAGTTGATTGGTTGGGTCCACCGGTCGATCAGTTCAACTTGTTCTCCTTTGGTCCTCCTCGTTCCTTCTCTTGGTCGGCTCGCCTATGAGATGGTCAGTTCGCCTAGTTTGAGCATCTTCTTCATTATCGTAATAAGAAAATAAAATATCCTACTATTACATAATTATAGAGAAGCCTAGAATTACACTAACAGGGATCAAAGGTAAGAAAGAATAATACTTTTATAATTGGAAGATAAGATAGAGGCTCAATATGCAAACATAGATAGTCCACAAAGTAAACACACAACCATCATGCACAGATAATTAGGATTATTAGCCATAACCACGCTACACATCCACCATCAAAACTCACTTTTAGGGTGACACATGTACATTGCGTATATATAATGTATATATGTATATATATACATATATATAAATATGTAAATACACACACACACACACACACACACACACACATATATATATATATATATATATATATATATATATATATATATATATATATATATATATATATATATATATATATATATATATCTTCCCACCTTCTCTTTTGGTTACTTTTTTGGAGTTTCTTACTTTACACATGTAGAGGGTTACTTTACCATGCAAACTATTACTTTTCATGCATAAACAGTTACATCTGTAACAATTTTAACAAATATATAATTACATATATATTTGTTGTGTATTCTGCCCTATTTTACATTTTTAGTCGTATAGTTAATTTTTATATAAACATAGTTACTTTTTTGTCCATAATGTTTCTTTTCTGACCATATGGTTACTTTTCAGGATGCACGGGTAGAAAAAATCCAAGCTACCCTCTGGACAATGAATGAACAACCTATATATATATATATATGTATGTATATATATATATACATATATATACACACACACATGAGTTTAGTATTTATTTGTGGTATTTGATCAGACATTAATATTCACATTGTATGTAATAAATAAATGATAAAATGAAAATATGGTCATACAGTTAATTCTAAAACATAGTAGATTGGCATGGCTCTAATACCAATATAGGGAAATATGACATCAGGTAGGTAGTGGAAATAAAACTTTTACGACCGTATCCACCACTAAACTAGTGGATCACATCAATAACCATATAATGGAGAAGATGGTTTCGAGTATATACCTAGTCCTAGAGCAAGTCCACCAACAATCTCCTCGTCATTGTTGTCATGCACCTATCTTCATGTTGCACTTGGACGACGTCTCCTATAGATTTTGGTCTTTGCCATGGACAACATGTTGATGTTGTCCTCATAGAGGCAAGAAAAGGCCCCCTCACCTCTATAGAAGTCCACACGGACCACATAGAACTCATGTGGTCCTTCTAGAACAGACAAGAAGGAGTTGTCCCTCCTATTGGTGTACTAGCCACCAACTTGCTCTCCCACAATTGTTCTCCCTTGCTATCGCTCCCTTTATCAGGTATAACTTTGTCACAGAACCGGAATCTCAATCCCATGAACCAAATGAATACCAAAGACAACATGTGGAAGCATAAAATTCTTAGCATACATGAACATATAACAAGATAAAGGCACCAACAATAATCTCAACATTCAACAAGATAGATTGAAAATCATTGTTTATTATAAGCTTTCAATTACATATTCAAGAGTACAATTTTACAAGTCTGTTCATGTATACTAGGGATCTTACAACAAGAACTCCTGACATAGCTCACCAAGCCCATCAACTTCAATTCATCTCTGAACCTATAAAATAGGTGAAACAAGGTGGGTCAAGCACATGAGGTGCCGAGTACAGGGCTAAAAGATGCATATACATAATTTTTGCATAATTTGAAAAGAGAGTGCAAGAGTAAACGTGTAAGAATAAACATGTTAAATGTTTAGCAAAATGAGAATCCAGATTTTATGTCATTTCACTCAACTATGCCATCATTTCATGCATTTATCAATATCATGTATTCGTAAGGCCTTTTATGGACAACCTCTCACTAAAAGAGTCTATGAGGGTGCTTAAGATTAGCTAACCCTTCTATCAACGATCCACCCTATCTTGATAACTCAAGTAGGACACCCATCCTCATATCCTTACCCCAAAACTTCAAGCAGGTGTACAAGGTTTGTATAATGGAGTTTCTATATTATATTTACAAGTTATAAAATGACGATACGAGAAAAATATCAAGTACATAATAGAATACTACATGGCAATATTTGAGCAAGTAAACAAGCATACATATGTTTCACATTTCAAGCAACAAAGCCATAGTCATATAATTATTAAAGCCCGTACCTGATTTAGAGATTCATAAGTTACTTATCCTTGACCATCTAGCCACAAGCAATACCTGATTAACAACAAGATTATATACATGTATTAGATTCTCATCATTAACCCTAACTAGCATAATTTTAGGGTTTTGGCCATACACCTCAACATTGGTGCAAACATCAACATAGTTCATATGCCAAAAAGGTTCCACAAGTGACTTAGGTGAGTCATCCATATCAGAACAAGTCACAAAGATTAAATGTATCCCTGATTTTAGAGGGAAGAGCATAAGAAAAAGATTCATAACAATTATAGAGCATAAGAACACAATTCAAGCCATATAGGTAACATTAAGCATTTAAGGATGAAAAAGGGTCACATACACCATCATATCAATACATAGTGTGGATATTGAGAATTAGGATCTGTAGGCATCATGGAATAATTGGTTTCAAAATAGAAAGGCATCTAATGCACAATATAGGTCGAGCACATCATTTGCTCTAAGGCATAATCAACGTTTATATATTAGGGGTACATATGTGCATTCAAGGCCATATAGTCACAATGAGTTCAGGGTTGATGATAGAATCATAAATAAAGGTTACTGACTTTCAAGGTTAAGGGAGTCGAGGTGTCATTTAGAAACAAGATTGGCAATATAGGCCCAAATCCATCATTAAGGTCCCAAACAAGTCAAATAGGTGCAATAGAGTCATTCATGTGCAATAGGAAAGACTAGGACCATCAATATGCTCAACATATATAGGGGCCACTGATTTGGTATCTAGAAGGGTGTATGGTCATTTAAAGATCCAAGCTTAATGATACATATGCATTAAGAGTGGCCAATAAAGTTAAAGATCTTATTTTAAGAAAAATAGGGGGAAAAATAAGATCCAGGGTCTTAGAATATGATTATGTAGTAGATCTTTTTCTTCTAATAAAAAAGCCCTATTTATCTGTGGAAATCGGACATTCCTAGAATTTAATGGGATTTTGCAATATTTACCTTGATCTTGCTATTTACCTAGGGTCAGGGATGTGCGTTCCCTTGAAGAGGCACCTCCATACTGGGCCTGATCCTCCATGGGCTTCATTGTCTTCTCCACGATTCTTCTAGGCCCGGACCCTCAGCGCCGCGTCTTCCTCCCGCTCGCGATTCCTCTGTTCCTCGCGCGGAAATAGGGGAGGAGCAGGGGATGCCACCCCGCCACACCGGTGGCCTCTCTTCGCGAAGCAGCTCGAACAAGGCAGCACCAGGTGGTCAGGTACCTAGGTCACTCCGTAGTCGGTGGCCCAGTCCATCCCTCGCGCTTCCCTCTGTGGCGGCAAAGTGGCAGCTTGGCTATGCTGGCTTCATGGTTAGAAGAGGAGGCGGGTACCCCAGGCAGGCTGCGATGAAGGCAAGATAGGGATCTCTGGGCCGGCGTTCCCATGGCGACGCCACACTAATCCGCCAGGAGCTGGCCTTCCCGCTAAGGCTGAGGCGAGGCAGGGTGCTTGGCCTATGATACCTATGGCTGTGCCAGCGACTAGGGTAAATGTGCAGATATGCAGAAGAACAGTGACTGGCAACTGAGGATGAGAGTGAGAGGGGAAAGGAAGCAAGCGTTGAAAAAGGGGGGTGTAAATGGAGTCAGGGTTAGGGTTAGGATGATTCTTGCATTCCCTTTCATTACCCAATTTGGTGGAGGTCAAAGAAACCTTCCTGTATCCCTACGATTGTTTCCTGAAGAGGAAGGGGAAGATCGAACAAGAAGTTGGGCCCCAATGTCAAATTGGGCCCATGTAGGCCGGCCCAAGGCATATAAAAGAAAAAGCAAAATGGTTAAAACGTACAATCTTCAAAATATCATAACTAGAGTTTTATAGGTCCAATTGGTACGATTTTGGTGTCGTTGGACTCAAAATTGAACCCTCTACAATTTGATGTACATTATCGAGTAAGAGGGGCGCATTGGTGGGGTTTAGAGATAGTTGTAAGAGAGTCATATGTGAAAACTTGATACTTAATTAAATCCCCAAATTAGAGTCAGTTGGGAAATTGAGCATCAATGTAACCAAATTGGAGTGTTGCAACACTGAAGCCATGAAATTGATATCCAAACTAGACAAAGGGTTATCATAGAGCGAGGTAGAGCATAAGCAAAAAGAGAGAAAATCATGGTCGTCCAAGACTTGCTCGGGCTCTCTATTGGTTATCACAACCATAGCGGACAACAATTATAAGAGGAAATTGAGTTGTGTCTCTGGGAAGCCTCCAGTACCCCTCTATTTAAAGGAGGGATCAGGGTTAGGGTTCACAGTCTGTGTGGGAGTGGAAGGAACCAAAATTTCATGAATTTTGCAACCTACAACATGAAAAATGGTTGGTTCACCAATGACCCTATAGGTTGGCATGTGAGCCGATCAGTTCACTCAATGAACCGGTCATCATGTTTCCTAATCATAATTGTATTGGAAATTCAAATCCAATTAATGCATGGCTTGTCGTCAACACTAATCCTTGATTCAATCAAATCGTACATCTAAATCGGGTAGTTCATCTCATGAAATGGCCATCTCATGACCATGAGCCGATCGGTTCACTCAGTGAACCGGTAGGTTCACTCAGTGAACCGGTCGGTTCGACCCTGATTCATCCAAAATTTTACTAATGTAATATTCAATCAACCTAACACTCGATTCGACTATTTCATCACATGAACTGATTGATTGAGAGTCCATTCAGTTGATTTTTTAGTTTGAATCGAATACCTAAACATTATAGTAATCAATTCAATTATCATTCATGATTAAACTCCTCTTCTATGTGTATCCAATGTGTGTGACCATATAGGTCCCATATTACATTGGCAATGAATGTCCATAACCAATTATGACATTACAAGTAAAGAGCGGTGCCTAGTCACACATCATTGCTACCTAAGTAAATCAAAAGTTGGAGAACAATTTCAACTTACAATCTATGTTTGGTGTTGTAGTGTTTTTACAGTTCCTTTGTCTCTGATATCTATATTGAATTCGAGGAATGGAGCAGTCATCCTCTTCAACATTCAATTTTTGTTCCTTCCTATAGCATACTATCTGAGATATATGCATGCTCAATATCAAATATTGACTCACATGTAGATGACCTTGCATTTTACAGTCTCGCTAATCAAGTGGCCAAGTAATCATACTCCTTTAGGAGGGACAAATCCCATCAACCTCACTCATATTCATCGTCATGTGACACAGTGCACCCAATTATCACCTTTATGGCAACCCTTATTCAGGATCACAATGGATGATGTCAACGTATACCAAACAACATATGATGAGTGTAGTGACTTCAGGCCTAAGAACTAAAATCACCACCAACACTATGGGAGCTAACTATGACTACCATTATAATGGTTTCCATGTATCACTCTCATGGTTGGCTTATCTGATATGATGTTCTCTAACAAGTATCTATGTGTTTGGTTTAATATACCACATCATGATTGATGAGATTTTGTCATCAACCAACACACACTCTAGTCTTAGGTGTTATTGTTCTCTATCTGCCTTCCACAACAACATCCAACTAGGTACATAACAAGAATTTATATACTCATAACATTCATATTATCTCATTGTTCAAGTCACGTACTTGAAGACATACATCATTGACTAATATCATTCTTTAGACATTTATTATGTTACTTCATTATCTCTTAAGTGAATAATATACAATAAATTGGAAGTATGCCTTTATTATTAATCAAATAATTTACAAGTTATGTCATTACAGTCATTATATGATTGGCTCTATGGCATACATACCAACAGACTCCTACTTGCACTTATAGCCAATAAGTCATAAATCTCATTCTGAGTGATCTAACATGACCATCATGCTTCCGTTGCAAAATTGCTTTAGTCAAGAGGTCAACAACATCATTATTGGTTGGTACTCTACAAATCTTTGCATCTTCTCGATGTATAATATCTCGTATGAGATGGAAACACCTTTGTATATGTTTGGAACGTTGATGTGATATGGGTTCCTTATCTTTTACAATAGCTCCACTATTGTCACAATATAGCTAAATTAGATCGTTGATGCTTGGAACGACCACAAGTTCAGAAATGAACTTATTGATCCAAAGATCTTCCTTTGTTGCATTCGATACGACAATATACTCAACCTCTTTTGTAGAATTGGGAACTGTCTCTTGCTTTGAACTCTTTCAGCTTACAACTCTATTGTTGAGGCAAAACACAAATTCTAATTATGATTTGTAATTGTGTTTGTCAGTTTGCAAGCTTGTATCGGTATAAACTTTAACACCAACTCTTCCTTTTCATTATAGATAATGAACTGATCCTTAGTCCTTCTCAAGTACTTAAGGATGTTTTTCATGACTGTCTAGTGAGCATCACCTAAATATGACTGTTATCTACTCATCATGCTCAAGGCATACTAGACATCAGGATGGGTACACAACATTGCATACATGATATATCCAATTACGGATGCATATGGAATCTTACTCTTGTGTTCCCTTTCTTCACAAGAATTGGGACACTGATCTTTCGAGATGGTAATTCCATGACACATGGGTTGGTTTCCTCACTTTTAGCTATCCATGTTGAACCTCTTTAACACTTTATCAATGTATGTACTCTGACTTAGTCCAAAAAGCCTTGTAGATCTATCTCTATAGATCTTGATCCCCAAGATGTGTCCCAAGTCTTTCATAAAATCATATAACCCAATCAAGTCTTTGCCTTTCCTAAAGTAGGTATGCCATTCCCCATCAATAGTATGTCATCCACACATAATATGAGGAATACAATCATGCTCCCATGGACGTTCTTGTACACACATGGTTCATCTTCATTTTGAGTGAAGCCAAGATCTTCAACTATCTCGTCAAAGTGAAGATTCCAGCTCCGAAATGCTTGCTTCAATCCACATATTGACCTTTGTAGCTTACAAACTTTATTTGCATCCTTTGGATTTATAAAACCCTCAATTTGTGTCATGTACACATCCTCGAGAAGATTCCCGTTAAGGAAGGCAGTTTTAACATCCATATGCCTAATCTCATAGTCATAATAAGCTACAATAGCAAGCATGATCCTAATGAACTCAACCATAGCCACTAGAGATAATGTTCCGTCATAGTCAACACCTTGAAGTTGTCTAAAACCCTTTGCAACCAATATGCCCTTATAGGTTTGTACCTTTCCATCCATGTCAGTCTTTTTCTTAAAGACCCACTAGCACCCTATGGGTTTTACCCCTTTTAGTGGATCCACCAAGGTTCATACCTTGTTGGTATACATGGATTCCATCTTAGATCTCATGGACTTAAATATTTCTCAGACTCTGGTCCCTTCATAGCTTCTAAACAGGTTGTTCTCTCATCATCTATGACCCACCCACAGCCCTACTGAGTCACAAGATATCCAAATCTTTTAGTTTCAAGGCATGTTCTACTATATCTACGAGGTCCTTTTGTTACATGAGGAATTTGAGATTCTACAACACTTTGTGATTCTCTTTATTTGTCTTGTGCATCTATCGGTTAAGTGTCTTCTTATTGGTATAGAACCTCCTCGAGTTCCACTTTCCTCCCACTGATTCCTTTGGATATAAATTCCTTTTCTAGGAATGCAACATATCTGGAAACAAACACATTGCTATCAGATAGGGAATAAAAGTAATATCATTTACTCTCATTAGGATACCTAACCAAATGACATTTATCTCACTTAGGACCAATCTTTTCAGGAAACATCTTCTTTACATAAGATTCACATCCTGAAATCTTCATAAAAGACACATTGGGATGCTTCCCATACCATATCTTATATGGTATCTTTGAACCAATTTAGATGGTACTTGGTTTAGTGTAAACATGGTAGTTTCAAGAGAAAAATCCCATAAGGTAGTCCAAAATTCAACCAAACTCATCATTGATCACACCATATTCAATAATGTGTGATTCCTTCTTTCTATACACTATTATGTTGTGGCATTCTGGGTGGAATCCATTGTGATACGATACCACATGATTGTAGAACGTCCTCAAACTCTTGGTTTAAGTATTATCCACCTTGATCAGAATGCAGTTTGTGAAAACTTTTTCCAAGTTGATTTCGTACTTCATTCATAAACTCCTTAAACGTTTTAGATTTTCATATTTATGTTTCATCAAGTAAACATAACCATACCTATTGAAGTCATTGGTGAAGTTAATGAAGTACTCATACCCACCTTTAGCAATTGTTCTAAAAGGAACAAATATATCTGTATGTATGAGTCCTAATAGATGACTAGCTCTCTCATTGTTACCAGTGAAAGGAGTGTTGGTCATCTTGCCCAACAAACAAGATTCACATGTCTCTGTTGATTCAAAATAAAAAGATTCCATATAACCATTTTTATGGAGTCTAGATATGAGATTCTCATTTATGTTCCCTAGACAAAAATGCCAAAGGTATGTTTTGAATGAGTTTTTGAGTTTCAATCTTTTGGTATTTACTTTATAAGCATCTCTATTTAGATCTAGCATAACGCATTGGGGCCTTGCCATAAAAGATCCTATATCTTGAAATAGAACATCAACCATTCTTAATATGAAATTCATATGCATCCTTGTCCATACAAGATATAGAAATGATGTTTCCATCTATGGAAGGTACATAATAGTAGTTCACTAACTCTGTTACAAGACTTGTGGGAAGAGATAAAATAAAGGATCCAACTATTATTGCAACAACTCCTACTCCATTTGCAATTCACAGTTTAACCTCGCCCTTTCCAAAAGGCCTACTTCTTTTCAGATCTTGCATATTCGAGCATATGTGAGATTTACATCTGGTATCTAGTACTCATGGTGAAGAAGTAGATAAGTTTATCTCTATAAAGTATATACTTAGAGCCCATCTTCTTATAGAATTCCTTCAAGTACAAAGGATAGATTCCTCTTATACTTTTTTTCACTTATCTTGAGTGGTTGAGATCTGGATTATTCATGGCCTTGCTTTCATCCTTGGACTCAACTCTACTGATCACTATCATGGATTTGTCCTTCTTTCTTGGTTCAAAATTTATCTATGTGCCAAGCAAATCTGATAGTGGTTTGACCATTTTATTTAAGTGGTGACACTCAATAAAGTGTCTATAAGATTCAGGAAATGATTTCAAAATCATATTTGTGGCCAAATCTTGGCTCAAGGAGAGTCCTAATACTTCAATATATTACACGTGTCCAATTGTATTGAGCACATGGGTATCTACTGAGTCTTCCTCTATCATCTTACACTCAAAGAGTGCCTTTATAACATTGTGCCTTTGTTTTTTTGTGAGATTAAAGTTTGCATTCCTAATATGTGTTACCATATCAAGAATCCCCATGTCCTTGCATTTCTCATGCAACTCACAGTTCATGCAACTTAGCATAAGGTACTTTATATCTAGGGCATCATTGGCATGCTTCCAATAAGCATCCACTTTAACCCTAGGCACATCAGGAAAATGTATTTATGGCACTAGTTTTTATAGGACATAGATCTTGCACTCTTCATTGAGAACCCTTATCAAAGTCCAAAACCATTCGTGAAAATTTTTCCCATCATGTTTTTCCTTCCTAATGATCAATTCAACAATGATTTGATTGTCATGTGATTCTACAAGGGAAAATATTGTATTTTGTCAAAAACACTATTCATTTGAAAAATTGACGACATTCAATTAGGAATTTAATTAATTTTGGCTCCCACTATTTTATTCAAATTGATAGTTCTCACATATCTATTTGGAAGATTGCAACATACAACCTTCTAGTGAGCCATGATCCAAAACACTTCAACTATTACCCGACCAACACTAGTGTCCATAGTCAATTATTAAGGTAGGAAACTTTTGTCGATTACATCATATGCAATTCTTGGATAGATGATATGCACAACTCCTTGCCATAGTCATCTTCATGCTTCTAGTGCTTAATCTCATTATGGAAACATAGTTAAGGCTAACACAAAATCCAACACGATAACAACGATCCCCGCTTGGCAGACCCACATTATTACCATCACACTTTGATGAGATAGATAGCAAACCACCCTTAAGGTTCCCAACTTAGTCTATCTATCTTTTCATGTGTGCTTCTTATGAAAATCATATAAGGCTTAATATATTATTTGAGAGAGTTTGTATATATAAATTCATATACTTTATCTAATCACCACATATACAGTACATATAATATACATGTTATATCCCACAACAAAAACATGAAATAAACAAAAAGTGATACTTATGTCCATCCTAATGTAATTCCTTAGAGCTATAGGGAATTACCAAAAACTAGGGTCTACATCTCATGCAGAAACATGTTGTCGATGAAGATCTATGCCTTCCAATCTAGGTTGATTGGTTCAACCCTTGAAATGACCGACTCACATTCTGTCCAGTTGGTTGGTTGTCCCACCAGTTGTTTTGTCCTTGATCCACCATCTTCTGGGTCCTCCAGTTGATTGGTCGGGTCCACCAATTGAACGGTTCATCTCATTTTCCTTTTGTCCTCCTCGGTCCTCCACTTAGTGGGCTTGCCTATGAGATGGTCAGTTCACCTGATGTGAGAGTCTTTTTCATCATAATAACAAGAAAATAAAGCCTAATATTACATGATTATAGAGAAGTCTCAAGTTACAATCAAGGGGGGGAAGGTAGGAGTGAATAATACTTTTTTAATTAGAAGATAAGATAAAGGTTTGGTATGGAAACCCACATAGAAAAGGAAATAAACACACAACCATCATGTACAGGTAATTAGGGTTAGTGGTCATAACCACGCTACACATCCACCATCAAAACTCTCTTTTAGAGTGACACATGTAAATTGCACATATATATACATATACATATACATATATATATAAATACATATATATATGTATATATTAGTTTGGGATTTATGAATGGTATTTGATCAGACATTTATACTCGCACTGTATGCATTAAACAAATGATAAAACCAAAATCTCATTATACCGATAATTCCAAATTATAGTAGATTGACGTGGCTCTGATACCACTGTAGGGAAATATGACATCATATAGGCAACATAAATCAAAATTTTACTACCATATTACTAAACTAGTGGATCTCGTAAATAACTATATAATAGAAAGGATGGTTTTGAGGATATACCTAGTCTTGGAGCAGGTCCAGTGAAAATCTCCTCATTGTTGTAGTCATGTAGCTATCTTCAAGTTGCACTAGGACGGCGTTTGCTGTAGCTCCTGGTCTTTGCCATGAACAACAAGTTGATGTTGTCCATCTAACGATAGAAAATTGCCTCTTTGTCTCTATGGAACTCCCCAAGGACCGCCTAAAACTCCTGTCATCCTACTATAATGGATAGGAAGGAGTTGTATCTCCCTTTGGTGTACTAGTTTCCAACTTTCTCTCCCATAATTTTTCTCCCTTTATATCTCTCCCTTTATCAGGTAGGAATAGCTTAGGCTCTCTATTGGTTACCACAATGAGGGAGGGAAACAATTGTAAGAGGCAATTGGGTTGTGTCTCTGGGAAGCCCTCCATACTCCTCAATTTATAGGAGGGATCAGGGTCAGGGTTTCCGGTCTATGTGGGAGTGGAAGGAACCAGAAATTCATGAATGTTTGCAACCTGCAACAGAAGAAATAGTTGATTCACCAATGAACCAACTAGTTGCCATGTGAGTCGATCAGTTCATTCAACGAACTCGTAATTTCAACATGTTTCCCAATCACAATTATATTGGAAATTATAATTCAATTAATTCATGACATTATGTCATTACCAATCCTTGATGCAACCAAATTGCATATTTCAACCGGGTGGTTCATGTCATGAAACAGTCATCTCATGACCAGGAGATGATCAATTCACTCAGTAAATCAATCAGTTGACCCTGATTCATCCAAAATTCATTCAATGCAATATTCAATTAATCTGACACTCCAACTGGTCATTTCATCACATGAACTGGTCTATTGCGAGTCCAGTATGTTGATTTGTTTGCTTTAATTGAATAACTAAATACTTTAGTAACTAATTCAATTATCATCCGTGATTAAACTCCTCTTGTAGGTGTATCCTATGTGTGTTACCCTATAGGTCCCATGTTACATTGGCATTGAATGTCTATAACCAATTATGACATCACAAGCAAAGAGTGGTGCCTAGTCACACATCATTGACACCCAAGTAAATGGAAATTTGAAGAACAAATTCAAACTATAATCTATGTTTTGTGTTGCAGTGTTTTTATAGTTCCTTTGTCTCTAGTATCCAGATTGAATTTGAGGCGTAGAGCAGTCATCCTCTTCAACATTCATTTTTGTTGCTTGCTATAGCAGACTATCTGAGATATATGTAAGCTCAATATCACATATTGACTCACATGTGAATGGCCATGCATTTCTCAGTCTCACTAATCAAGTGGCTAGGATATCATACTCCAATAGGAGGGACAAATCCCATCACATCAGTGATTGTCCTCCCCATGTGTCACGGTGCACCCAATCATCACTTTTATGGTAACCCTTATTTAGGTTCTCGATGGATGATGTCAAAGTATACCAAATGACATGTGATGAGTGTAGTGACTTCAGGTCTAAGAATCAAAATCACTACCAACACTATGAGAGCTGACTATGACTACCATTTTAATGGTTTTCATGTGTCACTCTCACGATTGGTCTGTCTGTTACACTGTTCTCTATCAACTATCTATGTGTTTGATTTGATATATGATATCAAGACTGATGAGACTCTATCATCAACCAGCACAAACTCTAGTCTTAGGTGTTATTGTTGTCTATCTACATTCCACAACAACATCAGACTAGGGACATAATAAGAATGTATATACTCTTAACATTTGTATGATCTCATTGTTCAAGTCACGTACTTGAAGACATACGTCATTGACTAATATCATTCTTTAAACATATACTATGTTACTTCATTATCTCATAACTGAATAAAATAAAATAAATTGGAAGCATGAATTTATTATTAATCAAATCATTTACAAGTTATGCCATTACAATCATCATATTATTGGCTCTTTGGGCATACATAACAACATTAACATCCACTTTATATTAGATATAAGGTGAGATCATAGTTGATTTGGAGTCATGGGAATCATAAAAATTGAGTACTTTTCATGATTAGATCATACAAAACATAACTAGTCATACGAGATCGTTTTCAAGCAAGATTGGTACATTTCAAGGTCATGTGAGCATTGAGTAGATGAATTTAAGATTTATGGCTACATGCATGATAAATATACTAATTTAATGCCATAATATGCATATGTAATGATTGATCATTTTTCTTAAAAGAATAGAGTCAAAATGACCCATATGTGCAATTTGGTCAAGCTAGGATTCCCAAGTAGATGATAAAGACTCAAACGAGTGCATGAGTGTGCCACATAAAATTTCATATCACAAAACATCAAAGGGACCAATTTGAGGCTTAAACATGAAAATATGATAACCAAGTATCACTATTTGCACATAGGTTAAGGATTCAAACATATGAGTGCCAAACATCACATGTTAGGGTTTATACAAGAGTACAAAAGCAATGCTTCCAAGTCCTAAGGGTTACTTCATGGGATAAAGTCTTTAGATCTTATCTAAGTATGCCATAAAGTATCATAAGATGTATTGATTTTGAAGTGTAATAAACATATGATGACTACTAAGTCCCAAGAATGGATAGTAACATCATGTATTTAACACAAAATGACAACTTTTAGGTCAACGTAGTGATTATGAACACATCAAGATGATCCATTTCATTATTTCAATCTTAAAAGGAGGTAAAATTTACTGATATAAGAGTTGAGAGGGAGTTTTGAAGAAACCATTACACAAAGAGGCAAGATACATCATCAACCATACAAAAATATATAAAAGATATAATTTTTCTAGATATCATTAGAAAAGGAATAAGATTCATGTTCTATAATCTTTTTTATTACAAAGAGAACATTTTTATCGTCAAAATGGTATATAACATCAACACATTTGAGCAAGGGACATAGAAGATATGAGGAAATGAAATTTGCACATATAATTGGGATTTTGAAGGAGATTTTCCCAAATGACCCTAAGATTGGGCCAAGAACATGGGTCGCTGGGAAACACATGGCCTATGTGGAGTGAATGAGGTTCATGCTAGCTCATAGTTGTGCTTGATCAGTAGTGATGGCTAGCATGTGAGGGCAGTCATGTGTGGCTCCAGGCGATGATGAGAGGGTCCTGGTGATGGTTGCTAATGTTGGGACCTTATGTGGCATTACCACAGGGGCAGGGGCTTGCAGGCCCAAGGACTTCATAGCGAATTGGGAGTGCCTGCGCGAGTCCATCATGATATGGCGAGGGAGTAGGATGAGGGGTTAAGAATCACATGAGATAGAGAGGAAGAACAATGCGAGAAAGGAAGAACTCATTATGTGGATGCCTAATCCAATGCCTCCCACATCACCACCTAGAATGAGCAAGGGTATCTAAAAACTAGGGAGGGTGATACCACCTAGAGGAGGGATCATAGGAGCAGTGTATCTAGGGTAAAGGTTGGGAAAGAAAATGATGGATTTGACGAAGTTGGAGGTAGATTTTATAGGCGGAGAAGAGTGTTAGAGGGAGGTGTTAGTGTTAGGAGTTTAAAGTTTGGCAACCAAGGTGTTGTTGAGGTGGACATTAACTCCCCATGCCCTTGTGTGAGCCCTATTGGCTGCTAGGGAGGGTCAAGCAGACAAAAAGAAGAGAAAGTGACAAGTAAAATCAATGAGGAGGGGGAGAAATGGGCATTAGGTACATGCAGGTCTAATGCAATGGAATCACCAAACTAGGGAGGGAGATGATCCTCTAGCTATCCGATCACACCCTGATCTACAACACTAACAAATCGACCCACCCACATTTTGCTGGGGGCAGAAACATATAGTAGGGAAAGCTAGAAAAGAAAGAAAAGAAAGGAAGAGGAAGGGGTGTGGATGGGCCACCCCTACCTTGGGCTTGGTTGGGCTGGCCCAATAGGGAAACAAGGGTTTAATACATGGGGGGAAACATAGTACAAAGTAAGTATTTTATGGTGAATAAATTCTTCATCCTAGCTTCGATTAGAGTAGAAAAAGATGCATTAGAAACATGAGAACACCCTCTATGCCAAGAGTACCAAATTCGAGTACAAAAGTTCATAAGGATATGATTAAAATTCCAGGAAAACTTGATGATCTGTCACATGAATGCAAACTTGATTTTTGTCAATTTGACTATTTCTAAGGTGATATATGCACTCTAGATGGACCAATTGTGCATCAAAACACATACACACATGATATTGAAGGTGAGATCCAGAGAGAGGTAAAAGATAGAAGTCATATTTAGTGTGTGAATTTCTAGGTTATCACATCCTCCCCACCTTAAAAGAAATTTTGTCTGCAAAATTAAATCAACCCATTAGTTGAGATTCAAAATTCATATGAAATATTATAATCACTTGGTATTCTCTCAACCTCAACACTATTTTATAATTGAGAAATCAAGTATCTAGATCAAAGCATGGTCAAATTGATCATCAAATTGGAAAGATCATCATATGAGTCATAGATTCTGAATAGATCATCCTATATATCATAGATTTGGAGAGATCAAACTTTTAGGTCAAACAAATAGAGCCTTTTGAATCAAGTGTAAATGACAATTTTTATTCCCAACATTTTGGGTCCTAGATTATAAATAGGGAAAAGGTTTGCTTAACTATGTTTGGGGTTTGATCAACAATAGGGAAACATGGGTTTAATCAATAGGGACCTCATAAGAATGAGGTGTCAAACATGAGTTCCACCTTATTTCACCATATCAAGAAATGACGTCAAACATAGAAAGCACTTTCAAATCTTGTAAATTGAATTATCATAAACTTTGTTCATGAGTACATCACTTTCAAGAGTTATTTAATACATGAAATAGTGTTAAAATAAAGATGAGAACATGGCATTATTGTCTTAATCAAATTTCATGGTTTCAAATAAGGTTTACTTTTACCATGCATAAGCTACCCAGAAGTGAGATGTCATATGATTAATAGTCAAGAGAGAAGGATAACATGACGAGATGAGTAGGATAACTAATCATCATATACTTGGTGGTTAGGTGGTCCTTAAAGAAGAGATGATATGCCAGAAGACTCTCTAAACTTCAAGGAAAGGATTTTAGTCCTCCCTGGGCTCTTAAGATATGTTATGTCTTAAACATATATAGAGGTATGTGTGTATCTCTTTGATACCATTTGTCATGGAATAGTTTGTTACCATCATCCTACCCCTAAAGACTACAGAGTCAATGGCAGTAGAGTTAGGGCGCCCGTCCATAGAATGGCACAAATATTTCACACATGCAATATATGTGTAAAGGGAAATAACAAAACTAGAGAGATGACAAGATATTAAAGATGGATATAAGATATATGTACCCATTTCTATATAAAGAGTACCAATTGGTATTTCATTTCAGATGTTAGATTCTTGAGTGCAATAGATCTTCATTTGGAAACTACAAATTGGATAAACAAAATATATCAATGCAAGTGCATTGATTATGCTGTGAAAATCATGTAACCACCATTTATGAGTAATATAAAAGTTTCTTGACTAGAAACATCATATTAAGAAAGAAGTAGAAACAAGGTGTGATCACTTAACAACATTGTTTTATACAAAGCATGTTTTAAGTATATTTCCATTATACTTAACAACATATTATGGCCATTGACCAACTTTCCATTAGAAGGGTCTGTACAGGTACTCAAGATTAGCTAACCCTTCTATACATGAGGGTCCTCAAGAACAAAGTCATTGGGATAATCCTAATTTCAACATGACTTGTGCCCTTACCCTGAGAATACAGTTAGGTACATAGGGTTTGTAAAATGGTCAAGTTCAATTATGTTTGAGGATTGGTCAATATACTTAATATTTTTTACTAATCATAGGGAACAAGTATCTCAAACAAGTAATTATCTAGCCAAGCATTCATACAATAATACATACAGACAAGTTAATATCATAGTAGGGTCAAGAGATTAAGCATACCTTGGGATTAGAGTTCAAGTGATGATCCATGAGTAGGTTCTAGAGATGGTCCAATCCCAAGGGGACCAAAGATATCAGAAGACATAAGATAGGCTCTAAGATCAACAATGTTTTCATAGTATAAACATGTTCTAGTTCATGTTTATGGTATCCCAAACTTAAGTTTTCAAAGAATTCAATCATAGTCCCATCATGTCATCCAAGCATAAAATTAACCTCATAGTTTCAAGTTTTACCAAATCTACTTTGGTTATAGGGTTAACATCCACTTTATATTAGAGATAAGGTGAGATCATAACTTATTTGGGGTCATGGGAATCATCAAAATCAAGTACTTTTTCATGATTTGATCATACAAACATAACTAGTCATACGATATTGTTTTCAAGCAAGATTTGTACATTTCAAATTCATATAAGCATTAAGTAGATGGATTTGAGATTTAGGGCTAAACATGTGATAACTACTGATTTGATGCGATTAGATACATGTGTAACAATTGATCATTTTTATTATAAGAATAGAGTTCAAACAACCCATATGTGCAATTTGGTCAAGTTAGGATTCACGTGTAGACCATAAAAACCCAAGAAAATGCACGAGTGTGCCACATATCATTTCGTGTTAGAAAAAATTAAAGGGACGAATTTGACAATTAAACATGAAAGTTTGAACACCAAGTATCAATATTTGCACATAGGTTAAGGATTCAAATATATAAGTGCCAAGCATCACATGTTAGGGTTTATACAAGAGTATAAAAGAAAGTCTTCCAAGTCCTAATGCTTACATCATGACAACAATTCTTTACATATTATCTATGTATGTCACAAATTTTCATAAGATATAGTGATTTTGAAGTGCAATAAACATATGATGCATAGGATTTCTATGTCCCAAGATTGGATAGTAACATCATTTATCTAACACGAAAGGACCTTTTAGGTCAAGATAAAGATTACAAACACATATAGGTGATCCATTTCATTATTTCAAGTTCAAATGGAGGTAAAAGTTATTGGTATAAGAGTTGAGAGGGAGTTTTGAAGCAACCATAACAAAAGGAGGCAAGATACATCATCAACAATACAAATGTATATAAAAGATATCATTATTCCGGATATCAACAATAAAGGAATAAAAATTTAGGTTCTAGAATTCTTATTATTGCAAAGAGCAAATTTTTATCTTCAAAATGTTATAGAACATCAATACATTTGATCAAGCGACATAGAAGATATGAGTAAATGATGTTTGCACATTTAATTGGGATTTTGAAGGAGATTTACCCCAAAAGACCCTAAGATTGGGCTACAAACATGGGCTGTTAGGCAAAGCGTCGACACGGGCCCATGTGGAATGTTTGAGGTGCATTCTAGGTCATGGTTACGCCCGATCATCAGAGACATGTAGCATGTGAGGGTGGTCACGTGCGGCTCCAAGAAATGATGAGAAAGTCATGACGATGGTTGGCAATGTTGGGACTGTGTGTGGCACTACCACATGGGATAGGGATTGTGAGCCTAAGGACATTGCGATGATCTAGAAGTGGCTGCATGGCTCCAACATGGCAGAGTGAGGGAGAAAGATGAGGGGATGAGAATTGTGTGAAAAGAGAGGAATAATAATGCAATCAAAAAAGAACTCAAGGCGTAGATGCCTGATCCAATGTCTCCCAAATCATCACCTAGATCGAGCTGGGGTTTCTAAACCCAAAGGAGGTGACTCCACTTAGAGGAGGGATCACGGGAGTGACACGGCTAGGGAAAAGGTTGGGAAAGAAAATGGGGGAGTTGGCAAAGTTGGAGTTGAATTTTATAGGTAGAGAGGGGTGTGAGAAGGAGGTCTTAGAGTTAGGAGTTCAAAGATTTGTGGCCAAGGGGTTGCAGTGGTGGCCAACAACTTCTCCTACCCTTGTGTGAGCCCTATTGGTTGTGAGGGAAGGTCAAGTAGCCAAAAAGGCAAGCAGGTGACAAGTACAATCGACGAGGAAGGGTAGAGAGGGGCTTCAGGTACCTACATGTCCGTTGAAATGGAAACAACATATTGGGGAGGGAGACATCCCTATGGCCATCCGATCACACCATGATTCATAGCACTAACGGATCCAACAACCTTCATTTTGCTGGGTCATAGGCATACATCTAGGAAATGTAGATAAGAAAGAAAATAAAGGGAAGCAGAAGGGGTGTGGATGGGATGCTCCTTTCTTGGGCTTGGCTGGGATGGCCCAATAGGGAAACATGGAGTTAAAACGTGGGGGAAAACATAGTACAAATTGAGTCTTTGATGGTGAATAAATTCTTCATTCTAGATCCTACTGGACCAAAAAAAAGATACATTAGAAACTTGAAAACACCCTCCACACCAAGAGTACCATATTAGAGTACGAAAGATCATAAGGATATGATTAAAATTAATGGAAAAACTAATGATTAGTGACATGAATGTAAGTTGATTTTTGTCAATTTGACTGTTTACGATGTGATATATGCACTCTATATGGGGCAATTATGCATCAAAACACATACAAACATGAAATTGACAATGATATCAAGAGAGAGGTCAAAAATAGAATTTATATTTAGTGTGTAAATTTCTAGGTTATCACTTGCAAGTTGTCAGATTCTCACGATCCATAGATCGTTGCTCCATTTGATAGATGTGAGTATCGTCCCCTACCTTCTACCCACCCTATAGTAAGTGTAATAGGGACACATGTACCAACGTCAGCATCACCAAATCTGGCCACCTAGCATCATGCAGAACCCCACTTTTGTCCCTTGACCCACACCCTACACCAATAGGGTGTTTGGGACCCTAGGAGGAGTGAGAGTGGTGTTGAGAACCATCATTTTTGTCCACCGATGGAAGTGGCCATTTCCCAAACCCCAAAACCACATTCTCAGACCCCTCTTCCCTATAGTAACCCTTCCAGTCTTCATCAACCTCCTATCCCATCTTTGGCTCCAATCTAAGAGCTGGTGCACTCCCAATTCTCCCTTAGCAAGCCGTTCCACCCCATTCGGGCTAGGAAGCCCTAGCCTAGGGTTGAAGACGACCCTAGTAGTGCCATGTCTCAGACTGCTTTGGGTCACCACTCCATGCGACCAACTACTTGAGACCTCGCACCCACACTCTCAACTACAAACCACTTCCCAGGATGGTTCCTTGTTGCAAGCCCATGTAAGCTTTAATGCACCCTCAACACGGGCTCGAGAAGCACCACCCCTATCCCATCACCCCAACTCCCAACCTAATTAGGGTAAATCTTCCCCTAAATCCTAATTAACATGGTTATCTTCCAAACCCGTAACTTCTTGACCCATTACCAAATACCATGGTGTTACATACCATTCTTACCTACAAATTACCATTTTAAAAATGATTATACTATGTTATGCTAACTTTGCTTGACTCTCCCCCATTTTATATAAGTGCTTCCTTTATTAGTTGCACTCAATCATTGAATACTTGTATCATTAATGATACCTTTCTATTCTAATCTCATAAATCTGCAACTTTAGTTAACTATTATTGTGATTAATGTTTTGGTCCATATAAGTGCACCATATTGATCTTCTAGACTTTCTATGTAAGGCCCCTGAACATGCTTAATGAGTTGAATGATCTTAATTACCATAATTGAATGCTTATAACACTAATATAACCTTTTGATATGTGTTTAAATCATAAGACAAGCTTAAGTTTTAAATTTGGTCCAATGTGGGCACTGTTTGAGCAAGTTATGTAATTTTCTATACATTTTGGACTTTTCTACAATTTACCCAATTGAGGGTTTTTTTTGTAATTTTTCACATACATTATGTTCCTTATATGTTATATTATCATTCTTGATATTTTTGATCCATGGGGCTCCTATTTGAGCCATGGTTTGAAGGTGTTTTCATCAAGGGTATTTTAGGGTTTACCCTTTCATGGATGAGCTACCTTTAGTAGCTACCAACTAATGAATTATGTGGTTGGCTGGGAAATTCGACAAAGGAAAGCTAACAACGTCACTAGGGACAGTGGGGGATCTGCTTGTGTGTGTGCTTGTATATTCTTAATAATTTAAGGCCACAGACACATGGGGAAGCTACTTTTACACCTCATGTTTGCTTCTATCCTTATCCATGCGCTATATTTACCTCTTCTCTGCCCAAATTCAAAAATATGCTTTCTTTCTCTTTGCTCTAACCTGGAGAAGCAAATCCACTCTGTTTTGATGCGGAACCAACAGCTCTAAGGTAGAAGACAACCTCTTTTTGGAGAAGAAGGTCTCCTAGAGCTCCATCTAGCCCTACCTAGGGTTTCCAAGGTCATCTTTTAGGGATTTCGACCAAGGAAAGTTGTTTTCTTCCTTCATTCTCCATTTGTATTTATCTTCTCCTTCCTTATACCTTCCTCCAGGTTGGAACCCTATTGTTCCATGGTGAAAGTGGCTCTAGAACTCAAAAATCTATCCTTCTTGTTTTTTTTAGGATTTTGCTTCTTTGTGGAGAGGAGTATTTATTTGGCCAAGTTTAGATCTGAATACAAGGTTTTCTTGCCCTATTTGCATGAGATTCTTGCTGTTTGGGATCTGACCTACTCTATAGAGGTGATTTATATAACATTCTTCACTTATGTTTCTTACTAGAAGTTTGTTAGTTCATGTTTATGCCTTAATGTGTTGAATTATGCATAGGGAAACCATGCTTGTTTATAATTACGAATTTTTGCGGTGTTCCCTATTTTGTTCCAGTTCTATATGAACTTGTAAACATGTGTAAAAACTTTCTAAGGTGTAACATGATCTGGGACAGGTTGATAGCAAAAACCTATGGTGCTAAGCACAAAACAATTGATTGTTCAGATTAGGGTTGTCAAGCTATTTCCTTCCCTATCACAACCGATGGTCATACCATTCAACAACCAATGGTGTTTCTATCTTGGAAACTGATGTTCGTGATCAAGGGTGTCAAATTTATGGTGACAACCTATGGTCACCCCCTTAGGTCAGGTTTTGGCTCAATTAGACGTTTAATTATCACTTAGGAAGTATTCGAATGATGTTATCAATCGATGATGACATTAGCTTAATATTTGATGGTGTTAATTGAATGTATTACTGATCTAACAACCAATGGTGATCTAATGATCAATTAATGGTGGATCAGATCATCACCATATATGATGAGTTAAGAATGTAATTGTAGATTTGACTAAACCTTGAACCAATGGTTCCTTGGTTCAATTGATTTAATGGTTAGACCTATACTTCAATTGATAACCTTGAACAATGAACCTAATCGAATGAATAATATTGGATTCCTTAACATCCTATGGATTAGAATAAATCACATGGTATTATATGCGGAACCTAGTGATTATAAGTCGATGGTTTAATACCATTAATTTGTAGTATTACCTTTACCATCATATAGTTATATTTGATACATCGCTATAATAAGTGGATGTGTAACTCCCATGTGATCTAGCTTGTTATACCTAACCTTAGCATAATTATATGATGTTGATTGGTTATAATCAGACCTATTGAATGATTAATGTGATAATGAATTACACTCTTCTTGTGTGAAACCACATTGTAGTACTATTTGAATATCATAGTGCCTTGCCATGTTAGTATTTATGGACACATATGTGCTAATGATCATTTGAGCCTTATTTAAGGCATGGAATGATGATGATAACCTTACTATGAATAATGTGATGGTCTTAAACACCTTTGGGCATGTTTGCAGCCATGATTGAGGTGAAATCCTCTTCATGTTCGAATAAGGGTTAAAACTGTGGCGCATTGTTCGAATAAAGCATTATTGACTAAGAGGAAGCGATGACTAAGCAGCAGATTATTGAAAATCACTAAAAATTAAAACCTTTTTACCAAGAGATCCATCAAAGGAAAAACTTTCTCACATAGAACGAGGGTAACACATTTACATTCTGGTTCAAAAGTACATGACCTATATCATCTCTTTCTGTGAATTACAAGCATCAACTGCCCTGTTAAACTAAACACAGGCAATATAAAATCTCGAGGCACTAAGCCAAAATCTCAAAAGTACTAACTACTACTCTGAGGACCTGAGAGTACAGAGACGACACATAGGACTCTATGTACATCTATACAACGCATGTCAGCCAGTGTCTCCACCTGAGACTTCACTGCTAACTCTGCTACTGATGCTGCTGTCCTTCACCTATTGAAGGATTCCTGCCTCCTCGTCTGCGTCCACCTAAAAATGTACTCCCACGGGGGTGAGACAATTGTAAAATTGTCCCAGCGAGAGATATAAATCTCCGCCAGAAACATTATTATTGTAGTTTAATAAGATAAATCTGAACAGAAGAATCATTATTATTTAACAACAGTTGCTTCAATGTCTAACAGATTAGAACATTATTCTTATCTAAAGCATTGCAGCTATAACTTGATAGAGTAGCATGTCACTTATCCATTAAGGAATATGTATAACATTTATTCACTATAGAATTATAACCACAGCATATACTCTCTTCATGCTTAGATCACATAGCTAATGCCTGACATTGTCTTTGTGGAGTCATGGCATGTAGCCATATTCTTTTAATAAAGCATTGGGATCTTAATCCCTCATCTCATCATTCAAATTTCCATTTCTTAACAAGTTCATCATCATGACTATATAATATGGGAATTCAAACCCTTAACTTATCATAGAATACTTGTTACCACTTATTAGGTAACATAATACCTTCAGGTCATATGACCTAGGGCATTATGATTCTTACTACACAAAGTATTCCACATAGTTCACAAAACTCACATCACCTCTTATCACCCCTTAAGAAGCAACAAGACATATTATGGCTTATGAAGCGCAAAAAACATTTTCAATATTCAGAGCATCATAGCCCATACTTGGCTATGCTCATCATCTCAACATACATGTAGGATTAGTACTCATGATAACAATCATATATCAGTACCATGCAATACAAGGGTTTTCTTATTACATTCATAACTCATCAATCTGTATTTGAGCTTCACATAGGATTACTCTGTGTTAGGACTTCACATAGAATCACTATATATTAGGGTTTCACATAGCATTACCCTGCATTAAGGTTTCACAAAGCATTATCCTATATTACAGTTTCACATAACATTACCCTGTATTAGGATTTATAATATCCTATTACCCAATTTAGGGTTAGGATACACTATTCTCATCACGTTAGAGTTCATCATGACTTTTTACCCAATTTAGGGTTTATTGTAACATTACATGACATCACCCCGGATTAGGATTTTTTAGAAATAACCATGTAGATTCTCAAGATCATATTATTAATGATCAAGTCCTATTTCATTGCTTCACACGTCTAGGAATCAATATGGATAACATAAGTATTCAATCATACTTATTTATTCTCATCATTCATCATTGAATGAATTATTATCACAAAGTATAAGATTCTCTCTCATCTTTACCAGAATATAATTGCATCATAGTATATTGATTTGGATTAACCTTTTCATAAGGCATGTTAGCCTACACTCATCAAAATGCATTACATCTGAATGTAACAATTGACATGACACATTTCATGTGTCACTCATCCAAATATACTGGATTTAAAATACATTAAGGTATATCACACTTGAGGTGCTGGATGTGATATCTATCATATTTTGATGTATCACTTCCCTTAACACCATTACCTTAATTGAGTTCATCCACTTAGCTTGTATTAGGGTATTTCCCATCCTAATACTTTATACACCAGTTCATTACATTTATCATGTTATGTGTTGGTCACAAGCCACTATATTTAGAAAATACAATCATTGTTAATAGTATGGATTCATCTTTGAGTTAGGAACTATTGATATAAATATATCCATTATCAACCTCTTTAGATGTTACACTTGTCAATATAATAATCACTATTCCATTATTAGGAATAGGATTTTCCATGTTTATAAATTAAGGTTCACATAACATCTCCCATAAATATGTATTTCACCTAATATCACTCTTCATTAGGGTTTTACATAACATCCTTCTTGATCAGGATTTCATTTAGTATTACCTAAAATTAGGATTTCACTTGACATCTCCCTCAATTAGGGTTTCACCTAGCTTTTCCCTAATTTAGGGTTTCACATAGCTTTGCCCTAATTTTAGGGTCAAGGATCATTAATCTTTTCAATAAGGGTTTCATGATCTCATTATTATGGATCAAACCCTAATTACATGTTTATTCATAATGAGAGAATTAGGGCTTAATTATATAAGCATTCCTCTCTCTCTCTCATCCTCTCTAGGATGTCAAGTACTCCAAGATTGATCTAGGTCAGCTCTTTATTTAAGTACACATAGTTAGGGTTAACCATTCTAATCACCTTTAGTCTACATCATTATCAATCAAGTAGCTCACTGACCTTTAATCATATTAGGTGTCCAAATGGTTTAACCAATTTTAACCTCAACAATCTTGGTCACTTAGACCCCAAACGGTCTTGGTCTCTTAGACCTCAAATGGTCTTGACCAATTAAGTTCCAACGGTTTGAAACCGTTTAGCAAGGTTGGTGCTTGAAACCGTTTAGACAAAACATATTGAAACCGAATGAACTTGGGTCTCAAACGGTCTTGAGACTGTTTGGCCCCAAATGGTCTTGAGACCGTTTGGTCCCAAACGGTCTTAAGACCGTTTGGTTCAAACCTTCTCAAAACCGAATGGACCAAAAAGGGTCTTCCATCACTTAGTCAATTTAGGGTTTCACTCATTGAACCATCTATTCATTGGACCACTATTTTATTCTTCAATTTATCCATCGAATCACCCTTCAATTGGACCTTCAATTAAGGTTTTGAACCCAATTGAACTAGGGTTTATAATAAAAAAAACCATCACTTAGGGTTTTGAAATCGAGGAACCATCAATGGTTGACATTGTGGAACTAATTCGATTACAATCATTGAATAATCACTTATCTAGATAATGACCTGACCTCAAACGGTATTGAGGTCATTTGGATGCCCTCCAAATGGTCTTGAGACCGTTTCCCCAATCCATCATTAAAATCTATGGAATTCAATTAGGTTTTGCATCATTGAATCAATCATCAATTAAGCTATTGATTGTATTTCAATGTAATATTATTGGATCTTAAACCATCCAATCATACCTCCTCAAAATCTTCCAAACAGTCTTGGTTGACCTCCAAATGGTGTTGATACTATTTGGGTGACCTCCAAATGGTTTGAGACTGTTTGGGTTAGTCAACCCAAAAATCTCAATTAACCAAATTGAAAATCAGCACTTAACCCGATTAGGTTTCCACTTGGAGGTTTGTCTTTATATTGAATCAATCAATTGGAACCCTTGGATCATCATCCAACATTTTCTAGGGTCTAACCTCAAATGGTCAACCCATACAAATAGTCAACACTCTCATGTGGTTTGGGGCTCAAACCTCCAAATGATTTGGTGAAACTGTTTGGACCAACTCACTGAAACTGTTTGGTCCAACAATTGAAACCGTTTGCCTAAGATATTTTTAGGTGTGTTCTTAGGATGATATCATCATCATAAAGCTCCAAACCCATGAAAATTTCTGTGATTTTCATGGTGATTGCATCAATCAACCAAATAAAATTTTGGGAATGAAGAAAGGATCATCAATTAATAAGGAATTGAATGCAATAAAAATATTAAGGGTTCAAATTATAAAACCCACCTCCAATTGAGATCCAAAGCTTCAATATCATGTCAAAAATAGTGGATGCAATCCTTTCACTATCCCAAGGCTCATCCTCAAGATTTGAGTGAAAAGGAATGGTTAGAATTGAAGAGGGGATCGAGATATGAAGAATTCATGCATTGATTTTCGATTTCCACCATGGAATCAAGGTGAATGAAGGTAAAGAAGCTTACCAACAGGTTGGGGCTCGTCCTCCTGATCCTCCAAAGCTCCCTTGGTCGTTTTCCAAGCAAGGAGAAGAAGTGGAATCGGAAAAGCCTTTGATTTGGCTTGTAAAGGGTGTTTTTATAAGAAAATCAATGAGAGAGAAAATGCCTTATAAAAATTCTTTTAATCCCAAAATTAGTGCCACATCTTCTTCCTCAATCCGTTGGATACGAGGATATCTTATTTTCCTCTTATTCCTATCAATTATCCATGATTTAAAGGAAAGCAATTTAAGCACCTTAAATCATATTATACTAATATCCATAAGTGAGTGGATATTTCTTTTTCTTATAATATTGTGAGTGAGTTATCCACTTCCTTTGGATATCTTCGTGCCTTTGCAAGGCACAAGGATGTTCAAACTTGAGAAAATTCAAACATATCATTTTTGGTTGAAGGCCCTTCAATTATTTTATTTATTTTTGCATTAAATGGAAGTAAAGTTCCTATTATGCTTAAATCTTGATTATTTTAATATCAAGATTCTCTCTCCTCCAAATTAATTCAAATGAGTCGCCACTCTCATTTTATCTTCTCTACATGATACCAAGAAACATTAGGGACCCTATAGAAGTGGTATTTTGCATATTGAACCCTGGGTTTTCGGTAAATTGCACATTACACCAAAACTAGGTTTCAATGCACAAACATTGCTTTATCAGCTCTTTCTTGGTACTCAGACTACCATAAGCCATACCTATGCATCATCTTCATTCTCGTGATGGTTCAACACATGAGGAACATATTATCATGCACAATTTGCAATTTAACCCCTCAACTTGGGTAATTTTCACTTTAGTCCAACACAAGCAAAACATTATTTTCAACATAGTTCAATATGGACTAAAATTGAAATATAAGTTCCTCTTGGGCCTTAATTACTTTTCAAGAGATAAGAGCAAGTATATAATTAACTTTATTAAGTAAAAAATCTAGGGTTAAGCATAACCCATGTCAGGGATGTTACAAATTATAAACCCCTACCAAGGATTTCGTCCCCAAAATCCCAGGAAAAGGAGAGATAATTGTTAATCATTTATCATACCATCAAGTCTCCACATAACATATTAATGTCATGGAGATATCATAGATCTTTAATCCTCACAAATCTCCTTCCATTAGTTCAACCTTATCAATGTTTATGTTTATGCAGAGCATAAACCCCTAACATATGATGTCCATATTATTTTAGGTAACAAGATTGATTTCACAGTTGGCTAATATAGATAACCAACATAATTTTCTATTATTTCTCAGGTACCATAATCCATACTTTGGTATTCGCCATATGTGTTGAAAACACATCTCATCCTTATCATATTTATTTCTCTGCTATTACCACCAAAGGTACATGCACACAATATTTCTTTTATCTTAGGACATTGCTTGCTCCATATATCATTATCTTGGAACCAAAGTCCAAAGTAGACTGATACTTTTCTAAGTATCCATCAACGGATTATTTCTAGTCCATGCACATCAAATGACATAATACTTACTTGATTGCCATGTTAATTGAAAGGAAGAAACACAAAGTAACATATTCCTATCATCACCTAAGATTGTTTATCAAAGGAGAAACATATACATTTAACAGAGGTAATCCACTCAGAAATCCTTTATTTGTTTGGGAAAGTTCACTTAGCAAACCTTACGTGGTTGGAAAAGTTCATTTATCAATCCTTAAGTAATTGGGGAAACTCACTCAGCAACTCCTATGTAATTGGGAAAGTTCACTGAGCAATTCCTATTTAATTGGAAAAGTTCACTGAGTGATTTCTATTTAATTGGGAAAATTCATTGAGTAATTTCTATTTAATTGGGAAGGTTTACTTAGCTCTTCCTATTTAATTGGGAAGGTTCACTTAGCTCTTCCTTTTTAATTAGGAAGGTTCACTTAGCTCTTCCTTTTTAATTAGGAAGGTTCACTTAGCTTTTCCTGTTTAATTAGGAATGTTCACTTAGCTCTTCCTTTTTAATTAGGAAGGTTCACTTAGCTCTTCCTATTTAATTAGGAAGGTTCACCGAGCTCTTCTTATTTAATTGGGAAAATTCACTGAGTAATTCCTATTTAATTGGGAAGGTTCACTTAGCTCTTCCTATTTAATTAGGAAGGTTCACTTAGATTTTCCTTTTTAATTAGGAAGGTTCACTTAGCTCTTCCTTTTTAATTAGGAAGGTTCACTTGTCTCTTCCTATTTAATTGGGAAGGTTCACTGAGCTCTTCTTATTTAATTGGGAAAATTCAATGAGTAATTCCTATTTAATTGGGAAGGTTCACTTAGATCTTCCTATTTAATTAGGAAGGTTCACTTAGCTCTTCCTTTTTAATTAGGAAGGTTCACTTATCTCTTCCTAATTAATTGGGAAGGTTCACTGAGCTCTTCTTATTTAATTGGGAAAATTCATTGAGTAATTCCTATTTAATTGGGAAGGTTCACTTAGCTCTTCCTATTTAATTAGGAAGGTTCACTTAGCTCTTCCTTTTTAATTAGGAAGGTTCACTTAGCTCTTCCAATTTAATTGGAAAGGTTCACTTAGCTCTTCCTATTTAATTTCATTATACTCTCTAGATTGTTTCAAAATGACTACTTGATCAGAGTAATCAGAAAGATAACAATCTAAGAGTTCCATCCTTGCCTTATCTCCAATAATCATATACCAGGATAGGGTATACAAGGATTGAGATTAGGTAGTATGCACTTCATTTACTATCATGTTCCTCACTCTTCGTATCATTATACACACATGATTTTTCATTTCTAGAATTTTCTTCTGGCATCACTTCTATATCTCATCTTTTATCACATAGATAAGTGAGATTATAAAGCATTTTAAAGAATACTTAATAAAATGTAAATTCTTATCATCCTTGTGTCCTTATGGGACTAGTCAAAGTAAGCTTAAAACAACTACTTTCTTATTTTTAACACATAGAATTATGAAATGAAATATCAAAGTGAAACTTATATCATCTGACCTGTCTGGGACGTCTGTCCACGTCATCTATTATTACTAAAGGACTGCCTCCTCTGTGAGCCTTGCTGAATCTGCCCCTGGGGTTGAGTCATCATCGAATTCCTGTCTGGACAATCCTTTGGTAGATGACCCGGTTGTCTACATTGGTAACAGATCCTGGGCGCAAAATAGTGTCTACGAGATCCAGTCACCGATGTTGATGCTATTTTGGGGGCTCTACTTGAAGCATTACTACGATCCCTACCCCTACTTGACGTCCATTACGTCTAGGTATGGAATCTCAATGGTGCTACCGATGTAGAAAATCTCGACTTCTTAAAACTTTCAGATCTTTGTCCTTGAGACTGAGTGTACACCTTCTTGCCACTGGTCTGTCGTTTCTTGATTTCAGACCTCTCTATCCTCCTTACCGACTCCACAAAGGTGGCAAACCTCTCCCTATTCTCTAAAGTAGTCACAGGGGTAGTTAGTTCAGCGTTCAACCCCTTCTCAAAATGTTGAATTCTTTCCTCATCACTAGCTGCCATTTGCAGACAAAACCATAACAACTCCATGAACTTAGCTTCATATTCGCTAACGTTCATCTGTCCTTGTCTGATCCTCTCAAATTGAGAGATCTTCTCATCTAGATACATCTTAGGGAAGTATCTACTGACGAATTCTCATCGGAATACCTCCCATCCAATCTCTTCACCTAGTCTCTTATCTTCTTCTATCATCGACCAATGACCAACACTCCCTTTTAGGAGGTACACATCATGTCTTACCTTTTCGGCTTCAGGAATATCAAGGATCCTAAAAGCCTTCTCCAGCTCAGTCAGCCACAAATTAACATCTACTGGATCATATGTACCAACATAATCTATGGCTCCAACCCAATGAAGCCTCTCAAAATTCTTCCCGGCTCCATATCCCTCATGGTGGGCTGGTGCCCTAGGTACAGGTGGTGGCATCCTGTCTGCCATGTGTGTCATGGTTGTCAGGAATTTCTTAAATAGAGCATGGAGGGCTGGGTATTCTATCACAGCTGGGTCAATATGGGGCTATTCAGGTACAAGTCCTTCTCTACTCTGGTCTCTTGCACCTCCTCCTGGTGTAGCAATACTGCTATCAGCAGCGTGTTCTTCGTGTGCCCCAGACATCTTCAAGTTTTTCTTCTCCTCCTATATGAGCAGAAGTCACTATCAGATGAACTGGAAGACACTAGAACAAACTCGACATCTTAGTCCTATGTCTCTATAGACTCAACGAACCTAACGCTCTGATACCACTTATTTGTGACACATTGTTCGAATAAAATGTTATTGACTAAGCAGAAGCGATCACTAAGCAGCAGATTATTGAAAATCACTAAAAATTAAAACCTTTTTACCAAGAGATCCATCAAAGGAAAAACTTTTTCACATAGAACCAAGGTAACGCATTTACATTCTGGTTCAAATGTACATGACCTGTATCATCTCTTTTTGTGAATTACAAGCATCAACTTCCCTATTAAACTAAACATAGGCAGTATAAAATCTCGAGGCACTAAGCCAAAATCTCAAAAGTACTAACTACTACTCCGAGGATCTGAGAGTACAGAGACGACACATAGGACTCTATTTACATCTATACAAGGCATGTCAGCCAGTGTCTCCACCTGAGACTTCACTACTGTCCCTACTGTTGCTGTTGCTGTCCTTCACCTATTGAAGGATTCCTGCCTCCTCGTCCACGTCCACCTAAAAATGTGGTTCCCACGGGGGTGAGACAATTGTAAAATTGTCTCAGCGAGAGATATAACTCTCCACTAGAAACATTATTATTGCAGTTTAATAAGATAAATATGAACAGAAGAATCATTATTGTTTAACAACAGTTGCTTCATTGTCTAACATATTATAACATTATTCTTATCTAAAGCATTGCATCTATAACTTGATAGAGCAGCATGTCACTTATCCATTAAGGAATATGTATAACATTTATTCACTATAGAATAATACCACAACATATACTCTCTTCAGGCTTAGATCACATAGCTAATGCCTGGCATTGTCTTTGTGGAGTCATGGCCTGTAGCCATATTCTTTTAATAAAGCATTGAGATCTTAATCCCTAATGTCATCATTCACATTTCCATTTCTTAACAAGTTCATCATCATGATTATAGAATATGGGTATTCAAACCCTTAACTTATCATAGAATACTTGTTACCACTTATTAGGTAACATAATACCTTCAGGTCATCTGACCTAGGACATTATGATTCTTACTACACAAAGTATTCCACATAGTTCACAAAACTCATATCACCTCTTATCACCCCTTAAGAAGAAACAAGGCATATTATGGCTTATGAAGCCCATAAAACATTTTCAATATTCAGAGCATCATAGCCCATACTTGGCTATGCTCATCATCTCAACATACCTACAGGATTAGTACTCATGATAACAATCATATATCAGTACCATGCAATACAAGGGTTTTCATATTACATTCATAACTCATCAATCTATATTTGAGCTTCACATATGATTACTTTGTGTTAGGACTTCACATAGCATCACTCTGTATTAGGGTTTCACATAGCATTACCCTGCATTAAGGTTTCACAAAGCATTATCCTGTATTAGGGTTTCACATAGCATTACCCTATATTAGGATTTATAATATCATATTACCCAATTTAGGGTTAGGATGCACTATTCTCATCACATTAGAGTTCATCATGTCTTTTTACCCAATTTAGGGTTTACTGTAACATTACATGACCACCCTAGATTAGGATTTTTCAGAAATAAGCATGTAGATTCTCAAGATCATATTATTAATGATCAAGTCCTATTTCATTGCTTCACAAAGCTAGGAATCAATATGGATAACATAAGTATTCAATCATACTTATTTATTCTCATCATTCATCATTGAATGAATTATTATCACAAAGTATAAGCTTCTCTCTCATCTTTACTAGAATATAATTGCATCATAGTATATTGATTTGGATTAACCTTTTCATAAGGCATGTTAGCCTACACTCATCAAAATGCATTACATCTGAATGTAACAATTGACATGACACATTTCATGTGTCACTCATCCAAATATATTGGATTTAAAATACATTAAGGTATATCACACTTGAGGTGCTAGATGTGATATCTATCATATTTTGATGTATCACTTCCCTTAACACCATTACCTTAATTGAGTTCATCCACTTATCTTGTATTAGGGTATTTCCCATCCTAAAACTTTATACACCAGTTCATCACATTTATCATGTAATGTGTTGGTCACAAGCCACTGTATTTAGAAAATACAATCATTGTTAATAGTTTGGACTCATCTTTGAGTTAGGAACTATTGATATAAAGATATCCATTATCAACCTCTTTAGATGTTACACTTGTCAATATAATAATCACTATTCCATTATTTGTAATAGGATTTTCCATGTTTATAAATTAAGGTTCACATAACATCTCCCATAAATATGTATTTCACCAAATATCACTCTTCATTAGGGTTTTACATAACATCCTTCTTTATCAGGGTTTCACTTAGTATTACCTGAAATTAGGATTTCAGTTGACATCTCCCTCAATTAGGGTTTCACCTAGCTTTGCCCTAATTTAGGGTTTCACATAGCTTTGCCCTAATTTAGGGTTTCACATAGCTTTGCCCTAATTTTAGGGTCAAGGATCATTAATCTTTTCAATAAGGGTTTCATGATCTCATTATTATGGATCAAACCCTAATTACATATTTATTCATAATGAGAGAATTAGGGCTTACATATATAAGCATTCCTCTCTCTCTCATCCTCTCTAGGATGCCAAGTAATCCAAGATTGATCTAGGTCAGCTCTTTATTTAAGTACACACAGTTAGGGTTAACAATTATAATCACCTTTAGTCTACATCATTATCAATCAAGTGGCTCACTGACCTTTAATCATATTAGGTGTCCAAATGGTTTAACCAATTTGAACCTCAACAATCTTGGTCACTTAGACCCCAAATGGTCTTGGTCTCTTAGACCTTAAATGGTCTTGACCAATTAAGTTCAAACGGTTTGAAACTGTTTAGCAAGGTTGGTGCTTGAAACCGTTTAGACAAAACATATTGAAACTGAATGAACTTGGGTCTCCAAACGGTTTGAGACCATTTGGTCTCAAACGGTCTTTAGACCATTTGGCCCCAAACGTTCTTGAGACCGTTTGGCCTCAAACGTTCTTAAGACCGTTTGGTCCAAACCTTCTCAAAACCGAATGGACCAAAAAGGGTCTTCCATCACATAGTCAAGTTAGGGTTTCACTCATTGAACCATCTATTAATTGGACCATTGTTTTATTCTTCAATTGAACCATCGAATCACCCTTCAAATGGACCTTCAATTAAGGTTTTGAACCCAATTGAACTAGGGTTTATAATAAAGAAACCATCACTTAGGGTTTTGAAATCGAGGAACCATCAATGGTTGACATTGTGGAACTAATTCGATTGCAATCCTTGAATAACCACTTAGCTAGATCATGACCTGACCTCAAACGGTCTTGAGGTCATTTGTATGCCCTCCAAACGGTCTTGAGACCGTTTGCCCAATCCATCATTAAAATCTATGGAATTCAATTAGGGTTTGCATCATTGAATCAATCATCAATTAAGCTATTGATTGTATTTCAATGTAATATCATTGGATCTTCAACCATGCAACCATACCTCCTCAAAAACTTCCAAACAGTCTTGGTTGACCTCCAAACGGACTTGAGACCATTTGGGTGACCTCCAAATGCTCTTGAGACCGTTTGGGTTAGTCAACCCAAAAATCTCAATTAACCAAATTGAAAATCAACACTTAGCCCGATTAGGGTTTCCACTTGGAGGTTTGTCTTTATATTGAATCAATCAATTGGAACCCTTGGATCATCATCCAACATTTTCTAGGGTCTGACCTCAAATGGTCAACCCATCCAAACGGTCAACACTCTCATGCGGTTTGGGGCTCAAACCTCCAAACGGTTTTGCAAACCGTTTGGTCTCGAAACGGTTTGGTGAAACCGTTTGGACCAACTCACTAAAACCATTTGGTCCAACAATTGAAACCGTTTGCCTAAGATATTTTTGAGGTGTGTGCTTAGGATGATATCATCATCATCAAGCTCCAAACCCATGAAACTTGTTGTGATTTTCATGGTGATTGCATCAATCAATCAAATAAAATTTTGGGAATGAAGAAAGGATCATCAATTAATAAGGAATTGAATGCAATAACAATATTAAGGGTTCAAGTTATAAAACCTGCCTCCAATTGAGCTCCAAAGCTTCAAGATCACGTCAACAATAGTGGATGAAACTCCTTTCACTATCCCAAGGCTCGTCCTCAAGCTTTGAGTTAAAAGGAATGGTTAGAATTGAAGAGGGGATCGAGATATGAAGAATTCATGCATTGATTTTCAATTTCCACCATGGAATCAAGGTGAATGAAGGTCAAGAAGCTTATCAACAGGTTGGGGGTCGTCCTTGTGATCCTCCAAAGCTCCCTTGTTCGTTTTCCAAGCAAGGAGAATAAGTGGAATCGGAAAAGCCTTTGATTTGGCTTGTAAAGGGTGTTTTTATAAGAAAATCAATGAGAGAGAAAATGCCTTATAAAAATTCATAAAAATTCTTTTAATCCCAAAATTAGTGCCGCCTCTTCTTCCTCAATCCCTTGGATATGAGGCTATCTTATTTTCCTCTTATTCCTCTCAATTATCCATGATTTAAAGGAAAGAAATTTAAGCACCTTAAATCATATTATACTAATATCCATAATTGAGTGGATATTTCTTTTTCTTATAATATTGTGAGTGAGTTATCCACTTCCTTTGGATATCTTCGTGCCTTTGCAAGGAAAAAGGATGTTAACACTTGAGCAAATTCAACCATCTCGTTTTTGGTTGAAGGCCCTTCTATTATTTTATTTATTTTTGCATTAAATGGAAATAAAGTTCCAATTATGCTTAAATCTTGATTATTTTAATATCAAGATTCTCTCTCCTCCAAATTAATTCAAATGAGGTGCCCCTCTCATTTTATCTTCTCTACATGATACCAAGAAACATGAGGGACCCTCTAGAAGTGGTATTTTGCATATTGAACCCTGGGTTTTGGGTAAATTGCACATTACACCAAAATTAGGTTTCAATGACAAATGACCTATGTCCCTTATTGCATGGAGTAATGTGGTTAGCAACAGGGCAAATGGTGGGCTGGGAATCAAAACTATGAGAGACTGGAATAAGGCTCTACTAGCAAAAAACTCCTGGGATGTTGCCACCGGGAGGCCAACCATCTGGTGTAAGCTGATGAACCGAAGATACAAGGATCATAAGGAAAAGGGAGGATCGTCCCTGTCCAGACTAGGGAAAGCTACTATTTATGGGAAACATTTCATAGTGGACAATTTGTATATCAAGTTGGGGTCGGGCAAAGATACCAATTTTTGGGATGAGGAATGGGTGAAAGGAAGAGGATACCTGAGAAATGAAGTTACAAAAATGATCTCAGCAGATATCTAAGCCCTCAAGGTCAATAGTGTGGTTCTGGACAATGGAAGTTGGGATGAGGGGTTCCTATCGGATTGGCTTCCGGCACCTATTGTTGCTCAGATCCTGAAGATGCAACCTCCAGGGAGGAATAATGGAGGGGATGTTAGAGTATGGAAGCATACCAATACTGGGCAGTTTTCAACTAATACAACCTATAAAGCCATAAGAAGTGGGAGAGACTGCAATAGACAAGGGGAATGGAGGATTATTTGGGAGGCACCTGTATCTTCTTGGGTAAAAGTCTTCATGTGGACTCTGTCTCATAATGCCATTCTGACTAACAAGAGGAGAGTAGAGAGGCAAATGACTATAAGCAGCACGTGTAGCAGATGCAATGTTACTGAAGAGGACAACCTTCATGCTTTAAGAGACTGTCATTACGCAAAGGATGTTTGGAAGTTGCTCGTTACCAGTACCACTCCGCAACATTTCTTCACCGAGCTGAACCTGGAAGCATGGCTACGCACTAACCTAAGGAGCAAGGAGGACAAGGTGAAATTCATGTATGGTTGCTGGCACATATGGAAAAGCCAAAATTATCATGTCATGGAGGGTAAGATGACGAACCCAGCCCAGACCTCGTTGAGAGCTCGGAAGGACATTGAGTTGAGCATAGAAGCTTGGGGGAGAAAGCACAAGTTGGATAAGGAACAATGTCTCAAAACATGGAACAAACCAGAGGAAGGCTACATCAAGGTGAATGTCGACGCAACCTTCAGGAGGAAAGGGGGAACCTGCGCTTATGTTGCTCACAATTGGCAAGGAGATTGGCTATTCGGAAAGAGCGCTACCACACCTACAGATGACGCCTTGGAGGCATAGGTGAAAGCTATTCTTTTATATTTGGTGGATGCCAATAACATTGGCCTAGAGAAGGTTATCATTGAATCCGACTATAAAGTTGCGGTTCATATGTTCCACCAGAACCCGGGGAATGCACCTAGATTCACAACTGAGATCAGGAAGGCCATGATGCTTATGAAGGATGACTGGACGATAGGGCATGTGAAGAGAGAAAGAAACACCTTGGATGACACTCTGGCCAAGCACCACCAAAATCAAAACCTCCATAAGGCACATTACATCCGTCCACCAGATAGCCTTGTCCAAGTAGTGAATAAAGAGTGTAATGGCAGTAGTACTGCCACTTTTATTTCTAGTTCAACTATAGATTGTAATGGCAGTAGTACTGCCACGTTTATTTCCAATTCAAGGGTAGATTGTAGAAATCCTTTTGAAAAGCTCGTAAGAGGAGGGCGAGATGAATAAGATGGCCTCCTGACTCCCCCCCCCCCCCAAAAAAAAAGATTTCAATGCACAAACATTGCTTTATCAGCTCTTTCTTGGTACTCAGGCTACAACAAGCCATACCTCTGCATCATCTTCATTCTCATGATGCTTCAACACATGAGGAACATATTATCATGAACAATTTGAAATTTAACCCCTCAACTTGGGTAATTTGCACTTTAGTCCAACACAAGCAAAACATTATTTTCAACATAGTTCAATATGAACTAAAATTGAAATATAAGTTCCTCTTGGGCCTTAATTACTTTTCAAGAGCTAAGAGCAAGTATATAATTTACTTTATTAAGTAAAACATCTAGGGTTAAGCATAACCCAGGTCAGGGATGTTACAAAAACCCTGGAACTTGTGATAAGATATTGGTATCTTATAAAAGTATGATGATACGTGTGGTCCATTAATTTGTAATGAATGATAGCAAGTGGTGATGTGGTTAAGATTTATATCTCAAATGTTTTATATCTTTTAAAGTTGTTATAAATATACTCTTGTTAGAAAAGAATTAGGGTTTGAATGTCGATTTGTATGATTTAGCCTTAATTCACCCAATTGGCATAACTAATTAAGTGAAACTCTAATCATGTAGTGCCCTGTGCAATAGATCTAACTGAATGTCAAAAATTGCCAGATAGTGAAATGAGTATTCCAAAGGGATACTCATAGCGCATACTAATGAGTATGCGGGGTGCTTGTCATCCTGAATTTAAGTGTTAGGGAGGATGGCAGTGGTCATACCTAGCCCTCAGTTTGAGAATGACTGCGGTCATGTCTCGATGATTATATATATGATGATGAACTTGGAGGACAATTTTGGTTGTACCTCGGATGGTAGGGTATGTGTACCTACCTCCTTTCACTAGTGTCGTGACCTGTACTAAGGACGGAATAGGCTGTTAGCAGCTTGACCTTATGTGTCACTGTGGCAGACCCGTGCTGACCGGGGGAGGAGAAGAACTTAGGAGTCTGACTCTTCCTAGATCTTGTATGGCATTGATTTTGACTTATTAGTGGTCAGTTGGGACTTGAGTGGTATTTTTCAAATCCCTCATGGCAATGTAATAAAAGAAGTGATATAAGTCGTGTAGTATACTGACTATGGTCA
Source organism: Alisma plantago-aquatica (assembly GCA_963693085.1). NCBI lineage: Eukaryota > Viridiplantae > Streptophyta > Magnoliopsida > Alismatales > Alismataceae > Alisma > Alisma plantago-aquatica. The sequence continues at coordinate 576,915,649 of OY856409.1, read as the reverse complement.
AATACATCTCACATTGTTTGATTAGTCTTTAACTTGTCTTTATACTACTCAGTGTTTACAAGATGATATCATATGACCTTTGAGTAATTATACTTCTTGTCAAGTTAATTTGCTTAATGGATTAGTGTGATTAACCTATTCAATCTTCTTAAATTTCTTATTCATTACTGTATCTGCTCAATTCATTTACTATCAATCAATATGTTATAATAAATATATGTTGGAGAGAGTTATATCTCTCGCTGGGACTGGGTCTCACCCCTGGGTCACCACATTTTTTAAGTGGTCGCGGGCAACGAGGTCAAGGTCACACTGTGGAAGAGAAACAACCCAGTGATCAATAGATTCAGAAGGTTAGTTAGTTGTAGATGTTAGTAGTAGAGTCCTAGTGTCATCCCTATACTCTCAGGTCTGGGTATGAGATGTGTTTTCTAGATGATATATTTGTATCGACACGAGATTTTGGTAGTATGCCAATGTTTGTAAATATATGCCATGTACATGTGAAATATCTTTTGTATGCATGATGTGACTGAGGTCTTTGGACCCATATGTAAATATATGTTACAGTATATGAGAATGGAATGATGGACCTTTTATAAATGTTCTAGAGTTTATTTACATTGATGGAATTTGTTTTAATTATTTCACATTTTTGACTATGTGATAAATTAGTAGTTGATCGTGTTTTGTATTTTGAGTAATCTCATTAGCATGACGATGTGTCACAGTTAAGTTGGTATCAGAGATCTAGGTTTATTGAGTCTACTGGGACATAGGACTTAGGTTTGAGTCTGTTCTTATGTATCCAACATATCTGATCATAGTTTATGCTTATGCAGATATGTCTGGAGGACATGAAGAACATGTTGAGAGTAGCTATGTAGTACCAGGAGGAGGTGCTGGGAGGCAGGAACGCGATGAGAGAGTGCTAGAAGTAGGGCCAGAGAAGCCTACAATGCCTCATTTAGACCCAATAATGATGGCCAATCTTGAGTTTCAACATATGTTTAGACAGATGATCGCCATAATTACACATATTGCTGACAGAGCGCCAACACCTCAAGCTAGGGCAGCCACCTCTAATGTGGAGTCCCAAGGTGTCGGGAAGACATTGAAACATCTTAGACGTGTTGGGGCGATTGAATATGTAGGTACTTCTGATCCAGCAGACGCTGACATGCGGTTGACTGAGCTGAATAAGGCATTCAAAATCCTAAACATCGCTGAAGAAGACAAAGTTAAGCATGTAGTATACTTGTTGAAGGGTCGTGCTAGCCACTGGTGGGCCATAGAAGAGGAGAAAAGGCCAGGAGTTGTGATACGATGGGATGAGTTTCAGAGGGAATTTGTTAGCTGATATTTTCCAGAGACCTACCTAGATGAGAAAATTTCTCAGTTTGAGAAGATTCGTCAGGGAGCTATGACTATCAATGAGTATGAATCAAAGTTTAGGGAACTTCTGAGGTTCTTCCCACACATGGCAACAACGGACAAGGAAAGGATCCGGAGACTTGAGAAGGGCCTGAGTACGAAGTTGACTACTACATCATCAACCTTGGAGAATAAGGAAAGGTTTTCCACCTTTGTGGAATCTGTCAGGAGAATTGAGAGGTCTTCCATAGAGAAATGTGAAGCTAATGTTAAGAAGCGACCTATGCAGTTTCAAGGGCAATCAATTGGAGGCTTTAAGAAGCCAAGCTTTTTCCCACCACCATCGCAACAAAGGTCAACCTTCACTGAACCAAGATCACATGCACCATCACAGTGGACCCCGAGTAGGGGTAGAGGTAATAGTTTTTCACCAACAGGAGCTTGTAGTTCATCATCAATCTCAATTTCAGGGTCATTTAAACCACATAGTGATAACTGAGTGTGTCATCAATATGGAAAGACATGGCATATTAGATGGAATTTCCCTATGAAGGTTGAGGAGGTGACTAAGTAGCCAAGGAAGAATCAACATGGATCACAACAACAGTTTGATATTGGCAGTGGTAGAGGACGTGGTCAGGAATTCCATGTAGGATCCCCAGGATAGGAAACCAGAGGACGTGGATGGCAGTAGATGACAACTAGGTTCTATGCCATGACCCAGCCAGAAGCAGTGGTCAATCGACAAGTCATGACAGGTCAGATGGAGTTATTTCATTTTGATATGTCTGCATCTTGTTTTGTATCTGTGTTAGTAGACCGGGGTGTGACACACTCTTTTATCACCAGAGAGGTGATAGATAGTTGTTATCAGTATTAGATCTAACAGCCTGCGACTAGAGACTCCTTTGGTTGATTCTATCGAGTTGCGGGAAGTGTGCCCTTGTTGTGTTCTTTCTTTCTCTAGACACAACATTCAAGTGGATCTTTTGCCACTTGGCATGCATGGTTTTGATATAATCATTGGATACCTTGGAAAAATATAAGGTAGTATTGGACTGTAGTACTAAGGTGGTGACGTTCCATGATGGATATATATAGTGGATTTTTCAGGGTGATAGGAAGATTCTTCCTACATGTTTGATGTCAGATATGACAACTGAGCATTTGATGAGACAAGGATGTGAGGCTTTCTTAGCTCGTGTTGTGGATACCAAGGCGGTAGGTCCTAGTATCCAGGAGGTACCAGTGGTGCAAGAATTTGAGGATGTCTTTCTTGAGGAATTTCCTAGCATTCCCCCTCCTAGAGAGATTGAGTTTGAGATCAATCTTGTTCCTAGAACACAATCCATAGCATAGTCAGAATACAAAATGGCACCAGCAGAGATGCAGTAGTTATAGAAATAGTTACAAGAACTACTAGAGAAGGGTTTTATCAGGCTGAGCACTTCCCCTTAGGGTGATCTTGTGTTGTTTGTTAAAAAGAAGGATGGTTCAATGAGGTTGTGTATAGACTACAAACAATTGAACAAGGTGACAATAAAGAATACGTATCCTTTTCCAAGGATTGATGATCTTCTTGATCAGTTGAGAGGTGCCTCTGTGTTTTCAAAGATAGACCTAAGGTCAGGTTACCATCAGTTGAGAATTAAGGCTGATGACATACTCAAGTCAGCTTTTAGGACTAGGTATGGTCATTATGAGTTTGTGGTTATGTCGTTTGGGCTAACCAATGCACCTGCAACTTTTATGGATCTAATGAATAGGGTGTTTAGACCTTATCTTGATCAGTGTGTGGTCGTGTTCATAGATGATATCCTGATATACTTCAAGGATAGTCAACATCATGAGAAACACCTTCGCCAGTCATTGACGTTGTTGAGGAAGCATCAACTATATGCTAAGTTCAACAAGTGTGAATTCTGGTTATCTGAAGTTTCTTTTCTGGGCTATGTTATATCTACAAAAGGCATTTGTGTTGATCCCAAGAAAGTGGAATCTCTACTAGAATGGGAACAACCAAAGACATCGACAGAGATCCGTAGTTTCCTAGGTTTGGCAGGCTACTATAAGAGGTTTATCAAAGACTTCAGTTCTATAACGTTACCCCTAACTAGATTAACCAGGAAGGATGTTCCTTTAGCTTGGAATGACATGTGTCAATGTTCTTTCTAGCTATTGAAAGAAAAGTTGACTAGTGCACCGATTTTAGTACTGTCAAAGCAAGGAAAAGGCTATATTGTTTTTTGTGATGCTTCAAAGAATGGGTTGGGATGTGTGTTGATGCAGGATAAAAATGTGATTTCTTTTGCTTCACGACAACTTAAGAAACATGAGGAGAATTACCCAACACATGATCTGGAGCTTGCAGCGGTGGTCCATGACTTAAAGATCTGGATACACTATCTTTATGGAGAAAAGTGTCAGATCTTCACTGACCATAAGAATCTACAGTATATCTTCTCAAAATAGGAGCTGAATATGAGGCATAGGAGATGGATGGAGCTGATTAAGGATTATGATTGCACAATATACTACCATCCAGGGAAATAAAATGTGGTAGCTGATGCATTGAGTAGAAATTCATCTTCATTATCAATGGTAGATAATGCACAATTAAATTCCTTGATGTTCCATAAGAGATATATGCTAGTGTCTCTTTTCCATATGAATGTACAACTAGAAGATTCTTTGCCGGTAGGATTGTTGACAGAGTTACAAGTGAAACCTACCTTGATACAACAAATTCATGATGCACAATAGAATGATACTGTGATACAAAATATCCAATCAGGGATTGGTAGTGAAAAGTATGATGGCTTTCATGAAGCAGATGATGGTACAATTTGTTACCATAATAGGACAGTAGAACCTGATGTTGATGGTTTGAGGAAGATGGTACTTGAGGAAGCTCACTCCTCCATGTATGTAATGCATCCTAGAAGTACCAAGATGTACCAAAACATGAAATACATGTATTGGTGACCAAGTCTAAAGTGTGGTGTGGAAGAGTTCATTGCCAAATGTCCAATTTATCAGCAGGTGAAGGATGAGCACCAGAAGCCTATAGGGACATTACAACCCTTGCCAATACCACACTGGAAATGGGATCATATTACTATGGACTTTGTGGTTAGTCTTCCTAGGACAGTCAAGGGTCATGATTCCATATGGGATAATACATAGATGGACTAAGTCAACTCATTTTCTGCCAGTTAAGATGACATTTACAGTAGAGAAATTGGCAAAAATATATGTTGATGAAATAGTCTGTCTGCATGGCATTCCAGTGACTATAGATTCTGATAGAGGTCCACAGTTTACAAGTCATTTTTGGGAGCATCAACATTCTGCAATGGGAACACAACTAAGATTTAGCACAACTTTTCATCTACAGACCGATGTCCAGTCTAAAATGACTATTCAGACTTTAGAGGATCTCTTGAGGGCATGTGTGCTACAATTTATTGGTAGTTGGGATGTACATCTGACTCTGATATAGTTTGTGTACAACAATATCTATCAAAGAAGCATAGATATGGTCCCTTATGAGGCTTTGTATGGGAGACGATGTTGGTCTCCTCTTTGCTGGTATGAGACAGGTGAATATCAACTTTTGGGTCCTGAGCTAGTACAACTGACTACAGAAAAGATCAAAGTGATACAACAACAGCTGAAAGAAGCCTAGGTCAGGCAAAAATCTTATGCAGATAACCGACGCAGACCACTTGAGTTCCAAGTGGGAGATAGAGTATACCTTAAGGTTTCTCCTTGGAAAGGTGTGTTGAGGTTTGAAAAGAAGGGTAAGTTGGCTCCTAGATTTATGGAACCATACCCTGTCCTAGCTTGTGTTGGAAAGGTAGCATACACCAGAGCTACATAGATTGCATAATGTTTTTCACATCTCTATGTTGAGGAAATGCCATCCAGATACTGACCAGACAATCCAACCATTAAAGGTTGAGTTAGATGAGGATATCTCCTACGTTGAGGGTCATGTGTTGATCCTAGATAGAAGGGTGAAAAAGCTAAAGAGGAAAGATATAATATTAGTGAAAGTTTTGTGGAATCATCACGGCATAGAGGAATCCACATGGGAACTAGAGAATGAGATGCGTAGAAAATGCCAATCTCTTTTTGCGTAGGATTTCGAGGAGAAATCCTTGTTAGGGGTTTATAGTTGTAAGGCCCCTAAACTTGCTTAATGACTTGAATGAGCTTAATTACCGTAATTGAATGCTTGTATCCATAATATAACCTTTTGATATGTTTTTAAATCATTAGAAAATCTTATGTTTCAAATTTGGTCCAATTTGGACACTGTTTGAGCAAGTTATGTAATTTTCTGTACATTTTGGACTTTTCTACAATTTACCTTAATATGTTGAATTAAGCATAGGGAAACCATGCTTGTATAGAATTACGAATTTTTGTGGTGTTCAATATTTTTTTCCGGTTCTATATAAACTTTTAAACATGGGTAAAACCTTTCTAAGGTGTAACATGATCTGGGACAGGTTGATAGCAACAACCTATGGTGCTAAGCACAAAACAATTGATGGTTCAAATTAGGGCTGTCAAGCTATTTCCTTCCCTATCACAACCGATGGTCATACCATTCAACAACCAATGGTGTTTATATCTTGGAAACTAATGTTCGTGATCAAGGGTGTCAAATTTATGGTGACAACCTATGGTCACCCCCTTAGGTCATGTTTTGGCTCAATTAGACATTTAATTATCACTTAGGAAGTATTCGAATGATGTTATCAATCGATGATGAGATTAGCTTAATATTTGATGGTGTCAACTGAATGTATTACTGATCTAACAACCAATGGTGATCTAATGATCAATTAATGGTGGATCAGGTCATCACCATATACGATGAGTTAAGAATCTAATTGTAGATTTGACTAAACCTTGAACCAATGGTTCCTTGGTTCAATTAATCTAATGGTTAGACCTATACTTCAATTGATAACCTTGAATAATGAACCTGATCCAATGAATAATTTTGGATGCTTTAACATACAATGGATTAGAATAAATCACATGGTATTATATGTGGGTCCTAGTGATGATAATTCGATGGTTCAACATCATTAATTTGTAGTCTTACCTTTTCCATCACATAGTTATATTTGATAAATCGCTATAATAAGTGGATGTGTAACTCCCATGTGATCTAGCTTGCTATACCTAACCTTAGTGAAAATATATGATGTTGATTGGTTATAATCAGACCTTTTGAAATATTAATGTGATAATGAATTACACTCTTCTTGTGTTGAAACCACATTGTAGTACGATTTGAATATCATAGTGCCTTGCCATGTTAGTATCTATGGACACATATGTGCTAATGATCTTTTGAGCCTTGTTTAAGGCATGGAATGATGATGATAACCTTACTATGAATAATGTGATGGTCTTAACGACCTTTGGGCATCTTTGAAGCCATGATTGAGGTGAAATCCTCTTCAAGTTCCAATAAGGGTTAAAATCCTGGAACTTGTGATAAGATATTGGTATCTTGTGAAAGTATGATGATAAGTGTGGTCCGTTAATTTGCAATGAATGATAGCATGTGATGATGTGATTAAGATTTATATCTCAAATGTTTTATATCTTTTGAAGTTGTTATACATATACTCTTGTTAGAAAAGAATTAGGATTTGAATGTCCATTTATATGATTTAGCCTTAATTCACCCAATTGGCATAACTAATTAAGTGAAACTCTAATCATGTAGTGCCCTATGCCATAGATCTATCTGAGTGTTAGAAATTTCCAGATTGTGAAATGAGTATTCCTAAGGGATACTCGGAGGGCATACTGATGAGTATGTAGGGTGCTTATCATCCTGAATTCAAGTGTTAGGGAGGATGATAGTGGTCATACCTAGCCCTAAGTTTGAGAGCACTTACAGTCGTGTCTCGTTGATTATATATATGATGATGATGATATTGGAGGACAACTATGGTTGTACTCCAAATGGTAGGGTATGCGTACCTACCTCCTTTCACTAGTGTCATGACCTGTACCAAGGACAGACTAGGCTGTTAGTAGCTTGACCTTATGTGTCGCTGTGGTGGACCTATACTGATCGGGGGCAGAGAAGATCTTAGGAGTATGTCTCTTCTTAGATCTTGTATGGAACTAATTTTGACTTATTAGTGGTCAGTTGGGACTTGAGTGGTATTTCTCAACTTCGTCAGGGCAATGTAATAAAAGAAGTGATATAAGCCATGTAGTATACTGACTATGGTCAAATACGTCTCACATTGTTTGATTAGTCTTTAACTTGTCTTTATACTACTCAGTGTTTACAAGATGATATCATATGACCTTTGAGTAATTATACTTCTTGTCAAGTTAATTTTCTTAATGGCTTAATATGCTTAACCTATTCAATCTCCTTAAATTGCTTATTCATTATTGTATCTGCTCAGTTTATTTACTGTCAATCAATATGTTATAATCAATATACGTTGGAGAGAGTTATATCTCTCACTGGGACTGGGTCTCACCTGTGGGTCACCACATTTTTTTTAGGTGATTGTAGGCAATGAGGTCGAGGTCGCACTGTGGAAGAGAACTAACCTGGTGATCAATAGATTCAGAAGGTTGGTTAGTTGTAGATGTTAGTAGTAGAGTTATAGTGTCGTCCTTGTACTCTCAGGTCTAGGTATTGGATATGTTTTCTAGCTGATATATTTGTATCAACACGAGATTTTGGTAGTATGCCAATGTTTATAAATATATGGCATGTACATGTGAAATATCTTTTGTATGCAGGATGTGACTGAGGTCTTTGGACCCATATGTAAATACTTGTTATAGTATATGAGAATGGAATGATGGACCTTTTATAAATGTTCTAGAGTTTATTTAAATTGTTGGAATTAGTTTTAATTATTCCATATTTTTGACTATGTGATAAATTAGTAGTTGATCGTGTTTTGTGTTTTGAGTAATCTCATTAGTGTGAGGAGGTGTCACATTCTATGAATATCTTTGCCTTAAAAATGATCCTTTTATGTGCATACATGATATGATGTGATCAAGTTTAGGACCCTATCTTAATTTATCATTATGTAATCATCTAACCAATGATCGCATGCTAGTATACCATATTTGACATATGAAACCTTAAATACCTACTTTTGTGCATTAAAATGATTTGGTTGACCTAGTTTGATAACATATATGAACACATGGTAATATTCAAATCTCTTGCTCACCTAGGTAAAATGTGAGAATTATTGCACTTGTTCCTTCTCTAATTTGGATGCTCTATCTATACCTAAGGTACCATTATGACAATTGTACTATGTTAATTGAATGCATATATGCATATTAATAAGTTAGAACTATGCTTGAATGATGTAGAACCTAGGTATAGGAGAACATACACATGATATAAAAATGATTATGTCATCCAAATATAGTTGATTTCAGATCCCCCTACTTTACTTTTTACATCTTAGGTCACCTTTGAGTGGATCCAACACAAGAACCTTTAGGCAGAGATCATACAATCATTTTATTCTCAAGGTGCCCTTCTACCTATTCTTGGCCCAGTTACTTGCTATGGATTTTTTTTCTATTTATAACTAAATTATGTCTTGGCTATGATATCTTGTTTAAAGTAAGTGACTCATATGATGATATTTTTGGAATTTTTATACTATATGTTGATGATACCCTCACACATAAAATGGAAAACTGTTACAAAAAATTTGTTCCTTACCCAATTTATGTGGTTTTTGGCACATGTATTGGTTCTTCCTCCTTGAGATGTCAAGTGAGAAGAAAAACAAATGTTGAAAATTTGAGTTATCTCATTATACTTGGTCATTTGAGATCCCTGATGTTGACAAAGTGTCAATTATTATGTTGTGACTAAATTACCCCAATTGACTTTTGTATAAGAAGTTGTCACCAAAACAAGGGCTTTGGATGAATTATTAAAGTATAATACTAAATGCATCTACAACCTGCTTTTAAAACAATTTGTACTTCCTTAATGTTGCTTTCTTATCTTACCTATTTAGTGCACTTACTTTCCAAGATATAGCATGTTCAACCTTAAATTTTTTATCTTATATTTTCATAAAGTATGCCTTTATAATTGCATTGATTGTGTTTTGTTTTTCCCATATTTTAAGGCCTCCAAGTAGGATTTCCCCCCATTTACCTTCGTGCTTTGATGAACATTAGTGATGTTGTAAATGTCATCTACATCATGGGAATATATTTTGTAGTTATTATGGGGTGAATTCGTCATTATGTTATAGTTTATCGTATCTCTTATGTTTCCTTAGGGTTTTGTATGTATTAAAAACTTATGGTTCTGTTTGAAGATGGAATGCTATTTCCTTCATGTATATAGTACTTGTATGTTCTTGTAATATTTTACAAGACAGATGTTTGGGTCCTACTTTCACTGACTCTCTAATCAAAGGGGGTAGGATTAGGATAATAAACAGATCCATGATAGAATCCCACTCTTTTAATAACATGCAATGTTGATCATCCCTTGGATTGAAGATAGATGTGTATGCATCTGAGTATCAATAACCCCAAGAATATGAAAAATATCTACACGGATAAATCCCTTCTTGTTATTGCCTGAAATAGATCAAACTCTTTTTCAATATTGATCAACAATCATTGTAAAGTTTAGATGACATAAAGAGTATGGAAAAAAGTTTAGATGACACAAAGAGTATTTATCTACTGCTACTGACTTTTAGAGTATAAAAAACCTAATGATGGAGAATTTTTTCGACTTCAAGCTACTATTTAGAAAATATTTTACTAGAGAAGGCAATAGATAATACAATTATAATAAATAACAAATATTTTAGAGTATGGAAGAACCTTTGTGTGAAGGAACATCACAAAGATAACTATCATAAAGAAAAAAATTTCTCTCCTATGTACAAGATTGACTAGTAGTTCCTAGATTAAATCTTCTCTAGGTTAGAAACTTCCTTTCGGTGCTAGCAAGTGAACAATGGGGAACAGTCCATTGGATCTCAAATGTCATTGGAGAAAGACATAATCAGAATCCCATACATATGCAAAACAATAGGTAACAACCGGAGAAGAGAAGTAAGAAACATGATAGAAAAAGGATGTTGATGTAGAGAGTTATGCAATATAGAAGAAGTTGAACATGGGAGAAGTTAGCACCACAAAGATGTAGCTAGTAGAGAGAAATTCACACACAACAACTATTTATATGTATTCATATGTTTTCATTTTGTTAGAAATGGATCAACATGTCTATTATATAGATGAACATATCTAATAATATAGGCACCCAAATAGTTGTTTTCCCTATACTAATGATTGACATATGAGTTCCCAAGTACATAGTTCACTGGACATACTCAAATAGACCCGAGGAGTCTCAAACTAGACAATAAACAACTAATTAACATAGATGGAGAAAAGGATACAATATTTTTCAAAGGCAATTAATATTCTAGTGGCTCAATAATCATTTTCTAAGGCAATTAAGGGGAAGAAAATTGTGCATCTTTGGGATTCCAAATGAAATTTTAAATAATTTTTTAACAAAAAATAAATAATTTTTCATTGATAAATATCTAATTGCATGTAGGTAATGCAACACATCAAACTGAACCAAACCAAACCCAAAAACATGAGGCGTCACATGGTGGGGTGATTCATGCATGGCATGTATGTATGTTCTTTTTTATGTCCAAGCCAATACAAAGACAAGCTAAATCAGTTGTAAATTATAATTCACAAGAAAGGCCCACGTGGCATTGAGTAATGTCCTCGAAACTTATGTCGTAATATATCAAGTTGGTTTCTAAAGGTTATAAAATTGTCCAAATATAACACATAGAAAGCAAAAAGATAGTAGCATCACATTTTTACTGAGCTATATTCTTAACCACTAATTTAGATGAAAAGTATAGATATTCTACACTAATAATAAAGAGTACAATGAAACATTAATAAAAAATATTGGATTCTTAAATAAATATTAAGGAGTGGGAGACCTTAATAAAAAAATGATCTTAACTACAACTCTTAGAGAAGATGTCAATTCATATGGGACAACTAGCCTGCAACCATAATAATCTTGTTGGGCAAATACATAAGTCCATTAGGGTTACCAAACCACTTGTAAGCACCCTGGCACACTCCCATCTAGTCATGCACACTGCATGCTTTATACAATTACCACATACACCCCCAGTCACCTTTCCAAAAATGCAAGAGGGTGATCAATGCACAAATTATCACATAAGTATCAATTTTTAGAATGTTTAGTTTTTGTAAGAAATTATTTTTTATTACTAATATGATCATGCATGACTCCACACAACCAAGCCAAGTGTGGGAATGAGTATGATAGAGCATTATGCTCATCCAACCCTAAATCCAAATGACATAGTTTGAATCCCAAATGTATCAATCCCTGAACAAGACATGTCATCTATGTTACCAACACATTTCCCAATATGAGGATTAGAATCAAAACAACATCATCCAAGGCATACAACTCAACCTGATGGATACTTCATGTTAATGAGGTGAAAAGATACAGATAACAACATTTATGCACGGATGAGGGAGGCGAGCTTGACTGAGCCGCGAGTCTTGATGAGACAGATAGAGCTGGTGAGATGGCAGTCTCCTGACCTGCATAATCTTAAGCTCAACCTCATGATCGGGAGAGATAGAGATAACCAAGGAGTGTCTCGAAGGTGGGTGGCGGGAGTTATAAGAAATCACAGGGCTAATATCTGCCTTGTATTCAGAGCTTGGCTCAGGAGTACAGATTACATACTTGCATATATGCAAGCGTGTGCTATCGGGTTGAAGATAGCGAGAGACCATGCATTGTTCATTTCGTGTATTGAGATTGATGAGGCGTACGTGCATGACATCTTATGGAACAACAGGATGGAACCATGGAAGACGTCACCGTTCGTTAGGGAGCTGCGAGAGGAGCTTGATTCTACTATGATATATGGGTCCTTGGTTCACAAGGTCATTAACTCGATACCTCGTGAACTAGGGAAATGGGGCAGCAGGTTGAATGAGCCATTCATTGCTTTAGATACACTGAATATACCACGTAGAGTAAGAGGTATGGCGGCTTTAGAGAAACGTAGAGTCCCTTACATTGTTTTGCGGAGTGCTGTTGGTTAGGTTGTTATGATGTTTCTGGTTTTTATTTCTCTTTACCTGCACTATTATAAGCAGGAGCTATAAATTCTGGATGATTGTGCCCACAAGAGGGGTGTGGGATGAATAAAAGCGACCCCTGGCTTTTAAAAAAAATGAGGTGAAAAGGTAGACACAAATAAATGAATCAGTTGCTGAGTATTTGATGATGAGACCTAAAATTTAAACATGTGGGGTTATGTTTTTAATCATACACCTCTACCCAAGAGCATGCTAGAGATAGGAAGTTCCCCCGTGCTAACACAGATCCAACTAAATAACACATCCTCTATCCTAGATAAAGGTATCCGTAAAACATGCACTTAGTCATCATTGAAATTTCTAATTAAATTCCAATTTACAACAATATTACATGATTCAATTAATAGGGAGAAATAAGGGAAAAGGAAGTCAGAAAAGAATAGAACTATGATGTGCAAAGGCATGCTTAAATATCATCTATAATCCTAACTCAATTTTGATTCATGCAAAGGCATGCTTAAATATCATCTATAATCCTAACTCAATTTTGATTCATGGTAGGAGCAAATATATTCAAAATCTTACAGTATAAAATGAAAATCCATAAATAGCCATATCTAGATAATTAATAAAATTTGTATATAATTCATAATGTATTCATCCTTTATAAATCATATGAAGTATGCCTATACTCTTACTACATATAATACAAAAACCATTTTAAAATATGCTTTTGATTGATGTTGATATAATAGATTACGATAAGAATTGAATACCATATTAAATAATACTAAACCATTATAAATCATACTTTTAATTATTGTTTATATAAGATATTACTATAAGGAGTGAGAACCATACTTTTACCTTAAAGTGTGATGTTGAATCTAGTTAAAGAGAGAGACAAGAGATAAGATCCCATGGGTATTTGATAGAGTTTTGGTTTACATTAGATTGTTATCAAAAGATAGATCATGAGGTTAAGAGGAGAGATAGTAAGTATTTCAAAATGATATTTTTGAATCACATGAAGGGGTCACACCTTTAGAGATGATGGACTATGTTGTTGGAGTAATTCTCCTATTCAACATCTTTTCCAGGAAGAAAATTTTTATAGTGGTGGAAGAGGAAAAAATTATAGTTGCTAAGGAGAGGGGGACGATTCTTATCTTAAAGGGACACATGGATGCTTTATTTCATTGATGGACAAGAACTTTGGAATATGCTTTGTGCTGAGTGGTTTTGCCTTCTATTTATAGGTGTGTGGGAGGTAGCAAAACCCTAATTACAAAAAGTGTGTGGATGATGCATGGGAATATGTTTGTCTTCACGAGAGAGATAAATTGTAGTTTAATGACACTTTAGTGTATATTTGTCATCTTAACAAATATAACTTATTGTTTGATGACTACATATGTGTTATCTTAAGATATCTATCAAAGCCTAGTTGACACATGGTAGGATATGTGTCAAATATTAGGATGTGATAGGTTTTATGAGAGGATCATGACTCTAACCTACTTTCTTTACAAAGTAATGTGCTTTCATAGGCTACAAAAATTCCACCAATTACATGCCTGTCTCCATAAGCATCCTGCTTTCCACCTAGCTACATGCTTCTGAGTTTACCTGCCAAATTGTTATTTTGTCAAAATTGATAAAAAGGACCAATTTTTATATTTACAATATATAAAAGCTTTTTAAAAACCATAAAAGTTTGTTTTAGTATTATACAAAAGAAGCTACTTCTTACAAATAGTCCTAAATAAGAATTTTTTAATGGAGCACAATTTAGAATATTACATGTATTACCCCTAAAAGAACATTTCATCCTAAAAAATTCTAACATACCAAAAACTTATGCATAGTTCTTTTTAATTTCATATTCTATCTCCAATGTTGCTTTCTTCAATGTGTGATACTTCCATTAAATTTTAATAATTGATATATTTCAATTTCTAATTTGTAGTTCCTTTTAATCTAGAAATCTAACTAGGATCTCTTCATATGTCAAATCTTCTTATATTTATAGTCATTCAATACAGATGACATGTGGTCCATCATGTATCTTTTAAACATGGATACATGAAAGACATTATGAAGATGCTAATGAAAAGGTAAATTTCGTCGGTATGCTTGACTTCAAACATTTCCAATGAATTCAAATGGTCCCACATATCTTGGACTAAGTTTTTCTTTATTTACCATTGGGACCCTCATTTTGTAGATGATATTTCAACAAGAATAGAACACCATATGGAAATTTGACTTCTTTTTTTGTTTGCATACTAGTCTTGTCTGTTCTAGGATGTTTTGTAGTCTTTTGCAAATTACTTTTAACTTTTTCAACACCTTCACGCACCTCATCAGGTCCTAAGACTAGGGGTGTCAATACATCAGCCCTAGGTCAGTTCTGGGTCAAAGTATCCAACCCAAATTGTTCAATTCTCAATACCAAACATGAAACTAGATCCATATTTTTTTCAAACCTCTCAATCCAGAACTAACCCAGATTAAGAAATCTAAACTTGGAACCAAATCTAGACCCAGATTTGAAGATGATTTTTTCTCCTTCTAAAAAGCAGTTCTCTGGTAGAATTATCCATATGGTTGAAAACATTTCATATGTTATACCAAGTAACACATATATCAATTCAAAACATATCCTATACCCCAAAGTATATATATATATATATATATATAAAGTAGACATTTAGAAACCAATTTGTCCAATTTCTAATCCCAAATTGAACTCATTTCGATTTGGACATGTAATATCAACTGAACTGCAAGAACATCATATTAGAAACCTAGACCTATTTTTCTTAGTGTTAGACACAATTGAGTTCACAAGTTTGGACAAATTTTGATAGCCCTACCAAAGACCTTGGATTTTATCATCTCAATAGATTGGTGATCAACATAGTCTTCCATATAGTGCTCCATAAGGAGAAATTTGGCTACTACTGTAAGGCCCCTAAACTTTCTTAATGAGTTGAAGGAGCTTAATTACCATACTTGAATGCTTATAACTGTAATATAACCTTTTGATATGTTTTGAAATCATAACGCAAGCTTAAGTTTCAAATTTGGTCCAATTTGGACACTGTTTGAGAAAGTTATGCAATTTTCTATACATTTCGGACTTTTCTACAATTTACCCAATTCAGGGGTTTTCTTTGCAATTTGTCACATACATTATATTCCTTAGTTGTTATATTATCATTCTTGAGATTTTTGAGCCATGGGGACCCTATTTGAGTCATGCTTTGAAGGTGTTTTTATCAAGGGCAATTTAGGGTTTTCCCCCTTCATGGATGAGCTACCTTTAGTAGCTATCAACTAAGGAATTATGTGATTGGCTGAGAATTTCGTCAAAGGCAAGCCAAGAAGGTCTAGAGGGACGGTGGGAGAGCTGTGTGTGTGTGTGCTTATGTATTTTAATAATATAAAGCCATGGATACTTGGATATATATTAGAATTTCAATTTTTTTTTCTTTTTCTTAATATTAAAGTGTTATATACTTATCCAAAAGCCCACAAACGAGCCATTTGCTCTCCATTCTCTCTCTCCTTCTCCCAGCCTCGTCCTCCCTCTGTTCAGCTGCGATTTTTGCTGCCCAAGGAAGAAGAAGGTGGGGATCCTCTTGGAAACAAATTCTAGGGTTGAAATTGATTCTCTTTTTGGGTGTATGATGCTTCCCCCAAGTGATACTAACCTAAAAGTGTAAGTTTTTCCTTATTTCCTCCGTCCAATTCTTTGTTCCTCTTCCTCCTACATCTCTACAGGTCGGAACCATGGTTTTCCATGGTGAAAGTTCCCCTAGAACTCAAAACTCCTTCCTTCTTGTCTCTTTTCTAGGGTTTTGCTTGTTTGTGGAGAGAATTGCATAGTTGGCCAAATTCAGATCTGAATCCAAGGTTTCCTTGCCCTATTTGCTCGAGATTTTTGCTGTTGGATATCTGAACTACTCTATAGAGGCGAGTTATATAACATTCTTCACTTATATTGCTTATTAGAAGCTTGTTAGTTCATGATTATGCTTGAATGTGATGATCTAAGCATAGTGGAATTATGCTTGTTAAGAATTACGAATTTTGTGGTGATTCCTATTTTATTCCAGTTCTATATGAACCTGTAAACTTGTGTAAATCCTTTATAAGGTGTAACATGATTTGGGACAGGTTGATAGCAACAACCTATGGCATTATGTACAAAACAAATGAGGGTGCAAATTAGGGTTTTTAAACTATTTCCTTCCCTATCACATAATTGATTGTTATACCATTCAATAACCAATAGTGTTGCTATCTTAGCAACTTATCTTCGTGATCAAGGGTGTCAAATTTATAGTTACAACCTATGGTTACCACCTTAGGACAAGTTTTGACTCAATTATACATTTAATTATCATCCACTAAGTATTTTAATGATGTTATCAATCGATGATGATATTGGCCTATTATTTGATGATGTTAATTGAATGTATTACTGATCTAGCAACCAATGGTGACTTAATGATCACAATTAATGGTGGATCAGGTCATCACCATATATGATGAATTAGGAATGTAATTGTAGATTTGACTATACCTTGAACCAATGGTTCCTAGGTTCAATTGATCTAATGGTTAGACCTATACTTCAATTGATAACCTTGAACAATGAACCTGATCCAATGAATAATATTGGATGCTTTAACATCCAATGGATTTGAATAAATCACATGTTATTATATGTGGTTCCTAGTGAATATAATTTAATGGTTCAATTCCATTAATTGGCAGCATTACCTTTGCCATTGTATAGTTATATTTGATAAATCACTATAATAAGTGGATGTGTAACTCCCGTGTGATCTAGCTTGTTATACCTAACCTTGATGTAATTATTTGATGTTGATTGGTTATAATACGACCTCTTGAATGATTAATGTGATAATGAATTACATTCTTCTTGTGTTGAAACCACATTGTAGTACTATTTCAATATCATAGTGCATTGCCATGTTAATATCTATGGATACATATGTGCTAATGATCTTTTGAGCCTTGTTTAAGGCATGGAATGATGATGATAACCTTACTATACATAATGTGATGGTCTTAATGACCTTTGGGCAAGCTTGAAGCCATGATTGAGGTGAAATCCTCTTTATGTTCCAATAAGGGTTAAAACCCTGGAACTTGTGATAAGATATTGGTATCTTGGAAATAGTATCATGATAAGTGTGGTCCATTAATTTGCAATGAATGATAGGATGTGGTAATATGATTAAGATTTTTACATCAAATGTTTTATATCCTTTGAATTCATTATACATATATTCTTGTTAGAAAATAATTAGGGTTTGAATGTCCACTTGTATGATAAAGCCTTAACGCATTCAATTGGCAGTAATTAATCAAGTGTAACCCTAATCATGTAGAGCCCTGTGCCGTAGAGCCATCTTCAGTGTCAGAATTTACTGGATGGTGAAATGAGTATTCCCAAGGGAAACTCGGAGCGCATACTGTTGAGTATGTGGGGGTGGCAAGTTGAGGATATATTCTTGTCATCCACAATTGCAGGTTATGGAGGATGGCTATGGTCATGCCTCAGACATTTGATGTGATTGAGGACAACTGCGGTTGTACCTCGGATTAGAGGGTTTTGTATACCCTGTGTTCTAGTGTCGTAACTTGTACCAAGTACGAACTAGTTGTTATCAGTTGACTATATGTCACTGTTGGCAGTTTGACTGGTATGTCACTGCGGTTTACTCATACTGAACGAGGGGAAGAGATCTTAGGATATCGGCACTCCTAGATCTTATACGGAACTGAATAGCACTTCGCAGTGGTCAGTTGGACTTTGAGTGGTACGACTCAAACTCCCCAGGGCATAATAATAAAAGATATAATACCAGCCGTGTAGTATAATTGCTAGGGTTTAAATACGTATCACATTGGTTGATTAACCCTTGTATTGTGTTTACACTACATATTTCTTACATGATGTAGACTTATGAAAACTGTGTAATTCTACTTGATGCTTCAACTTATTTGCTTAACTGCTTAGTATGCTTAAATTGTTCAATCTGTTCATATTGCTTATTCAATACCCTAACTGCTCTATGTAATTACTGTTAATTAATAAGTTATAATCAATATATGTTGGAGAGAGTTATATCTCTCGCTGGGACTGGGTCTCACCCGTGGGTAACCACATTTTTTTAGGTGGTCGCGGGCAGCGTGGTCGAGGTCGTGCTGTGGAAGAGAACCAACCTGGTGATCAATAGATTCAGAAGGTTGGTTAGTTGTAGATGTTAGTTATAGATGTTAGTAGTACAATCCTAGTGTCGTCCCTGTACTCTCAGGTCCTGGTATAGGATGTGTTTTCTAGACAATATACTTGTATCGACATGAGATTTTGGTCGTATGCCAATGTTTGTAAATATATGGCATGTACATGTGAAATATCTTTTGTATGCAGGATGTGACTGAGGTCTTTGGACCCTTATGCAAATGCTTGATACAATATATGAGAATGGAATGATGGACATTTTATCAATGTTCTAAAGTTTGTTTACACCTTTGGAATCAGTTTTAATTATTCTGCATTTTTGACAATGTGATTAATTAGTAGTTGATCGTGTTTTGAGTTTTCAGTAATCTCGTTTAACATGATGAGGTGTCACAGTTAAGTTGGTATCAGAGCTCTAGGTTTACCGAGTCTACAGGGACATAGGACGTAGGTTTGAGTCTGTTCTTATGTATCCAACATATCTGATCATAGTTTATGCTTATGCAGATATGTCTGGAGGACATGAAGAACATGTTGAGAGTAGCTATGTTGCACCAGGAGGAGGTGCAGGGAGGCAGGCACGCAATGAGAGAGTGCCAGAAGCAGGGCCAGAGCAGCCCACAATGCCTCATCTAGACCCGACAATGATTGCTAATCCTGAGTTTCAGCATATGTTTAGACAGATGATGGCCACAATCACACATATTGCTGACAGAGCACCAGCACCTCCAGCTAGGGCAGCCGCCTCTAATGTGGAGTCCCTAGGTATCGGGAAGACATTTGAACGTCTTAGACGTGTTGGGGCAATTGAATATGCAGGTACTTCTGATCCAGCAGACGCTGACATGTGGTTGACTGAGCTGGAAAAAGCTTTCAAAATCCTAAACATCACTGAAGAAGACAAAGTTAAGCATGTAGTATACTTGTTGAAGGGCAGTGCTGGCCACTGGTGGGCCATAGAAGAGGAGAAAAGGCCAGGAGTTGTGATAGGATGGGAGGAGTTTCGGAGGGAATTTGTTAGTCGATATTTTCCAGAGACCTACCTAGATGAGAAAATCTCTCAATTCGAGAAGATTCGTCAAGGAGATATGAATATCAATGAGTATGAATCAAAATTTATGGAACTTCTGAGGTTTTGCCCGCACATGGCAGCAACAGACAAGGAAAGGATCCGGAGATTTGAGAAGGGTCTGAGTACAGAGTTGACTACTACAGCATCAGCCTTGGAGAACAGGGAAAGGTTTTCCACCTTTGTGGAATCTGTCAGGAGGATTGAGAGGTCTGCCATAGAGAAGCGTGATGCTAATGCTAAGAAGCGACCTATGCAGTTTCAAGGGCAATCATCTGGAGGCTTTAAGAAGCCAAGGTTTTTCCCATCATCGTCACAACCAAGGTCAACCTTCACTGAACCAAGATCACATGCACCATCACAGTGGACCCCGAGCCAGGGTAGAGGTCACAATTTTCCACCGACGGGAGCCCGCAGTACCTCATCAGTTTCAGTGACAGGGCCATTTAGGCCATATCAGGACACCAGAACATGTTACAAGTGTGGGAAAGTGGGGCATACAAGACCTTATTGCCCTATGAAAGATGAGGAGGTGACTCAACAGGCAAGGCAAAGTCAACAAGGTCCACAACAACGACAGTTTAGTGGTGGTAGTGGCAGAGGATGTGGTCAGGTGTCCCATGCAGGATCCTCTGGACAGGCGAGCAGAGGACGTGGACGGCAGCAGGCAACAGCTAGGTTCTATGCCATGACCCAGCCTGAAGCAGTGGTCAATCCACGAGTCGTGACAGGTCAGATGGATTTATTTCATTCTGATATGTCTTCTTCTTGTTTCATATCTGTGTTAGTAGACCCGGGTGCGACACACTCTTTTATTACCAGAGAGGTGATAGATAGTTGTTATCTACCTGTTAGCCTTAGATCTGATAGCCTGCGGCTAGAGACTCCTTTGGTTGATTCTGTCGAGTTGCTAGAAGTGTGCTCTTCTTGTGTTATTTCTTTCTCTGGACATAACATTCAAGTGGATCTTCTGCTACTTGACATGCATGGTTTTGATGTAATCCTAGGAATGGATACCTTGGAGAAATACAAGGTAGTCTTGGACTGTAGTACTAAGGTGGCGACATTCCATGATGGAGATGCACAATGGATTTTTCAGGGTGATAGGAAGATTCTTCCTACATGTTTGATGTCAGCCATGACAGCTGAGCGGTTGATGAGACAAGGATGTGAGGCTTTCTTAGCTCATGTTGTGGATACCAAGGCGGTAGGTCCTAGTATCCAGGAGTTACCAGTGGTGCGAGAATTTGAGGATGTCTTTCCTGAGGAATTTCCTATGTTGAGGGTCCTGTGTTGATCCTGGATAGAAGGGTGAAAAAGCTGAAGAGAAAGGATATAATACTAGTGAAAGTTTTGTGGAATCACCGTGGCATTGAGGAAGCCACATGGGAACTAGAGAATGAGATGCGTAGAAAATACCCATCTCTTTTTGCGTAGGATTTCGGGGCGAAATCCTTGTTAGGGGTTTATAGTTGTAAGGCCCCTAAACTTTCTTAATGAGTTGAAGGAGCTTAATTACCATACTTGAATGCTTATAACTCTAATATAACCTTTTGATATGTTTTGAAATCATAACGCAAGCTTAAGTTTCAAATTTGGTCCAATTTGGACACTGTTTGAGAAAGTTATGCAATTTTCTATACATTTCGGACTTTTCTACAATTTACCCAATTCAGGGGTTTTCTTTGCAATTTGTCACATACATTATATTCCTTAGTTGTTATATTATCATTCTTGAGATTTTTGAGCCATGGGGACCCTATTTGAGTCATGCTTTGAAGGTGTTTTTATCAAGGGCAATTTAGGGTTTTCCCCCTTCATGGATGAGCTACCTTTAGTAGCTATCAACTAAGGAATTATGTGATTGGCTGAGAATTTCGTCAAAAGCAAGCCAAGAAGGTCTAGAGGGACGGTGGGAGAGCTGTGTGTGTGTGTGCTTACGTATTTTAATAATATAAAGCCATGGATACTTGGATATATATTAGAATTTCAATTTTTTTTCTTTTTCTTAATATTAAAGTGTTATATACTTATCCAAAAGCCCACAAACGAGCCATTTGCTCTCCATTCTCTCTCTCCTTCTCCCAGACTCGTCCTCCCTCTGTTCAGCTGCGATTTTTGCTGCCCAAGGAAGAAGAAGGTGGGGATCCTCTTGGAAACAAATTCTAGGGTTGAAATTGATTCTCTTTTTGGGTGTATGATGCTTCCCCCAAGTGATACTAACCTAAAAGTGTAAGTTTTTCCTTATTTCCTCCGTCCAATTCTTTGTTCCTCTTCCTCCTACATCTCTCCAGGTCGGAACCATGGTTTTCCATGGTGAAAGTTCCCCTAGAACTCAAAACTCCTTCCTTCTTGTCTCTTTTCTAGGGTTTTGCTTGTTTGTGGAGAGAATTGCATAGTTGGCCAAATTCAGATCTGAATCCAAGGTTTCCTTGCCCTATTTGCTCGAGATTTTTGCTTTTGGATATCTGAACTACTCTATAGAGGCGAGTTATATAACATTCTTCACTTATATTGCTTATTAGAAGCTTGTTAGTTCATGATTATGCTTGAATGTGATGATCTAAGCATAGTGGAATTATGCTTGTTAAGAATTACGAATTTTGTGGTGATTCCTATTTTATTCCAGTTCTATATGAACCTGTAAACTTGTGTAAATCCTTTATAAGGTGTAACATGATTTGGGACAGGTTGATAGCAACAACCTATGGCATTATGTACAAAACAAATGAGGGTGCAAATTAGGGTTTTTAAACTATTTCCTTCCCTATCACATAATTGATTGTTATACCATTCAATAACCAATAGTGTTTCTATCTTAGCAACTTATGTTCGTGATCAAGGGTGTCAAATTTATAGTTACAACCTATGGTTACCACCTTAGGACAAGTTTTGACTCAATTATACATTTAATTATCATCCACTAAGTATTTTAATGATGTTATCAATCGATGATGATATTGGCCTATTATTTGATGATGTTAATTGAATGTATTACTGATCTAGCAACCAATGGTGACTTAATGATCACAATTAATGGTGGATCAGGTCATCACCATATATGATGAATTAGGAATGTAATTGTAGATTTGACTATACCTTGAACCAATGGTTCCTAGGTTCAATTGATCTAATGGTTAGACCTATACTTCAATTGATAACCTTGAACAATGAACCTGATCCAATGAATAATATTGGATGCTTTAACATCCAATGGATTTGAATAAATCACATGTTATTATATGTGGTTCCTAGTGAATATAATTTAATGGTTCAATTCCATTAATTGGCAGCATTACCTTTGCCATTGTATAGTTATATTTGATAAATCACTATAATAAGTGGATGTGTAACTCCCGTGTGATCTAGCTTGTTATACCTAACCTTGATGTAATTATTTGATGTTGATTGGTTATAATCCGACCTCTTGAATGATTAATGTGATAATGAATTACATTCTTCTTGTGTTGAAACCACATTGTAGTACTATTTCAATATCATAGTGCATTGCCATGTTAATATCTATGGATACATATGTGCTAATGATCTTTTGAGCCTTGTTTAAGGCATGGAATGATGATGATAACCTTACTATACATAATGTGATGGTCTTAATGACCTTTGGGCAAGCTTGAAGCCATGATTGAGGTGAAATCCTCTTTATGTTCCAATAAGGGTTAAAACCCTGGAACTTGTGATAAGATATTGGTATCTTGGAAATAGTATCATGATAAGTGTGGTCCATTAATTTGCAATGAATGATAGGATGTGGTAATATGATTAAGATTTTTACATCAAATGTTTTATATCCTTTGAATTCATTATACATATATTCTTGTTAGAAAATAATTAGGGTTTGAATGTCCACTTGTATGATAAAGCCTTAACGCATTCAATTGGCAGTAATTAATCAAGTGTAACCCTAATCATGTAGAGCCCTGTGCCGTAGAGCCATCTTCAGTGTCAGAATTTACTGGATGGTGAAACGAGTATTCCCAAGGGAAACTCGGAGCGCATACTGTTGAGTATGTGGGGGTGGCAAGTTGAGGATATATTCTTGTCATCCACAATTGCAGGTTATGGAGGATGGCTATGGTCATGCCTCAGACATTTGATGTGATTGAGGACAACTGCGGTTGTACCTCGGATTAGAGGGTTTTGTATACCCTGTGTTCTAGTGTCGTAACTTGTACCAAGTACGAACTAGTTGTTATCAGTTGACTATATGTCACTGTTGGCAGTTTGACTGGTATGTCACTGCGGTTTACTCGTACTGAACGAGGGGAAGAGATCTTAGGATACCGGCACTCCTAGATCTTATACGGAACTGAATAGCACTTCGCAGTGGTCAGTTGGACTTTGAGTGGTACGACTCAAACTCCCCAGGGCATAATAATAAAAGATATAATACCAGCCGTGTAGTATAATTGCTAGGGTTTAAATACGTATCACATTGGTTGATTAACCCTTGTATTGTCTTTACACTACATATTTCTTACATGATGTAGACTTATGAAAACTGTGTAATTCTACTTGATGCTTCAACTTATTTGCTTAACTGCTTAGTATGCTTAAATTGTTCAATCTGTTCATATTTCTTATTCAATACCCTAAATGCTCTATGTAATTACTGTTAATTAATAAGTTATAATCAATATATGTTGGAGAGAGTTATATCTCTCGCTGGGACTGGGTCTCACCCGTGGGTAACCACATTTTTTTAGGTGGTCGCGGGCAGCGTGGTCGAGGTCATGCTGTGGAAGAGAACCAACCTGGTGATCAATAGATTCAGAAGGTTGGTTAGTTGTAGATGTTAGTTATAGATGTTAGTAGTACAGTCCTAGTATCGTCCCTGTACTCTCAGGTCCTGGTATAGGATGTGTTTTCTAGACGATATACTTGTATCGACATGAGATTTTGGTCGTATGCCAATGTTTGTAAATATATGGCATGTACATGTGAAATATCTTTTGTATGCAGGATGTGACTGAGGTCTTTGGACCCTTATGCAAATGCTTGATACAATATATGAGAATGGAATGATGGACATTTTATCAATGTTCTAAAGTTTGTTTACACCTTTGGAATCGGTTTTAATTATTCTGCATTTTTGACAATGTGATTAATTAGTAGTTGATCGTGTTTTGAGTTTTCAGTAATCTCGTTTAACATGATGAGGTGTCACAACTACCTTGGTAGTTATTATTGTAAGAGAATTTTTCTATAGAAATATGACCCTCTTGGCTTCCCTTCCATCTAAAACATAGGCCGTCAACATGTCTTCTAGAATTTACATTTCTCTTTTTGATTTTCCATTGGTTTGAGGATGAAATATAGTACCAAAGTTGAGTTTTGTTTCCAAAGCATGGCATAGTTTCTTCCAAGACTTGGATGTACAATGATAGTCTCTATTAGAGGTCCTGGAGATAGGGACATGTAGTCTAACAATTTCATTCATGTATAGTTCACTTAGACTATCCATTGAACTAGTTATATTCATAGGCAAGAAATGGGATAATGTTTTCAATCTTTATATGATCACCCATACAATGTCACTTTTGCTCTTTTTTTGGTAGTCTATAAACAAAGTCCATAGTTATATTCTTCAACTTCCATTCTAGTATTTCTAATGGTTTCAAAAGTCCCCTATGCCTTTGATGTTCAACTTCTATTGTTATCAATTCATACATATAAGGATATATTCACGTATTTCTTTCTTCATGTATGCCCACCATATTTTATTTTTTACATATTTATACATTTTAGTTGTTCTTAAATGGATAGAATGTCTCCATAAATATGTTTCATCAATAATACTTTTCTTCAACTTAGGATAATTTGGTACCCAATTTATATAATCAGATCAAACACCCTTTCATTTTTAAGATTTGATTGGACTCTGTCTTTTCTACCTCCTTTCTAATGTTCCTGTACTCACAATTACTCATTTGTTCTTGTAGATTTTACCTTTTAGTTGTTCCTTCATCAATAAAGTATCTATTCAAATAGTTTTATTTTCTATAATTGGTCCCAATGTTGTCATTTCCTCCATCATACCTCATTCTTGAGTATAGTAGCTAGTATAATACTTTCTTGCTACTCAGAGCATAAGCTAACATATTTACTTTTCTTGAGTGATAAGAAATATCAAAGTAATAGTCTTTTAGTTATTATATCCACCTTCGTTTCCTATGATTCATAACTTTCTAAGTCATGAGATAACTCTTATTGTCTATAAATATTTTAGCTGGAACTTCAAAAAGGTAATATGCCATATTTTTAAAGCATGTCTAATGGTAGTTAGTTCCAAACAATGCATAGCATAATTCATCTCTCATGGTGTTAATTGTCTAGATCTATAAGCTATGACCTACTTTTTTCATGTGTACACCTCCAAGGCCAATTCTTGATCCATCAGAGTATATGACATATGACTTACCATCTGTGGTGAAGTTAAAATTTCAGTAGAAAAAGTCTATTGATGATCTATTTAGAACTCATTCACATTCTTCTGTCCAGTTAAAAGATATGCATTTCTTAGTGAACTTGGTAATAGGATTGGAAGGTCATAGGATTGGAAAGCTTAAGAAAAATCCTTTGTGAATATTCAATAATATTATGTTGGTCTAAAAACCTTAAAATTTTAGTTACAAATATCGGTGTTCCCACTTTATGACCAATTCAACTTTTTCAAGATCCACTAATATGCCACAAGAAGATGTGGCATGTCCTAGAAAGTTAACTTTAGTCATGCAGATTCAGACTTAGAGAATTTGGCATACAATTAGTCTTTCTTCACGATTTGTAGAACAATCCATGTGTGTATTTTCTGATCTTCTTCACATTTAGAATATATCAGAATATCATCAATATATACTATAACAAAAGAGTCTAGGATGTCTCAAATGACTCATGAAAGTTGGAGGGGCATCATGTAACCCAAAAGGCATTACTAAATATTCATATTGACAATATCATGATTGAAACACTATCTTAGGTATGCCAGACTCTATCACTTTTAATTGATGATATCCAGATCGTATGCCAATCTTAGGAAATATGCTTCCTTGTTAAGTTCATCAATAAGATCATCCATTCTAGGTAATGGGAATTTATTTCTAACTGTGACCTTATTCATCATTCTATATCCTATACATAGTGTCTTAGTTCCATCCTTTCTCTTTACATAAAGAATAGGATCTCCCTTAGGGGAAAAATTAGGTCAGATGAATCCTTCTCAAATAGTTATTCCAATAATTTCTTTTGTTCAATCAATTCAACTTGGGAAATTTGATAGGGTGATTTAGATATAGGTTGAGTCTAGGTATAAGATCCATGTCAAATTCTACCTTGATTTTAGGTGGTAGTCCTAGTAATTCCTCAAGAAATTCTTTTAGAAATTCATCGACAATCTTAATTTCTTCTAAGGATTTCCCTTTTCCATTTTCACTAACTAGGGTTTCTAAAAGGAAGTGCCACCTTTACTAATAATCTTATGAGCCTTACAAGTAGTACGACACTCCATTTTTTCATACTCTTCTTTCCCCTGATAAAAAATTCCTTTTCTCTAGGTTTTGGGATCGTCACCATTTTATGGTGACAGTCAATGATAGGTTTTTATATTTGCAACCAATACACTCCTAAAATGAGATCTAATCAGATCATTTTTTATATTATTAGATTAGATGGATAGGTTTAACCTTCTATTTTTAGAGTACATTCTTTTCTATATAATTAGTATCAATTGAAGCGTTGAAGGGTGTTTGTATTCTAAAGAATATTCCATAGAAGTAAAGGTAAAATAATTTTTTTGAGTTTTATGATTGGAGGTGTGTATATACATAACACCAAAATCATTTAGTATCCTCAAAGGAATTCCAAAATAGAAAGTACTACCTTCCACAATTTGGTATGATGCTTCAACTTCTTTAGCATGCAATGCCATTACTCTGCCAATTCTCTTTTGTGGATTGTGCTATGGAAGTTTTCTTTCTTGATTCTACCTAGAGGGCGTTGTAGTTTTAGGCTATTTGGGGTGAAACTAGCTATTATTCCCAAATTTAGCACAGTAAAACTATGTGGACAAATATCTTATAGAAATATCATTGCACTTCATTCATATTGCCAAATCTAGAGTGTAACTTTTCACATTTGGGGCATTCAATTGATGTCATCTTTATTGAGTTTCCAATACTTCTTTTAGAATACTTTCTTGTAGATTGATTTGATGGAATTTGGAAAGAATTTTCTTTTTCCATCCTCCTATTGGATATTCAAATGAAAAAATCAACACTGATCATAGCATTTGTTGATTTCAAATGTAAGGGGACTTTTTTTACTTTCTAATTCATGAGACAAACCTAATATGAATGTAGAAACCCTCATATCATCAAAAAATGATAAAGTACTTGCATAGTTTTTTAGTCTCCTTAACCTAGGGATATGAACAAGGATCATCTCTTGCTTTTACTTCAAATTCATAAACCCATCTTAGTGGGTACATTAAACCCTTACTCCATTACTAGATTTCTAGCATTTCGTCCAACATTGGGCCCAGGTGACTATCCCTCATTCAACTTAGTCACATGTACATCATTAATGTCAATCACATCCTCAATGACTTATCTTGCTATTTTAGGAGTATTATCTTCTTCAACTACCCTTTAGATATTTGATAATAAGTTTAGGAAAAAAAATTTAGATGATACACATAGGGCCGATAGTTTTTAGGAAATAAGTAGACATCCAACAATTTAGTTGCAACACATTGGGAAAATCTTGATATGCTCCATAATTTGATTTGAATGGATAATCATAAATAACTACATATTTTTTCCAAAGGTGATTCAAGATCTAAGAAGATAGGTTCAACCAATAAGCAAAACAAACAATCAACATATAATTGGGTCTCACACAACAATATTAATTTTTGTTCTCAACATAATACCTAGATCTAACTTGGGTCCTAGTTTAGGGTTTTGCATCAGATTCGGCTAACATTAGGTTGGATATCACAAACCCTTATGTCACAAATTTTAGCTCTTAGGTTTTGAAAACCCAATCTGACATTTTATTAAACCCTAAATCTTTGATTAGATTTGATTATATCTCATCATAAACTTTGATTAGATTTCATATATCAAGATTAACTAAAAAATATATGAACATTTATTTCATGAACATAGGGTTTACATTTATTCAAGAATATCAAAGTATAAATTATGATATACTTTTTCAATCTGAGCTAGATCAAGCCTTGAAACTTATTTTGTTGGTTTCTTCATATTTTTTTATCTTTTTCATATATATATATATATATATACATTCTATAACCGGAGTTACCCTCTAATTTCTAGATTTATTATGAATTTATGTTAATCTAGCCAATCACAAACTGAAAGGTCACCTGGATATACAACTACCCAACATGACACGACTAGATTTAAATCCCGAGGAGTTGACCTACATTCTGATTACATTGTGAAATTTATATCATGCTGATTGGGGGAAAATTGGTCCAGTTCCCTTTGTGATTGTTCCTCCTGTGCCATACAAAGGTAATTATCGACTGTGGGGTCAACCAAATGCTTGACTCTTCTGCTAGGGGCTTGGAAACCTTAACCAAGGGTTTCATTACCTTTACTAGGTCATTCAAAAGACAACTAACTACAACATGGCAATGTAGGTGGTTTGTCTTGGATACTAGGGGATAAGAATGGTAGGGAAGCAACAAAAAAGAAAAGGAAAAGAAATACCTCAAATGATGGGTGTTTGGGGGTTCAATAAGGTTCATGGGATTGCCTTGTGTTGACCTAGCTTCTTATGAGGCTCTATGGTGGATTATAGAGGTGACTCTAGTAAGCTCAACTATCAAGTGCCTACTGGTTTGTAGGGGAGAGCGATTGGGGTCTCATCACTCTATTTTGACTACCTAGACCTTTGCGGAAATACCTTAGGATTCTCATGACCAATTGAATTGGTTAGAGTAGCAATGTAAGATCGATCAATGTTGTTGTCACTGGAGAAGGAGGTGGCTCAGGGTCAATACCTCACAGTAGTGTTGGATTCCATTTAAAGGGTGATCTGAGTATGTGATGGTGAATGGAAGCATTCAGATCTAACCCTAGCACCTAGGTTGGTTGATGATTTGGAAATTATCAAATGTTGTCGATAATTCTTGAGATTTATCTCTTTGGATTTTCCATCATCTCTCGATGTTAATGAGACAATTTTTAGGCAAGACATTAAGAGGAAAGTGAGATTATATCCAAGTTTGAGCCTGAGTTATGCAAGACTCATGTCGAGGGGTAGATGATAATAGGGCCATCATTGGATCTTCCTCTCAAAGCTCCTGGAAATGCCCATATCCTTGGTCATGTGGCTAAGTACCACATAATGTAGACTTTTGGCCAAGTGTCTGGTTTGACTTTTACTTAAATCCAATAATCTTAGATAATTATTACTTTACTAATTATTTAGAAAATCATAGAGACATGTATGATTATCCAATCAATCGATTTTTGAGGGAATTATTATGTTGGCATTATCTTAGCATGTGCAAAAATGATAATAGAATATGTAAGAGAAACATGTTTTAGTTTACTTCTAAATAATTGCTTAATTTAATTATCTAGGTCACAAATATGCTTATTATCTATTCAAACTTGAAAATGATATTTTTTAGGTATTATCCTACACTGGGTTAAATGTGGGGACCAACTAAGCTATTTGGTTTTCCTCAACGTGATATTCACACAAACTAAGGTATTATCATGCATTAAGTATTCAATTAATCGATAACATTGGAATTTTCTATATTATTCAGATTTCCTTCATATTTTTAGTCATCAAAACTTTACGTACTATTGAAATCAAACAAAAGCAAAAAATTCCTTTACTTTGAAGAATTTGCAAAAAAACCATATCTGCTAAGTAAAGTTTTTATAATCACCCTATTTGATAGTTCAAATTCACATAAGAAAGAAAATGCACAAAAATTCAAGTTATAGAATCCTCCCTGTAAACACATGGGCTAACTACATAAGGCTCTAGTAGAGTTTTAGTAAAGATGACTGGCCCCATAAACCACCACTACCCTTAACTGTGTGCTTTGTCCTCACTCACGCACAAGCCAAGATAAACATCTCGACTGGTCACCCATCCTAGTACTACTTTGGGCTAAGATTTCTTAACCATAAAGTTCTTTAGTGATGGGATACTTGAAAGGGAAGTGCAACTTGGTGATATGGATTGTCCAATAATTCCTTTTAAAGGTCATTTTATCAAAGTTTTCAAATCATGGGATGTTACAATCTCCCTCACTAATATTGTTTATGTCCTCACTAACACTTAACTAAATGGCCTCATAACATTTCCCCATTTCAGTGTAGACCCAGAATGACCCATGGACACCTAGCTCCTGATAAACAAATACCAGCGCAAAGGCGGGTACATCACCATGGATACCCTTTCCAACATGCATGGACCGCATGGCCCAAGACTAGAAATCAATGCACCCATGTGGACCTCAGCTACTAGAGGAATTATGGCTCTGATATACCATTTGTAAACACTTGGGCCCACTGCCCAATGATCTTGTAGATTCTCAAGAATGACTAATGGCCCTACTAACCACCACTAGCCTTAACTACACACTTTGCCCTCACTGACGTGCAAGCTAGGATAAACTTCTTGAGTGGTCACCCATCCTAGTACTACTCTGGGCTGAGCACACTTAACTATAGAGTTCTTTAGCAATGGGCTCCCTAAAAGGGAGGTGCATCTTGATGTTATGTGTGATCCAACCATTCCTTTTAAGATCATGTTATCCAAGTCCTCAAATCTCGGTACATTACACACCCCCACCATTAAATTTGTTTCCTCCAAATTTGGCCTAGATAGAAAAGAGGTGTGATTGTGTTGTCTCCATGTCTGTCTTCAACTTTGATGTGGCTTCATAATTGTTGTGGTGTTTCCAAATAACTTTAACCATCTCATTTTTTTTTGTTTTGAGCTCTCACCTTCAAATCAAACATCATCACAAGTGACTAAAGGTAGGACAATCTTCCTTGAATCTCTATTGGTGTAATGTTCAACATGTGGGCATGATCCTTCAAATGGAACTTCAGGTTGGACACATGGAACGCATCATGAATCATACTATAATGGGGTGGTAGGGAAAATCAATAAGATGTCTTGCAAATCCATTCCAAAATCTTGACTAGACCCACTTATTAGGGACTCAAATTTCCTTTTCTCTTAGATATGACACAAAGGAGTCTCATTTTTAGAAAGACATGATCTACTGCCAAGAAGTGGAGATCTATTTGTTTTGTATCCAGCTAAGACATCTGATCCTATGCCATCTTTAATATTGTATTGATCAAAGTGACTTTATTAATGTATACTGACAGTTCTTCAAACCTATGTAGGTTACTTTAGCCAACATCATCCTAATTTGCAATGATCGACACAACATCCTAAAGAGAGATTCATATAGAGGCATCCGATGATGGATTGGCATATATCATTGTAGGAAAACTCAGATAAGTGCAGATGTTTCTCCTACAATCCACCCTAATTGAGGACATGCCCTTAACAAAACTTCTTAGATTATACATTCTGAGTGTATATCAATCAGAGGGTGGTAGGTAGTACTGAACTTCATCCTTCTATTGAGTTCTTCTTGAACTTATTTTCACAGCTTGAAGGTGAACTTAGGATCATGGTCTAAGATGATAGAACTTAGAATGCCATGAAATCAGACTATATCCTAGATACACAACTCAACTACGAGGGAAACTTTAGTTGTAATTTTCACAGTGAGGAAGTGTGCCAACGTCATTAGGCAATCGACTATGACCCATATAGCATTGTGTCCTTTCCTTTCTTGGGAGGATCCAAAAAAATCATGGTGATATAATCTCATTTCCGCTAGGGGAACTTGATGGATTGAAGTAAACCACCTATTCATTGGTGTTCATATTTCGAAATATGGGATGTGAGACAACTAGAAAAAAATGAGGCTATTTCTAACTTCATTCATAGACAATAAAAAACCATTGTAGGCATTTGAACATCATGGTGGTACCAGGGTTCGTGATTTACTTCGATCCATAAGCTTCTTGTAAGACGTTGTTGGCGAGTCCTCTAGAACCCATATACAATGTCTATCCTAAATTCTTCCATCCTTGCTAAAAGAGAGACATGTTTAAGGATTTGCAATCATGGCCTTCATCTACTTGAGTTTAGGGTTGGCTAACTGGCTGCTTCAAGCTCTGCCAATAGGTCAAGGATGATAAGGATGTTTTCCAGATGGAGCCGATCTGATAGAGGTTGTAGGTTCAATTAGAAAAATCTTATAGTCTCCTCCATTGGGTGACTATACTGGCCACACAATTAGGTCTTTTGTCATTAGGGCATTGACTACATGTTAGTCTCACCATGGCAATAGGCTATGGTGAATTCATAATCTTTAAAATAATCTATCCATAATTTCTCCCATAGACTCATGCCCTTGTGAGTCAACATGTACTTTGAAGTCTTTTGGTCTGTAAAGATGTCAAAGATGGATTCATACAGATAGTGTCACTGTCACGGGTTAACAACCTAACTCCACTGTACACCTCAGGCGCCAACATAAGGGGTACAATAGAGTTAAAGTTGCCCGTCCCTGAGTGGATCAAACACATGAATATATAAATGCACCGAATAAAAGCTTCCATACATAAACCAAATTGTTCATTACATAGGGGCCCGAAGGCATAGGAGTTCTACAGAAGAAACTTAATACATGAGAAACTAATACAGAAGAAAAAGAAACATAATCTAAGAGTCCCATTTAGCTTTAGCATCCCCATGATAGATCTGATTTGTGAGCCAGCATATAGAGTAGCAACATCATCTTTCTTTCATCATAAGCATCATAAGCAGAAGGTACCTATAAAACATGTACAATTGGTACGCGTCAGCACAATATATAAATATATTGTACTGAGTACGCCTCCGCATTATTCAAATTCAACTCTCATCATATCTTGGCAATACATTAAAAGTAGACTTGGCAGTAATAAGCGGTATAACAAAAACATTATTGAACAAAGAAACTGTATGATTAACAAAGAAATCTCATAGATTTTTAAGCATATTTTCCATTATATCATCCTTGCATTTACTACCTCAGAGTTGAATGCATCAAGGCCCTTTATGATCTACTACCAAAGAGTTGGATCATTTCAATACGTGATCTACTACCAAAGAGTTGGATCACCGATAAGTACTTTACTACCAAAGAGTTGAAGTACTATAATTCCCAGCACTTTACTTCCAAAGAGTTGAAGTGCTTTGGATATAATGGACAAATATATATTATGTTCAGGTTTTTGCAAAATATATATATAAAGCAAAAGTCATCAAAATTGGATACTCATATAGCTCCACTTCAAACAATACCATATGCCAAGTTCGTACACTATTTACAACCATACATTATTATAGGCCAAGTGAGAGTTAATGGCGTACCTTCTACTCAGAAGTGGGGAGTCCAGAGATGCTCCTCACTGGTACCTTTGATTTCTTGAAATTATTGGAGATTTGACAATTATTAGATATATTGTTCAAATTACCCTTATTCTAAAGAGTATATAAAAAAGGCCCTTTATAGATTTGGAGTCATGAGAGTGGAGTAAGGATCTTATAGTATGGAGTTGAGTCCAAGATTATTATTGTCACATCAGAGTAGGTTCATAAAGTCAGAATCAAGGTCTAAAGATCATATTAATTAATTATGCACATTTTGGTAGGTCAAAATAGGGAAATGAGTGATAAATGGGTTTTATTGCTAATTGAGTCATAATAAAAGGATCTGATCGTTCCATGATGATAAGGATGCAAAAAGATGATTATCACAGGTTTTTGGTGATTTAAACAGATTCGAGTATTTTCTAATTAATTAATCAAGATATGAACATATTTAAACATGAGAATTTACTCGAGTCATATTTAGGGTCAACAGATGTCAAAATCGTGATCCTCGTATTTTTCTGATCAAAAAGGAGTATTTATTCATATTTTTCTGACACTCCTACTAATTTCTACGAATTTCCCAAGATTAGGTCAGAAACTGAAATTCGAGTTGATAAAAGAAAGAAAAGAAAAGTGTGGACCGTTGGATGTTCAGATCCAACGGTCGAGATCTCGCGCATATGCGCTTAAGATGGCTGAGGTGGGTCAAGGGCTGCTTACTTGGCGAACTGTGGTTCGTCCACCTGGACCCGCGCGATTGGTCCAACTAAGCCAAGCGGGTCCTCCTCCTTCTTGCTCCACTCACAAACAGCAGGTAGGGGAAGTGGTCTCCGGCGAGATCGAGTGGAGGCGGTGCTCGTCCTTGCGCGATAAAGGGGTCGGGTTTACCTTCGGGAGGTGGATCCGGACTCGGGCGGCTAGCTTGCAGGTCGCAGCTCCCCGCGAGATGCTGGGTCGACCAAGAATCCGGCGAGGTGTTGAGCTCGCGGCGGAGGGTGAAGGAAGAGGGAGGAGCAGGCGATGAAACTTCAAGGTGAGGGGCCGCCAAGGTAGGCGGAGGTGCCTTGGAGCTTCGGGTGTACCCAATTGGGGACGAGTAGGCCGGTAGGAGCCTCGTCCAGCAGCTCGACGGCGGCGGATAGACTGGAAGGGGGAAAGCTTGAGGGTGGAGCGATGCCGGCTTGCTTCGGGCGAATTGGAGGAAGGGGTGAACTAAAGAGGTGTCGGCGGAGCTACGAGGGGGTTTAAGTAGGCACGAGGTTGGTTGAGGAGTGTATGCCCAATTGGGCTCGGCCGCGGTTGGAGACGGGGACTCACTGGTGAGGTCGTGCGAGGGGTTGTGCTTGCTTTTGGGGGTCGTGCGAGGGGTCAGGGAGTTCGTGGAGGCGAGGGGAGTCCATCCCCGCGGTCAGTTTCGCGCTAAAAGGATTAGAACGAGGGGGAGTCGTCGGTGTAGTGGGATCGTGGCTGTGGCCACGACATCCCGGGTCAGGCGGAGGTTAGGGACGACCGGATGGCCGTCCGATCCACTCAGGATCCATGGACACGCCATCCGACGGTCACCCTTGCTCAGGAAGGTCGGGTGACGTCAGCGCCGCAAATCCAAGGAGGAAAATATCCGAACTATAGTTTTGATGATTGAAATCGTGACACATATTTGATTAATCATTAACAGAACTTGTAAAAATCGTAGAGGGAGCTAGGAATGTCCAAATGACATGAAATTTGGACCATAGCTTCTCCATAGCCTACCCCACATGTTGGTAAAGTTTGGGATCGAGATTCCTATCACTGAAAGACTAACTAATTTTTAGGAGAATTAGGGTTTTAAGATATACTGAAGGTTAAAGGAACAAAGTATAAAAGAATTAGGAAACTCACTTTATCACAGTCACCATATATTTAGGGCATAGACAATTTATGTGAGCTCCAAGTAATGAGTCAGATTATTTAAATCATTTAGCTAGAAATGTTTCAAGGAAAAGGGGACAAACTATTTCTCAAGTTCCCAAACACACCCTAAAATTGTCTTTGATGCATCTATGAAGATGATGAATACATTGTTGCCTGAGGGTAGGCTCAACACAGGGTTGAGGTGAGCTTTTCCTTCCACTTTTAGAAGTTCTTTTCACACATATAAATCCATACAAGCTTCTCATGTTGCATGAGAGGTAGAGAAGTTTTCAAGAAATCCTTGAAGAACATCTGATAATGGTCAACTAGTTTGAGGAATATTCAAACTTCATATGGTGACTTCGGTACTCAACTATAATCAATGACTGTCATATAGTCCATTTGAATATGATATGTCTTAGGAACATGAATTAGTAGATCTAAAACTTACTTTTGGAGAATTTCATATAAATCTCCATCCTCTTAGGATATTAAAGACCTTAATTAGGCAATCAAAATGTTGTTCTAGGTTGTCTAAGAAGACAAAAATGTCATCTATATATACTGTAATAAATGTGTCAAGGAAGTGATAGGACATACTATTCATGAGGTTCATGGGCACACTTCGGCATTCGATAACCCAAATGAAATAACCAAAAAATCATAGTGGCCATGACCATTTAGGAAGGCAATTTTCAGGATGTCTTCCTTCCTAACTCATACTTTCTAGCATCCAGAGCGTAGCTCAATCCCTGGGAAGGTTTATGTGATTCTAACTTTACTGAACATGTCATCTATCTGTGTTAGAAGATACTAATTCTCAATTGTAGCTTGGTTTACCTCTTTATAATTAATGTACATGCAAAGAAATCCTTCCTTCTTTTCTACAAACATGACTATAGCTCCCCAAGGTGATTCAATTGGTTGGAAGAAACCCTCGTCTAGTAGTTCATATAGTTGCTTCTTCAATTCAAGTAACTTAGATAGAGCAATCCAGTAAGGGGCCCTTGAAATTGGGTTCATTCCAAAGACTAGATCTATTAAGAATTCAACTTCTCTTTTTGGAGGTATGCTTTGTAGATCCTCTGGGAATACATCAACATATTCTTTGACCACCTATATCTCCTTTAGAGGGAGTGCCTCTTATTATGGCTTAGTTACTACTTCTAGGAACTTTACCTTTAGCCATCATCTATTCTATCTTTATGATTGACACATACTGAATGGTGATGGCATCTCTCCTAACATGGATGGTGAAAAGGTGGATGACTTACTCTTCCTATTCTTATATTTTTTAATTTACAACATATTTTTGCATTATAATAATAGATCTAGTCCATTCCTATAATGATATCAAAATGATTCATATCAAGGATGAAAAAGTCAGTAGCTATTTCATGGTTCAAATATTTAATAGGGATTACTGGTGTTTTCAAGATACGATGAAAATATACAACCACTATGAGTAGTGGCATAAAAGATATAACATAAATCATTAAAATCCAAAAAAAAATATTTGTTAGATTTCAAGAAATGGAAGCATTGGTAGAATAAGATATGTACTATGCATTGACTGAGTGGACCATAACATAGAGCATTCCCAATTTGTTCATTTTATTCAAATTATAACATTTTCCACAATGTTTAAGGGATATAGAAAAGAAATTCCAAGGGTGGATACCTTCTATGAATCACTTTGCATTTGGTTGAGGTTCCTTATTTCCGATGGTGAACACTATGGCATGTCAACATTCACGAGTGGTTGGGAATTCCACTTGCCAATTTACAACTAATGGTTGGGATACCACTAGGCCAAACCTCTATTGGGCAGGAAGCTGATAGTTGGACATGAAATTCCCTTCTTACTGGTAGTGATAACACACTGGATTCTCTGAGCGACATTTTCCAAGATGCCTCCTCCTACAATTAGAGAACCTCAAGGGACCCTTACGGTGTGAACTTCATTGGAAGGATTTATTCCTCCTCTTCCTCTATCTTCATTGCATTTGTTGACTTGTGCCTACCTTCCATCATTTGTTGGCATACAAATGCCTTTATTGAACCATGAATATCCAATGGGTGGGTTCTTAGAGGGCATGATAGTTTTCTCCATTATCAAGATAAAGTTGAGTGCCTCAATGAAGCTCTGGGGTTTCTTGCCATGACATGGGGTTAATTGGGGGTGCAAGAACTCAAAGAAGTTATCCATGCATCACTCCTCAGTTAGCATCTAGGAAAATGTTCTAAGAGTGTAAAATTCATCATGTAGTTTGCCACTTTCATGTCATCCTAGTAAACGAGCATGAATTGCTTCTCCTTTTCCTTTAGTGGCATCAAGGATAAAACTTGCGTGGAAATAGTTCAAGTCCTCCTAGACCATAGGGAGAACTAGTATATTTAGTTGTCTAGATCCCACCAAACCTTTGTATCTCTTCCAAAAATGTGGTCGACAAAGATGATATTCCAATTCGGTTGCACCTTTAGGACACAAAAATCATTATCTACAACCAATATCCATGCATTCATTTATCCACTACCTTGATCTTGTGTTCTCTCTAGAACTTATCCATATCCAACTTGATGAAGCTAAGCATGGTGGCCCCAAAATGAGGGTGTACATGATGGGGAGCAACATTCTTTTCGATGGATATGCCTCTAAGGGTTAAGGCATTGATGGCATATGTCACCAGCTTCTCTTGCTCTGACCAAATCATTTCATGAGTTGTTGACCAAAGCATGCTTAGAGGTAGGGTCAGGACCCTAATATGGGTTGGGGTGTCCCTCAAGAATTGGTCCAACTTCAAGGTTGATACCTTCATCAGGGTTTTAGCTACCAAAGGGGTTGGGGATGCCCTCAGGTTAGGACCTCCCTTTCCAAAGGTCTCCTCTAACTTCTTCCTCTTTTGGGAGGATTCACCATCCATGTATATCCTCCTCCTTTCTTGGGAATTCTTCTTCTTGTGAGGAGTTTTTCTTTCCTGATTGTCCCAGGGAATGTCAATGGTGATCACGGTGGTCTTGTAGTGGGTCTTACTATGTCACATTAATGTTTTTACCTTCATGTTCTTTTATGACAATAAAAGAGACATGACTTATATTAGTGATATCTTGTTTACATGCGCTAATAATTATTTGTAAAATTATACCTTAACCCTAAATGTCTAAACCCTAGTTCAGAGAAGAGAAATTCTGAATGAGTCCTTGGGGTTTTTGGGGAAGCATGGGGTGAAGAAAGAGATGAACATGAGATGAGAAAAATTTATATGTATTTTATTTTGGGAAAAACCATAGGATTTGACCATTTGGGATTCACAGAGCCCCGACAGTCCACATAAACCAACTAGCAGTGCAGAGGAAAATATTGCCAACCCCCAATTTGGGATCCTTTCTAGGCACCATTGCCCATGGATAATGCCCTAATAATAGCCTTTGGTTCTAAGGAATTGTTTATAATTACTAATTATTTAGGGATAAATACCAAACATTGGCTTTGATACCAAATATAATGATATCTCAAAATACGGGTAACCTAGAGTATTAGGGACTGTCAATTTTCTAGAAACTAACAAATTACCAATATTAGTTTAAAATTTTTATTGAATGGAAAAGAATTTGACAACAATTTAAAGATAGATCTCCAGAAAGAAGTTGCATCAATAAAAAATAGAAACTATGTAAGAAATGAAATAACTATCTATCTAATTGTTTACTAGTCTTTATCCATGTGTTCATTTAGTTCCATCTCTAGGATATCCATGCTTTTAGATAATGAATACATATTATTAAAATACAAACAAACAAATACATGAATCAATATATTGTTTTAATCTATACTTGGTGAAACCAAAATTTGCAAATAGGTGTAACAATATTAATCAATCATAATAAAAAATTATTATCAAATACTCAAACTTGAATTCTATGTATAGCTTACTAACCCATAATTACCTCATTCCATTGGGTACATTTAACCCTAACTCCATTTATTAGATATTTAGGGATTGGTCCAACATTGGAAATAGGGTGACTATTCATCATTGGATTTGGTCACATGTACAACATTAGTGATAATCACTTCCTCCACATAGAATTTGCTACAAGTAAAACCTCCTTCAATTACCCCTTAGAGATTTCATAATGGGTTTAGGAAATTATAATTATTATTGATGATACACATATGGCCTTATAGTGTGGATGAAGTAAATAGACATCCAAAGGTTTAGTTGCAAAACATTAGGAATACCTCAAAAAATTTGAGAATTGGATGTGAGTGAGTAATTATAAATAGCCACATATATTTTCTCTAAGGTGACTAAAGATCTAACTAGATAGGTTCAACTAATCAACCAAAAAACTAGTGAACTTGAAATTAGAGTTTAAAACCAAGTTATTACTTTTAGGTTCCCAACATAATACCTAAATCTGACTTGGGTCCTATGGTAGGGATTTGGGTCAGATTAGGGTTACATTAGGGTAGATATTACAAACCCTATTTGTCACATTTTAACACTCTAAGGTTTCAAAAACCATAATTTGACATTATATGAAACCTACATCCTTGATCAGATCTGATTATATCTCATCATCAACTTAGATCAGATTTCATAAATTAAAAATAACCAAGAAAGATTTGAACATTTGAATTTCTTGAATTTAGGGTTTATATTTATTCAATATTATCAAAGTATGCATTATAATATACCTTTTTAATCTGAGTGAGAATTAATCCTTGAACCCATTTTATTAGATTCTACATGTTTTTTTGATCATTTTCAAATATATATTTTCTATAAATGGAGTGACTCTATAGTTTCTAGATTTATTACAAGTTAATGTTCAACCAGTCAATCAAAGTCTAATATGTCATCTTGATGTACAGTCATACAATATGACACGAATAGATTTAAATCTCGAGGAGATGACCTATTTTCCCATTATGCTATGAAATTTATGTCACACAGATTGAGGAAAAACCAGTGCAATCCTCTATGGGATTGTTCCTCCCATACCAACCCAAGCTAGAAGTCAACCATGGGTTCAATCCATGCTTGGCTCTTCTGCTGGGGGATTGAAAACCTTGGATGTGGGTTCCATTACCTATTGGGGAAAGTATAGGCACCCTATTTATAGAATGGGGTTGAGGATAGAAGTTCCATGATCTAATCCTAAATACATGGGCTTGTTGATGATTTGGGAATTATTGCATCCAACAATGATAAACTATAGGATTTATCTCTTTGGCTTCATCATCATCTTCCCATTCCAATGGGACAACTTTTAGGGTAAGAGTTTGAGAGGTAAACAATATTGGATAAGGAGTGGGTATGAGTTGTGCAAGCCTCATCTCGAGAGGTGGATGACGATGAAGAAATCATTATATCACATGGATTTACGACGAAAAAACTGATGAGGCCATGGAGAAGATACCCAAGTGGGATGATGAGGTGGAAAGGGAGGAGGCAGTTGCAGCTATGTGGACAATCTGGCGGTGTAGGAATGCATGAACCTTCTCAGACGAAGTACTGAATCATAATTAACTCTTCACAAGTAGTTGGCGGTCATCAGAGACAATGGGAACAAACGAAGGAGACAAGGAATAAGGGAGATAGAGAGGCATGCGGGTCAACCTGACAAATGGAGGACCCCAATGGTGGAGAAATAAAAGTAAACGTAGATGCAACCAGATGAGAGGACAATGAGGCTGCAGTAGGGATGGTGGCAAGGAATAGAAAAGGATGGATGCTAGCTATGGTAGGGAAAAATCTTAGACCTTGCACTGGAGCAACGATGGCGGAAGCTCTTGGTGTGAGAGAAGCATTAAGGTGGGCAGTCGAGCACGGGTACAAAAAGATAGCAGTGGAAATCGATGCACTAGTGGTGATCCATGTAGTAAAAGAGGTGGACATCTAGAGAGATCATCGAATTCTCGGGAAGGACATCTCTCATCTGGTAGTTTTTTATTTCAATTCTTTAACTTTTGTTTTTCGTAGTGTCAACAATGTAGCTCACGCTATAGCTAGTATAGCTCGTAGGGAGTCAAGTTGTAGTTTTTCTTTCATGCAATCTTTCCCTTCTAGCATTGTAAACTTGGTTAAGGCCGATCTAGCCACCTTAGTAGTTTGATGAGGGAACCCCATCTTGGGGTTTCCCTCATCCTTCCCTAAAAAAATGTCTCACTTACATGGACTTTAGGATAGACATACAATTTAAGTTTTATTTAAGTCCAATTACTGTTGGATAATTCTCAATTTTGCTAATTCTTGTAAAAATATAGAGACTTCTAGGATTATTCAATTGATTCAAAAATTTTACAAAATCCTTATCCCAACTTTATATAGGCTTTTGCAAAAATTTGAAAAAGAAATACCACAGATAAATATCTTTAACTTTGCTTCAAATTTTTTTTAACTTAATTACCTAGGCCACATATAAGATTATTAACCATTCAAACATGGCACTTATCTATATTT
The DNA here is from genome assembly GCA_963693085.1 of Alisma plantago-aquatica. Classification (NCBI taxonomy): domain Eukaryota; kingdom Viridiplantae; phylum Streptophyta; class Magnoliopsida; order Alismatales; family Alismataceae; genus Alisma; species Alisma plantago-aquatica. The sequence continues at coordinate 576,872,832 of OY856409.1, read as the reverse complement.
AAATATGATCCCACATTGGGTTATAGGTAGTTCCCAACTAATCCAGTTGGTTTCCCTAAACTTTATATTCAAGGTAACTAGTGTATTCATCATGCATTGTTAATCTTGGAATACTCTAAATTGTTGGAATTTCCTTCATATTTTCATTCACCAACACTTTATGTATTATTAAAATAAAACAAAAGCATGAAATTATTTTAAATTTGGATAATTTTCATTCACAAACAAACTTTTCTTAATAAAGACATAAAAATCCACAGTTTTCATACTAACCCTATTTGATACTTCAATTGCACACACATATAGAAAATGCACAAAAAATTGGATTATAATAATTATACACACATCATACATCTCACGATCATATCCCATGGAAAAGACCTTGCGTTCAAAGATAAGAAGTTCTTCATGCTTACACTATGAAAATTACTAGATATATTTTGTGATAGGTATCTCTTTTCTCCATTTCATTGTTTCCACATTACTTTTTTCAGGTGTGTATTTTTTGAACTAATTCCATTTCTATCAGTGTTTATTCTACTCATTCACTTTCAACTTATGTCCCAATAGACACATATATAATAAGAATTTATCTATTCTATATGCAAGAGTATCTTTGAAGCTAGTGGTATAACAAAAGTAACAAATACACGAATACTTATTTTATTTTAATGACGTATGACTTTTAGATTTTTATTTCTAATGTTTTTGGGGTCTTTAAATTTTAACATATGGATGGTACACTAATTATTTTAACTTAATGTAAAGACATGGTAGGTAAGGATATGAAAATTATAAATTTTAAGTTTTAATGATTATAAAGTGTGTATCTTATGTAGAGTCCATAGTGTTGATATGGTATCATTTAATCTGTAATGTCTCTAAAACTAATGGCATAACATATCAACTTGGTTTACGTGGTTCATAGAATCTAAGTATCAAGACCAAGAAAAGATGCAACCCAACATTATATTGATAACACAATCATTTACACAAGCCTTCCTTAAAAACCAAATTGTACATATGTCTACATCACCCATAGGTCAAGAAAAATTATTAAAAAAGAAAACCAATTGTGGCCTGGTATTACTTCCACAGTCTTTCAAGATAATCTACAACAAGACACACGCATACACCTGCATCCAAAAAATTAACCTATGTCAATCAAGCTTTTCCATAGACAAAATGGGATCAAGATAGTTAGACAATTGCTAAAATCGAAAATAGAAAGTAAAAAGATAGTAGGCAAGACACTTAAAAGAGAACTATATTCTTGGCCACTTATTTAAATGGTAATTTTAGATATTTTAGACTGACATTGAGGAGTACATTGAAACATAAATAATAAATATTGTTACTTTGTGCTTTTTAGATAAAGATTAAGAAATGGGAGACCTTATTCTGAAAATGTGTTCAACTACAACTCTTAGAGAAGGTGCCAATTCACCGTGGGCAATTGTCCTGCAACTAGAAAAGAACTTGTTTAGCCAATAATTTAGTCCATTCGAGTTACCAAATCACCAATAAGTACCCTAGCACACCACCAACCACCTATGCACACTGCATGCTCTATATAATGGATTAGTTTACCACATGTAGACACCATTTTCCTTTCCAAAAATAGAAGAGGGTGCTCATTCCAAAAACTTCCACTTGGAGTATCATTAACTATCATGTTTAATCCTTACAAGAGATTATTCCCCATTACTAACATGATCATACATGACTCTAGATGACCAACCCAAGCATGTGATTGAGAATGGTAGAGCATTATACTCACCCATTCCTCACTCCAATAAACATAGATCTAGATCCTAAATGTATAAATCCCCAAAACATACATGTTGACTCTATTACCAAAAAATATCCAAATATGATATTTAAAATCAAAAGGACATCATCAAAGATACACAACTCGATTTTATGTCTAGTTAGAGGTAATGAGGTCAAACTGTAGCCATTAATAAATGAATCAATAGATGAATATTTCTCTATGACAACCAAACATGTAGATTTAAGATTTTTAATCAGACATCTCTATCGAGGAGCACACAAGAAGTTAGTAAGTTCAGCCATGTAAACATGGAACCAATTTGCTAACATTTCCTCTCTACTGGATACATGCATTAATGAAAAAACCTCATAGTCACCTTAGAAATGTTTGATTAAATTTCACTTTTCAACAATATCAAATGGTTCAATTAATATGGATAAATAAAATAGAATGAAATAGAAAAGAATAGAACAACAATGCACAAAGGAATGCTTATTTATCAACTATAATCCTAACTCAATTTTGAATCATATTAGGGAAAAGTATATGGAAGACCTTAGGTTAATGAAAGTAAATAGACAAATAGTCATATTTTTATTATTAATAGAACGTTATAGTTGATCATTTATTCATTCTTAAATAAATCATAGGAAGTATACATTTACTCCTACTAAATTTACCAAACCATACTAAGCCATTATTTTTATTTATGATGATACAATAGATTATGATAAGAATAAATACCTCATTAAACAATAATTAACCATTATAAACCATAATCATTATTCATGTTTAATTAAGATATTATTATAAGGAGTGAGGGCCACACATTTCCTAAAGTGTGATGCTGGAATTGGTTAAAGATAGAGACATAAGATCAAATTTCAAAAGTGTTTTGACAGAATTTCTAGTTTACAATAGATTATTATCAAAAGAGAGAGTCTAAGGTCAAGGGGAGATATATAGTTAATATTTCAAAATGAAATTGAGGAATCACATGTAGGGCCAAGCCTTTGTAGATGATATCCTATGCAGACCAACTCTCTTATTCAACATCTTTCCCAAGAAAATTTCTTTTTAGTGGTGGATGAGGGAACAATTTATGGTTTCTAAAGAGAGGCAGAGGGATTACATTCATTGTTAGATTACACATGCATGCAGATGTGTCACCATCTTATATTTATTAATCGTTAGTTGAAAAATGGTAGGATATGTGTCAAACAATAGGATGTGACAAATGTTTAAGAGAGGAGCATGAACATAACCTATTTTCTTGATCAAGTAGTGTTCTTGCAAAACCTACCTACTTGACACCAATATGCATGATGCATAAGAATCTTGCTTGACACATATCTACCTGCTTGTGTGTTTACCAACTAAATTGTTATTTTAAAAAAATGACAAAAAAGGATGTATTTATGTTTACAATCGATAAAAGATTTGAAATCAATCATAGTACATTATTTTAGTATTATATTTTACTAACACATTTCCAATGAAGCTTCGATTTCTAAATAGCACTAACTAAGAAGTTTTTATTCAAGAACACTTAAGAATATTATATCTTTGGTCTCTATTCACATTGAAGTGGACCCCTCTCAATTTAAAGGTGAGGCACATGGGTCTAAAGGTGGTTGAGTGGTTTCTAGATACAATAAATGTGGCTAGGAATACAATGATACCAACTTGAAACAAATATCTCCAATAATACCAATTGGAAATGGGGTAAAAGTAATTAACCGAATAATATATACCCATATTTTATTAGTTCAAGAACCAAATAAGAATATAAGACTGTTTGACAAATAATCCAATATACTCATAAATTGAAAAATTCTTATTTGGGTAATAGAATATAACAAATTCCTAAATGATGTTAATATACAAAAAAGAATGATTGTAGGATCATCTGTCTTTCAGATTTGTAGATCCTTAGAAGAATTTACAGAGCACATATTCTTGATTTGCCCCTTCACAAGATATCTTTGGGACACCTTTTTAATAAAAAAATCAAACTGCAAATAACTTATCAAGAACACTATGCCATATTATCTAAGCCAAAACCATGTAATATTTCTACGTATATTTAAAGGTTATTGATGACATAATCCTATGAACAATCTGGAGAGAAAGAAGTTACATAAAAAATACAAACAAAATTTAACATATGGATTTTCTTTTCAATGATGTTCTTATTTTATAAAATATTCAACATGCATATGACATTCACCTTGGAGCAATTATTAGATTAGTAAAAGAAACACATCTTATGAGCTTTATAGAGAAAGAGAACTATCAAAGAACATTCTCCATTGAACAAATTATCAAAGATGACAATGAAGACTAATTATAGGCTCAATTTTATCATTTTACAAGATATCCTCGAGGCTTGTTATGGGGTTCCTCCACCTATGTTTTAAAAGTTTTTAGTAATCGTACTACTCTACCTTATGATTATAGTAGTTTTGGAACCTAATGATTAAGAATGCTATCTTTCTTTTTCTTAGAATCTTTTCTTTTCATGTCCAATTTTGCAGTTGTTATTTTGGACATATATGTCAATGAAATTGCCTTATTATTAGAAAAGAAAATGGTCTAGGCTAGCCCAAGATCTCATTTTATCAATTTTTTTATTTGTGAATATTATTTTTCACATGGTTAGGTTTGATATGTCATATTAGGGTGCTAAGTATTTATATGAAAGTTTCATACCATGATAAGAATATGTCGACAAAAAAATATGTAGTAGTAAGTCAGTCTTAATGAGAGAGTAAATCATGAGGAGGAACTCCTTTAGAAAAACCATCCAAAGATTTTGGCAAGATATAATAACAACTATGGAGTAGAACCCCTCTAGTTGTGGAGCCTCATATCGACCTTTTTAAGGTTTTGAAGACTCAATAATTTAGGAATGGAGAAGGCATGTTCCCGGTATTTTTATTGTCATTTTCGACTTATAAGAACCTGAGATTTAGATCGGTTGGGGCTGTTGCGATGGTGTGACAAGGTAAATGGGTTTAAACTTGCGGAACCTATAAGACATTCATGTGAGCATCATAAAAAATCATACCAAAACTATCTTGTTGTGTTTTGTAATTACTTTTAAAAGTTTGATAATTTATATAGTGATATCATAAAAAGTTCATAACTAGTTTAATTGTGTCATCTATAGAGAGGTTGACATTGACACTACAAGATAACCAAATGTCCTTGGCAAAGTCACATTGGAAAAAGATGCATATGGTATTTTTTGCATGTTTCCAACAAAGCATACAGGAGAAGGGACTATGTATCTTATGATTATGTAAGCTAGGGTTGAGAGGGAGTGCATAACCACACAACCACCATAAAAAAGTAGATATTGGAATGATTTTTTATATTCCAAAAGGATTTTGTAAACTTTTTGCAATATCTCCTAAAGGAGAGAAATTTGTAAATACTTTTTGATGGTGAAGGGAAAACCATATATCCATAATACATACAATATTTTTTATGGGTAAGGATACAATTTCCCATTTCTAGATGAAAGGTGTGATAAGTTTCAGCGGATATATCTAGATAGAGTGTTAGAATAGTTATTATTTGATAATTTTTGTGGTTTTTTGTAGTGATATCTGTGGCTAAACATGAGAGTTGGTGATCAACATTTTGTGACCAATTTATAAATTAAAAATTTATCACACATCAGTCAGGGACAAAAAATCATACTAGACGAGAGTGCAAACTTGTATTTAGTCTGATAAAATACATTGTTCTCTATGATGTTAAACACAAAACTACCAAAAGAGGAGGTGAAAGTTATCCTTAGATGAAAATAAGTTTTATATTGATTCACACAAGGCATATGTTAATGTAATTTGTAATAGAATAGATTATCAAATAGATTACATAGTAAAAAATGGTGGTACACTTTGTTGATTGCTCAAAAAACTTATTTCTGCAAAAAATATTCATTTAAGAAAGTTGAATATAACCTCTTCTTATTTGACATTGCATAAATAAACATTAATTGTATTCACAACCCTTCTAGAGATTGATTTGGTGTCTGAGAGGATCTTCAAGGAAATCCCATGAGTCTTGAATAGTGGGGGTGGTTCTTATTAGACACCTAAAGCTTGAAGCATAAAACTAACCAAGTCTCTTTAATGGCTTAACCAATATGTACTTGAAGAGGCATATGAATTTCTTACTTTAAGGTATTTTATATAATATTTGGAATATGATGATCTGTCCATACCTTACTCTAATGATGGATCTTGAAATTTCATATGCGGATGAGGTTAGACGTGCTATGCTAAAGGATGGTGATATTGATATGCTTTATAGTATCCTTTCTTGTAGTGAATTTCATAGATATTTCTCATACGGTACAACTTATGATATATGGAGAAAGCTTTCCATGAGAAGGGGTCACTAAGAAAGTGTGGATACTAAGTTACATATACTTCCCCATAAAATGGAGTTATATTTCATTAAAACTATGACATGATTTATGAAATATACTCTGTATTTACTTTAGTATCTTTAAATATCTTATAATTTATTATAATGAAAAAGAACTAGTTCTAAATAGTTTCATTCTCTGTCCCTTAAGTTTGAAAAGAATATTACTATTAAAGAAACATATGAGATAAATATCCAAGAGAGTAGTGAGTAAGATGAGGAAGACAATCATTCTAAGGAAATGAGAATTTTCCTTAGAGCAAGGGTTTCAAATTAAGTGTACTCTACATCTAGTAGAAATCAAGTACAACACAAGATAAGAACTCAAAAGGTAAGAAACAAATAAATTATTACCTTTGAAAATTTTATAGATCTTCCTCTAGTAGATGACATACTTGCAGGAAAAGGGGACATGGGAAAGATGGTTTCCATAAAAATAATAAGAAGTCAAAAGATAAAAAGAAGGCCTATCATGCTTTGTTGTATTCTTCTTCGAACATGGGAGAAAATCAAGAACCTGAAGGAGCTTTCCAAAAATTTGTAGAATGCCTCATTCTCAAACATATGAAAATGATGAATAAGACGGGAAAGAAGCACAACATCCAAGTAATGATGATATGGTATATATTACAATTTATTCCAAAGCTGAACTAATTTAACTTGTTGAATGTACTTTGTAAAAGGTTTAAATTTGAAGAAAGGGAAAATGAAATAGTTATAGTTGTTGTTTTATTAAATTGAGAACTTAATGAATTTAATAATTAATAGCCTACTATAAATATTTATTATTTATTTTGTTCCGTTAACTATTCTCTACAATTTCATGCTTATACTCTTAGAGAAAATATATGTATAGATAAACAACATATTTTCTCATAATGGTTATGACGTTATTGTTCTTGACCATAATGAATTTATGGATAGCATGTCTATCATTGATAACAATCTTACTAGTAAAAAGTCTTTGCTTCCTACCAAGAAAAATTATAAACTCAAAAGTTCTTAAAAGGGCTTTTACAATATTAACATGGTGTACAAATTCTTTGTATTCACCTTATTGACATGTTAGTATGAGTAGTCTCTAACATGTTCTTATAAATGAGAAACCATAAGAGGAAAAAAAGGCCCATTATTGTGAGATCCTATTTTAGTATTTCTTTCTCCATTAATCATGTTCAAAGAATTTCATATGGAATCTTTGGCAACTATTTCTTCTCATACTCATATTAAAAGAAATTCGTACATTGTTTAAGTTTGAAGAACCTATGTTAGTTGATATAGTGTCTGCTCATGATATTTATTGGACATTTTTTGTTGTTGTGGTGTCTCTATATTTACATATTTCAATTAGTTTAAATCTATTTTTTCTTCTTTTGCTTGAGGTTGTGATTTCTTTTGAATGATTTTTTTTCCAACAAATTCCATCTCTGTCAGAGTGTAGTTTAACCTAATGCGGATTTGAGCAAAGTGAAGTTTGACTAAAATTTTATCTATCACTTACTAATTTTCCATATTATGAATTTTTCATTATAATTATGTTGTTCATATCAATGATATTTGAAGTAAGAAATGACTCATTTTTCATATTTTTATGAGTTTTAATTTATACTTTATTCCTCTTGTTTCATGGTTCTTTGGTCTAATATCCTATTTTTATTCTTTTGTTAGTTGGTAGCTCAATTTATGATACATAATGTGTTATCTTTATGAGCATATGTCTTTTATGTAATCTTTTTGTCAAAAGTGGACTTAACAAACATTAGAATTGATGGACAGTCTCATTGTACAAATTTTTGCCCTTAATGAAAACTCTTAACAATAGCGGGCTTCAATATCCTTCTATTTTTAAGGGAAATATTCTTACATTATTCCTTGATTCATTGTTCCTTTTTGTATATATATTTTATTTAATTTTATTGGTATATATCCTCTTTTTCAATCATATGTTTTCCCTTTCTATACGTTCTTCCATTTAGGGGGAGTTTGGTGTGTGTGTCATCCCTTTTCCTTAAATAAAGGGGATACAAATACATGTGAAATATGCTCTAGTTTACAAAAACTAGAGGTATTAAAACCATATTTTAGTAATTTCAAATTTATCTAGTGAATTTTTTTCCAACAATAAAAAGGGGGAGGAGTTTGTCTTTTTAGAATATGACTACATCATTTTTTAATGATGAATATATTTTCCACTTCATATAATAACTTGTTTTTAAAGTATTTGTGGTGACAAACTTAAAGTAGATCAAAATAAGAAGTTCTTGCTGAATTCATCATGTTTTGTGATTGTAAATCAAGGTGTACCTAGTTCCATGACTTGGAAATATGTAATTAAACATATTTTTAGAACTCATGTAATAAAAAAATAGTGAACGCTCAAAAACCTCCTAAATCCAATTTTGCAATGGTATACACCAATTAGAATATTTCAATTTTATTCAAAAATATGTTCAAACCATTTTCTTAAAATTAGGAAATCACTAGACTTACCATATTGTTGTTGAACTGTACTTTGAAAGACCTAATCATAGTACTTTTAGGTGGTGTGCAACTAGCTACTTTTTAATCCTGCCAATACTCCTACAATGGATAATTGAGAACTTATCTTGTGTGAAACACTATCAACAATAATCTACTCTTCCTAAGTGTTTCTTATATATATAAGTTTATTTGGAAAGCCCAAAACCCACTTAAACTAATTACTTCTATTTATGATTCAATTTTTCTTAGAATATTAGTTTACAATTCCTAGACGCTTCTAGATAAGCCTATTTCTAGTCTACCTTTAGTGTCATGTTTCACCAATTCTTCCTTGCCTATACTCATGTGGAACTTTTCCATCACTTTTTAATTAAATTTTTCCTTAAAATATTTGTCATATTGTTGTACTTTAATTTCTTTTTTCTTCTTCTTCCCTATCTGATTCAAGTCTTTGGATCGACTATTTTCAAGAATAATTTTTCTGACTATGATAGGATGAATGACAATGAATTACAATGGTCCTCATCTACAACCCATAAAGAAGAGGAGGTAAAATGATACTTAAGTCAAAAGGAGGTTGATATTGATCCATATAATAAATTGGCAATTATAATTTGTATATGTATATAAAAAGTAATAAATTACAAGTTTATAATCCTTTTTATGAACTATTAGGTACTAGAGCTACATATTTGTCAGATGAAACTGCCTATACATCATTATGCCTTTTGTGTTGCTTGTTTATTGTTAACTTAACTCCATTTTGTTGTAGATATTCTTTTAATCAACTTGCAACTAAATTCTTTGTGATTAACATTGCATAAATCATAACTAGCTCCATTCACCCCTAAAGAATTTCAATTAGTGTGTTGGGATAACAGATGTGTACTAATATAAGCAAACTATATGTCAAGTGGAGTAGTCAGAGATATTCAAGTTTGGGTTTTTGGGTATGTTTCACATTATATGGTTAGTTTTCGTAGCTCACAAAGAAGTTTTGATTAGCCTTAGTCTATATTTCCATTTCGGTGGAATTCACATTTAGGGTTGATGGTTTATATTAACGTTGGTGTTAGATTGCCATAAATACAATATTAAAGCTAGTGTTTTTGTTTGTACATGGCCTAGGAATGTCTTTTACTTGGTTTCTTTATGGAATAAAAATGGATCAAATCTAGAGTTTGTGTTTATAGAGTATGCAATATATCTAGGATTAGGTTGATGGTGGATAGTTGGACATTTTTCACCTTTATTGAATTTATTTTAAAAACTTCTATAAGGTTGGAGTGAATTTTTAGTTCCCTATACAATGATAGCTAATAATCATGATTTATTATTTCTTTTTCCGAAACCTAGATATTAGATTTTATTTACTCCACTCTCTAGTGTGATTTAAATGTCATCTATATTAACCCTAGGGATAACCTCTAGCCAATTAGGTAGAATAGAATGAAAAACAATTGATGAGCCAGTGGCAAGTGTATGGTTGGCTATTAAATTTGCTGAGCAATTGTATCTGCTAGGTAGGTAGTGCCGTTTATGGAAGGGGTCTCCTTTAGTAAGGAGATGTGTTCTTCTAACATGTGGCTTAAATTTTTTTGAGGTGTCAGGGGCCTATTAAGTATCTTAACAACTTGTTGAGAGTATGAGAGGACAAAGAAGGATGTCCAGCAATGGTCTTGCAAACTTCTAAAGCATGGAAAATCGCCTAGATTTCAACTTTTAGGGTGGAATTGGCTGAGACCAGACTACCTTAGCCATATAAGGTAGCGCCAACGTCACTGAGGGTGTAGACACCTATGGTAGTTCTGGATGTCTCCTGATGGAAGGTTGTGTTGCCTAGTAGGTAGCATTCCTGCCTAGTCACCATGCATCTATGAGGTAGTATATCCAAGTAGTTTATGCAAGGGATATGGTGGTAGGCTTAAAATCATCGTCGTTAGCCACTGAATGAAGCTAGCATGGGTAGTTGCGGATATTGGCTTGTAGTTGTGAATAAACTCATTGCAACATTGCCAGATATGACAACAAGCAATGACATGTAGAGTCTGTGCATCAAGGTCGTTATCCCGTTCCTTGATACAATATGATATCTAGTTATCCTCAGTTGGCTTGACATGATAATAGTGAACTGGTAGCAAGGACCATATGGCCATACTTCGGCGGCAGTCTCATAGAGCATGTATAAGGGTATCATGCTCATTGTTATAAACATTGCAGATCTCCAATACATCAATGTGATGGTTTTTTTCTCAGAGTTTGTGAGGAGGGCTTTGTGCTGAAGTAGCCAAAGGAACACCTTTAGTCGCACCAGGAGATTCGAGGTCTAGATCCATTTACAACTACATTTGAGTTGTCGTCTCCTTATCCTAACTCACCAAATGATAGGCTGAGTGCATGGAGAAGTCTTCTAGGGGTTCTAGGGACCATGACCAGGTACCATCCCCTGAGAGGTGACATGGTAGGGGTGGTGGTGATCCCATTCCAACATTCTGGGGGGGGGGATTATTATGAATAAAGTCTCAATCCAATTCTCCATCTTGTTGTGTCATGGAGCTAACCACAAGGTCCTATAACTCTTCAGGAATATGCCATCCTAGCACAAGGTCAGTCACCGATTTCCCTCTAATCTAATGATCACTCCATACATTTGTACTGGTGCCATTGTTGATAACTTGCTAAGGAGGTTGACGTTGCTAATGTGGCACTTAATGAAGCTCCATGTTGAGGAAGATGGACATGCAATAAAGGAGGATCCCCAAATATATTTATCCTTCATTACCTTAACCCATAGTTTCGATGGTTCATTAAGAAATACCCATATATTCTTAAGTACCATATCATGATTTTGGTCACTGGCATCCTTGATGCCTATACCACCATTATCTTTATGGGTGGATGGTTTCTTCCATGATACAAGGGGAGCTTCTTGTTATCACCACATCTAGATAGATGAAGTTGCTGATATGTTTGTTGATGTCATCACACAATTATAAAGAAAACTTGACCAATTGCATCGTGTATGTAGGGATCGTCTGGAGGGTGGATTTAGCAAGTGTAATCTAAACGACTAGGGATATATGTTTCATGCTCCAACTGTTGAGATGCTTCTGAATAGATGCAATGAGGTGCCAATGAGTGGTTTTATTTAGACAATGGTGGAGGATTGGAACCCCAAGATAGCGCTCGAGGTCATCAATCCAATTGAAACTCTTCTTCCTGCTAATGGAATGGATTTCTGAGTGTGGTGTTCTATAAGAGAAGTAATATCTTGACTTCTTCTTGGATATAAGCTGTCCTGGCACTTGAGAGAAATATTTGAGTATTTATATTACAACTTTACCTTGTGTGGTCGATGCCTCCCCCATGAGGATAATGTCATCTATAAAGAATACATGGGATAACTGAATGCCTCCCCTAGAGGCTGACATTGGGTTCCATGATCTGGTTGTGACTGCAATAGCAATGACCTGACTTAGTCACTCCATATTCATTACAAAAATGTATGGGCCGATCAGGTCTCCCTGTCGCGTGCCTTGAGAAGTATTCAAAGGTGCTAGCAGTGTACCTTGAATGCAAGTATCGTCGAAGCTAACGATCTACATAATAAGAGTACATAGTTTATCTGGCATGCCATCTCTCTTGAGGATGTCATGGATGAATTCTTTGTTCATACTATCAAGTTTAATGCACATTGTACGCTTCCTGATGGTCTAACATTTCATTGAATGGATAACCTCTTAGACTAGGAGGATATTGTCACTGATGTGTCACCCAGGGATGAAGATGGATTGGGTTTGAGCTATCCAGTCATCAAGGTAAGGCTTGATTCATTCAATGATCACCTTTGAGATAAGTTTGAAACAACTATTGTTAAGCGATATAGGGAAAGAGTCACTACATTGCTGAGGGGCATCAAATTTTGGGATGAGCACCATATACAAATTTGTAAGAGAGATAGGCATTTTTTCACTAGACTAGACCTCACAGACAGTGTGGATGACTTAGGTTCCCACCCTGCTCCATTTTTTTTGAATGAAGTCCGTGTATATGCCATCAGGGACCAACTCTTTGAGTGGTGCCATCTAGAAGACGATGCGTCAGATTTCCTCCACACCAGGGATAGATGACATGTAGGTGTGGATGTCGTCCTTCTCTCCAGGGAAGTGGCCAGTATAGCATTGTACGGTAACATGATCCGATTCTTGTTATTGTGTCATGAGATTCCTAAAATTGCAAAGGAGCAGTTGTTGAATGTCATTAACATGGGTTGTCCATGTACTGTCATCGTTCTTTGGTCTTGTGATATTATTATGATAATGTCTGGATTTGACATTTGACTAGTAGAATTTGGTATTACTGTCTCCAAATTGCACCCAGTCAATATGGTCACACAGTTGCCATCTTCCTCCTTCTTTAGCAGTATTTGGTGATACTTCTCCTATAGAGGGATGGATGGGTCATCAAAAAGTGGGGAATTTAGAAGTTGGGATGATACATGACATTTGGTGATGCAAGCGAGTAAATTATTTTTTTCCTTCTGTTACTTGGTGATTCGATTAGTGTCCCACTTGATAGCATTAGGTTTGAAATCCTAGAGTGTGTCTTGGAAATTCTTGTCTACTGGTCGTTTTGTAAAGAGTTTGAAGTGAAATTCAAGGATGAGGTTCTAGCATGCCCTGGTTCTGAAGGAATGCCTACGTGGATCTTTGTTCCCACAAGATACCCAAAGCAGATTGTATTTGGAATACAACCTACGAAGCATAAAGACAGAGGTTGTGTCAAACTTGGAAAGCCACTGAGAGTTAGTGAGAGCCCATTCTAGTTTTTTTGAACAAGTTTAAATGTTTGAAGGTGAAGAGAGGTCCTTGAGATCTTAGGTCAACAAGGCTTGTGTTGAGCAGTGTCTCATTGAATCTAGAATTGGAGTATTTGCCAAAATATTTATCCCCTTTCTTCTCGTTGATTTTTAGTATGGTGTGAAAGTCACCCATCACCACCCAATCATCATTATGGATTGTTGGGTTTTTAGGGGAGGTAGAGAATGCAGCAGAAACAAAATTTTTTCTTCTCCCCGAACCCAGTATAAATAAATCGCGTCAACGTCTATACAGTAGGAAGGATGGTTTGTAGAGACATTCCTTGTCCCGAGGCTTTCTCACCGAAGTTACCTCACAGCTTGCATGGTCTTCACCTCCAGTCTTGGAAGGTGTCTGTGCAGCTCCTGATCTCACCGAGACTGTCGGGATTCACAGCTATCTTCCGAGCGGCAGAAGTCTCCCGCCTCTACAGTAGTCCACACGGACCACCTAGAACTCTGATTGCCTTGTCACAGAAGGCACCAGAAGGAGTCCTACCCTCCTATCAGTGTACTAGTCACCGACACACTCTCTTTCCACCCGTTGCCTTTCTGCAGTTGTCTTTCCCTTGTTGTGCCTCCCTTATCGGGTAGCACTTCCTCGGGCTCTCCTGGTTACCACAACCAGAGAGAACGACAACTTTACAGAGCAACTGGTGTTCTGAGTTGTACTTGAGAAGCCCCCAATACCCCTATATATAGGAGGGTCATGGGACAGGGTTCTCTACCTCAGGTAATGCGAGATTAAAGCAGGAGTAGAAGGGTTCAAGATTTTTCACAAAAACAACTAACTGCGCCAGCTGAACTGATCGTTTCAAGCATGAATCGATCGGTCGGGGACCTGAGTGTGAACCGATCGGTTGGGACACCTGAGCCGATCGGTTCAAGCATGAGCCGATCGGTTCGTGATCTTAGTCCAACTCAAATTTCCTTTCATGTTTGTTTCCAACTAATCAAATATTAGTCCTTGTCTAAATCAAATTTTTACAAGTGAAACTAATATGTATTTTCAAAAAGAGTCTTATGACTTTCCAAACGATCTCGGTTGGTCACACGAATCGACCGGTTCAACAATTGAGCTAATCATTTCATTGACACATGAGTCGACCGACTCACCACTTTCAGCTGATCAGTTCATCAGCTTGAGTCGATCGGTTCAACCCTGTGAGCCGATCGGTTGGGGTAGTAGATTGTGCAAATTAGTTAATTGCAGTTCCAATCAATCTGATACTCTTAATCATCTGGTACAACATCTTGAACACTATGATTTTGAGCTATCAATCAACTGAGTGTTTAATTTAACTACTAAACTCCTTTAGTAATCAATCTAAACATTGTTTGTGGCTAAACTCCTCTTCTAAGTTAAATCCTATGTGTGTGACCCTACAGGCCCATTTCACATTGGCAGTGAAAGTCCATAACACTTATGACTTCACAAGCAAAGAGCGGTGCCTAGTCGCACATCAGTGCTACCCAGGTGAAAAGGAAAGTTGGAGAACAACTTTCAATCTTAAAATCCATGAATGGTGTTGCAACGAATGTATAATTCCTTTGTCACTGATATCCTGAATGAACTCAAGGCATGGAACAATCATCCTTTCAACGTTCATTCACTTTCTTGATCTCAGAGTAGATTGGAGGAGATATGTATGACATCAATATCACATAGTGATTCACACATGTGTGTGCACGCCTATCTCAATCTAAGTCATCAAGTGGCCATGGATATCAAACTCCCTTAGGAGGGACAAATCCCATATCTATCACTCACCCCTCAAAAGCCCCATGTGTCAAAGCCACCCAATCATCACCTTTATAACAACCCATGTTTCAGGACTGCGTTTGATGATGTCAAAGTGTACCCAACGACATGTGTTAAGTGTAGTGATTTTAGGTCAAAGAAACACATTCACCACCATCACTGTGAGAACTGACTGTGACTACCATGTCATGGTTCCATGTGTCAAACTCACGGTGGGTCTGTTCGGTACACTTGTTCTCTAACAAGTACCTATGTGTTTGGTTTGATATCTCCATATCATGACTAATGAGATTCTATCATCAACCAACACCACAATCTAGTCCTGTATGTCATTGTTGT
Organism: Alisma plantago-aquatica; assembly: GCA_963693085.1. NCBI lineage: Eukaryota > Viridiplantae > Streptophyta > Magnoliopsida > Alismatales > Alismataceae > Alisma > Alisma plantago-aquatica. The sequence goes on along the minus strand of OY856409.1, from coordinate 576,857,175 downwards.
CTATCTACCTTCCACAATGACATCTGACTAGGGACATAATAAGAATGTACAAACTCTTAGCATCTGTATGATCTCATCGTTCAGGTCCTGAACCTGAAAGCATATGTCATTGAGTATTGTCATTCTCTAGACATTCAATATGTTCTATCACTATCTCATATGACTGAACCAGAAAGAATTGAAAGCTTGCCTTTGATGCTTATCAAATCAATCTTAATGTATCCCACAAATCATCCCATGATTGGCTCTTAGGGCATACATACCAACCGACTCCCACTTGCACTACGAGCCAATCACCCTTGAATCATATTCATAGCGATCTTCAAACATGTCCTACATGTTACTGTGATCTAGTGCTAACATAGTGAGTTATGGAAACACCTTGCCAAATTCAGTATTAACTGCATGTCTCTCACCACTTTACTGTACGTGACACGTATGAGATGGAGTTGTCGTAATGTGTGATCTAGTATTCCTTTGCTAACCTTTAGCCATATTGCATGTTCAAGTACTCCTTACTTGTCATCAAAGATCGGAATATCTATAAGTTCATCTCATGAACTTCCAGATCCATATAGTATCCACTATTTTTCTCTAACACAGAGATACTCAACTTTTCCTTTTGAACGGATTTATTGGAACACTTCTATTTATCAACAAACATTCACTTTTATATATATCATATATATTTTGTGATTAATTTTTTGTCCTTTTCGGAAGTTCGCATCAGTGTAACTCTTTACAGTGAACCCTTCCTTATTTCCATAGAACTAGCACTTATCAAGTTCTTATAGTATTCCAGTAACCCTTACTGGAACTAGACAGACATCCACTCGTCATGTCCCACATACAAGTTATTAGGATGAGCACGTCATATTGTCATGTCCTACATACAAGATGATGAATGCATTTTATTCTTGCTATGTCCATTCATGCAACATAGTAGGATGATTACATACATGATAGATCCATATCTATTCTTAGTGTTCCCATTCTTCATAAGAATTGGACACTTGGCCTTGGGATAGTAACTTCATGTAACATTGACAAGTTTTCTCCCACTGAATTTGTGCACACTAAACCCTTCAGTATAGATTGCCAATGTATGCTCTATCTTTTTAGGTCAAGAGATTTTCGAGAACTATCTCTATAGATCTCTATTCCTATCACATAGGAAATGTCTCTATCTTCCTCAAAGATATTTTCCACAAAGAATTCCATTCTAGAAAATCTCATTCCTCATCAACATGTGGAATGTAAATACGCTCCCACTAAATCACAGATCCCTTCTTTATCTTTGACATATCAGTCAAACCCTTTGACTATATTATCAAAGTAAAGATCACAGTTCTGAGTTTCTTATACTCAATCAATCACATTGATTAGTCCATTGTAACTTATAGACTTCATTTGCATTAAAGGATTCATAAACCTTATAGGTTGTGTCACGTACACATCCTTGTTTTATTCCTCATAGGAATGCAGTTTTAGTATCCGTATGACAAATGTCTTAGTCATTAAGTCACAATCAACAAGCATCACCCTCCTCAAAATGTTATCCATGTGTCTTAATGCTTAAGACTCATTCACACTTATGGATTTCATCCCAATGGGTGCTACCATCAAGGTCATACCTTATGGTTCACATGGAAGTCATTTAGGATGTAATGGTCATAAACCATAACTCAAATATCGATTCCTCATATTCATCGAGATAGTTGATTCATCACATGACCAACTCATCACATAGATAATTGAGGTGTATCTGTCAAGGATATAAGAACTCACAACTCCTTGTGATTCTTAATGTCCTTTATTAGTGTGGGGTATTCTTTCTTTAAGAAGAAATCAGTTATTTGAAAATCATCCTCTAACTCCTTAGAGTATGACTCCTTTTGATTTAGACATCACCATGCCTTAATCATGAGTTCACTATGATGCACTATCATAATCATTCATAAGGATCTCAAACATTTGGTTCAAGTATTTCATTCATTGATCTCATCAAGAATAAACACTTTACCAAATTCATACTTCATCTATGATATTGTTGAACACTTCAAGATATTCATATTGGTATTTCTCTAAACACCGTTTGAAGTATTAGCATTTGCTCCAATAGGTATGTAAATACATCACATGTATTATACGTAATAGGATAATCAATCTCCCACTACCACTAGTGAATATTGATTAATCATGTCTAAGAGATTCATGTCTCTTATTGGTTCTCCAACCAAAAGAGTCTAGACTTATCCATCATATGTAAACTAGAAATGAATTTCTAATTATTTATGCTAATTTGATTGTTTGAGTTATCAATAAATTTTAGGTATCATTTTGTCTTATGCATACCAAGTACCACAAGATAAACAATGCATTGCCACAAAGATTGAAACATCAACTTTATTGATTGCCATCATTGTCATACAATATGCAAAAATTAAGGTGTTTCTATCCATTGGCAAATATGAAATAGTAGTTCATAACTCTATTACATGCCTTCAAGGCTGAAAATAAACTAAAGTACTCCTATATATGGCGGCTGCCCCATTTATTGGGTGCTTTACACTTTATATCTTGGTATCATATACCTAAAAAATGTTACAAGTTTATTTCATGACACCTTTAGGTGGAGACGTCTGTCGCCTCCTTCTTCTTTAGTTCTTCCAGATAGAGTGGACAATTCCTGTTTCAATGTCTTGGCTTTTGACAATGGTGGAAATTGCCTCTCTTGGTCACGCCTCCCTTGGCCTTGAGAGTTGAAGATGACTTGGGCTGCTGGCTAGCATCAGAACCTTTCTTAGCCTTGCCCTTACGCTTGCCCTTGGACTTACCTTTTTTCCATTGATCAACATCAAAGACTTAGGCTTGTCCTTCTTCATTTGTGCCTCGGCTGTCCTCAACATGCCTAACAATTCTGTCAATGACTTCTCAAAGTTGTTCATGTTGTAGTTCATCACAAACTAACTGTAAGATTCTGGCAACGATTGCAATATCACGTTAGTAGCCGACTCTTGGCTCAAGGGAAATCCTAGTCTCGTCAGGTTCTCCACATACCCAATCATCTTGAGAATGTGAGGACCAACTGGATCTCCTTCTATCATGACACACTTGAACATCGCCCTGGAGACATCATATCCCTCTTGCCATGCTTGATCTTCATACATGTTCTTGAGATGCTGAATCATCTCAATGACACCCATGTTCTCATGTTGTCTCTGCAACTCGTGGTTCATGGAGCACAACATCAAGCACTTTGCATAAATGGCATCTTCAGAATGCTTCTTATAAGCATCCCTTTCTACCTTTGGTGCGGTAGGAGCAGGTTCCTCTAGAGATGGAGTATCTAGGACATAGAGCTTTCACTCTTGAGTGAGAACAATTCCCAATGTCCTAAACCAGTCATGGAAGTTAGTCCCATTCAGCTTGTCCTTTTCAAGGACCGATCACAATGAAAAGTGATTGTTGTTTGTTGTCATTTGTACTACAAAAGGAAATATATGCAATTTAGTCCAAAACTCAATTTTGACTTATTTGATTGATTTGAAAGGTTGACGATATAATTAGGACTTTAATTAATTATCTCTCCCACTATTTTTGTTCAAATTGATAGCCCTCACCATCAATTCAAAAGATTGTAGTGTTCAATCTTCTAGTGGGTCAAGATCCTGAAATCCTCTGAGTCGTGGACCAACTAGGGCTTTCACCCACAACTTAGATCTTCCAGGTAGGCAAATTTTGTCAATTGCATCATATGCAACTCTTGAAAGATGTCATATGCAACTCCTTGCCATGATCACCTCCATGCCTCAAGGTGCTAGATCCTATCTAGGTCACCTTGTTAAGTCTGACCCAAAGCCAACACGATGAATATGCACCCTGCTAGGGCAGACCCACATATCCATCCTTGACGCTTCCATGAGATAGATGGTACACCATGCTAGGGCGTGCCCACACTTGGCCGATCAAGCTTATCACATGTGTCACATTTGGAAGGCATCTAAAAGTTTAATATTTAATGAGGGATTTGGTTTTATAGGTACATATACATATCCAATCACCACAATACATAGTATGTATCATATACATGCTATATCCCACAGAAAACATGTGAAATGATAAAAGCAATGATTATGGCCAACCTAATGTGATTCCTCTAGCCAAGAGGAATCACGGTCAAATAGGTCCACATCACATGCAACCTGTACAAGATGAACTCTATGCTTTTCCATTCTGGGTTTGATCAACTCATCTCCATGATTGATCAGCTCCCCATCAGGCCGGTCGGTTGGGTGCCACCAGAAGATCGACTGGCACCTCCAGCCGATCAGTTCACTGGTCATCATGCATCTCCTCAAGTCACCACCTGCTCGCCTTGCTCCTCAAACCAGTCATCTAGAACGCCAACCGGTCAGTTCACGCCTTGAACCGGTCATCTCAGTTATCGTCAGGTTGTCCGTCGTTCTTTGACATAATAGGAAATAAAAGTTCTATCTTATTTACATTTTATTTGAGAAACCCCGAGTTACATTTGGGGGGAGCAAAGGTAGGAAATAAATCTCGAGTTATCTCAAGTTACATCAAGAAAAGGTGGTAGGGAGTCAGTGCGTAGACCAAGGTGCAAGCAACCACATCCAACCAAGCACACATACATAGGGTTTATTGGCCATAACCACACTATACATCCACCACAAAACTCGTTTAAGGGTGATGTGTATCGAGTGCATTCATATTACATATCATATATGCATTTTGTGGATTTAGGATTGGACATGCATAAAGACAATTTTATTCGCATCGTATGCAATAAATAAAAGTGACAAACCAAAATCGATCACATCAATAATCCTAAAGTATAGAGCAGTTGACGTGGCTCTGATACCATTGTTAGGTTTTTAGGGGAGGCAGAGAAGGCAGCGGAAACAAAAATTTTCTTCCCCCGAACCCAGTATAAAGGAATCGTGTCAACGTCTATACAATAGGAAGGATGGTTTTTAGAAACATACCTTGTCCCGAGACTTGCTCGGCAACGTTACCTCACATCTTGTGTGGTCTTCACCTCCAGTCTTGGACGGTGTCTGTGAAGCTCCTAGTCTCACCAGGACTGTCGGGATTGACAACTGTACTCTGAGTGGCAGAAGTCTCACGCCTCTACAGTAGTCCACACAGACCACCTGGAACTCCGATCGCCTTGTCGCATAAGGCACCGGAAGGAGTCGTACCCTCCTGTTAGTGTACTAGTCACCAACACACTCTCCTACCACCAGTTTCCTTTCTGCAGTTGTCTTTCCCTTATTGTGCCTCCCTTATCGGGTAGAACTTGCTCGGGCTCTCCTGGTTACCACAACCAGAGAGAATGAAAACTTTATAGAGCAACTGGTGTTCTGAGTTGTACTTGAGAAGCCCCCAATACCCCTATATATAGGAGGGTCATGGGATAGGGTTCTCTACCTCGGGCAATGTGGGATTAAAGCAGGAGTAGAAGGGTTTGAGATTTTCCACAAAAACAACCAACTACACCATCTAAACCGATCATTTCAAGCATGAACCGATCGGTTGGGGACCTGAGCCGATCGGTTCACACCAGAACCGATTGGTTGGGACACCTGAGTCGATCAGTTCAAGCATGTTCTGATCAGTTTGTGGTCCTGGTCCAACTCGAATTAACTTTCATGTTTGTTTCCAACTAATCAAATATTAGTCCTTGTCCAAATCAAATTTGTACAAGTGAAACAAATATGTAGTTGCAAAAAGAGTCTTCTGACTTTCCAAACGATCTCGGTTGGTCACACGAATCGACCGCTTCAACAATTGAGTCGATCATTTCATTGACACATGAGCCGATCGACTCACCACTTTGAGTCGATCGGTTCAACAACCTGAGTCGATCGGTTCAACCCTGTGAGCCGATCAGTTGGGGTAGTAGACTGTGCAAATCAGTCAATTGCAGTTCCAATCAATCTGATACTCTTAATCATCTGGTCCAACATCTTGAACACTATGATTTTGAGCTATCAATCAACTAAGTGTTTAATTGAACTACTAAACTCCTTTAGTAATCAGTCTAAACATCATTTGTGGATAAACTCCTCTTCCAGGTTAAATCCTATGTGTGTGACCCTACAGGCCCATTTCACGTTGGCAGTGAAAGTCCTTAACACTTATGACTTCACAAGCAAAGAGTAGTGCCTAGTCGCACATCAGTGCTACCCAAGTGAAAAGGAAAGTTGGAGAACAACTTTCAATCCTACAATCTATGAATGGTGTTGTAGAGAATGTATAATTCCTTTGTCACTGATATCCCAAATGAACTCAAGGCATGGAACAATCATCCTTTCAACGTTCATTCACTTTCTTGATCTCAGAGTAGATTGGAGGAGATATGTATGACATCAATATCACATACTGATTCACACATGCGTGTGCATGCCTATCTCAATCCTACTCATCAAGTATCCATGGATATCAAACTCCCTTAGGAGGGACAAATCCCATATCAATCACTCACCCCTCAAAAGCCCCATGTGTCAAAGCCACCCAATCATCACCTTTATAATAACCCATGTTTCAGGACTACGTTTGATGATGTCAAAGTGTACCCAACGACATGTGTTGAGTTTAGTGATTTCAGGTCAAAGAATCATATTCACCACCATCACTGTGAGAACTGACAATGACTACCATGTCATGGTTCCATGTGACAAACTCAAAGTTGGTCTGTGCGGTAAACTTGTTCTCTAACAAGTACCTGTGTGTTTGGTTTGATATCTTCATATCATGACTAATGAGATTCTGTCATCAACCAACACCACAATGTAGTCTTGTGTGTCATTGTTGTCTATCTACCTTCCACAATGACATCCGACTAGGGACATAATAAGAATGTACAAACTCTTAGCATTTGTATGATCTCATCGTTCAGGTCCTAAACCTGAAAGCATATGTCATTCAGTACTATCATTCTCTAGACATTCAATCTGTTCTATCACTATCTCATATGACTAAACCAAAAAGAATTGGAAGCTTTCCTGTGATGCTTATCAAATCAATCTTAATGTATCCCACCAATCATCCCATGATTGGCTCTCAGGAAAATCTCAAACCCTTCTACTCCTTCTTTAATCCTACATTGCCCGGGGTAGAGAACCCTATCCCATGACCCTCCTATATATATAGGGGTATTGGGGGCTTCTCTGAGAGTACAACTTAGAACACCAGTTGCTCTGCAAAGTTTTCGTTCTCTCTGTTTGTGGTAACCAAGAGAGCTCGAGCATGTGCTACCCGATAAGGGAGGCACAACAAGGGAAGACAACTGCCGAAAAGTGACTGGTGGCAGGAGAGTGTGTCAGTGAATAGTACACTGACAGGAGGGTATGACTCCTTCTAGTGCCTTGTGTGACAAGGCAGTCGGAGTTCCAGGTGGTCTGTGTGGGTTCCCAGCATACTCCATTTTTTTTAATGAAGTTCATGTATATGCCGTCAGGGCCCGACTCTTTGAGTGGTTCCATCTAGAAGACGATGCGTCAGATTTCCTCCACATCGGGTATATATGACATGTAGGTATGGATGTCGTCCTTCACTCCAGGGAAGTGGCCAGTATAGCATTGTATGGTAAAATGATCCGATTCTTGTGATTGTATCATGAAATTCCTAAAATAGAAAAGGAGCAGTTGTTGAATGCCATTAACATGGGTTTTCCATGTACTATCATCGTTCTTTAGTCTTGTGATCTTATTATGATAATGTCTGGATTTGACATTTGACTGGTAGAATTTGGTATTACTGTCTCCAAATTGCAACCAGTCAATATGGCCATGTAGTTGCCAGTCTTCCTCCTTTTTTAGTAGTATTTGGTGATACTTCTCCTACAGAGGGATGGATGGGTCATCAAAAAGTGGGGAACTTAGAAGTTGGGATGATATATGACATTTGGTGATGCAAGCGAGTAAATTATTTTTTTCCTTCCGCTACTTGGTGATTCGATTAGTGTCTCACTTAATAGCATTAGGTTTGAAATCCTAGAGTGTGCCTTGGAAATTCTTGTCCACTGGTCATTTTGTAAAGAGTTCAAAGTGAAATTCAAGGATGAGGTCCTAGCTTGCCCTCGTTCTGAAGGAATGCCTATGTGAATATTTGTTCCCACAAGATACCAGAAGTAGACTATATTTGGAATACAACCTAGGAAGCACAAAGACAGAGGTTGTGTCTGCCACTAAGAGTTAGTGAGATCTCGTTCTAGTTTTTTGAACAAGTTTAAATGTTTGAAGGTGAAGAGAGGTCCTTGAGATCTTAGGTCAGCAAGGCTTACGTTGAGCAGTGTCTCATTGAATCTGGAATTGGAGTATTTGCCAAAATATTTATCCCCTTTCTTCTCGTTGATGTTTAGTATGGTGTGAAAGTCACCCATCACCACCCAATCATCATTATGGATGTCATTGGAAATTTTATCTAACCATTCCCATATGAACTTTCATTTAGTTGGGGATAGAATAGACAAAGGTAATGTACTAGTAGTTTTTGATTTTGCAGTAGATAAATTAGCGATGGTTGAGGCTGATCTCAACACAACAATGGCGATGGTCCCAGGCAATCCAAATGCCACCCAAGAATCCAAAGGCTTTGACTCTATGGGAGGAGTTAAAACTGAGTTTCTTGATGATGATTGATGTTGTGTCACCACTACATCTGGGTTCGGCAACAGCCATGACATTTAGTTTGTGTGATATTTTCATCTGTTTAAATAGTCTTATTTTCTTATTATGGCACACACAATATATGTTCCAGCAGAAGATGTTCATTGGAAAGGTTGGGTATGGCACTTATTCAAGTGTCGTGCATAGTCTTAAAGACTGTTCTTCATTCTCCAATGTCATATTGTCCTCTTCGGGATTTTGTTCTTCTTGTGGGTGAATGAAAAGCAAAGCTTTCTTGGTGTGCTCACTTGGTGGGCAATTTCCCTCACAATCATCTTCTTGATTGTCCTTCCTACCCTTCTTCTGGACTTTGTCCGGACTTCAAACAGATTGGTAGACGATCTTCTGATTTCTTAACATTAGATAGCCGCTATCTCCCTTGCCCAGACGTGAGGCAAATTTCGTGGTCGATATGCTTGGGATGGCACCCCTATTGGATTAGAACTGGAATTGATTTCCATTAGTGTTGATCTCCCTCTGGCATCTAACACTAACATTTTTCACTATAAGAGTGACTACAGAGTCTGTGCCCTGTGTCACAACGACATATTTCCCTTTGTTAGTGGGTTTTTCCCCATAGGTTTCTTGACATTTTGAGCATCCACTATTTATTTGCGTTTTCGTTTCTTGGTTTTCTTACTGATGACTGTTTCCTAGTCATATTCCTTACTTGTTGATGCCTCATCATTCAAAATTGCCACATGCTCCTCCTTGGTTGTTGGGGCCATCTTTGCAAGGACTCTTTTGTTAGATTTATTCTTAGGTACGACCACCTTAGATTGTGGTTGTTGTAGCTCTGGCTTCTTTTCATGGACTGACATTGTGTACGTGACACCCAACATCGGAATAGGTATGGATGTGGAGGCTAAATCATTAGATTGTGCTTGAGCTTGTTTCCAATCCGCATTGGCGTGTCCTAGGCGGCTGCAACACAGACCGACTTGGGGTAGGTTCTCGTATTCCAGGATGAAATGCTCACCATTGATGAAAATTGCAGGCAATAGTGGTTTTGTGTATCAACCTTAACTATGATCCATGCAAACTTCCCCTATTGCCCAGAAGTGAGTTTGTGTCGATCTTAATATCCTTTCCAATCACATTCCCAATGTGGATAAGGAGTTGGTTTTGGTATAGGAACACCGGGAGATCAACCACCCTAACCCAGATGACTTACTTTCTTGGGTTAGGCTCAGAAGGCCAAAAGTTTGAAGTCCATGACTGATGGATAGGTAATTTCCAAAAAATTTCCATGGTCCTTGTGTTATGGCCTTTTGATAATCAGCTTGGTTTCCTAATTGAATGATGTGGTACCCATTATCAAGATCAATAACTCTGATTTTTGTTGTGGGATGCAAGAGGATATTGATCATGTTGATGGGTGTCTGAAAGCCAATGTTAATTCCCATGCTTTTGACAATCACTGCATATTTCCATGGTTCCAATAGAAGTTGGATGGTCTCATGCTTGACAAGAAGGCTAGGAGGAGGATGCCCAGATCTACCTACACATCTGATGGACGCCGAGGGAAACTAGGTTGTTGTAGGATAAAAGGCCAAGTTTGTTCCCGACGAATGATGGCTTGTATGTATTCATTGGTAATGTCTGTACATGTCTTTGTTCATGGCTACATCATCATATGTTCGCACATGGGTGATAGTCTCATATTCTAGTGGTAGAACTATTTCGATGGACTGGCTGGATGATCCCAGATGTGCCTCTACTAGCTTAGTGGTTGCTGGTGACCTTTCTGGTGGGCGGTCAAGGTGAGCTTGAGCCCTCCCTCCTCAGCCGCATTTGCGACCTCCACTGTTGCCAAACCCTAACATATCTATGATTTAATATTTCTAAATCTCTATTAAATCAAATGATTATATATTTATCAAAATGTTTATATTTTATGGTTATAAAAAAAGTGAGCAAAGAAAAAAAACCTAATTCTTATTATTTACCTATCAAATCACATGTACCTTTTTTCCTAGTTATTGCATTTCCATCTATGATTAAACCTTACATCAATATAAGATTTAAAATTCTTTTAAAATATCTATTTATTATATTTTTTTAAATATTAAATCATAAAGAAATGTTACATGTTTATGATGTAGAGAGATGGTTTAGGTTGATAAACCTAAAATTCAATAGAGCTCAATCTTTTGGGGCTATTTTGGGTGTTTTTATTTGTTGATGTATAAGATTGATATTCCTAATCATATGATTTATAATTATATTTTAAAGTTTTTTTATATTTTAGAACATAACCATAGTTTCCTTGAGGTCCTCAGTTTTTAGAGTTGACTAGATTTTTTGTAGTAACCTATCAAGAAAGAACCAAACACATCATGAGTTCAAATGATTTCCTATGGGAATATTGTAGAAAACTATAGGTTTAAATAGACCTTTTTGTCATCTTAAGTTTCTAGGAAAACCCTTATCCCAACATGCTAGTCTCATTTTGCAAAATGCATGGTATGTTGAAGATATAGATAACATATTTTGTCCACCAATGTTGCTGGAAAAAATGAAAGATAATGTTTGGACTTGTTTTAAAGTATTTTAATAACATTTAATCATATATATTGATAACCTAGAACCCTTTCAGCTCTATTCTTATTGTAATGACTTATATCTTTGGTTTCAAGGATAACACAAATACTTAAAGTTTGTTGGTGGAACCCCCTTCTTGGAGCTATTAGTTTCTTGATTTATAGTATTTGAGTAAGCAAACTGAGGCTTTCATGTGTTTAGACATATGAAACCATGATTCATTCCTTTTTTTCTTTTTTCTATCTTGCTAGCGTTGAACGTAATTATAATGGAGGTGTTGTTGTTGGTGGTTCTCTTTCCATGTGTTGATTCAGGTGAGTTAAGAGCCTTAAATGAGAACTTATCCTTGTATAGTTAAATCGTACTATCTATTTTGTTCTCTTCATGGATTTAATATGCAATCATGACCAAGTAACTATTCAAGGTTAAAGACACTAAATTGAAGTGAAATCAATGTGGTTTTTCTAATTACTAGATTAACTTATTTCTTCTAAATGTATACTCTTAATTTTGCTGATAACTAATCATTTCTTGTATATTGTACTTTTATGGATTAGAATGGTAACTAGTTTCGCTAAACTTCTTAGAGTACACTGGATGCATAAATGGCCTTCTTGTTCAACCCTATATCATGTATTGGATTCATAAAACCATAAAGATTTCTTTATTGCACACTTATATCCAAATGTCGTGTATATTATAAAATGCATAATTAATCATTATTTTTATTTATATGATATATTATAGCATGTGTTGAAAACCATAATTGGCTATATTAAGTGATAAAAATGCCTAAATTGTAGATATGTTCTCAACATTTGTATTTGTCACATTATTTCCTCAATGAGGTTTAAATAAAATATAGACTATAGTATGCACTAATGTGATGACCTTGGGATGAATACATGATGAGATGATGTTATGAGAGGAGACATGTGTTGGATATTCCTAATTAGTAAATAAGAGATGAAATGTAACAAAATATGCATAGATAAAGACACCAATAATGCCTCAATTTTGTGTGACCTGAATATACGTTAGGCACTAATAACATTTATAATACAAACATGATCTTCTTTGCAATTATGTTGTTGATTATGTGGTGATTGGGGATGATAATGGGCCTTAGAGACAACTCACAAGCCATGGGTTGATGTGTCCACTAAGAGAGGATGTCTTGTAGTTACACTCTTATTTTAGATAAAATTAGACATGTTGTATTATATGTATATATGGGAGAGAGGTCATGGGACGTCTCCATACTATTTGGCAATGAAAGAAATGGTTTTTAAGACATTAATAAAACCATTTCCCCTATATGTGTCTAACCTTCACCACAACTTGAGTTGAATTAATTCAATAGGGAAGAGAATGTAGGCCTTGGGAACAACTTTGTCTCTAACGCCATATGTAAATAAGAAAGATAAGAGTTGTATAGGAATACATACAATAGAAGAATAAGACACACAAATTAATAGGTTATGTTCCAACTATACTACACTTGTGTTGCTATGTGCTTTCTTTTGATAACAACTACTTACACACTTAGCTTATTTTGTTTAACCCTAATTTCCCAATTTGCCTTCAACAAATAATAGGACTATCTTTTTTGGGGGTTTATGTTTCAAAAATGGAATTTTAATGTTTAGTTAATAACAATATTCATAAATCATCATAATATCTTTTTATTCACTTAATAGGAAGTATCTATCACAAAGACAACAAGTCATATAGATTTTTGAAATATTTCATGGCATCTAAAATAGAATATTTTATATATTTGTGGTATATTACAAATTTTAGTGTTATAGTTGCACACTAACGTCATAATATGGAGTTTCAAATTGTCTTGATTTATTAACTTCGTTTCTTACTAATTTTTATACATACACATATTTTATTCTTCATATAAGTTTTCATAACTAGATGTAATTCATAATATGTGCATGATGTGTATGAGAATATATATCCTCTCAGATATAAAGTGTCATATACGCCAACTATTTAAATGAATAATATAGAACTTTCACTTACATGATTGTACTTGTTTCTACACAAATATGAAACTCCCATGTATATGATTTTAACTTACTAGAAATGTATGGTTTAGGTTGTTGCCTTTATGTACATATCATGTTTGGTTTCTGGTTTTACTTCCTCTACATTGGCCTTATTGTGTCTCGATTGTGGGTGTGTCATATTCTAAAAGGAATATGTGTTGAGTAAAGCTATTTGAGATATTTGAATTGGTTGGTACCCTGGTTGATAGTGACTTCTAGTTAGGAAGCTATATAGTTTCATTTAGGATGGTTGTGCTCACGATGTTGGTGGCATCCTCACATAGGGTTGATGGATCTTATAAATCCTGGTTTGAGATGTCAATTCTTTCTTTTCACCATGCATAATATATGAGGCTATAGTTATTAGTGATCCCAATTCCTTTATAGACTTAAAGCAAAATCACGTTCCTCACCTAACATCTAATATCCTTGTAAGTACTACATTTTTTTATCATTGTAGACCATTGATCGCTCTTTTCCATAGGTCAAAGTGTAAACACAATCCCCTATTCAATGATATCAGACTTTAAATTTATACCTGAATTTAGGAGATGTTCACAACTCAATATGGAGTCTATTATAGTAATATACAGTCAAACACATGGATAAGGAAAAACAATAGATTGAGAATAAGGAATCTTAGCTATATTAATTAAATCAAAAGATGAATTTGGTAGTCATGCTAAGGTATGAATTAATCTAATTAAAACAATAAATCTAGATTATCAATGATCAAATAAAATGAAGATAATAAAAGGAAACATGGATTGCATTTTACCAATCAGTCTCGCCTCAAAGGGGAAAAATATTATCTTCTAATTTATATATGGTCTTGACATATTTTGCAAGTAGTCATAAAAGATATGTACACCTTCTTTCTATCAATATCCAAGTAGATTTATATCTAAAGTTGTCTCTCTCTCCAAATGAAAACCAATAGATCAAGGATAAATGTATGACTTTTTCTATAGTAACACCTTACTCTCATGTCTTGTTACAAATCCATACTCTAGATCTTAAAAGACTTATTCTATTGAATTAATATAGATCAAACATCAAAAGAAGGTAGCTAATCAAACAAGTGACACATTAAAATAGGAGTATAGTTACAAAACTACAAGAACTTATGTATTAAACACAAGAATGAAAGAATGCAGGGTTGGGAGCACTTGACGGATATCCTAAACCCAAGTTATCAAGTTTAAACACTCATGGTTCCAAAAAAAAATTTGATTATAGCTTGAACAACTCATAGTTCTCAAATGACAAATGTGAAATAGTAAGAAAAGGAGAAACATTTCAAAACTAGGGTATATTGATTCTGAAGGTTGATTTACCCATCTTTTGGATGAATCTAATTAGGAGATTTATTGCATTAGAAGGCGTTGATAGATATCCCAATTAACCTAAAGGGGGTCAATCATCTCCACTTGTTTCTCTGGTGGAAATTGATTCAAGGAGGTTTTTCGACCTATCCATGGAGATAGCTGATGGCAAGTCTAGAGATCGATAATCTCACTAGGTCGATATATTTATCTAGGTTGATCATCTAGATTTGGTCTAAGTCTTTGTGACATGCCTTTAGCTTGTTCATAGAAAACACAAATGTGTTGAACTATTGCTTTGGGGGTCTATTTATAGGGTTTGACTTGTGCCTTGTCGACTTGTGATTGGTCCATGTGGATGACCCTTAGGGTTTTTTTAATTGATTTTGGGGGTCAACAAATTCTTTTTATGTATTATCAACCTCAAGGTCGATGGTGGTTTGCCAATTAATATATCTTTAGTTCTTTGTCGAGATTGGATCCATCAATATTCATGTCGGGCTTGGATCCATCAAGCTTGTGTTGAGCTTGGATCCATTAATCTGAAGGGTGACGACCCTCTTGATGCATGGACCCATTGATCTTTAGGGTTAAGGTTTTTTTTTATAGCAAATAAATGGTTTGTAACTCTTTGTTCATGTCAATATCCTTGGTATACATAATGATCAATCTTAGTGTTCTATAGGTGGCCTATTGATCTTCAAGATTTTGAGTTCAATTCATGCAATTTTCAAGAGAACATAATCAAAATAGAATATTTCGTGACTAAGTTAAAGTGAAGAAATTTATGACCTCAAATAGCTTAATTAGATGATTTTATATTGTGAAAGAGTTGTAAAATATGCATGAAAACTAATGTTATCAACTCCCCCGTACTTAGAAGTTAGCATGTCCTAAGGTTAGTAGAATCTTTGTGTGAAGCAAAAAAAAAGAACGATGATAGTATTGATTTCTGATTGAAGTTTTTATGCCATCCACTTATAAAAATCTTTACTTATTCATGAAATGGTCTTGTCTTTTAAAAACATCAAAATTCAAAAGATTCTTCTTTGCTTATTTATTGATTTTTATCGCTCATATACTATCTCTGACACACATTTATCTTTGCAAAGTAGATTTCACTCTTGTCACATTATTTGGTGTGTGGTGGATGAATGGGTTAAGCTGAAAGGCTTGTGGATATCCCCTTGCTTATTTTTGGTCATCAACTATAGTTATATCAAAATTGGCATGTGGTCCACACATTTCAAACCAGATGGTTTTAGAGTAGTGATTGCACATCCTAAGTACCTCAGATTACTATACCATTAATGAACACCATTGGAAATGGGGGTGTGTATATTTTGGTCTGAAGAGTTTATAAAAAATTACATATCTGCGTTCATGAGCACATCTATACACTATGTTGGTATCTCCTTTGAATTAAAGCATGGCACAACTCTCAAAATTTTCAATTCACTCTCTACATTTATTCCTCACTCTTTTTGGGATTTTATATGATGTGGATAAAGGATGAGGTAGCTCTTTCTTTTTTAGGAGAATGCTCCTTTAACTGAATATGACATGATTTAGTTTGATGTTTTACAAGAATCTTTTGATGATGTTGTAATGTTAGCATCAAGCTGGTGGAATAAGTAACATTTTGCTGAGAGAAAGATATAAATGTAACATCATTATTAATATGAAAATTTAAGAATTTGTCCCGACTAACTTGTTTCCTTGTAATTTGCAAAAATGACTAAGTTTTTTTTAAAGATGCGGGTTTGATAATCATCATTATCATTTCTCGGCACATGTAAAATTTTAAAAAGGGTGTTGAAAATAAAAGAAGAGATAAAATGAATCAAAGAAAAAAGGTGAATATCATTTGTACGATTGATACCTATCTCATAGGATTACATCCCCAAACTTACAACACATTTTGTCCTCTGAGTGTAAAAATAAGAAAGATAAATGTAAGCACATGAGATTATCTCTTAATATTGACAATAATGATCCTCGATAGCCCATTCAAAATTTAGGAGCATCTTTGTATAGTTTTTGTGCAAACAATGGTAGTTAACTCCATGACATTCCTCCACTGCAACACAAAGAACTGAGATGGAGAACATCTAGTGAAGAATTTAGAATCTAAAATCATTTTAAAGACATCTTTATGGTGGGAAATGATGGAAAAATTGGCAAAGATTCCATCACTTTGTTTAGAGGCATGTCTTATGCTATGTTAATGAATAAGAGGAAAAATGGATTTGATACAAGTGTTGGTGATGTGTTTGGTTTTCTTGCTATCAAGGAAAAGAATCACATACCAACAATACTAAATGAAGAATTAGAGTTATTATAGAAAATTACTCAACATTCTTGAGTAAATATTGCAAGAAATGACTAATGATTATAATGTAAAAGGGATAGGAAAATATAACATAGAATGGATGTCTAGAGTCAATAAATTAGTAAATATTTTTCTCTAGAGTTGGGTTGATTACATAGATCACTGTGTAGATAAGGGTCGGCCATGTAGACATCATCAAGGGTATGGCTCAAAAGAAATTGATACACTGACATAAGTATGGGATAAATAACCTCCTAGTTTGAGAGTATCTTTGAGGTCATCTTTCATAACTATAAAATCATTGCGGAAAAATATAATAAAATTAGTGTTGTCTTGTTTGAATTGTATCATTGGTGAGGTAATTCAGCTGAAGAGAGATTATAACAAGAAATTCTATCAAAATGTTCAAAACTCAACTTAATAGATGATGTAGGTCCATATATAGGAAACGGATCAGGCTCATCTAGCATGTTAAAGATATTAGCCGTCGTATGAGCCTGTATAGAAGAATCTATAGATCCTCATGGCTAGGAATCTAGAGGGGAAGGTGGTTTTTGAGCTCTTCTTTTGCTTCTTTGCGAAGGACCTACCAAAAAGGCTACTTGGTAGGCCCCAAAATAAGAGAATATAGATCACATAAATTAATAGGGAGTTTGGTATCTTGGAAGAAGTGGATTTCATGGATCACCTCCATGGTATATCTTCCACATAGTGGAGAAAAAAATTTGGGTGTCATGTTTTACAACTGAGATGTTGCGGTTAAGAGCCTACACAACATGTAGGTCTATGAATGTAGTATCACCTTGCACATGATTTTGTTGATGGACTAATAGCTCAATAACATAGTTTCTCCAATTAGGCATGTAATAATCGAAATGGCATGTAACTCATTAAATACATATAAGAAAGTGTGAAATCTTTTCTACTTCAAGATCTTGAAATTTCATATTTGCATTTTGCAATTCTATTCAGCATGTGTTGAACATAATGATGTGTCTCTTATGCTAAGTCAGCAATGCAAAGGAGCCAATAGCCTTTAAAATGAAAAAGTGGGAGAATCACTCATGTTTTCTATTCGTCAATATTTGCAATGAGTGTCTCAATAGATGGCATGTTCATATTAATTTTGAATGGAAAATCAACAAGAGAAGATTTGATGTTGTAGAATGGCCACTCTTTGTCTTTGGGCACCATGTATTCTAAAATTGTGGATGCCAGTTTGGTGCACATGCTTTTATTGATTTTAGATGGGATATGGAAGATGTGATGGAACACATTCCTAAAAAGAGGTTACGTTCTGCCATTTTAGATGATTCAAACACATAAATTGGCATCCTTTGCAAATAGTTTCAGCCAAAATCATGGATTTTTTAAGGAAGTTGAGGTGGAAGAGATAAGTTTGTTTCTGGGAAGATGGTATTTGGAAATCATGGACCAAAGTTTGATAGAATAGCTGAAAAATCACCTTTATCTTCATAAAAAGAAGTGTGATCATCATTTGTTGGGCTATCATCGTTAGCTTGTAGTTTTAGGTTTTCTTCATTGAAGCCCAAAGTAATGGCTTCCTCAAAAGTTTGTTGACTATAAAGTGATTGGATCATACTACCATCACCAAGTAAAGTCTAATTTGGTCTCTATAGTGAGTTTCTTGGAAATTAATCAAGAGGGATCTATGTGAGAGGGAATTCATTATTCGAAGGGTGGGCATGTATGTCCTAAAATGCACCGACATGCGGCTCTGAGAGAGAAGCAAGGATCTCGAACTTTAGATCCACTAGAGGGATTTTGTGGGGTGTAGTAGATGGTGGATTCTTAGGTGCAACAACAACAGACAAAGAAACACCATTCTAAACATTATTGACCATAAGTGTTTTAGAGAGATGTGAGAGTTATGGTTAGAAGATTCAGTTCATCATTAGGTGAAAAGTACCCGAGTTTGTCTCTGCCAATACTAGAAGTACTTGGAACATATGAAGTAACATATGAATATTCCTATGATGGGGACAAGCCTCCTTGGGATGTTCCAAATAGTAAATCGTGTTGGTGCTGTCGGAATGCAATATGTCATTCCTTCTTATGTTGGATCATGTCATATTTACCTCTCTAGTAGTGGTGCATTTTTGTATTTTAAAGAGACATTTCATTCATTTGTTGGGGTAGGTGTGCTAAGGCATCAAACTTACGCTCTAGAGTATGTACTTGATGTAGCAACCATTGCAATTCGTGCACAATTTTGGTGAGGGTCATGACCAGGCTAGATAATACACACACATTTTGTTTGAGTTTAACAATGTCAAATATGTGATTGGTAATTACCTCAAACAAGATGTCAAACATGTGGCCCTTCAAGTGTGTTAGGATGAACCATGTTGAAAGAATGGTATGAAGATGGTGGAGAGGTAGGGTATGTTCATGATGCACTATGAGAAGTGGAGGGGTCAGATGCATGTTGTTGTCAGCGAGGGGGCAGTCTAGAATCTTGTGAATTGCCAGGGGAGGAAATAGGTATGGCTTGATTGGTGTTGTAGTAGCTCGAAGTGTTCTTGGGAAAGCTGTAGATATTACTATGGATGAAGTTTCAATAGAGGCAGAGATAAGGAGTTGAAGTGTAGTCATTTATATAATTTTTCCTTCGGAGTTCTCTTTGTGTTTATTCATTAATGTTTGGGCATCACGAGAATCATTGTTCTTGGGAGAGGGTGGAGGTTCCTTAAAGCCATCATTTACATATGTTCTTTGTGATCAATTTCCTCTCGGATGATAGAAAGTGCCCCCAAAATAAATATCGAGTGAGTTCTAAAGGAGGATACAGTGTGCATGCTTCCCAGATATGAAGGGGTGTGGTTGAGCTAGAAGTTGCTTGAGAACATCCTATGTAAAGAGCAAATATTGTGCATCCTAATCAACAAAATCCAATAATGAGATGTAGTTGTCTTATCACATGAAGAGATAATGAATATTCTCATTATAACATTCAAGAATGACAAGATAAGTTAGATATTCAGTGTCGATATGACTCTCTCCCTTGGTTTCATTGAAGCTTTAAAGGGAAGTTGAGTGCCCATAAGCTCTATAGATTAGATTAATCAACCCCCATACAAAACTCCTTTTTAGGTAGAGATGATATAGAAAATCATCTATCGATCAACAATCTACCAATATTGATAGGTGTTCCTTCCATGATACAAGATAGAATATCTAGTTCTTCATGATAGATATTTCCCATTTCAGATTTGGTGAATAGTATGTTAGCAATAATCCTATGCATAATTATCAAGATTTGGTGAATAGTATGTTAGAAATAATCCTATGCATAATTATCCATAGTCCAGAATGCACATTTAAAGCCTTAGTGGCACAAGACTTGTAGTGGCATTTTCCTGTGAGTTTTTCCCAATATATATCGACATTTAAACAAGGGCCATCCTTATCTATTAAGCCAGATCTTGCTCTTTCTTCTTTTTCATCTGATGCACATGAAATTTGTTGAGTATGTTTTCAATAAGCACCTCTTTGGTGTTTAAAATATAGACATGTTTTTCGGTGCTCCCTGGTTTCCTACGTTTTAGCTCATGCAATTGAGACCTCCTTAATTGAAGACGTGAATTCATTTGTGTTTTCTATATAAGAAGTTACATTTGTGAAGTACAATGTGGACAAGTTAATTTGGTAAGGAGATCATGTAATCTCTTCCGAATTCCAAATTCCTTTAGGGTTTTCTTGTATGCAAAATGTGTAGCTCTTAAAGGTTTCCCCATCATTTCTTTGTAGGAAACCATGTCTGCTTTATCTCGAGGGTAGAATATGACATGTTATGGTCCTTGGATGCTATTCTCATGTTGAGTATTGTGTGTTGCTTCCACAACTAGTTTGATCATTTGTGGTCTTTTTCTAGCCTCCATAAATTAGGAGTCAGGGTGAGTGCACTTCTCTCCTTGTTGAGGGGTAGTGTCGACGGACGATGATTCCTTAATGTGAGCCATTTATTGTCCTATAAAATTTTTTTGGATAGACTTTACAAAACTGAAGAAAATAAAACCTATTGACCTTGAGGTATAAAAGGCTATCGACCACTAGGATGGAGGTGGAGATATGTCTATCTGAGCTAAGGAGCTCAATAGGGTTTCAAAGATTGATATTAACAGATTCCCATGTCAATCTTAGAGGTAGATGAAATATGATAAATACCAGAAATAACATTACAATAATAGATTGATAGTTCAAGAGGTCTACATAATCATGAGGGAGGTTGACAAATATGACCTATCAAACACAATATCAATTACCTTTGAAAGAAGCTAATCATTCTAGCAAAAAATATGAATTGTACTATCATTGAGCTCACTGGCTATTAAGATGTGAGGTTGAAGGATGTCATGATGGGAGGAGTATGAGCAAACATGGGAGGTCAAAAACTGATAGATCAAAAGGGAAAAGCTCTGATATAATTTAGGTTGGTCAAATAAAGTTGATATGAGGGACTCATATTTATAGTTGTTAATTTGTTAAGCGGGATGAATGTCTAGAGGTCGACATGTCAGAGGTCAAAGATAAAAGATCGACAACCAAGGGTTGACAGACAATGTTGGGTAGTCAAAATTTAGGTTGATCGATCCCTGTGAAGGGAGACCCATCATTATTTTAAAAAAATGTCGACCTTGGAGGTTGATATGATTACAAAAAGGATTGCTCGACCAAATTAGTTACATCTATGTTTAGATTAGGAAACACATAAAAAGAAAGAATGGAAACAAAAACTTAAGATAGTTCATGGGCTACCTTACAAGTAGCACTTTGTTTAGAGATAGTTATTTGGACTAATGAAGTTTTTCTATTTTACAATAGGATCTTAAGATAGATCTAAGTCCTCCTTCTTTGTGGAAACTTAATCTTCATAGTAGTGTTTCAAATAGTATCCATTGACCAATAAAGTCCCAGACTTGGCATTGTGAATGTCCATCATTCCAGAAGGGTACATAATAATGAAAGTAAATGGAACAGAGAACCCGATTCAAAATTTTACAAAAAAGAGATGGGTTGCGTAAATGAACAACACAACCTTATCTCCTTTAGATATGTCCTTCCATATGATATGAGAATCGTACCAAGTTTTAGACCGTTGTTTGTTGATTCATGTGTTTTCATAGGCATGCATGCAAAGTTTATCTAATTACTATATTTGGAGGACACACTTCTTCTTAGAAAGCTCTGAGTCCATATTAAGATTCTTTATGGCCAAATAATCCTTGTGCTCTAATTTCAAAGGAAGATGGCAATATTTAATGTAGATCAAACAATAAGGTGTCGTTCTGATCGAGGTTTCATATGTGGTCCCATATACCCAAAAAGCATCATCTAGTTTGGAGGACCAACCTTTTCTAGATTTTTCCTCCATCTTTTATAGTAATTAGCTAATTTCTTTGTTCAAAACTTTCATTTGACCAACAATCTAAGAATGATAAGGAGTGGAGACTTTGTGTTTTACCCAACATCTTTTTAGAAGAGCCTCAAATTATTATTCTATGAAGTCTGAGCTGATGTAGCTTATCTTTGTTATAGGGACTTCAAATATTGGGAAAATGATGTTTGTAAAGACACGTATAAATGTTTGGAATCATATGTGTTTGAAGAAACAAATCCTACCCACTTTGATACTTAGTCAACAACAAATAATATGCATTGATTCTCGAAAGAAGAAGGAAAAGATCCCATGTAGTTGATCCCCAAGATGCAAAAAACTTTAACCTCAATCCAATAAGTGAGAAGCATTTCATTTCTTTTGCTTATATTCTCGATACTTTGGCATGCATCACATGCTCAAACATAGGCTTGTGTAACTTTAGATATAGATGATAAATAAAATCCTGAATTCAAAATCTGCATAGTTGTCTTCTTAGCGCCCAAGTATCCTCTAGATGTAGTGGCATGGCATTTCTCGATGATAGAGTTAGCTTCATCATCTGAGACACATCAACTATGAACACAATTTGTACATCACTTAAAAATGAGCGGGTCATCCATTATTAATATTTCAGAAACAAAAAGAATTCCTTTTCTGATTATATGTCATATCAGGTGGCAATTGTTGGCAGGAAAGATAATTGCAAAAGTCAACATACCATGGTGTGACTAGCTCCATAGTATGAATGGCTAGGAGTGATTCACCTCAATACAATTCATGGATGGGTCAATAGTCATACTCTTCTACATGAATACGGTAAAAGTGGTCAACAACTATGTTCAGATCCCTTTTTATCAAAAATTTTGTGATCAAAATCTTGTAATAGGAGTAACTGTCATAGAAGGTGGAGTTTAATATCCTTTTTCTGCATAATCTACCAACAAGATATGATTAGAATTTATGGAAAGAATAAATGATTGAAAGCATTTCTTTGTCAGTGGTAGTGTAATTTAATTGTTCTTCGTCAAGAGTTTTACTGGTGTAATAAATCACATGGTGCTTTTAATCTTTCTTTTTCCCAAGGACAATACTGATGGAAAAATCACTAGCATCACACATAAGCTCAAAAGGTGGATCCCAATTTGGATCTAACATGATTGGTGTGGATATGAGGGCATTATTTAGAGTGTGATAGGCATTAAGGCCTTCCTCATTAAAGAAGAACATGGTTTCTTTCAACTAGAGTTTGTACATTGGCTTTGAGATTTTTGAGAAACTTTTGATAAAGTGGAGATAATATCCAGCATCACCAAGAAAGATTTAGATGAAAGAGACAGATGATGGAGGTGGTATCTTGGATATGGCTTCAATATTACTTTTTTCAACTTTGACACCAACTTCAGATACTTTGTGTCCTAAAACAATTCCTTCATACACCATGAAGTGGCACTTTTCCCAGTTGGGAAAAATTGTTTCTCTTGACACCATTGCAGAACATGAAATAATTTTTTAAATAATCAACAAAACATAAACAATCATCAAAACAAGACCCACAGACAGAGAAATCATCCATGAAGAATTCCATAATTTCTTCAATATAGTCAGCAAAGATATCTGACATACCTCTTTCAAAAGTAGTTGAAGCATTGAAGAGTTTTATTGGGATTCAGTTGAAAGATTGTGTTCCATAGAAATAGGTTAAAGTGGTCTTTTCTTTATCATTATGATGGATAGAAACTTGGTATAAACTAGAGTAATAGTCTAAATTACATAAGAGAGAGTGATGAGCTAGGCATTTCAGAACTTGATCAATGAACGAAAGAGGGAAATGATCCATTCTGGTTGCATCATTTATCCATATGTACTCTATGCACATATGCCAACCAATTATTGTGTGTATGACTAATTCCTTACAATCATTACCTTTCAAAAAGGTCATCCCTCCTTTGCTTGGTATAACATGAACTAGAATAACCTAGTTACCATCACTAATGACATAGATAATTCCTATATCATAAAGCTTGATAACTTTCTTACACAAGACCTTGCACATTTGTCATTTAGTTTTCTTTCACCTTAGACATGTGGTCAAGCAGTGTCCTCTAAGTTAATTTGATGCATAGAGGAATACAAACTGAGGCCCTTAATGTCATATATACAATAGCCAATAGCCTTTCATCAAAGTTTGAGTTATGTGCGGAGTTGTTCTTATTGATCAGATGGTAGTTGAGAATTTAAAATATTGGGGTTGCTTTGCTCATCAATAAAAATTCATATTCAGTCTTCTAGGAGAGATTTCAACTCTGGGAGGGGTTTTTCTACATAAATGTTTAATGGTTCTCGTTGAAGAGACATGTAGTTGGAAGTATTGGTAGTTCCTTGTCAATTCACCTCCTCTTCTTTTATGTTTTATAAATAGCCAAGGATTTCTTCTACTTCAAGATCAGTAATCCCATAAGTTGGATTAGTAAGATTCCATATGAAAGGATCTACAATGGTATATGTTCTTAGATCTTAGCAAAAAGTTTATTGCAATGATCGACCAAATAACATGCCTTCAAAGGGGACAATCTCTTCATGTGATCTAAAACATTGACGTAAATGTGTTCATCCCCAACCATATTGGTTACTAGCCCATCTGTGACATCAGTCAAAGCTTGTGAAGAGAGGAAAGGTTGTCTACAAATTGTCCAGTGCATATGATCCTTAATGACATTGATGATGACAACGTCGCATGGGATGAAGAAATTTCCAATTTGAATAGGAACATCTTTAACTATACCAACTAGTTTGGTGTATGATTTATCAGTTTGCTGGATTCTCATATTTGAGGGGACTATGTCAATTAGTCCCAATCATCTTTTTAGAGAATATGGCTATAGGATTATGTTTACACCTAAGTTAGCCAAGACATATCTCTATAAATTGTCTCTGATAAGAAAAGGGATTGTAAAAGATTCATGATCCTTCTTTTTGGTTGGAATAATTGATTGTGTAGCATCCTGGCTAGATGAAGAATTTCTGTCTCTCCCTCTTTCTTTTCTTAGTGATCAGATCTTTTAGAAATTTAGCATATTCCATCATTTCATCAATAGTGTTGAGAAGAGGGATATTCAGGTCTATATTTTGGACAATATCCATGAATTTAGTTTAGCTTTCCTCGAGTTTCACCTTAATGAACCAATGGGGAAAAGGTGCTTCATATGGAATTTTGGATGACCTGATAGAGGTAATTTCTATGGTCGATCCCCACAACTTCTTCCTCATTGGGATAACATCTTCCATAGTGTGTGTTGAGTAGCCATCTTCCTCGCCTGTAGGTTGGGATGTTGATGGTGCATTTGAGGTTGTACTAGACCAAAGTGTCTCCATATTTGCAATTTTACTCTTTGGATTTCATTCTATACTAGAGGGTAACAAACCAGTTTGATTCTTGATTGATGCAACAATGGAGGTTAGTTATCGGTCCATAATTCTATTATGCTGATGCAAGTCCCTGATTTGTGTGTTCATTGTTCCCAATTGGGCTTGCATATTAGTCATAAGATCATTTTTTCTCAGGATACATTGCCCCAGTTTCTTAGTAAGTGAATTCAACTGACATATTGAGTTCTATTTTTGTTGGAAAAGAGTTCCTATTAGAGACCTATTGAAATTTCCTTCTTGTTGTTGCATCCTATAATTATTTTGTTAGAATCTCGAAGGCTTTCCTCTTTCTATGGCTTGTCATCTACCCATTGTTTGTGACGGTTGGTTCAATTAGTAAGTGTTTTTTGCTGAACATGTATTTCCATATAAAGCCATGATAGTATGTTCTTTTGTAACTCACCTAAGAGACATTCTTCACATAGATCACATATTGATCTTTTGATTATTAAGTGTAAATGAAGAGATTAACTCCATGATCACCTTCTTCATATGTAACACATTTCATAATTGCTTAGTGCATTATCTATAGTTAGCTTCCTACTAATTGAGTACATTTTTTTCCATTTTGTCCATCTTGGTGTTCAAATTTTCAAGAAACTTTGACACATCAGTGGTATTTATGGTTGATGTTGTTCCAATTGATCCTAGGTCGCAGTCTAATCCAGCATGTAGCACAACCATGTTATTAAAAATTTCTTTGGAACATTGCACATCATGGATGATATAGCTTCTTGATGTTGCATTGAATGTTATTCCTTTTGCTAAGGAGAGCCCTTCATAGAAAGTTGAAATTAGGAATCTTCCTTTGAAATTGTTGCGTTGGCAATCTCATAGACATTATACGTACCTTTCCCAAGCTTCATACAAATTCTTGTTTGTATTTTGTTTAAAATTAGTGATTTTGTGCTTTCATTGAAGTGTCTTCTCAATGGAGAAAAAATTGTTAACAAAGGCTTCAACTAGCTATTTCCAAATAGTACTTCCCTTCAATGATAAATACCAATCTAGAGCCTTCTCTCTTAGGGAGAAATGAAATCTTTTGAGGTATATGATGTCCTGAGGGACCCTATTCACTTTGAGGGTGTTACAAATATTTTTGAAGGCATCAATATGATGGTAGGATTTTTCTTCAAAAACATTTCCTTCAAAATTTTGGTGTTTAAGGGTATTAAGTAAAGAAGACTAGTTCGAAATTGGCCTCCGACATGTGAGGTATTATTACATGTTTCTTGTTGTCATTTGCGCGAGATGTCTCCAATGAACGTAAAGATGATCTATTCTCAGGATCTTGACATTGACCTTGACCTTGACCTATATCTACCTAAGCAACCATTGGTTCATCAAAAGGTGTTTGAGTTGTGGAATGTCATAAAAAATCATTTGGGCTGAATAAAGGTGGATATCATCTATCCAAAGGAATTAAAAAGTCAAAGTCAGTGACTAGAAATTTAAATGAAACCAAAAAAATGAAAGTGTGATGATGTGAGAAGGTTGTATTTAAGTTTATTACTAAACTTAACAACACATGGCTAAACTTAGGTAGATTTCAAATTCTTAAGGGATGCTTGCTGTTTTATCCCCAAAAATGGCGAAAAAATTTGGTAACTTTTTTTGTGGGTCAAATGTGTAAATGCAATCATAGAGTCAAAGGCATCATACTTTAAATTTATACTTGACTTTTCCATAACTCAATATGGAATCTATTGCAGTAATACGTGGTTGAAGATAGGGATCATGAAAAACAATAGAATAAGAACAAGAAATCTTAGCTTAATCAAATTAAAAGGATGAAGTTGGTATTTTAGTAAAGGAATAGACTAATATAATTAAAACATTAAATCTATATTATAAAAGATCAAATGAAACTAAGACAACAAAAGGGAACTTAGATCGGGTTTCACCAATCACACCAACATCAACCATGCAACACCTTATCTTCTAATTTATATATGTTCGTGATATGTTTTGCAAGTAGTTGTAAAAATATCTACACCTTACTTCTCTTGAGATCCATGTAGATTTATATCTAAAGGTATCTCTGTTGGGAAAATAATCAATAGACCAAGGATAAATGTATGCCTTTTGCTATCAGAACTTCTCATTCTCGTGTCTCATTACTAATCCATACTCTAGATCTTTTAGAACTTGTTCTCTTGAATTAATCAAGATCAAACTTTACAAGAAAGTAACTACTCAAATAAACAACACAGTAAAATAGGAGTATAGAAAAAACTGCAAGAACATATGCATTAAACAAATGAAGGAAAGATCATATGTTTGGGAGTGTCTGACGGATACTCCCAACCTACGTCATCGAGTTGAGTGACTTATGGTTCCAAAAAGAATCATATTACAACTTGAAAAACTCATAGTTCTTAAATGAATATTATGAAACAATAAGAAAAGGGGAAACAATTGATACAAGGGTAGATCGAGTCTGAAGTTCGATCTATCCACCTTTTAGCTAAATATGTCTAGAAGGTTGATTGCCCTAGAATAGGTTGATAGAAATCCCAATCAACATGGAGGAGATCGATCATCTTAGATTCTTTAACTGGTAGAAATTGATTCAAGAAGGCTTATCAACCTATTGATGGGAATAGATGATGGCAAGTCTAGAGATCGATGATCTCGTTAGGTCAATAAATCTAGCTAGGTCAATCATCCAGACTTCATCTTAGTCTTTGTGATAGCCCCTCAGATTGTTTGTAGAAAATCCAGATGCCTTGAACTAATGCTTTTGGGGTCTATTTTTAGGGTTTTACTTGCGCCTTATCAACCTATGATTGGTCCATGTGGCATTGATGCTTGGGCTTCCTATCATCTATCTTAGGGGTCCATGGATGCTTTTGATGAATTGTCGACCTGGATGTTTACAATGGTTTGTGAATTAATAGTCAATGGGTCTCTATCAAGCTTGGATCCAATGAGATTTAGTCAATCTTGGATCCGTCAAGCTTCATGTCAAGCTTGGATCCATGGATATGAAGGTCAAAAACCCTCTTGATGTATGGAACTATCAATCTTCATGGTTAAGGTTTTTTTGTCGATAGGGGGATTGATGGTTTGTAACTCTTTGTTTTTGTAGACGTCCTTGTTATAGATAATGATCAACCTTTGAGGTCAATTGGTGGACTATCGATCTTTAAGATTTTGAGTTCAATTCCTAAAATTTTCAAGAGAACTTAATCACAATAGAATTTATGATTAGTAAATATAAAGTAAAGGAATTTATGAACTCTAATTTCTTAATCAAATGATTCTATATTATGAAAGAGTTATTAAATATGCATGAAAATTGATTATATAAGACATATATAAAGTGTCCAACCCATACCTATTTGGTAATTTGGGTTGGAATTCTATCTTGTAAGAAATATATCCTCTTATGGTATGATACTTGAAAACAAGTGAAAAAATTGTCTTAAAAATAACCTTAAATTCCTATTGTCCCGTGTGTTTAGCTTGTATGATCCTAGATAAATCTTTGTTGCCTCATCATTAGTTTACTACTCCCTTTAATTGCTACATTTAAGGGAAACATTAATTTCTCTCCATGATGATCTCATATAATAATCTCATTCTACACAACAATAAACTAATAATTTTCCTAATTAAGTACTTCATTGTTGTTTTCTCCTCAAAAGGACATAAAATTGAGCTTTTTTGGATTCATTAAAAGCAACCCCTTTCCTAGTCCCAATAGAAGAGGAAATTTCTCCACCTTCCCTTCTACTAGAATATGCATTTCATATAGAAATCTCTTCTTTTTCCCTAAAACACTTCCATAAACATATAAATAGAAGGTTTCTTAGGGTTACTAAGGTTATATTAATTTTATCTTCATTTATGTTCTCTTTCTCTTGTCAAAGAGAAGCACTTGGGCATGTAACTTGGGTATAGATTGGGATAAGGGTTGGTATTGTGACAAATTATCTTCTATATGAGTAGGGTCCATGTCATGTTTGCTTTTTCAAAGACTTTTTGTGGATTTAGATTCCATATGTATTGATATTAGGACCTCTTTGAATTAATGAATAAATGTGATTTGTGAATTGATTTAGGATTACATATTTTATTATCAACATATTAAATGCTTCCATCAAACTTAGATTTCCATGATGAATTCATGTACTGGAATATTAGCTAGAAATTTCCTATATTATAGATTTTGAGAGGGTAGGTAGAAATTGTATTTACATTAGTTGATGCAAAGACAATATATTTTATATTTGAGTTAGTATATAAGTAACCCCATATATATACATATATATATAAATGTTAATATGTATATATATATGTATGTATATATATATATTTATGTGTGTCTCTATATATGTGCACATATATAGTTATGTTGCTCGCACATGTTACATAATTTTGTTTCTTGTGTAGGCGACAAGCTTTTGTAACAATATAACAAAAGTATCACTATTTAATCGTAATAATGAAATAGAAAACTACTATAATTTCATAAAAAAATATAATAATTCTACCCAAATTGTAACCTTTTGTTGTTGGGAGAAATAGTCAATACCCATGCTAGTGTTATAACCTAAGGTTATATATACATATAGGTTATATATATGTGTGTGTGTAAGTATGTATATATATATGTGTGTGTGTATGTATATATATATATATATATATATATATATATATATATATATGTATATATATAGGGTATATCTTCGCTACTAGTGGGGGTAACTAAGATTCTCTATCTGTGCATCGGTTTTCTAATAGGAAGGCATGCATTTGTAATGATATAATCCAGATTGTAATAGACAGACTCATTTTGTAAATATAGTGGGATGATTGTATTCTCTATTTGGAAATAGTAAAATATATATTTATGATTATAACAATGTTGTAATACAAAACGAGTCTTTGTATTATGATTTTGATTATGTCATTACAAATATAGATCGTCTCATTACAAATGCATGCCTTCCTATTACAAAACTGATGCACAGGTAGCGAATCTTAGTTACCTGCACGAGTAGCGAAGATATACCCGTATATATATATATATATATATATATATATATATATATATATATATATATATATATATATATATATATATATATATATATATATATATATATATATATATGAATGTATTTTTGTAAATGTATATATATATATGTGTATATATATAGACATATACACATATATATACATATATATACATATATATACACATATTATATTTATATATATATAATGTGTGTATGTGATACTAATAATACTTATTTGGTTGACGTGATTGTGCAACCCTTGGCAATGTCATGTTAGACCACTATTTATCATTTGACTTGTATTGGATTTCAAAGTAAATTTGAAATGTCGATACTTGTTTTCCATTTGTGGGTCTTTAACTTTATTTGCGATGACCCCAATTCCTGTACACTTTTCAAGTTGACATTCTCTAGATATGTGTGCACTCATATCTAATATATGTCAAGAAGGAAAATGTAAGCAATTGTGATTGCCAACTATTTTATAAAAAGGAGCCAGATTGTGTTCACAAACATCATTGATTAGCCATACAAACAACATTCTTGAGAATAAAGTCATACATATATTATTAAGGAAAGAAGAAGAGAATAGTTTTATGAAATGAAAGTACAAAGGATTTAGAACATCCTATACATAATCTAGAATAATGAATAACTATCTAACTGAAAAAGAGATAAGAAATAGAAATATAGCTAGCTATCCTCCATGCCCAATTATTTGGTAGCTTCGGTTACTTTGAGATGCATTATTTGTTCCTTATACTGAGAAAATATGAGAAACAAAATCATCAACATAATGTTGGTACATGATTGCAAAAAAAATACTATACAATGATGGCATATTTTAAATTCTTGAAAAAGAAGAAAAAGAAAGGAAATCATTATTAAGGTGGAAAATCAGGTAAACCCAATTTATTAATCATATTTTAATGGGCATGTATTACTATGGTAGACTTAGCATAAGCATATATTATTGGGCCCATTCCTCATGTACCTTTACTCTAGGGATCTCCCCATATACCATGTACTCTAGGGAGGTTTTAGTCACCATGAATACTTTCCCTCTATAATAGGGAGATTAACGAACCATTATTAACTACATTCCATTATCTTTCCTTAGTGTTCTTAATGTTAAAGGCGGAAATGGGATAATAATTATAAATATACATATGCAAGCATTTACTCATAATTAAATCATAAAGTAAAACTAATCTTATACATATATCCACGTACCTTAAATCTCAGATCTAAATTCCAAGAGTCTAGAACGACAGTAAAAAGATCACCTTGAAAGGAAATCAAGGGTATATTGTTTCAATTGTTCCATATGACCCATGACTAAGGTTTGTTCTTTAACTATGGTTACTTTCATCTTATTATGATTAGATCAAGGGTTATCCATGCCTTTTATCATATTTTTGAGTCACATGATTATATTTTTATATTAGGGTTTCCATTATTTAATGATTCCTATTTATTTTCAAGAAAGAAACATCCAACATTAGGGTTTCTACTATGGGTTAGATCACTAATGATTTCTTTTAGGATTCCTATAAATCAGATAGGTTAGGGTTGAATCTAGGGTTTCAGGGTCGGTCATGATCATATTGGGGTCATAAAAGAAATTAGGGTTTGCATTATTGCATGAAATATACATATGGAGAGAGAGATAGAGAGGAACTAGAATTTAGGGTTTCTATATAACCATTCATACATGATTAGGGTTTCATGCCATATGAGGATTAGGGATTCTATTAGGGTTTAGGCTTCACAAAAGATCAGATAACACCAAATAATAATTCTTGTTACATGGTTACTTTACCTAAGTATGGTCATTAGGCTTTATGCTATTTTTTGGAATAGGGAAATAAATCAGGCTATGAAAGTGGTTCTTTTTGATTCCTCATAACTTTTTAATAATTTTTATATCTAATTTTATTATATTTTGATGTTCTGATTATTTTCTATGATTTTTCTAAGGTACAAAGGCTTTTCTAATTAAAAAAGGAAGAAAGGCTTATGTGGTCGCTTGTGATTGGTCCACGCGGGCGAGCGCTCCCTTCTTGGCCCTCTCTAACCATGACTCCTTTTCTAAGATGGCATCAGGAAATTAGTCCAGTTGGCTCAGTCGACCCCACGTGGAACACCCCTTCTCTTGCTAACTCACGTCCTTGCTCAGTTGAGTTGGCATGTGGTGAGTGGTCCACCTTGACTTCCAATTGGTACCACGTCAACTCATTCTCCTCTTCTGTGCTTGTGGGTTGGAGGAGCCTGGAGCAACTCTAGTGAAGTCTAGGCATGCGGGTAGTCCACTTCGAGGGCAGGGAGAAGATCTATCACCTCATGGTGATGGTCTGAGTCTGGGGCTACCTAACATCGTGGCTCCCTCTGGAGCTTAGTGCCTCTGTTGGAAAGGGTGAGGTTGCCTATGAGAGAGAGGTCAGAGGTGAGTGGGGGTTCTGGGTTTGGTGGAGGTAGTCGTGTATGGTCGCGGTGATTTGGTGAAGGTGATGGAGCGGTGGATTTGGTTCGAGAATGGTTGTGGTTGTGAGGTGGTGAGGTGTCTAGAGGTTGAAGACGATGGAGTGGGGGAGAGGTGTTCAGGTAGCCTTGCTCAAAATTGCTGGTGGGGAATGAGGAAAGGAGGGATGGTAGAGCTATTGGTAGTCTTATATAGATGTTTGGGAGCAAGGGCAAGGAAGCCCTAAAACTCACCGCTACCGCCATGAAAGGTGTGGAAAAGAGGGAGTTCGTTCTCCCTGATCTTAGGGCGAGGGAGATTGGGATTGGGTTTTTTGAATTTGTTTTAGTGAGGGGAAGGTATTTTCTTTACCAGAATTGTGAACGAGGGAGTAGATAATTCTTGGGATATTGAGGTTGTTGGCCGTTCCATTGGGCAAGAGTCCCGAGCCTTGTGGGAGGTTAGGGACAAAATCTCTGCTGCTGATTCACATCTAATCCACAATCAGATAGATCCACGGTCACGATGCATGTGCATATCAAGTGACCTGTGCCCCTTAGTCAGATGGGCGCGTGCGACATGCAATGCCACATATTCAGTCAATTAAATTGAGAACTTAGGTCCTACGTTAGAAATAAAGGAAATAATGTGCATATTTTCCAAAGATCATAACTCCTAATTGGCTTATCCTATTAGGATAAAATTTTAAACCAAGCATAAGGGTGATAATATCTAGCCATGGTAGAGAATAGAGAGTCAAACTCATATGTTGGCTATATGAATTGACTATGTTCCCTAATACATGGATTCCACCTACAATGAAATTAGGGTTTGGGTTTTTGTGAAATTGTTAATATTTTTTAGTCAAAAAAGCAAGGGAAAAGTTGAGGGTACTATTGGAAATATCAAATTTACTAGAGAGAGAAAGAATGTAAAAACTCACTTTGTAACATTTCTTCAATTGATATAAAAAACCTAGTATGCTCATCTATTCGTAATTTGATAAACATATTATGCACATACATGTTGGAGAATATCTACCCAAATAGAAAAATTGAAACTAGTACCTAGTACCTCACTCTTTCAAACAAAACACAATAGATAGTTCATTTATATAAATCTAATAAGTTTATATCTCCTCTTAGTTTTTTGATACACAAACCACCTATAATTTGTCTTTTTATTTCTAATTCAATACACATCACATATTTTCATGTTGCTATTTTATAAGGGTAAGGATTCTTCATCGGTTGATGTCTCCGTACATAGGAATGTTGGTCGATAATTTGTAAGCGTGACTAGAATCAAATTTGGACAATACTTTCCAGTGCAAGTATCTATTGTCTTAGATGCAACTTTTTTCTCCGTTAATGCTAGAAATTTAAAAAAGTAGCCTAATGTAGTAAAATGATCCTAATTTATCAAAAATCATGGTGTACCTGAACGGTTTTGAGACCAGGTTGTAATACAAACATGTATTAGACACATAAAATGAGTTCAACAATTTGTAGTACAATCTTCAAAACTAAAACAATACTTTGTCATTTTATTTAAATAAACTATTTGTTGCTTTCTCTTTGCTCTTGGATATATAAACCAAATGCTAGTTGGCATATTTAGTTCTTGTAAAGTAAGTAGTTACCATACCCCTTCAAATTTTTTTATCATTGTCTTGAACACATGTGCATGTGTTAGCACTGTGACATTAAGAATCATCACATTCATATTAATACATATATTTCTCCCAAAAACAACTAGTATGTTATTTATGTTTTCTTGAGAACTTGTTTTTCAACACCCCTCTCTTTAGTTATCTTGAGGATGATAATGGTTTTCTCCTAGGAGTGCACTAGGAGCAGTGCATGTCTAGTCCTCAAATATATATATCAAGGAGTTCAAATAGCCATGTGAGGTATTTGGAAACAAACACATGAGGAACAATATTTGTCAACAATTTTACCTCCTTGTAGTTTCATGCTTTGGAATTTTAATGAAAAGCTCTAGAAAGTTAACCCTTACTTTATTATTCCATTTTGATTCAACTCCCGTTTCTCGAATGTTCAGCAAAGATCAGGGTGTTGCGTCCATCTTTCTCCCTTGTTGTCCGTGTTATTTTGCATGACACTTCAAATAAACTTCTTTTGGAACAACGATAGTTGGGCCAAGTTACAAGATCACCCATTACTTTTGTTTGTTGTGAAAGGATTTTCTATGTATTGCGATGTGATCGAATATTGAATGTGTAATATTTCTAACGGCTGGAGAGAAGAAAGCTTAAAGTCATCAATCATATGATGTACTTTGTTTAAAGCTTCTTTTTCTTAATATATATTATTTAATTATTTGAATTTATCACCGTTCTATATGCCCTTATAACTGTTTGCAATAGTGTCAAAACCACCACATATACATAAATAAATACACTCCTAACAGCAGAGTAATTTTAATAAAACTATTTTGACACAAATTAAGACCATACTAGATTTTACTAACTTCGCAAGAATGGTTGGATACGTTTCAAAAAAAAGTTATGATCATATAATGAAGTCATCATAAGATTTCCCAATAATTTGTCGCTTTAACATTTGCGTCCCTACAGGTGGTTGCTAAGAGAAAGCTTCATAAAGTGAAGCATCCGAGCAGGAGATATGGAAGCTGAGGCAATACCACGAAACCCCCAACACTAGAAGGAATCTGATTCTTCCGTGTAGCCGTCACATTAAGCTAAGGATAGCGGTCCACGAAGAATAATAATGAGCGAGGCCAACTCAAAAAGTAGATTATCTCGTTTACATGGCCCATGGAGCTTGGAACCTTGTCAGATTATTATTCTACCTTTTCGGTGATATATGCGCGTATATCTTCCGGACAGTTGCGCTTGGAACAAATTCATAATTAGTGTTTTCAACTCATGGAGATCTTTGAATATCTATTACCAATTAGTTATGACTACCCTGTGGTATTTTCCTCAAGGTTTAATTTATACGAAAATACCAGTTTTAAATCAAAAGCTTGAAGAAATTTTGTACATGCAATTATATCATTCAAGTCGTCTCATCTAGAGATGTGTGTGTGTGCGAGGAGACAGATATGCTTGTTGAGCACTCCTGGTAAC
Organism: Alisma plantago-aquatica; assembly: GCA_963693085.1. NCBI lineage: Eukaryota > Viridiplantae > Streptophyta > Magnoliopsida > Alismatales > Alismataceae > Alisma > Alisma plantago-aquatica. The sequence continues at coordinate 576,820,788 of OY856409.1, read as the reverse complement.
ATTAATTAGAGGCGTAATAAGGAAATGCCACACCTTGTTTAAGATCATGAAAGCGTGGGAATCGTGTGATTGAGGCCAGATATGCTAAAGAAGGTGCACAGAATATAAACGATAATTAGTATAAAGTAGTCTATATTAAAGAAGTGGATGAAAGGAAAAGTAATAGTTTCTAAATGCAAATATAAAAGGGAAGTCAAGCAAGCAATCATCTTTAGTCTTCTTATTCAAAACCCGTGCCTAACTGCCAGCTCAAAACACCAAGCAAAGTTGTTGTCTACAAGATCTTCAGCATGAAGGTGTATCGACAACCAGAAGTCCTTCGGTTTATATAAATAGACCACAATGCTATGGTTGGAGTCATCCAATTCAAGCACAAACAACTAGCAAGCTAGCTACTGTATTCCTCATTCACTCATCTTCACGCCCTCTTAGCAATACAGAGCAACGCCTGAAGCAAGCCGCGACCAGAGCCGATCTCAAACCTGCACCATGGCCATCACGCAAAGCTACTACAACAGTCCTTACACGGTCCCGACCACCACGACCCGATCAGTCCCTCCTCCCGGGCCTCGGGCTAGCGACATGACCATCCAGGATTTCCGGGAGTGGCTGAAGAAGTTCGACAAGGATAAAGACGGCCGCATCAGCCGGGACGAGCTCCGCGCCGCCATCAAGAGCGTCGGGGGTAAGTTCAGCTGGTTGAAGAGCAAGCGCGGCATGCGCGGGGTTGATTATGATGGCAACGGTTACATCGACGAAAACGAGATCGAGGGGCTTGTGAACTTCGCCGTCGAAAGCCTTGGCATGAGAATCGCTACGTACTAACTGGGTACGTTGCAACATGCCTGGGTCGATCGATCGTCTCTATGCAGGCTTTCGAGTAACGTCTATTCTGGGTCAAGAATTTTAATTATATTGTCGTCTTGTTGTATATCGTATGCTGGGATGCTTAAACAAAAAAGTAATGTCGTAAGTCCATATATATATCCACACTCTGCCGCAAAAGACAGGATGATCGGCAGTGTGTGAAGCTTATCCTCCTGTCTGCTCACCTCTTTTTTTTTCTGGTGTGTTTTGTATGTCTAAATTTCCAAATGGAAAAATATGTTTCAGATCAAAGCATGGGTGTAATACACTTATACCTGAAATTTGCATGCAAATAACTTCAATTTTTCCTAGCTCAACTTCACAATTTCTAACTAGTATCGTCTTTCCTTTCTGTGTGGCCGTTATTACTAATTTATTGACAAATCTAACTACCATATCAGGTTAAAGAAGAAATTTAAGTTTTGAAAGGAACAATAAAAAATGATGGTTTAGTTAAAATTAAAAAAACTGAAACATATAGTGGAACAAATGGTGTTGAAAGATTACAGTCATGGCTCAATATTATCCGTAGACATTCAGTGTTGTGCTTTTCACTCTATTTAGTAGTGATTTGTCTGTCACATGACGCCCGACAAACATGAAACGAGTATGCCACTTCATCCAATTTTTATTGTTTTGTTTTGATTTAAAGAACCTCAGCTGAACTCTTGCGTTGCGAAATAGCCTTTCTATAGTTATATAAATACGTGTTTCGAGATACATGCGTCAAGAAACTTAAAACAGAAGAATAAAATGAAATATGATCCGATATGGCAACGTCCTAAATCAATTTTTTTACATACACTTTGCAATAACTTGTATTTTCTGACTACTGTTGCATGGCTCAAAGTCAATGTTTCACACGAAATTTTCGCTTCAGAAGTTTAGTTTTGATTTCTCATTCAGTATTGTGACAATTCATTTACTTTTTTTTATGAAAATAGTGTTTATGAAGTTCCCACTGCAGCAACTTATTATTTAAAACTCGCGGAGCTTTTCAATAAATATTGACTTATCTTTTATCATTTAATATCAAGTTCAATGAATAGTCCAATTATTTTGGCCAGCTTCTTAAGTAAGGAAAAAAAATACATGAAGCTGTTAAAATCGACGGTACTTCTAACGGAAGACTTAGTCATAGAAGTAACAAAATTGAGTAGAGGCTCGGTACAAAAATGTCCTAGTTTTTTATGAAGATGTTGCATTGAGAAAATGTTCATATAACCATGTTGTTTCATACGAAGTAGAATAGTGTTAATTGCTGAAATACTTATTGTACATGACATGATGACAAAGTTGCTAGGTACAAAAAAAGAAAAAGGACGGTGTTTTAAATAATGTGTCTCGAACACGTTGCACCATAATTTTATCCCATAGATGATACAACTAACAATGTCAATGATATTTTGCAACTAATAACACATTTACACATGATAAAAAATAGTGTAGCCCTTTAAGTAATTATGGTTTATGGAAGATGGTTGTATGTAAGGGGAGGTCAATGATAAGAAGTTGACAATACAATTCATGTGTTACTAGTTAATTGTCATAATCTTTATTTGATCGATCAACATGTTAGTTTAAAATACCTTGATAAAGTTGAGAGAGGAAAACTTATGTGACACATTATTAGAAGGCATATCCAAGATGATTCAATTGTAGGAAATATATCTCCTCAAGAAATTTCCCACCAAGAATTTGAAGGGATCCCAAAGTCTCCCCCAATAATTAATAATGCTCAAAATAAAGGGGATAAGTGAGTCAAGGGCTAATGGAACACACTGGAAATTCATGTCTTCACCCTAACAAGAAAAATATCATGATAATTTATCCTCAAATTGAGACATCATTACTACAAATAGGATGATCATAGTTTCACCACACCTTTGGGTTTCCATAGTGGAGTTTTTGCTAGTACTGTTGGACCTAGGCCTCTAGATGGGGGTGAATAGAGCTTCAAAACTTGAATAAGAATAGTTAGACCTTCAAATTATATCAATTTAACCAAATGCTAAAAGTGAATTTGAAGTCCTATCTAAACAAGCATAGAAACAACAAGAGAGATTGAGACAACCACTTAGACAATGTGTTTAGAGTTGTTCCAATCTCCAAACTAGGAGACCGTCAGTCCACTACCTAGAGAAGTTAACCTCTAGGACTTTGCAACCATGTATACTTATATTCCATTATAAGACATACAAGAAGACCACCTTACACCCAAGGGCATACCTATCCAAGAGATACTCTTCTACCTCACAACATATCTTACCCACTCTTACAAGAAGCTCGATTCCTTCTCCTAGGACATCTCCTCCTTGGAATAATTCTACAGCCTTGAGGATTTACCCACCAAGCTCCTTGGATCTTCTGCCTTGTCCTTCTCATTTACTTGGAGAAGATCTTCACACCTTCTTCAGCCTTGAAGAAGAAGAACAACTCCTCCTTCACTCGGAGAAGATCACTTCAGCCTTTGTTCTTTAAGAGAGGGAATTGGGAAGATGGAAAGATGGAGAGCTTTACAATGAAACAATGAGGTATCTCTCTTACCGCATGCCTAACTCACTCATAATCACAAAATAATTTGTAAATGAGAGAGAAAGGGGCTCAAAGGAGATTTGCACACTCAACTATAGTAAGGACCAAGGATATTATGAATGGGAAACCTTAGAATGAACTCCAAGAGGTCCTGTTTATAGATGGGGGTGTTCTTTTGAGTGTGGGATCACTTATGAACAAAAAATAGCCATTTTACAACTTTCAACATATTTTTTTTCTAACAACTCTCCAACAGTTAGAATTACTTTTTTTTACATGTCTTGTACAATGTATTTGGTTGAGCTCAATAAAGGTAACTCGAACAATCCACTATCTGACAAAGATAATTTTCAAATGATCCATCAAGTTTGTCATGGGATAACTTGACCGATTCACCAAAATCAACTTTGGACAGAATGTTGGTCGGTCGAGTTTTGTGAGTGTACAACTCGACCGATCTAATCATTTCAAAAAATACATCACTGACCGGTCGAGACATAAACTTGATCGATAAAGTTGTTGTGGTGAATTTTTCAAAATGATGTTTAAGTGATCAAACGATGGAATAAGTGTCCCTAATTTTTTCTGATCTTAGTCCCAAGTCATATCATCAATACAAATGATTACAAAAATATTCTAAGCTGGTTTGGAGTATTTTCCAAAAAAGTGCATTTGTAGTGCTTTTGACATGAACTTTGACAAGCTAGGGTTGGTGAATTTGATCCTTTTCATGTACCTAATACCTGAAATTTATCTCAAACAAACATATTATATACATATGAATGGAATGGTTAAGTAATAATAAAAATATGGACAATGTATAACTCTCAAGTCAACATTCTCCCCCTTTTTGACAATGACAAACCATTCCTCAACATATTGAATAGGATATATAAAGTTATACCTTAGCCCTATGAATTACAAGGAGATTCACAGTTTGAATAATGTGACTTGCTCCCTCTCAATCTATGCCCACTCTTACCTTCATATATAGTTAATCTTTCTACGCAAAGATATATAACATGTATACTACATGGTCCTTTAGCAAGTCACATGATAAAACATATATTTAGACAACAAAAGGATCATATAGGTAGTAAAAACAATATGGTTGAGCTTTAAAACATCAAACTTCTCTCCCCCTTTTGGCATTATCATAGAGTAAGGGGGTAGAAGACCATAAAAAAATCTTCTCCATGCACAACCAAAAGCATGTAACCATAAGATAAACAATTTAAGCACATAACACACATCAAACAAAGCTGAGAATAAAGAGAAGCAAGAAACCTATGTCATAATATAATTATGGAAAGCATACAAATAACTCTAATGATAAAGAAAACATAGATTTATGAAACATAGGATTAAGATTATAACACATAAGAATTTCTCAAAACAAGTACAATCCAGAGATGAAAGTGTTGGGTTTTGTGGGACGGAACAGGCATCGAAAACAAAAATTTATCTTACCACAAACCCATAATCAGCGGATTGCATCAACAATTATACAATAGGAAAGATGGTTTAGCATGATATACCTAGTTCTAAGGCTTGCTCAATGACAATACCTCATAGCTAGTGTGGTCTTCAACCCCTAGTCTTTGACGATATCTGTGCAGCTCTTGGTGTAGACCCGGACTGCGGTTGACAGTCGTCCTCCTAAGCAGAAGAAATCTCCCACCTCTATAGATAGTCCACACGGACCATCAGGAACTCTAGTTGTCCTGAAGGACATACTAGAAGGAGTCATCCCCTTTTGTTAGTGTACTAATCACTGAGACACTCTCCTACCATTAGTCACTTTTCTACAGTTGTCTTTCCCTCGTTGTTCCTCCCTGGATGGGTAGAACTTGCTTGGGCTCTCTCGGTTACCACAACCAGAGATGTCAAAAACTTTGCAGAGCAACTGATGTTCTGAGTTGTGTGTTCTGAGAAGCCCCTTGTACCCCTCTTTTTATAGTAGAGGGTAGGGTTAGGGTTCCCAGTCTATACGGGAGTAGAAGGGTCTGGAGTAGACGAACCGATTGTTTCACAACTCAATTGGTCATTTGGGCAAGTTAGTTGATCGGTTCACAACTCAACTGGTCATTTGGGCAGGTGAGATGATCAGTTCACCCAGTGAATGAATCATTTCACTTCCCAGAATTTCCCATAATTGAATTTCCTTATTCTTTTCTAATTTAAGCAAATATTAATTCTTGTTTCAATCAATTTGAACAAGTGAAATGAAAATATTTTCTCATAAACTGGGAAACCCAACACCAATTCGGTTGGTCCATGTGAAACAATCGATTCACCGCTGTGAACCGGTCATCTCACTACCCATTGGCCGATTGGTTGACCCAGTGAACTAGTCAGTTGGTGGTCAAGGTTGTGCAGAACTCAGTCAATGCAGTTCTCAATCAATCTGACACTCTAATCAATTGGTTCAACACTTGAACTTGATGATTCTGAGTCAAGTCTATTGATTGAATGTTTAATTGAGTATTGAACACTTTAGTAATCAATCTAAATATCATTTATGGGTAAACTCCTCTTCCAGGTTAATCCTATGTGTGAGACCCTATAGGTTCCATTTCACGTTGGCAGTGAATGTCCATAACTAACTTATGACATCACGAGCAAAGAGTGGTGCCTAGTCGCACATCAGTGCTACCCAAGTGAAGAGGAAAGTTGGAGAATAAATTTCAACCTACAATCTGTTATTGGTGTTACAGTGAATGTATAGTCCCTTTGTCTTTGATATCTAGATTGAACTCGAAGCATGGACTTGTCATCCTCTACTAGCATTCAATCCATGTTTCTTCATTCAGAGTAGACTGTCTTAGATATATGTAAGCTCAATATAACATATTGACTTACATGTGCATGGCCATGCATTTCTCAGTCTCACTCCTCAAGTGGCCAGGATATCACACTCCCTTAGGAGGGACAAATCCCATATCTATCACTCACAGTCAAGTCTCCATGTGTCAAAGTCAACCAATCATCACCATTATAACAACCCATGTTTCAAGACTGCGTTTGATGATGTCAAAGTGTACCCAACAACATGTGATAAGTGCAGTGATTTTAGGTCTAAGAACCACAGTCACCACCAATACTATAAGAGATGATCCTGACTAACCAAGTGTGGTTTCCATGCATCACTCTTATGGTGGGTTTTTCTGATACACGATTCTCTAACATGTATTTGTATGCTTGGTTTGATATCATATCTCATGACTAATGAGATTCTATCATAAACTGACATAGACTCTAGTCTTTTGTGTTATTGATGTCTATGATTATATCTACAATAAAAACTGACTAGGGACATTAGTGAGAATGTACACAGTCTTAACATTTGTATGATATCATTATTCAAGTCATGTACTTGAAGACATATGTCATTAAGTTTTGTCATTCTCTATACATCTATCATGTAATACTATTATCTCAAAATAGTTAAAACATATAGGCAGAAATTGCCTTTATTATTATTATTCAAATCATTTACAAAGTATGCCATTACAATCATCATATGACTGTCTCTATGGGCACACATACCAATAGACTCCCACTTGCACTTATACCCAATCACCCATGAACCTCAGTCCTTGTGATCTAGAATGACCATCATGCTTCTGATGTGAAAGTGCACTAGTCAAGGGATCAACAATATTGTCTTTGGTTGGTACTCTATAAATCTTCACATCTCCTCATTTTACAATCTCTCGTATGAGATGGAAGCGTCGATGTATGTGCTTGGACTGCTGATGTGAGGTGGGTTCTTTAGCTTGTGTAATAGCTCCATTGTTATCACAATAAATCTCAATTACATCACAAATGCTAGGAACAACCTCAAGTTCATAGATGAACTTCTTGATCCAAACAACCTCCTTTACTGCATGGGATGCAATAATATACTCATCCTCTATCATAGAATTCACAACTGTCTCTTGCTTGGAACTCACTGCTCCATTGTTGAGGCAAAACACAAATCCTTATTGTGATATGTAATCATCTTTATCGGTTTGGAAGCTTGCATCAGTGTAACCCTTTACCACCAACTCTTCCTCACCACCATAAATGAGGAATTGATCCTTAGTCCTTCTCAAGTACTTTAGGATGTTCTTCACGGTTGTCCAGTGAGCATCTCTAGGATCTGACTGGTATCTGCTCATCATGTTCACTGCATATGAGACATCAGGATGTGTACACAACATTACATACATGATGGATCCAATTGCTGATGCATATGGAATCCCATTCATGTGTTCCCTATCTTTACAAGATTTGAGACATTGAGCTCTAGAGACACAAACTCCATGCCTCATGGGTATGCTTCCTATCTTTGAGTTGTCCATGTTGAACCTCTCCAACACTTTGTCAATGTATGTGCTTTGGCTTTGTCCAAGAAGCCTTCTAGATCTATGTCTATAGATCTTGATTCCTAAGATATAGGATGCTTCTCCTAATTCTTTCATTGAGAATGTATTTCCAAGCCATGCCTTTACCTTTTGTAAAGTAGGGATGTCATTCCCCATAAACAATATGTCATCTACATACAATATGAGGAATATAGTCATGCTCCCACTAACCTTCTTGTACATACAAGGTTCATCTTCATTTTGACTAAATCCAAACTCTTTTACTGCTTCATAAAATTGAAAATTCCAGCTCTGAGATACTTGCTTCAATCCATAGATTGACCTTTACAACTTATAGACTTTATTTGCATCCTTTGGATTTATAAAACCTTCAGGTTGTATCATGTACACATCCTCGACAAGATTTTCATTAAGGAATGTGGTTTTAACATCCATCTTCCAAATATCATAGTCATGGTAGGCTGCAATAGCAAGCATGATCCTGATGGACTTAATCATGGCAACTGGAGAAACATTTGTCATAGTCAACACCTTGAACTTGTCTGAAACCCTTTGCAACCAATCTGCCTTTATAAGTTTGCACATTGCCATCCATGTCGGTCTTCTTCTCAAAGACCCACTTGCACCCTATGAGTTTTATCCCTTCAGGTGGATCCACCAAAGTTCATACCTTATTGGTATCCATGGATTCCATCTCAGATCTCATGGCCTCAAGCCATTTCTCAGAATTTGGTCCCTATGTACTTCTAGATAGGTTGTTGGCTCATCATCTATGACCAACTCACTGCCTTCTTGAGTCACAAGATATTCAAATCTCTCAGGCTCAAGGTGTGTCCTACTAGATCAATGAGGTTCCTATGTTACTTGAGGAATTTGATATTCCACAACAACTTGTGATTCTCTATGTTCCTCTTGTACATCTATTGGTTCAATGTTTTCTTGTTGGTCTCAAACCTCTTCGAGGTCCACTTTCCTCCCACTACTTCCTTTGGAAATAAATTCCTTTTCTAGGAATATAGCATTCCTGGAAACAAACACTTTGTTGTCTGTTGGGTGGTATAAGTAGTATCCCCTTATTTCTTTAGGATATCCAAGAAAATAACAATTATCAGATTTGGGCCCAAGCATTTCAGGAAACATTTTATTGACATAAGCTTCACATCCCCAAACCTTCATAAAAGACACATTAGGACGCTTCCCATACCATATCTCATATGGTGTCTTTTATATCGATTTAGATGGCATGTGGTTAAGTGTAAATGTGGCAGTTTCAAGAGCATAAACCCATAAGGGAGTTGGAATATCAGAAAAATCATCATAGATTACACCATGTCTAGTAATGTGTGATTACTTCTTTCTAACACACCATTATGTTGTGGTGTTCCAGGTGGAGTCCATTGTGATACAATACCACGGGATCTCAGAAGGTCCTCAAACTCTTGGCTTAAGTATTCTCCATCTCAATCGGATTGATGTGCCTTAACTCTTTTTCCAAGATGGTTCTGTACCTCATTCATGAAATCCTTGAAACTTTTACGAGTCCCTGACTTATGTTTCATCAAGTAAACATAACCATACCTGCTAAAGTCATCAGTAAAGGTAATGAAGTACTGATACCCACCTCTAGCATTTGTTCTAAAAGTCCCACATACATCAGTATGTATGAGTCCTAATAGATCACTCGCTCTCTCACTTTTTCCTGAAAAAGGGAGCGTTGGTCATCTTACCCAATAAACAAGATTCACATGTCTCTAATATTTCAAAATCAAAAGAATCCAGATAACCATCTTTATGGAGTCTGGATATGTGATTCTCATTTATGTGCTCTAGATGACAATGCCAAAGGTATGTTTTGTTTGAGTCATTGAGTTTTTGTCTTTTGATGCTTACGTTGTAAATATTTGTCTATATATCTATCAAATATATACCATAAGACATTGGGGCACTTCCATAAAATATCCCATCTTTAGAAATGGAACATTTTACATTCTTAATAAGAAATTCGAATCCATCCTTGTCCAAACAAGATACATAAATGATATTTCTATTAATAATAGGTAGATAATAGCATTTCTGTAACTCTATTATCAACCCACTTGGTATAGATAACTCATAGGACCTACTGCTCTAGCAACAACTCTTACTTCATTAGCAATATGTAGTTGAACCTCACCTTTCGCTAAAGGCCTACTTCTTTTTAGATCTTTCACATTTGAAAAAATATGTGATCCACATCCGGTATCAAGTACCCATAATGAATAAGTAGTAAAGTTAATATCAATTACGTATACACCAGAAGTAGAGATCTCTATCTCTTGCTTCATCTTCCTTGATTCCCTTAATCCTCTCCATATTTTGAGTGCATAAGACTTGAACTTCAGCTTGGTAGGAGAATGCTTCTCTGCCTTCCATGTGTCCTTGGACTCCATTCCCATGATCACTATCATGGAACAATCCTTCTTCATTTGTGCTTCAACATTTGTCAAAATGTCAAGCAACTCTGACAACGATTTAGCCATGTTACACAAGTAGTAATACTTTACAAACATGCTATATGATTTAGGTAATGATTGCAAAATCATATCTGTGGAAAACTATTGACCCAAAGGAAATCCTAGTTTCTCTAGACGTTCTATATGCCCAATCATATTGAGCACATGGGGTCTAACTAGATCTCCCTCTGTCAGTTTGCATTCAAACAATGCCTTAGGAATATATAGAGAGGATTATACAAGCTCTGGTATCTTAAGAATATGCAGAACCCTTCTCATAGTCCTTAACCAGTTATGGAAATTTATCTAAATTAAATTCTCTAATTTCAACGATGATTTCAGTGCCATTTAATTCTACAAGAGAAAACATTTGCATTTTGTAAAAATCCTTTTGATTTGAATAAAATTGTCGATATTAATTAGGTCTTTAATTAATTATTTCTCTCACTATTTTGATCAAATTGATAGCCCTCACCATCAATTCGAAAGATTGCAACGTACAACCTTCTAGTGAGCAAGATCCTAATTTCCTCTAAGTCATGGACCAGCTAGGGCTATCACCCACAACTAAATTCTTTCAGATAGACAACTTTTTCCAATTGCATCTTATGCAACTCTTGATAGTTGTCATGCACAACTCTTTGTCATGTACATCTCCATGCCTCAAGGTGCTTGATCTGATCAAGGTCACCTAGTTAAGTCCAACCCAAAGGCCAACACAATGAATATACACCCAGCTAGGGTAGACCCACATATTCACCATCACACTTCCACAAGATAGACGGTGCACCACTCTAGGGCGTTCCCACACTTAGTCAATCAAGCTTTTCATGTGTGCTTTTGGAAGGTATCTCAAACTTAATATTTACATTGAGGGGTTTGGTATTCATATACATATACATATCCAATCACCACATATACAATATCTATCATATACATGCTATATTCCACAAGAAAACATGTGAAGAAATAAAGCGATGATTATGGTCATCCTATATGTAATTCCATGAGCCACAAGGAATTACAGTCATCTAGGTCTACATCACATGCAACAACATGTTGTTGATGAAGTTTTGTGCTTGGTCCATTCCATGTTGATTAGCTCATCCTATGACTGATCGGCTCGCCTCCTGGCCAGTCAGTTGGTTGTCACCAACACTCGTCTGGGCACCCATCCTTCTTCGACATAATAGGAAATAAAACTATTCAACTTTTCAAAATTATTTGGGAAACCCTGAGTTACATTCGGGGGAAGCAAAGGTAGAAGAGAAGGCTTGAATTATCTCGAGTTACATCTGGAATAGAAGAAAGGACTCAATACGCAGAACGAGATGCAAACAACCAAAACCAACCATGCACACACATAGGGGTTTATAGGCCATAACAACACTACACATCCACCATCAAAACCATTTTAGGGTGACGTGTATTGATTTCATATATATACCATATCATATATGCATATAGGGATCTGTGGTGTTAAATCAGATATGCACATTAGCCAATTAAAGTATTCACATCACATTCAATAAATAAATGGAGAAAAACCAAAATCATATCGTATCGATTAATCCTAAAACATAGTAAGATGATGTGGCTCTGATACCACTGTTGGGTTTTGTTGGATAGAACAACCCAGCGGAAACAAAAATTTTATCTTACTACAAATCCATAACCAGCAGATTGCATCAACAACTATGAAATAAGAAAGATGGTTTAGCGTAATATACCTAGTCCTGAGGCTTTCTCAGTGACAATACCTCACAGGTAGTGTGGTCTTCAACCACCTAGTCTTTGACGACATCTGTGAAGCTCCTGGTATAGACCCGAACTGTGGTTGATAGTCGTCCTCCTGAGCAACAAAAATCTCCCACCTCTATAGATAGTCTATACGGACCACTGGGAACTCTAGTCGTCCTAAAGGATAGACTAGAAGGAGTCATCCCCTTGTGTCGGTGTACTAGTCATCCACACACTCTTCCACTACTAGTCACTTTTCAACAATTGTCTTTCCCTCATTGTTCCTCCCTAGATGGGTAGAACTTGCTTGGGCTCTCTCGATTACCACAAATAGAGATAACAACAACTTTGCATAGAAACTGATGTTTTGAGTTGTGTGTTCTGAGAAGTCCCCTGTACCCTTCTATTTATAGTAGAGGGCAGGTTCAGGGTTACCAATCTGTGTGGGAGTAGAAGGGTCTGGATTTTCCATGAACTGATTGTACTACAGAAGACGAACCTATCATTTCACAACTCAACTGGTCATTTGGACAAGTGAGTCGACCGGTTCATAACTGAATTGGTCATTTGGGCAGGTGAGCCAATCGGTTCACCGAGTGAATTGGTCGTTTCACTTCCCGAACTTGACCCCAATTGACTTTCCTCATTTTTTTCTAATTAATGCAAAGATTAATTCTTATCCCAATCAAATTGTACAAGTGAAAAGAAAATCTCTTCTCACAAACCAGGAAACCAAACACCGGCTCAGTTGGTCCATGTGAACATATCAGTTCATCAGTGTGAACCGGTCATCTCATTGCCCATGAACCAATCGGTTCACCCAGTGAACCAGTCGGATGGTGGTTCAGGTTGTGCAGAACTCAGTCAATGCAGTTCTCAGTCGATCTGACACTCTAAGCAATTGGTTCAACACATGAACTTGTTGATTTTGAGTCAAGGTCTATTGATTGAATGTTTCATTGAGTACCTAAACACTTTAGTAATCAATCTAAACATCATTCGTGGATAAACTCCTCTTCCAGGTTAATCCTATGTGTGTGACCCTATATGTTCCATTTCGCATTGGCAGTGAATGTCCATAACTAACTTATGATATCACAAGCAAAGGATGGTGCCTAGTCGCACATCAGTGCTACCCAAGTAAAGAGGAAAGTTGGAGAACAACTTTCAACCTACAATCTGTTATTGGTGTTATAGTGAATGTATAGTCCCTTTGTTAGTGATATCCAAATTGAACTCGAGGCATGGACTTGTCATCCTCTATAAACATTAAATTCATGTTTCTTGATTTAGAGTAGACTGTCTAGATATATGTGAGCTCAATATCATATATTGACTTAGAAGTGCATGGTCATGCATTTCTTAGTCTCACTCCTTAAGTGGCGATGATATAACACTCTCTTAGGAGGGAAAAATCCCATATCTATCACTCACAGTCAAGTCCTCATGTGTCAAAGTCACCCAATCATCATCGTTATAACAACCCATGTTTCAGGACTGCGTTTGATGATGTCAAAGTGTACCCAACGACATATGATGAGTGTAGTGATTTCAGTTCTAAGAACCATAGTCACCACCAATACTATAAGAGATGATCCTGACTAACCAAGTGTGGTTTACATGCATCTTATTGTGGGTATGTCTGATACACTATTCTCTAACATGTATCTCTATTCTTGGTTTGATATCATATATCATGACTAATGATATTTTGTCATCAACCAACACACACTCTAGACTTTTGTGTTATTGGTGTCTATGATTATTTCCACAATAACAACCAACTAGGGACATTAGTGAGAATGTACACACTCTTAACATTCATATGATCACATTGTTCAAGTCACCTACTTAAAGACATACGTCATTGAGTTTTGTCATTATCTGGATATCTATCATGTAATACTATTATCTCAAAATAGTTAAAACATATAGACGACAATTGGCTTTATTGTTATTATTATTCAACTTATTTACAAAGTATGCCATTACAATCATCATATGACTGGCTCTATGGGCATACATACCAAAAAAAATCAACATGATAATAAAAATAGTACAACATAGATAATATGCCTAAATGTCTTTAGTACAAAATAGTCTAGAGTGATATATATGATCATCATCTAAGAGTTAAAAACTAAAACATCTAAACATCTAGCCTATCTATATCCACAACATCATCATCGACTTCATCATCATCATCTCCAGACTCATAGTACTCATCTCCATCTTAAGGTGTAGTAGAGATCACTACAAAAAATATATACATTAGTGGCATTTGATAAAATGTCACTAAAAAAATATAAATGCCACTAAAGGTGTTTAGTGGCATTTTTTGACAGTTAAAAAATGCCTCTAGTACCAAAGCCACTAGAAAGAGAGTGGCACAAGTCATAAATGCCACTAAAAGTTTGGTTTTAATGGCTTTCGATAAATTACAAATAAATGACACTAAACATCATTTGGCTTTTATGAAAATGCCACTACTACATCAATTGGATTTTATACAAATGCCACTATCGTATATTAAGATATTGTATGAAATTATTCTTATTAAGTATAATGGCGTATAAAATTGTCACTAAGCCAATACTTGTTGTGTATGATGGCAATTTTATGGCTTTCGATCATTAAATTTTCTTTCATTACCATGATCTAAATATACACCCATTGGAAGTTGAATTCACATTTTCAGAAGTATACATTTTGAATATCGTTCTTTTCGATTTATAATCAAATGCAAATTACATGGGGAGGACATTTTACCTTGCCCCTTCGTTTTATGAAATACCCATGAGATACTCTTTCATATAACATTTTCTAATTAGTACAATAGTTTCTACATCATTTGAACATCTCTTCCTTGATAAAATGAAATGGATGTTCTCAAATTTTGTTAACATTGATTGTTGACTTGACAATAAGAACTTGTGCTTGAAGGGAATGATCTTCATGAATCCTAAATCATCATTTTTCAAGAACTAGGGCTCCTTCTCAAGAAAATTGGAAAAAGACTAGATCGTGCTCTATTTCTTTAGATCATCTAACATACTCATCAATTGACTAAAACATTGCTTGCAAAATAGGTTTCACATTTTCTAGTCTGCAAAAAAAGAACATAATGAAACCATTAAGTTAATATGTGCCCATACCAAAAAAAAATTATAAGAATGTTAATACACTATGAGAAATAGATCCACATATGGTTTAAACTTACATTATATTTTCTTGATAACTGATAACGTGTGCCATCAAAAAATTAGCCTCAACAATTTCATGTTCCTGTCATGGAAGAGGATTGATGTCTTAGAGATGCAAATAACTTCTTTAATGCATTTGCAAAGATACAATCAATACAAATAATATCAACTATATATTAACTATTAAGATTTCTAGTATGTTCATCTAGTTTGACCTTAACTAGTGATAGCAAGAGCAACTCTTGGCTGCATATGCAAGTCATTGCCTTCCGTTGAAATAAACCACCATACCTTTAGCACTTTGTTGACCTCCTTCCAAAAATGAATTATATGATCTCAAATGTAGACACAAGTCACACTTTGTTGACCTCCTTCCACAAATGAATTCTATGACTCTCAAATGTAGACACAAGTCACTACATTCTTTATTAACAACCCTATGTGCATGATCCAACTAATGCACAAAGATGTGGCTTGATAGGCAAGATGGGGATGGAACAAGCAATTGTTTCCATTCTCCACTCAACTTGACATAAGGGAAAATGCCTTCCAAATCAATGCACATGACATAAAGAGACCTATTACTTGTTAGATCTTAGGATATATAGTTCCAGCATAGTAGAAGCTTGATGTGCGGATGCAAAATGACTTGAAGAACCTATTTCTAGAAGAACTTGTTCATTGATGAATCTGCTTTAAAATGACATGTACTTCAACATATTTCTTGATCAAAAATGCAGAAAGAAGTCATAAGGGTGAGAAGACATTTGTTGATTTGAGAAGATGAGGAGCAATTTCTTGAAGAACATGCACTAGCTAGCAATCAAGAAAGTGCATTTCCAAACAATGACCAAGGTTAATTAATTAACACATATCTATTTAGTGTGTTATAGAATGGACAAGATAAACAAGGTTACCCATATGTACATACCAATAAAATGTTGCAAGAAGAAATATGTCGATAATGGGGCATGCCTACTATCTGAATATTATAATCAATCGCATCTATAATGGAAAAGCATGCTTATCTTCTCTATATTGGTAGAAAGTAGACATGTACATATCTTTAGTCTTATTATCTTAATCTTATAAGGCAGCTAATGAAATTTTCAGTCCCCCCATAACATACATGATGAAATATAAAACAATTTGTCGAATTAATGTAAGCATTCCATTTTACCCAATATGAATACCCTGAGTTATACATAAGAACACCCCAATGGCTACCAACAGTCATTGTTGATGCCACATGGAAACCTTCTTTCCACTTTTTATCTGTCCACCTAAATAGAATTGGTTTTATTACTTTATGCCTGCGTTTGGCACGGGACCGAAACATGGTTTGGTGTTGTCTTTTAGTGCCAACCCTGCCAAACAAGTGCCGGTTTGAGGCTGATTTGTGTTTGGTTCGCAACCCAGAAAAACCTCCATTATGGGATAATGGAACCCCCTAAACCGGGTTCTCCCAGTCCCACGAGGGACGGGATTCTGGATCACAAACCGGTTTTCGCGATCTAATCCTCTCCTTGCCCCACACCCATCCCGACATTCTTCGCCTTTCCCCTCTACCTGCTCTATCTTCTGCTCTGTGGTCTGTGCTCTCTTCTCTCCCGAGACCTCCTCTCCCGAGACCTCATTCTCTCCTGAGACCTCGAGACGACCTCGCCATTACTATTATCTGTGAGTTAAAGCTGACCCATCATTTCCAGCGGCAAAGCCATGGCAGGCGACTAGCGTACGACAAACCCTATCCAGTGGAGTAGGTAGAATACCAGGTCAATCAAACTTATGTATGGGTGTGGTGGCTCGTCTGCAAGCGCCGAGCTACACCGGCAGTCTACACGCAGACAAGGAACCCTCTCGAGTTGTCATCTCCCATCAAAGCACCCCATTTCACCGTGTACAAGTCGTGTAGTAAACCCTATCAAGGGCAAGCCCCATTTCACCGGCTGCTATATAGTTTTGCGCTTGATCGGCGATCTCCTCGCTTTTCACCTTCGAACCCTCCACACAGTCTTTTGTTCCACCGCCACTGCCGAGCCCCTTTATTGGGAAGTCACTGACCTGCTTGCAAGGTTTGTCTCCACTGACCGTTTTCTTTCTTTCTGTTTGCTAGCCTCCTATCTTTACTCTTGTAACGATAGATGATTTAATCAGTAAACTAATGTGTATTTCTCTCTCAATTTCTTGTCACATGTTTCGTTCCTGGCAATGTCTGGTTGTGCTCCTGTTTTCATCATCTCGGCTGGGCAGGTATTTCTTCTTATCAAACAACAACACGTTTTCTCCTATTCTGGTTGCCTGCTTGCTTGATTCGGACAATATTTTTGTTGTATTATGTCCAAGACTAACAGGGGTCATTGGGATGTTGTATACTGACATGGTTGCTGGCTATTGTATTATCGCCATGATATTGTTGTTGTATTGTACACGAGTAACAAGTAGGGCTCAGTTTTGCTGGTCAGTTACTAGGAAAACACGAATTATTGTCTGTATGCCCCTTCTATTAAACTCTCTATTCTTGTAACATTGTCCATAGTCCAGCAACTGCACAGGAGACCATCGTGCTCTTCTCTTGTATTGGCCTAATGTTAAATATTATTGATAACATACTAATGAACTGTAATTAAAAAATTTACCATTGTCCACACGGAAAAACTAGTCTTGGTTTTTTTGCAATACATGTTCATTAGCCAAAGGCACTTTACTCCAACCATTGATATATTTATTGATTCTTTTTTATGTGTCACCAATAAACAAGAGGCAAGCATCCAATAAATGGGGGTTTATGATTCATAACACGTTTATTTCATGTATTCTCAATGATGCTTGTTTTGTTTCTGAGATTGAAAGGTGGTTCTTCTAGTCATCTACTTGGGCTATCCTTGATGTGGTTTCTTTCATTTTCATCAACCCCGAACCCCCCAAGAGTCACACTAAATTTGGCTATAGAATGATAGACATAATGACCTCATTATATTTGTGTTTGAAGATACCTCAAACACTTCAATGGTGGATGCGTTATTTTTAGTTATTTTAATCATAAAGTCCATTCCAATGACTATGGCATAGTCTCGTTAATTTTATCATATACTATATTTATAATGATCTTCTTCATTCCATATGCACTTCAGCATATCTTCCTCAAAGATCAAGTATTCACAACCTACATAACATAATTTCAAAGGTGGCCTTGTCACATGTTTTATTAGTTAGGGAGTTAAGGGAGTACACATATTTTTTGTTTCAATCAAAGAATATTAAAGAACTGGGTTTGGAGTCTGTAAAATGATGTGTGCATTGCAATCTGATCTATATGTGTGCCACTATTAATCCGTCTACATGATTGGCCAAGGTCTGCAGTGTTGTATTTGCAATTATCCACTAGAATCTCTGTATTTGGAAAATAATCATTCACTATGTTAAGTAGAAAATATTTTGTCTTATCCATGTCACATATTCACTAGATTTAATTCATATCCTTCCTGAATTGTACAAATTCTTGTGAATGTCATCTGCCACAGCTCATACATGTGGCTCACATTTAAGAAAATAATTTTTTTCAACATTCAATGTAGTTGTGCATAAGGAAATGATGGTAAGAAAACTTGGTTGATTTATTCTATACATTCAATGTAGTTGTGCATAAGGAAATGATTGGTAAGAAAACAGCACTCCACATAAACCCTTACCCTCCCTCCTATACAAATTGTTCAGTGAAGTCAATTTTCATCACATACTATGAGTAGCACATACAGAAAGAAATTGCACTGCTGTCTGCATTATACGTACATGAATTATGGTTACTTGGTACAATAAGGCTTGTGAGGAAGAGCAATATTATGAATGTAGAAGGGCTTTTCATAACAAATGACAAACTACCGTTGTGTTTTCAGCAACAATATTTGTAATACAAATATGATGTTTGTGCCAAGGATTTTTTTCCCTATTTATGAGGTGATGTTTCTAAAGATATCTGATGATAATGTTCATATCCAATCCAAAAAAGAGACAAAATAAAAAATGTTTACTTTCTGTTCAGATTACCCACATATTATAGCCTTCTTCTTACTATGAACAATGTTACTATTGTACATACATCCTCTTAAGCTCAAATAGCAGACATATATCAATATTTTTTCAATGTTACTATTGTACACAATATTGATATAGCAGACATATATCAATATTTTCTAATTCTTACCTGTAATTGTACTTGTAAATATTTTAATTTTTTGAAAATTTAGTCGAGTATCTTCTCTGTCAACCAGGTTTGGGTCAAATTTATGAGGGTATGTCATGAATCGTATCATCTCTATTTACAAGAAAAAATCATGATCATCTTTATAATAAAAATATATATACAACTGAAATTATAGTTAGTATGGGTAATTTTGTGATATATGTTAGTGTAGGGATATATGTTAGTATAGGTATATATAGTTAGTATAGGGATATATAGTTAGTACAAGGATATATACTTCAAATGCTAGTTGTGTTGTGAGGTTAGGAATTTTTTACTAGTTAGTGTAGGGATATATACTTCAAATGCCAGTTCTGTTGTGAAACAGTTATGCTTTGTGATATATGTTAGCTTGAATGAATGATTTTAATGTTAGGTTGAATGAATGATTTTAATTTTCATGTACGACTAAAATCTACACCCATTAGTATTTTGCTGATTATATTGCAAGTAATCCAACTATTTCGGCTAATCTGTATTCCCTCTAAATTTCTTGTATGTACCGTCCCTGACCATGTCGCTGGCCGTGCAACTCTCTTCAACCTTCAATTCGGCTTGCCAAGTATATCTCATGAGCAATACGAACACATTTAATGTGAATGTCATGTTGAATGCTGCTATTTATGTAGTTTTCCTATAATGAACATATTGGATGATGTGTTTGCTAAAACCATTTCAAATTTAAAAATAATTTAAAATTTGAGGAGACAATATGACATGGGTTATTGCTTTAAACAAGTTATTGCTTTCAATACAAGTTATTGCTTTCAACTGTGTAGTCTCATACTAGGTTCGTATAACGGTTTTGTTTAAACACCCATACTAAAGTGATATATCGTAGTGTCATTGGTACTATGGTTGCACCCGACCCGAGGTTCCGTATTGTATGGTCGAAAGATTTGGATGAGGCTCTGGTTGCGGCATTGAGGAGACAATATGACATGGGTAGGTGCATCGATGGAATATTTACTAGGGACGCATGGAGGGAGATGCTACGTGATTGGCATATCAGGATGGGAAGGAATGAGGGTACATTGGATCAGTTAAAAACTCGATGGAAGAACCTCAGGAGAGACTATGCAAAGATAAAATTGGTGACCAACAAAAGTGGTGTTGGATGGGATGACAGTAGGCACAAGCCAATATTGCCTGACACCCCGGAGTGGAGGGAGGCACTTGCAGTATGTCTAATAATATACACTCCCCTGACTATTATATATTAAATTAAACTTTTTAATATTGACCTAATCAGTAGTTGTCCCCTATTTTAGGCAAACAGGGAACTAGCGAAATTGATCAAAAAACCATTCTACCACTACCACGACGTCGAGCTGATGGGGGGGGAGGAACATAGCTAGGGGCCATCATGCAATGTCCTCAACTAATAGACAACCTCCTTCTGATGTTGCATCTGAAGATGATGTTGTTGTTGACCTAGATGGATCTGATTCATTTGTCAGCCCAGAACTGACCGGTCAACCGGTCCAACCAGTTTCACTGAAGACACGGTTAATTCTGGGATGCAAAGTGAGGACACCAACGGCGGATCACACAACCAAGGTGTTGTTGCAAGGACTCCCATCGCGATCAGATGTAGGAAGCGAACGTCAAGCTCACAAGATAGTTGTGTCCTGTCTAATGATGTCGTGTCCGAATTCACAAAGGTCTTTTCCAAGGTACATGAGATGGGCAGCGGAATTGCTGCTAGGTCTAATGATAAATACGAATACTAAACTATTTTGCACCACTTTCATGCAAGCTACCCTGATGCCCCTATCCCAGTTTTTACCACTCTTGTGCACGCCATAAAAGATCCAGCTAACCGTAACATTTACCTAAGCCTTATAGACACCCCACAAAAAATTATCATTTGGTTGCAATACTTGTGGGAAATGAAGAACACAACTTCTGTAGCTTCTGCATCACAATCACCCTTCACGCCACAATCTCCACCATACTTTTGAGGTTGTCTAATTTAAGAACTATATCAGTATCCTGCCTTTTATTTGATGAACTTTATCAGAAGTTTTTGTACTATTTTATCCCGTTGGGAACAATCTCTGAAATATGGTACTATGTAATGGTTTATCTTGTTATTTTCTATTTGGTCAGTATATACTATTTTGTCGCTATAGCCCTAATTTCATTTCTGCAATATCTCATTTTTTTCTGATGCGGATAATCACTTTTAATTCTAGACGTGATGGCCGGTATTCATCCATATGAAACAACTGATGACATTCTACAACTACTGCATCTTATGTCTGGTCCGGCTAATGACATTGCTAACGTAATATTCTACCAAATAGTTGACCAAATTTCCCACAATATCATGCAAAATTCAGACGCCGCAACCACACACCAACCAATACCGAGATCGGTTAGTATTAGGAGTGGCCATCAAAAGGTTTTAGAAATAATAATCGGCCATGAAAGGAGGGTGTACGTTCTGTACCATATGCTACCCAACACGGTTTTAGCCTTTGTTGACAAACTTGAAGACCGAGGTTTGTTGAAAAGTACCAGAGGTGTGTCATCAGTGGAGGTAGTTTGCTACTTCCTTCAAATGGTTGGCCATGGCCATACCAACCGTGTTCTGGCTGAGGACTACATTCACAGTGGTGAGACCATAAGTAGAAAGTTTAACGAGGTGTTGGATGCAGTGTGTGCTTTGTGCAACGAATATATTGTCATGCCAACTGCATCCACAACTCTGCACCGCCGCATCGCTGAGAGTTCAAGATTTTACCCTTATTTCAAGGTATGACCATCACTTAGTTGACCATTGTCCATTCCATTGTTAATATAACCACTATCGTCATCGTTGAGTTTAGTATTTACTTGTGTATTTCTTGTATACTTGTCTTAGGATGCCATTGGGGCAATTGACGGGACACACATCCCCGTTTTGGTGAAGCGCGATAATTAGAACCGATATAGGAATAGAAAAGGGAATGTTTCCATGAATGTCATGGTTGTAGTAGACTTCTCAATGGAGTTTACATATATCATGACTGGTTGGGAGGGATCTGCTGCTGACCAAAGGGTACTTTACGCAGCTACAACCACAGGCGGGTTCAAAGTACCCGCTGGGAAGTACTATCTTGTTGATGCATGGTACGCCAACACTAGCCAATTTCTTGCACCATATCGAAACATTGCTTACCATATAGCAGAGTATCAGAGTAACAGAGGCTCATACACAAGCAAAAAGGAAATGTTCAACCACCGACATGCTCAACTACGTAACGTTGTCGAGCGAGCCTTTGGTATGTTGAAGAAGAGGTTTTCCTACTTTCGTAAAGGAGCGACTTTTCCCGTGCAGTCTCTGTCTCGGATTGTAATGGCTTGTTGTATCGTTCACAATTTTATCTGACGCCAAAATGGAGGTGATCCTATGATGGATGAAAACTTGGATGAGCCTCATACTATCACTGACATCTTGAATGAATTGAGTTCTCTCCAACAAACAAGCCAGGTCGATGCTAGAGAGGGAGATGTTTTGCACGAAACTGTTGCCAATTCTATGTGGGCAAATCAGTGATTTGTACATTTGTTTTATAACTTGTAGACATTGAAACATGTTCTACAACATGTTTCACTTAATCCCAATTTTTTTGTAACTTAACGATCAACTTTTATTCTCAAACTATATTGTTGACTACAATTTTGCCTACTTATAAGCAATGTGAAATTATGTCTCATTAGGTTTTCTGTCTAGAAATAGACAATGACATGTCGTCGTGCCCATGTGGTCTGTAGTGCATCGTACGAGTGTACATGGATGCCACAGATGCGGCAAATGGATGGTTTGAAGATAACAATCCCCACAGGCCATATTTTACATGTGGTAGGGGTCTTGTACCAAGCAGATGCCATATGAGGTGCCCGCACAGCAAGTGCAACCTACAGTGGCTACGCTGACTGCAATTAGGGATGAAATGGTATCACATCTCGCATATGCACGTAGCGAACGCAAGAAATGGTCAGAACATTGTGCCTTTGTCTGTTCAACAAGAGCAGACACGAATAGGTTACAAGAAGAAATTTCAAGTATGTCCAAATGAATTGCACTTGTCTGTTGCAACAATTAGCTAATCATGAACAAATGGTCTTCATATTATCTTTGAAAACTATGTCATGAACCCGACATTTTTTCTATTAATCGTCAATTTTGTTTTATTAGATGTCGATGACTCCATCTGAGGTTCCGAGGTGTGATTGTGGGCTAAATGCAGCCTTACAGCTTAACACAGAGGATGTAGGGTTAAATGACTTTGCCATTTTGAGTCAAAGGCCAGGCGAAATGTATTACATATTCCCTACTCATGAGGTGTGCTAGTACATCAATAAATAATAGACTGTCCTTGTCGAGGCTCTGCATTCTTTGCCATTAACTTGAACTTCATACTACATTTTAGGGAAAAGACCGATGCAGATACTTCCATTGGGCAATCGATCTCCCCCCAATAATTGATTCATTGAAAGCGGAGATTATGTTACTAACTGTTGAGTGCAAGTCAGTGGGGGGTCAGGCAATGAACATGAAGGACTTCGTTGAAATTCATCACAACTACGATGAATTATACACTAACAAAAAGTATGAGCATGAGGTTTTAGAACGCAAAGTTGCCAGTCTAGAGGAAGATTGTCGTATGCTTCTGGACATCCCTTCACCTCAAATGACTCCATAACGTTGAATGGCAAATACATTTACATTGTCTTCTCTGTTTAGAATGATTAACAATGGATGTTATGAACATCAGACACTTGTTTAATTTAGGCACTTTTATAAACGTCATATTACATTTTAAGTGTTATGAAATTTTTCTTCATGTTGATGAATGTTTTATTAATGATGTATGTTATTAATCAAAATTTTGGTTAACATTAGCTCAAACCAAATAATACAATTAATTGTGATATACACCCTTACTTTTGAAAATATATATTACTTACAAAATATGTTATATGGCCGCCCAACCGCCGACACCGTCTTTTATCTGGTCTACCGAGCTTGATATGGTTCTCAGGGGTTTGATGAGAACCCAATATCACGTGGGTAGATGTGTAAATGGAGTATACTCTACACAGGCTTGGATGGAGGCATGGCACCAGTTCATATACATAATAGGAGGCCCTTACATTTCATTGCCTGAGTTGCAAATACGATGGCAATACATCAAGAGAGAGTTTGTAAGAGACAATATGTTCATATTGGAAGATTTATTGCCTCCCCCCACATTGTCCGCGCAACAAGGCATTGAACACAACTTTTTGACGACGCGTCACACTTACCCACTAGGGATTTTTTTTGGCATTGACGATTGAAATAAACAAATGAACTTGTAACATATGTGCTAAATGTAGTTTTGTTTTTGCGTCGCAACATTTTACATTCTCTACTTATGTGTTACAATATTATATGTTGCTATCATAATTCGATCAAATTTCCTACTTTATTATTATGTTATTTCCATAGTTACTTTACGATTTCTGTTATTTGTTCATACCTTTGTTTTTATTAATTTTAGATGTCGACATCCGTGCAAAGGCAAGGGCAAGGGAAAAATTTCAAAAGTTTTTGATGTCACCGGAAAAAATTCAAAAATATGTTGAAGATAACCTATTATGCACAAAACCATGTTGCAATCACATAAAGGAGGAGGGAAAATTGGGACCGATGATCAAGTCAAGGGTCGAGTCAGTCAAGATGTTCCTCATTTTCCATTGTTGTTTGATTGGCCAAAAAAATGACATCAAACAACAAAACAAGCAGCCGGTGCAGGAACCATGCCCAGTGTCATGGGACGAGTACGATGAGGCCATAACATTGGCCTATTTTAATCAAGATCCACATCCAACCATGTCCCCCCAAAGTGCCTTGTCAAAATCTTAGCTTTTGTTTGGCTGTTTATTGCTCCCATTTTTTGTCCTTCTCCCCTGACAAAGATCACCCGAAAACAATTATTTTATTTTCGTTGATCGTTTATGTTTAACTAATGACGACAATATGATTATTATCAATTGTTTTTACTGACGATAATGTAATTTGTTTATGTTATGAACAAAATATATTAGGCCAATTTCATATTTCATGTAGCTTGACTGTTACTGACGATAATGTAATTTGTTACACTAATGACGACAATTAACTATGTTCAACATTACATATATACCACATGCAAATGTCATTCCAGATGACAGTAATATTTCATTAATTTTTAATCACCACGTAAAAATTAGCATTATCATATCTTATTTGCACTATTCTAAATATACAAAATAATACCCACACAACACAAATAAAATATTTTTTTAATATATTCTAAACTTAGGTTGAAGTGACATCAGAAATACACATTCTGCGTACTTGTTCAAACAGTGCTGCAAGAACATGACAGAATAAGTAGATACTGACTACGCTGCCAAACAGAATCAGACTTCTAGCCAAACAGATTCAGACTGAATTCAGACCAGCTGACCAGAAACAGACTGCGTTGCCAAACAAAATCAGACTACATCCTGACTGCCCCAACACCGGAATCCAGACTAACCCAGTCCAGATTCCAGAATCCCAGTCCTGTGCCAAACGCAGGCTATAGGACTATTGTGTATAAGATGTTCCTACAAATAGAATTCATTTGAGGGTGCACGCGCATAAAAAAAATCAAGCTAAACAATACAAGCTACTCTCATGCAGATACTAAAGAAATACATAGAAGATAGGAGATGGAGTTGCTAAAATGAGATATTGAGATAGAATATTAAACAAGAAAGAAACAAAAAAGATGACCAACCAATAGTTGACTTCCCAATATGGTTAAGATTGGGGTCTAATGAATGTTGTGGAGTGGTGAGCAAAAATATTAAGATTTTATAAAAGAAACGTTGCCTATAAAACTTGAGAAATATCTCCCTGAAGACTTGATATATTCCACACGAAGTAGTTAACATCAATCGGATGCTCATATGCCAAACCGAGCTGCATTTAATGAGAGACAAAGGGAAAAAAGAAGGGGGAAAACCTAGCCCCCTTTATTCTCAACAAAAGTCAAAAATGCATGATGCTAGAGGAGCAGCAGTGGCAGGTAACCACTATTTTTCAGCTAAAATCCACAAATTTTCTAAATAGGTTGGAATCCTCAATGACTAACTTTAGTTGTCTGCCTATTCAATATTACACTATCACTAAGAGTAAAGATCGAATGATTCCTGAGTTTCAGGTTCCCTTCAGGGATCTCATTGGGCAACTGGACAAATGTTGCCTATTTGTGAGTATTATTTGTGAGTATTAATGCCCATCTTTCATGTCTCAAATGTTTGGATCAAATATTTGTTATCATGTTAGAGGCCCAATACTTTGTTATAGGCCCCATTACATCTATAAAGGCATGGATAACCAACATGACAGTTAAAGAAGTATGAATGAAAATGGGATGTAGATAAAATGAGGTAAAGAGCAGGTTTAGAAACAAGTTAGCAACTCAGTACAATTATGTTTTAATCCAGTGGGAAGTAGGGGGAAGGGGGATATTAGAACAAGAATGTGAATAGGTCTACTCGGGTACGATTACCTTTTTACATAACAGTTCCATTATCATGCAATTAGATTTGAATAAATGCTTGTTCTATATTAAGTGCCCAACCCCATGTTAACCTTTGTAATGAGCATGTGCAACCTAGGCAAGATATTTCATCTTGATATTATTTGTATAATGGCCATTGATAGTAATATGATAAAAGTAAATAGATTAGGGCCACTTTTTCCTATGATAAAAACCTCAACTACGGATGGCAATCACCAAAAAAAATCAATAACGGAGGAACATGTTTTTTAACAATGATCTTGGGAGATCTTTATGATCCAACTCCTTGATTCTTTAATATGACTACAAAAGTCATGAAGAATAAAAGGCTAAAGCTTACTTGAAGTATGAATCTTAAAACATAGAAAAATTAGTTCAAGGAATTAATAGATCTTCTTCTCCTCTCTATTTCATATCATGAAGATGGGATTTTTTAACACACATGAAATAATAATGATTGAATATCACTTGTAAATGTAACTCACCTTATGTAACTATGATCAAACTTCAACCATTAAACAATCCACGTCTGTCCACCTGGTTCCTTGCATTCATCTGTCTACCCATTTAATAAAACATAATGTATTTCACTGACTCCAAGGCCCTACTTTGTAGTTATATTAAAAATGAGGAATGAATGTTGTGTGGTTCGTTGCAACTTTATCCAAAACAAGAACGTATGAACCCTTGTAGTAGCATTCACAAACTAATCATAAGTTCTTGATATCATAATCAACAATCATATCTAACCAAAGTTTTGACATGATGGTATATTTTGTTTTCTAAATCATACACCAAAGTATTTGTATGAACAAAAAAGTATTGCAAATGTTAAATACATTCGGTAATCAATTATTAAGGTTTTCTTGGTAACCAACAACTATCAACTTAAATTATACTGATCAATGTATTAAAAATAATAAATTATAATCTTCTAATTCCTTACGTTGACGCCTTATAGATTTCGTTGAGGTCTGGCTAGTCCTCATTCTTTACCATAAGCAAGCACAAAGCTTCTATTTTCTTTTTTTAAAATGCATAAAATGAGATGTAAGTGCCTCCAACTATGTACTTGAACAAACATGTATACATAATTTTTTATCTTACAACAAAAAATGATATGCATTGCTACGTTAAAAAAACACACAAAACAAATTCAGTAGTAAAATCTAAAATATGAATGATTAACTTGTTCACTAGATGTTGTTATTAGTCATTTCTCTGGATGAAAGAATCACATATTCGATTATTAGTTTAGATCTGCACATTCTAATATTTTTAGGCAAGTCATTCTAGTTCAAAACTGTAAGATGTAAATGGGAAGCTTAGAATACAGAAGTTTCAACTAAAGAAATATGTGCAAAGACTAAAACGGCTATCGGATGAAAGAATCACATATGAGATTGTTAATTTAAATCTACGCATACCTATATTTTAAGCAAGTCGTTCTAGTTCAAACCCTCAAAACGAAATCTAGAAGCTTAGTGTATAGAAGTTTAAAATATTCAATTGGTGCATGTCACTAAAACAATGATTGGATGTGTATTCAGTTGGAAAGACACAATCTTTCAGATCCATTTGTAATTGTATACATTCCCACAAACTATTGGACAATTACAAGGTTAAGTGTGATATGAAAATAAATTACAGACTCTATTTTATATTATCAAGTACCCAGTACTTTCTGTTAATCTGAATTAACATCTATTATAGGATCCAATGGATACTGTGTCAACCTAAACAGAGGGGTACAACTATTGTGAAATGGCATGATCTATTATTTGAATCTGATTATAGACATGATAAATGACTCTACACATATATAAGTGAACATACCAACTCTAAGATCTCTATTTGTGGCTGTAGTTCTAGTGCAATAATTGAAGCACGGTATAATTGTATATCATCTTCTTGTTAGTGTTTTTTGACATTCATTCATTTTGATTTTTCACTTTTTTGATGCTAACCTTGATATGAAATGAAAGTGCAAAACTTAAACTAACGATACATGATGATGAGGATAGTGAAAAAGCTTAATACCTAAAGAGAGAAGAAAGAAACTTACCAAAACAGCAAGCTAATGCATTTTCCCTTGAACTCACCAAAGAAGATGGGGATTATACCATTTGTAACTGATCTCTTTTCACAAAAGATGCAAGGGATATCATCAAAGAAAGGAAAGGAAAATATGAAACAAGTGACCACGGAGATTATTTGGTCTACCAAACAAATTGTGTAAAAATGGAACCAACACATACCAGCAGAAGACCACATGGAGAGAGAGGAGGCAATGACAAGTTTCTAAATACATAGATCAGTGGGATGCTATCTTGGATCAGGAATTCATGTACAACCTGTAAGAAAGAAGACATTTTGGTTTTGTTGAAGGAACTGCTAGCCAACCAATGACCATATATTACACCGCCATTACACTGAGGCCACTTCAATATGTACAAAAATTAACTGTTTAGACAGTTATAAATAATTTTTCTGAGTACCTTTGTCATTGTATAAACAAATTAGCAAAAACATATCACCTATGTGTGAAATGAGAAACAAGTACGGCAGAAACTAGTAAAGCAAGTTTGTACCCTCCCCTGAATGAAAAACCAGAGTTGCATACATAGTTGCGTGAGGGAGCGGTGATGCGTGAAGCTATTAATTGCATACAGAGTTGGCTCGGACCCCTTTGAACTTCATTAGATCTACATTAGGTTGCACCACCATTCGAGGAGGCCAGAACAATACCTGTATGGGTCAAAGAAATTAACGTACATGCCCCAATCTCCAGATGCAATATGAGGCCACTTATGGCGGGTGGGCGGCACCGTTCTCCTCCTGACCTAAGGGGCCTCGATCCCACGTCCTTCATCATGGATATTCCCCATCTACAAAAATCTAGCTTCACCGAAATCCGTCATGATGGTCTGTGCACCGACCTATAGCATGTGGCTGCTAGTCTCCGGTGTCCAGTGGGAAATCAGATAATTGGCGTCAAAAGGGTAGAAGAAGAAGGGATTATCTTTCCCAAGAATTATCTGTGATGCGAGGCGTGATGGGCCTGTTGTACTTACAGGTTGGAGAATACGACACTCTTTTGCTTGCATGGGGCTGCAAGTAAATTGGGAACCATAATAATTCCCTCACGCGCGCTGGGTGTAAGCCCGGGTTTCGTGCAGGGAAGGGTGATTTGCTAGGGGGAGGCTGATGTGGGGGTGATAACGTGACATATTTTAATTGGATGTGTTTGTAGAAGTTGTGTAATATGTAAAATAAATATGTTTTGTTTATAATTTTTGAATCATAATGAATTTTTTAATGAAACAAAAATCATTAGATTCATTATGAAAAATGCATTCAAACAAGACTAATATTGATATATTTTTAACAAAAAAATATAAATATGATATGAATAGATTATTCTGATGCCAATGAATCATTTTAGGTGTCAATTAATCATATTTGAGTGTCGTTAGTCATTTATGGGTGTCATTAGCTATTTGTGGGCGTCGTTATAATTTTAGGTGTTAGTGAACCATTTTGGGCACAATTAAGTGATTCTTAGATGTCAATCAATCCTATTTGGGTGTCGTTGTGTTGTTTTAGTTGTCAATACCTTATTTGGGTGTCATTTTAAACTTATGGGTATCAATGAATCATTTTGGGCGTCAATTACCTTATTTGGATGTCATCTTTATATTTTGGGTGTCAATTAACCATTTTAAGCATCAATTACTTTTTTTAGTGTCAATAACCATTTATGCGCGTCATAGCATCCAAAAATATCTTATTTGGGCGTCATTTTAAACTTTTGGGTGTCAATGAACTATTTTGGATGTCAATTACCTTATTTGGGCATCATTTTTATACTTTTGGGTGTCAATGCACCATTTTGGGCATCAATTAACCATTTTTGGGTGTCAATAACCATTTATGGGTGTCATAACATCCAAAAATGGCTAAATAGCGCCCAAAATGGTTAAATGGTTGTTTTAGTTGTCAGTACCTTATTTGGCGTCATCTTTATAATTCTGGGTGTCAAAGAACTATTTTGGGTATCAACGAACTATTTTTGGGTGTCAATAATCATTTATGGGTGCCATAGTTGGTTGTCAATTAACCTATATATTTTTTTTCTAAAAAAATATGTCAATATTAGGCTTGTTAGATTGCATTTTTCGTAACTAAACCAACGGTTTTTGTTTCGTTAAAAAATTCATTACGATTCAAAAGTTATAAGCGAAACAAATTTATTTGCCTATTGCATAATTTTAAAAAATCCACCCAATCACCATCTGCCACGTGGTGGCGGTTTGGCTGCTGGGCTGAGGCTGATTTGGGCGCGTGTGAAGCTGTGCGTGAGAAGTGTGAGTGTCCCCAAATCTTAGTCCAATTGGGAATTGTCGATGAGGCGGCTATAGCTAGGGCACGAAGAAACCGCTAGTCCCCGAGTTTGATGTGTGAGACCGAGCAGACATTTGTTTCTAGGATTTTTTTGCTATTCGTGGTAAAATATTAAATTGATAGGAGAAAAGAAAGGCAAGACCGGTTTGGCGCCAAGGATGTATGTAAGGAAAAAATTAATAAAAAATGGAATCAACGTAAATTCCTATATAGATATGCATAAATTGTACTATAATTTGGTTCTTTAACAATTTTAGTAGGGCAAATTATTGTTCTTTACATAAAAATGCCACTATATCTGAATCGGTAATGGAGTTTTAACAAATGCCACTATGAAAAATGCCACTAATGAGCATTTTTGCTGTAGTGGATAACGATTTCACCTTCATCACCAGAGCCATCAGAACCAGCGCCAGGGCCATCTTCCTCAATGGCCTCCTCATCATCATCATCAGTTGCTTGCTCATTAGTCTGGTTTGGCATCTCCTCATCGGTAGAAGGACCGAAGCCGTGACTGGGACACATGGCATTCTTCTCGTCCAAAGACATGCCAAGATCATGGAGCTTCTTGGCCTGAGGGAAAGTGGGAGTAGAAGTGCCAAGGCCAGAAAGCAGGGTAGAAATGGGGTCAATAGGCAGAGGTAGCACACCAGGGGTAAGTCCACCAACAATAGAGGGTGTAGCAGTGAAAGTAGTAGGTGAAGGGGTCAGGTAGAAGTGACTATATGCATAGGAATCATAGTCACCGCCTGGATAGGGTTGGTAGGAAAGGTAAGGATGGGTACAAGATAGGTTCATGATTGACATGATCTGGCATAGATCCTGATACAGGTGCTCTTGAACTGGTAGGTTGTATGCATATTGATGCACCATGTAACCTATGAGGATTCATAGGATACATGAAACAAGGCGCGGGCAGGTCAGGATGGTGGTGGAGGTTCCTATGTGAAGATAGAGGCTCCAGGTGTGGTGAAAGAAGATGTAGGCAAAAAGATTTTCTTGATTGTGGTAAAACTGATACATACTCCTTTTCTAGAGGGTTTGTAATGAAGATCATGAAAAAGATACTTCTTAGTTGCAAAGGTGAAGAGACCACGGATCGGGGCTGGGTAGGGTGAGTGGGTGTCTCGAGTATTGTTCCTGAAGTCAAAGCAGGTCATGTGGTGGAGAATGTATCTAGACCACTTGACTCCTATGTTATTCAAAATATAGTACATAATCACTACGGTATTCTCTACAATTTCAATTTGATTCTTTTTGGGCAGAATATTGCAGTTGACTACCAGAATGAGTATGAAGTTTTTGAGACTCAAGGAAGAGGATGGGATGGTGAACTTCTTCTTAGAGGATGTCTGAGGCTTCTTCAAGAACTTATGAATATCAAAGAGAGTAATACCATAGTACTTTTAGAAGGACTCAGGGTCAAACAAGTCAAAATACTCAGGATAATCTTTCCTCTACATGTCAGTTACCTCAATATTGTTGAGAAAAATGGTCAAGGTATCTTCTATGATAATGAATTTCTTACCAGCAATCATGGAAGTGATAATCACTTGAGTATTAAGAGGGGGTACAAGAGAGTCATAGTCCCATGAAATATTGGCATCAAATTTGTACACCATCTTAGTGCTTGTAAAGGAATTATGAAAGCACCAGAGTTCGACACTCAAGGATGCTAGGTGATGGTCGTAGAGAAACTCAACTACCACATCTATCACTTGTTGTTTAAGAGGATGAGGCTCAAACAAGGAACAAAAAGGGAAAACGTTCCTAGGAAGGAGATCCTTATACTTGTTTAGAGCTTCGGTTGAAACAAAGTAGTTGTCATCATAAGGAATGAGGCGTTAGTTGGAGGATGATGATGGAACTCCAGTACGTGCGACCCTCTTTCTTCTATTTGAGCCCATGAAAGCAAGATTGAGAGGATTGAGAGTCGACACTAGAGTCAACCACCACCAAAGGTTGTCTAACCACCTAGGGCATATCGGAAAAGGTGCTAGGTAGGTCAAACAAAGGTTGGGGTGGGTTAGGAGAAGGAAGGTCGATGCTAGGGTTGAGGGTTTATGAGAGATGGAGGAAGAATCAGTTGACTTTTCTCTAGTTTATATGGAGAATATTCATACAAAACTTATTCAATAAATGGTCCATCATGGCCATCAATTGAGTTCTGAGGGAGTGAAACTTGACCGAACGACTTTTTACATAAGCCCTAGGCCACGAATCGGCCGAGTTGGCAACTCAACTGACAAAAGTTGTGTCCCAAACTTAGAAATTTTAGATTCTAGCCATTTGAGTGTTAATTAAATTTATTTTTCTGGTCTAATTTGTATTTTAGACATACTTAGGCACATTTCACTAATCATAGAGTACTATTTGTCGATAAAACAAGTGAATGCAAAAAATACCCAAAATAAGCAAAAATAAGGCATCAAAACATGAAATGTTAGCACTTTATCAAACAAAGGTGATAGAGACATGAGAAAAGAATCTAGGATAGATAGAAACTAGCTAGATGGAAGATCATTATCATCCAAAGTAGTTATGAGGTTTACTAAAAATGTCTGCCAACTGATTTTCTGTGCCCACATTTGTGATATAAATATCCTTTTTTTATAATGTGATCACGGAGAAAATGATGAAGAACCACTACATACTTGGATATACTATGTAATATAGGATTGTAAGATAAACTAATTGCACTAGTATTATCACAATAGATAAGAGAAGCATCAAAATAAATGTTCAGTCTGGGAGCATTTTCTTCATTTGTAGAACTTCGGCACAACAACTCCCGACTGTAATGTATTCAACCTCGGTAGTTGATAGAGCCATTGTGCTCTATTTCTTAGAAAACTAAGACACCAAGCATGGTCCTAGGAGGAATCAAGTGCCACTATTGCACTTTCTATCAATCAAACATCATATTTAATCAGCTTTGTAAGTAGCAAGAGTAAAGTCCCACAACTTAAGATACCATAGTCCAAAATTTTGGGTTTTGGATAAGTACCTCAAAATCCTCGTAACAACTATAAGGTGTGATTTCCTAGGACTTGATTAAAATATAGCACACAAGCCAAACTAAACATTATGTCAGGTCTAGAGGTAGTTAAATAAAGTAAACTTACAATCATACCTCTATAGATCTTCTCATCTACCTTCTCTCCTATACCTTCCTATTGATTGTAGCCTTGAGCCACTAACATTAATTTGTTTCTTACCACCTTGCCACTTTCATATAGCTTGTTGTGGTATACCCACTTGGTACCAATGATCTTTCTATCATATGGTCCTGGCACTAGAGTCCACACTTTGTTCTTCTCGAATTGCTCCAGTTCTTCCTACATGGCTAAGATCCACTCATCATCCCCAAGAGCTTCTTTTTCTTTGGCTTGAGTTGTGAGATGAAGGCATTGTTGGTGTGTTCTTTGTTGTAGGAAGCCCATGTCTTCACTCTTTCACTAGGGTCACCTATGATTAACTCTTTAGAATGATTCTTAGCAAAGAGGGGGGTTGGATCCTTCTTTTCTTCATCTATCTCTTCTTCTTGAGTGGCCACCTCTTTTCCCTTTTGAGTGATGTTGAGTTATTTTAATATAGGAATTACCTCATCTACAACATCATCATTAGAAATATACGTGAAAACAAAGGGTTTGGTCTCAAAAAATTTGACATTAATATATTCTTCTACTTTAGATAGATCAACATTATACACTTTATAAGCCTTGCTAGTAGTACTATAACCAAGATAGAAAACCTTATACAATTTTTTATCAAACTTATCAAGAGAATCTTTCATGTTCAAAACAAAATAAAGACATCCAAAAATGTCAATTTACTGGATAGAAGTCTTCCTAACACGCCATATCTCATAGGGGATTTTCTTCAAAGAAGAAAGTGTAAGAACCCAATTTTGCACAAAATCTGAAGTACTAATAGCTTTGACCCAAAACTTCTTTGGAGTGTAATACTCTAGAAGCATGGTCGTAACCATTTCTTATAGTGACATGTTATTCCTCTCTACATCCCCATTTTTTTAGGTGTTCAAGGTGAAGAAAAGTTATGGGCATATCTGAACTCTTCACAACAATATTAAAAGAAGATAATTTTCAAATTCTCCCCCATGATCACTATGGATGGAAACAATGCAGCAAGAAGCTTCATTTTCAACTCGTTTGTAAAGTATAGATAAAAAATAAAGACTATAGGTCTTAGAAATAAGAAAGAAGGTCCATGTATATTGACAAAAATCATCAACAATAACAAGACAATACTTGGAACCATAAAGCAGTTGAGTTCTCATAGGTCCAAATAGATCAATATGGAGAATTTTAAGAGCTCTCTTGGTACTAAGGACTCCTTTGGATTTAAAGGAGTATTTGGTTTGCTATACTTGTGTACATGGTTGGCATTCATCATCCTTTTCAAAATCTAATTTGGGAAGTCTCTTGACCAAGACCTTTTTGCTGGACTTCTTCAATTGATGCATATTTACATGACCTAGCCAACGATGCCAAAGAGAAATATCATTCGAGTTTACCATGTTGCATCTACCAATAACATAATTAATAGAGTCAAGCACAATTACATAAAGATTAACATTATTAGTTCCCTTATATATGACATTGTAAGTGAGGGAATCTAGGAGCAAGCATTCAAAAGAAGTAAACAACACAAGTAATTGTTATCACATAATTGACAAACACTTATTAAACTGTAATGAATGCCATCTATAAATAGAACATTCTTGATACACAAGGATTCACCTACATCGCCCTCACCTTTTACTTTATCTTTCTTGTTGTCCCCGAAAGTAACCAATCTCCTTTCTTATTTGTGAAATTGTTGAAATGGCTTATATCACCTGGCATGTGCTTTATGCAACCACTATCAACAATCCATTTTTCTTTTTCCTGTAAGAAAGGAGAATGTCGGTTCCCAACTCAAACTTTGGGATCTGGTGTTAGATTGGGAACCCATTTAATCTTTGGGATGGTCCCCTTAGGCGTAAATGGACAATAAGTAGAATAATGATAATCACTCATGAAATGAAAATAAATCATAGGATTCTTTAAGCCATAAGACTCTCCATGGAAGAAAGGAGGTTCCTTTTTTTACTTACCTTTGGCCTTACTCTTCCCCTTATGATCCCCCCTACAAATCCCAAACCACTAGTACCACTTTGTTTGATAAAATGGTCAAGGATTTCATTTAGGGAGTTTTTCCCTTTGAAGAATTTCTGTAGAGAGGCTCTAAGTCTATGATTACCATCAGTAAGAGAGACAATAGTAGTAGACAAACTAGCAAGATCATCTCTAACATGTACAAGGTCGACCTCTAAATAGAGGGCTTTAGTCAAACAAGAATCTTTTCATGAGTAATTGAAGCAAAATAATTGCTTGGCAGGATAGGTCTAGAATATAAATCATTAACATGTGCAAGTACCTAGCATTTTAAGATTTAATAAATTGAATTTCTTTGAGATAAATATCTATATCATCTCTACGAGCATCATTAACAAGTTTAAGTTCAACATTTTTTAGTTTTAAGTAACTCAAGCTCATCAAGGCACTTTTGGTTATCTTCCTTATGAGATTTAATATTCTTAAGACAGACACCATTCTCTACATCAACTCCATTGTATTGGAGCTCAAGATCAAGAAATTGGCCTTGCAAAGAGTCAATTCTCTCAAGAGGAATTTTCTCATTTTGCTCAAGAATATCAAGCTTAGCATACAAATCATCAATAATTTTACCAAATCTTTTCTTTTTAGATTTACAATCGGAATAAGGAGGATGGATAGAATTAAGCATGTCAATAAGAGTTGCTTTAGCTAACTCATGTAAACTTACCTCACTTACCTCACTTACCTCACCAATGTCTTCACTTGTGGAGGCCATAAGTGCAAAGTGGCATTCTCCATCTTCATCGAAGCTTGAGCCACTAGAGGATGATCCTTCCCACATGACATGATCAACATCTTTGCTCCTCCTCTCCTTCTTGTACTTCCTCTTGTATTTGATATTTTTCTTGTAGTCTTCCTCCTTCTTGGAGCTGCTCTTGTGGTATGACTTTATAGCCTTAGGACATTCACTCTTATAGTGTCCTTTTTTACCACACTTGTAGCACCTTGGAGTAGATGAAGAAGATGGCTTCCGTAGTGCTTTCCCTTAAAAAAGTTGGCTTCATGCTCACTATCGCAATCATATTCACTATAGGAGGAGGGAGAGGTCCAACAAGCAAGTTTTTGTTGAAGAATGAGAGTCTACACTTGAGCTTTGAAGGCACAATTGTAACGCCTGATAATATCCTCATTTAGAATTGCCCATGGGCACCCAACTCCCAATCACAGAATACTAACATAAGAGTGGCTACATCACTATGGATATCCCTTTCCAACATGCCTAGATGCCACAACTCAAGACTGGCATGCCACATGCCCATGTGGGTCCCACCTACTGGAGGGGATATGGCTCTAATGCCATTTGTAATTCCTAATAATATTTCCCCATTTTAGTGTAAATCTATAATGGTCCATGGGCACCCATCTCTCAATCACGGAATACCAATGCAAGGGTGGCTATATCACCATGGAAAATCCTTTCCAACATGCATGGACCGCATGGCTCAAGACCGGAATGCCACATGCCCATGTGGGCCCCACCTACTGAGGGGATATGGCTCTGATATCATTTCATTTGTAACACTCGAGCCCACTCCCCAAGAATCTAGTAGAGTTTATAGAATAACGACTGGCCCCACAGACTACCACTAGCCTTAACAACATGCTTTATGTTCACTCACACACAATCCAAGATCAACTTCCCGACTGGTCACCCATGCTAGTACTACTCCAACTTGAGCACGCTTAACTACGAAATTCTTTAGTTATGAGCACCCTGAAAAGTAGGTACACCTTGGTGATATGGATAGTCCAATCATTCCTATTAAGATCATTTTATCTGAGACCTAAAATTGTGGGATGTTACAATATCCCCCACTTAGACTCTTGACATCCTCGTCAAGGCCCATACTCTATCCCCATTTCTATGTGGACCCAAAATGGCCTATGGACACCCAGCTCCCATACATCGCTAGCATCTCAAGGGCAGATCCATCACATCTCACTGGATAGCCCTTTCCAACTTGCCTATCTGGCATGGCTTAAGACTGGCATGTCACATGACTATGTGGGCCCCACCTACTAGAGGGGATATGGCTTTGATACCATTTATAACACCCGAGCCCACTTCCTAAGGCTCTAGTAGAGTTTCTAGAATGACAAATGACCCTACAGACCACCACCAGCCTTAACAACATGCTTTGTCCTCACTCATGCACAAGCCAAGATCAACTTCCTGACTGGTCACCCATCCTAGTACTACTCCAAGCTGAGCACACTTAACTATGGAGTTCTTTAGTGATGGGAACCTTGAAAAGGAGGTGTAGCATGGTGATATGGATTGTCCAATCATTCCTTTTAAGATCATTTTATCCGAGGCCTCAAATCCTGGGACGTTACAACTATATTCGATCTTCCTTGATTCTTTTTCTTCTTGTGTTGCTTCCTCTTCTTGCTTGTCAAGTCTTGGCTTATTAGCTTGTAGATTAGCAATAATCTCCTCAGTTGGAAGATCACCAAGACTTCTTACCTTTTCTATGGAGGTCACCTTTGACTCCCATCTCTTTGGAAGAGACCTTAGGATATTTGAGTTTATTTCTCCTCTATCCAAAGTATGTCCCAAAGAATCTAGGCCGTTGATGATGATGTTGAGTCTTGAATAAATTTCGGCCACTCATTTCATCCTCATCTTAAAATTCTCCAGGAGGATGTTGAGCATGTAGATTGTTGCCTCCTTCACTTGCTTTGTGCCTTCATAAGTGATGCACAACTTGTCCCATATCTCATAGGTTGTGTTCCATGAGGTGATGTGGTTGAACTCGGATGGAGTGAGGGTTCCATAGAGGATTCTAATTGCTTTAGCATTGAGTTGTTATGCCTTTAGATCTGCTTTATCCCAAGTACCTACAACTCCTTGTAGGGTGCAATCACCACTTTTCCACATGTGAAAATTCATTCCTTGAATGTAAAACTGCATCTTCCACGTCCAATAAAGGAAGTTGGTGTCATCAACGACTGGAGGTGCATGGAGAAGACTCCAAATAGGTTAGGGAACCAAGTAGGTTCTCACCTATATTCTCGTCTCATAGGAGGGTTTTTGGAGAAGATCCTTGCTCTGATACCACTTGTTGGATCTAGGGATCTAGAGGGGGTGAATAGAGCTTCAAAACTTGCACAAGAATAGTTAGGACTTCAAATTATATCAATTGAAACCAAATGCTAAAAGTGAATTTGAAGTCCTATCTAAACAAGCATACCAAGGATGAGAGATATTGAAACAAACACTTGGACAAGTTGTTTAGAGTGGTTCCAATCTCTAAATTAGGAGACTGTCAATCCACTCCCTATAGAGGTCAACCTATAGGACTTTGAAACCCATGGACACTTTTATTCCATTATAAGACATACAAGAAGACGACCTTACACCCAAGGGCTTACCTATCCAAGAGCTAGTCTTCTACCTCACAACATGTCTCACCCACTCTTGTAAGCAACTCGATTACTTCTCCTAGGACATATCCTCCTTACAACAAGTCTTTAGACTTGAGGATTTATCCACCAAGTTCCTTGGATATTCTACATTCTCCTTCTTCTTCATTTGGAGAAGATCTTCATACCTTCTTCAACCTTGAAGAAGAAGAACAACTCCTCCTTCACTCAGAGAAGATCACTTCAGCCTTTTCTCTTTCAGAAAGGAGATTGGGAAGATGGTAGGATGGAGAGCTTCACTATGTAACAATGAGGTAGCTCTCTTACACCATTCCTAACTCACTCATAATCATGAAATTATTTGTAAATGAGAGAGAAAAAGGAAGGATGGAGATCTTCACTATGTAAGGATGAGGTAGCTCTCTTACACCATGCCTAACTCACTCATAATCATGAAATTCTTTGTAAATGAGAGAGAAAAAGGCTCAAAGGGGTTTGCACACTAAACTATAACAAGTACCAAGGACAACATAAATGAGAAACCACAGAATGAACTCGAAGAGGTCCTATTTATAGATTGGGGTGTTCCTTTGAGTGTGGGATTACTTAAGAATGAAAAATAGACCTTTTACAATTTGCAGTTGATATATTTTCATTTCTAACAACTCTCCAATAGTTGGAATCACTTTTTTTATGCTTTGCATATAGTGCATTAAGTCAAGTTTGAATAAAGGTAACTCGACTGATCCACTATCCGACAAAGCTAATTTTCAAATGATCGGTCAAGTTTTTCCTGGGGTAGCTCGACTGATTCATCAAAATCAACTTTGGACAGAAAATTGGTCAATTGAGTTTTGTGAGTGTACAACTCGATCTAACTGATCATTTCCAAAAATCCATCATTGATCGGTCGAGATTCAAACTCGACCGATAAAGTTGTTATGATGAATTTTCCAAAATTATTTTTAATTATAAGTAATATAATCAATACAAGTGATTACAAAAATATTCTAAGGTGGTTTGGAGTATTTTCCATAAAAGTGCATTTGCATTTCTTTTGATTTGAACTTGGACAATCTATGTCTTAGTGAATTTAATCCTTTCTCTGTACCTAATACCTGAAATTTATCTCAAACAAACATGTTAGATACATATGAATGTAATGGTTAAGTCATTGTCAAAATATGGACAATCTATAACTCTCAAGGCAACAATTACAACATGTATACAAAGTCTTATTAGTTGTATTTATCTTTAGTGCCAACTTATTATATTACCAGGAATGTATTGAAATTACATATTATAGGGTTTTAATCATATTAGAAAAGAAGCTCATTGAAGTCTAGATTTTGATAAATGTATCAACAACAATGAACCTTCCAGTACGACTTTACTTCACAAAAGTAAGTGTCATTTTATGGTGGGAAACACAATTGTAAAGACTAGATACATACAATAAAATCCTTACAAACAAATTTATTAGAAAATATATACAAGTCTTTTCATTAATGTATTTTTCTCAGAATACATGGTGTTTTTAGAAAACATACATATACATTGAATATTAGTAAATAAAATTTTCACTAATCTAGTCGTCATCTCTAGAAGAGGGAATCTCCTGCAATCCTTCTAGGTGTTGAATTGATCACATGTACATGAACTATTAGAGGGGATGAAACCACACATGAAACCCAAGAAGGGAAGCATAGGTCAGTCTAAAGACCAATATAAAATTGATATTTGAAAAAAAGTATGAACCCAACTACAAAGGATCATTATGAAAAAAGTGCAAGAAAGTAAATAATCAAGCCAAGTATCAAATGGAAGAAGGGTTTTCAAATTCAATAGAATTCCATATAAATTTTTGAGACTAGAAATTCAAATTTTTATATATATAGCACATGTCAATGTATGTTTGTTGTGGAAATCATATTTTCTCTCCTAAGGAGAATGACAAAACACCAACTTAAACTTCCAATATATTGACGGAACCTATGTCCTTTAACTCTGCATAGAGGTGTAGAAGCATAATTCCAGTAAACTAGGGGCACTAGTCTACTCTTTTTCAACATTTAAAGATTGTGTTACTATTTCAAGGAATTTTTTGGCATCCTTTCAAGGAGGGAGGCAGAAATTTTAAAATAAAGTTTAGGCTAACCAACCTATCTACTATGCATGTTTTCAAAAGAAAATAAGATTTCCAAATATAATTGAAATTTCATACCTTTGAGTCAAAGATAAAAAAAAATTACAATACCAAGTTTGGATGTCCTAGAGTCAATCAAAATAGAAATATGTTATGGTAGTCTCTTTAGATGACTGTGATACCCAAATCTATGGTTGGAGTACTTTTCTACTTTCTTCCCGTTGATTAACCTTAGAATCTCATATTGGTGTTGGAGGGTTCTTGCTCTTCAGATTCATAGTAGGCTATAGAAAACTTGTTGGTCTCAAGAGTAGAGGAGGTTGAGATGCCCCAATTTGATGATCCAATCTCAATACTTCCAAAATTGATATCTATGTCATGATATTACCATTCCACCGACTTCTTTTATTCGTTGGATTTATGTAGTGGAAGAGTCAGTGTGATCTGGATTTTCTGAGGTGGTATGATCATGATTGATATTGCGTTAATATATGGTTGTATAAGCCATGTATATAGAATGGGTTAAGCCCAATGTAGTGGAACTAGTACTTGGGAGGATATGTAGTTTTATGTCTTGTGCAAATGGGGAAGAGTTTTGTCCCACATTTCTCACTCCTAGAACTTTTATGGTCCTTATATGTAGGATCACATGTGACTCTTGTGTCCAAGCATCCTAGGAGAGAGTATGCTCACCTCATTGATGGGTATGGTGACCAAAATACACACGCACGTGCATGCGTCACGGCACGCCTAGCCTGGCCGAGTCGGGTCGGGCTAGGCATGGGCTCGGGCTTGTTGATTGTGGATTGTGGAGAATGTCTTCTGTCTTCCATCTTCTTTTTACACTAGGACACAACTACGTAATTAATTGTTACTTTCTAAATAGGATTTATTAATCCTAATTGAAAAGTATTTTTCCTTGTGGACTTTTCTGCAACATGTACAAGAACGATCGAGTGATCGCATCTTAACGGAAATATGATTACGGGGTGTGTAAAGCTATAAATAAGACTTTGATCATTTGGGTTAAACATATCTTTGAACTACATCCACCTGCCGTTTGAGTGTGTGTTTTGCAAACATGAAAGCCAAAGTCTTTTGTCACCATTGCTTCTATGTTGCTTTGTGGAGATCCTCTCTTGTGTGTGGCGAGTTCATCCATCCTCTCCCTTCAGAGACATGATCTTTCAGTCAATCATTCATGCAGTTGTTGGGATGCACTGGTG
This sequence comes from Alisma plantago-aquatica, assembly GCA_963693085.1. NCBI lineage: Eukaryota > Viridiplantae > Streptophyta > Magnoliopsida > Alismatales > Alismataceae > Alisma > Alisma plantago-aquatica. The sequence continues at coordinate 576,777,421 of OY856409.1, read as the reverse complement.
GTGCAAGTCGTTCTTTGTTTGCATGGTTCATCATTAAAATGAGTGAGACAATCTCTTATTTAGGTTTGTGACTGGGTCAACTAGGACAATAATGCTTATCCTAAAGGGTTGTAGGGCACTGATTTCTTTAAGTATATCACATTCATTTTTTAATGAACGACCTCATTTGATTCCTAACATTATTTTTATTCTCCTGCATTGGTTTATTCTACGCTTTGTTATCTAGATCGGCCTGAACTGTTAACCTAATTGCATCTGTCACTATTTCATGTAATGATGTAACATTAAAATTAATAATAGTCTCAAAGAAATCATTATTTGTCGCTAGTTAACTATGGATGATCAAGATTCTGGCACAAAAATTGACACATCTGGTATGCTTGAAAAGTTTACTGGAACTAATTTTTCTCAGTGGCAAAGTAGGATGTAAATCTGGCTTAGCATGGTAGGGTATGATCAATATCTAGAAGAAGATGAACCCATAGTTGATGAAATCATCCCCAATAATGCTAATTTAATTGCAAATTGGAAGAAGGATGATACGATGTTTTGAGGGTTTATTCTGTTTGCATTAAAATACAAACTATATGACTCATATTCATATCTTCCTGCTACTACATCTAAGGTTTCGGTAGGGGCGTTAGAAAAGAAATAAAATACTAAATATCAAGGAAGTGAAAAATATTGTGTCTTGACATTTTTAAAGTTTCATATGAGTGAGAGTAAATTTGTTTCTTAACAAACACATGATTTTCAACTCTTGGTGCAAGAGATCGCTGATGCGGGCATGTTACTTCCTAAAAAGTTTATTGTAATGCCATTTATTGAGAAACTCCCAAAATCATAGGAGTTGTTTGGCATGACTCTTAAGCATCACAAAGGAGACATGTCAATGAATGATCTCATGATGGGTATCAATATTCATGAAGAGAATCTGAAAGATAAGCCTATCAAAGTACCAAATGATGTTAATGCTACTATCAATTTAACTACTGCTAAGAACAAGGACAAGAAATCTATGAATTCTCTTAAACCTAAGGCCAAGATCCAGACGAAACTGAAGAACAAACCTTGTTGGACTTATGGACATATTGGCCACTGGAACAAGGATTGTCCTTCAAAGTAGGTAAATAAAGTTGTCACATCTGCAACTAAGGAGTCTATGGTAAACATGATGATTCCATCCTTGAACCTCAATGATGGGTATGTATTGATAAAACCTAAAATTCTTTATATTTTTGAACCACTATATTGGATAATAGACACAGGGGATAATGTGAAGGTGTTTATTGATAAGCTCATGTTTGTGTCTTACCATGCCTCTAAAGTTCGATCTGTGACTTTGGGTGATTCCAGTGCTATAGATGCCAAAGCCGAAGGATGGGTGGACTTGATGTTTCCTTCACAAAAGGTTATGATGATTCATAGAGTCATACATGTTCCATCAATACAACACAACATTCATAGTGGCACAATTTTAGTTAGAAATGGTTTTAGAATAGATTGCAAGTCTAAAAAGTCTATTATTACTCACCTTCATGAGTCTTTATTTTTTAGCAAGGGGTATCTATGTGATATGGAAAACTTGTTTAAGATTCTTGTTGAACATGTACCAAATTCCATTTAAATTTGAATGATAACAATTCAATATGCTTGAATCTTGTATCATCTGATGTTTGGCATTCACGTTTGGGACATGTTAATGTCAGCTCAATGAAACATATGATGAATATAAATTTAATCCCTAAATCTAACATTAGCAATAATAAATGTGAAATTTGTGTGCAAGCTAAATTAACAATAAAACCTTTTCATTCAGTTAAAAGGATTTCAAAAATATTGGATTTAGTGCATATTCATATATATGAATTTAATGGGATTGCTACAAGGGATCAAAAGTGTTATTTTATAACTTTTATTGACAATTCTTGTAGATATTGTTATGTATTTTTACTTAGAAGAAAGATGAGGCATTTGATAAATTTAAAATTTATAAGAAAGAAGTTGAAACTCAAACTAGTAAAGTACTTCAACGATTAAGGTCTGATAGGGAAGGAGAATATACCTCAAATTTATTTTTATAATTTTGCCAATAGCATGGTATAGTTCATGAGGTTACCACTCTGTATTCACCATAGTCTAATGAGATAACTAAACGTAAAAAATGAACCCTTATAGATATGGTTAATTTTTTACTCTGAACCTCAGGTCTACCCAACTTTGTGGGGGGAAGCTTTGAATACAGCTCACCATATTATGAATAAAGTTCTCCATAAATATGTAGAGAGTAGTCTATTTGAGTTATGAAGAGGAACAAAATTGAGTCTCAAATATCTTCGAGTGTGGGGGTGCCTTGCTAAGGTACATTTCCTTGAACACAAAAGGAAGAAATTGGGACCGAAAATGGTTGATGTCATATTCTTGGGGTGTGTAGAGACAAGTTATGCCTATAGATTCTTGATTGTAAAATATGATATCTTAGGTATTGAGGTCAATACAATTGTGAAATTATGTGATGATACATTTTTTGAGGATGTATTTCCTATAAAATATGGTCTTCCTAATGAAGTATCTCAAGAGGATTCATTCACCACAGGTTCCATTCCTAAGCATGTGGAAAGGATAAAAAATCTAGGGGGGCGACTCAGAACAAGCTATTTCTGAATCTGATGATTCTAAAGAAATGGTTAAACCAAGGAGAAGTAAATGACATAGGACATCCAAGAAGTTTGGAAGTGAGTTTCTCACTTACAATGTTGAGGATGATCATGTAACTTACAAACAAGCTATGGAGTCCCCGGAAGCTAAGTTTTGGAAAGAAGTCATTAATGATGAAATCCAATAAATTCTCTCAAATGAAACTTGGGAATCGGTGTATTTGCCTCCTGGTTATTATGCAGTTGGATGCAAATGGATCTTTAAGAAGAAACTTAATTCAAATGGGATAATCAATAAGCATAAAGCTAGGTTATTTGCTAAGGGTTACATAGAGGGAAGAAATAGATTATTTTGATACATATTCCCATGTTTCCTGTATGACCACAATCTGAGTGCTTATAGCATTGGCTTCCATTTATAATCGTTTTATCCATGAGAAGGATGTGAAGACCACATTCTTACACAGTGATCTTCAATATATATATATATATATATATATATATATATATATATATATATATATATATATATATATATATATATATATATATATATATATATATGGAACAACATGGGGGATTTGTGGGTCATGGAAATGAGTACAAAATGTGTAAACTTGTTAAGAGATTATATGTCTTGACAAAAGCCCCTAAGAAATGGCATGAGAAGTTTGATTCTGTGATATCATCGTTCGGCTTTATTTCTAATGAATTTGATAAGTGTCTCTACTACAAAATCGTCAATGATGGATTCATTTTGTTATACTTATATGTCGATAATATCCTACTTTTTGGTTCTGATATGAAAGTAGTAAATGAGACAAAGTCATTCTTGTGTAGCAAGTTTGACATGAATGATTTGGGTGTCACTGATGTGATTTTAGGGCTTAAAATGATAAGGACTACTGATGATATAACTCTTACTTAGTCTCGCTATGTTGAGAAGATAATGGAGAGGTTTGGGTACACATCACGTAAACCTATAAAGACTCCATATGATTCATCCAAGGCATTGTTCAAGAATGAGACTGGGGTTCTAGTGTCTCAATTACGATACTCTCGGGTTATTAGAAGTTTGATGTATCTTATGAACTGAACACTTCTAGACATTGCATTTTCCATGAGCAAGTTAAGTAGATACACCAATTGTTCCACCTAGGTCTATAAATGGGTAGGGTAGGGTAGGTAGAGGCATACCTTAACAATATGCGCATCAAAGATGCGGGTAGCGGGTAGGGTAATTACCCTTTTCCTAAAAACCTTTACCCTACCCTTACCCCACCCTTTTCCTCACAGGGTAAATGGGTAGGGTAAGGGTGAAATGGGTAAAACAACTTGATAATAGTATAAGATATTTTTAGCAAAATTTTCATATGATATTCCCTACATCAAGCACACGACACTCTTAATGTTAGCTTTTGATATTAATAACTATATTTTTAGTGATATATAACATAACATAGTAATATTAACTTGATATTTTCTAAAGAAAAGGTCTAGCATTTTTAATATATTGTTTCTTTACTAACAAGTCCATTTTCTCTCAAATATGTCACTATAAAGGGTAGTGTCATGCTACCCATTTCCTATTAATGTTTTGGGAATTATAATAGTACAAATAGATAAAGTAATAATTTTCTTGTTGGGGGTTTTGGTAGGCATTAGTACATATATTCGAATTTGAAATTATAAATTCAAACTTATACTAATGGGTAAAGCAGGTAGGGTAAAGCTTCTCCCTTATCCTACCCTCTTTAGATGCAGGTAAAGAGGGTAACGGATAAATGGGTAATGGGTAAAAAATATGCTTACCCTTATCCTTCCCTACATGGTATGGATAGTGGGTAAATGGGTAGTACCCTACCCATTTACAACCCTAGTTCTGCTAAGACCCATTGGGAAGCTCTTGATAGAGTTTTGAGGTATATCAAGAAACTTGTTCCCTTGGGCTAGATTTTGGAAAATATCCTTCTATAATCAAAGGGTATAGTGATGCAAGCTGGATTGCCATCAACTCTGGGAGCAATGGTGTCTCAGTATATGTAATCCTGTTGGGAGGAGGACTTGCTTCCTAGAGGTCTAAGAAATAGACCATTTTGTCTCAATCTACTTTCGAGGAAGAGTTGTGTGCTTTAGATGAAACTGGATTGGAAGTTGTATGGCTACATGGACTTATGTCCAATTTGCCTATGGTAAAGAAGACGCTTTTGGCAATTTTAGTTCACTGTGATAGCACTACAACAATTGATTAGATAAAGAGTCACAAGTATAATATAAAAATGTGTGGACACATCCAAGTTAGACTCAAGTCTATAGGGGAGTTAGTGTGTATTGGGGTCATGGTTGTGGACTATGTTGTTACCAAAGAAAATACAACCGATCCTTTCTCTTAAGGTCTTACCCTAACCTTAGTGGAAAAATCTAGATTGGGGATGAGACTAAAATCCCTCATTATTCATAGGCAATAGCAACATAACCTATCAGAATGGAGATCCCACAAATTGGGTTCAATGTGGAAATAACAAGATGTCGGGTGAATTGGATGACACTATGTAATAACTTTGATGCTTCATGCATATATGTCTCTATCCCTTGGAAAATATATTAGTGTCTTGACTACAAGTTAGTAAGAGATTAGTCTCTGAGTGGTGTCAAGTCTTAGGATAGGATGTTAGGAGTATATCCTTGGAGACTCCAACTAAATGATTGATGTTGTATAAGCTGCAACGGGAGAATTGGGTTGTTCTGTAATATCAATCATGACATATATTTTTGTATGCATGTGCCACAATGCATTATTTTTCTTTTCTACCATTTCTTTATTGTGTTGTTACCAACCTATATTCTTTCACGCAAGGCTCAGGTTCAAGACTTCTGCTCACCTAGTTCTTGTGGGGTTCATAGTTGGATAAATTAGGTAGATTCAAACCGAAAGGTATCTGCTGAAAGCACAGTATGGAGGACTGAATGGTAGAGCACACTACACATTGGACTTTGTAGCGGATTGTTGCATTCATGGTTGTATAATCCATTTATATAGCATGGCTTAAGCCCAATGTAGTACAGCTAGTACATAGGAGGATATGTAGTTTTGTGTCTAGTGCAAATTGGGAAGAATTTTGTCCCACATTGCTCACTCTCAGAACTTTTGTGGTCCTTATATGTAGGATTACATATGACTCTTGTTTCGATGGGTCCTAAGAGAGATTATGCTCACCTCCTTGGTGTGTATAGTGACCACAATATACACACACATGTGTGTGTGCCACGCCACGCCTCACCTTGCCTCGCCTTACCTGCTCGGGTCGGGCCGGCCACAGGCTCGAACTTATGGCTTGGGGATTTTTGTGGAGAATGTCTTTCGTCTTCTGTCTTCTTTTTACACTAGGACACAACTATGTAATTAATTATTAATTTAATAATTATTTCTTTCCTAACTGGATTTATTAATCCTAATCGAAATGTGTTTTTTCTCGCGGATTTTTTCACAATGTGTACAAGAGCGATCAAGTTATCACTTCTTAATAGGAATAGGATTATGGGGCATGTAAGGCTATAAATAAGCCTCTAGTCATTAGGGTTAAACATATGTTTTGAACTACAGCCGACAGTCGTTTGAGTGCCTATTTTATTTACCCTAAAGCATGAATCTTCTGTCACCATTGCTTCCATGTTGATACGTGGAGATCATCTCCTATGTGTGGCGAGTTTGTCCGTCCTCCCCCTTTCGAGACGTGATTTGTTAGGTGGTGGTTCCTACGGTCGCTGGACTGCACTAGTGGTGCAAGTCATTCTTCATCTGCATTGTTCGTCATCAAAATGAGTAAGAAGATCTCTTCTCTAGGTTCATGATCTGATCAACTAGGAGAATGATGCCTATACTTAAGGGTTGTAAGGCGCTGATTTTTCTAAGTACATCACATTCATTTTTTAATGAACAACCTAGTTTGATTCCTAACCTTATTTTTTGTTCTCCTATATTTATTTATTCTACACTTTCTTATCTGGATGGGCTTGAACTGTTAACCTATTTGCACCTATCATTGTTGCATGTAACGACATAAAATAAAAATTAACAACATTGATGATGCCAATTCAGATCGTAATTGGTCAGACCACAAGGAAGCTTGATTGGTTGTAGAGGTATGTAGATGGCAGGGATTAAGGGATATGGTGGGAAGGTAGGATGTAGGCTGAAATGTGTGTGGATGTATGTGGGAGAAGACCTATAGTTTTTCATGTTTCAGGGTATGCAGTGATCTATTATTACTTGCATTTACTCTCTCGATCTAGGGGATATATGTTAAAGGAGTTTTTGATGATGGTAAGAGATTGATTTCAGGTTGTCATTTCATGTTGGGAAGGTTTATACAGAGGCCTTTAATTATTAACTTATAGGGGTATGTTGGTGAAGATCTCAACTTTTATTAAATACCAACATTTATGATCGACCATGCCAACTATTGATGAGGAAGATGGGAAAATTGTTTCCTATGCTAGCTATTTCACATATTATGCATTGTCGATTTATGAATTTGAACAAATAAGTGAAAATACAATAATGGCTATGTTTGTAGTAGCTTATATTATTATATTGTTTTACTTCTAGTTACTTACAAGTAGGTAAATTCCAATGGACGACGGTTAACATGGTTGTTAGCTATATTATTCAATCATATCTACTATGACACATATTTATTTATTATTAAAACTAGATACATATTTTACTTACGCAAAACAAAAAACGTCTTTCTGATTTGAACTCATTTATTTACTTATTCCATTTAGATTATCAATACATCTTTATTGATTACAAGATCTACCTAGATGAATATTATCACACGATAGTTTATTAAAAAAATCCACCTACACATGTTTCATAATTTTTAATTAACAACTTGTACTAGTTTAATACTCTGACTTGACCAAAATTAATAACCCTCATTATATATCCATTTTTTTAACACATTAATTATTATTTTTCATTCTAAGTACTTTAATATATATCATTTATTCACATGAACATTTTATTTTCAAGTACTAAAAGAGATCTTGAGGAGACCATCATTGTTAACCATAAAAAAATTACATAGCCATTTATTTTTTCATATAAGACTTTAAATAAGGCTTTAATACTTGGTAATTAGACATTGTCTCATATAACTAAAAGTATAGCTGATGTTTTTTAGATTCTAACATTATATTCCAATAAGTATCATCATCTAATACAATAGTATTTTTTATTTCAAATACATACATATATACATATTTTAAATATTTGGATATAGCTCCTTATTTTATTATTTTACCCAGATGTAAATACATCAAGTTTTCCCAATTGATAAATATCCATTAATTGTTAAACATCTATGTTCTCTCATCGTCTTTTTTATGGAAACACATATATACCAACATACTATCTTTGTGTAAATAAAGAAATCATAGTATTGAAGTTGTTTCCTACATTTCATTACAAAATTGTTAACATGAACATCATTTAATCTTCTAATTGGATGTGTAATCGATTTTAAATTGGTTTATTTTAACATAGTTATTTCTCTGAGGGCCGACTTGTAGTATTTATTCTTCTTATCTCGCTCATGTATGGCATTGTTAATATTTTAGATTCAGCCATGTATATGTCTATGTACAATCATATTAAAATAAACCACATATTGAATTGTAGATTATTGATTTCTGCATTAGTATTGATCACAAGAAGTACAAAAAAAACTGTATTTTATTTTCTGAACTTACTTCTATTATTGTAATTTTCAGCATGTTACAACTCTACCCCCCTTAAACAGATTTCTTTCCCATAATCCATTCGTCCTTATTCAAATAGTTGTTGGACATAGTTTAATTTACTATAAAATTCTAGATACAAACTAAGGAACCCAACCATTTATTTATGAAATCCTTCAATAGTGGATCACATTTAATTATCAAAAAAATTAGTTATAATTATGAAAAATTAGTCCACTAAACTATTCAAAATAAAAAAATTAATCCAATTTCACAAATATACCAATAAATATCAACTACAAGGTATCCACATAATATTACAAGATAATCTATTTCAAGTGTAATTTATTTTCTTTTAAGAAAGAAAATATTTTATAAGAATTTATGCACATATGAGTAGAACATATATTTATGTAGGAAGTATCATGAGATTTGATTCTACCCAGTACACAAGTTACATCAAATAGTCTACATTTTACAATAGTAGAATCAATAGCAACACTTTTTTCAAAAGGAGGTAATATATACACGATATAAGTCAACTTCATAATTGGAAACTATGCATACATATTAAAGTTTACAAATAAGAAAACATTATTCAGCCTAAGGCATTACTAGAAATCATTTTTTTCACAATAAAACATTAAAAATTTAATTATCCTACGAAATAAACTAGGAATGCTTATAAAATTAAGTTTCTATTAGTTAAGTTGGCAAACTAAGAAAGACTCTAAATAATAGAAATATTTGACAAGTCACTAGTAATTTCCATCCTAGGAGGGCCATTTCATAGGAAAAATGATTCTCACTAGAGAGGTTGGTGTCCTTGCTACAATATAGTCCATCCATTTTTCTATAAATGATAATTTGCATTTTGATTAAATCATGAACACCTAGGGGTGATACCAACTTTAAATAGGATGATCATTAATAGTATGAGGGAATAGAAGGACATGAAATATCATTATTCAATCTTAAGAAAGGTCAACCTAAATCATTTTTACTTGGCTCAAAATTTTCTCATAAAATTTAGATAGGAATTATATACAAGTAGTATGAATCCAAGGAACAACATACCAACAAAACAAATAGGATGCAATGATTATTTATTACTAAAATTGTCCATCATTCATATAATAGAAGTCTAGTCTGATATACTAATGAAACCCTATTTTAGGGCTTAATCTGTGTCTTTTTGCATGATAATCACATCTAAATTGTGTAGACTACAAGCTATTTCCTCAAATATGGTCTTTTAGGACAAGTGCACTTATACCTCCTTTTGTGTGTTTTTTAGGGCACTTATGCATGCATTGATTCATGGGAGAGAGATGAAGAACATCTCTGGTCCTTACACCCCAAGATTGGACCTACCTCTTCTCCAAGTTCTCATTGGATACAAAAGAATCAACTCTAAGTAAAAGGAGGTTAAATGAAGAAGTTGAAGTGGAGATCAGCAGCAAGAATCCCCAAAATGGTAGTGGCAGATCACCATGGTCGTGGGGAACTGAGCTCCAAAGTTACAGTGAATTTTCCAAATTTGTACATGAATGACCACGACCGTGGCCATTAAAACAGTAATGGTCACTAAAGGCCCATGGTTGTGGTCCTCAAAATGGAAGTGGCCAGCGCTTCCCAGCTCGCTCATGGTCAACAAATGACTGTGGTGATTTATTCATCAAGACCCCAAAAATAAAAAGTAAATCGGCTCATTTTACATGAGAATGACCACGGTCGTGGCCATCAGTATAATTGTGGGCACTGAAGCCCACCGCACCTGTGGTGAGCACCACGAACGTGGCAAGCTGAAGACAAGATGACCTCAGAGCGACCTCATCCATGGCTACCTCCTCCAACACGGTCGTTCTCTGTAGTGTTTTTCCCATTTTCCCTCCACTTACCCTAGTGTCTCCCCACCACATATATATACATAGGTTGTGGCTTCAACATGAAGGTTAGCTTCCCTTAGCCGCTCCCTAGCTACTCTAGAGCTCCCTCATCCACTTCCTTGCATTTACTCCACTCACCTACCTCCCAATTCATATTCCACTCCACTTCCACCATACAAACCTATTTTTCTAGGTTTGCTACCATAATGCCCCCTATCTCCATGATTTTCACCCACCTTAGAGGAGGAGCCACATTCTACAATAGCTAGGAGGTTAAGGAGAAGAAGCTTCCACAAGCTCCATGGATTCCTACCCCTTTCTTCTCCTTTATTTTCTCTTTCATATGATCATGTCTATCTAAGCCCCTAGTGGTGGGTCATTTGGGGTTAAAATGTCACTTTGATACTATGTTAGGGGAATATAACTTGTATTGATACTATCATTTCCCATGATCTTGCTTGTGGTTTGTGCTTTTAAACATAGATTGCTTATTTTGTGATGCTTGACAAAACTTAGCTTCTAGGGGGGAATGGAATGTATGTGACTATCTTAGAAATGGCTCCTAGGTCCAATTCGTGGATCCCTAGCTATCCCCCTTTGTTTATACATACAACTCTCTTCTCCTACAAGTAGGTGTGAGATCTAAGTAGCTAGTGTATGTGTGATTAGTGCAATTGCCTAGAGTTTCCTAAAGGCTAGATGGCAAGTAACATGAGGTGAAATACCCTCATCTCTACTCCCATTCCTACCCTTGGCTCTCAATTTCCCTAATACCACTTATACTAGAAACCTAGACTTGCCAAGTCCTATCAGAATTACACCTAGCCCTAGTTCTCAGACTAGTACCATAGGGTATATTCAAATAGCACTTGCCTTGTTGTTTGGTTTGGTGATATAGATAGAAGATATACAACTTACTTGTTAGGTAACCTCCCCCAACTAAGATCAAAATTTCACTCCCAAATGGCCCACCTATCCATATTATTGCTTAAAATCTACCCTTGCCTTCTTAGGTTGTTAATACTAGTTTAGTTAATTTGGCGTTGTTACTTCTTAGTTAATTTCTTAGTTCTTGATAGTTAGGTCTTGCTTAAGTAGTTAGGGCTATTTTGAGCTTGCTTGTGTTACTTTAGTTAACTAGTGTTAACTTAGGCTCTTTCCTGTCTTATTGCTTAACTTGCCTCTTAGTTGATAATTTGAATTGCTAGTGTAGTGTAACTCCTTTCTCTAGTTTGGCTGCTTGTCTTGCCTAGTTTCTTAGTCTTAATTTGCTTTGGGTAATCTAGGGTTTCTTTTAATATTGCTTCTTTCTTGTTGTTAATTGCTTGCAAGTGTAGTGTAATCAACCAAAAACAACCTTTAAACCCTCAAACCCTACTCTCTACTTTAGGAACATATATCACATTAACTTAGCTCTAGTGCCCACTCTCTCCCTAAGGATTGACCCTAATCTTGCCACTTGCCTATACTACAACATGACCTTGTGCGCTTGTGGGTACGTGTGATTAGTTAAGACAATATATTAGAATAGGTCCATATATATATTTTGAAAGATCCATCATGTGTGTCTTTCCCTTAGGGTTGCATCTAGTCACCATCTAGTTTTCCAGTGTGTGGCCTTAAGAAGAATGCAACAAGGTTTCTGGCGTCGTTGTCGGGGATAGAGGCACTCAGCCTAGCAAGTTAGTGTAGCTTAGCTTTTCCTAATGCTCTCACCATTGCTATGCTTTATTCTTTGTTTACTTTTGTATAATATCTTTCTAACTTGGCTCTTGTTTCTTGTTTATGTATTGTGTAGGTGATAATTGTGCATGAGAAGAATGCGCTCGACTTGTACTTACTTGGCTCCATACGACCCCAAGACACATAGAAGGATATGCCAAAGTCACCGCAAGAAAGACCAATTAACCAAAATGGAAGGCAATGGTCCTCATGGTAAAGATAATATTGACTCTCAACCACAACCCAACCGCCCTCTCCATGAGTACTTCACCCCAGGGAACTACAACTCCCTAGTCGCCACCCTTGTTGACCAACGGGTCAACAATTCTCCATTCCAACAGCCCTTCTCGGACTCCTTCCTACTTACTATGGGATGGAGAACGAGAATCCCTACCACCATATAGATGCATTTCCTAAAATATACTCCACTTTCCACACACCCTCCCCCACCGATGACTCAATCTAGAGAACCCTCTTCCCCTTATCTCTGAAAGAAAAAGCCATGGAGTGGTACATCTCCAAGCCTGAGTTAGTGACATGGAATGCGATGAAGAATGAGCTCCTTAAGAAGTTCTACCCAATCTCCATGTTGACCTAGATGTTGAGATGCATTACCTCCTTCTAACAAAAAGAGAATGAACCCTTCCATGAGGCAGAAAGGTTCCAAAAGCTCCTGCATGACTACACTCATCATGAGGTACCTTTGTGGAATCTTGTTCAAGCACTCTACACTGAGCTTGTTGAGTTGAGCCAAAAAAAAATGTCGATTCCTCATTTGGAGGCACATTCATGGCAAAGCCACTAGAGGAGTCTTGGCCCTTATTTGAACATCTTGTTGAGAATTCTCTCCATCGAGCTTTAACTAAAGGGAAGCACTATGACTGGAACTACATTCCTCCACCCCCTCCTGTAGCTCCAGTAAGGACAGAAGCCAACCCCCAAATGATGAAGATGATGGCGGATATGATGAACATGACGAAGAACCAAGATGGGGCTCTTTTAGCCAATCTATAATGAAAATTGATGTTGTGGATGAAGAATTGAACGCTTTACATGCCTTTGGCAACCGCAACAACCAAGGCCTAATGTTCAACTCCTATACTCTAGAGTGAAGGAATAATCCAAAATTCTCATGGAAACAAAAAAAATAGGAGGGGCAAGGGCAGCCAAGGAAAGATCAATGGCCCAAGTACAACTCCAAGTTTGAAGAAGAAGTTCTAGGAAGGCTAAGGAGCCTTGATGAAGTGAAGAAAGAGGTGTCCTCTCAAGGGAAAAACATCAGCCACCTTGAATAAAGTCTTGATCAAATTTCCCTTTCACTTGCCCGCCATGAAGAAGGGAGACTTCTGTCTCAACCTATGGCCAACCCAAACAATGATGACAGTTATGTAAGCACTACTTAAGGTTCTTATGTCCCACCACAAAGCCAAGTCCAGTACCAAGGACCACCAAATCCTTATTCTCCCCCACATCAACAACCCCCATTCAACTACCAATACCCTCCACCTCACTCATACCAAGAACCCCTCCATAATATCACCCCCATCCACCACAACCATCACAACCGCAATTCATACTCTAAAACACAAATCCACCACACCTAAGGCCACCACCACCCTAAAATCCAGAACCACCTCCACACACTTCCTCTTCTACCACCCATGAGCATGTGATGGCAGTGAAAGAGTTGAGGAGTGGTAGAACCTTAGACCAACCACGGGGTTCTTCTATTGATAGTGAATCCAATGATGACAGGGTTTATACTATGATACATAGGGATGATACTATGATTCTTGTGATACCACTTGATGATTCTATTGGTTTGAGTCATTTGGAAGCACAACCCCCTCCATTCCTAGATGAACTTGAAGAACCGTCCACTAAAAGAAGGAAGAAGAAGCATATTGAGGACATCGTGGAAACTTTTAAGCAGGTCAAGATCAATATTCCTTTACTTGATGCGATCAAACAAATTCTGTCTTATGCTAAGTTCTTAAAAAACTTGTGCATATTCAAGAGGAAAATGACAAAGGACACCAAGGAAAGTCAAGCTCACTGAGCAAGTGAGCTCAATTCTGCAACACACTATTCCAAGGAAGAGAAAAGATTTTGTTGCTCCCATCATCTCATGCTACATTGGAGAACACCACATAGACCAAGCTCTTCTTGACTTGGGATCTAGTATAAATATGATGACGTATGATGTGTTTGTTGAACTGTAAATTGGACAACTGGGTCCATCTTACTGCAATTTCCAATTGGCTGATTGATCTGTGAAAACATCTAGAGGGCGTGTTGATGATGTTCTGGTCAGGCTTGATGATGAGACCTCCACATTATTCCCCGCTGATTTCATTGTTTTGGACATGGAAAAAGACTCAAGGACTTTGCCTACTATATTTGGGAGACCCTTCTTGGCTACATCTGATGAAGTGATCCATGTCAGAAATATCACCACGTATGTGACTTTCATGCACATGAAGATCCGATTAAACATTTTCAAGTCTTTTGCTAAGGCCGAGGTGATAGGTGCTACAAAAGAGGATTGTTATCTTATTGAGTGTCTTGATGAGATTGTACAAGAATGTCTACCTGCATGGATTCAGACTGCCACACAAGGGAGAGGTTTAGAGCATATAGTGGAATTTCCTAATGATGATGATGAAGAAGAAGAGTTGGCCTTAGTGGCTGCAAGTGAGGACCTCCCATCCATTTCTAAACCATTGAAGAATTCCTTGAAGAGTTTCCCATTCTTGAGCTCAAGTCTCTTCTAGAAGGACTAAGATATGCTTTCTTAGGCTTCAATGACACCCTCCTAGTGATCACTTGCTCTATCCTTTCTCCAGAGCAAGAACATGCTTTGATGGCAGATTTGAAGAACATTCAGGCCATCGGATGGTCCTTTTCTGATTTGAGGGGTATTGGACCCTCCATTTGTATCCAAAGAATCTACCTTGGGGATGAGACTAGACCAATTCATCCAATACATAAAAGGTTGAATCCAAAATTGAAAGAAGTTGTAGTGAAGGAGGTTGTGAAGATACTTGATGCTGGAATCATATATCTCATTTTTGATAGCCCATGGGTGAGTCCCATCCAAGTTGTACCCAAGAAGGGTGGGATTACAGTCACCAAGAATGAAGATGGGGAATCGATGCCAGTGAGAGAGCAATCCAAGTGGATGATGTGCATGGACTATAGAGAATTGAATGAGAAGACCAAGATAGATCATTACCCTCTCCCGTTCCTTGATCAAATCTTGGAGAGATTATGTAGACAAAGTTTCTACTATTTTCTTGATGGGTACTTGGGTTACTTCCATATAGTTATTCATCTCACTGATCAAGAGAAGATGATATTCACATGTTCAAGTGGTACTTTTTCTTAAAGGAGGATGACATTTGAACTATTCAATGATCATTCTACTTTTCAAAGATGTGTGACATCAATCTTTGTTGATATGCTTGATTCATCGCTTGAAGATTTCATGGATGATTTTTATATGTTTGGTAATATGTTTGATGAGTGTTTGCTCCACCTAGCAACCTTTCTTGAAAGGTGTGTCAAGGTCCGTTTGGTGCTATCTTGGGATAAAAGTCACATCATGGTGCCCTAAGGCATTGTTTTGGGTCACTGAGTTTCTAAGGCCAACATTGAAGCTGATAAGGCCAAAGTGGGCCTGATTTCCACTCTTACTATTCCTTCCACCGTAAGACATGTTCGATCTTTCTTGGGGCATGTGAGTTTCTATTGTCATATCATTAAATACTTTAGCAAAATCTTGAGGCCGCTTTGTCACTTGCTTAAAAAAGATGTAGAATTCAACTTTTATGGAAAGTGTGTTGAAGTTTTCAACTACTTGAGGCACAAGCTTATGTTTGCTTCTATTATGCAACCCCTAGATTTCTCATTACCATTCTTTTTTTTAATTAAGCCAGGGGTCTCTTTTATTCATCCCACACCCCTCTTATGGGCTAAATCATCATAAAATTACAGCTCCTGCTTATATTAAACCGCAGGTGTGAAGCATAACCCAGTGTACATAATCATCAGACATTACACTCATCACCCCCCCCCCGACTTCGAAACAACATCAAACTGCAGTAACCATTCCCCTATGCATCTGATCTCTTTAATACGACATATGGAACCCTTCTCTTCTCCAACGTAGCCATACCCCTTATCCTGGTCGGAATATTCATTGAATCTTATGATACAAATAATTCATCCATACTACTGCCCCATCTCCCCAACTCACGAGGTATCGAGTTGATGATCTTGTGAACCAAGGATCCATATATCATAGACGAGACCATCTCCTCCCGCAGCTCCCTGAGAAAGTGGGTCACCCTCCATGGTTCTTTCTTATCGCGCCAAATAATATCATGGATGTATGAATCATCAACCTCTATACATGATATGATCAGCTCATGATGACGTGCAATCTTCATTCCTATGGCGCATGCTTGCAAATACGTGAGAGTGTATTCCATACTCCTGAGCCAAGCTCTGAAAACAAGGCACACGTTGGCTCGATGATTCCGTACAATCCCTTCCGCCTGTCTTCTCATCCTGCCATGACAATCCCTACTCCTCCCAATCGTGATGTTGATCTTCAGGTTGTGCAAGTCCGGCGTCTGCCACCACATAAGCTTTATTTGTCTCAGCATTACTCTAGGCTCCTCCAACCCTGCCTCCCTCAAGTGTGTATACACTTCACTATCTCTATCTATCAGAAAAGGTCTCTTCATCATGTTAAAGTCCATACTCCGAATAACATAATCTCACTCATAGGAAAAAGGCCTATGTTTACCCTCATACCTTGCTTGACATCTCAGACGCCATATACTGTAAGGAATAACAATCGCAAGGTTCCCTACCAACCAATCTACTAATCTTTTTCTCTTCCCCATCATGCAATAATCAACCAATGTTCTAATATTACTAGGTGGTGGCAATTCTGTTAACTCCACGAATTTCCCCCAAAAGAAACCGGCAATCTGACCTTGGAACAAAAGATGATCAAGGTTTTCCTCCTTAGGTTCCATACAGCAGTTACACTGAGACGCAATTGATATACAACATCTAACTCTAACATTTTCATCAAAAGGAACAACTCCTCTCGCCGACTTCCAGATAAAGGTCGCAGCCTTAGGGAATGCAGACTTCCAAACCACGTCAAGCCCCTGTGGACCTTCCACCCTGTCACGAGCCAGAATCATCTTTGCCGATCTCATGGAGAAGCACCCTTTCCTCTCCAGACTCCAAATCAGCTTATCATCCTCTTCCACAAGCCATATATTCTTATCACGGATCATCTGTATCCCATCATCGTCAAGTATCACCCTCAGCGAGGCCCAATCCCAACCCAACCCGTCTATCCAGAAATCTTTCACCTGGAATGGATGCCTTCTATCGCTAGAATAAATAGCATGTTCAGCCAGCCGTTGGTCACACCACCTCGCATCCCAAAAGGAGATCTCACCCCTCCCTACAATCCATCTGCACAACGGGAAGACACGCGGGAATAATTCCCATATCCTCCTCCATAATGGTGACGGTGATGATCCCAACTTCAAGAACCCAGGGTAAACATTATCTCGTCTACCATTCGTGTTGGCATATTTATCTCTGCAGAAAGTAGCCCAGATAGAATCTATAGTCAACACCTCCCAGCATGCCTTAGCTATGAAAGCTTCATTAATTAGATGCAGCGATGGAATCCCCAGACCACCTTGGTGAAAAGGAATTGCAATTCTTTGCCAGCTAATCCACGCCTTTCTTTGATGATCATTCCTGTCTGCCCACAAGAAATTAGAGAATTTCCTTTCAATCCGATCTGCAATCCCCGAGGGAATACCTACGGCTGCTGTCGTGTACACCGGAATGGAATTAAGAACATGAGCAATCAGCAGCCTTCTCCCTGCAAAAGACAGAATTTTAGATCTCCAAGTCGTGACCTTCATATTTATTTTCTTCATCAGGAAGTCATAAGCATTGAGTCTCATCCTTCCTTTAATTATCGGTATGCCTAAATAGGTAAACGACTCCATTGCAGCTCCTGCATTGAGATCTTCAGCCACTCTATCAATCACTTCTATATTTTTCCCTCCTACCACGCATGTGGATTTAGCCTTATTGATCCGTTGTCCAGTAGCCATCTCATACGCCCCAAAGGTAGACTTAACTATCTCCCTTGATCACTGGTCTGCATTAAAGAAAATAGCAATATCATCCGCATATAATAGTATGGTCGGAGGAGTTGCATCCCCCCGGATTTGAAACCTCGATATGAGCCCTTCCGTCTCCAAATTAAGGAACTTTCTGCACAGAATCTCTTCAAACAGAATGGCAGTGGGGGTTGTGTTGGGCCAAAGGATAGACTAGATTCCACATGACATTTACTATGCAAGCAAGACTGTTGTTGAAGCCCAAAGGAACTACAATACCACAGAAAAAGAGTTCCTTGTTGTGAATTTTGTTGTTGAAAAGTTTTGTTCTTATTTCTTGCAAAACAAGGTGGTGGTATATATAGATCACGTAGCCTTGAAATATCTTATGTCAAAGAAATATTCTAAGCCAAGATTGATCTGATGGATTCTATTGCTCCAAGAGTTTGATTTAGATATTGTTGACAAGAAGGGAGTCAAAATTTCTATAGCCAATCATCACTTTTGCATTGAAGCACTGTATGATCACAGGAACTGAATCAAGAAAATAATGCCACATGAGCATATTTTCTTACTTTCATCCATCCAAAAACCATGGTACAAGCACATAGATGACTTTTTAGCTACTGGGAGGATACATAGTACTTGGATAAGAGAAGACAGCAAGAGAATGTTTTCTATGGTGAAAAACTATGCTTTGGATGACCCGCATCTATTCAAATATTGTCCCGGCCAACTCATTAGATGTGTCCCGAAATTGAGCTGCAAGAGATCCTATCTATGTGCCACTCCGGTGTGTTGATGTCATTTCCGCAGGAAATGCACAACCATAAAGATTCTTCAAAGTGGATTTTATTGGCTAACCTTATTCAAAGATGCTCATGAGTATTGCAAATGTTGTTTGAAGTGTCAAAAGGTGGGTACTATGTCAAAGAGGGACATGATGCCTCTATTACCCATTCTTTGTGTTGAGGTGTTTGATGTGTGGGGAATTGATTTCATGGGTCCATTTCCTCCCTCCTTTGGATATGTGTACATCTTCGTGGCCATCGATTATGTATCAAAGTGTATTGAAGCAGTTGCAATGAGAATCAATGATCATAATGTGGTTTGTGATTTTATAAAGTCAAACGTCTTTAGTCGATTTGGTGTACCACGAGCCATGATTAGTGATGGTGGAAGTCGTTTCATCCATAGGACCTTTGAGGTATTGTAAAAAGGCATGGTGTGAATCATTGCGTGGCTACTCCTTACCATCCTCAAACAAGTGGTCAAGTTGAGTTAGCTAATCGGGAGATAAAGTTCATTCTTGAGAAGACGATGAGGCTGGACCACAAGGATTGATCTTTACATCTCAATGAAGCTTTGTGGGCATACAGGACTACATTTAATGCCCCGATTGGCACCACACCATTTAAACTTGTTTATGGAAAAAAATGTCATCTACCTGTGGAAATGCAACACAAGGCTTTATGGGCTTTGAAAGACATGGATATGGATAATGACATCACCAGTTTTAAAAGAAAGTTGCAACTACATGAGCTTGAAGAGATGAGACTTGAGGCCTATGAATTGTCCAGAAGATACAAGGAAAGGACATAGTTTCTACATGATAAGTTGATCAAGAAGACAAACTTTATACCAAGATAATGGGTATGATTGTTTTTATAACCCCATTTTACTAAATCATGTAATGAGATTTGTAAATCTTCTTTTAAGAAATAAATGAAATCAATGGTTGATTTAATGGTTTGATTTGAATGAATTCCGTGCCTTGCTTTCTTAATGGGCCTTATTGGCTATTAAGCCCAATTGAAAGAAAAGGAAAAGGAATTCAATTGGATAAAGGAATAAATAAGAAAATAGATAAAAGAAGAATAAAAGGCTAATGAATATTTTCCAAAATGGAATTTCGAAATATAAAGGTTCCTTGAGGTTCAAGGAGCTCAGGATAATAATATAATGGCAAGGGAAGAGAAAATATGTGGAAAATATAAATAAATAAGTGTTAACTTGCAACTGAAGAAAAGGGCTCGTTTTCTTTAGATAATAATCCCAAATTTTGTAGGATGAAAGATAAAAGCCTAAACAAGGTTCCCTAAATTTTGAATTAAAAAGGAGTTCTAATTTGGGAGTTATTTCTTTTTCAAGTTATCTTCAAATATGGATTTATCTTGGAATTTAGGAAATCATTTTCCTATTTGGTTGAGCACGATAGATGGTGGTCGTTGGATCTTGATCCAACCGGCACTGCTTATCTCCAAGTCCCAGTTGATCACAGACTGTAGCACGGTTATAGGGGGATTTTCCCCGTCGTTTTTCTCACAATATAATGGATGTGCAATCTTGGAAACACTTTCATTGAGTTCGAGGGAGGACCCCGAACCATTGCAACCATAGTTTGTTGGTCTTTGGAAGCTTCTACATGAAATGCCCAATTGGGCTGAAGTTCGATTTAGCGGCGGGATCAAGAACCCTAACAGAGACCCCCCCCCATAGCCTATAAATAGACCCTCATGCGGTTGCTCTCACCCTCACAAACCCTGGAGGCAGCTCCCTAGGTCATCGCACCCTCTCCCTCTCTCAATTGACCCATCTCCGGTGAGGTCTAGCAGCGGCGCCGCCACACTATTTAGAGAAGAGAATGAGGAGGAGGACGAGCAGCAACCCTCAAATCTTGGACCATCGTGGACCTGAGCACGATCCAACGGATCGGAAGAGGGGGCGCGCGCACGATCGCGTGAGTGGGGGTGAGTCACGAGGATCGTTCGATCTTGGATAGTCCAAGCGGACTTTTGATCTGACAAACTAGGGCTGGCATGCCTGAGCTTACTTGTTTAGTGGAGCCAATCGATGTGGAGCATCAGATCAGATTAGTGGACCAATGGCGCATTGATCCAACAACTACGAATTTTTGGTAGTTCCTTTTCTCTAATTGTTATTTCAGAAAAATGTGTTTCCTTGTGAAATTAATAGAAATAGCTAGGAATCTCTGATGGAAAAACTTTATACATGAAAGCTGCATAGAAAAATATGAGGAACAATATAAAAATACTTTGAGAATTTAGTTCTATCTTGTTTTGCAAAAGTATCTTAATTTGATGGAAAAAGGTGTTAAAAAGTAATTAGATACCCTAATTGTATATAAAAGGTGAATCTTTGTGAATTAATAGGTTAATTTGAAAAGTATTAACCTGTTGAGTATTAAGATAGAGTTTTCATCCATTTGGAATACAAAGTTGATTAATTTAGGATTTTAATCTGTTAATGAAGGATAATACATATAGAAACCCTAATTTAGGGTAAAAGAAGAGAAAAACCTTGTTGATTTCGAAATATGGAAAAAGGTTGTTAAATAATGATCCTAAGTATGAATTAGGAGTAGTAAGGTGGTTAATTTAGGGTTTTTATATAATTTTTCTAAATAAGGATTCATAATGTTAAAAGTAGAGACAAAACCCTAATTTCAAAGGAAACCCTAAAATTGGAATAGAAATCCTAAGAAATAAGAAGAGTTTGGATAAATAATGATAAAAGGAAGTTTATATGTTTATTTTAGGATTTTTGTTCATCTTTGCTTGATTGGTTGGGTTTCCCTGCTTAATTGATTTTGTCCTCAAAACTACCGTTACAGATATGTGGTTACGCTTATGACTACTCCGAATTAGTCTTCTGAGGATTTAATCGATGTTTCTATCGTGGCTTGAATTAAACTGTTGGATGAATTTAATTCATGCAAACTATAATGTGAATAGGACTATCACCTAATATATGTGCCTACTAACTCATATCCTAGTCCCCTCTATAGCTTGATAGACTGACCTAGTATATGGCTATCTATGGGGTAGGTCCATCAGGTCATTGGATGACTTAGTACATGGCTACCAATGGGGTAGGTCCATCAAGTCACCTTGAGTCAGGGATTAGACTACCTTGGGGTAGGTCCATGCGACTCTATAACCCTAAGTATTGTCAACCTGTAAGGTAGGGCCATGGGGGTAAGGATCTACCATATGATAGAGGTAGTATCCATGTCCACTGTAGGGACAACATATAGATAGGGGATAGGTAAGGATTGAGTAGTATTTCTTAAAATGTAATCATGGATGTTAAATGATAATTGGTTGATTACATTGCTATCATAGTTGCACAATTTTTGTAATCCCCCACATACCAGCTTTATGCTGACCGCATATTTGTTTGTCGGCGTTTTAGGTACAAACTCCAAAAGGACAAACAGTAAATTGTCACATTATGAATACGTGAATTAAAGTTCAAGGAGGATTAGTTATAGTAGAACTCATGTGTGGATAGAAGTGTAGAAATCCAATTTTTCAAAGGTATGCAAAATTTTATTTATTACAACTTTTCAGTATAGTCTGGTAAAGTTTGATACTTATTAATGTTTATCTGTCGAACCTTGATCCGCAAATTGGAATAATAGCTCTGACCTCCTGGTCTCACTTAATTGGGGGTTATTGGAAGGCAGGGTCGTTACATTTGGTATCAGAGCCAAGGTTCCTCACTTAACCATTAATAATTATTAAATCTTTCAAACTCTGTAGAACCCAAGAGAGTTATTAGAGGATTATACGAAAGAAAGAGGTGTCTAGAAAAGGATCACGACCGGGGGCTGGCAATATTTTGCTCCACACCGCTAGTCATAATATGAGGACTCCCGGACCCGTGTGACTGCCTGGCCAAAGTCTTAGGGTATGATTTGAAATAAGATACCTTTAGGACTTTCTCGTCTAATTCATTTCTTCTCATCATACATTCTATTAAGGATTTTAAGAGTTAGGGTTTTTCTCTCTCTTCCCCACCCTCATGTGGGATGGGTAAGTAAGTTAATGATTAAGGAATCATCCATAAAATTAATAAAAGACACGTAATGAGACATCATTGACATAAGTATAATTAGTTTAAATATAAACTAAAGGTCTGTTTGTTATGCTTATATAGATGGCTCGCGTGAAGACAGTGGTTGTCCCAGATGCCACCAATGGTGGTGGACCTTCCCATAGGGGAAAGGTATCTTCCGAGAAGAGGAAGAGGAACCACAGTGGAGATTCATCAAAGAAGAGGAAGAGACCTGAAGAAACCACTCATGAGGTCCCTAACCCTGACCCGATACCCTTTAGCAACCTTGATCAAGAAGAAGACCAAGGGTACGAGGAGCAACATGAGTACGAGGAGGTGGCCCAAATGGAAGAAGACCCAACAAGAGGTCCCAAACCAACCATGATAATCCACACCCCTGATGCTTTGTGGATGGAACAACAGAAGAAACTGACAGAGGCCATTAGTGCCTTGGCTCTCCGAGACTTAGCTAGAGGTGAAAATGGCAAGCCACTTCCTATTCGTCCTCGACTGGGAGCCACCATCTTGGACTTCATCAAGCTAAACATTGAGAAGTTTTGGTGAGAAGATAAATCTGAGGTATTCGACAAGGCAGAAGCTTGGCTGCTTGCAGTCGAGAATGGATTATGCATGCTTGAAGTACAGCTGAGCAAGAAGGTCCTCTTTGCTGCTCATCTTCTGGAAGGAGAAGCCAAGATATGGTGGGAGACTCACATCATAGGTCGAGACCTGACTGAGGAACCAATGGCGTGGGCTGACTTCAAGATGATCTTCATCGCCAGATTCATCCCTGTCTCAGCTAAGAAGGAAAAGGAAAGGGAGTTCACCAACATGACTCAAGGAAACGCTTCAGTGGAAGACTTCGGGTGCAGGTTTCGAATCCTGGAGCATTTCGGGCATATATGGATGAGGAAAGAAGGGTGGATCACTTCATAGAGTGTCTTCACCCTGCCATCAAGCCCCATGTGATGGCAAAAACCCAAAACCTTCGCCGAAGCTTACAACACTGCTTTAGACATGGAGATGAATGTGATGCCTGCTTAGTTTCCACCCAAGGGGTATCTAGATTTCACTGAAGGAACTCAAGGTCAGAAGAACAATCACAAGAAAGGTCACGGGTGTCACCAGGCCAAAGGAAGACATGGAGGGAAAGGGAAACCCCGTCAAGAGAACAACCAACCTCAATGTCGCACTTGTGGGAAATGGCATATCAGTGAGTGCCACCACAAGAAGAGGGTCTGCTACCGTTGTCAACAAGAGGGACATATCCAAGCTGCTTGTCCTCTGCCAGACCCAAGAGGACCAGGTCCAGTAACAGCCCCACCTGTGGGAGAAAGAAGACAAGCTCGAGTGTTTGCTATTGATAATGAGGAAGCTCAAGCTAATGCTAATCGGTTGATCGAGGGTAATAACCCTTAGAGTTTTTCCTTTATGTTTTAAAGTTAAGCATGTAATGGTCTAATGTATGGTGAAAAACAATGTAGTCATGCTTAAAGTCATGGGACACAATGTAAAAGCTTTATTTGACTCTGGATCTACTAATACTTTCATTTCAAGAAATCTCACAACTATGTTCTGTTTGGATATCAAGGATTTAGGGTATGTCTTAGATGTTACAACCCTGAGTGGTCAAATCTTTACATCCCTTTTTGAAAACTCTGGTGATACCTGTGAAATATCGAGATCATGAGTTTCCTACATACTTCATCCTTCTTGATATGAATGACTTTGATGTGATCATCGGTATGGATTGGCTTTATACTTATAGGGCCAATATTGACTGTAGGGAGAAGAAAGTGATCATTAAGAAACCAGGTCACCCACCTTTCATCATTAAGGGTAGGAAAGATGCCACCACCAGCATGTATGTGTCAGCCTTGAAAGCAGAGTGGATGATGAGTAAAGGTTGTCGAGCTTTCCTGGCAGTAGTTACCGAGTCAGAACCCAGAGTGCAACCATTAGAGGAAATAGAGGTAGTTAGGATCTATGCATATGTTTTTCCAGATGATCTACCCAGGATTCCTCCCGAGAGAGAGGTAGAGTTCACCATAGATCTAGCTCCTGGGATAAGCCCTATTTCCTGAGCACCTTATAGAATGGCCCCTGGGGAGTTTCTTGAGTTGAAGAAACAATTGGAGGAATTGCTAGACAAGGGTTTTATCTACCCTAGCACATCACCATGGGGATCACCGGTTCTTTTTGTAAATAAAAAGGATGGTTCACTTCGAATGTGCATAGACTACCAGATGATCAACCAGGCTACTATTAAGAACAAATATCATTTACCCCAGATAGATGACTTGTTTGACCAGTTGAAGTCATCTCGAGTCTTTTCCAAGATCAATTTGAGATCAGGTTACCACCAGTTGAGAGTCAAGAGTGAGGACATCTCGAAAATAGCTTTTCGAACCCGTTATGGTCACTATGAGTTTGTGGTTATGCCTTTTGGGTTGTCCAATGCACCCAGTGTTTTCATGAACCTTATGAATAGTGTGTTTCAACCCTTCCTTGAATCGTTTGTCATAGAGTTCATAGATGACATACTAGTTTATTCGGATGACTTAGATCAACACCGAGACCACCTAAGTAAAGTCCTTGATATCTTGAGAAAGTAGAAGTTTTATGGGAAATTCTCTAAATGTGAGTTTTGGATAGACCATGCCATGTTCCTCGGACACATCATCTCAGGAGGAACGATTGATGTAGATCCAGCTAAAGTGTCGGTAGTACAAGACTGGCCTGCACCAAAGAACCCCTTCGAGATCCGAAGCTTCTTGGGGTTAGCAGGATACTATCGGCGCTTCATCAAGGATTTCTCAAAGACCGCCTTGCCTTTGACCATGTTGACCCGGAAAGATGTAAAGTTTGTATGGTCTGATGTGTGTGAAGCTCATTTCCAGGAGCTGAAGGAAAAGCTGACCAGTGCACCCGTTTTGACTCTACCATCAGGTAATGAGGGTTTCATGATTTTCATTGATGCATCAAAGATGGGACTTGGCTACGTGTTGGAACAGAATCGACATGTGATTGCATATGCCTCTCGACAGCTCAAGCCCAACGAGGTGAATTACCCGACACATGACTTAGAGCTAGCTACGATCATCCAAGCTTTGAAGATTTGGTGGCATTACCTGTATGGTGCTACCTTTGAAATCTTCACCAACCATAAGAGCCTAAAATACCTCATGACCCAGAAAGACTTAAACCCACGACAACAATGATGGATGGAGTACATGAAGGATTACGACTTCACCATCGCCTATCATCCAGGAAAGGCGAACATCGTAGTTGATGCTTTGAGTCAGAAACAGCTCAGGTGTGCAACTGTTTTGTCCAGTTAGCTCAACTGTTAAATGACCGAGTTCAATTGGCCAACATTCAGATATAGTCTGAATTATTGAGTGAGACTGTAGTAGCACAGTTGGCCACTGGAGAACTTGACAAGATGAAGGGCTTGATGAAGAAGCCACAGACTCGTCTGTCATTGGGAATAGACAGAGGGATCAGATTTGAGAATCACATATGGGTTCCTGAAAACTCACTGTTGAAGGGACGTATCCTATAAGAGGCTCGTGGTTCTAAGTACACGGTGCACCCGGGAACAACCAAGATGTTTAAGGATCTACAGAGGTTTTTCTGGTGGGCAGGAATGAAGAGAGATATTGTGGCATATGTGGCCAGCTGTCTTACGTGCCAAATGGTGAAGGCTGAACACCAACGACCCGGTGGACTGTTACAGTCTATAGAGATTCTAGAATGGAAATGGGAGCAGATCACCATGGATTTTGTGGTGGGTCTACCTCAAACTAAGAAAGGTCATGATGTTATATGGGTTGTGGTAGATTGCCTTACCAAGTCAGCACACTTCCTTGCCCTGAAGACCACTGCCAAAGTATCGGACTTAGCTGAGTTATATATCATAGAGATAGTATGTTTGCAAGGCGTACCTGGTTCCATCATCTCCGATAGAGACCCAAAGTTTACTTTCAAATTGTGGAAGCAAGTTCAAGAAGAACTAGGTACGAGGTTGAAGTTCAGTACCGCTTATCACCCCCAAACAGATGGTCAGTCAGAAAGGACAATCCATACCCTAGAGGATCTGTTGAGAGCTTGTGTGCTTGATTGGGGTGGATCATGGGAGCAGTACTTACCTTTAGCTGAGTTTTCTTACAACAACAGTTACCAAGCCAGTATCGGGATGCCTCCATATGAAGCTCTTTATGGGAGACTGTGTCGGTCACCACTTCACTGGGATGATGTTGGTGAAAGGACTTTATTGAGGTCAGATGAACTCCAAGTGTATGCTGATAAAGTTGCTTTGATCAGACAAAGGCTAAAGAGATCCCAGGATCGACAG
This sequence comes from Alisma plantago-aquatica, assembly GCA_963693085.1. Taxonomy (NCBI): domain Eukaryota; kingdom Viridiplantae; phylum Streptophyta; class Magnoliopsida; order Alismatales; family Alismataceae; genus Alisma; species Alisma plantago-aquatica. The sequence continues at coordinate 576,750,021 of OY856409.1, read as the reverse complement.
AAGTTGTATGCTGATGTGAAGTAGACTGACATGCATTTCACTATGGGAGAGCATGCTTTTCTAAAAATCCGACCGCTCCGAGCTATAGATAAGAATAGAGGAAAGTTGAGTCCCCGATATGTGGGTCCGTTTGAAGTGTTAGAACGGATTGGCAAAGATGCATATCATTTTGTGTTACCCCCTCAATATAGTATGATGCATGATGTGTTTTACGTGTCCAATCTGAAGCGATATGTGCAAGATCCGAGCCATGTGTTGAGCATTGAACCCATTGAGCTTCAAGGGAAGCTAACTTATCCTGAGTTAGCTTTGCGGATTCTAGATACCAAGGTAAAAGAGCTCAGAAATAAGAATATAGAGATGGTAAAGGTTCTTTGGAAGAACCATGGAGAGGATGAAGCCACATGGGAGTTGAAGACGGACATGGAAAAGGCATATCCTAATTTGTTTGCTTGATTGTTGAATTTGGAGGGCAAAATTCCTATAAGGAGGGGAGGAAGTTATAATCCCATTTTACTAAATCATGTAATGAGATTTGTAAATCTTCTTTTAAGAAATAAATGAAATCAATGGTTGATTTAATGGTTTGATTTGAATGAATTTCATGCCTTTCTTTCTTAATGGGCCTTATTGGCTATTAAGCCCAATTGAAAGAAAAAGAAAAAGAAAAGGAAAAGGAATTCAATTGGATAAAGGAATAAATAAGAAAATAGATAAAAGAAGAATAAAAGGCTAAGGAATATTTTCCAAAATGGAATTTCGAAATATAAAGGTTCCTTGAGGTTCAAGGAGCTCAGGATAATAATATAATGGCAAAGGAGAGAGAAAATATGTGGAAAATATAAATAAATAAGTGTTAACTTGCAACTAAATAAAAGGGCTCATTTTCTTTAGATAATAATCCCAAATTTTGTAGGATGAAAGATAAAAGACAAAACGAGGTTCCCTTAAATTTTGAATTAAAAAGGAGTTCTAATTTGGGAGTTATTGCTTTTTCAAGTTATCTTCAAATATGGATTTATCTTGGAATTTAGGAAATCATTTTCCTATTTGGTTGAGCGCGATAGATGGTGGCCGTTGGATCTTGATCCAATCGGCACTTCTTATCTCCAAGTCCCAGTTGATCGCGGACTGTAGCGCGGTTACAGGGGGATTTTCCCCATCATTTTTCTCACAATCTAATGGATGTGCAATCTTGGAAACACTTTCATTGAGTCTGGGGGAGGACCCTGAACCATTGCAACCATAGTTTTTTGGTCTTTGGAAGATTCTACATGAAACACCCAATTGGACTGAAGGTCAGTTTAGCGGTGGGATCAAGAACCCTAACAGAGACCCCCATAGCCTATAAATAGACCCTCATGCAGTTGCTCTCACCCTCACAAACCCTGGCGGCAGCTCCCTAGGTCATCACACCCTCTCCCTCTCTCAATTGACCCATCTCCGGCGAGGTCTAGCCTCAGCTCTTCCACACTATTTAGAGAAGAGAAGGAGGAGGATGACGATAAAGAACCCTCAGATCCTAGACCATCGTGGACCTGAGTGTGATCCAACGGATCGACAGAGGGGGCGTGCACGATCGCATGAGTGGGGGCGAGTCACGAGGATCGTTCGATCTTGGATAGTCCAAGCAGACTATTAATATGACGAACCAGGGTCGGCACGCCTAAGCTTACCTACTTAGTGGATTCGATCGACGTGAAGTGTCAGATCATAGTAGTGGACCATCGTTGCATTGATCCAACGACTATGAATTTTTGGTAATTCCTTTTCTCTAATTAATATTTCAGAAAAATGTTTTTTCTTGTGAAATTAATAGAAATAGCTAGGAATCTCTGATGGAAAAACTTTATACATGAAAGTTGCATAGAAAAATATGAGGAACAATATAAAAATAGTTTGAGAATCTAGTTCTATCTCATTTTGCAAAAGTATCTTAATTTGATGGAAAAAGTTGTTAAAAAGTAATTAGAAACCCTAATTGTATATAAAAGGTGAATATTTGTGAATTAATAGGTTAATTTGAAAATTATTAACCTGTTGAGTATTAAGATAGAGTTTTTTATCTGTTTGGAATACAAAGTTGATTAGTTTAGGTTTTTAATCTGTTAATGAAGGATAATACATATAGAAACCCTAATTTAGGGCAAAAGAAGAGAAAAACATTGTTGATTTCGAATTATGGAAAAAGGTTTTTAAATAATGATCCTAAGTATGAATTAGGAGTAGTAAGGTGGTTAATTTAGGGTTTTTATATAGTTTTTCTGAATAAGGATTCATAATGTTAAAAGTACAGACAAAACCCTGATTTCAAAGGAAACCCTAAAATTGGAATAGAAATCCTAAGAAATAAGAAGAGTTTGGATAAATAATGATAAAACAAAGTTTATATGTTTATTTCAGGATTTCTATTCATCTTTGCTTGCTTGGTTGATTACCTCTTACTTGGCTTATTATACAATATTCTTGTTTTATATGTGTAGTAAAATACTTGGCATATGGTATTGGATGAAATGATTGTTCTTGTATGATATGTTGCCTGATTTTTCGTACTTATGGCTATGAACACATGAAACATAATATATCTGTTCCATTATATGAAAGCACTATATCTCTTTGGTAAGCGTAGTGCTAGTGAGTGATCTATCTCTTTGGTAAGCGGATCACATGTACAATGATCTATCTCTTTGGTAGGCGGAAACAATCAGTAGCACATGTACATGAACAATAAACAAACCATACACACATGTTCAGGTATGTGGTTACGCTTATGACTACTCCGAATTAGTTTTCTAAGGATTTAATCGATGTTTCTATCGTGGCTTGAATTAAACTATTGGATAAATTTAATTCATGCAAACTATAATGTGGATATGACTATAACCTAAGATATGTGCCTACTAACTCAGACCCTAGTCCCCTTTGTAGCTTGATAGACTGAACTAGTATATGGCTACCTATGGGGTAGGTCCATCAGGTCATTGGATGACTTAGTACATGGCTACCAATGGGGTAGGTCCATCAAGTCATCTTGAGTTAGGGATTGGACTACCTTGGGGTAGGGCCATGTGACTCTATAACCCTAAGTATTGGCTACCTTTATGGTAGGGCCATGGGGGTAAGGATCTACCGTATGAGAGAGGTAGTATCCATGTCCACTGTAGGGACAGCACAGAGATAGGGGATAGGTAAGGATTGAGTAGTATTTCTTAAAATGTAATCTTGGATGTTAAATGATAATTGGTTGATTACATTGCTATCATAGTTGCACAATTTTTGTAATCCCCCACATACCAGCTTTATGCTTACTGCATATTTGTTCGTCGGCATTTTAGGTACAAACCCCAAAAGGACAAATAGTAAATTGTCACATTATGAATACGTGAATTAAAGTTCAAGGAGGATTAATTAGAGTAGAACTCATGTGTGGATAGAAGTATTGAAATCCAATTTTTCAAAGGTATGCAAAATTTTATTTATTACATCTTTTCAGTATAGTCTGGTAAAGTTTAATAATTATTAATGTTTATCTGTCGAACCTTGATCTGGAAATTGGAATTACGGTTCTGACCTCCTGGTCTCCCTTAATTGGGGGTTACTAGAAGGTAGGGTCGTTACAATTGTACAATTCTAGAATGAAGTTCTTTCTCGAGAAGCTTTGGTCTAGATGGGAAGGACATTATCTAATCAAGAATGTGTAACCATCTGAGGTTGTGGTGATATGTGAAAAGGATGGAGCAAAAGCGTTTACCATAAACGGGCAAAGATTAAATGTAGTTGTTGAATTAGATCTGGATAAATATAATCAAATTTTTTATATTGTGATGTTAGTTGGGGAACACCAGCTGGATAAAGAGATGTGCTTGAATTCACATGAGAGAGATATTTACTACAAATATGATTTGACAGTTATGAGAAGATGAAGGAGATCAAGAATCAATAAGCCCGGCTAAAGGCAAAAAAATTCGCACTAGTGGGAGGAAACCCACCTAGGTTTGATAACTTTTGCACCTAACCTTCACTTTTTGATACTTTTGTTTTATTTTCACAAAATTCCAAGAATACACACACGCACACTTGTTCTTGATAATTTTTTTATTTAATTTTTGATGAGATGTAGGTGACAGATCGAAGAGAGAGAAAGAGAGGGAAAAGCATGGTTTTTTAGGTTAAAATGTGGCAAAGAGTTAAAATAGTGCAAAATTATCAAAGTTTTCGAAATTGCATTGACAAATATAGAATTACGACCACCACAACTGCGGTTCATCAAAACGGTCATAGTGGAATTGATTGGACACGGTCGTGGTGCCCGAAATGGTCGTGGCACACATAGGACAACATGAGCGTGGCCACATGATGGCAACACAGCCATGGAGCTCACCACGCATGTGGTTATTTAATTGCAAAAATTAGAGGAAGTTACAGTGATGGAGGTTATTTTGTACATAAATGTCCATGACCATGTGACTACCACGGTCGAGGTGAGAGGAGGACACCATGACCGTGGCGACCACCAAGAATGTGGTGAGGGTCGAACAACAGCTGCATTCACCAACCACCACGATCGTGGCACCCGCAACGGCTGTGTCGCCAAACCCCCACCACGACCGTGGCGGGACACAACCCCATCCATTTTTCACTTAAACTCCCAAAAAGACCATGACCCCTCCCCCTTCATTCTATTACTTCTTCACATTACAACTCGGTCGTGGTGATATGTTGCTGCTCTAGCACCTCCACACTTGCTCCTCTAGCCCAAATCCTCCACTCAATCAACATCCAATCACTTCCTACACCTCCACCACCTCTCCCTCTTCCATTTCCACCCCAAATCCTCCATCAATATATCCACCATCTCCATTTTCATCCTTCACCCATCTACAACCATCCCACCCAAAAACCCACAAAAATCCACCAACTTTCACCCAAAACCATTAGCCAATCCATCCTCCACCATCATAGAAACCATCTAACCTATTTCACCCATTCCTCAACCTCCATTTTACCCTCTCCTATAAAATCCAAAAATCACAACTCTCATACCACCACCACCTCCATACAATGAAGGGGATAGACAAGATTATGAAGAAGGGGGTTCAGAAAAGCCTTGAGGTGATCACTGGAGGCAAAGTACACACCAAGAGAGCCTCCTCTCAAGTCTCCATGCCATCCCACACTCCATCACCATCAAATTCCATTTCCCAATTATTCCATCATTTGGTATCTGTGAGTGCCTCCCGCACGCGGTTGTCAAGCAGCCACCGCATAACCAATAAGATCTATCGGGGGGAGGAGGTGGAGGAGGCATCCAAGGAGAACCTCGATGCCATGATTGATGAGGTTGAGCCAGATGTCACTACTTGCCAAAAGTGGGGCAAGGGGGCTATTGCCCCATATTCATCGAGGCTACCTCCATGAACTATGCTAGCTTGCCACTCTACCTCTTTAGTGGGACAGAGACCACATCAGCAATCACAAGAGAGATAGAAATTAATAATTGAAGAGGAGGATGAGCCACAACAATACCCTGATCATTAGGTATCGCTCAATATTTACATGAGCTCGGGATTAAGATCCTACCAGGATGATGAAGAAGAAGAAGAAGATGGTATTGATAAGGAAGAGCTAGATTCTAAGCCTAAAGATACCTTGGCTTACCTAGTGGTTGATAGATTGAAAGGTTTTGGTAAAGCTCATGTGGGGACTTCTTATGTTAGGGGCAAAAGAAAATGCAAATCATGCCCATATATCATGAATTCATGACGAGAAGAGTCATGTCAACAAGGTATGGGTGCAAGAAGGTGATTGATGACATGGGCATTAAAGCAAAAGTTGAAAACAAGCTGAAGAGAATCAGTTTGTGGAAGGTTCTTTTCATGGATCAAACCACATACTAGAGTTGACTCAGTAGTTTTTTGCCACTCTTGAAAAGGTCAAGGTAAAGTGGGAGGAAGAAATAAAACTTGGGGTGATGAACAAGATGCACACTCTCATTACATCTCAAATGAATTGCATTTTTGTTGTGAACCCTGAGGAAGCCAAAAGGATGAATAATGGACAGATTGAAAAAGACAACGAAATCCCATATTATAACTTCTGGTATGAACTATCTGGGACACAAGGGTATGCAACTAGAAAAATCAAAGATTATGGTAATGAGCAACCCTGTGGTCTGATATGTGTAGAAAGTCATAGCCAACACAATAGTGTGATGGTATGACAATCAGAGTAGCATTTCACACAAAGACCTCATTGTGATAGACGTGATTTTAAAAGGAAAATATCTCAATCTAGGGGAATTGTTGGTGGACCACATGAGATCAACTCCTTCCAAGAGCAAAACTCCATTTATCATGGGAGGGATTGTAACTTGAATTGCATTGTCCTTAGGATGTGATGTCTCAGGTCTCACAGAGGCTGAGGGACCTTAGTTTGTTGATTTGAAGTATCTCATTCGCTCTCAGATGATCATTGTTAATGATAAAAGGTTAAAGTACAATGTGAGACCCATATTAGAGGTTAGAGATGTGGAGATGCCATACCATGTTGGTCCACTCCTTATTGCTAGTCGTGTCACTGATCTCTTAGATGTACGAATGAAGCAATGTGAGAAAAACCATTCCAAAGAGAACTATAACCCCACTGTTGCACATGAAGAAGTGGGATAATCAAATGCACATCCATAAGAAGAAGAGGAATGACAGAAAAGAAGTCATGCCCGTAGGGTGAGAAGAAGGGTTGAGGCAACATACCATCTATAGGAGACTTCAAAAAATGCCTATATGATATGCCATCCATCCATGCACAACTTGAAGGTATTCAAAATACACAACAATAAATGCACCTTACCCAGCAGTATATGTGGCATGATCAACAACAGATGCACTATCAGGTCAACCACTTGTACCACTACCACCATGATCAGGCATGGATAAACCCTAAATGGGGTGAAGACTTCTGGGGTGGTATTTAGGGATATCAAGAGACCTATCTTCCCCCTCAAGATACATATTGGGGCCACTACTACCAGTTCCCTCTAGCTCGTCCAGATCCTCCACCTCCTCATCAATACTAGCCAGAGCAGCCAGACCAGCCACAATAGGGAGACCTACCTTTTGATCAGCAACACTGACATTGATCTTAACCCTACTATCCCTAAGATTTAGTTTCATGCTAAGGATAGAATGTTTCAAAAGTTTGAGGTGGTAGGGTAGTATGCACCATCCTGATTGTATCTCTCATTTTGTTTAAGCACGTTCCACCTGATTTTGGATTGATTTACTTTTCTCTTTCTATTGTAGATTTATTATTGTTAGCATTGATGCATACATGAGTTTAATTTCATTCATTTTTGTGTACTTTTCTAAAATTTTGGTTCTTTTTGTTCTTCCATGTCATGCATTGCATTTCCATGTAGATCTTGGTAATTTTGTGTGTTTTAACTAGAATTTATTGCTTTATGCTTTAATTTCTCTAAATGTAGGTTTAGATGTGATTGAATGCAAATTGGCATCATTTTGGCCAACTTTGCCCAAAATTGAATGTTCTTGCCTAAAAGTGTGTTTCAATTGAATCTCTATCTATTGTGATGAAAATGGTTAAATCATGGATATTGTAACTTGCTTTTGATGTTTGTGTCTAGAATGAGTCCTATGTAGTAATTCTGCATGTGCTCCAATCCTCTTGAAATAATTTGTTCTTTTGAATAAAAGGATGATTCAAGTCATGAACGTTTGGGTTTTATTGTTCTTTACAAAAAGGATGCAATCTACTATACTATTCATTTTATACATGACTTGTTTAATTGGTGAATGTCACACAAACTAACTTTCTTGAGTGATATTATACATCTATTTCAACTACTTGTGACCCCTCTTTGATGTAATATTTCTTCCACCATCTTCTTACCTCTCCACCTCATGAAAGGATGCCAAAGTGCACATATCAGCCTTGGCCATCCCAAAAGTTTGGGTTGGTCATACCTTTACCTCCCCGCTTCACTCTTATCATCATATGCCCTACCTACACCAAGCTTGATAAGATTTTCCCACAATGATTTTGCAATTGTTCCTTCAATTAGTGCATCCTTATCGATGTTATGTTTATGCGGGCATAAACCCCTAACATATGGTATCCATACTACAATATGTAACTAGACTAATTTCAAAGTTGGCCCTTCTAGGTAACCAATCATTACTTCTTATTAGGAGTCATGTTCCCATTTTCTCATATCATTGAAAGTTCTTGGATACTAGGACTCTTTACCTTGGTATCCATTATATGTGCCAAAAACACATCACATCCTCATCATTTCTATTTATCTGTTGTCATTACCAAAGCCACACATATAAAAGGATCATTCTTTCATCTTGGGACATTACTTGTTACACATATCTTTATTTTGGAACCAAAGTCCAAGACAAACTGATACTTTTCTAAGTATCCATCAATGGATTATTTCTAATCCATCCACATCAAGTGTCATAGTACTTACTTGATTGTCATGTCCCTGAAGGGAAAGAACACAAAGGAACATATCCTCTTATCATGATGATTATATTCTTTTACTTCCTCATGCACACAGATTAACCTGAGATCACCTTAGATTCCATTTAATGCACTTAGGATGTGATATAAATGTCCATACCATATTTCCAATTTCATTATACTCACTAGATTGTCTCAGAATGACTACTTGATCAGAGTAATAAGAAAAATAACAATCTAAGAGTTCCATACTTACCTTATCTTCATAGTTGAATACCTGGCCAGGGTATACAAGTACTGAGATTAGGTAGTATGCACTTTGTTTACTATCATATTCCTTACTTTTCATACCATCAAGAACATAGGACTTAGCATTCCCGAATTTCCTCTAGGCACCACATATAAACCTCATCCTCTTTGACACAGATAAGAGAAATTATAAAGCATTTAAAAGAATACTGAACAGAATATAAATTCTAGTTCTCGTCATTTCTTCCCTATGTTCCCATATGGCAATTAATAGGGAAATCCATAACAACAATCCTTCTTATGATTATCAGGTAACATCAAAATAAAGCATATCAAAATGAAAAAGCTCTATCTTGTTGGCTAAATTGACATTAGCATAATCCCTTTTGTTTTGATAATGACAAACATTTCATTCTTGTGGTTTTAACGTGCTATTTGAGTATTTCAGGAATAAGCATATAAGGTAGTGGATAACAAAGACTTGGAAGAAACAATTTGATAAAATCGCTTTATTTTCATGATTGTAATCAAATGTAAATGCTTGTACAAGTATATAATATACAAGTAATTAGATATCATGTAAAATCAAGCGTTTAGATCTTCCCTATCCACTCACAACACTTAGATAGGCCATTCCCCAAGATAGTATCACAATTGCACATTGATACACACACTTAGTAAATGAATACATTGAGTCAGTAATATTCTCGGTCGACAAATCGTCGATCGAGAAAATATCGGTCGACAAATCTTCGACCGAGAAACTCTCGGTCGACAAAATCTTCGATCGAGAATAGACCCTAGTAGCCGTTAGACCCAGCAGACAAAGTGGTTGGGAGTTGGAAATGAACGTTGTAAACACTTGCTCCAGGAGGTCCCTCGGTCGACAAATCTTCGACCGAGAAGGACTCTCGGTCGACAAATTGTCGATCGAGAAAAGTTCTGTCTGCACTTTTCAGGGTCAATTAATTAGTCGTTGCAAATGCAATTAGTGGACACATAACGGCTAGTTGAGCAATAAGAACCCCCTAGAAAGTGTCTAGATTGTCCTTAAGCACTTGTAGGTCATTCCTATAAATAGGACATGCCTTAGGACACCTAAACAGACACAAGCTACACATGTGCTACACTTGAGATTGAATACTCATTGGCAATCTGTTTTAAGCAATAGAGCAATTCCTACATTGGCTATTCATTCCCATTGCTCCAACTTCATGTCCTATAGGCTAGTATCTCCTATCCACAACACTTACACTTCTACATACATTGGTTAGGAGATCAAAACGCTTGATATAGGAAATCAAGCCTTGAGCTACAAGTGGTATTGTAATTTCTGTTTTCTTTCTTGTTCCTTTGTATCTTTTGTATTCTCCTTGCTACTCCTAGGGTTGGAGGCTGCGAATTGGAGAAGGTTCTTCTCAGAGGAGAAGGTGGACTTCAAGCTACTTCAAGAAGGCTATCGCAACGGGAAGCTACTTCAAGAAGGTTATTGCAACGGGAAGCTACTTCAGGAGGAAGGCTGCTTCAAGGTTGGTGCAATTGCTTCTAGGTGAAGGCTGCTTCAAGGTTGGTGCGATTACTTCGAGGTGAAGGCTGCTTGAAGGGTTTAGGGAGAGAATTGTAATTTTATGTAAAGTCCTTGCGAGGTAATAAAATTAAATTCTTTCCAAATCCCGGTTGGGTAAGCAACCGAGTAGTGGACTGACTGTCTTAGTATTTGCTAAGGTAGGAACCACTCTAAATCCTTGTCCCCTTGTCCAATATTTTTGTGATTGGTTGTTTGAGTTAAATAATTGTTTAAAATTATTTAAAACTCTATTCACCCCCCTCTAGTAGTTTTCATATCTGACTGTTACCCCTCACAGTCATCTACCGCTTCAGGTTGACTCAACACATAGAGTCTAGCTGTTTCATGTTGTTACTTTTTCCTTTATATGTTATTGGGCTGTAACTTTTGTAAACCCTACTGAGTCTGCCTCGGTTGTTGAGTCATTTCCTTCCTTCTTTTTAAACAAAAGAGCTTGGTATGCTCAACATGTCCATATCTATAACATGTCTTATCCTCGTACCATGGTCTTATCGGTCTTATTACCAATGTATAGACTAAGCCATGGGTTCTTACAGGTGCAAAGTTAGGACCTTTGCCTTTACTTAGTGGCTACTATCCTGGTACTCTAGGCATTTATTGCACTGGTGGCACTGAAAACTTTGGCTTTTTAGAACAACTTGGAAAATGTCTCTAGAGTTATAGAGACCTTTCCTTAATTCTCAGCTTATTACCTCTTCTTGGGCACTGCCATCACAGATATACTATATGTCTAAACTTATGGAAGAGTCTATTTTCTTGCCATATGTTAATCCTTCCAACATTTCCACTATTCCAACATGACCATGCCATTCAGGAACCCTTTTTAAAGCTCAAAGTTTTTGCATTAAGAACTGGTAACCTAGGTTGTAATGCTAGTATCCAGTCTACTATATGCATCATCATTGCCCTAACCTGCCCAACAAGAGCATAATCATAGGATTCTATATCCTGATCGGATCATGATGGGAATTCTCAGGCACTCATTATTCTCTTGCCTGATCCCTTGCACCCTTTCCAGGTGCAACAACATTACCCTCAGCAATGTGTTCCTCTTGTTTTCCAGTCATTTTTAAACTTCACCCTTTCTTCTGCATAAGAAGAAGTCACTATAGGGTTTACTGGAGGACACTAACACAAACTCAACACCTTAGTCCTATGTCTCTATAGACTCAACGAACCTTAAGCTCTAATACCAAAACTGTAGTGACCGATAAACAAATCGTTACTAATTAAGTGAAATTAAATATAAACAATGGATTAACAAAATTCACTAAAACTAAAACCATTTTACAAAGATATCCATTTCAAGGAAAAACTCTTACTGAAAGGTACAAAACCTTATATACATCATTGTTCACATTGTACATACCGTGTACATCTTCATCTCGAGGGTTACATGTAATAGTTTCTTTGCCGAACTATACATAAGAAACATAAAACCTCGAGGCATACAAGCTAAAATCTCAGATCGATCATAAAACCACTAAATATTAACTCCAAGGACCTGAGAGTACAGAGACGACACATAGGACTTCTATCAACAAGATACGACAGACAGTACACTCAACCTAAGCTCTTACTGTTGCCTCACCTGTTGTTCCTCCTCTGTAGAAAGATTCTTCTCCACCTTGTGCATGTCCACTAAAAAAAATGTGGATCCCACGGGGTGAGACAATTGTCCCAGCGAGAGATATAACTCTCCACCAACCATATTATTATCACAGATTGATCATTTATAAACTAAGTAGAGGTTCTTTTTATATTAACAGGCAGGATAATTCACTATATGAACAAAATGAAGTACTCTCCTTTCTTAAGGAGAACATTGTATCTACGCATGGTAGAGTTATAAATCATCAATCTTCTTTGTAAGGAATGTAAAGAGCATAAATAACATATATCAACTAAGATGTATAACTGAAGTACGCATCAATCGATGTTTTCCATATTCGATCCTTATGCAGATATGCTACTCGTCTGATTACATTTTACAATCACACTTATACCCTAAGGAGATGAGGTATACCACTCATACTCCAACCTTCGATTGTGAAACCCAAATCCAATGCCATACATAGGTCATCTAACAGAGCCAGCTGCTATGACCTCCCACGTCTCGGTCAGTGCGAGACCACAAGCAGGACTATGTCAACTACTTATCGTAGCTTACCAGGGTATACTGGCAACTGCTACAGAGTTATAGCGTTAGCTGCCTCTCTTAGAAATCAAGAGATTTTATGTTTATCTCCACATCATCCGACATTCATCATCATCATCGGGAGATTCATGATACATCTATCCCGGCCTTTATAATGAAGGATTGAGAGATATTGTGTTTATCTCACGTCAATCCCTTCATTAGGGAATAAGGTATTCACGCCCATCACCCCCACATATTCAACAATATGTGTTCATCAGGAGATACCATAGGAAAACCTATTTCACCATCACCAGCTACTGACGATGATGGATCTATGGCTAGGGAACTACATGATAAGATTCCACTTGATTAATTAAGTGTGTTACCATATCTTTTAGCATCACTCGAGTTTCAAACAAGAATTATTATAACAGATGCTACAAAGAAAGGTGTAATATATCTATCAAGTACTTTCAAATATTTAAAACACATGATACTTGGGATCTCAGTCCCTTATCACATTACTGGGAATTATCATCCCTTCACATCATCATTATCATGATTACTGGATATGGGTATTCAAACCCTTAGTTCATCACAAAACATTGTTACCACTTATCAGGTAACTATTATCTCTAGGTCCTCATACCAAGGTATACATGATACTTATTGTACAAGCATCTTACATGGCCCACAAGGCCCATTGCACATCTTGTCACCTCTCATTAAGCAACAACTTATTCACATGGCTCACAAGGCCATTAATTGTTATACTTGTTACACAAGTATTTAACATTCCTTACAAGGCTTATGCAATAAGAGAAGTGAAACATTCCCATCATTAGGGTTAGGGTTTTCCATTATTAACCATTTAGGTTTTCAAGATCATATTATCAATGATCAAACCCTAATTCATTGCTCCACACATCTAGGAGCAAACTTTGATATCATAAGTATTCAATCATACTTATTTATTCTCATCATTTATCATTAAATGATTATCAACACAAGGTACAAGTTTCTCTCTCATCCTTACCAGAGTATGAATACATAATACTTTATTAACTTGGCTTAACCCTTTCTCAAGGTATGTTAGCCTACACTTATCAAAATGCATTAAGCTCATTAGATATCAATGTAACAATTGGCATGACACACTTCATGTGTTATTCATTCATACATATTGGATTTAAGGTGCATCAAGGTGTAACAACCTTAAAGTGCTGGATGCGATATTTACCATGCCTTGGTGTATCACTTCCCTCGTCACTTTTAACTTACTTAAGTTCATCAACTTATCTTGTATTAGGGTATTTCCCATCCTAATACTTTATCCACTATCCCATCATATTAATCTTGTAAAGTATTGGCCATAAGTCAACACTTGAATTACCCAACTATCATCAATCATAAGGACTCATCTCGGGTTAAGGCATTATTGATATAAGGTTGTCCATTATCAACCACTATAGGTGTTTCACCTATCAAGGTATTAGCCACACCATTACTTGGTGTTACACTCATCACTCCTAAGAGTGTCTTGCCCTCACCTTTATAAGGTATCTCGAGTAAGAAGTGTGCATATGTTCACCATATCGGGTTGTAAGTATATGAGCACTCACCATATCGGGCTATAGGTGCTTGTATGTGTTACTCATGTCATGCATGAGGTATTAAGCCATCACCATGTCGGGCCAGAGATGCATTCAATCACCATATCGGGTGGCTCACCATCTAGGGTTTGTCGTGATGGGTTAAGGTTTTCCATATCGGGATCAACCCAATATACAAGTCGTTAGGAGTGAAGGGCATCAAGCCATGTCGGGCTAGACCATCCATTGTTGGGTTGTAACACCCATGTCGGGTTAGAGTTGGTTGTGATGGGGACATGATGCATGTATGTATCGCCCATGGTGTTTAAGAGGTATCAACTCATCATCATGTCGGGCTACCATATCATCTAGGGTTGTGTATCATGCAACCCTATCATGCAAGAATCTTGTGCAAGAATCTCATGCAACATCTTGTGCAAGAGATATCATGCAACTCTTACCCATATCGGGTTAGAGCTACTTGTATATATATATATATATATATATATATATATATATATATATATATATATATATATATATATATACTTGAACTCGATATCACTTTTACAAAGTGATACCATCTTATTCAAGATCTAGACCTTCGTTATAACTATTATAGTTCATGGAAACAAGTATAAGAAACTACTAGAACTCATAATTTCATCAACTATTTCAAGAAATTTCAGAATTAAAAGTATTTCACTAATTATAACAATTTAGGTGAAGAATAATAACATGGTTGAGTTCAAGTTATATAACCCGCCTTAAGAACAACTTCAAAGCTCCACGTTCCTAAGGTTGAAGATGACTTATCAAAAGTCCAAGGCTTGTTCACAACTCCTTCATATACAAGGAATCACCATGGATAAGCAATTGGTGAAGAAGAAAAGAAAGGAAGATCAAAACCCTAAAATAATGCTTCAATCCAAGGTTGAAGATGATCATGGCCTGAACTTAGGGTTAAGACTTGAGCACCTTCTTAATCGAGCACCTTTTCACGATACCTCACAACCCTTTCACGATATGCCACCACTTGTGGCCGATATCCCTCTCACTTGGGGCCAAAAACACTTCACTATGGCCGATATCACCCTTCTTGGCCGATATCAACCTACTTGGCTGATATGCTCTTGCTATGGGCGATATCCAAGGACCAATGCATGATATAATTTCACTCCTGTATGATACAAGATCTCTATGCACGATACCTTAGGGGAGTAGGGTGGTAAAGATCGAAACATTTCACTAAGGGGTGAAACTAGGGGTATATATCCTTGTTGCTCATGAAGGAAGGTAAAAATGAGGTGTCATCAATTTGAGCTAGTAGGTGCCATGTTTCCATGCATGGATGACATGTGTAAATGCATGCATCAACATTTATCTTGACATGCAAAATAGTTGAGGGTGATCTACGGAAAAATATTCATCCATTACATATCCCTTTGATTAAGATATATCAATTAATTCATCACTATGCACAACTCATCACAACTTTACTAAGGAAGTTGTAACCCGACACAACTCACATACTTGAGGTGCTTTTCACGACATGGCCTTTGACAAGAGTTCACAAAACGATATGAGGCTCCTCCTATGGCTCCTTGGCCGATAGCCACTCATATATAAGCTTTTCAACTTGATACAACTCAAGTTAAGCTTTCATATCCAACCCTTTTCTTGGTCATTTCATCACCAAGATAACCATCATTCATAATGGAATCAAACACGGTGTCTCCTTCTTTCTATCTCCTTTAAATGATACTAGGAGGGCGTAGGGACGCTCTACATGTGGTAATTTGCATATCAACCCTACATTTTGGGTAAATTACAATTTGTACCAAAATTGGTGCACAAGGTACCAGCATTGTTCAAACAAGTTCAAACTTGGAATTTGGGCTTTCCACCAGCTACCATCTTGCATCATTCTCTCTATAATGATGGTAAAACACATGAGTCATGTTCAACATATGACATATTGCAATATAACCCCTCAACTTGGGTAAATTGCACTTTGGTCCAAAATAAAGGAACATTGCTCAAATAGCATTAAATCAGGACAAACTTGGAACATAAGTGTGTCACATGATAACAAAACACCTTAGATGATTATATTAAAGTTCTAAGCAACTTTATTAGCCAAAACAAACAGGGTTACCTCATAACCGAGGTCAGGGTCATTACACTTGAAAAGAATGAGAATGAGTATATAGCAGTGGATTGCATGCATAATTCCTCATGTGAACTCATTTTAGCCAACAAACATCACAATTATTGCATTATCTTTGACCCTTGATTGAATTGAAAGAGAGATTAAGTTGAATCATACTTCAGGACAAGTATGCTTAAGTTTGCAGTGGTGATGCAACCCTATTTTAGGGCTTCATCCCGTGTCTTTTTGCATGATAATCATATTTAAACAATGTACATTACAAGCTATTTCCTCTATATGATCTTTTGTGACAAATGCACTTTTGCCTCCTTTTGTGTGTTTTTCAAGTCACTTATGCATGCATTGGTGCATGGGAGAGAGACGAAGAACATCTCTGGGTCCTTACACCCCAAGATTGGACCTACCTCTTCCCTGAGATCTCTTTGGATGCACAAGAATCAATTCTAAGAAAAAGGAGGTTAAATGAAGAATTTGAAGTGGAGATCAGCAGCAAGAAGCCCCAAAATGGTCGTGGCAAATCACTACGATCGTGGGGAATTAAGCTCCAAAAGATACAGTGAAGTCACCAAATTTGTACATGAATGACCACGATCATGGTAATTAAAGACTCTACATATGTGGTCCTTAAAATGACCATGACCAGTGCTTCCCAGTTCACTCGTGGTCAGCAAAACAACCATGGCGATTTATTCATCAGGACCCCAAAAATCAACAGTGACTCATATCATTTTACACGTGAATGACCATGGTCTTGGCCATCAGCATGACTACGGACACTGAAGCCCACCTTGCCCATGGTGAGCTCCATGACTGTGGTGAGCCAAAGACAAGACAACCTCAAAGCAACCTTGCTCGTGGCTACCTCCTCTAACAAGGCCATGCTCCCCAACATGATCGTGGTACCCTCTACCCAACACGATCATGACACCCGCCACGGCTGTAGCCACCATACATCCTTACACCTCAGCTCCACATTCCACCTCGACCATTCCACTGCCCACAACTGTGGTATGCAATCCCCACCACAGCCATGGCACCCTACCACGTCTGTGGTGACCACTTAAACCTACACTTTTTCTTCACTATTTTTCCAATTTTGCCCCCACTTACCCTAGTGCCTCCCCTCCACCTATACATTCATAGGTGGTGGCTAAATCATGAAGATTAGCTTCCCTTAGCCTCTCCCTAGATACTCTAGAGCTCCCTCATCCACTTACTTGCATTTACTCCACTCACCTACCTTCCACTCCATATTCCACTCCATTTCCACCATACAAATCTAGTTTTCTAGGTTCCCTACCATAATCCCCCATATCTCCATGCTTTTCACCCACCTTAGAGGAGGATCCACATTTTACAACATCTAGGAGGTGAAGGAGAAGAAGCTTTCACGAGCTCCATGGATTCCTACCCCTTTCTTCTCCTTTCTTTTCTCTTTTATATGATCATGTCTAGCTAAGCCCCTAGTGGTGGGCTATTTGGGTTTAAAATGTTACTTTGATACCATGTTGGGGAAAATAACTTGTATTGAATATATTTCTATTCTATAACGGTTTCCTCTTGCTTCTATCTCATTGCCAATTATCTTGCTTGTGGTTTGTGCTTTTAAATATAGATTGCTTATTTTGTGATGCTTGATGACACTTAGCTTCTAGGGGAAAATGAAATGTATGTGGCTATCTTAGGAATGTCTCCTAGGTCCAATTAGTAGAAGCTTAGCTAGCCCCCTTTGTTCCTACATACAACTCCCATCTCTCACAAGTATGTGTGAGATCTAAGTAGCTAGTGTAAGTGTGATTATTACAACTGCCTAGAGTTTCCTAAAGGCTAGATGGCAAGTAACTTGAGGTGAACTACCCTCATCTCTACTCCCATTCCTACCCTATGCTCTCAATTGCCCTAATACGACTTACCCTAGAAGCCTAGAATTGAAAAGTCCTATTAGAATACACCTAGCCCTAGTTCTCCAACTAATAGCATCTGGTATATTCCAATAGAACTTGCCTTGTTGTTTGGTTTGGTAATCTAGATTGAAGATATGCAACTTACTTGTAATGTAACCTCCCCCCAACTAAGATCAAAGTTTAATTCCCAAAAGGCCCACCTATCCATCTTATGCTTAAAATCCACCCTTACCTTCATAGCTTGTTAATTCTAGTTTAGTTAATTGCCTTTGTTACTTCTTAGTTAGTTGCTTAGTTCTTTATAGTTAGGTCTTTCTTAAGTAGTCAGGGGTTTTTTGAGCTTTCTTGTGTTACTTTAGTTAACTAGTGTTAACTTAGGCTCTTGCTTTTTTTCTTGCTTAAGTAGCCTCATAGTTGATAATTTGAATTGCTACTGTAGTGTAACTCCTTCCTCTAGTTTAGTTTCTTATCTTTCCTAGTTTCTTAGACTTAACTTGCTTAGGGTAATCTACAATTTCTATTAACCTAGCTTCTTTCTTGTTGTTAATTTCTTGCAAGTGTATTGTAATCAACCAAAACCAACCGTTAAACCCTCAAATCCTATTCTCCACTTTAGGAACATAGTTTACATTAACTTATCTCTAGTTTCCCCTCTCTTTCCGAGGATCGACTCTAATATTGCCACTTGCCTATACTACAGCATGACCCCACGTGCTTGTGGGTACGTGTGATTAGTTAGGCGAGTATGTTGGACTAGGTCCACATATAAATTTTAAAATATCCATCGTGTGTGTCTGTTCCCTTAGGGTTACATCTAGTCACCATCTAGTTAGCTAGTGTGTGGCTTTTGAGAACATCACACCATATACCCATTTTGTTCACCACTATTAGGGCATTCATAATTTGTCCGACCCCTTGAACCCGGTCTTGTCTGACCAGTAAAAAATTGGGTTTGGTTTTGAATTTTATCAATCCGGGTTGGTTTTTGGTTTGGATATTGATGTCTGAATTAAAATTGGGTCATTTTTAAGTGGTGATTTGTTCAACTCAGATTAAATCTGGGTTGATAAATTTAAAAATATTAAGTATAGTTATGTACAAGTTACTATATTTTGTGTATAATTAATAAAGGTCTAGGTTCAGTTTTGGGTTTCAAATTATGAAACTGGATCCAATTCTAGACATATCACTTTGTAAAAAAATTGGTTCTGGGTTGAGCCATTTTTTATAACTCAGTTGTAGTTCTACCTGGAACCGGCCCCAAAACCTATTTTTTGTCACCCCTAACCACTGTGATGATTACTGTATCATATCTAGAATTTTTTATTGAAATTGCATTTATGAGGGGTTCATTCATAGAAGTCCACAAATAGGAATCAAGTGTTATGTATATAAGATAAATAATAGTGATTGATTATGGTATGAGTATGAATTCCCTAATTCATATGTAGACTGTAAGGGAAATCTAGGTATATGGATTAAGTCATGCAAATTTTTTACAGTTTATTTTATTATTTTATAATAATTTACATCCAATCTACAAGATAGTCATTAGTGTCGACTATCTATAGGCTTTGATATCATCATGTAAAGACCTGATCCTTACAATCGAATCATTACAAATAAATTTATCAGAAAATATAAATAAGTCTTTTCATTCATACATTTTTCTATGAGTATATGGTGTTGTTAGAAAATATACATATACATTATATATTAGTAAGTAAAATCTTCACTAATCTAATGTCCATCTCTAGTAGAGCGCATCTCATGTGAACTTTTCTAAGTGTTGAATTGATCACCTATCCATGAATCCCCATAGGAAATGAAACCACACATGCACCCCTAGAAGGGAAACATATGTCATTCAAAACACCAGTACTAGATTAATATTTAAAAAATGTATAAACCTAACTACAAATTATTTTTATGAAAAAATTCAAGGAATTATATAATCTAGACAAGTATCAAATGGAATAATGATTTTCAAAGTCAATAGGATTCCATATCAAATTCTGAGACAAAATTTAAATTTTAAATAGATAGCACATGTCAATGTCTGTTTATTAAAACAGCCATGTGTTATCTTCTATGGACAACAACAACACACCACCAAAATTCCTAGTATATTCAGAGACTCTATGCCCTTTAACTCCATACAGAGACATGAAAATATAATTGTACTAAATTGGTTTCTTTAGAGGTAGATAGGATGAAGACATGCATATTGTCGTGTTGTAGGGTATGCGATGATCTATTGTTACTTATAGGTCTGTCTTATGTGTGCCTTTTGGGTCTAGGGGATATATAGTAAGGGGTTTTTTATGATAGTATGGGATTGATTTCAGTTTGTTTTGTGTTGGAAAGGTTTATATGAAGGCCTTTAATTATTATGTTACAGGTGCATGGTGGTCGAGATCTTAGCTTTTTGAATACCGATATTGGCGATCTAGCTTCATAAGGTAGAAGAGCATACGATAGCATAAAATTATGCTCCTTAGGAATAATTTAACGGTTGATTGACTTAGCAGTCGCAACATGATGTCTATTTATGAGGAAGATTGAGAAAACATTTCCTATGATAGATATTTAATGTATTATGCATTGACAATTTATTCATTTAAACAAGCAAGAGACAATGCAATATAGCAGCTATGCAATAATGCCTATGTTTCTAGCAGCTTGTGTGACTTTTTTTTCTTATACTCTCTTGAACATAGGAATATTCCAAGGGACGAATGCCAAGGTGATTGGTAACTATTTATTCAATCCTATCTACTATGCCACATATTTATTTCTTATCAAATGTAGATTTAGCTTTCACTTTTGCAAAATACAAAACATCTATAGGAGATTGAAACTCATTTATTTACTAAATTCAATTTAGAATATCAATACATCTTCATTAATTACAAGATATACCTAGATGAATATTACTACACGATAGTTTATTAGAAAAGTCCATCTACACGTGTCACAATTTTAGTTAACAACTTGTGCTATTTTGATTTAATAATGAGACTTCATCAAAGTTAATAACACTCGTTAAAATGTAAAAATAAATATTTTTTATGCATTAGTTATTATTTTTCATTCCATGTACTTTAATGTATATCATTTATTCAGATGCATGTTTTATTTCAAGTATTAAAAGAGACCTTGAGGAGACCATCATTGTTTACCATAAAAAAATTTACATGACCATTTAGTTTTACATACAAAACTTTAAATAAGGCTTTCATACCTAGTATTTCGACATTATCTCATGTAACATAAGTATAATTGATTCTTTTCATATTCCAACATCATATTCCAATAAGTATCATCATCAAACACAATATTAGATTTTATTTCAAATACATACATATATATACATATTATAAATATTTGTTATAAATCCTTAATTTATTGTTTTACTAAAATGTAAATGTGTCGATTTCTCCCAATTGAGAAAATTGTCAGTTACTTGCTAAATGTCTTTGTTCATTTATTGTCTTTTTTTCATAGAAACAAATCTCTACGAACATATTATGTTTGTTTACAATAAAGGCATGATAGTATTGAAGTTGATTCCTATTTTTGTTACAATAATTATTAACATGAACATCATTTAGCCATTTAACTTGATATGTAAGTGATTCAATTTATTTTGTATTATGTAGTTATTTCTCTTAGGGCCGACTTGCAATATTTAATCTTCTTATCTCAGTCATATATGATACTATTAATATTTAATATTCTGCCATGTATATATTGGTGTACAATTATATTCAAATCAATCACACATTGAATCATATTGAATATCAATCCCAACATTAGTATTCATCCTAAAATAAATATACAAAATTACTTAATTTTTTTTCAGAATTTATTTCTATTATTATAATTTTTAGTATGTTACAGTAGTGCCGCCCAACTGATTAAACCAATAGTAAGTGACCAAATGTAGAAAAATTGTTCATTCCCCGACAATAGAATAACCATTTTATAACAAGGAATATACATGTTCTATTTATGGATCTTAATAGATGAGATACATGTATGTCTATATCTACTTAATAGCCATCAATTTTCTCAAATAGTGAGAAAATCATTCTAAAATGAGAACTTAGAGATCCATTGTGTGCTAGCTCCAAAATCTAACAATACAATATGCATCCCATACACTACACATTCTTTTATCACTTTTAACAAACCATTTAACCAAAATTAGAGACTAATTCTTATTCATACCGTTCTTTAGTGTAGCCAAATCAGAGGGATCAATATTAATATTCTGGCATAACCAGGGTGGTTTTGGTGGGTGGAAAGAAACAACATAATTTGATGATAAACAATACATAGCAATTTCATCTGCTACTTCATTCCTGCTTCTAGATATGTGTTGGTACCCAACAAATTTGATTGAGTTGAAAGGGTGGAAAGAAACAAAATAATTTGATGATAAACTATACTTAGTAATTTCATCTGCTACTACGTTCTTGCTTCTGGATATGTGTTGGTACCCAACATAGTTGATTAAGTTGAAAGGGTGGAAAGAAAAAACATAATTTGATGATAAACAATACTTAGGAATTTCATCTGCTACTATGTTCTTGCTTCTGGATATGTGTTGGTACCCAACACAATTGATTGAGTTGAAACGCCCGGCTGCCAGTTTTGCATGAGGTCGGAATTAGAAGTGTTATGTCTATTGGTCCTCCAGGATATATATATTTTGCTTGGAGTCAGACTTAATGAGAATGTACATCGGATTGTTTTGGATACTGATTTCCATGACGTTGAGTATAGGCTAGATTTCTTCCTTGAGTGGTGAGTTCGCGGAGGTCGGCCCGCCTGCACCAAGAACGCAATGGCCCACTTCATTGGCAACATGTAGTCCAGTGTTGAATGAACTTGAGGTGATTTGAAATGCAGTCTCAAATGTCTGTATCGGCCATGGGGTCATGGGGCGGTGTGGGTGTGATTACTCTCCAGGTAGTTTTTGGTAGATATTCATGGATGAAATCTGAGTCCCAGCAACCAGGTTCCATCATCATTGATTGGACTTGAAGTGTATCCAGATTGACTTGGAGGGACAAATTTGATGTCAAAGTCTCTTATAGATCTCCCATGAACCAATTGTCGGACCAAACATTGGTTCTTTGACCATTGTTCATAATTTAATAAATGTTCTCCTTAATGGCATGAATATGATTCTTAATGAAACTCCAAGATGATGAGCAAGGTTTGTTGAAAAACATTTTGTCTCTCACAAACTTCTCAATCATGACCTTAACCTAGATTTTGTCAAGTTGATTTAGAAAGGCCCATATATTCTTCATCATCAAATCTTGATTGTAGTCCCTATAATTCTTGATTCCCAGGCCACCAACGTCTTTCTTAGATGTGACTTCCCCCATGCAACTAGGGATAGTTTTTTCTAATCCAAGTACTAGACCAGATGAAACATTGTATGTGTTTGTTGATGTCATCACAAAGTTGTGGCGAGAGCCAAAAAGTCTGCATGGTATAGGTAGGAATAGCCTAAAGTGTAGATTTTGTGAGCGTGATGTGCTCTGCCAAGGAAAGGTGATGCAATATCCAACTATTCATCCGATCTTTAATGGATTCCAAGATTCTTATGTGGGTTTGTTTGTTTAGCCTATGATGGAGGATTGGCATGCCTAGATATCTCCCAAGGTCCTGAGTCTAAGGGAAGCCCAACTTCCTTCTTATGGCACACATGTCAGAGATAGGTGCATTGTTGTTGAAGTAGCATTTTGATATTTCTTTAGAGACAACTTGGCCTGAGACAGCCTCAAAGGAGCCAAGGATCTCATTGACTATCTCTCCTCAATGTATAGGCACCTCACACATTAGGATGATTTCATATGAGAAACAAACATGGGATAGTTTGGTTCCACCCCTTGATAAAATGATAGGTTTCCAATGGTTTGCTTCAACAATATTGGTGATTGTTTGGCTGATTCTATTCATGCAAAGGACGAAGACATATGGGCTTATCTGGTCTCCTTGGCATACACCTTGGGATGCTTTGATAGGTGGGAGTGGAACTCCTTCCCATAGGATAGATGTATGATCTAAGGTGATAATCTTCATGATAATATTGCATAATTTTAAGAGAAACATTGTGTGCCTGAGCGTGTCAGCAATGAAGCTCCAACTCATTCAATTAAAAGCATTGGGGAGGCCTAAATTTTATACATATGCACCTTTTCTTGGAGGATTTTGTTTTCATGGAGTGGATAACTTCCTACACAAGAAGGATATTATCACTGATAGAACATTCAGGGATGAATCTTGATTGGTATGGATATATCAATTTTTTAAGGAAGGGTTTAATCTTCTCCACTAGGATCTTGGGAAGTAGCTTGAAATAACCATTTGTATGGGATGTGGGTCTGAGGCCACTGCAAGACTGTAGATTCTTGGTTTTTGGTATGAGAACCACTAGAGAGTTAGTGGTAGAGGGATCAATATCTTCAATATTGAAAGCCTCTACAATGTATCATGTGATCGAGGGACACACATGATTCCAATTGCTCTAGATGAAATCATTGAAAATGCCATCATGGCCAGGTACCTTGGATGACGACATCATGAACATGACACATCCGATCTCTTTAGTCGTTGGAGGTATTTCTATTGTTTGGGCCACATCAGGAAGGAGCCTAGGAAGCTACCTTCATAGGCATCCATATGGCATTGGGGGATAGGTGAGCCTCTCGTGAGGATCCTTGAGAATAAGTCAACTACCATCCTTTTCAGTTTATCTGGCAAGGATACCCAATTTTTGATAGCACCCTTTAGACGTGATATCTTGTTGAAATGCCTCTTGGCTTTGACATATGATCGACATAATTCAGTGTTCTGGTCTCCAAATTGGAGCCAGTGAATGTGGGTGCGTTGTTTCCAGTCAACTTCCTCACAAATTAGGATCATATTGAACTTCACCTGGATCATGATACATCTAGTGTTAGAAGTATAGAAGTTAGAGTTTGGGAAAGAATTGGCTATTGTTGATTTGGGCAAGCAGACAACTTTTCATCTTCCATTGCATATGATAGTGCTTTGAGTCCCACTCCACTACTTTTTGCTTGAAGGTCAAGAGTGCTGAAGCAAAGGACTCATTCTAGTTGTAGTGAGGCAAGAGGTGTGTTTTGAATTCCCACATCAGCTTCTATGAGGTTTTAGTTTTGAAGGTTGGCTTCTTTATGGAGGATGAACCAGCAAGGGAGAGAAGAATTGGATTGTGATCGGAGGCCATCATGGGCAAGACTGTAATGGAGGAATTCGAGAAGAAGGAGAGCCATTGGGCATTTTCAATAACTAGGTGTATCTTCTCATGTAGACTTCCTATATGGAATGTATATAATTGGCCCTTCAATTTCATGTTCGATAAGAAGATGTTCATTAAACATGAATTGAAGCACCTACTAGTTGAGTTATCAAAAGAGGTACCACCCTTCTTTTTACAACAACTCAACATCATGTTGAAATCACCCATGATAGCCCAGTCAGTGTCAATGTGATTGGATAGGGACTCCAGCTTATCTCATAGATGCTTGCGTAGGGTAGGACATGGGATTACGTAGATGATCGCTAAGTACCAACTGTTGTTGACAATTCATTGGATAAACTATCTATGATTATGAAGGATTTCTAGGTTGCATTTATGATGGTCCCAAAGGATCCAAATGTCTCGAGAGAAGCCAGTGGCTTCTACACAATGTGAAGAAGGAAAACAAATCTTGCGAATCACTTCCTCAACAATGTTACCGATGCATTTTGGTTCAATGATCTCTAGGATATTCAATTTGTGGGTGAGTTTCATATCTTTAAGAATTCTTGATTTGTTGCCTGTGTAGGCTCCATTGATGTTCCAGAAACAGATCATTAAAACTTCAAAGGAGGAGTAGAGGGCCTAGGAGCAGATTGTTAGCAATCCTATAGACTATTCACCACTTCCTTATATTTCTTGATTGTTTCCGTGAGGTTCAGACTGATCTCCTTCGAAGTCCAATGAGCGCTTGGGGCCTCTTGGTTGCTCTTCTTGGATGGGTTCATCCTCACTAACTGTTTCATGTGTTCTACCCTTCTTCCTCACCTTGTCCAGGCTCTGGAATGTTTGGTAGATGACTTTTCAATTGCTAAGAATGACGAAGTGATTACCTGCTTGTCCCTTCCTTAGAAGAGGAATTCTATGGAGGAATCCAAATTCCTGCTTTCTAGAATGGAACGGGTAGGGTTGGTTAGGTGAAGACTCATATAGTCTACTATCATAGGTGTCATCATAGATGAGGATGACCGTGGTGTTATCATGTCCGCTATCCTTCTTATTTGGACCATTCTGTGGCTTTCTTGATGTGGGCTTTTTCTAGTCCTATGCCTTTTTCTTTTTCTCATGACATCTCCTAGTCTGACTCATCATCACCAAACTTTGCCTCTTCATCTGAGACGGTGAACGGGATTGCTTCTTGGATCTTGGTTTTGTTGGAAGCCCCTACTTATTGGGTTGTGTTTTTGCTATCAGTGTAGATCACGGAGGTGGCTTTTGCCATTCAGGATTCTATTCGTGCATAGCCATAGTGTATGTTATACCTAGTAAGGGGATGCTTGTCGATGAGGACACTATTGCCAAAGGCACATCCAGGATGTGTTTGCATTTTGAGTCAGCATGGCCACGTGGCCACATTTCATACAGACGACTGGGAGGTTCTCATACTGGAGGTTGAAGTGTTCATTGTTAACAAAGATCTCCGGTAGGAGAGACTTAGCAGTCTCAACCTCCATGACTATTCTTGAAATTTTTCCTCTATTTTCTTGGGAGGTGTTTGTGTCTATTTTGATGGTCTTTCTGATGACATTACCAACCTTCCAAAGGAGTTGGGTTTGGTATAGGTAGACGGGCATATCTGAACCCTCACCCGCACTACTAGTCATTGTGGGGTTAGGTTGGAAGGCTTGAAAGATGGGGAATAAGACTGGATGGATTGATAATTTCCAAAAACCGTCCATGGACCACCCATCATTGATGTAACATAGACATCATGGCTAGCAAACTAGAATATAGAATAGCCATTCTCAAGATCAATGACTCTGAATTAATAAGAGGGTTTCAAGAGTCTATAAATCCTATCGAATAACACCCAAAAACCCATGTTCACACTGATCGCTTTAGCCACAAAGGCATGTTTCTAGGGCTCAAGAAGAGATTGGATCATTTCAGGCCTCACACAGAAGGTGGTGAGAGCACCTGACAGATCGACACTAATGACAATATCTTTGAGGATATCTGGTGAAATCATATTTAGATAGGTAAGAGATCTCGATGAGGTTTTGACTAACACATCCTTGTAGGAAGGTTTAGGGTTTAAGTTGTTGGCTATGTTCGGTGTCATAGCCACATCTACTTTTCCATCTAGTTCCATGTTGTTATCACCATTTCTTCCAGCATGGTGACTAGAAGATGTTTATTTCTTCGGTTGCCCTTTGTGATCATCACTGGATGCAAAGGATCGCACAAAGACATGACTGCCATAAGCATGGTTCTTTCTGCAGCCACCTCTACCCCAAACCCTAACATGGGAGTGCTCAGTTACAAAGTTACTTTTAACAAGCCATTTAAGTTTCATTTGTTTTATTAAATAAACAAAAGGCAAAGAATCATGTAGGGTATGATACCCCACTCGTCCAATGAAAGCCCCACATTGCGACTCTGTAGACCACACCATGAAATCCTATCTCTCACTTTATACTACCACTTCTATGTATACCATGACTCTCAATTCTCTTCTTCCTTTGCTAGGATACCTCTCCATCATCCTAGTCTTCCATCAGAAATAGATTATTTTCTTCTTAAACCCTAAAAATGGTTTTGGAACCCATTTGGATTGGCACGGCTTCAAAAGACAATAGAGTAAGTGTCTTTACATGGAAATTGCATAGTGAGATACTCACCCAATGGTGGGCTCAACATGTAGTAGTCCTTTAGACTGGAACCATAGACCATCCAACTGCAACCAACACTCTAGGTTGTCTTTCTCAAAGATGACTTATCCTTCCCCTTTCCCATAAGTAAAATTCATGTCTCTTAATGTCTCAAGTTTCTATTAATTAGATGAGAACCATAGGAAGATTGATAAGATTTATCTAGAAGTTGCTTCATCCCAATTGTAAGTAAAGTTGATTTTTTTATAGAATAAATTCCATAGTTTTTTCATCTATTTTTTATTAATTGGATTTAATAAATTGTAATGTAGAAGTTTATAATGTTATTTTGACAATACTACAGTTACAATAGTCTATTCAATTCATTTGGTATATGTAGGAACTTAAATACTTCCTGTGTGTCCTATTAATTGGGTTACACTGAATCATTTTCTCATATAGTTGGCCTTATGGACCACCTTTTAGATCTTAGCATATAATAAGTAAAATAAAACACATGAAATGTTTATGACACTCTTAGATGTAATTTCAAAAAGTTCACATCTAACACAAATGTAGTGGTCAATTTGATTCTTGACATGGTATCATATTTCTTGTAGTTTTCTTTCTTTTGAATTTAATTGTGTAACATATATTAATAGTTGTAGTGAATATAAATTGGTTTATGAAATTTAGTATAACCTCAACATGATTCAAATTATCTAGTAAAATAAATTTATTACTTATTGCTTTAAATGTGAAATAGTTGTAACAAAAAAACTGATGGACGCTACGGAGAAGGTGGCGGAGATGACTGAGAAGGTGGCGGAGACGACAGAGGCGGTGGGCCCTTGCCCGCCGTCGAGAGCCTGGGCCGAGAAGGTGAGCAATTCTTTCAGAGTTCAGAGATCTCGCCAGCCGATGGTGGAACCGGGGGATCCTTTACAGCCGACCTTCAAAAGCAATGACGATAGGCCCTAGATGAGAATGTCGGACCCTGTTATGGAAGCGATGGATGATTTCCATAAGACCTCTGTGGTGGTTTAGGTGTTTGGACGGAGATGTGTGCTGAACCAACTCCATGGTTGGATGCTGAGATCATGGAAGCCGAAGGGTGAACTTCAAATTTCGTCGCTAAAGGATGGGATGTTCCTGGCGAGATTTGCTACCGAAGAAGACATGGACACAGCGCTGGAGAAGGGGCCATGGTTCTTTGACAATAAACTGGTTTTGACTTGGAAATGGACTCCGGAAGGGGATGTGGAATGTGCGGGTCTGTCCCCGGCGCCATTTTGGGTGACACTCCCTGATCTGGGAAGACATTGGTCGAGGTGTGCTCTGTCGATCATGGGCTATGCGATCATGACTCCAAAGGTGTTCGACACCTGGGTGCACCACACCTTTGTGTGGAGATCAGTGCTGCTAAACAACCACCATCGAGCATCATGTTGGAGCTTCCGGGCGAGAAGGAGATGGAGATCAAGGTTGTGTATGACGCCTTACCTGATCGTTGCCATGCCTGCAGGGTGTTTGGGCATTTGCCTGAGCAATGCCCAAACGCACAGAGAAAGACCAGTGCTGACAGTGAGATGCGGGGGAGATAAAGGACTGTGAGACCACATGGAAGGAAGAACAGAAGGAACAATAGCAAGGTTCTTGTGCCGACGACAACAATCCAAGACCAGCCTGCCAACTTGTCTCTTCTGCCGCTTGCGGCGACCTCCTCTGAGGGGAACTCTTTGGCCAACGGGGTGCTGGTGGCAGAGGTAGCAGAGCTGTTCAATCCTGCGGAGGAGCGGCAGCATGATCACCCCAACTCGGAGGAGCAGGGGAGGGAGGCAGTAGGTATACAGAAGGAAACAGAGATGACCCAGGATGCATCCATCTCGGCAACAGATTTGGGTGTGGATGGTACCAACCCATTCCAGGTGCTAGAGGAACTGACAGATGATGTTGTTGCTAAACCCGACAGTGCAAGAAGAGCCACTCGTAGTGGAGTGGGAGGAGATAGGTGAGGAAGAGGAAGGGGAAGGGGAAGACAAGGTGCTGTTGCATCCTCTGGAAGGGGGGGCAGACCAAAAACGTCCAATGAAGCTCATGGTGTGGAATGTCAGAGGTGCTTCTCGCCCAGGGAAGCAGAGAGTCCTCCGACAGATCCTAGAGGAGAAAGGTGTCCAACTTGATATCTTCCTAGAAACAAAAATCAAAAGAGAGATGAAGGATAATATCAAGAACCTATTCCCGAGAGGGTGGGCGTACACCTCTAATCTGGAACAGGTTGAGGGTGGGAGAATTGTAGTAGGGTGGAGTCCTTTGGTGTGGGATGTGCAGCCCATTTTTTAATCGGACCAATTGATCATGTTGAGTTGCATCAATGGTGGTGGATTCCATTGTGTCATATCTGCGGTGTATGGTCTCAATGCTGAAAGAGACCGAAGAAGACTTTGGGATTACATCACGAATACAACACAACAGGAATTACCACATCTTGTGGTGGGTGATTTCAACAGCACTAGGAAGGCCAGTGAGAAGGTCGGTGGCCTTCCGGTTCCGGATTCGATTCTCGAAAGATTTAATGATGCCGTCAAGGAAGCCAACTTAATTGAGCTCAATATGCGGGGTGGTATAACAACTTGGCACAACAAAAGAAGCCCGATGAGAAGAATCTCCAGCAATATTGATAGAGGTTTGGTGAACATCATATGGCTTGAGACCTATCCTAATGCTTCTATAGCATTAGGGGCCCATCCTAATAGCGACCATTCTTGGATGGAGATGGACCTAAGGAAGAAAGAAGAACCCAACAGACCTTTCAGATTTCTGAATCATTGGATTGATTGGCCTAACTTCAGGGAAATAGTTAAACAAGCATGGGATACTGATATTCCTGGCAATCCCATGTTTGTGGTCATCGACAAGCTGAAAGAGGTGAAAAAGGCGCTTAAGAAGTGGTCCAAGGAGATGATCAACTTGGATAACCTTGTAAAAAATGCCAGGAACGAGTATGGCAGGGTGGCTAGGGAGCTAAGAGAGAAACCGGGCTGTTACAGAAGTATGGAGGAGGAAGATAAAGCGGGAAAAAGGTTTCTCCAGTTGGAGAAAGCGCAAGAACTATACTATTGGCAGCGAAGTAGAATCAAGTGGATCAAGAATGGTGACACCAACTCAAAGGTGTACCATGCAGCGGTTCAGAAGAATGAAATGAAAGACCACATTCATAACCTTATTGATGTTGAGGGTAATTTAGTGGATGAAGTGGACAAGATGGCGAAGATTGCTGTGGAGTTTTTTTCTAAATCCTATAACCAAAGTAACCGGGGTGATATTACTTCTAACTTACAAAACAAGGTTACGGGAGAGATGAACAGAAGCCTCTTGAAAATAGATGATGATGAGGAAATCAAAAAAGTTGCCTTCTCTATTGGAGCTTCCAGAGCTCCGGGCCCGGATGGATTTAATGCAAAAAAATTTCAAACTTGCTGGGATGTGGTTGATCCGGAGGTGTGCAGGGCTACGAGGTGGTTTCTTGTGGGGGGGTAGAATGGTTAGACAAGCTAACCATGCCTTCATCAGACTGATTCCAAAGATCGCGTCGCCTACTGAAATTTCTGACTTCAGACCGATAGCTTGCTGCAATGTTATTTATAAGATCATATCAAAACTTATTGCTATGAGATTGAAGGATATGCTTCCAAGCTTGATCTCCAACAACCAGGCCACTTTTGTGAAAGGTAGATCCATAGCAGATAATACCTTGCTTGCCAAAGAGTTCTTAGTTGATTTTGGTGTCTCAAAATCTACCAAAAAAGCTTGCATCAAGATGGATATCTCCAAGGTGTATGATCATGTGCGGTGGGAGGCATTATGGTGTTCCTTGGAGGCACTTGGGTTCTCGAGGAGATGGATTGAGATTATCAAAGAATGTGTCCAGACTACTTCCTTTTCTGTTCTTATAAATGGGGTGCCCTATGGGATGTTCAGAGCGGGTAATGGCCTTAGGCAAGGAGATCCACTCTCCCCCCTTTTGTTTACGATTGTTATGGAGAACCTTACGAATATGACTGATATGGAGGAGCATGAAGGTAGAATAAAGACCTTCAAGGTGAAAGGTGTCAAGGTAAAGACACACATGATCTTTGTTGATGATGTGTTATTTTTCATGGCGGGTACCTCAAAGAACTTGAGGATTCTCAGAAGGATGATGAAACGGTTTGGAGAGCTTACCAACATGTACATGAACACCATTAAATCCAATGTTTTCCTATCACGGTCTTGCGACAGGAGACGGGGAAGGTTGAAAGAAGCCATCGGAATATCGTTGGGCAGATTTCCTACCAAATACTTAGGGATTCCGCTCTCGGGAGGAAGGGGAAAAGGGAAAGATTTTGTGGAGTGTGTGGATGATCTTAGAAGGGTGGTGGATAAGTGGTCTTCCTTAACCATCTCCATGGCGGGTAGGGCGATCCTCATTAAGGTTGTTCTTAATGCGAAGATGAGATATTGGTGTGGGCAGACTGAGTTACCCGCTTTCATCTTGGATAAATTCAGAGAGATAGTTGTGAGCTTCTTATGGGGTGGGGGTGTTCATGCGGTGAAATGGCAGACTATTGCTCAACCTCTTCATGCAGGGGGTTTGGGGATGTGCTGCCCGTATGATATCGCCTGGGGAGCTGCTGCTAGAAGAGTGGATCGGTTCCTCAATTGCCCAGATACTCCGTGGGCTGCTTGATTGAGAGAGAGGTATGGGAACCTGGGTGGGGAGCTGAAGTCTGGTGACTCGAGTGTTTGGGTTAGAATGAATCGAATCTTTGAGGAGTTGAAACATTTCTACCAGTTACAAAGCCAGACGGCTCCTGAGGAGAAAATTAAACCTTGGAGGGTCAAGAAGTTGCTTCCGCAAGCTAGGTGGTTCGAAATCATCTGGATAAAGCCTAGATGCCCAAAGTGGAGTTTTGGGGCGTACAGAACAATAATAAGAAGGCTGCCCACTAGAGATCGGATTATTAGATGGGGTAGGGAGTGTGATCCTTTGTGCTTACTATGTAACAATAGCACAGAAACACATGAACATATCTTCTTTGAATGTAATTTCTCGGCCTACATATGGAGAAGAGGATGCTTGAAATGTGGTTGGGGGGGGGCCATGCGCCTTTGGATATGGATGTTGCCTTGGATTGGATGCTTGAGAAGACCGCAGGTAACCACAAGAACAGAATTTTGGGGGGTTTGTTCATCACATCCCTCATGTTTCATGTGTGGGGTGAACGTAATAGTAAGTTGCATTGTAGAAGACCGAGAGATAACACCACCATTTTTGATGTTATTAACAATAGTCTTGTTTGGTTCCTTAAAGCTAACCCCAAGAGCATGGTTGGGATGGATACCATGACTCTGAGAATGTGGGGGCTATTGTAAAAGCATGTACAATATTTGGGGTTTTTGATACGTCCCCTATACTCCGTTTGAAATAGTAATATTTTACCTTATCCAAAAAAAAATAGTTGTAACACTTCTTTACCAGTTACTTTTTGTCAACCCTCACATGTACCATAATTCAATGTGAAGTGGATGTTAGGATGTGCATGTTCTACATATTTTTTGTGTGCATGCATCGTTTAGTCTAATATAAATACATCTTGTTACATTCAGATATACTTGAAGGCCCAAGAGTATTATTTTTGTCGAACCTTTACCAATCTATCATTGACAAGAATCATACATAAAATGAATGAAAATAGATTTAATATATGCTAATATAACCTTTTTTTAAGGTAGATGCTAATATAACCTAATTGACCTATATTTGACCTAAATTCGGACTACCTTGCTCTTTTTTGTCCTAACATACCTAATCCTTTTTAAAATAATGCTTTTAGATCTAACTTAACCAAATTTGACCCAAATTGGAAAAAAATAGACTAAGTTTGCCAAACATACTTTATTTGGGAAAGTCAGATCTTATTTGGCCTAAATCATACCTTATTTGCCCTAGAAAAATAAAAATAGTTGGTTTATGGGTTCACTAGTGCAACAAATTCAAAGGAACACCTAATTTTCTCTAATGTATTGTTTCCTTTGATGGTGTCAAATAACTAAGAAGTTCTATTTTTTTTCAAAAAAACATGCTTGGAGTTTCTAAATATAATTGCATCATATATTTACAAAATACCTAAATGTATATATATATACATATATATACACATAAATATGTATATATGTATATATATATGCTAGTTCTTTAATTCATATATTTAAAACTAAATATATGTATGTGTGTGTATGGGGAGATTTCTCCCCCATGTCCCACAAGTCGTGATAGAGCTTAGATGCCTCAGAGGGTTGTAAATAACAAAATATCTTGTTTTTGTGGTTTGAATCTAGTCCCTCATTTAGGGCCATCAAGTTCACCAACCCTTGCATCTCTTATCGACTATATATGTATCTATGTTCTATATTCTATACTGATGATGGATTATTCCATATGGATTTGTGTAACTTCTTCACTAGACATAATTAGACTTTTTAATCTATCTAGGCGGCCCTCCACGGGCATGGAGTCCTAGAGACCCTATACTTGTGGGTACGAGACTAGACATTTTTTAGATTTTTTTAATTTCCTTTTTTAATAAATACTTGGTTAGTCCTATATATATGCATTTAGCAACTTGAAGTCGTCTTTTACAAAAGGTCCATGCATATCACTTCTCATCAATTTCAATGAATCATATGTTGATAAAAAATAGCAAACATGACATAAATTAGGCATAAGTGGTCCTAATTTTACCTACCTAACTTAATCTGACCTGAAGTATAACTAACTTGTCTTTACTTGACCTAATATGACTGCCTTGGTGAAAAATAAGCCTTTGATATCTAACTTACTTAAAATTTTCCTAAACTGACATAAATTAGACTTGAGCTGGTCAAATAAGACTTATTTCGAATTAACAAACCTTTTGGGTCCAACTCAGGCCATATTTGACATAAATAGGCCTACAACTAGATAAAGTATGTTAGTGTGATTATTAATGAAATCACTTCAAATGAAAAAAGTTATAATGAAAAATTATTTTACATTATTATTCTCACATTTAAAATTTTTATTTTTCCCTATGAAAAACCCTCATGGATTTGCAAAAGCGTATTCCATAAATAAATTTTCCAAATATCTTAAACAAAGATCTACCAAATTTTTCCACACATACAAAATACTATATAAGCTATGTATATACTATTTATTTGATAATGACATTGGAACAATCTATAATATATTTGTATCCTTTTTATCAGATGTAATCAAATATATCAAAGAGGATAAGTAGTCCTCCACACTCACAGTGATATGAGGATCATAGGTGCCTAGGTGAGAGCCTTGATGTTTCTTAGTGTTTAATAATCTTTTTTTTGTAATTAGATTTTTTTCTTGTCTTTATATATATATATATATATATATATATATATATATATATATATATATATATATATATATATATATCTGGGTGTGTGTGTGTGTGCATTTAGTGATCTTCAAATATATAGCACAAGGTACATGTATATTAGTTCTTTCAATTTGTACTACATCCCAAGTTTCCATAGACCACACATAAAATGACCTAAAGCATAAATAAGTGATCCTATTTTAACTTAGTTGACCCTTATCTGACCTAGACTAGAACTTACCTGCCATTATTTGACTTACACCAACCTAATACTATATATAATAACCCTTACATGCCCAAATTACCCAAACCTATCATGGACATACATATCAGACCATAGTTGGTCAAACAAGAACTAACCTAGAATGTAATACATTACTTGGCCAAAATGAGAGCTCATCAAGCCTACACATACCTCTAGTGAAACCTAGTATATTGGGTTATTAATGAAACCACTTGAAATGGACACCTACTATTATATAATTGAAAATTTCACTACTGAGTTACTAACAAAGAATTTTGATTACATAAAAATATCTCAAAATTTGCAAAATCTAGTTGGATAACACAATTGTCAAAATTCCTAACAAATAGATGCACTAGTTTTTAGTTCACATTTGCAATAAATTCAAGTTATGCATTCATTCCTTATCATATAATGATTATTGATCATTCAACAATTATGTTTTTACATTTCTTTATAAGATATAATTATACTCATAAAGGCAACTAGGTTGTCCTCCACACCCAGTGGTGATCTAGGTGAGAGTGTAGGCATTTTCATGTGTATTTTAATTTTATATTTTATTTTGAAAAATTTTATAGTAATATATATTGACATGTAGTGACATTCAAATATACATCGGAAAGCCCATTTATACCAGTTATCTCTAAACTTAATCCTATTTTAACATGAGCCACACATATCATGAATTAAATTAAATATAATTTATTATAAGGTAGCCTACTTGACCTTTAAATGTCCTAAATTAAATATGACTTTCAACTTTTTGGCTTATGTAAACCTAATTCTGTCTAATATAATTGTTTTATACCTTACTTACCCAAATATGACCTAAACTAACATTAATCTGACCTATGGGGTTGAAATAAGACCTTCAAAATAATTAAACCTTATATGTCCAAAACAAACTTACATCTAAATTAGGTTAAATGAATCAATGTTAGATGGGCACCTATTATACTACAATGCAAACAAGTTTTTCCCTTGGTTACTATCAAATTATTATTATATATGCATTCTAATTCCATGGAGGTCCTAGGATTTCTAGGTGATTAGGAAGCCATGCATTCCCCCGGGTATCCATAGTGTCCTATACAATTTAAGCATTTTTTATATTAATATATATTTTATATATTTTCATACATACACACATACATATATTAGGCCGACAAGGAGTGGCTCAAGTAGTCAATTATGGTGTCTCCTCATGAAGGGACCCATGTTCGAATCCCAGTTTCTACCTTAATTTACCACCCTCCTGGGCATTTGGCCTCTACCATGAGTGTGGGAGAGGGGAGAAATCTTTCACTCTTAATCTCACACATACATATATTAGTCGACAAGGAGTTGCTCAAGTGGTCAAGCACGATGTCTACTAACAAAGGGACCCAATTTTGAATCATTGTTGCCACCTTAATTTACCACCCTCATGGGTGTTAGACCTCTGCAACAAACTTGGGAGAGGAGGAGAGAATGCCTCTCTTAAATTCCATAAATATGTCAATGTATCAACCTAGGAGAAATATATGAATCACTAGGATTTGGGAAGATAAAGAAATATGGGAAGAGGAAGAATAAGAATGGAGAAGCAGTAGCATTCAGGGATATGGATGAAAAGAAAATCAATCACATGATTTTGGGAAAGACATAAAAGGAGAAATATTTACAACAATAATAGAAATTTAGAAAGTACCAAAAAAAGGAATTTAATAGTAATAGAGAATAAATGGAACATCAAGGGGAAGAAGAAGAACAAGAACATTGAAAGAGAGTTGTTTCTTTGTGGAGCAAAAATAAACACAATAG
The DNA here is from genome assembly GCA_963693085.1 of Alisma plantago-aquatica. Taxonomy (NCBI): domain Eukaryota; kingdom Viridiplantae; phylum Streptophyta; class Magnoliopsida; order Alismatales; family Alismataceae; genus Alisma; species Alisma plantago-aquatica. The sequence continues at coordinate 576,712,466 of OY856409.1, read as the reverse complement.
ATATTTTTGGTGCGTGAGGATGAAGAACTAAATAAGAAAATATCATTGCATGGAACCAACCTTTCTTTTTGATGTATGAAAAATAAAAATATGTAGAATAAAGTCAATGGGTAAAGAAGATATAAATTAAATACGTAGCAACAAGTTCACATAGATAAGAAGCCAACATTCCATTTTTTATTAGTGGAAAAGATCCATAATCAGTTCACTAGATGCCTAGGTTCCCATAAGCGCTACCTAAGAGGACACCCAAGATGATTAGGATGCGTAGAAGGCCTAGTTGGTTTGGGTGCCCAGGTTGTAGGATTTAAGGTGCCACCTAGGCACGCCCATGAGGGAGTCTTACTGTAACATACTGAAATCTCCTATGTACCTCTTTGTACTCTTTTCTATAAGTTTTGTCCTTCATTTTCGTTCCATTTCTCCTTGGCTTTGATTTAAAAGAAATTAAGATGGTTATTGGATAAATGTTTCCCATATATTCTTATTTCAAGGTTGCATGCACAAATGCCTCAGTTAGAATTAGATAATGGGTCTAAAATGCAATTTCCCATTAAGTAATAAAAAGAGTAAAATAATTCGTCCTAGAACCTTCTAGTGTTTCCTAGAATATGAGAGACAAGAAGAAAATCCGAATTTTATAAAAGGAAGAAGATAAATGTAATAATTAATGGTAATATGAGAATTTATGGGTAAAGAAGATAATTACAAAGATTTTTGCAATAAATATTATAATCTTAAACCATTATGATAATTTGATAGTTAATTTCGTTTCCTTGAGCAAAAAGTAACTTAAGGGCCAAGTATCAATTAAAATGGAACATAAATATAAATATTAATAACATTATCAAAAGAATATAGGAAATATGCCAATAAAGAGAAATAAAATACTTAATGCTCTCAAATCAGGAAAATAACTTCAAATTCGTATTCTAAACATAAAAATAAGCCTCTGTGCAAATTTACAACTAATTTGGATAATATATGAATAATGAGTAAAATAGGAGAGAGAAGGTGTGTAGAATGTTCTATTTATTTAATAAATATAAAGATAATTTCAACTTGTGAAGATAATTGCAAAATCATGTTCCAAACCTTTAAGGAGACTTATGGGTGAAGTTACACTAATTTTAGATAATGATATCACCTCTTTTGAAGGAGGAAAGAGAAAATGATATATTAATTATTTCACCTATCAAACTTTCTCAAAATGCAAAACTAGCTCCATAATTGGATTCTTCGCGTCAAAATAAGTCAGGATATAAAATTTCATAATTTTTGGACAACGTTTGTGCCTCCAAAAGAAGAGAGAGAAAAACATTTAAAAATCTAATAGATTTAATCGACTTTTGCTAAGGGTTATTTCCCTGATCTAACGTGAGATCGGACGGCTCAGAGTCATTGATGGACTCGGGTCCATCGATTGAACGGTCCACGATCGTCTTCTACCTCTAGTCGAACAAGGAAACACGTTCCTTGTTTTCGTTTTCTTAAAATCGATATATCTCGAGATTTACTCAATGATTTTCGCTCAAATAACTTGCGTTGGATTCCTTGCGAGTTTCCGAACCGATTTATCCCAAAAAGTTTGGGATTAGAAGCGTTTTCGAGAAACGCCCAACTCGGCCGCCGGCTACTTCTCCTTGTTCCTACCCACATCCTAGTCTAGGGTTCCTTGCCTATAAATACCGCAACCCCAGCGACCGCCATCACCTTAGCAACCTGTTCGTGTCTTCAATTTGGATTTTCGTGGACGATTCGACACCCAACAAGCCGCCGAAGAACCCAAGCTTGTGGCACCTCTCTTTCTCTCCTCCGTCGACCTCGGTTCGAATTGAAGGTACCCCTAAATTTGTCGTGTTCTCTTCTTTCTTTCGAGTACCTGTTTGTCGAGTTTGGTCGAGTATCGTGGATTTGCTCAAAATTGGGGCCAAGCTCTTGCTCACGTCGCTCGGACGAGAGGAGGAAGATGATGCGTGGTCTTTTTACCATTTTGCCCTCAGCCGCCTTCTACTCTGGATTTTCCCCGCGTGGGCTTTCTGTCTTTTCTCCGGTCCGCCTGACCGCACCGCGCGGCTGGTGGTGAGCGACCGCGGGACGCGGGTCGCCCCTGCCAAGCGCCCGTCACCGCTCGGTCATCTGGCCTTGCCTACGTGGCAGGCTGTGATTGGTCGAGGCTAATTAATTTTTATAAATTAATCTGTTGGTCAAAAATTAAAAATAAATAGTGTTTTGAAATCAGAAAAACGAGATCTATTCAATAAAAATATTTTTGAGTTCTGGTTTTGAGGTTTGCAAAATTGTGTTTTTAAAATCGATTTAATTATCTTAAAATCACTAAAATTAACCCTAAGAATCCATATTTCCAAAATATACAATATTATATGTTATTTTGATCAAGAAAACCTAACTAAGATGGTTATGAGGTTTTTGAAGTCTGAATCGAGAGTTTGCGCAAAAAGTTAGTAAATTAGGGTTTTCAACCTTTTAAATGAATGCATGTAATTCTAATTTATGAATCTAATGATGTATTAGGAAGATTGGGTTTATAATTCGTGTGAAGAGTTGAAAAGGGGAAATCTAGGACACCTGAGGCTAAGGTATGTGTTTAGTATGAGTTTTGATTGTGCATCTACCTATCAGTTCGGAAATCTTTAGTCCATTACCTATATTTCCTTATGAGGTTTAACTTGATCTAAATCCTTGAATCTTGAAACTTAAATTGCTTATTGCCTCAAAAGTAGATGTAGTATCCTCTTGTTTGGGTATCCATACCCCACTGCCATGTTATATATTCTTTTTCTTATTCTTGCCATAAATCTCTTGTTAGCATGAAATTAAATGTTCTATTTAATCTTTAAGTAGTGGTACTTATGTACAACCACCCATAGAGGGCATGTATAAAATTGCCCTAGGGGAATGTTTATTATTCTCCCCATTAAAAATTGTAGGTGATTGGAAATGTTTTTAATTCTTCCCTCACCTAAGGTTAGAGGTCCGGTAGGTGCCTCAACCCTACTTAGTTAGATAGACATATTAAATGACATGCTAAAACCTTTAGTTATTTTGTTAATGGCAAGTTCTCTTATAAAAACCTCATACTCTTTGATATCTTCTTACACCAAATATCTAGCCTAATTTACTTGTTACAATTTCCTTGGACTTTGTTAGATTATTAGTGTAACACATACTTTTCTTTGTTTTCCCTCTTGCTGGGTGTCTTCCCAACCACCCAGGTGTTGGTGCTGAGCAAGGTGAAAGAAGGGCTTGAAGAAAGATTCCTCTGCTGAGATCGTTAGCTTGACAAGAAGGATGGCTAGGTTGCTATAGCTAGATCCTCTTATCTATCTTATCTTTTCTTTTAGAAAGCAATGATGTAATAGACAATAAAGCCATTAGAAGGCTTGTTATTTCTTTCTTTCCGCTGCTATTGACATTTTATTATGTATCTGGAATCATGCTTATTTATTTGGAATATTATGCAATCATCCTCAAAGTCTAAATTTTTGTTAAAATTGTGGATGATTGTATTTCCTTTAAATTTTAGTAAAGGGGTGATCTCGCCTCTTTACAGTATGGTATCAGAGCCTTTAGGCGACTATTAGGGCATGTAGTTGAGGCAAGGGTGTCTAGAAAGGATCAGGGCATGGGGGCTGGAAAGATTTTCCTCCGACCCACTAGCTTGGCATACGGGGACTCACGTGCCCATATGATCCGGCCTGGCCTGCGCCGAAACGAACTGCCCGAAATAGTATGCTTTTAGGCAATAGCATTCTAGTTATCCTTTTCTCATCTCTATTTCTTTTCCCTCTAATCTATGATTCATTACTCCTGAAATTTTAATATGTTAACCCTAATTTCAGGAGGTGTGACTTGTTTGACAACACAAACCAGGAGTCCAACACTGACAACCTCGACACTCCTATGACTCCTGCTAACCAACCAGCTTCTGGTGTTCCCGCCTTCACACCTGAGAAAGAACTGGCGATGTTGCGACAGTTGTTGTCCTCCACCATGATGGGACAACTCAACACCATTGCTGCTGTTGCCGCCAAGCCGAGGGAGTTCACCCTCACTGACTTCATCAAGATGCAGCCACCCTACATCAAGGGTGAGAGTGAGCCTAACATGGTGGACAAAGCCGACGACTGGGTGTTGGCCCTGGATCGGACCTTCGAGGGTATGGCTTGCCCTCCTCACCAGAAGGTTCGGTTCGCGACGTACGTGCTGGATGGACCGGCGCGTGTTTGGTGGAACGGAGTTGCCCGCACTCGAGACACCTCCTCCATGGAGTGGACCCAGTTCCTGAAGTTGTTCAGAGAGAAGTACATCTGCCCTACCTTCCTGAGGAAGAAGGAGGCTGAGTTCTACAGTCTCAAGCAGGGAAGCATGAGCGTGGCCGACTACGTTCAGAAATTTCTACTGTTAGAACATTACGCCACCGACCTTGGAGCTGACAGAAGAGCGACCTTGTTCTTGGAGGGTCTGAACTACCATGTTGGTCAAAGCCTCATTCCCCAACTGCCACTCACGTTTCAACAGATGGTGGACAAGGCTCTCGCCATCGAGTCTTATCCGGGATTTCAGGCTTCCAGTAGCTTCAACAACAACAAAAGGAAGAATCCGAACCAGCATGAGAACCGTGGACGTGATCGCTGCAACAGATGCAATCGCTACCATCCTCCTGGAAGATGTCCCGCCAACAATGCACCTTCTCGTGTTGGTAACCGTCTGCCACCAACCTGCCATGAGTGCGGCCAGGTTGGGCACATCCGACCCAACTGCCCCCGTTTCCAGCAAGGGCAAAATAATGCCCCGCAGCCGCAACAGCCGAGACAGAACCCTCCACCGTGGAACAACAACAACCAGAACCCGAGGCGTCCGCCAGCTGAGAGGCAGAATGGGAGAGTGTTTGCTCTCAATGCTGAAGATGATGGTGAAGGCAATGAAGTGATTGAAGGTACACTACACCTCAATATGCATCCTTTAAAAGCTTTGTTTGATTCTGGTTCCTCCAATACCTTCATATCTAGTCAGTGTGCCTCTATGCTTGAAATCAAATCTGAGTTTATGGATCATGTGTTAGATGTAAAAACTCCTAGTGGTAAAATCTGCTCCTCGTACCTCTAAACTCCTACCTTGAACCTCTGTATATCCGGGATAATGTTTCCCACAGTTTTTGTCTTGCTTGATATGACCGTCTTTGACATCATCCTGGGTATGGATTGGTTAAAGAAGTATAAAGCTGTTCTGTTCTGTGAGGAATCCAAGGTTAGTCTGTTCCATCCTAATGAAGGAAGAGTGTGTCAAGGGCAAGAAGCGAGGAGAGCGACAGTTCGTCATCTCTGCCATCAAAGCTGAAAAGCTCGTATCGCAAGGTTGTAGAGCCTTTCTAGCCTCCATAGTTCTCGATGCTACACCTCCTGCTCTAGATCATGTTGATGTGGTGAAGGACTTCCCAGATGTCTTTCCTGAGGAGTTACCCGGGTTGCCACCAAATCGCGAGGTGGAATTCTCCATCGAGCTCATACCTGGAACTTCACCAATATCGAAGCCACCTTACTGCTTGGCTCATGCTGAGCTGGCGGAGTTGAAGAAGCAGCTTGAAGAGCTTCTCGACATGGGCTTCATTCGCCCCAGTGTTTCCCCTTGGGGAGCACCTGTCCTGTTTGTGAAGAAGAAAGATGGCTCTTTGCGGATGTGTATGGACTACCGCATGCTCAACCAGGTGACAGTGAAGAATCGTTACCCGTTGTCGCGCATCGACGACCTATTCGATCAGCTGAAGTCAGCCACCATGTTCTCCAAAATGGATCTGTGAAGTGGCTACTACCAGATGCGCGTGAAGGATGATGACGTTCCGAAAACAGCGTTCAGAACTCGCTATGGGCATTATGAATTTATGGTCATGCCTTTTGGTTTGACGAATGCCCCTGCTGCGTTCATGGACTTGATGAACCGAGTATTCCGCCCATACCTCGACAAGTTTGTAGTGGTGTTTACTGATGACGTTTTGGTTTATTCCGAGATGTTGGAACAACATCGCGAGCACCTGCAGATTGTACTCAACACATTGCGAGAAAATCAATTGTATGCAAAATTGTCAAAATGTGAGTTCTGGATAAAGGAAGTGATGTTTCTTGGTCACGTGATTTCTTCCGGCCATATAGCTGTTGATCCTGCAAAGGTAGAAGCTGTGACAAAGTGGAATGCTCCGAAAAACCCGTCAGAAATCCGTAGTTTCCTTGGTCTAGCTGGTTACTATCGGAAGTTTATCAAAGGGTTTTCTGAGTTGGCTTTACCTTTGACCAAGCTGACTCGGAAGGAGGTCAAGTTCTCATGGACCCCGGAATGTGAGGACAGTTTTCAGAAGTTGAAGATGAGTCTGACTTCTGCTCCCGTGCTTGCTTTGCCTGTTGAGGGCATACCCTATGTCATCTACACTGACGCATCCCAAAAAGGCTTAGGGTGTGTTCTGATGCAAGACGGAAAGGTGATCGCCTATGCTTCTCGACAGTTGAAACCTAATGAAGCTAATTGGCCTACGCATGATTTGGAGCTGGCTGCCATAGTTCATGCTTTGAAGATCTGGCGACACTACCTCTATGGAGTAAAGTTTGAAGTCTTTTCTGATCACAAGAGTTTGAGATATTTGTTGACTCAGAAGGATCTGAACTTGCGACAGCGTAGGTGGATGGAATATCTTAAAGATTACAACTTCACCATCACCTATCATCCTGGTAAAGCAAATGTCATAGTTGATGCTTTAAGTCGCAAGAAGGATGTTGTTTGTACTGCTCTGAGATGTTCTGTGTGGGAAAACCTTGAACATGTGGCCAGTTGGAAACCTCAACCTGTCGATTCAGTAGATGAAGATACGTTGTGTGTGCATATGGCCAGTTTGACCATTACACCAACCAGGATCTCAGAAGTCGTGTCTGCACAGTTGGAGAGTTCCGAGCTTGAAGAGTTGAAAGCTTTAGCTGAGAAACCGCAATCTGACTTCTCTGTCGGAGTGGATGGTGCAATCCGCTTCAGACAAAGGTTGTGGATACCCGATGTTGGTGATCTGAGACAAAAAGGTTCTGTTTGAAGCTCATGGTTCCAAGTACACTATTCACCCTGACACAACTAAGATGTACAAGGACTTACAGCGAAGCTTCTGGTGGAAGAACATGAAGAATGATATAGCTTTGTTTGTGGCGAAATGCTTGACATGTCAGCAAGTCAAGATTGAACATCAACGACCTGGTGGTCTTCTTCATCCTCTTGAGATTCCAGAATGGAAGTGGGAGAAGATCACAATGGACTTTGTTACCGGTTTCCCTAAGTCCAAGAGAGGTTATGATGTTGTTTGGGTGGTGATTGATCGGCTTACAAAATCTGCTCATTTCTTGCCTTTCAAAACCACGTATAAAGTCGCTGAGATGGCTCAGTTGTATGTGGAGTGGATAGTTTGTTTGCATGGTGTCCCTGCTGTGATAGTTTCTGATCGAGACCCGAAATTCACTTCTCGTTTATGGGGTCAGATTCAGGAAGAGATGGGTACTGATCTGCGTTTCAGCACTGCTTACCACCCGCAAACTGATGGTCAGTCCGAGAGAACAGTTCAGATTCTGGAGGACTTGCTACGTGCTTGTGTGTTGGATTGGGGTGGTGCTTGGGATCGGTATCTACCATTAGCAGAGTTCGCTTACAACAATAGCCACCAAGCCAGTATTGGTATGCCACCTTTTGAAGCTCTCTATGGTAGACCTTGTCGTTCACCTTTGCACTGGGATGATGTTGGTGAACGTTCCCTAGTGAAGACTGATGACATGCAGATGATGCTTGAGAAGGTACAGTTGATAAAGAAACGGATGAAAGCTGCTCAAGACAGACAGAAGATGTATGCTGATAAAAAGAGGTCTGATGTAAGCTTCTTAGTGGGAGACTATGTTTTTCTAAAGATCAAGCCTATACATTCTATTGCAAGATCTAAAGTAAAAGGCAAGTTGAGTCCTCACTATGTTGGACCATTTGAGATCTTAGATAAAGTGGGGGATTGTGCTTATCGTCTAGCTTTGCCTCCTGCTTATGATAAGATTCATAATGTGTTCCATGTTTCTGTGTTGAGGAAGTACGTTAAGGATCCGTCTCATGTGCTCACCTTTGAACCTGTGGAGATTAATGAGAATCTGACTTATGAAGAACTACCTGTGAAGATCCTTGACTCCCGAGTTAAGCAGCTGAAGAGTAAGGAGATAGAGTTGGTGAAGGTTTTGTGGAGATACCATGGTTTAGAAGAAACCACTTGGGAGTTGAGAGATGAGATGTTACGTACTCACCCTTCCCTCTTTGTATGAGATTTCGGGGACGAAATACTTTTTAAGGGGTGGAGTGCTGTAACATACTGAAATCTCCTATGTACCTCTTTGTACTCTTTTCTATAAGTTGTGTCCTTCATTTTCGTTCCATTTGTCCTTGGCTTTGATTTAAAAGAAATTAAGATGGTTATTGGATAAATGTTTCCCATATATTCTTATTTCAAGGTTGCATGCACAAATGCCTCAGTTAGAATTAGATAATGGGTCTAAAATGCAATTTCCCATTAAGTAATAAAAAGAGTAAAATAATTCGTCCTAGAACCTTCTAGTGTTTCCTAGAATATGAGAGACAAGAAGAAAATCCGAATTTTATAAAAGGAAGAAGATAAATGTAATAATTAATGGTAATATGAGAATTTATGGGTAAAGAAGATAATTACAAAGATTTTTGCAATAAATATTATAATCTGAAACCATTATGATAATTTGATAGTTAATTTTGTTTCCTTGAGCAAAAAGTAACTTAAGGGCCAAGTATCAATTAAAATGGAACATAAATATAAATATTAATAACATTATCAAAAGAATATAGGAAATATGCCAATAAAGAGAAATAAAATACTTAATGCTCTCAAATCAGGAAAATAACTTCAAATTCGTATTCTAAACATAAAAATAAGCCTCTGTGCAAATTTACAACTAATTTGGATAATATATGAATAATGAGTAAAATAGGAGAGAGAAGGTGTGTAGAATGTTCTATTTATTTAATAAATATAAAGATAATTTCAACTTGTGAAGATAATTGCAAAATCGTGTTCCAAACCTTTAAGGAGACTTATGGGTGAAGTTACACTAATTTTAGATAATGATATCACCTCTTTTGAAGGAGGAAAGAGAAAATGATATATTAATTATTTCACCTATCAAACTTTCTCAAAATGCAAAACTAACTCCATAATTGGATTCTACGCGTCGAAATAAGCCAGGATATAAAATTTCATAATTTTTGGACAACGTTTGAGCCTCCAAAAGAAGAGAGAGAAAAACATTTAAAAATCTAATAGATTTAATCGACTTTTGCTAAGGGTTATTTCCCTGATCTAACGCGAGATCGGACAGCTCAGAGTCATTGATGGACTCGGGTCCATCGATCGGACGGTCCACGATCGTCTTCTACCTCTAGTCGAACAAGGAAACAGGTTCCTTATTTTCGTTTTCTTAAAATCGATATATCTCGAGATTTACTCGATGATTTTCGCTCAAATAACTTGCGTTGGATTCCTTGCGAGTTTCCGAACCGATTTATCCCAAAAAGTTTGGGATTAGATGCGTTTTCGAGAAACGCCCAACTCGGCCGCCGACTACTTCTCCTTATTCCTACCCACATCCTAGTCTAGGGTTCCTTGCCTATAAATACCGCAACCCCAGCGACCGCCATCACCTTAGCAACCTGTTTGTGTCTTCAATTTGGATTTTCGTGGACGATTCGACACCCAACAAGCCGCCGAAGACCCCAATCTTGCGGCGCCTCTCTTTCTCTCCTCCGTCGACCTCGGTTCGAATTGAAGGTACCCCTGAATTCGTCGTGTTCTCTTCTTTCTTTCGAGTACCTGTTTGTCGAGTTTGGTCGAGTATCGTGGATTTGCCCAAAATTGGGGCCAAGCTCCTGCTCGTGTCGCTCGGACGAGAGGAGGAAGATGACGTGTGGCCTTTTTACCATTTTGCCCTTGGCCGCCTTCTTCTCTGGATTTTTCGCGCGTGGGCTTTCTGTCTTTTCTCCGGTCCGCCTGACCGCACCGCACGGCTGGTAGCGAGCGACCGCGGGACGTGGGTCGCCGCTGCCAAGCGCCCGTCACCGCTCGGCCATCCGGCCTTGCCTACGTGGCAGGCTGTGATTGGTCGAGGCTAATTAATTTTTATAAATTAATCTGTTGGTCAAAAATTAAAAATAAATAGTGTTTTGAAATCAGGAAAATGAGATCTATTCAATAAAAATATTTTTGAGTTCTGGTTTTGAGGTTTGCGAAAATGTGTTTTTAAAATCGATTTAATTATCTTAAAATCACTAAAATTAACCCTAAGAATCCATATTTCCAAAATATACAATATTATATGTTATTTTGATCAGGAAAACCTAACTAAGATGGTTATGAGGTTTTTGAAGTCTGAATCGAGAGTTTGCGCAAAAAGTTAGTAAATTAGGGTTTTCAACCTTTTAAATGAATGCATGTAATTCTAATTTATGAATCTAATGATGTATTAGGAAAATTGGGTTTATAATTCGTGTGAAGAGTTGAAAAGGGGAAATCTAGGACACCTGAGGCTAAGGTATGTGTTTAGTATGAGTTTTGATTGTGCATCTACCTATCAGTTGGGAAATCTTTAGTCCATTACCTATATTTCCTTATGAGGTTTAACTTGATCTAAATCCTTGAATCTTGAAACTTAAATTGCTTATTGCCTCAAAAGTAGATGTAGTATCCTCTTGTTTGGGTATCCATACCCCACTACCATGTTATATATTCTTTTACTTATTCTTGACATAAATATCTTGTTATCATGAAATTAAATGTTCTATTTAATCTTTAAGTAGTGGTACTTATGTACAACCACCCATAGAGGGCATGTATAAAATCGCCCTAGGGGAATGTTTATTATTCTCCCCATTAAAAATTGTAGGTGATTGGAAATGTTTTTAATTCTTCCCTCACCTAAGGTTAGAGGTCCGGTAGGTGCCTCAACCCTACTTAGTTAGATAGACATATTAAATGACATGCTAAAACCTTTAGTTATTTTGTTAATGGCAAGTTCTATTATAAAAACCTCATACTCTTTGATATCTTCTTACACCAAATATATAGCCTAATTTACTTGTTACAATTTCCTTGGACTTTGTTAGATTATTAGTGTAACACATACTTTTCTTTGTTTTCCCTCTTGCTGGGTGTCTTCCCAACCACCCAGGTGTTGGTTCTGAGCAAGGTGAAAGAAGGGCTTGAAGAAAGATTCCTCTACTGAGATCGTTAGCTTGACAAGAAGGATGGCTAGGTTGCTATAGCTAGATCCTCTTATCTATCTTATCTTTTCTTTTAGAAAGCAATGATGTAATAGACAATAAAGCCATTAGAAGGCTTGTTATTTCTTTCTTTCCGTTGCTATTGACATTTTATTATGTATCTGGAATCATGCTTATTTATTTGGAATATTATGCAATCATCCTCAAAGTCTAAATTTTTGTTAAAATTGTGGATGATTGTATTTCCTTTAAATTTTAGTAAAGGGGTGATCTCGCCTCTTTACACTTACAACCATGTGAAATGGTATCTTGGATTAAAAAAAAGCTAATTTTCCAAAATAGAGTTCTAATAATGCTTTTGCTCCTCTTTCAAATGTCTAAAATAGAGTTCTAATAATTCTTTGGCTCCTATTTCCAAATTCTAGTATACACTTTTAATTTTATCATGATGGTCGATCATTCAATTATGATGTTTCTACCATTTTATAATAAGATATGAAATACTTGTCAAGGTGTCTAGGACGTTCTCCACACCCATAGAGAGCCTAGGGATCATAGGAACATAGGTGAGATCTATTACATTTGTAGGATTATTTCTTGCACATGCTCTATTAAGCTTACATATATACATTTCGTGTCATTCATAAATATATTTCAAGGTTTATGTATATTAGTTTTCTCTATGCTTAATCTATCCTTTGCTGACATAAATCACTCAACATGACCTATATCACACTTGATTGACCCTAAATTAACATACTTGATCTATATCTGACTAAATTTACAATAAACATGCCCTTATTTGGCATATGTTATTAGGTGTAAGATAATGTTTTAGACCCAACATACCTAAATTTTCCCTAAACTAGCATAAATCTGAGATAAGTTGGACAAATCAGACCTTATTTGGCAATAACTTCCTACTTGGCCTAGACAAACATGTAACTAAAGTAGGCTTATGGATTCACTAATACAACTATATCTATTATTTGATGCAGACAAAGATTTTCCTTATTATTATCACATTATTGTTAAAAAGGAATTCTAGTTCTATGAGAAAAGTTCTTGGATTCATATAAGATAATTGCATAACAAATTTTTAGAAAGTGAAAAGTATAGATCTACTCGTTCTTTAGTTCCCATTTCCAAAGAAGATCAAATTGTAATAATATTTATTTATGATTATGGCAGATCATTCTATAATGAATATCTTGCACAATATCTAATTATACTTGCTAAGGAAGTACACATCCATGAGGTGTTGAGGTAGATTAGGCATCTAGGTTTGAGTTGAGGTAGTTCTAGGCATACTTTGAGTTCTTACACATAATTGGTTAGTCTTATATATACACACAATAACACTCAAATATATATATCAATGCCAATTCATATTCACTTTCTCTAAGCTAAATCAGTCCTAAGACTACATAATTCACTTGTAAAATGGTCTAAAATGAGAGATAATTGATTAGGTTTTAACCTATTAGACAAATAACTAACCTAAATTAGAACTAACTTGGCCAATATTTGTTCTAGACATGCCTAATTTAGTGTAACATAACTATTTTAGAGAAATTTACCCAAATTATTCCATATGCCATAAATAAAACTTATGTTTTGTGAAATCATACCTTATGTGGGAGAACAATACCTTATCTGGACAAATCAATACTTTGTTTGGTCATATCAGATCTTATTTGGCCTTAATAAGTCATTATATAGTGAATTTAGACCTTTACTTTGCAAATTAGACCATATTTTAATCATATTTCAACGTTTTTTTATACTTAATATCTTTCTTGTTTTCTTATTACCACAAATAGTATTTGTTTATTTTTAATTATTTTAGCCAACTAGAGACAATTCAATTTTTTCTTCTTTCCATATTAGGTCAGTGGACATGTTAAATAATCGATAGAGTTAGATTTAACAACTAATTGTCTAACAATCTAAGGTCAAGAAATTTTAAATTTCTTGACTATGCTAAGACTAGAATAGAAGATAGGAAGATTATATGTCCTTTAAAAAAAACAAATTTGGTGAAAAAATGACTTTTCTAATTATGGGTTGGAAAGACATATTTTTTACTATGAAAGTATTAGAGATAATAAAATTTGGATCTTCCAGGGTCCAAAGAATCTTAATGAAAATCTTCTTGGAAGCCAACAAGATGACAACAAGGAACAACCTTCCAATCATGATGTGAATCTATAAGTTCAACATGATATCGAAGGATCACCATTAGAAGTAATATGACAATATATTACATATGTGAGTGATTGATCATATAGTGAAGCTAATTAAGGGGGGCACAACATATGCAATCTCTTCTATTAACAAGCCAATAGTCCTCAAAAGTTTGAACATTATGAGAAATATGTTCTTAGACATTCCTATTAGAGAGCTTTATCCATATTGTAAAAATTATCTACAGTCTCATTTATGCTATTTCTATTCTATTTCAAATGCATGTTTCATCATCCTAAAAAACATTTAGTCAAATGTTGTAGATTCTAAGGGATTCCTTTCTACTATTGGTTGCAATCCCATATTCTTATTATGAAGTGTAAATTGATTAAGGATTTAGATCTTAGATATCTAAACACATATGCTTGTTCAAGTCAATGAACAACACATTGGGGAATTTAAAAAAAAAATTGGAGTGTCTGACAATCTTCTATGTGGATGATAATTAAGGGTAATATCTGTGATGTTACGTAGATGATGAGATTAAGACATTCAAAAGGCCTTTCACATAACATCATGAAGTATTTTCCTTTAATTATGTAATTAAGAAGGATGTACATGTACTCAAAGATAACAGAATGCATGATTCTGCATGAGTAAGGTCAAGAGAGATGGAAAAGTATGAAATTCAATAGATGTTATAGAACGAAAAGGGTTTGACATGATGTATCTTGAAATCATTACTGACCTTTATATTGTGAGAATTAGCCTTTTTATTGATGGATTCAATCCATATGAGATTATTATAGTTCATGTTCATCATAGATAATGATGATAACTTGACCATAGGTTATGTTAGAAATTTCCTAAATTTTATCTTTGGTATGTCCTAAAAAATCTGGTCTTACAAATGGTCGTGATACATATATGCATCCATTGTTGCATGAGCTGAAATAGATATTGGAAGTTGTTAATTCATATGATGTTCATAGTGAAGAATATTTTAAGATGGTAGATTCTTTAATGTATGCATTCAAACAACTTTTCAACATATTCCATGTGTAAGGAGAGGGATCCAGTAGAGGATCCACTCCCTACTTAATTTTAGGAATAAATCCATCTAAACCAGACACATCAACAAGCATGATGGAATAGGTATTAAATATTCTATTATCAAATAATGGTATACAAGAATAACCTAAAGTATATCCATAGAATAATAAGTTATAACTGTATTCAAATTCAAAACTTCACATAATAATCTTCGATGAATGTGTTTACATAAAAGTAACTATATCATGATCTAAGTAGAGGGATATCTAAACTATCTCAAGTCTATCTCCCAAGAGTCATCTCCATAACCCAGGTCCACATATGCATGTCATGTTCTCTATGTCATTCACCTAGGGGTTAGAAGCATACCCCACAAGAGAAGACAAAATTGAAGTTGTCAACATAAAAATTAATATCAACATACTATTTGGGGATTTAGTAACAATAGGAAAAAGAACATCAAATATAACAAGGCTTCACATCTAAAAGGAAAAGTACCATCCAAGTGAATATCATAAATAATATGAATTTAAAATAAGATGATAATAAACAATTTCACTTGTCGTTAAACAAAAGTAAGATGTGCTACAAAACCAGAAATAAAGAACGTAGGGAACATAACACATGAACAATAATCATCAACTTGCATAAATGTGAGATAAGATTAGCACTAGTATAAATATAAAGTTAGCAATGGTCAGGGAATATAACCCATAACTTTTAGAGAACGACACTGAAATGACCGTCTCGTGAAAATATGATTAATTAATGCGGAAGCGAATTATTTGCAGCGGATTACTGAAAATCACTGAAAATTTAAAACTTTTTGCAAAGAGATCCATTCACAGGAAAACTCTTTAACCATGAACCAAAGTATTCCAAATTCATCCTGGTTCACAAGTACACAACATGTACCATTCCTTTTCAAGGATTACAACATTGACTGCCATGTTAACAAATATACACAGGAAGTATAAAAACTTCGAGGCACTAAGCCAAAACTCAGATTGATACATTTAAAACTCTGAGGACCTGAGAGTACAGAGACGACACATAAGACTACTATCTATATGACTAGACAGACAATATTTCCACCTGAGATCTTATTGTTGTCCCTGCTGTTGCTGCTGCTCTTTCCCTGTTCTAGGGTTTCTGCTCTGCCCTCCATGCATACCTAAAAATGTTTCCCACGGGGGTGAGACAATTGAAAATTGCCCCAGCGAGAGATATAACTCACCACCAAAAACATTGTTATTGCAGTTTATCAAATTAAAAACTGAGCAGAGGTTACTTTTACACTATCAGGCAAAATTATTCATCATAGAACAGAATAAGATAATCTCCATTCTCAAGGAGGTCCTTGCATCTACCCATGGTAGATAAGTAATTCATCTGTCTACTTTGCAGAGAATATAAAGAAACATAATTAACATTTGTCTACTAAGGAATGCACAAAGAAATGCAACATCAGCCAATGAATCTCCGTATTCAATCCTTAAGCAAACATGCTATACGGCTGATTACATTTTACAATCACACTTATGTTCTGAGGAGATGAGATATACCGCTCATACTCCAACCGACCATTACAAAATCGTCTCGGTACCATACATAGGTCATCAAAAGAGCCGGATTCTTATGACCTCATCTGTCTCGGTCAGTACGAGACCACATGCAGGACATCTCGTGTCTCTGCTAACTAGCTAGCCAGGGTATTCTGGCACCTTTTCTATAGAGTTACAACATCAACTGCACTCTCATCGCCAATCGAGAGATTTCTTGTTTATCTCCTCGATCCGACATTAAGTATCATTGGAATATTTATGATACATCCATCCCGACATATTCATGAAGGATTGAGAGGTTTCTTGTTTACCTTCCAACAATCTCTTCAAGAGGACATAATGATATTTTCACCCATTTACCCCCACATATTCAAAATATGTGCTCCGGGTTTTGCCGTGGGCACTAGTTTCACGATCACCTATTCCTGACGATGATGGATCTATGGTCAGAGCACTACATGAATAGATTTCACTTGATTTATTAAGTACGTTCTCATATTCTTTTAGCATCAGCCAAGTTCTCAAACATAACTTATTACAACAATGCTATAAAGAGACATGTACTACTTTTATCAGATATTTATCAGTCTTTCAAAGACCCTGGGAACTCAGTCCCTCATTTCAATACTGGGAATTATCATCCCTTCACTTTCTCATCACCATAATCATATGGTTCTGGGTATTCAAACCCTTAACTCATCATTGAGCATTATTATACCTTTTTCAGGTAACTATCACCTTCAGGTTATCTGACCAAGGCATTCATGATACTTGTTACACAAGCATCACACCTGGCTCACAAGGCCATGAAATATCTTGTCACCTCTCACTAGGTAACAACTTACTCATGTGACTCATAAAAGTCCATGCATATTGCTTCTTTTACTAAGCAACAACAACATTAAGGCACATAATGCCAATCAACATTTATTATATAAATGTCACAACTCACACTAGCTATATACATCATCTCATAATATCTGTATGGTTATTAGGCATGATAACAGTCATACAAGATATTCATCACATCATGTGATGTGATAGTAACACCATTATTCCTCTACCAGGAATTAGGTTTTACTATCAAATAGGGCTTTTCATTCCCTTTACCCAAATTAGGGTTAGGGTTCCCCATTTCTCATTAATAAAGAGTTCATGATCTCATTATCTGTCCAACCCTTAATACATTATTCCATACCTCTGGGGCATTCAAGGATATCATATTTGATTATTCTAGAACATTACTTTCATCATATAGCATTAATGATCATCAATTCAAGGTATGAGTTCATTTCTCATCCTTATCATGGTATGATTATATCATACACATCATTTAGGCTTAACCCCATTCTCAAGGTACATTAATTAACACTCATCAAGGTGTAACAACTCATTAAATTTCATTGTAATAGTTGTATAACACACTTCATATGTTTCTTACCCAATTATATTGGATTTAAAGTACATCAAGGCATATAAACCCTAAAATGCTGAATGTGATAACTATCATATCTTGATGTATCACTTTCTCATCATTTCAAACTCTGCTGAGTTATCCATCTTATCTTGTATTAAGGTATTTCCCTCTTAATACATTCCATCACTAATCTCTTACCTTTTGCATATAATGCAAAGGCCACACATTAGAATTGTACAGCTATCTCACATGATATGGACTTATCTTAGTTTAAGGCATGACTTTATTATAAAGTTGCTTATAAACAATCACAATGATACACCCTCAACTAGCGTTTCTCATCACATATCTTATGTATCCTTCATCCAATTATATTGGACTTATAATCATATCAAGGTATACGATCATATGAGGTCACTTTCAAATCACCTCTAAATCAAGCATAGAGCACCACGACCGTGCAACCAAGAACGGTCGTGCGAGGGGAAGCTACCACGGCCGTGCTACCTTGCATGGTCGTGCAAAGGGAGTTCACCTCAAGAATCATATTCAAGTATGAATTCTATTCTCTCATTAGGGATTAGGGTTTCACATACCATCTCCCTTCTTTATAATAGGGATTGCATATAGCATCACCCTTCATTAGGGTTTCATATCACATTGCCCATAATTAGGGTTTATGTTCATGATTAGGGTTTCATGATCTCTCTACTTAAGGATCATACCCTTAAGCACCACATGAATCATATTCTTATAGGAATTCATTCTATCATCATCTCAAATTGATTAGGTTATATCAACCCTTCAATCGAGTTCATACAACTATGATTAACATAGTATATCAAGTCATTGATCCTATAAGCAATTAGGGTTCATCCCTTAATTGGCACTAACCACTTAGGTACTAATAGGGTTTCAACCTTTGTACCTTCATTGACTATCATTACTAATCAGAATTGGATCAATGGATCATTCACCATCTTGATTTTTCAAGAGATTCAATCACATTGGACCTCCATTACATAAGTATCCAATTGAATTAGGGTTTCCAATGTTGATTCCTTCAATCATTGAATTCATGGAATCAATCATCAATTGGACCTATCCTCATACTTCAATTGAGTTTAATAGGTCAACCTTCAAATTATTTGAACCTAAATTGACCCTCAATTGGTCATCAATTAGGGTTTGGTTCAATTGAATTAGGGTTTGGAATCGATGATTCATCAACACTAATCAATACAAGATTGGTTATATTGAAACTATTGAACCATCATTAAAATTGAACATGACCTGACCCCAAACGGTCTTGAGGTAGTTTGGATGACCACCAAATGGTCTTGAGACCGTTTTTCCATCATATCATCAATATCCAAGTCAACCAACTAAGGTTTGGATCATTGGATTGATCACCAAATCAGCAATTTATTACACTTCAACTTAGTGACATTGGATCTTCAATTGCTTAACCATACTCAACCCTAGACCTCCAAACGGTCTTGGGTGACCCACAAACGGTCTTGAGACCGTTTGGATGAGTCCCAAAAGGTCTTGAGACCGTTTGGCTCATCCAAACCTTGTATTCTAGTGAAACATCATCAAGGTTTGGTCTATCGAGTTGATCAACAAATCAGCACTTAATTGCAATATGATTTGGTACCTTTAGACCTTCAATTGGTCAACTATACTTGACCACAGACCTCCAAAAGGTCTTGGGGTGACCCCCAAACGGTCTTGAGACCGTTTGGATGAGTCCCAAACGGTCTTGAGACCGTTTGGGCTAATCAACCCAAAATCGCAAATTAACGCATTGGAATTTCAGGACTAATTCCAATTAGGGTTTTCCTAATTGAATAGCCTTCAACTCATGATTCCTTGGGAGTTAATCCCTAAAATTTGGTGATTCATTATACCACATCATTAGGAACAGTAATCCCAAACGTTCAACGCTTGTTCAACGCACTCAAACGGTCTTGAGACCGTTTTCCCAAAAAGTTCAATTAAAACAGATTGATAATCAGCACTTAATCCAATTATATTTCCCTAATTGATTAGCCTTCAACTCACGATTCCTTGGGAGTTAATCCCTCAAATTTGGAGGGTCATCAACCAAAGTAATTATGAACAGGAATCCCAAACGGTCAACGCTTGGTCAACTCACTCAAACGGTTTTGAAACCGTTTTCCCAAACAGGTCAAGTTAATCAGGTTGAAAATCAGCATTTAATGCAATTCGATTTGCCTAATTGATTGGCCTTCAACCTACGATTCCTTTGGAGTTAACCCCTAAAATTTGGTGGTTCATTAGCCTACATAGTTAGGAACAAAATTCCCAAACGGTCAACGCTTGGTCAACCATCTCAAACGGTTTTGAAACCATTATCTCCCAAATGGTTTCAAACCGTTTGCCCTTAAACGGTTTGCTGAAACCGCATAGCCAATCAAATTAAAACGATTTGGAGTAGCTATCAAAACCGTTTGGCTTGGTACTTTTCTTTGGATAAGCATCTAGGATGATGTCATCATCCCCTTCCTTCTAACAACCAAGAACAGCAACCGTTCTTGATGGAAATTGCAGCAAAGAAACAAAAGTGTATCAAATTGAAGAAAACAATCAACAAAGCATAGAGAATTGATGCAATAGCAATGATTATGGGTTTAAGTTATAAAACCCGCCTCCAAATGAGCTCCAAAGCTCCAATATCACGACATCAATGGTGGATGAAGTTTTTGCAACCCCCCCTTAGGCTCGTCCTCAAGCTTTTGGTTGTAAAAGTTGGCTAGGGTTGAAGAGGAGATCGAAATAAGAAGGAATCCATAATTTATTTTCGATTTCCACCATGGAATCAAGATGAATGAGGGTTAATAAGCTTACCAACAGGTTGGGGCTCGTCCTCCTGTTTCTCCTAAGTCCCCTTGAGCTCATCCAAAGCAAGGGAAGAAGAGAGGGCCGAAAAATCCTTTCAATTGATTTGGAAATGAAGTTTTTATAAAGGAAATTGAGGAGAGAGAAAGCATTTTTAATTTCCCTCAATTCTCAAATTGGTGCCACATAAACCCCCTCACTCCCTTGTGTACTAAGGAACCTTCCTTTGCCTTTAATTCTCCTTCATTATCCTCAAATTAAAAGAAAATCAAATTAAGCACCTTAATCATATAATAGTAATATCCATAATGTGAGTGGATATTACTTTCCTTTATAATAAGGTGAGTGGAGTTTCACCTCCTTTAGATATTTTCGTGCCTTATCTATGCAAAAGGACGTCTATCCTTATTCAAACTCAACCAATAACATTTTGGTTGAAGGCCCTTTAATTAATATATTCATTTTTGCCCTAAATTGAATTAGGGTTTCAATTAGGATTAAATCTTGATTATTTTAATATCAAGATTCTCTCTCCTCCAACTTAATCCAAAAGAGGTGCCCCTCTCATTTTATTTGCTCTACATGATTCCAAGAAACATTAGGGACCTTAATGAAGTGATAAATTATATATTGCACCCTAGGTTTTGGGTAAATTGCATATTACACCAAAACTAGGTTTTCATGCACGTATATTGCTTTATTAGCTCTTTCTTGGTATTCAGGATTCCATAAGCCATACCTCAGCATAATTTTCACTCTCATGATGATTCAAAACATGAGGAACATATTATCATGCACAATTTGCACTTGAACCCCTCAACTTGGGTAATTTGCACATTAGTCCAAAATAAGCAAACATTGCTTCAACATTGTCCAAACAGGACCAAAATTGAAACATAAGCTCCTCATGAGCCCTAATTACTTTTCACAAGATATTATTAAGCATATAATCATCTTTCTTAATCAAAACACCTAGGGTTAGAGTATAACCCAGGTCAGGGATGTTACATACACACTGTCAAACTCCCAAAGATATAATATCTGGTGGAAAGGTTCCCCATGGGTGGAAAGGCACGCCAATATATATAATATGGGTGGAAAGGTGCCCATGTGTGGAAAGGCATGCCCATATATATAATATGAGTGCAAAGGCACACTCCATAGGGAATAAACCTAAAAAAACCAAAACATTACATTACTCTAGGGATTTTTAATCACAATGCATGGCATAACGTAGAGACAAGTCAAAGTATATCCCCATATAGAATTAATGAGGTTGCCATCACACAAATGTACAACATAAACATCCACTTCAAAAGTGGGAAATTCATAATTCACATTAAGGAACAACTTGGTTCAATTCCAAGATTAGGGTTTCATCATAAGATAAGATAAATTAAGCATGTAAATTCTCTCATGAATCAAAATCTCTATAGAAAGATAAGGTATATTGTGTAGTATTTCTCCAAGAATCAAAATAGAGGAAAATTAATAAATTGCTCAATTTGATCAAGGGATCCAATGAACATCAGGAGAGGGTAAAATTAAGTTAATTACTCAATGTGAATAATAGAATGCATTTAATTAAGTTAATTATATCGAAGTCAGTTCTAATTCCACATCCAAATCACAAGCCACCTATTACATGCATATATGGAATTAGAGTTAACTTCACATTAATTGCATATAACCCTAGAAGTCATCTTTTTTACTTTTATTTAATTAGGTGATCAAAATCACAACATATTGTAGATTATATTTTCTTTATTTCATAGAATATTCTACTTTATATTTCTAACTTATAGATTATAAACTATGAATTTTAGAAATTATATCTAATTCAGAATATTCATAAAATCACATATTTATTTTGTTGGAATTAGGTGACAAAAAAAACCATTTTATAGATTATAATATCCTGACTCCAAAACATATTTTATTTCATTTTTCTAAACTCTTTTTTTTAGTGCAATAAGGGTGGGGTGCCTCTTTTACTAAATAAAAATGCGGGTAGTTACAGTGTATAACCACCAGAAGGAGGGGGGAAAGGGTAGTTGTAAGGCACAACCACAAAGAAGAAAAAAGACAAAAAACCAAACTGTACAACTTAAAAAAGAAATCCTATCTATACACAACTTGATGTAGGAGTCTACTATCTTTGCAGCAAACATTCCAGAGGGCATCAGTCTCCATACGAACCTCCTCAAAAAGCCTTCTATTCCTTTCCAGCCATAGCGTATAGGTAATGCAGACCGCAAGAAACTTAGGTTCTCCTTTCAAGATCAATAAATCATTTTGGTTTTTGATGACGACATTCATCTTTATAGAGTATAAGTCCCATAGACAGCGAGCATATTCACAATCAAAAAACATATGGCATATATTTTCCTCGCTCTTTTCACAGAAATAGCATCTGGAAGCAATCTAAAAGCCAATCCTCTTCAAGAAATCTGTAGTAGTGAGTTTCCCCAAGAACATCTTCCAAAGAAACACAGACCACCTTCTTGGAATGCCTTCCGACCAGATCCAGGATCCCCAAGGTACCACTTCCCATTTGGTTCTCGAGATATCCCAGCCAACTTTCATGGAGAAGGAAGAGCCACCTTTGAAAAGGACCGTATCTACAGAATTTTGAATAATAGATTGCTCATTCAACACATCCAAAAGAGCAGCGACACCTCTGAAATGCGGCAAGCTCCACTTACCATTGTCAATACAAGCAGCCACTTTACAGAACTTACCTCTGCCCATACAGAAAACAAACTGAGGATCCACCAAATCAATCAATCTTTCACCGTTATTAACCCAAGGGTCAAGCCAAAATAGGAAGGACTCCCCATTTCCAAGCTTAAGACAAATATGATTCAGAAGAGAACTCCTTTGCTCAAGAATCTTATTCCACACCCAGGATGAGCTAGCTTTGGCCTCTACAGACCAAAGGGATCCATTTTTCATATACCTTTCATGGACCCATTTAATCCACATATTATCCTTTTTGACAACAATCGCCCAAAGATTTTTAAGTAATCCTCCAGTAGACCAATCTTCAATAGATCTAACACCAAGACCTCCTTCTTTTTTTAGCCTACAGATCAACTTCCAGGAAACAATATGAATATGCTTTTTATCCTCATGGTCATTCCAGATAAAATCCCTCATAGCCTTCTCCATCAAATTGATCACAGATTTAGGTAAAGGAAAAGCAGCTGTCCAAAAAATACTGTAGGAGGACAACGTAGATAACACAAGTTCAATCCTTCCAGCTTGGGAAAGAAGATGAACCTTCCAAGAGTCAAGTCTGCATTTGATTTTATTGATGATAGGATTACAAAGGGCTTTAGTGAGCCTACCAGTGAAAAGAGGCATCCCAAGGTACCTAACAGGAAGGGGACAGACCAAAATATCAAGAATATTGGCAATATTATCTTCAGTTGCTTGACCACTCAAGAAGATTTGGCTCTTATCATTATTAAGCCTCAGACCAGAGACTTTATGAAAAGTTTCCAAAATGGACTTAACACAGTTTGCATCCCTGTCACCAGCTCTAGAGAACATCAAAAGATCATATGCGAAAATGATATGAGAAATGGAAATAGCCTCTGAAACCCCAATAGGACTAAAATTCCCTTTCTTAACTTCAACATTGATGATAGAAGAAAGACCCTGCATGACAATAGCAAAGAGGAAGGGAGCAAGGGGATCATCTTGTCGAACCCCATTAGAAGCATAAAAATAATCAGTAGGGGATCCATTCACTAAGACTCTGTAGGAAGCTGATTGGAAACTTTCATCCACCCAATTAAGCTAGCAGCTCGGAAACCCCATCTTTTCCATCAAAAAAAGAATATAGTCTCGTCTAACAGTATCATAGGCTTTAGCTAAGTCATCCTTGATACACATGAACTTTTGTGAACCTCCGAACATACTCAAGACATCATTAGCCAACAAGATAGCATCACCAATCCTTCTACCATGGATGAAAGCAAACTGATTAGGATCTATAATAGTGGGCATGATGAATTTGACTCTATTGGCCATAATCTTCATAATGGTCTTGTAAATAACATTGCACAAAGATATCGATCTGAAATCCTTTAAATCAGTAGCTCCAAGCTTTTTAGGAATAAGAGTGATAAGGGTACTATTGCATTATCTAAGCATTTTTCTAAACTCTAAATAATATGCTATGGATTTCTAAGTTTTTGAGCGATCAGAAAATATTACAAATCCACGTGTGTAGAGAATTCCAAAACTAGATGAGGTCGTTCCAAGTTGTCTGAATAAGGATTGACCAAGTGGCCCACACATGAGAAAAACTTAAAGAGGGAACAAAATGATTTGACAAAACCAAGAACTAAAAAGAAAAAAATACCCATATGGCATGTCACAAGTAAATAAATCTTATGTGTACACAAAACAACTTCACAACATGGCTCAAACTAAGAACCAACTTGTAACTTGGTGTGAGGAAGATGTCATGGACAACCTTATCAGCTTGCTGGTCTCTGTCGGTCTCGGAAAGCCCAAAGGATATCTACAAGATGAGAGAAAACCACTATCATGGTTTCCTCCATAGCTGGCAAAGAGTAACAGGTAGGGGACAACATAAACAAGTAAACATGGAAAATCCAACCAAAATGGATGATTGCAAACTTCACGGAGGATTTGACCATAGGGAGAACAAGGCTGAAATATGAGTAAAAAATAGTTCACACAGTAAATTTAGGAACAACAACCACTTGATCGGAAAAGGGGTAATATTCTTACTACAAATTGAAGCGAATCAGAGTCATGGATAGAGCTCTAGTACCTATAGGAATGTACCTGAGTAAAAACTGCCACTCATCGTACATTCGAACTCCTTGGACACCTCAACGTGACACGGCCAAGAAAATGGAGCTTGAGGGGTAGGATCTAGTGCGGATGGGATCAAAGGGATATGTGGGATTGATTTATGGATTCCATGTGGATGTTATAGGATATTTTCTTAGGGGTCCAATGGCTTTGGGTTGTAAGGAGGAGGAAAGGAAAGGGGAGTAGAGGAGTACGGGAAGAGGGACTTAGGGTGTCACCCCTCCATGAAAGACACAAAAACCAAGACTATATGCACCATCTAATTCAAAAAGTAGAGAGGAAGGTGTGGGGAAAGAAATCAGATAAAAGGGAGGAAAGAGAAGGCGGACATAAGAGAGAAAGAATCAGAGGGAAAAGAAGCAATACATGCATTGTTTCTTGACTACGAGAAGAGAAAGCTGTGGAGATAGGTGAAAAGGTTGAGATCATATGATCCAAATCAAATAGTCCTAAATGAGGATGTTATGTATCAAAGACGGAAAACCTCACGTGACACATAAAAATTGTGTGACATTTATGAGTCTGGGAATATTTCATGAAAGAAATATAAATGCACTTAATTATTTGATATTTCTATTTGTTTTCTTTTCTATTTTATTTGAGGGATCAAATAATGTTCAAATATAACAAATCTTGGCACTTAAGCTAATTAAGGCATGTACATTCCAAACTTTTTATAATTCCCTCTTTTGGGTTGCACAATTATATTATTTAATATTTTATATAATAACTTTTATTTTCATTCCTTAATGATATTAAGATAGCTATTATTGTTCAATAATATAAAACTTGGCACCCAAGCTAATTGAGACCACTCAAGGAACACAATTTTGTCATTAAATTTGAGTTTTGAGGTTTCTTTTAATGAATTCTAAAACAATTAGTGTTTTAGTCATTACCATTACATTTATCAAAATATTAAATCATTATTATCGACATCCATTAAACCGAGTCTTATTATGTTTAGTTATTATAAAAAAATTTCCAATATTAGTATACACAAATTTTCATATTACTTATTTAACTTATTTATTCCATTCATTCAATATTTATTTAAATAATGGAACATTGTTCATATTTATGAACATAAAAATGCTAATTTTTATTCCTATTCATGTGTTAAGCTTATAGTGACTCTTATTAAACATATATTATCTATTATTTGAATATCAGTTATCAAAGGAAACACAATGTGACTTATTTCATGTGCTTACTTACTATTAACACACATTAAATGTACTATGTTAATATGAATGAATTTTGATATGTGATGTTGATTATATAACCTAAAGTTATTTAATATGTTATATTTATTTTCAAGCCTATATAAATGGATACAATTGAGTTATTCATGTTATATGCATATTTATATACATTTGAGATATAACTTCACCCTTATTTGTTTGGATCTAAGTAACCAAGATTACCATCCTCCTAAATGTGGAATATGATAAGATCCTAGAGTCAAGATGTTAGGTTTTAGTATATTACAATACCCCTTAAAGACAATTTCAACCCCAAAATCCAGCCATCATTATACTACCAATTAACTACTCTCTACCCCTTTAAAATGTTCACTACAAAAAAATGGTCTAGTGAAAACTCCATATTTTGTAGCTAAAGGCTTTAGCTAATGTTTTCTTTATATATAAAAATTGTAGTATATGATCGTATATATAAAGGCTCTAACTACAATTTTCAAATATGTATTTAAATAATCCATTCTCTACAAATACAATGTAGTTAGAAATGTAGCTAAATATTGTCTCTACATATTTAAATGTAGGTGTAATTGTAGCTAAATGTATAACTACAATTGCATACGTAGATTGTATTTAGCAAAAAGATGAAGTTACTACATTTTATGTGTAGTTAATGTGTGGCGAAAAGAAATAGGTAATACACATATATATGTAGTTAGATTACACAACTAGCTACATATGTAGTGTCATTTATTACACATACATATATGTTAGATTATTATGCAAAAGCTATATATGTAATTTGTCAATAAACAAGTAGAACAAGTTACACTCATTATACCAACAACCATACTTTCATTTATATTTTAACAATAGATGTACATGCGGAGGATATATGCCTTGCCCCTATTACAAAATATTTTGGTAAAAGCTATACATATCGACTCTTTGATAGAATCATAATCATCAACTATATAAGGGAAAATAGTGGATTCCTCCCTCCAAGTGGATTGTGATCTAATGTGAATCAATAACTTCAAATTATTTTTATTATTGTTGCCAATATCTTTCCTAAATAAGTGTTTGTGTAAGTCAATCCCACTTTTGTTTCGCATGCCCTTCAATTTGACAGACTTCAAACAGAAGGAAAAAATAGAATTTGTAGACTTTTTATACACTAGTGTCCATCACCAATCTAAGGATTTATCTATGCTTTCTCCTTTTAAATGAACATACGATCCTCAACCAACCCATTTTTTTGGAAGTTAATTATGAACTTGTATCAGTCTCATCCAAGATCAAACATGGCATACTAGAGTATTTTAAATTCTTTTTATTTCTTGGTTCAGTAAGCAGTTGGTTAGCAAGATCAACTTTATCTTTGGTTGGCAATGCACTTGAGCAACCTGTTGCAACAACCAAATCAAATTTTAAGGAGAAATAAAAGACACACAAACAACATCCACTGAGTTACATTACTACCTAGAGTAGCTATATCATCAAGATAGACTGAAACAAAATGACCTTGATTTACTATTGAAAATGCCTATGAACTTTTCAAATGTTGATATTTAATTAGTAATGATAGTCAGGAATCTGAACTAGAAGAAATTATGCTATCATTAATAAGGATCTAAGTTTAAATTTTGAATCACTACGCTCAGCTCTGCCAGAAACCCATATATAATACTATTCAAGTGGGTGGGGGACAAGCACTAACCTATGGCATAATAAATTCAATAAAATTGGAGTCTAAAATGCACATGTGGATTGATTAGAGACAACGAGAAACAACATATCCTGGAAGAGTGGTTACTGAAATGTTGCATCTACGATTGATCATGGTGGGAACCATTTTAACATTGATGGTGTCTTATAGAATCATAGAATGCTACATTTACGAAATTTGAGGAGTCTTCTATTGCCATATCATCACAAAAACTTACATGATGCAACATATTGAATGCATATTTCTTGCCTAAACTTGGAGTACCTTGGTAAACTTTTAGCATAACATGGATAAAGTACTGAATGGAAGAGATAATAAAGGATATCCAACAAGCCAAATAATAGGTTGAAGACATGCATGATGAACTCCATAATTATAATGTATGCAATTATAGGAAGGAATCACTTAATTTCTTAAGTAGAGTGGTCTTAGGGTGGTGCTAAAGAATATTGACACTATGAGGATATAAAGGTGATTAAACATACACAATCAATTACATATAAGAGATGGCAATGTCTGCATGTAATCCTGGGAATGCCTCATAGCCAAGAGCATTCTTGCTCATGGTAGGAATGTACATTGATAATTTTCCAATGTACACAATAAAATAGATAAATTATTCAGTTGTTTCTTAGTCTAGTTTGCTAAGGATAATAAATATGTCCTAACTCAGAAGAATTGTGCCACAACTATTAATGGGAACTACATGGGAAGCTACTTACTACCGGGTATGACCAACTTCCACATAAAAGTTCAAATGTCATCAACGGTTTAGGAAAATGCAATCACAAATGCTCCAGGTTCTCACCTCATCATTCTTGTTACTCTGGGGAGGGCATGTAATAATAGTTTTCAGAGTTTACTCAGATGAATGCAATTAGCTGTACAAAACAATTACAAGTCATAAGTCAACAACTTAGTAGAATAACTAAAACAAGTCTTACATCAGCATTACAAATAATAATTAATAAAAGCACATACTCCAAGGGAAAAAATATCTAAGTCGACATGCATACCAAGAAAAGTTGTATACATCAAATCCTTATATGGGATAGAAACTGCCTCAAACATACGACAAACAACATCAGCACTCCAAAGCTAGACTTGAAAAACTAGATCAACTGTCCTATCATCTCCGACTTTGCTAGAAAATGAAACTCCTTGAATCATCACATAGTCATCAATGAAAAAAACACAATACTTCCATTATGAAACACTCCCTAAAAGAACATGAACAAATGGTTGAGAATGTCATAAGTACCACCCAATTCATGTTCATATACTTGAATCACAACAAGATAGATAGGTCCCAAATCCTAGGCTTATTAGTCAATTGAGTCACACATCACCCTCGTAGCATTAGGAATGATTGCCCACAACTTCATCTTCAACATGCAAAATAACAACACACCATAAGAATATGCCAATTCGTCAAAGAGAGATAAATCATGTTTAGTGATTTCAAATTGCATGGAGGATTGAGGCACAATAAACTCTGCAATATGATCAGACAGATGGAAAATCAATAAGACATGATACATCTAAGATGCAAACAAACTTCATCAAACCCAAAAAGTCTAGATTTTCTTTTCTCGTATAATAATAATAAAGAAAATTTGTCAGGTGACCTTGTAGATAAACTTCCCAGTTTGAACTACTTCAATAATACCCAAATGATGATAAGAGAAATGTCATGGAACGGAGCACGATAAAAGAACACACCTTGTTGTTAGGTTTTCAACATAGTTGATGATCATCTTCAGCTTGGTTTTGTGTTTACAATCTAGCCTGCTACTCATCTCAACAACCATGGTATCGACAATCTCCCTGATCTTGACACTGGAGGTTGCACATTGCTCTTTGAGCTCCCTAAGCAAGGAAGCCACCACTGTCAGTCTCCCAGCCACCGATCTTTCTGGAATCGCCTAACGTTGTCCGAGTAGAGCTACATCGAGCACGTTCACCACTGTTCCACATACCACTATACAACCAACATTGCCTTGGAATCCATTAGTGGGTGATATATACTAATATTGGACAATCTCTCTGCACTTCTCTCTTATATAAAGAAAATGTATGGAAAGGGGAAGATAAAAACAGAGAAGATGCTGCTCTACATTGCTTTACTCTCAGTCTAGTCAATGGATTGTAGTTTGTTGGGGCAGAATTCTACACATTAAGCGGAAATGGAACTGATGAAAATTTATTGGATTACAGTAATCGAGAAAGAAATCACTACCTTAATAGCGTCAAGGCTTAATTCTCCATAGAGAGAAGACCCTAATATAACGAAAAAGGGGAACATGAAAAGCTCTACATACTGAACGTGCTAGTTAGAGAAAAGAGAAGGAAAAATATCTAGACCATGTGGCAGAAGCTTCTTCACACAGAACACTAGGGCTCTGCAAAACAAGATCCAACTAAAATAAGTTGTATATCTTGAAAATGAGTATCAACACGCTTCTCTAATAGACAAACCAACAAATCTTCAACTATTTCAAACCAAGGGACATCAAAATGATAGAAGAGCAAAAGCGACAACATTCCCAAGATATCTTCCTCTAATTCTAAGAAACACAATGACACTTCATACTAGACCAACAAATAGAATTACCTCAACTTGAGCCAACCCAAGCTGCTACATTAACTAGGCTTGAAACTTTAGCAAAGGCTACTTATCTTGTGACCTGAAAGCAATTCAACATCGGTATAGATTTCCAGCCATCCTTTTGGCGAGGAAGACTATAAATGGAAATTTACATAATTAGATCATTTTGTAAGAATTTAAATGATATTGCCTAGTATCTTGGACATGTTCTTTCATAATTAGCCCAACACTTGATGAACAAGAAAGGTTCAAGCAAGGTTCTTGTACTGCTCTGTTCTTGGCCTCTAGTCATACTTTGTATCAACTAAGCAAAATATAAACATTCCATAATCTCTTGAGTACCTAAACAAGACAAAAGCTATTGTTTTCACATTTCTGAACCACAAAATCTTGATTCATAAGAAACTCCTGATGAAGAGTTAAAGCAGAAAATGTTTTATGGAGGTGCCCTAGGGGCCTAAGATGAATCTTAAACACAGTTGAAGCAAATGACGTGACTGATTAAAAAGATGACGTTCAGTCTATACATGCATGATTAAGAAAATATGATCTAGTTGATTAGGAGCAATGCCAGTCAGGAAGTTGCAGTTCAACATCCATGTTCTAGTTGATTCTACCTCATGTTCATTTGCTATCTCAAATAGATGTGGCCTACAAACTACAACCACCACTAGCAGTCCTCTGGGGAAAGCAGTTGTGATTTATTTGAATAATGCATATAGTTAATATGAACGACTGACCTCAAGCACAACTTAAGCTGTCTAAGAATCAAGTGGTCAGAATCAAGTGTTTACAACCTTCTTTCCACCCTACTCCCCCTCCTCACCTTGTCCTCGGTCTAATACTCTACACGCAAAATCAAACTATAGCAGCTGTCATCACAAACATCCTCTTTGTAGCACCGTTCCTCTTCTACAAGTGGAAAGACAAAGAGATGAAGCTAAAACCACTCAGCTGTTCAACAGTTCAAGTTGAATGAGCCAGAAACTGCAGCAAATTAAAAGATTTTACTCACCAGTGGAAGAATGGCTGCCCTGTGTTGATTTTGCACCACTTCTCTCTGCAGTAATGGAGGTTGTGCCTGTACTGGTGTCGGAAGTCAATCTGCAATAAGGTGAACATCAGTAAACTAGGCATCAAGAATAAGCAAAAGAGCATATCAGTTTTACAAGAGGGAAAAAAGTTCATACATATATGGATCATACACAACAGTTTCTTATCATCTCTTAAGATACTTTTAGTATTTTGCAACAGTAAAATTTGAGTCTATATTCCACGACAAAGCAAAAGAAAAATTTATCTGGTGGTGAGGATTCATCGTCAAGGTAGACTTAAATGACACCAGCCATTTCCGTATTTATCTTCAATAGGTCCATTCTGATCAATATCTCATCAGTAACTAACATTGTGCTAAATTTGTAAACAAACATCCAAATCTTCATATAAACAGCTTCAAATAGAAACTCAATCTGACTTCTTTATATCATATAGAATCGGAAGACGGTGGCTCTCTCTCTAGCGAGAGCGCTCTGACTTCTCTCTAGCTCCGCCGATCGCTCTCCACCTTCGTTTCTCCCCCTAGGGGGAGGAGCTCCACCCCGCACATTCCCTCTTCCCCCCGACTGCCCTCACGGCAGCTGGGTTTTCCCCGGTGTGCCTGCGGATCTCAGCGATCCGTCGCTGCTCGAGCTAGGTGACGATCCTGAGGTGCTGCTGTTCGGTTCCGGTGCTGTCCCCGTCACCTGTAGGCGCGTGGGTCCAGCAGGCGGAGCTCGAGGCGGTTCGTTCTTCCTCGCCGCGCTTCCAGTGGGGTGGTCTGCGCCGTTTCCTAAAACCCACCCCAAAAAACCGAGTAGGAATCGACCCGCCTCTGGCGCGATAGTCTTCCTGTGATCTCGGCGGGGGCTGGGGTTTTCTGGGGCGCGGCCATGGCGGTTGGGGGCAGTCCTTCGGCTGCTTCCGGTGCTGAGGCCACGATCGTTCCGCCCCTTGGTGAAGGGGGTAAGGCGCGCGAAGATGTCACCGTTGCCCGCGACTGGGCCAAAATGGTGGAGGGGCCAACCCCGCGGATCAGGGGCGCTGTGGTGGCTGACCCGAAGAAGCCTTTCTTCCGGGAAGGTGATGATAGGACCTGGACGCGGTTCACAGGCCGGATTATGGAGGAGATGGACGACTACCATCGGCACTCTGCCATTGTTCAAGTGGTTGGCAAGAAAGCATCGATCTTCCAGATTAGAGGTTGGATGCTTAGGACCTGGAAGCCCAGAGGAGAGCTGGAGGTCTTTACCTTGGTAAATGGCCTTATCCTCGCCAGGTTTGCGAATGAAAGGGATATAGGTGTGGCTCTGTCAACCGGACCCTGGTTCTTCGACGACTAGCTGGTCTTGGTTCTTCGTTGGACGCCTGAGGCTGATATCAGGAGGGCGGCGCTGAAGACGACACCTGTTTGGGTCTCCCTCCCGACGTGGGCAAGCATTGGTCTGCTCGGGCCATTACAGTCATTGCTCATGCCATCGGAGAACCAAGAGCGATTGATCGCAGGCCGGACGGTAGTATGCTGGGCTGCGCCAGGTTCTGTGTTGATATTGCTGCTGATAAAACGCCGCCGCCGCTGGTCATGGTTGAACTAGCAGACGGAGGTGAATGGGAGGTAAAAGTCAGGTATGAGGCTTTACCTGATAGGTGCGACAAATGCAGTGTGTTTGGTCACAGTGATGACGAGTGCTCGGGGGTTAGAAGCGAGGTTGCGCTGGCTTCTCCTCCGATTGTGGCTGGGAAATTCCACCGGACGCGTAGAACGCTGACTAGGAACAAGTCGCGTCCGCTGCCGAGGGTGAGGACAGTTATCCCTTCTGAGAAAACGGCTACCCCTAACCTTGAGGTCACTGAGGCAGTTGTGATTGAGGAAGGTGAGGTGGCTCGAACCACCAATGATGTCGAAATACCTGCCGTTGACAGTGTGGAGGCAGATGAGTTTACTGAAGTCACGAAGAATAAAAGCAGAAGCTCAAGAGTGGTTGAGGTGGTTGATTTTAATACACAAGAAGAGGATGGCCTGACAGTGAACCAGTTCGACGTCTTAAATGATGTGGATGAGGATTTGTCAGAAGAGTTCAGCAGTGGAAGGAGAAGTAGAAGCCCGAAACAAACCAGAAGCTCGGCTGCTGCAAGAGGTAAGGGGAAGGCCAAACCCGGGGGGGGGGGGGGGGGAGGCCACAAACAAATTTCTTAAATGTCAATACTCGCATGGAATGTGCAAGGGGCATCTCTGCCCAGGACACAAAGGAGATTCAGAAATATTATTAATGAGATGAAAGCTGAGTTCATTTTTCTTTTTGAGACAAGGATCAAAAGATGTAATAGGGAGAGGACTTCGACTCTGTTTCCCCCTGGATGGGGGTACATGTCTAACCATGATCAGGTTGAAGGAGGTAGAATCGTTGTGGGATGGAAGAATGATATCTGGCAGGTTGAACCTATCAAGATATCTGATCAAATGGTCACAGTTAGCTGCTTTAACCAAGGAGGTTTCTCCGCTATAATTTCTGGCATTTATGGCGAAACTCTTGAACGAGATAGAGACAACCTATGGGAGAGTATGGTGCTAACTGATCAGCCTGAGATCCCTTGGTTAGTTCTTGGGGATTTCAATAATACAAGAAGAACTAGGGAGAAGTTTGGGGGCAGGAAGGTCCCAGACAGAATCTTGGAGAGCTTCAATTTAGCCATTGAACAAGCAGGCCTTATTGAGTTGAACAATATAGGCGGCAGAGTGACGTGGAACAACAACCAAAAATGCAAGAGAAGGATTGCGAGTATGATTGACAGATGCATGATGAATGAAGCCTGGCTGGACTTGTTTCCGCATGCTGTTACTGAAATGGGGAATCATTATTTTAGTGATCACTCATGGATGCATGTTAATCTCACTAAACAACCTCATACAATTAAACCATTCAGATCCCTTAACTTTTGGTGTGAATGGGAGGGTTTCAATGAAGTGGTGAGAACAACATGGGAGGATCCTGGCACGGGCAACCCTTTGTTTGTGGTGTTGAAGAAACTTCAAAGAACAAAAAGTTTTCTAAAGGGATGGGCAAAAGAAAAAGTGAATATTGCTAACCTCCTGATAAAAGCCAAGATAGATTTCTATGATGCCTCCTCTGAACTGAGACATAAACCGCTTGATGAGCAAGCCATTCGGAATGAAGAAGTAACTAGCAAAAGATTAAAGCAGCTTGACAAGGCACAAGAGATGTATCTTTGGCAGAGGAGCCGGATGAGGTGGATTGAGGACGGTGATAGAAACACAAAAGTTTACCATACGACAGTAAAGAAGAAAGAAATGAAAGACATGATACATGAGCTTATTGATGAAGATGGTCAAAGCTGTGAAGGCAGGGAACAGGTGGCTGAAAGGGTTGTTACCTTCTTTACTAACCTGTACAACAGTGATCATGATACCGATAGTGCGGACATCGTAGAGGTTGGCCACAGATTGAATAACACCATGAATGAGTCTTTATGCAGAGAGGCGACTGACGAAGAAATCAAAACAACAGTGTTCTCTATACACCCATCCAAAGCCCCTGGACCGGATGGGTTTAACAGCATGTTCTTCCAAAAGATGTGGCAGGCCATTAAAGATGATGTCAGTGCTGCTGTTAAATGGTTTATCAACGGAGGTAATATGGTGAGGGCGGTCAACCATAGTTTCATTAAACTCATTCCTAAGACTAAGCATGCTAGAGGCATTAATGATTACAGACCTATTGCTTGTTGCTCTGTCCTGTACAAAATAATTTCTAAACTGCTGGCTGCTCGACTTAAGCTTATTCTACCTAACATCATATCAGAGGAGCAAGGAGCCTTTATTAAAGGGCGTAATATAGGGGATTGTTCCCTTCTGGCTGATGAGTTCCTCTAAGAATTCAATGTCTCCAGTTCCAGTGCCAAAGCATGTATTAAGGTGGATTTAAGCAAAGCGTACGATCATGTACAGTGGAATAGTCTGTGGATAATTATGAGGAAGATGGGGTTTGATTCGAAATGGATTGAACTGATGATGCAGTGTGTACAGATGACATCCTTCTCCATTCTTGTTAATGGTACTCCTGAGGGTCTGTTCAGGGCCTCTAATGGCCTTCGTCAGGGGGATCCGCTGTCCCCGTTACTCTTCACCATTGTGATGGAGGGTCTCACGTGCCTCATTAACAAAGCTGAAGATGAGGGTAAAATCCGACCTTATAAGATCCGGGGCACCAAAGTGAAGCACACATCATTTTTGCTGATGGTGTGCTCCTTTTTTCTGTCGGCAATGCGAGAAGACTTAGAGAGTTCAAGCTGGTCCTAACCCACTTTGGTAAGATCACAGGGTTATACGTGAGCACGATTAAATCAAAAAATTTTCTGTCTAGTTCTTGTGATCATAGAAGGGGTCGGCTTAAAATCGCTGCTGGTATGGGAAGAGGTAGGTTCCCTACGAGGTACCTTGGTGTACCTATTGCTAGTGGTAGAGGCTTTGCTAAAGATTACACAAATTGCCTTGATAGAATCAGAAGTAAAATAGATGGCTGGGTGGGGCTGAAGTTATCCATGGCTGGCCGGATCGTTCTGGTCAGATCGGTGATACAAAGTATGGTGTGCTTCTGGTCCAGGATGTGTGAGCTTCCACTTGGTACACTGCAGGGTATCAAAGCCTTAACTGCGAACTTTATTTGGCAGGGTAAAGCTCATGGTGTGGCTTGAGATACGATTGCTAAGCCTTTTGCTGAAGGGGAGCTGCATCTGAAGGATCCCGTACAGATTATGAATGAGAGCCGTGATAAAAGACTTAACATTTTTTTGTCTGGACAGCCTTCTGTTTGGAGGATCTGGATGCAGCTGCGTTATGGCGTTCTGCCGGTACAGATGGAGGGTAAAAAGAGTTCTAAATGTTGGAGGGCCCTCTGCAGATCGTTTGATGATAACCGCTCTTTGTACTCTGTTGACCAGTTTGATATCTGGCACCGCAACAACCAGACACCACTGGTCAACAGGAGTATAAGTGTTTTGGCACCTTGGGCTGATCTGTTCTGGGGGGTGCGCACTGTCCCAAATGGTGCACTCTTGCTTACAGAGCTGTTAAAAATAAGCTTCCGACTAAAGATAGAATGGCCGGGTGAGGTATCCCTCTTAACCCGATGTGCGTCCTCTGTGGGAGGGTGAATGAATCCATGTCTCACCTCTTTTTTGACTGCATGTTCTCTAAAACTATATGGAGCATCATATGCTTGAGGAATGGCTGGCAGAGTGGTGCCCCCCCTTCGCTAGGGGATTGTGTTGACTAGCTCAATAGCAGTCTTATTGGCTGCAAACTTATTAAACAGTTTGCTGGCCTGTGTCTTACGGGTGCTAGCTTTTATGTGTGGAAGGAAAGAAATGCCAGGTTGCATGGTAAAGTGCCGAAGACTGAGAATCAGTTACTGTTGGAGCTGGGTCAGATTATTGGTGCTCATCTACTTACCAAGAAAAAGGAAATTTTTTGTAGTTTAAATGCTTATACGAGAACCTATTGGGGCTTTTGTATGTAACCCAATAGTGTGTTTTGCGGTTGGGTTTAGCCCGTAACTGCTGCTCTATACAGAATAGCTCTGCTATACTCGCTTTTGGCAATATATTTACCTATTTCCAAAAAAAAAAAAACTCAATCTGAAAAAGTGTCGTCAAAAATTCAAGATGGGGGGAATGCAGATCTAAGAGCCATAAGACAATCTAATCATAGGATGAAAAAAATCATTTTATCTAAGATCAAAAGAACTCATATTGCGGCAAAACCCAGGTTAAGGACATCTAAGAGCTTGAAGCATCAAGCCAAACTCTTGTCACCAGAGATGTGTGCAATTAACGGAAACTTTCAAAACATATCTTAAGCAGAAACTCATCCAAGTCACATGAGTAATGAATTTGTTGTAGATTAACTAATAATAAGAATAATGCTTCACAGTTGTTGTTGATTACTCGAGCCTTTTTTGGCTTCATGATCACCAATCAAAAATGACTTGAACATGTTGGTGGTCCGAGCATCAGGTTGGGAGATGGGCAGATTCATATCAATGCTCTGGCCTGATATAAATTGGATTTTTATACCTGCAAAGTCAACATCATAAAAATCTATCCTCTCGTATGCACCTGGTTTGAAATTGGTAATGATTCATTTCCATTGCATCAAATTGCTTGCTTGTCATATGTTGTGTATATATTTTTATGTTAGGAGATGATCACGTTTGAAATGTACTACCAACTAAAAATGCAAATAAAGTCATATACTGACTTTTAATCTTTGGATTCATACTAATTCAAGTCTAGAAAACATAACCATAAAAGGATTCCACATGATAATATCCTATATTAATGCTATCTCGGTATGCATTGACATGGTATGATAGATTGCAAATGATAATATATTAATGCTGTCTCAATAAGCAATAGTTTACTGATTTAGCACATTACTGAACTGCAAACAGACGAAAAAACAAGATGCTTCATGATTTATTTTTTGTTCACTAAAGAAATTTGGCCCATTCTTGCATTTAACTTCATAATTTTCATTTGCAGAGAATGGCAGTGAGCTTCCTTCATTTGCATGGCTTCACAATGAAGAATGACAGGAGCAATATTTAAATTTAATTTCCTGGCCAATAAGGTTAGAAGCTTTTAATGTTTTCATGTCTCAGAGCAGGAAGTACTTTCACCTTGACATGAATAGAGAATTCCACATATCTCTTTTCTTGTTA
This sequence comes from Alisma plantago-aquatica, assembly GCA_963693085.1. Taxonomy (NCBI): domain Eukaryota; kingdom Viridiplantae; phylum Streptophyta; class Magnoliopsida; order Alismatales; family Alismataceae; genus Alisma; species Alisma plantago-aquatica. The sequence continues at coordinate 576,673,886 of OY856409.1, read as the reverse complement.
TCTAACAGTATACATAAGAATAAACATAAGACGATCTCTGTACAGGTCATGGCAGTGAAAAAAAGAACTGTGGTCAGACTTTTGTAGCCGCATAGAAGATATACAGGGACAATTAGTTTTTTAAAATTCTTTTTTTTATGTTATTCATATCTGGGACTTACAGTAAAAGTCACGTGTTTTGTCTTTCTTCTCATGCATACATGAGCTAAATGTGACCATAATGGTTTGCCGCAACACATTTAACAAGTTGCTATCTTCATTTCTACTAAGTATGGGTAACAGCTTCCCTGTCCTGATTGATAAATATCTTCATATCTGGGACTTACAGTAAAAGTCACGTGTTTTGTCTTTCTTCTCATGCATACATGAGCTAAATGTGACCATAATGGTTTGCCGCAACACATTTAACAAGTTGCTATCTTCATTTCTACTAAGTATGGGTAACAGCTTCCCTGTCCTGATTGATAAATAGCTCCATCCATTCTTCACATACCCAATAAATGTGCGTAACTAAGGAGCTCTTCGAGCCAAATTGCTTGCTCTATAGTCGGATGTTCCTCAACCTTCTACTAACATATGTATCTGACTAGGTGTTTGTATGCAGATGCACATGAATGCACAACCTCAAATTGGACTTTTCATTATACTAGTGACATGTAATTTATGGGTTTTCTTATACTGATAACATGTATTTTATGGTCAGTTAAGGACAGAAGATATTTCAGAGGTTACAGAAAATTTCTAATAAAAAAATCCATAAGCATTGAACACACAAGTCAATGAATACATAACAAAAAATAGAAAACCTTGAGACGAAAAGAAATGAGATATTGATGTTCATACTAATTAACATGTGAATAAGATTCCCACCATCCATACTCAAAGTAAGAGTTGACAGATAACAAGTTCAGCCTCCTCCCTCCTCTATTTCATGTGATTTTGTGATTTCAAATAGATCTATGAATGCCAATCTCTTTTATGTACACTTTAGAGATGCCCTTAGCGAGATCCATTGTAGTTCATGTGACTCTAAACAAGTTTCCCAACGCAAATGGTTGGCATGAGAGATATCTTAGTCAACCATGCTTTGAGTAGTGGGAAGAAGGGCTAGAGAACTAACTCGACGGACATAACATAAGGGAAAACAATAAGAAATTATATAAAGCTACTCTTCTTAAGTCAATTTAGTTCTAAATTCATACAGTAGATTCAAGTTTCTTATATCATCTTGCATAGTTCATGTGTTGTCTATAAACATCATTGTTTGAGGGCAAAAGTTAGGCCTGGAGATGCAAAAGGCATACCTCCAGGATACAAATAAATTATACAATGATCAGAAACAAGAAAAATTGAACATGATCACTTGATCAGAAAAAATAAACAAAGATAACAAAGGGTTAAGATTACAACCTCAACAACATATGATAATCAATGACGTGATGGCAACAACTCTTCCACGATGAGTGCTTGAATGAATGCATCAATAGCTTGATAGTTTCATACATATATCCTATTCAGGTCCATGTATAAGCATCCTTTGTTAAAACCCAATATATTAAGTGGCAACCTATAGTTAAAATGAAGGGAAACAAGTAGAATGTGAATTTCATCTTTGACCAACTAATACAATATCACAAATTTGTCTACCACTTGTGGGCACATTCCAGAAGCTAACATCTTTTAAATTTTATATCTTTATACTTGTACTAGGATATATTGCAACACTAATAGAAATTTATGTGATTTATGGAGTTTTGATATTATCAGTCTGGGTATTAAAGGATATATAAGAATACTTTAACATTCCCACCCTAGCAATCCTCAAATAGGATGGGCTTAAAATTAAGAATGGTGCATGAATATAGTGAAACCATTTCTAAGCCTTAACTTAATTTTGATGATCTTGCTTCCAAGGAGTTCCTTGGTTTGTAAACTCCTTTTGGGTCTCTTGCCATACTTGTTTTACATATGATGGCCTAGAGGAAGTTGTTGAAGCCTGGATTCTGAGAAACTTGGAAGATATGCATCTATTTTGGTCATCTACTTCGACCTGTTTACCTCTCCTTTACCTCCCCGTTACACAGCCTGCAAAGGAAATGTTTCCTACATTCTGTGTACAGTTTTAACTCCATGTGTATAGATTCCTAGATTCTTATTTATTGCTCCTCTTGTATCCTCTATAATTGTATATGAACCGTCATGATCTTTTGGTGTGTTGTTTGACCAGCCTAGTACAATAATAAAGACTGTAACCTTGAATGTCCAAAACGAAGATGGGAACACACTAAAAAGGTTTCATCATTCCTAGAAGGATCAGGGCAACAATTCAAGGGTGAAGGAGTTTTCTTATCTCCATCCCTGGAGGATATTACCCCAGTAAATACAAATACATATGTATTTATGTACAATACTAGTAAACACAAACGTGCCATGCACATGCATGCTTGAATTAGTTGGGTATATATTAAATGAAATTTATTCATGTTTAAACTCATTATAAACATTAAGATAATAATAACTTCTTAGTATTTTTTTATTTTTACTATTTAATTAAATAAACACAAATGTAATCTAAAACCGTATTGTATTTTCTAATTAAACATAAGAGAAATTTAGAACTTGCTAGAACTGCAATTCCAAACTATGTTGATATTAAGTTTTCTAAGAAAACAATTATCAAAATGAACAAGTGGGATTATTTTCAAAATAAATTTTAAATCTTATGAAAATATTTATGTTATTTGAAATTCTATATGGAATATGTATGTAGTGACTATTATAGAACTTGACCCCTCTATGATGGAAGCTCAGTCATTTGTAGATGAACCTACATTATTTTTAAAGTTCTAATCAATGAAAATGTAACTGTTATTGAACTATTGTGTTTTCTATGAAGTGACTGCATGACGCGTGGTTGGACGTATTTTCTTATGTAGAACGTTGAATGTTTTAAATCTTTAATTTTTTAAACTTTGTACTTTAAAGAAAATGATACTGAGCTAATCCTTGAAACTGTTGTGAAACAATGCAGCTCCAATTCCTAATACAATATTATTTGTAGTTTCAAAATTAACACATCAACGTGTAGGATAAACCATTGGAATACTTAAACATTTTTTCATCTTTTCACATAGAAAATTTAATATGGTTGGTTCAAAATGTGAAAAAATAAATCAGACAAAGAATGGTATGAAACTGCTGGTTTAAGTTACAAAATAATAGTGTAGACCCTATAACAACAAAAATTTTGATATGAAATAAAGATTTTTTAAAATTAAGGTCATACAAATAAACCAATGCTTTTGTATTTTAGATTTATAAGGCTAGACTATGATAAGATTGATTAACATAAAAGATATCAGATTCTCTTTAGGGAGAAAAAATTAATCTCTGAGTAAAAAACACATAATTACAATGATGTCAGACATCTCTTCACATATAACCTCCCATCAGACAGAATACGAAGAGACCAAAGGTGCAAACCTTGTGCCTTTCTTTTTATAAAATTCTTGTTTTTTGTAGTCACTGATCTTCAAAGTCACATCTTTTATAGGAAAATTTGTATTGTTCACATGTGCCTTATTCAAAATAGGGGTCTAAGTAGTGTTAACAACTTGTGGTTCAAGAAAATAGATATAACCATCATGATAAAAGGAGCATTAGTTGCTTCTAAAAAAGAACTTTAACATCACATAAATGAAACACTCACTTGTAGACATTGTAAAAGAATAACATTGAATGGCTAGTGAAGGAAAGGTTGTCCCATACCACCACCCTAATGCAGAATAATTCATGACCAGGTTTAGAGATGTAAGGATGCACTTCTCTAACAAGCTTCTACCATCACGTCATTGTAGAGAACTGAAGTTGTAGTTGTTCTTGTTCCACAAATTTTTGTTGGCCTTGTTCTCTTATTTCACCAAGTGATGGTCATCATGAATATTTTGTCTCGTCTCAATTACTTCTCTTTAGAGACCACACAAGCCGCCTCAGATGGTATTAACATGTGCAACACAGACCGACTAATGCACCTATACGAAGCAATACTATTGAGACAAATATAATTAATAGAAGAAGAGGATGCCCTAAATTAACATGGGAAGAGCTTATGAAAAGAGATTTTGAGTCTCTACATCTCAACCAGAATATGACCCATGATAGAGCTGAATGGAAAAGAAGGATCCATGTAGCCGACCCCAACATAGTTGGGATTTAGGCTTATTTATGATGATGATGAGAGACCACACAAGTAGGCAAATAGAAATTATTGAATACACTTCAAAGCCTAGTGAGTTGTTCACTTTTGCCATTATTTATTCTATATATCAAAGAAATAATATCAAATCATTTATACAATTTATCTCTATCATAAATGACGGGTGTGTGCGTGTGTTGGACAACTTAATTGGCATCCAAAAGTAGAGGAAAAATTAATAAATAAAGGAAAATAAAAATATTAGGAACACATACAGTTTTGAGACAGTGGAGTAGTAGTTAATGATGGAAAGAAAGAGGCAATTTTGGGAGGAGATTTCTGTGAGTTTTGTATATGGTTGAATGTTTGAAACCACAACCAATACCAAATTTACTTTAACATTGTAGAAAAAAGCAATCGTTATAAAGAGTCATGGAGAGATTTGAGGGTGATTTGAAATCGAAAGATATGAAGGAGTCGGGATATGAAGAGAATGGGTAGGGTTTGAATATGAAAAGTCTTACAAAATTAAAGGAGGTTGATCCATTTTAAAAAAAATAAGATAAAAGTAAATGAAAGGATAGCTTGAAAGAGTAGTTAATGATGGCAAGAGAGAGGTCGTTTTGAGATGAGAATTTGTCAATTTTGAGTACTATTGAAACCATACATCTTTTACTTTAATGTGATAGAAAAAAAGCCACCATTATAAAGAGTCATAAACATAGCCATGGACAGATTGAAGGGTGATTTGAAATCGAAAGATATAGAGGAGATGTGGATATGGAGAGAACGGGTAGTTGTTGGGGCTTGAATATGAAATAGCCATACAAAATTATAGGTGTTTGTCTGAGTTTTATTGGAAAATATGAGGAAAGTAAACCGTAGAAGGCAAATGAAAATTGAAATGAAGCAAAAGAGAGGGGGTTTGATAGGGTTGTCAATGGGGAGGGTATGGGGAGGATAAGGTCTTACCCTTATCCTTATCCACCAAGTCTGGCGGGTAAGGGTATGGGTAATTCCCCACTCCACCAATATCCTTACCCTCCCCTTACCCTTACCCTCTTACCCACAGGGTAAATGGGGAGGGTAAGAGTGAAGTGGGGAATTTATATTTCATATTCAAATTTGTGGTAATATTAACAATAATGGTCTAGCTAGTACATTTATTTATTTGAGTGAAATATCAAGATGTTCCATAATGGATTTTAAATATCCAAAATGTTTCTAAGTAAAATTCTACAAGTGGTGTATTGAATGCATGTATAAATGGTAGTACCCTAACATTGGTGTGTGAAAAAATAAATTATTCCTAGTAGATTAAAACTTCTACGTTAAAATTATATTAAAGGACAATATGTCATAGATAGTTATTCTTAGAAACATGCATATCTTATACCCTCTAAAATGTTGTAGCGTCAAAAAAATAAAGCACAAATAAAATAGATAACACTACCTCACATATGTATTAAATGATACATTAAAGATTAAATCTTGTTATTATATACATGTTTGCCTTACACCAAAAATTATTTAATGGAACATAGACTACATATATACATTTGTCTTGCACCTCCAAAATTGTGTTGCATACACAACCAAGTTAACTATATAAGAAGTAGAAAAGAATATCATGTATTATTTCAAATGATGACCCCATAAAATTAAATATTACATAGATTCAAACAACATATGACCATACATTCAATATATTATACATAAATATTGGTGGGTAGCGGGTTAGAGGGTATGGGTAATGGCTTACCCTTACCCTTACCCACTAAGGTAGCGGGTTAGAGGGTAGCAGGTAGGCGGGTAAAGGGTAATAAAATCCTTTACCCTTACCCTTCCCCTACAGGGTATGGGTAAAGGGTAAACAGGTTTACCCTTACCCATTGACAGCCCTAGGATTTGAAAGAAAATGGAACTATAATTCAAAAAAGTGTGCTTATAAGAAAGAGAAGACAGAAACGAAATGTATAGCATTTTAGAGTAGAAAGATAAATAAATTAATAAAATTAAACTTGAAAGAATAGAGAAAAAAAATCGAAGGAAAGGGAGTTAATGATAGCCAGATATTTTCAAATGTCGGAATTTTTTGGTACTTTTCTTGATAAAATACTAAATGACATTGTTGTGATTACTTGAACAAATTAAATTCTTGATAGAGAAAGTGAAGTTACCATTCATTAAATGCTCAAACAAAACATGCTTCCTTTAAATAGATATGAGAAATGATTGAATGCTCACCAAGCGTGTGTAAGGTAAAGAGAGAACAAAAATGCAAAATATGAATGAAGAAATGACATAAAATTACAGACGAATTGTTGTTACTGAGTCAAAGATGAAACGAAGGAAAAGTATGTTATAGTGAATAAAATCACTATCTAGAAACCATACACCATTTCTTTAAATATGTTATCATTATGCAAATATCTCAACCCACTTTGGGTTACCATGAATGTCACACATGAATGCCCTTCCAACAATTCACCTAATCAACTCCGAAAACACACCTACATAATACTTTAACTTTTTTTAGTGAGAAGAGACGTTAATTTTGCTATCCTTCCAATGAGGAGCTCAAATGACGGTAAGAGTGATAAATAAATTGTGCTACAGATGGCTCCAACTGTGATTCCCCAAAGAAAACATATTGTTTGACCACACTCACTACACTCGTTGGATTACATAACTCTTTTATCCAACCAACCAACACCCACACTACACTCGTTGAGTCACATAACTCTTTTATCCAACCAACACAATAATGTAACTTGGAATATAAACAACAGACGTGCAATACAATATTTTATCTTAATAATACACATCGTCATCATTATCAAGCACAAACGAAAATTGAAAATAGACTTTAGAAATAGGAGGCCAGATTTACTGGCCCCGTTTTTAAGAGGACTACGATGCTTCTCTTGTAATCAACTTACACGCGGGTCTGCAGTTTAAATCAGTAGGTTGTGATTATATAAGGAGGCCACACGGCACCATCTTTGGTAAGGAGCATCCTATTCATGTTTTAAGGAGGAGCAGCAAATCCTGGGGGCAGAAATAGACGTACACGGGATGACACCTTTCATCATTCTTCATATCTTAGCTTGTTATTTTGACATTGATAGTCGTACTTGTGCTTTATCTTTGTTTCTTTTTGAACTCTTTCAAACTTTTTCACTTCCTTTTCTGCTAGTATTTTAGATTTGTTAGTAAAGTGTAGACCACATGGTGGTGAGTGTTGGTTTCAATAATCTATAGAGAGAAGGCATGAGAAAGTTAAAGTATACAAAGAACATTATACACATGTAATTGGTCAACGGTAATGACCATTAATTCCATCATTAAACTTTCCTTATTAGAAAAATATACTGAAAAAAAAGAGCTATACATGAAGGCATGGCTGGTACTCATTGTGTCAACTTGACAACAAAAGGAGAACCTAATTCCCATATGTAATGCCAGCTTGAGTAAGATTCGATGGTGTCCGGTGATAATGTCAGTTTATCAACGTAAACTGTTGAGTACTGACAGAGGGTAGAGGAGAAAAGGTGAGAGGTGGGAAAATGATATGTGAATGGAAGTAAAAATATAGAAGCATTGTTAACGTGGTGTGATGCAATCCATGACAACTTCGCTTGATCCAGCCTCCATTTACATGAGCACAAAAATACAAAGATTAACAAGCGTCGAGGAGGATAAATTGAAGGAATAAGTAGGGGGCACTAAAGAAAAATAGAATGAGATGGTTATTTGTATGCACAATTCACGGTTTTTTCCTGGTGGCAACTAGCCTCTGTTGATATTGGGTAGGCCGTTTGTTAGTGGGTATTGCATTGGACGAAAATAATTACAATATATATCGAACCCGTCAAAAAAGGAAAGACAATAGAGGAGTCAGTCAACAAGAGGTTACAATAGAGAGGAAGTTTGAGAGAGAAATGTGGATAACATGGGTGTGGGTAGTTTTTTTCACGGAAAAATGGTGGTTATTTGTGAGTAGTATGTTTGGGAAGAATTTTTGTGGGCATGGTCAAGGAGAGCCTTATAAGGAAAGGGTGGCCCGAGAACGGTGTTGGGGATTGAATGTTTTAAGGGGAAAAAAGTAAAAGAAATGTTTGAAATTAGGAGAGAATAGAGAGAATTAAGGAGAGTGTAGAATTTTGAATATGCAACAATGTGATTGGTCAGTGACACTATGGTAATTAGCTTTAGTTATTCACTCTTTTTATAGTAGTATAGATATAAAGCATGTAGTTTTCATAACATACCTTGTTTTTTCACTTAAACTCAAGAAATTTTGAAACAATCATCACTTTCTTTGACTCTTTGTACATGGATCAATGACCTAGAAGGTAAGATCCCTGAAAACATAGCAAGATTACTAATAATTCAAAATTGCAATAATGGTAAAGATGGTTTTAAGAGACACAATAATATTTCTAATGATATGTTACACATGAAATCAAAGAAAAATGAACCTAATTAGAATATGGATGCTTCTACTCAAATATGGGTGCAAAGAGGTGCACCTTTGAGTTGATGTCATTGTTATGCAGGTCTATGCCATGAAATGTCAACTATAATAGTAGAAGGTTGCATAGTGGAATCTTTAGTGAATCACTAGAAGAGAATACATTTCCAACAATAGTACGTAAGGAAGTACAAGAGTTCATACATAATAGAATTACGTCTCAACCTTTAAAGCATCATAACCATACTGGGTTCTCCTATAATACACATAGCTCCAAATGGGAAATAATTTGAAATCAGACGCAACAACCAAAACTTCAATTTGAAACCAAATATCATCAAACCAAAAAGCCCACTCATGAAACAGAATAGTAGAAACTCCAAGAGGTTACTGAACCTATTGAATCTGCATAAAGGGATAAGCTACAACCAAGACTTTAACATATTGCAATGTTTGACAAAAGTTGGTAGAAAAAAAATACTCAGAGTTATTGCAATGAGTTCAGCCAATATGTAGCTATACCATGCCAGAGCAGGGCCTGATGTTTATCTACTCAAAATACAAATATTTGATAGTTCAACAGGATCAATTAGAAGTGAACACAATCTACCATCTCAAGACAGATAAAAATGACAATCTCCCAAGGCAATGTATCTATAGACCAAAATATAAGAAGAAATTGAAATGAATGCTAAACTCACATTTTGGTTGTAATTTCATTATTTGTCAAGTGTTTGTAGATTTAATAATTTAGACAGAAACTAAGAGAACCAGAAAAACATAGAAAAGGAGAAGAAAAATCTCAAGTTGTCATGAGTGATGTGTAGAACCATCTCATAGTAGCTCCATATTAGCCAAGATCTTGATATCATAGAAGTGTGTTGAGCCACACTCAAGCTATGTGGCATGAACATAGTTCAAATATGCACAATCAAGATGACATTTTGTTTAATAAACCATTCTCAAAGTGTATCCATATATTTTATGGTATCAAAATTGAAGTTGGACCACTTGATTTTTCTTAATTATATCAATAGATAGGATTATGTGGGACTTCTTTAATAGATAGAAACTTCCTTAATGAAATATCAAACATGAAAAAATTCATGTTGTCATCCTTTTGCAACATCAAGAATTATGTGGATGGTTTTCATGAAAGGAGTATGTGAGTGCTTATAATCAGTTCATTTTGTGTCATCATATATGTCATTTAGAATCGTCAAATACCTATGTGGATATAAGTCAAATGCTTATCCAAGATCACCACCTTGGCTCTTGTGCTTATTCAGTAAGATCATTCCAACTTTGATTCTCGAGAATAATTGTAAGTCAACTAAAAAAACATACTTCTTCTAGGAAGCTTTACATCGAGTAGTTGAGATCTGCTGCTAACATTGAGTTTGGAAATATCATTTGATCTTTGTGATTGAATGGGACTGCGTACTTTTCCTGGACAATAAACATGGTGCTAAAAGTGGCAATAGGTGTTAGACACTAGTCAACAAACTTAATCAGTTGTAGGCGAATGAGATTCTACTAACCACCACGGTAGAACTTAGTTTAGTTTCCTCTTGCACAATACTTTAACCATCTACTGGTTTAATAATGTACTTGTTGTGTAATATGAAAGCTACTAGGTACATGTAAGGCCCATACCCATCATCCCCATCTACCACCTCTAATCATGCACACATAATTTGGTTGCAGCTATATCAAGAAGGTTTTGGAATTAATGCATCTAAAGAGAAGGATGAGAGGTATGCCAAAAATAAGTGTGGGAGAGGCAATAGACAGTATGAAGAAGACCCTCAAAAAACAAGATTTATTGGACATGGCTGGATCAATGTGGGTTATTGGGCCTATAGAAAAGAGCACATATTTACTAAAAAACCTGATAGTATGGCCATAACAACAAAATAATACAAGATGATCAATGAATTCATCCAACACAACAACTGAAGCAAATAAGGGGATGAAAAATAAATAGTTGCAGACACAAAAATAAGATTTTAAAGTCAAATAGTAAGCTTTAGAATTGCATAAAGAGGCAAAGGATTTTGCATGATTCTACAAAATGAATAAGGCCAAGTCACATGAATGATTTAATATTTCAAAGGAGGTTCTTCCAAAGCTAAGGTTGCAAAAGTTGAAGTAGTGTTCCTGGGTATTTACATAATTGAGGAGAGATGTTTCAAGAAGATCCAGCTTGAAAGTGATTCCTCAATGCTCATAGTAGCCACCTAAAAGCTAGAAAAAGGAAGGTACTATCTAAGTCAAATTATAGAGGACACTATCTATTATGCATCCACATATGGAAAGTTTATGTGTAACTCCATCACTAGATCTTTTAATAGGGACTGAGTAACAATCACATGTTCCAATGTTGAAGTTTCTCTAGGAAATAGGCATAAGAAAAAAAAACATGTTGTTAATAGAGACCCCCTTCAAAGAAGTAGAACTGTAAGTTATTGAAGTAGTGGTAAATAAATATTCATACCATCTAAAAAGGTAAGGTTCTCCAATAATATCATAACTCAAAAATATATGTTTTAAGGTTAAGTGGTCATTGGAACCAATCTGATGATAATATCATTTGTAGCTAATAAAGCTGGCCTCACACCACAACATAATCAGTAGCATTGTCCCTTTTTATAAATAGATTGCCTCTTTACTCACTTCACTAGACACAACACAAAAGCTTTCATAGAGAACTCAAATCCATCAGGAAAGGTAATAAAATTCAAACATTTAGAATCAAAAAATGGTATTTATTCTTTCAGGAAAATTGGTGACTATGTATATTAGACTATGTATATTTATTCTTCCATTTTATGGGAATAATAAGGAAGGTTTTATATTTAAACTTCTTTATATTCATATGGTATGTCATCTCAAATCCATGAGGTAGGGATTTGTCATCCTCCCCTCTGCTTAGATGCAATGTCCTCAAAGCTTTTGTTTGAAGGTGGTCTTAAATTGCAAAATCCAAAAAAGTGGTGCATCCTCGGATAGAAATGTGAGACACGTAAAATCAAGAAAATAGTTTCAAAATGAACATCTAGAAAAATCAATAAAAATTCAAAAAGAACTATAGTAATCAAATCTGAGACAACAAATAAAACAAAAATATATGGTTCAAGAGCCACCATGGGCCTCTTTTGAGATAAAGCTTTAATCTACATAGTAGACCTAGAATGATATGTAGACATACTATATAAATCGTACTAGATGATAATAGGGCTATAGAAAAATTTGTGTATATATGACAAAAGAAAGGATGGTAAATAATGTGACGATCCAAATGGTAACATATGGTTGGCTAAAATTTGATATTTATATGGTAGTATTTGGTGGCCATCAAATGTAAAATATATATACCTACACTTTCAATGTCTTTTCTATTTCCCAATAAAAAAGCTCAAAATTTTATCCAAGTGAATCTAGTTACATATTTACAACTTCTCTAACTTTCCCTCATTTGTGGTTGATGTTGGTCTAGTTCTCCTCTTTATCATTTGGACGGGCCTTTTATGCATTACTAATAGTTTCTGGAGGAGTGAGCCCATGATTGGCCTCAGTAGGGCTTAGAGGAAGTCAAGAGAAAGAGCACCTAAACCAAGCGAAGTATCTAAAGACAATGTCATAGTAAATTAAAAAAAAACCCACAACAGGTAAATTCTCTATGTTGAAGAGAAATGTGTAGATGATACCTCAAGGATTTATTAGGATCATGTGCCACTTCCATCTCGTGGGAACTATGAGCTTCCCTTAGTTCACTAGCTATAGGAGGAGGTAGTGATAAGACCTACTCCTAACTACTACCTATGGGACTGAACAAAGAAAAAAACATCATAAACCAACAATATGTAGCTAACAAAGTGATTTTTTTTTGTCCATGCACATATCAAACTCTAGATTATTGACAAAAATCTAAAATCCTTTTTATAGATGACACAAGAATTAATAAATGATGCACTCATAATTAGTTTTTAGAACAAATAATATTTAAACATTTGTTTTCCATACGCATCTTCAAAATCATCATTTAACATTCCACTGTATGGCCTTAACTTCAACCTTTCCCCTAAATCACAAAGTCAACAACCTTGATCAGGAATTAAAAAATCCACATTTATGTGAAGGAACCTTTGAGGTCTAGGTAGATAAAAAATGTGAAGTGTCAAGTCAATGCAACCTTTGTCTCTAATTCTGATTCTTGTTGATGAAAATCCATTATTGGATTTCCTGGTTCTACTCACCCCTCATTTAGCCACCCTTGAGTGTCCACATAGTTTTAAAAAAGAAATATGATTATGCAAGCAGGATATTAGAGTTGGAATATTAATTATACTTGGAAACTTTAAGAAACACAATAAAATATATTCTACTCCATCTAGTGAATGTAGTAAGATTTATTTAGTTATGCATAGATTCCATCATCCATTCAGATCCTCCAAATGGAACCAAAATTCCATCAACTCATTCCCCAACCCCACTTCCCTCTGTGAACTTAATACATAGGAACATGAAACCTAGAGAATCTACAACCAATTAATTCAGTTGAGATCATCTGAAGGTGCCAGAGATCTCCTACCTTTTTTTGGATATGAGGAACCACCCATTAGTCCCTCAAACTATATAGGTTGTAGATATTGTGGAAGACATCAGACCAAAGTTAATGACCACCTTAGACCATAGTGTGATGTGGGAAATTTTCATGTAGAACAAGTGAGTGCCCCCGAATCTCCAAACAGACTTAAATAAAGGTTTTCTCCCTTCCTTCTCATCTTCTCTTGACCCTAAATATCTGACTTTGGGACCATCTCCTCTAGTCACCTCACAAAGTGTAGAAGGGCTTGGAAACATGAGTAGAATATGTTGAAGCCAACCGCAACAATGGTTGTGGGTACCACGTTAGAAACCAGATATAAATAGGAGATGGGATTCTCTGAAAGAAAATCACTAATTCTTCCATTGAGTGGATGGAGGGTATGGCGTTCAAGATTGATCCAACCTTGGCCAACCTAAGTTATAGAAATATGAGTTTATGCTATTTCATGAGGGGATTCTAGGCTTGGACCTACCATTTCTAAATAGGTGTGATGTTCTTTGAGATAAAAATGAATATAAATAATTTTATTTCAATAAGATGCATAATAGAGGGGTTTATAAACTAGATAAGAATATCTAAGGTAATAATTTTGGTTATAATATAATATATATTACCGGAATAATGAAAATGGAAGCCACAGTTAAGAAGAGAGAATTGGTACATGTATCTACATATGAAGTTTGAATTTTTTTCCAAAAATGTATGCACAACATCACAAGGACCCATTTTTATGTCGAAGCAAGTTGTGACCACCTAGATTAAATAGAAAATCCTCCATACTGCCTCAAATAAGTTACCACCTACGATTAATAGAAACTCTATGTGATTAGAATGACTTTTAGAATCTTGTTACCCGATATTGTATTTTATGTCATGAAAGTTATGTAGATGATTGATATTGAATTGAGGAATTGATTGTAAAAATATGGATCCATTACACCTACAAGTGTGATTGGAGATACAATTGATGATGATGACAAGAAAATGGTTTCAATTATGAAAAACAATTTTTTTTCAATAAGTTGGAGTAGTTATAATTTTATGTAAAATTAAGGATCCACAAGGTTTCCTATCGTTGAGTAATGAACCATGCGATGTACCATGATAAAACAAAGATGATTTAATTGTTGAGTTGATATTTTATGATTAACTTGTTTTATTCAAGGTTTTTAGACTTATTTATGAGGATATTTGAAGAATTTAATTAATAGAAAAATGTTGGATCTTTAGTGCAAGTCATTGATATAAGGTATCTTAACTGATGGCCAACATGTAGTTAAACATTAAAGAGGAAATGATGCTTCCACACCAAGTCATTCAAGTTTTGATATTGCACATTAATGATTAGTGAACTCATTAAAGACTATAGTCATTGGGAAATAATGCATGCAATGATATTGATGTGTCATGTTTCCATTTATCAATCTAATGACAATCATATCATACTTCCGCTTTAACTGGGGATGAACAAAAAGCCTTTCCATCACTTGGTAACGTTCTAATCACTTTGCATTTCATAGGGGTGACTAATAGATTGTAACCTCCATCTTTAGAGTAAAGGAATGACTCCATGTTCAAAAATAGGGAAAAAGAGAGAGTAAGAACTACCTTCATCCTTTGCTCCTTCACATTTTTTGTGCACATAATCACCCAAATAGATGTAGTGGGGTTGAAAGTAAGACGACAAGCACATAAACTCATGATGATATCTTTGATTTTCCTTTCCTATTTGTGGTCTTTCCAGAAATGACCCAGACCAACATAAAAGCCTCATTTTTCCAATGAGGAGAACACGATTGAAGGCCTATTTAAAACATTCCTTACTCCTTTTAGACATGCTTTTCTAGTACTTGGGAACTTTTTGGAGTTGTAGGGGTATTCAGAGGTGAGATGCAACACCAAATGAGTGTTATCCCCTTCTTTTTGGTCTTCTTCTTTGCTGTCTGGAGGTCCCTCGTAGTCCTAGGGATTCAAGAATACTCATGACATTAGAGTCTCTTAGAAAGGTTGCTTCCACCACCATAGAGGAGATTTGCCAGCCATCATCCCAGTTTGGAGTTTGATTTTCACTCACAATACCATCAAATCTTCCCCTTGTGGCTATTGCCGTAGAGCCACATCGAACAACATTCTCATACTGCAAACCAGAGTCAGATCATGTAGAGGGATTGAGCAAGTACTCAATCCAGTGCAACTCAGATGAACAAGCTGACCAAACCAATAACGATGTAAAAGGAGTAGACTCTACTAAGAGGCCTGGCTACTTTTGATCCCTTGGATGCATAACACCAACAGTCAGGAATAATGCCTGAAGGTAAATTTAGCTAAATCTTTAGATGTACATGGAAACTTAAAATTCCTAGTAAATAGTTGTCTGGCCAATAAATATTATACTAAATATTTGTGAACTTGAAATAGCATATAGCTTATCGAGAACTACTATGTGTGACTTTTGATGATTCTATTTGAAACCTTGTAATTTAGAAGTAAATATTTAATTTTAGGATATATGATATAAAATAAATGTTATATGATCAAGATAAATTCTCATAAAATTCTTGATGAACCATGTAGATGTTTGGAACCCACTTATGGACTGCTATTTGAAATTCCCAATATTACTTCGTCACTCTTAAATGGTCACTTAGATGCTTATAAACTCATATGAATTATGGAAATTAGAACATGAACAAGAAAAATATAAAAGCTTGATCAGAACTTAATAATTACCAAATGATTAGTATTAAAGAATCAAATACATGTTTAAGATCATATTGAACATAGGCTTAGATAACCAAATTCGACCTAAATACCAATAATAATGATGCATATTTATTAACTAAGGCTTATTGTTATTGATTAGGTGAAGACAAAAGAACTAGATGGTCTAAATCAAGGTACATGGCTTTAATTAATCGTATGGCAATATTTTCTTGTTGATTTCCTGATACTTGGATGTAGTATTACTATGTAGTGTTGAATGTTTTGTCACATGGAAACACAACTTATGAGTACATGTTTTTAATTGATAAGGTTCACAATGTTTCCTCTCTCTAGTAATGGTAAGCACCAACCCCATATCCAAAAGGGGATGGGTATCACATGTGTACATGGAAGTCCCCAACAAATATGTTTATGGTACCGATGAACCTTAGTGGATAATTCATCTAGAAAATGAATAAAATGAGAAATTATCCTTTATTAAAGAACTGCCATCTATCATATTTTTTTATATATTTCTATAAAATGCTCAAGTTATGGAAATATTATTTATATATACATATATATGTATATATATCATTTTCCCATGTACCAACACCTTGTGTGTTGGAATGCTTGTTTCACATAATTTTTAAGCTCAAAGATATCATGGGATAAGAGATCACAAGTGAGGAAGTGCACATGTACCTATTATGTTAGGATCCTAGTTAGTATACATGTTTAGACTTTTGTAACTCTCTTTGTAATGTTTGAATGTAACTTTGTAATAACTAATGTAGTAATAATTTACATGTTGGGTATTGAGATTCTTGTGGTGTATGCATGTGGTTACTTTTTCAGTATGTTTTTTCTTCCACGTCACACTTTGATACAGTTTAGTTAATTTTTGCAGAGCTCATCCTCATAGACCCTCAATTTTGGGAAGGTAGAATCTAGGAATATTGGGTTGTAATAAGAAAGAAGTTGTCATGGACGAATTAAAGTTGACAATATGTAATATTAAAAAGATTGGTATGAAGGAGGAACCATTCATCATGGCATCACATGTGTAACACATATTATATATGAATGAATCAAAGAAGGTCAATCTGTCTATCATTCTCCATGGAAAAAGACAATTTATTACAAATCCTATAGATGTAGAAGAGTATTGTCACAAGTATGATGACTCCAGTAAATTATCAGTTTGTTTGTCAAAAGTAAATGTTGAAGTTAACGTTTAAAAACATTTTACATATCAAGATCCCATTGAGAGAATATTGGTTGATGAAAAGTCCAACTAGTACTAGAGGCATGTGTTTCTTTCACTAATGTTTATATTTTTTAGTTAAACATTCATGTTTCTAAACCTATAATTTTACAATGATATATGTGTGTGTTCTTTTCACTTACACTAATATTTGAATTCAATCATGTTAATCTACTTTTTGAATAGATGTGTGTGTTTCTTTTACTTATGCTTAAACTATTTGTCAAGCATGTTTACAAACTTATATCATGTGTGATATCACTATTCTACAAACTGTAATAGAATGATATAAGAGGAGGACCACTCTGAGCATAATAACCTATAGGTGGTTGGTTCTTCTAGTATTATAGATTCTTCTAGTATTATAGATTCTTCTAGTGTAGTGAATTTTTGCATACTAGATGGTCCATACTCATGCGCATGTTCCATAAGATTATTGCCAAAGGGGAGAAGTTGGTAATTTAGTTTGACAATGTAGGAGCACATACTTGGACAATGATAGTGCTCAAGGAATTATATAAGGGCCACTATACACAACAAGGTTCCAATAGACATATAAACTTTGCATAAAGGTGAAGCTGGCATGAAATACTTATGTCGATTGACGTTAAAGAAACCTACTTAGGATAAATTCCCAACCCCACAAAAAAGGTTGTGGCACAAAAAAATGGTGAAGTATAAACCTCCCAATGTCATGTTTATTTATTTTCTTAATGGTTATAGTCCAAGTTAATATCTTCATTAATCATGTTAGAAGGAGCTCAATGAGAAAATAAAAGAATGGAAGTTCTTCCTTGGCAAAATATAGGAACTGACGATCTCTCTCAGTACTCAAAAACATAATCTCTATGTTAGAGGAGTAGGAGTGGGTGTGATATTGAAATCTTATTTTGACTCCTTCCAATAAAAATGCGGATATACTCAAGAGGCTTGAGCGGATCTATTATAGGAGTAATGCGAGATATGATACAACAAAAAGTGCTAGAAGCAATGAGAATAATTTTATCCTTATCAACCTCCTCAAATTGAACACATAATACTTCTCTATGATGATGATGTATAATATTGTAGTTAAGGCACCAAAGGACATGTAAGAAATCCCAACAACCCTCTAGATCATCCCAATGTAAGTTTGTTGGTGGTAAAAAAAATATTAACTCATTGTATGCTGTGTTATTACAATATTATTGCTATATAAATGAAAAATAGGTGCAAAATTCTGACTTGTGATTTAAGAGCCACATTGACATTATGATAGAGAGAAATATCTATCACCACTCATTTCATTACACACCAATAACCTTAACATTCTATATGTATCTACCTTACTTTTGTGTGAGAGGATGGAAGACATACCACTATTGATGCTTCATAGTGAATAAAACTTAATAGGAGAAGCAGATGATAGTACGGTGGTGTTCCATAGATCTAGTTTTATATGAGAAGGTCTGTCAAAATTCCTATTATATTTCTACTCATAAATAAATTTTATTTTTCTATTTTTGAATTTGGTTAACATGTGGAAAATATAAGATATTTATGAACCACAAAGAATGTAGCCTCCTAAGGGTCTTCCTCTAAAGCTTAAACCACCTTTGGTTTTGCAACCAATATTTGAGAGAATGGGGAAAATATAAATCCTTATTTTAGTTCTCACAAAACTGAAAACTAGGATAAAATATGGTTGAGACAAGAATACACAAAAAATGTGACATTTATGTTTCCTACCTAATATCTTGGAGTTATTTAAATGCAAATGTCTAAAGACCACCATAATAGAAATATGTTTGTGGTTAGATTTAATAATGAAATAGACCATTTGAATATATATTTACAACTAAATTTTATATATTTAAATATTATATTTGTTCTTACATCTATATACATGTGAATACTCTTTGTTATTGAATAAGCATCATAGACATCCTTAGTTCCTTAGATGATTAGTATGGTGGAAGTAGAATTCGATTCTATAGTCAAATAATTCTCATCTTCATTTATGTATTTTGATAGAATAGGAAATAACTAGATTCTAAATACTTTCAATATCAGGTAAATACGTAACATGTAATTGTATATCTTAACTTCATTGTAATTTATGAATTATTCATTAATATGAAACTTCATAGTTTTTGGTTTGCCTTTTTCTTGCTCAGGTAAAGAACTAAGAATTATTGTTGATCACCACAAGCTTAATCATTGTATATTATCTTGACCATTGTATATCACATCATGGGGACACTCACTAAAATTAATAGTTATAGAGTAAGTATACATCTTTAGCATCAACAAATTAATCTGTATGTCTTCATAACAATACTCTACTTAGTTAACTATCTTATTCAGTAAACTTATAGGAGTATAAATCTTTCTATAAAGGTGGAGGATAGATAGAGAAAAAAGTGAAATTAATAATTTGGAAGAACATAAAGGTAGTTTGATGGCTTAAAAAACGTATTTATTTATTAAATTTTGATATAAATTTCTATTTTTAGTGATATATATAAGAATATGTCTATGTTTGGGGATACTACACTATAAAGTATATGTAACTCGCTGACTAAACATCATCAGAGAACATCTAAATATACAATAGGAAATAAAGATAAGAAACATACTTTATGTTGAATTTGAGATGTACTTATACTTTATGTAACATTATCATATAATTACATAAGTTTTATCTATAAGCCTTTGACACTTACACTAAATTAGGGGATACTCTAGATGTTCTTCAAGAGGATCAAATAGATTGTTTTGTGAAGCAAATCGACTTTGAATTAGATATTGTATAATTCATTTGTACAAACTCCGAGTTACAAAGTTTATGAGTACACATTTTTAATGTAAAATTTGGTTTATAAATTTTTTTGTGTTAATGTTTGTAAATGATGTAAAAATGGAGGTATACTTATATGATTTGTGTATGGTGAATGATTTGTGATTTTGTGTATAATTTTAAGAGTTGATCATTTGAGTGGAACTGAATATATGTAATATCTGTTGACTAGATCATGTGAATGCAAGTAAGTTGCATGATGGATGCGTATTCTGTTGCAAGTTATGTAGGTTTGCAAATTTCATGGTGAATAGTTGGACTATAAACTACTATTCTACTACAACATATATACATATATATACATACACACACACTATATATATATATATATACATATTAGTGTGTGTGTGTTGATTGTAGGTATAAAACTGAGACTAGAAATGTAAAATGTTATATTTCTTGCATAAAATCAATATTTGAAAGCTCGATACACAAAATTGTTATTAACATGGCGTTGGTGGTTTCAATTTTTCTACTATAATAAGAATACAACAAAGAAGCACTGATTTTCATATTCGAAAATGGAACCTCCATAAATCCAAAAACTACTGGAAAAAAAGAGCATGTAGAATCAATTTTGTATGGAAAACCAATACCATGTGTTATTAATAGTGTTTGTTCCTCTTAACTTTTGTAATTGACACTTCCTTTGTTGTATGAATAATGGTAAATAGGAAAAACTGACATTATAGCCTTATTTTTGCATCATTGCCAACCAGTGCATAGTTTTTTCACCAAAGGTATAGCCCATAATTGGTCGATGTTATAGTTTATATATGTAGTGTTGGATCTATGGGCTCTAGATGGGGTGTATAGAGATATATACTTAAACAAGATTCATTAGACTCAAGATACTTGATAAAATATGTTGCAAGTATTAAGAAGCAAGGTTGACAGAGAAGCAGGGATGAGATAGTTTGATCTAACACCAAAGAGGATACAGATTTATAGTGATTTCAACCTCCAAACTAGGATATGTCCATTCACTACCTAGAGGGTTTAATCTCTAGATTTCGAACTTTGTAACACTCTTTATATATCATAAGAAGAGTTGCAACAAGAAAATTCCCTTTCCAAAAACAAGGGATAAACCAACATTCATTTTTGGATCAAGAAGCCAATAATATTACAAGTGTTTGACCTATCTACCTATGTAGAATATTTTTCCTTCTTCAAGGATATCCATTCTTGTTGAAGATATTCAACCTTTGATTCACCACCTCCTTTTCAAGGAAATCACATTCAAATCACTAAGTTGGGAAAGAGTTTGGGAAGGAGAGTGGAGAGCTTTGAAAACAAAACAATAGACCTAACTCACTCAGATTGATTTAGAGAAGTAATCAAGATTTAGGGTGATTAGGGTCTCTTGAAGGCACAATCACGAAACTACAACAAGGGAGCATAGAAGGCAAATTTGGAATGAAATCCAATAGACCCTTTTATAGTTGAGGTTGCCTACTAGCTAGTAGAGACACGTAGATTGAATTCTAGCCATTTTAGGGGGGTTGCAACAGATCTAATTATGAAGTTTGCAACACATTTGCTGGCTAGATACACTTTTTACCACTTTCCAGAACATTATTGTCAGTGGAGTTATGTTTTGGATTACTCATCCGACAAGGCTCACTATCTTGCTAATGACAGTTGTCTATCGAGTTTCAAAATGATAAGAAACTCGATCATGGCTCTACTAGCCTTTTTAGTGCTAGTTGTTGGTCACATTGTATCAAAAGAAAGTCCAAACTCCTTTCATCAGGGATGGTGGAGGTAGTTTGGAGATCACCTATATCTTCACCGGATCAAGTTCCATCCCTTTGTTGGACACATTGTGTATAAATACAATCCCTTCACTCACCATCATATGACATGTCTCCAAATTCAAAACAAAGTGAGTGTCCTCCCATCTCTATAAAAATTTGTCAAGACTGGTAGGGAAGTCATCAAACAATTCTCCATATAACAAAAAACCATCCATAAATATTTCAATACTTTGATGTACCATATTCAAAATAATAGCAATCACATACATTGTTGAAACATCATTGGAGCATTACAAAGTCTGAATGACATGTGGCAGCAAGATAAAATACCATAGGGACAAGTGTAGGTTGACTTCTCTTGTCATGTGGTTCCATGGAAATTTGATTGTAGCTGAAATGCCCATCTAGAAAACAAAAGTGTGAGCAGCCTATGAGCCTCTAAAGTATTTGATCAATAAATGGTAGCAGAATGGCATTTCAAGGTGGCAGTATTAACTGAAAGTAATCATTACAAACTCTCCACCCAGTCACTAACCTAGTAGAGACCATTTCACTTGTTGAATTTGTAGTGACTGGCATTCCTCCCTTCTTAGGAACTACCTAAGTTGGACTAACCATTTAGAATAAAAATAACATAAATTATACATGCCAATAGGAGATTCATTACCTTCTCCTTCTTCACCACCTCATTCATGATGAAATTCTGACATCTCTGAGGGTGTGCTACCGGTTTAGCTCCATTTTCAATCTAGACCTTATGTTGACATAAACTAGGGGAAATTCCCTTGATGTCAGTACCATCCAAATGCAACACAATGGTTCTTTAGAATAATGAACAACTACTTCTCCACTATAAGACTCAATTATGTAGAAATTATCACTGGAAGTTTATTGTTCACTACCAACAATGTATAGTTTAGATGTGATGAAGTGACTTCAATTCCAACTCAGTAGGACACTATAGTTGTGATACCAATGGCAGTGGGGCAGTCCCAACTCCACATAATGTATTAATTAAAACATGGCAATTCTTTTAGAAACATGGCACACTCCTCTAGTAGATGGTAGTGTGTGTAGTCATCCACCAGATTCATGAGATAAGCTTCTAAAGGTAGTTGAGGATGTGCCTATGTGATGGAATAAGAGACCGCATATGTGACTATCATTGGGTGTACATACTCTTTTGTAGCTTCCTCAAGAGGTGTAGGGTCCTGAGGATTCTCTAAAGGTATTGTGTCTATCACTATCCCAGTGTCAAATTATGGTGTACTCTACTTTAGAATCACTTGTTTCTCATTCACCAACACTTTAACATTGTGAAGAACCAATGTCTTTACTTGTTTCTTATTAGGTGGAACATCAGTGTTTCCTAGAAATCCTTGTTGGTTGGGATTCTTCATGGCAACCATTTGCATTGCTAGGTGTGAAACTTGATTTTCTATGTTGCAAACTTGAGCCCCTAGATTATATTGCTCCTATTTGGAGTGGTCCAAGTAAGCCTCATAGGGAATCATGAATTTTTCAAGCATATCTTCTATCATGTCCATCTTACTACGACCTCTATTTTTTGATATTATTGTGAGGTGTTGATTTGCTACTATTTGGGATGTTGTTCTTGTGATGGGTCTTGTTGAAAATTGTTAGGA
The DNA here is from genome assembly GCA_963693085.1 of Alisma plantago-aquatica. NCBI lineage: Eukaryota > Viridiplantae > Streptophyta > Magnoliopsida > Alismatales > Alismataceae > Alisma > Alisma plantago-aquatica. Next base: position 576,650,387 of record OY856409.1, on the reverse strand, counting down.
TCCTTCTAGGACAATTCAGGATCTCTCTGTCATGAATACTCATAGTTTCCTCTATTGTTTTGTTGTCGCAAGTACATACCCTCTTCCTCATCACCTCCAAATGAGGTTCAATATTTCTGATTGAGCTTCCTTATGAGATGTGCCATCTAAGCCTTCAACTCCATGACTTCATGTGATTCCATTATACTTCGAGCTAATTTTAGAATTTCTTTCTCCTTTCCCCATGATTTGTTCTTGTCCATTGTAACACTAGGCCCAATGCCTTAGGCTCTAGTAGATTTTTAGAAATCATGAATGACCCCACATACCACGACTAGCCTTAACTATGCACTTTTTCCTCACTCACACATAATTCATGGTCAACTTCTCGACTGGCCACTCATTGTAGTACTACTCCAAGATGAGAATGCTTAACTATGGACTTCTTTAGTGATGGGCTCCCGAAAAAGGAGGTGCACCTTGGTGATATGGGTAGTCTAATCATTCCTTATAAGCTCTTTTTATCTGAGGCCTCAAATCCTGGTACATTACAATCTCCCCCACATAGACTCATGATGTCCTCATCAAGACTCAACTATATGACCTCATAATAATGCCCCATTTTAGTGCAGACCCATTATAGCTCATGGACACCCAGCTCCCGATCATGGAATACCACCACAAGGGTGGCTACATCACCATGGATAGCCCTTTCCAACTTTCATGGACCTTACAACTTAAGACTGGCATGCCACATGCCCATGTGGGGCCTACATACTAGAGGGGTTATGGCTCTGATACCATTTGTAACACCTGGGCCCATTGCCCTAGGTTCTAGTAGAGTTTCATAAATGATGAATGACCCCACAGACCACCATTATCCTTAACTATGCACTTTTTCCTTACTCACGCACATGCTAGGGTCAACTTCCTAACTAGTCACCCATCCTAGTACTACTCCAAGCTGAGCACGCTTAACTATGGAGTTCTTTAGTGATGGGCTCCTAAAAAAGGAGGTTTACTTTGGTGATATTGGTAGTTCAATCATTCCTTATAAGATCTTTTTATCCGTGAGGCCTCAAATCCTGGGATGTTACATCCATGTTCTTTAGGATATCTTGACATCTTGTCACCTTATTATTTAGGAAGAATCATGTCCATGTGATTTCAATAGTAGTCATTTCCCCTTTATGCAATCCATAATAAAATGTCTTCACTTAAACAAACAAATCATTTTCATGATGAGGAACTTTTTAGTGTGTCGTGGAATCTTTCCCACACATTAAAGTAACATTCATTAGCCTACTACTTGTAATTATTGATCATTCCCACCAATCCATTTTTCTTCTATGGTGGAAAGTATCTCTCAAAAAAATGTGTCAATCATCTCATCTCAGGTCTCAATTGACTTTGGGGGTAAACTAAGGAACCAAGCCTTGGCCTTAATGGATAGATAGTATGAAAACAAATCCAAATAAATCATTGTTGTTGGGAACATTTTGAGTTTAATCATGTCACAACTCTCCACAAAGTTGTTGATGTGTGCCATCGAGACCTCCATGTTGTGCCCATGATATGATTGGGACCTAATTTGCACCACCAGTCTTGGATCCATTTTATAAATGCCAACATTAAATTTCTTTTCATTTGATTGGTCCTATATGAGATGTAGTTGAAGACACTTTTATATTCTCTAAAACTACATGTTTTTGAGGCATGTCCAATTTTGAGGCATGCCCTCCACATGATCATCACCATTTTGTGCCATGTCAGCCACCTGTTCTTTCTCTACCTATGATATGGGAGTTTAAATGAGCTTCTAAAATGAAGCCCCAAATCTCTTGCCTTGCATAAGAACTCTTATTGATCTACACATCATAGAGTTGAAACTTCATAGTTTGTAGTCTGAGTGTGAACCATGCACTAGTATATGCAAATGTATAAAAAAGAATTGTGAGATTGCAGAATACTAGGAATATGGCAAAAGAATATTTATCAATTTTTTCTACTGCAAATAGAAAGAAAAATTAAAAGAAAATAATGTCCAAGGAGTGGTTGGTTGCGGCACTTGTAGTATTTGTGTTTCCGTTTCCCAAGTAACGGTGCCAAAAACTTGACCCCGAGTGATCTGTGCATGCAAAACAAAAGTGTATGTGTGTTATAATATAGGCCTATGAGGCTTGTATTTACCACAGACTACTACATTATAAAACCAAATCATCTAGACCTGGCATAGAGTTTATTGGTTGTTTATTTAACTAAGAAATGAGATGTAAACCTAATTTAAGATGGTTGTGATCAGTAATTAGTGGATTCCTTAGGACTTATGTTTTCACCCATGACGTACATTGCATTTAAATCTCTTTTCTTTAAGAATCATTTATCCTTTATTGCTGACAAAATACTTGTATCAAGAATTACCCGCTCCCACAACATAATGCACTACCTCAACTAAAATTGTCCCCACTCTCACAGTGGTTTAGAAATTAGTTTAGGTGCATGATAAAAATCTCTAGGTCATTCTTTCTTAGTAGCAAGCCTTTTCTCAAAGTGCGGTATAGGCTATGTGAATCTATAACTTGTTTGATTCCTATTCCCTATCTAGAAGAAATTAGTGTTCTATTTCTTTTACTATAGTGATCAATCATTAACAAATCATTGAAAAGATCATAGATTCATGTCTAGAACAAAGGAAACAAATTATTTACTCATAGAATCTAAATACAATGCAACATTGGGCTACTCCCATGTCCTAAGAAATAAAGTGTTTAACCCGGCATGACTATCATCATTGTAAAGAAAGAGGGATAAGGGGAAAAAAGGCTAAACAATAAAAGATGGATATAAAAACCCCTATGGAAGTCATCTCGGTGGTCCCCTCTAATGAACACTCTCATCTGCAATTTTCCAACTGCAAATCCATCCTCTAAAAGTTCCTAGGACATTCAATTGGTGTCTATATCCTTCGTCTCCTCCTTTCTTAGCTCTATGCTCTACAAAAATCTGATCATGTGTTTGTGGTTGCACTCCTTAGGTCATAATGAGGCTTTATTCCTCATTAAGTCATTGTCATTGGATATGACTTAATTTTAAATATTATCTAATCATGCAGTGTCAGTACCAATGATGATGTATCAGAAAAACTGAGAGATCGGCCAACTTGTGTCTCCTCAAATTGTTTTGGTACTACCAAAATGTGTGCCAGTAGAATCGAGTTGTTTTTGGTGGAGGTCTGGATGTTGACGTTGGTACCATCAACCTATGTATTGGTGCACTAAGACAATCAATCTTGAGTTTTGATGCTCCCTGGATCATGATTTGGTAGCACCAACCATTGGCTTGACAACATCAACTCCTCTCTCGGTTGCATTGAGTTTCATCTCAGTAGCATCGAGTCTTCCCTCCATTGTCGTTGTAGATTGTGGTGTGTTGGTACCACCAACACATATGTTGCTAGCACCAATAGCTTAGAAAATAGCATGTGAAAAATGACTGAAGATCAATGCATCATAGGCTTAGTTTCAATTTGAGGTAGCCATCTTCACATATCAATTTTATGTATCACATGTGGCAACCCAATCTCCCAAACTCAGAATAAGATGAAATATATATTTGGTTGCAGTCCAAATACAAAGTTCATTCTATTCTATGAGGAGAGATGGTGCACCCACACATTATCTTTCAAATTCAAAATTTTGGTTGAAACATACTTAACAATCATTCCATACCATGAACATATTTTATTTCACACAAGTTTCCTTCAATTTCATGAACACAAGAAATGGTACTTTTTTCACCCTCTAAGATTTCATTTCAGACATTTTTACAAAACTTCTTGTGTTCCTTATGTCTACCTCTCATGTATTGTTAGACTTATCCATGCCCTGAAGGTATCTAGGGGTATAGGCACCCTTGGAGTGATCTCCTCTTGACCCCATGGACCTTGTGCACACATAGATGGCTATTTTCTGACCCTACGAGCCTTTTGCACTTAGGGAATGATAACCTCCTAACTCCTTGCACTAGTACAGATACCACCTCTAACATCCGCCAAAGTAGGCCTCTGACATTGTTTTGGTATCAATACTTATGTGGGTGACACTATAGATAAGTTCCTACAACTTCGGTTCTTTGTGGGTGCCTAAACCAAAGACTTAAATGCATCCTCAATTGCTATGATCAAAGACACTGATACATCTAAGCAATTGTTTCATCATTTTTAGTGTAGTAACTAACATTGAACTGCTAAAGCAAGTCACATTTTTAATTAATAAAGATATATATGTCGTCAGTTTTGATGTCCAAATGGATGATATTTAGAACTATATCATCGATTTGTCATCTAACTGATGTAGCAAAACTTATAGATCGTGATGTCTAGCATAACCATTTTAGAGTAGTCATATAATATCGATTTTACATTTATAACCAATGACTCAGACCCATAGATCATGATGTCCATCATGGACATTTTAGAGTAATCTTATAATGTCAGTTTTACATTTATAACTGACGACATACCTGCAACATCAATTTTTTTGGAACAATCGACAACACATTTATGTTTTTTTTAAAGAGTAGGTTTACAGACCTATTTTTTGTTTGTTCAGTAGGATGTAAAACCTGATGTTTTGAACTACAAGTTCCATCATGTGTTCATCTTAACAACAAGCCAACAAACCTACAAAACCTACAATAACACACACAATACACCCACAGATAAGATCCATTCTCCAATTCCTTTCTCATGACATGTACAAACACAATTCTCATTGTATTCATTCATCTTCACATTCATTCACACACTTGTATATATACATCATTCACATATGCACTGATTCCATTCTCATGACATGTAGAAATGCAATTCTCATTGTATCCATTTATATTCACATTCATTCACACACATGCATATATTCATCATTCACATATGCACCAACAATTTACTCGCATCACATTTAAAGTTGCAAGAAGTCATAAGCGTCACATTTTTATAGAAATAATGAAGTCAAAATATACAAAACACATATTTTATCTGAATCAAATTCAAATTTTACTTCATTAACAAAGGATTGTGCCCATTTTTCCCATGTCTCATCTAGCTCTTCTATCGTATAGGGATCTTTTTGTGTCAAATAGCTACAAAGAGAATGACATAAATAAAGAGTTTTATTTGATATTTTCATATTATCAAATGAGACAAATTACTTGTGATGATCAAGACTATATATATATTACGTTTTGTATGCATTTGATGTCTAGTGCCCCCTATCTGACAATCATGTCTGTATATCGTATCACGTAGTATGTGCATTCCCAACCATTGTTTTATACAGGGCATTATAAATTCACCACCATAAAATGTTAATAAATAAAAGTAAGCATAGTTGGCATAAATATGCATTGGAGTCAGAGATAAACTACCATAACATTCTTATAACTTAACACTTTCTTTTTCTTATCACCTTTCCTCTGGTATTTTTAAATTCTTTTATAGCCCTATAAGTTAACATCATGTTGAATTACATTAGTAAATACTCATGTATTAATATATGGTTAGTGCATATAAATATTTAATCATGTGAATAATGTTGTTTTCATTTAATGTTCCTCACTGTGTACTTGGTCACCCTTAGGATCTAGATAATACAAAGTTAGCATCGAAGGGACAATAACCAAAAAACCCAATGATTATTCCTACATGAAAAGAAGGAAAATAAAATAAAACTCAAAATACATGATGAAATGTAATTCTTAAGTAAAAAATATAAGCAAAGTAACTGAAACTTACTCAACATTGAAAGGATCTATAATCATGATCCTTTTCACATCACCGAAATACTTAAGTTTGGTACAGCAGTATCCTATAACAGATTTAGGGTCTTTATGTACATGGCTAATGAATGTTAGAACTAGAAATGCCACATGGGGTTGTGTGAAGTATGTACACACCCTATGTAAGTAGTTGCAAAATGTATATCATGTATGCATTTAAATCTAAGAAAATAGATCAACATATATAAAATGAGGTATTTAATTAGTCATAAGATATCACCATATACAGAGTTTTATCAAAGATGTATTCAACCAAGAATAAGTAACCACCTCTACAACATCTTGCAAAAAATATACTAGTATCATGAGTGTGACCTACAACATCCTCATTAATGGACCATTGTAGGCGGCCCTTCTTCCAAGTCACTTATCCACACTGCCAACCCCCTGCAATTAGGACCTAGCGAGTTGAATAGGTCCTTTGCAAGCCAAACACATAATTGAATATCTTGAGGAGGAAGTGGAGGATGAGTTGTAGGGGGGTTCTTAGGTGTTGTGTCCTGCATATATATATTTTCATATAAATTGTCAAATATATATAGATACAAATGCAATATAAGTTTAGCATACATTAATATATACTACTCCTGCTTTAGGCCATGCAACCACACTGCCTTCTATATCACCTATGATGTTGTGGTTGGGGTGGCCATATGGCAGTGAAATTTGTTTCCAAGAATTGTAGACAAGCCTTTGGCATCAAGTGAACTACATCAAAGGGCATTAGAACACCATGAATCATGTCACCTGCAAGGGGTGGGTAAGTCACGCCCAGTGCAACAACATATCCTTCTAATACAAGATGACATGGCATTAACCCCTACAAATTTGTATATAGTGTTATATATATACCTAAACATAAATACATTATACAAATCATTCTAAAGGACTACTATATCACCAAAAAAACTTACATAAGACATGCTAGCTTATGGGTCCACGAGATTACCCGCAACCACCTATGTCGTAGGGGGGTCCACCTCGTATGAAGAGTGGGGCACCACATGTACTGTCTGATGAGGAGTTGAATGAGAAGTATGATAGTATATCATTGCTTCCTTTATTCCCTTTGTAATCATATCATTTACCTTCTCTTCTAAGAATCCTCCTTTCTGGACAAATTTGTGTTTATTCTTTGATGTCCTAAAGAAGACTTTTATGCTGACACCAGCGCCACCAACCCTAACACATCTAGCATGCTTTGGATTACCTGGACAAACTATCAATTCATCCCTTGTGCCCTCAGGGATGAACTTTCCTTATTTCCTTTGCTCATGGAGATCCCGATAAATATCACTGATAGTAATAGGTATGTAAAACATAACAATCAAGGTCAAGGTAAAACATAACAATCATCAATAGAAATTGCTCTGAGAGTTGAATTTTACCATTTTTGCAGCCACCTCAATGGTTGCATGGTTGGGTATTTCTCCAGATTTGGTTTGTCTCCCAGTAATCTATAGATTGTGGCAAGGTAGAGATGCAGTAGTAGTAGAGGACTCAGTGGTTCAAGGAGTAGGATACTGAGAAGACGATGTCTCCAAATGTTGATGAAACTTTGCGTAGACACCTGGACCCATCTTGTGGTTGTACACATTCTTTACACGCCTTTCCTTTTTAACATCACTCAAATCCTGATTAATCCAAAACATATGTTAAATACATAATAGATAATGAGGAGGATTAATACCTTGAATTCATCTAATTTTCTGTTCGCAACAAAAGTGTCCCACACCTTTGGGTCAAGATATTGTCATTTCCCAGTGTCTTGTTTCTTCTTCTTTGTCTCATTCAGTATGTATTCTCTTGTTATATTTATCCTATAGTTCCATCTCAAATATACTCTATAAAAGTTCATATACTTAATAGAATATAACTAAAAATAGAATTGTAAATATTTTAAAAATGGAATTGTAAATCATAATATGTCACACATAGTTCCTTCCAAATTAAGTTTTTCATGCATTGAGAAATTTTATGCCAATATTCTATGTTTATATATGATTTACTATGACTAAGAACCCCTAGATACTACACAAAATAATTGTGATTCTTCCTAGAATAATTTCTTGGATTATCAAACTCAACAAATAGCTTTGGTATGTTACCCCTTTTCTCAACTAACTTGTTCATCATGGTGATTCCCCTTTGACGTGCATCTTGAATATCTTGCTCAACAAGCTCGATAAGATCCTCAGGGCGCATATCCTTAGGCCTCACATCCTCACTCTCAACATGCTAAAATTGATAAGAAACACATATAAGTCATAAAAAATGTAACTTATAAATGTGATAGGCATTGTAAAATACACATCTATGTAATAAAACATTACAAATTACACTAGTGTCATCTTCTTGGTTCCCATACTCACGGTAATCATCCTCGTGACCATCATACTCACAGTCAAACGCCATTTGAAAAATGTCATAACAATTAATAAAATAGTCAAACAATGAAATATAAGTGATAGAGAATGTAAAATGCACATCTAACATTTAAAATAAAATGCATGCCTCTAGTATTGATTGGATTTTGGATCAATTAATATTACTTTTGTGTGATCTCCATGCATATATAAGTCAATGTTAGCTTCGACATTTGGTGTTGGAAAGCCAACTGAGAATGGACTAGAGCCATCATACTTGTCATAGGATTCTTCTTCATCTATAGGATCTACAATGAACTATCTTTTACCATGAAGGACAACCGACCATTTTTCATTTGCAGGATAATCAATATAAAATACTTGCTTTTCCAGTGATTCCATTATGAATGATTCACCCTTTTCACCAACATTTACAAATTTCACTAATATGAAACCCAATTAATCCACTACAACTCCTTTGGTGTTGTCAACCCAATTACACCTATAGATCGGAATTATAAAATATATGTAGTCAAACTCCCATATGTCTTGAAGGATACTGTAATATGACATTTTAGCTTCAGGTGGATTCTTATCCTTTACACTAGAAAAATACAATGTAGATGCTTGAAGGGTGATCCCACTATTTTGGATGGCACTCTCATCATGTTAACATTTTATGTAAATTGAAAATCCATTTATGTCAAACCCTTCATAAGACATAAGATTCATTTTTGGTTTAAAGGCAAGGCATTGATATTTTCAACACCATTATTTGGTGCTTGAGATAGTTGACGTAAGTCTTTATCTTCAAACAACCTAATAAATGTCTTATTATGCTCTCTAGCAAGCCACATTGATTGGATTGAGAATTGATTGTCTTGATAAAATTGGTATGTTCGGTGATATAAATAATCACTTCATCGATGTTGTTCAAAATATACAAGTGTGTTTGTTCCCATAGCTCACGACTGATTACTTCCACTCGTGCTCCTAAAGTCCCTTTGTTAGAATAGTCCTAAATATTCTTGTTGTCTAGGAGCTTCATTACAACTCAGAAAGTCATTGCAAAAGTTTATAACCTCCCTAGTTGCATAACCCTCAACAATACTCCCTTCAGGATGATAACAATTTTGAACATCACCTTTAAAAACACTTGTATACCATTCAAAAGGACACATACAACACAGGAAAATTGGTCCCAACATTTTTACTTCCCTAGTAAAAGGGACAACAAGATGTACCATGATATAAAAGAATGAAGGAGGAAAATACATCTCAAGTTGGCATAGAGGTATGAACACTTCTCTTTGCAACTTACTAAGATTTTTAGGATCAATAACTTTGTTGCATAGAGTTTTGAAGAAGAAACAAAGCCAGGTGATTGCAAACCTTACATAATTCTCAAGTATAGATCAGATTTCCACAGGCAATATTTGTTGCAATAGAGTGTGACAATCGTGAAATTTAAGATCTATAATCTTCAAATCCTTCATTGATACCAATCTATGGATATTGTAAGAGTATCTATATGGAACCTTAACATTAAGAAAGCATTCACAAAAAGTTTTCTTCTCCTGTCTAGACAATGTGTAACAAGTAGAAGGTAAATATGTTTTTTGATCACTACTAACTTTTGTTGTTAATTATTTTGATATTATAATTTCATGTAGTTCCATTATAGATTTGATTCCATCTTTACCCTTACCTGGTATGTTTAATAGAGTACCAATGATGCTATCATAGACATTTTTCTCAACATGCATGGCATCAATAGAATGCCTAACTACCAAAGAAATCCAATAATGAAGATCCCAGAATATTGACCTCTTACAAGGAGTGGGACCGATAGTGGGCCCACTCGATGATACAAACATGAGCCATGAAAGATTAAGAGTGAAAACATAACTATTTGCAAAGTTATGAAATGTTCTATACAAATAAGTTTCTTACCCAAAGGGTGGTATATAAAAATGAAACTACTACATTTTATTTCATGAGAGGCCTAGTAGCATTGGGTAACAAGTTTATATCAAGCTATCCTTATGTCCACCAATGAGCTCACGATCATCCCGAGTCTCTTCCCTATAAAGCACCTGCATTTGGGTGGAGGGAACACCCAAAAATTAGAAAAACAAATTATGTATCAACAAAAGTTGAGTATGTACATCTAACAATATTTTGGGCATTTAAATGTCTTAAAAGAGTAAAAGAGATGTTCCCTTAAAAAGTAGGGTCATCAAAAGATAAGTAAGTTCCAACAAGAGATATATCAAGAAAATGTACTCCAAAAGAATGAGGCATATAAATAAACAAGAGAGATGGAACATCTTACCATTAACCATTCACAATATCACACCAATCATAATCATTCGCATGTAGATATATATTGACTAAAGATAGCTATAGTAGGGCCAAGATACCACTAGGTCATTGGCCTAACTAAAATGGATGGAAAAGCACACCCTAGGCAGAAAAGCATGCCTTGGTATATATAAGGGTAGAAAAGCATACCCTGAGTAGAAAAGCATACCCTAACAGTTACTCATAAGCGTACACATTAGTTATCTAGTCAAATTACTTAACATGCATAAATAGAGTAGCAATATAGTTTGCATTCACCATTCACATTTCAAAGTACAACAACAAGGCAGGTGGGGTCATAGACCCAAGGCAACAAAATATTCATCAATCAAAGTGGAATCAGACGATTCAATACCATGAAATAAGGAATTTGCAATATGGATGAATTAAAGGGGAAAATATTCATAGAATTCCTCATTGTAAGAAGATTTAAGTCAAATTATGCCCAAAATTAAATAGAGAGGAGTAAATACCTTATCTCTATGGTCAAAGGTTAACTCAATAGTCATACTTGGTCCTCAAAGTCAGTTTTTATCCTAGTAAGCATTGGTTGTGTTAGTCAAACAAAATGAACATATGTATACATTCCTGTTATATACATACATACATACGTACATATATATATGTATTCCCATCCTGGTCTCGATTACCTAACGAAATATTCGGATACTTTATCTTATTAAGTGAATATAAAATCATTTAAATATATTTTTTTTCTTAATAGTACATCTTTAATCACATAACTTTATTCATGTTTACATTTCCTAAATATGTTAGTAATAATACAAAGGTAATGGATCTTACATAAATGCCTTCATAGAGGTGCAGGAAATGTTAATACAAAGTCTTACAATTTATTTGTGTAAATGGTACTTCCTCCCTAAATCCATATGATTCATTATTATTGCTAGAATCATACTTAGAATGCATCTTAATGAGTATCCACATTATATTTTCCAATTCTTGACCATTTCTTGAAAACAAGTATGCAATTACTTAATGAATTGTACTAAATTTGAATGTAGTCTAAGACAACATGTTATCTACACTTATGTTTATAAAAAATTCTTTTCAATAAGTATCCTTCTTCCATAAGCTATTTACAGGGAGAAAGACTTATCAACATTTGATATTTGTATATAAATATTGGTAATAGAAACCTATTGAGTTGTTTCTAGACATCTTGCTAACATTTATTCTTGCATTCATGTGTTTGTGTGCACATCCATGACAATATACTTTACATAAGATGATCATGACACCTACACAAATATTAAGATTAGTTGAATTCAGATATTTCCAAATATTGTTATCCAACTTTGTAACGACCCCACACCTCGGTAAACCTAAATTAAGGGAGACCAAGAAGCTAGAGTCGTTATCCCAAAACATGATCATATGCTTTTGCAAATAATAAAAAATAATTAATAAATTCTACCACAACTAAGCTTAAAACAGGATAAAAAAATTCTTTTCACATACCTTGCAAAATATAGGATTTAGGAACTTTACCCAGATAGGAAACTATCTATCTACAATCCTCCAATATTTATTTAGCTTTATACATTTAATCTCACTCTAACGGATTATCCACTTTCTGATGGGCCTAAAATGCCGACAAACAAAATGTAGGTCAGTATAATGAATTATATTGGTTTTTGGGGGAAACAATAGCTTGTATCTATTTGTAACAACATATGCAACCAAATTATTACTTAACATATCAAACTTTATGTATTAAACATAACTACTCAATCCTAACATATCCTTGCCTCTGTGATATCCCTACAGTGGACATGGATCCTACCTTTCTCATACGGTCGATCCCAAATAGCCCCTTTCCATCCTACCCTACAGGTACACCAAGACATACAGTTGTATAGTCGTATGATCCTACCCAAAGGTAGACCAAACATCGACTCAAAATAACTTGATGATCCTACCCCAATGGTAGACCAATAACTAGGTTATCCATCACTCACAAGTACTCAAAGCTATGGAGGAGGACTAGGATCTGAGCTAGTTATGCACATATATTTATGGTGATAGCCATAGTCACTTTATAGTTGCATGAAAGAAAAGTCAACCAAGCAGTTAATTACAAGCAACTGGTAAAACCTAAAAAATCACCGTGAAACTAGAGTGATTAGCTATAAGTACAACCACATACCTAATTATGAGTCAAAAGAAGCAAGATATCCAAATCTAACTAGATGCCCAATCAAGCAAGCTAAGAAACCAAATCAAGCAACCCTTGATCCTGAAAACATGTATAACACCTAATTGTTACCATCACATTCCAAATAAATCTTTATTGACTTGGGACACCTTTCTAAGGTTTCTAAGTCTCATTAGGATTCATTAGGGTTTCTTAGATCAATTTCTCAATCTTTATCCTTTTTAGGTCAACAAACCCTAAAGTAGCTTTTCTACTCAAAAAAACCCTAATTACTCAAATTATCCATATTATGGGTTATTTATTCTCAATTTTTCTTAGGATCGTCATATATTTGTCCTATTCATATATTTTCAAAATAAAAACCATTAAAACTCATAATTATCCAAAATTAGGGTTTCTAAGCCCATTAATGCACTTTCATATGCATGGAACCCTAAATTAAGCAAATCATGTACAAACTTCATCTTTTGGATATAGATCTTCCTTTTATTAACAATAGGTGAATATTTACTCAAAATATCAATGGAACGTTACAAGATTTAATTATCATCAAAGCCCATGGTTTTTCATTAATTAAAGCATTAAATATGATACTCTATACACTTTTTGAATTGTAAAAAAAATTAGGTTTTCATTATATTTTTAATGGGTTCTATGAATTTTATTGATCAAAAACCATACATCATATACCTTAACCTGATCATCCTATCATTAGTTACAATTTCTACAAGAAAATGCATTTTGACCAATCAGGAGTTGCCACGTATTTGTATTTGTTTTACTTAAGTCATTCCAGTGGGGCCAGGTTTGAGCCAATGGGGTCGCGCCATGTAGGCACCTGGGCTCGCAAGGAAACTCGCACGTACAACAAAGAAAAGATGTGAGATGACCACAATACCCTTACCTTCTCAACGCACGCTCAAGGGAAGGAGGGTCTTTTCACCACACATCATCTTCAACCGCATGTTCCTCCTCTTACATGAGCCATCAATCAACCAAGGTGTTGACTTTGTTCTACACTTCTCCTGGGTGCAAGGCAAGGCTACTTCACCTTTGTCTTGGCCTCCCAGACTCGAAGAACCCTTCAATTGATTCATGGCTCAACTGGATCGTCGGGACGGATTTGCTCTTCACTGGCAAGAAGAAGCTACTGGACCAAGGTGAAGATCACATTCTTCATAGTGATTGGATGCATGCACCCACAAGTTCTCGAGTTCTCCCCGAACAAATAGAGATGTTTTGGATATTCACAAAGGGTGTGTGGCCCTCTATTTATAGGGTAGGGTCATCGGTGGTTCTCCCGATTTGGGGAAATCCTATTCACACCATGAAAGCTCCCAAATCCTAGTATGGATGGGATCCCTAGGACCTCCTGAAGATAGAGGACTTATTCCAAGATCCTCTCATGCCTGGAGTTGTGAGGAAAGTGGAGAAGAAAGTCTCCCTATTTCCCAATCTGACTCGAGGTAGGTGACGACATAGCCACCATTGGATCTCAAATCCAACGACTGTCGTGCCACCCACTCAAACAAAACTAGGATTAAAGGAATAAATCGCTTGGAAAATGTGACATTTATGGATATCCTTCTCACATTAGGAAATCTTCCAAAATTCATAACTCTCAAACCATGCCTCCTCTCAATCTCAAAATTTGAGGGAAACTCATTAATAGCTTAATCTACTTGTGTGCCATGTTTGGAGCTATAATTTGAAAGTGAAAGAGACTTTTCTTTGTGTGCAAGTTATCACTTAATAAGGCATATTTTATTCATATTTTATCTCTCTTACTCTCTTGTTTTCCTTTATTTGGATTCCTTTTTCCATTAAAAACCATGTGGATTCGAATATCCATGATGATCAATCATACATCTTTCCACATATTTCTTATATGTTTCATCATTATTTCAATTTCCTTTCTTATTCATGCATTATTTGATTACCTTCAACTTTTCTTCCTCTTTTATCATTTTGGACTCACTAATACATTAGGTACCAAGAATTCACATGCACAAGGGAAAATGTTGCAAAAGAAACCCATATATTTATTATAAGTCATACAATTTACATAGAAGTACATTTTTCTTTGGAAAAATTGCATTTACAGTTGTACAAGAAAAATCATGGTTGTAACATCCTCCCTTCCTTATAGGAATTTTCCCCCCAAAATTCAACCAATCAAACAAACAAATCAGGGTAGGCCTTTTCCATGTCTGTCTTCAACTCCCATGTGGCTTCATCCTCTCCATGGTACTTCCAAAGAACCTTTACCATCACTATCTCTTTATTTCTGAGTACTTTCACCTTGGTATCCAATACCCTCACAGGTAACTCAGGGTATGTCAGTCCCCCTTGGAGTTCAATAGGTTCAATGCTCAGCACATGGATCAGTTCCTTCACATAGTACTTCATATTAGACACATGGAAAACATCACACATCATACTATACTGAGTAGGTAAGGCCAAACAATAAGAAGCTCCACCAATCCGTTCCAAAATCTTAAATGGACCCACGTATTGGGGACTCAACTTTCCTCTATTCTTAGCTATAGATGGAAGGGGTTAGATTTTCAAAACCACATCTTTACCCACAATGAAATGCAAGTCATTCTGCTTGGCATCAACATACAACTTTTTTCGATCTTGGGCTCTCTTCAGCCTTTGCTTGAACAAAGTGTCTTTGTCAGCATACCACTATAGCTCCTCTAACCTCAACAAGGTCCTCTCACTGACATCATCCCAGTGAAGTGGTGATCGATACGGACACCCATAGAGAGCTTCATATGATGGCATCCCGATACTGGCTTGGTAGATGTTATTGTAAGCAAACTTGACGAGGGGCAGGTATTGCTCCCATGATCCACCCCAATTGAGCACACATGCTCTCAATAGATCCTCTAAGGTCTGAATTGTCCTCTCTAATTGTCCATCTATCTAGGGGTGATATGCTATACTGAACTTTAGTCTAGTGTCGAGTTCCTCTAGCACCTGCTTCCACAGCTTGGAAGTGAACTTCAGATCATAATTAGAAATGATCAAACCCAGAACACCATGCATTCGTGCAATCTCTTTGATGTAAAGTTCATCTAGATCTATCACTTTGGCATTGGTCTTTAGGGAAATAAAATGTGCTGACTTGATAAGGTGATCTACCACAACCCATATCGTGTTATGACCTCTATTGGTCTTGGGGAAACCCACCACAAAGTCCATGGTGATCTGCTCCCATTTCCAATTAGGAATTTTAATCGACTGTAGCAATCCATCGGGTCACTAGTGCTCATCCTTCACCATCTGGAAAGTGAGACAACTGGCCACATATTATGTTGTTATATCTCCTTTCATTCTAGACCACTAAAAGTACCACTGCAAATCCTTAAACATTTTGGTAGTGCTAGGGTGTACCATGTATCTGGAACCATGAGCATCTTGCAAGATATGATCCTTCAATGGTGAATATTAAAGAACCCGAATATGGCTCTTGTAACAGATTCTTCCATCCACTCCCACCAAGAGATGGGTCTGAAGTTTCTCTAACAAACCTTTCATCTTGTCAAGCTTTGGTCTAGCTAATTGGGCATCTACCAACTCGATCAATAGGTCTGGTTTAATCTAGATATTAGCCACTCAGATCTAGTCTTTTAACAGATGTGGAGTCCATCTAGCAAACTCTTCCAATCTTCTCCACTGGTTAGACAAAACAACGCACACCTGGGTTGTTTCCTGCTAAGGGCATCTATGACAACATTCGCATTTCCAGGGTGATAGGTGATGGTAAAATCATAGTCTTTCATATATTCCATCCATCATCTCATTCTCATATATAGGTCCCTCCGAGTCAGGAGATACTTCAGGATCTTATGATTGATGAAGATTTCAAAGGTGGCTCCATATAGATAGTGTCACCAAATCTTCAATGCATGTATGATTGCAGCCAACTCCAAATCATGTATCGGATAGTTCACTTCATTGGGTTTGAGTTGTTTGGAGTCATATGCAACAACATGCCTGTTTTCCTCTAGCACACATCCAAGCCCCATCTTTGATGCATCGGTGAAGATCATAAAACCCTCCTTACCAGACGATAAAGTCAACACTAGAGCCATAGTCAACTTCTCCTTCAACTATTGGAATCAAGATTCACATAAGTTCGACTACAAAAACTTCTCGTCCTTCTGGGTGAGATTGTTGATTGACAAATCAATCTTTTAGAAATATTTTATGAAGCACCGATAATATCTAGCCAATCCCAGAAAGTTACAGATCTCTGAAGGGTTTCTTTGGTACTGGCCAATCTCAGACGGCTGACACTTTAGCTAGATCCAGTGAGATGGTCCCGCCGGATATGATGTGTCCAAG
Source organism: Alisma plantago-aquatica (assembly GCA_963693085.1). Classification (NCBI taxonomy): domain Eukaryota; kingdom Viridiplantae; phylum Streptophyta; class Magnoliopsida; order Alismatales; family Alismataceae; genus Alisma; species Alisma plantago-aquatica. The sequence goes on along the minus strand of OY856409.1, from coordinate 576,633,308 downwards.
GAGCATGACACAGTCTATCCAAAACTCATACTTTGAGAATTTCTCGTAGAACTTCTATTTTCTAAAGATATCAAGGACTCTACCTAGGTGGTCACGGTGTTTTTCTAGGTCATCATAATAAACCAAGATGTCATCTATGAACACTATGACAAATGAGTCAAGGAAGGGATGGAACACACTATTCATGAGGTTCATAAACACACTCGGGGTATTGGACAACCCAAAAGGCATAACCACAAACTCATAATGGACATAACAAGTTCTAAAAGTAGTTTTCGGGATGTCCTCACTCTTGACTCGTACCCAGATCTCAGGTCAATCTTTGAAAAGATTCAAGCTGACTTCAGCTAGTCAAATAGGTCATCTATATGAGGTAAAGGGTATTTGTTCTTAATGGTAGCCTGGTTGATCATCTGGTATTCTATGCACATTTTGAGCGACCCATCCTTCTTATTCACAAAGAGGACTAGTGCTCCCCATGGTGATGTGCTAGGTCAGATAAAACCTTTGTCCAACAGTTCATGTAGTTGTTTCTTCAACTTGAGCAACTCAACAGGGGTCATCCTATAAGGTTCTCTTGAAATAGGGTTGTCCCGGGAGCTAGCTCTATCGATAAATCTACCTCTCTCTCATGATAATCCCAGGAAAATCATCAAGGAACACATCCGCATAGTCCATGACTACCTCTATTTCCTCTAAGGGTTGCACCTTATGCTCTGGCTCAGTAACAACTGCTAAGAAAGCTTGCAAACCCTCGATTATCATTCATTCTGCCTTCAAGGTTAACACATACAGGCTAGTGGTATCATCCATCCTACCTCTAATGGTGAACAGTGGGTGACCTGGCCTTTTATGATTATTTTCTTTTCCCTATAATTGATTTTTTCCCTATAGGTATAGAGCCAATCCATACTGATAATCACATCAAAGTCATTCATGTCAAGGAGGATAAAATATGTAAGGAACTCATGATCCTGATACTTAACAGGTATCAGTGGAGTTTTCAAAAGGGATGTAAAGATCCGACCACTCAGGTTTGTGACATCCAAAATATATCCTAAATACTTAATAACCAAACAAAGCATAGTTGTGAGATTTCTTGAAACAAAAGTATTAGTAGATCCAGAGTCAAAAAGACCTTTTACATTTTATCCCATGACTTCAATCATGCCTACTTTGTTTTTCACAATACATCATACTACCACATGCTTATCTTAAAACACAAAAGAAAACTCTAAGGGTTATTACCCTCTATCAACTGATTAGCATTAGCTTGAGCCTCCTCATTGTCGATAGCAAAACTCGAGCTTGTCTTCGCTCTCCAGCAGGTGCGGTTGCGGATACAGGTTGGGCTGCTATAGGCTGGTTTGCTACAGGACATGGGCCTCTTGGGTCTGGCAAAGGGCATTTGGCTTGGAAGTGTCCCTATTTCCAGCAAAGGTAACACACCTTCTTCTTGTAATGGCACTCGCCTGAATGCCATTTTTCATAGGTGTGACATCGGGGATGGTTGTTCTCATTGCAAGGTTTTCCATTACCTCCATGCTTTTCCTTGGCATGATTGCATCCTTATTCCTTCTTGTGATCATTCTTCGGGCTAGAGGTGCCTTCAGTGAAACCCAAGTACTCTTTGGATGGGTTCTGAGCAAGCATAACCATCTTCTCCATGTCCAGGGCAGTGTTGTAGGTGTCGATGAAGGTTTTTTGTTTGATCACCATCACATGATGCTTCATGGCAGGGTGTAGACACTCTACAAAATGGTCCACCCATCTTTCCTTGGTCATCATGTACCTAAATTGCTCCAGCATGTAAAACTTGCAGCCAAAGTCTGTGATAGATAAGCTACCTTGGATCAGGTTGGTGACTCCCTTTCCTTCTCCTTCTTAGCTGACGTTGGAATGAATCTAGCTGTGAAGATAGTCCTGAAGTCGGTCCATTCGATCAGGTCCTTATTCAAATCTCGACCCATGATGTGGTTCTCCCACCAGATCTTGGCTGCTCCTTCAAAGAGGTGAGCACCAAATGGGATCTTCTTATTTGGATGCACCTCCAGCATACGAAAACCATTCTCGACCGCTAGTAGCCCAACATCTACTTTGTTGACCACCTCAGTCTTATCCTCTCCCCAGAACTTCTCAATGTTTAGCTGAAGCAGTTCAACATTTCCATCTTTGGCTATATCCCTGAGGGACAAGGCACAAATGGCCTCAGTTAGCTTCTTCTATTGTTCCATACAGAGGGCATCAGGGGTGTGGACTATTACTGCAGGTCCTATGCCACCAGTCAGGTTCTCCTAGGGCTTGACTTCATCTTCAAACATTGGTTCCTCCTATCGGTTCATCTCTGGATTGTTGAAGGGAATCAACATAGGGTCTGAGCCTTCTCCTGAGGCTTCATCAGGTCTCTTCCTCTCCCTCAAGGACTCATCACCATGGTCTCTCCTCCTCTTCTCAAAAGATCCTATCCTCTTGTAGAGAGGCCTACCTCCAAAAGGTTTCTCAATAGTGTCGTGGGGAACAGATACGTTCTTGACACAGGTCATGCTGGTTCTCACAAGTTAAAATCTTTTAACCACAGATTTATAACTTGTAAAGATATATAAGGTTTTACATCTGTGTCATTTTATTTACATGCATTTTATTGTTTGGTGGAGGATTCCCTAATCCTTAACACCCTGAATTCCCAAACACAAGAGGTGGTGGAGAGAGATAAAACCCTAAGCACTTAAAGTTTCTCCAGAGATAAGAGGTAAAGAAGGGATGACAACATAAGGGAAGACCTAGAGGTATTTTATTCAAGTCAAATCCTCATATTTTGGCCAGGCAGTCACACAGATTCGGAGAGTACTTATAAACTGACTAGTGGGGCGGAGGAAAATTTTTCCAGCCCCGGGATCATTATCCTTTTCTAGACAACTCCGCATTTGGAAAATCCTATAATAACTCCCTTGAGCTCTAAATAATTTGTAAATTTTAATAATTGCTAAAGCTTATATGGAAAACCATGTTTTTATACCAATTGTAACGAGCCCACCCCTTGGTAACCCCCAATTAAGGGAAACCAAGAAGCTAGAGTTGTTATCCCAAAATAGGATCATATGGTTTTGCAAATAATAAAAAATAATTAATAAATTTTACCACAACTAAGCTTAAAACAGGATAAAAAAATTCTTTTCACATACCTTGAAAAATATAGGATTCGAGGGACTTTACCCCAGATAGGAAACTATCTATCTACAATCCTCCAATCTTTATTTAGCTTTATTCATTTGATGTCACTTTAAAGGATTATCCACTTTCTGATAAGCCTAAAATGTTGACAAACAAAATGTCAGTTAGTATAATGAATTATACCGGTATGTGGGAGGAAATAGCTTGCATCTATTTGTCACAACAGAATTGCAATCAAATTGTTGCTTAACAGATCAAACTTTACATCTTAAACATAACTACTCAATCCTAAGATATCCTTGGCTCTATGTTGTCCCTATAGTGGACATGGATCCTACCTTTCACATATGATAGATCTCAAATAGCCCCTTTTGATCCTACCCTACAGGTAGACCAAGACATAGAGTTGTATAGTCGTATGATCCTACCCAAAGGTAGACTAAACATCGACTCAAGATAACCTGATGATCCTACCGCAAGGGTAGACCAATAACTAGGTTATTCATCTCTCACACATACTCAAAGCTACAGAGGAGGACTAGGATCTGAGCTAGTTATGCACATATATTTATGGTGATAGCCATAGTCACTTTATAGTGCATGGAATAAAAGTCAACCAAGCAGTTAATTTCAAGAAACTGGTAAAACCTCAAAAATCATCATGAAACTAGAGCAATTAGCCATAAGTGTAACTACATACCTAATTATGAGTCAAAAGAAGCAAGATAATCAAATCCATCTAGATGTCCAATCAACCAATCTAAGCAACCAAATCAAGAAACCCTTAATCCTAAAAAATGTATAACACCTAATTGTTACCATCACATCCCAAACAACTCTTTATTGACTTGGGACACCTTTCTATGGTTTGTAATTCTCATTAGGATTCATTAGGGTTTCTTAGATCAAAATTTCAATCTTTATCCTTTTAAGGTCAACAAACCCTAAAACAACTTTTCTACTCATAATAACTCAAATTATCCATATTAAAGGTTCTGTATTCTCAATTTGGCCTAGGATCATCTTATCTTGGTCCTATTTATATATTTTCAAACTAAAAACCATTAAAACTCATAATTATCCAAAATTAGGGTTTCTAGGCCCATTAATGCACTTTCATATACATAGAACCCTAAATTAAGAAAATCATGTACAAAGATCATCTTTTGGATCTAGATCTTCCTTTTATTAACAAAAAGTTAATATTTACTCAAAATATCCAAGGAACATTACTAAATTTATTTATCATCAAAACCCATGGTTTTTCATTTATTAAACCATTAAAATGATACTTTATACAATTTTTGAATTGTAAGTAGAATCAGGCATCAATTATATTTTTAATGGATTCTAAATATTTTTTTGATCAAAAACCATATATCATTTTCCTTAATATGATCATCCTATCATTAGTTATGATTTTATCAGAAAACTCATTTTCAACTAATCAGGAGTTGCCACATATTCATATTTGTTTTACTTAAGCCGTGTCAGTGGGCCAGGCTTGAGCCAACGGGCTCGTGCCATGTAGAAACTTGGGCCCACAAGGCAACCCACCCATGCAACAAAAGAAAAGATGTGGAATGACCCCAGTACCCTTACCTTCTCGACGCATGCTCGAGGGTAGGAGGGTCTTTTCACCACGCACCGTCTTCAACCTCACGTTCCTCCTCTCACACAAGATATCGATCAAAGAAGGTGTTGACTTCACACTACATTTATCCTGGGCACAAGGCAAGGCTAGCTTCACATTCGTCTCGGCCACCCGGACTTGAAGCACCCTTCAATTGCTTTGTGGATCAACTAGATTGTCAAGACAGAGTCTCTCTTCTCTGACAAGAAGAAACTACTGGACCAAGGCGAAGATCACGTTCTTCTTAGTTATTGCATGCACCCACAAGCTCTCAAGCTCTACCCAAACAAACCAAGATGTTCTGGGTCTTCACAGAGGTTGTGTGGCACTCTATTTATAGGAAGTGTCATTAGTAGTTCTCTCAATTTGAAAAATCATATTCACACCATGACATGTCCCAAATCCTAGTATGGATGGGATCTCTAGGACCTCCCAAATATAGAGGACTTATTCCTAGATCCTCTCATGCCTGGAGTCACGAGGAAAGTGGAGAAGAAAGTCTCCCTATTTCCCAATCCAACTCGAGGTAGGTGACAACACAGCCACTGTTGGATCTCAGATCCAACGATTGTCGTGCCACCCGCTCAAATAAAACTAGGATTAAAGGAAAAAATCGCATGGAAAATAAATGTGACATTTATGGATATCCTTCTCACTTTAGGAAATCTTCCAAAATTCATAACTCTCAAGTCATGCCTCCTTCTAATCTCAAATTTTCAAGGAAACTCATTAATGACTTAATCTACTTGCGTGTCAAGTTTGGATTCATAATTTGAAAGTAAAAGAGACTTTTCTTTATGTGCAAGTTATCACTTAATAAGGCATATTTTATTCATATTTTCTCTCTCTTACTCTTTTATTTTCCTTTATTTGGATTCCTTTTTCTATAGAAACCATGTGGATTCGAAATATTATCCATGATGATCAATCATACATCTTTCCACATATTTCTTATATTTTTCATCATTATTTCAATTTCCTTTCTTATTTATGCATTATGTTGATTTCCTTCAACTTTTCGTCCGCTTTTATCATTTTGGACTCACTAATACATTAGGATCCATGAAATCACATGCACAAGGGAAAATGTTGCAAAAGAAACCCATATATTTATAATAAGTCATACAATTTATAGACAAGTACATTTCTTTGGAAAAAATGCATTTACAACCGTACAAGAAAAATCAAGGTTGTGACAAACTCTTCTAATCCTTTTAAATATGTATTAGATAATTTCTAAAATTAGAAAATGTAATGGGTACATATTATTCAGCTAGTCACCCATCTAGTCTATAAAATAAATGTGCTTCATATTTCAATAGTATCATATAACCTACTGTTATCATGATCCAGTTAACTAGATTTTTTAGATCTAAAAGAGAGGGAGAGTAGGAGTACTAACCTTCAAAATATTCAGTTACCAATGGTCCACAATTTTGATGGATACTAATCTTTGATTTGTTGAAGAGAACTGGTCCAAGGTGAGTTGGAGTGCATTCTTGGATGATCATCAACTAATCAGACTCTGATCGAAAGCATCACATCTATGATCTAAGGGATGGTTGGACCTCCTTGAGTGTAGGTATGTAGATCATGTCCCTTCTAGATCTGGGATAATGTATTCCACATGATGATTACCTTGAAGGTTAGTATTGACCATACTTGTAGATATATAATTGATGCATGGGGGTTTAGACAGAAGTGAGAAAGGACACACCATGGTGATCGAGCTCTACAATTTAAAGGTCGATGTTGCCATGGTGGAGACCGCTTGTGTGCATGGGTGGCAGAAGAAGGGGGAAGATGGTTGTCAATGCTATTATGGTTGTAGGTTAAGAGGAGTGGCGACCAGCGTTGGGGTTTCACTTGAAGGAGGAGGTTTGTTTAATTGGTTGGTGGATACCAACACTGACGGTGATGCTTTGTAACGGTTGTGGTGGCTAGGATACAAGGCGGCACCACACCATCTGCTAGAAATTGTAGGAACGAAGACATAAGATCTGTAGGTTGTGAGGGAGGAAGAATATGATATAGGAGAAGGAAGATGGATGAGGTAGAGGAAACACGTGTAGCAGATGCGCCGTTGATGGTGGTTGTTAGAGTCATTGTTGGCCCTTGGTACGCAGCAATAGCAATGATGCTTTTTCTCTTTCTAACATAATGGCTAGCAGGTACCAGGAGCATGGAGGAGGAGATGCATTGATGAGACATGGTCAGGATTACTGGCATGATTTTTCTACAGTGGTGAGTGGAGATGATCGGTTGTTGTCTCCTACCATGGCAGCTACCAACACATCTGGAGGATGGAAAGCACCATGTTGTAGGTAGAAGATGTTGTAGGTTCACCATGGAGGAGGGGGATGTATCATGGCCTGTTGGTGGCCTCTATAGTGACAATGAACATGAGCTCCTTATAATGATGAGGCATGGGTGTTGGAGGTCGTCGGCTTCTATAGGTGCCTCATCCAGTGGTACACTTCTAGCTGGCACCTATCTACCATGGAAGTGGGTGTTAGTAGGAGAAGAAGGGTAGAGACAAAGGATAGAAAATAGCATGATAGATAGAAGGGAAGATTTGTGGCAGCCATTTTGCTATCAATCATTGGTGGCTAGGGTTTAGGGGTTAAGAAGAGAGGAGGGGTGTCGCAACAGTTACCTATGGAAGACGTGTTGTTTGTGGAAGCATAAGCATGATTAAGAGGATGGTTAGGGTACAAGAACATTACACATGTTTAGGGGGCTTGCTTGACATGGTAATAAGGAATGGAAACTTAGTCTATTAATGAGCTAAATGCATAACATGTATACAATTTGTGAATTTTATTTACTTAACTAGGAGGGTAAACATTGTTTATTGCCCTAAAATTTGACACGGAGGTAATCAAGGGGTAAGGAACCCATTTTTCATATAAATTTTACCCTCTGAATATTTAGTATTCTATGTCTTACTTGTAAGTTAAGTACACAATTAATGCATTTATTGTCCTTCTTAGTCAATTTGATACTACAATTTACATTTATTTAATATCTTTCCTTAATTACACTAAGGGTGTCTTTAGATTGACACATTAGGTTCATCCCTAATTGATTAATTATTGAGTTTATATAATTAACATAATATTAATGTCTTATTCAATTAATTACTCATTAACATTATATAGTAGGTTATTTGTCATTATATTTTCTTGGATCAAAATATTTCTATTCAATCTAATTTTAAGGAAAAAGGATTAATTACCAATATGATTATATGTGGACCTAAGTAAAGAGATAATTATGCTAAATACTAAAATCCTAGTATGTTACAGCACTCAACCCCTTAAAGAGGATTTCGTCCCTAAAAATCATCCATCCCTAGACTTGCATTCTAAGTTATACATCATAACTAAATTATAAGAACTTTTGTTCGACTCAATGTTATGGGTCATACTATACCACCCCGAATCACCCCTTATAGTCAGTTCCTAAGGTGGATTACCCTACTCTTACATCATGTCATCATTAGTCTTCTCAATTTAGATGTTGAGCTAGGAATGTTATACCAATGTCTAGGGTTATCCTATCATGAAAGTATATGCATGTGGTTTCTGGGTTTCACTTGTTTTTTAATTCTTCTTATGGTGGTGACTTCGTTACAAATTCTTTCATAAATCTAGAAATCTTTTTTACACATATTTTAATAAGGAAAATAAGTTTTATGATAAAAACTTCATGATGAAAACCAAAAATGGGGCAAATATTGATCCGAGAACCAAGTCAACCACTTTTCACTACATTACATAGCTACTATTGTTATGTCATAACTTCTTAATTTCTACTAAAAGGGTCTAATCATTAGTACAACTAAAATGACATAACCAAATATCCCTAATATATAACATAGGGGAAAAAGGGTTTCATTTTACTCATGGAAGACTTCTATTAGATCCTATTAAGGCATAACATCCATTATTCCACCATTCTCTTACTCGTGACCTAGGTTATTACATCCCAAAACAACATTTATTTTTATAAAATTGTGTAAACATGATAATAAGATATTAGGGTCTTTACTTCCCTAGTTGGTTCACATCCACAATGTCATTACAAGCCTTGGTAAACTAAATAGTCAACTACTCCTCATCTCACACATCAGGTAAACTAATTACACAATGACGATCAATGAGTGGTGAACTCTTTAAGGATGAACCCTAGATGTACTTACATCACATAACCTTAGTGTCTGTGAACATCCAAAGTTACAAGAAAAAGAGTGCCCACTATACCCTCCAAACATGATTTTACATCCATATGTCCTTGGGAAAAATAATAGGGTACATAGTTTCATTTTGTGATCCAGCTACATGATCATTTCTTTATAGGACAAGGGAGGTAAGCATAATTCTGACCTTATGGGTATGTCAGGGATAAAATCCCAAGTATAGTTACTTGAAACCTATACCTTCCTTCAACAAATCCTCATTTATGAGATATCACAAGCTTAACTAGGATAGTATACATCCCTTGGATGGTGAGTCATCAATCAAAACTATGTTTAAAAAACTCCATGTTGCAGCGAGACAATACAATCCTTAAGGATCTAGTTCATATCATCATGTGATATCATAGAAAATTCTTTAAAATCTAAAACTCATATCAACATTCTAATTTTGTAACCATGCATGCTCAATCCACATAATATTCATCTCATAGACATCCTAGAAACATCAAAATAAAAAGATTTAAAGACTTGCACTAAGGTTACACACAAAGATGTGATAAGTCAACCTACTCTCTATAGTGGTTGAATTGCCCTCCCTTAAGGAAGAAGTTAGAGGATGATGTCTATGAGAGTCAACCCTTAGGTGTAGAAAGTTGTACCTCTATATAGAGGGCAAGGTTGATGAGAATTTACCCCAAAACTAAGTCAACAACATAGATAGTTTGGACAAAGATTGAAAGCTTATTTGGTAATTAACAACTCAGGTTTAGGAATGATAACCACCACTAAAGGGTCACCTACCTACTAAGGAAGAATCTAGTATAACTTCAAATAGTCAAGTCACTGACTGCTTATGCTCTAATACCATTCTATAAGGAGTGGGACTGATAGGGTGCACACTCAATGATATAAACATGAGCCATGAAAGATGAAGTAGCGGGAACATAACTATTTGTAAAGTTACAAGATGTTCTATATACATAAGTTTCTCACCTTAAGGGTGGTACTTAAAAATGAAACTACTACATTTAGTTTCATGAGAGCCCAGTAGCAGAGGGTAACAAGGCTATCTCAAGCTATCATTATGTTCACCAATGAGCTTTGATCATCCTGAGTCTCTGTCCAATAAAGCACCTACATCTGGGTGGAGGGAACACCCTGGAAAATAGGAAAACAAAATATGTATCAGCAAAATCTGAGTATGTATATATAACAATATTTTGGGCATTTAAAAAGGTTAAAAGAGAAAAAGAGATGTTCCCTTATTAAGAAGGTCATCAAAATATAAGTAAGTTCCAACAAGAGATATATCAAGAAAATTAATTCCAAAAGAATGAGGAATATAAATAAATAGGTAAGATAACACATCCTACCATTAAACATTCACAATATCACAACAATCATAATCATTCGCATGTAGATATATATTGACTAAAAATGGCTATAGCAGGGCCAAGACAGAGTCGTTGGCCTAAGTAAAATGGATGGAAAAGCACACCCAAGGTAGAAAAGAACTTCATTGTATATATAAGGGTAGAAAAGCATACCTCAGGTAGAAAAGCATACCCTAACGGTTACACATAAGTGTCTACAATAGTTGTCTGCTCAAACTATCTAACATGCATAAATAGAGTAGCAAGATAGTTTGCAATCACCATTCACATTTCCAAGTACAACAATAAGGAAGGTGGGGTCATAGACTCTGGCAACAAAATATTCATTAAGTAAAGTGGAATCAGATGATTCAATATCATGAAATAAGGAATTTGCAATATGGATGAATTAAAGGGGAAAATATACAAAGAATGCCTCATTGTAAGAAGATTTAATTCAAATTATGCCCAAAATTAAATAGAGAGGAGTGCATACCTTATCTTCATGGTCAAAGGTTAACTTAATAATCATACTTGTTCCTTAAAGTGGGTTTTCATCCTAGTAAGCATTGGGTGTGTTAGTCAAAGAAAATGAACATGTGTATACATTCCTATTATATATATTTATATTGTTCCCATCCTAGTCTAGATTACCTAATGACATATTAGGATACTTTATCTTATTAAGTGAATATACTATCATGTGAATATATATTTTATTTTATCAGTACATATTCAATGACATAAGTTTAAACATGTTTACATTTGATAAATATTTTAGTAATAATACAAAAAGTAATGCATCTTACATAAATGCCTTCACAGAGGCGTGGGAAATGTTAATACAAAGTCTTAAAATTTAGGTTTGTAAATGTTACTTCCTCTCTAAATCCATATGATTCCTTATTATTCCTAGAATCATGCTTATCATGCATCTTAATGGGTATACACATTATATTTTCCAGCTCTTGACTATTTCTTGAACACAACTATGCAATTATTGATGAATTTTAGTACATTCGAATGTAGTCTAAGACAACATGTTATATACATTTATGTTTATAAAACATTCTTTTCAAGAAGTATCCTTCTTCCATAATTTATTTAGATGGAGAAAGACTTATCAACATTTGATATTTTTATATCAATATTAGTAATAAAAACCTATAGAGTTATTTCTAGACATCTTGCTAACATGTATCCTTACATTGATGTGTTTGTGTGCTCATCCATGACAATATACTTTACATAAGATTATCATGACCCCTACACAAATATTAACATTAGTTGAATTCACATAGTTCCAAGTATTGTTATACAACTCTTCTAATCCTTCCAAATATCTATTAGATAATTTTTGAAATTAGCAAATGGAATGGGAACATATTTTTCATCTAGTCGATAAAATAAATGTGCCTCATATTTCAATTTTATCATATAAACAATTATTATCATGATCTAGGTAATTAGCTTCTTTAGATCTAAAAGAGAGGGAGATTTGGAGTAGTAACCTTCAAAGTAATCAGTTACCAATGGTCCATAGTTTTGATGGTTGCTAATGTCTGGTTTCTTGAAGAGAAATGGTCCTAGGTGCGTTGGAGTGCATTTTTGGATAATAATCAACTAGTCAGACTCTGATAAGAAGCATAACGTGCATGACCTAGGGTATGGTCGTACCTCCTTGAGTGTAGGTATGTAGATCATGTTCCTTCTAAACATGGATGAAGGTAGTTCACACGATGATGACTCTGGAGGTTAGTGTTGAACATACTTTTAGATCTATCATTGAGGCATGGTGGTCTAGAAAAAAGGGAGAAAAGAGCATGACAGAGACACATCATGGTTATTGAGCTCTACAATTCACAAGTTGATGTTGTTGTGGAGGCGACCTCTTGTATCCATGAGTGACAACAGAAGGTGGAAGATGGTTGTCGAAACTTTTATGGTTGCAGGTTGAGAGGAGTGGTAATCACCATTGGAGTTTCACTTGGAGGAGGAGGTTCGTTTAATCTGTTGGTGGCTACCAACATTGGAGGTGATTCTCTACGATGGTTGTAGTGGTTAGGCAATGAGGAACCACCATACCCTCTGTTGGAAATTCTAGGAATGATGACATAAGATTTGTAACCCGTGAGGGAGGAATAAAATGGTAGAGGAGAAGGAAGACAATGAGGTGGGGGAAATAGGTGCAATAGATTCGCCATTGATGGTGGTTGTTGGAGTCGTTGTTGGCCCTTGGTAGGCAGCAACAATAGTGCTGATTTTTTTTCTAACATAATGTCTAGCATGTACTAAGAGCATGAAGGAGGAGGGCATTGATGAGGCATGGTTGGGAGTACTGGCATTATGTTGTTGGCAGTGGTGGGTGGAGATGTTCTATTGTTGTCTCCTACCATGGAAGCTACCAACATGACAGAGGGATGGAAAGAACCATATTGTAGGTAGAAGACATTGTAGGTTCACCATGGAGGAGGGTGGTGTATCAAAGATTGTTGGTGGTCGTGTGTAGCGTCCTGGGGATCTAGGAGATACTAGACATGAGATCTGTGTGATGATGAGGTTTGGGTGTTAGAGGTCGCCAGCTGCAATAGGTGCCTCGTCCAGTGCTACACTTCTAGGAGGCAACTCTCTGCCATGAAAGTGGGTGTTAAAGGAGAATAAGGGTAGAGAGGGAGATAGTGAGTAGCAGGATAGAGAGGAGGAAGGGAAGATCTGAGTTAGCAATATTGTTGTCGGTTGTTTGTGGCTAGGGTTTAGGGGGTTAAGAAGAGAGGAGGAGTGTCACACCGGTTACCTGTGGAAGACATGATGTTTGTGGCAGGTTAAGCATGGTCAAAAGGACAGTTAGGTTAGAAGAACATTACACACATTAAGGGATCTTGCGTGAAATGGTAATAAGGAATGGAAACTTAGTCTTTTAATGAACTAAACTCATAATATGTATACAATTTGTGGATTTTATATACATAATTGAGAGGGTAAAAATTGTCTGGTTGCCCTAAAATTTGACACCAAGAGTAATCAAGGGGCGAGGAACCCATTTTTTATATAAATTTTACCTTTCAAAAATATTTCGTATTCTATGATTTACTTGTAAGTTAAGTACATAATTAATGCATTTAATGTCCATCTTAGTCAATGTGATGCTACAATTTACATTCAATTAATATCTTTCCTTAATTACAATAAGGGTGTCATTAGATTCACAAATTAGGTTCATCCCTAATTTATTAATTATTGATTTTTTATAATTAACATAAAAGTAATGAATTATTTAATTAATTATTCATTAACATTATATAATAGGTTATTTTTCATTATATATTCTTGGATCCAAATATTCCTATTCAAATTTTAAAGCAAAAGGATTAAGTACTCATATGATTATATGTGTACCTAAGAAAAGGGATAATTAAGCTAAATACTTAGATTCTAGTATGTTACACCTCTTCTTGTGAAAGATTTGTCACTCTGTTTTGAAATAGTACATTGTGATCTCTTACCGAATGCATTCACAAAGTCTTTTACTCTTTTTTAAACAACCTCCCCTGATATAGTTTTAGGGGAACTTTGTTCTTCACTAGATCCATTGAACACTTTGTGCAACCTTTGATAAGGATGCACTTTTGGAACAAAGCTTCAATGAGCAAGATATATAGTCTTGTTGCCATATTTTAGTAGTATTGAATCAATGTTCTCCTTACATGTAGGTCATTCTCTAGATCCTTTTAAGATTTAGACAAATTCTCATATGTCAGAATGTCATTAATAGTGCAAAACAACATAGCATGCAAACAAAATGTCTCTCTATGTGAAGCACATCATAGGTCATCACACCTTCTCCCCAGAGTTTCTTTATGTCATCAATCAATGGTTCAAGATGAACATCTATATCATTTCCTGGCTATTTAGGGCTTGATACCAACAACGATAGCATGATGTACTTATTTTTCATACTCAACTAGGGAGGAAGATTATATATAACAATCATAACATGCCAAGTGTTATGTTGTCTTCTCAATGTGTCATATGGATTCGTGCCATTCATAAAAACCCAAGGCTTAGATTCATGACTTCTTCACCCAATACAAGGTACAATACATCAATCTTCTTCTATTGTGGGGAATCGCATGTTGTAGGATCCCATCATTATTATACTTTGCATCTGCATATCACCTTAAATTCTATGCATCCATGGTATCAGCAAACAATCTTTGAAACTACAGTATTATAGGTAGATACCACATCACCTTAGTAGGAGAGCTAGTTTTTCACTTTCCTGAAGTCATCATTTTATACCTTGACATCCCACATTTTAGACAATCTTTCAAATTGACATAGTCCTTTTTAAATAACACATAGTCATTCAGACGTGCATGTATCTTCTTAGCCTACATTCCTATTGGGCACAACATTTTCTTAAATTCATAATTTGAGATAGAAGATCGTTGCCTTCATGAAGAATTTATTGAAACAAAGACAATAATGACATGAAGTTTTTGCCACTCCATCTATTGTTATCCTTCATAGTATACAATTTCAACATAGCGCTCAAGTTCATAAACTTAGTACAACCTAAGTATAATGGTCTCTTGGCATCATGCACAATGTTTCAAAATAACAAAGGTGGATCGATGCGCTCTACCCCAGAATTATCTACCACGACATCAACCATGTCTACCAGAATTAGGGCATTCACATGTACATCATCTTCGGGAATTTCTTCTTCAACACAAGTACAAGTATCAACATCTATTGATCTCATAGTAGGAATCTCTCCATGCCAGTAACATTGTATATAGTTGCATACAATCCCTTTTCACATAACATGACTTTTGATTGTGTTAACAATCTCGACTTTTAAGTTGCTATGACAATTCCTACATGGGTAATAGATCCTACCTCCAGGTCATTTCCTATGCTCCTCCACAAATCTTATAAATTGATCAAGACCAATAATAAACTCTGAGGTGCAACAATTTGGAATGGACATCCATGACATATCCATTCCATGATCAAAGAGGAAAAAAGTATTAGGGTTTATGGTTTACAGATTAGGTTTAGGGTTTACATATTAGGGTTTACCATTTAGGATTTATGGATAAGGGTTTAAATATTAGGGTTTAGGGTTTATAGATTAGGATTAGGGTTTATGATTTACAAATTAGGGTTTAGGGTTCAGTAATGAATCTATATACCACCTATCTCATTCCTAAACACCTAATCTCACTAGTAAGTGTATAATGTGTATTTGGTTTTCAAGAAAATTTCAAAAGCATTTCCCTACAATTCTCTAATTACACTTATGTAGATGGCCAAATATCCATCTATATATGTACTTACATAAAAAATGGGAAAGTGCTGACAAAACATCTTGAAAACCAAATACACATTATACACTTACATCCTAAGTGTGATTAAGTGTTCATGAAAAGTCTCAAACTGGGGGCCATGAAAGATTTACTCCTAATGAGTATATCTCAGATGATTTTCTAGGCCAACAAATAATTTTACTGAATCTAAAGGAGTAGAGGATACTCACTAGATACTAGCATTTTTTTGGATTTTTAGTGAAAAACTTAGGGTTTGAATGGTTCAAACATGGTTTTAGATCTAATTATAGAAGATAAAATTTAGATCTAATTTAACCCTAGCTATTTAATCTATTTAATTAATTAAGAGAATAATTAACACTAAATAAGAAGAATTAACTACCATAGACCAACAACTAGCACACTAATTAAGGGTTTAACAATTGATTAGAAAAGTTTAAGCATAATTAAGGGTTTAATATAATAAAGCTTAATTAAGGGTTTACGCAATTCATTTTTGGGAAATGAGACAATTCATAAATGTTTTGCATGCATGTTTAAAAATCTAACCACTCTTAGTGTCAAGTACTGAGCGGATATGAACAACTACCATACTTAACAAAACACCTAACCACTCACCACAGATGTCAAGTACTGAGTGGCGGTCGCAGTTGTGGTTGCAGCGGTGGAGGTGGTTGTAATTGCGGTAGCTCAAGGACGTGGAGCAGATTGGAAGTGGTGGTTGCATTGGTGGCTGCTGGAGGTGGATGTTGTGATGGCAGCTGTTGGAGGTGGAGGTTGTTGCGGAGGTAGAGGAGGATGGAGGTGGTTGTGGCTAGATGATGTGGAGCAGGCGGGTGGAGGTGGTTGTGATGATGGTGAGCAGCAGTAGTCATTGATGAGCAGTAGGGCAGCAAGAGCAGTAGTAGCAACAATGGCAGAAGAGCGGCAGAGGAGAAATCACCAAAGCACGTGGGAGGGGGGGTTCACATGTAATGAAACAGAAGATTGGGGGAAAGAAATGTTACAGGTGGTATTAAGTGGGACATAGTCATCAATTGCTAGATGCAATTGATGACTACTACCATAGTCCTCGGTTGTAAAAGAAAAAACAATGATAGTGATCCTTATCCTAATCAAAAAAATATAGCCTCATTATAAACTTAGTCGTCAATTTATGGAGGATAAATCGCCAGAGTGGGGTGAGGGGTCACATGTGATGAAATAGAAGGATTGGGGGAAATAAATTTCACATGTGGTATTAGGTGGGACATAGTCATTGGTTGCTAGATGCAATCGACAACTACCACCATAGTCATCAGTTGTAAAAGCAAAAATGATGATAGATGTCCTTATCCTAATACTAAAAAAGTCAGTCTCATTATGAACTTAGTTGTTGGTTTGCCAATAAAATGGTTGATTGTTTGCCTTATTCTACTAAAAATGCTATCCTTCCCGAGAACTTAGTCGTGAGTTTGTCAAGAAAAACCAACGACAGAAGTATTTTGGAGGCAAAATATATTTCGTAGGAAAGGGCATGTCATCAGTTGTATAAGAAGAAATGACAACAGAGCTCCTTATCCTACTAAAAGAATGTCAGCCTCATTAATAACTTAGTCTTCGATGAACAAATAAAATGCATGAATATTTCCCTTATCCTACTAAAATATGCCATTATCCTTAAGAACTTAGTCGTCGTTGGTCAAGAAAATCGACAACACGAGTATTATGGCGGAAAAATATATTTTGTGGGAAGGGATATGTTGTTAGTTCTTTGGAAATTGATTCTAATCTGAAAAATTTTGGAGGCAAAATTTTTTCTTGAAAAAATGTATTTTGTGGGTTATCTAATATGTTGGATTCTTTAAGAGATGACTAACATTATAGGAAAGTGGTACCCATGTTTTTTCTAAATCTATAAGACTTGACCAATAATGATGTTCCTGCTCCAAAACTGACATTGTGTATATAAGGTGCCAATTTTAATGTGGAATAGATGTTAAAAAAGTGACATTAGAGGTCATAAATGTACTAGTGTTGGGTGCTATATACCTTTAAGAATCCTCACTTGACCCTAGGGTTTGACTTAGGGCCCTACCCTCCCCAGAGTTTATTGATATGATATAACCTCTTTTCATGCATTATTGATTTGGTTATTTCCACTTGACCCCTTGGACCTTAGACACATATATAGTGGCTTTTCATAAGCTCTCCCTTACATAGGTCATCATGAAACTTGTAGGTCTTAGATCTTCCCTTTGTACAGCTAACATAAGGTTCATATCTTCCCTTCATAGGGCTAACATAAGACTCTTCCCTATATATAGGGCTAATTTAAGTCTAACTTGAGATTCTTCCATGCATAGGGCTACTTTGGGTCACTTATATATGTACTTGAAACTGAGACATTACAACTTTATACTTATCTTTATTTTACTTTGGCATTGTTTTAGAGTAAGGGTTTCCAAATTACATCTTGAACCTAGGCCTCATGACGTGTAAGAAAGATCTGAAGGCTAAGATGTACTTCCATTCCATATATTTTAAGGTATATTATTAACATCATATTTCACATTGGGATTCCTCCAACCAAGGCCTCACAATCATATTATATTAATGGACCTACACATATTATCCTTGGATTGATTATGCCTTATATAATCATACACCTAAACGATTAGGGTTAGGTCCTTTGAGGGCATCCAAGGTTTCCTTAAGGACTTTATATTCTAACACAAGGTGGTTCAACACATCCTTCTATGAGAGATCCTATCATAGGGTTCCTTATTGGCCTCCATGAGGAGGTTGGGCTTTCTATCCACAACCTAACCTCACATGTTAAGGTTTTTTCTTCCCCCATATGTCCTTTTTCCAATCGTGGGTTTGACCCACCCAAATCGGGACACCACCTCTAAGAGTGAGTTGAAGATCTTTTATTATTATTATGTAATCATTGATTACCTATGTTAAATTTACAAATACCTATTCAAAACCTATTACATGTACCGTGCATGTATTAATCCACTTATTTCTGTTGGGTTTTAGGGGAGGCAGAGAAGGCAGCGGAAAAAAAAATTTCTCCTCCCCAAACCCAGAATAAGGAAACGCGTCAACGTCTATACAATAGGAAAGAATGGTTTGTGGAATCATACCTTGTCCCGAGGCTTGCTCGGTGACAATACCTCGTGGCTTGTGTGGTGTTCAACTCCGGTCTTGGACGGTGTGTGTGCAGCTCCTGGTCGCACCGGGACTGACGACTTCTGGTTTCACCGGGACTGTCGGGATTGACAGTTGTCCTCCGAGCGGCAGAAATCTCCCGCCTCTGAAGTAGTCCACACAGACCACCTGGAAATCCAATCTCCTTGTCTTACAAGGAATTGGAAGGAGTCACACCCTCCTGTCAGCGTACTAGTCACCCACACACTCTCCTACCACCAGTCACTTTCTACAATTGTCTTTCCCTTGATGTGCCTCCCTTATCGGGTAGCACTTGCTCGGGCTCTCTCGGTTACCAAAACCAGAGAGAACGACAACTTTACAGAGCAACTGGTTGCACTGAGTTGTTGTTTGAGAAGCCCCCAATACCCCTATATATAGTAGGGTCATGGGACAGGGTTCTCTATCCCGGGCAATGCGGGACTAAAGAAGGAGTAGAAGGGTTTGAGATTTTCCACAAAAACAACCAACTGCGCAACCTGAACCGATCGTTTCATTTCTAAAATGGTCGGTTGGGGACCTGAGCCGGTCGGTTGACACCTCAATCGGTCAGCTGGGACCCATGAAATGGTCGGTTCACTTTTGAACTGGTCGGTTCGTGGTCCTGGTCAGTTCCCGATTGACTTTTCATCTTTTGTTTCTAATTGGTATCAAATACCAATCCTTGTTCCAATCAAATTGGGCAAGTGAAATGAAAGGAAATTTCTCACCAATCCTACTTTCCCAACTTGCTCAGTTGCATCAGTTGAACCGATCATTTCAACACTTGAAGCAATCATTTCATCCTATCCATGAGTTGATCGACTCACCATCTGAGTCGATCGGTTCAGCAAGCCCAGCCGATCGGTTCATCACATGAGCCGATCGGTTGGGAGTGCAGATTGTGCAGAATCAGTCAATTACAGTTTCAATCAATCTGATACTCCAATCAATATGTCCAACACCTTGAATATTATGACATTGAGCTATCAATTAATTGAGTGTTTAATTGAACTACAAAACTCCTTTAGTAATCAATCTAAACATTGTTTGTGGACAAAACTCCTTTTCCAGGTTAAATCCTATGTGTGTGACCCTAGAGGTCCATTTCACGTTGGCAGTGAAAGTCCATAACACTTATGACTTCACAAGCAAAGAGCGGTGCCTAGTCACACATCAGTGCTACCTAAGTGGAATAGAAAGTTGGAGAACAACTTTCAATCCTACAATCTGTGAATGGTGTTACAGTGAATGTATAATTCCTTTATCACTGATATCCCGAATGAACTCAAGCCATGGAACAGTCATCCTGTCAACGTTCATTCACTTTCTTGATCTCGGAGTAGATTGGAATAGATATGTATGACATTAATATCACATACGGATTCACTGCGTGCACGCTTTTCTCAATCCTACTCATCAAGTGGCCATGGATATCAAACTCCCTCAGGAGGGACAAATCCCATATCTATCACTCACCCCTCAAAAGCCCCATGTGTTAAAGTCACCCAATCATCACCTTTATAACAACCCATGTTTCAGGACTGCGTTTGATGATGTCAAAGTGTGCCCAATGACATGTGTTGAGTGTAGTGATTTCAGGTCAAAGAATCACACTCACCACCATCACTGTGAGTACTGACTGTGACTACCATGTCATGGTTCCATGTGTCAAACTCACGGTGGGTCTGTCTGGTACACTTGTTCTCTAACAAGTACCTATGTGTTTGGCTTGATATCTCTATATCATGACTAATGAGATTCTATCATCAACCAACACCACAATCTAGTCTTGTGTGTCATTACTGTCTATCTACCTTCCACAATGACATATGACTAGGGACAAAATGAGAATGTACAAACTCTTAACATCTGTATGATCTCATTGTTCAGGTCCTCAACCTGAAAGCATACGTCATTGAGTACTATCATTCTCTAGACATTCAATCTGTTCTATCACTATCTCATATGACTAAACCAGAAAGAATTGGAAGCTTGCCTTTGATGCTTATCAAATCAATCTTAATGTATCCCACCAATCATCCCATGATTGGCTCTCAGGGCATACATACCAACAGACTCCCACTTGCACTGCGAGCCAATCACCCTTGAATCATATTCATAGTGATCTTCAAACATGTCCCACATGTTAATCTGCTCTAGTGAGTAATGGCAACACCTTGCCAAAGTCAGTATAAATTGCATGTCTCTCATCTCTTCATTGTACGTCATACGTATGAGATGGAGTTTCCGTAATATGCGATCTAGTATTCCTTTGCTAACCTTTAGCCACATTGCATGATCAAGGATTCCATACTTGTCATCAATGAGCGGAATATCTATAAGTTCATCTCATGAACTTCCAGATCCATATTGTATCCAATGTTGTTCTCCAACACAGATACTCGACATTTCCTTTTAAATGGTTTTATTGGAACACTTCCAATTATCAACAAACTTGCACTTTTATATATGTCCTATATATATTTTGCGATTAATTTTTCTGTCCTTTCTGAAGTTCACATCAGTGTAACTCTTTACATTGAACTCTTCCTTATCTCCATAGAACTAGTACTTCCCAAGTACTTATCAAGTTCTCATGGTATTCCAGTAACCCTTACTGGAAGTAAACAGACATCCACTCATCATGTCCCACACACGAGTTACCAGGATGAGCACATCATATTGCCATGTCCTACATACAAGATGATGAATGCATTTTGTTCTTGCCATGCAAGATAATGGGATGATTACATACATGATAGATCCACATCTATTCTTAGTGTTCCCATTCTTCATAAGAATTGGATACTTGGCCTTGGGATACTAACTCCATGTAACATGGACAAGTTTTCTCCCACTGAATCTGTGCATGCTGAACCCTTCAGTACAAATTGCCAATGTATGCTTTCTCTTTTCAGGTCAAGAGGTTTTGAGAACTATCTCTATAGATCTCTATTCCTATCACATAGGAAACATCTCTATCTTCCTTAAAGATAATTTCCACTTTTTGATTTCCATTCTAGAACATTTCCATTTCACATCAACATGTGGAATGTGAACACGCTCCCACTAAATCACATATCCCTTCTTTATCTTTAACATATCAGTCAAACCCTTTGACTATATCATCAAAGTAAAGATCCAATTCTGAGTTGCTTGTACTCAATCAATCACATTGATTAGCCCATTGTAACTTATAGACTTCATTTGCATTAGTGGATTCATAAACCTTATAGGTTGTGTCATGTACACATCCTTGTTTTATTCCTCATAGGAATGCGGTTTTAGTATCCATATGTCAAATGCTTAGTCATTAAGTTTAAATCAACAAGCATCATCCTTCTCAAAATGTTATCCATGTGTCTTAACACTTAAGATTCATTTACACTTATGGATTTCATCCAATGGGTGCTACCATCAAGGTCATACCTTATGGTTCACATGGATGTCATTTAGGATGTAATGGTCATAAACCATGACTCAAAATTTGGTTCCTCATTTTCATCTAGATAGTTGACTCATCACATGAAGAACTCATCACATAGATAATTGAGGTGTAAGGATATAAGAATTCACAACCCTTGTGATTCTTAATTTCTTTTATTAGTGAGGGGTATTCTTTTATTAAGAATAATTCAGTTATTTGATAATCATTCTCTAACTCCTTAGAGTATGATTCCTTCTTGATTTAGACATCACCATGCCTTAATCATGAGTTCACTATGATACACTATCATAATCACTTATAAGGATCCCAAACATTTGGTCCAAGTATTTCATTCATTTATCTCATCAAGAATTAACACTTTACCAAATTTGCACTTCATCTATGATAATCTTGAACACTTTAAGATATTCATATTGGTATTTCTCTATACACCATTTGAAGTATTAGCATTTGTTCCAATAGGTATGTAAATACATCACATGTATCATACCTAATAGGATAATCATTTTCCCACTACCTTTAGTGAAGATTGATTAATCATGTCTAAGATATTCATGTCTCTTACTGGTTCTCTAACCAAAAGAGTCTAGATTTATCCATCACATGGACACTAGAAATGAATTTCTCATCATTGATGCTAATTTTATTGTTTGAGTTATCTATAACTATTAGGTATCATTTTATCTTATGCATATCAAATACCACAAGATAAACAAGGCATTGCCACAAAGATCATATCTTTAGAAATTGAAACATCTCTTTATTGATTTCCATCATTGTCATACAATATGCAAAAATAAAGTGTTTCTATCTATTGGCAAATATGAAATAGCAGTTCATAATTGTATTACATGCCTTTTAGACTGAAAATAAACAAAGTACTCCTATCTATGGTGGCAACACTTGCCCCATTTATTGAGTGCTTTACACTTTACATCTTGGTATCATATACCTCAAAAGTTTACTTTCATGACACCTTTAAGTAGAGACGTTTGTCGCCTCCTTCTTCTTTTGTTCTTCCAGATAGAGAGGACAATTCCTTTTCCAATGTCCTGGCTTTTGACAATGGTGGCAATTGCTTTTCTTGGTCACGCCTCCCTTGGCCTTGAGAGTTGAAGACGACTTGGGCTCCTGGCTAGCATCAGAACCTTTCTTAGCTTTTCCCTTGCCCTTGCGCTTGGACTTGCCTTTCTTGCTCGTGATCACCATCACATACTCAGGCTTGTCCTTCTTCATCTGTGTCTCGGCTGTCCTCAACATGCCCAACAACTCTAACAGTGGCCTATCAAAGTTGTTCATGTTGTAGTTCATCACAAACTGACTGTAGGATTCTGGAAACGATAGCAGTATCACATCAGTAGCCAACTCTTGGCTTAGTGGAAATCCCAGTCTTGTCAGGTTCTCCACATACCCAATCATCTTGAGTGTGTGAGGACCAACTGGATCTCCTTCTGTCATGACACACTTGAACAGTGCCCTTGAGACATCGTATCTCTCTTGCCGTGCTTGATCTTCATACATGTTCCTGAGATGTTGAATCATCTCAATGACACCCATGTTCTCATGTTGTCTCTACAACTCATGGTTCATAGAGCACAACATCAAGCACTTTGCATCAATGGCATCATCAGAATGCTTCTTGTACGCATCCCTTTCTGCCTTTGGTGCATTAGGAGCAGGTTCCTCTGGAATTGGAGTATCCAGGACATAGAGATTTCTCTCTTGAGTGAGAACAATTCTCAATGTCCTATACCATTCGTGGAAGTTTGTCCCATTTCGCCTGTCCTTTTCACGCACCGATCGCAAAGAAAAGTGATTGTTGTTTGTTCTCATTTGTCTACAAAAGGAAATATGCAATTTTAGTCCAAAAACTCATTTTTGACTTATTTGATTGATTTGAAAAGTTGACGATATAATTAGGCCTTTAATTAATTATTACTCCCACTATTTTAGTTCAAATTGATAGCCCTCACCATCAATTCGGAATATTGCAGTGTACAACCTTCTAGTGGGCAAGATCCTGAAATCCTCTAAGCCATGGACCAGCTAGGGCTGTCACCCACAACTTAGATCTCTCAGGTAGGCAACTCTTGCCAATTTCATCATATGCAACTCTTGATAAGATGTCATATGTATCTCCTTGCCATGATCATCTCCATGCCTCAAGGTGCTAGATCCTATCTAGGTCACCTTATTAAGTCTGACCCAAAGCCAACACGATGAATATGCACCCTGCTAGGGCAGACCCACACATTCATCCTTCACACTTCCACGAGATAGACGGTGCACCACGCTAGGGCGTGCCCCCACTTGGTCGATCAAGCTTTTCATGTGTGTTGCATTTGGAAGGCATCTAAAAATTAATATTTAATGAGGGACTTGGTTTTTATATACATATACATATCCAATAACCATAATACATAGTATGTATCATATACATGCTATATCCCACAGAAAACATGTAAAATGATAAAAGTGATGATTATGGCCATCCTAATGTGATTCCTCGAGCCAAGAGGAATCACGGTCTTCTAGGTATACATCACGTGCAACATGTACAAGATGAACTCTGTGCTTTGCCTTTCTGGGTTTGATCAACTCATCACATGACTGATCGGCTCGCCATCAGGCCGGTCAGCTGGGTGCCACCAGCCGATCGGTTGGCTCCTCCAACCCGATCGGTTCGCTTGGTTGTCGTGCATCTCATCATGGCTGCCACCCGCTCGTCTCGCTCCTTGAACCGGTCATCAACCGATCGGCTCACTCCTTGAACCGATCATCTCGAACGTCAACCGATCGGTTCACGCCTTGAACCGATCGTCTCAGTTGTCGTCAAGATGTCCTCTGTTCTTTTTTTTTTGTGCAATATCGATAGATCGGTTGCATCAGGACTGAGTTCTAATCAAATTATAGAAAAAGGCCTTGTCTTCTAGATAGAGTTCTTCTCCTAGGGCTGGGCAGAGCTGCCAGTCACCTTCAGACAGAGGTTGCTTGAGGCAGGATTTAGTAAGGATATCCGTGAGCTTGTTTTGATTTCTCTTGATGTGGACGATATCAGTGACGCTTATAGTAGCCAGTGCTTCTCGTACTTTGTAGACTACAGTGAGGTATTTCCCTGGCACCGCTGCTAGGCCTTTCACCCATTGTACTGAATTCTAGGAATCTGAAAGGAAGGTGCCTTTGTTATGATTAAGTTGTCTCGCGAGTTTTGCCCCGTGAAGGAGGGCCTTTAGCTCCCCCTCCATGGCATCAGTTCCAGGATGCAGATGAGAGGATCCCCCTATCCAGTCTCCTGTGATGCTGTGAAGAATAGCACATGTGCAGGACATGTTGGACCTGGATGAACTGACAACATCTGCATGAAGGATGAAGTTAGTGTTGTGCAGGCGGATTGGATGATCCAGACTGGACTTCGCCAAATGATCAGATGGGTTACAGGTGAAGGCCATATCGGATGAGCGGGCTTCAGCATAGAATTGTGCAGCCACGATTCGTGGTGGTATAACAGATTTCTCGAAGATCTGCATGTTCCTGCTTTTCCATATCTTCCAACATGTGATGGAAAAAAGCGTCTTCCAGGTAGCCAGCACCTGGATAGTCCTAAGGTTGTAATCTATCCAGCCCCGAATAGTCTGGCTTTCAAAGAAAAGATTCACCTCCCTGGGCAGAATGAACGACCATATCTGTCTAGCTAACCTGCAATCCCTCAACGCGTACAGACAATCTTCTTCCGAGTTGTTGCAGCGTGGACATGTTGGGTTATCAGTCATCTTCCTTTTATCTCGCATGATGTTGGTGAGTAAATGATCATGTAGCGACAACCATAAGTGAGCTCGTACCCGGTGCGATACTGGTAGAGACCAAGCCGCTGCAAATAAAGATCGCGATGCATCTGGCGTTGGATGACAGAGAAGGTTGTAAGCGGATTGGGCAGTGAAAATGCCATAGCTGTCCAGCTTCCAGATGAAGGTGTCATCTCCATAATGGATTCTAGGAGTGGGCATATGACTAATGACGATGAATGTTCTTTGACATAACAGGAAATAAAATTCTATCCTATTTTATAATGTAAAAAAGAGAAACCTCGAGTTACATTCGAGGGGAGCAAAGGTAGGAAATAAATCTTGAATTATTTTGAGTTATATCAGGAATAGGAGAAGGAAGATCGGTGCGCAGACCGAGATGTAAGCAACCACATACAACCATACACAGATAGGGTTTATTGGCCATAACCACGCTATACATCCACCACAAAACGTGTTTAAGGGTGACGTGTATCGAGTGCATTAATATTAAATATCATATATGTATATTGGGATTTGTGGATTTAGGATTGGACATGCATAAATCCAATTTTATTCGCATCGTATGCAATAAATTAAGGCGACAAACCAAAACCGATCATATCGATAATCCCTAAAGTATAGAGCAGTTGATGTGGCTCTGATACTACTGTTGGGTTTTAGGGGAGGCAGAGAAGGCAGCGGAAACAAAAAAAATTCTCCTCCTCAAACCCAGAACAAGGAAACGCGTCAACACCTATATAATAGGAATGAATGGTTTGTGGAATCATACCTTATCCCGAGGCTTGCTCGGCAACAATACCTCGCGGATTGCATGGTCTTCAACTCCGATCTTGGACGGTGTCTGTGTAGCTCTTGGTCGCACCAGGACTGACGACTCCTGGTCTCACCAGGACTGTCGGGATTGACAGTTGTCCTCCGAGCGGCAGAAATCTCCCGCCTCTGAAGTAGTTCACACAGACCACCTGGAAATCCAATCTCCTTGTCTCACAAGGAAAATGAAGGAGTCACACCCTCCTATCAGCGTACTAGTCACTGACACACTCTCCTGCCACCAGTCACTTTCTACATTTGTCTTTCCCTTGTTGTGCCTCCCTTATCGGGTAGCACTTGCTCGGGCTCTCTCGGTTACCAAAACCAGAGAGAACGAAAACTTTACAGAGCAATTGGTTTCACTGAGTTGTTGTTTGAGAAGCCCCCAATACCCCTATATATAGGAGGGCCATGGGACAGGGTTCTCTATCCCAGGCAATGTGGGACTAAAGAAGGAGTAGAAGGTTCAAGATTTTCCACAAAAACAACCAACTGTGCAACCTGAACCGATCGTTTCATTTCTAAAATGGTCGGTTGGGGACCTGAGCCGGTCGGTTGACACCTCAATCGGTCAGTTGGGACCCATGAAATGGTCGGTTCACTTCTGAACTGGTCGGTTTATGGTCCTGGTCAGTTCCCGATTGACTTTTCATCTTTTGTTTCTAATTGGTATCAAATACCAATCCTTGTTCCAATCAAATTGGGCAAGTGAAATGAAAGGAAATTTCTCACCAATCCTACTTTCCCAACTTGCTCAGTTGCATCAGTTGAATCGGTTGTTTCAACACTTGAAGCAATCATTTCATCCTATCCATGAGTTGATCGACTCACCATCTGAGCCGATCAGTTCAGCAAGCCCAGCCGATCGATTCATCACATGAGCCGATCGGTTGGGAGTGCAGATTGTGCAGAATCAGTCAATTACAGTTTCAATCAATCTGATACTCCAATCAATATGTCCAACACCTTGAATATTATGACATTGAGTTATCAATTAATTGAGTGTTTAATTGAACTACTAAACTCCTTTAGTAATCAATCTAAACATTGTTTGTGGACAAAACTCCTTTTCCAGGTTAAATCCTATGTGTGTGACCCTACATGTCCATTTCACATTGGCAGTGAAAGTCCATAACACTTATGACTTCACAAGCAAAGAGCGGTGCCTAGTCACACATTAGTGCTACCCAAGTGAAATAGAAAGTTGGAGAACAACTTTCAATCCTACAATCTGTGAATGGTGTAACAGTGAATGCATAATTCCTTTATCACTGATATCCCGAATGAACTCGAGGCAAGGAATAGTCATCCTGTCAACATTCATTCACTTTCTTGATCTCAGAGTAGATTGGAAGAGATATGTATGACATCAATATCACATACTGATTCACACATGTGTGCACACCTTTCTCAATCCTACTCATCAAGTGGTCATGGATATCAAACTCCCTCAGGAGGGACAAATCCCATATCTATCACTCACCCCTCAAAAGCCCCATGTGTCAAAGCCACCCAGTCATCACCTTTATAACAACCCATGTTTCAGGACTGTGTTTGATGATGTCAAAGTGTGCCCAACGACATGTGTTGAGTGCAGTGATTTCAGGTCAAAGAATCACACTCACCACCATCACTGTGAGTACTGACTGTGACTACCATGTCATGGTTCCATGTGTCAAAATCATGGTGGGTATGTCCAGTACACTTGTTCTCTAACAAGTACCTATGTGTTTGGTTTGATATCTCTATATCATGACTAATGAGATTCTGTCATCAACCAACACCACAATCTAGTCTTATGTGTCATTGTTGTCTATCTACCTTCCAAAATGACATCCGACTAGGGACATAATGAGAATGTACAAACTCTTAGCATTTGTATGATCTCATCGTTCAGGTCCTCAACCTGAAAGCATACGTCATTGAGTATTGTCATTCTCTAGACATTCAATCTGTTCTATCACTATCTCATATTACCGTACCAGAAAGAATTGGAAGCTTGCCTTTGATGTTTATCAAATCAATCTTAATGTATGCCACCAATCATCCCATGATTGGCTCTCAGGGCATACATACCAACACTTGCATCCATGGGGAACTATGGGTATTTAAACTGAATTGTCCAACCCATTGGTATTTCTCTTTCCTTCTCCCACAATTAGGGTTTGCTTGAATAGGATTATTATTATTGTTTATGTATCACCAAACTTAGGCTTTCTAATTAGGTTAAAGGGTTTTATTTCTCCTTTAGCCCACTTAGGTTTAGAACCCACTAGGTTATTCCAAACCAAGTCCTTCATGGATGGATGAGGCATCTGAACTCATCTCTAAGTCTTTCTAGGGTTTATACTCACTAGACGACATGCACTACCTATCACATCTTTCTCTTATATATCACTACTTAATGTAATATCTATTTTGTTTTGGTGTAGAATTCCTTAATCATGC
The DNA here is from genome assembly GCA_963693085.1 of Alisma plantago-aquatica. Classification (NCBI taxonomy): domain Eukaryota; kingdom Viridiplantae; phylum Streptophyta; class Magnoliopsida; order Alismatales; family Alismataceae; genus Alisma; species Alisma plantago-aquatica. Next base: position 576,603,908 of record OY856409.1, on the reverse strand, counting down.
TTCTTGTCGAAACCACAACTTGAGATGAGGAGGGAAGTGTATTTTAGAGTTTAATTAAGAAGAGAGATGAGAAGTGGATGAAATTAGATATCAGAAGACTAAGTTAAATATTATTTCTAGAATACCCTAGATTCTGGCCAGGAAGGTATTATATTGGCTAAGGGAGTCCCTCTATACTGACTTAATTGTAAGGATGGAAATATTGTCAGGTGCCAAACTTTCTAGGAATTGTTACCCTTAAGTTATGCCCTAAAACTTTTCTTTACTTTTCTATAGATTATCTGAAACTACTAATTATTAAATATTTTTTGATAAATTAGGGATCTAATACCAAATGTGATGACCCCCAATTTTGAGCGCTCCTCATTTAAAAGAGACCAAGAATATAGGGATAGACACCTAAATTTCTAAGATAAAATTTATCAAATAATAACAAAAGTCAATAATCTCCATTAATTTGAGAAAATATTTGATGCACTATGTATGATTATGCTCCTTTAAGGAGTTATATGAATTTTCAAAGGAAACTAACTTATATGAGAATAAGTATCTAACTAATCCTCCTTGGCATAGACTTAATATCTTCAATATCTTTCATTGTCGTCTTTATGTCATTGTATCATATGTATCAATTAACTAAAACACCAACTAATAAAATATGGTCAGCATATTTCTATACTGGTATGTGGGTTCATCCTTAAGATCACATGTGCATATATATCCGGTAATCATTAAATGGAATGTATGAATATGTATATTCGTTATATATTTTAAGCCATTCTTGGTATGCTATCTTAAGTGTAATCATTGTCCATCCTTGGACTTACCCCTAGATGTAATGTAACCTAAGGCTCATAAAATCATAGTTTACTTTAGGTGACACCCATAGTGGCAGTATAGTTGAACTAAAGTAAATAGACATCCAACAGTTTATTTCATCAAACTTTGAGAAATCCTAAACAAACATTTGGAATTTGATAGTTTGATTATTAATATATAACCATGTACCTTATTAAAGAACCACAATGTATAATCTTCAACTACTTTTTGCAATCATATCACCAAGTGCATTCAAGCAAGAAAAGTTACATCCAATTAATCAATAGGATATGTAATTGCATAAAACCCTAATGTGTCACCAATTGATCATATCAATTTTAGTTATACATACCTTAGGTCCTCACTACGGTTTAGGGTCAAAACCTAATATTACCACATCAAGATTCATAAGGGTAGCACACCCTATCTTGACATTAGGGGTAACCTAATTCTTCATCATGTGGATGCTTTATCATAAATAGATTAGATCATATTGATTAATATAACATTAACAATGTACATTAGCTTCTAAACCACAATTTCCTTGTTTATGGCTTATCACCCTAAAATGTCATTATCATCACCAAACTCCTTACTATGGTCTTATGGTATCATTATTATTCAACAGTAGCACCTATTATCATGAAATAAATGTGTTCCCTATATTCAACATGTTAATCTTTCAATCTAGGAGTTATACATGTTAATCACCTTATAATCAAGTATTAACTACACTTTATGAGTGTGACCCATAATAAAGTATGGATTCTATTTTACTCATATTGTAGTCATTTTTTATCAATTCAATTTATAGTTCTGATATACTATGGCCTAGAAATATAATTATAATTATTTCAAGATAAACTTTAGTTGACCAATTGCTAAATTCCACGTCAACAAACACAGAATTAGCTACTTTAGTCCATGCAGTTGGGTCTTCCAATGGAAGCCTGCCATACTCGCACCACACACCCACGTGGTCGGAGTAAAGGGACGGAGAAAAAGACATGATTGCATTTTACCTTGAAGCAGTATGTCCAGGGGTAAGACAGTAATGTCCCTTGTCATCATATTCTTCCCCTCTCCAACTGATGTGCTCCAGCTCCACCGTGGATGAAGTCAACCAAGAAATTGACTTTTTCTTCTCTGGTTCTAGAGGCACAATTGAAGAAAAAAGGTCTTCCGTGAGGCCTTCTAAAGCGCCATGGACTAGAGGGTCGGTGGTCAAGTAGGTGGCCGAAAATGGAGGAGTTAGAAGTAGGGTTTTTGGTGTGAAATTGAAGGTAAACTAGGGTTCTTTGAGTCACCTACACAGCTCTACCACATTAAAATAGGTGAGAGAGGTTGGGAAACCCCATGTGGCTTTGATCCCTAAGAACCAGCTAGCCCGAGATTAGGGCATTATATCCACATAAGGAGATAAAGTTGAATATAGGTTTAGATGAATTTAATTCATGATCTTAAATCTATTGGGATGGGTATCAGTGTGATCTGATGAGTAGGGATTGAGGTACAAATCAGATAGGAGGCCCCTTACTATTGGCCTCTTGGCCCAGGGTTGAAGATGACACGGTTGTCATACGATCTCGGTCAATGGCTGACATTTGGTGATAAAAAACCTCATCACATGCCTAAGGTTCTTGTAAATCTGGACCTTAGTGCAACACATAACAATTACATCAATAGATTAGGATAAACTCCATCTTATACGATTTATTATATCTTCTAAAAATCCTACAAGCCATTAGGATTGTCTAATTAAACCCAAATTTTACGATTGGCATCTTCATAGAATAATCTCGAATTAGGAAAAGATTGGGCTAAAAATGGTAAAGATAAATACACCTTCCTTTCTATTCAAGTATTCACTTATTTTATTCACCTAGTAAAAAATAATCTTATAATCATCTCAAAACTTGGAATGATCTTCAATTAACTATTATCTCATGTGGTGTCAAGTATTAGGTCATAATATAATTATTTGATACATGAATACTTGGAATCTAAGTAGATACTCGATAATTACTCCCTTAATGATCTAGGTCATTAGTCACTTCATGATATTCTCAATTCTTAATATTTATCTCAAAATGAGTTTATCAACCATTCCTAAATGTTATTGACATCATTGTATGCACAAAATTCCAATTCATCTATCATGTCTTCCAATGGGCCTATTTTCTATACAAATAGTTCTATCAGGCTTGAATTGGATCCAAATGTGCATAGTTCATACCTAGGCCTTCCAATGGTCCAAAAGTATAATTATCTTTCTAATTTCAAAATAAGGGTGTTGCTCATCATATTACTACAATTAAAGCCTCACATAGGAATATCATCTCAACATCATATTATTTCCCAAAATTGAAGACTCAATCTATGTCTAGGGCTTATATTCATCATTCAATCTAATATATCTCAGATTATCTTAAAATGATCTAAAATATCTCTGATTATCTTCATTTGCAATGTATATTTTGTTAATGGATTAATTCAAAAAATCTTGATCTTGGAAATGTGTAACACTCTTTTCTTAGAGTCCTCATTTATGAGGATTTTGGGGCAGTTGTTGTTACAATGTGTCTATCTACATAATTGGAGCCATAAATTAGATCTTGAATGCATGCTACTGAGCCCTTGTTGTAGTAGTATGGGCATAGGTTGAAAATAATTTACCCATAGCTCAAGCTTGCACTTACACATGAGAATAATGATCAAGATCTATCAAGTTCTTGCTATTCATTTTATCTAATTTATTGTCCCCTTACTACTTAAAACTTGAAGCTATAGAATTATGCATGTTAAGTATAATTCATCCTCAAACATAAGTTAATTACAAATGTGGATTTGATTAAATTTGACATATAAAATGGCCAAATTTAAAGTTACTCCTAGTATTTTCTTGCATAAATATCATGTTAACCTTGAATTTCACAACAACGACTTTCTAGTGTGACAATGTCCATGTTTCAATTATCTATGTCCATCTATTATTTATTTTCCATATATTGACTATTTAGGTAAGTTATATATGTAGTCACATAACATCCCACCACTAGATAGATGGAGAAAAACCATTTTCCATTTTAATCACTTGAACGACTCATCTACCTAATTATATATAGTTTATCCTATTAATGGTTCCCAATTAATTAAACCCAGCTACCTATATTGGTAGACTAAGTGTCTTGCCTTTGTACCCTCACACATCCACTTACACACTTCCCAGGATAAACCATGCAGTCGACTTTGGTGAACCCAGAGAAGTCAAGGAGACCTTGATGTGCATCCTCGATGATACATATATATATATATATATATATATATATATGTATATATATGTATATATATGTATATATATGTATATATATATGTGTGTATATGTATATATATATATATATATATATATATATATATATATATATATGTATGTATTTACATATGTATGTATTTATATTATATGTATGTATATGTGTGTATACATATGTATATATGTGTGTGTCCTATATATAAACCTATATATATATATATATATACATATACCTATATGTATATATACATATATATATATATACCTATATATATATGTATATAATGTGTATATATGTATATATATAGATATAGATATAGATATATGAGGTGAAGAAGTGTGTATCAGTCGTTACATACAAACTTAAGTGTATCAACCATGAAAATGGTACGTGGAATATTATTCAATCCAACCTTATGGAATGAATTAAAATTCAATAGATTACATGTTTTAAAAATATTACAACCATACCTCATTTATATCATGGGATATAACAATATAACATTCAATAGTTTATACAATATTTGAAACTTGTCATTGATTAGAAAATATATATTTTCATTCATTTGATGATCTAGGAACATCGGTTTGAAGTGATTTTTATACACAAGTTATATAAGGGGCATGCATCACATCCATAAGGTTATATTGCTATATATACTTTTGTAATCCTCATAAATAAAGATGGGTACATGTAAGCTACATGTTCTCAGGTACACAATTTTTTTATCATATATATATATATATATATATATATGTATATATGTATATATGTATGTATGTATGTATGTGTGTGTGTGTGTATATATATATATATATATATATATATATATATATATATATATATATATATATATGTGTGTGTGTGTGTGTGTGTGTGTGTGTGTGTAATTCTGTATTGACATACATGTGTATATACATGACCAATCACTACATATATATGGTGTGCATCATATACATACACATTTCTAAGAATCCGTACCCTTAAAGAACAAGTCCAATGGTTATGCCCACATATCACAATATTTCCATGATAATGAATAGATAGAGACGGTCCAGGTTATCTTGCACCATATTCACAAATAATAACCAAAATGCCCATGAGAAGTGTGGTTAATAATCACCAAGACACTCATTAGGTGCTAGTCATTGTTGGGTACGCCTCCTACATGTCTCCACTTGCAGTTGTTACAGATATTGTATGTATTCTATCTAATGAAATGAAACATTACATAAAGTGCATAGGTAAAACCCTGAGCATGGCATTGGAATTAGAGGGATCAAATTTATATCATGAATAAAATAGGGAGGAACAACATTCTAAATGTATTTAGAAAAAAATACTTATATGAGTCAATGATAGACAAATGAAATTAATTGTCAAAGTTATAGTTATGACCATGTCCTTCTATCACACACAAATATTATTTTTAAGGCGAAATATAGATTTATAAAAATATTATATGGAATATGATTTTGATGATAGACAAGGACACTCCATTTAAGATTATATTCTTTTTTAACCAAAGTAACAATATTGAAATATGTGCATTATCATTAGACAACCAAAATATTTAGTACACTTATAAAAAAAAATGGAATGATACATAGACATGATGTTGTTGTTGGGTTTTATGGTAGAAAACATAAATAGGAAACAAATAAAGTTTTCTTGAGAACCCTTTGGAGTACTATTTTGAAAGTAGTATGAACAGGTAAGAGGGTATAATGGTTATATATCACCATGAAAGAGGATATAGTGGTATGTTCTCTTCATATAATGTAGAAGTTGGATATTGTGATCTAAGTAGCATCACATGATACTGATATCTTAAGTTTGACTTTATTGCCTATATGACTCTTTAAAATCTTTATCCAAAAACTCTAAAAGGATAACAAAAACATATCATATGGAGTTGGTGGTGCCATTGACTTGTTCAAAGTCATATGCCTCGGTGTTGATCATGACCCTCTTACGGGTTTCTAGAACTACTAGAGTAGGGAACACATGTCAACATTTTGGTTGTGCATAAATCATCTGTAGGGGCGCTTGATATTTCACTGGTAAAATTTATGAATGAGTTTTTATAATTTAGTGGTCTATTCAACCATGATAACTATTTGTGTCCCTTATATAATTTTATAACCCATTCATATTCCTAGTGGTGGATTTGTATAATTCTCTCAGGATATCTATATTCTCCAAATCATCTAGGTACTAGCTAGGGCAAACATCAAGTTGCAAAAACAAATTTAAAGTCCCTATTTATATTTACAATCCTTTTTCTATTTAGATCTTTGTGTGTGACCCTTTTGGCTCCATCACATGTCATCATTTTCCCATGTAATCAAAATTCAATTATTATAAGAAATAAACACTACATAGAAACACATAAACTATAAGCAAGTAGTAGAGTTGGGTGGAACCTTTCATAATCAATGGAATATTGATGTCAAATTCATTTCTCAAAAATATATATGTGGAACTTGAGGCATAGATAATCCATTCTACTAACTTTGATCCAATTTTCTTAATATTTGGTATGCTAGGGAAAGACATGTGAGATCAATTTTTATTCTATACATACTCACACGAGCATTTCCATGCATGTTACACTCTCACTCACTAAGAGACCTGGGATATCATCTTGTTATAACTCTCAAGATAGGAAAATGCAGTACTACTTTCTCTTACAACTACCTATATGTTTGTTTGGATATCCAATATCTATGACCCTATAAATTTAGTTCTCAGTCTAAAAGTCTCCTTGTACTAGTTTTTATCTATTGCCAAATTATACTTGAAGAGATTAATTGATATGTATTATGTAAGTTAATTATATTTTATATGTATTTTTCTAAATTACAATTAATTACTATGCATAAATTTACTATATCTATTGATATTCAACTTGAGAAGTTCGAGAATACTACCACCATTCCCCTAAACAACTCATTGAACATTTATGTGTGATAGGTCAAGATAGGTCAAAATACAACTTAAACAATGTGTGAGAAATCATTAACAACCAAGACAAAAAGACTAGAATCCCCATGTAGTTTGTTATAATACTAGATGAATCAATTCTAGACTTGGGAAAATCATTCATAGAATGCTTCTGGGTCATATCTCATGAAGAGTAAGACCAGAAAGCATCAAGATATGATTCAATCACAAAAAATGGTGTGATATGATGATAATAGATATGTTCATCATCTTCCATGCCTTGTATCGAACTAGAAGAAATATTCAAAGGTAGATGTAGTGGCATTAAGTTCTTAAAGAATCTCCCACCATTTATTTTTATAAGTAGAAAGTATGTAGGAAGTCTAAGAAACTAAATTTGTATGTCACGGCTTGCTTAGAATGAAGAATCATTACAAAACAAGCCAAACAAGGTGACAGTTGGTGGAAATATGATGAAGATAAAGATAATCAATAAGTCATATGTGATGAGGAATTATGGAAATAAGTCTTATATCTTCATTCTCCAAATTACCATGCTTCAAACTTTTTTGTTATGCACATATGCAATGTAGCTACTTTTAGGGAGTGTGAGGGAAAACAACCTTGTCACAATCCTCCAAGATGTGGACAAGGGTTTGGGTATGTATGAATAGAGAATTTGGTTTGAGAGAGACAAGGAAGATTGGTGTATGGGGTTGTCGGGTGGTTGTGGAAGTGATGAATATAAGTAAGAAATTGTGAAGCAATTATGTATTCATGTGGAGGTAGAAAAGAACAAGGGAGGAAACCATGAAGTGTTTCATTTTTAGATAACACTAGCCCCTATAGTATTTAAGATTAGGGATATTGGTGTTGCGCATGGAATGTGAAGGAAGTGGATTCAAGATGTGAGGAAGGAATGATAAGGAAGAAAACAAGAGGATGAAATAATTCATATTGTAAAATTTTAGATGTGGTAATGGAAGAGTGAGATAACTAAGGGGTGCAGTTCAACCCAAGAGTTGGAGCCCAATGCATAAGGGGCTCAAAGAAAGAGAGAACATAACACAAGGGTGTGGCATAAAACTAATGTAAAATCAATAAATCAGATATCTATCCTAGATATAATGTATATAGAGTATAAACAATTATATACCAAGTTGTCTAAATATATTATGATAGCTACACTAGCCCAACTGGTATGAAACTGGGCATCCTCACCAATTCCAACATATGGGTTACAATTCTGCAATTATAATTACCTTTCAGAACTATATAATATGGGTTCCAATTAAATTAGAGTACAAGTACATTATCTTAATGTTTATTATTGAATATCACCATTAATTATCAATACTCTAGATTCAAAATTCTATTATTGTCACATTATTAACATAAGGGTTGTATTACATTGACTTGCATATAATATGATATATTACTTAATCAACATGTTTAATCCATTATTCTCAGTATTAACTTATATGATGCCACATTAAGTATATTACTCATGTACAACATTCAACTATTACTCTTATATACGTTCAAAGAACATTTTAACACATACCTAATGTTTTTGCACAACATGCACATCCAATATTTGTTAATCCCATTTTAAGATATTATGTTCATATATATGAAGAATTTGACTTGTACTGTTGTGAGATTGACTTACGAATTAAGCCACATTAGGTTAATAGAACATATTTTAAGATATATATGTGATTCTTACACCTAAAGTCACTAATGTATCATATATAGTACCAAGCATGTATATGTCACAATTACCCAACTACAACTTAGGGTTAGGTCCAAGCAACTACCACTCATCGGTTTACGTCATCAACAATTATAAAATATAAGATTAAGTTCAGTAAAAGTGTATATACTCATAGCATGCTCAGGGTCATATGACCCATAATTAAGATCTACATTTAAGTTATTTAGTATATTTTCATTCTATGTTCATAAGGTAAAAAGGAGCTTATTAGGGCATATGTATGAACTTGTTTCTCCATAATAAGGGACCCAATATTACTAGAATAAGGTCGATAGAATTAGGTTTCTAGAATTAATATAGTAGCATCAATATGTTAGCGAACTTCACCACAATAGGATTTTGTAGTGAAAATCAACATATTGAAATTGTTACATGTCCTATCCTCTAACCCTTTGAAGGATATTCCTTGAATACAAAAATTTAAAGAGGAGGGAAGGATGTGTCAACTAGTCTCTATAATTCTTCTCTCTCTCTTATCAATGTGCCACTCAAAACTTTAGGTTTTATGTTTTGATCTATTCAGTCATGTGATTCTCTTATAGGGGTTCCTCTAGTTAGTTATTACTTCCATAATTGTATCTTATCTTGTGAAATAGTCAATAAAACTAGAAAATGTTTTGGATACTATAAAGGGAAAAAATTGTGATGGAACTATGCAATGTAAAACATCACGATGGTGCCAAAATCAATGCAAGACCAAGTCAAAAATTCCAACATCCTTATATTTGACAACTTCATCATCTTCATCATGCATTATACTCAAAATTCAGATATCATAGACACACATGGGATACATGGGAAGCTCAATTATATCTTAGGGAAAAGGCCACATGGCTTCCTATGCATGAGGTTTGCAACTGAAATTCTCATTGGCATCTCATTAAATTATGCATCCTTAAACCTCCTAAACTTAGCAGCATAGGTACATTCAAGGGTAAGCATCTCACCTAGATAATCTTGATAGAAGTTAAAGGTCCTATAAGAAACTTATGGAAGGTAAACAACCTAAGGGATAAAGTTGAAAGAGTCATATTATCCAACTACCTAGGATATGATACCATGCCTGTAATGACCTCGTCCGCCTATTATCCCCTATTCAGGAGGACCAAGAGGGTAAAGGACATTATCATATTTATAGGATCGAGGTTTATCAAATAACCAATAATAATAATAATAATAAATTTCATTGAAAGGAAAAGATTTTAACAAAAATATAAAGATAAAATCTCCACTAAGGAGTTACATGAAATGGAAATCTAATGTTTGCAACAGGAAATATAACTATCTATCTAAATCCACTCAAATAGCCTTACATCTTTTATTTTGGTGTCTTCTCCGGGTGTCCATCTTTCATCACTAGTGGCAATTTTACCTAAAATGGAATGCAATAGAAACGTGATAAGTATATCGAGATATAGTGAGTCTGTGGGGGAAACAAAATATTTGCATATAATTTTAACAACATAATCATCCATAGAAACAATTATGATTACAAAATTGAACATGAATTGTCTTTCTAACTTGTAAATTCTTAATCACTCAATCTTTGTGGCATACTCCCTCACTGGAGTACTCTTTGTGGGGTACCCTCTCACTAGGGTTTTTTTCCCTTAAGTGGACTTCTCATAACCTTTCCATCCAAGGGCTTCATTTATTATGGTTTGCCTTTCCTGGCTTGGCCTAATAATGGCCATCCTATCCCAGCTTGGTCTCTTGGTGATCTTCCTATCCCAGATTGATCACCCAACATCATAATGACATTTTATAAAGCACACATGAATCACTTAATCTACCATAGATAGTATGGTTGAGCAAGTTATGCTTATTTTTATGTGATACTCATAAGGGACATATATATTGCAAGAAGTAAATAAACAACCAACAGTTTATTTGAAATTTGGAAAACATAGAAGTCGATAAGGTGAGTAGTCTTGGGCGTAACCATGTACCTTTCTCAGAGATGACTTAAAGTGCAAGTAAATAAAAGCAGTTGTATCAACCAAGAAATCACCCTGAAATTAATGCATGAAAAATAAGTATTACTATTTTGTCCACAAACTAACTTTAGGGTTGACTTGGGTTGCATGTTAGGGTTTTTGGGTCAAATTAGGGTTTCATTAGGGTTTTGGCTTCCAAACCATAATTATCACATTTAATTATTTTTAACTTACAAATCCTAACTTTGGCAACATGTGAGTTATTAAGACTAGATTAGATCAAGATGCATATTTTATCCAAAAAGACTAGTCCTTATCCATTTAAGTCATTTCCACAAGTTGTAATCATTAAAACTAAGAAAATAGGGTTTTCTTGCATTTAATGCATTAAAGTTAACAACTTTAGGTACTTTTGGCATTTAAGGTAGAATCAGGTCTTGGAACTAATTTTAATGGATTCCTCATATTTTTATAATCAACTTTCATATATAATTTGCCATATTTCGTATTCCTACTATTTTCTATACTTTTTACAAAATAACACATTTTGGGCCAACCAAAGCTTGCCACCTAGGCGGCCCAGTCAGTAGGGTCTCCACCATGGGGCCACGTCTGAGCCAATTGGCTCGTGTCTTTCTAGAACATGGGCTTTCTTTCTCATAAGAGAAAAAGAAAGGGGAAAGTATAGAAAAGGCCCTGACCTTACAGAAGGGGAGTCGAGGGAAGAGGCAAACTTTCACAGGGAGGGTCGTCTTTAGCCTTACTTCTTTGTGAGTGGCTTGGGTGAGTCAGTGGAGGAAGTTGAATCTATAAAATTGGATCTCTTAGTGATAGGTGAGTGTAGGAAATACTTCACCTTGCCTCCCTAAAGTCGTCAATGGACTAAATTGGCTAGGAGGTGGTTGGAATAGTGGGATGGTGAAGGTGAATCTCCAATGAGGTTCAGAGAGGAAAATGAGAGAAATAAAAGGGCTTAGGGGAGAAATTGGTCATATAGGAGGGAGCTCATAGTCAAGAAGGGTCTCATAATCAGACATATGGTCTCACAGAGGATGTCTATCTCCTTATATAGCCTCATCTATTGAGGGTTGTCCGTCAAAGGGTCTGGGATTTAAGGAAATCCTTTATTGATTTCCAAAGGCTATAGAACCAGGGGTTTCCTTGTTTGGAATTTCCTCCTGGTCATAATGGCATGGTTTCCAAGAATACTCATGGATCAAAGAGAGAGCTAAATGAGAATTCAAAAAGGAACTAATTGTACCTAGTTTCCTTACTCAGGTTAGGGTAGACGAAGAGCCAATTTTTGTTAGATATTAATCCAATGGTCGATATGCCATGTGAATTATCAAAAGGGAGGGTTTTATTTCCTTTCTATAAAATTGTGACATTTAATTCATATTTCCATAATCCTTTTTACTTTAGTGAAATCATATCTCTCTCGTTTGATCCAAATAATCCCAAAATTTAAAGGAAAGTGTTTGAGGATTAAACCTTGATGTTTGTGAGATTTGGTGGCAAAATACACAAGTTAATGATATTTTTCTTTGTCTTTAATTTTCCCCTTTATTTGATTTATTTAGGACATCAATTAATTCTTTTTCTATCCCAAACTTGTCAAGATCTCTTATTTTGATATCTTTTCTCATATAGTAAAATATTGAACTGAATCTAGTCCATTAGTTTCCTTGATCCTATTCTTTTCTATAAAACTCCACTAAATTCCATATTTGAGATATAATTTGTCCACTACTTTGTTAATCCATTTATTATTGGATTTCCCTCTATTTCTTTATCTAATATCCATTAACGAACTATTGAAAACAGTAAAACCACAAAATCCATTGTAAAGGAGAATTTTGCAAATTAAATCCGTACTTTTAAAACAAGGAATACCAATTTTTTAAATATGTCCTTAACAAGCCAATATTTGCATTATATATATATATATATACATACATATATATATGTGTGTGTGTGTGTGTGAAAAATCATGTTATAATAATACATTTTAGGAGTAAAGTCAATATGGGATCCCTTTTCTTACTTAACATGATATAGCAATCATCCACATGTCAAACGTCATGTAAATTCCTTTGCAAGGGATGAGATATTGAAATCCAAGTGATACATTGTATCATAAACAAAAAATGTAGAAGTAGAAATAACACATTCACATTATTACAGTATAATATAATTGTTTACTAGTAAAAGGTCAATAAATAGGGAAATCTAGATGTAAATAATCTATTAGTAACAAACCATAGATGCTAACTTGTCAATTATAGTCTATATCCAAGCTCCAGCTAATCTTGTGTAACTTGTTGGTTCATCTCAGCTACACAAAGATGTTATTCATATAAGGTGTTTGGGACATGCCTCCCAAAAGAAGAACAGTGGAATTTTATTAGAAGAAAGTCAATATGTTTGCTTAATAGAGATTTGATCATACACGAACAAAGAAAAAATAAGTCAAGTATAAAGGTTCCCAACAAAGATGGAGGTCTAATATCTAGATGGATATCAAGAGAACCATAATCATAAGGTGAACTATGTTGAATAATAAAAAAAGTAACAAATATCACTTATCCTTAATAACTCAATATGGGGAGACTGATATTGAATAATCATTTTATTTGGTCTATAATGCGACCTATTGAGATATCGATGTGTGGCTGCATGGGTCACACGGTTTTATCATCCTTGATATCTAGGACTTCACCTTTTGGGTTGGGTTTCCTCCGATCATCAAAAAAATATCAAATAATCATTTTCGTTCATTTTCATATAGACTAATATGATAAAAACTCAATAATGAAACCACAAGGATTATGAAATCACCAACATGATATTTGACAGAGTAATGGCATCACCACATTATTACTAAAGAACAAGAAACACCATATAATTCCAACATAGATAACATAAACACAATAAGGATTACCACCTTTAGTAAAAATTTACATTATACTAGTCATCAAAATAAAACAAGCATATTATCAGGGAGGCAAGCATCATCATAGACATATCATCATAAAGAATCCTTATGGTATCCATCATAAAATGAAACCACAAAGTGTACATTAATGCAAATAGAGTGCTAACTATATTGATATAAAAAAGGAACATCAAAGGTAGGGTTTGACACAAGTTTATCGTGTGTAATATGCAAGTGAATGTATCGAAGTAATAAGGACTTGTGAGGCTCGAGTCGAACACGGGAAGCATTTCTCCAGTAGAGTACTACTAACTATAGTCAAATCAACCAAGCTGATTATAAATGGTTGAATTTGGTTTGAGTTAAAGAACATATATAGAAACAAAATGAATTTAAAGGTTGAATTAATTAGAGATGGAATAAATTCCTTAGGACAGTGGTTTCTCCATGGATAACACTAATAATTGACCCCACACACACTAGCATCTATTATACCAATCCCTGGATAAGGAGATTGTAGCCAGAATTACCTACTCCCGCAGTGTAATTCACTACCTAATCTAATGCCAATCCCACTTTTGCAATTATTGGTTGATTAGTTAGATGTTTTATGATTATCCTCTAGGTTTCTCCTCCCGTTTACACTCCACTTTTCCCAAAGGACATAGTACACGGGTAAATCTATACTTTTGGACCCTCAACATCTCTCTCGAGATGACTAAGCATCTATCAATCCACTCATGGTGATCAAGCACAAGTAGAACACAAAGCTTTATAGATTTATATCCAGTAAAAATAGATAAAATTGATATGAATATATAGAAATCAATCACAGTGTATATCCAGACTACTCCTAGATCCTAAGGAATAAAGGTTTTTAGCCTTGCATGGTTTTCATCAACGAATACATGGAAAGGAAGAAGAAAAATGTGGGAAACATTAGGAAACTAAGGTAACCCCTTAATCTCTACCTGTCCAGAAGATCCCCTCTGTCGTACGTGCGTTCTGCTATCTTTCGGCTGCAGGATCATCCTCCGGAGGTGCTCAGATCTCCTTAGTTGAGGCTTTTGTTTCTCGGTTCTTCTCGTCTCTCTCTCGAGTTGTCGTGCAATGAAAATGGCTAACTCCCTCCATCTGTTGTAGTCCCCCTAAGTCATAGAAGGCACTTAGGGTATGAAATAACATCCATCATTGGATTAGAGTGAAATCTATGGATGGCCTATTCGGGCAGACTCAGTAGTACCGACTAGGTGTGTAACGACCCCGCCTCTCTGTAACCCCCACTTAAGCAAGACCAAGAGGTCAGAGTCGTTATCCCAATAAACCAGATCAAAGGTTCGGCAATTAATCAATAATTATTAACACATTCTACCAACTAAACTGAAATTGGGTATAAAAAAAAATTTTGCATACCTTTCAAAACTTTGGGAATCTATCTATCCACAACTTTAATTATTCTATCTAATCCTCCTTGCACTTTATTTCTTATTTTCACAAAGTGTCACTTTACTATTTGTTCATTTCAGGGTTGTACCTAAAATGCCAACAAACAAAACAACGGTCAACATATAAGAATATGCTGGTATGTGGGGACAACTAAAAGTTCACAAATATGGCTAACAAACTAATTATCACAACTAAGGTAATTAACAAGTCAAATTACATTTTCAAAGTGTCAATCTTGATCGCTTTTGCCCTAACCCTGGAATACCCTCTTTAGGGTTTGACTTAAGGCCACCTTCTCAATCCCGAGCTTGGTGCCTAGGGTCACCTCTCAGGGTGCCCTTTAGTCATGCAACATAGACCACCTTCTCATTCTCAAGCTTGGTGTCTGGGGTCACCTCTCATGGTGCCCATTGGTCTTCCCTCCTGGGCTTGACCTTTTTGCATCATCCATCAGGGTGGCATGTAGGTGTGGGAGTACACACTTCATTTATAGTTGTGATAATCATAGTGACTTTATAATTTGTAATTATGAACATCCAAACTGGTTAATTGCAATCAATGTGATCAATTCATCTAGAAAACCTTCGGGAAACTAAGCGATTAACCATAATTAACCACATACCTGTCAAGTTGAGTTGAATGCAGAAATAACTCAACCAATCAAGAAATCAAGAAAGTATGCACAAGTTGATCCTAAAAAAAAGGCATCCAAATTTTCCTATCATTAATCATGTTATCATGATCTATTAATTCTAGTTATTTTGCTAAGGTTATTAGTCCTTTTAGGGTTTTGAGCATAATTAGGGTTCCACTTCATTTTTATTACTTTAAACCCTAATATTATAAAATCACTTACAAACCCTAATTATATCATCTTTCTTTCACAAAAGATTCTATGTTCATCTTCTAGCAACATGAAACCCTAATTTCATATTATAAGTACTTTTCTTTTCTTTTTCTCTTATTTAGGGTTCCTAAGCATATTAATCATCATATTAGGTTTAAAACCCTAAACCTTGTAATTCCATCATCAAAATAGGTTAAAATCCATATGTATCATTAATCAAGTTAACCATGCTCGAATTAATCTATTTGCAATATTAAATCTATCCTTGGTTAACAATTAGGGTTTCTAACCACAAATTAACACCCTTTTCATCAAAATAATACACTTTTGTTAAAAGATACAGATTTAGGCTTTCAAACCATTTTTAACTTATTCCTCATATTTTTCTTATTAACTTTCATGTATAAACTTTTCTTTTCCGAGCTTTCTAGCAAAAGATACAATTTTATCAAGAAAATTCCTTTTTATTGATTTATTTGCTATTTTCAGAAAAACCAGGATCATTAGATTCGTGGTCCGCTGGTCCACTCAGGATCCAATGGCCAGGGATACACGCGCCTCTTCTTGCTATCAAAAGTGAGTCGAAAGACAAGTCTACCCTTACCTGTAGTGAAGGCGCCACGGGGTAGTTTGGTAACTTCGTGGGTCGACACTTTCTTCAACCTCGCGACACTACAGTTGTTGCGCGGGTCAACTCCATAGTTAACTCCTTGATCTAGTCGACCTACGAGCATGCCAAGGGGCCAGGAGGGTTCGTCTGCCTCCGTCAAACCTGCATGCGGCTTTAATTGATGACTGCGATCACGTCATGACCCTCTCCTAGTCACCGGACTCCGGCGAGTTTCGTTGTGGTAACGAGGGTGAAGGCCAGGTCGAGAAGATTAATTAAAGGCACTAAAACACTCTATGCACTCTTCCGCATGGATTAGGGTGGCAAAAGGAGATGTTGGTTCTCTCATTCACCCTCCCCTATATATAGGGTTAGGGCAGGTTCATGTCAGATTGGGAATTCTCCCAATACGGGGCCAATCCCCTACAAAGGAGGGTTGATTTTGATTGTTTTCCTCCTCTGAGTCCAAAGCAATCATTATCAGGCGTGCACACTCACTGGATCGTGAGAAAACTTGAGAGGAAAGACCTCTGTAATCATAGAGTCCCAGTCCCAATGGGACTTAGACGATGAGCGTCCAATGTTGGATCAAGATCCAACGGATCTCATTGCTCGCGATCAGCCAAAAGGAAATATATTTTCCTATTTGCTAAATTAATGCTATATATTGAGAAATTCATATCTCTTAAGACATAGCTCCTTTTTATCTCAAATTTTAAGGGAAAGTTCATCTTGACATTATCTAGCTATTTACGAAATTTGGGAAACAAATTCCAAAGGATGAGAAGGTTTCCTTCCCTCCTAAGCTATCCTTTAATTAATTCAAAATTAATTAGTATTTCTTTTCCCTTTGCTATTATCTTGTTATTTTGGGTCCCTTGGACCTCAAGAAAACCTAAATGCATGAATTCCCATATTGGAGAATATTTACTTGCCTTTATTCTCTTATCTATTTCTATTTCACATATTCTCCTTTTATTAATCAAATCCTTTTCCTTTTTATTTCTCATTTCTTTTCAATTGGGCTCAATGGCCAACAAGGCCCATTATCAATCAATCAAGGCCATTTCACACGAAATCCATCACAACTCAAAGAAATAGATTTCATTTATTCTTTAAAAGAGAATTACATCTTTTACTATATTCTTAAAAAATTGAGGTTATAACATCCTCCCCTCCTTATAAGAATTTTTCCCTTAAAATTCAAGCAATCAAACAAACAATTCAGGGTATGCTTTCTCCATATCCGCCTTCAGCTCCCATGTGACCTCATCCTCTCCATGGTGCCTCCAAAGAACCTTTACCATCTCTATTTTCTTGCATCTGAGCTCTTTCACATTGGTATCTAGAATCCGCAAAGGTGTCTCAGGATAAGTCAGCTTCCCTTGAAGCTCAATAGATTCAATTCTCAGCACATGGCTCGTATCTTGCACATATCGCTTTAGGTTGGACACGTGAAACACATCATGCATCATTCTATACTGAGGGGGTAATGCCAAATGATATGTAGCTTCCCCAATCCGTTCTAACACCTCAAACAGACCCACGTACTGGAGACTCAGCTTTCCTCTATTCTTAGCTATACCTCAGAGCGGTTGGATTTTCAAAAACACATGCTCTCCCACAGTGAAATGCACATCAGTCCGCTTTGCATCAGCATACGACTTCTGTCGATCATGGGCTCTCTTCAGCCTTTGCTTGATCAAAGCAACTTTATCAACATACACTTGGAGCTCATCTGACCTCAATAGGGTCCTCTCACCCACATCAACCCAGTGAAGTGGGGACCAACATGGTCTCCCGTACAAAGCTTCATATGGAGACATCCCGATACTGGCTTGGTAGTTGTTGTTGTAGGCAAACTCAGCTAAAGGTAAGTACTTCTCCCATGACCCACCCCAATCGAGCACACAAGCTCTCAACAGATCTTCTAACGTCTGTATTATCATTTCTGACTGACCATCCATCTGGGGGTGATAAGATGTACTAAACTTCAACTTGGTACACAATTCTTCTTGAACTTGCTTCCACAGCTTGGAAGTAAACTTTGGGTCTCTATAAGAGTTGATTGATCTGGGTACACCATGCAAACGCACTATCTCTCTGATATACAACTCAGCTAGATCAGACACCTTAGCAGTGGTCTTTAAGGCAAGGAAGTGTGCTGACTTGGTAAGATGATCTACCATGACCCATATTGCATCATGACCTTTCTTAGTCTGGGGTAGACCCACCAAAAAATCCATGGTGATTTGTTCCCATTTCCACTCTAGAATTTTTATCGACTGTAAAAGCCCGCTGGGTCATTGGTGTTCAACCTTCACCATCTGGCATGTAAGACAGTTGGCCGCACATGTTGCAATGTCTTTTTTCATTCCTAGCCACCAGAAAAACCTCTGCAAGTCCTTGAACATCTTAGTAGTTCCTGGGTGTACTGTGTATTTGGATCCATGAGCCTCTTGCAAGATACGCTCCTTTATCGATGAATCTGTCAGAACCCATATGCGATTCTCAAACCTAATCCCTCCGTCTACTCCCACGGATAGATGAGTTTGTGCCTTCATCATTAAACCTTTCATCTTGTCCAGTTCTTCACTGGTCAACTGTGCTGCTATGATCTCATTTAACAACTCAGATTGAATTTGGATATTAGCCAAACGAACTCGATTTTCTAGTGGTTGTGGAGTGCACTCTACCAAATCCTCCAAACTCTTCCACTGACTGGATAAAATAGATGCACACTTAAGCTGTTTCTGAGTCAAAGCATCGGCTACAAAATTTTCCTTACCAGGATGATAGGCGATGGTGAAGTTGTAATCCTTCATATACTCCATCCATCGTCATTGTCATAGGTTCAGGTCTCTCTGTGTCATTAGGTATTTTAAGCTCTTATGGTCGGTGAAGATCTCGAAGGTAGAACCGTACAGGTAATGCCACCATATCTTCAAGGCATGGATAATAGTAGCTAGCTCTAGGTCATGTGTCGGATAATTCACCTCATTGGGCTTGAGTTGTTGGGAAGCATATGCAACCACATGTCAATTCTGTTCCAACACACAGCCAAGTCCCATCTTGGAAGCATCAGTGAATATCATGAAACCCTCATTGCCAGAAGGTAGAGTCAACATAGGGGTGGTGGTCAGCTTCTCCTTCAACTCCTCAAAGCGAGCTTCACATATGTCAAACCACAAAAACTTCACATCCTTCCGGGTTAACATGGTCAGTGGCAAAGCAGTCTTTGAGAAATCCTTGATGAAGCATCGTTAGTATCCGGCCAACCCCAAGAAGTTGTGAATCTCGGAGGGGTTCTTTGGTGTTGGACAATCTCGAATTGTTGATACTTTAGCTAGATCTACGACGATTGTTCCTCCTGAGATGATGTGTCCAAGAAACATGACTTGGTCTAACCAAAACTCACATTTTGAGAACTTTCTGAAAAACTTATGCTTTCTCAGGATATCAAGGACTCTACCCAGGTGGTCACGGTGTTGGGCTAGGTCATCTGAGTACACCAAAATGTCATCTATGAACACTATCACAAAACAGTCAAGGAAAGGCTGGAACACACTATTCATGAGGTTCATGAAGATACTAGGTGCATTGGATAATCCAAACGGCATGACCACAAACTCATAGTGAACATATCAGGTTCGAAAATCCATTTTAGGTATATCCTCACACCTTACTCTCACCTGGTGGTATCCTAACCTCAAATCGATCTTGGAGAAGACTCGAGCTGATTTGAGTTGGTCAAATAGGTCATCTATTCTAGGCAAAGGATACTTATTCTTAATGGTTGCCTGTTTGATCATGTGATAGTCAACACACATCTGAAGTGACCCATCCTTCTTTTTCACAAAGAGGACCGGTTCTCCCCAAGGTGATGTACTGGGCCGGATGAAGTCTTTATCCAACAACTCTTGCAACTGGGTTTTTAACTCAAGAAAATCTGCAGGGGCCATTCTATAGGGTGCCTTAGATATAGGGTTAGTCCCAGGAGCTAACTCGATGGAGAAATCTACATCTCTCTCAGGGGGAATTCCTGGGAGATCATCTGGAAACACATCTACATACTCCTGGACCACCTCTATCTCCTCTAAGGATCTCCCCTTAACCTCGGGTACGGTAACTATGACTAGGTAGGCTCGACAACCCTTGGATAGCATCCATTTAGATTTTAAAGAAGACACATAAAGGTTGGTTGTCGCATCCTTCCTTCCTCAAATGGTGAAGTGTGGATAACCGATTTTCCTAATAAGAATCTTCTTCTCTCTATAGCCAATCTGGGCTCTGTAGGTGGAAAGCAAATCCATACTGATGATTACATCAAAATCATTCATATCGAGAAGGATGAAGTCAATGGGAAGCTCATGGTTCAGATACTTAACTGGAAAAACAAGGGTTTTCAAAAGAGAGGTATAAATACGACCACTCGGGGTTGTGAAATCCAAGACATAACCCAAATCCTTGATATCCAAACCAAGCATAGTTGCCATATTTCTTGAAATAAAAGTATTAGTAGAACCAGAATCAAAGAGTGCTTTTACATTTTGTCCCATGACTTCCAACAGGCCTACATAGTTTATACCACATCAGAAAGCTATTACATGATCTACTGAACTAAAAGGAAAAACATCTAAGGGTTTTTACCCTCAATCAGCCTATTAGCATTTGGCTGAGCTTCTTCATTTTTGATGGCAAACACTCTAGCTTATCTCCTCTCTCCAGTTGGAGGTGCTCCAGCTGGAGGTGTTGCGGCTACTGGTTGTGCTTCCATAGACCATGACCCCAAAGGTCCTCTTGGTTCAGGATGAGGGAATTGGCGATGAAGTGTCCCTCTTGTTGACATCTAAAACACACCTTCTTGTCAAAATGGAAATTCCCAGGATGTGTCCTTCCGTAGGTGCCACACTACTGGAGGCGACCACAGGGCTTGCCTTTGTGCCCATGCTTGCTTTTGTTGTGGTTGCGTCCTTGTCCCTTCTTGTAATCATTCCTCTACCCTTGAGCTCCTTCAGTGAAACCCAAGTAACCTTTGGAGGGATTCTGTGCAGGCATCATCGTCCTTTCCATGTCCAAGGCGGTGTTGTAGGCTTCAGAGAAGGTCTTTGGCTTACTAGCCATCACATGTGGCTTGATGGTAGGGTGTAGATGCTCTATGAAGTGGTCCACCCTTCTTTCTTCATTCATCATGTGACTGAAACATTCCAGGATGCGGAACTTCCGAACAAAGTCTGCAACTGATGAGCTTCCTTGTGTCATGTTAGTGAACTCTCATTCCTTCTCCATTTTAGCTGAGACGGCGATGAATTTGGTGATGAAGATGGTCTTGAAATCGGTCCATGCCATCGGTTCTTCTCTTAGGTCTCTTCCCGTGATATGGTTCTCCCACCATATCTTGGTTGCACCTTCCAAAAGGTGAGTAGCAAATAGAACCTTCTTGTTTATCTTCACTTCAAGCATACGGAATCCATTCTCGACTACAAGCAGCCAAGCATCCGCCTTATCGACCACTTCAGACTTATCTTCTCCCCAGAACGTATCGATGTTTAGCTTGACGAAGTCTAAGATGGTGGCTCCCAGTCGAGGATGAACAGGTAGTGGCTTACCATTCTCATCTCTAGCTATGTCCCTGAGAGCTAAGGCATGGATAGCCTCAGTCAGTCGTTTCTGCTGCTCCATCCATTCTGTAGTGTGAACTACCATGGTCAGTTCCAGACCACCAGACTGGTCCTCCTCCGTCTGGCCTACCTCCTCGTACTCATATTGCTCCTCATATCCCATTTTCTCCTCTTGTTCAAGTTTGCTGAAGGGTATTAGGTAAGGGTTGGGATCCTCATGAGCAGTTCCTTCAGGTCTCTTTCTCTTCTTTGAGGTTTCACTACCATGGTTCCGCTTTCTTTTCTCAGAAGACCCATTCTCTTTGTGGGGAGGCTCACCACTATTGGTGGCAACTGGAATAACCACAGTCTTTGTACGAGCGATCTACATAATCCCACAAACAGACCTTTAGTCTATATTTAACTAATTATACTTATGGCGATGACATCTTAATTATGTATCTTTTATTACTTTGGTGGAGGATTCCTTAAACCTTATCAACCTTACCCATACCTCAAGAGGGTGAGGAAGAGAGAGAAAATCCTAATCCTTGAAATCCTTAATAGAATTTGAGTTGAGAAGGGATGAATCAAGATGAGAGAGTCCTAAAGGTATCTTATTTCGAGTCAAATCCTAAGACATTGGCCAGGCAGTCACACAATCTGGGAGTCCTCGTATTCTGACTAGCGGTGCGGAGGAAAATATTTCCAGCCCCCGAACGTGATATTTTTCTAGACACCTCTGTCTTTTGAAAAATTCTCTAATAACTCCCTTGGTTCTATAGAATTTTTAAATTTTCATAATTATTAAATATTAAATGAGGAAACTATGCTTTGATACCAATTGTAGTGACCTCACCTCCCAGCAACTCCCACTTAAGGGAGACCAAGAGGTTAGAGTCGTTATCCCAATAAACTGGATCAATGGTTTGGCAATTAATCAATAATAATTAAGAAATTCTACCAACTAAACTGAAATTGGGTATAAAATAAAATTTTGCATACCTTTCAAAACTTTGGGAATCTATCTATCCACAACTTGAATTGCTTGAATTATTGTATCTAATCCTCCTTGTACTTATTTCTTATTTTCACAAAGTGTCACTTTACTTTTTGTTCATTTCAAGGTTGTACCTAAAATGCCGACAAACAAAACAACGGTCAACATATAAGAATATGCCGGTATGTGGGGACAACCAAAATTTTACAAATATGACCAACAAACTGATTATCACAACCAAGGTAATTAACAAGTCAATTTACATTTTCAAATTGTCAATCTCCACCGCTTTTGCCCTAACCCTGGAATACCCTCTTTAGGGTTTGATTTAATGCCACCTTCTCAATCCTGAGCTTCGTGCCTAGGGTCACCTCTCAAGGTGCCCTTTAGTCATGCCAAATAGACTACCTTCTCATTCTCGAGCTTGGTGTCTGGGGTCACCTCTCATGGTACCCATTGGTCTTCCCTCCTGGGCTTGACCTTTTTGCATCATCCATCAGGGTGGCATGTAGGTGTGAGAGTACACACTTTATTTATAGTTGTGATAATCGTAGTGACTTTATAATTTGTAATTAGGAACATCCAAACTGGTTAATTGTAATCAATGCGATCAATTCATCTGGAAAACCTTCGGGAAACTAACGCGATTAACCATAATTAACCACATACCTGTCAAGTTGACTTGAATGCAGAAATAACTCAACCAATCAAGAAATAAAGCAAGTATGCACAAGTTGATCCTGAAAAAGGCATCCAATTTTTCCTATCATTAATCATTTTATCATGATCTATTAATCCTAGTTGTTTCCTAAGGTTATTAGTCCTTTTTAGGGTTTTGAGCATAATTAGGGTTCCACTTTATTTTTATTACTTTAAACCCTAATATTATAAAATCACTTACAAACCCTAATTATATCATCTTTCTTTCACAAAAGATTCTAAGTTCATCTTTTAGCAACATGAAACCCTAATTTTGGATTATAAGTACTTTTCTTTTCTTTTTCTCTTATTTAGGATTCCTATGCATATTAATCATCATATTAGGTTTCAAACCCTAAACCTTGTAATTCCATCATCAAAATAGGTTAAAATCCATCTTTATCATTAATCAAGTTAACCATGCTCGAATTAATCTATTTGCAATATTAAATCTATCCTTGGTCAATAATTAGGGTTTCTAACCACAAATTAACACCCTTTACATCAAAATAATACACTTTTGTTAAAAGAGATAGATTTAGGCTTTCAAAACATTTTTAACTTATTCCTCATATTTTTCTGATTAACTTTCATGTATAAACTTTTCTTATCTGAGCTTTCTAGCAAAATATGTGGTTTTATCAAGAAAATTCCTTTTTATTGATTTATTTGCTATTTTCAGAAGAAAAAAAAAACAGGATCATTAGATCTGTGGTCCACTGGTCCACTCAGGATCCAACGGCCAGGGATGCACACACCTCTTCTTGCGATCAAAAGTGAGTTGAAAGACAAGTCTGCCCTTACCTGCAGTGAAGGCGTCATGGGGGTAGTTTGGAAACTTTGCGGGTCGACACCTTCTTCAACCTCGCGACACTGTAGTTGGTGCGAGGGTCAACTCCACAGTTGACTCCTTGATGTAGTCGACCTATGAGTGCGCCAAGGGGATAGGAGGCTTCGTCTTCTTCCGTCAAACTGGCTTCGTCTTCTTCCGTCAAACCTACCTGCGGCTTCAATTACTGATTGCGATCACGTTGTGACCCTCTCCTAGTCGCGGGACTCTGGCGAGGTTCGTTGTGGTGACGAGGGTGAAGGTCAGGTCGAGAAGATCAATTGAAGGCACTAAAACATTCTACGCACTCTTCCGTAGAGATTAGGGTAGCAAAAGGAGATGTTGGTTCTCTCGTTCACCCTCCCCTATATATAGGGTTGGGGAAGGTTCCTGTCAGATAAGGAATTCTCGCAATACGTGGTCAATCCCCTACAAAGTAGGGTTGATTTTGATCATTTTCCTCCTCTGAGTCCAAAACAATCATTATTAGGCATGCACACTCCCTAGATCACGAGAAAACTTGAGAGGACAAACCCTATGTAATCGCAGAGTCTCAGTCCCAGTGGGACTTAGATGATGAGCATCCAACGTTGGATCAAGATCCAACGGATCTCATTGCTCGCAATCAGCCAAAAGGAAATATATTTTCCTATTTGCTAAATTAATGATATATCTTGAGAAATTCATATCTCTTAATCCATAGCTCCTTTTTATCTCAAATTTTAATGGAAAGTTCATCTTGACATTATCTAGCTATTTACGAAATTTGGGAAACAAATCCAAAGGATGAGAAGGTTTCCTTCCCTCCTAAATTATCCTTTAATTAATCCAAAATTAATTAGTATTTCTTTTCCCTTTGCTATTATCTTGTTATTTTGGGTCCCTTTGACCTCAAGAAAACCTAAAGGCACGAATTCCCATATTGGAGAATATTTACTTGCCTTTATTCTCTTATCTATTTCTATTTCACATATTCTCTATTTATTAATCAAATCCTTTTCCTTTTTATTTCTCTTGTCTTTTCAATTGGGCTCAATGGCCAACAAGGCCCATTATCAATCAATCAAGTCAATTTCACATGAAATCCATCACAACTCAAAGAAATAGATTTCATTTATTCTTTAAAAGAGAATTACATCTTTTACAACATTCTTAAGAAAGTGAGGTTATAACAAGGTCAGTCGGTAGTATCCAGTCACTTAGGTTTAGTCGTGTGATCTCGATTGAGTTGGTACTATGGATTGGACTCAATTGCATCAAGTCTTGTGATTTTTGAACTGCCTCCCTGACATCAACTCAGTAGTACTGAGTTTTCTCGATTCATGATGGGGTTTACTGATGATGTTTTGGTACTACCAACTTTGGCTGTCAATAGCACCGACTCTGGGTGAGTTTTTAGGTCCATCACTAATGTTAAGTCGGTACCACTGATTGTTACCAGGTCGGTAGCACCAAGTCTGTGGATCTTCCTTGTACCTAAAAATACACAAAAACATCATAAGTACTTGGGATGCGTAAAATATTACATAAAATATCTTAAATCATATAATTTGATGCATTCAATAGAAATAGGCCATATATGACATTTCATGCATAATAAATCAAATAAATGACTAATCTACACATGAAATCAAGGGAAAATGTGCATGTAATAATGACTAAAAACACATGCATCAAACTCCCCTAAGATTAAATGTTTCTCATCCTTGAGCAACACTCTCTCGGATCTATTTGACAAAAGTCAGCAAAAGGACATAACACGAACATTCCTTTATTAATCAAATCCACCTATCGAACCCTAAATTGGCCTTCATTAACCACTAAACCAATAACTTCTCTAAAGTGACTAAAAACTTCCATAAAAGATGTCCACCTTTAATCAATGACACTATCAAGAAAGCAGTTAACATCATAGTTACTCAGACATTTTCTTGGTGTATTGTATGATTCCCTACACTAAATTGCTCTTTCCTAATTACCAACTACTTGGAAGTAGATCTCCTTATAAGAATGAATGAGGAGATTAATCATTAGAGTTTCTTACCAATAAGAGCAATTTATGATTCAAGATGGGTGGCAATTGAAAATTCATAAGTACATCCAACCTATTTTTGCATAGAGAATAATGAACCTATATGGATGAAAAGAATGCCATGCATGAATCCTAATGCCTAATTTTTTTTCTTTTTATGAAATGATGTATGTATGAACGATTTGACATTGTTTTACAACTCAAAACAATGCACATGTGGATTAAATCATCACTAAAACAAACATGTGGGATATACTTTCTCTTTGTTTCTTTTGAACAATTTTCTTCTTCACTTTTTTTTCAAAAAGGCTTATTTTTATGCTTATTGCCTTCATGGTTTTTTTTCTTATCTTATTTTTTTCTTGGAGATCTATCCCTACACTTTAGCTTCATAACATGAAATTAAAATCCACATGTTTAGGAAAATATACATGCAATGTTGAAATGTATGTAACTACATGAACTGTGTTATGCAAGCTTTGTTGATATGCACTAATATCATTAATGCATCCAAATGCAATGTTTTTCTTTCTTTTTCAAATGCAAGCAAACTAACTGTTATGTTCCTATCATGCCATACAATCAAATCAAGGAAAGTAACTTAGAGTACTCATGAATTTTTGAGGTGGTGAGTCAAAAATGAATGAAAAAGAAATGGAATCACACTATTAAGAGACAATGCCTTTCATTATATTATGATGTGTCCCTCTTAATTAACCTGTGTTCAGGGTGATCTATAGGTTTATTTCTTATAATTTCATTTAAGGTCTCGTTTTGGTTTGGTGAGTTTAGGCTCAACATCTTTATTATTCACATTCCCGAGTTGATTCAGACTTTCATGTATGTCCAAAGTCCTAATGTTGACTAGTTCAAACACTTCCTTAAGTCATGGTATAGAAAGATTTTGCAATTTAAGATTTTAAGGATATGACCTTTTTCATGCAACAACATAGAGAGTACAATTTATTTGAAAAAAAAACCATGCATTTACTGCTCCACAATTACACTAGATAGATGTGGATCCTGCACTTGCACAACTAAAAATAAAATAAACAACTAAAAAAAACATAGAATGATGTTCCAGCACCCCCCAAGCTTGAATATGACTATGTCTGCATAGTCAAAACTCACACCTAAGAGGTGGAACAGTGGAACCAGGGCTCAGAATGGCAGAGGTGGCATGTTGGGGTTGTGTGGAGGGAACATCCCCTGGAATGAGAGGTCTGTAGGTGGCATTGGCAGTGGTTGTGTGTACTCCTCGAAGTATCCACAATTCCAGTAGTTGTTAAAGAAAGGTTACTGGTACTGCTCCATCCACTGTTGGCACATGTGAACATTCTCTTGGTTGGCCAAGAGAAGGAGTTCATTCTCGTAAATCACCTACTAGTTCTGGTACAACCTTCTTTGAATGTCTTGTACACTGGCTAGTGTCGCCTGATGTTGTTGTTGTCCAGTCTGGATCTCCTACAGCATGGTATACATACCTACCATGTTGTATGGGTCTTGGTCCTCCTAGGAAGCGGTGGGGTAGAGGAATTTGAGGTAGTTTAGATGCGAGCTTGTTTGTGTGGGAGCGCTCTCCTAGTGATGGCGATGGTGGGCTCCACCTCCTCAACATCGTTGGAATCGTCATTGTTGTGATCCTCGACGTCGCCTTGAGTTGTTGCACTGGGTGGATCTTCTTCTTCCCCCTTATTCAGTGGCCACTGGAGATGGTTCACCCCACGCAAGTTGAAGATAGGGTCGGGGAGGCTCCTCTCCCAAAACAGTCCTCGATACATGCAATGTACATAGAGCACATTGTGGTGGCATTGAAGAAGGTGCGCCTTTTGGAAGTGTAGAAGGTCCATCTTTGTTGTATCCTCCAATGGATCGAGGGTGGATAATTCAAGGCACAAATGTAGTACAATAGGGGTTATGAGACCCCCAAATAAAATTGGTGCCTTCCTTGTCACATTACACCGCACAGAAATCATATGGAGTAGAAGTAAAGCTCCAAAGTTAACAGTCTCCCCTTCCAGTAGCGTGTACAAAAAGTAGAGATCTTCCTTTTGTACCTTCCCTTGAGCTTGACCGGAATGAGAAAAATTAGTATTGGTGCAGAGGCAGTGAAGGATACGAGAAAAAGGATGTTCAATATTAGTAACAGAACTGATATCCCACCGGCACCTCAGTCAACTGCTCCCAGGCCAAGTGATAGTCAAAGTCAGACAAGGTCGAGCATTTTGGGATGTGAGACCAATTGAATATGTGGTTGAAGGCGCTCATCATTATAGAATAGTTGTTGTTGAAGAGGCAGAAGTTGACTTTGCCTTCCCGCCATTCACCTCCTACTTCTGTTCAAGCAATACTAAGAACACCAGGATGAGATCCGGGTAGGTATGCCAGTCACTAAAGAAATGATTATCCCCCTCCATGAATTGCTTCTGACATACCCATTGCATGTTGTCAGTAAAGCCCGCCTTTTTGATCAATGTGTGATTGCCATATCGCATTGGGATGATATGCCTTATCTGCAACTCTTTATAGAGCTTCCTTATCTCTGAGGATGGGTGTTGAATGCAGGTTGTTCGGGGGACCAACTCACCCTACGGGGGAAAAACTCCTTTCCTAGGAGCCAACTCATTGATGTAAGAAGGAGGTTAAGAGAATAGAAGCTCGAGAAAGATCGTCAGTTCCTGGTGCAGTCTTGCTCTAAAATGTAGGAGTGGATGTTGAGGGTGTGAAGAAAATGGCTCCACCACCCCTCCTTATATAGCTAAACATGACAGAGTCGGTACTACTGACTTTTGAGTCAGTGGTACTGAGTTGGCTAGCACAATCTATGGTTTGTTGCATCGACAGATTACGATTGGCTGACATAGATGTTGTGGATTGCCCCAGAGTCAGTGATACCGATGATGAGTCAGTAGTACTGACTAGTGTTGTAGATCAGTACCAATGGCCGCTCAATGAAGTGTGTTGTGGCTATTAGATCGTGATCACATGGAATGCTAACGTGTCAAGTCAGTAGTACTGACATTAGGGTCGGTAGTAATGAGTTGTTGAAATTGTCGGTGCTTTCAAATTTGTGGGCTCGATATATCGAACCTGGGTGCATTCAAAAGTCAGTAGTACCAACTAAAAAGTCAGTAGTACCAAGACCTTATTAGTGATCACTCAGAAGATCTTCAGATACTCGATGGTACCGACCTGTCAAGTCAGTGGTACCGAGTCTGTGTTGTAGTTGCGGACAACACACTGACCTCATTTTGGTGACACCGACTGATGAATTCGATGGTATCGACTTTTAAGCCATGCACACACCAAAAATGAGTCAAGGTACCATTTTTACATAAATTTAAGTAAAGTAACAACTAAAAGTGGAAACTGAACCTAAAAATAATGCAATAAAAATTGGGTTGCCTCCCAACAAGCGTCATTGTTTAATGTCCTAGACTAGACATCTTTAGAGAAAGAATCTATGGATCAGTGTAAAGTTGCACCTCCTTTATCTGTGGCTCTACCTCCCCTCCAAAATAGTGCTTTAATCTTTGGTCGTTTACAAGAAGTGACATGTTTCCATATACAATGTTCACAACACCATGGGGAAAGACTTTTTCAATCAAAAACAATCCACTCCACTTGGACCTTAGCTTACCCGGTTGCAACCTAAGCCTAGAATTGAAAAGGAGGACTTTTGACCTGGTAGAAACACCCTATTTAGAATGTCACTATCATGAATTTTCTTATCCTAGAGCTTTCATCAGCATCCATCCTAGAGCTTTCATCAGCATCCATCCTAAGCTCATCTAATTCATTAAGCTCTAAGAGCCTCTTTCTACCCGCTTCATGTATGTTCAAATTCAGCTTCTTCATGGCCCATTTAGCCTTATGCTTAAGCTCTACGGGTAGATGGTATGCACGGCCATAGACCAGCCTAAAAGGTGTTGTTCCTATTAGGGATTTTTAGGTAGTTCTATAAGCCCAAAGAGCATCACTTAGAACATAACTCCAATTTATCCTATTGGTTGAGACCGTCCTTTCCAAAAATTTCTTCACCTCTCTATTGGACACCTCAACCTGTCCTTGAGTCTGTGGGTGATATGGAGTACCCACTCAGTGCTTCACCCCATATTTGCTCAGTAAAGTGCCAAATTGCCTATTAGTGAAGTGGGATCCACCATCACTAATAATTAGGCGGGGGATACCAAACCTGCAGAAAATGTATTCCTTCACAAACTTGCACACTACATGCGCATCATTGATGCAGGTTGGAATTGCTTCCACCCACTTAGACACTTAATCAACTGCAAGTAATACATAAATATTGGAATTAGATGACACAAATGGGCCCATAAAATCTATACCCCAAAGATCAAAAACCTCAACCTGCTGAACACATTTAAGGGTATCTCATGTCTCTTAGAGATATTACTTGTACGTTGACATGCGTCACAATGACGAACAAAGTTGTAAGCATCTTTAAACAAGGTAGGCCATAAAACCCACTCTTTAAAACTTTAGTTGTGGTTCTAGAGCTAGCATAGTGTCCCCCTATGGGTAGAGAATGATAGTGTGACAAGATGCTCTCTACCTCACATTCGGGTACACATGTTCTTAACAGCCCATCCCTACATTGCTTAAGAAGAATCGGGTCATCCCAAATATAAAAATTCAATGAGTAGAAAAATCATTTTTTCTCTTGGTACCCCCAATCTACAGGTGATTCATTACAAGCTATATAATTAACAATATCTGCAAACCAAGGATCTTTAGTTTTAATTACAAACAATTTCTCATCTGGGAATTCCTCAATAATGGGGATGGCTATATCTTTTTGTCTGCCCTTTCTAACCTATACAAATGATCGTTTACGACATTCTCTACCCCTACCTTGTCTCTAATTTCAATGTCAAATTCCTAAAGCAAGAGAATCCACCTAATCAATCAAGGTTTGGCATCTTTGTTTTGTAACAAGTATTTGATGCCAGCATGGTCAGTCCAAACTATCACTTTAGCCCCAACAAGGTATTGGTAGAATTTTTCAAAAGCAAACACTACTGCTAACAGTTCTTTTTTAGTAGTAGTGTAATTCATCTGTGCATCATTCAAAGTCTTTGACGCATAATATATGATAGTTGTAGTCTTGTCTCTGTGTTGACCCAACACAACTCCAACTGCATAATATGATGCATCACACATCAGCTCAAAGGGAAGGCTCCAATCATGAGTATGTACAATAGGTGCGGAGATCAATTTTTCTTTAAGGATTTCAAAAGCTTTTAAGTAGCATTCATCAAAGGAAAACTCGACGTCTTTATCTAAAAGTTCAGACAATGATTTCGAATTTTTTGAGAAATCCTTGATAAAATGGCAATAAAATCTAGCATGTCCTAAAAAGCTCCTTACTCCTTTCACCGATGTCAATGGAGATAGTGTGTAGATGACTTCAATCTTTACTGGATCCACTTCCATGCCTTTGTTGGACACCTTGTGTCTAAGAACAATCCCTTCACTTACCATCATGTGACACTTCTCCCAGTTTAAAACTAGGTGAGTGTCCTCACATCTCTGTAGCACATGTCAAGGTTATATAAACAATCATTGAAAGATTTCCCATACACAGAAAAATCATCCATAAAAACCTCTACGCACCTCTCTACCATGTCAAAAAAAATGGCGAGCATACAATGTTGAAACAAAGCACGGGCGTTACAAAGACCAAAAGGCACCCGTCGGTATGCAAACGTACATGTGAAAGTGGATTTCTCTTAATCCTTAGGCTCTATGAAAATTTGATGATACCCAGAATACCCGTCAAGAAAACAAAAGTGCAAACGGACAGATAATCATTCCAAGATCTTATCAATAAAAGGTAAAGGGAAATGATCTTTGAGGGTGTCTACATTTAATCAGAAATAATCTATGCACACTTGCCATCACGTCACTAGCCTAGTGGAAATCAATTCATTAGCCACATTAGTAGTTACCATGATCCCCCCTTTCTTAGGAACTACCTGGGTAGGACTAACCACATTGAATCAGAAATTGCGTAGATTATACCTGCCAACAGTAGCTTGATGACTTCCATCTTGACCACCACAGTCATAATCAGATTGAGATGTCTCTGATGTTGGACAATTGCCTTAACTCCTTCTTTGAGCCAAAACTTGTGTCGTCACAAGGTTGGAGAGATCCCTTTTATGTCATCTATGGACCACCTGAATGCAACTCAATGGTTTTTCAGCACAGTGAGTAACTTTCCTTCCTCTTCACCACTCAAATAAGATTATATGATCACTAGGAGCTTTTTCTCTATAGCTAAGAAGACATACTTTAGGTGCGGTGGTAATGGATTTAGCTCCAAGTATGGTGGGCTCAGTAGAGACAGGACCAATGGTGGGGGCGGTGGTCCAAGGTCTTCAAAGCATCTTGCATAGTAACAAGGTATTGCCTTCAACATCAAAATACACTCCTCTAGATGGTTGTTGTAGATGTTGTCCTCCATTCTATTGTGGTCCAAGGGTAGCTTGGGTGATGACTGTATCACAGAATCGGCTATGTCTTCTTCTTTAATAGTAGGGTCATAGTCCTCTCCCTCATCATCTGGGTAGCGCATTGCTTGAGTTAGTGAGATCACCTTTGTATTTTCCAGGATGTCCACTGATAGAGTACCTCTTTCTACTTTAGTCATAACATGGGCCATATCTAGGAACAAATTCCCTAGAAATAGAGAAAACTTGCTATCTGTGTGTTGAAGCATGTTGCATTGCACCTTATCTCCCGTGACTTAAGAGTGCTCCAGCATCTTGATCTTGAATCGATCATCTTAGATTCCCATAGTCAGATGTCCTCTGCCCATCTCAAGTATCATGTATGTAGTGTCTTGAAATGATCTTCCAAGTAGAAGCTCATTGCCATGGTCATCTTGCATTTCCATCAAGAAAAATCTACAGGTAAGACGAACCTATCCACTTTCACCAGGACATCCTTGCATATACCATATGGCTTAACTACTGAGTTGTCTTCCAACTAAATTGTCATGCTGCTCTTCCTAGATTCCTTAAGTTTCAGCTTCTTTAAGGTAGATAGGGGCATCAAATTTATACTTAACCCTAAATCACATAAAGCCTCTCTAAATTTTGTCTTTCCTATGAAGCATGTGATATTGAAGCATCATGGATCTTGTGTTTTAGGAGGCAATGTTCCCAAGATGAAAGCACTAACCTGATCTTTTAGAACCATGACAATATACTTTGGTATCTTTCTTTTCTTTGTAATTATATCCTTCAAAAACTTCCCATAAGATGGTATCTTCTCAATAGCGTCTATCAAAGGAATGTTCACAGATAACTTTCAAAAATTATCTTGAAATTTCTTGAACTTTCGATCCATCTTAGTTGCCTTCTAACTGTTCAGAAAGGACACAGGAACTACAGGTTCCCCCTGGTGAGGAGGGATATAAGCCTGTGTTTTATTACCCCCAACCTCATCAACTTACTCCTCTACAATCTTCTCTTGTGGTGACATGTCTGGTTCTTCTGCATCCACTAGTATAGTTTGATTTGTAGCTTCTTCTACAACTGCACTGTGTGATGCATCATTTAATAACTTCTTGCCACTATGTAGTAGAATAGCTTTCACATGTTGATTCATGGATGGTACATTAGTGTTCACCAAAAATCCTTGTTGGGTTGGTTGCTTTAATGCACTCACATTTTTCACCAGAAAACCCAGCTGTCCATGCCTTATTTGATAAGTTTCTAACAGCCATAACACACATAGCAGATAGGGTGCCACCATCTACATCTAGGGTACCAGCCCATCAGGAAGGTTATGGAGCTGGAAAGACTTTTGAGAGACTTCTTCGGGTGGGAGCCATAGACTATGCTGGTACATCTGACCCAGCAGATGCTGATCTATGGTTGACAGAGCTGGAAAAGGCTTTCAGGATCCTTGATATTCCTGAAGCTGAAAAGGTAAAACATGCGGTATACCTCCTAAAAGGGAGTGCTGGTAATTGGTGGATGATAGAGGAGGATAAGAGACCAGGCGAAGAAATAGGATGGGAGGTTTTCCGACACGAATTCGTCAATAGATACTTCCCTAGGACGTATCTAGATGAGAAGACCTCTCAATTTGAGAAGATCACACAAGGACACATGAACGTTAGCGAGTATGAAGCTAAGTTCATGGAGTTACTACGGTTTTGTCCACAAATGGTAGTTACCGATGAAGAAAGAATTCGACGTTTTGAAAAGGGTTTGAACTCTGAACTAGCCACTCTTGTGTCTGCTCTAGAGAATAGAGAAAGGTTTTCCACCTTTGTGGAGTTAGTAAGAAGGATAGAGAGGTCAGAAACCATGAAACAACAGACAAGTAGTAAGAAGATGTACACCCAACCTCAAGAACAAGGGCCTGAAAGTTTTAAGAAACCAAGATTTTCTACACCATCAGCTTTGTCAGGATTTCCGACCCAGACACAATGGGTTTCAAGTGGAAGTAGGGATCATAGTAGTATTCCAAGAGGACCCTCCGACATAGCATCAGCATCGGTAACTGGATCGTATCGACACTTTGCACCCAGGATATGTTACCTATGTAGACAGTCGGGACACCTGGCAAGGGATTGTCCAGACAGGAATACAATAATGACTCATCCCCAAGGACAGAGTCTGCAAGGCTCACAAGGGAGGCTCTATAATAATAGAGGCCGTGCACAAACGTCCCATACAAGTCAGATGAAATAAGTTTTGTTTTAATATTACATATCAGGATTCTATGTGTAAAAGATATGTAAATTTGCTACTTTTGAATTCCTTGTCTAAGTCCTTGAAGAACACAAGGGAGATAAGAACTTGTATCTTACTCAGTATTCTTTAAAACAATTTATAATCTCCCTTAAACTATGTATGAAAAGGATGAAATATAGATGTGATACCTGAAGAATAATCTAGTATAGTAAATTATGTGTGTATAATGATATGAAGAACGAGGAATATGATGATAAGAAAAATACATACTACCTAATCTCAATGCTCATATACCCTGGCCAGGTATATGGTTATTGTAGATAAGGCAAGTATGAAACTCCTAAATTTTTATCTTTTGATTACTCTGATCAGGTAATTATTCTAAAACAATCTAGAGAGTATAGGGAAAATTAAATGAGAAAAGCTGAGTGAATCTTTTAAGTGAATATACTTGGTGAACATGCTTAGTGAATATACTCAGTGAACATACTCAGTGAATACTTAGTGAATATACTCAGTGAACATACTCAGTGAATACTTAGTGAATATACTCAGTGAACATACTCAGTGAATACTTAGTGAATATACTCAGTGAACATACTCAGTGAATACTTAGTGAATATACTCAGTGAACATACTCAGTGAATACTTAGTGAATATACTCAGTGAATACTTAGTGAATATACTCAGTGAACATACTCAGTGAATACTTAGTGAATATACTCAGTGAACATACTCAGTGAATACTTAGTGAATATACTCATGAACATACTCAGTGAATACTTAGTGAATATACTCAATGAACATACTCAGTGAATACTTAGTGAATATACTCAGTGAACATACTCAGTGAATACTTAGTGAATATACTCAGTGAACATACTCAGTGAATACTTAGTGAATATACTCAGTGAACATACTCAGTGAATACTTAGTGAATATACTCAGTGAACATACTCAATGAATACTTAGTGAATATACTCAGTGAACATACTCAGTGAATACTTAGTGAATATACTCAGTGAACATACTCAGTGAATACTTAGTGAATATACTCAGTGAACATACTCAGTGAATACTTAGTGAATATACTCAGTGAACATACTCAGTGAATACTTAGTGAATATACTTAGTGAACATACTCAGTGAATACTTAGTGAATATATTCAGTGAAAACTTAGTGAATATACTTAGTGAACAAACTTAGTGAATATACTCGGTGAATTTCCTCGGTAACTACTTAGTAATCATACTCAATGAACTCCTTCAGTGAAGCCTTTGAGACAATATACTGAGTAAAATATCTGTGTTAAGGTATGTATGTTCCTCTGATGGTAAGCATTCTTGAGTAATTTTGGAAGAATGTTCTTTTATGCTTTTTCCTTTCAAAAAGTATGGACATCTTATGTTAGGGGTTTATGCTTTACACAAGCATAAACAGTGATAAGAAGTAATTAACAAAAGGGACTTTGTACGAATTACAAACCCATAATATCATCATAATGATCAATCTGTTCTTCCTTTCCCTGGGATTTCGAGGACGAAATCCTTGTTAGGGGTTTATAATTTGTAGCATCCCTGACCTGGGTTATAACATAACCCTAGAAGTTTTTCCTAAATATGTAATTAAACACTTGTAATTATCTTTTAGCAGGTAATAAAAGCTCCTAAGGAACATATGTTTCCATTCCTGTCCCCTAGGAACAATGTTGTAGTATTGTTTTGCAATGCAGGGACCTATGTGCAATTATCCAGTTAAGAGGTTTAACTTGCAGAGTTCATAGGTTAAGATGTACCCTTGATGATGAAACATCATAAGAGTGAATCTGATGAGGCATGATGGATTTTTCAAGCTTGGGCATTGAGATGCAGCTTGTGGAATGATCCTGGTGCTTAAAAACCCTAATTTTGAGTAAAGCGCAATTTACCCAAATTATAGGTGAAACTTGTAAATTACACCTTCTAGAGCATCTTATATGACTCTTGGCATCATTTATAGTAGAAATGATGAAAGAGATGCATCAATAAATAATCAGATAAGAAAAGTAATATTTGTGCATAAAATTCACCATGTATGTGTATGAAGACCTTCATATGTGTACCCTAGTTGAAAGTTGATCTTTTCTACCCTTAAATCTTGATCTTTGATGAACTTGTTCTAAGTTTAGATGGCTTGGACGTGCCTAAGAAGCAAGGAGGGACTTAGATGAAATTCCTATGCTTTAGAGGTCCTTATGGTGTAAAATGGCCTAAAGTATATAAGCCCTTTTCCTTGTAAACCAAGTGAACGATCCTTCTTTTCTCTTCACTTATCTTCTTTCTCAAAACGTCTAAGGCAAGCTCTGGAGCTCAGGGAGGCGACCAAGTAGTTCTAAGGTGAGAAGAACCATCTTCAAGCTCGGATTCTTGGGTGAATTCATCATGCAAGCTTGGTTTTGTGGATAACTCACTTAGTTTTCTTGTTCTAGCCATCCATTCCTACCTTTCTTTGGAGGAATCACCCTTGACCAATTTTTGGAGTTCAAGATTCCATTAGAGGCTTTAAGCTTGGAAGCTTGGAGCTCCAAGAACATCGTTTAAGGCGGGTTTTATAATTCTAAACTCTACACTTTATATGCATGTTTTGTTCTTGCAATTCTAGTACTTAGTTCTTCTCATACCTCCCTTCTTCCTTGCACTTTTGCAAGTAAAATGGTGGAATAACCGACCTTGACATAGGTTTAAGAAGATGGGCGTGATTACCAAAGTTACTTTATCAAACGGTCCTGTTCCCCCCCCCCTCTGACCAAACCGTTTGAAGGGCAAACGGGTTCACAAGGTCGGTTGGAGAAAATGGGTTCAACCCATTTGAGGGCGTTGACCAAGTGTTGACCGTTTGGGATTCCTGTTCATAATCATGTAGGCTAATGACCCACCAAATTTGAGGGGTTAACTCCAAAGGAATCGTAGGTTGAAGGCCAATCAATTAGGCAATCGAATTGAATTAAGTGCTGATTTTTCCAACTGATTAACTTGAACTTTTTGGGCAAACGGGTTCAACCCGTTTGAGTGAGTGGACCAAGCGTTGAACGTTTGAGATTCCTGTTCATAATATGTTGAATTTATTTTCTACAAAGAATCATAATCTAATTCTTAACCAATTGAGAGTTGAAGGCACTTCAACACCCTAACCCTAATCGGGTTAAAATTGTTGTTTTCAAGTATAGATCTTGTTGAGTTTTGGGTTGAAGGACCCAAACGGGTTCAAAACCGTTTGGGGGTTCACCCAAATGGGTTCACACTCGTTTAGTGACACCCCAAGACCCTTTGGAGGTCTAAGGTTAAGGAAATTTAATGGTTTGAGGGTTTAATTTCAATAGGTTGACGATTTGATAAAAATGCTGATTTTAGACCTATTTAGGGTTCAACCCTTATCCAACCAAGTTGGTTTTTGGTCAAACTTTGGGCAAACGGTCTCATAATCCTTTGGAGGTCATCTAAACGATCTCAAGACCGTTTGGGCCAAGTTTGGGCCCAATTGGAGTTCAATTGATAGGTTCAACCTTGATTTGATTCACATTGTTGAAAATTGATGATTAGCCGATTGGAAACCTTAATTGAGTTAGATTTAACTCTAATTGGTTTTCAATTGAAGGTCAAATTGGTGTCCAATTGATTGACGCTCATCCTAATTGACTCAATTTGTAAGTGGTTAACATGGATTGGGCCAATTGAAGGCTTCAACATAGGATATCCTATTCTATCATAACCTTTATATCACCTTTCATGTCCACACCCGTTTCAATCCAAATGAGTCCACACCCATTTCAATCCAAACACGTTCACACCCGTTTCAACTCAAACGAGTCTACACCTGTTTCAATCCAAACGAGTCCACACCCGTTTCAATCCAAACGAGTCCACACCCGTTTCAATCCAAATGGGTTCACACCTGTTTCAACTCGAACGAGTTCACACCCGTTTCAACTCAAACGAGTCCACACCCGTTTCAATCCAAATGGGTTCACACCCGTTTCAACTCAAATGGGTTCACACCCGTTTCAACTCAAATGGGTTCACACTCATTTCAATTCAAATGGGTTCACACTCGTTTCAACTTAAATGGGTTCTATTGAGTGATACCTTGTTTTAATCAAACCCTAATCACATGATGGTGATGTGTTGACTTGTTTTAGTCAATGAGGACTTAACCCAACCTAATCTAGAGTGGTGTAATCACCATCTACTAGTTAGAGGAGAGAGGAAGTACCAATTATGGTGGAAACTCAAGTAAAATACCTTCAATATACATGAATGTGCATGAATAGGGTATGATCCACTATGTGAAATCATGGAAACCCTAATTATGATAATTGATGAATCTTAATCTTATCTGAGGTCTTTAATGATGATGTTTCAAATACATGGTGATGCTATGAGATCAATTCACCATGAGGTGAATAGTAAACCCTAATTCTAGGGTGATGACATGTATGATGAATAGTAAACCCTAATTCTAGGGTGATGACATGTATTGTGAATAGTAAACCCTAATTGATGAAAATCAGGGAAACCTAGCTCTTGTATGAGTAGGGAGATACAACTTCTTTAAATGAGTTATTTACTGTTATCAGTTGAATTGACCGTGCAGGTTCCTATATGAGGATGATCATATCCAGGTATGGATAATGATGCCATATTCATTGAAAGCATGTTGTTAGCTTTATGAATAGTGATATATCCTGGTGCCTTATTAGTGGCATCTTATGAGATTGATGGGCTGTGAGAGCCATGAGTACCATCAAGGTCATGCTTAACAGATGACTTGTGATGAGAGAATTGAGAAATGGTAATTGATGTAAGTTAGACTTGTTACATTTAGTATCCTTCTTTCTTAGCTGCTATGCTAATGTTTAATATTCAAGAACATGTATGTTATCTGATAAGTGATAACTTATGAGTTTGATAGGTTGAATGAGTCATGAGTAATATGCACTGATGATCATCAAAGGTCATATTATTTAGATGACCAGATAAAATAATATGTTATTGGTAATAAATGTTATAATTAGTCCAGGGGTTTGGACTCTCACTTTCCGGATTCTTAGTGATAAGATGTTTAGGGATTGATATCCCTATGTTAAATTATGAAATGTGATCCTAATATAGAGTGTTACTATGTGAAATTCTATTACAAGATAATCCTATGAAAGGCTTAACTGCACAATTAGTGGTATCAATGTAAATAACCCTTGTGTCACTGGAGTATGGTTAAGTATGATTTCATGTGTACTAATCATACAGTTATGTTGTGGATTTGGAATCCTAACACCTTGTAGGAAAGGGTATGGCTACAGGCCATGATATCCCTTATTATAATGCCAGGTGATGGATATATGATCTAAGCCTGAAGAGAGCCAATGTGGTGATGATGGATTTATAATAAATAGATGTTATACATGTCCTTTTATTTCTAAAAGAAAAGAGATATGTGGGTTTATCTTAGAGATGCTTTGCTTCTAGTAGGAGGAATAGATTACAATTTGTGAAACATTGTTCTAACTACTCCTAAAATATATATGACTTCTTTGTGTACTGTTATTCTCTTATTCTGTAATAATCATGTTTCTGGCGAAGAGTTATAACTCCCGCTGGGACAATCATTTAAAATTGTCTCACCCCGTAGATTTCAACTTTTTAGGTGGTCGCCAAGGACGAAGGGACCAATCTCCAGGTGACCAGTTTCAGCAGCAGCAGTACCCGGAGCAGCAGTAAATCTCAGGTGGAGATTCAGACTGTTGAGTTATATAGATAGATAGTCAGTCCTATGCGTCCTCTGTACTCTCAGGTCCTTAGAGTCATGATCTGAGTTTTGAATCGTCTCTTGAGATTTTGTAGCATGCTGTGTATAATTACTCAAGAAGTAATTAACAGAGATGTAAATAGTTTATCTTGAATCTATGAAATGAGCTTTTATGGTTTCAATGTCTTATCTCAAAAAGTTTTAATTTCCGCTGATTTTTGGTATTCCGCTGCTAAACGAATCGCTTCCGCTATGTTTACTTCAAAGTTCATGTGTTCATCTCAGACTTTGGAGATCAGAGCCCACAATTAGTGGTATCAGAGCTCTAGGTTCGCTGAGTCTACAGAGACATAGGACTTAGGATTTCGAGTCTATCCTTAGTGTTCCTTCCTTATCTAATAGAACCTTCTGCTCCTCAGGAGAAGAAGATATATAAGGATGTCTGAGACACATGAAGAGTACGTGGCGGAAAGTAGCGTTGGTGCACCACAGGGAGGTGCAAGGCACCCAGAAATGGAGCAACCCTTACCTGAGCAACCCAGGGAGCCACCCCAGTTTCACCCAGCTGAGATAGAAAACCCAGCTGTCCATGCCTTATTTGATAAGTTTCTGACATCCATAACACACATAGCAGATAGGGTGCCACCATCTGCATCTAGGGTACCATCCCATCAAGAAGGTTATGAAGCTGGCAAGACTTTCGAGAGACTTTGTCGGGTGGGAGCCATAGACTATGCTGGTACATCTGACCCAACAGATGCTGATCTATGGTTGACAGAGCTGGAAAAGGCTTTCAGGATCCTTGATATCCCTGAAGCTAAAAAGGTAAAACATGCGGTATACCTCCTAAAAGGGAGTGCTGGTAATTGGTGGATGATAGAGGAGGATAAGAGACCAGGCGAAGAAATAGGATGGGAGGTTTTCCGACGAGAATTCATCAATAGATACTTCCCTAGGACGTATCTAGATGAGAAGACCTCTCAATTTGAGAAGATCACACAAGGACACATGAACGTTAGCGAGTATGAAGCTAAGTTCATGGAGTTACTACGGTTTTGTCCACAAATGGCAGTTACTGATGAAGAAAGAATTTGACATTTTGAAAAGGGTTTGAACTCTGAACTAGCCACTCCTGTGTCTGCTCTAGAGAATAGAGAAAGGTTTGCCACCTTTGTGGAGTTAGTAAGAAGGATAGAGAGGTCAGAAACCATGAAACAACAGACAAGTAGTAAGAAGATGTACACCCAGCCTCAAGAACAAGGGCCTGAAAGTTTTAAGAAACCAAGATTTTCTACACCATCAGCTTTGTCAGGATTTCCTACCCAGACACAATGGGTGTCAAGTGGAAGTAGGGATCATAGTAGTATTCCAAGAGGACCCTCCGACATAGCATCAACATCGGTAACTGGATCGTATAGACACTTTGCACCCAAGATCTGTTACCTATGTAGACAGTCGGGACACCTGGCAAGGGATTGTCCAGACAGGAATACAATAATGACTCAGCCCCAAGGACAGAGTCTGCAAGGCTCACAAGGGAGGCTCTATAATAATAGAGGACGTGGACAAATGTCCCATACAGGTCAGATGAAATAAGTTTTGTTTTAATATTACATATCAGGATTCTGTGTGTAAAAGATATGTAAATTTGCTGCTTTTGAATTCCTTGTCTAAGTCCCTGAAGAATACAAGGGAGATAAGAACTTGTATCTTACTCGGTATTCTTTAAAACAATTTATAATCTCCCTTAAACTATGTATGAAAAGGATGAAATATAGATGTGATACCTGAAGAATAATCTAGTATGGTAAATTCTGTGTGTATAATGATATGAAGAACGAGGAATATGATGATAAGAAAAATACATACTACCTAATCTCAATGCTCATATACCCTGGCCATGTATATGGTTATTGTAGATAAGGCAAGTGTGAAACTCCTAAATTGTTATCTTTTGATTACTCTGATCAAGTAATTATTCTAAAACAATCTAGAGAGTATAGGGAAAATTAAATGAGAAAAGCTGAGTGAATCTTTTAAGTGAATATACTTGCTGAACATGCTTAGTGAATAGACTCAGTGAACATACTCAGTGAATACTTAGTGAATATACTCAGTGAACATACTCAGTGAATAATTAACA
This sequence comes from Alisma plantago-aquatica, assembly GCA_963693085.1. NCBI lineage: Eukaryota > Viridiplantae > Streptophyta > Magnoliopsida > Alismatales > Alismataceae > Alisma > Alisma plantago-aquatica. The sequence goes on along the minus strand of OY856409.1, from coordinate 576,560,460 downwards.
CTTCATGTAACAAAATGACTCGTCGGGCGTCTGCGGCTGCGGGCGATCTTGCGACGGCGGGGGAGCGATCTCGATCCGATCTTCCTCTTACTCTTTTCAGACGCAGAGGCACCTCTCATGAATCCCATCAGAATCCCGACGCCGAGTCATCTTCAGACCAACAAAGAAGCCAGATCAAATGGAATAGCATTAGGCCAAACCTGAAGGATGGATCAGATCTGGGGAAGACTTCTGTTACATTGGAAAATGGAAAGCTTATCTACCCTAATGTCGAAGCAGTGGAGAATGCTAGCCGGTGGAGCAGATGCTTGATGGGGTATGTCATTGATTTCCAACCTGTCATCCCCCTTCTTGCGGAATACTTCACAAGGATCTGGAATGTTAGTGGGATCTTCGAGATTTTTGACAGAGGGAAGGGGATTTTCCTGATTCGATTTGAAGAGCTGCAGGACTTGGAGACGGCATTGAAGGGCGACTGGTTTGTCTGCGATAGGCCTGTTATCCTGAAGCGTTGGAGCATTGGCAAAAAAATTTCAAAGTTGGCTCTATCGGAAGTTCCTGTGTGGGTCAGATTGTATAATGTGCCAATGGAGCTTTGGGATCATCGTACGTTTAGTAGAATTGGTTCTCTGCTGGGTGAGCCACTGAAGATGGATGATGTAACTAAGAATATCAAATGAATGGATATGGCAAGAATCCAGGTGCTAATGAGTAAGGATGCGAATTTTCTGAAAGAAGTTACTCTCAAGAGTGATGAAGGCGTCGAGCATACTATTTACATTGAGTATGAATGGATTCCTAATATATGTAATCGGTGCGGTCTATTTGGTCATGATGACTGTCCCCCCCCTGTTCTGTGAAGGTGAGTCAAGGAATGAAGACTCAGAAGACTAAAGTTGTATGGGAGATTAGGAAACCTACGGCTCTGAACATTTCTACAAATATACCAAATGTTGTTCGGGAGGATGAGTATACGGTTGTTATTGAAGAGGTTACATATGAGGAAGAAATTAGACTGAAAGTGGCTTGCCGTTATCCGGAGGTGTTGACAGTGGAAGATGATTTTCTATCGGAAAAAGTGAATGAGGGTATAGCTTCTCATCCTATGGTTAATGAGGAGATCAATGTGCTAGCTGAACCGCCTCGTCAGGCTACTGTAGATGTTGTGAAAGGCAAAGGTTTGGCGGAGGTTTCTTCTGGTTTTCTTCCAATTGGTATGGAAAATCCTGGTCTCTTAACTCCCAGGACTGGTATTGCTGTCCAGGGTGTTTCCCCCATTAGTGAGGGGAGTTCATTTGCTTCTTTTGCTTCTTCTTGTTCAGTGAATCAAGTGCATAATTTGGGGTTCAGAGGTCCCCCAAAATGTCTGGGAAAGACGAATATGGCTGTGAGGCTCGAGAATTTAGTCTCTTCGATCACTCCAAAAGAATTGGAACTCTCTTCTTCAAATACTGAGGCTGTCAGTTCAACAGCCGAGGTTACCAAATGAGTCCACCAATCAACATATCTTCTTGGAATATAAGAGGACTTGGCAATAAAATAGGTCCAGTCCAAGAAGAATTAAGGAGGCTCCATTGTGATGTTGTTATTCTTACTGAAACTAAAATTAGGGAAAGGAATGTGAATAGTCTTATGAACAGATACTTTTCTGAGTATGATCTTATAACTAATCTTTCTTCTCATAGATTGGGTCGCATTTTTGTTTTGTATAGAAATGTCACGATTAGCAAGATTTCTGAATCTGATCAGTTTGTGCATTTTAAGCTTTCTGTTGGAGAGTTTTCTATGCTTATTACTGCCATATATGGGCATAACGGTGATTCTGAAAGGTCTGTTTTGTGGAAAGATATTGAATCTATTAATAGTTCTGTGGACTGTCCTTGGGTTCTTTTGGGAGATTTTAATGCAGTTAGAACTGAGGAAGAAAGACTGAGTATTCAACCTCCTACTAAGAAGTCCATGGAGGAATTCAACAGCTGTGTTTTGAATGTTGGGTTGTTTGAGATGAAGCTTGGGGGTCCTTTCTTCTCCTGGGATAACAAGCAGCATGGTGACAGGTTTGTTTCTTCTAAAATTGATCGAGCTTTCCATAATGATATTTTCTTGACTGATATTGAAGATTACAATGGTGAATTGGTGTCTAATTCCATAAGTGATCATAGACGTTTGTCTATAAAGATTGGGAATGTCAGGAAAGTGGTGTCCCCTTTCAGATTTATTAATGTGTGGACTCATAGAAAGGATTTCTTAGAGGTTGTTAAGACTGCTTGGTCTATTGAGGTCAATGGGTATGATACTTTTTGTCTTTACAAGAAGTTCAACAATGTTAAAAGAGCTCTTATTAGGTGGAACAAGGACTTTGTTGGGAACATCTATGATAATGCAAAGAGTCTTAGAGATCTTGCTAACAAAGCTGCTTCTAATTCTGATATGAACCCTAATGATGAGGACTTAAGAGTTTTTGCTAATGCTTGTAATAAAAAGGCTAAGGAGGCTGAGCTTGCTGAAGAATCTCTTATTAGGCAGAAATCTCGTATTCAATGGATGAAAGAAGGTAATTCTAATTCTAAATTCTTTTATGCTTCTCTCAAGACTAGAAGGCATGGGAATAGAATTAAAGGGCTCTTGATCAATGGTGTTATGTCTCACAACTCTGAAGATATTAAGCTTTCTATTATGGACTTTTATCATGATTTGTTCAATAATCCTCTTGCTGAAGGTAAAGTTTGGCAAGGTGAATGGACTGGTAGTGTCCTTGCTTCTGATGATAGGTCCTTCCTCACTTCGATTGTGACTAGGAAGGAGGTTGAGGATATCATTGAGGATCTGAATGAAGATAAGGCCCCTAGACCGGATGGTCTGAATGGTTGCTTTTTCAAAAAGACTTGGAGTATCATTGGGGATGATGTTTTTAAAGCCATCAAGGAGTTTTTTCAGAATGGAGTGTTGCTTAGGGAAGCTAATAAGACCTTTTTGACTCTCATTCCCAAAGGTAAGGACTCTTTGATCATTTCTAATTGGAGACCCATTGCTCTTTGTAATATTTTCTACAAGATTATCTCGAAGATTTTAGCTAACAGATTAAAGAGGGTGCTTCCTTCCATCATTGATTTCAATCCATGTGCTTTTGTTCAAGGTAGAAGCTTGAAAGATGTTGTTCTTCTCTCTAATGAGCTCCTTAGTGACTTTAAGAAAGATATAAATAACATGTGTATTCAGGCGGATGTATCTAAGGCCTATGATTCTGTTTCCTGGAAGTTCTTATTTTCTGTTATGTTCAAGATGAATTTTCCAGTTTCTTGGATCAAATGGATTGAAGCCCTCTTTATGTCTATGTCCTATCATGTTTTGGTCAATGGTGAACCTACTGATCCTATTATTCCCTCTAATGGTATTAGACAGGGGGACCCTATTGCGCCCTATCTCTTTGTTATTGTGATGCAGGGTCTTACCACTATGATGAAACAAAGGAAAGACTTTTTGCCTATTAAAAGGTCGAGCTCTCTTGCTGTTTCTCACCTGATTTTTGCAGATGATCTTATGTTTTCCTTAAGGCTTCTGTTGGTAATGCGACTTATATCAGAAAGCTTTTGGATGACTTTGGGGAAATGTCTGGTTTGATCCTTAATCTCAACAAGAGTTCAGTTGTCTTTAGTAGGAATGTTGATAAAGGTAACATCTTGCCTATTCTTGATATGCCTGAGGGCAATGTGGATGACCTTAGCTATTTGGGTATTCCCCTATTTTATGGTATGTTGTCCAAGAAGAATTGCTATAAGCTCATTGACAAGTTCAGTAAGAAATTAGATGCTTGGAAATCTAAAACTCTTAGTATGGATGGCCGTATTGAGTTAATCAAGTCTACTATTTCTACTCTTCACTTGCATTGGATGTATGCTTTCCCTTTGCCTGCTTCAGTTTTGGATTTTATTGATAAATTGGCTAGGGACTTTCTCTGGGGTAAATCTGATGGCATGAATCATCTTCATTTGGTTCCTTGGGAGAAGGTTACCCTTCCTACTAGTGAAGGAGGTTTGGGTATAAGACGGAGTAAGGATGTCTCTCGAGCTTGTTTGATCATGAATGCTTGGGATGTCTGTAACAAGAAAGACACCCTTTGGGTCAAATGGATATATTTCAAGTATTTGAAGGATGACAATTTCTGGCAGATAGAAGAATCAGCTAATTATTCTTGGATGTTCAATAAGGTGCTTTCTGTTAGGAAGCTTCTTTTATCCTTGATTGAGTTTCATATTGGGCATAATTCCTCCTTTAAGATTTGGAAAGTTCCTTGGTGTGCTTCAAAGTTTCTGGGTGATTTGGTGGATATGAATCCGATTATTTCTGGTATGGGTGCTAATGCTAACCTTGGATCTATTATTTCTAACTCTAAGTGGAATCCTCCTAAGTCGAGGGTTGCCCATTTTTTCTGAAGTGTATGGAAGAGCATAATATTATCATTGAATATGTTGATGGCTTGACTATTTTGGGGGATTCTAAGTCTAATCTTAAGAAGGTTTGGAATTCCATTCATACAAAGGGAGAGTTCAGTAATCTATACACTTGGTTTTGGTCTAGTAAAGCTCCTAAAAATTTTATCATCCATGCTTGGAAAGTGTGTCTTAACAAATTACCTACCTCTGATTATAGTAGGAGAAGAGGGATTATTTTGGCTTCTGTTTGCTTTCTCTGTATGTGTAGCTATGAAGACACAAATCACCTTACTTTCACTTGTGATTATGCAAGAAGTGTTTGGTTGGCTTGTGCAGATTTGCTTTCTATTGGCGGTCCTCCTAATAATTATGATGATCTTCTGTTTATCACCTCTAGTTCTGGGAAGAAGGCTGCTCTGTGCATTATGTATCATGTGTGGCGAGAAAGGAATTCTAGAGTCCATGATGATAAATGTAATCCGGTGAATGTGGTTGTCAAGAATATCAGGGATACTATTGTTATGATTATTTGATGGGTTTCCTGGAGCTTTTTCTGTTTGGAGCTGGTCTTTTCTTCTTTGAGCTGTTATCCATTTCTGTTAAGGGTTGAAGTGCCTCGTGGTGTTGCTGTTGTTGGTCAGGTTGATCTTCCACGTTTCTGAGCTGCTGATGGGGGTTGAACATTATAGACCTATTTGGATTGTTGGTTATCTTCTTATTTGTTGTTTGAAGCAAGGGTCGAGTCACCATCCTTTGGGATGTCGACCCTCCCCTTTTTGTTCTGAGGCCCATTTTTTAAGCTGCTGCTGTTTGGGTTTTTCTCGTGCCTATGGTGGTTGATCTTATCCTTCGGGAGTGGCAGAGATCTCCATAGTGCTTTCTTGAAGCTGTTGCTGTTGGGCTTGATCTTGCTTTGTTCTTTTGGGTTGGTTGGTGATGTTCTGTATGTTTTGGTATTATGAACTCTTGGTTAGAGTTCTGCTGTTTTGGGGCGTATGAAGTTCTTTCTGATGGAGTTTCTGCTGTCTTTGAGGCTGCTCGTGGCTGGGATGCCTGTTTTCTCATTTGGAGTTTTAAGTGGTGATGCCTATGGTGGTTGATCTTATCCTTCGGGAGTGGCAGAGATCTCCATAGTGCTTTCTTGAAGCTGCTGCTGTTGGGCTTGATCTTGTTTTGTTATTTTTGGGTTGGTTGGTGATGTTCTGTATGTTTTGGTATCTTATGAACTCTTGGTTAGAGATCTGCTGAGTTGGGGCGTATGAAGTTCTTCTGTATATCCGTTTTCTTTTTTATGGGGTTCTGCTGTTTTTGAGGCTGCTCGTGGCTGGGATGCCTGTTTGCTCATATGGTGTGTTGTTTTTTGATGATGTGGATGCTCAGCTTCTTGATGTTCTGTTGGTAGAGTTCGTCCATAGTACTTTCTTGAAGCTGTTGTTTGTTTGGGTTTGCTCTCGTGCCTATGGTTGGATGATCTTATCCTACGGGAGTGGCAGAGATCTCCATAGTGCTTTCTTGAAGCTGCTGCTATTTGGGTTTTCGTCTTTGCTCAGTGCTGTGAACGTTTGAAGGGCGACCTGTCTTTGATCTTTTAGGTGGAGCCGATGTTCCTTCTTGGACTTCTTTATGTTGTTTCCTGATGGTGTGTTGATCTTGATCTCCTTGCTATGCCCTTGATGGTGGAGAGTCTGTTTCTGGTTTCTTGTGGCTAAGGTTGTTTGTAGGCTCAGCCTTTTTAGATGTATAGATAGTTTGTTTCTTTTTTGTCTCCTATTCCTTTTGGAGCTTATTGTCTATCTTCTCCTGATGTAAAGATAGATAGTTTCTATTTTCTTCTTTCCTTTTGAGTTGTTTTCTCTTGGAAACAACTGAGTTTTTTGTACAGACACTTTGGAAAATGAAAAAAAAAGCAACACGAGTTTTGGCCGACCAAAAAAAAAACATACTCAGTGAATACTTAGTGAATATACTCAGTGAACATACTCAGTGAATACTTAGTGAATATACTCAGTGAACATACTCAGTGAATACTTAGTGAATATACTCAGTGAACATACTCAGTGAATACTTAGTGAATATACTCAGTGAATACTTAGTGAATATACTCAGTGAACATACTCAGTGAATACTTAGTGAATATACTCAGTGAACATACTCAGTGAATACTTAGTGAATATACTCATGAACATACTCAGTGAATACTTAGTGAATATACTCAATGAACATACTCAGTGAATACTTAGTGAATATACTCAGTGAACATACTCATTGAATACTTAGTGAATATACTCAGTGAACATACTCAGTGAATACTTAGTGAATATACTCAGTGAACATACTCAGTGAATACTTAGTGAATATACTCATTGAACATACTCAGTGAATACTTAGTGAATATACTCAGTGATCATACTCAGTGAATACTTAGTGAATATACTCAGTGAACATACTCAGTGAATACTTAGTGAATATACTCAGTGAACATACTCAGTGAATACTTAGTGAATATACTCAGTGAACATACTCAGTGAATACTTAGTGAATATACTCAGTGAACATACTCAGTGAATACTTAGTGAATATACTTAGTGAACATACTCAGTGAATACTTAGTGAATATTTTCAGTGAAAACTTAGTGAATATACTTAGTGAACAAACTTAGTGAATATACTCGGTGAATTTCCTCAGTAACTACTTAGTAAGCATACTCAATGAACTCCTTCAATGAAGCCTTTGAGACAATATACTGAGTAAAATATCTGTGTTAAGGTATGTATGTTCCTCTGATGGTAAGCATTCTTGAGTAATTTTGGAAGAATGTTCTTTTATGCTTTTTCCTTTCAAAAAGTATGGACATCTTATGTTAGGGGTTTATGCTTTACACAAGCATAAACAGTGATAAGAAGTAATTAACAAAAGGGACTTTGTACGAATTACAAACCCATAATATCATCATAATGATCAATCTGTTCTTCCTTTCCCTGGGATTTCGAGGATGAAATCCTTGTTAGGGGTTTATAATTTGTAACATCCCTGACCTGGGTTATAACCTAACCCTATAAGTTTTTCCTAAATATGTAATTAAACACTTTTAATTATCTTTTAGCAGGTAATAAAAGCTCCTAAGGAACATATGTTTCCATTCCTGTCCCCTAGGAACAATGTTGTAGTATTGTTTTGCAATGCAGGGACCTATGTGCAATTATCCAGTTAAGAGGGTTTACTTGCAGAGTTCATAGTTTAAGATGTACCCTTGATGATGAAACATCATACGAGTGAATCTGATGAGGCATGATGGATTTTTCAAGCTTGGGCATTCAGATGCAGCTTGTGGAATGATCCTGGTGCTTAAAAACCCTAATTTTGAGTAAAGTGCAATTTACCCAAATTATGGGTGAAACTTGTAAAGTACACCTTCTAGAGCATCTTATATGACTCTTGGCATCATTTAGAGTAGAAATGATGAAAGAGATGCATCAATAAATAATCAGATAAGAAAAGTAATCTTTGTGCATAAAATTCACCATGTATGTGTATGAAGACCTTCATATGTGTACCCTAGTTGAAAGTTGATCTTTTCTACCCTTAAATCTTGAGCTTTGATGAACTTGGTCTAAGTTTAGATGGCTTGGACGTGCCTAAGAAGCAAGGAGGGACTTAGATGAAAATCCCATGCTTTAGAGGTCCTTATGGTGTAAAATGGCCTAAAGTATATAAGCCCTTTTCCTTGTAAACCAAGTGAACGATACTTCTTTTCTCTTCACTTCTCTTCTTTCTCAAAACGTCTAAGGCAAGCTATGGAGCTCAGGGAGGCGACCAAGTAGTTCTAAGGTGAGAAGAACCATCTTCAAGCTCAGATTCTTGGGTGAATTCATCATGCAAGCTTGGTTTTGTGGATAACTCACTTAGTTTTCTTGTTCTAGCCATCCATTCCTACCTTTCTTTGGAGGAATCACCCTTGACCAAGTTGTGGAGTTCAAGATGTCATTATAGGCTTGAAGCTTGGAAGCTTGGAGCTCCAAGAACATCATTTAAGGCGGGTTTTATAATTCTAAACTCTACACTTTATATGCATGTTTTGTTCTTGCAATTCTAGTACTTAGTTCTTCTTCTACCTCCCTTCTTCCTTGCACTTTTGCAAGTAAAATGGTGTAATAACCAACCTTGACAGAGGTTGAAGAATATGGGAGTGATTACCAAAGTTACTTTATCAAACGGTCCTGTCCCCCCCCCTCTGACCAAACCGTTTGAAGGGCAAATGGGTTCACAAGGTCGGTTGGAGAAAACGGGTTCAACCCATTTGAGGGCGTTGACCAAGCATTTACCGTTTGGGATTCCTGTTCATAATCATGTAGTCTAATGACCCACCAAATTTGAGGGGTTAACTCCAAAGGAATCGTAGGTTGAAGGCTAATCAATTAGGCAATCAAATTGAATTAAGTGCTGATTTTTCCAACTGATTAACTTGAACTTTTTGGGCAAACGGGTTCAACCCGTTTGAGTGAGTTGACCAAGCATTGACCGTTTGAGATTCCTGTTCATAATATGTTGAGTTTCTTTTCTACAAAGAATCATAATCTAATTCTTAACCAATTGAGAGTTGAAGGCACTTCAACACCCTAACCCTAATCGGGTTAAAATTGTTGTTTTCAAGTATAGATCTTGTAAAGTTTTGGGTTGAAGGACCCAAACGGGTTTAAAACCATTTGGGGGTTCACCCAAACGGGTTCACACTCGTTTAGTGACACCCCAAGACCCTTTGGAGGTCTAAGGTTAAGTAAATTTAATGGTTTGAGGGTTTAATTTCAATAGGTTGACGATTTGATAAAAATGCTGATTTTAGACCTATTTAGGGTTCAACCCTTATCCAACCAAGTTGGTTTTTGGTCAAACTTTGGGCAAACGGTCTAAAGATCGTTTGGAGGTCATCCAAACGGTCTCAAGACCGTTTGGGCCAAGTTTGGGCCCAATTGGAGTTCAATTGATAGGTTCAACCTTGATTTGATTCACATTGTTGAAAATTGATGATTAGCCGATTGGAAACCTTAATTGAGTTAGATTTAACTCTAATTGGCTTTCAATTGAAGGTCAAATTGGTGTCCAATTGATTGACGCTCATCCTAATTGACTCAATTTGTAAGTGGTTAACATGGCTTGGGCCAATTGAAGGCTTCAACATAGGATATCCTATTCTATCATAACCTTTATATCACCTTTCATGTCCACACTCGTTTCAATCCAAACGAGTCCACACCCATTTCAATCCAAACGAGTTCACACCCGTTTCAACTCAAACGAGTTTACACCCATTTCAATCCAAACGAGTCCACACCCGTTTCAATCCAAACGAGTCCACACCCGTTTCAATCCAAATGGGTTCACACCCGTTTCAACTCAAACGAGTTCACACCCGTTTCAACTCAAACGAGTCCACACCCATTTCAATCCAAATGGGTTCACACCCATTTCAACTCAAATGGGTTCACACCCGTTTCAACTCAAATGGGTTCACACTCGTTTCAATTCAAATGGGTTCACACTCGTTTCAACTTAAATGGGTTCTATTGAGTGATACCTTGTTTTAATCAAACCCTAATCACATGATGGTGATGTGTTGACTTGTGTTAGTCAATGAGGACTTAACCCAACCTAATCTAGAGTGGTGTAATCACCATCTACTAGTTAGAGGAGAGAGGAAGTACCAATTATGGTGGAAACCCAAGTAAAATACCTTCAATATACATGAATGTGCATGAATAGGGTATTATCCACTATGTGAAATCATGGAAACCCTAATTATGATAATTGATGAATCTTAATCTTATCTGAGGTCTTTAATGATGATGTTTCTCATACATGGTGATGTTATGAGATCAATTCATCATGAGGTGAATAGTAAACCCTAATTCTAGGGTGATGACATGTATTATGAATAGTAAACCCTAATTCTAGGGTGATGACATGTATTGTGAATAGTAAACCCTAATTGATGAAAATCAGGGAAACCTAGCTCTCGTATGAGTAGGGAGATACAACTTCTTTAAATGAGTTAGTTACTGTTATCAGTTGAATTGACCGTGCAGGTTCCTATATGAGGATGATCATATCCAAGTATGGATAATGATGCTATATTCATTGAAAGCATGTTGTTAGCTTTATGAATAGTGATATATCCTGGTGTCTTGTTAGTGGCATATTATGATATTGATGGGCTGTGAGAGCCATGAGTACCATCAAGGTCATGCTTAACATATGACTTGTGATGAGAGAATTGAGAAATGGTAATTGATGTAAGTTAGACTTGTTACATTTAGTATCCTTATTTCTTAGCTGCTATGCTAATGTTTAATATTCAAGAACATGTATGTTATCTGATAAGTGATAACTTATGAGTTTGATAGGTTGAATGAGTCATGAGTAATATGCACTGATGATCATCAAAGGTCATATTATTTAGATGACCAGATAAAATAATAAGTTATTGGTAATCAATGTTATAATTAGTCCAGGGGTTTGGACTCTCACTTTCTGGATTCTTAGTGATAAGATGTTTAGGGATTGATATCCCTATGTTAAATTATGAAATGTGATGCTAATATAGAGTGTCACTATGTGAAATTCTATTACAAGATAATCCTATGAAAGGCTTAACTGCACAATTAGTGGTATCAATGTAAATAACCCTTGTGTCACTGGAGTATGGTTAAGTATGATTTCATGTGTACTAATCATACAGTTATGTTGTGAATTTGGAATCCTAACACCTTGTAGGAAAGGGTATGGCTACAGGCCATGATATCCCTTATTATAATGCCAGGTGATGGATATATGATCTAAGCCTGAAGAGAGCCAGTGTGGTGATGATGGATTTATAATAAATAGATGTTATACATGTCCTTTTATTTCTAAAAGAAAAGAGATATGTGGGTTTATCTTAGAGATGCTTTGCTTCTAGTAGGAGGAATAGATTACAATCTGTGAAACATTTTTCTAACTACTCCTAAAATATATATGACTTCTTTGTGTACTGTTATTCTCTTATTCTGTAATAATCATGTTTCTGGCGAAGAGTTATAACTCCCACTGGGACAATCATTTAAAATTGTCTCACCCCGTAGATTTCAACTTTTTAGGTGGTCGCCAAGGACGAAGGGGCCAATCTCCAGGTGACCAGTTTCAGCAGTTGCAGTACCCGAAGTAGCAGTAAATCTCAGGTGGAGATTCAGACTGCTGAGTTATATAGATAGATAGTCAGTCCTATGCGTCCTCTGTACTCTCAGGTCCTTGGAGTCATGATCTGAGTTTTGAATCGTCTCTTGAGATTTTGTAGCATGTTGTGTATAATTACTCAAGAAGTAATTAACAGAGATGTAAACAGTTTATCTTGAATCTATGAAAGGAGTTTTTATGGTTTCAATGTCTTATCTCAAAAAGTTTTAATTTCCGCTGATTTTTGGTATTCCGCTGCTAAACGAATCACTTCCGCTATGTTTACTTCGAAGTTCATGTGTTCATCTCGGACTTTGGAGATCAGAGCCCACACTATTGTGGCTTTGGATGTTGCTGATGCACCTATGATGGATCATGTTGGAAGTTGTTAAGATATCCAAGAGAATTTGGGGTCCTTCCTCTAAGAATAGTCATTTTTCTTGTATTACCCCTGGCGCACATACTTGCACTCTTCTTCTTCTTCCTCAGTAGGAAACCTGTCTGTAGCACATATCTTCTTAGCAATCATATCTAACTTCTCATTTATAGTAGATATCACCTTGGATTCTCCGACACTTTTAATGGACGTCGGTGGCTCTCTTTCTTCTTCCCATAATTGGTTTTTAGACATGTTCTTAAGGATCTCATGGTAGCAAGCAGGCTTGTTGTTGAGGAAGAAGCCTACTCTTACACTGTCAAGAGTTGTTCTCTCCCCTTTGTGTAGGTCGTAATACAAGATCTTGGCCTACCCCAGTAGATCAATGCCATGATGAGGCACTTTCCTAAGGATATTTTGAAACCTCTCCCATGCCTCTAAATACAACTGATCAGCTTTTGTTTGAAGTTGTGAATCTTCTTCATTGGGTCATTCATCTTTTGTAGAGGGAAGTAGTGCTCGAAGAATGCATCTATCATCTGATCCCATGTCTTGATGATCTCATCATCAAGATTTTCGAACCATGACTTTGCAATATCCTCCAGTGAAGATAAAAATATATTAAGATATATTGTAGTAGACAGGACCATATCTATATTGACCATATCACAATTCTCCATGAAATTGATGATATGCGTTATTGGATCTTCAGAAGGATGGCCATGGAATGTTTGAGATTTAACTAAGGCAATAATTTCATGATCTATCTTGTAGCTGCCCACATTGATGGTTTGCCTTTTTGATGGGCCCTTTTTATGTCGTAGATGATGAAGCCTTTATCCTTTCCCATATTGTCATCTCTTCTTCTCCCTCCATTTCTGCTACTTTTGGTTCTTCTGGTGTCATAGGTCTCTTAGGTGGAGGTTTCGATGGAGGGGTTCGATTGAACCTATCCACAGATCTGCTAGACTCCCTTTCTCTTTGTAAGAGCTCTGCTTGTCCAAAGCATGGTGAGGACAGTTCTCCATATTCAATGGCTCTTATATTCACCATGCACTAGATTCCCTGAAACAGTAGAAACTAGGTATTAGTGCAAGAAATTTATGATGTATCAAAAAGATCTTATGATTCATCTTTAAGAAAATGAAAAAATAAAAAAAATAAAAAAATAAAAAGTTGGCCTAGAGTGGCCGACCACAACACTAGTAGTGTTGGATGTTGCCGCTTCCCCGACAATGATGCCAAAAACTTGACATGAGTTTACCGTGCATAATACGCAAGTGAACGTATCGAAGTAATAAGGCCTTGTGAGGCCCGAGTCGAACATGGGGAAGTGTTTATCTAGTAGACTACTACGAATTGTAGTCAAATCAGCTAAGTCAGTTGTAAATGGTTGAATTGGTTTGAGTTAAAGAACAAATGCTGAAAAGAAATGAATTTAAAGGTTGAATTAATCAGAGATGGAATGAATTCCTTAGGACAGTGGTTTCATCACGGATAACACTAATAATTGACCTCACACACACTAAAATCTATTATCTCAATCCCTAGATAAGGAGCTTGTAGCCAGAATTACCTGCTCCCGTAGTGTAATTCACTACCTTATCTAATGACAATCCCACTTCTATAGTTATTGGTTGATTAGTTAGATGCTTTATGATTATTCTCTAGGTTTCTCCTCCCTTTTACACTCTACTTTTCCCAAAGGGAACAGTACACGGGTAAATCTATGCTTTTCGACCCCAACCTCTCTCTCGAGATGACTAAGCATCTACCAATCCACTCATGGTGATCAAGCATAAGTAGAACACAAAGCTTTCATAGATTTATATCCAGTAAAAAGAGATAAAATTGATATTTATGCATAGAGATCAATCACAGTGTATATACGGGCTACTCTTGGATCCTAAGGAATAAAGGTTTTTAGCCTTGCATGGTTTTCATCAATGAATAGAAGGAAAGGAAGAAGCAAAATGTGGAAAGCATTAAGAAACTAAGATAACCCCTAAATTTATGCCCCTCTGGAAGATCCCCTCTGTTGTACGTGCGTTCTGTTGTCTTCTGGATGTAGAATCATCCTTTGGAGGTACTCATATCTCCTCGGTTGAAGCTTTTAGTCTTCAGTTCTTCTCTTCTCTCTCTCTCAAATTATGATGTAATGAAAATGTCTACCTCCCTTCATCTGGCCTTTGCCCCCCTAAGTCATAGAAGGCACTTAGGGTACGAAATAACATCTATCGTTGGATTAGAGTGAAATTTGTGGATGGCCTAATCTGGCAGACTCAGTAGTACCGACTAGGTGAGTTAATAGTACCGAGTCACTTAGGTTTAGTCATGCGATCCAAATGATGTCGGTACTATCGACTAGACTAGATAACATTGAGTCTTGTGATTTTTGAACTGCCTCCCTGATGTCAACTCGGTAGCACTGAGTTTTCTCGATTCATGTTGGGGTTTGCTGATGCTATTTTGGTATCACTGACTTCGGCTGTCGGTAGCACTAACTTTGGGCAAGTTTCCAGGTCCATCAATAACATCAAGTTAGTACTACTGACTGTTACCAGGTCGGTAGCACTGAGTCTGTGGATCTTCATTGTACATAAAATGCACAAAGCATCATAAAGTACTTGGGATGTGTAAAATATTACATAAAATAGTTAAAATCATGTAATTTGATGCATTCAATAGAAACAAGCCATCTATGACATTTCATGCATAATATATCAAACAAATGACTAATCTACACATGAAATCAAGGAAAAATGTGCATCTAATAATGACTAAAAACACATGCATCAGAGTTCACTTTCTGATTATCAACTATTCTAATAAGAAGGAAGATCAATACCAAAATATAAGTCTCATTTGATAATATTTAGATAAAATATATGTATTTCAAATAGAAATACCTTTATTATGTCAAAGAAAGAAAAATTGAAAACTATTATTCAATATGACTTAAACGATTATGCAACATACATAAATTGTCCAATATATGTCATAGTATATGTGAAATATATAAATTGTCCAATATGAATCATAAAGAAATGTGTCTACATCAATTGTCTAATATGAGTCATAAAGAAATGTGGTATACATCAGTTATCGAATATAAATTTTAGAGAAACAAAATATACCTCAAAATATGTATCAGCTACCATAGTTCAACGTTAGATCCCAACATGGTATCTTCCACCTATTATTGCATTAAATATACAATCATAAGTTTAGGTATATAATTCATACCCTAAAATTGTGACTCTTAATTATTATTTAACTAAGGTAAAATCTAGACAAAATTAAAGATATTACATTAGTGATTCCAAAACATAAATTTATATCTATTTAACTTTAATAAAAATTAGTAAGAATTTACTAAGTTAACTATATTTATAGTTGTTCAACTCGATAAGAATATCAAAATTACCATCCCTACCTTGCATCACACAACAAACATTGATGTGACTTGGAAAGATAGATCTAAAGTCAACTGAATCACACATGAGAAATCAATAAGATTCAAGAAGAAAATACCAGAAATGCATGTGTCGTATGACAATCTCAAATGAATTCAATGTCAAACTTAGAAAATAATCCCTAGATTGCTTCTAGGTCATGATTCATGAGTATAAAGACAAATAGAGAGTCGATATGTAAATCTACCTCATGAAACACTATGAGATTATGGAAATGGATTTTTTTTCATCTTCCTCTCCTCTTATTAAACCAGGATAGCTCTAGAAAGGTCGTTGTAGTGACCTACAGTTCCTAAAGAACCTCCTACCATTGTTAAACATAAATCGTAAATAGAAAGGAAGAATAGGTAACTAACTCCTAGAAGTCACAACTAGCTTAGGGTGAATAATCGTAAAAAAACCAATGTAAAACAAAGAGATAGTTGCTGGAATAAGGATGAAGATGAAGATAATTAATAAGGATCTTAGAGATTATGAGGAATTGGAAAAAAATTTCTCACATCTACTTTCTCCATATTTCCACTCTTAAAAGCTTTTCGAAGGTGTATAGATGTTAGCATCCTATATTTTAGTGAAATTGATGGAGAAAAACCTTGTTGCGAGCCTCTGATTTGTGAAGAATGCATAGGGGGATGTAAGGTTAGGGCAATCAAGATTAAATTGTTAAGAAGAATTGGTGTATGGGGTTGTGCAAAGATTGTGGAAGTGATATATAACGGAGAGGGTGTGAAGAGACTAGGAATTGATTAATGCATATTCATCATTTTTGTTGCATTTAAGTCTATTTTCCAATTTCTATTGGATTTTGATTATTGATATGCTTAGTTTTATTCTCTGGATTCCATCTTCAAATATTAGGAATTTTGATAAGAATTCTTATTGTTATGTAGCACAAATCACAATTCAACTTAAAGGCAAGATGTAAGTCTTTTCATGGATTCATGTTTGAAGACTTCAAAGGAAACACAAGGTAATTGGAGTTGAACAACACAAGTCAGGCATTTCAATCGAGCAACTAGACTCTCTGACCGACCAATCATCCTACCCATTCAAAGCATCTTCAAGGCATGATCAGATCGACCAATCTCCATCCCTTATTGACTGATCAAAAGTTATTTCCAAATATCAGTAAGATCTAACGAATTTCATGATAAAATGATTAGTTGATCCACTCTCTTGGTTGGCCAATCCACTAGTAGCATAGAACCTCAAAGATGATTCTGATCGACTGATCCACTTGGCTAATCGACCAAGAAGAATACTTGACTCCAAAGTTAATAGCCAACAACACTTTCAAGCACCCAGTTGATGGGTCGATTCAACCCATGGATCAACTGATCCACTCACTCTTAGGAGTACTTTTGGAATAATGATTAACTGGTCGGTCTTGTTGCTCACCTAATCAAAAGTCCATTAGACCTGCCACCAAGTAGTGATCTATCAGACATGTTGGTTGCTCAACCAATACAATAGATAAAATGAAATGTACACATCCTCTAATAGCATGCTACTTTGGGAACAAAAAGGAGGCACGTCCTGAATATTATTCACTTCATTCATCCTTAAACTAGAGTACAATTTTGGATCAAGGTACTAGGCGAGAAACATGGAAGAAAATCATCTTCATGTAATTTCAATATTGTATATCCATAGGTTGAAGGGTTTTTTTCTCAAACCACTAAGATATATAATTGAAGTATTACCCTTTTGTTTTAGAGTCTACTCTATGATAATTACTTAGAAGATATTAGAAATAATAGGACTCTTCATATATTCTATAATTCTTCACTTGAACTGCCTTCATATTGGAAACGTTCGAATGATAGACCTAAAGGCCTTTGCTCTATACAAAGTGGGCCTAAGAGGATGATAGCCCATTAGGGATGACATATATAGCATAAGGATATAAACACCCATTTCTCACACATAGAAGATTGTATTTGAGACAAATGGGAATCCAAACCCATCAATTTCCAAGATACAAGATAGAAGAAAGACCAGTCCTATTGTTGTTCATGAATGCCATTCTCCACATGAGTGAGGAAGAATTGAAAGGGGGATAAGATAAAAAGAAAGGGAATAATGGAGGAAGCAAGATAGGATTATAAGGGTATTGGTTGCTCTTCCTCCGACATTCGCCACGGTACACTTTTTAGAAGAGAGTGTCCTCCTGGGAAGTTCTAGTGTGGTGGATCTGTAGGGATCTATCCTTATGTTGGTATTTCTTTGTATCTCCTTTGGTTGTATCTCGGGCTTTAGGGGCAACTACCAAGAAGGAAACTGCATATGTATTCATAGTAGATTTTCTTATCATTGGCCCATTTAACTTTCCCTCGCACTCTGGTGAGGGTTTTGCATGTTACATCTGGTATTCTCTTTGTATCTTCTTTAAATTCTACTCTTGTATTCACAAGCTCTTTGGTAACACTTCGGTAATCATTAATTTTTGTCAAATATATGTTTATCCTATTGTAATATATGTGCATATTCCCCAACAAGTGGTATCACAGTGTGCGGTGTAGATTCAGATCTAGATGGGGAAGGATGATGGTGTGATGATGATTAAGTTGACGAGTACAATTTAGTAGATTTGGAAACCCAATATGGATGATAACTTATATTGAAAGGATTTGCATGATCCAATAGTGGCACAAAAGCTCGAGAGAAATATGATGTGAATTGGAAGAAGTTAAATAGGAAAACCATGGGAATGGTGCAAAAGTGGCTTGATATTTTTGTATTGAACCACGTTTCATGATACTATTATGAAGGATCTATTGTTAAATATCAATAAATTGTATGGGCACAAAACTTTGACAAATTAATCTTTCTTGATCATAAAGTTGGTGAACTTGAATTACAAGGCTAGTACTACCATTGCCAAGCACATGAATACTTTTTAGATCCTTGTCAATCAGATGGGGTTGATGAAAATGGTTGTTGATGATGAACTCTAGGTGCTTCCTATTCAAGGATCAATACTTGACAGTTAGAAGATGCTTTTCGTGACAGTCAACAATCCTATATAGGAAGGAAAGTTAACATTTAACATTGTAAAGAGCATATTAATATATGAAGAGACTTAACAACAAGATTGAGGTAGCACTGGTTCATAGTTTCACTTCATCTAGAGTAGGATAACTAACATAGTGATGAAAATGTATTCATCCTAGTTTTAGTTGCAATTTTTTCCACAATTTTAAATTCATTTTCCTCATTTTACTTTAGATTTATATTGCATTTAGTTTTCCTTAGTGTTATGTTAATTTTAAGGTTTTATTTAATTCTTTAATTTACATCGTAAGTTTGAGACTTATATCATGTGAATCAGTGTATGAGATGGTGGTCCCACTAGTCAGGCCCAAGAAATCATTTATAATTGAACGAAGTTTTCATTGATCTATCCCTTCATTGGTTGATGGTTTTGTCTTTCTAAGCTTCATCAGTGCAAACTCTTAATCATACACCAATACCCCCCATGAGATTTGTTTGCATCTTTTAGTGGTCTATTTGACTCACTCATTCTCCCTTTCCATTGGTGGTCAACTAATAAAAAGTACCATATTCCTGACCTTCAATGGAAGTCCAAGTGCAGACTAATGCCTGGCCTAGCATTGGGCATAGATGGTCAACCACTGATGAAAATATTGTGTTGAACTTTAAATATAAATGTTTCTCTCACACATCAATGGTTGCCATGTGTGGCGACCTATGAGAATTCAACTCCCCCTCTATCAAAAAGTTTGTGCAATCAATTGACTAAGGGTTTAAAACCCTAGCCTCTACCTATAAATACAAGCCCACCACCTCCACAAAAGGGGATTTGCTATTGAGGTTGACAACCTACCAAAATAAGACTCGATCATTCCTCTCCAGTTTCTATCAATCGTCCTCATCCATGGAAAACACCTCCATCTCCTTCAAGGCTTGAAGGTTCTAACCTCAAAAGAGGCTTTACAAATGATGCCCCATTTTCATATTTGGATGATCGCTTCCAACGGTTGTCCACCATCTCTTTCCCATTGCAGCATATTTACATCGGTGAAGGAAGGAAACATCTCCAAATCCCGCTTTGATGAATTTCAAGGAGAGGTCATATTCCTCTATCAATTGTTGCCATCCCCGACCTTGAAGATAGGCTTGCGAACACTAAGTCTTCTACTTCATTGTCTACTATGACAATGGCTCCCTTCCTTTATTGTAATGTTAATCTTGTTACTAGGTGAGTAATCCTCTCACTAGGGTGTGGGGACCAGCTCTATTATCTAATTTTGTTCTCTTTACTGCATCTACTATTGTATGGAGTAGTATATGTTTACAATCAATCGCTTCAGGATTGTACTCTTATTTGATCATCAAGTTTATATGTTTATTAGATCTTGGGTGTAGGGATCATTGATCCCAGGACCTTGGATTTTGATTGATTCTTGTTAAACTCTTGATGATAACTTTGGATAGGTTTTTTTCAAGGTGATAGATGGATGGTCTCTAGATAATGCGATAGTGAGCTTAGAGAGAATTTTGTTTGGGGTTAAATACTAATGCTCAAAGGGGGTTAACCAAGTCTCAACATATGTATTTTCATGCTTAATATGATGTAGTAAGAGAGTGAATGATGGATAGTAGTGGTGAAACCCATTCCACCCTCTTGTTTCATTCATTTTATAACCAACCCCTTAATTGAGATTTTTATTAATTGTGAACTATTGAAATAAAAAATAATCATCCTTTTGTGATAAATACTAGTTCTTGTTAGGCTTCCTTGATCAGACTATTCTTAAATATGTTGTCCTTTGGGATTGATCTTGGACCATACTACAATAAGATTTGTCCTCTTATAGGTGGTGATTGTTGTATGTAGATTAAGTACAAACCTAGTGATATTTCCCTAGGTGAATTTGCTTCTACAATAACCACACATCACAAAGAGAGAGATCATGGTAGATCTAAAAGTCATGGTGAGTCCCATGATCACAAAAAGTCCCTTAGTATATACAAGTCAAAGATTAGAGTGTTCTTTCATTGTGGCAAGCCATGTTATTTCAAAAGGGATTTCAAGGTCTGGAAAAGGAAACATGGGTATGAAGTCAAAGAGAAAAATGATGATGACAACAACACCACAGTAGTACATTCTAAAAGTAGTATTTGCATGTTGATGAGGATGATATTGAGATGGTGGTAGATACTAAAGCTTCTTATCATGCTTCACCCAGTAAGGAGTTCTTCACTAAATACAGTATTGGATACTCTCATAGGATGAAGATGGAAATAACATCTTCTCTAGAATTTTCAGGTTAGGATACATCTGTGTTTAGATAGGTGTCGATTGCACAGTCATTTCAAGGATGTTCGTCATGTTCCTCATTTGTGGTTGACTTTGATGTTTGCTTATTTATTTGATAAATAAGGCTATCATATGGACTTTTGTGGAGGAAAATGTAAGGTAACAAAGTGATTTTTAATTGGTGTACATAGTATATTGTGTGTTTAGATAGGTGTCGGTTGCACAATCACTTCAAGGATGTTCGTCATGTTCCACATTTGTGGTTGAGTTTGATGATTGGTTATTTATTTGATAAATAAGGCTATCATATGGACTTTTGTGGAGGAAAATGTAAGGTTACAAAGTGATTTTTAATTGGTGTACATAGTATATTGTGGTGCACATTGTACAACACATGGTTGATAGTGCTCAAAGTCAACCATTGTAGTCAAGGATCAGTGGGTATATCTATGGAAGATACGGTTGGGGAATATGACTGAGAACGGCTTGTAGATTCTTTAAAGAAAGAGTTTGATTCCTTGTGGAGAGAACACTAGTTTAAGTTCATGTGATTCATGTCAAATAGGAAATCATCAATGAATTTCTTTTAGGATTGGGTCAAAAGTACAGTCAATGCTTTTGTAGTCGGTTCACTCAGATGTATGTGGTCTATTTGAGGTGGTTTTTCTCAGTGAAATATGTACTTTGTCACATTCATAGATGATTTATCCAATAAGGTGTGGGTATACTTGTTGAAGACTGAGGATTAGGTCTTTCAATGCTCTCAAAAGTTCCATGTCATGGTGGAAAGGAGGTCGGGAAAAAGATAAAGTGTCTCTACATAGACAATAGGGAAGATAACACCTTTAGGGACTTCCAAGATTATTGTGTGCAACGGTATATGGTATGAGAGGATAGTGATTGACAAAAAAAAACACCATGGTACAAGTTTTATTGTACCATAGAGGAGAACGTCAAATGCATGTTGAAGACTGCAAAGCTTGCTAAGACATTCTAGGGGAGAGTCTGTGGGTATTGCCTGCTAATTGATTAATTGGTATCTATTGGTTCCTTTAGGATTTCAAATACTTGAGAAGGTATGGGTAGGTAAGGATACATCCTATACTCATCTACAATTATTTGGGTGCAAGGTATATGCACATGTTCCCAATAAAAAGAGACAAATTTTGGATGAAAAAGTGGTGTCATATATCCTTTTATTTATGGAGATCGATAGTTTGGATACAAACTATAGAATCCAATTAATAGGACCATAAGAAGACACATAGATGTGATATTTTGTAAAAGCCCAACAGCAACAGAGCCTAAAAGTGATGATGCAAAGGTTTCAGGATCATGTGATGGTTATTTTTACTATGAGTATGAGGATCCTTCATCTTCTTAATATGTACAATCTTCAGATGATGAAGAAGAGAAGCATGATTATCGTGAGTAGAAGAGTGATAGGACATCGAGTGGTCCTCTTATAGATGCATGATTGAGTGATTCAAGTTCATATTCAAAGAATTCTAGGTAGTGGGAGCAAGATCATCACCACAAAGTGTCCTTGAAACAATAATTGAGGAGGTTTGACCGAGTTTGTTGTCCTTCATTTAGACATGTGTCATGTTATTATATTTTTCTTACTGAATAGTGGGGTCCAGAGACTATTCAAGAGGCACAAACTCATAGAGATAGAGCACAATGACATCAGGTAATGTAGGAAGATATAATATTTGAAATGCTTGGCCCAACTTCCCAAGGCTCTAGTATAATTTTAGGAATGAAGAATGGCCCCATAGACCACTATTGGTCTTAACTATGCTCTTTTTCTTCACTCACATGCAAGTCAGGATCAACCTCTGAATTGGTCACTCATCCTAGTACTACTTTGGGTTGAGCACCCTTAACCACAAAGTTCTTAGTGATGGGCTCCCTAAAATAGAGGTGCACCTTGGTGATACGGATAGCCCAATGATTCCTTTTAAGATCATTTTATCCAAAGCCTCAAATACTGGGATGTTACAATCTCCCCACTTAGACTCTTGACATCCTCATCAAGTCTCAACTATATGGCATCATAATATTTTCCCATTACGATGCAATCCCAGAATGGCCCATGGATACCCAGCTCCAGATCATGGGTGTCGACACAAGGGTGGCTACATCACCATGGATATCTATTTCTGACATGCCTAGACCATATGGCTCAATGTTGTCATGCCACATGCCCATGTGGGCCCCACCTACTAGAGGGGCTATAGCTATGATTCCATTTATGATGTCTAGGCCCATTTCCCAAGGACCTAATAGAGTTTAAGTTGGTATGGGGAAATATGGCTACAAAATAGGAAGCGGAAACAAAAATTTAACTACCATATTTCACTTATAATAGTAGATCATGTCAACAACTATATGATAGAATGGATGGTTTCTAGGATATACATGGTCCTGGAGCAAGTCCAGTGACAGTCTTCTCATCGTTTTGTATGCCTTTCTTCAAATCGCACTCCAACAACATCTCTAGCGGCTCCTGGTTGATCACCATAGACGACAACCTGGCGTTTTCCTCCTAGAGGGAAATGCTCCTTGCCTCTATCATAGTCCACAGGGACCACCAGGAACTACTGTTGTTATGGAAGAATAGATAGGAAGGAGTTGTCCCTCCACGTAGGTGTACTAGTACCAACTTGCTTTCCCACAATTATTCTCCCTTGCTATCCTTCCCTTTCTCGGGTAGAACTTTCTCATATTATCTCAGTTACCACAACCAGAGAAGACAACAATTGTTAGAGGCAATTGAGTTGTGTCCTTCAGAGTCCCCCCCAGTACCCCTCTATTTATAGGGGGTTTGGGGTCAATGTTCTCAGTCTGTGTGGGAGTGGAAGGGACCAGAATTTCATAAATTTTCACAACCTGTGAATGGAAAAATGATAAGTTCAAAGGTGAAGCAATCAATTGGCATGAAATCTATTCGGTTCAACCCTTGAACCGGTCATTTTGTGATGTTTCCCAGTTGCAATTATATTGGCAATTCTAATCTAATTAATGCACAACCTAACATCATCATTGATCCTTGATGAAATTGAATTGATCTATGACTTGGTACTCTGGAGACCTTGAGCCTTTGAATTTTATGAATTGGTACTCTGGAGACCTTTAGACGGTCGGTTCACTAAGTGAACCAATCAGTTCATGCCCTGGTTCATCAAGAATTCAGCCAATGCAATTTCTAATCAACGTAAAACTCCAAATGATCAGTTCAACACTTGAACCGGTCAGTTAAGAGTCTAGTCAGTCAATTTTTTATTAAATTGAATACCTAAACACTTTTAGTAATCAAATTAAACACCATTCATGAATAAAATCATATTCCAAGTGTATCCTATGTGTGTTCCCTATAGGTTCCAATTTATGTTGGCAGTGAATTTCCATGACCAGTTTATGACATCACAAGCAAAAAGAGATATCTAGCAGCACGTCATTGCTACCCAAGTAAATGGGAAGTTGGAAAACAACTTCAACCTACAATATGTGTTTGTGTTACTATGTTTGTATAGTTTCTTTGTAACTGATATCTTGATTGAACTTGAGGCATGGAATAATCATCCTCTTCAACATTTAATTTGTGTTCCTTGAACCAAAGTAGACTGTCTGAGATATATGTTAGCTCAATATGACTCACATGTGCATGGCCATGCATTTCTCAGTCTCTCTAATCTAGTATCTAGGATATCATACTCCTATAGGAGTGGCAAATCCCATCTACATCACTCATAGTCATCCCAATGTGTCATATTGCATGTGATCATCACCCTTATGGCAACCCTTGTTTGTGGTTATAGTGGATGATGCCAAAGTACACTAAAGGCATGTGATGAGTGTAGTGACTTTAGGTCTAAGAAACACAATCACCACCAACACTAAAAAGTTGATTCTGACTACCAATTATGGTTTCCATGTATCACTCTTAAGGTGGGTTTTCCTGATACACTATTCTCTAACAAGTATCTATGTGTTTGGATTGATATCACATATCATGATGCTGATGAGATTCTCTCATCAACCAACGCACACTCTAGTATTAGGTGCTATTATTGTCTATCAACCTTCCACAACAACATCTGACTAGGGACATAGTAAGAGTATATATACTCTTGACATTCAAATGATCTCATTGTTCAGGTCATCAATCGGGAGACATATGTCATTGAGTAATATCATTCTTTAGACATTTATTATGTTACATAATTATATCATAATTGAATAAAATAGAATAAATTGGAATACTTCCTTTATTATTAATCAAATCATTTACAAGTTATGCCATTAAAATCATCATATGATTGGATCTCGGGGCATACATACCAACAGACTACCACTTGCACCTAGAGCCAATCATCCATGAATCTCATCCCAAGTGATCTAACATGACCATCATGCTTCTGCTATGAAAGTGCTTTTGTTAAGCAGTCAGCAACATTGTTCTCAGTTGGTACTCTACAAATCTTCACATCTCCTCATTGTGTAATCTCTCATATGATATGGAACCACCTTTGTATATACTTGGAACTCTAATGTGATCTAGGATCCTTAGCTTGTGAAATAGCTCCATTATTGTCACAATATAGCTCAATTGCATCGTTGATGCTTGGAACAACCCCAAGTTCTGAGACAAACTTCTTGATCCATATAGCCTACTTTACTACATTCGATGCAGCAATATACTCGGCCTCTTTTGTAGAATCCTTAACTGTCTCTTGCTTTGAACTCTTCCAACTCACAGCTTTGTTGTTCAGCAAAATAAAAATCCTGATTGCGATCGATAATCATCTTTGTTAGTTTGGAAGCTTGGATTGGTATAACCCTTTACCACCAACTCTTCCTCTCCTTTGTAGACCAAGAATTGATCCTTCATTCTTATCAAGTAATTAATGATGTTCTTTAAGGCTGTCCAATGAGTATCACCTGGATATGATTGATATATGTTCGTCATGCTCAAGGCATATGAGACATCAGGATGAGTACATAACATTATGTACATGATCGATCCAATTGCAGATGCATGTGGAGTCCTACTCATGTGTTCCCTTTCTTCACAAGAACTGGGGCATTGAACTCTACAGATGGCAGCTCCATGATACATGGGTAGGTTTCCTCTCTTTGAATCTTCCATGTTGAACCTCTTCAACACTTTGTCAATGTATGTTCTCTGACTTCGTCCAAGAATCCTTCTAGGTCTATCTATATAGACCATGATTCCTAAGATGTAGGATGCTTCAACCAAGTCCTTCACTGAGAATGTATTTCCAAGCTAGGTATTTACCATCTATAAAGTTGGGATGTCATTCCCCATCAAAAGTATATCATATATATACAATATGAGGAATATAATCATGCTCCCTATAACCTTCTTGCACATACATGGTTCATTTTCATTTTGACTAAAGCCAAACTCTTTGATTGTTTTGTAAAATGGAAGATTCCCACTTCAAGATGCTTGCTTCAATCCATAGATTGACCTTTGTAGAAGACAGACTTTATTTCTATCCTTTGGATTTTAAAAAAAACCCCAGGTTGTGTTATGTACACATCCTCAAGAAGATTTTGTTAAGGAATGTAGTTTTAACACCCATCTACCAAATCTCATAGTCGTGATAAGTTGTAATGGCAAGCATGACTCTGATGGACTTCACCATGGAAACTGGAGAGAAGGTTTCATCGTATTCAATACCTTGAACTTGTCTAAAACCCTTTGCAACCAATCTACCCTTATAGGTTTGTACTTTACCATCTCTACTGGTCTTCTTCTTGAAGACCCATTTACACCCTAGGGGTTTTACCCCTTCAGATGGATCCACCAAGGTCCATACCTTGTTGGTTTACATGGATTCCATCTCAGATCTCATGGCCTCAAGTCATTTCTCAGACTTTGGTCCCTTAGTAGCTTCTAGATAGGTTGTTGGCTCATCGACTATGACCAACTCACCTCCTTCCTGAGTCACAAGATGACCAAATCTTTTGGGTTCAAGGTGTGTCCTTTTAGATCTATGAGGTTCCTGTGTTACTTGAGGAATTTGAGATTACATAATGACTTGTGATTCTCCTTATTCCTCTTGTGCATCTACTGGTTCCATGTTTTCTTGTTGGTCTTAAACCTTGTTAAGTTCAACTTTCCTCCCACTGATTTCTTTGGAAATAAATTCCTTTTCTAGGAACGCATCATCTCTAGCAACAAATACTTTGTTGTTAGATAGGGAACAAAAGTAATATCATTTTCTTTCCTTAGGATATCTAAAAAAATATCATTTATCAAACTTGGGTCCAAGCTTTTCATGAAACTACTTTCTCACATAAGCTTCACAGCCCTAAATCTTCATAAAAGAACATTGGGAAGCTTCCCATATCATATCTGGTGTCTTTTAAACTGATTTAGAAGCTACTCAGTTTAGTGTAACATGAAGGTTTGGAGATAAAAACCTCAAAAGGTAGTCAACAGTTCATCTAAACTCATTATTGATTGTAGCATATACAGCAATGTGCAATTCCTTCTTTTTGATACACCATTGTGATGTTGTAAAAAAGTAAAACCACCTCTCTACTAAAAATTTGAACCATAGAACCCCCAATCCAAGAACACTTCAAAGGTATGCTTGGAGTGGGTATAAAATTTTCAAATATTTATTAATAGTATACAAAACAACCAAAGTGTAGCAACGAAAGAAAATAATTACTATATTCAATTATAAAACAAGGGAACATCTTAAACTTACATCATAAGGATCCATGTAGAGGTAAATCTAAACCACATAAATATTGTTTCCAAGCTTTAACTTCTTAAGTTAGGTCCACAATTTTATGCCATGTCCTCCACATCCTTCACCTAGGGTTTGAAGCATATCCCAGCAAGAAGAGAAAAATAGAAGACATCAGCAAAGGTTGGTATGTGCATATTAAAAAGCAAATTGAGAAATTTATAAAGAATAAGGGACATCAAAATAAAAGGCTTCCCATGCAAGAGATAAGGACTACCCCAAAAGAGGGCATAAAAGATAAGAATCATCAACATATACAAAAAAAAGTTACCTGTCATAATCAAAACCATAAAGTAGTGCCACATAAGCACATATCAAGATTTGGGCACATAACCCATCAAGATTTTGGGCACATAACCCATCATTAATTTGGGCACATAAAGCATCAAGAAAATCATCAACCTGTATGCATGTGAGATAAGCATAGCCCTAGAATAATATAAGCACATAGGCGGCCAAGTCTCATAAACTTGAAACCTGGTAGAGAAAGGAATACTGCCAATCTCCCAAATATATATAAAATGGGCCAACCCTCATAAAGTTGAAAACCATGGGTACGAGTTCCTTTCCATCTCCAAAAAGTAGAAAATATCACATCTTCTTGGCAGGAAATAACACATCTACCATAAACAAAAACCAATGCAAATACACTACTCTAGTGCTACTGAATCACATAGCATGTAAAATGAAGAG
Organism: Alisma plantago-aquatica; assembly: GCA_963693085.1. NCBI lineage: Eukaryota > Viridiplantae > Streptophyta > Magnoliopsida > Alismatales > Alismataceae > Alisma > Alisma plantago-aquatica. Next base: position 576,532,197 of record OY856409.1, on the reverse strand, counting down.
GCAAGTAGAAAGTATAGTCAGATTATAAAAACTAGTCACCACATAAGTGTCCAATATATACATCCACCTCATAAGTGAGAAAAGACATCACATGTCATCAAATAAGCATCCACGTCATAGTGGGCATATATCACTGAGTAGACATCCACATCACAGTGGGCATATAACATCAAAATTCCAACATACACCAAGGCAACAAGATAAGAGTCTAAGAGAGTATCCATGATCACAAGATCAATATCAAATAAGGTAGTTCACATGAACCAAGATTTCTAAAAGAAAAGATATATGTGTAGGTTATTGTCCATAGGACCAAGAGAAAGAATAAACATAGGTTAATTGCTCAAAGGAATAATCGGGGATGCAAACATACCTTAAATTTAGAGTGCAAAGTCCAAAGTCACTTCTAGGTCCAAGCCTAGGCCTCCAAAGAACCTATGATGCATATATGTGGAATTATAGTTAGGCTTCTATTAATTATTCAAAACCCTAAAAATTTCCTTTTTATTATTAGTTAATTAGGTTATCAAAACTATGCCATGTTTTAGGTTATATTTTGATGAGTTCAAAACATATTTTATTATATTTTTCTTGCTTATAAATATTTAGTTATGAATTATACAAGTTATTATCTTAGTTGATTAGATCCATTAAAATCACATATTTATAACATTATATTCAAGTGATAAAACCAATACCATTAGAAAGCTTACATTTTTATGAATCCAACGAGTGTTTATTTATATTTTTCTGACCAGTAGATAATTAGTTATTGATTTTATAAATCTGACCAATCAGGAAAATCCACATAAGACATCACCTTGTGAGAGAGGAAGAGAAAGAGAGAGAGGGGTGTGTAGTCTGAGTTGGCCAAACCAGTGCCTGCCAACTCGACTGGCCCCATAGAGAGGTCAGCAAACGCGCCTCGATAGGGAAGCAAAACAAACGTGTGGAAATTACGATATTGTGCCTTGGCGGAAAGCAACGGAAGAGTACAAGACTCGAGGTGAAACGAGAAAATCATATAGGGGTTTCTACCCCTCTCACCAGCCTATCATTGCTACTCGAAGCAGTAGGCATGGTCTGGGTTGAGTTGGGAAAAACTCAGAGAAGGCACGATTCAAAGGAACAAAGGTACAAAAATGATGCTCGAGGCCATACAAACTCAATGGTACGTTCAATTAGCGGCGAGTTCCACCATGAGTTCTGGAGAGCTGCCGCAAACCACAAATATAAATAGGGATGTCAATGACCAACCCATCAAAGTGTTAAGGAATTGAGGTGAGAGGATAGTTCATTGGGAGTCGATGATGGCTTGGGTAGTGCTTAAATAGGTGGGGGGTTGATTTAGGTCATAAGCAACAAATGGCCGAGAAGCTCGGTGCCAGTGTTTTAGGAAAATCTAAAATACAATGAGAGAGAGGTCATATAAGGGCTCATCAGAAGAAGAAACCTCTCTTGGTCGCAATGGAACAAGAATTAGGGATGGAGGTTGAGAGATGAGGAAGAAAATGGAAAAATCTCAGAAACCCAAAACTGATAGTGTTGTAGCTGTCTCCTACTTGAGGTGGGAGATGAGCTCTTCACCGTCTAATAAAGATCAACGGTCAGGGGTCCATAAAAAATCATGAAGGCATGTGAAAAAGGAAAACTATAGGTAAAATCGTGTGACAAAATAAAAATCGAAAACCTTATATAATTCGAACTCAGACAAAGTGATTATTTACTTAATATTTCCTTTCTCTCTTTCTTAAATTAAGGGTTCATACATCTTACAGATTAAATGAAATTTCACAGAGAGGCCAATTAAGGCATGTAGATTCCAATTCTAAAATTAGATTTTAGTTTTGGAAACTTTTGATGTGTTAAATAAATCAAATCTCATTTTCTTTTTCCTCCTTCATTAATGGCATTAGAATTATCCAAATTTGATGAAACTTGACCACATGTCATATTTAATGTGTTGGATATGAGTTTTCCATGAATTTTACATGTTGGAGTTGTTTGCATATTTATTTAATATTTTGAAGGTTCTACACACCTTTTCTCTCCTGATTTCACCTTTTAAGAAAACCTTCTCCAAATTAGACAAAAATTCACCCAAAGGCTATATTTATTATATAGATTATGAATCCAAGATTGTTTTCTTCTTTTGGAGTCATTTATTATTTTATTTAATATTTTGGGGAAAACACGCATCTTCTTTTCCAATTTGAATTAAATGAATTATTATTATGTGAATAATGTGATACTTGACTCCCAAGGCAATTGGGACCTAGGGAACACGATTTTATAGATTTCACTTTTTGGGATTTTTTTATGAGATATGTCATATGGCCCATTAGTTCATTATTTATCCAATTAAGTTATGCATTTTCATATTACCTCTAAAATGAATTATGTTACATATTAAATTACATTAAGGTGATACATTCATGCATTAGCTTATTGGGAACATCTCTTAAGCCTAACCTCAACCTTGTTTGGCTAAGTCCAAAAGGTCAAACTTCTAGGGTAGGGTTCGAGATTTGGTATGTTACAGCACTCCACCCCTCGAAATATAATCATCCAAACCTCAAAGAACCAACTACTTTCCACCCCTTAAAAAGGTTCAACCTAACAAGTCAAACTAATCAACATGTAGGGTTACCCACATATCTTTTAGTTATGAAAGTTTTAGAGATTTATGTTATCCATGTATCCATCTAAAAGACAGAACCAACTTTGGGTTGAGTTTTAGGTCCTTGTGTCTCTAACCTATCAACCCTACATGAGAATCCACAAGTCATTGGGCATGTCAACTACACTTTTATATCAATCCTAGCCACAACTCCAAAGTCAAAACTAGGGTTAGATTTCTATTCCAACTAATTCTAGAGTTTCTCATCATTGTGACTTAATTCAAGAAAACATCGACAAACCAGATAAATTTTTTGTACATATAGTAGTGTAATGAAAATAATTTTTATTGATAAATACTTTGTGAGTGTAAAACCAACATGCCGACAAAATCAATACAAAAACCAAGTGACAATATTTCCATATGAATACATCCTCATAACCTAATCTCATCCTCATATCAAACCTCATTGCATAAGAAGATCATCATTGATCAAATCTAGGGTAAACATTTTACCTAGAGGCAACTATCTAAGTCAAAGGTCTAACTAAGGAGACAAAATTGAAATAGTCAGATTCCAACTACCATGGGCTCTGATACCATGTTGTAAAGAAGTAAAACCACCTCTCTACAAAAAATTTGAACCATAGAATCTCCAATCCAAACACACTTCGAAGGTATTCTTGGAGTGGGTGTAAAATTTTCAAATCATGATTAATGGTATACAAAATAACCAAAGTATAGTAGCGGAAGAAAATAATGACTATATTCAATTATAAAATAAGGGAACATCTTAAACTTACATCATAAGGATCCATGTAGAGGGAAATCTAAACCACATCAAGATTGTCTCCAAGCTTTAACTTCTTAAGTTAGGTCCATAACTTTATGCCATGTCTTCCACATCCTTCACCTAGGGTTGGAAGCATACCCCAGCAATAAGAGAAAAAAAGAAGACATCAGCAAAGGTTGGTATGTGCATACTAAATAAAAAAATTGAGCAATTTATAAAGAATAAGGGACATCAAAATAAAATGCTTCCCATGCAAGAGATAAGGACTACCCCAAAAGAGGGCATAAAAGATAAGAATCATCAACATATACAAAATGAAGTTACTTGCCATAATCAAAACCATAAAGTAGTGCCACATAAGCACATATCAAGATTTGGGCGCATAACCCATCAAGATTTTTGGGCACATAACCCATCATCAAGTTGGGCACATAACCCATCAAGAACATCATCAACCTACATGCATGTGAGATAAGCATGGCCCTAGAACAATATAAACACATAGGTGGCCAAGTCTCATAAACTTGAAACCTGATAGAGAAAGGAATATTGGCAATCTCCCAAATATATATAAAATGGTCCAACCCTCATAAAGTTGAAAACCCTGGGTACAAGGTTCCTTTCCATCCCCAAAAAGCAGGAAATATCACATCTTCTCAGCAGGAAATAACACATCTTCCATAAACAAAAACCAATGCAATTACACTACTCTAGTGCTACTAAATCACATAGCATGTAAAATGTAAAGGCAAGTAGAAAGTATAGTCAGATTATACAAACTAGTCACCACATAAGTGACCAATATATACATCCACCTCATAAGTGGGAAAGACATCACATGTCATCAAATAAACATCCACGTCATAGTGGGCATATATCACCGAGTAGACATCCACATCATAGTGGACATATAACATCAAAAGTCTAACATGCACCAAGGCAACAAGATAAGAGTCCAAGAGAGTATCCATGACCGCAAGATCAATATCAAATAAGGTAGTTCACATGAACCAAGATTTCCAAAAGAAAAGACATATGTGTAGGCTATTGTTCATAGGACCAAGAGAAAGAATAAACATAGGTTAATTGCTCAAAGGAATAATTGGGAATGCAAACATAACTTAACTTTAGAGTCCAAAGTCCAAACTCACTTCTAGGTCCAAGCCTAGGCCTCCAAAGAACATATGATGCATATATGTGGAATTAGGGTTAGGTTTCCATTAATTATTCAAAACCCTAAAAATTGCCTTTTTATTATTGGTAAATTAGGCTATCAAAACTATGCCATGTTTTAGGTTATATTTTGATGAGTTCAAAACATATTTTATTATATTTTTCTGACTTATAAATATTTAGTTATGAATTATAAAAGTTATTATCTTAGTTAATTAGATCCATCAAAATCACTTCTTTATAACATTAGATTCAAGTGACAAAACCAATACCATTAGAAAGCTTACATTTGTATGAATCCAATGAGTATTTATTCATATTTTTCTAACCAATAGATAATTAGTTATTGATTTTACAAATCCGACCAATCAGGAAAATCCACATAAGCCATCACCTTGTGAGAGAGGAAGAGAAAGAGGAAGAGGGGCGCACGGTCTGAGTTGGCCCAACCAGTTCATGCCAACTCGTTTGGCCCCACAGACAGGTCAGCAACTGCGCCTCAGCAGGGAAGCAAAACAAATGGGCAAAAATTACGTTATTGCCCCTTGACGGAAAGCAACGAAAGAGTACAAGACTCGGAGTGAAATGAGAAAATCATACAGGGGTTTCTACCCCTCTCACTAGCCCTCTATTGCTGCTCGAAGCAGTAGGTGTGGTCTGGGTCGAGTTGGGAAAAACTCAGAGAAGGCACGATTTAAAGGAACAAAGGTACAGAAATTATGTTTGAGACCATACAAACTCAATGGTATGTTCAATTAGCGTGTGAGTTCCACCATGAGCTCTGGAGCACTGCTGCAAACCACAAACAAAAATAGGGATGTTGACGACCAACCCATTAGAGTGTTGAGGAATGGATGTGAGAGCAGAGTTCCTCAGGAGCCGACGATGGCTGGGGTAGTGCTTAAATGGGGGGGTTGATTTAGGTCATAAGCAACAAACGGCTAAGAAGCTCGGTGCCAGCGTTTTAGGCAAATTTGAAATACGGTGAGAGAGAGGTCATATAAGGGCTTATCAGAAGAAGAAACCTCTCTCAATCACAATGGAATAAGAATTAGGGAAGGAGGTTGAGAGACGAGGATAAAAGTAGAAAAATCTCAGAAACCCAAAACCGATAGCACTATAGTCGTCTCCTACTCGAGGTACGAGATGAGCTCTTCACCGTTCGATGAAGATTGATAGTTAGGGGTCTGTGGAAAATCATGAAGGCGCGTGATAGAGGAAAACTATAGGTAAAATCATGTGACAAAATACAAATCGAAAACCTTATATAAATTGAACTCAAACAAAGTGATTATTTACTTAATATTTCCTTTTTCTCTTTCTTAAATTAAGGGTTCATACATCTTACAAATTAAATGAAATTTCACACAGAGGCCAATTAAGGCATGTAGATTCTGATTATGAAATTAGATTTTAATTTTGGAACCTTTTGATGTGTTAAATAAATCAAATCTCATTTTCTCTTTCCTTCTTCATTAATGGCATTAGAATTATCCAAATTTGATGAAACTGGACCCACAAGTCATATTTAATGTGTTGGATACCAATTTGCCATAAAGTCTACATGTTGGAGTTGTTTGCATATTTATTTAATATTTTGAAGGTTCTACACACCTCTCTCCTGATTTCACCTTTTAAGTAAACATTCTCCAAATTGGACAAAAATTCACCCAAAGGCTATATTTATTATATTGATTATGAATCCAAGATTGTTTTCCTCTTTTGGATTCATTTATTATTTTATTTGATATTTTGGAGAAAACACACATCTTCTTTTCCAATTTGAATTAAATGAATTATTATTCTGTGAATAATGTGATACTTGACTCCCAAGGCAATTGGGACCCAAGGAACATGATTTTAAGCTTATATTTCACTTTTGGGATTTCTTTTTATGAGATATGTCATATGACCCATTAGTTCATTATTTATCCAATTAAGTTATGTATGTTCATATTACCTCCAAATGACTTATGTGACATATTAAATTACATTAAGGTGATACCTTCATGCATTAGCTTATTGGGAACATCTCTTAAGACTAACCTCAACCTTGTTTGGCTAAGTCTAAAAGGTCAAACTTCTAGGGTAGGGTTCGAGATTCGGTATGTTATAGATGTGGTGTTCTAGGTGGAGTCCATTGTGATACGATACCACGGGCTCACAGAAGGTCCTCAAACTCTTAGATTAAGTATTACCCACCTCGATCAAAATGAAGTGTCTTAATACTTTTTCCAAGTTGGTTTTGTACTTCATTCATGAACTCCTTGAACTTTTCAAGGGATTTTGATTCATGTTTCATCAGTTAAACATAACCATACCTACTGAAGTCATCAATGAAGGTAATGAAGTATGGATACCCATCTTTAGTAGTTGTTCTAAAAGGGTCGCATACATCAGTTTGTATGAGTCCTAATAGATCACTAGCCTTCTCATTTTGTCCAGTGAAAGTGGTCTTAGTCATCTTGTCCAATAAATAAAATTCATATGTCTCTATTGATCAAAATCAACGAGTCTAGATAAACCATCTTTATGGAGTCTAGATATGTGATTCTCATTTATGTGCCCACAATGAAAATTCCAAAGATATATTTTGTTTGAGTTTTTGATTTTTAATCTTTTGGAATTTATGTTATAAATATATGTCCTTAGATCTAGCAAATAAATACCATAAGACATTGGGGCATGCCATAAAACATCCCATCTTTTGAAATAGAACATCAACCATTCTTAATATGAAATTCATATGCATCCTTGCCCATACAAGATACAGAAATGATGTTTCTATTTATGGAAATAACATAATAGCCATTCATCAACTCTATTACAAGCCCAATGGGTAGAGATAAATTATGGGTTCCAACTGTAGTAGCATCAACTCTTGCTCCATTTGCAACTCACAATTTGGCCTCGCCCTTTCTTAAAGGCCTACTTCTTTTTAGATCCTACATATTCGAGCATATATGAGATCCACATCTAGTACCCAAGATGAAGAAGTACATAAGTTTATCTCAATAACATAAAAATGTAAAGTGGAGATCTATATCCCCATTTTCTTCTTCCAAAATGCCTTCGAGTACAAAGGACATATTCCTCTTGTACTTTTCTTTCTCCTTATCTTGAGTGTTGAAGATCTAGATTTATGCTTAGCCTCAGAACTATTCATGGCCTTGTTTTCATCCTTGGACTCTACTCCATTGATCATCATCACAAATTTGTCCTTCATTCTTGCTTTGGCATTAATCAGCATGTCAAGAAAATTTGACAATAGTTTGGCCATACCATTCAAGTGGTAGCACTCGATTAAATGGGTATATGATTCAGGAAATGATTGCATAATCATATTCATGGCCAACTCTAGGCTCAAAGAGAATACTAGTTCTTCTAGATGTTCTATGTGTCCAATCATATTCACCACGTGGGTCTCTACCAGATATCCCTCTGTCATCTTTCACTCAAAGAGTGCATTTGAGACATTGTACCTTTCTCACTTTGTGAGATAATGGTTTAGGTTCCTAAGATGTGTTACCATATAAAGTATCCCCATGTCTTCACAATGCTCATGTAACTCATAGCTCATGAAGCTTAGCATAAGGTTCTTTATGTCTACGGCATCATTGGCATGCTTCCAGTAAGCATTTACCTTAGTCCTAGGCGCATCACAAGCAGGTATTTCTGGCACTGGTTTATATAGATCATAGAGCTTATGCTCATCATTGAGAACCTTTCTCAAAATCCAAAACCAGTTGTAAAATTTGTCTCATCAAATTTGTCCTTCCTAAGGATTGGTCGCAATAGCGATGTGATTGACATTTGATTCTATAAGAGAAAATTATATTTTGTCAAAACACTTCTGATTTTATTTGAAGATATTTAATTATGCCTTTAATTAATACTTAATCCCACTATTTTATTTGAATTGATAACCCTCACATATAAATTTGAATGATTGCAGCGTCCAACCTTCTAATGAGCTAAGATCCAAAACAATTCAATAATTACCCAGCCAACGCCAGCGTCCATAATCAATCATTAAGATAGGCAACATTTTTCAACTACATCTTATGCAATTCTTGGATAGATGATATGCACAACTCTTTGCCATTGTCCTCTACATACTTATAGGTTCTTAATCTCATTAAGGACACCCAGTTAAGCCTGACCCAAAAGCCAACATGGTAGTAATGCACCCCGCTTGGCAGACCCACAATACTACCATCACACTTCCAGGAGATGGATAGCACACCAAGCTTAGCGTGCCCACACATAGTCTATCAATCTTTTCATGTGTGTTCTTAATAGAAAGAATCTTAGACTTAACATGTTATTGATGGATTTTGTATTTATAAATACATACACATATCCAATCGTCACATACTTATAATATGTATCATATACATGCTATTAACCACAAACAAAAACATGCAATAAAACAATAGCAATAATTATGGCCATTCTAATGTAATTCATTGGATCCATAAGGAATTATCACCACCTAGGGTCTACATCTCATGTAGAAACCTATTATTGATGAATATTTGTGCTTGTCAATCTGGGTTGATTGGTTCAACCCTTGAACTGATCGGCTCGCCTCCTGACCGATCGGTTGGTCGTCTCCCTAGTTGTATGGTCACATATCCTCATATGTAGGATCCTCCAATTGATTGGTTGGTCCTCTAGTTGATCCGTTTGTCCGTCATGGTCCTCTAGTCGTTCAGCTCGTCTTCTACATCATAACAAGAAATTAAACTATCATAATTTTACATGATAATAAAGAAACCCTGAGTTAAATTCAAGGGGAGAAAAGGTAGGAAAGAACAATACCTTTACAATTGGAAAATAGGGTAGAGGCATGGTATGCAAACTGAGATAAAATAGGAATAAACAAACATAACCACCATGCATAGATATATAGGGTTATTGGAATAACCACACTACACATCCTCCATCAAAACTAGTTTTTAGGGCAACACATGTAAATTGCATATATATATATATATATATATATATATATTCGGGAGTGTGCATGGTTCTTAAACGGACATGCACAATAATATTCACGTCGTATGCAATAAATAAATGATGAAACTAAAAATCCAACCATATCAATTATCCCAAAATATAGTAAATTGGCATGGCTTTGATACCACTGTAGGGAAATATGGATACAGAATAGATAGCAGAAATAAAAATTTAACTACCATATTACCCTCATAATAGTATATTTTATTAACAACTATATGATGGAATGGATGGTTTTGAGGATATACCTGCTCTTGGAGCAAGCCTAGTGACAATCTCCTCATCATTTTGTGTCTTTCTTCAAATCACATCCGAACAACATTTGTAGCAGCTCCTGGTTCATCACCACAGACATCATCCAAACGTCGTCCTCCTAGCGGAAAAAGCTCCTCGTCTCTCGAGTAGTACACACAGACTACCAGGAACTCCTATCATTCTAGAATAACATATAGGAAGGAGTTGTCCCTCCACATTGGTGTACTAGTACCAACTTTTTTTCCCACAAATTTTCTCCCTTGTTATACCTCCCTTTATCGAGTAGGACTTGCTCAAGTTCTCTCAGTTACTAAAATCAGAGAAGACAACAATTGGAAGAGGCAATTGAGTTGTGTCTCTAAGAATCCCCCCATTACCCCTCTATTTCTAGAGGGCATATGGTTAAGGTTCCCAATCTGTCTGGGAGTAGAAGGGACCGTAATTTCATGAATTTTCACAACCTGCGAGTTGCAAAACAATCTATTCATAGGTGAACCAATCGGTTGACATGTGAGCCGATCAGTTCAACCCTTGAACCGTCATTTTGTCATGTTTTCCAAAAAAAAATGTATTGACAATTCTAATCCAAATAATGCACAATATGGCATCGGCACTAATCCTTGATGCAATCGAATTGATCCATAAATCGGGCAGTTCATCTCATGAAATGGTCATCTGGAAAACTTGAGCCGATCGATTCACCAAGTGAAATGGTCAGTTCATGTCATGGTTCATCTAGAAGTCAGCCAATGCAATTTCCAATCAACCTAACACTCCAACCGATCAGTTCAACACTTGAATCGATCAGTTCGAAGTCCATTTAGTCAATTTTTGTTTAAATTGAATACCAAAGCACTTTTCTTAATTAAATTTAACAACATCCATGAATAAACTCATATTCCAAGTGTATCCTATGTGTGTGACCCTATAGGTTCCAATTTACATTGGCAGTGGATGTACATACCTAGTTTATGACATAACAAGCAAATAGAGGTATCTAAAAATACATCATTGCTACCCAAGTAAATGGAAAGTTGGAGAACAACTTCAACCTACAATTTGTGTTTGGTGTTATAGCATTTGTATAGTTCCTTTGTCACTGATATCCAGATTGAACTTGAGGCATGGAATAGTCATCCTCTTCAACATTCAATCTTCGTTCCTTGAACTAGAGAAGACTATTTGAGATATATGTAAGATCAATGTCACATATTGACTCACATGTGCATGTCCATGGATTTCTCAGTCTAAAAACCAAAATCACCACCAACACCATGCATGGACAAAGCACATTGATGTGAAATATCATTATTTTTGTGATGTGATTGACAAGCGGTTGCTGACATTAAAAAAGATCCATAGTGAGAGGAATGCTTCTAATATGATGAGCAAGGTGGTGAAGCAAGATAAGATAGAGCTCTATAAAGAGCTCTGTGGTAGACATTCCCAATGATGATTATGTGATGATGGTATCCTCTTTGGGCTAAAAGCGGAGATTGCTGGGTCTAATGACCATTGGGCATGATAGGATGATGACCCATTAGGGTTTGACTTATATACATGCAAGGGTATTAATACCCCTTCCTAGAGCATGGGAGATTGTATCTGAGATGAATTGGAATTGGCAGTCGCCAATTTCCAAGACACAAGATGGACAACATGTTGATACTATTGTTGTTTATAGATATTGTTCGTTGCAAATATGGGGGATAAAAGCAAAGGAGGATGAAAGAAAAAGGAAGGAAAATAAAAAGGAAGCCTATGGTTACAAGCTATTCTTCTTTAGGCCATTCACCAATGCGTACTTTGTGGTAGAGGGTGTCTTCCTGGGGAGTTCTCATGTGGATTTTTAGGGATCCCTCCCTATGTTGGTATTTCTTTGTATCTCCTTCTGGTTGTATTATCTCAAGTTTGGGGTCAAAACTCGAGATGAACATTATATCTTTGCTTCATAATAGATTTGTCAATTGGTTTTCCTATGGGTTTTCCCTCATACTTTGTAAGTTATTTTCACATTAAATTCGGCATTCTCTCTCTATCTACTTGCAAATCCATTCTTAGGTTTACATGCTCGTCGGTAATGCTTCTCCAATAATTACTTTTTGTCACGTATTCAATTATCATATTGCAATACATGTGCATATTCCGCAACATGGAAGAGCTATGATTCTTGAGATATAAGTGCTTGTAATATCCAACAAACCAACAAAGGGTGTGGACCATAGAATCACACTTTGTACAAATAATTTTAGCAAAAAGGAAAGTTCAGATTTGATAAATGTGTAGATTTACTTATAATGATGTTTACTAAACTTTTGTTTCTCATTCTCTTATATTTCTAAGATGGCATTCAACCTTGAAATTTATTTTGAAGTGGAACTGATTCAATTATTGGTACAATTTACCCTAGATATTTCCATTTGAAAAATTAATTTACTAAAAACTAGTCCACTAAAATGTATTATTCATCTAAGAAGTTCAGAATAATAATGAATTGTATAAATACAGTTGTTTAAACAAGACTAAAGAGAAGTAATATAGGATTATATTCAAGGATGAGAGTCTAAAACGTGGGTACAACAAATGTTTGGCACCATATTCAAAGAGAAGGAGAGCGGTTATAGGAAATTTGATGCCCTTTAAGGTATTTCACTTGAGAAAATTGTTTATAAAAAAATGAGGTATTTAATGTAAAGGTAGAAAGAAAGTGAGAGAGAGGGAGAGAGGAAAAAACACCATGGTAAATTCTTTTAGATGTTTCTAAACACCTTTTTGACTCAAATTAAAAATGATAGAAAAAGGGTATATCAAATATTTATACATGAAGGTCGTAAGGAATCATAGTCTAGATTGACAAGGCCCATTTACTCTCCCAAAGACTTTGTTGATGTCATGTTTCATTAAAGGTTGTATGATGAGTAAAAAATGTGAAATCATCTAACAAAAAATGACCATCATCAGGTGAATGTTACCTATAAAAGTACACAAATTTTATAGGTAACTATATTTTGTTAGATATGTTTTCTTAGGTTTGAATTAGTTTTGAAGACCAACTTATATCATGTTTTGACTATATATGCTTGTAACTTCAAATTCAAATATTTATATATTTCATGAGATAATAGAAAGGTCAACTCAAACTTTGTTGGTTACTCTACAAATAAACACCTATTGATAAAATGGATTAGATCACATGATTTTTAACATACTACTCTATCATTATTTGCCAGACAATCAAGTTTTGGTGTTGGTCTCTATCCCCTTCTCCACATACCATGTTCACCATAACCTTGCCCTTACTCATTTTCCCTCAATGGTCAGTGGTTGCTTCATAGGGTTGTGTGTTCATTGTGGTGTTATTATTGAATTTCTCTTGATAAGACAGTCATGCACATACAGAGTGTCAATTTCCTTATCTTTGTAGTTTTAGTTCTCCTTGTGATAGTTTAGAAATATATAATCTCTAGTATTATTCCTTCTTCTACTCTATTAATAGTGCTTTAGTGACTACTCAATGGAAGACAGTCATCCCTCTAAAGATTTCACATAAAGCTCAACCTCCTCAAAATGATGACTTATCAAATAGACCCTCTCATGGGAGGTTGTGTCAAGAGACACAAATACGATAGAAGGTTTACATATTGTTTGATTATTTGATTTCCTAAACTATATTTCTTAGAATGTCTTTAGTCTTTGTTATAAAATTGTTTAAATAGTGAAAACAAATGAACAATAAAAAAGATGGAACAAAGCGCCACATAAACATAGCAACGTGGCATTTTCATGGTTCATTAGATGTGAGTAACATATATAGGAGAAGCAAAAATCTACATGATGAGAAATAAGAAATCTACTTCAACAAAATGAGTAAAAATGAAGCAGTCACTTAAGAGAAACTCAATCAAGAAAATGCACTCCATGGTGTAGTAATCAGAACACACAATGTTTTGAATTGTGCAGAGTGTAATGAGCCATTTTTGTCTCAATGAAGCGATGGGTATTTGAGGTGTAAACCTAAAAATATGTAGTAGGTGTTCATAAACATTATAAATATATGTATATAATGTTTATGATAATTATATACATATATACATTATATACGTTATACAATGTACTAGGTATTCATAAACATTATATATATATATATATATATATGTGTGTGTGTGTGTGTGTGTGTGTGTGTGTGTGTGTGTGTGTTCATTCAATGCCCGTGCGGGTAGCTACGCGCTCCTATTTTTGTTATTTTTTTGGGAGTTTCTTACTTTTGACATGTAGAATGTTATTTTACCTTGCAAACTGTTACTTTTCATGCATAGATAGTTATATTTATACAAGCTATAATAAATATAGAATTACATATTTATTCCAGAATTTTTGTTATGCATTTTACATGAATTTACTTTTGGAGTCGAATAGTTACTTTTTGGTCAATACAGTTTTTTTTTGTGGAGTGGGTTACTTTTTTGACCGAATAGTTACTTTTTTAGATGCATGGGTAGCGAATTTTTAGGCTACCTGCGTGGGTATTAAAGATAAACTCTCTCTCTCTCTCTCTCTCTCTCTCTCTATATATATATATATATATATATATATATATATATATATATATATATGTGTGTGTGTGTGTGTGTGTGTGTGTGTGTGTATTGACATTCATTCAATACCCGTGCAGGTATATAATCTGGATTTTGCTTCCCGTCAATCCAAAAAGTAACTATATGGTTAGAAAAGTAACTCATCGGACAAAAAAGTAATTATGATAAAAAAAGTAACTATACGACTAAAAAAGTAAATCTGAATAGAATACACAGTAAATATATATAATTATATATTTATTATAGATGTTGCTAATGTAACTATTTATGCATAAAAAGTAACCGTTTGTAAAGTAATGTAATTCTCTACATGTCGAAAGTAAGAAACTCTAAAAAAAACTGAAATAGGAGACAAGACAGCTAACTGTGCGGGTCATATATATATATATATATATATATATATATATATATATATATATATATATATATATATATATATATATATATATATATATATATATATATATATATATATATATATTGCTGTCCGTGCCGGTATTCACGTGTTGGTGCCCATGGGCCGGCATTTAAGTATATTTAATTATTTACTATTCGTGCCACCGTCTATTTTCCTTGCAAATCCCCGCCTCGTATCTCCTCCATTGACGATTGGTGTGCAGTTTGACTATGATCATGCTGCACCGTCCTCGAACTATGTCTGTCCTATAAGGACATGCTCCAACCCATCCACGAGCTTTTGTAGCAAGTCATTCGTGTCCTATAACTATTGTCAATTAAGGAGGAGGTGATCCTCCCTATTGTGTTGGAGGATGTTAGGATGGGACCCGCAGGGGGCAGTGGCTATGGAGGAGTAGGTTTAGATAATAAGGATGACGAGGATGGGCTCTGGCTGTGAGCGACATTGCAATGGAAGAAGTTGCCGCAACGAGGAAGATGACGACAATTTGTTGTTCTCGACGGTGGGTAGGTTGAATAAGAAAAAAAAGTAATGAAGGAAAAGTTAGTGGGCGATGCACACAACCCCCTGCACAAAGATGAAACAACGATGTTGATAATCATGTTATTTGCCCACACAGAAGGCCTTATTCCCCAATTTTTGAGCTGCTTCATTTGTGTACCCTTCTACCACCTCATTTTTTTGGTATTGCGCTCGTTTTTTAATGGTAAATAATATATTGGTAATGCCCCTCAATGATCATCATCGTTGCTTGATGCTTTGGTTTTTTGTGTACATAAAAAAATTGTGACGGTGGAGTATAATTTATGGTTCTTACAGAATGTTCTAAAGTTGTTTTTTTAGGATGTTTTTATTTATCTGATCAAATAGTGTGTGGAGGTGGATTACAATTTATGTTGACATATTACAATTTGTATTTAAATATTACAAAATGACATCCTCTTTACAAAATGTTCCTTCATATTATATTTTTTTCTGTGATAAGGTTCATTCTTTTAAAAACTAGAATGTTATAAATCCAAATCATATAGTAAAAAATCTACCTTGGTTACAAGTTGCTCCTTTATATTATAATTTTTTGTTGCATGTTATAATATGTCAATTGTCCTTATAAAGTGTCTTGCATACAAAAATTACATAAATATATGTGTACTTTTATCTTGGTTACAAAGTCTTTTTGAGTTTTACATTTTAGAAGATTTTGAAATATTCTAAACCAATAAAAATGCTTTCTACTTTATTCTTCATCACTGACAGGTGAAATACATTTTTTTTCTTTTACCCTATAATTTATCTGTTTGCATTACAAAATATCCATTTCAGTTACATTTCAATCCTTCTTTTATGATTTTTCTTTCCTCGTTACACAATTTCAATTCTCCTTACACAATGTTCACTCATATACAAAATACATATATGATTGTATTTTTATCTTAGTTACAAAGTCTTGTTGTGTTTTACATTCTAGAAGATTTTGAAATATTCTAAATCGTTAAAAGACGTTTTCTACTTTATTTTTCATCAATGGCAGGTAAAATACTTTTTCTCTTTTACCTTAAAATTTATTTTTTTTTATAACAAAATATCCACCTCAATTACATTTCGATCCTTCTTATTATGATTTTTCTTTCCTTGTTATAATAGTTCAATTCACATTACACAATGTTCATTCATACATAAAATACATAAACATGCATGTAATTTCAACTCTATCGTAAAGTTTTTCTTATAACACACACATATTACCTTCTCATTCTATATTTTAATAATTGAAATTTGTATTCCAATAAAATATACTCTCTACTTTACTTTCCGTTACCAACATATGAGATGCGCTTTTTATGTCACATTACAGTTTTTTTATTAGAAAACGTCCACTTCATTTATAATTTCTTCCTTTTCATTACAATTTATTGTTTCTCATTACAATAGGATAACTCTCTTTACTATAGCATACATTAATTTTCAAAAGGACCCTTTCAAATTAGTCGAGTCTTCCTCCTCATAGGAATTGTTGTAGGGATATAGTTTTTTATCAAGAGGATGCCCCAACAGGAACGTGGCTTTGTATGGCCTCACTACCTTGACTTGTATTTAAATGAATTTAGGGAGCAAAATCGGATTGATAGCATTTACGAGCAAAACAACTTTTCTTTTCTTATGTGTCAAGTCTAGCTCCTTCAACCTTAACAATTGCACTAACCACACTCAAGTTTCAAACTACTGATCTGATCATCACATCCATAGAGACCAACACCATCACGAAGCAACTAGCTTATAATTATCATGATTGCTCACACCTTTACTACAAATTCCTATAATGAGATCTTTTTTGATAATTTAATCAAACAAAACTATAGCCTCTCCTTGCAAACATATAGTCTATGTTTCCAACATTAACCATTCCATCGCCTTCTCAATCTGAATTTCATGCAAGTTTTTTTCTCTCTTTCTCCTAATCTAGTTCTCAATTATAACAACAAGTATATATTGAGTTTATCATGTTATATTTTTTGTTGTGTGATGATAGTTATCGTCGATTGCGTATGCTTTTTTTGTCCCTATGCTTTTTTTTGGTAACAGTCCTCTCATTTATGAAAATCTGCCTCTTTTAACATGGATATCAGCAAGCCAGCGGCATCTTCTAGATATGCAATTACATGACCATTAGTTCTCATCTAGATATTTTTCCTTAGACTATCATGGCGACGACCTACAATGATCACATTTCCCCAAGTACATAATCATTTCGAGGGGGAGCCCCCTGCCTGCTAAAAGTGGAGTCCATTTCCTTGATTCTACTTTGTGGTGAGGTCGACATTCAATTCTACTAAAATGGCATCGCCCTTACCTATGGCTTCCCTGGACAACGACAATGGTCTATAGAGGTGCCGATAGGGATTAGGGAGAAATCAAGAGAAGCAAATGTCCTAACATTCAACAGCAAATAAGAAGGCTCGTTTGTCAATTGGGTGAAATGGAAATAAGGAGCAGGGACTTCTGTGCATCGAGTATCTCAAGGACCTCTTTCTGAAATCCACCCAACACACCAATGGTCAGGACGTGCTAGGTGGATGGGAGCAAGATGATTCACCTATATAGTAGAGGCCGTCATTGGGATTTAGGGCGGGTCGTCGTCATCGCAACCAAGGTTTGGCATATCCACGTTTTAGGTATAGTCTGTGTCAGATTTTGAGTCACGCGCCGCCACGCGCTAGGGGGCGCGGTGGTTGGCAAAAACAATCAATCCGCAGGGGACATCCGACATCTTGAGTGGAGAAGTGAAAGAGGTGCACGACAACGAGAAAGGATACACTCAGATCGGCAAGTCGACGATAACCATTGTGGTTGTTGTAAGTATTGGAATAGCGGAGGGTTCAGTGACACGCGACAATTATCATAGGAATGGGTAGATTAACCTCTCTACCCATGCCGGCAGCAAAAATAAACTCATATATATATATATATATATATATATATATATATATATATATATATATATATATATATATATAGAGAGAGAGAGAGAGAGAGAGTCATGCTAGAATAAGTGTATAAATTACGCCGTACACCTCAATGGTGTTTACCTATCTAGACCTTGTCTTTCCAAAATCCAACATGGTTACAATAATAATAGGCCACCACTAGTACATAACCGACCTTTAGTGTCGGTTATTTAAGGCCTTTACTGTCGGTTTCTAAGCGACACCTATGTGGGCGATGCTAAAAGCCCAATCGTTACGCGTCGGTTCCAAAACCGACGCCAAAACCCTTCGCGCGCCACCGAAAATACGCCAGCAGGGGAATATAGGCGTCGGTTATTAGATAAGAAACCGACGTCATATATCTTCACGCCACAGAAAGGGCGCCATCTTGGGCACTATCAGTGTCGGTTATTAGATAAGAAACTGACGTCATATCACTCCCAACACGGCCGTGCGGGCCAACACAGTCGTGGTGTCTGGTCCGCTGCCACGTCCGTGCTGGTCGTGGTGTTAAGGATATAGACGTCGGTTACGAGTAGAAACTGACACTGTAACCGACGTCATATCACTCCCAGCACGGCCGTGCTGGCCAACACGGCTGTGGTGTCTGGTCCGCTGTCACGACTGTGGTGGCCAGCACGGCCGTGGTGTTAAGTAAATAGACGTCGGTTACGAGTAGAAACCGACACCGTAACTATGTGGCGTCAGTTTTATACAAATAACCGACGTCTATTTTTTTTCTGTCAGTCTGCAGACCTGCTGTATGGCTGGTCGCAGGATGAGAAACCTACAGTTCAGTTATGAACTGTAGGTTTTACGACATCCATTGATATCAGCCAACAACAGGCCACAAACCTGCAAAATTAACAATAAAAATATTCACACATTTAGCAATGCAACCTGCAGTTCCATTTGATTTTCACACATTTAGAAACATTCATGTAGCTAGAAATTTGTAGTTCTATTCATTTTCACATTCACACGTGTAGAAACATTCATATAGCAACCTACAGTTTCATTCATTTTCACTCAGACACATGTAGAAACATCCAGACATGTAGAAACATTCACACATATATTATAATTCAGAAATTCATTTACAAAATATCATTCTTTAGTCATTATTCACTATCAACATCCCAATTATATTTTAAAACCCCCACTACTTGTATGGTTGTTGCCCATTCTTCTCTTACTTCATTTAATTCACTACTACAGAAACAGCCTTTGGCATCGGTTGTTTAACCCCCTTTGGCGACGGTTCTCAAGCGACGCCTATGTGGGCGCCGCTAAAGGTCGAACTCTTCGGCGTCGGTTTTCTAACCGACGCCTATATGACATATAGGCGTCGGTTATATATAGTTGGCCGACATCTATAAGGTTTGCGCCACAAAAAAGAGCACCACCTAGGACATTTTCTGCGTCGGTTAACAACTTAACAACCAACGCCATACACCCAAACGACACGGCGAAGCACGGCCGTGCTTCGCTGCACGGCCGTGTTTAGTACTATAGGCATCGGTTACTAATAAGCGACGCCTTTTCCACCACGGTCGTACTTTCCTGCACGGTCAGGTTGTTTGTCCTATTAGGTGTCGGTTTTTATCAAATAACCGACGTTGTAGGCCTTTGATGACGGTGTTCTATACATAACCGACGTCTATACTTTAATTTTTTTTCTTATTAGTTTGCAGGTCTGCTGTAGCTGGTCAGCAGGATGAGAACCTGTAGTTCAGTTTTCTGAAATGCAGGTTTATGACATCCATTGATATCAGCCTACAAACAGGCCACAAACCTGTAAAATCAACAAATATTTTTTCACACAAGTAGATACATTCAGACATCAATTCAATTCTCACATTCACACATGTAGAAACATTCAACTACATGTAGAAACATTCAGACATGTATAAGCATTCAGAAATATTCATTTACAAAATATCATTCAGCATCGCTATCAGCATCCCAATTATATCTTACAATCGTCACTGCTTGTATGGCTTTTGCCCATTCTTCTCTTATTTCATTTAATGCTTCCATCGTATATGGAGCATGTACATTTTTTAAGCGTTTACCTATAATGTGGTCAGTTTTAAACACATGCAAAGAGAATGATGTATATATATAAGTAATAATATAAAAATAAGATTAATATATTTCATACTAACTAATGAGACTATATATAATACCTCATGTATGGCATTAATATCCAATGCGGCATGTCGGATAATCATCTGCATAAATCGCATCACATAGTATGTGCATGCCCAGCCGTTGTCTTGTGTAGCGCACTATAAATTGAAACATACAAAATATTAAAAAATACAACTAAGCACAGTTCACATAAATAATATATACATTGGAGTCGGGAACTTACTTTTACGTTCTCCCAAATTATTGGCTGGTTCTTTCTCCTTGGGACATTTCCTCCAGCATTTTTGAATGCATCTAAACCCCTACATGTTAATGTAACACATTAAATTGCATAATTAAATAGTAATGTAATAACAAATGTTAACGAATATAAAAATGAAATATTTCTCACCAGAATAATGACATTCTCAATATGTGTCCAATTTTAGTGTTCAATGTACTTCCCGCAGGATCTAGATAATAAACAGTGAACGTCCCAGGGACAATAACTAGTAACTCACAATGTCTACCGCTAGAGGTAAAAAAGTTAAAAATTAATAACTCAAAATACACAATAAAAATAGAATTTTCTTAAGTCCAAATTATAAATAAAGTAAACTTACTTGACATTGAATGGAGCTATTATTATCGTCTTCTTTTGCTGACTGAAAATTCTAATAGCATCTATACAGTATTGTTGAACACTATCAGGGTCTTTAGCTACCATACTAATCAATGATGGAATCAAAAAACCCACATGATCAAATGCAAATTGTTTGCATTGATCTTCGACTAAGTAGCTGCAAAACATGTATTACGTATGCATTAATATATAAGAAACCAGATCACCGGATCTTACACAAGGTATATGGATGTATAAACAAGATCTCACCTTATCCATGTCTCTATCATTGATGTATTCAGCCAATCATACATAAACATCTCAATAATATCTTGTATAAATAAAGAGCTATCGTATGATTGACCTGCACAATCTGCTTCTAAAGAAACAATTATAGGGCAATGTATATTATGTGCCCGTAGCCAACATGCCATTCCCCTACAAGCAGGGCCTAACGGGTATTTTAGGTCAGTTGGAACCCAACTTGGTAATGTAGAAAGTGGAGGTGGAGGCCTAGGTGCTTCGGGTGTCTTCTTTTTAACCTGTATATATAATTTCAGATCAGTTGACCTCATATATACACATTAACAATCTAAAGTAATGTAAATTTGTCTTACAATTTCAGTAGTGTAGACGACATCTGCTTTGGGCCACAATATCACCCCGCCTTCTGCCTCAGCAAGTGTATCAATATCCGGGTGGGGATATGGCAATGTAGCTTCCCTGCAATCGGGTAACACACGTATCGGGCTCACACGAATGTAGCCCTGTGGCATTGGAGTCATGTGAAACATTGCCCCAGGAAGGGACGGGTAAGCTTGCGCCTCTGCAACAACATAGTCTTGCATTCTTAAGCGGCATGGCTTCAATGCCTACAAATTTACATAAAGAATATTATACATATATACATATCATCTTGAAAACATATCATCTTGAAAAGACTAGCTACAATGTCATAAACAATACTTACAGCAGACGTGCTAGGCGATGGGTCTCCAGGATTACTCGCAGTCTGTGCATCAGGAGAAGAGTGGGTCGCCATAGGCTGATTGGAAGCTTGAGATGCCTGCCACCGCACTATTTCTTCCTTGACCTTCTCAGCAACTATATCATTGACCTTTTTGGCAACTATATCCTCGACTCTCTTATTCTCCTATACATGGATAAAAGAAACATTAGCTTCTTATTATTAAATTCCCTTTTGCAGTAACATTCTAAAAAAAGAATAGGTTACCTCTTCTTGTAAAAATCCCGCTCTGGGTTTGCGCTGGGATGGCCCAAAGAATGCTTTGATGCATGCACCCCTAACACGTCCAGGATGCTCTGGGTTACCCAGAGAAACTGTCAATTCATCCCTTGTACCCTGAGGGATGAACGTGTCTTGTTTCCTCTGCTCGTACAGCTCCCGCTAATCACCATCAATAGAAATTGGTAAGTTATCACCACAAATAATCAATATTCAAACGATTGCTCTAAGAGTTATATTTTATCATTTTCGTAGCCGCCTCAGCAGTTACGGGCTTCTTTATTTCACCCTTCTTGTTTTGCCTCCCAGCTATCCAGATATCATGGCGAGGCATGGGTGTGGCAGACTCCTGAGTAGGAGCAGACTCCTGAGTAGCCGCAAACTCCGCCTGTAGTCTTTGGTGAACGCTTGCATAGCCCTTTGAACCCATAGTGTGGTCATGCACATTCAGTGCACACTTTGCTTTTTGCGCGTCACTGAGGGCCTAGTTAGTATGTACATTAATGATTTGGTTAGTAGCACTAAATGTTAATCTTGAATAGGTGAATACAACATATATTAATTAAATTGGGAGTGACGCCTTATACCTTGAATTCTTCAGATTTTCTTGAAGCAACAAAATTGTCTCAATCTTCTTTGTCCAAGAAGTTCCACTGCTCAAGGGCTGACTTCTTCTTCTTATCACCATCTTTTATGTATTCTCTGTTCAGATTTGTCCTATAGTTCCTAAGCATCTTTCCAGCACGTTGCATCACACTTTTACGATGCAGCTTCTCATCCAATGCAAACAGATTCTGTAAAATAGAATTCTTATTAACTAGTATCCAAAAATAGAATTGCAAATAATATAATTTGTAATCTACAAAATAAAATTGCAAATAATAATAACTCACGCATAAATCCTTCCATATCAAGTCTTTCTTCCCCTGAGGAACTTTATACCAATTATCATACTTAACATCACAATGGCTTCGAGTGACACACCCAAGATAGTTTACAAAATTATTTCGGTTCACTCCAATTGCATTTCCTCCATTATCAAACTCCACAACCAATTTGGATCCACTACCACTCAGCGCTATTAACTTCTTCAACAGAGCGATGCCCCTTTTCTTGTTAAGTGTTTGGTGTTGCGCATCAAGTTGCTCCAGTGCTTCAGTGGGTACATGTGCATCATCAACCTAAAATTTGACAAAAATAAACCCACCGAATTAGCGCAATATAGAAATATGGGATATATGACATAACTAGAATATAATGAATTTTATAGAAATATAGGATATGTTTTTAGAACTTACATTGGTATCCTCGCCATGCTCGTCATGGACAGCATGCTCATCATGGACTTCATGCTCATCATGGACATCATGCTCATCATGGTCAGCCATCTGAAAATGTCATTAAAAAGGCAAACATTTAGCATTTGTATTAATTAGAAAAAGGCAAACATTTAGCATTTGTATTAACTAGAAAAAGGCAAACATTTAGCATTTGTATTAACCAGAAAAAGGCAAACATTTAGCATTTGTATTAACTAGAAAAAGGCAAACATTTAGCATTTATATTAACCAGAAAAAGGCAAACATTTAGCATTTTTATTAACTAGTATTTGTAAAAAAATATAAACATACATGTCTCTAAAATTGTGATCTTTTATCAATTAACAATCCTTCATTGTGATCTCCGCGCACATATAAGTCATCATTAGCTTCAATATTTTGTGGAGTTGGCAACCCAACTGAGAATGGACTGGATTCATCATACTTATCATAGTACTCTTCTTCATCTATAGGATCTTCAATGAACTGTCTTTTACCATGAAGAACAACCGACCATTTATCATTTGCAGGATCATCGATATAGAATATTTGTTTCGCATGTGATGCCAATATGAATGGTTCACCCTTCTCGCCAATCTTTTCAAAGTTCACCAAAATGAAACCCAATTCATCCAATATAACTCCTTTGGTGTTATCAACCCAATTACATTTAAAGAGCGGAATTCTGAAATCTATATAGTCAAATTCTTAACATCTGCATCATTATTTTTCTTAACATCTGCATGCCACCTCAAATTCTTCGCATCTATCGGATTGGCAAACAAGCGTTGAAACCGTGATATTATAGGTAGATATCACATCACCTTGGCAGGAGAACCAGTTTTGGACTCCCCCGAAGTCGTCAATTTATACCGTGACGCACCTCATTTTGGACAATCTTTCAAATCCACATAGTCCTTTTGAAATAATACATAATCATTCGGGCATGCGTGTATCTTCTTGGCATCCATTCCCATTGGGTACAACAATTTCTTTACCTGGTATGTTGAGATTGGCAGCTCATTTCCTTCAGGAAGCATTTCTTTCGACAAAGATAACAATGCTACCCGGCGAGCAGAAGAGCACCAGAGCAGCGGCGGCGAGCAGCAGCAACCGACGACGGGCGATTTTGGGAGAACGGCGGCAAGCAGCAGCACAGAAGAGAAGTCGTGATGAAACAGGAAGAAAGGGGGAAGAGTCGGGTGTGATCGGGTCTATTAAGTTGGTCAACGGCGTCGGTTATCTACAAAACCGACGCCTATTATGCTTTAGCGTCGGTTATTAGTAAAACACCGACGCCCAACTAGACAACCTTTACCCTAAATTATTTGGTGGGAACCATTATCAGCGTCAGTTATCGAATGACAACCGACACTAAAAGTGGGACTTTTCGCACAAATTTTCATTTTCAATAGGCGTCGGTGAATAGTTAAAAAACTGACGCTGTAGGTGACCTAAAATGTTTTCGCTCAAAAATTGGATTTTGCGGGTGATTTTAGGCGTCTGTCTGTTATAACCAGCTGACGTTGAATACAAAGCGGTACCCGTGTCTGGCTGGTCTTCGAATATAGACGTCGGTTTGTATAAATAACTGACGTTTAATATTATAGGCGTCGGTTTTCCTTAATAACTGACGCCCAGAAAAGCGACACTGAATGCTATTTCTGTAGTAGTGATTCTCCCGTCGTATAGGGAGCATGTACATCTGGTAAGGCCATTCTTGTAGTGTGGTCAGTTTTAAACACCTGTAAAGAGAATGATGTATATATATAATTAATGATCTATAAATAAGATTGATATATTTCATATTATCTAAGTAGACTATATAATACCTCAGCAATACAATCGATGTCCAGTGCGGAATATTTGATAATCATGTGCATAAATCGCATCACATAGTATGCACATGCCCATCCGTTGTCTTGTGTAGTACACTATAAATTCAAACATACAAAATATTAAAAAATATAACTAATTAAGCACTGTTCACATAAATAATATATACATATATTGCAGTCGGGAACTTACTTTCACGTTCTTCCAAATTATTGGCTGGTTCTTTTTCGTGGGGACCTTTCCTCCAGCCTTTTTGAACTCATCAAAACCCATACATGTTAATGTAACACAGTACATTGCATAATTAAATAGTAATGTAATAACATATGTTAACGGATATGAAAATGAAATATTTCTCACCGGAATAATGCCGTTTTCATTATGTGTCCATATTTTGAATTCAATGTACTCCCCTTAGGATCTAGATAATAGACAGTGAACGTCTCAGGGACAATAACCAGTAACTCCCAATGCATACCACTAGAGGTAAAAAAGTTAAAAATTAATAACTCAAAATCCACAATAAAAATGTAATTTTCTTAAGTCCAAATTATAATAAGAAAAGTAAACTTACTCTACATTGAATGGAGCCATTATCACCGTCTTCTTATTTTGAGCAAAATTTGTAAAAGTCTCATAGCAGTATTGTTGAACGGAGGGTCTTTAGCTACTAGACTAATCAAAGATGGAATCAAAAATTCTACATGTTCAAATGCAAAATCTGCACATATCTTGTCTAAGTAGCTGCAAAATATGTATTAATTACACATGCATTAATAAATAAGAAATCAGATCACCAGATCCTACACAAGGTATATGGATGTATAAAGAAGATCTCACCTTATCCATAGCTCTATCACAGATGTATTTAGCCAATCATATTGAAACAACTCCAAAATATCTTGTATAAATAGTTTGCTTTCGTATGATTGACCTACAGTATCTGAATCTATAGGAACAGTTATAGGGCATTTTATATCATGATCGTCTAACCATATTGCCATACCCCTACAGTTAGGACCTAATGGGACAGGTAGGTCCTGTGGAACCCAACTGGGTAATGTAGGAGGTGGAAGTGGAGGCCTAGATATTGTGGGTGTTTTCTTTTTAACCTATATATATATATATATATATATATATATATATATAATTTCAGATCAACTGACATCATATACACACACTAACAATTTAACGTAATGTAAATTTACCATACAGTTTCAGTAAAGAGGACACCCGCTTTTAGCCACAATATCACTCCCACTACAAAAAAAGTAGGAATTAACTACAATTAATCTAGCTACATTCATTATATTTGTAGTTTAATATCATTTTCCTTACAATAATCTAAAATATAACTAAAGAAATTGTAGTTAATAATGAATTTAATTAATAGCTACATACCCGCTACACATGTAATTACACGCTTACATTTTAATTTCATAATCCAAATAAATTAACGTGTGCGCGGGAATGCCCGCTAATCTAAAATTTCATAACTCCCAGAATCTTTTAATTCCTCTCCTTTGAACTCTTTGTATCATACGCGCCATCCACAAATGGACAATTCTCCAATCACAAAATCTGTACTTTCTCCACAATCGCCCCTATCCTTTATTCTATATTCTTTTATTGTTCTAGCAGGTAGCCCTTTTACGAGTCATGGCTTTCATCGATGGCAGGATAGTTGGCCGGATTAATGAATCTTGAGGGGCCTTACAACCTAGGGGCGCCGGATGGAGCGGGGCCTCCCTCAGAGTGGCGCACCAGCAAGGGGAGTGCAGGAGCCCGTGCTCGACCACGATCTCGCCGCTGGAGGTCATCTGCGTGGAGGTTGATTCCGACGGCTCTCCCACCATATCCATCCCGATTGCATCGTTCGTCCTAGTTGCAGGAGAGGCGGCGGTGGCAGCGCGTAGGGGTGCCCTGATTTTGAATCTGCCGGAGCAGCGAGGTGGGTATCTATATTGAATCGATGGCAGGATAGTTGGCCGGATGAACGAATCTTGAGGGGCCTTACAACCTAGGGGCGGCGGATGGAGCGGGGCCTCCCTCGGAGTGGCGCACCAGCAAGGGGAGTGCAGGAGCCCGTGCTCGACCACGATCTCGCCGCTGGAGGTCTTCTGCGTGGAGGTTGATTCCGACGGCTCTCCCAGCATATCCATCCTGATTGCATCGTTCGTCCTAGTTGCAGGAGAGGCGGAGGTGGCAGCGCGTAGGGGTGCCCTGATTTCGAATCCACCGGAGCAGCGAGGTGGGTATCTATATTGAAGGTTGACCACATCGGAGAGTGGGCAACCCTTCCAGAATGACTCTCAACATCAACTCCTACACGGCGACCCTCTCTGCGACGGGCTGCTTCATTCCTGTAGAGGACGGACAGGTCCTCCCCTTCCATGTCCCTTCCTCCATCTCAGACTTCCGGTGGCGGCTAGGGGAGGCGCAGGAGAGCTGGAACCAGGTGGGTTTGTTGGAGACTTGCCTGGGGGCTTGGGGGGGTAGATTTCCATTAATTTGCAGTTCTATTTTCATACGATCCACCTGCATCTTTCAGAGTTCTAAAAAGGCAATAAACAATTGCTCAATTCAGGAAGAAAGCAGGGTACGTATCTCTTTCTCAAGCTTCTATTGATATTAGGGGTGCGCGTATTTTCCAGAATACTAATTGCATTTTGAATGCCATATAATATTGGTGTTCAGGTTGGTTTTTAGTTTGGATTATTATCCAATATGAGAGTGTTGTGATAACCGTGAAAAAAGAAACACAAAATTATATTAACTAATAGCCCAAATGCTTTCATATATTATTCAGTTGATGCTAGCATTCACCTGCGAACAAATTACTAGTATGTTGTATATTAGTCTGAATCTCTAGTACATTGTTGTATAACCTATATTCAATAGTTTTGGCTGTATGTTAATTTTGTTTAACATGGATCAGGATGACAACTAGAACAAGTCCACTAGAAGACCTTCTTGTTGTTATCTGGTGATTTTCTAATGTAGATGTTGTGATATAGTGCTTTCTTGTTACATAGTTCTAGAAGTACTTGGTTTCCAGCAGGACCATGCCGCACACAAATAAACCACTTCCATTCATCTTTTGTGCCTTGTAATAATTCATATGAGATTTAATATAATGATATGCCTTTTGTTTTCTATTACACTAAAAATCTTATATCTAAATGAAGATAATTATGATCTATACATGTCATTGAGATGCTCTATGTTATATGGTTTTGCTTTCCTAGTTAGATGCTGCTACTTGTTCTGAGTTCTCTATTGTATGCACTATGTCTAATATTCATATTGTTTTCTTTTATAGATGCCTAGTCATATCTTGATTTGGATGTTATGCTAGTAGCATATAGAACAAAATCATACTATGTGTTCTGATCTCTTGGTCTTGATCATTGCTAAACCACAGGGCACCGAATCATAAAATGAGCTTGTGTTCTTGGTTGACGATCATCCAGCGATGCTCTAATCATCTAGAATGTAGATATGCTTGTTGTATTTAAGTAATGTGCTCAATAAGGTTGCTTCTAATTACTTTTTGGACGTGTGTGTTACTCTTTTCATCCAAAAAATGATCATTTGACAAGATAATATGTAAAGGGTGCTAGCAAAACTACATTCTCTTTTGGGCCCTTGATTGTAATTAGTCTAGTGACGTTTATATTCTGTAATGCAGATATACATGTCATAACTTGGTTGAAACTGCTCATTTTTGTTCTGTTTTCCTTGTAGGTATGGGTTTACAAATGTTTGGAAAATGTTTGCAGATGTTTTGACTATTATCCTTGTACAAAACTGGTTCATATTTCTACTTCCATCTAATCTATCCTTTTGACTATTTTTCTCTTAGTGTGCAGAAACAAAAACACTTAGGAGTCAGACATGCATGCAAAGCTAGGTGAGGCATCACCTTGTAGGTTACTATCTCTTTTGTTGGTATCTTTTGGATCAGGTTCTAAGCTCCTTACTAGGTTGGGTGCCTCCGCTCTATTTCTCTGTTGTAAGAACTGTTACCGAACCAATATATTTTATTTCACTGCTATTAATGAGTTTAACATTTTTACTGCTCTCATGTACTCAAATACTTTCAGTTTGTTTCTCTATATATTATGGAATATTTTACATACGGTGGGAATAGAATCATGTTTCTTTATAATGGTTCTAGTACTGACCTATATCGTGGAACCAATATAGCAACATCTATGCAACATCTGACTCCTAATTCATTGATATTCTGTAGAGAACAAAAGATAGTTCAACTAACAAATGTAATATAAGATAGGAGGACTCACTAGGGTTGTTTCCATGAAGTCTGGAAGGCTCACCACAAGTGACACGTGCAATCGCCATCACGTGTCTGACTGGGTCTTGGCCACCTAAAAGAATAATATACTACTCCATTGGGCATTTGGGAAGGGGTATATGATATCATGGTATAGGTATTGTATCTATTTCTATTTTTCTTCTTCATCCATCAATGTATCCTCTTCTTTGTTGTGGATTCTAAGCTGCTGCAAATAACTTGCAGGTCATTGGTATGGTGGTGTTGGATATGTCACTTGGTGGATTTCTTAGCGAACCAGATAACATGAAGCAACAACTCCACTAGAATTCCCCTTCCAAGCACTACAACAACAGCTAAGGATGAATGGTTTAGCGAGAGACTAACATTTAGTCCACCATTGAATGTCTCATCCAGTATAAACACTATGTGTCTAATATTCATTCTCATCTTGACCACTCAGTTCGATATCCATTCTCAACAGGTTTGGTTCTTACATTTCTACCTTGAGATCTTCTATTCATTTCTAAGAGACATGAACCTCTCTTCCATGTAATGCTCAAATACTTCAAGACCACGACTGGGACTAAGAGGTAGATGTTTGTTGGTTCTAAGACTCTAGTGCACAATGTTTTGGCTCCTTGTAGCATTCCAATTGGTTTAACTTATATGAAGGGCTTGATATTTGGTCTCCCAATTGTTAATATTATGATCAGTGATGTAGGGGCTTGGTGATTTTCTTGAGAAAACCACATAATTGTTGAGTTGAAGATGCTAATATTATCATTGCTTTCAGAATTATTCAACCATCTTAACATATTGGGAATTCCGTCCTATATATTGGGCATAATCATGTCTTTGATGTCATTCTGCTGCTATTTAGTTCTAGAATGGGTGCATTGAAAGAGCATATGATTCTAACTTTCATCATTATAACTGCAAACTAGATGGCAACCATCTTCCCTTATGTCTTCTTTTTAAGTTGGCATATGTGGCATGTGTTCTATGATATATATCTGACTCCATGTAGTTCTGATGGTATGTATTAGTATATTTTACATATTACAATGCTTTAGGATCTCTATATAGAGCTGATGATTCATTCTCATAGAGTACTAATTAACATTTACTCCTCCTTTTGGTTCAAAGCTAATGGCATGTGTTGTATTTTTGCAGTTGTTGTTCAATTATAGACATACCAGATGCAGTTGACGTCTTGGTTGTTTGTCTCCTGTAGTGCTATGGATGATATTCTAACTCCTTCTTTTATGACAGAGTGTTCTACTGTGATAAATTTTGTTGACCCATTAAAATAACGGTAGTGAGGCTCGTCTAGCTGGGGTTTCTAATTGGCTTGTTGCTTGTTATAAGCATGAGTCAATATGTTTTTCATTCTTAGGCTATCCAAAATTTCTGGCTTGCTTGTCTTTTGTTTTCTATCAAGACATTCTGGCTGAATGGTCCTCATGAGGTATCTAGATGATCTTTTTCCTATAGTTCCCTATTGCAGGATTATGGTGCTTGGTTTTTCTCTTCGAGATGAACTTATTAATTTTCCAAGCTGAGACATGATAATATGTTGGGAGTTTTCTACAATTCTGGAACTTATTGAACATTCGATAAGGCAGTAAGAGTTGGTAGACTGGGGTATGTACTTGCCTTGTATATGATGATGTTGCTTCGTGAGTTTGTGCATTGCTAAAATCACCAAATTTCGAATGAGTTCATTCATTTTGCTTTGTTTATGACCCTATTTTCTTTAGGGATGTAGCTGTTCTAGTGATGAATAACTACACAGTTGATGAATAAGATTTGGCCTACAATAGGTGGTTGGTGAGTATGCATGTCTTTTGGCAAGTATGTGTATCCAGTATAGATGACTTCCTCTTAATGTTTGGCCTCTAACTACTCATGTCTACTAATTTGAACTAATTGCTGTAGAAAGAATCTATGTGGGCTAGAGCAATGAGAGCTGCAAGGAGAAAAGGTTCAGGTGGTTTTTGTCATCATGATGCTCACCTGAATGTGTTTAGCATCAAGTTGAACTCATGCATCATTATAGCTTATTTCCCCTGTTGAGCAGTTAAGTCCAATGACGATAAAACCAGTGTTAAGTGATCATTGAATCCAAGAGAGGATAGCTTCTCTCATGCGTTTAGAGTTGCCCTATTATCAAGATCATAGTAGGAACATTTCTTTTTTTTAATTTAAATTCCATGTAATCTGACTTCTTCACCCAAGACTTCTTTTGAGTAGATGAACTTAAATTCCATCATAGTTCTCTCTGGGGTATAACTTTGTATAGTTTATAGCTGAATTAATACATAATACCAAACTATTTGATTGTTGAATTGAAGCTTATTTTGTATCTTTCAGTGTGCTTTGCTCAAAGGACAATATGATGCCTTGTATGCTTTGAAGTTGCTATTGATTCTTTGTGAATATCAAAGGCTTATACAAAGGGAGGCGGCCAGAAAAGGATAATACAAGTGGTGGAGTAAATATAAAAGAAAAATCAAGATACAAGAAGATGTGCATGATCATGTGGCATATAGAGTCTGTAGTGGATAGATGTAGTCAAAAGAACATATTGTATACATGTGTCTTTTTCCCATGTATATTTTAAAATAGGGGCCAGGTTAATGTCCTCCCCATGTGTACTCATTGTTCAAATATAAATAAAAGTATCATTGTTGATATTGTAAGCATAACTCAATCTTGATTAACATTCATCTATTTTCTTACTGAAAACCCCTCTATATTGGCAAGCAACTGTCTGGATACATAATGTCTCTCACTACATATGTATGTATAGTACATGATGTCTTTCACTACACACTAGCTATAATTCCATGTGTAGCAAGTGCTTTTTTTTGCTATACATGAACTACAAATACAATTGTAACCAATGCCATCTCTCCCTACATATTATAGGTACAAATTGAATTGTAGTCATACATTTGGCTACAATGGAAACTACATTTTTATGTGTAAGGACATTTTTACCTACAATTAGGGTTACATATGAATTTGTAGCCAGAGGCATAACTAACTACAAGTTTGAAAAATGTAGCCTAAACAATTAGCTACACGGGTATTAGCTATATATTATAAATGTAAGGATAATTGTAGCCAAAGCTTTTGGCTACAAATTTTGGGGTTTTCGCTACAATTTTTTTTGTAGTTAAAGACCATATTTTTCGTAGTGTCCGTCTTCTGCCTCACCAAGCGTTTCACAATCTGGGTGGGCATATGGCAATGGAAGATCCATCCACTTGGGGAATATATGTACCGGGCTCACACGAATCCAACCAGCTGGTACTGGAGACCCGTGAAACATTTCCCCTGGTAGGGATGAGTAAGCTGACGCCTCTACAACGACATATTCTTTACTTTTTAGACGGAATGGCTTCAACCCCTACAAATTTTTGTGTAAAGAATGTTATATACATATATACATATCATCTTTTTTTGAAACGACTACAATTTCATATATACATATCATCTTGAAAACATATCATCTTGAATTAAAAAACTAGTTACTATGTCATAAAAAATACTTACAACGGATGTGCTAGGTGGTGGGTCTACAGGATTACTCCCAACCTCTGCAGTAGGAGTAGAGCCTACAGTAGGAGACACCATAGGTACTGTCTGGTGAGTGGCAGTCTGAGATGCCTGCCACTTTTCATTGCTTCTTCGAGTTTCCTATCAAATAGCTTATCTACCTATACATGGATAAAAGAAACGTCAAATTCTAATTATTGAATTCTCTTTTACAGTAATATTATAAAGAAAGAATATGTTACCTCTTCTTGTGAAAATCCCGTTTTTGGGACATGTTTGCACTGAGATGGCCCAAAAAAAGCTTTGATGCCCACACCAGCGCCTGCAGCCCTAACACGTCCAGGATGCTCTGGATTACCCAGAGCAACTGTCAATTCATCCCTTGTGCCCTCAGGGATGAACTTGCCTTGTTTCCTCAGCTCGTGCAGCTCCCGCTAATCGCCAAAACAAAAATTAATAATTAAGTAAACACCACAAATAATCAATATTCGAACGATTGTTGTAAGAGTTGTATTTTACCATTTTTACAGCCACCTCAGCAGTTGTGGGCTTCATTATTTCTCCCTTCTTATTTTGCCTCCCAGCTATCCAGACATCATGGTGAGGCATAGGTGTGCTACCTATAGTAGAGGACTCCCGAGTAGCAGCAGACTGAGCAGTAGCCTCAGACTGTAGTCTTTGGCGAATGCCTGCATACCCCTTTGGACCCATTGTGTGGTCATGCACATTCAGTGCACGCCTTGATTTTTGTGCCTCACTCAGGGCCTAGTTAGTATGCACATTAATGATTTGGTTAGTAACACTAAATGTTAATCTTGAATAGGTGAATACAACATATATTAATGATATTGGGACTGACGCCTAATACCTTGAATTCGTCAGTTTGTCTTGAAGCAACAAATGCGTCCCATTCTTCTTTGTCCAGGAAGTTCCACTGTTCAGTGGTCATCTTCTTCCTCTTGTCAGCTTCTTTTATGTATTCTCGGGTGAGATTTGTCCTATAGTTCCTTAGGACTCTCCCACAGCGTTGCATCACGCATTTACGATGCAGCTTTTCATCCAATTCAAATATACTCTACAAAATAGAATTGATATTAACTAGTATCCAAAAAATTAGTAATCTACAAAATGGAATTGCAAATTAATAATAAATCACGCATAAATCCTTCCATATTACGTCTTTCTTCTCCTTAGGAACTTTATGCCAAGAATCTATCTTACAACCACAATGGCTACGAGTAACATACCCAAGATATGAAACAAACGAATTGCGATTCACACCAGATGTATTTCCTACATTATCAAAATCTACAACAAGTTTGGGTCCATTGCCCTTTTGTGCTATTAACTTCTTCATCATAGTGATGCCCCTTCTCTTGTCAACTTTTTGGTGATGCTGATCAAGTGCCTCAAGTGCTTCATATGGTACATGTGCATCATCAACCTAAAATTTGACAAAATAAACACATTTACAAGATATAACTATAAATGGACATATAGATATAAATATATGATATATTTTTAAATCTTAAATTTTGAGGTGGCGCATTGATGTCCTCACCCTCACGGTAATCATCAGCACGGTCATCAAGAGAATGCTCAGCCATCTGAAAATTCACATTCACATTGTAAAGTTCACATTGTAAAGTAATTCAAATTGTAAAGCTCACATTGCAAAGTTCACATTATAAAGTAATTCACATTGTAAAATTCACATTGTAAAGTTCACATTCACATTGTAAAGTTCACATATTCAGAAAAATAAAACATATAAAAAAATATAAACATGCCTCTAATATTGTGATTTTTTATCAATTAACAATCTTTCATTGTGATCTCCACACACATACAAGTCATCATTAGCTTCAATATTTGCTGGTGTTGGCAACCCAACTGAGAATGGACCGGAGTCATCATACTTATCATAGTACTGTTCTTCATCTATAGGATCTTCAATGAACTGTCTTTTACCATGAAGAACAACTGATCATTTATCATTTGCAGGATCATCGATATAAAATACTTGTTTCGCCTGTGATGCCAATATGAATGGTTCACCCTTCTCATCAATCTTTTCAAAGTTTACTAAAGTGAAACCCAATTCACCCACTATAACTCCTTTGGTATTATCAACCCAATTACATTTGAAGAGCGGAATTCTGAAATCTATGTAGTCAAATTCTTAACATCTGCATCTATTTTTCTTAACATCTGCATCATTATTTTTCTTAACATCTGCATGCCACCTCAAATTCTTCGCATCTATCGGATTGGCAAACAAGCGTTGAAACCGTGATATTATAGGTAGATACCACATCACCTTGGCAGGAGAACAGTTTTGGACTCCCCCGAAGTCGTCAATTTATACCGTGACGCACCACATTTTGGACAATCTTTCAAATCCACATAGTCCTTTTGAAATAATACACAATCATTTGGGCATGCGTGTATCTTCTTGGCATCCATTCCCATTGGGCACAACAATTTCTTTACCTGGTATGTTGAGATTGGCAGCTCATTTCCTTCAGGAAGCATTTCTTTCAACAAAGACAACAATGACATGAAGCTTTTATCGCTCCATCTATTGTTAGCTTTCAGCTTATATAATCTCAACACAGCGCTAAGCTTCGTAAACTTAGTACAACTTGTGTATAACGATATCTCAGCATCATGCACAATGTTTCTAAAAATGGGAGGTGGATCGGTGTGCTCTACCCCCACAACTATCCAGCATCGCATCAACGATGTCTACTGGAACTAGTTCATTCACATCTACGTCATCGTAGGAAATTTCTTCTTCCACACAAGCACTGCTATCAACATCCACTGGTTTTGGGTTTGAAATCTCTCCATGCCAGTGCCATTCTGTATAGCCTTGTATAATCCCGTTTCACATGACATGACTTTTAATTTCGTCACCAGTGCTGACTTTCAAGTTGTTACCGCAATGCCTACATAGACAGTAGAACCTATCTTCAGGTTTTTTCCTATGTTCCTCGACAAATCTAATAAACTGGTCAAGACCAGAAATAAACTCTGGGGTGCAGCGATTGCGAATGGACATCCATGATCTATCCATTCTATGATCAAAGAGAAATCAAATATACATTACAACAAGATTAGGGTCTAGGGTTAACAGATTAGAGTTTTTGCATGGTTAAAACTTTAGGCCAACAAATACATGTGTTGTCATTCTTATATATAATAAATGTGTACCACCTATCCCATTCTTGAACACCTAATCTCACTAGTAAGTGTATAATGTGTATTGAGTTTTCAAGAAAATTTTGGCAGCATTTCCCCGTTGTTCTCTAAGTACATATGTACTTAGAGAACAAACGGGGAAATGTTGTCGAAATTTTCTTGAAAACCAAATACACATTAAACACTTACATCCTAAGTGAGATTAGGTGTTCAAAACAGTCCCAAATCGGGGACTATCCAAGATTTACTCCTAATGAGTATATCTTGGACGGGTTTTTAGGCCAACAAATACATGTGATGTCATTCTTATATATAATAAATGTGTACCACCTATCCCATTCTTGAACACCTAATCTCACTAGTAAGTGTATAATGTGTATTGGGTTTTCAAGAAAATTTCGGCAGCATTTCCACGTTGTTCTCTAAGTACATATGTACTTAGAGAACAAACGGGGAAATGTTGTCGAAATTTTCTTGAAAACTAAATACACATTAAACACTTACATCCTAAGTGAGATTAGGTGTTCAAAACAGTCCCAAATCGGGGACTATCCAAGATTTACTCCTAATGAGTATATCTTGGACGGGTTTTTAGGCCAACAAATACATGTGATGTCATTCTTATATATAATAAATGTGTACCACCTATCCCATTCTTGAACACCTAATCTCACTAGTAAGTGTATAATGTGTATTGGGTTTTCGCGAAAATTTCGGCAGCATTTCCCTACTGTACTTAGAGAACAAATGGGGAAATGCTACCAAAATTTTCTCAAAAACCCAATACACATTATATACTTACATCCTAAGTGAGATTAGGTGTTCAAGAACAGTCCCATACCGGGGACTATCCAAGATTTACTCCTAATGAGTAAATCTTGGACGGTTTCTAGGCCAACAAATGCATGTGTTGTCACATATTAGGGGTCACATAATCAATTTAGAAATAGAAGACGCACATGTGAGTTAAGTTTGAGTCATCAATGTATCTTTAACACGCATGTTTCAAGGTTCAAAGCACATAATCAAATCAAATTAGGATGCTAGAATGGACAAGTTTGAATCTTATTTCAACATGCATCAAATTAGGATATTGAATTAGGTCAAGCATGAGGATTAGAAACTTAAATTAGGATATTGAATGTTCATCATCAAGATAATCATTACACACAAATTCAGGTATCCTATTGAGCAATATAGCACAAAATCATAAAAATAATCATTACACACATAATTGAGTAATATAGAACAAAATCAGCCACACCACGGCCGTGCTATGCAACACGGCCGTGCTATGCAACACGGCCGTGCCAACATGCGATTTCACAACATGGTAAAGAAGAGAAGGAAAAGGTACCAGGAGTAGCGAGCGGGAGAGAGGGTGGCGGCGGCGACGACGAGCGAGAGGGTGGGTGGCTAGAGAAGCAAGCAAAAGAAAGGTTGCGGCGATGAGCGGGCGACCACCAAGAGCACAGACCTAGCAGGAAGCTGGCGGCGGCGAGGAGAGCACCGAAGCAGCTACCGGCGGGGGCGGCGGCGAGGAGAGGAGAGGAGCAACGACCGGCGGCAGCA
Source organism: Alisma plantago-aquatica (assembly GCA_963693085.1). NCBI lineage: Eukaryota > Viridiplantae > Streptophyta > Magnoliopsida > Alismatales > Alismataceae > Alisma > Alisma plantago-aquatica. The sequence goes on along the minus strand of OY856409.1, from coordinate 576,494,040 downwards.
CTGAGTGACAGTGAGAAGAGAAGCAACGAGCGACGACGAGCAAGAAATCGCCGGACCTAACTGAAGAATCATGAATGAAACAGAGAAAGGGGAAGAGTCGCTCGCGCTGGTGCTTTTAAGTTAAACCTAAGCGTCGGTTGGTTAAATGACCGACGCTAAAGCCTAACAGCGTCGGTTTCCATAAAAAACCGACGCAATAGGGGTGTAAAACAATTTGGCGGGGACGGCGCGCACACACTTATAACGTCGGTTATTATAAGACAACCGACGCCCATATTAGAACATTTAGCGCAAATTTTATCTTCATTCCACGTCGGTTATTAGCTAAAACACCGACGTTGTATATGATACTTCGGCGCAGTTTTTTTTGTTCGAAAAAATTAGATTTCGCGGGCTACTTTAGGCGTCGGTTTCTTTTCTTCAACCGACACTGAATGAAAAGTGATACACGTGTCTGGCTGGTCTTCAAATATAGACGTCGGATATCCTTATTAACCGACGTTTAATGTGAGTAGCGTCGGTTTTACTAAAAAACCGACGCCTCTAAAAGCGACGTTGAACGTTGTTTCTGTAGTAGTGCACATATAAAATTTAAGCACATTTGATCATCCAAGTATAGCAAAATTGACGGACAAAACTAATTTAAAATGCATGATTCTTGCCTCCTTTAAATGCACAACCTATAAGTATCCAAATGAGCTAAAAAAATTATGTAATATGTTCTTAAGATATTTAAGAAGATCAACGGTTTAGAATTTTCAAAAAGTAATTGTATCTTTAAAAATGACTGAGGTGGTTGTGCCTCCGATACACTCAGAGTGTACACTATCCTCATCTTAATGACTGAGGTGTACATATTTGTATATATATCTATATTATATTGTGTGTTTATGTGTTTGTGCGCGTGTGTGTATGGGTGCATGCACGTGCATTGTGGGTGGGGGGGAGGGTTACTAATACGCGAAAATGTAAAAAAAAGATGGTTATTAAGATGAGACATCAATCATCCAGAATTGAGAATTACGCTCAACTTTGGCTCAGAGCCTTAATGTTTTGAGGTGAGCCTAAAACGGTTTGAGGTGTAACCCTCCATCTAGAACACTGAGGCAGAAACCTCAAGGCATGAATAGGATAGCATCGTGTTAAAGTGTAAGCATTCAGAGTCTCAGGGCAGGGTTTCTAAAACCATGCAACAGCCTCAAGATCTAAAGGAAATATCTAGTGTCAAAGTCACGCAGGTGTTCGTAAGAGGGCACATGTACACAGATTCGTACATTTGTAGATAAACCCTTATTCATGTAAGGAAATTGGTATGTATCATGCATGCAAGCAGAACAAATTGTGTATGAACCCATGTATGGGTCTGACCTAGCCAAAATTATATAAAGCACATTTATATTTTATCTTGATAATTTTCAAATAACATATACATACTTTAGGGCTTAGTATTATTTATTACACACACACGCACAGAGAGAGAGAGAGAGATTGTTACAGTTTCTTATAAAAAGAATGAATACAATATCAATTCAGAAATTAATCAACTCATTGGGTCCTACTTGATTATTACATGCAAGGTTTTGGACAAAAATAGTAATGAGATTGTTATGAACTGATCCAAGCCCAAAGGTACGATTACAATTTTATAATGAGTGGCATGGCATTGATAAATGTTGACGATTGACTCATTTATCACAGACTAGCTAAAAGCACGTGCTAAGCACGTCAATAGCAGTTGAATTAGCATAATAAAATAATCTGAAAATTGAAATTTCTTCTAGGTTTGTGTAATAATAATTACACATAACTGGCTAAAAGGGAATAATCTGATAAATATCTAGTTGACTCTCTCTAATATATAAAGCACGACTTAAAAATTATAGTGCACAAAAATTGTGAATTACAAAAAAAATCACTAACCCATTAAGAGAGAGTAGCTCGATTAATATCAGGTTAACTCATTCCAATCTATAAGCAAACAGACATGTTGAATTGGTTAGCATACATACATGCATGATTGATTAACACACATACATGCTAGACCACAAGCAATGAATAGACCATTGAGCACATAGCCAAGCTACTGGAACACGTGCAATCATTCGATCAATTGACCAGTTGACTCCCTCCGATTTGTAGAGTGACATTACCAAAATTTAAAATAAAAATATTTTTCCGTTGGACTCATGATGACCACTTCATTAACATGTGTTGATCTATATAAAATATACTTAGAGAAAACATCTTGGTTAAAAGCCAACTGACTCCCTCGAATCTATAAGCACACAGATAGATTGAATCAGTTAATACTCAAATAGAATGTAAAACACAAAGACCAGTTGAGCTAATTAGCATTGTAATAGACTGATTGAACACAAAAAAATGTGGATCAATGAACACATATAATGTATTGAAACTCCCTTCAAAGAAACTGATGATGTCAAATACATAATTAGATTGTACTGATTAGTATGCAGACAGACTATTGGAACACACAGATCGATTGAAACAATGAGCATACAGGCTAACTATTAAAATAATAGATTGACTTGATGGAAACACATACCTAAAACCTAAAACTTGTATGAGATTTTTTATTTTTTTATACAGCTCAAAAAAAAATTGAAAAAAATAAAAAAAGACAAAGGAAATGAAAAAAGCGGCAACCAGGCACCCCCAACACCGATGAGCAGGCACACATGCTTCTGGACTCCTGGGACTTCATATGATGTTACACACGTGCACGATTGATTCCAAATATTTGAGATTTGTGAATCAACAAAATTCAAAAACTGAATCACAAAAAAAAATGGCATAAGCATTCACTGCTAACACGATAATTTATATGCAAGAGCTAGCTCCCTACAATTTGTAATGGCACAAACAAACTGGATTGATCAGCATGGAGCACGCTGAATAATCAGATGAATGAGCAAATAACCAATCTGGTGGAACATGCGCATAGCCTACACTCATGAGCACGTATGGCAATAAAAATTATCTCAAACAATAAATGGAAAGAAAAAAAAAGTCAATCCTAACATACGACTGGATTTAACTAAGTGAAACAAAGTCGAGTTAGTATACTCAGATAGACAAATCATAGTACCACTTTATCTTGTACTAATTTTTATGATTGATTATTGCGAATCAAAAACCAGCTGAATTGTGCAAGCCGACAGGTGGATTGGGCAGCAAGGCAAAGCGAGCGAGCAACTGAATCAAGCAAGCATATATAGTATATATATTAAAAGCGGCGGTGGTAGTGGAATTGACATGATGGATAAACATCAAAAAGGACGGGAAACAATTGAAACCAATAGTTTTATAGCTATATACTTCAAGCTGGTGAGCTCAGCTAGGATTGACCTGACGGATAAATATGAGAAGGCGCGAGAAACAGCTGAAGTTAATAGATAAATAGCTAGACTTAGAATAAAAATTACAAATAAGAGGTAAAAGGTAGACAGAGTAGCAGCTTGACTGAAGCAGGATAACTCCGTTTTGTTATAGGAAAGGTAGATATACACCTAGTAAAAGAGCATCAATCGATTAAAAGTCAGGTGACTTTTTCCGACCTTTAAGCACACATATAGACTGTATAAACACATAGACACAATGGACCAATGTGAATAAGATGCCCTTATTTTGCCAGCAAAAATATCAAAAAAGGTGGACAGAAAAAAATTACAAACAAACAAAGCGGCTCAAACTGAACCCGATATCTTTATTTGGCCTAACAAAAAAAACCTGGGATAAATAAAAAAATTGCAAACGAACAAAGCAGCTTAATTACAAAATATAAAAAAAAATAAAAAAGCTGCCGAGCAAAGCAGCTCGACAGCAGGCAGCTGAACAAATATGAGAAGGCGCGAGAAACAACTGAAGTTAATAGATAAATAGCTAGACTTAGAATAAAAATTACAAATAAGAGGTAAAAGGTAGACAGAGTAGCAGCTTGACTGAAGCAGGATAACTCCGTTTTGTTATAGGAAAGGTGGACAGAAAAAAATTACAAACAAACAAAGCGGCTTAAACTGAACCTGATATATTTATTTGGCCTAACAAAAAAAACCTGGGATAAATAAAAAAATTGCAAACGTACAAAGCAGCTTAATTACAAAATTTTAACAAAAAATAAAAAAGCTGCCGAGCAAAGCAGCTCGACAGCAGGCAGCTGACTGCCTTTTATTATAGGTATATAGAAGCTCAATCGCCTTCATGGTTCGGGTCATCATGTCTAAGAAGTCCTCCACGTCGACGAAGTCATTCCCGGGGCGTCCTACCCGCTGCACCATCCTGCTGCAGTCCTCTACCGTGCATGGCTCTTCAAGCGCCTGCAGCACCCTCATGACATCGTTGGCTCCGACCCGCCCATCCCCGTCGCTGTCGAAGACATCAAACGCGCGTCTGATCTCCGCCACCAACACCCCCTTGCGGTGTATCTCCATGAAGTCGTCAAAGCCCATCATCCCGTCCCCATCGGCGTCCACCGCCGCGACTATCAGCTCCGCATCTGCGTCCGTCCCCATGTCGAATGCCACGCTGAGGCGGCTCAAGTCGTTTGCTGAGACCTTCCCATCGCCGTCCCGGTCCATCTTGTCGAACACCCGCCGCATTTCGTCACGGTTGGGCTGTAAGGTCGTAAAGGGAGATGGGGATAGCACGCCGGAGAGCTGCCGTGTCGGGACTCTACCGAAGGATCTGTTTCGAATCTTCTCCAGTAGATGTTTCTCCATGGCGTACTGGAAATCGAGACTGCAGCTCATCGAATATGTTATGGCTTTGATCGGCGATCAACTGTACACCTGCACACCTGCGACAAGCAAACTACATAAATGGTTTAGTGGATGCCGTTTCAGTTTTATGTCGAAAAGGCTAACATCATCATAGATTAAATAAGGATACCTTGGTCACACCTGATGCTGTTGGAGCTTTTCCTTGAGAAGGGGGAATGCTTGCATTGTACACTGCAGCAGGAAGCTTTTGTTGATTCATTTCTTTTAGAAGCACATTGTTCAAAATCTGATGCAAGGAATATGCATGTTTCGTGTGTTCGCTTCCACAAATGGTTCATACCACAAGGGGATTGGTATTGAAACCCCCTCATCCACACGGAAGTACAAAGGGGCATGCAACATGGAGAAAGTACAACCAGTCAGAGCATAACACCTCACCACACAGCTTATTGTTGCAAAATACCAAAACAAGATCTTATTCCTCTTTGTTACAAATATGATTCCCAAATTTTTATTACAACAAATAAATATTTAAAAGAATAAATACAAATCGACGACCAATTCAATATCATATCAAAATACAAACTCCACCGATCTATGTGCAACCCGACCCATGGACAAATGAAATGAAATTATGTAAGACTTTTGCAAAATGTACAATGACATTTCTTCTAGACAGATTTGTAAAGCCAAAGAAAACAAGCATCCATAATAAGTAATCAAGCTTTCACTTCTTTTTTGACAAGAACAAAACATTCCGAGGAAACAAGGATTTCTTCTTCTTTGTCTTGGACGAGGGAGAGGCGTTACCCCCGTCACTTTGTGGAGATGATGCAGGGCTTCCAGAGTTCAAATTCAGATTGTCCTTTTCAAGAACCTCACTCCTTGATCTTCTTCTCTCCTCAAAGTTCACCCATGGACTATCAGGGGTATTGGCTGCATCTCGAGTAGAAGATTCACCAGCCTTCAGATGCCGCTTGCTTTCTAATCTCCGCATCCTCAATCCTTGTTCCACTTCAAGTTTCTCTTGTTTGGCATCATCAGACTTATCAACTGCTGACCGCAGTGCTTCCTTCCGTTTCTCTATCTCTTGCCATGTTTCCTCCACCTTCTGCAGATACCTGGATTCAGACACTGAGACAACCTCTATCTCATTAAGCGCAGCAACCTGTTCATTATCCCTAGGGCGACCTAGCAACTTGTTCTTGACCCTCCCGGGCGTCTATGGTGTGTCTTCTTCGGCTTTTGAGGTTCGATCTTGCTTGTGTGCACGATTTTCTCCTTGCTTTCGTTTCCATGACTTTCCATAGGCAAAAACGTGCCGCCCCTAGCAATGCTCCAGCCTCCTCGACCAACCGCCTGATTCCATTTGATAACACCACGTTTGTGTCCCTTGAGGTCGTAAATAGGTATAAGGATCTTCTTCCACGATCTCCTTTTCCTTTTCGCCCCTTAGTTGATGCAAACCGTTTTCAAGCGTATATCACCTCTGTTTCGAGGCTTCTTGCCAACACCACTTATCCACCCTAGCAATCGAACGTGACTGCTTCAATAATCAGTTATCGAGCACAAAAGATGTTCACGAGTTCTACGCCAACCTGCGTTGGAACTACGATTCATTTGTTCCCCCGCCGAATACCGAAGTAGTCCTAACATCGATGATCGTCGGTCGTCGTTTTCAAATCTCCGAGGAAACTTTCAATTTCTATCTTGCCGGAGACGAGGAAAACACCACTTGGCGTAAGGACTATGGCGAGTATTTCGATCTTCTTGACCCGGAAGGTTTTTATAAACACCATGAATTGACGTTACCGGACATTCATCGGTTTTTAAAGAAACCTGACGTGGCCTACAGGAAGCGGTCCACCCTGCCCTCATCCTCCCTTGACCTTCAGAGGCGCATCTTGGCCCTTGTGATTAACTGCAATATTCATGCCAAGCGTAATCAAACGGACATTGCGGAAAACACAGTGGTTCTTATGTATTGTTTGTTAAACAATATAGGTGTCAAATGGGCTCGATACATCTTACACCATATGTCCTATTTTGACACCGGCAAGAACACCAAGGGCACCCACCCTCCCTACCCAGCCCTGATTTGTGGTCTTTTCCAGTTCTCCACTGATAAATCTCTCTTTTCTGACTTCCACTACCCGGTCGCTAGAAAAGGAGTGTGTATTAGTGAAACCACCCTTCAGAAGGTTGTACCTGTCTTTTCCCCTGCCCCTGGTGCTTCTGCCTCCGGCTCTTCCTCTGCCTCTGCTTCTGGTGTACCTCCCTCCTCCACCCATGCTCCACCTCCGCAGTCACATCCCCGCCCTAGCCGTGCGTCGTTCCGTGCATCAAATGAAACCCTTCTGGGATACATGATGCATGAACATGCGTACAACCGTCAGGTTCAGGAGCATCTCCACCAGGATTTGTGTGCTATCATGTCTACCATGAACATGTCCTGTGCTTCACCCTACCCTGTCTACCAGCCATACCCGGGTAGTGCCTATGCTTCTTATGCATATGAGCATTACTTCCCTGCTCCACCACCGTATGCTGTCGAGCCTTCCGCTGCCGATCCACCTCAGTATGCTGTTGATAGTTCCGTTCCTGCATACATGTCGTTACCTGCTGGCCCCCTGGCCACTCTGCTCGCCTCCTTGGGTGACTCTGCTTCGTCCTTCCCGCAGACCAAGGAGCTTCTAGCTCTGGGTATGTCGTGGGCCGAGCAGAATGCCCGTTGGCCCGTTCGCTCTTTTGGTCCTGATGACGAGGAGATGCCCGACCAGGCTGAGGATGCCGATGAGGATGCTGATGCTGAAGATGGTGATGGTGAGGATGCTTCCGACGAGGATGGTGATGATGGTGTTGGATCTGCTGCTGGCACAGCTGCTCCGCCTTCAGATGGCGATGAGGACTACAACCCTGGTGATGAAGAGGAAGCAGTTGACATAGATAGCTTAGATGTCTAGGAGGTTTTCTTAGCTTATAGTCTAGCATGTCTATTATATACATCTTTCTAGACTCTTTTGTATAAGCAACATCTTGGCACATTATTCTGAGCTGTACTATTTTCTTATTTATTGTTTTCTCGCTTTATGGTTGTAGTTGCTCTTGAGGACATCTTTCTGAGTTGAAATATCTTTGTTATGCTCTTTGGCTACTTAATTTGTGTTATCTTATGCTTGGTGCTTTTTGAGCTATATTTTGATTCTGACTTTGATTGTATGTTCTCCGTGGTTGTATGATGTATGCTTTTACCTTGTTATTTACTCTTTTGCATATATGTGTGGTTGAGTCTTGGAGAAGACCTAATATTTGCTCTTCTACCCTACCTTTTTGATAATATCAAAAGGGGGAGAACTATCTCATGGTTTGAGACTCAATCATATTGTTTCTTGTTATTACACTATTGCTTTCTTGCCTAGGTGATCCTTTTCTTGTTAATTTGTTGTTGATCATGTGACATGCAAAGGATTACATACTATACGGATATTGGTATTGCCATGTATAGAAAACCTAACATGCAGGTGAGAGGAAGCATAGTTTGAGGGGGAGCAATTCAAATTGTTCTTATCATGAATCTCCCTAATTAACAAGGCAAAGGTATAACTTTCTTATCCTTTTCAATATGTTTGAGGAATGGTTTGTCATTGTCAAAAAGGGGGAGAATGTTGACCTAGAGGTTATACATTACCTATATTTTGATAATGACTTAACCATTCCACTCATATGTATCTAATATGTGCGTTTAAGATTGTTTGCAGGCATTAGGTACATGAAAAGGATCAAATATACAAAGCCCTAGAATGGGCCAAGTTCAAGTCAAAATGGCTACAAGTGTGCGTTTTAGGATTTCTATGTAAACGACATTAGAACATCCATGTAATCACTTGTAATGATGAATTGGCTTGTAACTTAGAAGATAAAAATGTTTGGGACAAAATTCACCAAGTGCTAATCACTTTTATTGCAAATTAGAAAATCAATTACAGGCACTTGGTCGGTCGAGTTTCCCTAGCCTGAAACTCGACCGATCAACCTTGATCGATTTTCTGAAGATTGCATCGGTCGAGTTGCGCACCCACAGAACTCGACCGATCAGGTAGCAGGTCATTTCCAGTTGAAATGGTCGGTCGAGTTTTGTCAGGACAAACTCGACCGATCATTTGAATATCGGTTTGCCTCTTACTTGATCGGTCGAGTTACCCCCATTAAAACTCGACCAATTGCACTGTACGGAATTTGCAGAAAAAATAATATGATTGTTGGTGAATTGTTTTGGGCAAGAATAGAGTCGTTTTCTTGAACAAAAAATGACTACTTTTGCATCCAAGTGTCCCACAACTTAAAGGGTCACCCTCAACTATAAATAGAACCCCTTGGAGTTCATTCCAAGCTGCTCTTCCATTGCAAACTTGGTTCTAGCTTAGTTGAGAGTGTTCCAAGCCCTTGAGCCCCTTTCTCTCTCTACCTTCAAGACAAATTCGTGAGTTAAGAGTGAGTTAGGTCCCTGTGTATGAGAGATATCCTTTGTATTATGTAAAGCTCTCCTTTCTCTCTTCCTACCTCCAAATCCCATTGAAGATTGATTGAAGCTACTTCTCCAAGTGAAAGAGGAGTTGTTGTTGTTCTTCTCCGAGTGAAGGGGAAGATGTGTTGCTGATCTTCAAGAGTGAAGATAGCTCATTTGCTCCAGGTCCCTTGGTGAAGGGAAAACGTGGAGAAGCTCTCCAAGTGAAGGAGAGGTGCAAGGCAAAGCTCAAGTGAGATAGGTAAATCCTGCAAGGCTGAAGACAAAGGTAAGATTGGGTAAGTCCTTTGAAGAAGGCTGAAGAATCTTGCTTTGTGGGTAAGTCCTTGGATAGGTAGAAGATCTTAGCTTGAGAAATTAAGCCCTTGGTTGTGTGGTTTATGTATCTTGTAATCTTATAGTGATATATAAGAGAACCAAGTTACAAATCCTAGAGTCTAACCAACTCTAGGTAGTGGACTGACATCGTTCCTAAGTTTAGGACGTGGAACCACTCTAAACCACCTGTCCAAGTGCATGTTATTCATTATCTCTTATCCTTGCTTTGTATGCTAGAATAGGACATCAAATTGTTGATTGCTTTAGTTTTTGCACTACGATTAAATTGGTGGTCTAATTGATTTTGTGAAGTGTGTGTAGCTCTATTCACCCCCCCCCTCTAGAGCCCATTGATCCAACAAAGAAGAGCTCTATTTCTTTCTTGGTCCTGTTCAATTCAGCTTCAAGATAGGAAACTGCCGAAGATGTCGACCCTTCCCTTTCTTTCGTCTTGCTGAGTGCTGATTTTTCTATTTCTAGCTCAGACTGGAGTGATGCAGGAGCAACTTAAAATATTTGCTTCTTCCTTTGCTTTCTCAATTTTCGTCTTTACTTCCTGGATTTCTTTTTTAGTGCAAGCAATGGCTTCTTCAATATCTGTGTGTTTTTCCCAAACTTCTTTAGCCATTTCCACGGAGTCATGAGACTCCTGGTTCAATTGTGCTTCCATATAGGCTGCTAATTCACCTTTAAGATTGAGTAATAACGTGGAAGCAGATTTTAGTTTTGAGCGAAGATCTTTTACGTATGTAAGCTTTTCACTCAGTTGTTTTAACTCGTCTTCTGCTAGTTTCATCTCTTTGTCCAAGCTGAGCGCATTCTTATCTTTCATGGAAGATACACCTATCCTGTTCTCTTCTGCTTCCAGATGTGCTGTGTGAACTGATTCCAATGCTTCTCTAGCAATTATAAGCTCCAGAGTTAGATCTTCAACAGCCTTCTCTTTATCCTTGGATGTATAAGAAGCAGCTTCAGCTGTCTCTCTCATTGATCATACGAGCATGCTCTACCCTAAGTGCTTCCAACTCACCTTTAACGGAAGCTAGCTCCGCAACTGCTGCCGCATGCCTGGATTTGGCTACATCTATTTGTACCTTGAATGCTACACTTGCTTCACCAGTTATTCCTTGCTCCATTTCTTTGACCCTCATCTCTGCAAGTACAGCGTCCTGTTTTACATGTTCTTCTTCAGTATGTACTTTCTCCAGGCTCATCTTTAGTTCTTCAATTAGCTTTCTTGTCTCATCAAGCTCCTTCAGTACTTGAGCTTTTGCATCTTCGGCAGATTCTGTTTGTTTCTTGTATTGTGGAGTTTCTTGCCTGATCTTCTCAAGTTCTTGCTGAACGGTCCTCCGTCTCTGTAGAAAGCCAAACATCAGATTTGAAACCAGAAGATTACATTGCAGGTGAAGAAACAAGGTGTCAAGAAGATGAATGTGGCAGATATAAAAAATGTCAAGATGGATGTGGATGGACAAGGAAAGATTGCTTGACAAATAGCCATGTATCAAATTAACTAGGTGTCGCGAGTAGTGAGGACAAGCTATGTGAGAGTCACCTCAGGTGGTATAGGCATGTGCAGTGCAAACCGACTCTAATAGACCAGCTCGAAGTAATGTTGTTGAGTCCAGCATAATCAAAAGGGGAAGCAGAACACCCAAAAAAGTTGGGAGACCTGATAAGGAGAGATCTAGAATCCTTATATCTTAATAAGTATATGAACCAAACAGCGGAAAGGAAAAGTAGGATCCATCTAGCCTACCCTATGTGAGAGTCACCTCAGATGGTATAGGCATCTGCAGTGCAGAACGACTCTAATGGACTAGGTCGAAGTAATGCTATTGTGTCTAGCATACTCAAAAAGGGAAGACGAAGACCTAATTTTACTTGGGAGACATGATAAGGAGAGATCTGGAATCTTTATATTATAATGAGAATATGATTGATAACAGAGTGGAATGGAAAAGAAGGATCCATGTAGCCTGCCATATGTGAGAATCACCTCAGATGGTATAGGCATGTGCAGTGCAAACCGAGTCTAATGGACCAGGTAGAAGTAAAGCTATTGAGTCCAGCATAGTCAAAAGGGAAAGAGGAAGATAGAAATTGCTTGGGAGACCTGATAAGGAGAGATCTGGAATCTTCATATCATACTGAGAATATGACCCAAAACAGAGCAGAATGGAAAAGAAGGACCAAAGTAGTATGTGAGTGTCACCTCAGATGGTATAGGCATGTGCAGTGCCGACGGACTTTAATGGACCAGGTTGAAGTGATGCTATTGAGTCCAGCATAGTCAAAACTCAAAAGGGAAGCAGAAAATCTAGATTACTCGGGAGACCTGATAAGGAGAGATCTGGAATCTTTATATCACAATGAGAATATGACCCAAAACAGAGCACAATGGAAAAGAAGGATGGAGGGATTGAGACTTGGATGATGATTGTGGTGATGACACAGAATATATTAATATCTATAAACGGCAGATAAATTTACACATAATATCACGAGGTTAGTATAGCAAGTTTTTTGTAGAACAGGTCAGTACAGCAAGTAATTGCTAAAGAAAACAATTCTTTGCCAGACACCATCCACTTTGAATATCAAAAGTAATTACTATATGTATTATGTACAGTTTTTAGTCCAAATGGACAAATGAGATGTCAATAGCAGCAGCTAAAGGGGGGCACGTACCTTAGGACCACTAAACCTTTCAAAACAATATCACAAATCTTTAAGTGATTGAAATTGTAGCTATTGTCAAATTTAATCAAGCTTCAACAATTTCATTTGAAACAGAGCCATCAAAAAGAGAAACCACTTCAGCAAGGAAGTAGCTCGACGAGACCTATTCAGTACCACAATCATGAGATTAATTGTGCACTTTTCAAATCCAGTTACTATGTCAAACAAAGTGCCAAACTCAAAGGGTCTAATATTCTTCTTCTTTTTTTAGAGCAAACTATATTCTTAATGTGCTTATGCACATTAAGCTTGTGGATTTGGAAACACGTTACAGGAAGATATGGCTTGATCCCAGAACCCAAAAGAAATTTAACAAGCGATGCCATAATGTAATCATGTTGAAAACTGTTGAGATAATTAGTCAAGTGGTCAAGCGGTTATTGGGCTTGGCCCGTTTGGAGATGTGTATATCCCTGTAATCCCTTTCTCCCTATAAATAGGAAAGGGGTCTTATTGTTTTTTTAATTAACGTGAACTTTCCTTTGCGTCATTTCCTCATGGTATCAAGAGCGTAACTGATCTGACGAGAGAAAAGCCTCGTCTCCGCTACCTTCCGTAAACCCCTTCCTCCGCTACCTTCCGTAAACCCCTCCCTCCGCTACCACACCCGTCCCCCTCTTCCCTTCTCCAACGGGTGTTGTATCTACGATGGGCTAGCAGCCTGCAGCCAGCCAGTAGGAGGACGACGCAAGGACGACCAACATCTACCGCAAGGATTATTTCCAATGTTCTAAACTCCTATTCCGTTCTTCTTTTCCCTGCTACTCCTTTATTGTAATTCTGTTTTGAAAAAAAAAAAGAAAAAAGAAAAAAGAAGACAAGACCCCTGTTGTTCTTATAAAGCAAAAAAAATAGAGGGGAACCACTTTACTTGTTCATTCCTCTCCATGTGGATCCCCTAAACCACATGGTTGAGTGCACTTTTCTAATTTTTTTTAGGGGTTCTATGCTTTTACATCACAATGCTACATTCCTGTGATTGCATTCCTACCGTGCCAAACATTCTGGTAGCGCTTTCTTGTTATTCCTACCGTGCTTCTATTATCGGTACTGCCGTATCTTTTTTTTTGTACCGTGCCTTTATTCCGGTACCATTGTCTATCTTCATGGCTGAAAACAAAACCTCTTCCACCGTCATTTACAATGACTTGCCACAGATTTCTACAATTAAATTAAATGGCGACAATTATTTGCTCTAGATGAATGTCGTACAAACCTTTCTAGAGTCACGAAGCAAATTAAAATACATCAAAGATGCAGCACCAGCAGCACCTGATGACGCTTGGGTCACCGAAAACAGCCAAGTTCTGTCATGTCTTTGGGCATGGATGGAACCAGATATTGCAGTCAAATACATGTGGCATCGGAATGCCAAAATAATGTGGGACGAGATGAAACAATTTTACACTCAGGAAGATAATTGCCTCCGCCTCTACAACGCCATGGACAGGATCTTCACCGAGCAGCAGGGTGACCTCCCACTCTCGAAGTATTTTGACTCGATGAAGGCTCTTGCCAACCAACTTAACTTCTTCTCGCCCACTACATCTACTGAGGTTCCAAAAGAAAGGGAGTCTCTCATCACCGGGCGCTTTCTGCACGGACTCAATCCCCGGTATGCTGCAGTTCGACAGCTCCTGCTCGTTGGTGCCACGCTTCCCTCCATGAACCAAGTGCATGCTCGTTTGTCCCAGTCTGATATGGCGACGACCCGCATCTCCAACAATGATGTCTATGAAACTCAAGCTGCGATTGTTGCTGCAGCTCGTGGACGTGGGCGAGGAAGAGGACAACACCCTAAATGTACCTATTGTGGCAAGATGGGACACACTGAAGATGTCTGCCATTCCAAACATGGGTATCCGGCCCATTATGGACGTAGACGTGGCAGAGGTACTGCACATGTTGTGCAAACTCCGCCTACCCCTATCGGCAGAGGTCAAGCTCCAATGCACGTTTCTCCTGCACCCTCTATTGGGAACTCCTCTCATGTCTCCTTGACAAAAGAGGAATATTCACGCCTTCTACAATCTTCACAACAAGTTGGTGATTCTCCACTGCACTCTCAGCCGGGACCTCCTGCGACTTATAATGCACAAACAGATTGGCAGATTGGTGATTCTCCTGTGTATCCTCAACATGCTTTGTCTTCTCACCTCGCAGCTACACACCAAGGTAACTCTGGGTCAGCCATGATTGCAACACACCCCGATTGGATTGTTGACTCGGGTGCTACACAGCACATGACGGGTATGCAACATATTCTTCAAACAATTGACTCTCATATTCCTCACTCGTCCGTCACTTTGGCAGATGGGTCTATCAAAAAGGTCACCAAATGTGGCTCTGTCCCACTCACTTCTTCCATAAAACTGCAAGTTGTTCATTATGTTCTACAATTTCCTTTCAATTTACTTTTTGTTGCCAAACTCGTTGATTCTTTGAAATGTTATGTAACTTTTGGCCCTGCGGGTGTTGTGTTACAGGATTTGCTGAATATGACGACGATTGGACGGGGGCCACGCTCTAGTGACCTATATTACCTACCTTCTCAGCCGACCTCTTCTGCTGCCTTCATCACAAGTTCTCCGCTACACCAACATCTTCGTTTTGGTCATCCGTCTCTTGAAAATTTGAAAATTTTAGATCCAACTTTATCTTCTATTTCGTCATTATCATGTGATGCGTGTCAATTAGGCAAACACCATAGGGTGTCTTTTCTAGCCTCTAATAGCAAGCAGTCTGTAAAACTTTTTTATTTAATTCATAGTGATGTTTGTGGACCATTCCGTATTACTAGTTATAATGGGTATAGATATTTCTTGAGCTTTATTGATGATTTTTCCAGAATGACTTGGCTTTTCTTAATTAAAAACCGTGAAGAAGTTTTTCCCTTAATTAAGGCCTTCCATAAAATGATTATTGTTCAGTTTGAAACACCCATTAAAATTCTTAGAACAGATAATGCACTTGAATATGTTCAATCTGTTGTTGCTTCCTTTTGTCGTGAGGTCGGTATGTTGCATCAACGCTCGTGTGCTCATACCCCTCAACAAAATGGTATTGCCGAACGTAAAAACTGCCACTTACTTGATGTTACTTGGTCTTTGGAAATCCATGCCCATCTACCAAAACGTCTTTGGTCTGAGGCGATTTTAACAGCATGTTTTTTGATAAATCGACAACCATCTTCTGTCCTCAAGGGCAAAACACCTTCCATTCTCCATCCTAACAAACAACCGTTTTCTCTTCCAGCTCGGATTTTTGGATGCGTCGCTTTTGTGCATAACTTTGATCCAAAAGCAGACAAACTTTCTCCAAGATCTATTAGGTCTGTTTTTTTAGGATATTCACAAGTCCAAAAAGGCTATAAGTGTTTTGACCCAAAAACCCAAAGGTTACATGTCTCTGCAGATGTAACTTTTCACGAACATGAATTGTTTTATACATCAACCATCGCGACTCCACCTACTTCTCAGTCGGAGTTTGTTTCATTACCGTTGGATTATCTTTTATCTTCACCTCCCTCTTCAGATAATTCATCTGCACCACCAACACCAACACCAACACCACCAACACCACAATTTTATCCAAAAGTGTATCAACGTAGGATGGTCACTGATTCATCAAGTGATGTTCCCCCATCATCGGCTACTTCAGCAGATTCTGACAAACCGATAGCCCTTCGACGAGCTCCTCGTACATGCAACAGTAAATATCGTATTTCTAACACATGTTGCCTTACTCGTTTATCTCCTTCGGCACACAATTTTGCTACTTCTCTTGATTCAGCCACTATCCCTAAAAAGCATGTGGCTGCCCTTAGTCATCCTGGGTGGAAAGCTGCGATGGACGATGAGATGGAGGCCCTCCGCGAGAATCACACATGGGAATTAGTTGATCTGCCTCCTAGAAAAAATATTGTTGGATGTAGTTGGGTCTTCTCCATTAAGCACCATTCAGATGGAACTATTGAACGCCTAAAAGCACGCCTAGTCGCCAAAGGGTACACACAAACATTTGGGGTGGACTTCTTCGAGGGGTGATCTCTCTGAGGAAGTGTATATGCAGCAACCTCCAGGCTATGTTGCTGAGGGGGAGTATGGTTCCAAAGTTTGTCGCCTAAGACATTCTCTGTATGGCCTAAAGCAATCTCCTCGTTCCTGGTTCAATAAACTCAGTGTTGTTCTAGAACGATTGGGATTGCGGAGATCTGCAAGTGATCACTCATTGTTTTCCTCTAATTCCAACCAGGGACATGTCTTGGTTGCAGTCTATGTTGATGATATTGTGATCACTGGAAATAATACACAAGGAATATTTAATCTGAAGAAGGCTCTCCAACTCAATTTTCATACTAAAGATTTGGGGAATCTTCGATATTTCCTTGGCATTGAAGTCCTTAGATCCAAACAAGGGATCAATCTGTCACAAAGACAATATGTACTTGATCTATTGAAAGAGACAGGCATGACAGACTCAAAACCGGTGCCCACTCCAATGGACTACCATGTGAAGATGCCAAATGAGGGGGAGCTCTATCCTGATGCTGAGAAATATAGACGGATAGTTGGAAAACTGATTTATTTAACTGTCACACGACCAGATATCTCCTATGCAGTTGGGGTCGTTAGTCAACACATGAGCACACCTCTTCAGGCTCATTGGGCTACTATACAACGCATACTGAGGTACTTAAAGAGCTCACCGGGGAAAGGCTTATTCTATAGACGTCCCCAACATAAATCAATGACTATTACAGGTTATGCTGATGCAGATTGGGCAGGTGATCCTCAAGATAGAAGATCTACCTCGGGATATTGTATCCTACTAGGTAACCACCCAGTTGCTTGGAGAAGTAAGAAGCAAACGGTTGTTGCCCGATCAAGCACTGAAGCCGAGTATCATGCCATGGCACATGCATGTTGTGACTTGCAGTGGGTCCAATCCATTCTATCTGAATTTGGAATTCAGATTCAACAACCAGCATCATTGTATTGTGATAACCAGGCTGCCATTCATATTGCCAACAACCCGATCTTCCATGAACGCACAAAACATATTGAAGTTGACTGTCACTTTGTACGTGATCTAGTCAAAGCAAAGAAGATTGTTACGCCCTATGTGAAGACGGGAGAGCAACTGGCGGATATCCTTACCAAACCACTACCTCCTGGCCTTTTTCAGTATATGAATAACAAGCTAGGATTATATGATGTATACTCTCCAGCTTGAGGGGGAGTGTTGAGATAATTAGTCAAGTGGTCAAGCGGTTATTGGGCTTGGCCCGTTTGGAGATGTGTATATCCCTGTAATCCCTTTCTCCCTATAAATAGGAAAGGGGTCTTATTGTTTTTTTAATTAACGTGAACTTTCCTTTGCGTCATTTCCTCAAAAACTATATTGAAAAAACAATTATCTTTACCTCCCATACACGAGCTTTATGAGCCTTCCAGTCAGTAATTCCTCCAAATTTGGACACAGTGTCCTTCACAGATTCAAAGCCAGTGTCAGTATCAACCAGACTGCGGTTCATATTCTCTAACTTAGCTTCTGTATCAGACTGGAATAGAGCTGCATCTATTTCTGGAATTCCAGTGCCCAATTGCCCATGATGGTTTTCACTAAAAATAGGAGATTGGGAACTCTGTTCGGGTATCATTTTAGCTGAGGTTTCTACATCTCTTGCTAGGGAATTTCTGCTAAATGCAGAAGCACCCTTTTCATATTCTTCATTGACGTTATTCTTTTCAACCATCAAGCAATCTGAAAATTTTAGTAAATTCTTATCATTGCTAGAAACCATCTTATTGAGTGCACCGGCATGAGTAAGATTTTCTATTTTTAGTGGGGCACATGCAGTTTCAAGGGACATCACTGACTCTGAAGAATCTTTCACTGATGTACCATGTTGACACTCTAGCACACAAGCAGATAAAGTAGAAGAAATGTTGCTTTGGTTGCTCGTTTCATCCTCAGTTTTGTCCATTCAGCAACAGTTAACAGATTTGTACTATTGTCACTGCTACAATCATTCACCGTCAGTAGTCAACATAAGCACAGGGAAAAACAAAACTCAGTGAAGAAAACTTTGAAAACATTCTTCTACATTAAGGTGCATAAAACATAGAAATCAGTAAAGAGTAAAGATTATCAAATAGATAACATTAACTTGAGGAAAGGAAAACTGACCCCCTCAGGATTGCTTCAATATGTCATGAAGTTGGTAAAAAAAAAAACATGTACACTTCGTTTGTTAATGAAGTCAGAAGTCAGAAGTCAGAACACATTATATATGGTTCAAAAACTTCAAATACGAGATATAATGCTGGCATATCTTTGGACATTAACCCTTAAGAAGTTGAAATGGCCAATACATGCATTTTCTTGTTGGAATTAAGTTAATAATGGAAACGCCGACATAAGCTAAGTAGACAGCACATTCTTCGTGATGGCTTATGATCAACTTCTATTTCTTGTACTCTTTTTACTAGTTTTATCTTGGGCCATTCACCGTCAGTAGTGAGTAGAAGTACAGGGAAAAGCAAAACTCACTAAAGAAAACGTTGAAAACGATCTTCTACATTAAGGTGCATAATGCATAGATACCAACAAAGAGTGGAGATTATTAAATAGATAAGATTTACTTGAGGAAAGGAAAACTGATCCCCTTCATGATTGCTTCAACATGTCATGAAATTGGTAAAAAAAAGCATGTACAATTTATCTGATAATGCAGTCAGAAGTCAGAACATATTTTATATGGTTCAAATACGAGAATAATGCTGACCTCTTTGGGCATGAACCCTTAAGAAGTTGAAATGGCTAACACATGCATTTTCTTGTTTGGATTAAGTAACTAATGGAAATGCGGATACAAGCTGAATGGACAGCACATTCTTCTTGATGGCTTATGAGTTATGATCAGCTTCTATTTCTTGTACTCTTTTTCCCTAGTTTTATCTTGGGCCAATATATCCATCATCCTCAATTACAGAATAATGCATTGACCCACCCTATAAACCCTTTACGGAATTGAGAAATGTCACTTCATGGTAAGGCCTTTCAATACATACATACAACAATATGTTTATTTCACCAACTATTTGTTTGACTAGAGTTATGAATGATAGTATAAGTGTATCCGTAACAAAAACCTTACCGTTAAGAATAAGCTAGGAGGTACGCACTCACTAAACCAACAGCCTTGCCATGTCCAAGACATTTTGGGCACACACACTTCCCCTCCTTGAAACCAGGGTTATTAAAACCAGATTGAACCGGCCGGTTGGACCGGTTGAACCGGGAACCGGTGGCCAAACCGGTCCAGTCAGGCTCTAAACCCGGAAGTCACCCAAGAACCGGCCGGTCCAACCGGTGAACCGGTAGAACCGGCCGGGTTCAGTCCTTTCACCTGTTGTGCTGCTCTTTTTTATTTTTACATTGTTTTTTTGTTTCTTCTTCTCCTGCTCCCCTTCACCTGCTGTGTTGTTGTCTTGTACGTTTTTTTCTTCATCTCCTACACACCTTCACCTATTGTTATCGTCATTCTTCCTATTTTTCATTTTATGCCCCTCATCAGTTCATATGTTTCATCTATTGTTTGCATTACCGCCCAACTAGTGTTTACATTAACCCTTGTGTTCTTTTGTAGAGAGTAGAAATGACACTATGTTGCAAGGAGTCTTTTTTGTAGGCAAAGCCTGATCCCACTTGGGAGTATGTCAAAAAATTGTTGTATAGAGTGGGAAAAAGATTTGGACTTGCTTCATCATAGTTTCCATTGGATCATATTCTTCTAATCTTCACATCTTGTATATATTTATAGCATAATATATTTATATATGACCTCATTGATGACGTCACCGATTGGACCGGTTAACCGGGAACCGGTAGCCTCACCGGTTCGGTGACCAGTCCGGTTCTGATAACCATGCTTGAAACACATGTGAGACGCTAGAAAAACTTGTCCTGACGTTAACAGTGGATATACCAATTTGGAGACATTGTAAGAATTGTGATTCACCCGTTCAGTTCTTAGGTTTATTACTTTACAACATAGATATTACTTTTTTAGACCGTGATGTAAGACACCTCTTTAGTTGTTGTTCACTCTTACAAGTCATACTTTATTCATGTAAGACTATCCTAACAACATAATTATGTATTATTAGATACAGTTAAAATAACTAAGCATTTTTAGAAGAAACATGAAGAGGAATATAGAAAATATCATTACATTGCAACAATATGATTCACGTACTAAATATATATAAATAATGAAGAAACCATTGTAAAGCATGTAATAGCGTTGATTTTTTAATTAAGGAGCTAATAATATTGTTCTAATATATTATTTTTTGTTAGAGAGTATTATTAATTAGTTAATATGTTATGTTATAATATGGGCCTAACTGCCTATGTTCTAGTTAGGATGTGAGTCCAAGTTGTATTAGTCCCCTCTACGATATATAGGAGTAAGGTTTCATTAGCGAAAGATATCTTTTTGCCTCCTAATCACTTTCTATCGTGGTACCAGAGCAGCCATTATAAGGCATGAAACTCTAAAAAGACAAAAGGAAAGGAAAAGTCTGCCCGCAGGCCCGCCCCTCCCCCACTGCAAAGCTGCCTGCACGGCACACCTTAGGAAAACCCTCTGCAGTCTGCATCTCCTGTAGCCTCTCTCTCTTTGTTGTGCCTTTCCCCAAGCAAGATCGATCTGTTTGTTCCTCAATAACCTGTGTTGGTATTGATGTTGTTTTCCCCAATCTCCACCAAACTGCTCTCCTTCTTGGTGCTCCTTACTGCATCATTGGTTTGAGAAGAGAAAGCTATGTGCCAGTTGTTGGTGTCTTCATGTGTTATAGCGTTGCCCATTCATGTTGTCTAAGTCATTGGTCACTGCATTGTTGCTCTGTATCATCCTTGGTGTATGTTGGTCAAGTCTCCTACATATATTGCTACTGCCGCACCTATTGCTGCATTGTTCTGCCGTTGTTGTGTCTAATGATGCATTGCTAAAAATTCATCAAGGCTGTGATAACAACAAAACACGTTTGAAAAGAATGCCATTTTTTATCATAAGAAAGAATGGAAATAATGATAATGGGTTAAAACCATGGTGCAGGATTTCGACTTTGTGTCGACTTTGCCAGGTGTGTAAACTTCAAGGAAGTTTAGAAGCAAACTTTGATAAACTTCATTGTCGTTTTTATGTAGAAAATGATGTGATTTTGAAGGAAACTTTGATTGAAAACTTCTAATTATGTTATACCTCTATTTTATATATGTTAATTTAACACAAAAATATGATTTACGACTTTCTTGCCCTAGTTAAGTTGATAACACAATGTGTTTCTTGCAAGGACCACATGTAGAATACAAATATACAAATACAGTTCACCGTATGTATTCTATACAATATAGATTCAAATAATAGTTACAACACCCTCTCTAGGGAAGAGTGGCAACAAGAAACATAGGAGTTGATATTAGAATTTATGAAAAGGGTTGAAGGCGACACTTATGCCTTATATGGCCATTAGGGCACTGGTTTGGATTAATGTTCTGGGCCGTCTCAACTTTGCCCCAACTACGCCAACTTCGAGGAAACTTCGACAACTTTGGAGAAGTTAAGATGAAAATACACACAAAAAAGTCAACTTCACCGACATCAGTGAACTTTGTCCCGAAGTTTGGACAAGGCCGAAGTATTTGGTTTTTTACTTCACTTATGGTCGAATTTTGAAACTTCGGCGAAACTTCGCCCAACTTCGACGAAGTTGTGTTCCATGGTTACAACATTTGTATTAACATTTAGGGGACTGCAGTTGTAATGATCAAGAAATTCAAGGCCCATTTTATACAACGGTGATTCATCTGGCTATGTTGTTTCTACTACTTTTTGTATGTGATATATTGTGCATGTTGACTATCTGCTATTATGAACCAACACTATTTGGACTACTTGATGGTATTAGAAACAATAATGATGCCTGTTGCGCCTACATGTTGTCTACTGCTGTAAATGCTCTAGTTCAGTTTGATCGAAAAGCTCACGTGTCTTCTGCCTTTGACCTGGTTTAGAGATACTCAATTAAGTGGTGGAGCTTCGGTCTTGATTGCAAAATTGAGGGGCATCGAGTGACACTTGTTAAACGGACCGAGTATATCTTAATTTCTATGATTGTTTATGTACGTCCCTTTTGTGTATTTCTAGGAAAGTTTGGACAAGAGATTCTCCCATGCTCCATCTTGAGGTGAGTGTTAGAGATTATTAGTTAATTCATTACTAAGTGTTATTGCAATATGGACCTAAGTGTGTTTGGCCCATTAGAATTTGAGTCTAAGTGGAATTAGTCCCTTCTATATATCAAGCATGGACACGCACACGGTGTCGGACATGGCAAAAAAAATACATATGCATGCATACCTATATCAAATTTTATGTATAACCACAAAAAAGAACAAGCACAATCAAACATAGATCATCCCATCCATGGTATATTCAATTTCAAATGTGCATTCAAACCCACATTGCATGCATCATGTAATCAAGCCATCAAAGACATACAAATCAAACAAACCCACATTATAATCATAATACTACTCGAACTAATAGACGGTTTCAAACACCACAAGAATGAACCCACAGTAAAATATTTTGCACATCTAAAATTTTGACAGAAAAAATAGTGGTGGTGATGGACAACAAAGAAAGAAAAGGAGTTTTGTTGTTACTCGTGGAAGAGGAGAGCGAAAAGTGGAGGATGACGATGAAGAGGGGAATAGAAGACTGTCGGTGATGGAGAAATATAACATAGGTATTGGAGGTGGGGGGAAGAAGAGGAGAGGGGAGGAGATGTGCAGTCATATGCAGAACAGAGGAGGCCAAAGATAAAATTAGTTTTTGCAATGCAGAAGGGGGGGGGGGGAGGAGAATATTTCTGCTGGTAAATATAATGCACTTTTTTGGAGGTGGAGGATGGGGAGGAATTCACAAACCAGAAGGGAAGAATTGGGTAGGAAAAAGGGGGAAGAAGAAAAAAGGGAGGGGTAGTAGGAGTTACCTCTTGTTGTGGCTGTCTCTTGGTGGATAGGAGAATGCAGCACTACGGCCACTATTGCTCCTATTTTTGGTGACACATAGGGTTTTTCCCCTTTTAGTGTTCAGTCGTATCGAGGCGGTGACCAAGCGGTGTCTGGGATGTGTCCAACTCCTAATAAAAAAGCGGGCAACTTGGACATGCCTCGGCCATGTTCACTACGTGTCTACGGCGTATCCGTGTTGGACATGGACAGAGAAGCCTCATGAAAGTGTCAATGGTATCATGATGAAAGACGTCTATGTACCTCCCAATCACTTTCTAACAATCTCTATGTAAACAAAACTTAGAACTATGAAATAGAAGAATAACTCATAACATAAATATCCAATGATCTTATGTGACATCGATATATATTATGAGGAAGTGCACCATGTCAAGAGAGAATAGTCACAGAAAGAGTTAGACATGTCTTAGATATAACTTTCTTTTCTATCTAAGTTCATGTCTTAGTTCTTAGAAATTTGCATGTCAACATTTCTGTGTTGTGTTGTATCCTTGTCCCATATTGCTTCTTAGAGAGGAAGCTATTTCAATGAACCTATGAAGTGCTTCTTGGTATGTGCCTCATGGGATCAAGATGTGTTGATGAATGTAGTATCTAGTAGTGAAGCAAGGTAATTGTGCAATAAACCACGAGGGGTTGGCCACTGCTGACATAAGAGAGTTTCTTGTTTCTTTGGGTTTTATGTTCCACGACAAAATTTAATATCAGTTTTTTATGTGGTATTTTATATAAAAAGAAGATATATCCTCCATTCCTCAATTTTTGAATTAAGTAATGGGGGCAAACACAGCTATATTGTCAAGAATTCCCTTCCTTTTCCTTGGAACTGATATTTTCACATAAAAGTGAAGGTGTGTGAGTAGAAATCATTCATCTACAACAGTCCTCATCAAGATGCATATAGGGATGAAATCAAACTCAAAATGGGATCCAGCATTTCCAGCCTCTTGAACCTAACACTAACCTAATACCAGATAGATAGATAGATGGAGAGAGAGAGAGAGTCAGGCTGGGGTACACTTAGATGTTTTGGTGATGTTGTAACATACACACAAGTTGCACACTCCATCTATTGTCAAAAAATCTGAAGCGTTGATCTTACACACACAACACACGCAAAAATTGGTTGAGAGCATGATAGACGTTTAGATAGATACAAAGCCAGGGATTTGTTTTTTATATCCAATTGTATGGACGAAAATAGCATCACGGCTTTACCTCCACGCAACAATATCTATGATCTTGCATCATTTTCTTATCCATCTACAAATTACGTATCATCCAACAGTTAGCCCAAAACTCAATGTGAAATGTTGAAAGGTTTTCCATTCGCGGGGGTGGTGTATAGGCTCGGTTGCATATCACACTTTGTAGGTAGGTAGGTAAACACAATGGCAAACTTTTGATCCATGTGGTTGGCTCATGAAACAAAGATGATTCAAAATGGTTATTCAAATGGCTATCCTACTCTCACCATCATAGAGCTTTCCCCTGATCACTCACTGTAGGAAGTTTCCTGTACTTACTCTCAATTATTATCATCTGTTTTTTTAGTGTAATCCAAATATATAGAATAGAATAGCATGGTATGTATTATTTATATAATGTTATCTAACTATCATTAGCATTTCAAGCATAATATATGAGACATCATCAAAAAATACTTTCACGTCAATACAGTCTGCAGTGTTCACCATTGGTTTCCATATACATGATGTCATAGATAGGCATGCTTCGCTACTGATTTTGACGAAATTTGAAACACTACTAATCTGAATGAAAAGCTTCTAATCCATAAGGTCGGATCTCAAACGAAGGTTGGGTGTAGGAAATTCCCTACACTTAGGTATAGACTCCCTTTTTCTATAAGTTAGAATTGTATTATAAGTATAATACAAATACTACAATGGTATTTGACTATATGTTTCCATTAGTGTTGCTAGTGCTTTTTTTTATGTTTTATGGGGCTCGTTTTCATGGTAGGCAAGAAAATACTGCTGCATGTGAATCTTACTTATTGAAAATTAGAACGATATTTTTTAGCTATTATTTATGTTGAAGACCATTATCAGCCATGATGATAAGGTAAAAATATGTTGGGGATGGCCAGTACTCAGTCCAAAACTCATCAAATAGCAGACAGGCCAACTTTGAAAAGTTTTCATGGGCCTAAAAAGAGTTAGTTACCAGCTCTACTATGACCTGGCTGAGAGCTCATCCCTGGTAGTAATTACAGCATAAGGGGCAACCTACTTTACTAGACATTTAAACATAGAAAACCCAATGGTCAACATACAGCATTCTCTAATCAAAGTTGTAGACATAAAATCATGAGCATTGATGCCCATGAAGCTCTACCTGTCCTGTAATCGACTATTTGTTATGCACAAATCTAATGACAATTCACTTTGTACACAAGTTCATTTTGTAGCATATTCAAGCATAGATGAGAGACCAATAATCACTTGGCAAAGATAAGGATAGCTTCTAGTCTTAGGGTTGAGATCTTGAGTTTTACAATTAAGATATGGAGCTTCTCCTCCAAGTTTCAAATTTTCAATTGCCTAAATGACTATTGACGCCTTAGGGTTGGCCACCCATTGGCATCTATATCTGTTAAAACAAAGGAAACCTTGTCCATGTAGTAGATTGCAGACAAGGCATCCCTTAAAAAAGATGGCGAGTCAAAACCCCATATAGCTCTTAGGTTTGAACAGTGAAGCATATAAACGAGACTAATATTAAAAACAAACTTAAGAACGAAATTTACCATATGCAAAACCCAAAAAACTCCACTATCCAAACCATAGAAGAAAGTATCTCAATAAACGCACTCTTGTCAATTTTGACGCTTTGACGACCCAGAAATGGGAATTTACCAAAAAATTGTGGAAATTCCTATAAACACACTCTTGTAAATTTTGACACTTCACGGCCCAAAATGGGAATTTACAGAAAAAAAATGTGGAAATTCCAGTAAATGCACTCTTGTAAATTTTGACAAATAAATTTATGAAATTTCACAAGAACTAATTGCATGAAAACACTCGTACAATAATATTATGTATGGAATATGTGGGTGGTTTTAAATAAGCGAAGAAAAGATTGAACCATTTCTAGCGATTTCAATACTCAAATGAAGAGATGAACTGGTAAATTTTTAAACACGCGGTGTATAGACATATATACACTCACTTAAGGTATAACTTTAAAAAGGGCTTCTCCAAGGGCATCTCCATGTGAGTGAAGGAAAAACTGACTATGAGGGACTAGAGATATTACAATATTCGAGTTACAGTGGAAATAAATGGCTGAAAAATCTTCTAGGACTTTTGATTGTTACAGGTTGCAACTTGAAGTATGTAGCAATTAATTGAATAAAGAAAAAATTAGTTGTAACTTTAAGCATATATTTGTGAATACTTGGTAGATCAAGATAGTTAATCACATTATGTGTAGACTTTAAATGATATTGCTTGATAAATGTAGATGCTTCCAGTCTGCATCCCCAAGTTTTGGTAGATTTGACATCTCGTTGATGTGGCACATCTTGAAGAACAAGAAGATAAACTGAAATACTCTTATTTCTCAAATCATAATCAACTACCTGGAGAAAGGCCCTAAGGCTGGCTTTTATAGGAATACATGACTTGACCTAAAGTAATAGAAATAAACTCCTATTTAATAAAATTCGGAATTAATTAAAACCTAAAAAAAAGAACGCATAAAAGATTTACAGCTAAGTAAATTAACTAGATGATTTGCACTTAGGTCCCTAACTACACAAATAAAGTAAAAACAAGTAGAATAAAGCCTAATACGTCCTACATCATTTGTATTTTAACTACTTTGGGAATCCATGTGAGTGAAGGAAAAATTGACTATGAGGGACTAGAGATATTACAATATTCGAGTTACAGTAGAAATAAATGGCTGAAAAATCTTCTAGGACTATTGATTGTTACAGGTTGCAACTTGAAGTATGTAGCAATTAATTGAATAAAGAAAAAATTAGTTGTAACTTTAAGCATATATTTGTGAATACTTGGTAGATCAAGATAGTTAATCACATTATGTGTAGACTTTAAATGATATTACTTGATAAATGTAGATGCTTCCAGTCTGCATCCTCAAGTTTTGGTAGATTTGACATCTCGTTGATGTGGCACATCTTGAAGAACAAGAAGATAAACTGAAATACTCTTATTTCTCAAATCATAATCAACTACCTGGAGAAAGGCCCTAAGGCTGGCTTTTATAGGACTACATGACTTGACCTAATATAATAGAAATAAACTCCTATTTAATAAAATTCGGAATTAATTAAAACCTAAAAAAAAAAGAACGCATAAAAGATTTACAGCTAAGTAAATTAACTAGATGATTTGCACTTAGGTCCCTAACTACAAAAATAAAGTAAAAACAAGTAGAATAAAGCCTAATACGTCCTACATCACTTGTATTTTAACTACTTTGGGAATCCATATCATAAAACATATTTATTTGAGGGCATAATTAGAGGGCGGTACAAACAGGCTAGGGTTTTGCTACAGTACTTTAGATTCAGTAAGGTGACCTCAACCAACAAGTCATGTTTATTCAGTTAACAACAAAGACAACAACCCACATAGTAAATCTCTCAAAATGAATGAGCTAATTCATCAAATTTCTCAAAATTTAGTGAAATGCAAGCTCTAAATGAGAAATACTTCATCCAAATTGTTAAAGTCTCAGAGTTACTCTCCAAATCTCATGAAACAATGACCGAGCAGAAAATTTCATTTCGATACTAGGCCACCACCTCTATTGGAATTCTTTAGGATCTCATACACTTTTTAATATGACATGAGAGGAAGATGATGCTTGGACCTAGGAAGAAAGTTTTAACAAAGTTGGTAATTTCTACGGAAAAATTGTCTGTTTTGTTGAAACTTTCTCCTTGATTCAAACACCATCTTGCTCTCACCTCAAATGAAAAAATATATCAGACTAAAAGAAAACAATTATCATGTGTTAAAGAAATGTTAGTTTGAGATTTCATAACCGAAACAAAGGCAATTTCTACAACCATACTTCCCCAATGCAACACTCTTTTGTTAAACACAGAGCGATCCATGATCCTGGGAATGAAGTGAGCAGTGAGAGAGAACTAATGAGTATATCAAGATCCCCTTTTTCATGTGGAAAGAGAAAGTGGTGTCAAAACAATCTACGTAGCAAAGTTGTTAATGCATAACTGGTTCGCTTGATATATTTAAAGAATGAACCGATTCCTCCAGAACAGAAACCTTCCCATTCACTAAAAAAAAGATTTTCTTAATCTTTCATTAGAGCATCATGCAACCTTATCGCCGAAAAGCAAATCCTACAACTTCCACTAAATAAGTTATCCCCGACAGAACAAAGTTGGTTTACAGAAGGGAAAACACATTCAGCTTGAGATCTTTCGTGACAGTAAGATCCTGCAAGAGATACAATTTGTCTAGAAATAGCATTAGAAATGATTTGGTTCTAATAGAAGTTTGTTTCCCTGTTTGTTTGCACAACCTTCTTTTCTACATGGCCTTCTGGAATTTTTGTATTTGCCATTGGGGATATGTTTCTCCTAGAGAACTACATGACAAGCCAGGCTGTCGAAGCCGACAAGCTGTTTCAAACAGTAGGGACTTGGAAAACGTAGAAAATAAGTATTTTATTCCAGGACCCTATGTGAATTTAATGTAATGAAGCTGAATCCAAATGGATATCGGGATGCAAAAAGATCGAACACATCGAATTGTCAAATAACTCTAGAGATATGGTAAAAAAAGTTTCAGCTTTAATCTGAGTTGTTACCTGTTCTTGTTTTCACGCAAAGTATAATACACGGTGATCAAAAGAGAAGAAACTGAAGATCCAAACAGAGCAGAGAAAACAATGGCAAGTCTATGGATCCCAATAAGCAAGAGTAAACAAACTACTAATAAGATAACTTAAACGTGGAAAAACAAGAATTCAACCCCGTTAGCTCTAGTCAAGCAAAACCCATCCAAAATCTCGAACTTACGGGTTGCAACTGGAGCCTTCAACACGAGCGGAACTCGGGCAGCTGCTAGCGGAGATTGGAACCACGCGACACCAACAGATGCATCTGGAGAATACCACCTGCCTTCTCCAGGGCATAAGACAATTATCTATGATCTCTTGATCACCTCACCCGTTTTTGGTCTTCCGCCTTTTGAATATGGGTAGAGTTCCGGGAGGTCTGTTTGCTCTCTGGTTTCCGGCTCGGGTTGTAGACTCTCATTGGGGGTTATGTTTCGTGATTGCCATCTAATAATTCTGCGCATTTACTTTGCGGATGGAGAAAGATGACCCCGAGAGAGAGGAGGGAGGGAGAAAAGAAGACGAATGTTGCCTACTGTTACCGGGTGAAATTCAAACACAAAATTTGGCAGCATTAATGGCGTTGAGGTCGCAGTCCTCCTTAGAGTAGAAGGACTTAGCCCCTGTTTGGAAACGGCTTGGGATTGGCTTGGACCAGGATTAATGTTTGTCTTATTAGCCACGTCTGCGCCACATTTGCAAATCCAGTACCAAGCCAGTCCGAGCCAGTCCTGTTTTCCAGTTGCGTGTTTGGCTTGAAATCCTGAAACGGCCCCGTTTTGGTTTCCGTTACACCCAAAAGCAGGCTTGGCCCAGTACTGCCAGCAGCAGGTTTAGGAATTCCAAGCTGGTTTAGGCTCTGACTTTTATGTATTTTGTTTTATATAGCAGACTGAAAATCGCAACTTACGAGGCAAGCCAGATTGGTTTGCCAAACAGGATCAAATAATCCCAATCCGATTTGATGGCTAGACTAATCCAAACAGGTTTGACATAGACCTCAGCTTTGACATAAACCCAAGCCTTTTCCAAACAGGGGCTTAGAGTCTCGCAGCGGATAAGAACAATGGAGGGGAGGCACTTTATCTTTTCCCGACTTCTTCCTTTTTCACTAAGGACAGAAAGGAATTACAGTAGAGCAGAGCCTACGTTAATGGAGTCCTCTCCTTAATTCGGAAATGATAAGTATGAGTCGGATCTGTTGTGGTGTGTCCTTGCACAGCCCGCAAGTGCACCCTATTTATACACAAAAAGGGTCGAGACTGTTAGGCATGCAAGCCCCATAACCGCTCGCTCGACGGTTATACATATAAGTCCATAACCGCTTGACGATTAGGCAATCGATCCTATAACCGCTCCATGGTTCACAAAGTGTAACCGCTCCAAGTAGTGCGCTGAAGAGACGTGTCGGTTCGCTGAATAACCGCTTGCTCAGAGTAGTGCTCCCAATCGTCGGGTCTTTTCGCTAAGGCATCTGATTGCTCCATCCGCTAAGTCACGTGCTCGTCCGAGTCCGCTCCAGGCAATAGCCTTGCCCGCTTCCTCTTTGTGGCTGCATGCGTCGCGTCGCTTCGCTCCATCATCCAGGCGGTTAGAGTCACCCGCTCCCGCCTCCACGTCTGAAGCCTGTGGGTAGTCTGACTCTCCTGTCTGCTCACGTCCATTCGCAAGGATCGTCTCGCGGATCGCTAAGTCGTGGGGTTTAGGCGTCTGCTCGCACACGTCGATTCGCTAAGGCAACGGCCTAGCAGTTAGACTAAGTGCTCGCATCCCTAACTCGCACCCCTTCATGCCATAACGCTCTTCCACTGCGGCGTTATCTTTGTAACCGTCACTTGGGTCGCGCGACACCCCGCAACGCCCCATCCCGCGGCTCTGACCCGGGTCAACCCCGTGCGACAGAACTCGCTAGGAGATAAGTGAGCTGCACGCAAGCTGGGCAGCGTCGGCCCGAGCTGCTGCTCACTGTCGCCCGTGCTTGGTCAGCTGCACACGAGCACGACCAAGTCTTGTAAGCTCCCTCTCAGGTGTATGAGGCCAACCCGTCCTTTCCAAGCTGCTCGCTCGCTGTCCCGAGCTAAGGACCATCTCGCCCGAGCTGGGTCTACTCGCACGTCAGCTAAGTATAGTTGCATGTTAGCTAAGACCAACTCCCTTGAGTTGTTGCCTTCATCGACTCAGCTGAGTCCAGCTCCCATATGCTCAGTTTTGCTTTGGACGAGCTAGGGCTCGCCCCCTTGAACTTCGACCTGCTCCACCCAAGCTAGGTCATTCCTCCTTAAGCTTAGACTCGCCCCACCTGAGCTTCGTCTAGCTTCATTTAGCTGTGGTGTAGCAACACCGAGCTATCCCGAGCTGCATCGAAGCCATTGACCCAAGGTATTAGCTAATGACACACCTTTCTGGACAATGCTCGACCCTTAGAGAAATAAGGGGGTAACACGCCTCCCCCACCGGAGGAACCCGACGCCCTCGTCGGAATAAACCAACAAGTAAGGACGCCTTTTCTCAGATGCTCAATTGCCACTCCTACTTTCTGACTTGTCCACTTGATGAAGTGCTTTCTCCCTTAGCTTCTCCTGGCCATCGACTGGGTGTTGATTAACTCTGCCAATCATGCAAAATTGATTTTGTCTCTGCCGAAGGTCTTAGTGATGTTGTTGAAGAATCTTACTCCACTTATGAGGTCAGCCGTAGTTGCAACTCCAGATCTATAGTCTTTCCGGATTTCTTTCTCTACATTGCTCTTTGTAGAGTGAAGGGTTCGCCTCCCTTCAAGTGCTAGCCTGATAGCGACTTAACATAACAATTGCTAAGTCCTACCCTCTCGACCAGTGTTGGTCTGATAGCAACTCAACATATGACAACGTTAAGTTCTACCCTCTAGACCAGGACTTATCCGTAGATAGTCGTAGGAATTTGAAGTATATTGCCATCCATTCATCCACGCAAGACTTAGGGAAATTCTCCCATTCAGACACAATACTCTCCTTCAATTCCTTTGGCTTCGAGTAATTCCAACAAGTTGGACATCACTTTAGCAGACGATTGAAGTGACCAGACTCATCCATAGTGTTATTGTTCCCAAACAACCAACACTTTTTTACAACTCAGAGGCATTTACGCATGGAATGAAAGGACCTACTTTTATTGCACAAGTATAAAAATCCTCTTTATTCCATTCACAAGTCAGTGTACCAATGTACACCCTTACGACAGTGGTGCTAGCAAGTATACATACACTAAGGATTAAACATCAATTACACTCGCACCTTATTACAAAGTCACCTCTGTAGGATGAGATGTCAGCAACCAATCCATCTTTCTTTTAGATACCACTCTCTGATGCAGCCCATCAAGAGTGTATGCGAGACCTGCATCGTAACCGCCAAGTCTCTTCACAGGTGATGGTATAACCTACTCGTTAAGCCGTACGAGTCGTTACCTCAGGTCCATCACTCGCCTTGGTTTGAAACCGTTAGTAGTTCCAATAGAGATGCTCTTCACGGACGCACCTCTTCGAACGTCCCTATTGTTGCGCGCTCCAAGGGTCAGTTACATTCAGCGTAACCGTCGGCAGTTGCGCCTCTGCCCTCCCTTGCCCGAAGCCTTCCAGATTCCAGACGTCCGTTCACACGCCTCAGCGACGCGTGCCTTGTTCACATGCCAGCAAACCGTCGCGATCAGTTTTCCTTCTCTGCCAACGCCCGTCAGCAGGTTGTCGTGTCCATGGTGGTATTCCTCGGGGAATAATCATGACCCACCATGCCACCTCTCGGCAACTTCTTCAGTGTCCTTCCGTAGAGGGAGCGGATGCGAGGCCACCCACCTCGTCATCAGGCTCGATCTTGACCGCCACATGGCTGGCAACCGTCGTCGGAGACAGCCGCAGTTTCTTGCAACAACGCTCGGGGTCATTGGCCAACATCATTTCGGCCAGGTACTCCTCACTAGGAGTGTTGTCCTCCAGCGATTCAGCTTCAATAACCGACAAGTAGTATGCCGTTTGATCAGCCATCATGCTCACCACTTGAGTGGACAAAGCATCCACCCAATTTGTTAAGGCACCCAACCAGTCATGCAGGTTATCATCCCTGGGACTGGTGGCACAATTGCAGGAACAACTGCCCTCTTCGGACGTCGAAGAAGAAGAGGTGTTGCGATCCACCTCCAATATTTCAAGTGCCCGAATCCTTTCTCGAAGGGTCCCGATCTCGCGAGTAACCTCCAAGTCCAGGGCACGTATCTGCCCTCTGATGTCGACGATCACACCATGGATGTCGTTCCTCCAGGCGTAGAGATCCTCCCTAAGCCACCGGGTCTTTTCGTCGGAGCGTGTTCTGCCCTCGTGGCAGAACTGATAATTCAGTTGTTCTTCCCTGATGAGCGAAGCCAACTGCCGCTCGATCGTCTCCAACTTTGCTTCCATGTCAGGCATCACCTTCCAACAGTCGAAGAAGATAATCATCTCCCTTCTTGATATCAAAATGCTCTGATACCACTCTGTTACCGGGTGAAATTCAAACACAAAATTTCGCACCAGTAATGGCGTTGAGGTCATCCCAAACAAGCCCACACACAGTCCTCCTTAGAGTAGAAGGACTTAGAGTCTCGCAGCGGATAAGAATAATGGAGGGGAGGGACTTTATCTTTTCCCGACTTCTTCCTTTTTCACTAAGGACAGAAAGGAATTACAGTAGAGCAGAGCCTCCGTTAATGGAGTCCTCTCCTTAATTCAGAAACGACTAAGTATGAGTCGGATCTGTTGTGGTGTGTCCTTGCACAGCCCGCAAGTGCACCCTATTTATACACAAAAAGGGTCGAGACAGTTAGGCATCCAAGCCCCATAACCGCTCGCCCGACGGTTACATATAAGTCCATAACCGCTTGACGGTTAGGCAATCAATCCTATAACCGCTCCAGGGTTCACAAAGTGTAACCGCTCCAAGTAGTGCGCTGAAGAGACGCGTCGGTTCGCTGAATAACCGCTTGCTCAGAGTAGTGCTCCCAATCGTCGCGTCTTTTCACTAAGGCGTCTGATTGCTCCATCCGCTAAGTCTCGTGCTCGTCCGAGCCCGCTCCAGGCAATAGCCTTGCCCGCTTCCTCTTCGTGGTTGCAAGTGTCACGTCGCTTCGCTCCTTCATCCAGGCGGTTAGAGTCACCCGCTCCCGCCTCCACGTCTGAAGTCCGTGGGTAGTCCGGCTCTCCTGTCTGCTCACGTC
Source organism: Alisma plantago-aquatica (assembly GCA_963693085.1). NCBI lineage: Eukaryota > Viridiplantae > Streptophyta > Magnoliopsida > Alismatales > Alismataceae > Alisma > Alisma plantago-aquatica. Next base: position 576,459,513 of record OY856409.1, on the reverse strand, counting down.
CGTTCGCAAGGATCGTCTCGCGGATCGCTAAGTCGTGGGGTTTAGGCACCTGCTCGCACGCGTCGATTCGCTAAGGCAACGGCCTAGCAGTTAGACTAAGTGCTCGCATCCCTAACTCGCACCCCTTCATGCCATAACGCTCTTCCACTGCGGCGTTATCTTTGTAACCATCACTTGGGTCACGCAGCACCCCGCAACGCCCCGTCCTGTGGCTCTGACCCGGGTCAAACCCGTGCGACAGAACTCGCTAGGAGCTAAGTGAGTTGCACGCAAGCTGGGCAGCGTCGGCCCGAACTGCTGCTCGTTGTCGCCCGTGCTTGGTCAGCTGCACGCGAGCACGACCAAGTCTTGTAAGCTCCCTCTCAGCTGTATGAGGCCAACCCGTCCTTTCCAAGTTGCTCGCTCGCTGTCCCAAGCTAAGGACCATCTCGCTCGCTCGTTGTCCCGAGCTAAGGACCATCTCGTCCGAGCTGGGTCTGCTCGCCCGTCAGCTAAGTATAGTTGCACGTTAGCTAAGACCAACTCCCTTGAGTTGTTGCCTTCATCGACTCAGATGAGTCCAGCTCCCATATGCTCAGTTTTGCTTTGGACGAGCTAGAGCTCGCCCCCTTGAGCTTCGACCTGCTCCACCCAAGCTAGGTCATTCCTCCTTAAGCTTAGACTCGCCCCACCTAAGCTTCGTCTAGCTTCATTTAGCTGCGGTGTAGCAACACCGAGCTATCCCGAGCTGCATCCGAGTCATTGACCCAAGGTATTAGCTAATGACACACCTTTCTTGACAATGCTCGACCTTTATCCCCTATTTGGAAACAGACGAGGATGGGATTGGGTTTTATCTTATTAGGCCACGTCTGCGCCACGTCTGCGCCACAGCAGCAAATCCAGTCCTGATCCATTCCGATTCTGCACTTGCGCATTTGGCTAGAATTCCCGTTTCGAGATTCCGTAATCTCAAAAGCTGGACTATCTCAGTCCTGCCAGCAGCAGGATTAGGAATCCCAGTCCGGATTAGGCTCTGTCTTTTGTGTATTTTGTTTTATATAACAGACTGAAAAACACAAGTTACGAGACAAGCCGGATTGGTTTGCCAAACAGGTCCAAGTGGGGAATACCAATCCCAATCCGGACGATGACTGGACTAATCCCAGTCCGGATTTCATAATCTCAATAATCCCAGTCTATTCCCAAACAGAACCTTAGAGAAATAAGGGGGTAACACCTACCAACATGCGCAGATGGGGTCATTGAGAAGTGAGCGGGTCGACGGAGGGGAGGAAGGAGTGCAAGACAAATTTGCCAACCCGTGCTTTTCCTTCTCGCCTCGCACAGCTTCCGACAATTGTACCATTTAATGTTTATTTAATCACGCAGTTGTGTTGTTACCACTATATGACAAATCAAGATTTTCATTATTTGTCAACCAGAAGAGGACGCATGTTAAGCACGTGAGACACACACTTGGCTTTGGGTGTTTAATAACAGATATATGGAGATAACTACTATGATGCGAATATATTTTTCTAAACGTTTTTATGTCGGAAACTAAATCCATATAAAATCTATTGATGTGAAATGATATTCCAAATCCAAATATGTCTTTTCAAATGAAATATATGTAGGTGTGTTTATTGATACAATGTTGAGACATAAGACGGCCACTCTTATGAAAGTAACATTCATGTGCGATTTCTAACAAACTACATTAATCTAAAGTAAAACTTGGTCTTTGTTGTCTTCTTTTTGGAATTCAAGATAAATAGTAGAAAAATAATAAATGAGAAAACATTGTGGTGTTAAATTAAATTTCAATTGGTAAACATTTGAAGAAGTGTTTATGGCTAAGAAATCTCGAATAGTAAAAGCTTGACTGTGATATAAGATCTACCTTGAATCGTTCCCAATCTTCTCACTATTTTCTGACCTTATGGTTTTGTACTACTACTACTATGAACAAAGACAATACATGAGCACCTCACTACATATCCATAACCTAATAAACATACATGCATCTCAAATGTTTCTATGTAATAAATAAATAAGGAGGTTTAACATATATGTCTACATTTGAGTGTGTTACAACACCACCGCTTGAAGATATTTTTTGAAATCCATCCATCATAAGCCAGGTATACAAAGTCATGCTTCTAAATTATCCTAGGGGTATATAATTTCCTTCACTATAGTTCATCATACCATACCACCCACTGTTATAGTCCATTCACTCCATAATATTGTTATAGTCCATTCTTGAGGTGGGCCTATTACATATGCCTTCATTTGACTTCTCATATTAGATGTCAATCAAGGAAAGTTACACCAAAACCTAGGTTATCTTAACAATGTGGTATTGGTTATGGTTGGGATTAAGAGAGAAAGATTTATCCCCCCTCTCCCATGCTCGTGGCGGAGGCCGAACGTCCGGGAGGGTGATAAATCAAGGCGGCAACTAGGATTCGAACACGGGTCCCTTCATGAGGAGACACCATGCTTGACCACTTGAGTCACTCCTTGTAGACAATATTAGTTATGGCTACCTACACTGTTGTGGTGGCTTCCCTATCTTCTTATCATTCACATGAGTTCACTTTCATGTGGTCTATAGGTTTGACTACCCCCTCTAATTTTCCATCATCTAAGTTAGAATGATCAATTTTTACATAACTAGTTTTTCCTTTGGGATAATTCATATTGCATTCACTAAGTTGGCAAATCTATTGATGTGAAAAGATATTCCAAATATGTCTTTTCAAATGAAATATATGTAGGTGTGTTTATTGATACAATGTTGAGACATAAGACGGCCACCCTTATGAAAGTAACATTCATGTGCGATTTCTAACAAACTACATTAATCTAAAGTAAAACTTGGTCTTTGTTGTCTTCTTCTTGGAATTCAAGATAAATAGTAGAAAAATAATAAATGAGAAAACATTGTGGTGTTAAATTAAGTTTCAATTGGTAAACATTTGAAGAAGTGTTTATGACTAAGAAATCTCGAATAGTAAAAGTTTGACTGTGATATAAGATCTACCTTGAATTGTTCCCAATCTTCTCACTATTTTCTGACCTTATGGTTTTGTACTACTACTACTACTATGAAAAAAGACAATACATGAGCACCTCACTACATATCCATAAACTGATAAACATATATGCATCTCAAATGTTTCTATGTAATAAATAAATAAGGAGGTTTGACATATATGTCTACATTTGAGTGTGTTACAACACTCCACCTCTTGAAGATATTTTTTGAAATCCATCCATCACAAGCCATGTATACAAAGTCATGCTTCTAAACTATCCTAGCGGTATATAATTTCCTTCACTATAGTTCATCATACCATACCACCTACTGTTATAGTCCATTCACCCCATAATACTATTATAGTCCATTCTTGAGGTGGGACTATTAAATATGTCTTCATTTGTCTGTTGGGTTTTAGGGGAGGCAGAGAAGGAAGCGGAAACAAAAATTTTCTCCCCCAAACCTGGAACAAGGAAACGCGTCAACGTCTATACAATAGGAAAGGGATGGTTTGTGGAATCATACCTTGTCCCGAGGCTTGCTCGGCGACAATACCTCGCGCCTTGCGCGGTCTTCACCTCCGGTCTTGGACGGTGTCTGTGCAGCTCCTGGTCACACCGGGACTGACGACTCCTGGTCTCACCAGGACTGTCGGGATTGACAGTTGTCCTCCAAGCGGCAGAAACCTCCCGCCTCTGAAGTAGTCCACACGGACCACCTGGAACTCCAATCTCCTTGTCTCACAAGGAATTGGAAGGAGTCACACCCTCCTGTCAGCGTACTAGTCACCAACACACTCTCCTTCCACCAGTCGCAACTGCAGTTGTCTTTCCGTTGATGTGCCTCCCTTTTCGGGTAGCACTTGCTCGAGCTCTCTCGGTTACCAAAACCAGAGAGAACGACAACTTTGCAGAGCAACTGGTTGCACTGAGTTATACTTTGAGAAGCCCCCAATACCCCTATATATATAGGAGGGTCATGGGACAGGGTTCTCCATCCCGGGCAATGTGGGACTAAAAGAAGGAGTAGAAGGGTTCGAGATTTTCCATAAAAGCAACCAACTCACAACCTGAACCGATCATTTCACAACTGAAATGGTCGGTTGGGGACCTGAACCGGTCGGTTGACATCTCAACCGATCGGTTGGGACCCATGAGCCGGTCAGTTCACATGTGAACCGATCGGTTCGTGGTCCTGATCAGTTTCCGATTGACTTTCCATCTTTTGTTTCTAGTTGGTATCGAATACCAATCCTATTTCCCAATCAAATTGGGCAAGTGAAACGAAAGGAAAATTCTCAGCAATCCTACTTTCCCAACTTGCTCGGTTGCACCAGTTGAATCGATCATTTCAACACTTGAAGAAATCGTTTCACCCTGACTATGAGCCGATCGACTCAACACTTGAGACGGCTGGTTCACCAAGCTCAGCCGATCGGTTCATCACATGAGCCGATCGGTTGGGAGTGCAGATTGTGCAGAATCAGTCAATTGTGATTTCAATCAATCCGATATTCGAATCAATGTGTCCAACACCTTGAACATTATGACATTGAGCTATCAATTGATTGAGTGTTTAATTGAATTACTAAACTCCTTTAGTAATCAATATAAACATTGTTTGTAGACAAAACTCCTCTTCCAGGTTAAATCCTATGTGTGTGACCCTGCAGGTCCATTTCACGTTGGCAGTGAAAGTCCATAACACTTATAACTTCACAAGCAAAGAGCGGTGCCTAGTCACACATCAGTGCTACCCAAGTGAAAGTAGAAAGTTGGAGAACAACTTTCAATCCTACAATCCGTGAATGGTGTTACAGCGAATGTATAATTCCTTTGTCACTAATATCCCGAATGAACTCGAGGCATGGAACAGTCATCCTGTCAACGTTCATTCACTTTCTTGATCTCAGAGTAGATTGGAAGAGATATGTATGACATCAATATCACATACTGATTCACACATGCATGCGCACGCCTATTTCAATCCTACTCATCAAGTGGCCTTGAATATCAAACTCCCTTAGGAGGGACAAATCCCATATCTATCACTCACCCCTCAAAAGCCCCATGTGTCAAAGCCACCCAATCATCACCTTTATAACAACCCATGTTTCAGGACTGCGTTTGATGATGTCAAAGTGTGCCCAACGACATGTGTTGAGTGTAGTGATTTCAGGTCAAAGAATCACACTCACCACCATCACTGTGAGTACTGACTGTGACTACCATGTCATGGTTCCATGTGTCAAACTCACGGTGGGTCTGTCCGGTACACTTGTTCTCTAACAAGTACCTATGTGTTTGGTTTGATATCTCTATATCATGACTAATGAGATTCTTTCATCAACCAACACCACAATCTAGTCTTGTGTGTCATTGCTGTCTATCTACCTTCCACAATGACATCCGACTAGGGACATAACAAGAATGTACAAACTCTTAGCATCTGTATGATCTCATCGTTCAGGTCCTTAACCTGAAAGCATACGTCATTGAGTACTGTCATTCTCTAGACATTCAATCTGTTCTATCACTATCTCATATGACTGAACCAGAAAGAATTGGAAGCTTGCCTTTGATGTTTATCAAATCAATCTTAATGTATCCCACCAATCATCCCATGATTGTCTCTCAGGGCATACATACCAACAGACTCCCACTTGCACTGTGAGCCAATCACCCTTGAATCATATTCATAGTGATATCCAAACATGTCCCACATGTTACTGTGCTCTAGTGCGAACATAGTGAGTTATGGCAACACCTTGCCAGAGTCAGTATAAATTGCATGTCTCACATCTCTTCGTTGTACGTCATACGTATGAGATGGAGTTGTCGTAATATGCGATCTAGTATTCCTTTTCTAACCTTTAGCCACATTGCATGATCAAGGATTCCATACTTGTCATCAATGACCGAAATATCTCTAACTTCATCTCATGAACTTCCAGATCCATATAGTATCCACTGTTGTTCTCTAACGCATAGATACTCGGCATTTCCTTTTAAATGGTTTTATTGTAAGACTTCCAATTATCATCAAACTTTCACTTTTATATATCCTATATATATTTTGCGATTAATTTTCTATCCTTTCGGAAGTTTGCATCAATGTAACTCTTTACATTGAACTCTTTCTTATATCCATAGAACTAGTACTTCTCAAGTACTTATCAAGTTCTCATGGTATTCCAGTAACCCTTACTGGAAGTAGACATACATCCACTCGTCATGTCCCACAAACGAGTTATCAGGATGGGCACATCATATTGTCATGTCCTACATACAAGATGATGAATGCATATTGTTCTTGCCATGCCGATACATGCAAGATAATGGGATGATTACATACATGATAGATCCATATCTATTCTTAGTGTTCCCATTCTTCATAAGAATTGGACACTTGGCCTTGGGATACTAACTCCATGTAACATGGACAAGTTTTCTCCCACTGAATCTGTGCATACTGAACCCTTCAGTACAGATTGCCAATGTATGCTTTCTCTTTTCAGGTCAAGAGGTTTTCGAGAACTATATTTATAGATCTCTATTCGTATCACATAGGAAACATCTCTATCTTCCTTAAAGATAATTTCCACTTTTGGATTTCCATTCTAGAACATTTCCATTTCACATCAATATGTGGAATGTGAACACGCTCCCACTAAATCACAGATCCCTTCTTTATCTTTGACATATCAGTCAAACCCTTTGACTATATCATCAAAGTAAAGATCCAATTATGAGTTGCTTGTACTCAATCAATCACATTGATTAGTCCATTGTAACTTATAGACTTCATTTGCATTAGTGGATTCATAAACCTTATAGGTTGTGTCACACACACATCCTTGTTTAATTCCTCATAGGAATGTGGTTTTAGTATCCATATGCTAAATGTCTTAGTCATTAAGTTGCAATCAACAAGCATCATCCTTCTCAAAATGTTAGCCATGTGTCTTAACACTTAAGACTCATTTGCACTTATGGATTTCATCCAATGAGTGCTACCATCAAGGTCATACCTTATGTTTCATGTGGAAGTCATTTAGGATTTAATGGTGATAAACCATAACTCAAAATTTAGTTCCTCATATGCATCTAGATAGTTGACTCATCACATGAACAACTCATCATATAGATAAACGAGGTGTATCTGTCAAGGATATAAGAACTTACAACTCCTTGTGATTCTTAATGTCCTTTATTAGTGTGGGGTATTCTTTTATTAAGAAGAATTCAATTATTTGATAATCATTCTCTAACTCCTTAGAGTATGATTCCTTCTTGATTTAGACATCACCATGCCTTAATCATGAGTTCACTATGATACACTATCATAATCACTCATAAGGATCTCAAACATTTGGTCCAAGTATTTCATTCATTGATCTCATCAAGAATTAACACTTTACCAAACTTGCACTTCATCTATGATAATCTTGAACACTTCAAGATATTCATATTGGTATGTTTCTAAATACCATTTGAAGTATTAGCATTTGTTCCAATAGGTATGTAAATACATCACATGTATCATACCTAATAGGATAATCATTCTCCCACTACCTTTAGTGAAGATTGATTAATCATGTCCAAGATATTCATGTCTCTTACTGGTTCTCTAACCAAATAAGTTTAGATTTATCCATCACATGGACACTAGAAATGAATTTCTCATGATTGATGTTAATTTGATTGTTTGAGTTATCTATAACTTTTAGGTATCATTTTATCTTATGCATATCAAATACCACAAGATAAACAAGGCATTGCCACAAAGATCATATATTTGAGATTGAAACATCAACTTTATTAATTGCTATCATTATCATACAATATGCAAAAATAAAGTGTTTCTATCTATTGGCATATATGAAATAGCAGTTCTCAACTCTATTTCATGCCCTTTAGGCTGAAATAAACTGAAAGGTACTCCTATCTATGGAAGCAACACTTGCTCCAATGATGGGTACTTCTTTCTTGGTCCTTTCACAAAAGCCATCACTTCTTTGCGGATATTGCATATCATATATGACATATCCATATCTTGGTATCATATACCTCAGATAAAGAATTGGTTCATTTCCTGATACCTTAGGTGGATATCTCCATCCCCTCCTTCATCTTCTTTTGTTCTTCCAGATATAGAGGGCAATCCCTCATACACCCTTTCCCCATGTGCCTTGAGGCTGAAGACGGCTTGGATTGCTGGCTAACATCAAAACACTTCTTTGCTTTGCCATTGTCCTTGCCCTTAAGAATTACCTTTTCTTTGATCACATCAAAGATTATGGGTTGTCTTTCTTCATCTTTGCCTCTACTATCCTCAACATGTGCAACAACTCTGTCAACGCTTGTCAAAGTTGTTCATGTTGTAGCTTATTATGAATTGTATGATTCTCGCAACATTTGCAGTATCATACCAATAGACAACCCTTGGCTCAGAGGGAATCCTTCTTAGTCAGGTTTTCCACATACCCAATCACATTGAGTGTGTGAATACCTTACTGGATCTCCTTTTGTCATGACATACTAGGACAGTGTCTTGAAGACATCATATGTATCATGTTGTCTCTGCAACTCATAGTTCAGAGAACACAACATCAAGCACTCCTCATCAATGTCATCCTCGGTATGCTTCCATAAGCATACTTTCAGCCATTGATGTGGTGGGATTGAGTTCATCTGGTCTTGGTATAACTAGGACTTTAGAGCTTTCGCTTTTTGAGAACACTTCTCATCATCCTAACCAGTCGTGGAATTATTCCCATTTAATTTGTTGGTCTCAAAGACCGATCGCAAATAAAGTGATTTGTTGATTAACCATTTATTTTAACAAAAGGAAATATATGCAATTTTGGCCCAAAACTCTTTTTGACTTGTTTGATTGATTTGAAAAGTTGACGATAAAATTAGGCCTTTAATTAATTATCGCTCCCACTATTTTACTTCAAATTGATAGCCCTCACCATCAATTCGGAAGATTGCAGCGTACAACCTTCTAGTGGGTAAGATCCATATTTCATCAAGTCATGAGTCAGCTTTGGCTGATCGCCCACAATCTTGACTATTTAGGTAGGCCATCATGCCAATTTCATCATATGCAACTCTTGATGAATGAACATGCGCAACACCTTGCCATGAACATTCCTTGCCTCTGGGCTTAGACGCTCTAAGAATCACCAGTTAAGTCTAACCCAAAAGTTGACACGGTAAACATGCACCCTGCTTTGGCAGAACCTACATGTCTACCCTTCACACTTCCATAAGATAGACGGCGCACCACGCTTTGGCATAACCTACACTTGGTCGATCGAGTTTTTCATGGGTGCCGCTAATGGAAGGCATATAAGACTTAATATTTTAATGAGGGATTTGGTTTTTATATACATATACATATCCAATCACCACAATATATAGTATGTATCATATACATGCTATATCCCACAGAAAACATGCAAAATGATAAAAGCGATGATTATGGCCATCCTAATGTGATTCCTCGAGCTAAGAGGAATCACGGTCATCTAGGTCTACATCACATGCAACCTGTACAAGATGAACTTTGTGCTTTGCTTTCTGAGTAGATCAACTCATCACATGAATGACTTGCTCGATCTGGCCCGGTCGTCTGGGTTCCACCGGCCGATCGGTTGGCTCCTCCAACCGATCGGTTCGCCTGGTCGTCGTGTATCTCTTCATGGCCGCCACCCACTCATCTCGCTCCTCAAACCGGTCATCAACCGATCGGCTCACTCCTTGAGCTGATTGTCTAGAATGTCAACCGATCAGTTCACGCCTTGAACCGATCGTTTCAGCTGTCGTCAGGATGTCCACCGTTCTTCGACATAACAGGAAATAAAATCTATCCTATTTTACATTATAAAAGGAGAAACCTCGAGTTACATTCGAGGGGAGCAAAGGTAGGAAAGAAATATTGAATTATTTTGAGTTACATCAGGAATAGGAGAAGGAAAATCGGTGTGCAGACCGAGATGCAAGAAACCACATACAACCATACACAGATAGGGTTTATTGGCCATAACCACGCTATAAATCCACCACAAAACTCATTTAAGGGCGACGCATATCAAGTGCATTAATAATACATATCATATATGTAAATTTGGGATTTGTGGATTTAGGATTGGACATGCATAAAGCCAATATTATTCGCATTGTATGCAATAAATAAAGGTGACAAACCAAAATCGATCATATCGATAATCCTAAAGTATAGAGCAGTTGACGTGTCTCTGATACCACTTTTGGGTTTTAGGGGAGGTAGAGAAGGCAGCGGAAACAAAAATTTTCTCCCCCAAACCCGGAACAAGGAAACGCGTCAACGTCTATACAATAGGAAAGGGATGGTTTGTGGAATCATACCTTGTCCCGAGGCTTGCTCGGCGACAATACCTCATGCCTTGCGCGATCTTCACCTCCGATCTTGGACGGTGTCTGTGCAGCTCCTGGTCGCACTGGGACTGACGACTCCTGGTCTCACCGGGACTGTCGGGATTGACAGTTGTCCTCCAAGCAGCAAAAACCTCCCGCCTCTAAAGTAGTCCACACGGACCACCTGGAACTCCAATCTCCTTGTCCCACAAGGAATTGGAAGGAGTCGCACCCTCCTATCAGCGTACTAGTCGCCAACACACTCTCCTGCCACCAGTCGCAACTACAGTTGTCTTTCTCTTACTGTGCCTCCCTTTTCGGGTAGCACTTGCTCGGGCTCTCTCAGTTACCAAAACCAGAGAGAACGACAACTTTGGAGAGCAACTGGTTGCACTGAGTTGTACTTTGAGAAGCCCCCAATACCCCTATATATAGGAGGGTCATGGGACAGGGTTCTCCATCTCGGGCAATGCGGGACTAAAAGTAGGAGTAGAAGGGTTCAAGATTTTCCACAAAAGCAACCAACTCGCAACCTGAACCGATTGTTTCACAACTGAAATGATCGGTTGGGGACTTGAACTGGTCGGTTGACACCTAAACTGATCGGTTGGGACCCATGAGCTGGTTGGTTCACATGTGAACCGATCGGTTCGTGGTCCTGATCAGTTCCCGATTGACTTTCCATCTTTTGTTTCTAATTGGTATCAAATACCAATCCTATTTCCCAATCAAATTGGGAAAGTGAAACGAAAGGAAAATTCTCACCAATCCTACTTTCCCAACTTGCTCAGTTGCACCAGTTGAATCGATCATTTCAACACTTGAAGCAATCGTTTCACCCTAACTATGAGCCGATCGACTCAACACATGAGATGACCGGTTCACCAAGCTTAGTCGATCGGTTCATCACATGAGCCGATCGGTTGGGAGTGCAGATTGTGCAGAATCAGTCAATTGTGATTTCAATCAATCTGATATTCGAATCAATGTGTCCAACACCTTGAACATTATGACATTGAGCTATCAATTGATTGAGTGTTTAATTGAACTACTAAACTCCTTTAGTAATCAATCTAAACATTGTTTGTGGACAAAACTCCTATTCCAGGTTAAATCCTATGTGTGTGACCCTGCAGGTCCATTTCACATTGGCAGTGAAAATCCATAACACTTATGACTTCACAAGCAAAGAGCGGTGCCTAGTCACACATCAGTGCTACCCAAGTGAAAGTAGAATGTTGGAGAACAACTTTCAATCCTACAATCCGTGAATGGTGTTACAACGAATGTATAATTCCTTTGTCACTGATATCCCAAATGAACTCGAGGCATGGAACAGTCATCCTGTCAACGTTCATTCACTTTCTTGATCTCAGAGTAGATTGGAAGAGATATGTATGACATCAATATCACATACTGATTCACACATGTGTGTGCACGCCTATTTCAATCCTACTCATCAAGTGGCCTTGGATATCAAACTCCCTTAGTAGGGACAAATCCCATATCTATCACTCACCCCTCAAAAGCCCCATGTGTCAAAGCCACCCAATCATCACCTTTATAACAACCCATGTTTTAGGACTGCGTTTGATGATGCCAAAGTGTGCCCAACGACATGTGTTGAGTGTAGTGATTTCAGGTCAAAGAATCACACTCACCACCATCACTGTGAGTACTGACTGTGACTACCATGTCATGGTTCCATGTGTCAAACTCACGGTGGGTCTGTCCGGTACACTTGTCCTCTAACAAGTACCTATGTGTTTGGTTTGATATCTCTATATCATGACTAATGAGATTCTTTCATCAACCAACACCATAATCTAGTCTTGTGTGTCATTGCTATCTATCTACCTTCCACAATGACATCCGACTAGGGACATAACAAGAATGTACAAACTCTTAGCATCCGTATGATCTCATCGTTCAGGTCCTTAACCTGAAAGCATACGTCATTGAGTATTGTCATTCTCTAGACATTCAATTTGTTCTATCACTATCTCATATGACTGAACCAGAAAGAATTGGAAGCTTGCCTTTGATGTTTATCAAATCAATCTTAATGTATCCCACCAATCATCCCATGATTGGCTCTCAGGGCATACATACCAACATTGTCTTCTCATATTAGATGGCGATCAAGGAAAGTTACACCAAAACCTAGGTTATCTTAACGGTTTAGTATTAGTTATAGTTGGGATTAAGAGAGAAAGATTTCTCCCCCCTCTCCCATGCTCGTGGTGGAGGCTGAATGCCGTGGAGGGTGGTAAATCAAGGGGACAACTGGGATTCAAACCCAGGTCCCTTCATGAGGAGAGATTGTGCTTGACCACTTGATCCACTCCTTGTCGATGGTATTAGTTATGGATACCTACTGTAACATACTCGAATCTAGTCTCATAACCTAGACCCACTTCCTTTCTAGGCTATTTTCTAATGTGCTATTATCTAGTAGTTTTCCCCCTAAAATTTAAATGTATTAAGATGAAATACTAAAATAAATTCACTACTAGGGTTTGAGGTGAAAATTTACCAATTTTTGAGTCTCGAAGATATTTTGACACTATAAAACCTTACTAAGTGTAGTTGATGAAAACAAAATATAAAATTATGTATAAATAAATTAAGAAAGACAATAAATGCATAATTGATTAATTAACACATAAGGAAGAGATAAAATACTAAACATTTTTAAAAGGAGAATTTGACTCTAAAATGGGATTCCTCGTGTCTTATTTAATCTACCTACAAAATTTCATGCCAATCAAACTTTATTTACTCCCCCAATACAATTTGAAAGAGACATATTCTACATACCCTAAGTTTGATTGCCAAGTCAATTATTACATTTATTGTCATCCGTTACTTCTCCCCCAAAACTCAGTCACGTGGATTAGTCCTTTATGACTCCTTCCTCTTCCAAACAGACGCCGCAAACAACAGATCTGTATTCCCTCTTCTCTTCCTCAACCCGCGACTCCTCTTCCTCCTTTTCTCCGCTTTCCTCTTCTTCTATTTCTCGCCCCCCTTCTTACCCCCCTCATCACCTTTGTTCCATAGCATGTACTAGTCAACAACTACACAGAAAGACTTCCGCGACACTGGATGTAGTGGCCGGCATCGTCTCTCTGTGACGACTAAATCCTACTAGCTGTCATCCTTTCTTCACCTCCAGTCCATCTGTAGCCTTTACAACCCACTCTCGCAGTCAACATAGCTAGGGATTGCCTACTTCTGACAACTCTGCCTCTGACCCCAGTTCCTCCAAACTCACCCAATCTCCACATATGTTCCAGCCGCTGAGACAGCTTGGCCGTGATAAGGCACTGCCACCATGGGTCTCAAAGCTGCATAAGGTCTCATCTATCCAATCAGGGAAACAGAACTCCCTCCTTTCTTCTCTGCTAGCACCGCCACCATCTCCAGATAAGGTCTCCATTACTGCCACTCAATTGGGCACCCAACGGCCTGGCCGTGCAATACCACTGAACTCCTCCTCTGCCTATCTTCCTCCTTCTGTAAGCCACTTCCAATGGTTGGACAAGCATCAATGGACCTTCCTTCTTTTCCCCTTCCTTTCCTTGCCCTAACAGCCACCATCTCCCCTCTTGTCCCTGGTCTTTGAGCACATTCCATCGTCAAGCTTCTGCCTACTGAAGAAGCTCTCGCTATCACCTCTTCCTTCACTATGTATATAGACTTCATCTTCCTTCTCCACCCTCTACCATGAATGGTAGACCCAGATCCATACGGCCGCCTCCCTATCTTCTCCTTTGTCCCCCCCAAGCATTGCTTCACTAGGCCTTCTCCCTCCTCGTACCACCACACAGGGCCTCCCGATCTTACACCCATGGTTTTAGACCTTTGTGAGCTGGGTGATAGACTTGCAACGTCTTGCCACATGCACAATGACTCCAGATGCCACAAACCTTCCTCTCTAGTCTTTGTCTATATAGCTCATGTTCCATCTCACATCCAAGAATGACAGAAACCAAGAAAAACAACGGCCCATCCATGGTAGCTTGGTCAAAGACTGATCACCATACCGTCCAGTTTAGAAGAATAAACCAGTAAGTCTACTTTTTCATAATGACTTACTGTTATGATATTCTTAAGTGCAGATTAGAGAAAAAAACACTATGATTAGGGCATAACGCTTAATTATGATAATGATACATATCACATTATCAATGTCCCTAATACTTATCATACAAACCTATGTTAGACCAATTGATATTACTATCTAATTATTAGGCCTAATATCTTATACTAAGATGCTTAGTAATATGAAACTAAGGTCATAACGGAAATAACACAAGCATAGTTGAACGATGACATTTGAGAACCTAAATTGTTAACCTACGCCCATGATGATTTCTAAACCTATTTTCCTTTTGTTTTAACGAGATATGTTAACAACATCTTGATTAATGACATAGTTGACCAAAATTAGGGCAAGAACAATATGTATAACTATATTAGGAAATCATACACATGTTAGTTTTGTTTTGACTAACATACATAACATGTCCCTAGGATGAATACTTGACTTCGGAGACCAAGTATACAAATCAAGTTAACCTTTAGATGTGTAGTCAGGTATGTACATCCTCTATTTTATTTTGGGAATTATTTGACTAAAACCTACTTTATTTTAATGAGGCATCTCTTGAACTGTTATTCCTTATGAAATCTAATTTCTTGAACATTAACATTTCCTTATGTTGACTCATTATATCCATGTATCTTTTGAACTACCTTGTTTATATGGGTACTTGTACCCCACTTGCTATGAATGCCTTTTTATGAAAAATTGACTGAAATACTAGTCTTGCCTCTCTATTTTCATGCTACATGTTTGACTAGAATATCTAGAATAGTGGTACTTATGTACAACCATACTTATATAAGGCGTGTATTTCTGCCCGGGGTGTGCATTTCCACCCTTATTTATTTTTAGGCCATGATCCTATCGTGTTATGGCCCTGTTTTAGATATATTTAGTCTACATTGTTATGCATGCAAAAGTTTATTATTTTGTGATTGTGGTAAAGTTCTATGGCAAGACATTTTATTCTAATGTTGTATATGAACTTTAATATGCCTCATTTCTTTTGTTATACTTCTTTTGAACTTACCTAATTGCAATTAGACCCCCCTTCTTGTGGGAACATCTCTTTTTTGTGATTATAACCATATATAATGCCCAAAGTGTTTATTATATGTACATGCTCAGCTCTTTGCTGACCTCTATGTTGTCTCCTATGTTCTGGGTGATGTTCCCTTCCACCCAGGTTTAGGTGCATTAAAAGATCAAGGATGCTCGAATATCATATAAAGGGAATTGTACCTAAGGATAGCTTGGAATGGCTAGGTTACTCTCTACTACTGACCTTAATTGTAGTTAGTTCAAGTTTTTGTAGTATCACCTTTTATGGTGATGAACAATTGTATAATGATACACATTGTAACTTTGTAATAGTCTTGTTTCTGCTGCTTATCCACTATCATGCTCTATAATATGTACCATTTGAGAAATGAATGAAATTCCTCCTTCCCTTCTTACCCTTTTAGTATGTTTGGGATTGGATGGACATATTCTTCAATTCAGTGAAGAGTGGACCCCCTATCTGGTCTCACTCTTTACAAAATGGTATTAGAGCCAAAACAGTCAGTAACTTGACTATTTCAAGTTATCCTTGGTTGACCCTTAATTAGATAGGTGACCCTTAGAGGTTATTGATAAACTTATTTCCTAGTAGTCAATACCAATTAAGGTTTTCAACCCCAATTACTTTGGTCACTTGCACTCCTCAACCCACCTATGTGAATGTGAGTTAGTCCTTAGTAACCCTTAACACCCACACCTTCTTGATGGAGGTGGGATGAAGCTACATCAAACTAATTCTTTTAGTGTTTGGTTGACATCTCATATTTTATAGGATATTAACCTAAGAGCTATGAAGTGCAGATTGACTTAAATAATCATAGATCGACATATTTTAGTTCTAACCTTAAATTCCTTTACCTTTGTTGTTCTCTAGCACAGCTTGCATTATAGATGAGGACACATGAACCATAAATATAAAATTCAAATGTAAATCTTAGAAATTTAGATGATTTCCTTTGTTACTAAGTGATGGTATGAACGCGTTTAGTTATTGTTAGGCATGCTTTGCCTTCAATATGAAGAATCTCGACACATGTATTTCCCAAGACCACTTATCTAAGCATTGGATACCATGTTTATTTAGCTCTTATGCCTTATACATGAGGTTTAGGGGGTAGAAGCTATTAAGTTTTGTATAATATTCTTAGTAGTTTGCCTCTCTCGCCTCCATAGTGCAATTATATTACCCAGTGAATGATGCTATTGATAAATGTACTATGTAGTTCATCTTGTCTTGTAAGGGGACTATGGTTGTAAATCATCAAGTATAGAAGGAACACATTTACCTTACTATAATTATTTGATGATCATATGACTCCCTTAGGTATTGCGATGAGGCTGTGTCAATTATGCTTAAGACTGACATGGGGAATGGTGGATGTCTTACCTCATTAAAGTTTGATGAATTTGACCATGCGTAATAGGAAACCCTTCTCCCTCCCATGTAAAAACATAGTTGAGGTGTAGTCAAATTCCCTATGTGGTGTCTAAAGGATTAGACCCTTTAAGTAAAGGATGTGATGATAAAATAATAAGTATGTGGTGGTTGAATTGGTTCTCTGGTTGATTTTGGCGTCAACTTTGGATTTTTCACCACAAGATTTACATCATCAAACTTATTTTCATTATTAATTTATATGTATAAAAGAAAAAATTTCAGATTTTATCGATGGTCTTTGGAACCAAGTCACCACCACGAGAAAGTTGAGTAGTAGAGAATCTCTTTAGTGAAGTACCTTGTTTGGCATGTTCAACCCTAATACCCTAGGCCTAAGACTGACATAGTTAGTTTCAAATATATATATCAGACCTAGTGGATCCACCCTTTTTCCCCTCTAGGTTATGCACTAAGTTATAGTTTAAACCTTTTAAGGGGTGGAGTTTCATATAGTTTATTCATTAGGAATAAAACTAAAGTAAGGACCATGATTAATAACAGTTAAAATAATTAAAACCTAGAAAAATCCTAGCATTAATGTCAAACATATGTAGAGGCTACCAAACTGAGAATTCTAGATGAGCCTTGCTAATCATAAAAATTTCCTCGACAATTAATATATATTTTAAGATTTTATCTTGAGTTATCCTTAACGGATGTATATAGTCAGATGTGGGTAAATGTAAAATTTCACTTCAAAGCTCAAATTAATATTATATACCCCAAACCACTAATAATTAAATGGTAAGGATGACTATATAGTATAGGCTAGGGTGAACATACTCAGTATGGTGGAATTTCTGAGATTTTCCCATGTGACCCTTTTAGATAATAAGATGATGACGAGGAGTAGGTGATGATGTCGATGATATTAATGGTGATGATGTTGCTGTTAATGATGATGATGATGATGATGATGATGATGATGATGATGATGAGTAGATGAGAAGATGGTGACCATGATGATGTGGATGATGAGGATGATGACACTGACAATGATGATGATGATGATAATGTTGAGAAGGAAATTCTCCTTAGTAGTAATAATGATAGGAATCGTTATTCTTGAGGATTGATGTTTATACGCAAAAGTAGTTCACCAATTTAGCGGTCACAATCTGAATGGTTCTATTGGGAAATGTGTAAATGAAGATTGGTTATTCATGCTTAAGTGATGGAAGATGAGGATCTGTAGAACAAACTAGCACTCTGGTCTAGAGGTGGATCGATTTCGGGGATGAAATCCTCTTTAAGGGGTGGAGTGTTGTAACATACTCGAATCTAGTCTCATAACCTAGACCCACTTCCTTTCTAGGCTATTTTCTAATGTGCTATTATCTTGTAGTTTCCCCCCTAAAATTTAAATGTATTAAGATGAAATACTTAAATAAATTCACTACTAGGGTTTGAGGTGAAAATTTACCAATTTTTGAGTCTTGAAATTACTTTGACACTATAAAACCTTACTAAGTGTAGTTGATGAAAGAAAATATAAAATGATGTATAAATAAATTAAGAAAGACAATAAATGCATAATTGATTAATTAACACACAAGGAAGAGATAAAATACTAAACATTTTTAAAAGGAGAATCCGACTCTAAAATGGGATTCCTCGTGTCTTATTTAATCTACCTACAAAATTTCATGCCAATCAAACTTTATTTACTCCTCCAATACAATTTGAAAGAGACATATTCTACATACCCTAAGTTTGATTGCCAAGTCAATTATTAAATTTATTGTCATCTGTTACTTCTCCCCCAAAACCCAGTCATGCAACTTAGTCCTTTACAGCTTCTTCCTCTTCACAACAGACGTCGCAGACAACAGATCTCTATTCCCTCTTCTTTTCCTCAACCCGCGACTCCTCTTCCTCCTTTTCTCCGCTTTCCTCTTCTTCTATTTCTCACCCCCGTTCTTACCCCCTCATCACCTTCGTTCCATAGCCATGTACTAGCCAGCAACTACACAGAAAGACTTCTGTGGCGCTGGCTGCAGTGGCCAGCATCGTCTCTCTGTGACGACTAAATCCTACTAGCCATCATCCTTTCTTCACCTCCAGTCCGTCCGTAGCCTTTACAACCCACTCTCGCAGTCAGCATAGCTAGGGATTGTCTGCTTCTAACGACTTTTCCTCTGACCCCAGTACCTCCAAACTCACCCCAGCTCCTCATCTGTTCCAGCCATTGAGACAGCTTGGCCGCGAAAAGGCACTGCCACCATGGGTCTCAAAGCTGCATAAGGTCTCATCTATCCACTCAGGGAAATGGAACTCCCTCCTTTTTTCTCTGCTAGCACCACCACCATCTCCAGATAAGGTCTACATTACTGCCACTCAATTGGGCACCCAACAGCCTGGCCGTGCAATACCACTAAACTCCTCCTCTGCCTATCTTCCTCCTTCTGCAAGCCACTTCCAATGGCTGGACAAGCGTCAATGGACCTTCCTTCTTTTCCCCTTCCTTTCCTTGCCCTAATGACCACCATCTCCCCTCTTGTCCCTAGTCTTTGTTCACATTCCTTTGTCAAGCTTCTTCCTATTGAAGAAGCTCTCGCTATCACCTCTTCCTTCACTATGTATATAGCCTTCATCTTCCTTCTCCACCCTCTACCATCAATGGTAGACCCAGATCCATACGGCTTCCTCCCTGTCTTCTCCTTTGTCCTCCTCCCCAAGCATTGCTTCACCAAGCCTTCTCCCTCCTCGTACCACCACACAGGGCCTCCCGATCTTCCACCCATGGTTTTAGACCTTTCTGAGCTGGGTGACAGACTTGCAACGTCTTTCTACATGCACAATGACTCCAGATGCCACAAACCTTCCTCTCTTATCTTTGTTTATATAGCTCACATTCCATCTCACATCCAAGAATGATGGAAACCAAGAAAAACAACGGCCCATCCATGGTAGCTTGGTCAAAGACTGATCCCCATACCGTCCAGTTCAGAAGTATAAACCAGTAAGTCTACTTTTTCATAATGACTTAGTGTTATGGTATTCTTAACTGCATATTAGAGTAAAAAAAACTATGATTAAGGCATAATGCTTAATTATTATAATGATACATATCACATTATCAATGTCCCTAATACTTATCATACAAACCTATGTTAGACCAATTAATATTACTAACTAATTATTAGGCCTAAGATCTTATACTAAGATGCTTAGTAATATGAAACTAAGGTCATAACAGAAATAACACAAGCATAGTTGAACGATGACATTTGAGAACCTAAATTGTTAAGCTACGCCCATGATGATTCCTAAACCTGTTTTCCTTTTTTTTACGAGATATGTTAACAACATCTTGATTAATGACATAGCTGACCAAAATTAGGGCAAGAACAATATGTATAGCTATATTAGGAAAGCATACACATGTTAGTTTTGTTTTGACTAACATACATAATATGTCCCTAGGATGAATACTTGACTTCGGAGACCAAGTATACAAATCAAGTTAGCCTTTAGATGTGAAGATCATGTATGTACATCCTCTATTTTATTTTGGGCATTATTTGACTAAAACCTACTTTATTTTAATGAGACATCTCTTGAACTGTTATTCCTTATAAATCTAATTTCTTGAACATTAACATTTCCTGATGTTGACTCATTATATCCATGTAGCTTTTGGACTACCTTGTTTATATGGGTACTTGTACCCCACTTGCTATGAATGCCTTTTTATGAAAAATTGACTGAAATACTAGTCTTGCCTCTCTATTGTATGCATGCTACATGTTTGACTATAATATCTAGAATAGTGGTACTTATGTACAACCATACTTATACAGGGCATGCATTTCTGTCCGAGGTGTGCGTTTCCACCCTTATTTATTTTTAGGCCATGATCCTATGGTGTTATGACCCTATTTTAGATATATTTAGTCTACATTGTTATGCATGCAAAAGTTTATTATTTTGTGATTGTGGTAAAGTTCTATGGCAAGACATTTTATTCTGATGTTGTATCTGAACTTTAATATGCCTCATTTCTTTTGTTATACTTCTTTTGAACTTACCTAATTGCTATTAACACCCCTTATTGTGGGAACATCTCTTTTTTGTGATTATAACCCTATATAATGCCCAAAGTGTTTATTATATGTACATGCTCAGGTCTTTGCTGACCTCTATGTTGTCTCCTATGTTCTGGGTGATGTTCCCTTCCACCCAGGTTTAGGTGCATTAAAAGATCAAGGATGCTTGAAGATCGTATAAAGGGGAATGTACCTAAGGATAGCTTGGAATGGCTAGGTTACTCTCTACTACTGGCCTTAATTGTAGTTAGTTCAAGTTTTTGTAGTATCACCTTTTATGGTGATGAGAAATTGTATAATGATACACATTGTAACTTTGTAATAGTCTTGTTTCTGCTACTTATCCACTATCATGCTCTATAATATGTACCATTTGAGAAATGAATGAACTTCCTCCTTCCCTTCTTACCCTTTTGGTATGTTTGGGATTGGATGGACATATTCTTCAATTCAGTGAAGAGTGGATCCCCTATCGGGTCTCACTCTTTACACCTACACTATTGTGGTGGTTTCCCTATATTCTTATCATTCACATGAGTTTACTTTCATGTGGTCTATAGGTTTGACTACTGTCTCTAATTTTCCATCATCTAAGTTAGAATGATCAATTTTTCCATAACTAGATTTTCCTTTGGGATCATTCAGATTGCATTCACTAATTTGACAAACTAAACTAGTTTACAAATGGAAACCTCAACATTTATCATCATGACTTCTATTGTTGTTGTCATTTTATATTATAAATAATAATTTTACTAAATATTAAGTGTATTTGTATGGTTAGGATATAGCATGCATATTTGTTTTCTTTTCCTTTTAGTACCAAAGTTATCTCTTAATTTGAATATCATTATATGTTTCACCAAGGATAATTAATTATCTTGCATGTCATGACTAAGTTATTACATATAGTCTATTAGTCATATTAGGGTTAAGATATAATATTAGGGTTTTGTTTGCAAAGATATTCTTCCATACACATTTGGGCATTATAGTATAATTAATGCTACTTATTGAATTAGCCATCCATGATTTAGGTAGACACATTATGTTATGTAGATTTCATTTAAGATGTATTTAATTCATTTTCACTTTAGGCTATTGTGATCATAAGGGCAAGATGCACGTTCAATTTTCTTTAACCAAATCATAGTTGTTCACCTACTTATTTTTACCATTATAGATAAATGAAGATAAAACTCAAAATCATTTTAATTATTCAAGTGACATTTAGGATGGCAGAACGATGAAGGCTTTCTCATTAACCATTTTGGGTTAAGATACACTTCTGAGCATATAAGACTCGATTCCTTAAAAGGACTAATATATAACTAATATAATCATTTGGTGACTAAAGAAACTTGCCTAACAATTTAGAGGGGCAACAAGTGTTACACCCCGATCTCACAATTACCACTAATCATGAGATTATGGCATAAAATTGAGGATTTATCGTAATACAAAGATCACCCTTAACTTTTTCTTCTTTTTTAAACTCTTTGTTTTCTCGCGTTGAATCACATAAAAAAAACTTTGCAAGAGAATTAAACCTTGATTACTCTAATATGATCTCAACATTAATGATACACATCCATACATACATTTTATTTCTCACACTTCCATGTACATACGACATGATAATCACTTGCATTCTCTCTTATTAAGGAAACAAAAATACAAAACATCATTTACAACTCTCTTACATCTATACAAGGACCTAGAGTGACAAGGACCTACTGAACTTAACTATAATCAGACTTAACTCTTGTGGCAGATCTACTCTGATGCAATGACCTTCTTCAAGTCCATGTGATTTTCCTAAAAATTTTGAGTAGAGGCATGAGCCTACTCGCTCAGTGAATGAGTACTTCAAAGAAACGGTCCAAATCACTAATATAATTACATATATACTTTTGAGCAGTTGATATCAATTATAACAGCAGAAAGCTTTAGAGAGTCTAATAATTAACGGTCATAAATATGGCAGGATATTCTAGATATCTATAAGAGTGAATCAATATATGAAATGCTTGATTGATCATAAAGAGAACTAATAATTCAGAAACATACAAAGAATAATTGAATAATTGTACACACTTGTTTGACCTCTCATTCATTTTATTATGCCCTGATCATATGTAGTGTACTCTACATGTAAAAACTCATAGTGCACTACGATCACACCGTACAAGACTTAGTGGACACACCCGGGAAATGCTGAGTCTGACTACTCTCCTGGTCTACAATAGGGAAATGGCTCTCTGGCCTAAACTGGACTCCTCCTCTAACCTGAGCACACAGGCAGAGATTCAAGCCACCTCTTGGCTTTTTCTATACTCTAGTACCACCAGGACTTCTAGTTGATGTTGGACACGCTTTTCTGTACTCTAGTTCCACCAGGACTTCTGGTTGATGTTGGACATTACAAACTATAATTTAAGGAGACTTCCACTAGGCTTCATCCCTTGTGCCACCTGATAGCACATTCCAACCCCCGTATACTGGACGATGCCAGGGTTAGATCATTTCACCCCTAAGGCACAGACCTCACATAGGGGTTCTACGGTGTCAGGGCCCTTAAATCTATAATATAATTATTTCCTAGAAAACTCTTAGTATGTTGAACCTTTTTCTTACTTATACTCGACTCTGGTATTTCTATGGCATCTCATCTATTTAATTGCAGTTCAAATCACAATATGAATATCATTCTAGACCTGACAGAGAAGTATAATAAAAACATTGTAATTTACTGAGTAATCCATATACCATGCATGCAAGCAGATTGAAATTTCTTAAATAAACTAAACTCATATCAACTTGGCTCATATATGTTGGAATTATACAATTGATCATCGTAACACACTAACAAGAGTTAATTACTCGATATATTAGAAATCATCAGTAGCACTTGTAAATTATCTGTAATTCCTCAAAAATCGAGCACATAAACCCAAATTCTAAGTTATGCATCACATATCTCAATTAAAATTTTACTTGACACAACAAGATTTAATTTAAAAAATGTGTGCATCAACCCTAATCTTGAGTTATGCATCACATAACTTAATTAAGAGTTAATTTCTTATCATGGTAAGAATTATTATTAATAACTGAGAACATAGATATCACAATACTTGATTCATTGAACACCCTACCCTTAGGGTTTCATTTACCTCATTCACTTATCACGTGGCTCTCATAAGGATTTCATGCGACATAAACATTCACTAAATAAAGACTACTATCAAAAAATCATATAAAATCAATATATGTATGAAACCTTGGAACTGAGCTAAATTTGGGTTTCCATGCCATTCACTGGGATATCATGCATCAATAATAACATTGGATAAATAAAGTCTATCATGTCAAGAAAATCCCTTCAAATGGATTTCACGATATCTATTCACAAATATCCAACTTTCCTCGCATCTAGGGTTTCACCTTCTTTATTGAGATATTAAATAAACACTATTCACTTTGAACAAAATCCAAGATAGTATATGACATATATGTACTATGAATTTATATAACAATCATTCATAACCAAGGGGATCTAGATAAGCAAGTTTCTCTATTTACTTATACAACAAATTTCAGTCATAGACAAATTCCCTATATTTCAGTTTACTCTTATAACCTCTACGAATACTTAGGGAATTCTCATTAGGATGTATTTTATACATTTCTAATATGATTTTATCATCTAAATTTCATCCAAACAGAGGAAGAATCCATTTCATATCATTTTGCAACAACTTAGAACAAATAGAAAATTCAGGGGTTGTAGTCGCATACTAGCAATTAAGGATTATTGATGAATTAACCAATTTTCATACAATATACTGTTTAAATAAAGTTCCCACTCACCCTAAGGTGTGAAAACACCTTAAAAATGCAGATCATCCCTGAAAATATCGATCTCATATCAAATCCCTAGCAATTCACCCGATTCTTCTTCCTTTCAACTCGGAAACCCTAGAAATGTGGGATTATGAAGAAAGAGTGAGAAAAGGACTTGATTTGACATGATTTCAAATCCAATCAGGGGAGGGATGGAATTTTGACATCTGAGAGAAGATTCACCATTAAATTCTATACAAAGAAGCTAAACTTACATGAGTTCATCATTCCTCGGACCGCAAAACTCTAGGTCAGCATCTCCATCAATTTCTCCTCTCAAACCCTAACTCTCCCTCTCTCTCTAGGATTTCATTTGTCTGGGTTGAATCATGAATTATGAGAGCTTCTAGTGTGTTAGGTTGACCATATAGAGCAATTGAGTTGCTTGGGTCAATTGCACATTGACCCCTCACTATGCTTTCTCTTATTTCAGCTGAATTTTCTGTCATAAAAATATTACTATAATTAGTCTACTACTAAGGTCTAAACACATCCAAAGATTATGAGAATTTTACATTTTGTTGATGATTAAGTTTTAGATCTCTAGTTAAAATTTCAGATCATTTGGATTTACCAATAAATAACTAAAAATAAAACACTACCCAACTGAAAAGCACTCTATCAGTATTTTGGTTTAAGTATAGTTCAACCAAGAACCACATTCAAAGAACACTGAAATATTCTGAAATTTTTATCCAATATGCACGATTGAGTTATACATATCATATCCAAAATTCAATTAAATACAAAATTTTTAGAAAATATGAAAAACCATTTACCACACTACTATCCTGATCAAATTCCATATTTATGTACTATCAAAACCCTAATTTTTGTCGATTAGGGTTTACATTTCTCAAACCCTAATTCTTCAAAATAAAATCATAGTTAGAGTTTATTATTAATTTTGAAACATCACAATTGATCTACTATCATTAATCAAGTCTAAATGATGTTCAATCTAATCAAGCATGTAAGCATTCAGGTAAACCCTAGTTTATTAATTAAGCACAAATGTGGTCATTACAATTCTCACCCCCTTAAAAAGTTTCATCCCCAAAACATAAATACGCAAAAAGAGTATATTCAAAGTTTATTTTAGGCTTCTAAAATCGTACATGTCATTATATTCTTGTATTTCATACTTGAATGCACTTTTCAACATTAAGTCCTTTATTTCTTTTATAATCACAACATGTCTGAAATAGTTCCCAATGATATCCAATGAATTCTCTATGCCACAATCAATCATAGAGTAGATAGAGAAGAAACCATTTCAATATTTTCATACTCTTGAGGTGTTACCTCAACATTGATAATCTGATCCAAATATCTCAATTCATACATCTCAATATGTACTATTGTTTTATATTACCTCTGAGTCACAAAAGAGAGTTCACCATGTTGTTTTGAATATTAATATTGTGCTACTCAAATAGCAAATTAGTCATGAGTTGGAAGACTAGATTCAAAAACAATTTATAATACTACTCACGACATCCCCATTGCATCATGGATGCATAAGGTGAAGCATTACCATCACATTCCATACTATTCTCAAGTATGAACCCACACATAATTCAAGGTGTAACCATCGGGTTATAGCATACTAGGGTTTCAATAATAGTAACAAAGTACTCCATGATTGTATTAGTCATTCAAGGACTATTCATACCCAATTACCATCACTTATTTATATTAAAGCTAGGTATAACAAGTTATACCTCATTAGGGTTACATATGAATACAATATGGTTATCATCCCTTCTATTCATGTGAGTGAATAGGTAAGACTACCTTATTCAGGGTACCCCTCCATTTGTTTTATCATCATTTGAACCATATCACCATACAACAATTGTACAATACGAAGATGGATTACTGGTATGAATGACGACAACTATTAGACACCTGAAATTAACATATTTCTTGTACATGTACACTGAAATCATACGTAGAACCAAATTTACATCCCTTAATATACCTTCAACAAATTATACTTCTAAAAACAATTTCACATATTACTAAAAGCCATTGTTTTCTCTTATCTCTCTTCTCATTCATTACTACTTACTTTTTGCTACTTATCCTTCTCATTTTATTCATGTAGATTAAACATCCCTAAAATTGAAACATACAAGCTAAGAATAGATTATTCATCATTCTTGATATCACAGCAAGAATTTGTTTTAGATTACACTTTGCTCATCTTGCACTTCTTCTTTTGTTCAAAACACACTTGTTACATTTCAAATTTATTTCTTACCCCTTGCTCTGAATAATGTTCATATTATTCATCAACCTTTCAGATTAGCTAGGATTACTATCAATGCTAGTTTACTTCTCATAGTGCAAATCACATGATCTTGTTTTATAGATATGCTAGTATTCAAGGTCAAATCACTAGTGACAACCCTTGAACTACTACAACTCTAAACATTCTAGGGTTTGGTCCTTATCAGTAGCATGACGTTGTTGTGTGTAACTTTGCTCCCTTAATTTGAAAGTCAAACTTTGGATCTCACAAGTTTTACTAAAGTCTTCCTTATCTTATCAATTGAATTTCCTTTCTCTTACTTGGTCATTCAGATAGATTACATTCTCAATTTACATTGCTAGGGTTTCATCATCATATTGTATGTCATTATTACATTCACTAGATGCCTCTACCATGGTGGTTATGCATCATATATGATTCATTTTCTTATCACTTCATTCCCACATTGCTTTAATTAAGGAAGATATGAATGAGAAGATGATTCTAAGACTTGGAATTTTTTATCTTCAAACATTCATTAATACATTTCTCATATATAGGTTTAATTAGTTATCAACAAGGATGCTTGACTAATTAGCACTTTCTTGAATCTCGCAACCTCTTTCTTTTATAATCTATATTACTCCATTATGTTTCAAACCCTTCTTTACTTTCCATAATCCCCTTACCATATACTACTATTCCACATGTCATCTTTAATTTCTAGTTTTCTCTTATGATCATGTTGCTTCTTTATGTGTATGATCATGTATAGCATGTTGCATATATTTCCTTTTATCCTTCTACCAATGTGAAGTTGAAATTCTAAATCAATAGTCTCTCGATAGTATCACCTCATGTTTAATACATTACATATCTTTCATTTTAAATCAAACGGCTCATGCATGGGTCAACTTAGTTTCTCTTTCAATCAAGTTTTTCCTTCCTGAATATAGTCTACCTTTGTATGACTTATTCATTTATTTAGCTACACTTTTGTTGCTCATCTATCAGCTCTGTTGCTCCTTCAGGTTCATATACCAGCTTCGGGATCATGTTTTAGTCTGCACCTCAAGTGGGCTCTTCAGCTGCTGTTCTAAGTTTTGATCTCTTGGGCTGGGAGTTTGCCCTTATATATTCTTTCTCTGTCTGCAGTCTTTTAAGCGTGGTTCTTTCTATTCTTTTCTTTGGTCTGTGTGTTTTGTGTCTATCCATAGTTTTTCCTTTCCTTTTGAGATCTTTCTCTCAGTTGTATAGAAAAGTTTCTTTCTTTATAGTTGGTTCCTCATCCTAAGAACTAACAAGTTTTGTATATTTCAAAAACCAAAAATGAAAAAAAGCAATAGGAGTTTTGACTGAAAAAAAAATCATGGTCTAATATTAGTTGCAACTGTATGATATGGAACTTCACTATCTTTACTGGATTTCCTACTTTTTTGTACGCTTAAGGTTTAAGATACCATTGAATAGTAAAGAACAAAAAATATATTTAGAAGAAAAGTAGTTTTGTTTAATTAAGAACTAAATTCATGTTTGGGATGAAGTAAAATAATTCTTTTTGAAGGAAAAGTTATTATATCAAAAAATATGGTAGATGGATTATACATATATATTACAGTGAGGAAAAAGTGCAAACTATGGAATCAAGTTTTGTAATATTAAAGTTTGGTAAAAAAAATTACAACTCAAAAATAATATGGGAATGATATCAAGTCCATGTTTCATAAAAGCAGGTATTTCAAGTTGATTTCGGATCAAGAGAAGATATACTTACTGATGAAATTGAAATTCCTAAATGCATGATGACCTATCTGATGAAACATCTTCTGAACATAAATTAAAATAATAAATCTTTCCTAAACTTATTGATAATGAGGGTAACATCTATTGCCTTACATGCCATGCAATATAGACAAAAAATGAATGGTTAAAATAACTAAATTATCAACTAAAAAATTCCTACTACATAAGAAAGGTAATTTAACTTTGAGTTTTATTTGATAAAAAAAATCAATTTCAAGTGGTTAATCTCATATGTAGATTGGTTCCAATTTGTATCTAAATCTCATTAGTGAATAAAATTATGAAATTCATTTCCTTATGAACTCCTTGAGTCATTCTAATCTTGCACCTCATAAGTTTTTGTTGAAAAGAAACAATTCAATTATGCTACTTAGCTACATTTATCCCTTTTAAGGTCTTTGTAATGATACATGAGTTATTTATAAAACTTTTTAAATAATTTTGATGATGTTAAAATAAAGGATGGACGTAGGAAAATTAGTCAATACTCATTCAAAGATTATTGTTATTACGAAATGCCATAAGTTTTGTCTACCATCAAGAGGTTACAATTTCCAATCCAACTATGTATTACAATGGCAATCAACAAACTACAATGGCAAACATTAAAAAGAATTGGAATATATATACATAATGGTAAGTTATATGGCATTATTTAGGGTTAAAAAACACTACATTTTGAATTTATCATCAAACCACCTTTCCTTGAAAATAAAAACATTGCAATAACAATGGATTTAATATATATTAAATCCTATCTTTCACATTGATAATCAAGGTATACAATATTCAGCTTCTGATATACATCAACAGTTACATTAACACTATGATTGAGGCTCCTGACACTCAAACACTGGTGAAGAATTTGCAATGTCATGTGATCTTTTTATTGAAGAGTTGTCGATTTGTGCTTATTCAAAATGTCATGATTCAACATAGAAGGTGAAAACTTTGTTACATATGAAGTTAAAACTTGTATTCATCCATATTGTATATGAATGTCAAGGATTGCACCAACTCTGTTTGAAGAATCAATTCAATATTTTTGGTTCCCTACTATTGAAGATCACTAATGGTTTCTTATCTGATTGGAACCAAGATGCCTTACAAGTTGCAAAAAAAGGTGGACATTCTTCCATTGATATTTTGCAATGTAGAGTCCCTTAGCTTATCAATTAGCTATTGGATAAAAATTCACAACCATTATCACAAGATATAAAGGAACGTCATGGTAAATTTACAAATGACTCAAAACCATGAGAAGCCTACAAATATTGATTATCAAAGAGCAAAAATAAAGAAAACAAGAAAGGAAAAAAGTTGGATATATCTAGGTGTACCCTTGGTGAGTTTATGGATGTGACTTTTGTGTAGGATACATAGACCAAGATAAAAACCATAGTTTTTACCTCAGCGAATGATAGGACTAATCATTAGCAAGTGGATGAATTTTGCCACAATATAGTCAGGATAAAATATAAAGGATAACTTTCTTTAATAATTCTAGTGTCCAAGTTATAAAATAAGAAGAGTATTTATCTCAAGAATTTTATTTGTCTGATCAAACTCACATGTGATGGATCTGTAGTTTATCTCTCCATATGTCTTCTTTATGCTCATACATTCTATAAAAATTAGATTGCATGATTAATTCCCAATAAATATATATTCTAGTCAAATGCACCTATGGAGTTTTTTGCATGTTTCTATTAGTACTTGAGTTCTATTTGATGGAGGGAGATGATGGGGAATGATCCCATGACTTCACTTGCAATATAGGAGCATAAAAGACCACCAAAGTCATACCCAACCTACCCAAGTTGCTCAAAAATCAAGTTGAAGCAACTGACACCATGGAAATCAAAGCAAAGAAAACAAGTGCATCATGAAGCCCTTAGAACAGTGGCACTATAACACAACAACTTTTCCAAGTAGCTTCAAGTTACACCACATTGACAAAGTGATGAATGAACTCATGATTATCACCCCAATATGTACAATGACTATGAAAAGTATCGACCAAAATGGATGCTCTACTTTTCCAAGATCATTCTGCATGAGCCCCTTCCCTCGATTATGTGTAAGAACCAGTCATTTACATAATAGTCATTCTCCCTATAATGGTCTTTCTACCCAAATACCACTATGGTCATACTTGAAAATGATTTTTTTCACCACTACAAATTTCCTTTGCTTCAACCAATTTTTTACCCCTCTTGCAACGCACATTCCATGCCAAAATGGTTGTCTCGCCCTTATTGCAAAAAAAATGTGGAGGTGTAGAATAGTTGTTCAACCCCCAAACCCTAATACCACTTTTTAACTGAATTTGTATTTTTAACACTAACCTAAACCTAAATAAAACTATATATAGTTAAAGGTGGATGTGGTGAATGGTTGGATGCTACTAGGATCATTTACTACCACCTTTGGCCTCCACCTACCACTCCCATTTACATTCCATTTTCCTTCCACCCGAAGCCTTAACTTTATTCTATATTCACCACCTAACCCTAGTCTCTTTTGTGCCACTCAACCTCTGGGAATTGAGATATTCTATCTTAAGACATGAGGTGATGAAGGAGGAGTTTATGTCAACATATATGTCTACTTCTTCCTTCTTATTGACTCTTTTTTCTTTTCCTTTGATCATGTGTGCTATCCTCCTCTTGTGGGTTGTTTGGGGGCTACATATGGGACTATGGTACCACATGATGTAGGAATATTCATGTAAAGCATTATTTTGGTTGACCAATGCTATTTTGCTTCATATTTCTGTTTCCTTATCTGGATGTGTTTGGACTTTGGAACAACCTAAGATGTATATAAAAGAAGCAAAAAGGCTTAGAGATGGAAAATACCCAAGTTTCTTGTGGAACCTTGGATAGGTTTCATTGATACCTCTATTATAATACACCTCAGTGGGGGATCTAAGTAGCTTAGTTTGCTTCTCCACTCTTGCTTATCAAAGAGAAACCTTGCAAGTTGGATAGGAGTTAAAAGAGGTGAAAATCATCTTCCTACACCATACACCAAACCTTGCCACCAAGTGAGGTTGGAGGGCCACTCTTAGAAACCTAGACTAGGGAGTGGTCATAATATGATTCATTTACCCACTGGTCTAGTGAGACTTATAAGGTTTAATAATTAGTAGTATAGGGAATAGTTCCCTAAATGACACCAGAACTATCCATGGACAACAAGTAGGGTAAGGCTTCTGGTTAAAATTTACCCTTCTTTGGTTTAGTAGAAATAACTATAGGATATGTTAATGAGCATTACCTAATGCCATTGTTGTATTATCCCATATACCCTAAATGTCCTATTTCTCTCCTTAATTTAGAAAACCCCAATTGCTTGTCTGATGACTAGTCATGTTTTCTTCTTCTTAGTCTACTTGCTTTTGAACAATGAATACTTCTTGATAGGTTAATATAATTCCTTTTGTGGTCAATTTTGTTTAGTTAATTTAGTTAATTGCTTAGTCTAATTCTTGCTTTTCTAGTTAGTCATCTAAGTTAATTCTAGATGATAATTTATAGTATAAAGTAGTTAATTGATCTTGCCTGCTTAGTTGTTAATTGATTATCTCACAAGTAGATTACCCTAATTGCTAGATTTGTATTCGTTTAGATCATTTCATTCCCTAATCACATGACTTGTACCTTAATTAAATTAAAGTTGAAACCCTTAAAACCCTAGATCTGGATCTAGGAACCTATTGAACCCCATAACGTTAGTGTTTAGAACTATCTATGTGGATCTGAACCCGACTTGCCCACTCGACTAAAACCACGATCTCATGATCTTGTGGATCAATTATATTAGAGTGTCTAAATTGGGTTACATATTGTAAGCCTAGTGCATTCTCACATCAAACATTTTGATGCCATTATCAAGGATGGTTGTGCTAGATCTAGCTATTTGTTTCTCTTTTACTCTTCCTTGTTGCCCTCACCATTTCACATTCTTTGTATTTATCTTGAATTCTTTTATTTTTACTAAAGATTCTTTTAGTTGATTGTGATCATGTAGGATGACACTGCATATTGAATGGAACTCTTTATCTCTCGATACTTTCTTAGAGATTCCTGAGATAGGGCATGGTAGAATAAGAAATCATCACAATCAACAGGCAACCCCACACGGTGGTCCTCCACTGATGTTCATGACCATGAGAGATATGAATAAGAACAAAATCCTTTTGACCAACCACACTAGCACTGGTCCTAATGCCTCTACAAGACCAATATATCCTACTGAATCATGATTTTCCCATCGCCACTTACATCAAATATCTTATTGGGAAAGCATTCTCCATTCTGCCCCCCTTGGTTTTGTTGCTACTAACCTTCAATGGAGTAAAGTTGGAGAATCCCTACAAGCACAGTAGGACTTCTTGGAAGTGTGCTCCACCTTTTGGATTTGAACTACCTCTGATGATGCTATAAGCTTAACCTAGTTCCCCTTCCTCTTAAGGATGAGTCTAACAAATCATACTCTTCTCGGACTGATATTATGAAATGGGATAGAATGAAGAATGAGTTCTTGAATAAATTATATGCTATTTCTAAGTTTATTTCATTGTACGTTTCTATCACTTTCTTTGCACAATTAAGAAATTGAACAACTTCATGACAATTGGGAGAGATTCTTAATAATGAAAAGGTATTCTCCTCAGCATTAAGTTCCTCAATGGTACTTGGTACAATCATTTTACTATGGTTTGTCTCAACTCCACCAAATTGTGGTTGAGTCTCATTGTGGTGGCAATTCTATGGACAAAAATGCAAAGAAGATTGGACACCAATTGAGCACCTAAAAAAATTATTCACACCATCCACCATCTTGTATTAGTTAGAAAATGAAAATTAGAGTGATTGATACTACTACCCCTTCTCCCTATAGTGAAACCAATCCACAACTCATGAAGATCCACAATGACATGATGGAAAAGATGAAAAACCAAGGTGGAGGTTCATATAGTGATTTTCTCCAAGCTTTGGACACTTTTCGCGTAGAGTTGAAAGAATCACAATCTTTTGGAATAGAAACTCAAATTCCCTCATGTTATAATCATACACGTTGGAGTGTAGAAACAAACCCAACTTTCATGGAAGCAACAAGGTGATGATTTGCAGCAAGGCAAGACAAAAAAATAAGGATCCAAGTTTTAAGACGAGTTGATTTGAATGTTGAGATCCTTAGATGAAGTGAAGAAGGATGTTTCAAGCCATAATAAAAGTATTCAAAGGCTTGAGCAAAGACTACATAGACTATCCGTATTTTTAACATGACATGTCGAGGGAAGACTATCCTCCTAAAAATGATGAATCCAAATGCCTTTGGTGGGAAAAGGAATGTGCTCTAAAATTTGTTATGTCAAAACCAAATTCACCCAGGGAAAAAACAAACGCAACAACCGTTTCTTTGATCATTTCATGGTTCCCCAACTCAAATGCATTTGAAAATTCAACAACATCCCTATAAATTCCAAATTTTATTTATTAACTCCATCCCCAACTCCTCCACTACACATCCCCATTCCACCCTAGTTCTCCAATGATGATGATTTACTAAAAATACAATAGTGTTATCAACTAATGAAGTAAATCTAAGATTGTAAATGAGTATAACACTAGGGTAGGAGGGGTTCACTACCCTTGCCTATGTTCAATCTCTCACTGTATCATAAAAATCATTAACACACAACCATTAAGGCCAAGTGAATAGAATCCTATTAGAATTAGGATTCCACCCAAATTGATATCACCATAGGCTTGTTGTTGTATTACCTAGATTTCAGATACCTATCCCTCATAAACACATGTCAGAAAGTTCTCCTCAATGGCTAAATAAGAACCGATTGATAACCTAGATCTTGGATTTAAAGTTCTCACATCTAAGATTTGATAAATAAGAGAATATGTTGATTGGACACATATGAAATACTATAAATGATTGATTCACAATGTAGCAAGTTTTATACAAGTTTAGATACAAGAGAGAAAAATGGGTAGAGGGGATATCCCAACACATCAATGAAAGATTAACTCACTCATCATGGAAAAGGAGAGATAAATAATGAAAGACAAAAAGAAATACATGGTCACTAAGATTTAAGGGAGGGAAACCATAGTTTTTTCTACCTGACTCAGGGCATCGAGCATGCGGGGGACTTAGTCAATGTGAAGCTTCACTTGATTTGGTGGGGTCATTGTTGGTGTGCCACTCAACACATAGGTGTGCCAACACAAAATTGCAGTTGATGTGAATGCAAAAGAAGCTTTTCCTAGTGGTAGTGAAGACAAGTGAGTGACTCATTGACATTGGTCATTGCAGTGCATTGATCGATGCCTTCACTTCATTGTGTAGTTCTTAAGGGAGGCAATAAATGCAATCATTTTTTTAAGGCTTGAAAAAGGTCAATGTGGATCATTGGTCAATGCTCGACCATGGTGAATGTAGGACTGAAATTTGATCAAACTTGGATTTGTGTTGGGGTGTAGAGATTAAGTTCAAGCATGGCATGGTCAAGCAATGACTCCAAAAACCAGTGAATCAACACAAAACTAAAGAAACATGAATGACTCTGATTCCA
The DNA here is from genome assembly GCA_963693085.1 of Alisma plantago-aquatica. Classification (NCBI taxonomy): domain Eukaryota; kingdom Viridiplantae; phylum Streptophyta; class Magnoliopsida; order Alismatales; family Alismataceae; genus Alisma; species Alisma plantago-aquatica. Next base: position 576,423,855 of record OY856409.1, on the reverse strand, counting down.
AAGCAAAATGAGAAATAAAAATTCACAAATAAGTAGAAAATTTGACTAAAGTAGGATAAATATGCATTCATAATCTATCAACATTTATTGGGATGGGTTATGAGGCATGATTTCATTATCTATAAAGGTAAAGTTCATTGAAGAGAAAAATTATAAAACATCAAGATATGGGAAACATATGTAGAAATAGGAGACCTAATATTATATGTTAAATGGTAAAGTTCATTGCAGAGACAATTTCTGGAACATCAAGATATGGAAAACATATATATATAGGAGACCTAATATTATATGTTAAAACATATACCAATATCTATTGTAAATCAGTGATTCAATAGGCCCAATAACACATTTGATTAACTTTTAGGAAATGAAGATGTAAGGATGATATTGAACAGGGAGGTCGAAAAATTCATTAAAAATGTTAAATCACACATGCTACATATCAAGAGCTACAATAGCATTATTAAAGTCAAAATTAAGTGTCAATTGATAATAATAAGATTCACAATTGTAGAAAAGGTAGAAGATGTGTCGATCATGAAGGAAAACAAAGCTATATCTTTTATATATAAAATATATAGGTATATAAATTTATGTGAAATAGTTGTAAAATTGTAATATACTAAAATCTATGCATATAGGTTAAACACCCCTTTTTCTAGGCCTTATTTGATCTTATTAAAATCTAGTATTTTTTTTCTAATACAAATTGCATTTGGAATAATTGGAGGCAATTCGTATCATGAAGATATAAATACTCGTTATAAATGATTTTTAAAATATAAAATAGCCAAAATATATTCAATCATAGGTTTCTATAAAAATTTATGAAATAGTAAATTAAAAAATGTCTTGCCACTCTAGAATATTCCTAAAACTATAAGATGAGAGAATTTGATAAGATCACATCATAATTGGACAATTAATTGGAATAAATGCATGAAATGATTAATTAATACCCAAGAAAAGAATTATGATAAAAAGGTTTACAAAGTGCACAAATACCAATTTTGGGATCAATTGAACACTAAATACACCCTTTTAGGTGATTAAAAAGGAAAAGGACCTAGTCATTATCATTTAATTGACTTAACGTTTATCACGTTATTTTACCTAAAGTCCCATTTATAATCATACAATGATATAATATACAATGTATTTAAAATGTGGAAATTAGGCTCATAGGGCCCTAGTTGGTGGTAGTTAGATTAGGATCAAGTGGTGAGGAGCTCATTTCCCACCTCCCGACTTCCAGTAGCCTTTGCCTTGAGTAATTATCTAGCGGGATTTACTTATTTAACCATTCTCTCCCTCCTCTCTTACCCACATCCAATGATTCCACTTCCTACATTTTCTTTAAAGCCTTGCAAATACAATGAGCCATTACTCATCTCCTCCCTTGACTGGAGGGAAAATACCCAAACCCCATTGTTGTTGGCCCTTGAACCATCACACACTGAGACTACAATTTTCCACCAACCTAAACCCTATCTTTTCTTTACCCATGAAGCTCCCTGGAACATTTCATCACTTCTCTCAACCATTGACTTGGTATTCATCTCTCGTGGCTAGACAAACCCATGTCTCACTATATGTTGGAGCTTTGCCACATGATACCACAACATCATAGGTTAATTCCTCATATTGTAATGATCATTAATAGTGCTCACCTTCTTTTGTATGTTCCTTTTATAGGTCTCTGCATTGGAAAGCTCCCTTCAAACTCTTTTAGGGTGCAATCACCAATAATGTGACACAAAACCCTCTATACTCTAGTAAGATCACAAAACTCATCAAGGGATCTTGGAAAATCTTTAGGAGTGATACATAGTTGATTTTAGGCTTGTATATATGTGTTTGGTTTCCACTACCCTTTGTATGTAATTAGTCATTGACAACAATCACATGTATTTCAGCCTCATCTTGATGTTGCATTTGGTCGAATGCTTTCTCCATTTTGATATGAGGCATTCTTGTCCATTCACAGTGATATTTGTGGATAGTCATGCATTTTTCTATAATGTTTTTCAACCTTGACGTCTCTATGAAATCAATAGAGATGTTGTCTCCTTATTTAAGTGGTCACAGGGCTTGCAGATGGGCCCTTTGTACTCACCTCAATTCCACCTAGCTAGCTAGCAGGATGAATTCTAGGACATTTGGAACCAGAGATAGTCATGGAATTATAGCTCTAATGGTGTTGCTAGGGTATGAGACAGTGAAAGATTCCCCTCGAGGATATCCCCATGCTACCCTATAGCCTCATGTTGGCTTTCTTTGACCATGAGGATATTTTCATCTGTGCATATTTTTACTTAACCAACTGTGAATTTTGCATATCATGCAAATGATACATTTTCTTGTCAGCCTAGTAAGTCCATAACTGAGTATGCGGGTAAATTAGTCAAATATCCATTTCATATATTCATTTATTCAAAAAACAATTTAACTTCCATAAGTGGTGGAAATTTGTTGAACATCAGAAAAGTATACCATAATATTTATCAAAATCATAAAGATGTGAAGGATTTATTTGGATGGATTATGAGGCCTGATTTCAAACTTACATTAGGATCACTATCTAATTGACAAATTTGAATAAATCCATATTAATTGAATGCATACATATTATGATTAGGTTGTGAAAGGTCGTGACACTGATCCTAAGAATTATCATGGAATAAATAGGTCATACTTTAATGTATGTGCACATCTATTTAAATTTGGGTTATTACATGACTAGGAATCCAATTTTCCTTTAATGAGCACTTTTGAATGTTGGTCTTTCTTGTTCCTAAATTGAAAATCCATGTTCCATAATTTGAGATCATATCACCCTTCCTGGAATGTCAAATAAATCTTTGAAATTGGGTTAATTAGCCCACATGCCAAGAATACCACAATTTCTATGTGTCGTTGAATATGTTTTGATTGGACTATTTCATGTTGTCACACTTTGTTATTTTTACATAGTATTTAGACTATGTATCTAATGTAGTTATAATATTAGGGCATGTTGTTCCACCCCAGGTCTACTATTTCCACCTATTTTATATATAAGGGTGTCTTGTCCCACCCCAGATGTGTTGTAACACAATATTCAAGTTATTGTCATTTAGTTTATTATGTAGATGAACCTAAGAATGTTTAGCCCATTAGGGTTAAGTTTACCTCCTTATACTTACCTCCTATCCTATATATAAGAGAGAATTTTATTGTCTATTAATAATAAAATATCTCATTAGCCTCCATCTTATTTTTCACATGGTATCAGAGAATCAATCCTAACCCATAGAAAAAAAATACTGTGTCTCCTCTTGCAGGTGAGTGTTGTATTTTCTTGGCTGGGATGCCCTCTAGGCATCATACCAGCCTCGATGATCATATCCTCCCTTCTTCTTTCATAAAAGTCCACTCTTTCATAACATGCACATACATCCTAGTGTTTTTGAGCCCTGGCCTCCCACTCCTTTTATTCTATTTTCACATGGTCCAGATCAAACATTCTTATGAGATTGCAAAAATCAACAAGAATGACCAATAATCAGAATGTATCGTTGATCGTGTAAAGAAGGATCTTTGGGATTTCTCATTCCATGGACATCAATTGTTAGGAGCTCTGGACCCAATCAATCATGCAAAATTCCTTAGCACCACAATGTCAAACAATAGTTCTGTCAAGAACTGAGGCCACTCCTTTATTCCCACTTCATGTACAACATTCTCGCACATGATTTGAGGCAGACACCTTCTCTTGGATTCCTATTTGTTGTGGCTCAGGGAACGTGGCCACCAAAGAAGCCACAACAGTTGTCAAAGTAGGAGAGTCTACCGAAGGATCATCCCACAATATCAGCAACACAATCCAAGTACAAACATATGTAGTCGGACCCATATGCAATTACCAACCTCAAAATTACTAGATCCATGAAGAGAAGATCTATGATTTCCACCATGAGTTCACTACCTCATCGGCTTTGCTTCCCCTATGCTCATTGGGGTTTTTGTAACTGCCCCTATACCCTATGCCTATTACTAATCAGATATTTAACCAAGTCTAATTTTTTATTTAAGACATGTCGTAGTGGTTCTACCCTGCACCCCTTTTGGGTCATACAAAGATCCATTTATTTTTCTACCTATATCTGTCGAATCGGGTCATGTAGCATATCACTCACATTGTCATTTATATCAGTTGCATATTGGACACAAAATGATCACATGCTAGTTTACAAAACACTATAAAAAGAAGGGACATCCAATATTTTTTTCTTCCTCTCTATCTAGTTCCTATGAACCACATGGTTGACTTCCTTTATTTCAATTGGGGATATTCTATGTTGCATATCATAATGCTTATATTCTTGTGATTTTATTTTTTCTATCATGCCTAAATATACTTGTAGTTGGTTTTTACTACCTATCCTGCCTTCATATAGGTAGTTTTTTCTTTCTATATTGGCATTTACATATACACGCCTCTACTAGTGTTTATGAATTTCCACACAAACTATACTCATGATTTTTTTGTGGTTGGCATGAGGGAGATAATAGAGATATATGAGTAGAGGGAAGAGATGATATGAAGGAAAGAAGATGAAGAGAATAAGCCATGTTATCTGATCATGTTGTCTAATTTTTGCATATTCATATGTGTTTTGTTGACACCTTTTATGGAAAGTCTTTCCTATAGCAGTGTATCTCAAGCATGTGCCCACCTTCTATAACATGATATTCCTATAAAACTTCTCTTATCCCTACAATTGTACATCATATCAGTTGTGATGCTCCTTTTATAGAATTACGTCAACGAAAATGATGACTTATGACTTCTACAAGTATATTCCACCTCATCCCATAGTGCATGTTTGGGTATGACATGTAAAGACCTCGAACTTTTCACTTCCGTGCTGGGGAAAGGATCGTCTCTATCTCTGAGTTCATCATTACCGTGATAAGACCCATGGTTCACTTTATGACTTCCACAAATATATTCCACCATCTGTTGTGCTCTGGATGCTCTTCAAAGTTTTACAAAGGTATTATTGCTTCCACTAGTATGACAATTATCAAATCTAGGAGGACTCTAGCTTGATGGGAAGTGTTAAGGTTATTTTTATTTAGTTGATTATGTAAATGAGCTTAAGCATATGTGGCCCTTTAAGGTTAAGTTTTTGTAACATCCCGGGATTTGAGGCCTCAGATATAATGATCTTAAAAGGAATGATTAGACTACTCATATCACCAAGGTGCACCTCCTTTTTTAGGAGCTTGTCATTAAAGAACTCTAGAGTTAAGAATGTTCAGCTTGGAGTAGTACTAGGATGGGTGACCAGTCAGGAAGTTGACCTCAGCTTACGTGTGAGTGAGGAAAAAGCTTGCAGTTAAGGCTAGTGGTGGTCTGTGGGGCCAGTTGTCATTTCTGAAACTCTACTAGAGCCTTGGGCAGACATTAGAAATGGTATCAAAGTCAATTCCCCTCTAGTAGATGGGGCCCACATGGGCATGTGGCATTCTGGTCTTGAGTCATGCGGTCTAGGCATGTTGGAAAGGGTTGTCCATGATTGATGTAGCCACCCTTGTGTTGGTGTTCCATGATCGGGAGCTGGGTATCCATGAGTCATTCTGGGTCTACACTGAAATGTGGCGATATTATGAGGCCATATAGTTGACTCTTGACTAGGACGTCAAGAGTCTAAGTGGGGGAGATTGTAACGTCCCACGATTTGAGGCCTCATATATAATGATCTTAAAAGGAATGATTGTACTACTCATATCACCAAGGTACACATCCTTTTTTGGGAGCCCATCACTAAATAACTCCAGAGTTAAATGTGCTCAGTTTGGAGTAGTACTAAGATGGGTGATCAGTCGAGAAGTTGACCCCAGCTTGTGCGTGAGTGAGGAAAAAGCACACAGTTAAGGCTAGTGGTGGCATGTGGGGGCAAGTCATCATTCCTAAAACTCTACCGGAGCCTTGGGCAGTGGGCCCATGCATTACAAATGGGTATCAGATCCAATTCCCCTCCAGTAGGTGGGGCCCACATGGGCACATGACATGCCAGTCTTGATTTGTGCAGTCCAGGCATGTTGGAAAGGGCTATCTGAGTTGGAGCTGCCCATGTGCTGGTAGTGTCCAAGCATGTTGGAAAGGGATATCTGAGTTTATGGAGCCACCCTTGCGCTGGCATCCATGGTTGGGAGTTGGGTGTACATGGGTCATTTGGGTCTAAATTGAAATGGGGAAAAGATTATGAGGCCATATATAGTTGAGACTTGAAAAGGACGTCAAGAGACTAAGTGGGTGATATTGTAACATCCCATGATTTGAGGCCTCAAATAAAATGATATTAAAAGGAGTGATTGGACTACCCATATCACCAAGGTGCTCCTCCTTTTTCGAGAGCCCATTACTAAAGAACTCCATAGTTAAGTGTGCTCAGTTTGGAGTAGTACTAGGATGGGTAGCCAGTTAGGAAGTTGATCATGGCTTGCGTATGAGTGAGACTAAAGTGTGCAATTAAGGCTAGTGGTGGTCTGTGGGGCCAATCGTCATTCTTGAAACTCTACTAGAGCCTTGGGCAGTGGACCTGGGTGTTACAATTTTCTTCCTTTTACTTGCCTCCTCACCTATATATGTGTCATCTATCAATCAAAAAATGTCTCGTTAGCCTCCATCTTATTTCCCACAAACTGATTTACATATCATGGCGAGATGTTCAACCCATTTATATTTTAGTGCATGTTGTTCAACCCAGACAAGTCCTTTCTCCACCTATTTTTAGCCAAAGGTGCAGTGGCATCTTAGACTTACTTTAGATATTGTTATCCTATAACATCTCTGCATGCAAATCTTGTTATTATTTCTGATTTTATAAATATTATTTGGCAAGATCTTTACATTTATTTATCAATCTTATTGTTGAATGCATCATTCTCTTGTGATAATTTCCTTTTAAATGTATCCTTTGTAGTTACTCACATTATGATAGCACCTCCTTTGTGACATATCAGGATTTTCTAAAACTTAATCTGATGTGTGACGTCCAAATTGAAACCCTCACCTCAGTGAGAATCCCAATTTAAACATCCCACACTAGGCTAAGAAGAAGAAAATCAAGGGAGTCAAAAGGAAACACAGTAGCACATGTACATGAATAATAATAAAACCATACACACATGTTCACCATTTAACATATAATTACAACATGAATTGTTACAACATTTGATATTACATATTGAACAGTAAACTTCTACATATACATTTACTACATCTAAACAAAAGGATCTTAAGACAACATGTCCACCTGTACATCAGCTCACCACACAACTCTCACTATCCTGGATCTTCAAGATCATATGTCCACAACCCAAACAAAAGATTACATGCGGTACCGGTCAACACAATATTCAAGAATATTGTACGGAGTACACCTACATGTCTTTTATATACCTCTCATCATATCTTGGCAATAAGATAAAACTAATACTTGGCAGCATTAAAAAAATATAAGAAAAGCATATACTTGTGCAAAAGATGTTCATTAACAAAAGAGAACACATATTTTAAGCATAATTTCCATTATATCATCCATGCATTTACTACCTGAGAGTTGAATGCATTAAGGCCTTTATGATCTACTACCAAAGAGTTGGATCATTTCACAATGTGATCTACTACCAAAGAGTTGGATCACTTCCAAGTACTTTACTACCAAAGAGTTGAAGTACTTATTTCCAACACTTTACTACCAAAGAGTTGAAGTGCTTAGATATAATGGAATAGATATATTATGTTTCATGTGTTCATAGAAATAAGTATGGAAAATCATGCAACATATCATACAAGAACAATCATTTCAATCAATACCATATGCCAAGTCTTTACTACCATATAACATAAGAATATTGTATAATAAGCCAAGTGAGAGGTAATGGCGTACCTTCCAAAGAGATATTCCTAATCACATATATCCACGTCAACTATATCTTGGTCAAACCCCTGGTTAAGATAAGATCATATACTATCATCAGATTCACATCATCATACATCTCATCTTAACCCTAATCGTGTTCATATTAGGGTTTGCTTATCTCATTATGATATTCTCATGATTACTTGTATTCTTGCCTTATATTTATCTTACTGATGTCATGTTCTAGATTATAGTTCATCAACTGGATATGCTCATGTGTCACATTATTATGTGAACATAACATTATGTCACTTTCATTAACCATATTAGAGTTACATCTCATGTATTAAGGGCGGTCTTCATATGACATGAATTTTGTGAATTTAACTCATCTCAGGTTTACATATTATCTTCCAGTTACTGATATAAGGGTGTTCCATGATTTTCCTCACTTATTGAGCATGTATGTATTTAATGCATTTTATTTAGGGTTATTAGCCCTAATTAGTCATATTAATCAAATTATATTCTTTAGTGCATCAACATGACCATATCTGACATCATATACATTATAAACATGATTATGAATCTACTGACATTTTTCCATAATTTTATATCATCAATTGATATTTATTACTCATGGACTAACCATTCTACATCTTACATGATATCATCAATATTAAATCATTAAAAGGCTGATATTATGCTTTCACATTGTTCTACGCATTTTTTTGAGAATATTGATACCTTATTTGTATTTTTCTAATAATCGAGCTAATTACTAGGAATTATGCAAGATCTGGGAATTTTTGAGATATTTACCTTGTTCAACGAATCACACGTTGCCACGTGTCCAATAAGAGGATGTGGCCCTCTTTGCTGGGTCGGCTGGTTGTCTGCGGTTCAGATGTGAGCCGGCAAGTCTGGTCTAGGTCCTTCTGATTTGGAGGTCTGGGATTGGGCCGGTTCAGGGCTCTCTGATCTCTCTCTCTCGTTTCTCAGCCCGATGCCCTACTATTTCGTGCGTGAGCTGCCTGGAAAATGGCCGCCGTTACAAACAAAGCAACGACTAACCTCACTTCCTTTCTCCATCCTCATGACTGCGCATATGTGTGACCCTATTCTTCCATGAATAGGCGTTGCCTCTGTCGGTTCTCTCTCTGTGGTCTGCACGATCTCGCCACCTTCACCTTCGTCAAGCCGGAAGCTATGCTACTACATTGGTCTATGTTGGTGAGCACAAGGCACCCTTCTCCTCCTTGTCAGCCTCTGATGATGCCCCCTCCCCCTTAGGGTTCTTACGTATGCTCCTAGTGCCGCCGACCTCCAGGCCATCAGCCTCTTAGTTTCTTCCTCAGCCTCCTACGGCTAAGGTGTCACTACCGTCGGCCTCCTCACTGGTGACCTCCAGGGCTTGAGACGCCGCCGTCCAAAGCAAGGAAGCAGTGAAGACAAGGTAACAAAGGAAAGGGAGGATGACATCTCTGCTCGATGCGTGCCACCGGCCGACGTCTGCGTCTGCATTCTCTGGAGCATCGAGCACTACCCAAGCCACCGTCGTTGCAGTGTCTGCTCCAGCAACGAGATCCGCCCTCGGTGCCTCCTCCTCGATCCCTTTCAGGTCGATGCAGCTGTTGCCCAACTACAGGTCCCCAGTCATCGACCTGATGCCACGTACTTTGCTTTGACATTCAGTGCGATCTCTGAATAGGCAGTGTTGTGCCTACGGAATAGGATGGAGAGGAACGAGAAAAGGAGTGAAATTCCCTCGTTCAGACCTACTTGCACACGTATATCTATTCATAGCTGCTCCTCAACCCACGATCTTCCCCTACTCCGATGTGTAGCAACCACTTGCACATTGACTGACCCTTCATGGCTTGTAACTAACAGAGTTAAATATGGAGAATCCACCATCGATTTTGATTATCTGAGGGTCCAAAACATGGCTCTCCAATGCAATCTATGGCTAGTACAACTAGTACCCATGTCCAAAGGATCTGTTATGTAAGGCAACGTCGCCCACTTCCATTTGATTTGTGGCATGTAACCGATTTCTACACCTAAGTTAAAGCATACTAAAGCTTATTCACGATATTAACCAAACCTTGATTAACTTAATCATATTCGACAACATGGTATCCCTTATAGCAACATCGATGTACTATGAGATTTTGACCATTGCTTTGTAACTATCAAACTACATTTACATATATTAATATTCTCAAAAAGGCATGAACTAGGGATCTTAATCATGATATTAACCTCAATCAAATTTCAAATTTTACTAAAAAGCTTGGAACTCTCAAAATACTCCACATACATGACTTTACTTATGTCAGTGCACATTAAAGGACTCTGAAAGTCCACTCCATCACATCCTACACACCTTAAAAGAAATTTCGTCCTCAGAATTAAGCCAAAAACCACTTTTTCACATCATATACATCTTAAAAGATATTTTGTCCTTAAAATTAAACCATACTCATACTTCCAGGGAAAACCTTATCTTGCCTTCATACATATGTAAGGCACTATTCTAGGTGCAACATATCCAAAAACAAAGCTCCTTACTCATATCCAAACCACCATTAGGAGGTTTTAAAACATCTAAGGTGAATCACCCCTTCATAAAAGATGGAGGCAGGGGTTCAAAAACTCTGGTTAGGTCATAACATATCTCATTGTCAGGGTTTCGTCCTTATCTTTACCCATGCATTAGGGTTACCACATCATATTACCATGTTCTAAAGGAGTTAATCAAACTTAGCCCATTATATCAAGGTGTCATCAACATTTTATTGAGCTAAATGTTAGACATATTCTTCATCTTTATTAAGCACTAATATTAACACATTGTTGACATATGCCATTAATATGATCTCATTCAACATTCACATTAGGTCACAGACTTTACTAGTGACTTCATCACTAGATTCACCAAACAAATTCACATTAATCATCATTATTCATGTGTATGGTTAACCATTTATGCATTGATATCAATTAAACCATCTCTAGGTTTCCATCATATCATGTCTATATATCACATCCTTACATACATTATATCATGGTTGTGCTAAACAAACTTATGTGAGTTTCTCTTTAAACATATATTAAAACTTCATCTAGTCCAACTGAGGTCCTAACCCTTATCATGAGGGTAAAGCCATGCTCAGTCTCTCTGAGCCAACTCAACTCAATGAGTATTTCATATGCAAAAACTTTATTTTTTTTCCTCTTTGACCTAGGGTTATCAGGTCTACCTCATTGGCACTAGTGATAGCCTTACAAGCTCAAGCCACATAAGCACAAACCAAAACATGCTATGACATACTCTTATCAGCTCTATACCAATGAAAACTATTTCTCAACTCTCTTTCTCTTATAGACACACCACTAGATTCCTATATGGGAACCACCAACCCGAGCATGAGGCTGTAGAAAAATTAACATAGCTACCTCCTCCAGGGTCTTGGGCTCTCTCCCTCACCCAGATGGCAGGCACTCATATTTCCTTATTCACATGCACATATGTAACTAGCCTATCTCTATCTCGAGGGTTTTGGTCTTCCCAAGGACATCTAGGGTTCAACAAGACTATAGGAATCATGCATAAAGTGACTCAACTCAATCACTCAGGAGTATTCTAGTTTAGGACATATCATATCACATATCTCAGAATTCTCATATCTTGGAGTTTAGGTTCTCTGACCTTCTCCCAATGGGTCTCACTCTCTCTGGAGTTAACCCCGAAACTGGTCCTAACACTAGAGGTCCTCCTTCATAAAAGAGATTGAGGCTCGTACTGACTCACACCCTAGTCTTAACTCAACATATCTTATCTCATAAAAGCTTATTTACTTTCATCATCAAAACTTATCTCAAAACTGAACTTAAGTCCTCAAAGACAAACATAGATCATCATAACCATCTTAAGTCATCTATGTAAGACTTACATCATATCATCAAAACTTATATCATGCATTCCATCTATCATATATATCAAAAAGGCTCTAAACATCTAATCTAGAACTACTCTCTCTTCTAGACTGATGTCATTCACTTTCACTTAGGTTGCATGACCACCTCCTATTCGTACATGTGTGGGGACACGTTTTTGTAATACATATATATAATAAAATATTATATAGTTTTTCTCTGATAAAATAAGCGTCAGAGAAACCTATCAAGGTTCGATCTGTTTGGAATCAAAAACCAAATCCTGAAAACAAGTGTCCCACACATAGTAGAGAGTCCAGTGTCATGAAAACTAGTGAAAAGGGTGAGAACATGGTGTAGACTAGTTTAGCTACTCTAGACAATGTGCGCAATATGTCTAGGGTTTCTCTTCCCTTGATGCATGTCATTTCCAAATAGTGCAATGTCCCATACCGCTGCACTACAAGGAAAGAATAACATCTAAGGACTTGCTACTCAACCAGCACCAATCTAGACCTAGTTCTCAGACATCTAGGTGCTAACCTAGAGGCTAGGTCAGATCTAGTCTCTAAAAGACGACTAATCTAACCCTAAAATATTATTAAGTTCAAGGTTCTTTGGTTTTGAGTTGCATAATGAGAAAATTTCAGGCTTTGCTATTGTTCATGCTCTAATACCACCTGTGACGTCCCGGGATTTTCTAAAACTTAATCTGATGTGTGACGTCCAAATTGAAACCCTCACCTCAGTGAGAATCCCAATTTAAACATCCCACACTAGGCTAAGAAGAAGAAAATCAAGGGAGTCAAAAGGAAACACAGTAGCACATGTACATGAACAATAATAAAACCATACACACATGTTCACCATTCAACATATAATTACAACATGAATTGTTACAACATTTGATATTACATATTGAACAGTAAACTTCTACATATACATGTACTACATCTAAACAAAAGGATCTTAAGACAACAGGTCCACCTATACATCAACTCGCCACACAACTCTCACTATCCTGGATCTTCAAGATCATATGTCCACAACCTAAACAAAAGATTATATGTGGTACACATCAGCACAATATTCAAGAATATTGTACTGAGTATGCCTACATGTCTTTTATATACCTCTCATCTTATCTTGGCAATAAGATAAAACTAATACTTGGCAGCATTAAACAAATATAAGAAAAGCATATACTTGTGCAAAAGATGTTCATTAACAAAAGAGAACACATATTTTAAGCATAATTTCTATTATATCATCCATGCATTTACTACCTGAGAGTTGAATGCATTAAGGCCTTTATGATCTACTACCAAAGAGTTGGATCATTTCACAATGTGATCTACTACCAAAGAGTTGGATCACTTCCAAGTACTTTACTACCAAAGAGTTGAAGTACTTATTTCCAGCACTTTACTACCAAAGAGTTGAACTGCTTAGATATAATGGAATAGATATATTATGTTTCATGTGTTCATAGTAATAAGTATGGAAAATCATGCAACATATCATACAAGAACAATCATTTCAATCAATACCATATGCCAAGTCTTTACTACCATATAACATAAGCATATTGTATAATATGCCAAGTGAGAGGTAATGGCGTGCCTTCCAAAGAGATATTCCTAATCACATTTATCCATGTCAACTATATCTTGGTCAAACCCTTAGTTAAGAAAAGATCATATACTATCATCAGATTCCCATCATACATCTCATATTAACCCTAATCGTGTTCATATTAGGGTTTGCTTATCTCATTATGAATTTCTCATGATTACTTGTATTCTTGCCTTATATTTAGCTTACTGATGTCATGTTCTAGATTATAGTTCATCAACTGGATATGCTCATGTGTCACATTATTATGTGAACATAACATTATGTCACTTTCATTAACCATATTAGAGTTACATCTCATGTATTAAGAGTGGTCTTCATATAACATGAATTTCATGAATTTAACTCATCTCAGGTTTACACATTATCTTCCAGTTACTGATATAAGGGTGTTCCATGATTTTCCTCACTTATTGAACATGTATTTATTTAATGCATTTTATTTAGGGTTATTAGACCTAATTAGTCATATTAATCAAATTATATTATTTAGTGCATCAACATGACCATATCTGACATCATATACATTATAAACATGATTATGAATCTACTGACATTTTTTTCCATAATTTTATATCATCAATTGATATTTATTACTCATGGACTAACCATTCTACATCTTACATGATATTATCAATATTAAAGCATTAAAAGGATGATATTATGCTTTCACATTGTTCTACACATTTTTCTGAGAATATTGATACCTTATTTGTATTTTTCTGATAATCGAGCTAATTACTAGGAATTATGCAAGATCTGGGAATTTTTGAGATATTTACCTTGTTCAACGAATCACACGTTGCCACGTGTCCAATAAGAGGATGCGGCCCTCTTTGCTGGGTTGGCTGGTTGTCTGCAGTTCAGATGTGAGCTGACATGTCTGGTCTGGATCCTTCGGATTTGGAGGTCTGGGATTGGGTCGGTTCAGGGCTCTCTGATCTCGCTCTCTCGTTTCTCAGCCCGACACCTTACTATTTCGTGCGTGAGCCGCCTGGAAAACGGCCGCCCCTACAAACAAGGCAACGACTGACCTCACTTCCTTTCTCCATCCTCATGACTGCGCATATGTGCGACCCTATTCTTCCATGAATAGGCGTCACCTCTGTCAGTTCTCTCTCTATGGTCTGCACGATCTCGCCGCCTTCACCTTCATAAAGCTGGAAGCTATGCTACTGCACTGGTCTATGTCAGTGAGCACAAGGTGCCCTTCTCCTCCTCATCAGCCTCTGATGATGCCCCCTCCCCCTTAGGGTTCTTATGTATGCTCCCAGTGCCGCCGACCTCCAGGCCATCAACCTCTTGGTTTCTTCCTCAGCCTCCTATGGCTAAGGTGTCACTGTCGTCGGCCTCCTCACTAGCGACCTCCAGGGCTTGAGTCGCCTCCATCCAAAGCAAGGAAGCAGCGAAGATAGGGTAATAAAGGAAAGGGAGGATGACATCTCCGCTCGATGTGTACCACTGGCCGACGTCTGCGTCTGCATTCTCTGGAGCATCGCGCACTGCCCAAGCCGCCGTCGTTGTGGTGTCTGCTCCAGCAATGAGATCCGCCCTCGACACCTCCTCCTCGATCCCTTTTAGGTCGATGCATTTGTCGCCCAACTATAGGTCCCCAGTCACCGACCTGATGCCACGTACTTTGCTTTGTCATTCAGTGCGATCTCTGAATAGGCAATGTTGTGCCTACGGAACGGGATGGAGAGGAATGAGACAAGGAGTGAAATTCCCTCGTTCAGACCTACTTGCACACATATATCTGTTCAGAGTTGCTCCTCAACCCACGATCTTCCCCTACTCCGATGTGTACCAACCACTCGTACGTTGACTGACCCTTCACGGCTTGTAACTGACAGAGTTAAAGATGGAGAATCCACCATCGATTCTGATTATCCGAGATTCCAAAACATGGCTCTCCAATGCAATCTGTGGCTAGTACAACTAGTACCCATGTCCAAAGGATCTTTTATGTAAGGCAACGTCACCCACTTCCATTTGATTTGTGGCATGTAACCGATTTCTACACCTAAGTTAAAGCATACTAAAGATTATTCATGATATTAACCAAACCTTGATTAACTTAATCATATTCGACAACATGGTATCCCTTATAGCAACATCGATGTACTATGAGATTTTGACCATTGCTTTGTCACCATCAAACTACATTTCCATATAATAATATTCTCAAAAAGGCATGAACTAGGGATCTTAATCATGATATTAACCTCAATCAAATTTCAAATTTTACTAAAAAGCTTGGAACTCTCAAAATACTCCACATACATGACTTTACTTATGTTAGTGCACATTAAAGGACTTTGAAAGTCCACTCCATCACATCCTACACACCTTAAAAGAAATTTCATCCTCGGAATTAAGCCAAAAACCACTTTGTCACATCCTTTCTTGGGAACACCCATATAGTACTGGTAATCCATTATAATGCCTAAATGTTTTTTTACATACAAATACACAATGGTTACTATCACATACCATTTCCCTTGTCTACTTTTGTATGCTGTTCCCCTTCCAACCAGGTGTAGGTACATTAGAGGACTCAAAAAAGACTATGTACATGTATGTGAACATGAGGATAGCTTGGGATGATCAAGTTTCCCTTAGCACCTGGTCTTATATGTAATTTGTTGTAACTTTTATTTTATAAAACCACCTTCTAAGGCAAGGAACAATGTATTTGGGGTATTGGTGATAAGGGGAAGATATTTATGGTTTTCTATCGCTTAAGGATTTCATGGATTTACCATCTGAGTGATCTCTATTGGGTCCCACTCTTTACAATATGGTATCTTCCAGTGGTTAATAATTCCAATCCCAATCCACACGTTAGACCCAAAAGGAAATGGTGTGCAAAGGGATTAAAATTTCCCGTCCCTGAGTGGATCAAACACACTAGTATACAAATTCACCAAATAACAAAGCTTTCATAAATAAACCAAGTGTTATGTACATGGGGGCCTAGAGGCTAGGAGTACTAATGAAGGAAACTTAATACATGAGAATCTACTTGTAGAAGAAGCAAAGCCTAAACTAAGAGTCCCATTTACTTTAGCATCCCCATGAAGATCTATCTGTTGAGCCATGATATTGAGTGTGTCATCATCATCATAAGAAAGAGTACCTAAAAGCAATTTAAAATTGGTACATCTCAGCACAATATAATAAATCATTGTGTTGAGTATGCTACATTATTCATGTACCTCTCATTATAATAATATTGGCAATAAGATAAACTTAAACTTGGTAGTAATATGAGGTACAAAAGCTTTTTAGAAAGAGATGTTTATTAACAAAAGATCACACACACTTTAAGTATATTTTCCATTATATCACCCATGCATTTACTACCTAAGAGTTGAATACATTAAGGCCTTATGATCAATTACCAAAGTGTTGGATCATTATACAATGTGATCTACTACCAAAGAGATGGATCAAATTCAAGTACTTTACTATCAAAGAGTTGAAGTACTTTGTTTCTAGAACTTTACTACAAAGAGTTGAAGTTCTTTAGATATAATGAATAAGTAATTTACATTCAAGTTTGCATATACATATAGAGAAATATTATTGAAGTTGATCATACATAGATATTTATTTCTAACAATAGCATATGCCAAGTCTCTTACCTATAAAATACATCCATATTTGATAGTAATACAAGTAAGAGGCAAAGCATACCTTAAATTCAGAAGTGAAGAGTCCAGAGATGCTCCTCACTGGTACCTTTGTATCCCTAAAGTTATAAGAGATTTGGTACTAATTAGATATATTGTCAAAGTCATCACTTAATTCAAAAAGAGTAAAATGTGGTTATTTTCTTAGTTAGGGTTGTGAGTGTAGAATATGAGTCACAGAGTACAAATTTGAGTTCATCTTTAGAAATGACATGTCATAGTAGGTTTTCTAGGTGATTTTGATTATCTTTAGATCATGGTAGGTATTTATGACAACCTTGATAACAAAAATAGGACAAAAAGAGTAACAAATAAACTTTGTTGATATTTGAGTCACATAAAATAGAAGTGAGTGTTTGATAATTATATTGGTACATTTTGTAGACGAATAGAGGATTTTGGTGATTTACCCATGCACAAATATTTTCTGGATAATTGAATAAGGTAAAACTTTATTGAATATGAGTAATTACTTGAGTCATATTTAGGATAAATTGAGGTCAGATTCATGCTTCTCATAATTTTTTGATAAAAAGAGTATTGGTTTGTATTTTTCTGAGAATCTTGTGCTTTATAATGATTTTCCTAAGATTAGAGTATTTTCTAGAAAATTATCCAAATTTGAGATAAGAAAAAAAAGAAGGGATATAAAGTGGGATGTTGATGTGTTAGATCAAATGCCTGAGAATAATTGTGAGGATACATATTATCAGAACAAGGAAGAGGTGAGGTGGTTTGCCTCACTCATCCACGCAGATCTAGTCAGCAATGAGGGTCCACTCCCTTCTTCTCCTTCTTTAGCTGCTTGGTAGTAGAACTACACATCCTGCGAGCTCGACAAGGTGGAAAGAGGGCTTCTCGTGCAAAGTTGATCTCATGGTCACCTTGGTGAGGTTTCTTTGGGTCAGGGTGACAAGGTCTCGAGGCTTGGCTCCCCCTGGAGTGGTGTGATCGTGAGGTTGTTGGAGCAGCTCGACGATTGCAAAGGGAAGGGGGTGAAAGAGAGGTATAGGAGGTGTCAGGACCCCAAGAATGTGTCGATGAGGCTCCTCTCATCACTACCAAGATGGAGGGGGTTTCTATTTGGAGCAGGCTCGGAGGTGATCACGTTGTGGATGGATGTACCATAGAAGACAAAGTTAGGGGGAAGGCCATTTGGGACCTATTCTGATGAATTGAAGGTGGTGGTGAACTAAAGGGATCTTCAAGAAGATATTAGGGATGTTAAATAGTCATGGGCGATGCCTATTTGAAAAGGCCTAAAATCTTCCCATGTCCGGTGAAGAAGGTATGAAGAGGAAGGGTTCAAACTCACCACTCACTGGTCAAGGGAGGTTGTGTGAAGGGTCAGTGAGTTTGTTGATGCAAGGTGGAGGTAGAGCCTCGATTAGTTTTTCGTAAGAGATCCCAAAGAGGAAGATCGTGTTGGTTGTTCCTAATCAATGCTGGCAACCACATTCTCCTGACCATCCAGAGGCTGAGGACAACTTTTCGCCTGTCTGATCAAAGTGATGTACTGGAGATGAGTGTTGAGGATGGGGCCATGATGGTGAGCCACTAATAAATGACTCAGAAGCCCACAAGACATTTATGTGCACGAGCTTGAGTACAAAGAGTATAGTTTTGATTTGATTTTATTTAAATGTGTATCGAAAATTATGTATAATATTTATAACTTTGTAGAAGGAGCTAGGAATGCCAAAATGAATTGAAATTATATCTTCACAATAGTAAACCCTAGCTATTGGTAAGATTTGAGATTCATCTCGAAATTCTTTGATAGGTCAAGACATAAACCTTAATATTAGGGTTTAGGGTTAATATACTATAAATACGATGATAAAAGGATATAGAATTTTCACCTTATCATTGTATCAGTGCCTAAGACATTGGTGACTTAAATATTTCAAGTTATCCCATGCAATTCCTTAATTAGGTAGCCAAGTAACCCTATATAGGTTGTTGGTATGCCTATAGACCAAAAAAAGTACCAACTAGGCTTTCAACCCCTAACTAATTTGGTCACTTCCTTTCCCCAAACTGCCTATGTGGTTGAGATTTAGTCCTTAGTAACCCTAAAACACCCCTACCATCTTTATGGAGGTGGAAATGTCACCACATGGAGTTGACTCTTCTAGTGTTTCATTCATGTCTCATGTTTTCTAGGAAGTTTGCCTGAATAATAAGAAGTGTAGGTTGACTTGAATGGCCATAAATAGGATTTACCCTAGTTCTCAACTTAAACCCTTTACTTTGATGTTTATCTAGAGTGCCTTAAATACATCCACTTTGGGTACTGAGCATACATGTATAACAAGTAAAAAATTGTGATGTAAATTTTAGAATTTAGTCGATTTCCTTGATACTAAGTGCTAATCTAAATTAGCCCTGCTATGGTTAGGAATACCTTGCATTCAACATGGAGTATCTCATCATAAATATGTCAAAATATATCTATCCAAGGACTGATACCATCCTCATTGAGCTAGATATGCCTCATGTATGAGATTGGTGGATGGAAGCTAATAGTTCAATAATATAATCTTAGGTGTTCACCTCCCTCTCATATCCATGGTGTAATTAGATTACCTAGTGAATGAGATGAAGTGTAATTTGACTATATAGTTCACCTTCTCTTATGGTGACACCATGGTTGTAAACCATCAAGTGAAGAAGAAACCCTGATTTCTTCCTATATTGGTAGGATGATCATATGATTTCCCTATATCTCGAGATAATGTAGTGCAATATATGATTAGAGATAAATGTGAACAAATGTACACCTCATTAGGACATGATAGAAGTTTAATATGTAGTAGGAATACATTGCCCTCCCAATTCTATGAGTTAGATATGCTTTTGGTATGTCCTTTCCTATGTTTGAAGAATTAAACTCTTTTAGTAGAATGAATCTATCGAAGGATAATAGTATATGGTTAGTGTGGTGGAGTTATCTATAACTTGGTTATCGGTTTGAATTTGGTTCTATTTTTGAATTTTGATCATAATGTTTTCATTTTCAAACTTACTTCCATTATTAAATTGTATGTATAAAAAGAAAACCTTTCAGATTATGTCGATAGTTTAATGAAACCAAGTTCATAAGAAAATTTGAGTAGTAGAGAAGCTCTTTAGTGATGAAACCCTTAACTGGCATGGTCAACCCTGAGATCCTTGGCGTAAGTGTTATGTAGTGAGTATAAGAATAAGTTTTGGATATATAAGGCTAGTTGATCCACCCTTGTTGTAATGACCACATTAGTGCTTAATTGGTAAACTAGGGTTTACCTGAATGATTACATACTTGATTAGATTGAATATCGTTTAGACTTGATTAATGATAGTAGATCAATTGTGATGTTTAAAACCTAAGAAGAAACTCTAACTATGATTTTAGTTTGAAGAATTAGGGTTTGAGAAATGTAAACCCTAATCGGCAAAAATTAAGGTTTTGATAGTACATGAATATGGAATTTGATCAAGATAACAGTGTGGTAAATGATTTTTCATATTTTCTACAAATTTTTTATTTAATTTTATTTAGGATATGATATTTATAACTCAATTATGCATATTGGATAAAAATTTAAGAATATTTTAATGTTCTTTGAATGTGGTTCTTGGTCAAACTATACTTTGACCAAAATGTCGATAGAGTACTTTTTAGTAGTGTAGTGTTTTATTTTTAGTTATTTATTGGTAAATCCAAATGATCTAAAATTTTAAATGGAGATATGAAACTTAATTATAAATAATATGTAAAATTTTCATAATTTGTGGATGTGTTTAGGCCTTATCAGTAGATGCATTACAGTAATGTTTTATGATAGAAAATTCAGCTGAAATAAGAGAAAGTATAGTGAGGGGTCAATGTGCAATTGACCCAAGCAGCTCAATTGCTTTATATGGTCAACCAAACACACTAGAAGATCTCATAATTCATGATTCAAACCAGATAAATGAAATCCTAGAGAGAGAGGGAGAGTTAGGGTTTGAGAGGAGAAATTGATGGAGATGCTGACCTAGGGTTTTGCGGTCTGAGGATTGATGAAATCATGTAAGTTTAGCTTCTTTGCATAGACTTTAATGGTGAATCTTATCTCAGATGTCAAAATTCCGTCCCTCCCCTGATTGGATTTGAAATCATATCAAATCAAGTCCTTTTCTCACTCTTTCTTCATAATCCCACATTTCTAGGGTTTCCGAGTTGAAAGGAAGAAGAATCGGGTGAATTGCTAGGGATTTGATATGCGATCGAGATTTTCAGGGATGAGCTGTGTTTTTAAGGTGTTTTAATACCTTAGGGTGAGTGGGAACTTCCTTTAAATAGTATATTGCACGAAAATTGGTTAATTCATCCATAATCTTTAATTGCTAGCATGCGACTACAAACCCTGAATTGTCTATTTGTTCTAAGTTGCTGCAAAATGATATGAAATGGATTCTTCCTCTATTTGGATGAAGTTCAGATGATAAAATCATATTAGAAATGTATACAATACATCCTAATGAGAATTCCCTAAGTATGCACAGAGGTTATAAGAGTAAACTAAAATATAGGGAATTTGTCTATGACTGAAATTTATTGTATAAGTAAATAGAGAAAATTGCTTATCTAGATCCCCTTGGTTATGAATGATTACATATTTAAATTCATAGTACATATATGTCAGATGCTATCTTGGATTTCATTCAAAGTGAATAGTGTTTGTTTAATATCTCAGTAAAGAGGGTGAAACCCTAGATGCGAGGAAAGTTGGATATTTACGAATAGATATTGTGAAATCCTTTTGAAGGGATTTTCTTGACATGATAGACTTTATTTATCCAATGTTATTATTGATGCATGATATCCCAGTGAATGGCATGGAAACCCTAATTCATCTCAGTTCCAAGGTTTCATACATATACTGATTTTATATGATTTGTTGATAGTAGTCTTTATTCAGTGAATGTTTATGTCGCATTAAATCCTTATGAGAGTCACATGATAAGTGAATGAGGTAAATGAAACCCTAAGGGTACGGTGTTCAATGAATCAAGTATTGTGATATCAGTGTTCTCAGTTATTAATAATAATTCTTGCCATGATATGAAATTAACTCTTAATTAAGTTATGTGAAGCATAACTCAAGATTAGGGTTGATGCGCACACTTTTACAATTAAATATTACCGTGCCAAGTAAATTGACTTTTAATGGAGTTATGTGATGTATAACTTAGAATTTGGGTTGATGTGCTCGATTTTTTAGGAATGAAAGATAATTTACAAGTGCTACTGATGATTTCTAATATACCGAGTAATTAACTCTTTTTAGTGTGTTACGATGATCAATTGTATAATTCCAATGTATATGAGCCAAATTGATATGAGTTTAGTTTATTTATGAAATTTCAATCTGCCTGCATGCATGGTATATGGATTACTCAGTAAATTACAATGTTTTTGAGTATACTGCTCTGTCAGGTCTAGAATGATATTCATGTTGTGAATTGAACTACAATTAAATAGACCAGATGCCATAGAAATACCAGAGTTGAGTATAAGTAAGAAAAAGGTTCAACATAGTAAGAGTTTTCTAGGAAATAATGAAGTTATAGATTTAAGGGCCCTGACACCGTAGAACCCTATGTGAGGTTTGTGCCTTAGGGGTGAAACAACCTAACCCTGGCAGCGTCTAGTATACGGGGGTCAGAACATGCTATCAGGTGGCATGGGGGACGAAGCCTAGTGGAAGTCTCCATAAATTATAGTTTGCAGTGTCCAACATCAACCAGAAGTCTGGTGGCACTAGAGTACAAAAGAGTGTGTCCAACATCAACCAGAAGTCTTGGTGGCACTAGAGTACAGAAAAATCCAATAGGTGGCTTGACTCTCTACCTATGTGCTCAGGTTAGAGGAGGAGTCCAGTTTAGGCCAGAGAGCCATTTCCCTATTGTAGACCAGGAGAGTAGTCAGACTTAGCATTTTCCAGTGTGTCCGCTAAGTCTTGTACGGAGTGATCGTAGTGCACTACGAGTCATCATATGTAGAGTACACTGTATATGACCAGGGCATAATAAAATGAATGAGAGGTCAAACAAGTGTGTACAGTTATTCAATTATTCTTTGTATGTTTCTGAATTATTAGTTCTCTTTATGATCAATCAAGCATTTCATATATTTATTCACTCTTATAGATATCTAGAGTATCCTGCCATATTTATGATTGTCAATTATTAGACTCTTTAAAGCTTTCTGTTGTTATAATTGATATCAATTGCTCAAAAGTATATCTGTAATTATATCAGTGTGTTAGACTGTTTCTTTGAAGTACTCATTCACTGAGCGAGTAGGCTCACCCCTCTGCTCAAAATTTTTAGGGACATCACATGGACTTGAAGAGGGTCATTGTATCAGAGTAGATCTGCCATAAGAGTTAAGTTTGAGTATAGTTAAGTTCAGTCGGCCCCTGTCACTCTAGGTCCTTGTATAGATGTGAGAGAAATGTAAACGATGTTTTGTATGTTTGTTTCCTTAATAAGAGAGAATGCAAATGAATATCATGTCGTATGTACATGGAAGTGTGAGAACCACAATGAATGTATGGATGTGTATCATTAATCTTAAGATAATATTAGAGTAATCAAGGTTTAATTCTATTGTAAAGCTTTTTATGTGATTCAACACAAGAAAACAAAGAGTTTAAAAAAGAAGAAAAGGTTAAGGGTGATCTTTGTATTACGATAAATCCTCAATTGTATGCCCTAATCTCATGATTAGTGGTAATTGTGAGATCAGGGTGTAATAGCTTGATATCAGAGCTTAGGTTGAGTCATCGGGGACCATTAGGATAGAAAGTTAGAGTTATAAGTGTGGCAGTTAAGAGGTAGTGTGTGAATAGCTCTGGGAAGTCTGAGTATTTGGATACCCTGGCCCAGTATCTGGATACCTAGGTTGACTAGTATCAAGCTACTATATCTATTCTTCTCCGGATGTCCTAGCCAGGCATGCAGTGGAAGGATGGGCTAGAGAGAAACCCTAGAAATATTAGGGTTAGAAGACCAGAATGAAATGAATGAATTGAGCATAAGAATAGAATGTGATGTAACTCTTGTTTTATATTGTTGCTTTTATTGGATATCATTGGAAATGCTCGTGTCTATTTGATTCAAATATTTAGTTCTTAGAAATAAATGTGGTCCTTTAAGATTCTTGTACACTATGAAGTTAATTCAATCATTGTTTACATTCTTTGTATCAACTAGACTAGAAGTTATCTTTAAATAGAGTTTGCCCTAAGTGGATATTCTTTCCACATGTTTGAGATTAATAGGAGTTGGTTAATCCTAAGTAGCTCTTGGCTTCAGGACTGCAGGTTCGGCCTAGTCCGGCTGGCAAGATGCATTATTGGGATCTAATGAGTCCTAATAATTAATCTAATAAGAGTAATTAAACTACAAGGAGGCAAACTCATAGTGTAATGAGTATGTACATACACTAGAGATTAAAACATATGGGAAAGATTGGGATAACTAAGAATTAGTTGGAACTGATATCTAAGATCCAACTTTGGGGCCTCATATGAGAAACCCTTAATTGGGAATAAAGGAACACGACATAAGGTTCATATTAAGTTTAATTATTAGTATTATATGAACTCTAAATATGAAATATGGAAAATATATGAGAAAAGTATGTAAGGGGCCAAGATAGTATCAATCATGAGGAATGGATTATATAACCGAGTACAATGTTTTTATGTACTCCAAAGCAAAGGGAAAATAGAGGAAAAGAGTTAAGTATACGATAAGTACATATAAGTGAAGAGTTTTTAGAAGAGTTAAAATGAAGAGAACTAGATGAGCATGTAAATCATAAAACTAGGATAAGAAACTTAGTTGAAACAAAGATAAATGTTGGAAATGATGAACTTGATTAAGGAATGAGGGTTATGATATAATTGAGAGCATGGAATGTATACCTTTATTAATAAGTTTAATACATTCATCCTTACTACCTTTGGACTCTAAGTCTCTATAGAACAACAAACTAGTTTCTTGTGCTTGACCCACCTTCTTTCACATATTTTATAGGTTCAGAGATGGCTAGAAGTTGATGGGCTTGGTGAGCTATGTCAGGTGTACCTATTGTAAGATCCCTAGTATCCATGAGCAAGACTTGTACAATGTTACACTTCATTATGTAAATGAAATCTTGTAATTAAAGGATGTTACTTAATAATATATTGTTGAATGTTGAGATTATGTTGGTGCATACTTCTTGTTATTTGTTCATGTATGCTTAGCATTTCACACTTCTGCATGTTGTCTTTGGTATTCGTTTGGTTCATGGGACCGGGGTTTCAGTTTTGTGACAGTCATTCTCCATATGAGAGAACACATGGCTTCCCCATGAAGTAGATATTGACATGTTCTATCTATTTGACAATTTGAATTACTAGTCTCAAAATTGGATATTGAATCTTGATGAATTTGATGACCCATTATTATCATTTGAATACTTGCCTATAGTATATAAAACTTTATTTTGTCATGAAAATCCTTTGTAGATAGGATCATTAGTTTTATAAGGCCTACCATGCTTATACGAGTTTCGCGGTGGAGTAAGAGTCCACCAACAAGTATAGGACATGGATTCTTTGCTGTGATAAGATACTAGGGATGTACATCAAGGTTGTTTATGGGGATCACTATTGAGATCATTGATTGAATACCTGGAGGTCATATATTGAGTTTTGTGAACCAAAAAGCTAAGACAGCAGGCAGCCGCCAAAGGATTGAGTGAGCTCTTCCACTCCAAGAAGTATAAGCTCAACCACTCAAGTACCAACATAAAACAACCACGCAAAAAAGATATCTGCCATTCCAGACGGAAGCACATCCACGAAGCAAACTCGGGAGCAATCAACCAGCTAAACCTTGAGCGAGCTCTGCCACTCCAAAAAGGATAAGCTCGACCACTCAAGCAACTAAAGAGAAGCCAAAACATTCTCCAATAGAGATAACTAGAAAACCATCAAGGAACTCAAAAAAGTAGACCTCCAGCCCAAGGGGTCAAACAAACTCAGAGCAACAAACGAACCCACTTGAGAAGCAGACTAAAACTAGAGTGCTGAAGATAATATATGAATATGAACCTGAACAAGGAAAGATCATAAACCTCATCAACAATAGACTACAAAACCTTGAGAGAGCTCTGCCACTCCAATTGGATAAGCTCATCCACTCAAGAGATAAGAAACCGAGCTACGACAATGACAAACAACCACCAAAGGCTTGAGTGAGCTCTACCACTCCAAGAAGGATAAGCTCAACCACTCAAGTAGCAACAACTCACAACCAACTCAGCTGACTACAGCTCTGTGGCTCAACAACCTCTTAAAATTGATCAAGAACATAACTCCAACCAAAGAAGCCCGCCAACTCAGCCATAGACAGTAGAAGGATGCTCAAGCAAAACCTTTTTAGGAACTTTACAGAGCTGTGAGCTTACAGAAACCATAAAGATCAAGGGATTAGGCTGGCCAAAAACATATGAAATCTTATATAACCCTCTTACTAACATCTTCGGGTAAAGAACAACGGTTGTCATGCACTCTAATATTCCTTTCCCACCAAATGTGATAAAGAGAGCTTAGGAATATAAATTTATCTTTCTTATTATGAATGTTCAGAAGATCATCCAGCGAGTTAAAACTTAGAGGATCGGTAAGAACTTCTTTTAAACCATTCCAAACATCTTTGACATATGGGCAGAAGGTCAAAAAGTGGATAGAAATTTCACAATCAGCCTCGCAAAGAAATCACCTAGAAGGGCCCAAAAATCCAATTCTTTTCATATATTCAAACGTAGGAAGCCTGTCATGAATAAATTTCCAGCCATTCAACTGGTGACGTCTAGGACTAGGTCCCTTCCATAACCAAGTGAACGGAGGTAAATCCTTTTCAATAGATCGAATAGCTCCCCAGAAAGACTTGAGACTTAGAGAATTCATATCATTAAAAGTAAGAGTATCTAAACCTCCTCTAGGAACAGGGCAAAGAGAAATAGTATCAAGGAGTTTCTTATTAAATCTGTTCATAGGCACTGACCACAGACCATTATCAAGGATGGCAGAAACTTTACTGTTAACTAGAATTCCAAGCTTGAGATAGGCATCCTTTCCAATCAAATCCCATAATAAATTATTATTAGGAGGGCACCAAGGATCCAACCAAAGAAAAGTATCATCCCTATTACCAATCTTGAACTTAATGAACTTCAATAGTTCCATTCTGCAATTTAAAAGCTTAGAGAATATCCAAGACATAGATGAAGTAACTTTCAGAGACCAGAAGGAAGAATTGACTATGTATCTTTCATTAATCCATTTGACCCATAGGGAGTCTTTTTTTCTAGCCACATCCCAATCATTCAAGAACAAGAAAGCTTTAGACACTTCTTCAACTTTTCTAATCCCTAAGCCACCCTCCTTTTTTGGCAAAGTGACCATGTTCCAATTAACAAGATGAAGACCAGATCTATTATCAATTTTACCCCATATAAAATCTCGACATAGTTTTTCAATAGCTTCCATAGTAAACTTAGGGATAGGAAAGGCATAGCACCAATGTAAGTAGAGAACACTCAAAGTCGATTACACAAGCTCTAGCCTACCAGCCATAGAAAGCATTTTTGATTTCCATCCTTCTAATCTGGACTTCACTTTATCAATAAGGACAGAGCATGAGGATCTAGGGATTTTCCCTATAACTAAAGGAACACCCAAATACGAAGAAGGAAGCTTACTTTCTTTAAAGTTCAGAATATCAATAATCTCTGCTTTAGAAGAGGCATTCTTATTGAAAATAATTTCACTTTTCATCTTGTTGATCCTAAGACCAGAAAGATTCCCAAAGTCATCAAGAACTTTTAACACAACACTAACATTGCCAACAATAGCTTCTAAGAAGATCATGAGATCATCTACAAACACTAGATGAGATAAAGAGAAATCTTTTGAGGCTTTAAGAGGATTCAGTTTATAGTTATGAACAACCTCATTCATAAGCACAGTAAAGGCTTGCATGACAATAACAAAGAAATATGGAGCCAAAGGATCTCCTTGGCAAATACCATTTGAGGGCGAAAAATTGTCGGTAGGCTCACCATTAAACATGACTTGATAAGAAGTAGAATAGAATATACTCGAGATCCAATTAATCCAAATCGATGGAAACCCCATCCTATGAATAATAGCAAATAAGAACTTCCAATTAACATTATCATAGGCTTTAGAGATGTCAACCTTCAAGCACATTTTGCTGCCTGAACAAGACCAATTAAAATCATGCAAAATTTCATTGGACAACAAGATGGAATCTTTAATATTTCTACCCTTGATGAAAGCATCTTGGTTATTGCTGATAATACATGGCATTATGCTTTGCATTCTATTCACTAATATTTTAGAAATAATTTTAAAGATCACATTGCAAAGCGAAATAGGATGCCAATTTTTAATATCAGATGAGTCAGAGCCTTTAGGAATCAGAGTGATAAACGTATTGTTTGATTCCTTAAGGAGTTTACCATGTAGAAAAAATCCTTGATCACCAAAGAGATATCACCACCCATAATCGACCAGGTTTCCTTAACGAAATAGGCATTGAACCCGTCCGGGCCTGGGGCCTTGTCAGACTTTAAAGTAGCAATAGTGTCATCAATTTCATCTTGAGTAACTTTCCTGATAAGACTGGCTTTTTTGGTGTCATTAAGGGTAGGGATCGACCAATAAAAGGTACTAAGACCCTCACATTTATGACCACAATTGAAGAGATCAGAATAAAACTTTAGGACAAAGTTTTTGTTTTTATCATAGTCATAATTAAGTTGACCATTATAATTGAGGCATCTAATATTATTTCTTTGCCGTTTGGTCTTTAAGGAAGAGTAATTTTTTTTTGAATTCTTGTCACCTTAAGCAAGCCATTGAATTCTAGATTTCTATCTAAGAAGGCTTTCTTCAGCAATTTCTGCATCATGCAAAACTTTCCGGAGATCTTTAGCTTCATTTTGTAACACCCTGCTATGGGGCTCAAGGTCAGCTTTAATTTGAGCTTGAAGAGCATTGTGTTTTGCCACTCTAACATTATCAAACAAATCCCCAACACATTCTTGATTCCACCTTTTTAAATCAGTCCTTAACTTTTGAAATTTTTTGTAAACCCTGAACATAGACGTTCCCTCAATTTCAGTATCCCAATCATTTTTAACAACTTCCAAAAACCCATCTTTTTTTACCCAAGAGTTAATGAAATGAAAAGGAGATTTCACCTTTATCTGGTGTCTAATAGCAAACAAGATGGATTTATGGTCACTAACTGTATTAGATATGAGATCACCAGAGAAATCATCAACACTATTTAAGAAAAGATCATTGTATATAACTCTGTCAATCTTAGAAGTAATAAAATCATCATCATCCTGTCTGTTGTCCCAAGAGAAAAAAGGACCTTTCAGGTCAAGCTCAAAAAGACCATTATGTGAAATCCACTCATTAAACTCTGACATAGCTTTGGTGGAGGGAGGATTTGTACTGATTCTTTCATTGTCTTTTCTGACAACATTATAATCACCAAAAAAAATCCAAGGAAAATTGTAGTTTTGAAAAATAGAATTAAGAGACTCCCAAAGACTAAAACGGTCACCATCACCATTATGTCCATAAATCCCATAAATGAGAAAAGAAAATTCATCAACATGTACCTTGCAAAGGATATGCTGGTCTGTTTCAAGGATCTTGTCAATAGAACAGATAACAGGGTCCCAAACAATGATAATACGAACTAGAGCATGAGAATCAATGTTTTAAATAAACTATTTACCAGGGAAAGATTTAGTGATAAACTTGGATAGGTTCCTTCTTCTAAGATTAGTTTCCTAAAGAATAAAAATACTACTACCTAATCTATTTAATTCCTCCTAGACACTCTTAATTTTATTACTAATACCATGAATATTCCAGGAGGAAATTTTAATAGGAGGAGTCATTTGGAACCTTGGGCCGTTGAGCTAACGGCCTCAACATTTTCTTCAATAGTATCTAAGCTGCTTAGAGGAGAAAAGACCGAACTAACAATTCTAGGAAGAATACCATCATTATTCTTGGGCAGCACAGATGGAGGAGACTTTAAAGACAGAATGCTACTCCTTATATTATCAATTTGAACATCTGCATATGAGACAACAAGGTCCTCAAAAACTTGGAAGGGCGTGGAAGGTACAGAACCTGCTCCAGAACTAGATCCAGAATTTATTCCCATACTTGGTATGTGATCATTAAGATTCATAGCTATGTTCACATCTGAGTTTAGGCCACATTCAGTTGGTGAAGTAGCATACTCTGAAAATGGATAGCAGAATACCTCATGTCCAAACATTTTGCATTTGCCACAGTTAGAAGGGATCCATTCATACTCGACAAGAACTTCATAGATACCTCCATCATCACTTTGAAGAGTAACAAAATTTAGATGTTTAGCCTCCAGACTAATAAGAATGTTCAGTGTAGCATATTCCGGTAAACTGCATTCCTTGGTAGCTTTATCAGTACTGATGGGGAACCCCAAAAATGAACCAATCCTCTCGAACATACGCATATCCCATAACTCTAGAGGTAAATTATACAATCTCATCCATATCGGGATAATCTTGAATCCGACTTTCATCAGAGGAAAACCAGGGCTCCATTTGTTTAACACCATCAGAAAGCATTTCACATACCATGTACCATTGTCTAGAACCTGTTTAACATCACGAGCATTAGAAAATCTGAAAAGAAACATGCCATTCTGTCTTGGAATGATTTAAACATTTTATTCTAGGTTCCATATATTGAGGAGGTGAGAATGTAGGATGCTAGGAACGGGATTGAAATCTATAACATAGCCCGAGAGGTAGAATTTCCATTTCGATGCATTTTCTGTAGCTTCAACACTTGGGAACATGATGTGGCCTTCTTGAACTTTGATTTCCGTCGGGTGCAGGGGAGCAACTGGCTTTCTTTTGCCTTGAACAACTTCGAACCAATCCTTTGGTGTTTTTTAATTCATAATATAAGATATTTTTGTTATTACAAATGGGCTATCAGTGCAAAAGATCCTCAATTCCCTCTATTTATGTGATCATACAATCCTATAATCACAACAATGATCATAAGTTAGTAATGAAATTGCTCATCATATATGACAATTTTGAATTCTATTTTTACTTCTCTATATAAATTTTCATGTTCATCTTCAATAATGGATTGTAAGATAAATCCAGACAAAAATATTCCCATCAACTTGAGGCACATAATAATACTATCTAAATCATTTTTATAGGGACTCATCCATAAAACTTGATGTGCATCATAAAATCCTTCAATTATTTGATGAACCTTTGCCACAACTTCTTAGGGATTATACATGTTCAATAGACCATTATAGTAGGAAACAACTGTCAAGGACCTAAAACATTAAAATACAAAAGTTTCATCAAGACATTATTTGATGTTGTTATTTTCATCCCAGAAAGTAAAGTGTTGAATTTCTTCCTAGAATGTATCATATTAAACTTACTTTACAATCCTCACATGACCAAGAGATTAGAACCTATGGTATGATATAATGAACACCATTGATAATAGCACTATTCCTCGATAGGTGTTGGAAAAGTGAACCTCCCAATGGAATTTTTTCTTTCTTCTATCACAACATTTAGATTTTGTATTCAATACGCAATGCTTAGGAAATTCTGTATATAGATACATTTGACATTCTTTGTTTATGAATTTTCTCATAAATGTTTTACTAAGCATCACTCTTTGAATTATCGTTTCTTACAATTATGGATAAATCTTGGTTTGAATGGAGTATAAAAATATAGATATACTAGAAATGAAATTTAGGGACATAATTGATGGATGAATCACTTTCATAGGTAATTGATCAATTCTCCATATTGCTTCTTCTAGTGATGCCCATCTTTTATGTACAAAATTTAGAAAAAATGTTTAGCATATTTTTAGGATGTTCTCCATCCAATTGGAACAACGCATGGTAATATCCTTTTTTCATGTAGTTGTATAGGTTCTTACCTTTCTTTATTGAAAAGCATATTTCAACCTTAATATGACAATTGTATCTTCCAAAAATTAAGCACTACAAGGAATAAGAAACCATTTTTAATTTGTAATTTATAGGATTAATCTATCCTAGTTGTATTCATTTTTTGTACTTTTTGTTTCTCTTCTACAACTGAAACATGAGAATAAAATATGTACATATATATATGTATGAATTACTTGTATATTTTATAGAAATATATACAGTAAACTTACTTACTTCTTTACTCTTTTGAAATAGTTAACTTATTTCATAAAAGTTAGACGAATACAATGATGAAATGTTGATCATCAGTTATCTAATCTTTTTATTCATTCATGAAATTCTTTCATGCCAACTAGTCTCAGTATGCAGAACAATAGAGTGTAGTGTAGGTGATCATAACAACCACAATGATAATTAATACACTAGCTACTGCAATCATGTGTGTAAATATAAATATCCCATTGGAAGTTTATGTGCTTACTATTTTCATCAAATATTCACTCCAAATTACAACCACTTGTGAAGAAGTTGGCATATTCTAAATCCTTGGTGTATGTCTAGGTTTTATTTTATAAAACAAAAATGAACATGCTCAAGATTTTGAAAATCCTTTAGGCATCTAAATAATTTTGAGCATGGATTTGCTTTAAGGTACTAAGAATATCTTGAACACATTCTCTCTTAATCTTGATGATTGGTGCAGTTTGTTTTCCTTTCGTAACAAGTTTCCTGATTGTATGATCACATATGTGATGAATGTTCATCTTATGATATCATCTTGTTTATGAAATGATACATACTCCCTTGTACCATGAAATTTGATATTCCATTGTTTCTCATTGAAATGTTTTTCTCCTATTTCAAAACCATAATTGTAAAAGTAAAATTATTATTTTATGTGTGACCTCTTTTTTCTGTGACATTTATAGATGATATAATTGTAGTGGGGTATCATGACATTATATAGAACAAATGTCTAGCTTTGTGTAATTGTTTTCATGACAAATTATCACAATTTTGTAGTTAGGTAGGACAAAGTCTATTTTGGTATGGAAAATCTATAATGAAGGTTTTGCTCACACTTTCACATCTTTGTGTGTTGAATATGAATGAGGGTGAAACGAAACTTCTTTCCCTAAAATAGACAAAGATATGACTTAACATGTACACATCACCTAATATTATGAGTGTTGTTCTTCTATGTTTCCAAAATATATTGTCATGTAACTAAACACCTAGACAAATGTATGTATTGGGATTGAATTTATTTCCATTGGAGCTCCATAACATTTCTCACAATATCCTCTTAGAATGATTCTTTATACATTTTATCATAGTTTGCCTCCTCATCTTCTAAGAAATGACATAATATCGTTTTTGTCTTTTGTAAAAGATTTACCCCACAATAATTTTTTAACCTTTGTACTGACAAAGTACTTTCTTTATATCATGATAGTTATGCACATTAATTAACATAGCTATAATGATGAAAAGGGTAAAAGTTTAATGAACTTACATTATTTAAATTTAAAACATTCTGATGTAAAAATATCAAAATTCAAACATTTATGCTTATTGGAAAATTGCTAATTTATTAGGTGTATCACTGAAAACAACTTGAGTGATATAAGTGTAAGAAAAGTTTCCATAGTGCAAACAAACATGGAATTGATCAATAACAACTCAGATCAATTTTTTTCCAGCTTTGATTAGTCTTGAGTTTACTATAGTAGATTTAGAACTAAAAGTTCAAATTATTGTTTTGGAACTCAATTTGGGTAGTAAAATAACATTTAAGTAATTGTACTGTTGCAACTCACATATCATGTTTCAACTAACATGTGAATATTATTCATAGTAATAATTTCCAATTATAAATAATGGCAAATGACTTGAAATTGTTTAAAAATGAAAATATACAACCAACAAATAACTACAATGATCTATTTTCCCACTTTTTTCCTTATAACTCAGTATACATATATAAAAAAACTTGCAAAACCAATGTGCGTGTATTATCTGAGTTTGTCCACAAGTGCTGATCATGAAAGTTGCATATTGAATGTTGTATTATAGTGATTGGGGGAGGTAACTTCAGGTTCAAAATAATTATTTTTAAATTCCTTCAATCTTTGAAAGCAACATGGCATGCCCTAATCAAATTTACAAACCACTGGACCTTATAACATATATTTCCTATATTGGATGCTCCTTGATGGAGCTAAAACCATCATCCTTTGTGACAAATAGGAAGATATGAAGACCATTCAATGATAAAACAAATAGATCAAAATATCATACCCCCCTAATCCAATGTGACTAACAAGATATTGTCAAAACCAATCTATGTTTGGAGACCATATTTTCCTGGTTGTATGGTGTTCCAATGTGAAGTTTTGAATGAAAGATGACAATGACGTAAAAATCACCCCAACAATATAGGGAATATACTTGTTCTTATAGGTACATGGCCATGGTGGGGATGAGTAGGATGACATTAGTGATTGTCCTTGAAATCAATAAAAGGAACAACTACGTAAATCAGAGTGAGAGAGTGATAAAGGAGATTTTTTTCCATTATTTTGAAATATAAGTCATAGAAGATATCCTATTTATATATTTGTAAGTATTGTGGAAATTATAGACTTCAATAAACTTCCTTCAAACCAATTCACAAAATTATTTTAAGAATTTGAGTAATTGTAATTTCAACGTAATCTATAGAAAACTAATCGAACTCTAAGGGAAATAGTAGTAGTGTAGTGATTAAATAACAAAACTAAG
This sequence comes from Alisma plantago-aquatica, assembly GCA_963693085.1. Classification (NCBI taxonomy): domain Eukaryota; kingdom Viridiplantae; phylum Streptophyta; class Magnoliopsida; order Alismatales; family Alismataceae; genus Alisma; species Alisma plantago-aquatica. Next base: position 576,388,742 of record OY856409.1, on the reverse strand, counting down.
ACCATGAAGGAGGTTGTTTTGGAGTTTCCAAATAATATGTTATAGATATGATGATCAATCTATCAAAGTCCCATTCATGTTATTTGCCTTTCGTCTTAGTCACATATATAGTAATGGTGTCTTTCTAAAAACTCACCTTATAGTGTTGTAAAATTTATATGTGAGCATGAAATTAGATAAATGAAACTAAGGTGAGATGTAGTTAGAAGAATTTGTAATTGTCGGGTGGTAAAGTTGGTAAAGTTGTAAATATTACAATATGAATGAGGTCATCATGGAGTCATTGTTGAAAGAAACCCAAGTATGGGATCAACTTGTTGATTGTCACATTGGTGTTGTTTTATACTTATCTTAATTACAATGGACATCATGTAGTTTTATCGTAGAAGTCATCATACAAGGTTGTACATTTAATACATGAACATGGTGCTTTGGATTAAGAACTCAATGGAATTACACTTGAGGGAATTTATTGTAGTGTGGAAGTTAAGCAAAAACTTATATACTACAAAGGAGGTTTTCATGGAGTCATTAGTTAAGAGGTTCCAAACACAAGGGGCACCCTTATAGCCTCCCATTCATGTTATATGATTTTCTTCTCAATCACAAAGACAAGGGAATTATGTCACAAAGAAAATCATTGTGTAGTATTGTAGAATTTAAATGTTAATACATATATATGTATTCATAACCTCATTTTAATGTTTTATATCATATTCAAGAAACATGCATTGTCAACACAAAACTTTGAGACATATTTTGTATAAATATGGGAAGTGATAACAAGAAGGTGAGTGTTAATTATGAAGTGGTCAGTGTAAAAAGGTACTTGTTTGATATGTCAGTGTGTTAGTATGGTTCCCTTAGAAGAAATCTTGTAGAAGTAGCTACTTGCAATAAAAAAAACTCTTTTGTATAGGTGTACATATGAGTCCTTTTACCCCAAAGAAGTGTATATATATATATATATAATATCAGTCCTTATTATTCTTTATTTCCTTTTAAAGTTTAGGTAACTTCTTTTTCCTTCTACTTATATTTGTTCATTATTATCCAACACTTCTCGCTTAACATTCATAATCATAATGTCTTTGTTGGTATGCTTCCTCTTCATTGACCAATACATAAAAACAATTATAAAGCTAGAAGTAACCTATTTCAATATATTAAGGATTAATTTTTTGCAATAAATTTAAAACTAAATTATATTAAAAAATAGAAATATTATTTTAGTAAATAAGAATATATGAGTATAAAATAAATTGAAATAATATAATTAATTTGAAGTTAAGTACATGATGACAATAAAGGACTTTTAGCTTTGTATCTATCCCATAGTCAACCACCAAGTTTCCTTGTATGGATACCATGCATGGACTCAACTTTATTTCCACACATCTTGGGAGTAATGAAATCCTCAAAAAAAGTGGCCGATTAGGTTCTACATGATAAGAACACATCCTTATCCAAGTGTGATGTGCCATTAACCAACATATAGTTGCCAAATATAATGGCTCCAACATCTTTGCAACCAAACTAGACATGGTGGATTCTATAGAAGGTGTTACCCTAGATGTCTACTACAGACTCCATTAATAGGAGGTGCATGTTGTGGTGATATGAATGGAAAATCATATTGAAAAGGAAGAGTTGATTGACATTTCCATGGGTATGTTTACAAAGGTCATGAAAGTCATCACCAACATGCTTGGGGGTGGTCATCGACAAGCTGATGGGATGTTGATTGATATGAGCATAGAGTGGTTGTCAGTTTTAATTAAATCAAAGCTACTCCTTGTCACCCATAATAGTTTGGGTCACAATTAGTATATCACTCGGGTCAAATCCACAAAGAGACAAATAAATTCCACAAAAACTCAATCCTAATCTACCATGAAATTCAATTAAAAAGACATTGGTTAGTTGATCAAAGTCCCAGGATTATAATAATGTTATCACAATTATATTCAAATGATTCAATTGTAGGGAGAGTCTTGGTACGTATACATATCATGAATATTCTACAAAATATATAAAATTCTCTCTCTTGTCGACATCTCACACTACATTACAAATTAATGTCTGTCATCTATTAATTGCATAGGTAGATAACATCCATTTATTTCTCAACAAATTAACCTAGATAAGGATTAAATGTCCCACATATATCTCTAGGGGAATCATAAGCCTACCTTGACTATAAAACAATGAGACTATGGAATGCATAAGTTCCATCCACTGTAAAGGCATATATTTCAGTATTTAAAATCCTCCATAAAATTTGTAATGCCTCAAGCTATACATTTGGAGATTTGGAAAATAGTAGCCATAAATTCTCATGAAAAATTAACAATATTTAAAAAAATTAGTGATAAAACTCGGAATATTAATCATTGATATTCATCACATGGTTTATAAGTGCTATTTAAGCACCAAATATAAGAATGATTACTTGATAATGGCATGTGATGCCCAAACTAAGTTGTACATCACGAGATTAAAAGTTTGCATTGACTATTATGATGAGAAATAGACAAAAGGAGAGAAATAAATGACGTAAACCAACTGTATAGGGGCTATCCTCTACTGTAGAGCTACTCGTGGAGCTTCTTAGGGTTGGAGATAGGGAAATTTACATTTTAATCCCTTATTTCTTTTTCTTTTTGACTTTTCTCCTCTAGAGTTGCCCCCTATGTTTACTCAACTTTGAACCAAAACAAATGAGAGATCCCATTCCTTTCTTTATATATTTCAACTTATGCATGGTTGAACATTGTGCAACTCAGTTGTTGTAAATATTGAGGCAAAGGCTATTCCACACATCATTCATGTTAAAATGCATGGTATACAAAAGATCATAGAGAGTGGTTACTAGTGAGGCTGCGCAAAGTGTCATTTACCCAACATTTTGTGCTTGGGTGTGATCACCAAAAAAGGTTTCCATTTATATGATGCAATCCATGCAATAAATAATGAACATTATTTGTGTTGGAGTTGATGTTTCACACATCTCTTGTAATTGTGCACACATGCGTGAGGTTGCACACATAATGCAACTAACTTGGTGAAGTCAGGGAGGCTACTAGGTCAGTGCACATTGTGCGCCATAGGGTGTATATCGTACAAATGACCATTGAGGCTAGACTTGAGCATTTGTTATGTTGATATGTACTTGTATCTAGATGAACTAAATAATGTACAACATCTATTAAAAAGTCTCAATTAGTTCAAGTGTCTGCAAAGAGTCTACTTAAACTGTTTAAGTAGTAACAAGCTAATTGTGTAATAAAAGTGTGGAATTTAAGTCATTAAATGCATGGAATCTGGGTATAAAAAATAGTGTAAACTATGCTAATTAACTACCCCAAGATTAAACTGATTGCTTGTCCTCAAGCAATATAATTTGGAAATAAGATCCAAAGTGAATTAGATGCATTCATAAAATTTAATTGAACTAATATCACATGAAAGTTTTGTTTTGTTCAATAGGTTTCTGAGACGAATAAAAAATCCTCTTATTTAGAGTGTGGTTATTTTCAAGTAAGATAAACAAAAAAGGTATCCGCTATTCTAAAAAATCCTCCCTTCTATAAGCTTAGCCTAAAATAACAAGCACACAAATTCCACATAGGGTTAACTTAGCTCAACTTTACCTTCTTGCTTTTATATGAAAGAATTCTAGCATGACACACATGGGGAAGATTTGAACCTTTTTTCATTTAGTATCAAGGTACCCAAACGTCAAGACATGATCGATATTTCAAACCCATCTGGAATACCAAGTGAGTTGTATTTGTCCCTATTTTATATTTTAATGATATAGAATTTTAGTTTAGAAATTTTGACAAAGAACTTAACCATAGTGACCAAATGACATTTTCGTCTAGGTTAGCATACTAAGTGGGAAATTTTACAACTTATTTTACAAATTATATAATAATAGTTTGAGGTTTATGCTTAGTGAGTTTCTCTAAGTGGTCCCTTGGGTTTCATAAGTTAAGTTGATTCATGATGATTAGAGGGAGGGTTGGCTACTTATCTCAAGAGAAAGAGTTGTGAAATTAAGATCATTTCAAACTGCACTGGTCATTTCAATCAAACATTTCTTTAAATTAGTTGCAACACTACAAACATTTTATAGAGTACATGATTCTTATTTTTTCATCATCTCAACAAAGTATGGGACATAGAAAAAGCTCAAGCAATAGAATACGATGATGTTAGATTCACATGACCATTTTACAAGATGAGTTATGAGAATGTTGAAAATCCACACATTTTGTCTACAATCAACTTCCTATTTTTGAATTATATAACAATAAATAAACATGCTTAGTTTAAATACAAATTACAAAACAACATATTAAACATAAGTAGTTCACATGATGAAAACTAAAAGCAAGAGATACTATGCTACATGTCATGGTATATAGGTAGTACATGGGATGCACATGAATAAAAGACATCAAAACAAACAAAAAACAACTATAAGGAAAAGTCTAGTTGCTACCCAGCCAAGTACATTCTTTACATGTTCGCACTACAAGAATAAACTTGTGCATGGAAAAACTAGACAATGAATGTTGGGTGTAAAGGTCAAAATGTGTAATGACCCTGCCTCCCGGTAACCCCCAATTAAGGGAGACCAAGAGGTCAGAGTCGTTATCCAAATTTCCCAGATCAAAGGTTCGACAAATAATCGGTAATAATTATTAAATTCTACCATGACTATACTGAAATATGGAATAAAAATAAAACTTTGCATACCTTTTTTCCCCAAAGACTTGGATATCTAACTTCTATCCACCTCTGGACTCTATTCTAACTAATCCTCCTTGCACTTTATTTCTTAATTTCACAATATGCCACTTTACTGTTTGTCCATTTCAATTTGTACCTAAAACGCCGACAAACAAAACGTCGGTCAGCATAAATGAATATGCCGATATGTGGGGGAAACAATAATCAAGCAATTATCTGTAATAACATATTGCAAGCAATTATGGTTTAGCAAGAAAACTTTACATCTTAAACATAACTACTCAATCCATACATATCTTAACCTCTGTGTTGTCCCTGCAGTGGACTTGGATACTACCTCTCATATGGTAGATCCCGATTAACCCCCATGATCCTACCTAGTAGGTAGATCAATACCTAGGGTTGATGAGTCGCATGGCACTACCCATAGGTAGCCCAATTCCTAACTCATGATATGCTAAAGAGTCACATGACACTACACATAGGTAGCTCAATTCCTAACTCATGATATGCTAAAGAGTCGCATGGCACTACACATAGGTAGCTCAATTCCTAACTCATGATAACCTAATTGTCCTACCTAACAGGTAGACCCTATACTAGGTTACCCTATTCATCATTAGCAAAGCCACAAAGGAGGACTAGGATCTGAGCTAGTCATGTATACACATTTAAGGTGATAATCATAGTCACTTTATAGTTGTATGAAATAAAGGTCATCCAAGCAGTTATTTTCAAGAAACTGATAAAACATCTGGGAATCGCCGTGAAACTAAGACGATTAACCATAAGCATAACCACATACCTGAGCAACTTGATGTCTAAGCAATAATATTCAAGAACAATCAAACAAGCAATCATCAATATCCTGAAATTAATGCATAACATCCAAGTGTCATTGTTTTATCCAAAACATTCTCAAGATAGGCTTGGATGCCATCCTAGGATTTCTAGGCCAACTTTAGGGTTTCATTAGGGTTTTAGCCTCCATAATGCTTTTATCACATTTAATGCTCTTTTAGATCACACACCCTAATTTCAACATCATAAGCATAGTTGAATGTCAATTAAATCTAATATATCTATTTTACACTAAAACTACCATCTTTATCCTTTTAAGTCATGTTAAGATCATTAAGCCCAATTATCATGTTCGAGTTCTTTTTGAATTAACAACTCATATTCCATTAATGATTATAGTCCAATTCACATATGATCCCTATTTATTACTAATTCCACTTTTATACACTAGGAAACCCTAATTACCAAATGAAGGGTATTTATCCAAAATTAGAAACTTTTATACTCAAAATAGCTTAGAATCATCATATCTGAACTTTATTCATAGATTTACACAATTAAAGCCATTAAGAGTCATAATTACTAACATTAGGGTTTCAAGGCCCATTAAAGAATATTCATGTACATGGAACCTTAATTTACTTAATTATGCATAAATATCATCCTTTTAGATCTAATTTGTCCTTTTTATAATCAATAGGTTAATATTGATTAAAAACACCCATAATACCTTTCTCAATCTTATTAACATCAATATTATAGTTTCTTAATCATTAATGCATTAAAGTTGACAACTTTAACTACTTTTCGAATTTTAAGAGGAATTAGGCTTCAATTATATTATTATTTCATTCCTCGCATTTTTCTGATCAAAATTCATATATTATTTTCTACCATCAGAGTTACAAATAATTAATTGCAAATATTGCAAGTTTCACTTACCATGGCCAATAAGAGGCTACCACGCCAGCCAGCATGTGCATTGCACTCCTGCATAACCCATACAACTTGAAACATAATGGATTGACTAAAATACCCCTGTGCGGCAATCCGACTCTTCATACGTTAGAGGGGTAATTTCGTCCAAAGCTGTCTAGTCGTCCCCTTCCTCGCAAACCCTCCCACTTCCGTCGGGTGAGGCTGCTCGCGGGGCTATATCCCCCTCCCCAGAGCTCGAAGGGCACCACCCTTGGTCCCTCTACGTCTGTCGCCTGCCAACACGCTCCACAATGCCCCAATCTGTGGCCAAGGTGGCGTAGTTCAAGAGAATCTGACCTACGACATGTGGCCGGTTTGCAGAGCTCCTGTAGGTGCTGCGTAGGGGTCAGAGTGAGTAGGCAATGGTCGAGATCCTTTCTGGCGATATGGGAGCATCATGCTTCCTTCATACTCCCGTCCATGGCTCCTCATCACTCCAGGGGTCGCATTACCCTCCTTGGTTAGGGTTTGTGTAGATACAACTTGAAGAAAAATGTGAGATAGGGAAAACTTGAGGCTATGGGTTTGTCCCTTATATAGGGATAGTTAGCAGCGTCCCATCATGCTTACCCACGAGGAAACAAGTCCCTTCATCCATAGAAGGCTACTTTCCTTATTAGGGTGTAATTAAAACTTTGATTACTTCCTTGTCCAACCATACTTCTTGGTTATCAAGGAATCTCATATTAGAGTATTTATTTAATGGCAAATCAGAAAATTATCACTTATATTTCCTTTTTATTTCTTATATTTTAATCCATTGGCCACGAAAATTCACTTCCTTATAACAAAAGTATTTCTTTTTTTATAAAACCAAAAGTCATTAATTATATAACACATTATCCTTAATTATGACTTTTGTATTATTTGTATTTTCTCTTTCTTCTTCTCCATTGGGACTCCTTGGACCCCAAGAAATCCTAAGATTTCGAAATTCCTTTTTAAGGATGCTTGTTATCCTTCTAGATGCATCTACATCCATTATTTCTCATTATCTTACTTATTCTTTTATTAAAAGATTTCTCTTCAAGGATTTCTCTTTATCTTTTATTTCCTTTCCACTTTTCCTACTTCCTTCATTAGAATTCACATATAAATGAAATTTATTCCATTGTGGCCATTAATGCCACTTTCTAGAGATTTCCAAATATTTTTCATAAATATTTTTCTTAATATCCATTATCTTGTATCTTTTTCTATTATTTGGACTTTTCTTCTTTTCTTCTATTTTATATCCATTATTGGATTAATATAATAATAGGAACCATGAAATTCCTATCAAAAGGGAGATTTTAAAAGAAGTTCATTCTTTGAAGCAAAGCATACAACCTTTTCAATTAATTCCAAAATTCATAAAATCATTACATTTCAATTATGAAAATACATGTAAAATTGAGGTTGTAACAAAATGCTTGGTATGTTGTCCTAGTTAGTGGATATAGTGGTAGACTATCTCTTTGTTGAGTCCAAATAGAGTAACATATGGGTCAAGGTAGTGTTGTTGTATGATGTATCACACATCCATCCTTCCTAAGACTATAGACATATCCTGGTAGTGGTTGTGGGGTGCCTATATCTTCTTGTGCTGGACGATTATAGGAAGGAGGTGGAAATGAACTTATACATCTATTTCCAGTTACAAGTGTACCAAGTATACTTTGTTTGTGTCCTAGTGGAGGGAGGTTCTAGTAGTACTAATGGTTTTAAAGAAGGATTGGTGCCTTATGCACCTTGGTTGGACAAGGTTACTCGGTCTAGACAAGCAAGGAAGAAGGAGGCCTCTAGATTCTGAAGTATATTTTAACGTCGCAGAATTTGAGGCATTGGATAACATGATCTTAAAAGGAATGATTGGACTACCCATATCACGAAGGTGCACCTTTTTTATTGGGATCCCATTAATAAAGAACTCGATAGTTAAGCATGTTTAGCATGGAGTTAGTACTAAGATGGGTGACCAATCGGGAGGTTGACACTAACTTGCACATGATTGAGGAAATAACGTGCAGTTAAGACTGGTGGTGATTTGTGGGCCAGTCGTCATTCCTGAAACTCTACTAGAGCCTAGGGTAGTGGTCCCTAGCATTACAAATGGTATCAAATCAAATTCCCCTCCAATGGGTGGGGCCCACATCGGCATGTGGCACGCCAACTTTTGAGTCGTGTGATCCATGCATGTTGAAAAGGGATATATGAGTTTATGGATCCACCCATGTGCTGGTAGTATCCAAGCATGTTGGAAAGGGCTATCCCAGTTGATGAAGCCACCCTTGCATTGATAGTTGTAGTCAAGAGTTGGGTGTACATGGGTCATTTGGGTCTACACTAAAATGGGAAAAGATTATGAGGCCATACAGTTGAGTCTTAATGAGGATGTCAAGAGTCTAACTGGAAGAGATTATAACGTTCCAAAATTTGAGGCCTTGAAAAACATGATCTTAAAAGGAATGACTGGACTACCCATATCATCAAGGTGCACCTCCTTTTCTAGGAGCCCATCCGTAAAGAACTCCATAGTTAAGTGTGGTCAACATGGAGTAGTACTATGATGCGTGACCAATTGGGAATTTGACCCCGGCTTGCACATGAGTGAGGACAAAGCATGCAATTAAGGCTAGTGGTGGTCTGTGGGGCCAATCATCATTCCTAAAACTCTACTAGAGCCTAGGTTAGTGGGCTTTGGCGTTACATATATCATCATATTTCTTTCTATTCCCTACATTTTATTTTGAATAGTGGATGCTACACGAAGATGGGTGTCTATGAGGTCTTGCTTCTCAAGTGTGTATGTTTCAAGAACCACCTTGAGCTTATCAAAAAGCTTGGATATTAGACCTCCAATAATGATGTCCCCATCAGATCCCTTGCATGCATCTACCCTTAAAATATTATCCATAAAAAAATGTCCCATGTTGGCTAACCTCTTGTGCACTATGCATCATAGAAATACAACTCATTGTGAGAAACCACTTCTTATGTATCCTTCATCCCAACAATCATGTTTGATAAAATGCATTGGAGGATACATAGAACAACATTGTGTTGGGAAATATGAGCACAAATTATAGCAGCGGAAATAAAAAAATTGTCTATCCATATTCCCATAATAGCAAGATCACGTCAACTACTATAAAATAGGAAGGATGATATTAGTGAGTTAAATATAGTTTTTAAGAAAGTCCAACGCCAAAACTCTCTTCTTTGCAAATGCTGACAAGTTGCTCTTGGATGGTGGTTGTGCAACTCCTGGTCTTCACCATGAATAACTGTCTGTACAACCTCTACATAATCTATGGTGGTCTCTCCATGGACTACATGTTGACTTTTCTCTTTGAGAAGAAGCCAAAAGACTCCTGCCTCTAGAGTAGTCCATACAGGCCAACTAGAACTCTTATCATTCACTAAGAATAGACAGGAAGGTTTTGTCCCTCCCGTTTGTGTATAAGTCACCAACCTACTCTCCCACAAAGACATCTTCTCAGTTGTTATCTCCCGTTGGCTATCCCTTCCTGTCAGGTAGGACTTTCCTGGGCTCTCTTGGTTACCACAACCATAGAGGACAAAATTTGTTATAGGAACTAATTCTCAGTTGCCAGTATTGTGTCTTGGGAAACCCCTAGTACCCTTTCTTTTATAAGTGAGGTTAGGGTCAGGGTTCCCAGTCTGTATAGGATTGGTTGGAAGTGGAAAGGATCAGAAGAACTTGAACTTTCACAACCTATGAGATGTTGAACGGTTGTCTGGAACAACCCAATGGTCTTTTGGTGTGCAAGACATTCGTCTCGTACTACCAAATGGCCATTTGATAGTTTCTCAATTGCATACGAATTTGGTAATTTTGATTTCAATTAATATTACATATTAGTTTACTTGCACTCCAAGTTCGTGCAATCCAAACTATTCAGGAAACATCTCAAACCTTTGTTTGGCCCAACCAAGCTGTCTCACTCACAAGAGACACCCATCTCGCTCACCCAGATGCCTGTCTGGTGAGTCGAGGTGATCCGGTTGGTTCAATCACATTGAATAGGTAGGTTCAAGAGAATAACTTAGACAATTCGAACTCTAATTAGCCTGACCATCCAAATGGTCGTATCAACACTTGAGATGCTCGTCTGGCATGTCCAAATAGCCATATCACTTAGTGAGATGGTTGTTTGGCAGACCAGTCAGCCATTCAGTCAATTTATTGTGTGTATTGAATACCGAAACACTTTAGTAATCAATTTAATTATCATTCAAGATAAAAATCCTCTTTCAGATGAGTTCCTATGTGTGTGACCCTATAGGTCCCATGTCACATTGGTAGTGAATGTCCATAATGGGCTTATGCCATCACAATCAAAGAGTGGTGCCTAGTTGCACATCAGTGCTACCCAAGTGAATGGAAAGTTGGAGAAGAACTTCAACCTACAATCTTTGTAAGGTGTTATAGTGATTGTATAATTCCTTTTTCACTGATATCCAGGATGAACTCGAGGAATGGAAGGTCATCCTCTCAACATTCAATCCATGTTCCTTGAACCAAGAGCAGACTGTCTCAGATAATATGACCTCAATATCATACCTAGATTCACATGAGCATGCACATGCTTTTCTCAGTCTCGCTAATCAAGTGGCCAAGATAGCATACTCTAGTAGGAGGGACACATCACATATCTATCACTCACAGTCTATCCCCATGAGTCAAAATCACCCAATCATCACCGTTATAACAACCCATGTTTTAGGAATTCATTTGATGATGTCAAAGCGTACCCAACAACATGTGACAAGTGTAGTATTTTCAAGTCTAAGAATCACAATCACCACCTTCACTATGAGATATGACTATGACCACCACAACCATGTGTCACTCTCAAGGTGGGTCAGTTGGATACATTGTTCCCTAACATGTATCTATGTGCTTAGTTTGATATTTCCAAATCATGACTAATGAGATTTAGTCATCAACCAACTCACACTTTGATCTTGTGTGTTATTGTTGTTTATCAACCTTCCACAATAATAATCGATCAGGGACATAATGAGAATCTATATATGTACTCTTAACATCCATGTGATCTCATCCACAAGGATAGTAATTTGAATACATACTTTATTGAGTAATATAATTATCTAGACATTCATACTATTTCTTCATTATCTGATAATTGAATGAAACAAAATGAATTAGAAGCTTGCCTTTATAATTATTAAACAATTACTTTAAGGTATATGCCATGTAAATCATCACATGATTGGCTATATGGGCATACCTTACCAATAGACTCCCACTTGCACTTTGATCCAATCACCAATGGATATCTATCCTTAGTGATCTAAACATGTCCAACATGTTTCTGTTGTGCTAGTGCTGATTTAGGGGGTTAGCAACACTTTGCTTATAGTCAATATATTGCATGTTCCTAATCTCTTTGTTGTATGTTATCTCGTATGAGATGGAACTGTTGTAATATGGTATGTGACATTCCTTTCCTATCATATAGCTCCATTATAGTCACAATACTTCTACTGAGTCATAAATGGTAGGAATATCTATAAGTTCATCATATGAAAATTTAGATCCATATAGTATCACTATGTGTTCATAACACAAGTATACTCGTCTTTTATTGTAGAATAGAATTAATGTCTATTAGCTCAAAACCTTTCCAACTAATTATCTCCTTTTCCCTTTAAAATCAAACATATTTTATTGCAATCATTTGGTCATTATGGAAGCTTGCATCGATGTAACTCTTTACATCCAACTCTTCCTTTTATTGCTATCATCATTGACTAGCAATCTTATCCTTAAGTACATCACAAGTACTAATGGATGTCTTTATGACATTTCCAATAACCCTTACTGGATTTTATATCATCTTGTCATGTCCAATACATATAATATTATATTGAAAAATTGTGTTAATAGCTTACATGATAGATTAACTATTGGACTAGACCATGGAATCTTATTCATGATTTTTTCCATTCTTCACAACAATTGGAACATATGGTTCATGAGAGATAAATTTGAATTTTCCCTCATTGAATCCTTCAGTGTTGAACTCTTTCAACACAATGTTATTGTACATGTTCAAACTTCCATTGTGAAAGATTCAAGAACAGTCTCATAAGTCTTGTTCCTTATCTCATAAGATGTTTCACCTTTTCCTTCATGGTTGAAGGAGTTTTCCTTGCCAGATCTCAATATTCACAACATTGAGATGTTATCACATGTGTAATTTTTATATATGCTCCCACTAAATCTCTTGTAATCACATATTTCATATTTTATTTTGACTCAAGTCAAACTATTTGACTATCTTATCAAATCAAAAGACCTCATTTCTAAGTTGCTTGTTTCAATCCCAGATTGAACTTTGTAGCTTATAGACTTTATTTGCATTCTTGAAGTCATAAAACCCTTTTAGGTTGTGTCTGTACACATCCTCTGATGTATTCCCTTAAGGAATCCAATTTTTATCTTCATATGCCAAATATCTTAGTCTATTTCCACTACAACAACAAGCATGAAAATTGGTAATAGAATTTCTATCATGTTCAACAACTTGAACTAATTTGAAAACCTATTCAACTAACTTGTCATTTTATGTTATCCATGTAGGTATTTTCCATAAGACCCTATTTCACCTTTTAGTTTATACCCTTACAGGTGGTGCTATTAAATTCCTACCTTGTTAGCTTACATGAATCCCATAATACTCAGAAATAGCTTCTAGTTAACTAGTCGGCTCACCAATTATGACTAACCCGTCTAAATCATTGAATTCACAATCCTCCAATCTCAGATGTGTTCTACTATAACTATTTTATTCTGTGTTACTTGATAAACTTGAGATTCTATAACAACTTGTAATTCTCTTTGTTCTCATTGTACCTCTTTATTGATCTCGGACATTTTGATTTCTACTTTTACTCCCACTAATTCTTTAGGAACTTAATTATCCTATCAACAAAACATTTTTATTATTAGATTGGGATTAATAGTAATCTTCAAGAATCATGGTTTATAGATAAAACTTCTTCAAGATTTGACTTCCTCAATGTAGGTTTCAATCCCTTAGACATATTGAGATTTTCCCAAATCATATCATGTATGATGTCATACAAACCATTCAGACAGTACATTATTTAGTGATAGTTTTATATTTATGACAATATAAAAAGATTAGATTAATTGATAATTATATCATGACTCATCATGGTTTAATTCCTTCATTCTGACACATTATCATGCTTAGATTGACTTTGACTTGTGATACATTATCACAACCTTCCTGAAGTTCTCAAGGTATTTATGTAAAATATTTCAACATTTGATCTCATCAAAGTTTCTTAATACATTCATCAATGTCATACTTTATTTATAATCTCCTTGAACACTTCAAGAGATTTATGTTTCTTCTTTACTGAGTACATATCATCATATTACCAGTAAATGAAATGAAGTATAAGTAATCATCCATAGAATTCATTCCATAAGATCTCCATGCATCATATGCATGAGGTCTGATGGAAGACTTATCCTCCCACTATGTTTAGAGAAGGAAATCATCTCATATTGTGTGTGACTAAGACTTGAATGTTTCCTTAGGTTCAATAAGCAAGGGATTCTAGATCAAAATCAATATGTACTCTAGGCATGCAATTCTCATATTGGCATAAGATCACTAATGATCATGATAGTCTTGAGTTATCAATTATATTCCTTTTAGTATAAACATTATAAACATTCATCTTTAGATCATTTCACATAAATATTGCAAGATTTTTTAGGGCCAATGCCATACAAGATCATATCATTGAAACATAAACAATAATCTCATACTTTATTGATATATCATACTTGGCATACAAGATGCTCTAAAGTAAGCTATTTCTTATGACATAATGAAATAACACTTCTAATAACTCTATTACACGCCCATTGGGCTAAGATAAATTTAAATCTAGAATTATACGACTTCCACAACTCTTACTCTACCTTTTCCATTGTGTCCTTCAATGATGGCTTTTACTTCTTGTCAGATCCTGCACATCAATATGTTAGGTCTCTTATCTGGTATCATATACCAAAACTTAAGAAGTAATAAAATTTATCTTATATTGTTTATACCTGAAGTGGAGGCCTCAATGCCATCCTTCTTCTTCCTTAGTTCCTCTAACCAGAGTGGGAAATTTCTTTTCAAATGTCCAAGCTGGTGATAATGGTGACAATCACCTCTGTGTTTCTTTACTCCACCTTTTGCCTTGAGATATGAAGACCTGGGCTTATGACTAGCTTCAGAACTCTTCTTAGCTTTGCCTTTTCCATTAGACTTCCCCTTTATCTTGCTGATCACCATCACAGACTTGGGCTTGTCTTTCTTCATTTGTATCTCAATTGTTCTCAACATGACCAACAATTCTATCAACTTGTTGTCAAAGCCGTTCATGTTTTAGTTCATGACAAATTGACTAAATGATTGTGACAGAGACTGTAGAATCACATCAGTGGCCAACTCTTAACCCAAGGGGAATCCCAATCTAGCAAGGTTCTCCACATACCCAATGAGCTTGAGTACACGAGGACCTACTAGATCTCCTTTTTCCATGTTGCACTTGAACATCACCTTGGAAACATTGTATCTCTCCTATCTTACCCGATCTTAGTACATGTTCTTGATATGTGTGACCATCTCAATCACCCCATGTTCTCATGCTGCCTTTGCAACTCATGGTTTTTTGGAGCATAACATCAGACACTTGACATCCATGACATCTTCAATATGCTTCTTATAAGCATCCTTGTTATCCCTTGGAGCATTTTGAGTTGGTTCCTCTAGTTCTGTCATTTCCAGGACATAGATCTTGCGCTCCTGCGTGAGAACATTCTCAGCGTCCAGAACCAGTCGTGAAAGTTGTTCCCAGTAAGTTTGTCCTTCTCAAGGACCGATCGTAGAGAAAAGTGATTATTTGTTGTTTCCATTTGGTTCTACAAAAGAATTTGCAATTTTTTCAAAAGCTCAATTTTGATTTGATTTGATTTGATTAGATTAGATTTTGGGTGATAATAATTATGTCTTTAATTTATTATCATTCTCATTATTATTTTTAAATTGATAACCCTCAAGTATCAATTCAAAAAATTGCAATGAACAATTTTCTAATGAGCCAAGATCCATATTTTGTCAAATCATGAGTCAACTTGTGTCGATCGCCCACAACTTGATTATTTAAGTAGGTCATCATGCCAATTGCATCACAAGAAACTCTTGGATAGATTATATGTGCAACACCTTGCCATGATCATTTGCTTGCCTCTGGGCTTGGGCTCTCCAGATCACAAGTTAAGCCCGACCCAATAGCTAATATGATAGATATGCACCATACTTTGTGGAAATCTACATATCTACCATCACACTTCCACAAGATAGACAGTGCACCATGGTTTGTGCAAATCTATGATTGGTCAATCAAACTTTTCATGTGTATTTCTAATGGAAGGCATCTTAGACTTAATATGTTTGATTGAGGGATTTTATATACATCATATATATATATATATATATATATATATATATATATACTGTATCCAATCCCATAGTATGTATCATATACATGATATATCCCACAACATAAACATGCAATATAAAATTAAAAGTAAGTGGTTATAGCCATGTCTAGCTGTAATTCTTTGGAGCCACAAGGAATTACTACCACCTAGGTCAATCATCACGTCACATGTATGAACATGTTGTTGGTGTAGACTTGTGCTTTCCAATATGGGTAGATTGGTTCAACCCTTGAATTGGTCGTATCACCTCTTGGCCGATTGGTTGGTCCTCCTATCCAACCGATGTATGGATACCTTCCAAATGGTCAGTTGGGCCTTTTGGGATGGTCGTCTGGCCTCCTATCCAACCGATGTTTGGACTCCTTCTAAATGGTCATTTGGATCCACCAGGAAGTCATCTAGTTCCATCCCTCTGTCCTCCATGGTCCTCTAAATGGTTGACTCATCTCACAAATAGATCATGTAAATCAATAATGAACATATTCAATGTCGTTATAAAAAAATAAACTATCCTATTTCTACTTTATCACATTGAATGAGAGAAATCTTGAGTTACATTCAAGGGAAGAAAAGGTAGGAAAACATTAACTTTACACTGGGAAGAAGGAGGTAGAGGCTCAGTATGCAGACCGAGATAAACATGAAGCAAACCATCTGACCACAAATAGATATATGATATTGGACATAACCATTCTACACATCCACCATCAAAACCACTTTTAGGGTGACACATGTAAATTGCACACACAAACACACACACACACACACACAGATATATATATATATATATATATTATGTGATTATGTGGTCTTTGATTGGATTAACATATGAGAGCGGTTAGGTATTCACATCATTTGTAATAAATAAATGATAAAACTAAAAATCCAATAATATAGGTTATCCTAAGACATAGTAAATTGGCATGGCTCTAATACCACTGTTGGAAAATACAGGCACAAAGTATAACAACAAAAATAAAAAAATTATCTATATGTATTCCTATAATAGCAAAATTGCATCAACTACTATGAAATAAGAAGGATGGTTTTAGAAATTTATACATGGTCATGGAGCAAGTCCAGTGACAAAACTCGCTTCTCTGCATCTGCTGACAATTTACCCTTGAATGGTGGTTGTGTAGCTCCTGGTCTTCACCATGAACAATTGTATGTGCAACCTCTACAACGTCTTCAGTGGTCTCGCCATGGACTGTAGGTTGACTTTGCTCTCTGAGCAACAACCAAATGACTCATGCCTCTAGAGTAGTCCATACAGACTAACTACAACTCCTATCGTTCACCAAGAATGGACATGAAGGAGTTGTCCCTCTCATTGGTGTACTAGTCACCAACTTTCTCTCCCACAAATATAACTTCTCAGATGTTCTCTCCCACTGGTTATCCCTCCCTGTCGGGTAGGACTTTCCTAGGCTCTCTTGGTTACCACAACCAGAGAGGACAATAATTTTCAAAGGAACTGATTCTTAATTGTATGTGTTGTGTCTTGGGAAGCCCTCAATACCCCTCCTTTTATAGTCAAGGTTAGGGTCAGGGTTCCAAGTATGTACCAGATTGCGTTGGAGTGGAAAAGATTAGAAGAACTTGAACTTTCACAACCTACAAGATGCCAAATGGTCGTTCACACCTAGACGGTCATGTTGTGTGCAATAAGGTCGTCTCACACTACCAAACGACCATTTGGCAGTTTCCCAATCACATACGAAGTTGGTAATTTTGATTCCAATTAACATCACATATTAATTTACTTGCACTCCAAGTTTGTGTAGTGAAAACTATTCGTGAAACATCCCAAACCTTCATTCATCCCAACTGAACCTTCTCACTTGGGAGAGACACCCATCTTGCTCACCCAAATGCCCGTGTGGTGAGTCAAGGTCAGCCGGTCAGTTCAATCACATTGAACCTATCGGTTCAAGGATAGAAGTTAGCCAATTCAAACTCTAATTAGCCTGACCATCGAAACGGATGCCTCAACACTTGAGACGCCTGTCTGGAATGACCAAATGTCTGTATCACTTAGTGAGATGATCGTTTGCTAGACCAGTCAGCCAACCGGTCATTTTTTTGTGAATTATATTCCTAAACACTTTAGTAATCAATCCAATTGTCATTCAAGATAAAACTCCTCTTCTAGATGAGTTCCTATGTGTGTGACCCTATAGGTCCCATGTCACATTGGAAATGAATGTTTATAATTGCCTTATGACATCACAAGAAAAGAGTGGTTCCTAGTCATGCATCAGTGTTTTCCAAGTGAATGGAAAGTTGAAGAACAACTTCAACCTGCAATCTGTATAAGGTGTTGTAGTAATTGTATAATTCCTTTATCACTGCTATCCAGGATGAACTCCAGGCATGGAATGTCATCCTCTCAACATTCAATCCATGTTCCTTGAACTAAGAGTAGACTGTCTGAGATAA
This sequence comes from Alisma plantago-aquatica, assembly GCA_963693085.1. Classification (NCBI taxonomy): domain Eukaryota; kingdom Viridiplantae; phylum Streptophyta; class Magnoliopsida; order Alismatales; family Alismataceae; genus Alisma; species Alisma plantago-aquatica. Next base: position 576,370,195 of record OY856409.1, on the reverse strand, counting down.
TGTGACCTCAATATCATATATTGATCCATATGTGCATGTGCATGCATTTCTCAATCTCGCTAATCAAGTGGTAAAAATATCATACTCTAGTATGAGGGACAAATCCCATATCTATCACTCACAATCTATCCCCATGTGTCAAAATCACTCCATCATCACTGTTATAATAACCCATGTTTCAGTAATGCGTTTGATGATGTTAAAGTGTATCTAATGACATGTGATGAGTGTAGTGATTTTAGGTCTAAGAATCACAATCACCACCTTCACTATGAGAGATGACTATGACCACCACAACTATGTGTCACTCTCAAGGTGGGTCTGTCTGATACATTGTTTCCTAACATGTACCTATGTGCTTGGTTTGATATTGCCATATCATGACTAATGAGATTTAGTCATCAACCAACACACACTCTGATCTTATGTGTTATTGTTGTCTATCAACCTTCCACAATAACAACTGATTAGGGGCATAATGAGATTATGTATATGTACTCTTAACATCCATATGGTCTCATCCACAAGGATAGTAACTTGAATACATATGTCATTGAGTAATATAATACTCTAGACATCCGTAGTGTTTCTTCATTATCTCATAAATGAATGAAATAGAATGAATTGGAAACTTACCTTTATAAGTATTAAACAAATCCTTTAAGGTATATGCCATGTCAATCATCACATGATTGGCTTTATGAGCATACCTTACCAACACATTACCAATGTGGGATGTCCTAGATCTCCTTAACTCATAGACCTCACCATTGGTAATCTCATACCAAAAGGTTTGACAATTAAAATCCAACTTGAGTTGAGAACCACCCATAGTCAAAACCAAGCTTCCTAGAAAATAAATCTATGAAATGGAAAATTAATTTTGTTCATCTTAAAAGTAAATCAACCTACTTCTTGGTTGTATTTCTTTTGTAAGGTCATAAAAATGCAATAATAAGAGTAGGACAAGTGCTAATGTTACACTTGGAGACCATGTGAAGGATGGAGACATGTTACAACATGGTTTCAATCTCGATCGTCAAGTCAAATGCAACAAATGTATTCTCTAAAAGGAATCTAGTACCATGGATGTGGTGAATTATGAGCCTCTGGAAACACTCTAGCTCATCCTTATACTACAGGGTGAAGGGGGATGTGACATAGCCTCTTGATCTCCACTTCCTTCCTCCTCCACCTCAACCTTTTAATCAGGCACCTGAGTGCAATAAGTCTCTACATGGGGCCTCTTTCCTCATTCTCTACTCCTCACCATGTTGTGGGAGTGGATACTAAATCCTAGCATATATAACAGTTGTCAATGTTTAAGATCCAATTCCTAACTAGACATATAAGGATAAGGCAAAAAATAATCATTATAAAATGATGACTAATTTCCACAACAAGTAACATATCAACACTAGTAAATGTATTAAGTAGTAGTAAAATGAATCAAAATAATATTCAATGCATATACTACACAAATTTCATCTTTTATTCCTTTACCTTGAAACTACTTGGCTCATACATCATCAACTAAAAGTCACCACGCCTGATTATTGTGTTAATGAATCATAGTCATTATCTTAGGGTTTATCCAATCACCCTAAGATATCGAAAACAAAACCTACTCCACCATAGGCTTGCCTAAAGAAGCTCATGTATTCATCGCAAGTACATGAGATAGGAGAAAACATAACATCATATAACATATCATAAATTTCTCATGTTTCATAGTTCACATTTCATTAGAGTCTATTTATCATGGACATAGATTTTCACATCATAATATTTAGGGACAAAATCAAACCATATGACTCATTCCTAAGCCTTGGTGGTCAACCTTTAAGGTCTCGATACACACTGTAGAAATCCTTCTCATAATTCTCTAATTATTACAAGGAGATCTATTTCATTTCCTCAGTATAGACCTTGGGGGAAAATCACGATGTTTACGGCACCTAACTAGATGTATTCATTATTTCACTTGTTACTTAATCCTCTTACTCATCCTAAAGATAATTCAAATAATCATTTATCAAGTGTGTGTATTCTCATACAACTAAAATCACATGAATCAGATTAGGCTTAATAAGAAAGACAATGATTAAAATAAGAAGCACAACAATCAGTAGTTTTTAACATATATGTTTCTTTTCATTTCCACATCATTTCATATAAGTCATTATTGGTGGGATATCAGCCCGAGACATAATCTCATTTTCCCACATTTATCCTAAATATGGTTTCTCAAATATAACTAATGCATGCTAACTCAATCCCATCATATTTCTTATCAGTTCTTTTCTTTCCATATCACATTTTTCATCATATATTCACAAAGACAATAGAACTAGCAAACATCAATTCATAAACATGCATAGCACATTTATAAGTCCTCTTTTACTTATATTGATCTTTAGTTAGGGTTACTATTCAACATATATCTTATCTCATTTAAAATTCATTAGAATGGACCATTCTCAAAATACAAGTATTCTAGTAGACAACTACAATTCAACAATGCATTCTTACGAATCGATTTACATCCTTAAACTTCATCTTGTAATTGAATAAAACCTTATTTACATACATTCCTTAATCCCTCATTTTAGAAAATATTCATTCTTATCACATAACTCATCACATTGGGGTTAGAGTTAGGTTCTCTGATCAACCAAGATAACTACTTTATTTTCTCTCCATTTTAGATTTGTTACTCTAGACTTCTTTTGTTTCATATTCATTACAATATTGAGAACAATCATTCTTAATTCATTTAGTTTGCAATGTTTCTCTATTATTGCCATCTGATAAAGTCCAGCTTTGGTGCATTTTTTTATTTAGGTCAATCCAAATGTAATTTAAAACAAGTCTTTATAGACTTCATGATACTCACCATAAGTTTTATCCATAACTAATCATCAAAAATTAGTATACTCTTTCTCAATTTCCTTTCTTAGATTTAGATGAGTGTATCATATCATTTTACTTCTAATGGACTTTTGATTATTATAAATGACCATTCCATATTTTATAAGACTACTCACTTTCAAAAAAAGAACATATTAGGGCTACTTCTTCTTACACCTTAATCTCTAGTCATCTTGTCAATTCATTATTATGTGACTTGTATAAAATACTTGCATTAATGTGGGGTTTACTCATTGTTCTATAAATTATAATAGATTAAATGAATTATACTAAGACCATATAAATAGGACTTTTCTTCTTAAATTGAAGTAATAATACTTACAATTGAGCATTTCATCACATTTACAAGATTATATACCTTTATCTCTCATACTCATGGTAATATTGAATTTCCATGGTTTTCAAGAAGTTAGCTTAATGCTAATACTTCATAAGAAACTTAATATTTACTAACCTCGCTAGGTTGTATTGAGAGTCATTAAGGCTATTTCATCACACACCCTAGTTTCTATTTACTCATAATTCATCTATCAATTATAAGTATGCATTGATTCATTGACTCATTTGAGTCAATCTAGAAAAACTAACCATAGACATGGAATACCTCTTTCTCAAATCCTCATACTGATCCTTGCATACATGCCATATGTATTCCTACCAAAGATATGAAAATACAGTTGAGAACTCATTTTTATTAAGTTAAAACATGATCATGTACATGACAACTCAATTTTCAAGCTATCATTCACTAGGTTGATTTTAGGCAATATTCATATAAATCGACATATTTATCTATATATTGGATTTTTCATAAAACTTGAATCAATAGATCAGGAAACTAATAGATACAAAACAATGAGAAAGAATCTAAATTAGTAGCATTCTATTCCCTAAAATATTCCCAATTGATTACCCAATCACATACAAATATAAGTAAGGATCTTGATTATTACAACCAGAGAGAATTAGACATTCAATATGATTATAGAGCTTACTATGGAGATAAACACTCAATTTAGTTAACAACATGCTAAGAAATGTTCTCATATTCAAAATATCTAGAAATTCAACCCACTTCAAAGGATTTAATTCATTTTGTGCTCTTTTAAACTTAGAAACCCTATAAAAGGATAATTATAGAGAAAGAAAGAGAAAAGAGGGTGATTTGATATATTTTTGAATAAAATATATGGAGCATAGAATCTTAGCATAATATAGAATTCACCATTAAAACCTATCTGATAGTTTATGAACATACATGCATTCACAAGCTTTAGGAAGATGAAATCCTAAATCACCATTTCTGACATTCTCCTTCAAAACCCTAATTCTCTTATCTCTCTTAGATTTCCCATCAAAGCAATGAATCAAAGATTATGAGAGATATTAGGGTGCTATATTATTAATATAGATCAATTGAGGTACTTGTAATAATCACAAACAAGTCCTTCAGATCATTTTGTATTTCAACATAATTTGTTGTCGGTCAAGATTGTTCTTGGGAAGGATCTCATCCGATGAAAGGTTATGGGGTGATACAAAATGATACAAAAATTATGAACATTTTATAATTGTTCAAATATAGTTTTCAAGATACAATTAAAATTTTAGATCAAAATGATAAACCAACAAATACATAAAAATCATACATCAAACTTCTATACTTCAAGTTGAATGCAAGGTCGGATGAGTTATTCCTGGGTGGAATACTGACCTAAAAAAAGTTTAAAATTGTCAAGAATGATGATATTTGATTTATCCAAACTGTATCTAAATTTCAAAGAGATTCAAGTTACAGAAAAAATAATACAAATCATTTACTACACCACTATATTTATCAAATTTTGTATTCATAGCTATTACATTCCTCATTTTTAGTTGACTGGTATTTTCACTTCTCAAACCCTGATTGTCTAAAATAAAATCACAAATTGAGTTTTCTATTAGGTTTATAACATCAAAACTAGACTAAATCATTAATCAAGCTTAAAAAATGATCAATCTAGTTAAGCATGCAATCATCTTATTAAACCATAATTAGATGACTAAGTTTAAAAAAGTTACTTACAATTTCCCTCCTCTCGATGGCATAGGAAGGTGGTTATGGACATGTTGGCTATGCAAAATTGGGGTCGTTGGGTGTCATTTTGCTCATAGTGGTTCTTGGCTTCTTGGAAGGGGGGAAATAGCTTGAACTAGGGCGTGGTGTGCACATGGGTTAACAATGACTCCTTACTTATTGAACTCGTACGACCATGCATGAGGTGGTAAAATTGGTGCATATCATGCATGGATACATGGATTTCCCTAATTGGCAAACTTAGATGCATGTCATGTGTTGGATGTGCACACCATGAACCAAGATAGATTCTTCAAGCTCTCAATCCACCGTATAGCATGTGGTGATATTGGTTAAGCTTGTTGTGTGTCTCCTTCGTGAGAATGGATTCATCAATGGTGTTTGTGCACATCCTTTCATTGTATGAACACGACGTGCATGACAAATTGCAAAAATACAACTCCTTCTCTACAGATGGGCACACCATGTAGGTTGACATGCACATCATGCATTGAGTAATTTGAACACAAACTTTTCAAATCTCCTGCAACAATAGTTATAAATAAACTTCAAACAATAATTTGTCATGCATGATTCAAAAGATATTTTTTTACTTGAATATATAAATGCAAAAATATGATGATCCTATTCCCTAATAAATGTCTAAAATCTATATTAAGTTCAAAGGACGGTACACCTCGCATGAGCACATGGGCTTGATGTTCCTCAATTGGACAATATCTTTCTTCTTTCTTAGTTAGGCTTGAACGTCTTGTCTTCATCAATGAGGTACTCATGGAGGTCACATTCTTTGCCTCCCACTTCCATTTAAAGTGCTCAACCACCTAGATCTGGAGTCTTCAAAGTGAATATGAATTCATTCTCACAAAGCTTCATCTTGAGTTCTCCTTTGTCAACATCATTTAATGTTTTGACACTCTCCAAAAAAGGAAAACTAAGAATCATGTCTCACATAGTTCTACATTTTTCTTCCATGATTACAAAATCTGATGGATCATAGAACGTTCTATATGAAAATTTAAATTCAAGTGCTTGGATGAATCAGAACCCAACTAAGACAAAATTTATAGTGGTAGTGCATTGATAGCATAATATAGAATGAAAATGCATCTCACCTTGTTGATATAGGCATAGAAGGCTCCTAGATCTTTCTTCTTGGGAGGAAGTTTGGCTAACACATTCTGCTTGCATATGATGCCACCACCATATCGTGAAGTTTTTCCTTCTCTCCTTCATTAGTTGGACTCCTTTGAGTAGGAATATCTAGAGTAGTTTCAACTTCCATCACTTCTTATGGTGTGATGACTATATTGTATGTGGTATAGTGGTTTGCACCATTTTGTTACTTAGTTGGGGTGGCATACATGGGGTTGTGATGTATTCCTATTGTTTAGTCATGGAGGTCGTCCACTAGTGGTTGTCAAGTGGTAGTTCTATGTGCTTTGGAAACAACTAGTTAGACACACAATATCACTTGCTTGAGTTGTAGGGATTACTTCTCGAGTTCATCCTCCTTCTCAATATGGTTGACATAGATAGAATTCATGTGATCCCTTGGGTTCAAATGATTATTACTCAAAATGGCCCCTTAACTATTTTTGTGGTCTCTAGTAGCTAGTGCTAGTTACACTAGATAGTGTTCAAGTCCTTTAATTTAGGTTTCTTGTTTTTTGTTAGAACTGATTCTTCATTATTGAACATAGAAAGAACACCCTCAAGATGGTCTAACTTCTTGGGATTTCTCTGGTGCTCTTGACATTTTTGCTGTGATTCATTTTTGTCCCCATCCCAACTCAATTTTAGATAGTTCTTCATCCAAGATTGTATAATTTGGAGAAATGATTGTTTGATGGTGATGCCCCACAAAATTCACTTGCTCTCTCTATGTCCTGTGTAGATGCTTTGCAATCTAAATTTCACTATTTACACAAATCACACATCATTACTCGTTGAACTCAACTGATGTTGATAGCATTCAATTTCTATGTAAGGTTTTCTAGCTTTGCATTCAAGGCTGAGATTGCTTAGTGTGACTGATGCTACATTATTGTCCATTCCCCCTGTAATATTGGTTCATGGACATGATCTCGATCATCTTCCTACCATCACTAGCATTCTTTTTCAATAATATTCTACCGTCAATGACATCAATGGTTGAGGTTGTATCATGGTATAAGCCTCTTAAGAATGTGTTAAATTGTTTCCACTCTAGAAAGTTGTGGTGTGAGCATTGGTGTATAAGCTCCTTGAACCTCCACATCCATCATACAACATTAATCTGGGCTACTTCTCACAACTCAAGATCTTTCGAAATATCTCACTCATATTTCTAGGAGGAAAGAACTTATGTAATAAAACTTTAAGTAAGGATATCTTGTTCAGGATGGACCCTTTCTACATGACTTGTGTCCATTATTTGGATTGAATTTATAATGTGTAGGGGAAGACTTGGAGATGAAAACTCTCATCCATCATCCCATTTATCTTCATTATGTCTCAAATCTTGAGGAAGTTTTCTAGATGGGGATTCAGATCTTTATTGGCCAAACCTTCAAACGTATTTTGAAGCATAAAGTAAGATAGACTCAAATTTAATATGAAAAAGATGGCATCCTCAGGTCTAATAAGAAGAAGATCGCATCCACATTTGGTCTCACAATTGCTAAACTCGGCACCTTGTTATGAAGAGGAGAGGTGTATTAAATGAAAGTCTTCTCACTACCATTGTTGAAGAAGGGGAAACTACCTTAGATTTTTTTTGCTTTCTTTTTGCTCACTATTGCTCACCGATTGACACCACCTTGGGGTAGTTAGGGATCTCAGAAAGAGATTCCAAACTAGACCAAGCATGCACCGTGAATGGTTCATACTAAGCAAAAATAGAGGCTCTTTATTCAAAAGAAATTTAGTTGAAATGCAAGAACTAAATCAATTTAGAAAATTAATATGGAGAAATTACATTATTAAGTAGAACTGAGTTAAGTTGAATTAGCAAACAAATTTGGTTTCCAGGAAATAACACCAACAAATGATGTGAGAAAAGAGTGTTTGCCAACATTATTTAAACCAATGTTACTCCTCACCGAAAATTGTTTGGGTCACAAGTAGTATAGTGTTTGGGTTGAATCCACAAAAGCCAAAGAAATTCATTGTAAAATCAATCCTAAGCCATGAAGTTCAACTAAAAAGGTATAGGTTGGCTGATTTTAATTCTTAAGATTATATGAAGATTGTAACAATTATGTTTCAACTAATTTAGGTACAAGAAGAGTATTTGCTACATCAACACCTATTAGTAACATGATGAACAAACATAAAAATATATAAAAATCTCTCTCTCTTCTCTGTCTCTCATGACATTAAAGTTAATGATTCTCGTCTATTAGTTGCATAGGTAGCTAACATTCATTTAATTTTATACAAACAAACATTGCCTAAACTTAATCTCCCTTATATATCTCCTAAGGAATCATAAGCGTACCTCGATTGTCAAACAAATACACTATAAGATGCATGAAATATATCCCCTATCATGAAATATAGGTTTGAATTCTAAATATCCTCCACAAAATTAGTATCTCTGTCAAGTTAAATATTTGGGGATGTAGAAAATTGTGGTCGTTGATTCTCATGGACAATCAATGATATTTAGAGAAAATAAAGGGCAAATTTTGAATTTCTAAGTATTGTTGTTCATCACATGGATAATCGATGACATTTCGGCACAAAATACAAGGGAGATTACTCCATAATGGCATTTGATGCCCCAATTGAGGTGTACATCATATAATTGATAGTTTACATGGATTAAATGGAGATACAAAACAAAAAGAGTAAGAAAGGAAGTACAACAACTGTACAAGGGATATCCTCGGTAATAGAGATTTTTGTCAAACCTGTTGGGGTAGGAGATAGGTAAATCTACCTCAAAATTCCTTCTTTTTTCTTCCTTTTCCTTTTTTCTTTTGGAGTTGCATATGGGTTTTCCCCCTCACTTTTCCCAAGGTATAACCAATATAAATAAGATATCCCCCTTAACAACAAACTTTTTGCTTCTTATATGTTTCCACTTATGTGAAATTGCACATTGTTCACATGCTTGTGTATGCCATGCAACTTGACATTTGCCAAGATCGAGCCTGAGAACTATCTGGCATGCCATGCAATTTAAAGTTCACTATGTGGAGGATATTTAGGGGAGGTTTTAGTGGTTACGATTGCACAACCTACCTTTGGATGAGCACATCGTGCATGTATGTGATTGCTAAGAAGGTTTCTACTAATACAACACATGTGATGCACTAAATGGTTCACATCCTACACATTGTAGTTGATGTTTTCAGTAGCTCCTATGATCATGCATACCATTGTGCAACCCATGTTGCTAACTTGGAGAAATCGGGGATCCTCCTCGATCGATGCATGTCCTGCAAATGACCAATGAGGATAGACTTGAGCTTTCTGCATGTTGATGCACATGATCTTGGCTTTAGTAGAACCAAATCTTGTATAATATATATTAAATTCCTCAATTAGGCAAGGTGATGGTAAATATACTACTTAAATTATTTAAGCAATTTAAAGCTAATTATGTAAACAAATTAATAAATTTAAGTAATTAAAGTACAAAATTGGGGCTTAAAAAGTGGTATAAACTGCCCACATTTTTTTCCATTGCAATGAAGAGTTTAAGGACATTATCATGTATGCCCAACCTATCTAATATCTACTGAGGACTAAGATGGTTGGATCCATATGGGTTGAGAAGAGTTGTGGATCAAGTCATCATTTTCATACACTAAGCCACTAGAACATTATGGGTAGTGAATGTAGGAACTTCCTAGACATGTTGTTGTATATAAAGGATTTTTTATGGTAACCATGAAAATATTTTCATCCTTAACATCATAACTATACCACTAGTTCATATAAATACACATACAAATATATATACACACATATATATATATATATATATATATATATATATCCCTGTGTGTGTGTGTGTTTGCATGTGTGTGTTTGTGTGTGTGTGCATTCCCCCATAATATTTGAGTCATACTATATGAAATGAACTAACTAACTGTGCTTTGATGCTCCCTCACAAAACAAGGTGACAAGTTGTATATATATGTTTCCCAATACCATAGAGTTCATATTTTATGAGTTCATGAACTAGTTGGAAACCATTCAAGCAGACTAGGAAGAACAAGATCAATAGATAGGTAAGACCATGTGGTTGAGGAGAAAGACACCCTCAATCTACATGTCCTCTCGACAACTATCAAGGAAGGACTAATATTGCACCTAGTACTTATAGAAATACAAAATTTTCTCCCCCATACTTAAAACTTGTTTTCATCAACACTCTCACTTACACCCTTCGCACCACCATTATGTATGGATTCCCCATTCAAGGTCACCCACAACACATATATTCCACCCACATACCCTTACATACATGCAAACTATCAATAAATATTAATCAATGATAGGCCATACTACCACATTGTTTATGTACCATAGTAGTAGAGAATGATAATAGAAAAGCACATATTTGTGAGACATGACAACATTACATAACAAAGAAAACACATCTATTTTAATAAGTAAAATGTCACAAAACGTGGAAGTTATTACATCCTCTTTATGTTGCTTTACAAAATGAACCTTTGGCAATGGGTAGATGGTGAATAATTAAAAACCAAAATATGTGTTTGGAGATACTTACAATAGAGATAATCAATAAGACCTGCTACAGTTAGAGTGTGATATAAATTCGTTGGTGATTCCAAAATTTCACTTCTTCTATGGTATTTTACAAAATACAAATAAAAATGAAATATGTTAATGTGGAGGGACATTAATATATGGTTCTAGCCTAACAATGTATAAAAACACTCTAAACTAGATTGGAGCAAACATAATGGAACCAATCAATTGTACCTGCAATCCTAAAACCAAATTCAAGATTTTTATACATAAGAGATGGTGATTTTAGAGTGTGGTTGCTTGGAAAACGCATTTACCCTACTCATAAAGGTGGAAAATGTGTTCATACAACACCCATTGTTGGAGCATAAACATTGGCAAAAAGCAAGGACATGTGAAGAAGACATCTGAGTGTTAAATCCAAGTCTAATTGACTAAACCCTTGTTTTGATGATAACTAACCATTCCACTTATTTGTGTCTAATTCTTCTATATGAGTGATTTTAGATTAGGTATAGGCACACCCCAAATGCCCTAACTTGTGCATCCTAACTTGGAGAAGAACAAGTCAAAATCAATGCAAGTGCACTTTTAGGGAACAAGCCTAAAATCCATTAGAATCATGTTGTAAATCACTTGTAATGATTGTATGACTTTTAATTAAGGTAAAAAAAATCAGGAGCACTTAAATCAAATATTTTAAGAACTTTTATGGCACTTTCTGAAATTTATCAGATGGACCTTTTTCGGTCAAATTTCATCTAGGATAAACTCAACTGACACCCTTGATGGATCTTGGGAACTACCAGGATTGGCTGAGTTTCTCCCGAACAAACTCGACCAACACCCCTACATAGGAAAATCAATGTTAAGTTTGATCTAGGATAAACTCGACTGAAAACTCAAACTTGATTTGTGGCATAGTGCCATCGAACGAGTTTCCTGAAAGTAAACTAGACCGACCAAGTTGTAAAGAATGTGCAAAAAAAGTATTTCCAGCCATTGGAGTGTTTGCAAAACCAAAAATTGATCCCTTCCAAGACCCCAAAATGACTAGAATTCATCCTTAAGTGTTCCTACTAGCTAGTAGGCATCCCCAACTATAAATAGGACACCTTGGGCTTCATCCCTTGGTTGGACAAACACCATGAATGTCCCTATACTATAGTTGAGAGAGATTTGCCTCCTTCCACTCTCATAAGCTTAATTACTTGCTACATCCAATAGAATGAGTAGGAGATTTGTAAGAGAGCTATTCCTACATGTATATCTTGTGATGCTCTCACTTCCTCCACCTCCCAATCCCTCTTTCTACCATGAAAATGAAGGTTCTCTCACTTGGATAAGAGAGGTGAAGAAGAAGAAGAGAAGGAGTTCCTTGGTGAAGGCTTCTCCTTGGCGAAGGTGCAGTCAAAGGCAGAAGATGTAAGTCAAGAGTGGGTAAATCCTCAAGGAAGAAAACTTGTTGCAAGAGTGGGTAAGACATTGGTGAAGGAAGAAAACTCAGTGTAAAAGTAGGTAAGTCCTAGGTGACATAGAAGACTCTTGGTAATGGATAAGTAAGTCCTTTGGTAGGTTGTTGGCTCCCTTATCCTCAAAGAAAATGCTAGGTATCATTGTCCCAAAAAATAAGGTCATATGTTGTAACTCTTATAATGGAATATAAGGAGTGAGAAATGGTTGAAAAAAACCTAGAGGTTGACTTCTCTAGGTAGTGGATGGACACTCTCCTAGTTTGGATATTGTAACCACTATACATAGCTCGTGTTCTTGTCTTGTTCAATCTCTCTCATCCTTGATGTGTATGTTTAATTGCACTCAAATTCCATGCAACCTCATCCCTTGATATAATTTGAAGTTCCAATGAATCTTGTTTAACTGCTTTTTAGCTCTATTCACCCCCTTCTAGAGCCCATAGATCCCTACACTAAGATGGTGTGAAATGTTCGTAGTAAGAATCAATAAAAGAGGAAGGTACTAAGTAAAGGAGGAAAGATGGTTGTCTGTTAGAAAATAGTATAGCTGAATGAGTCTTAATCATGGAATATAAGATAAAGTGTAAGCATATCTCCTTTTCACCCTCATTTCAACTATTTGTATCATTTTCTCCTTCATGTTAGATGCAATTCTATGCATACCTAAATATATACTATAAGGACTTATCACACCACTCATTCATACAAATTTTGGCTAATCCAATACTAGAATTTTGTAAAATACATATTGAAGCCAAAATAACATAACAGAGTAACAAACATGAAGACCAAAGCCAAAGGTGTAGTGCAAATAGGGTTGTATCATGATGATATAATTAATCATTTTGAAAATCTAAAGAGTAATTGATAATTGCATTCCTAACCAATAAAACACGACTTTATTTTCATGTAAAATTGAGTGTATTAGACCCATTGGGTTTTGTAGTTGTGATAACCCCACTAAACAATTGAAAAACTATGTAAAATGCATGTAAAAACTATACCCATTGTCATGGTTTAGGGACCAAATAAGAAAACCACCCATTAGTCATCACCTGAGTTTTGAGATTGTGTAAATAAGAGACTATGAATTTCACATGTAAACATCACTTTGAATTCACCACCACACCAATTAATGTTACTAAAAAGACAAAATATCAAGATTAAATAAGAGAAGTGATGCTCCTAGCCCTAAAATATTGTGCTTATGCTCCTAGAATCGAAGCTAAAAACTCTTAAAAGGATTAACACAAAATGGTCATAATTAAGGGAAAGAAGGAGATATAAATATCTTGCTTACATAGCCAAAGATAGTTTTCTTTGTTTCTAATGAAGCATACTCTACTAGAGGCGTCCCCTTGTTGGGATTTATCTCTATGCACTTCATCTTTTCACTTGTTGACATTTTTATCAGAAGGTATAGGAAATCTAGTATAGGTGAAATTATATAACTCTCTTTTTAGCTTGGAAGACTCCTCCTACAGTGACCCTATTTTTTATTCCCAACCACAAGAGGCTAATAGAAACAAATTCAAACTTGTTGCCTAGTTTACCACAATACTAAGCTAAAGACATCATATAATTGTGAAGAATATCAACAATTACCAACTAAGCTCAAATAGCATGTATTAAACATATAATATATTACATGGTTTATAAATAGACCTTTAGTTAAATTTAAAATACATCAAGGTTCCCATCTGAGATTCAAGGATCTACAAAACATCCGCTTAGAAATCAACTCTCTCCATGTCATATTGGAATATAAGCTAATGGTATAATAATATCGTGATTACTCTTGCACATGATTTAGAACTATCTTAGCAAGATTAAAATAAGATATTCTCACGTATCTTATTTAACCATGTGAGAACTAATACAACTATAGTCACTTTCATATATTGTCTCTCTTGGGCTCACACATACTTCAATTTTGACTATTGTATATCATAACAATCGCAAGCAAATGTGAATATCTTTCCCTTGGTGCATTCTAGGATGGTCCCTTTGGACTAAATCAACGTCGTGATAGTTTTTTAGACATCATACACGAGGATTAAATTGCAATGATGGTGGAGGAGTTTCTTTTGTGGTCCTCGAACTCCTATGGAAGTATATAGAGGGAAGTGTAATGTATGTTAATGGTATTAAATATCTAACGAGATGAAGCAAGAGGCATATTTTAGCATATGAAAAAGTGTCTAGAACATATATCACGCTTCACGCATCCAATCATAAAACGATTCAACATATTAACATCCCATAGTTTTAAATCCAAAATTGTTATTTATATTGAAGTACATCTTAAAAGTAGGAAGACTATGCATAATTGAACATGAATAATCACAAACCACCAAACAATATACAACGCACAAGTACAGAAGGATTACAAGACTTTATTACACGATGTTATTTCATATTAGAAATAAAGAATGAACATATGCAACACTATAAAGGATCTACAACTACTTCCACCTAACACTTGATTACAACACTCATATTTGAATCCTGCATCCATGCTACATTTGAATCTAAAACATAGATTAGGAAAAAGTTAGAACAAATGTGCTTACTACGTGGCACACATAAAGGACATATATAATAAAAAAGAAAGTATAATAGTGCAATATCAAGATATTAGTTAGCAGTGTAAGATAACAACACACTACATTTATCAAAATCACTTTCATTATAAGAGAACAACATCTTTATATCATATTTACACTATGCCTTTAATCAATAGATTTTCCACACATGCTTGGTCAATTACATAAATATATGTGCCCTTGCTCTCTAAAACGTGTATACCATCAAACATATTATAGAAATTTTCATTTTTCCATTATACATTTCATCAATGGACACTTCTTAACATCTATTTGATAATAGTAGGGAACCATAATATTTGTTCCCTAACTCTCTCAAGAAGGTACACCATAATGTAAAATCCTCATTTATGCTCAGATTGTGTAAGGATAGATATACAAATTGAAAACTAACCATAGAGAACAATTATCTAAAGCAATAGAATATGCCAAACAAAATGATATTATATCAAACATTTCAAGAGGAAACATATTATGGCAATAGTCCCGATGAACTAAACAATGATCAAGGAGGATAATCTGCGTACCTTGATTCAGGTTCCGATCAATATGGAGTCATTCAACTCACTCGAACATGGTCAAAAGGCATACACCACAAATTCATATTAAATTATCATCTATAATATCTTTCTATGTGAATGTGTGATGACCTAGATTTCAGGGGATTATACTCATAATGATCTATTAGAGTCATGAATGGTCAACATATGGTTGGCCTTAGTTTTAAATGAATAATAGAGAATCATATACTCGTTTCACCTTATACTAATGACAACCAACTAAGATCTTTTATGATGAATTAATTTGGTCAAATAATTTTAGTGCTTAGGAGTATGTGCACCAATTAGTGATGCTCATAAATTCAAATGGTTGAAAAAGGAACCATGGGATGCATCATTACTATCTGATATGGATTGAATTTTTGATCAAGAGAAGTTGACTAATTGACTTGTGTTTCAAGTTTCATATGTTTATTTATGAGGTCATTCGAGAAATCAAATTTAATGAACAAATCTTGGATTTTTGGTATTAAACCTTGCTAAATGCTAGATCGCATGTTGAGGAACTAATGTTTATAATATTCATCATCTAGATGAGAGATGATTGGGTTTGAAGTATTAGTTTAATGACTAAGGTTCTAAATAAGTAGAAGTAAGCTTGATATTTATTCATCTACATTAGCCCAATTATCGTGCAGCCATGCTGCAGTTGGGACTCATGCAAGAAGTACACCATGGACCCACATTTGGGAAATCTAACCCTGACCCTAAATAATGATCTAATGGTGGAGAGTTTTTCCTCAACGGCTGACTAAAACGGGGTTAAAGTCTGACTAAGCCATGATCTTGCCAGCCTAAGCATGTGAAGTTCGCAAGTTTAAGCTAGACCTAGGTGGTAGATAGATCCACAATGCGTGGCACTGCTTAGCATCCGATAAGTCCCAACCAATAGAATAGATTGCAACCTCTCATTTTCTGCTCCCACTCCACTGTTGTTAGCACTAACTGAACCAAATGAGGTTCAAGGCAAGAAAGGGGGATCGAGACTGGTATTAAGGAGAAGGAATCATCTACCAAACTCCAGGATGATTACTGAGCATTCTCGGATGTGTAGGGACCCAACAGAGGCTTCCAAACCCTGGCCATAGAGAGAACTCGTAGGTCTATCACTCTGCCTCGACGAAGATGAAAACAGACCCCAACCTCGCGGCTCCTAACTAGGCTGCTGCTGGAACAGTAGAACTTGCAAGCGGCACCGTTTCAAGAAGATGAAGCAGAGGGGCTGGTCTGGAGTCCATCACAACAGAGGTAGTGGTCACCTTGGAGAAGGACGGAAAAGAAAGATCTATATCACCTCGATCCCATCGCACACAAGACCGTAGATTACCCTTCTTCCAGGTCGGGCATCAATGCCCATGTTCACGGCAGCAGAAGGGGTGACGACCTCACTGTCGTAACAACCTAAACAACCACATAGGAGAAGGGAACCCCAGGAGGCTCACAGTGGTGGAGAACGGGGAGGCTCAGAAAAAAGAATCTTGGCTCTGAAGATGAGTTACCGTCGGGTTCCCTCACGCCCTGATGGAGGTGTTGGATCCACCATGTCAAGATGAGCTTGAAGAGACACGATGCCCTGATTCATCTGATCTGTGAGCCAGGGACGGGATCCGCTCCATCTACAGACGCTTGAGGAAGATGAGCGCCGAGATGCCTAGCGTAGTCGAGAAGGCGGCACTAAATCTGGGGGGGGCTTCTTGGGTTTGGAGGTCGCCGGAGAGAAGCCCTTGCGGCGGCACTCCCTCGCAGACAGGACGCAGGCGTCGGGCGTCCATGGGACCGTGTGGCGCAGACAAGCTCGAGGGGAGAGAATCCTGAACCAACCAAATCACACCAGAACCGGGTCCATACCAGTGAACCAGACCGGCCGACCAAAGCAGGCTCAAGGGGTCCAAAAGAGCCACGTGGCAGCGCCTAATTCGCCTAAAGGTAATAATCCACTCGAAAATCCAGTATATGTACAGATCTTAGAAAATGCATTATAAATAGCTCCCTTGGCCTATAAATACCCTAAATATATACACGCACTCAAAAAAATGGCTACTTTATTATAGGAACCTTAGATTAGACATTTGAAGTAGTAATATTCATGGTTTTTGAATTACTAGATGATGCTTCTTTTAGGATGCATGGGACATAATAAATTATATATTATTGAAATAAATTCTCATAAAATCATGATAGAATCCTAATGATGGTATAAACCTATTTTTGGAATATGATGTGAGTGATGTTTCCCAATATTAGGCCTTTTGCATTAAATTGTGAATAAGTTCATTTGACATCATATTAATTCTAGAAAATAGATCAATCATCAGAAAATTATGAAACTTGAATCAGACTCTAATTATGACCTTTTGATTAGTATAAAAATATTAGAGACAAGTTTTAGTCAGTTTGAATATAGGTTTGTCCTAAACCCTAATATGGACCTAAATACCCTTAATTATGGTGAACCTTGTATTAATGATGATAATTGTATTCATCAGGTGTTGACCAGATTGTCTAGATGACCATGGATGTACAAGAAATCTCTAGACTCAGGTACGTGGATATAAGTATAAGACTAGTTTTGTTGGATGATCTATTTATGAGTAACTGCTTGCATGTAGTTGTAATATCTTGATTGGATGTATATCTACAAATATTGTCCCTTTTCCGCCTTGAATGTAAAGAACACTAAGGAACAAAAATGGAATGTAGTTACTGATGGTTCATTAATCTCCCTATTAGAGAGGAAAAGTATTAATGATGACTAGCACCTCCCTAACGGTACAAGGTACGCAGGGAGATCCCTAATGGTACAAGGTATGCGGGGATAGGGCCCAATGATATATGTTTGTGCTAAGTCCAAGATAGTAATACATGTCAATTGAAATGTGAATAATAAATTGGTTTTATCTGATTTTCTGCCATAAATAATGTTTTCATTTCATTTTCTTCTTTCTTCAATTATTTTAAGTATGCCAGCATAGTATCTATAACTTTTCAACCACATACCAACTTTATGTTGATTCGTTGTTTCACGTATATTTTAGGTTCTGAGCTAGCATAGGATAAAAGAACATGATGTGAGCAGTTGTACATGTTTACCTATTTTCTAAGATCCTAGACAACATACATGTTCAGACTTGTGTAGATTTCTCTTTCAATATGTAATTGTAATTCATGTTGTAATAAGTCTTCTTGTAATAATTTACATGTTGAATGTTAAGATTGTTGTATGGTGTATGCATTATATTTGAATGTTCATGTATGTGTATGTCATTTCCACATCACACTTTGATACTTCTAGTAATGTTTTTAGAGTTCCTCATCTCGTCCCCATAGGGTTATGAGAAGGTGAAATCCGGGGACGTTACAGAATGATTATTGTTCATAATCATTTGAGGATCATCCTGACCCATCCTCATAAGACATGCCATTAGAATATTAGTATATACCATTAACAACATGGACATCTTATGTTTACATAATCGATTTACACAAGGTCTCAAAACCCAAATTTGAGGGCACATGCTTACATGTCATGCTTTGCTGATAAAAAAAATGTACTATCTTGCTGAATTTGAATCATCTGAGAAATTTCTATGATTTTTGTGAGATTTACCTCTCTCAAATTAATTTTGGACCTTTTTGTTGTTGGTCAGGTGGACATGGACACAAGAATGTCACCATGCGGCCCCTGGGAGGGTGCACCCTCACCTTTTAGACCTGGTCAAGCTTGTCCTGCTTTGAGATGGGTCACACACAACCCTCTGAGTTGGTGGCCCACGATCAGTAGACTCAGATAGTAAGCCGGCCCAGTCCGCCTCTGACCTTCTCCCTCTCTTTTCTGGGATCATCTTATGACGATGGCTACTCTGTTTCCGCACAGAAATAGAGTGATGTCGTTGCTTACGGCTCCGGAAAAAATCCTTTCAAATTAACCATCTATCTGTGGGTGGAAAGCAGTGTTGAACTTCAACTGCGTACCCAGAGCTGTGTGCAGTTGCTCCCAAAAGTGACCCGTGATCTGAGGACCTCTGTCAGACATAATAGTAGCTGGAACACAGTGCAAATGCACTATCTCATCCACATAGACTTGAGCAAGCTTCTCAGCTGTAAATGTTGTCTTCACAAGGAGGAAATGTGCTAACTTGGTCAATCTGTCAACAATTGCCCAAATGGAATCATGACCTTTGGCTGTCCTAGGAAGACCAACCACAAAGTCCATAGTCACATGATCTCATTTCCACTGTGGTATAGGCAAGCGGTGGCAATGTTCCTACATGCTTCTCATGCTCAGCTTTAACCTGTTGACATACGACACATCTTGCAATGAACTCAGCCACATCCTTCTTCAAGTATGGCCACCAATACATATCCTTCAGACTATGATACATCTTGGTACTTCTTGGGTGTATAGAATACATGAACAAATGATCCTCCTCCAGCACCGCCATCCTTAGGTTATTAGCGTTGGGAACCACTATCCTGTCATGGTAACAAATTGTCCCATCATCAGACTCGTGGAAACCATCACGCTTCTCACTGTCAAACTCTGATCGAATATGCTAAATCATAGTATCCTTCTATTGCACCTCTCTAAGCTATTGTCTCAGCATAAGCTTCACCTATAGTTGTGCCAACAAAAATAGCTAGCAAGGAGACCTCTAACTTAACATTCATCTGATGCAAGGAGACCAACATGTCTCGCTTGTGACATATCAAAGAACTCAATTGGGTTTTATCTAAAATTTCAAGGGTCACTTTTGGGAGCAACTGTACACAGCTCTGGGTACGCAGTTGAAGTTTCAACACTGCTTTCCTCCATTGCGGTTACCTTAGGCACATGCCTTATTGTAGGGAAATATCAATATGTAGTCGACGATAGTGTTGAAGGCAGTCGCACATGCCAGTGCCTCATATGCGATCTCAACCGTCCTTGAGAATTTCGGTGATGTTCCACGTCTCAAATGGTCCATCCCCTACTTCAGAGTTCATCATCCCCTTGAAATTTTGGATTTCAAGAAGGCACAAAAAAAATAGGTTCTGATTCCCTGTTCCAACAGCCAGCTAAAAAACTCAGGTGATCACTCGTTATTCGTTAACATGTGTATTCAAAGACAAAATTAGGGCCCGGATACCTTTTTTTAATTTGATAAAGAGTCCATGCATTAAAGATACAAATGGAACGAATGCAAGTAAAATACATAGATAATAAGGTGGGCATCTCATATGGGTGTGACCCTGCTACCTAAGAAAAATGAAGCAGCCAAGGAAGTGTAGAAAATTTTGTGGAGAGGCACCCCTTAAACAAGGGCCCCGCTACCTTGTGTCACATTGATTTAGTCATTTAACCATAAATCACCTCTTGGCTAAAATCAGTAAATAAACTACCACCCTTAAATATGGTATACCTATTGTTTAAAAAAATCATTTATTTGCAAACCATATATTCCAATTGTTGACATGCCACTCCTTTTTCATATAGGCTTCCTTTTGACCAAAGAGGGACTTAGAAGGCAAGGTTTGATGTCCTAGTTGATTGTCTAAAAATGTATATAATAAGACTCTCATAATCGATATAACTATTAACCAATCTCCTTAAATAAATTTCCACAACAACAAAATATTTTCTATACATATGGTTTCAATCTATTGCCTAAAAAATATTCACCGACTACCAAAATTTTCAAAATAAATTAATCTGAAACATGTAAATAAGTCCATGAATACGTTCATGTAACTTGGTTCCTCTAAAATCTGTTTCTCAAAATATCTCAACAAACACCATTACTCGTTAATTTTAAACCATCAACTCCAAAGGATAATAAACATTATCCAGCAGTATTTTTATTTTGTAAATCTATTATTTAAAAAATCACATATGTATGTCGTGAGAAGAGTCCTAAACTTTCAAGATATGACAATTTCTAAACATAAGAAAACTACATTATTTAATAGATATGTACTTAGCCCAAGTGGGCATAAGCACGATATCAAGATATCCATACACTTCCTTTTGGTCAAGCCACTTAATGCTCTCTAATATTTGGTCAACTCTAAGTAAAAGGCAATTAACCATAATAATGTTAGAGTCATCATCATTCTTGGTTCTTGAACCATTATTGGTTCATGGTTTATTACATTTTCCCAATTTCATTTATTTATATTCATTTTAAATTAGGGTCATAGGATCATATGTCATATATATATATATATATATATATATATATATATATATATATATATATATATATATATATATATATATATATATATATATATATATATATGGCTCATCTTTAATACCCGCCCCCTATTTTGGTTACTTTGTTTTTTGAAGTTTCTTACTTTCAACATGTATATGATTACTTTACCTTGCAAACTATTACTTTTCATGCATAGATAGTTCCATTTGCAACAACATATTTCAAAATACAATTACATATATATTTCCAGTGTATTCTGCCCGATTTTACTTTTTTTAGCCATATACTTACTTTGTTATCAACATAGTTACTTTTTTATCCTTCCAGTTACTTTGTTTGCCATATGGTTACATTGGGGACTGACGGGTAGCGAAAATCCAGGCTACCCGTGAGGGTATTCAATGAACACCCATATACATATATATATATATATATATATATATATATATATATATATATATATATATATTCAAAAGAGTATGTGTATATAACATGAAGTATGATTAAACCTAATTAGCTTATAATTTGGCCTGATTCTATCTCTCCAATTGTAGTTACTACATATCATGGCTCAAATCTTAACTATAATGTTATGTATGAAGTACTCTCAATATCAAGATTCAAAGTCTATGATATTATTATTTTCTGCATCATGATTTAACTATAAATATGTACTCCAATTACATCATTTAGACCATGAGGTCATTCTATCCGCAAAATTTTTGTAGAGTAAAGATCAAAGGACATTTGGTAATCAATCATATCATATTATAATTTGAGTTATGACTTCTAAGGATATATGGAATGCCTATCTTATTAAACTCACTATTATTTCATGTATAGGTTTTGTACACTATATTGTAGCTGTATAATCCATCTTTTTCATAATAAAATTGATTTCATATGAGTAATTCGTCATATTTTCATCACAATTTTATTCAACATAACTGTTATTTTACTCGTATGTTCTTATCTCCAATTGTTCTTATAATTTCAAATATGAAATTAGAATTTCATCTAATGGAAACATTTTTCATGTTTATGTATTTTTTTTTCATTGACTTACCCATCTTTTTCATAATAAAATTTATCTCATATGCGTACTTCTTCATATTTTCATCACAATTTTATTTAACATGACCATTATTTTACTCATATGTTCTTATCTCCAATTGTTCTTATAATTTCAAATATGAAATCAGAATTTCATCTATTGGAAACAATTTTCATGTTTATGTATTTTTCGTCATTGACTTACTTAATTTGGATACTATTTGCCTCAAGACCTTCTCAGCTACTATTATTGTTTCTTGCAATCTCAATCTCAAAGTTAGAATTTTTTTCTTTAAAAAACTGACTTCATGATTTATATAACTAATTATATCAAATTTATACTTTCCTACTCATTTTGATTATACAATTGTAGCTTCACATATATCACTTTCTTTGTATATCTTATTCTATTTCCATATTTATATTGCATCTTGTTGTACTCTTGATTAGTTTCATTTGGTTTCTTAGCCATGGTAGTCAAAATATATACACATAGAGAGTTCTGCATGGGTTTCCCTTAATACTTGAATACTTGGATATGTCACTTGAATGGTGAGTTCATTTAGTATGCATCTTGTTCAGATTATATTCATCATCTTTATAATCACTTTAACTACACTTCCTATTTTCCCTATGTACTCATCTAACCACATCTCTTATATGACATTGTTCAAAACTCCAATTTTAATATACACTAATCATCAAACATTAACATATTCCTAAAGATAAGCCAAATTTAGATCTACCAAACTTCTGAATTTTAACAAGAGAAGTGGTAAAAAACACCAACTACCTTTTCATCTTTCATGAAGTCAAATTTAACATATCTATTTATCATTTAGCCTTCCTGGATCGGGAGCACACCTTCAATCCTAAAAGCTAAGAACAATATAGAGGGATGTAAAACAAAAGTACACTATTGAGGAAATAGGGGAAACCAACCATAAGTATCTTCATAATATTATGTCATTATATTTTAGAATTTAATATATCACAAGAATATTATCCTCCTTTGTATAACATAGAAACTATTACATATATTTAACCATCATATATAAAATCTTGTTATATTAATCATCATTGAGAAAAAGGTTGCACATTAATAACATCCTACTAGTTGGACTATGAACTAATCCTTCAGTCATGAAGGCAAAAAGTGTAGGATACATGCCACTTACTATGCATTAAACCAACCTATCATGAAATTATAGAAGCATAGATTTTCATATTATTAGGTAAATATACACAACTAGAAATCAATAATATTAATTATTCCCTATTACTCATATATAAATCAAGTTACATCTGCATATATGTAAAATATAAGGAGAAACCAATTACATGAATTTACATGTATTAAATAATAAACAAGTTCATTGGTAAAAAACCTCCACCCAACCATCCCGGAAGTAAGAGTGTTATAACCCCAGTTTTGGTTGTATTATTATGCAATTATTTAATAAAAAGGGATTTGCTTGACAATTTGTGTGCATTGTTTTACAACTTGGGTTTCTTTGCAAAATTGTCTTGAATTATGAATGTCATGTTTTTCCCTATTTTAATAAGTCAATGGAAGTGTGAAAGGATAAAGAACAAAATAAAAATCCATAATAAGGGAACAGGCAAGAAGAAAGTAAATAACTTATGTTTTATTTAAGAAAAATATGGAATAATCTAGAAGGTGGCATTAGTGGCCACAATAGGATGGTTTTAGTACCACTTGACTTCTAATATTTAGAAAAATCGAAATTAAGAGAATGGAAAAGGAAGAAAGAGAAAATATAAGTTTTAATGCATTATATATGCCTTTTTAGTGCATGACTAGCATATGATGAAAAAGAGTTATTCTTTTTGAGTTTTGATCCGAAATTGTGTCCAATGTTAGATTATGTCATCAAGAGCTTTCCCTTAAAATTTGGGATTAAAAATCTTAATGGATTAGGAGATGGATATTACAAAATAATTTGGGAAAGTATTAAATGTCACCTTTTTATTTGGATCAAATTAAGAATACATATATTGGGCACATGATGCATGGACCATTCGATCTTCTCCTACCTTTAACCGTATAAGGAAATAGGAATAGGGAACATACCAATTCCGATCCATTTTTCTCCACACCTAGTCTATGTGTGAGATTGGAAACTTGCTCAATGAAATTGTAGCAAGAAAACGAACCAATTCATCCTAGATTTGTTGGGGTTTTGAAGGCCCTAGAAGTTTCACCCTAAACCACCATGGAGGTAGAACTACCCGAGGGATCACACCTATAAAAGGGGGACTAGAGACCCTCTACGTGTACACAGTTACCCTTGTAAGCATGTCTGTGACTCTTTGATCTCAACCCTTCTCTCAATTCCTCCCTAGACCCCTATTCTCGGTCTCCATCATCCTCCCTAGACCTCGCCAAAAATCGGCTACTCGTCCCTTTTGCTCTAACTTCTCCATGGACAATTGACACTGTGAGCGAGTTCATCCAAGTGAGGCGGTGCTCCGTGCACCTTCATCTTCTGCTCAGAGGCCCCAAGGTCCAGAGTCAACTTTGATGTTGACTCTCTGGGACTCCTATTCACGAGAAGGGCCAAGCGGAGGTTGAAGACAACCAACTGCAAAAAGATCTTTGTGCCCCCGACCCGCTTCAGTGAAGTTAAAACCCTTTTGGTGTTTTCCCCTTTTCTTCTCACATGATTAAATGAATTTCCACGTGAGCGGGGGTTGCCTACATGGCGGCCTGGGATCGGTCAAAAGAGTTTATCTTGCAAAAATCCTAACAAATCGTAGGATTATCCAAAAGTTGCAAATAATATATGTATTTTGATCACAAAAATGCAAGCTACATGAAAAAAATATAATATTGATCAGTATCTACTTCCAATTCGAAAGAAGTTCAAAGTTAATGTCTTTAATGTTTTTAATGGATCCAAAACCCTAATTTGTGAATGTTGATGAGTCTAATAGACTTGGTTAATGTTGCTAATCAAAGTTTGATCTTTTATGAATGAAAGGAAAACCTTGGACTCGTATGAATATTAAAATCCAAAATTTGTAGAGTTAGGGTTTCTTTATGCATAAAGGTGAACTAAATGATGGAAATTAGGGTTTGCCAACCCAATAATCATAAAAGTGTCAAATATTCATGTTTTCACCTCTCTAACCCTAATTTGACTTTAAAAGGATTAAATCGGGACTTATATATAAAAGACACCTTTTTGTAGCACAATCATGTATATGGAACCTAAAGTAGAGTTTGTGGATTTAGAAAGTGGGAAGGAGAAATAATTGGACTAAAATGGTAATATGGAAAAAGACATAAGAAAGTGGACATAAAAGCCTAACTTGAGAATTAAATCAGTCCTTTGATAGGATTTAGAGTCATGTAGTGACACATGTGTGTATGTATTGAATTTTAGGTTGACTTGCTTGATTGTGTAGATTCTTGTTTGGACTGCAAATACTCCTGAGACAGGTATG
This sequence comes from Alisma plantago-aquatica, assembly GCA_963693085.1. Taxonomy (NCBI): domain Eukaryota; kingdom Viridiplantae; phylum Streptophyta; class Magnoliopsida; order Alismatales; family Alismataceae; genus Alisma; species Alisma plantago-aquatica. The sequence goes on along the minus strand of OY856409.1, from coordinate 576,344,113 downwards.
TGATTACGTCTAAGATTACCCATTGTAGTTTCAAGCAGTTTCTTAGAGGTTTTCCTCAAATGGTTGAAAATATATGCTTGTTTATTTATTTCATTCCATGCAAAATTTAAAGTGACTGTGATTATCACATTATATATGAACATGACTAGCCCAAATCTGGGCGACCTCTGGATCTATAGAAAGGCCATCCGCCTGGATAGGGGAAGGCATGTTTTGGTACCAACCTATATAAGGGGTATATGAGAAGTCACCCCCCTAGATAGGGGGAGACCTGGGAAGTCACCCGCATGGATAGGGGGAGACATGATGAAGTCACCCGCATGGATAGGGGGAGACACAATGAATTAATCCACCTAGATAGGGGAAGATAGTGTATACTGCAGTATGAGGCCCTGAGGGGTTATGACAGAGGGTGGAGAAACCTAGATTCGGTAGTCATGGTGAAAATGTTAAATTTGGTTTTTTAAACATTAATTGTTGAATTATGTGGTTAGCATTAATTGTGAGATTTTGTTTCCCCACATACCGGTATGACTTGTCATACTAACCAACATTTTGATTGGCAGCATTTTTAGGATAATCTTGTTGAAAATCAGATAGTCAAAGAAAGAAGACATTGAAAGCAAACAAATGAAGTAAGGCCCAGAGGATATATATAGATGGTCTATTTCTCGGTAAACTCTAGAACCCATGTTTTTTAAACTTTGGATTTTTTTAAATCATGCACCAAGTTTAGTTAGTTTATTAAAATTAATTAATTATTTCTAATTATGTGTAAAACCATTTGATCATATTTTTGGGATAATGACTCTAGTTTCTTGGCCTTTATTAATTGGGGGTTTGATCAACCTTTTCCTCATGTCCGGAAATGAACGCGAGACAAAGGAAGGAATCAAGCTTTTAAATTTATAACCTGAATCCTTCTAGACCCCCACAACTTTTATTATGGGGTCGAAGCAGATATACGGGGTTGAACACAGGGACGTGGTGACATTTAGGATGCCACAGATCTCTTTCTTGGGTCAGATAAGCCAAGACGATGGTCGATAAAAGCAAGTGCTAGAACTAGTCTAGCGGGTTGTCACGATTTAAAACAAAACAAAGAAAAGAAAAGTAAAACAAAACAAAATAGAGCTTGTGGTTCTACTAATCAGAGAGAAGGAGTTCCTGGCTATGTAACCACAAACGGGGCAGTCTATGCACTCGTTCTCAGGCGTAGACAACCCTAGAACACCTAAGCAAGCATCTAGTGTGCACAGTGACATCTGTCCTGTGGGGCCATCCCACTCGCTCTCGCGATGCATGACTAAAACCATCAACAATATGTCATCGAGCCTCTCTCAAGGAATGACATATCAACACCTCAGAATATGCTAAGTTCCCTTTCAGGTCTTAGGATATTTTGAGATGTTAGGAACAATCTACCTAGGATCGTCCTCCTCTCGGGTTTAGATCCAAACTATCATCTCTTGGCTATCTCTACAACGGATCTCTCGATATAGGTAGAAATAGCAGTTCAAGCGAGTAAGAGATCAACCAAACTAGCAATCATAACTTAGAAAGAGAAAATAGAACATGCAACATACTAGATGTGATATGAATCTACTTGCTTAAGGTAAAAGTACATAAACATGCCCAGATCGGGCTACATAGCCAAGAAGGAGCTTAACTAGCCATGGACAAGCATAGTTAGCACTGAACAAAGATGGAAAAACATCATTATACAAGAAACCGAGGAACACAGTAGAATGAAAGAGGAGAAGAAAGAGATATAGCCTGAGGAGGAGAGGTGGCTCTCGCTCCTTTTCCTCCGTATAGGCTGGATCTCATCTTTTGATCCTTCTCCCTGATCAGTTCTTGACTCCTTGGTTCTCTCTCTCTCTCTAGATCTGTTCCAAATAGTAGCCCAGTGGAGGTGAGAGGATGTCGGTTGAGACTGATCTTCTCTCTCCTCAGCTTCTGCCTATGGATATTGTAGACCAATAGTGGAGGAGGGTGGTGATGCAAATCTTCTCTCTCCTTGGTGGTGAGGATGAACGTAGCATAGATCTTCTCTCTCCTTGGTTTCTGCCCTTGGAGAGAGTAGATCTGGGATGGAGATGGAGGACAGAGAGGGTGGAGGCTGGTGGCTGTTGGAGCACGTAGGGTGAGTGCCTTGGTCTTCTTAGACCTTGGGATGCTCCCACGGGGCTCTGGCTTAAGTCTGGCAGCCTTCCAGCATCTAGATTCTATACCCCAAAATGAGGGAGTTTGGGTCTATTTATAGACTTGGAGAGGAGGTCCCTGTTTGGACCTCGGTCGTGACTTCTTGCCCTGGGCTACATGTCGTGATCTTTTGCTGGTTGTGATTCTTTTGTGTTTAGGTCACGGTGTGAGAAGGGACATGGTCGTGGCTATGTAGGGGAGGTCATGGTTTCTTGGTGACACCTATCTGTGGTTGCTTCAAGGTGTCGCGATCACAACTTGTAGGGTGGCTGAGGTCACAGTCCGTTGGCACCACGGTCGCGGTGGTTGTTGGACGTTGGCGCAGACCGCGGGTGGAAGGTTGAGAAGGTTGCAGGTGTTGTTGGAAGGAGCAGAGCCTGGTCATGACTGTTGCAGATGGTGGTTGTGATGAGGTGGAGGCGAGATGGTAGGAAGTGGCGTTGGTGGCGAGAAAGGAGGGCGACGACGATGGTGGTGTCATCTTCCCTGATGCATATGGTTGGACACTGAGGCGGTTGGAGTCATTGGTGGGGAAGGCATTGTTGCCGACTGGTGCTGAGGTGGAGGCAGTGCGGAAGAGGGCGACGTTGTCTTGATCTCCATCTTGGGTGTTGGCGTGGCGGAGGTGATCGCATCATGCAGATGGAAGTCATGATCGTGAAGATGGAACCGCGGGCGGAGGCGCGGTCGCGATCTTGGTGGGTGGAAGCCCAGGTCGCGGTTACTGGAAACTATAGGTCGAGGTAAAGAAGACCGTGGGTGCGGGTGAATCCGCGGTCACAATTCTGCAAATTGCGGTCGTGATGCAGGTTTAGAGGCGCGCTCGGTCGCGATATGTTGAGGAAGGGAGACCGAAGGTGGCTGGTCACGGGTAGGGGAAAGAAGAAGCCATGGTCGCGGTGTTGAGTGGAGATACTGGTCACAGTGTTGAGCATATGAGGTCACGATTTATGGTAGAGAGAGGGTCGTGGAATCTAAGAATCAAGGGCCGCAATTAGGGTAGAAGGCACGGGGGTCGTGATCTTTGTGAATCGTGATCGTGAATTTGTGAGAGTGAAGGGGCCGACCGTCTGCTGCGTTAGTGGGAAGGTGGGGCCCAGTGGCTAGGTGAGAATAGAAGAAAGGCAGGAGAGCAGCGCGTGGGTGAGGAGAAGAAAAGGGCAACCGGTCGGTGACCCCATGTTGACCCCAACCAAATCCAAGGCTAAAGTAGGCTATGGGCCTTGGAGTTAAGGCCCAAAAGTTCCACAACGACCTGCACAATTAAGATAGAATCCAATTAAAATAGGAATTAAATCCATTAATCTTAGCATGGGTGTATAAAGAGTTTTAGACAGTGAAAGCAAGTAATGAGAGCCAAACTGGGCCCAACATAAAGAACAAGACTGTGATGACAATGTATTCATCATAAGGTTATATATCTAACAATACAATTCACTGGGCCTCAATTTAGCAGAGAGAGCATGGATAAGAGGTTGTTCATCTATGTTTGGTGCATGCTAGTCCAACGCAGGCTGTTTAACTACATTATTGGCTATTCTAACTACACTATCTAATGAGAGATAAAAAGCATAAGACATGAGCATTATTGGGCAAATTAAGACTAAAGTGATATAAAACCATAGATAAAATGCATAGAGAATATGCATAGATTTGGGTGTTATCAACTACCCCAAGCTTAAAATTTGCTTGTCCTCAAACAAGACTGTGAATGCACAACTCGACCGATGCACATCATCGGAAAATTAATCCATGGGATTGGTCAAGATTGAAACTTGACCGATCAACAACCTATGATCAATTTTCTAATTTGGCTAAAAAGTGATTGAAACTTGGTACTAAGTGTCCCACATATTTTTCTCATCTTAGTTACAAGTCATACCATCAATACAAGTGATTACAAAATTCTTCTAAGGTTGTTTGAAGGGATTTCCTTATTAGCACACTTGCATTTCTTTTGACTTGAAATTTGTCAAGCTAGCGCTTGTGTAAATTGATCTTTTCATGTACCTAAAACCTGAGATCAATCTTGAACACACATATTAGATACATATGAATGGAATGGTTGAGTCATTATCAAAATATGGACAATGTATAACTTGTAGGTCAACATTCTCCCCCTTTTTGACAATGACAAGCCATTCCTCAAACATATTGAAAAGGATATTGAAATTATACCTTTGCCTTGTGAATTAGGGGGATTCAAGATTTGAAAATTGTGAATTGCTCCCCCTCAATATATGCTTACTTTAACCTGCATAGTTAGTCTACAAAATGCATGTATTATATGGTCCTTTAGCAAGTCACATGATAAAGCATATAATGAATAAGAAAAGGATCACATAAGCAATAATAGCAATATGATTGAGTTTCAAGACATTGAATTTCTCTCCCCCTTTTGACATTATCAAAAAGTAAGAGGGGTAGAAGAGCATAAAAAGTAGGTCTTCTCAAACACAACCAAGCTAATATTCAAACATGCAATCGCATAACATATATCAAATAGAGGCGAGAGAAACACAAAGGCTAGGTCATAATCAAAATATGGTAAAAAGCATGGCACCAACTCATAGGATATAACTGATCAAAGAGTAGGAGTGCTCATAATATAGATTACAATGCATAATGCATTTTCTCATCAAAACAACTACAAGCGATAAGTGACGAAAGCTAAAGAAATGGTACACCTCAGATCATGTGCCCACATGTTTCTAATACAAAATAGCCTAGAAATATATACATATGACCAGCAATCTAGACAAAAAAAAGAACATCTAGATGTCTATGTCATCTCTATTGACATCATCATCACCATCATCATCCTTGGCATCAGGCTCATAGTCATCGTCTCTGTCTAAAGGTGCAGCAACATCACCTTCATCACCGGAGTCACCAGTGAAACCATCAGAGCCATCACCATCATCCTCACCATCACTAACATCCTCATCAACATCAACAGTCTCGTCATTAGCCTGGTCTAACATCTCTTCATCCACAGAGGGTCCAAATTGATGACCGGGCCAACGAGCATTCTGCTCATCCCAAGTCATACCAAGAGCATAGAGATCATTGGCCTGAGGGAAGGAGGGAGTAGAATTGCCAAGACTGGCAAGAAGAGTGTCCAAGGGGCCAGTAGGTAGCGACAGGATGACTGGAGCAGGTCCACCTGTAGCAGAAGATGTGGGAGTAGCAGCGAAAAGCTCAGGTGTAGGGAAGAAGTGATTGTATGCATAGGATGCATAATCACCATTGGGGTACAGCTGGTAGGTGGGGTATGGGTGTGCACAAGATAAGTTCATGTTAGGCATGATTGAACATAAATTTTGGTGCAGATGCTCCTGGACCTGGAGATTGTATGCATGTTGGACACACAGAACGAGGCACAGCTAGGTCGGGTAGGATGATGAGGTGGAGGAGCTCAGGTTGAGGTAGAGGCAGGTGTAGTAGAGGTAGAGGCAGAGGTAGAGGCAGAGGGTGAGGCACTGGGTGTGGTGGAGGAAAGGATAGGCACATATTTCTAAATAGTGGTCTCACTAATACACACTCCCTTCCTGGCAGGTCTGAAGTGGAAGTCGGAGAAGTGTAATTTCTCAGTGGCGAACTGGAAAAGACCACATATCAGGGAAGGATATGGAGGATGGGTGCCACAGGTGTTCTTTCCAGAGTCAAAGAAAGTCATGAGGTGGAGGATATATCTAGATCACTTGACTCCGACATTCTCTAAGAGGTAGTAATTGTCACCACAATGTTTTCTGCAATATCCATTTGATTTTTCTTTGGGGGGATGTTGCAATTAACCACTAGGGTTAATATACACTTCTTGATATCTAAGGAGGAGAAGGGTAGGGTGCTCTTCTTCTTATAGGGAACATCAAGTTTCTTCAAGTAATGATGGATATTGGGAAGTGTGATCTCGTTTTGCTTGTAGAAACCTTCGAGATCCAATAGGTCAAAATACCCACCATAATCCTTACGCGAGGTATCATTCTCATCGGCTCCTGAAAAGAAGATATTCAGGACATCCTCCAAGATTTGGAATTTCTTTCTGGCAATCATAGAAGTAAGGATAACTTGAGTATGGAGAGAGGGTACAAGGGAGTCATAATTCCAATGCAAATTTGTGTAGAATTCATGAACATCTTTTATGCTTGACACAAAATTGTGAAAGCACTCACACTCGACACCTAGGGTAGATAGGTGATTAACGAAAAGAAATCTTGCCACTTGATCAATGATAGCTTGACGCCTAGGGCTAGGCTAAAAAAGGGCTCTAAAAGGAAAAGGACTCCTAGGAAGAAGGTCCTTATACTGATTTATAGCCTCAATTGAGACAAAGAGGGTCTCATTGAAAGGAAACAAGTGGGAAGATGAGGAGGAGGATGGTGCATTGCTAGGGGCTTCTCTCTTTCTTCTATTTGAATCCATGGAGGAGAAGAGAAGAAGAAGAAGATATCAACGTACAAACCACTCTACCAAAAATGTTCACACACCTAGGTTGAGCTAGGGGAAGGTCTCCCTAGGTCGGATTAGGGCTAGGTTAGGGAAGGGAAGGTTAAGGGTTGAGAGCTTAGGGCTAGAAGGAGTGGAATCGGTCGACCATTCTCTAGTTGAGAGGGAGAATAGTCAGCCGAACCCAACTTAAGTTGGCTTCAGCTCGCTGATCAGTCGAGTTATGTGAGGTGGAAAGTCGACCGATTGGTCCATTTTAAAAAAGTTCTTGGCCATGGATCGGTTGAGTTTGTCCTGGGGAAACTCAACCGATGGTCAACCTAACCTAAAACCATCAAACTTAATTTATATCCATATGAATGTTAGTTAAATTTATTTTTCAATTCCATTGTGTATATTGAACATACTTAGGCACATATCACTCACCATTGGATACCATTTTGTGATAAAACAAGTGCTTGCAAAAAAATACCCAAAAATAAGAGAAAAACAAGGCAAAATGAACATGAAAAACCAATATTAAGCATATTAGCACTCAAAGATGATCAAGATAGATGCAAAACATATAGGATAGATGAATACTAGCTAGAAGGAATATCATATTCATTCAAAGCAATTATAAGCAATTTTGATCTAATAAAATTAAATTGCTCTCTAGCTAGAGGTTTAGTGAAAATATCCGCCAATTAATTTTCTATGTCCACATGCGTGATAGAAATATCCTTCTTGGTAATGTGATCACAAAGAAAGTGATGGCAAACCTCTATATGTTTAGCTCTACTATGAAATGTAGGATTGTAAGACAAGTTAATTACACTAGTATTATCACAATAGATAGGAGAAGCATCAAATAAATGTTAAAGTTTGGAGAATTTGCTTCATCCAAAGGACTAGGGCACAACAACTCCTGGATGCAATGTACTTAGCCTCGGTGGTTGATAATACCACGGTGCTCTGTTTCTTGGAGAACCAAGACACCAAGCATGGTCTTAGGAGGAAACAAGTGCCACTTGTGCACTTTCTATCAATCAAACAACATGCATAATCAGCATCACTATAGGTAGTATGAGTAAAGTCCCTTGACTTGGGATACCATAGTCCAAAATTTTGAGTTTTGGCTAAGTACCTTAGAATCCCTTTAGCAACTATAAGATGAGATTTCTTAGGATTTGATTGAAATATAGTACACAAGCCAATACTAAACATTATGTCAGATCTAGAGGCAGTTAAGTAAAGTAAAATTAGAATCATACCTTTATAGAGCTTCTCATCTACCTTTTCACCTTCTTCATATTTATCAAGTTTTGCGGTGTTTGACATGGGTGTGTTCATCAACTTGGTATTCTCCATCCCAAAGTGCTTAAGTAGTTCATTGGTGTACTTGCCTTGATTGATGAAGTTCCCATCTTTTGTTTGTTTGAATTGAAAGCCGAGGAAGAATGTGAGCTCACCCATCATACTCATCTCGAATTTACTCAACATAAGATCACTAAATTCTTTGCAAAGATCAAGGTTAGTTCCGCCAAAAATGATATCATCAAGAAATATTTGAATAATAAGAAAATGGTTAGAAGTGTGCTTTAGAAACAAGGTAGAATCCACTTTGCCCATGATATAACCATGATCTAATAAGAAGTTCTTTAATTTCTCATACCAAGCCCTTGTTGCTTGTTTAAGTCCATAGAGAGATTTTTGTAACAAATAAACATGGTTGGGTAGACTATCATGTTCAAATCCCGAAGGTTGTGCAACATACACTTCCTCCTCAATTGTACCATTCAAAAATGCACTTTTAACATCCATTTGATACAAAAGAAAAATTTTATGAATGGAAAAAGCAAGCAACATACGAATGGACTCAAGTCTAGCTACAAGTGCATATGTTTCATCAAAGTCAATACCTTCCTGTTGATTGTAGCCTTTAACCACTAACCTTGCTTTGTTTCTTACCACTTTTTCGCTTTGATCTAGCTTGTTGCGGTAGACCCATTTGGTGCCAATGATCTTTCTATCACTTGGTCTTGGCACTAGGGTCCAAACTTTTTTCTTCTCAAATTGTTCCAGCTCCTCTTGTATAGCTAGGATCCATTCTTCATCCCCAAGAACTTCCTTGACATCTTTAGGTTCTAGTTGTGAGATGAAGGCAGTGTTGGCTTATTCTTTGTTGAATGCATCCTATGTCTTCACTCTCTCAAATGGATCACCTAAGATCAACTCCTTAGGATGATTCTTTGCAAACTAGGGAGTTGGATCCTTCTTTTCATCATCTTTGTCTTCTTCTTGAGTAGCCACCTCTTTTCCCTTTTGGGTGATGTTGGCTTCTTTAAAGATAGGAATTACTTCATATGCAACATCATCATTTGAAACAATATCTTTGGGAATAGAGGGGTTAGTCTCAATAAACTTTACATTAACAAATTCTTCTACCTTAGAAAGATCAACATTATAAACTCTATATGCCTTGCTAGTAGTGCTATAGCCAAGAAAGAAAGCCTTATACGATTTCAGATCAAACTTGTCAAGAGAATATTTTGTATTCAAAACAAAACAAGGACATATGAAAACATAGAAATCATCGATAGAAGGCTTCCTACCATGCCATAGTTCATAGGAGGTTTTCTTAAGTGAGGGTTGAGTAAAAACACGATTTTGCATAAAATAAGAGAAACTGACAGCTTCAGCCCAAAACTTCTTAGGAGTATCATACTCAAGAATCATGGTCCTAGCCATCTCCTGTCGAGACCTATTATTCCTCTCTATAACCCCATTTTGTTGAGGTGTTTGAGGTGAAGAAAAGTTGTGTGCATAGCTCGATTCTTGAAAAAACACTCAAAAATCTCATTTTCAAATTCTCCCCCATGGTCACTAAGGATGGAAACAATCCACTAAGAAGCTTCATTCTCAACTCATCTATAAAAACTAGAGAAAACATCATGTGTATCACTCTTTGAAATTAGAAATAAGGTCCAAGTATATCTAGATAAATCATCGACAATAACAAGGCAATACTTGGAACCACATAGCGATTGCGTTCTCATTGGTCCAAATAGATCAATATGAAGAAGCTCAAGAGCTTTCTTAGTGTTAAGGACTCCTTTGGATTTGAAAGAGGATTTGGTTTTCTTTTCTTATGTACAAGGTTGGCATTCTTCATCCTTTTTAAAATCCAATTTAGGAAGTCCCATGACTAAGTCCTTTTTTTTCAACTTCTTGAATTGATGCATATTTACATGACCAAGCCGGTGGTGCCCAAGAGAAATATCATTTAATTTGGATACAAGGCATCTACCAACCACAAGATTAATAGAGTTAAGAATAATAACATAAAATTTACGACTTCTAGTTCCCTTATATATAACTTGGTAGGTGAGGGAATCTAGAATCAAACATTCAAAATTAGTAAATAGTACAAGGTAACCATTATTACAAAGTTGACTAACACATTAAACTGTGATGTAGGCCATCCAAAAAAAGAACATTCTTGATGCATAAGGATTCACCTACATCACCCTCACCTTTGACTTTACCTTTCTTGTTGTCCCCAAAGGTGATAGATTCTCCTTTCTTCTTTGTGAAATTGTTGAAATGGCTTATGTCACCGATCATGTGCTTAGTGCAGTCACTATCAAAAATCCATCTATCTTTTCCTTGCAAGAAAGGAGAATGTTGGTTCCCAACTCAAACTTTGGGATCCGGAGTTATCTTGGGGAGCCATTTCATCTTTGGGTTCCCCTTAGGCTAGTAAGGACAATAAGTAGAATAATGATCAAGATTCTTAGTGCCTGAAGATTCTCCTACAAAGAAAGATATTTCCTTGCTCTTTTTCTTACCGTTGGCCTTACTCTTGCCCTTTGAGGCTCCCCCTACAAATCCCAAACCACTAGTACCACTTTGTTTAGTAGAATAATCAAGGATTTCATTTAAGGAGTTTTCCCTTTGAGGAATTTCTGTAGGGATGCTCTCAATCTATAGTTATCATCATTCGAAGAAACAATAGTAGAATATAAACTATATATGTCATCCCTAGCAAGCACAAGATTAGCCTCAAGACATAAAGCTTTAGTAAGATATGAATCCTTTTCAAGAGAGATAGAAGCAACACTAACACTAGGCAACAAATGTCTAGAAGATAGATCATTTACTTGACTAAGCAACCTAGCATTTTTAGATTTTAGCATTTGAATATCTTTGAGATAAACATATCTCTCTTCTCTACGAGCATCAATAAGTAACTTAAATTCAGCAGTTTCAATTTTAAGCAATTTGAGTTCTTTTAGGTAATTTTGGTTCTCTTCCTTAAGATTTTCAATGTTCTTAAGATAGATACCATTCTCAACTTCAACCCCATTGTAGTGGAGTTCAAGATTAAGGTATTTCTCTTGCAAATTATCAATACTCTCAAGGTTGGTTTTCTCATTCAATTCCAAAATTTCAAACTTAGCATAAAGATCATCAATGATTTTTCCTAACTATTTTCTTTTAGATTTACATTTAGCAAAAGAAGAACGGGTAGTAACAAGCATGTCAATAATAGATTCTTTAGGCAATTCCTGCAAACTTACCTCACTTACCTCACCGATGTCTTCTCTTGTAGAGGCCATGAGAGTAAGGTGGCACTCCCATCTTCTTTAGAGCTAGAGCTGCTTGAAGATGAAGCTTCCCAAGCTGCATGAGCTGCATTCTTGTGTCTTTTTTCTTTATTGTCCATCCTCTTGTGCTTTCTCTCCTTCTTGTAAACCTCTTCTTTCCTTGAGTTGCTCTTGTGGTGAGAATTTCTTGACTTTGGGCATTCACTCTTGTAGTGCCCCTTTTGGCCATACTTGTAGCATCTCGAAGTAGAGGAGGAGGAGGCTTGCTTTCCCTTCAAGTACTTGCCCTTAATATAGTTGGCTTCATGCTCACTAGGGCTTTCATCTTCACTAGAGGAGGGGGAAGAATTATAGCAAGTAAGTTGTTTTTGAAGGATAATAGCCTCTACTTATGCTTTGAAGGCACTATCATTGATCTTTTTGGCTTCCTTCTCTTCTTGCTTAGCTTCTTCTTCTTGCTTGTCAAGTCTAGGCTCATGTGCTTGAAGATTTCCAATGAGTTCTTCAGTTGGGATGTCACCAAGGCTCCTCACTTCTTCAATGGAGGTTACCTTTGACTCCCATCTCTTTGGAAGGGTTCTCAAGATCTTTGAGTTGATGATGCCTCTATCCAAAGTGTTGCCTAAAGCAACCAGCCCGTTGATGATGACATTTAGCCTTGAATACATCTCCACAATGCCTTCTTTATTTCCCATCTTGAAGTTCTCTAGGAGGCTGTTCAACATGTAGATATTTGGCTCCTTGACTTGCTTTATTCCTTCATATGTGATGCACAACTTGTCCCAAATTTCATAGGCGGTGTCTCATGATGAGATTCAGTTGAACTTTGTGGGAGTGAGGGTTGCGTGGAGGATGCTAATGGCCTTAGCATTTAGTTGAGCCTCCTTGAGAGAAACTTCACTCCATGTTGTAACAACTCCGATTGGATCTTTGTAAGGTGTGACCATTACCTTCCACATATCAAAGTTCATCCATTGAATGTAGAACTATATATGTCTCTTCTAATAGAGGAAGTTGGTGCCATCAAAGATCGGAGGGCGCACGGAGAAGTCTCCCTCTAGGTTGAGTGAACCAAGTAGGTTGTCGCCCATATAATCATCTCGTGGGAGATTGCTAGAGAAGATCATATGCTATGATACCACTTTTTGGATCTAAGGGCACTAGGGGGGTGAATAGAGCTACAAAATTTCTCACAAAATAGATTGGACCTTCAAATTTTATTAATTAGGAGCAAAATCTTAATGGCAATTTGAAGTCCTATCTAACAAGCATAGCAAGGACGAGAGAGATTGATATCAAGAACTTGACAAAGGGATGTAGAGTGGTTCCACACTTCAAACTAGAAGTGAGTTAGTCCACTACCTAGAGAGGTCAACCTCTAGGACTTTGCAAATGATTTTCTCTATTATATCACCGCTGAAATTTATAGTAATATGCCACTAAATGACTTACACATCCAACCACAAGGGGATCTCCACCTTAACAAGAAACTTACCCACTTAGCTTGAGTCTTCAACCTTCACCTAGGTCTTACCCACTCAAGCTCAAGTCTTCCTCCTTGAAGGACTTTGCTTCTCCTCTTGGATCTTCAGCCTTTGCCTTCTCCTTCACTTGGAGAAGATCACCACCTCTTCAACATCCTTGAAGAGGACCAGCTACAGCTCCTTCTTCACTCGATGGAGCTTGCTTCAACTTTTCTTCATGAGAGAAGGGGATAGGGAAGTAGTAGAATATTTGAGAGCTTTACATGCACAAAGGTGGAGATCTCTTACAATAATCCTAACTCACTCACAAATCACAAAATGAAGTGTTAACTAGAGAGAGAAAGGGGCTCAAGGAGTAGTAGCACACTCAACTATAGCAAGGACCTTGAATGTAGTGAATGAGCAAACTTGGAATGAATTCCAAGGGGTCCTATTTATAGTCGGGGTGCTCCCTTGAGTTGGGGAACACTTAGGGCCAAAATATAGCCATTTTTGCTCAAGGCAACATATCTATTTTTGTCCAAACAAGTCACCAATGGTTAGAATTACTTTTTTTGCATTTTCCGTAAAATACATTCGGTCGAGTTTCAATAAAGGTTACTCGACCGAACAACTAAAAGACAAACCCAATTTTCAAACTATCGGTCGAGTTTTTCTTGAGAAACTCGACCGATCATCCAAAATCGTATTTGGTCAGTAAGCCATTCGATCAAGTTATGTGAATGCACAACTCGACCAATGCACATCATCATAAAATTAATCCATGAGATCATCCGAGATTGAAACTCGACTGATCATCAGCCTATGATCAATTTTCTAATTTGTCTAACAAGTGATTAAAACTTGGTAGTAAGTGTCCCACATATTTTTCTCATCTTACTTACAAGTCATATCATAAATACAAGTGATTACAAAATTCTTCTATGGTCGTTTGAAGGGATTTCCTTATTAGCACGCTTGCATTGTTTTGACTTGAACTTTGACAAGCTAGGGCTTGTGTAAATTGATCATTTTTATGTACCTAAAACCTGAGATCAATCTTGAACACACATATTAGATACATATGAATGGAATGGTTGAGTCATTATCAAAATATGGACAATGTATAACTTCAAGGTCAACATTTTTACCCATGTCTCACTCCTTATATTCCATTATAAGAAATATAACATATGACCTTCCTTTTCTGAGACAAGGATACCCAACCTTCCCTTTGAGGACAAGGGAGCGAATAACCTTACAAAGGACTTACCCATCCATGACCAAGAGTCTTCTACCTCACCAAGGACTTACCTACTTTTGCAACAAGTTTTCGGTCTTCACAAGGGATGTTGCAACGGATTTTTTTTCTCCTAAGTTTTGCAACACTCCAATGGTTAGAAACACTTTTTATGCACATGTTGTACAATGTGGTCGATTGAGTTTACTTTAGGGAAACTCAGTTGATGGTACTATTAGACAAAATAATTTTGAGCTGTACGCCAAGTTTATCCTAGATGAAGCTTAGTTGATGGCTTGAAATTGATTTACATGTGTAGGGGTTTTAGTCAAGTTTGTCCTTGGGAAATAGGGCTAACCCTAGCAGTTCCCAAGATCCATCAAGAGTGTCGGTCGAGTTTATCCTAGTTGAAACTCGGGCGATAAAAGTCCCTGTGAAGAATTTTGGAAAGTGTCGTAAAAGTGCTTAAATATTTGATTTAAGTTCTCTTGATTTTTTATAAGCTTAATTACAAGTCATACAATCATTACAAGTGATTTATAACATGATTCTAATAAAGTTGATGCATATTTCACAAAAGTACATTTGCATTGATTTCAACATGTCTTTCTCCAAGTTAGGATGTGAAAGTTAGGGCATTTGGAATGTGTGTATACCTAATATGAAATTACTTAAGTAGAAGCATAAGACACAAATAAGTGGAATGGTTAGTCATCATCAAAACAAGGGTTTAGTCTAGTTAGACCTTGAGTCAAAATTCTTCCCCTTTCTGAAGATGACAAAACATTCCATAAATGTATTGAAATGATTTAAGTAAAATCATACATTAGGAGAAACCTAGGGGTTTCAATAGAATTGAGTTCATATGCTACCCCTCAATTGATTATAATGGAGTTTACATGCTTCCCCTCAACTGATGTTATTTCTCCTGTAGGGTTTGCTTTCATAACATTTATAGAAATGATGTCTTCTACTCATATATGTTCTACAAGTATGTGTTCTCTTGTTTACATAATACATGTCTTATCCCCCTTTGTCATTTAAAAAGTGAGGGGGTTGAAGAGATAAAAATGCAACTTGTTAGTAAAAGGAGATACCAAAAGTTAGAATGGAGAGTAGAAGAGAAACAAATAAGGGACTTGTCCAAGCAATGCATATAAAGTAGATCAAGATATGCATTTCAACAACCCATGATGGAATTCTAGTATATTCAAGGTGATGCTATGCATCAAGTAACTCAATATAGTAGATATGCAAGTCAAGGAACAAGCTTGAGTATGTATGAAACAAGATACAAGCATATCATAGTTGGATACTATAGAATAATGAGAAGAATTGTATTCAGTGAGTAAAAGAGTTTAAAATGCATTATCTTTTATAGGACAAGAGAATAAAGCCATAAGTAAAACTAAGCAATATGGTATAAAACACAAGTAGAGTAAAACACAGAATAATAAAGAATAACTTATCTCTTTATATCTCTTTACTCCCCGTTCAGCTGGAGCATAGATGTTGAAAATGCCCATCTTGTCCATTAGAGTCTTGAAGCGAGCCTAGGGTTAAAGTTTGGTGAAGATATATGCCACTTAGTTTTTAGTGTTGAGGTATGGAGCACAGATGAGTCCAGAAAGAACAGACTCGTAAACAAAGTGACAGTCCACTTCTATATGCTTTATTTGTTCATGAAAGGTTGGGTTGTTTTCAATAAAAATAGATGCCTTGTTATCATAGAACATTGGAATAGGTTTAGAGTCATTGATATCAAATTCTTTAAGAAGGCTTTGCACCTAGAGAAGTTCATAGGAAGTGTGAGCCATGGCTCGATATTCAGCTTTTGCACTTGACATAGCTACCACTATTTGCTTTTTTCTACACCTAGTGACTAGGTTGTCACCAATAAGGGTGCAATATACAAAAGTGGATTTCCGATCACATTTACTTACTCCATAATGGAATCAGAGAAACTAGAAAGATTGCAATGCCCAATTTTTTTGTATAATAGACCTTTCCCTGGATAGCTTTTAAGGTATTATAGCATGTGGCAGACAACATCCTCGTGACATTGTCTAGGTTTATCCAGGTATTTGCTTACAAACCCCATAGCAACAGTCAGATCATCTCTTGTGATAGTGAGGTAGATGAGCTTACCAACCCATCATCTGAATTGGTGATGATCAACATAAGTTGGGGAAGTGTCATCATCCCAGTCAGTATTTGGATCTAGAGGGGTGTTGGCCATCTTGCAACCAACCATACATATTTCCTGTAAGAGGTCTAAAATATATGAGAGAGACATAATCCTATAGATAATCTGGATACCTCAATGGGGATCTTCACGGACAATGTATTTTTTGAAATATGCTTTAGTAGCCTGGATGTCCAAAGTGTCACTTCCAGATAATATAATGTCATCTACATAGACGATAAGTATAACTAAGCCAGATGTAGTTTTCTTGATGAGTAATCTGACTCATCTTTATTTTTCTTGATGCTTTATTCAGAGTAATTTGAATGAGAATGTTGGAAGCCAAATTTGATGAGAATCTGACTCATCTTGTCAAACCAAGCACGAGGCCTTTGTTTGAGACCATAAATAGCTTTTCTTTACTTGCAAACTTACGAGGAAGACTCCCCCTGAGAAACAAATCCTACTGGTTGTTCCATGTAAACTTCCTTTTGCAAGTCTCCATATAGAAACACGCTTTTGACATTTAATTGAAATAGTGGACAATCTTTGTTGACATAATAGAAATGAGAATACAGAAACAATTGAGCCTTGCGACTGGAGAAAATGTCTCAAAGTAGTCTATGCCATAAGTTTGTGTGTAGCATTTAGTTACCATGCATGATTTTAGGTGTACAGTAGTTCCATCCAGTTGATATTTGATAGTAAAGATCCAACAACAACAAACTATGGGATAGGTGGAATGGTGATCTACAAGATCCCAAGTCTTGCGATCTGAGAGTGCCTACATTTCAGCTTCCATGGCTTGTTGCCACGTAGGAATAAGGAGAGCTTATTTAGAAGTTTTTGAAGTGGTTACAACAGAGATAGGAGTAGTAAATCATGCAAAATTGGCACTTAGATTAGAGGATGAATAGAAATGACTAATTGGATGTTTAGTACATGAACAGACCCCTTTCTGAAGACTATCAGGAAGATGTAAGTCAGAATCCACCTCACGTGTGGGATGATCATCCACTGAAGGAGGAAACATTTGTATAGGGGCAATGGAGGGATTAGTTTTCTTTGGTCTTCTCTTGTAAACTTGCAATTGTTGTTCTTTAGTTTTTGGCTCAGGAGGTGGATCAATATCCACAATATCAGGAAACAATGTGGGTGCCAAAATGTCACTAGCTAAGGATGCCCCTTTATCAGATTAGAAGGATAGTTTCTCAAAGAAAACAACATCTGCACTTACATACCATTGTCACATAATAGGATCATAATAGCAATACCCTTTCCGGGTTCTAGAATATCCCAAAAATTGCATTTAGTTGATCAAGGGTCAAGTTTTGTTATCTGGGGGTGGAGGTTTTTGACAAAGCAAGTGCACCCAAAGATATGTGGTGGAATAGAAAAGAGTTGTGCATCAGGAAAAAGGACGTGATAAGGAATTTTATTTTACAAATAGAAGATGGCATGTGGTTGATAAGATAGCAAGCCATAGAAACAGCTGCTAGCCACAAATGTTGAGGAACTTGATAATGAAGGAGGATTGTGCGAGCACCTCTAAGAGATGATGGTTTTTCGTTAAAAAACTCCATTTTGTTGTGGAGTTTAGGGGTAGATAGTTTGATGGAGTGTCCCTCAGGATGAAGAAAAATATGTAATAGATTTTTGCATATAATCAAGAGCATTATCAGTGTAAAAACATTAATGGGTTTGCAGAACTGTGTCAGAAATTTAAAACAAAAAATGTCGATATTGTCTAAAATAGTGTTATGATCCTTTAATAAAAATAACCAAGTAAAACAAGAATAGTTGTCAATGAAATTCATAAAATATTTAACTCTAGAATGTCTAGTGAAAGACAAAGAAAAACATGTGCCAAATGATAAAGAAGGCTTGTTGGCAGAAAGAGCTTCCAATAATAGCGACGAGGATATAGTCAAAAAAAGCCAAGGACGAGTAGAGAGTAGCATGGTGTCCGAAACGAGATACACAACTGGTAAAGGCAAAGACGCAGAGGACGTGTTCGAAAAAAGTCCACACACAGATAGTCCTGCAGAAGTTAATCAAAGCGCATCTGAACCACTGGTACTGACTTTAAACAACAAAGGAATTTATGAGCCACCTACCAGTGTTACCCAGGAGAGTAGAGACCATTTAATACCTGTTGAGGTAGATGTGAGGTTCCTCTGTGCTTTTCATGGCCAGGGACCAGGTAGGGAAGACTGGAAGGGAAAAGGAAAAGTCAGTAAGGAAGGGAAGACAAAGAAACAAAAAGGTTTTAAAAGGTAGGATGGGAGGAGGAAAAGTGAGAGATTTACTTCCAAAACTCCAATGTCTGACGAGGTCCAAGCCAAGAAAGGAAAAAGGAATGTGGATCAGATCAACAATGAACAGGCAGAAGATTAGTAAAATAGTAGGAATGGAAAGCTGGGCAGAGAGGTAGGTACCAATATGGTCTGGGAGTCCTACTCCCAAGTAGCGGCGTGTGGCGAAGACCAACGCCGTGAAAAGCAATGAAAATATTAAGTTGGAATTGCTAAGGTGTGGGAAACCTCGGCACAATCAAAACTCTCCAAAAATATTGTTGGAGAGAACGCCCAGAGGTAGTGTTTTTAATGGAAACTATGATAAGTGGAGGGGATCTTGAAAAAACAAAGAGGAGTTGTGGCTACGTGAACGGGATCTGTCTTAGCAGTGAAGAAAGGTCTGGAGGCATCGACTTTTGGTGGCAGGAGATAGATGTGACTATCATATCTTACTCAAAACACCATGTTCTGGCAGAGATAATAGATTTGAACAATAACAAATGGTTGTTTACATGTATCTATGGTTGGCCTGAAAATCCAAACAAATTCAGAACATGGAACCTGATGGAGGCCATAAAAAATGAACATGATTTGCCTATTCTATACATGGGGGACTTCAACGAAATTCTAGATAGCTCAGAGAAAGAAGGGGGTGCGACCAATGGCAGGAGGCATATAGATGAGTTCAGGGAGACTCTAGACAGATGTGCCCTTACAGATCTAGGCTACAGCGGTAACAAATTTACTTGGAGAAAAGGAAATGATGAAGCTACTACTATGAGAGAAAGACTTGACAGGGGGATTGCTACGCTGGAATGGACCTCCCTCTATCCAGATTCTTGGGTAGCCCATTTCCCTTTCCACAAATCTGATCATGCACCTATCATGTTGAATACTTGTAAACAAAGGACCACACGCATATTTAAAAAAACCTTCAGGTTTGAATCTTTTTGGCTGGAAGACTGTGAATGTCGGGGGGGGGGGTAGCTAAGGCCTGGGAAGACGATAATCACAACTCTATAAACGAAAAGTTTAGCAACTGTGCCAACAGACTGAGTTAGTGGGAAAAATTGTTTTGGTAACATTCAAAGAAGGTTGAGGCAAGCAGAGGATGAGCTGATCAAAAGTCAAAGAAGGCCAATGACAAACAACAATATAGGAAGATGCAGGGATTTAAGTGAAGAATTAGAAAAGCTCCAAAACCTCAATGAAAGTTATTGGCTTATGAGAGAAAAAGCTAATGAGATGAGAGACGGTGATAGAAACACGTCGTATTTCCATAAAAAGCCTCACAAAGAAGGAAGAAAAATGAAATCAACAAGCTAAAAGATGTGAGTGGGATTACTAAAACAGATGAAGAAGACATTATGGGCATCATCACTAACTATTATATCTCTGTTTTCACTTCGCAGGGATCACCTTGCCTTCATGAGGCAACATCAGAAGTTAAAAGATGCATAAATGATGTAATGAACTACTACCTCCAAAAAGAACCGAACAAGGAGGAGATCGAAGAGGCTCTTAGGCAAATGCACCCAACAAAAGCGCCTGGTCCCGATGGCCTTCACGCTGGTTTCTTCCAAGCTTTCTGGAGTGTCGTTGGGGATGACATCATCCAGTTCATTATTGATTGGTGGAGAGATTCCAACACGTTGAAAGACATCAACAAGACTAACATTGTCTTAATTCCTAAGTGTGGGGCGCCAGATAACATGAAGGATTTCATACCAATCAGCTTGTGCAACACAGTGTATAAAATAATTTCAAAGCTTCTAGCGAACAGGCTGAAGGTATATCTAAATGACATCATATCCCCTAATTAGAGTGCTTTTATCCCAGGTCGTCTCATCACAGATAACACACTTATAGCTTTTGAAATGTTCCATTCCTTGAAAAGAAGAAATAAAGGTAAAAGAGGGTACATGGGTATCAAGATTGATATGAGCAAGGCATACGATAGAGTGGAGTGGAAGTTTATTGACACAGTCATGGAAAAAATGGGGTTTGGCGAGACATGGTGCAAAAAAGTGGGTGAATGTTATAAGTCAGTTTCTTTTTTCTTCATTGTCAATGGAAGGAGGAGGGGACACCTCATACCACAGAGAGGACTTCGCCAGGGGGATCCACTGTCACCATATTTGTTCATAATATGTGCAGATGTCTTTTCAAGAATGATCAACAAGGAGGTGGAGTCAGGAAATATACATGGCATTAAAACATGCAGAGGCGGACCCAACATATCTCATTTATTTTTTGCGGACGACAACATTATCTTTGCTTGAGCCACACCACAGGAAGCTACCAAGATAGTTGTGATTACCAGCTTCTATGAGAGTGCTTCCGGTTAGGAAATTAACTACTCAAAGTTAGAGGTGGTGTTCAGCAAGAATACACATACATCATCCATCACCAATATTCTAGATACCCTCAAAATGAAGCAAGTTGAAAAACATGACAAATATCTTGGGCTCCCAACTGTGATAGGCAGGTCGAAGAAAGCTTCTTTCAAGGCCCTGAAGGATAAAGTGTGGAACAAACTAAAAGGTTGGAAAGAAAAATACCTTAGCCAAGCAGGAAAGGAGGTGTTGTTGAAAGTTGTGATACAAGCTATTCCGTCTTATAGGATGAGTATTTTCCATGTGTCGGGGAACATAATTGATGACATTAATAAACTGATGGAAATTTTTTGGTGGGGAAGTTCTGCAAACAAAAGGAAGATTCATTGGGTGGCGTGGAAAAAATTATGCAAGCCTAAGATAGAAGGTGGCCTGGGCTTCAGAGATCTAGTTGTTTTCAATAAGGCTTTGTAAGCCAAACAAGCTTGGAGATTACATTCAAATCCAAAATCTATGTTCAGTCAAGTGATAGGAAATAAATACTACAAAAATGGTGATATCCTCGATGCGTTCAGGGGATTCGATCCAAGTTATTCATGGAGAAGCATCTGGGATGCTAGGTCACTGCTTAAGGAAGGAATTAGGTGGAAAGTAGGCAATGGAAGAGATATCAACATATGGGCTGACCCTTGGTTGCCAAATGTCAAAGGTTTCTGCACAAAGTCGATGGAAACTGATGACATGCTAGATATTATGGACATCAAAGTATGTGATCTGATCAACCAATCAAATCTGACCTGGAACCTAACTGAACTAGACAATATCTTTACAGAGGAGGATAAATCTACCATTCTCTCCATACCTTTATGCAACTCTAATAGTGACGAGCTCTTTTGGTTCCCTACCCGGGATGGAGTTTGCACCGTGAGGTCTGCTTATTGGTTGGGGTTCAACGAAACAGCCCCAAGTTGGTTGGAACAACGAAAGGTGGTGCAAAATGAATGGGATTTCCTATGGAAGTTCAAGTGCCCTCCAAAGTTATCAAATTTCTTATGGCGTGCGTGCAGTGGTCATCTCCCAACAATGTTAAATTTGAAGCACAGACATGTTATATACAATGATAATTGTACCATTTGCACCAAGGCTACTGAAGACACTTTTTACTGTTTTTTTTAGTGCATTTATGCTGCTGAAATTTGGGGGAACAACCATCTCCTACACCTGATAAAAGATATGCCCAACACTTCTTTTAAAGAGGCACTATCATGGATAAAGCAAAGAACACAAATAGATGGGTTTAACCTTTTCTCTATCAACTGTTTTGCTGCTTGGAAAGCCCGTAATGTTCACCTTTACGGGGATGAACAACCAAAAGCATCTCTCCTTGTTGCTGGTCTCCACAAATGGGCGGCCCTTCACAAGGTGGAAAATTTTAGAGGAGTCAACCAATCAGGTTTCTGCATAAGAGAAAATAGTAGATGGTAGCCTCCTTTAGAAGGGGAGATAAAGATCAACACCAACACATCCTTGATTGATAATAGAAAGACCAGTTGTGGAGTTATTTTCAGAAACCATCACGGCACACCTTTAGTGATGGCTGCTAGAACAGTGGCTGGCTGCTGGAATTCTTTTGCTACTGAAGCTTCGGCCATCCTTTTTGCTTTAGAGCTTGCAAGAAACATGAGGATGACATCCATTAGTGTGGAAACAGATGCTCTAGGGGTGGTTCAGCTTCTGAATGGTTTTGTGAAAGGTGGCGGGCCTCTTGTCCAAATCTTCAAAAACATCAGTAGGCGGGTTTCTGATTTCAACAAAGTTGTATTTTGTCATGTCTTTAGGGAGGGCAACATTTCAGCACACACACTTGATAATATGGGGAAGGGTTATGTAAGTGATGAAATATGGGTAAAGGACTTTCCTGTCCTATGTGAGGATTTTCATGTAACCTTGATTTACAATAATGAACTATGGTTTGAACTAAAAAAAAAACAAGGGCCCCATATATCCACATGAACAATGTCAAAAATACATTTAGAACCAATTTCTTTCTTAGAAGGAAACACAGAGCGGGTTTGTTTACCCAACTGACAAGATTCACAAGAAAAAAATTAGATAAAGCAAGAGATAAATGTTTCAGCTTCGCAGCAGAGACATTAGTGACACTATAGTCCAATCATAGATTTTGAAAGAAGAGAAGTCACTGATGTTGGTCCATCCAAGTATTAGAGTCCATCTGGTCCCTCATGGCCTGAACCAATCCTAATTTTCATGTGGATATCCTTCAAAACACAACCAGAAGGATCAAATTTAATTGAGAGACGAAGTCTTTTAAAAGTCTTACTAACAAAAAGAAGATTAACAAAAAGAATTTAGAACATGTAAGACAAATTTTAGATGCATATGATAGGGTAAAGGAACGGTCCCAACTCCATGAACAGAAGTATGAGAACCATCAACAACCATATATGGAGGAAGATGAGTGGTTTTAGTAAGAGCAAAAAATAAATTAATGTCACCGCACATATGGACTGAGGAACCAAAATTAATGCACCATTTAATTTTACTGGAAAATGGTGCATCTAGCATTGTAGATGGGACGTCCTCTAATGTAGATGGTAGGTGATACATGATATCTTGAAATTTTTTCTCAAACTTGGAGTGAATCTAAGATGGTGAGGGTGTAGCTGGAGGTTGATCAAACAAAGTTAGTATCCGTGGAAGTATCGACATAAACATGGTTAGCCCAGACAGGCTTGTCGTGTTTGATCCAACAGTTGTCTTCATTATGATTGTCTCTTCCACATAAGTTGTAGAAATAAGGACCAGCAGGTTCCCCCTGACCTGTTGTAGTAGAAGATGTGCATCTTGCGGTAGTAGAATGGCTACCTCCATGGACACAGCCACATCCACAGCCACATCCACAACCAAAACTATAATTAGTGGTACAAACAACAAGAGCATGATGTTTTGAACACATTTAAGGACGCCTCAAAGAGTATGTAGGGGATCACTAGAGAGAATCTGGTCGATGACCCCAAAGAAGGAGGATGGGAGACTGACAAGGAATTGGACAAGTTGCAGTGTGTTGTGATGTCTCTAGGATTCCTTTATGTTAGTAGATAAGGGATGATAAATTTCATATTCATTCCAGAGAACATAGCACTGGTTATAGTAATCTTCAATAGTTGTGTCAAATGAAAATTCCTTCTTGGCCAGGCTTTTGAAAATCTGAAAGACTCTCATTGGATTTTTCTGATGGGAGTAGACGTGACACAATTGATCCCACATTCATTTAGTGTCATGAAGGCAGAGCAAGGATTGGCTAATCTATGGCTTGGTACTGTTAACTATGCAATACATAACACTTGAGTTATCTTTGGTTTACTGTTCATAAGCTTGTTTTGAGTTTTCATCCACCACGACATCATGTGCAGCTAGAGGGTCGGTGGTGATATGAGAATAGCGGCCTAGCACTGACATACAGGATGAAGGAGGCCAACCAGAGGTGATAGTTGGAGCCATCAAGTTTCACTATGGTGACACACAAAGAATGTGGAGGCTCAATAGATGCCATGATGAACATGAATGGAGAAATAGAAGAGCAGAAGTAGAGCAGAATATAGATGTCAAAGCAACAATAAAAAAACATTTGGATCAACAGATCCAAAGAAACCCAGTATGGGGCAACATTTGGCAGTACTGGATCTAACGCATTAGGTCATGGATAACCCACTATGGGGCAGGGATGATGGTAGAATAATATATGCAATCATGGAGAGATTCAATACTCCACCATGAGGTGTAGGCATAAGGAAGTGAAAAACTTGGAGACTCTCAATGTGTTATGTTGAAAAAATTGCCCAAAGAGATAAGGAAAAGTGAAGGAGGAGATGGATAAAAAAGGTGGCTAGAGAAGAGGGATGGTGGGAGAGTATATAGGGTGTTGGTGAGTGGTGGAAGGGAGGTTGATGTGTGGTGGGATTTGGTGGTTGGGAAGTAGCATCACTATTGTGTGGAGCCACAACAACGGTGAGAAAGGGGCGGGGCAGGGGGTCTTAGGCGATGGAGAAGAGGGGGTTGGGTGGATGTTGTTGGGGTGGTGGAGGGAGAGAGGAGGATCAAAGTGGGTGTCCAGGGATATAAGAGAGGCATGGTGCTTGGGCAGTGAGGGAAGAGAGGGTAGGGGGTGGCGGGAAGGGCCAAAGATGGGTAGAGGGAGAGAGGTTAGGGTTGAGAGGGGGTGGTTAGGGCATGGGGATATTAAGGTGGGAACTTATAGGAGAATTGAACTACTCTTGATACCATATAGAATAATGAGAAGAATTGTATTTTGTAAGTAAAAGAGTTTACAATGCATTCTCTTTTATAGGATAACAGAATAAATCCATTAGTAAAACTAAACAATATGGGATAAAACACAACTAGAGTAAAACATCGAATAACATAGAAATAACATATCGTTTAATATCTCTTTAGATACCAATAGATGAAAAAGTCTAGAACTACATATAGATGAACTACTAGTAGATGATATCACAAGTTAGAGCTACTAGTAGGATCTAGATCATATAAAAGGATACACAAGTTAAAGAGCAAGCCATTAGTAGATGTACTGAAATATCCAAACAAGAGATATGCAGTTTTAGAAGCATGAAAGGATATTACTCATTAGAAAATATGCATCATTACCAAGAGATGATTACCACTAAGAAACTCAAGGTTGCTCCAAATGATATACAACTAGATAGATGTAGAAATTTAGAGCACAATGGCAGCAATTTAGATCACAACCAAAAGAGTCAAAGAGATAGTCATCAAAACATGAATAAGAACTCAAGACAAGTAATTCCAAGATATAAAAATATCAATTTATAGCAACTAGAAAGATAGAGATGTATGCAAGATAGAAAATATAAAGCATGGAAATATGCATATCATAAAGGAACCAAAATGAGTGTAATAGAATAAGGCTACTAGTTGAAAAAGTCTAATTGAGAGGGAAATTCTCATTCAAGAAGACATTTGTGTATTATGTGCACAATGTTGTTGGTCGAGTTTTTGGGTTTAATTTATCAGCCGACAACAGTTGTTGACAACACCCATTGGTGTTTATCGGTCGAGTTTCATCAGGACAAACTCGGCCGACAACAACTATTATCAAAAAGTGCATATATTTCAACAATCATATCTAGAGAAATGATAAAAATATAAACTATATCCAAACATGTATAAGAAAGTTTGTAAAGTACTATGAAAGTATCAGAGATAGTTTTTGAGCAAGAAAGTGATGAGAATCACAATATACCAATTTTGACTCAAAATCCATAAGTGCATACAAATTTGCCAAAAATAAGATATGATTGGATATGAGAAAGAATACCATTACCTAAGTTCTTAACATTTGTTTTCCACTTTTTGCCATCCCATACACAACTCACCTTTCTTCTTTTATGTGGATTCAGAAGTCAATATGCAAATCAATAGCTCAAGTCAATACATTAGCAAGTGACCTACAAGAAGAAAGATGAAATGGTCTCTAATCATGTTTTTCGGTTCGGAGGTGTTAGCTTAGCAACCCAAGTCCTATTTCTTGTGGGTGCTTTCCTAAAAGGACAATATGTGGAATAATGAGCAATATCATTACAATGATTACATGATCTCATAGCCTTAGAACTAGAGGATTCTTCATTGAAAATTGAATGTACTTTGTCTTTGTTGTTCCTTTGGATAATATCAAGTCTGATATCATCTCTTCCCATTTGTTCGATATTATGGTCTAGGATTTGGTTAACATTCTTTTTATCATTTTATCATCTTTTCATAGAGGACCTCAAACTATGATTGTCATGCATATGAGAAGAAATAGTGGAAGACAATTGATTTATATCATCTCTAGCATGAAAAAGATCAGTTTCCATGCAAAGAGCTTTGGTCATGTAAGAATCTTTTTAAAAATGAAGAGAAGCAACATTATCCTCTCTACTAGTAGAACTAGAACAAAATTCAAAGACATTGGTTTTGGCATGCAATGAAGTATTTTCTTTTTCAAGAAAAGCAATCTTAGAAAGATAAACACTATTTGTAGATTTTATACCTTAAAAAAAATTTGTGTCCTCATTTCATTTTTAAGAACATCAATATCAAGAATAGGAGAATTCACAATTTTGTTATGCTCTTCATTCGAAATAGGTATAAGAGGTCGAGCTGCTAGAAATCTAATCTTATCAAGCAAGCTAGCATTTTCAAGTTCAAGAACATCTACTTGACTAAGATAAGCATTGTTATCAATCTCAAAACTATTTAATTTCACTTCAAGTATTAGAAAAGACTTTTTGAGATTATTAACATAATCTTACAAGCAAATTTTAGCATATTCAAGAACATCTTTTTCTTCATGAAAATTATAAACAATCTGAGCGAGCTTTTTCTTATTATTCTTAGTCAACTTAAGAGAGGTACGAGTGTATGAATAATGGAAATTAAAGATTCTTTATCTAATGAATTTATTTTTACCTCATTTGAGTCTCCATTTGCAATTATCATGAGAGCAAAATGGCATTCTCCATCTTCACTAGAGCTTGATATAGATCCTCCACTTTGATCTTGAGTTGGAGGAGTCACTAGAGCTTTTGTGCCATTTCTCATTCTCCTTGTACTTCTCTTTTTTTTCTCTTATGATGATGGGTCTTTTTGCATTGTAGAAAATATTCCTTGAAGTGACACTTCTTTCCGCATTTGAAGCACTAGGTAGAGGAGGAAGACTTGCCTTTGTAGAGTCTACCCTTCAAGTACATGGCATCAGCTTCAACTTGAGAGGATGGATAAGCTTGACTAACAATATATTCAACTTGGGCATTGATTTCATCCTTCTCCATTCTCTTGAGCTCTTTCTCTTCTTGTCTTTCTTCTTCATCTTGCTTATAAAGTTTAACTCCATGGGCTTTTAGATTTCCTATGAGATCCTCAATAGGAATATCACCAAGAGACTTTGTTTCTTCAATGGTGGTCACCTTGGATTTACACCTCTTGGGAAGAGTTATAAGTATCTTTGAATTTATCTCTCGTCGGTCCATAGGATGACCTAGAATAGAAAGACCATTCACAATGGTGTTGAACCTTGAGTACATCTCGGCTACCCTCTTCTCCTTTCCCATCTTGGGGGTTTCAAGGAGCCCTTTGAGCATATATACATTTCTTTCCTTCACTTGCTTTGTCCCCTCATAAGTGACACATAGATTTCTCCATATCTCATAGGCCTTTTCACATGAAGAAATCTGGGTTGAACTCGATGGGGGAAAGGGAGGCATAGAGAATGTTGATGGCCTTTGCATTTAGCTGGGATTTCTTCAAGGTAGCTTCATCCCATTATTTTATCTTTGTATCTGGTAGCTTGTATGGAATATCCATCATTCTCCATAGCTCAAGACTTGATGCTTGGATGTAGTATTGTAACCTTCTCTTTGAATGGAGGAAGCTGCTCCCATAAAAGAGTGGAAAGTTGGTGAGGTATCTCCCACCTTGATGATCGCCCATCTTCTCCTACTTGTGGAAGTATTGCTTGGATAAGACCCACTCTGATACCACTTGTTGGATCAATGGTCTCTATAAGGGGCGTCGAATGGAGCTAAAAAACTTAAACCAAATTCATTAGACCTTAAAATTACTTCAAGAGATAAGATTGCATATATGAAATTTGAGTGCAACTAAACATACATAGTAAGGATGAGAGAGATTGAATAAGATCAAGAAAAATCTATGTATAGTGGTTCCAAACTCCAAACTAGGAAAGTGTACGTCTACTACCAAGAGAGGTCAACCTCTAGGATTTTTCAACCATGTCTTACTCCTTATATTCCATTATAAGAGATACAACTTATGACCTTCCTTTTTAGATACAAGGATACCCTACCTTCCCTTTGAGTACAAGGGATACAATAACCGTACAATTGACTTACCCATCCATGATCAAGAGTCTTCTACCTCACTAAGGACTTAACCACTTTTACAATGAGTCATCGGCCTTCACTAAGGACTTACCCACACTTACAAAAAATCTTCCATCTTGAAGGAATTACTCACTCTTGACTTGGATCTTATGCCTTTGACTTCACCTTCACCAAGGAGAAACTTTCACCAAGGTTCTCCTTCCCTTCTTCTTTTTCACCTCTCTTAGACAATAGAGAGAACCTTCATCTTCATGGTATAAAGAGAGACAAGGAGGTGGAGGAAGTGAGAGCCTCACAAGATATACATGTAGGACTAGATCTCTTATAAATATCCTACTCACTCTAATGTATGTAGCATGTGATTAATCTTAAGAGTTGAAGGATGCTCTTGTAGACACTCAACTATAATATAGGAACCTTCATAATCCTTGGATAACCATGGGATGAACCCCAAGGGGTCCTATTTATGGTGGGGGATGCCTACTATCTAGTAGAAGCACCTAGGATGAATTCTACCCATTTGGGGTTTGAAATGGATACTTTTTTTAGTTTTGCAATACTCTAATGGTTATAAACACTTTTTTTGCACATTTTATGTAGTGTGGTTGGTCGAGTTTACTTTTTGGAAACTTGACCAATGACACTATTAAAAAAAACAATTTTGAGTTGTCGGTCGAGTTTATCCTAGATGAAACTCAGCCAATAGCTTAAAATTGATTTCCCTATGTAGGGGTGTCAGTCGAGTTTGTCCTGGGTAAACTCACTCGACCCTGGAAGTTCCCAGTATCCATCAAGGGTGTCGGTCAAGTTTATCCTAGATGAAACTAAGCCAACAAAAGTCTATGTGATGAATTTTGGAAAGTGCAATAGAAGTGCTTAAATATAGAATTTAAGTGCTCTTCATTTCTTTCTAATCTTAATTACACATCATACAATCATTGCAAGGGGTTTACAAAATGATTCTAAAGATTTGAGGCCTTTATCACAAAAGTGCACTTGCCTGATTTTGACTTGTCTTTCTTCAAATTAGGATGCACAATGTGATGACCCTAAACTTTAGGGTTTTGATACCCAATATAATATTTTACACCATTAATGTTATGTAGATGATCAGTACCATATTAACGAATTAGTTATTCAACTATCACTACTATAAAAATAGTGTTCAATGTCGCTTTTAGAGGCATCGGTTTTTTAGTAACACCGACGCTGGTCCCATTAAACGTCAGTTAATAAGGACATCCGACGTCTATATTTGAAGACCAGCCAGACACAGGTATCGCTTTTTTATTCAGTGTCGGTTGAAGAAAGAAACCGACGCCTAAAGTAGCCCACAAAATCCAATTTTTTCGAGTAAAAAAAATTGCATCAAAGTATCAGATACAACGTCGGTGTTTTACTTAATAACCGACGCTAAATGTAGATAAAATTTGTGCCAAAAGTTCCAATATGGGCGTCGGTTGTCTTAGCATAACTGATGTTATAAGGGTGTGCACGCCGTCCCCGCCAAAAAAATTAGGGTAAAGGAATGTCCAATTGGACGTCGGTTTGTTACTATCAACCGACACTTAAGGTTTTAGGTGTCAGTTTTGTAGAGAACCGACGTCGTTTATAAACTTAATAGACCCGCGATCACCCGAGTCTTCCCATTTCTTCTATTTCATCGCTCCTCTCCTGCTGCTCGCCTAAAATCACCCGACGATGCCCACATTCAAACTACTGGTCACCACCGCTGTTGCTGGTGCGTCTACTGCTCACCGTCGGCACCTCTGCTACTACTGCTCTCCTTGCCGACGCCGCTGTTGCTGTTGCTCTCCTTGTCGGCGGTCTCCTGCTCCTCCCCTGGCTCTCCTTCTCTGCAGACGGTCGACGCCTCTCCTTCTCTGTTCGACACCCTTCTCCTGCCACTGGTGTGCTCGGTGCCCTTCTCCTCACACCGCCGCCTCCGTCTCCACGCTGCTACCAACGGTAGGCCGTTGCCCTTCTTCTTCCTCCACCTCTTCTTCCTCCTACTCCATCTCCTTACCAAATGGATTAAAGCAAGGCCACAACTGTGTGGGCTGGCCACAGCCACTGTCGTGGCCAACCCACACGGTCGTGGCCTTGCTTTTATCCATTTGGTAAGGAGGGAGCAGGAAGAAGAAGATACATTTGCAATTGAATACTAATGCTTGACCTAATTCTGTAAATTTTGATGCATGTTGAATTAAGATATTAAAACCCTAATACACATTTCACCATAATCTTGAATTAACTATATTGCTGAAATCTTGTGATAAATCTATGTAAGATATTAAAACCCTAATGTTAAATCTCTGATTTTGTAGTGATGTGTCACCCTAACATCTACATGAATCCCTATTGTATGATGTAGATTGATGATAATGCATGAGATAGTTTGAAATTTTGAAAATTATGAATCTCTCCATCCCTAGGTCATACTAATTTATGTGTAATCTTTATCTTGATGATGAACATGCATGGACACTCAAAATGTTGAAATCAATGTTATAGAATGACAGCACATGTATTTGTTGGCCTAGAAACCTGTCCAAGATTTACTCATTAGGAGTAAATCTTGGATATTCCCCAGTTTGGGACTGTTCTTAAACACCTAATCTCACTTAGGATGTAAGTGTATAATGTGTATTGGGTTTTCAAGAAAATTTCGGCAGCATTTCCCTATTTGTTCTCTAAGTACATCTGTATTTGGAGAACAGTGGGGAAATGCTGCCGAAATTTTCTTGAAAACCCAATACACATTATACACTTACTAGTGAGATTAGGTGTTCAAGAATGGGATAGGTGGTACACATTTATTATATATAAGAATGACAACAAATGTATTTGTTGGCCTAGAAACCCGTCCAAGATTTACTCATTAGGAGTAAATCTTGGATAGTCCCCGGTTTGGGACTGTTCTTGAACACCTAATCTCACTTAGGATGTAAGTGTATAATGTGTATTTGGTTTTCAAGAAAATTTTAGCAGCATTTCCACGTTTGTTCTCTAAGTACATATGTACTTGGAGAACAGCAGGGAAATGCTGTTGAAATTTTGTTAAAAGCTCAATACACATTATACACTTACTAGTGAGATTAGGTGTTCAAGAATGGGATAGGTGGTACAAATTTATTATATATAAGAATGAAAACACATGTATTTTTTGGCCTAAAGTTTTAACCATGCAAAAACTCTAATCTGTTAACCCTAGACCCTTATCTTGTTGTAATATATACTTGTTTTCTCTTTGATCATAGAATGGATAGATCATGGATGTCCATTCGCAATCGCTGCACCCCAGAGTTTATATCTAGTCTTGACCAGTTTATTAGATTTGCTGAGGAACACAAGAAACAACCTGGAGATAGGTTCTACTGTCCATGTAGGCATTGCGGTAACAACTTGAAAGTCAGCACTGGTGACGAAATCAAAAGTCATGTCATGTGCAATAGGATTATACAAGGCTATACAGAATGGCACTGGCATGGAGAGATTTCACACCCGAAACCAGTGGATGTCGATAGCAGTGCTTGTGTGTAACAAGAAATTGCCTCCGATGACGTAGATGTGAATGAACCAGTTCCAGTAGACATCGTTGATGCGATGCTGGATATTTGTGGGGTAGAGCACACCGATCCACCTCCCATTTTTAGAAACATTGTGCATGATGCTGAGATATCGTTATACACAGGTTGTACTAAGTTTACAAAGCTTAGCGTTGTGTTGAGATGGTATAAGCTGAAATCTAACAATAGATGGAGCGACAAAAGCTTAACGTCATTGTTGTCTTGGTTGAAAGAAATGCTTCCTGAAGGAAACGAGCTGCCAATCTCAACATACCAGGTAAAGAAATTGTTGTGCCCAATGGGAATGGATGCCAAGAAGATACACACATGCCTGAATGATTGTGTATTTTTTCAAAAGGACTATGTGGATTTGAAAGATTGTCTAAAATGTGGTGTGTCACGGTATAAATTGACGACTTCGGGGGAGTCCAAAACTGGTTCTCCTGCCAAGGTGATGTGGTATCTACCTATAATATCATAATTTCAATGCTTGTTTGACAATCCGATAGATACGAAGAATTTGAGGTGGCATGCAGATGTTAAGAAAAATAATGATGGAATCCTACGACATGCGTCTAATTCCCCACAGTGGAAGAAGATTGATCTATTGTACCCTGAATTTGGTGAAGAAGTCAGGAATCTAAGACTTGGGCTTTGTACATATGGGATGAATCCGTACGGGACATTGAGTAGCCAACATAGCACTTGGCCAGTCATGCTTGTTATATACAATCTTCCTCCCTGGTTGTGTATGAAAAATAAGTACGTAATGTTGTCGTAGTTGATATCGGGCCCTAAACAACCTGGAAATGATATCGATGTTTATCTTGAACCTCTGATTGATGACTTAAAGAAACTCTGGGGTGAAGGTGTGATGACCTATGATGCTTCATGAAGAGAGACATTTCGTTTGCATGCTATGTTGTTTTGCACTATTAATGACTTTCCAGCATATGGGAATTTGTCTGGATATAGTGTCATAGGAGCTAAAGCGTGTCCTATATGTGAAGAGAACACTGATTCAAAAAGACTAAAACATGGTAGTAAGACTGTATATCTCAGTCATCGAAGGTTTTTACAAAATTCTATCTGTATCGTAGGAAGCGCAAATCATTCAATAGATTCAATGAGGAACGGAGTGCACCTAAACCTATAGCAGGGGAGGTTGTTTATGAAAGAGTAAAATATTTTGTCAATGAATTTAGTAAGAGATCACAATGTACTATGGCCACACAGAGTGACAAATCTTTATTCAAGAAGAAGTCAATATTTTGGGATCTTCCTTATTGGAGTTCTTTGACAGTCAGGCATTGTATCGATGTCATGCACATTGAGAAAAATGTCTGTGATAGTGTCATTGGTACTTTGTTGAATATACCCGGTAAGACTAAAGATGGGCTAAAATCCAGACTGGGCCTACATGAAATGGGAATAAGGTCAGAATTAACAAAATTACATGAAATGGGAAATCAGAGAACATACTTACCTCCCGCTTGTTACACATTGTCTAGAAAGGAGAAGAAAGCTTTTTGTGAATGTTTGGTAAATGTTAAGGTGCCACAGGGTTACTCATCCAACATCTGTAGATTGGTATCAATGAAAGATCTGAAGTTGATAGGTCTTAAATCTCATGATTGTCATACTCTAATGCAACAAATATTTCCTGTAGAAATTTGATCTATATTGCCGAAGCATGTAAGGTTTGCAATCACCAGACTTTGTTTCTTTTTCAATAGTCTGTGCAGCAAAGTTATTGACCCTGATACTCTCGAAAATTTGCAAAGAGAAGTGGTTGTTACCCTATGTCAAGTTGAGATGTATTTTCCTCCGTCGTTATTTGATATCATGGTACATCTTGTTGTCCACTTGACTAGGGAAGTGAAAATGTTGGGACCAGTTTTCTTGCATTGGATGTATCCCTTTGAACGATACATGAGTGTTTTTAAAAGTGATGTTCGAACCATTATCGGCCTGAAGGGAGTATTATTGAAGGTTATGTGGCGAGAGAGGTTATGGATTTTTTCAATGACTTTCTCAGTGATAATGACACTCCTAGTAATGACAAGAATATTGAGGAGCAATTTGGTAAAGGAATTTTGGGATCACGGGTGAAAGTAATCAACCGTGAGCAGTTGGAACAAGGTCACCTGTATATTTAACACAACATGGATGAAGTGAGTGTTTATATTGAGGAACACACCAATTGCATAAAGAGACAATATCCTCGAGCCAATACAATGTGGCTTGCTAGAGAGCATAACAAGACATTTATTAAGTAGTTCGAAGAGAAAGTCTTACATCAACTATCTCAAACACCAGATGATATTACTAAAACTATCAAATGCCTCACCTTTAAACTGAAATTTACTGTAATGTCTTATGAAGGGTATGACATTAATGGATTCACATATTACACAAAGCGCTAAGATGATAAGAGTGTCGTCCAAAACAGTGGGGTCACCATTCAAGCGTCGACTATGTTTTTTGCAAGTGCAAAGGATAAGAGTCCATGTGAAGCTAAAATGTCATATTACAGTGTCATTGAAGACATATGGGAGTTTGACTACATAGATTTCAGAATTCCGCTCTTCAAATGTAATTGGGTTGATAACACCAAATGAGTTATAGTGGATGAATTGGGTTTCACTTTAGTGAACTTTGAAAAGATTGGTGAGAAGGGTGAACCATTCGTATTGGCATCACAGACGAAACAAGTATTTTATATCGATGATCCTGCAAATGATAAATGGTCAGTTGTTCTTCATGGTAAAAGACAGTTCATTGATGATCCTATAGATGAAGAAGAGTACTATGATAAGTATGATGACTCCAGTCCATTCTCATTTGGGTTGCCAACACCAGCAAATATTGAAGCTAATGATGACTTGTATGTGTGCGGAGATCACAATGAAGGATTGTTAATTGATAAAAAATCACAATATTAGAGGCATGTTTATATTTTTTTATATGTTTTATTTTTCTGAATGTGAACTTTACAATGTTAATTACTTTACAATGTGAATGTGAAATTTACAATGTGAATTACTTTACAATGTGAATGTGAACTTTACAATGTGAGCTTTACAATATGAATTACTTTACAATGTGAACTTTACAATGTGAATGTGAACTTTCATATGGCTAGGCATTCTCCTGATGACCGTGTCGATGATTACCGTGAGGGTGAGGACATCAATGCGCCACCTCACAATGTAAGTTTTAAAAATATATATCATATATTTATATCTATATGTCCATTTCTAGTTATATCCTGTAAGTGTGTTTATTTTGTCAAATTTTAGGTTGATGATGCAAATGTACCCTCTGAAGCACTTAAGGCACTTGATGAGCATCACTAAAAAGTTTACAAGAGAAGGGGCATCACTATGATGAAGAAGTTAATAGCACAAAGGGGCAATGGACCCAAACTTGTTGTGGATTTTGATAATGCAGGAAATGCACTTGGAGTGAATCGCAATTCGTTTGTTTCATATCTTGGGTATGTTACTCGTAGCCATTGCGGTTGTAAGATAGATTCTTGGCATAAAGTTCCTAAGGAGAAGAAAGATGTTATTGGGAAGGATTTATGCACGAGTTATTATTAATTTGCAATTCTATTTGTTAGATTACTAATTTTTTGGATACTAGTTAATAGCAATTCTATTTTGCAGAGTATATTTGAATTGGATGAAAAGTTGCATCGTAAATGTGTGATACAACGCTGTGGGAGAGTCCTAAGGAACTATAGGACAAATCTCACCCGAGAATACATAAAAGAAGGTGACAAGAGGAAGAAGACAGCCACAGAACAGTGGAACTTCCTGGACCAAGAAGAATGGGACGCATTTGTTGCTTCAAGACAAACTGATGAATTCAAGGTATTAGGCGTCATCCCCAATTTAATTAATATACATTGTATTCACCTATTCAAGATTAACATTTAGTGTTACTAACCAAATCATTAATGTGCATACTAACTAGGCCCTCAGTGAGGTGCAAAAAGCAAGGTGTGCACTGAATGTTCATGACCACACAATGGGCCCAAAGGGGTATGCAGGCATTCGCCAAAGACTACAGTCTGAGGCTACTGCTCAGTCTGCTGCTACTCAGGAGTCCTCTACTATAGGTAGCACACCTCTGCCTCACCATGATGTCTGGATAGTTGGGAGGCAAAATAAGAAGGGAGAAATAAGGAAGCCCGCAACTGTTGAGGCGGCTGCAAAAATGGTAAAATACAACTCTTACAGCAATCGTTCGAATATTGATTATTTGTGGTGTTTACTTAATTACAAATTTTTGTTTCGGAAATTAGCAGGAGCTGCACGAGCTGAGGAAACAAGGAAAGTTCATCCCTGAGGACACAATGGGTGAATTTACAGTTGCTCTGGGTAACCCAGAGCATCCCGGACGTGTTAGGGCTGCAGGTGCTGGTGTGGGCATCAAAGCGTTCTTTGGGCCATCCCAGCACAAATATGTCCCAAAAGTGAGACTTTCACAAGAAGAGGTAACCTATTCCTTCTTTATAATGTTACTGTAAAAGAGAATTCAATAATCAGAAGATAACGTTTCTTTTATCCATATATAGGTAGATAAGCTAGTTGATAGGAAACTCGAAGAAGCACTGAGCAAGTGGCAGACATCTCAAACTACCACTCAACAGACAGTACCTATGGTGTCCCGCTCTACTCCTACTACAGAGGTTGGGAGTAATCCTCTAGACCCACCACCTAGCACATCGAAGGTAAGTATTTTTATGACGTAATAACTAGTCTTTTCAAGATGATATATTTTCAAGATGATATGTATATATGTATATAACATTCTTTACACAAAAATTTGTGGGGTTGAAGCCATACCGTCTAAAAAGTAAAGAATTTGTCATTGCAGAGGCGTCGGCTTACCCATCCCTACCAGGGGAAATGTTTCAGGGGTCTCCATTACCATCTGGTTGGGTTCGTGTGAGCCCACTATGTATATTCACCAACTGGACGGATCTTCCATTTCCATATGCCCACCCAGATTGTGAAACGCTTGGTGAGGCAGAAGGCGGAGTGATATTGTGGCCAAAAGTGATTGTCCTCTATACTGAAACTATATGGTAAATTTACATTACGTTAAATTGTTAGTGTGTGTATATGATGTCAGTTGATCTAAAATTATATATATATACATGTTAAAAAGAAGACACCCACAGTATCTAGGCCTCCACCTCCACCTCCTACATTACCAAGTTGGGTTCCACAGGACCTACCTATCTCGTTAGGTCCTGATTGTAGGGGTATGGCAATATGGTTAGGCGAACATGATATAAATTTCCCTATAACTGTTTCTATAGATGTGGATGCTGCAGGTCAATCATACGAATGCAACCTATTTATACAAGATATTTTGGAGTTGTTTCGATATGATTGGCTGAATACATCTGTGATAGAGCTATGGATAAGGTGAGATCTTCTTTATACATCCATATACCTTGTGTAGGATCTGGTTATCTTGTTTCTTATTTATTAATGCATATGTAATACATGTTTTGCAGCTACTTAGACAAGATATGTGTAGATTTTTCATTCGAACATGTAGAATTTTTGATTTCATCTTTGATTAGTCTAGTAGCTAAAGACCCTCCGTCAGTTCAACAATACTGCTGTGATGCTTTTACAAGTTTTGCTCAAAATAAGAAGATGTTGATAATAGCTCCATTCAATGTGGAGTAAGTTTACTTTGCTTAGAATTTGGACTTAAGAAAATTACATTTTTATTGTGGATTTTGAGTTATTAATTTTTAACTTTGTTACCTCTAGTGGTATGCATTGGGAGTTACTAGTTATTGTCCCCGAGACATTCACTGTCTATTATCTAGATCCTAAGGGGACTAAATTGAATTCAAAATATGGACACAAAATAAAAATGGCATTATTCCGATGAGAAATATTTCATTTTCATATTCGTTAACATATGTTATTACATTACTATTTAATTATGCAATGAACTATGTTACATTAACATGTAGGGGTTTAGATGAGTTCAAAAAGGCTGGAGGAAAGGTCCCCAGGAAAAAGAACTAGCAAATAATTTGGACAAACGTTAAAATAAGTTCCCGACTGCAATGTATATATTATTTATGTGAACATTGCTTAATTAGTTATATTTTTTAATATTTTGTATGTTTCAATTTATAGTGTGCTACACAAGACAACGGATGGGCATGTGTATACTATGTGATGTGATTCATGCACATGATTATCAAATATGCTGCAGTGGACATCGATACCATTCCTGAGGTATTATATATAGTCTCATTAGATAATATGAAATATATCACTCTTATTTATATATTATTAATTATATATATACATCATTCTCTTTGTAGGTGTTTAAAACTGACCACAGTACAGGAAAGGCCTTATCAAATGTACATGCTCCCTATACGACAGAAGAATTAAATGATGTAAAGAGAAGAAAGGGCAATAACCATACAAGTAGTGGGGTTTTTAACATATAATTGGGATGTTGATACCGAATAATGACTAAAGAATGATATTTTATAAATGAATTTCTGAATTATAATATGTGTGAATGTTTCTACATGTGTCTGAGTGAAAATGAATGAAACTGTTGGTTGCTATATGAATGTTTCTACATGTGTGAATGTGAAAATGAATGGAACTACATATTGCTACATGAATGTTTCTACATGTGTGAAAATTGAATGGAACTACATGTTGCTAAATGTGTGAACATTTATGTTGTTAATTTTGCAAGTTTGTGGCTTGTCATTGGCTGATATCAATGGATGTCGTAAAACCTACAGTTCATAACTGAACTGTAGGTTTCTCATCCTGTGAGCAGCCACAGTAGGTCTGCAGACTGATAGAAAAAAAACATAAAATAGGTGTCGATTATTTGTATAAAACTGACGACATATGGTTACAGTGTCGGTTTCCCTACTAGTAACCGACGTCGATTTCCCTAATGAGGCCATACACCATGGCCGTGCTGGCCAGCACGGTCGTGGCAGCGGGCCAGACACCACGGTCGTGCTGGCCAGCACAGCCGTGGCAGCGGGTGAGATGGTGTCGGTTATCACTAATAAACCGATGTCGATAGTGCCCCAGATGGCACCCTTTCTGTGGTGCGAAGGTATATGGCGTCAGTTTCAAAGCTAATAACCGACGCCTGTACCCCCTGCTGGTGCGTTTTTGGTGGCACGCGAAGGGTTGTGGCGTCGGTTTGAGAACCGACGCGTAACGGTTGGTCTTTTATCGGCGCGCACATAGGTGTCGCTTAAAAACCGACATTAAAGGCCTTAAATAACCGACACTAAAGGCCGGTTATGTACTAGTGTATTGACTCTTTACACCCAAAAGTGTAACTAGAGATGCAATTGATGGTTATAACACCCGATTGATATGATAAATTGTTTTCATTAATCGGCTTGGGTACTTATTAGGCCGGGAATCCCAATTTAGTAATATCCCCAAGCTCGTATGGAAAGTTTATGATTCTTGAGGCATTTTATTATCATAACATGTTACTTGACTGGTGGGGTCAAGATTTGATGATTACTAGAATCAAGCTCATGGTTTATATATTTATCTATAAGGTTGTTTGAAGAATTTATCAAATGACCAAAAATGCATCTTGAGACTCAAACTTTGAGAAAAGATGCTTTAGGATATTATGAGCCTATTTTTGAAATTTAAAGATGGTTGGGGGTTCCTACTAAGAGATATATATTGAAGTTGAGAACATTAATGATGTAGATATGGTCCAATTTTGGTTTTCACATCATTTAATATCTAACTTGTGACATTCAAATGTCAATCTATCCAATTGCCCCTTTACTTGGGCACAACATTCATCATGGCAGCATGGCCTTCGTGAGCCTTGATCATTAAAATAAATAGTAACCATTTCATTGATCCTCTAACCCCCACAAGCTAAAGAGAGGCAATTACTAGGTCATGCATCTTCCACACCGGCCAGTGCTCAAAGCACAGATCAACGTGGAGTATGCACTCCCAACATCTCAACAACTCTAGTATTGGAGCATGAGTTGGCGTATTGGGGGAGAATCAGACCTGACCAAGTCCTACCTCCACCAACGAGATAAGAGAGATCTTGCCACCACTCCTCTCCCCTCTTATCTAGGTACCGCAAAGACCATGAAAGGGACGAGCAGGTTCCTTAGTTCAATTCAGAGGTTGAGGTGATAGCAAGAACCAAAGTAGGAGGATGGTGATCCTTTCCTAATGCACGGGAGATACTGTGGAGATCCACCCATCGAGGGCATCGAAGCCCACATTCACAGTGTCAGAAGAGGCGACAACCTCACCCTCCTAGCAACCCAGACCAGCTGATGCCCTCCAGGCCAGCCACTTACGACGCTGCACACTGAAGAGGAGCAGAAGATTGAGACGGTGATTAGCAAGATACGAAGGTTGATTGGAATCACTGGAGTCTTCCTAGGATGTGGTGACTTTATCAGGGTAGGAAGAGAGAACCGGTGCCACCCTTCTTCACCCTGGATCGTCATAGATTCACCATGGATGGCGATGCTCAGTTTAGGAGCCAGTGATCACCACCCCGATGACCACGATAGAGCACGTTGCATCATCGTTTCTAAGCGAAGTAGTCAAATTTCTCCACTTTTTCCTTTGAGGACACTGCTAACTCTTGCATGGTTTCTCACTATCATGCCAGGTCATGGTAGCGGCGCTGGGAGTGAGTAGCTCTCTGAGCAGGAGATCCAACCCATCCCTTGAGATTTTGAGTCACCCTAATAATATCCCAGGCTAGGTCGGATCTGCAACCTTCAAATCTCATCTCGAAGACAAAGTAGCCAAAGCTAGTAGTCGTGATGGCGCATGGGTCTTGCGTCTGCGGAGACGCCTACAAAGAAGATGACGCATCGCGTCTGGTGTCGCAGAACGAGTCACACGAGAGGAGATATTGGGCGGGGTTCGGTCCAGAAATCGAATGAACCAGCCAACCCAAGCTAGAAAAATTGTTGAGCCACGCCCCACCCTTATGGCCAACATGGACCAACCAGATGCCGCCACGTCGGGCAGTGGGACCCATAGCAAAAGGTAATTATCATTTAAATATTGAAAATGCTTAAAAACTTAGAAAATGCCTAATAAATAGCCCCCTTTCCCTAAAAA
The DNA here is from genome assembly GCA_963693085.1 of Alisma plantago-aquatica. Lineage (NCBI taxonomy): Eukaryota > Viridiplantae > Streptophyta > Magnoliopsida > Alismatales > Alismataceae > Alisma > Alisma plantago-aquatica. The sequence continues at coordinate 576,302,670 of OY856409.1, read as the reverse complement.
TACCTGAAAAATACCCCTAGACTCAGAAAAATATCCTCTACATTACTGGATCCTTAGACTAGGCTTTTGAAGAATAATTGATGATGGTTTTAATATAGATGTTTATGCTCCTTTTTAGGGTTAGTAAATTGGAATAATTAGCTAATGATGCAGATTAAATTTGTTAAAAATAGTTTTGAACCCTAATATCATTTAGAGACAATATACATACTCAATTCTAAATATTACTGATGCATATTATACTTTTCCTCATTAATTCGCATTTAAGTGCTTTAACCTCTTTTTAATTCTAGAAAATAGACCAATCATCAGGAAATTATGAAATTTGGACCAGATCTTTAAAACGACCTCATGATCAGTAAAAAAATATCAGATACTATCCTAAGGAGTTAGAAACTAGGTTTAGCTAAACCCTAATCTGAACATAAAATACCATTAATTATGGTGAACCTTCTATTAATGATCATTAATTGTTATTAATCAAGTGATGACCAGAGATGTAGATGATCCAAAATATAGATAGAAATCTCTGAACTCAGGTACGTGGGTTTTATTAAGTATATGACTAGTTTTTGTGGATGCGTAATGGTATGATGTACTTTGGATGCTTTTATTTGCGTATAAATTCTTGGATACATATTAGTATTATATGCTTCGCCAAAACTAAAGGAACACAAAAGAACTTTTGATGAGTTGTAGCTACTAGAGCACAAATGGCCCAGTATGGATGTATGATATATTGCCTAGTATGGATGTATGTTGAATTTCCCATGCTAGATGTATGCTAAAGTAGTTTTCCCATACTGGATGTATGATAAGTGCTAAAGAAATTGTAGTACAACTGCATCCAAGGATATGTCTAAAAGATGTGTTTACTTGATTATTGCATTAAACAATGTTTTCTTTTACTCTTTCTTTCTAAAGTTATTTCAATTATGCAAGCATATTAGTACGTGTCTTTCTACCCACGTACACAACACCTTGTGTGTTGATCCGTTGTTTCATATATGTTTTAGGTTCAAATCTAGCGTGGGACAAAAGGAGGGAAGTGAGCAGTTGTTCAGGTTGTACCTATTGTGTGGATCCTGATTAGCATACATGTTCATAGACTTGTAAATCTTCTTTCAATATATAAATATAATTCATGTTGTAATAAGTCATCTTGTATTAATATATATGTTAAATGTTGAGAAATGTTACGGTGTTTGTTATGGTTATATGTTCATGTATGCGCATATTGCTTCCGCAACACACTTTGATACAATTGCATAACATTTTTGGACTTGTGATTACTATAGGGATTTCAAGTCTAAGGATCATAGTCACCATTGTTACATTGTGATATGACTCTAGTAATCACAATAGTAATCACAACGTAGTGACATGCTAATCCCTATAGTAATCACAAGTCATTCTTGGTGCTTTGATCACTAGCCCAATGTTCCCCGAAATACAAGTTGTCAGAAAGGTAGTGATTGGGTTCACTCTGACACTTGGGGATGATTGGGGGTGATGTAGATGGAATTCATCCCTTCATTAGGAGTGATATCTGTGGGACCTGATAGGGGATCTTCTCCCTACTTTTATTTTGAAACATAATACTACAACCCATTCATAATAATATTACACAAGATTTAACGAGAAAGGGTTGCATAATATTTTTCAAAATATGATGGACAGCAAGCACAAAAGTGTTTAAGCAGTGGAAGGGAACTAAGTTATGAAAATGCTTCAAAATAGTCCATTATGAGTCCATGCTAGTCTAAAAGATGATAGTCTAGATAGTAACAAATGTCTCATCTACCTAGGGGAGTAAACAATAAGCAACCTAGACATCTCAGAACAAGTCCTCAAACTCTACTCCTGGTCAACCGGCACCTCAAGGCCCCGGTCCAAGTCCTCCTGATCCACAAGTGGCTGCTCTCCTGGGTAGTTTTTGGGAACATCCAGAAAATATGAAACTAAAGAGTATGCATCAGTATCAATTGGTATATGTGCTTAAATAATTATTTTGGGCATTAACAAGGAATTAAAGCACCAATATAGTGGTTCCTTCAAGAGAGGCTATATGAAATTAGGTAAGTTCAAAAGAAACCAATTTCAAGATAATGAGGCATGCAATTTATAGAGAGAAATATTTGAATGAAAGTTTCTTTCCATTAGTCCACATCACAACAAATAATCAAATTCGCATGCAGATAAATTTAGACTAAATAACTAAAGCACGACCTAGACAACATTGGATCTATGGCCTACAAATGGGTGGAAAAGAAAACCCTAGGAAGAAAAGCACGCCCCTATATAAAAAGAGGTGGAAAAGCGCACCCCGTGTAGGAAAGCACGCCATGGTGGTTGTGCTCATGCACCATGCAATAGGCATATAGATAAAGTACCTAACATGCATAAATTGAGAGGCAAGATATAGTTTAAGTCAAATATCACATTTCTCATTCAGTCACAAGGCAGGAGGGGTCATAGACCCGATGAAAACATGATGTACAATCATTTCTACAAAATCGAGGAAATGAATCTTAGAGAACAATAATTCAACCATAGGACAAAAATTTGATGAATACCAGAATTCCTCATTGTGGAAATGTTTAGTCAGTTCTATGCCCAAAATTTAATAGAGCAGAGCACATACATCAATCTAAGTGTCACCCGTCATAATTCCTCCTAATAACATGGTTCATGCAATATCACCACCTAAACATCATATAGTCATGCATTAAGGTCATATTTATTTCATTTGTCTCCTTAACCCTAATAATCACCTTACTGAAAACCTCAGAATCAGACTGAATAACCTACGCCAATAAATCAGGGATATTTCTTTGATTTCAAAAACATATATATTTACATTTTTCTGCGCCAATAATTAGGTATAATTTCTCCAAATTAAATCAATTTCAAATTTTGAATATTAAAATGTTCATCAATTTCCTGATATAACAATAATGCCGCTTGACAAAACCCAAGACATTCTAGAATGTTTTGGTACACTGGCCTTTACCCAAGCACTGCGAGGTAGGGGTGAGCATTCGGTTAATTCGGTCGGTTATGGTTAATTTGGTTCGGTTAAACGGTTAATTTGTGGTTTCAGATTTTAACCATTAACATAACCAAATTGAGTCAGTTAATTCGATTATTATCCAATCGGTTAATGGTTAATTCGGTCGGTTAATTTGGTTAACCAAATAACACTCGTGTAATAATATTATTTGAAATAGTCATAGAATTTGGGACAATATTGTTATATTATAGTAGTATTGTTGTAAATTTAATTTTGTATGGCTTGTAAAAACTTGATTACTATATATATGGGGAAGTATTTTAAAATAAAAGTACAACTATATATGCATATATGCATGTGTAGGATATTATTTATGAATAAATTCTGACTATCCGCTTAATTCGGTTAACCAAACTAAAAATATCTTTAACCGTCAAATTAACCATTTAACCGATTAACCAAAATAAATTAACCAAATTAATCGAATTAATCAAATTGACCCAATAAAATTAATCATTCAAAATTAACCATTCGGCTAATCAGTTATTAACCAAATTCTGCTGGAACCTTGTCGGTGATGGTTTTGACCATCAGACTCGACTGCACAGTCCCTGACTGGCGCTGCCTCGGCCCTAGGTGAACATCTCACTGAATTTAGGGACTCACAGCGGAGCAAAGGATCTAAGGTAACAAGGCATTGGTGGCCAAAAACTCCTTGTTAGAACGTGTGCCAACGCACACAGCTGACGGCCGAACAACCAGGATAACCGTTCCCTCGTCACCTGCAAGGAAGATGGAGACGCCAGCCGCCGCTGACGCAGCACCACTCTCAGTTATCGCAACTAATGGATCCACGCTGCTACAGTCCACCTGTCCCCGACGTGACCAAGATATCGGATCTACTTCAACAATGTGTCCAGTTGTCACATATTCCGTTGTAAGCATGCATTGCTCTCACGGCTTGTATATATAAATAGCACTCATGTACAACAACAATTGACTCAAGAAATATATAGAACTCCTTACTTTAACACTCCTAGACGGCTTACCCGTCGCCATCAGGATCTAAGGTCACACCTCCTCAAGTGAAGGTCGTTAAGCTCGGTCAGACTCGGTAGACCCAAAGGCGAGGCCAGAAGGAGGTCACAACCCGACTAGATAGCTATTATGCCATCAAACGGTGACAGCAAAAACTGGACCAGCAGAACGCATGAGACAAGGTGATAACGGCGATGGAACTCAGCGGAGTAACCCGACCAACACAAGAGGAAACAGGACGAACAAGTCATCCAAAACCACTCCTTGATATTATGCAATGGAGAAAGCAAAACTACTGGGTCACAGGCCCTCCAATCAGTGTTCCCGATGACTGGTCACAAGGCCACAAAATTTTGTTTGTCGACCTAGAGCTTCATAGCTAACTGAGGGAAAAGGAGACGACAGGGAGGTAGGTCTGCGGTTGAGGATGGATACCTAGCGATCAATTGCACAATGGTGAAGCTTGGTCGTCCTGGTGACGTTTGCAAACCATGGCGGCTCAGCACAGGGGCCTCGAGTGGAATTGACGGTTCCTATCTATATGGTGGAGATGTGCGGTTCTCCCAGCAGAGCCAGAAGGCAATGGGAAGCAGTGAGGAGGGAAAATTGGTTCCCCGCCGGCGGCAGTGGGGGCTGACTTATGGGGAGGTTTGGGCGTTTCACATATGAGGGACCACAGAATGCAAGAGAGGGCTCGGGCGGTGCGAAGTGATGAGACGGACGCAAGGGAGAATAAATGGGGAGACGAGACCCTCTGTGGAGGTGGATCGACGTGACGGCCGTGGTGGCAATTGCTGGGGAACGGAAACGCCGGGTGGGAGACAACACTCCCACCGCCCGATCCTAGATGGATGGCCCTCACATGCAGCCGGTCCACTCACTGGGCATGACAAGGGGAAAAATAATGGACTTCGCAAAAACAAAGTTCAATTAGTATATTTAATCAAATAGCTTAGGTTATATTTGCTGTATTCATTCCTCTCCTCAATTGGGGGTGCAAACCATGCCCAACTAAAACGATATTTAATATGTTGACCAATTAAGACGTGATAAATTCATTTATGCTATCAATTTTTCCTTTTGAGGTTCCTTTGGGTGAGATTTTTATTATTTGAAGCTTAACTACAATTAGTGTATAATTGTCTCACCTATTAATATATCACACCCATATAATCCAAAATACTCTCATTATTACTCTACAATTTCATCTAGGAACATTCTAGAATTCCAACTAGAGTTATATCCTTCAATCTGAGTATTTATGCTATCCAAACCTATGCTTCATTCATTTACTTAACCTTCAATTATTTTAATGAAAAAGGTTTTAATATTTAGGACATAGTCCAAAAGTCTAGAATAATTACTTACTGTGGTCAACTCTGGAAATAAGAATATTTAAACTGAGTATAAAAAGAAAAAGAGAGGATTAAAGATTTACCTAGGGTTGGGTATGTTACAATAGCCTTGCCACTAAATTAGTGAGACTATGAAATGCATGACCATTCTCATGTGAGTCGGTATATGACATTGAGCTCACAATATATCGAATAGTGTGCTATATTTTAAGGAACATAGATTGGAAGTTAAAAGGATGGCATTCCATACCTCAATTTCAATTTGGATATCTATGAAAAAAGGATAATATGGTCATGGCAACACTGATCACTTTTATAAGTTGTAGTTGTTAACTCATTCCTTTTACTTGGGTGGAAATAATGTGTGTCTAGACACTACTCTTTGCTTGTGTTGTTTTGAACATCACTACCAACATATTTAGGAACTTATTGGGTCATTATGCATAAGGAAGCACAAGGGAATTGAAGTTTGCAATCAAACACATGATTATAATGATTTTGAACCAAAAACATATTGATTTACCCCATGATCAGTGACTAGAATGTCTGATGAGCAGACCAAATTGATTGGGCCAATAGATCAAGTGATTGTAAATTGATCAATTGTTTTCCACTGAAAACATGTGATCGATGGATCAAAACCATTTATGGGGCGATCATATTGTTATAAGGAAAGTCTAAAATTGGAAAATGAGTCAAATCGATATATGTACTATCATGATCGGGCATTTAGCTGTTGTGATTGGCCGATCAAATTTTGTGATCGAGAGATAGGGGTATGTGATCAGGTGATCACATGACGCGATCAGTGAATCGTAAATCATGTCTGAGTTTTTAGTATTAAATTATTTTTTGGATTGGGAATAGGATGGGCATTGGAATTAGGTTTTCCCAAGATTATGTCTCTTTTACATAAAGGGGGCATGTCCCAGATGGTGAGACACATATTTGTGATAGAATTTGTGATAAAATTTAGCATTCCTCTCTCTCTCTCTCTCTCTAAGATTAAGAGAAAGCCTAAGGTTGTTGCCCAAGATAGGAGAATAAAGGAAGTTTTGGGACAACTAGCACGTACAAAAGTTTTTTTCCTCTTCAACATGGTGACCAAGGTGGTGCACCATGTTCTTCCTCACCCACATGGATCAAGTAGAGGCCAATGCATGATGTGTGGATGTTTGAAGTACATATTCTACAGGATGAGAAAAGGTTGTTATAAAGAGAACAATTTGGATCCTTTATCTTCCATCCTGATCTCTTAGATGACAATTTAGAATTTGATAGATGGATATCTTCACTAACAAAAGACACATTTTGTTGTCGGACAACAAGGTGCAAAGAGGCATAACCTTCATATTTAATCTTTTATATATCATAGTTTTATAGGTACAGAGAATCCATTTACATGGGAGATTTGGAAGATAATTTTAATATTTTGTTGCACCTTCTTCCCCCCAAAACCCTACAACCACAATACCTATATTCCTATAATATTATTTTTCCTACCATGCCTTTATACATGTAGTGATTTGCTTTTTCTATCGTTCCTTTGTACATTGTAGTGTTTTGTTTTATCTATCATGTTGTTATATCAATAGTTCTTTATTTATGTGTCGTCCTTTACATATCCATTCTTGTATCAATGTTTATGACTTTTCACCCTCATGATCCTTTTTGTGGTTGTCATGAGGGGGATAACATAGGAAGATGAGTATATGTAAGAGATATGAGGGATAGAAGATGAAGAGAAAAAGTCATATAACCTGACCATGTTTCTTGGTTTCTACATATTCATCTATGTAGTTGACACCTATTATAGCTAATATTTCCTATTGTAGAGTGTATCAATTTGTGTTCAATTGCTATCCAAAAGATTTCAATAGCAATTCTCTTATCTCAATTACCATGTAGTATTTTGATGTTCTCACTTTCTGTGCAGACTAATACGACAACATGGTGACTCATATGACTTCTACATATTGTCTTCCAACATCTATTGTTCTCTGGATGTTGACGCAAGACTCATTCACACAAGAAAATTCCCTAGGTATGGAATCCCTAGGTTTTACCTGAACTAGTATGGTATTAGGATCAAACCCAAGGGACAACTTTTTCAAGAACTGTTTGATTAATACACAAGACCACATATTTATCATAAAAGTTTGATTTTAATTAATTAAACTAAGTTTGCAATAATTAAAAGTATGGATCAAAATTATAGGTTTCTTAATGGATCAAAACTCTAGGGAGGATGGTTTTCACAATCACTACTCATCGTTCACTCTCACACGACATCATAAATAACTTGAACACATATATGTTAAGACTGTATAAATCACTATTTTGGAGTTAGGATTAAGACTAAACATATATTACTGTCAACTTTCCTCCACAATACCTAGAGATCATTTATATATCGTCTCAGAAAACACTTATTCAAAGTTCTCATCAAGGTTATATTGTGAAACAGATGATATCCTAAATCTTGGGTTTGAATTTCTCTATATCCAAGATCTAACAAATATGAATAAAAGTTAGACAAACTAGATTGTCAGTATGAAACATTTGATTCAAAACATATTATGGTTCATACAAGATTAAATGGAGTAACATGAATGAAAATAGGTAGCAGAGCCACTCCATGCACCCTAGTGAGGGAACCACTCACTCCTTGTGGAATTAATAAGACAAATAGTATATAGAGAACAAAATGCCATAGTCAACATAGTAAATGGATGAAAAGTTGTGATGTGCAAATTCTTGTCTTCTTACTTTGGGATGTCTTGGGAGGAGCACAAGAACACAATAAATGACTGGGTGATGGAGTGGAGGTCTGTCGAGCTGCTAAATGAACAATCAATCAATTTATCTCTTTTGAGGTCAATTGATCAAGCTATGGTTTGGAGATGGTAGATCTAGCTGGTAGGAAAACATAGTCGATTAAGGTGGAGGGTCTGTGCAAGTCAATTGAGAGATACATCTATATAGACTAATGACGTGAGATAGAGGTCAATCAATCTATGTTTTTTAAGGTCGATCGGTGGACTCGAAGTACATGTAGATTGAATCATCTCTTTTTTGTTTGATTGATCAAGTCTTATGGAGGATGAATGCAAGGTGGATTTTTGAATGGAGTTCCCCAACCTCTTGGTGTCTCTCCATGTCTCAAGTGGATCAAACGGTCTTATATTTATAGGAGGTGTATGGAAATGCCAACAACCTCCCAGGAATGTGATGTTGCACCTCAGAAAGTGATAGCGTCCCCAACCTGCTATAGAAAATGCATATGTAGGGAGAAGATGAAGGTTTTTGGTCGATCATTTGAGATCAATTAATGGATTCTTGATAGTGATGGTTGATTTTTGAATGGTCGTTTGAAGGGATTGATCAATGGAGCTTAATTGGGAAGTTGGTCAATGGTGTTTGATTATTGGAGATCAATTAGGCAATCGAGTGATGGTGATCGATTAGTGTAGTCGATTGATGATGATAGATTGATGGACCTTGATCATTAGCTAGAGCTCTATAGGAAGACATCAACTAGTAGAGATGGATTAGTAAAGGTTGATTTCTGAATGGTCAATATCCAAGCGGTCGATTAGTGGTGGTCGATCATCAGAGCTTGATTAGAAAAGCTTGATAGGTGGTTGATTGAGGAGTTTGATCAAGTGGTTGATTGTTGATTTGAACCAAAAATGTGGACCAATTGTCATTTTGAACATTCCCAAAATATGTTTGTGATTCCCACACTGGCATGAAGAGATAAAACTTTAAACCTACAAAGGAAGTCGAGAAACATATCAAAATCCAACCAATTTAACATAAAATATATATAAATCCAAATGAATCTATTTCTAAGGAAAACTAAAAAATGAAATCCAAAACTAGACTAAAAATGCGACTAAAACTAGGATCATCAGATTCCAATTGAAGTTCCACAAATTAATTTTTGGTTGCTTCTAATAGTTGGTGATTGTCAATTTCAAGGAGAGTCTACCCTACTAGTTTTGCGTATGCGTTAATATTATATTTATTAAAAGGAGAAACCTATATATTCTACGTGATGTGTTCTTCAATGAAAATGTTAGAGTGATTCAATTTTTGTATTGTATCACTTAGGGAGATAATTTCTTTTCATGTAAGAGCAATTTCTATGTGGGATAATTTTATATTTTTTAGCTATTGACAAGCTAGACATGTGTTTCACTAATTCTCCGACTTGAGGGGGGTGTCAGAGTAATTAGTTTAATATGTATATGGGTCCAAGTATATTTGGCCCATTAGGATTAAATTCAATTCTTTGTACTTGCCTCCTTTCTAATACATAGGTTGTTGTCTATTAATAAGAAATATCTCATTAGAATAACATCTTATTTCGTACTTCTCCATGCTTCTATATTTTCTTGGAAGGTACCTAAGAGACCTACTTTGATACGAATTGAAAATAGAGTGTAAAGAAAAGTGAATATACTCTGATGAAAAATTGCAATCTCTAACAATAAAACATTAATAACATTTTTAATAATAAAAACTAAGTAAATAAGGAATAGATTAATATTTATTTGATGTGGTTTGAAAACCAAACCACAATGGTTTCCTAATCTACACCTAGTTGGATATTCAACCACTAGGTTTGGGAAAATACTATTTAGTGGTAGTTGAGAGGGAATACAACGCAATATTGTTCATCTAATAGGATCCAATAAAGATCAAATTGTATTCACCATATCCTTGATATATTGGGCATGGAGATAACCGTTGTTTTCTTGTAGGTCCTCTAGGGAACCACCTCAATACCTTGTTTATCCCATGGCGGAAGGAAGATCACCACTTCTATCATCCTTTCCAAGCCAAAGGATGACCATTTTTACTTCTTAGACCAATTGATGTTTCACTCACATTTAAGAACATCTATAAAAATTATTCACAAAATAAAGATATTTGAAGGAAGAAATACAATATAAAGTTGGATTTGTTTGTGAGCTTCTATAAAGGGTAAAACAAATTAGCAATGGAGAATTTGTACTTCACTAAATTGAGATAACCAAGGAACAATATGACTAAAATCTTCTATGAAAATAATCGTGTACCTCAATTATGTGAAGAAGTGAACATATATAATCCCTATATATAGAAGTGAGCTAGAATTAATATAGATAAACAAATGTTAATGTCCATTAGCATCCATCATCAAAAGATACATTAGATTGAGTTAAAAATGAAGTGGTGAAGCCATTTGTGTTTTTGACTGAGCCTCGATGAATCTATACATCAACTGATATGTCAATGTGTCAAATTACACATTGACTAGAGTGCATAAAGATGTGTATAGATTCAAAACAACAATTCAAAAATTAAAATTAAGTTGTTTTGACTATCGTTGGCCAAACCAGTTCAACTGAGGTAACACTCTATCAAATAGGGAGTTTTGACTAAGAGGCATCATACTTTCTTCTTTAGATGTCTATCATCGTAACTCAAAATTTGGATGAGGCCATCTCAGACAAACTATGAGTTCGAGTGATAATTGGCCTAACAGTCACATAAAAATCAATTTTGGCTCTAGATCTAAGCAATAAAATGTATTGGCTTTTATAGCTTCCTTTGGACCTATCTAAGAGAAAAATGTGTATTGAGCTCATTAGAATTAACCTTAGTACAAGATAAATAAAATGTGCACAAATTCAAGATTTAATCTTTATGAAAAAATAATTTAAATATTTTATTCTTGTATATGATAAGTCTATTTCCATTGTTCCAATGATATTATGAAATTCTGAGTCACTTTAGAGACCAAAAATTATTTATTGATAGTTTTATTATCTTAAAAGACAACTACGGTGGATGGTGGAGCAACATTAATGAAACTAGTGAAATGATAAGACCCCTCTCAAATTAAGTTTACTACATCAAGGAGTTGAATATAATTAGTGAAGCAGATCTCAATGTGATCTTATATGCTATTATGGGTGTTCTGGACCTTTGAATAGTTGTCTTAGCATAAATATTTTGTTTGTAAGAAATGTACTAGAAAATTTTACCATCGTGGTAAAAGGGGGACGGTAAATGAAGTGGATCCATTTGCATTCTCTTCCCAAACTTGATGTGAATAGTGAAAATAATATTAGGGATGTAAGATTTTAAAGGTGTCTCATATATCTTTGTATGGAGATTAGAAGTCAATTTAAGTGTAAGATAACATACATAATTTTTTTATGAAGAGGGGTGGCATGGGAATATTGGTCAAGTTAGCTAGGGTAAGAGAAGAGAAACATTTCAAATATCTACTTCAATAAGAAACTTAAGGCTTAGTGGCTCATTGAATTTGACAAGGAGTCATTCTCGTAGGGGTACATTTAACTATACAAATCACTAATTTGAGTATCTAAAGATATAAGTTTATATTGGTTATCTTTTGTGAGTTCAAGATGTTTTCTTATACATTTTCCATAAAGAAATTCACTATCATATTTGGATGATTGGGCAGGTCACTTCAAGATAAAAAATTATAGGTGCATGGGAATCAAAAACATGGGGTGGGTTGTACAAGTTATGTTACAAGAGGCCTGATATATAGGGCATAAATGTATATTGACTAAAAAAGGAAAATAAGTGAGACAGATGAGTTATGAAAGGAAGACATATGATGGGTAATGGAAAAAATGTTTGGAACTTATAGGTAGCAAGGGAACTATTGTAATGTGAAAGGACACATAAACCAATAAGGTGATTAGGATAAAAGGTAGGCAAATGTTTAGTCATGAAAAGATAAAATACATGGAAAGATATTAAGTATTTACAATGTCTTGGTAAGAAGTTGAGTAATGGAGACTACATATGATGGATGTACAAATGATTGCAGGAAAGCTTCTATTAAAAGTGTTAGAGTATGGGGCTAGGTTTTATTTATTAGGACTGTAGTAAGTAGTAGATCCTTGTAACACAGTGACACATTATGTCTAATATGGGATAAAGAGAGGCATTCTCTCCCCCCCCTCCCACACCCGTGACGGAGGCTGAACGTCTGGGAGGGTGGTAAACCAAGGTGACAACTGGGATTCGAACCCAGGTCCCTTCGTGAGGAGACACCGTGCTTGACCACTTGATCCAATCCTTGTTGACACATTTTGTCTAAGATGATGCTAAGAGTGGTGTTTAGAAATGTTTTTGAGAATATGTAAGGACAGGGTTTGAGAGTGATTTTGAGAGAAATGTTATTTATTGAGTAGTTTTGTTATGGTTTGATCAGTGTGCTACATGCTAAAGTGAGAATAAGTGAACCCATAATTATAGAATAGCAATTGGAGATGTATTTAGGCTTTAATCAAGCAGGATTAATGGATGTGAACTGTATTGAGGATGAAGAGGAAATTTGGCCACATCTATGACCGTGTTTGTTGCATGAATATAGAAGAATCATCCTTTGACAGTATTTACATTATTTTTGTAAGGATTATTGCATCGATGACATACAAATAATTTGAGATTAATTTGTGGACACTTTGGTGGCCCATTTAAAGGTTTCAACTAGAGGTGGGGTGGAGGTCTTTGTATGTAAAATATACCTTTTCATTCATCTTTATTGTTGACTTGCAATTTTTCTATTAAGATCCTCTAGTATGTCATTGAATGACGCCTATAATCAATTTTTGAATTGTTTTTCATGCATGATTTATTGGATACATAAAACAACAATTGTCCTATTTAAAGACAAGACTTTGTTTTGTTGTTGTACTATGAATCTTGTACATTAGAGAGGATAGGAATAGGACCATTATGGAAAATAGAAGGGTAAATGGACACAAGTACAAATTAAGGTTAAAAAAATGATCTAGAGTGTCTCTTTGATCTACGGTTGTCAGTTCGGAAGAACAAGGTTACATGGATGAATCATCAAAATTTGCATGCATAAGTGTATTGTGGCAAACTTTGGTAAACATCAAGGACATAGAGACTTATGAAGTCACTTGACTTGGTTCTTGTATATTGAAAACAAACATGGATGTCATTAGGTGTTCATACTTAGATTTTTTAAATGTTCATCCATGTCAGGGAGGAACTATATGAAGTTCATCAGATGACATGCATCAACCTTGAAGAGGATACAAGAACATTAATATCTAATTAAGGTTGGGTGGGAGTCATCTTGAAGATCCTTAAGATGAGGCTTTAGAATATTGTTGACATAATTGATACAACAATTAATTTATTGGATAAAGACAAGTGATACTCGATAAATATCTATTTTGAAATCTTCTAAATAGATGAAACCCTCTCCCATTCATATTTAAGAGTGATCTAGCCTAAATTTTTGTTAGATACATATGATCTTTAATTGTACAAAATATAAGAGAAGGTGTATGTTAAATGGGATGATGAGCCCCAAAAAGGCTCAACATTGAACCCCTTATTAAAATGGAACTCGGGGAAGGAAGAAGCCTAGAGGCCAAAAGGAGGGGGGAGAAAAGGGCAGAAAATTGAATCATTGTGAAGGGTAACGACAAATAAACTTTTAGGACATTCGATTGGGATGGTATTTTAAGAAGGCATATGAAGAGACAGTTGATGAACTAATAAGCACTGATAAGTTGGGAAAATGCAATGAGGATGCCAATGACAAGCCAACTACTCTTTCCTTGGGGATGTGATTTTTTAACAATATGTTTTTCTACATAAAACATAAGTGTTATTTAACATTCCACTTTCATGAACCATCAAATGTTTGGTAAACAATTTAACATTTATGTTTTATTTCCCATCAATAGATGTCTAGTTCAAGTTACAAAAATCAATTTAAACAACCATAATTGGTACAGATCATGATGTATATATGTATGTATATATATGAGATAAAGATAGACATTCTCTCCCTCTCTCCCATGCCCATGATGGATATATGAGATAAGGATAGGCATTCTCTCCCTCTCTCCCATGCCCGTGATGGATATATGAGATAAAGATAGGCATTCTCTCCCTCTCTCCCATGCATGTGATGGAGGTTGAACATTTGTGAGGGTGGTAAACCAAGATGGCAACTAAGATTCAAACATGGATCTTTGTGTATGTATAGATCTCTCTCTCTCTCTCTCTCTCTCTCTCTCTCTATATATATATATATATATATATATATATATATATATATATATATATATATATCTGTGTGTGTGTAGATAGGGAGATGAAGATACAAATAGTAATGATGACATCAGACACTCTTAAGTCCATTTTATATATTAAGTCTTGATTTCAAAATTTTCAAATCATTGGTCGCATTGTGAATCATATTTCCTATGCAAAAAATTGAGCTCATTGGTATTGTTGTAAGTAATTTGTCAAAAGACTATAAAGAAAATGTCTGGGATATTTTTTTAACTTGCATAATTTTCTTATATGCTTCAGATGCAAGACCTATGAGTACAAGAATGAGCTGAAATTTGCATCTAATTTCTTCATATGGTTCAGAATAAGAGAGAAAGAGAGTGATAATGTGCCCACACTATCCTTTCTAATAGTAGTTAATTTGTTGAAACCTTATATGCAATGCTAATATTCAACCGTGTAGCAAATATATCCTTGGTTTTTGAATTTGGATAATTTTCAACTTACTTTCCCAGTTGGGAGTTTACATGTGTAAATTTGTGGTAAAAACCAATGGGGAGTGTGTTAGTGAAGAACTAATCAGTTTGAATCGACAAAAGCTTATTTTTAAAGATCTAGACACACCAATAGTTCAGATGATCACATTGTCAATTAGCATAAATTATACTCAAGAAACACTAAGATGGGTGTTGGTTTTATTACACAAATTTAATCAGTCCTTCCTTTCCATTCCACCTTCATGGAGCACCAAAGATTAAAAAAAATGGCCATTCTATTCATCTTGTGGCCTAGGCTCGATTTTGGGACCTCTCACTAACAAATCGAATGTCTAACCATCTTGGTGTCTTCTGTTAGACAAGCACCAAAGATTTGGTAAATAATTTAACATTCTGTGTTATGTTTCATCAATAAAGTTCTAGTTATGGTTAAAAAAATCAATTTAAACAACCCTAGTTGTAACAAGTATGTATCTATGTGTGTGTGTATATATATATAACTATGCATTATATTCTAAGAAACTCTGAGATGGTTAATAAAAATTTAATCACTCCTTCCTTACCATTCCACCTTCATGGAGAACCAAAAATTTGGTAAACAATTTAACATTTTGTGGTATGTTTCATCAACAAATTTCTAATTATGATTACAAAATCAAATTAAACAAACCTAGTTATTATATATAGATATATATACATATATGTATATATATACATATGCATTTACATATATATACATATATATATACAAACACATTGTGTGTGCGTGCGTGTATGTGGCCTTTTATTCATTGTCAGGACATGTATCTAGTATTAGTTACTTGTGGATCTATCTTGTAATAAGGTATATAATTTTAATGTCATAGTTAATATTGTAATAGAAAAACTTATTTGCAATATAACATAAATATTTACATTTTTTCAAAAATATAGTTTCTAGTATTTTTGGCAAGACCAAAAAGATATCACTCTGTATTTAAAAAAAATCTTTTTATTACATTTTGAGCATCTCATTACAATTTTATGTCTTATTAGAAGATAAATACACAAATAAATAAAGCTTGTTTATATATACATATGTATGTATGTATGTATATATGTATATATATACACACATATACATATATATAAATATATATATATGTATATATGTATACATATATTTATATATGTATATATATATGTGTGTGTATGTGTGTACACAACTCTCTCTATCTCTCTATATATATATATTTATATATATATATATATATAGAGAGAGAGAGAGAGTCAGGCTAGTGTACACTCGAGTGTACCGGAGCCATCGTACACCTCAGACATTTTTGAAGATGCAACAAATTTTTGAAAAATCTAAACCATTGATCTTATTAATTATCATAAGAACATACTATATAATAAATTTTAGCTCATTTGAACACTTATAGATCATCCATCTAAATGAGGCAAAATCATGTATTTCAAATTAGTTTTGTGCGTCGATTTTGTTGTCCTTGGATGAGTGACTTACACTCATCCAAATGAGTTCAAATTTTGTATGTGACCTATTATTATTGTAACCATGAAGATCAATGGATAAGATTTTGAAAAACATGGTCTAGATAGGCAAACACCATTGGGGTGTACGGTGTGATCTGTACACTCGAGTGTATTCTAGCCTGACTCTCTCTCTCTCTCTCTCTCTCTCTATATATATATATATATATATATGTGGGATTAAGAGAGAAAGATCCCCCCTCCCACGCCTGTAGCAGAGGACGAATGCCCAGAAGGATCAAGGCGGCAATTGGGATTCAAACCCGGGTCTCTATGTTAGGGCACACCATGCTTGACCACTTGAACCACTCCTTGTCAGCATTATATATATATATATATATATATAGAGAGAGAGAGAGTCAGGCTAGAATACACTCAAGTATATAGATTGCACGAATACACTCAAGTGTGTTTGCATAGCAAGACTATTTTTTATAAAATGTAAACCATTGATCTTCATTGTCATATTATAACTAGACTACATACAAATTTTGAGCCCATTTGGATGAGTCTAAGTCACTCATCCAAGGGAAAAAAAATTGACGTGCAAAACTAATTTGAAATGCATAATTTTTGCGGTCTTTATAACAGGACCTATAAATGTCCAAATGAGATCAAATTTTGTATATAAGCTATTCACAAGATGTTTAATAAGATCAACGGATTAGATTTTTGAAAAAAATATTGCATCATGAAAAACTGCTTGAGTGTATTCCGCTCCGAATACACTCAAGTGTATTCTAGCCTGACTCTCTCTCTCTCTCTCTCTCTCTCTCTCTCTCTCTATATATATATATATATATATATATATATATATATATATATATATATATATATGGCTAAAAGAATTGTGTACCTGAGTACATGTAGCTTGCATGTACCTGCATTCATTTATGATGATTGTAAAATTAAATTGAACTATCTAACCCTATGGATATGATGTATACCATTTAGATAAGATGTGTATCAAAAATCACTAAAATATGATATTTAAATATCATCTAATGAAAGAATTTGTGTGTTATCTAATCAATGGTAAGTTGTAGAAATTGCAGAAACTGTTGGATGGTATATTGTTATATATCATGATCTATATGAGACATGGCTATGATTTTTTAAACACATTTAATCTATATAATTTTGAATGAATCTATGTGATTGGATTTTATTAACAAACTCCACATATGCCATTTTAATGTCCGGTACATGTAAGCTACATGTACCAACCAATACACATTTCCTAACCTATATATATACACACACATATATATAGAGAGAGAGAGGTTAGGAAGTATGTACCATCCGGTACATGTAACTTATGTGTATGTTCCATTAAAATGGTACATGTGGAGTATACATGTAAAACCCAACCACATGGACTGATCGAACACTATATAGATTAGATATGATTAAAAAAATCACCACCTTATCTCATATGAATCATGAGAAATAGCAATATATGATTCAATTGTTCTGTAGTTTTTTCAACTTACCATTGATTACTAAATACACATATTCTTTCATAGGATGATGTATGGATGTCGAAATGTGGTAATTGTTTATACACATCTTATCTAAAGGGTATGAGTCACATCCATAAGGTTATATTGTTGAATAAAATTTCAAAATTATCATAAATAAAGATTGATACATGTAAGCTACATGTACTCAGGTACACCATTCTTTTAGCCATATATATACATACACACACAGATATATATATATATATATATATATATATATATATATATATATATATATATTGATATGTGTGTGTGTGCGTGCACATGCGTGTGTGTGTGTGTGTCATTCATTCACTTCTCGTGCGGGTAACTAAGGTTAGTTACTCATGCATTCATTTTGTAATAGGAAGACACATTTATAATTAGACAACCAACATTGTAATTAGATGATCAAAATTCTAATATAAAGACTAATTTTGTAATACTACATGAATTTGAATTGTTGTCATAAATATCATTTTTATTATTTTCAGAGAGAGAATAAAAATTTCATGTTGTATTTACAAAATAAGTCTTTAAATTATAATTTTGATTGTCTCATTACAATTAGGTGTCTTCCTATTACGATATAGATCCACAGATAATAAAAGTTAGCTAGCCACAATAAATAAAATGATGTTCTTTCCATCCATAAGGTTGGATATTGAAAACAAGCTATCTCTTTGTAGTTATTCAAATGCCTCTCAATGTTTCTCAATACACACACACACACACCAAGGCAACAAAGACTCGTCCATGTCCTTTTCAATCCCCGCCTTGAGTAAAAACTCATCTCCTCCTCCTCAGTCCCTGCCTTGAGTATGCTTCTTGTCGAGTTAACTAATGAGGTTCCGTCTTATAAGAGATATCCTAAATCACATACGTACCTCATTGTTGCTCACCTGGACCCTCGTCAGTATCATTCATTGGTAACAAAAAGCCTCACAATACGCTCATAAGTAATCCCCCTTTTCCTATGGTCGTGACAATACCAACTTTTTCTAGTAATAGTGTGAGAACCCATTACATTAAATGAGATTACGCAAAACATAAAACATAATCAATCACTAATTAATCACATACCCAAAAATATGGGTAAATCAAAACTGATTTCAACATTAGCACCTGCTAAAAAACATCTGCATAAGACCCCAACATCTTTCTTTTATCCATATTAGGCCAAGAATTTGATACAAATGTCCTATTTCCTTAGCCACCACATATATACACAGGAGAACAATATTCATATATGCCACACAAACAAGTATTAATATGCTAAAAAAAGTCTGATTCATTTGAAACACCATATACACACTTTTTCTCACACGGACCTGAGAGTACAAGGATGACTCTAGGACACACTAGACATCTAATCAATTTTATCAAAGATTCATTACTATAGCTCCTCTTTTGCTGCCACAAGTTTGTTTTCGTCACTTCCGATTACCTAAAAAATGTGGTGAACCACAAGGGTGAGACCCATTTCCCAACAAGAGATATAACTTCCAACACCGTTTATTGATTACAACATTTTAAGCAATTAAATAGTTAAGCAGTTTAATCAGATATAACAAATATGCTCAATAACATTGATGATTAACAAAATACATAAAGGAGTAGATAATAACTATCATCATTAGCTAGACTATCATCCTATATCTTGTTGACAATATAAGCAATTCAGTAGCATATGCATATCTAACATCATGAGCTAGTCTAGTAACATAGAATCTCTATCATTATGAATAAGTCTAGCCACATAAGCATAGATAACAACATTAACATGTCCAATAGGTTGAACATATCAACATCATAAAAAGAGCTAACAACATTAGCACAACTATATGGATAAGCATGATCAGTAGTATATGCATTTCTAGTTACAAAGGCATGGCTAGCATACTAAACATAACTAACAACATGAGATAGCTAGCATCATGATTATAATCAACAATTGCAGTATAGTTATCAACATAATCATGGCTACTGTATGTACGCATCTACAATGTTAAGCATATCCACAACATAAGTATATCTACTATCTCTTAATTGCACTAAGCATCATCTTTATGTAAAGAGAACAAACAAGGGTTATCATCCAATGTGAAGCATCGTGTATAACTCTAAACAGATATGCTATACGGTTGTATTATATCTATTATTATGCCCTGAGGAATTTGAGGATACCACTCAAAATCCAACAGACCACTGCTAAGTCAAAATTAGTGCCATACAAGATCTAGGAAGAGTCGGACTCCTAAGATCTTCTCTGCCCCCGGTCCATACAGGTCCGCCACAGTGACACATAAGGTCAAGTTGCTAACAGCCTAGTCTGTCCTTAGTACATGTCATGACACTAGTGAAAGGATGTGGGTACGCATACCCTACCATCCGAGTTACAACCGCAGTTGTACTCCAATCTTGTCACATATATAATCACCGAGATACGACCGCAACCGTTCTCAATCACATCAGATGTATGAGGCATGACCATAGCCAACCTCCACAATCTGCATTGTGGATGAAAAGGATATATCCTCAACTTTCCACCCCCACATACTCAACAGTATGCGCTCTGAGTTCAACATGATAAATTATATCAATGTTACTAATCAACACTTATACCCAAACCCTAACTCACGGCATCCCCATTGGATCATGGATGCATAAGGTGAAGCATCACCATCACATTCCATACTATTCTCAAGTATGAACCCACACATAAATCAAGGTGTAACCATCGGGTTATAGCATACTAGGGCTTTGACAACAGTAACAGAGTATTCCATGATTGTATTAGTCATTCAAGGACTATTCATACCCAATGACCTTCATTTAGTTATATTAAAGCTAGGTATAACAAGCTATACCTCATTAGGGTTACATATCAACACAATATGATTATCATCCCTTCTATTAATATAAGTGAATATATAAGACTACCTTAATAAGGGTAACCCTCCCTTTTGTTTCATCATTATCCAACCCATATCACCATACCACAATGTCACCCAGAACCATTGGATGTTTAAAAGGTAAGACCACTCGTTGTTTACATAAGTAAACACCTTGGATAAACCACCTATGAAGTCCTTCATTTGTTCTCTAGAAAGAGTCACAATCTCACCCTAGACATCAAAAATTTCCATTGAGAGTAGGGTAAAACTGACAATCGACTATTCATTTAAAACAAGCCATCCATTTTCAACAAATAAGCTCCTTAAGTTGATCATATAAAGGAAACCATATAAATCAACTTATTAGGACCAACATATTACATTAGCCATCATTCCACTTTATTGGAGGAATAAACAGTAGATCTTGACCATTGGGTCAAGCTCATATATTAAAACCATCAATTACAGTATAGGTCCGACCATTGCATCAAATGACCCAAGAAACCATTGGTCTAAGGCTTGATTGATGATACAACTACAATGCTTGACTCCAACATAGCTTTTAGAGACATGATCCACCATCATTAGTGACCATTAAATCACCATAGGTTGTTAGATCAACACTATATACATTAATCAGCATCAAATATTAAGCTAATGTCGTCATTGATTGATAACATCAATAGGGTACTTAATGGTTGATCATTAAACTTATAATTGGTACAAAACCTGACCTAAGGGGGTGACCATAAGTTTTCACCATAATTTGACACCCTTGAGCATGACCATCAGTTGTTATGAAGACAACACCATAGGGTTGTTGCAATGGTACCATCATCGGGTCATGGCTTATAGAAGAAATCAGCTTTAAACCCTAAAATTAACCATTGTTTGATAGGTACTTAGCACCATAGGTTGTCAAAACAACCTGATACAAGTCATATTATACCTTAGGAATAACGTACACATGATCACAGGTTCATCTAGAACTGAAATCAGAATAGGGAACATTATAAAAATCGAAATCCAAGTCAAGCATAACTTTTTAGTGCATAAATCATCATTTTCAAGCAAGAACTTGAGCTAGTAAGCTTATGGTAATCAATAAACATGGAGCAAGTTATAAAAATTCCCTCTAATGAGAATATGAAACACCACACAGAATAATCTCGAGAAGGTAGGGTAGAAAATCCAAGAATAAACTATGAATTCATCCATCCAGCACCTTTCTTCATCAAATGAGCAAACCCTATGCGTAAGGAGCAAGAAAGGTAGGGTTTTAGAGCTTTAGAGAAATTTCTACCATGGAGCAGCAAGGTTTTGACCTGGAGAAAGCTAGGAGGAAGGATAAAAATAAATAGACGGAGGAAATAAGGGAATTCTTATGCTTTTAGGTCAAGATCACTAGAAGGAAGCTTTTTCAACCCTAAAATGAAGTCAATTTAAACCTTAGAGCCTTTCTCCAAGCAGATCCCCACTTTCTTCTTCCTTGGGCAGAAAAATTCATAGATGAACAGATGGAGAAAGAGGTTGGTAGAAGGAAGGAGGCGGTGGAGATAAAATGGCTCGTTTTGGTGCTTGGGGATAAGTATATGACACTTTAAGATAACGAAAAAGAAAAAGTTGAAGTTCTAGTATCTATCCAAGTGTCCATGGCCTTAATTTATTAGAAATATACAAGCACACACACAAGAAGCTCCCCCATAATGTGTATAGACCTTCTTATCTTTCCTTTGTCGAATTTCCCAGCTAATCAAATAATTCATTAGTTGATACCTACTAAAGGTAGCTCATCTGTGAAGGCGGAAAACCCTAAAATACCCTTGGAGCTAACACCTTCAAACTAAGATTTAAATAGGCTCACCATGGATTAAAAAGATCAATAATGATGATATAATATCCAAGGAACATAATTCAAGTGATAAATTGCAAAGAAAACCTCTAAATTGGGTAAATTGCAGAAAAGTCCAAATTGTGCATAAAATTGCATAACTTGCTCAAACAGTGTCCAAATTGGACCAAATTTGAAACTTAAGATTTTCTTATGATTTTAAAACATATCAAAAGGTTAGATTAGGGTTATATGCATTCAATGATGGTAATTAAGCTCATTCAGATCATTAAGCAAGTTCAAGGGCCATACAACTATAAACCCCTAACAAGGATTTTGCCCTCGAAATCCAAGGTAAACAAAGATGGGTACTTCCTTTGCACCTCATCCTATTACCTTCACATGGTTACTTGCATATCATGGTGATTTCACATCATCCATACATATCTCATCTTGGGTCAGCACAAAAACCCTCACCTAAGAAGATATTCTCAATATGGAATGTACAAACTTGTTGTGTCATTTGTACAACTCTAGTAGTAATGTTCAACTTTAAACTATATCTATCATCCTCAAATTATATCTATTGTAAAAACACATTACTCAAAAGTCATACTTGTTATCTTTTTACCAATCATGGCATGTGTCCCACACCATTCCTTGAAGCATAAAAAAAGGCAATGTATCCATCCTTTTTTTTTACTAATACTAGAACTCGTCAGTTCTTTTTCAACATCAAAAGAAATGTTGACGGTGTCAGCTGTCATTCCATACAAGGAAACATCATTCCTAGTCAACCTTGTTAGGGGTGAAAGAACAACACTATCTTCACCTTACTAGGATTTACACAACCTACTTAGAAGACATATCATGATCCCACAAAGAAATTTAATCAACCCCATCTCACTCTTATTCAACTTGTCTCATATCTATTGCTTCTTCGGCAACCCTAAGGTTTTTGAAGAAATATTGATCATATTTTTTTACCATATTTGAAATGCTTTGACATGTCATCATTTAAAGCTTGATATAACTTGTATGACATGACTGGAACACTCTATTCCTCCTATTCATAAATTCTATTTGTACATTGGTTAGTCTAAAGGATATAATTCTAAACTCATCATAGTCATGTAAATTATGTCATCCAATCTAACTCTTATGCATTGATATTTGATCACAGGTTTATCTTTAAAGGAACATGGTATCACATATCTATTAACCAATAAACCATCTCTCCTTGATAGTGGTCTTGCCCAGCTATCACTGAACCATACACAACATTATAAAATCATTTTTGTTTTACCTTCCAAACAACATTTAGAGGCTCAACATCAACTCTCTCTCCTTCTCTCTCTACGGAAGAGGAATACTTGGAATGTTCATTTAATAAACATCTCCAACCTTCACATATTTCTCATATTATTCATACATCTTGGATACTAGGATTCATTACCTTGGTACCCACCTCATGTGCTATAAGCAACTCACATCCTTATATCATCTACTTTTACCAACATAAAAAATATCAAGACATATAATAGGAGTCTTCCTAATTATTGGAAGTCTCAAAAGAAAACTCATCACGAACTTTATGATCTTGGAACCATAGTCAAAGCAACCTTATGCTATAATAATCTATCCACCCTCATGTTTACAACGAATCCACACATACCAAGTGGCAATGATCCACTTGAAAGTTGTGTCCTAGAAATGAAAGACACAAAGGGAAACATACTTCCCACATCATAGCAGCATTGTTCAAGGGTCACTAGCAAAAATGTAACCAATTCTATTTTCATTATGCATATTACAACTTCTTATGTATCATTTTACCTTTTTCATTTTTGGTTCCTTGCCATTAGCATAGGAATCATCATGATTAACATATCTCATTATTCCTTCCTTGATAACTATTTATCAGACTTGGGTATGTTCTCTTATTTTATTATATTTTTTAACCACTTATCAACAGGTAAATACTCATATTCCACATTTGCTTAATTAAATAGAGATCATCTCCCTTAATTTCTTTCACATGCTATGCTGATTTTGCATTAACACTTTCTTACACACATAGGTTCGTCTAAGATTAACTCAGGTTCCACCTTATTTCTTTGTCATTGTTCACATTCATCTTCTCATTTTGTACTTATCATTGGAGTTCTCTCCATCTTATGTGGATTTCAT
Organism: Alisma plantago-aquatica; assembly: GCA_963693085.1. Lineage (NCBI taxonomy): Eukaryota > Viridiplantae > Streptophyta > Magnoliopsida > Alismatales > Alismataceae > Alisma > Alisma plantago-aquatica. The sequence goes on along the minus strand of OY856409.1, from coordinate 576,277,718 downwards.
ACCTTGATTCACTTTATAAGAATAGACTCGTTTGTCTTTTACTTTATTATCTTCTTGAATCACATCTTCAAGAACTCCTTTTTTCCTTATTTGTATTCATATTTAGATTTCATGGTGTTGCATCTTTCTCTTATAGTTACCAAACATTCAAGTTTTGATAGATTATGATGCAATTCCCATCTTCTTTAAAATTTGGATTTAGATGTTCACACCATGATTTCTTATTCTTTATGCTCTTTAGATTATCTCAAAATGACTACTTTATCAGAGTAATCAGAAAGATAACAATCGAAGAGTTCCATACTTACCTTTCTTCAATAATTGAATACCTCGCCAGGGCACCCAAGTACTGAGATTAGACAGTATGCACCATACTTTTATGTGATATTCCTAACTTAGACATCATCCTAGTCCTAAGTCCTAGTGTTCCTGTAGACTCAGTAAACCTAAATCTCCGATACCAACTTGTGAGAACCTGTTACACTAAATGAGATTACTCAAAACATAAAACATAATCAATCACTAATTAATCACATATAGAAAAATATGGGTAAATTAAAACTGATTTCAACGTTAGCACCTGCTCAGAAACATTTGCATAAGACCCCAACATCTTTCTTTTATCCATACTAGGTCAAGAATTTGATACAAATGCTTTATTGCCTTAGCCACCACATATAAACACAGGAGAACAATATTCATATATGCCACACAAACAAGTACTAATATGCTAACAAAAGTTTGATTCGTTTGAAACACTATATATAAACTTTTTCTCGCACATACTTGAGAGTACAAGGAAGACTCTAGGACACACTAGACATCTAATCAATTTTATCAAAGATTCATTACTATAGCTCCTCTTTTATGCCACATGTTTGTTTTCATCACTTCCGATTACCTAACAAAATGTGGCGAACCACAAGGGTGACACCCATGCCCCAGCAAGGGATATAACCTCCAACAACGTTTATTGATTATAACATTTTAAAGTAATTAAACAGTTAAGTAGTTTAATCAGATATAACAAATAAGCTCAACAACACTGATGATTAACAAAATACATAAAGGAGCAGATAATAACTATCATCATTAGCCAGACTATCATCCTTTATCTTGTTGATAATATAAGCAATTCGGTAGCATATGCATATCTAGCATCATGAGCTATTCTAGTAACATAGAATCTCTATCATTATGAATAAGTCTAGCCAAATAAGCATAGATAACAAAATTAGCATGTCCAATAGGTTGAACATATCAACATCATAAAAAGAGCTAACAACATAGGCACAACTATATGGATAAGCATGATCAGCAATATATGCATTTCTAGTTACAAAGGCATGGCTACTATATGTACACATCTACAATCTTAAACATATACACAACATAAGTATATCTATTATCTCTTAATTGCACTAAGCATCATCTTTATGTACAGAGAACAAACAAGAGTTATCATCCAATGTGAAGCATCATGTATAACCCTGAATAGATTTGCTATACGTCTATATTACATCTTTTATTATGCCCTGAGCAATTTGAGGATACCACTCAAAATCCAACTAACCACTGTTAAGTCAAAATTAGTGACATACAAGATCTAGGAAGAGTCGGGCTACTAAGATCTTCTCCGCCCCCGATCAGTACGGGTCACCACAGTGACACATAAGGTCAAGCTGCTAATAGCCTAGTCTGTCCTTAGTATAGGTCACGACACTAGTGAAAGGATGTGGGTACACATACCCTACCATCCGAGGTACAACCGCAGTTGTCCTCCAATCTTGTCACATATATAATCACTGAGACACGACCACAGTCATTCTCAATCACGTCAGATGTATGAGGCATGACCATAGCCAACCTCCACAATCTGCATTGTGGATGACAAGGATATATCCTCAACTTGCCACCCCAACATACTCAACAGTATGTGCTCTAAGTTTTCCTTAGGAATACTCGTTTCACAGTCTGGCAAGTTCTGACACTCAGATGGATCTATGGCACAAAGCACTACATGATTAGAGTTGTACTTGATTAGTTATTCCAATTGGGTAAATTAAGGTTGCATCAAATAAGTGGACATACAAACCCTAATTCACTTCTAGCAAGCATATAAATATCACAATTTTTAAAAGATATAAAACGTGTGAAACATAATTTCTCATCTCATCATCACATGGTACTATTCACTTGCCATTCATGAGACCACACTAGTCATCATACAATAATAATCTTTTTTACAATATCACAGGGTATCAACCCTTATCAAGATAAGAGGATTACACCTCATTCAGGGCTCAACCATGCCCAAAGGTCATTAAGACCATCATATTATCATAGGATATAAATCCTTTTCACAATATCACAAGGTATTAACCCTTATCAACACAAGAGGATTACACCTCATTCAGGGCTGAACCATGCCCAAAGGTCATTAAGACCATCATACTATTCCCTGCAAGATCATCATTATCTTTGCATGCCTTATAACAAGGCTCAAAAACATCACTTACATATAATGCACCAGATCAACACAATATTGCATTAATGAGCTAGGAGATATTCATAAATAATCAAAGCAGGGTTATATTAACATTAAGAACATTCCTTTATTACATCAACCTGCAAGGAATCTAGATATGATTAACACACATCATATTCATAATGCACATGTTTAGCATAAGAAAGTATAAACCATGTGGCTATGATAACCACCAATTAACATATTAAGGTTATGATCATGTTAAGGAGGTTATTCCGCTCATCATTCCATCATATAAGAATGTTAAACATGAATAATCATATTTATCTATTTGCATTAGTGTTAGGTCAACATGATAAATTATATCAATGATACTAATCAACACTTATACCCAAACCCTAACTCACGACATCCCCATTGGATCATGGATGCATAAGGTGAAGCATCACCATCACATTCCATACTATTCTCAAGTATGAACCCACACATAAATCAAGGTATAACCATTGGGTTACAGCATACTAGGGCTTCAAAAATAGTAACAGAGTATTCCATAATTGTATTAGTCATTCAAGGACTATTCATACCTAATTACCATCATTTAGTTATATTAAAGCTAGGTATAACAAGCAATACCTCATTAGGGTTACATATCAACACAATATGATTATCATCCCTTCTATTAATATGAGTGAATATATAAGACTACCTTATTAAGGGTAACCTTCCCTTTTGTTCAGCTATCATTCAACCCATATCACCATACCACAATGTCACCCAGAACCATTGAATGTTTAAAAGGTAAGACCACTACTTGTTTACATAAGTAAACACCTTGGATAAACCACCTATGAAGTCCTTGATTTGTTCTCTAGAAATAGTCACAATCTAACCCTAGACATCCCTTGATTAACAACACAAAAAGTTCCATTGAGAGTAGGGTAAAACCCATAATCGACTATTCATTTAAAACAAGCCATCCATTATCAACAAGTAAGCTCCTTAAGTTGATCATATAAAGGAAACCATATAAATCACATTATTAGGACAAACATATTACATTAGCCATCATTCCACTTTATTGTAGGAATAAATAGTAGATCTTGACCGCTAGGTCAAGTTCATATATTAAAACCATCAATAACAATATAGGTCCAACCATTGCATCAAATGACCCAAGAAACCATTGGTCTAAGTCTTGATTGATGATACAAATACAATTCTTGAATACAACATAGGTTTTAGAGACCTGATCCACCATCATTAGTGACCATTAAATCACCATAGGTTGTTAGATCAACACTATATTCATTAATCAGCATCAAATATTAAGCTATTGTCGTCGTTGATTGATAACATCAGTAGGGTACTTAATGGTTGACCATTTAACTTCTAATTGGTCCAATACCTGACCTAAGGGGGTGACCATAGGCTTTCACCATCATTTGACACCCTAGATCATGACCATCGGTTGTTATGAAGACAACACCATAGGGTTGTTGCAATGGTACCATCATCGGGTCATGGTTTATAGAAGCAATTAGCTTTAAACCCTAAAATTGACCATTGTTTGATAGGTGCTTAGCACCATAGGTTGTCAAAACAACATGATCACAGGTTCATATAGAACTAAAATCAGAATAGGGAACATTATAAAAATTGAAATGAAGTCAAGCATAGCTTTTTAGTGCATAAATCATCATTTTCAAGCAAGAACATGAGCTAGTAAGCTTATGGTAATCAATAAACGTGGAGCACGTTATAAAACTTTCCTCTAATGAGAAGATGAAACCCCACACAAAGAAATATTGAGCAGGTAGGGTAAAAAATTCAAGAATAAACTATGAATTCGTCCATCTAGCACCTTTCTTCCTCAAATGAGCAAACCCTAAGCATAAGGAGCAAGAAAGGTAGGGTTTTAGAGCTTTAGAGAAATTTCTACCATGGAACAACAAGGTTACGACCTGGAGAAAGCTAGGAGGAAGGATAACAAAGAAATATACGGTGTAAATAAGGGAATTCTTACACTTTTAGGTCAAGATCACTAGAAGGAAGCTTTTTCAACCCTAAAATGAAGTCAATTTCAACCTTAGAGCCTTTCTTCAAGAAGATCCCCACTTTCTTCTTCCTTGGGCAGAACAATTCGCAGCTGAACAGAGGGAGAACGAGGTTGGGAGAAGGAGGGAGGTGGTACTTGTGGATAAGTATATGACACTTTAAGATAAAGATAAAGAAAAAAAAAGTTGAAGTTCTAGTATCTATCCAAGTGTCCATGGCCTTAATTTATTGAGAATATACAAGCACACACACAAGAAGCTCCCCCGTCATGTGTATAGACCTGCTTAGGTTTCCTTTGTCGAATTTTCCAGCCAATCAAATAATTCATTAGTTGATATCTACTAAAGGTAGTTCATCCGTGAAGGGGGAAAACCCTAAAATATCCTTGGAGCAAACACCTTCAAAACAAGGTTTAAATAGGTGCCCCATGGATTAAAAAGCTCAAGAATGATGAGAGAATATACAAGGAACATAATGCAAGTGATAAACTGCAAACAAAACCTCTCAATTGGGTAAATTGTAGAAAAGTCCAAAATGTGCATAAAATTGCATAACTTGCTCAAACAGTGTCCAAATTGGACCAAATTTTAAACTTAAGCTTGTATTATTATTTCAAAACATATCAAAAGGTTATATTAGGTTTATAGGTATTTAATTATGGTTATTAATCTCATTAAACTCATTAAGCAAGTTCAAGGGCCTTACAAATAGGGGAACAAAGTGTTCGGAGGCTCGGCTGCTCCCTCATCAAACCACAGCTTCTGGTCAAATTTCTAATTATGGTTAAAAAATCAAATTAAACAAACCTAGTTGATATATATATATATATATAATATTTTATATAATATATATATATACATATGCATATATATATACATACATATATATAGACACACATATTGTGTGTGTGTGCGTGTATGTGGTTAATATTGTAATAGAAAAACTTATTTGCAATACAACATAAAATATTTATATTTTTTCAGAAATATTGTTTCTAATATTTTTGGCGAGACCAAAAAGATATCACTCTGTATTTAAAAAAATCTTTTTATTACATTTTGAGCATATCATTACAATTTTATGTCTTATTATCATATAAATCCACAGATAAATAAAGCTTGTTTATATATATATATATATATGTATGTATATATGTATGTATGTATGTATATATACACATATACATATATATAAATATATATATATGTATTTATGTATATGTATACGTATATATGTATGTATATGTGTGTGTATGGGTATACATATTTGTGTGTGTATACTTGAACCACTCCTTGTCAGCATATATATATATATATATATATATATATATATATATATATATATATATATATATATATATATATCAAAAATCACCAAAATGTGATATTCATATATCAAGTAATGAAAGAACTTGTGTGTTATCTAATCAATGGTAAGTTACAAAAACTGCAGAAATTATGGGATGATATATTGTTATATCTCATGATCTATATGAGACATGGCCATGATTTTTTAAACACATATAATCTATATAATTTTGAATGAATATATTTGATTGGATTTTATTAACATTCTCCACATATTCCATTTTAATGACCGGTACATGTAGCCGGTACACATTTCCTAACATATATATATATATATATATATATATATGTATGTATGTATATATATATATAGAGAGAGGTTAGGAAGTATGTATCGGCCGGTACATGTAACTTATGTGTGTGTGCCATTAAAATGGTACATGTAGAGTATGCTTGTGAGAACCTGTTACACTAAACAAGATTACTCAAAACATAAAGCACAATCGATCACTAATTAATCACTTACCCAAAAATATGAGTAAATTAAAACCGATTTCAACGTCAGCACTGGCTTAGAAACATTTGCATAAGAGCCCAACATCTTTCTTATATACATACTATGCCAAGAATTTGATACAAATTGTTCTAGCACTTTAGCCACAACATATATATACAAGAGAACAATATTTGTATATTCCACACAACAAACATTAACATGCTAACAAAATTCTGATTCGTTTGAAATGCCATATGCAAACTTTTTCTTCCTGGACCTGAGAGTACAGGGACGACTCTAGGACACACTAGACATATAATCAACTTTCTCATAGATTCATTACTATAGCTCCTCTTTGCTACCACAAGTTTGTTTTCGTCACTTCCGATTACCTAAAAAATATGGTGAACAACAAGGGTGAGACCCAAGTCCCAGCAAGAGATATAACCTCCAACAATGTTTATTGATTACAACATTTTTAAGTAATTGAACAGTTTAAGCAGTTTAATCAGATATAACAAATAATCTCAGCAGCACTGATGACTAACAAAATACATAAAAGAGCAGATAATAACTATCATAATTAGCCAGACTATCATCCTTTATCTTGTTGACAATATAAGCAACTCAGTAGTAAATGCATATCTAGCATCATGAGCGAGTCTAATAACATAGAATATATGTCATTATGAATAAGTTTAGCCACATAAGCATAGCTAACAACATTAGCATGTCTAATAGGTTGAACATATCAACATCATAAGAAGAGATAACAACATAAGAACAATTATCTGCATAAGCATGATTAGCAGTAAATGCATCTCTAGTAACAAAGGCATGGCTAGCATGCTAAACATAACTATCAAATGAGATATTTGGCATCATGATTATAATCAGCAGTAGCAGTATAGTTATCCACATAAGCATGGCTATTGTATGTATGCATATGCAATCTTAAGCATATCTGCAACATAAGTATATCTACTATCTTTTTTTGAGCGAAAGTATATCTACTATCTCTTAATTGCACTAAGCATCATTTTTATGTAAAGATAACAAGCAAGGGTTATCATCCAATGTGAAACATCATGTATAACCCAAAACAAATATGCTACACGGTTGTATTACATCTTTTATTACGCCCTAAGGAATTTGAGGATACCACTCAAGTTCCAATTGACCACCTCTTGGTCGCAATCAGTGCCATACAAGATCTAGGAAGAGTCAGACTCCTAAGATCTTCTCTGCCCCCAGTCAGTATGGGTCCGCCACAAAGACACATAAGGTTAAGCTGCTACAGCCTAGTCCGTCCTTGGTGCACGTCATGACACTAGTGAAAAGAGGTGGGTACGCATACCCTACCATCTGTGGTACAACCGTAGTTGTCCTCCAATATCATCACATATATAATCACCGAGATATGACCACAACTGTTCTCAAACTAAGGGCTAGGTATGACCACGGTCATCCCCCCTAAACACTTGAATTCAGGATGATAAGCACCCTCCATACTCATTAGTATGCAATCTGAGTTTCCCTTAGGAATACTCGTTTCACCATCAAACAAGTTCTGACACTGAGATGGATCTATGGAATAGGGAACTACATGATTAGAGTTGAACTTGATTAGTTATGTCAATTGGGTGAATTAAGGCTTCATCAAACAAGTGGACATACAAACCCTAATTCACTTCTAGCAAGCAAATAAATATCATAACTTTTAAAAGATATAAAATGTGTGGAACATACTTTCTCATCTCATTATTATATGGTACTATTCACTTGCCATTCATGATACCACACTAGTCATCATAGTATCACAATATATAAATCTTTTTCACAATATCACAGTGTATCGACCCTTATCAACATAAGAGGATTACACCTCATTCAGGGCTCGACCATGCCCAAAGGTCATTAAGACCATCATACTATCACAAGATATAAATCCTTTTCACAATATCACAGGGTATCAACCCTTATCAACACAAGAGGATTACACCTCATTCAGGTCTCAACCATACCCAAAGGTCATTAAGACCATCATACTATTCCCCGCAAGATCATCATTATCTTTGCATGCCTTATAACAAGGCTCAACAACATCACTTACATATGATACACCAGATCAACACAATATTGCCTTAATGAGCTAGGAGATATTCATAAACAATCATAGCAGAGTTATATTAACATTAAGAACATTCCTCTATTACATCAACATGCAAGAAACCTATATATGATTAACCCTCATCATATTCATAATGCACATGTTTAGAATAAGAAACTATCAACCATGTGGCTATGATAACCACCAATTAACAAATTAAGGTTATGATCATATTAAGGAGGTTGATCCACCATCATTCCATCATATAAGAATGTTAAACATGAATACTCATCTTTATCTATTTGCATTAGAGTTAGGTTCAACAAGATAAATTATATGAATATTACTAATCAACACTTATACCCAAACCCTAACTAACGACATCCCCATTGGATCATGGATGCATAAGGTGAAGAATCACCATCACATTACATACCATTCTAAAGTATGAACCCACACATAAATCAAGGTGTAACCATCAGGTTATAGCATAATAGGGTTCAACAATAGTAACAGAGTACTCCATGATTGTATTAGTCATTCAAGGACTATTCACACCCAATTACCATCATTTAGTTATATTAAAGCTAGGTATAAAAATCTATACCTCATTATGGTTACATATCAACACAATATGTTTATCATCCCTTCTATTCGTATGAGTGAATAGGAAAGACTACCTTACTAAGGGTAACCCTCCATTTGCTCCATCATCATTCAACCCATATCACCATACCACAATGTCACCCAGAACCATTGGATGTTTAAAAGGTAAGACCATTGGTTGTTTACATAAGTAAACACCTTGGATAAATCACCTATAAAGTCCTTGATTTGTTCTCTAGAAAGAGTCACCATCTAACCCTAGACATCCCTTGATTAACAACACAAAAAGTCCCATTGAGGGTAGGGTAAAACCCACAATCGATTGTTCATTTAACACAAGCCATCCATTGTCAACAAGTAAGCTACTGTAATGACCCCGTCTCCTGGTATCCCCCAATTATGGGAGACCCGAAGGTCAGAGCCGTTTTCAATTAACAGGATCAAAGGTTAGACAAATAATCAATAACAATTATGAAATTCTACTAACTAAACTGAAACGGGTATAAAATAAAACTTTGTTTACCTTTTTAAAATCTGGGATTTCTAATCTTCTATCCATGCAAATACTAATCTAACTAATCCTCCTGTACACGTTACTTCTCATTTAATTCCACATATGTCACTTTACTGTTTGTTCTTTTCATTGTACCTAAAGCGCCGACAAACAAAACGTCGGTCAGCAAGAAGCTGGTATGTGGGGGAAATAATAATCATGCAACTATAATAACAAAGTAATCAGCCAATTATCATTTAACAGCCAAGATTACAATTTAAACCATACTACTCAATCCTTTCCTATCCCCTATCTCTGTATTGTCCCTGCAGTGGACTGAGATACTACCTCTCTCTAGGTAGATCCTTATTAGACCCCGCATGATCCTACCTAACAGATAGATCAATATCTAGGGTTGAGTCACATGGCACTACCCATAGGTAGTCCAATCTCTAACTCAATGTGACTTGATGGACCTACCCCATTGGTAGCCCTTTACTAAGTCATTCAATGAACTGATGGGCCTACCCCATTGGTAGCCATTTACTAGGTCAACCCATTAGGCTACAGAGGGGACTAGGATCTGAGCTAGTAGGCATATCTCTTATGTGATAGTCATATTCACTTTATAAATTGCGAGAATTAAATGCATCCAACAGTTTAATTCAAGTCATCAATAAAACCTCGGAAATCCACAGGAATCTAATTCGGGGTATTCATAAGTGTAACCACATACCTATCAAGCTGTATTGAATGCAGATTCAGTTGAGTAATCCAGAGTAAATCAAGCACAATTTAATCCTGAAATATTCATCCAATATTTTCTATCACGGATCACGGTTTACAAATCTAACAGGTCTAATCGTGCCCTAGGGTTACTAGCCCTTTTTAAGGTTTCGACCATAATTAGGGTTTCACCACTTTTACTTTATTTTTATCAAAATATCCATCAAACCCTAATGATCTCAGTTTGTTTCCCATTAAGATCTTAATATCAGATTTGGATCACAAAAACCCTAATTATCGGGTTATTATATTCTTTCTTCCCTTTTTCCCTCACTTAGGATTTCTAAGGGTTTTAAATCAACATATTAGGTTTAAAACCCTAATCCTTGCAATTTTATCATCAAAACATGTTACAATCTATCTTAATCATCAAACCAGTTAATAATTCTCGAATTTACACACTTGCAAGATTAAATCTATTTTCAATCATCAATTAGGTTTTCTAACCATAAATTAATACCCTTTCTATTCAAAATATCCACTTTTGCTAAAATATACAGACTTAGGTGTCCAAACCATTTTATCTTGTTCCTTGCATTTTTCTAGTCAACTTTCATATTTTGAGTTTATCAATCTGAGATTCCTAGTAATTTCTATGGATTTTGCAAGAAAATCCATTTTTATGCAAAATCAATCAGAGAGGAGAAATACCAAAAAAAAGACGGTCGTTGGATCGGTGGATCGATGATCCCCCCTTTGGATCTAACGCTGCACGTCTTGCTTTGCATCCCAGTCATGGTGACATTACATCATTGCCCTTGACTTCTTGATCTAAAACCACACGCGCCTGGGGGTAGATACGTCATTCCCTCCTTTCTCACCTTCAACCTCGCGCTTGCCCAGCGCTCACGAGCCTGCGTTCCCCAGCTCCAGGTTGCAGTCAACCTAGAGGTTGACTTTGGGCAACAGGGTGCTGGAGGGCTGGGTTTTGGAGCAGAATCCTCCGCTACTCCTCGCCTGACTCACTAGCGTCCCCAATTTCTTGGGAGGCGGTGCCAACGAGGAAGGAGAGAAGGAGCTTCGCCGATGGAACAAAGTAGAAGGGAGGGAAGAAAATGGAGATCGGTTGGAAAAATTGAAGGTTGGGATGAACACCCTAGATTCGGTTGAGTCTTACGACTAGTCTCATCCTTTGCGTGGGGCGCTAAAGCCCTGATATAGATACTAGGATCGAGAGTTGGGTTTCACGGCACCTGTGGTTTGGGCAAAGCTTCTAGAGAGCTCTAAACCAGGCAAAACCCAGGGTAGACGAGTTCGCCCTGGTCTCCCAAATCTAAAGGAAAGGTCCCCGAGTTTTCTTATGCATTCAATCGAGAGGGAGACCCTTTGGAAATCTCTGCCACTTTCCTTACATGGCCTGAGGTAGGTGACAAAGCAGTCATCGTTGGATCCTAGATCAACGGCTGCTATTTCACACGCATTAGCAAAAGTTTTCCCAGTAGAAATCAAAAACACAACTTTTAATACTTTCCTAGTCTTTTATGGATTTTGTGAAATTCGTATCTCCCAAACCACTCATCCAATTAACACCAAATTTTGAGGGAAAGTTAATAACAACTTTATCTACCTTTCTGCCAAAATTAGGCTCATTATCTAAAAGAAAACGTACCTTTTCATTAGGTGCAAGATATTACTCGAGTAAGTATATTTCTTGCTTATTTTCTCTTTCTTTTTCTATTAAATTATCATTCTGAGTTCCTTGAACCTTAAGGAACCTTAATGGCTCGAAAACCCATATTGGGAATATAAATTGACCTTTTATTTATCTTTTATCCTTTATTTCCCATTATCTTATTTATTTCTTATCAAAATATCTGTTTTTGAGGATTTTCTTTATTTCTCTTTTATTTTCCTCATTGGTATTCCTTTTAACATTAGGAATCCTTGGGATACGAAATTCCACCAAGGATAACTCAATTATACCTCTTTTTACTTATTTTCCACATTTTACTATTATTTCCAATTTCCTTCTTAATAAAGAAATACTTAATTGACCTTTTTCTTTTCTTTTTGCATTATCATGCAACTTTGGACTCCTTGGAACTCAAGGAACCCATGTGGCACAAAATACACCTTTGGATTAAGCTCTTTTGCCTTCTAGAGGTTTCCACACCTTTCTTTTCTCAAATTCTCAATTATTCATTAATTAATTAAATTTCCCTTGTCATTGGGCCCAATAGCCAATAAAACCCACAACATAATCATCAAGGCTATTGTAAACGAAATCAACAAATTGTATTTTTTTTCCAAATATCTTTAACATGAGAATTTACATTTCTCAGCAAATGAACCCAGAATTGGGGTTGTAACATCCTTCCCCTCTTATAAGAAATTTTCCCTCAAAATTCCATCAAGCAAGAAAACAAACAGGATAAGCCTTTCATATGTCCATCATGGCTCCCGTGTGGCTTCACCCTTTCCATGGTGCTTCCCAAGAACCTTCATTATCTCATATTCTTCCATCTGAGTTCTTTCTTACCTTGGTATATCGTACCCTCATAGGTGACTCAGGACATTTCAACCTCTCAAAAGATGAATAGGTTCTGGGCTCAACACATGGATTGGGTACCTCACATAGTGCTCTAGATCAGACTCATGTAACACATTACACATCATGTTATCCTGTGAGGCAAGGCTAAACACAATCATATCCACCAATCCATCTCAAATGGACCCATATATCGGGGACTCAGCTTTCTCAGCTGTAGCTCAGAGGGGTCGGATTTTCATATTATATTCCCCCACAGTGAACTGCATGTCAGTCTGCTTTGCATCTGCTCATGACTCATGTCACCCTTGGGCTCTCTCTCAGCCATTGCATGATCAAACGACTTCATTTGCATGCATTGTGGTTCTTTTATGACATTCACGAGGCCTCCTTCACCAACATCAACTTAATGAAGTGGTGATCGACAAAACCTCCTTATAGAAATCCTTACATCCCGATAAAGGCTATGGTGGCTAACATCACATCTTAAGAACTGTCTCTTTGTATCACCCTGAACAAGCACTCTCGCTCTCATCAGACCCTCTAGTGTGGACCATACCAAACATTAGTTAGGGGTGATAAGCGGTAAAAAAATGAGTTCTTCATGCACCTACTTCCACCGCATGGAAGTAAACCTTGGTCATACCCAAGAACTTTTGAATTTGCATCATGGTGTAGTTGAACCATCTTTCTCTCTTAAGTAGCTCAACCAAATCTGTCCCGTGACAGTACTCTTCCTTTCTCATGTCATCTAGGTAAGGCGATCTACCATAACCCATATTGCACCTCGACCCTCCTTGGTCTAGGGGAGTCTTACCACCACATCCATAGTAATGAACTCACATTCCCTCTCAGGGACTCTTTTATCCTCTATATCGATACACTGGGTTACTGGTGTTTGTCCTTCCCCTTCTGGCTTGCATGGCCACATGCTACATGTAACCTCGTTTTAAGCATCCCAGGTGCTACCATCACTTACTATCTTTGTAGTACCAAGGTATATCATGACCTCCTGTATTGTTATGATTCCTCAAGCGGGATACCTCAGTGACCCTAAACCACTCTCAAAAGGGTTTTATTACCTTCCTATCCAAAGAATTGTATCTGAGGTTCTATCACCATCATTTTACTCCATTAAGGACTAAACTGGCTAATCAAAAAACCATTAACTTGTGCAACATATCTTGTTACATCTGTGTGTTAGCCAAAACACATCCTCTTTCCAAACATAGGGTTAATCGAACAACCTCAACTTCTTCTAGCTTCTAGATAACTAGGAAGCTATATCTCATCTAGAGCATTCATTACCACTCCTTATCCTTAGGTGCTAGGTAATGTTGAAAAACATACACCTCCATGTATTCTACTTATCATCACATCTCAAACTCTAAGTTTGTCTTCATCAAGCAACTCTGAGCTCATCCTAATGGTGATCAAACTCAACCTTGTATAATTTGCAAAATCCACATAGCTCATGCTAAAAACATCCTTATAAGATGACTACCTTATTTCTCTTAGTGTTTGTAAACCATCCATGTATTATTCCTTCCACAAAGGTATGTTATCATCTCTATCCTCATACCTTGTAGCAACGTTCCAACTTACATCATCTTTATCCTTGGTGTAAGGCATGCGTATTGTCCTATCTCTCACTCCCATAACAAGAAGAAATAAGCATTTCGCGGTCGTCCAAATACATAATTCTTCCCATTATAGGAGTAGATATGTTACACCCCACCTTGCTAGTACACCTTCAAATCTAAGTTGAAACATGCAACTCATGTCTCCACATCACAAACATCATGATATCAAAATTTACTTCCATGGAAAACTGGTCTCAAAACTATTGGGGTTTACACACAATCATTAGTCATCTCCTATAGGTCTATAGGGTGCCGACACTTTTGGGGTCATCCCTATTCCCTCATGCATCCAGAGAGTGCCCTACTCATCTGCCCTTTGGGTCCCATCAATTTATGAAGGTGATCATTCTCCTAACCCATGGCCCTCAGACAATGATAGTTGTTACCTCCCGACCCTATGGTCATGTGCAACTAGGGAATTAGGCAACTCCTACTTCCATCGGTCTTATCCCTACTTGACCCTAGGATAGACTTAGGATTTCTTATAGTACATGTTCAACTTAGAACCTTACCCAAGCCTTCATCATCTCTCTCTGCATTCACGACTGACTTTCATACCTTCATAGGGGTCATGACAACATGCCTACCTTGGTCAGGCCCCATACCGATTACTTCCATGGTAACACATCCATATGCACTTAGAGATGGTTATCTATGGGTTTACAGGTTCAATCTCATACCATGTACTTTTCACTTAGCTTCTCAAGATCCTATGAAACCTCTTTAGGTTACCTCAAAACCAACAAAACTGGTATACACCCTACCAACGGGTCCCTCTCCCAGTATGGGAGGAAACTACACCTGGATAACAAAGGTCACAAGCGTCCTTATGTTTAGGGTCTGCTTTCACATGAGCATGCTTAACACAGCGGCTGCTAAGGCACATCCATTAAACCATGCTAGGTCATACTTATTCTCATCCTCAACATTAGACCAACTTAGTTGTGAGGGGTTCGTCCATCATACCCTTACCTAAAGGGGCTTCCTTTACCTATACACATTAAGAGTACCATGCTCGAAACTATAGAGACTCAAACTCAACATGAGTATTGGATATACTGCTTCCCCTCTTAGGCCTAGGAACCCTATGTTCACCTTTGGGTATCCAACTTCATGCTCAATCTCTTAACCACGAATCAAGCATGTCTGATATATGTCATGTACTTCCATGATCCCTCTACTCGAGTAACACTTCGGAGTTGGGTCCTCTTCCAGGACAACCAACTAGGTATAAAGCCTCACAACTGGTTACTTAAACCTCCTCAGGGTCTAAAGCACTCTTTATCTCATCCAGTAGGTAATCACTTATACCATAGGTACCAGAAGCATCATCCTCCCTCTAAGGTTTGGTTCCTCTAAAGGCAACCAAGATATCATCACCCTTCAGGGATCAAACATAAGGCAACCACTATCATCCACTTAGGTCGCATCATTCTCAACCTTCCGTTGTTCCTCAAGTTTTGGGGTTTTAGGCTTCCAACCTTCTTGCCTGAGGTCTGCTTTCTCTCTAGAGCTAATCCTACAACCAACCTCCCTATAAGAGGTCCTTTCTTCATGAAGGATCAAGCTCATAAGCACGCCCCTACCTTGTGTAGCCTATGCTCGAACTTAGGTTTGCTCAAGATCATTTATAGCCCTTTATGCTTATTCCATAAGCCATCCATCATGATCTCTTAACCAGGGTTTCATCAAGCTATACCCTACTTGCCTAAGCCCATAGGGTAACTATAGGTTCTCTTCTAACCTCATCCATGAGGGAGCTATCCTTCTCTCTAGCATGCACGACCCTCTCCAGGGTTGGGTCGCCAAAGGTACTAGGTCATCTACCCTTTTATGGCATCCCAAAGGCATGTCCAAACACTCAGTCAACCATGACATCTAACTCATCATGTCATCTCTCTCTCTAACCATCACTTAGGGTTAGGGTTAACATCATCCTCAAAGGTTGTGCTAGGTCTCTATTTTTAATGGAGGTCTCTACCTCCAAGACTAACTCTCTCTATTCATCCTCCTACCAAGGAGGACTATCCTCAGGTCTCTCTTGAGGGAAATGACAACTCGTGTCATACGACCTAAGCATGTATCTATTCCTTTACGCTTACTCTATTAAGCTTATGTCCATGACATCTTATTTACATGCTTTTTATTAATTTGGTGGAGGATTTCTTAATCCTTATCAACCTTACCCATACCTCAAGAGGGTGAGGAAAAGAGAGAAAACCCTAATCCATAAGGTCCCTAGAGAATTCAAGTTGAGAAAGGATGAACAAGATGAGAGAGTCCTAAAGGTATCTTATTTTGAGTCATATCCTAAGACATCGGCCAGGCAGTCACACAATCCGGGAGTCCTCGTATTCCGACTAGCGGTGCGGAGGAAAATATTACCAGCCCCCGGATGTGATCCTTTTCTAGACACCTCAATCTTTCGGAAACTCCTCTAATAACTCCCTCGGTTATGTGGAATTTGTAAAATTTAATAATTATTAATGATTAAATGAGGAACCTATGCTCTGATACCAATTGTAACGACCCCACCTCCTGGTAACCCCCAATTAAGGGAGACCCGAAGGTCAGAGCCGTTATTCAATTAACAGGATCAAAGGTTCGACAAATAATCAATAACAATTATGAAATTCTACTAACTAAACTGAAAATGGGTATAAAATAAAACTTTGTTTACCTTTTTAAAATCTGGGATTTCTAATCTTCTATCCATGCAGATACTAATCTAACTAATCCTCCTGTACACGTTACTTCTCATTTAATTCCACATATGTCACTTTACTGTTTGTTCTTTTCATTGTACCTAAAGCGCTGACAAACAAAACATCGGTCAACAAGAAGCTGGTATGTGGGGGAAACAATAATCATGCAACTATAATAACAAAGTAATCAGCCAATTATCATTTAATAGCCAAGATTATAATTTAAACCATACTACTCAATCCTTTCCTATCCCCTATCTCTGTATTGTCCCTGCAGCGGACTGAGATACTACCTCTCTCTAGGTAGATCCTTATTAGACCCCGTATGATCATACCTAACAGATAGATCAATATCTAGGGTTGAGTCGCATGGCACTACCCATAGGTAGTCCAATCTCTAACTCAATGTGACTTGATGGACCTACCCCATTGGTAGCCCTTTACTAAGTCATTCAATGACCTGATGGGCCTACCCCATTGGTAGCCATTTACTAGGTCAACCCATTAGGCTACAGAGGGGACTAGGATCTGAGCTAGTAGGCATATCTCTTATGTGATAGTCATATTCACTTTATAAATTGTGAGAATTAAATGCATCCAACAGTTTAATTCAAGTCATCGATAAAACCTCGGAAATCCATGGGAATCTAATTCGGGGTATTCATAAGTGTAACCACATACCTATCAAGCTGTCTTGAATGCAGATTCAGTTGAGTAATCCAGAGTAAATCAAGCACAATTTAATCTTGAAATATTCATCCAATATTTTCTATCACAGATCACGGTTTACAAATCTAATGGCAGAATGGTGATTGATAGAGAGGGGAGTAGAAGGTACCTATCTAACAGACGCCTGGAGGACTTTATATTCTTGGAGGAAGATAGATACAATGAGAGCAGAAGAAGAGAAGGGAGGATCCATTCGAGATATGGGAGATATACAGCTGAGCCCCTGATGGAGCTGGAACTTACACCAAAAGATTTTCAGTCTTCCAATGGGAGTCCCAGGATTCTATCACCAAAAACCCTAGAGAGGATGAATGTCTTCCCTAGGTTTACCTATAACTGGTGCTTAGATAACAACTCCAACCCCATAAGAGTATGGAAGCCTTATCATAGTACAGATTTAGGATCGAACCCAAAAGACAACGGTCTTGTTGCAAGAAACAAGATGGAAAACGTACAGCACTTCACTTAGTTACTTTACTAATTGGCACTTATATCAAAAGGTTGGATTTTGATTGGTTTTTAGACTAAAGCATGAAAAGTAAATAAAGCAAGTAAAACTAAGATTTAACAAATGATGATGAATCACTGGGGTTAAGCAGGTATTCACCACCGCTACACATGCATTGTTTATGTACTAATCAAACAAGACTTATAAGCTAGATGCATGGATGTTCCACAAGACCGATGCCTTATAAGACAAGAGCGATGCTTTGCATTCAAGGATGATCCACAAGACCGATGCCTCGTAAGACAAGAGCGATGCATTGCATCCTTCGATGTTCCACAAGACCAATGCCCATATAAGACAAGAGCAATGCATCGCATCCTTCAAGGGTTAAGTAGCTCTCATTCGGTACATTTCTACGTGTCAATGAAGATATGTAGTCTTCCAAAGAGAGGAATCTTACTCAACCTCATGAAACGTGCATCTAAAACTAACAAGCGAGCGATAATTATCAAATCGAATAGTGTCTTTGTAGGCCTAGTCTCCTATTCAGATAACCTAGCTACGAGAAGTGCGGGAATGTTGCAACGCCAGCCATTCCCGATCAAATGGTCACATGCTTTACATCATTCCCCTCGCAAAGCGTGTTCCTCGACTTACCAAGGTTACTTCCATACAGATGGAAGTGTAACGGATGATAGTGAGTATACTCCACTCTTTGAGATACACTCCTAGACACCGAAACGGATGCGTGGTGGATACACACACCAGAAACCAACACTAAATCGGTATTCGAGTCTCGAGAGCGGTCGTAGACAAACCACAAAAAAAGACAATAGATGCATACAAGAACGTGGCCATCATTCAAGCATGTATGAAACGATTTAGTATTAAAACGAAAGGATAACATCTTTTTAGTACAAAGTACAAAGCATGGGCAGCGGGGCTAGTCCCCGCGCCCCAGTGGATGGAACTACTCGCTCCTCATAGAAGGAGCAACAAAGGAGGAGGCAAGAAGAGATAGAAAGAACATCATCTCCACTGAGGAGAGAAGGTTGAACCCTTGGTGGAGAGAGCAACGATCTTCACCCTTCGTGGCCTGCTTGACGACGGATCTTCTCCTATCACCTTCTTTGTTGATGAGAGAGGAGGTAGCTTTGCAATGGAATGTGAGTCTCAGACCGGCAGCCTCGGGCGGTAGATGGAGTTGTTCTGGTAGTAGAGAGACAGCCTCTGGACGTCTGGACCTCCTCAGGGGTGGCCCTTGAGGTCTTATTTATAGGCCTTGAGTGAGGTCAAACGGTCTTGAGACCGTTTGGCGTCAGACGGTCTTGAGATCGTTTGGCGTCAAACGGTCTTGGGACCGTTTGAACTCCATGCGGTCTTGGGACCGTTTGGCTTCATGCGGTCTCGGGACCGTTTGAGTTTCATGCGGTCTCGGGACCGTTTGAGCTTCATGCGGTCTCGGGACCGTTTGAACTCCATACGGTCTTGGGACCGTTTGGCTTCATGCGGTCTCGGGACCGTTTGAACTCCATGCGGTCTTGGGACCGTTTGGCTTCATGCGGTCTCGGGACCGTTTGAACTCCATGCAGTCTTGGGACCGTTTGGCTTCATGCGGTCTCGGGACCGTTTGAACTCCATGCGGTCTTGGGACCGTTTGGCTTCATGCGGTCTCGGGACCGTTTGAACTCCATGCGGTCTTGGGACCGTTTGGCTTCATGCGGTCTCGGGACCGTTTGAACTCCATGCGGTCTTGGGACCGTTTGGCTTCACTCGGCCTTGAGGTTGTTTATTCTTTTATGATTTTTTTGTGCTTTTTCTGCAAGTGTAAAAGGAAAAAGTTAGTTTGATGATGTATTTACAAAAAAGGGGTAAAATTAGGTTTATGTACCGTATAAACGTAAAAAGAGTATGGAAAACTAAAGAAAAAGACTAAGATAAACTACTAAAATAGGAGGTTATCACCCTCCCTAACTTAGAGTCTAGCTTGTCCTCATGTTAGATAGAGCTGAGACATGGAATGGCGAGGCGATCTTAATTAGGGTCTCCATACTCTTGCTTCAATTCTTGACCTGAGTTCCCCAGGGGTCATATCGAGGCTTATTACATGCCTTGATTCTTTTGGATTTTGAGAGTTGCTTGGATCTCAGGGTTTTTCCGTATCTCAAAATTTGCCTTGGGACCACATTTATTTTGTGCATGCCGTTGACTCTAATCAACTTTATACCTCTCTGGAAACCTATTGGAAGCTAGAGAGGGTATGAGGGTTGGCTAAAGGCTTGGAGTGTAGCTCCCCTTCGAGTGGGGGAGGGCTGTCTATGCTTTTTAGGATCTCACTACCGGGCACGACACATCTGCCTTTATGAGGGCAGCTGAATGTACCGGTCGGGCAAGTCCTTTATGAGCCTTTTCATATACTTGGAACTTTTAGGGTTTCACTACCAGACGCGACACATCTGCCTTTGTGAGGGCAGCGGAATGTGCCGGCCGGGTGAGCCCTTTATCAGTTCTTCATATAGGTCCTTATGCGCGGCACAACTCTCATGATTTTATTCGTCTCTCTGGCTTTTATTCAAAAACTCACAGGCTTGGGTTTTGGAAAGAGGATTTATTTTGGGCGGCCAAGCCTCTTTTATTTTGAAGAGAGGGAAGCTGTTCTTAAAGTTTTTCAGCATGCACTTATTTGGTTTGTGGTCCACTTGCAGAACTTTTTGATTCGGAAGTTGCCTAATTTCCCTCTCGTCCTCGAGATCTCGGCTTATTTCTGCCCTGATTTTGACCTGTGGAGAGTCAGATAAAGAATTGAAGCAAAAAATACGGGATCCATAGTAGGTGGAAATTGATAAATCGCCATTTGATGTCTGAGTGCTATTTACTTGCAGAGACTAACATGATTCTAGGGTTAGTTGAGGTGACTATTTTTGAAAAAGAATTGTGAAAAGCATTAAGACTTTAAAGAATTGTAAAAAAAAATTTTAGGAATGAAGAAATGTATGGAAAAAGGAAGTATAGAAGTTGATACCTAGCCCTTGTCTAATGTATCCCCCCCTAACTTATCACACACTCTGTCCCCAGAGTGGCAAAGTGAAAGGTTGAGGAATCATTAGAACAAGGGCTGCAGGTTAAGGTAGATTTTCGTTTGCCCCTGGAGAACGGAGTAGTGTAGATGCGAACTGCCCACGTAAGGCGTGGTAGTCCACGTCAGTCATTTCCTCCACTGGTCTTTGGAGGACGATTATGGTGTATATCCAGTAGAGGACGTGGAAGCCGCAGTCGTTGGATTGTCGTATTTGCTGGGGGCATTTGTGGCAGAAGGCGGGGCGATTGAAGTGTTCCTTGCTGTATGCCTTAGTGTGCTGACTCAGAAGCTCTATTAATTTCGCAGCGCACTCTTTTGCCGTTTCTTCTGTTGGCATCTTGGGCGTTACGACGTAGTGTCATTGTCGGGCATTGAACTGGCTGTCGGAACTGTTGTATATTGTAGTTGTTCCGTCTTGGAGGTTAGTTGCCAGAAGAATCCAGTGCCCTTGATGCAGGATTGGTAACATGATGAACTTCGGCGTTGTTTGTTGGAGATATGCGATCAACGCTTCCGTTGTGCCAAAGTTTTTGAGTTTGAGTAGATCATCCTTCATGTATGGGGACGCCATGTATGTATCTGGATTATGTTGGCCAATCTGAGACTGGTAAGCTGTCATGAGACTGATAGAAAGTTGCCCCTTATCTTGCAAAGTTTCTCGCAGTGAGTCGGCCATCACGATAATGTCTTGAGACATGAATACTATGCCATCTTTTTCTGCGGAGAGGTTCGCCATGATGATGCGCATTTCAAGGTCGGTGAGACCTTTGCAAGAATCGCGATCAAAATCAGGAAAAGTTGGTTTAGTGGTGTAAGCAGGATCGTTTTTGCTGGTATCTTCTTCTGGCGACTTGTGTTGTGCCGACTCTTGCAGAATTTGGCGGAAAGGTCGCCGTTGTCGGCGTTGTACAGCTGAAAAGAGATACCTTGGAACATCATCTGGTGACATAGTAGGATCGTTGAAATATCTTCTGTCACAGATGAGCTCCATGGCGTAGCGTCCTCTTAAGGAATGGAAGTCTTCAGCTGCCAAATCGGTGAAAGGAATTTCTTGGTTCAGCGCTTGGATATGTCGGATGGTGTAGAAAGCGCTGTCCCCAGATCCCGTGGTGGCTTGAACTGGAGGGTTAATGATTCTGAACCAGGGTTGGCTCCAGTCTTGACGAAGAGAAGGGCGTACAACCCAGATTACTTTGAGCAGCCGGAAGGGTATACACCGGGCTTCACCTGCTGCGTCCCCGACAAAGTTTATTATGTCGGCTGGTAGCTCGGCGTTATTGAAGTTGTAAACTTTAGCGTCCCTTGCTTCGGTATCCACTACCATAAAAAGCCAGTGGTCCGAGACTTGGAATGGCATTGTAATATAGCGTGCCCGACGTGCTAAACCGGCACGCAGCCGCTCAATCGACCGCGCGCGCAAGCTTTTGTGTAAAAGGCCAAAAGACAATGCGGGTGAAGCGTTGAAGGCTGGTTGTATCCGCTGTTTACTTCTGTAGATTTCTATACAGTTGGCGAGGAGGACATGGAAGATTGGCATTGGCATCATAGACCGGGGTCGGAGAATGCAACGAAAATTTTCACGTGTCAACGTACGCCTGGTTTTTGTATTATTGTAAACTATGTCGTCCCCCGCTTTTGCATCATCTACTATAGTGTTCAGGATGAAGATGTCTTGAGCATCTAAAGTAGAGATGGCTGTCCTATCAAGATCGTGCATTTTTTGTGGGAGAGGAGGTGGCGGGGGGAGGTATTGTGGTGGAGGGGA
The DNA here is from genome assembly GCA_963693085.1 of Alisma plantago-aquatica. Taxonomy (NCBI): domain Eukaryota; kingdom Viridiplantae; phylum Streptophyta; class Magnoliopsida; order Alismatales; family Alismataceae; genus Alisma; species Alisma plantago-aquatica. Next base: position 576,254,517 of record OY856409.1, on the reverse strand, counting down.
GGCGTGCTGTTTGGGGGCCTCTTCATGGTCTCTGGGGTTGTCGTCTAGATCGGAGGCGGAGTCAAGATCTGCGTCAGTATCTAGACTCACTCGGTCTGCCTCGTCTAGGTAAGGGGGAGAAGGTGTTGAGGGGGGGAAGAAGTTTTTGGCGAGGTAGCGCTGGCTCTTAGTATGCATTGTTGGAGCTCAGCGAAGGCCGCATCCTTGGCAGCTTCCCCCATTGACCCCATAGCGGAGTAATCAAAGAATTGGTCTCCGTAAGAGATGTTTACGTTGTCATGCTGTGGGGACTTGGGGTGGTAGTCACTTTCCTGGTGACCTTTATCAGACCCTCTATGGGGGGTCCTGCTGCGTTTCCTGGATCTTCACCGTCATCGTGCTTGTCTCCTGAAGGTGTGTCTTTATTGGAGTCAGCAGATGAATCGGATTCGTCTTCTTCTTCGTCATCATCATCGTTGTCGTCCGCAGCTTCGTCGGTTGTCTTCTTTTTAGTCAACTTATTGCACCGCCGGTGAGTGGCTTGTAGCTCATCGAAAGCCACTTGCAGATGCTCGTGTTTCTCGAGCAGTGCGTCGTGGGCTTCTTTGAGATCTGTGTATCTGCCCTCGGCGGAGAGGAGGCGTGCTGTCAAATCTGTGACTTGGGCACGGAGTTGTTGTGTTTCATTGATGTTAGCTTCCTCTTGATGATGATGGAGCTGCGTGATTGTTTCGGCGATGGAAGCCAGGCGCGTGCTTAGCTCTTCTTGATTCTGCTCAAGCTTGCGGAGATTCCCTTGCAGAGGGTGAGTCTGGTTGGAGATCTCATCGACTTTTGTTGTCGTAGCTTCTTGCTGGCGCGTTGCCCCAAGGATCAGGTCTGGCAAGTTGTTGGTGTGGCTGTTGATATGCTCAACTTGCTTAGCCACTTCATCCTGTCATTGCTGGATGCCTTGTAGGACGACAGGAAGAGCTCGGTGTTGGTTGTCGATCCTGGTTACCTGTTTAGATAAATCCTGTACACAAGAAAAAATAGAATGTAATAGGTTAGAAGGATCGGTGAGGAGGTGTCGGACAGCGTCAAATTGACGGCCGAATTCCTCACCGATGTTAGTAAGGGGGGCCCCAGAGGAGGAAGGGTGATGTGGTTGGGGCCTATGTGGGATGGTGGTAGTGTCTTGCGGAAGAGACACTGATGATAGCCCGAACTGCGTAGTGACTGTTGATGAAGTCACCAGCGGTGTCGGGGTTGTGGCGGATGTGAAGAGCGGTGGTATTTGTGGCGAAAAAGGTGGCACTGATGATGAAGGGGTGGGAACTGTGGATGTGAATGGAAAGGTGGTGAAGTCGGGCATGGAGGTGGAGAAAGGGAAACCCGATGTTAGGGTGGGTGAAAAGGTGGATGCGAATGCTGGCATGGATGTGGGGAGGAAAGTAGTGGTGGGGGCAGCAGAGAGCTGCTCATTTAGACCCTGGATGAAAGAGTCAAATGAGGAAGTTGTTAAGATTTCATCGTTAAACCGCTCGTCCTCTGGGTTTGGGCGGGACGTTGGTGTCCCCGACAGCTGTTGGACCCGCAGCAACCTCCTAGAAGGTCGTTTGACAGGGATTTTTGTAGATCGAGCTGTCGGGGCTGTGATGCTCGTTTCAGTTGGGCCCGCAGTTTGTTTCTTTGCAGCGGGTGTGACCGAAGCTAGTAAATGAGTAAGCTCCTCGTCAGAAAAGAGGAGCTGTGTCATATCATAGTGTGCTAGCTCTGGTAACGGAAGGAGGGTTCTTGATGACTTAACCATCGGGCAGAATACATAGTGTAACTTCCCATCCTTTTCTTTGATTATAAACGAATTTTTCAAAGATTGTTCGTTTGTAAGGATGTCGCCCTTTATTTGCGTGCATTGGGGTAATAGCATGTCCATCTTAAAAAATTTAATTATGGATGTGACATGGCCCCCCAAACAGATCTCTTTCCCTATGAAGGCGGCGGATAATTTCTGGACCATCAACCATCTGATGTTGACTGGCCTGCCGTGGAGGATAGACCAGAGGACAAAGAGGTCTGATATTGTAACGTTTCCTCCCTCCGTTCTTGGAAAAAGTGCACCAGCTAGGATTTTGTGCAGAGTGCGCACAAATCCAGAGTGTATGTTGGACGCTTTGCATGTTTTGGCGTCGTATGTGGGAATCCCAGTTAAACTTTTCCAGAATGTGTGGCGGTTGAATTCTGGATGATCAGTTCCCACTGATTTGGCCTTTTGTAGCTGTTCCAGGTCGTCAATGAATATTGAATTGAGCATATTCTCTGTTAAGACGACGTTGCTACCGAATATTTGGGTGACAATCCTTCTATCACCCCCATCCCGTGACCTGTCTGCAATGTCGACGGGCTCCTTTGTCAGGCAGGAGAAAAATTCCGCTATGGGCTCGATGTAGGATAATTCAGGTATTAAGCACAACCTGGTGAGGTTGGCTTTTTGTAGCGCTTTGAAGATGCGCTTGTGAACTCCCATTTTAGCTAGTATGCTGGAGCAAACATACTTAGTTGGTTTAAGGTTTTTATCGGTGGTGATGGAGGTTTGGATGGATAGGTGCTCTGGTGGTGGTATTGGGGCAATGATGGGAATGAAGGTGGTAGGGATGGTAGCTGCAGAGGTGATGGTGGTAGCAGCGAAGGTGGATGGTTTGGCGGCAATGATGGGAATGAAGGTGGTAGGGATGGTAGCTACAGAGGTGATGGTGGTAGCAGCGAAGGTGGATGGTTTGGCGAAGGGTTGGTCCATGGCAGATAGAGGGTGGACTTGTTTTCTTGCCCTCTTGGGGGGCTGCCCAGATGCAGCCTTTGTAGCTTTGCGTTTTCCCTCTGTCTCTTGGGCAGAGGAGTCTTCATCGGGATTCGGTATGTAGTCCGATCCTTCATCATCGTCTGAAGAGATGTGCTCGATGTCCTCTTCCGGGGCCTCACCCAAGCATTTGGTGAGGCGAGTTATCTCACACAGTACGTCGATGATCTTGACCTTGGGAGGGACGGCGCTGGTGGTGTTGTAAGTGTCCCTGATCTGTATGAGCCTGTCTCGCTCTTCCATCATCTGCTCCCTTGTCAGAGCAGGGGCAGTTCCTGAGCCGGAAGTTTTGTTTGCTGGTGACGCCATTTCTGAAAAGAATAAGAGTTTCATAATTAGAGAAGATTTGAAACAATGTAGATTTGATTTGTAGTTATATTTTTTATATTTTGCGAAAGCAAAAAGGGAAACGAAAACCAAACGGTTTCAAGACCGTTTGGTCCCAAACGGTTTCAAGACCGTTTGGTTCCAAACGGTTTGAGGACCGCTTGGTCCCAAACAGTTTCAAGACCGTTTGGTCCCAAACGGTTTCAGGACCGTTTGGTTCCAAACGGTTTTGGGACTGTTTGGAAAGCGAAGAGTCGCAGGTCGCCGGCGCGGGAGAAGATGGAACGGCGCGAAGGTGAAAAACATGCCGGCGCCTTTGAAAACGATGAGAAGAACGGCGACGGTGATGAAAGAGATGGAGAGTTGGTGAAATCTTTCGACAGAGACGGTGATGGCGGAGCAAGAGACGTCGTGCGATGGTACAGGAAACTGCAACTGGCGCCATGATGGTGGCGACAGAACGGCGCGGTGACGAAAGTGATAGAGGAGTCGGTGAACTCGTTCGATGACGACTGCGATGGTGGCGAAGGAGACGTCGGAGTGAGCAGCGTGCTTGTAGTCGCCGGACTACCTTGCGGAAGGTGGATGGACGAACGGGTGAGAAGCTTGCGCGGATGCAACAGGAGCAAGAATGAGATTCTTCGCACGAAAGCTCTGGAGAATTCGAAGGTTTGAAGAGAGAAGGACTGAGGGGTAGGGCTGATATCTATAGTGATTGGTTGGTGACCTTTTGTATTCCAAACGGTTTGAAGACCGCTTGATCCCAAGCGAACTCAAGACCGTTTGGTCCCAAACGGTTTCAAGACCGTTTGGTCCCAAACGGTTTCAAGACCGTTTGGTTCCAAACGGTTTCGGGACCGTTTGGTTCCAAACGGTTTCGGGACCGTTTGGTCCCAAACGGTTTGAGGACCGCTTGGTCCCAAACGGTTTCAGGACCGTTTGGTTCCAAACGGTTTGAGGACCGCTTGGTCCCAAACGGTTTCAAGACCGTTTGGTCCCAAACGGTTTCGGGACCGTTTGGAGGGGCACAAAAGGTTTGTATATTTTATGTTTGTTTTTGGGTATGTATATTATTTTTTTGTATTTTGGTTTATGAATTTTTATGTTGTTTGTTTTATGTATTGTTTTTGTAGTTTTGATTATGTAGATTTTTTTTGTATTTTTAGATTAATGATGAAAGAACTTAAAGAAAGCAAAACAAATTCAAAAGAAATTAGAGAAGGTGATAGTGAGGTCTTGGGTTGCCTCCCAAGAAGCGCCTTGGTTTTATGTCGCTGGCTCGACGAAGTTAAAACATTATTATGCTGCTGTCATAGTATTTGATTGCTCATGTCTATTTGGCCCATGTTTAGGGTTCGATTCAGGCTGCCCAGCGAAAGTGCATGTTGGGGGTTTCAATTGTGCAGCAATCTGGGCAAGCTGTGCTTCAACTACCTTCTATTGAGCTTGTTGGTTGGCCAGCATGGTTTGCTGAGACTGAAGCATTTGTTTTATCAAAGATAGCTCATCTTCCGGTTGTGCAGTGACGTTTTTCTGAGGGTTTTGTTGTTGAGACTGTTGAATATGCAATTGCGGGTGAAGCGGGGGATGAGTGTACTGATAGTAGGCTGATTGATTTCTAGGGTAGTTAGCCCTAGGGAAATTGTTCCTTGGGTTCCCTTGATTTTGGTTAAAATTGTTTGGAAATCCAGGAGGCAGCCTACTGTCAAGCCCCCCTTGTGTCTGATGTTGCGGATTCGCAGTTCCAGAGGGATTCCCATACTGGAATCCAGGATGGTTCCTTGGTTGACTGGGATTATAATAAACTTGTCTGGGAATAGTATGGATGGAATTGACTTGCTCTGGAATCTGATCTTCAGCCTGATTAGTGATGGCCTCATAGGATTGTGGTGGTGGATGCAGATCCATCATCACATTATAGAGTATTCCGCAGGAAAGAGTCGGATGATCCGAAGAATGACAAGCTTCACAGGATCCTGTGACGGCTTTGACTTGATGAACCAGCGGGGTTTTCTTCTTATCAATTTCCCCTAGGGTTGTTTCAAAGGTTTGCTGTTTATGAGCGATTGTCTTCAAAGCTTCGGCTATTGACTTTAGTTCCATAGATTCCTCAGCTTTACAGACTTTAAGGACGCCTTTTCCGGTTGACCACCCCCAGTTGGACTGGTTTTCAGCTCCTAAAGTAACGATTTTCCAGGCATCTTCATAATTTTTCCTCATGAAATTTCCTCCAGATGAGGAATCTAGGAACTGTTTAATGTCATCGCTTACCCCTCGATAAAAAGTTTCAATCAATTGATTCTGTGAAATTCCATGATGAGGGCATTTGCGTAGAAGTTCCTTGAATCTTTCCCATGCCTCAGCGAGGGTTTCTCCAGGTAGCTGGGAGAAATGGTTGATCTGCCCTCTGATTTCATAGGTCAGTGAGGGTGGAAAGAACTTCTCCAAGAATTTTTCCTCTAGAGGGGCCCAAGTGGTTATGATGGGTTCTCTGTCCAGTGAGTTGTACCAACTCAAGGCCCTTCCAGATAAGGTGAAATGAAACAGGTGGAGCATTATTGCGTCGAAAGCAATGCCAGCTTGCGGGACCAAGCGGCATAATGCCTTAAACCGTTTCAAGTGGTCCATGCAATCGTCCCCTGAACCTCCAGAAAAGGAAATTCCTTGCATAATCTGGATCCACTGGGTCCGGATCTCAAAGTTTGGGATATTGATGATCGGAGGCCGGACCGGGTGGTTGTCTTCGTAATTCTTCGGGACAGCATAGTCCCTCAGTTGCTTGTTTCGTAGTTCGAACTGAGCAGCCTCGGTCTCTGCTCTTATGCGGGCTTGCTCTTCTGCTCGTATTTCCGCTTGTATTTGGGCACGGGTGTCTGCAATGAGTTGTGCTCGTTGTGCGGCGATAGCAGCATTGACTCTCTCCATCACCAAAGCGGCTTGATGCTGTTCGTCAGCCATTTGACTAGCGCGTTGGCGATTGAGACGGATTCTGCGGTGGAAACTTCTCTCTACCTCGGAGTCGAACTCCAGATCAGGGGAGAATCCTCGATTATGCGGTGATTGCATATATGGGTTCTACCTGAGTAAAGAAAAGAGAACACCTTTAGATAATAGAGACAATATGAAAGCTTCAAGAAGATAGTGAATTATGATTCAAAAAGAAAGTGTAAGATCCTAACCAACTAGAAAAATAAACTAAGTGAAATACTAACGTTCCGTTGTCCCCGGCAACGGCGCCATTTTTTGATGGAGCTGGAACTTACACCAAAAGATTTTCAGTCTTCCAATGGGAGTCCCAGGATTCTATCACCAAAAAAGAGAGGATGAATGTCTTCCCTAGGTTTACCTATAACTGGTGCTTAGATAACAACTCCAACCCCATAAGAGTATGGAAGCCTTATCATAGTACAGATTTAGGATCGAACCCAAAAGACAACGGTCTTGTTGCAAGCAACAAGATGAAAAACGTACAGCACTTCACTTAGTTACTTTACTAATTGGCACTTATATCAAAAGGTTGGATTTTGATTGGTTTTTAGACTAAAGCATGAAAAGTAAATAAATCAAGTAAAACTAAGATTTAACAAATGATGATGAATCACTGGGGTTAAGCAGGTATTCACCACCGCTACACATGCATTGTTTATGTACTAATCAAGCAAGACTTATAAGCTAGATGCATGGATGTTCCACAAGACCGATGCCTTATAAGACAAGAGCGATGCTTTGCATTCAAGGATGATCCACAAGACCGATGCCTCGTAAGACAAGAGCGATGCATTGCATCCTTCGATGTTCCACAAGACCAATGCCCATATAAGACAAGAGCAATGCATCGCATCCTTCAAGGGTTAAGTAGCTCTCATTCGGTACATTTCTACGTGTCAATGAAGATATGTAGTCTTCCAAAGAGAGGAATCTTACTCAACCTCATGAAACGTGCATCTAAAACTAACAAGCGAGCGATAATTATCAAATCGAATAGTGTCTTTGTAGGCCTAGTCTCCTATTCAGATAACCTAGCTACAAGAAGTGCGGGAATGTTGCAACGCCAGCCATTCCCGATCAAATGGTCACATGCTTTACATCATTCCCCTCGCAAAGCGTGTTCCTCGACTTACCAAGGTTACTTCCATACAGATGGAAGTGTAACGGATGATAGTGAGTATACTCCACTCTTTGAGATACACTCCTAGACACCGAAACGGATGCGTGGTGGATACACACACCAGAAACCAACACTAAATCGGTATTCGAGTCTCGAGAGCGGTCGTAGACAAACCACAACAAAAGACAATAGATGCATACAAGAACGTGGCCATCATTCAAGCATGTATGAAACGATTTAGTATTAAAACGAAAGGATAACATCTTTTTAGTACAAAGTACAAAGCATGGGCAGCGGGGCTAGTCCCCGCGCCCCAGTGGATGGAACTACTCGCTCCTCATAGAAGGAGCAACAAAGGAGGAGGCAAGAAGAGATAGAAAGAACATCATCTCCACTGAGGAGAGAAGGTTGAACCCTTGGTGGAGAGAGCAACGATCTTCACCCTTCGTGGCCTGCTTGACGACGGATCTTCTCCTATCACCTTCTTTGTTGATGAGAGAGGAGGTAGCTTTGCAATGGAACGTGAGTCTCAGACCGGCAGCCTCGGGCGGTAGATGGAGTTGTTCTGGTAGTAGAGAGACAGCCTCTGGACGTCTGGACCTCCTCAGGGGTGGCCCTTGAGGTCTTATTTATAGGCCTTGAGTGAGGTCAAACGGTCTTGAGACCGTTTGGGTTCAAACGGTCTTGAGACCGTTTGGCGTCAAACGGTCTTGAGACCGTTTGGCGTCAGACGGTCTTGAGATCGTTTGGCGTCAAATGGTCTTGGGACCGTTTGAACTCCATGCGGTCTTGGGACCGTTTGGCTTCATGCGGTCTCGGGACCGTTTGAGTTTCATGCGGTCTCGGGACCGTTTGAGCTTCATGCGGTCTCGGGACCGTTTGAACTCCATACGGTCTTGGGACCGTTTGGCTTCATGTGGTCTCGGGACCGTTTGAACTCCATGCGGTCTTGGGACCGTTTGGCTTCATGCGGTCTCGGGACCGTTTGAAATCCATGCGGTCTTGGGACCGTTTGGCTTCATGCGGTCTCGGGACCGTTTGAACTCCATGCGGTCTTGGGACCGTTTGGCTTCATGCGGTCTCGGGACCGTTTGAACTCCATGCGGTCTTGGGACCGTTTGGCTTCATGCGGTCTCGGGACCGTTTGATCTCCATGCGGTCTTGGGACCGTTTGGCTTCATGCGGTCTCGGGACCGTTTGAACTCCATGCGGTCTTGGGACCGTTTGGCTTCATGCGGTCTCGGGACCGTTTGAACTCCATGCGGTCTTGGGACCGTTTGGCTTCACTCGGCCTTGAGGTTGTTTATTCTTTTATGATTTTTTTGTGCTTTTTCTGCAAGTGTAAAAGGAAAAAGTTAGTTTGATGATGTATTTACAAAAAAGGGGTAAAATTAGGTTTATGTACCGTATAAACGTAAAAAGAGTATGGAAAACTAAAGAAAAAGACTAAGATAAACTACTAAAATAGGAGGTTATCAGCCCCATTTCCACAGAAGGGGTGCCTCAAGAAGAAGACAACCGGATTGGGACAGGGATAATTATGACTTTTGCTGGTCGGAACAAGAAGGAGGATACAATCATTGATACGGCTGGACTGGTGAGGATTTCAGCTGCCTTTCTTTATGATTATGGATTGTTCGTCTTTGTTCTGGAATATTAGAGGTGCTTCCAATAATCCCACGAGGAGGGTTCTCAGTAGAATCTGTAACAGATACAAACCAGGTGTGGTATGTTTATTTGAACCGTTTCTTCATGTTGAACAAGCGATAGAACTGTTGGACATTGTGAGACTCGATTGGGCAGCCGATAACCAAGGAGATGAAGGGAAAATATGGTTCTATGCTGACAAAAGTATGAATCCTAGCCTGTTCAGAAGTCATAAGCAACATTTAACGGTGAGCCTGGAAGCAAATGATGGGTCCAAAGTATTTGTTACGGCAATCTATGCCAGTTGCGACATTACAGAAAGAAGAGCATTATGGAATGAACTCTTGATGTTGGCTGATCGTATAGGGGATGAAGGATGGTTAATAGTTGGGGATTTCAATGTGGTGAGACATCCTAGGGAACGAAGAGGGGGAAACCAACCTGGTTTTCAGGACATGTTGGACTTTAATTCTTGGATATCAGATGCAGCTCTTGATGAAGTTCCTTTTGAGGGGAGTCAATTTACTTGGGTGAACAAACAAATTCTCACTCCAACAATGTGGCAGAGGATTGATAGGGTTCTTGTCAATGGTGCATGGATGAGGAAGAGGCTAGCGTCGAGATCTATTCATTTGACCCGAGCAAGAGTATCTGATCACTTCCCCATTGTGTCGATCCCCGGTGCTATGACAATGGATAAAAAGCAGGCTCACTTCTCGTTTATGAAGACTTGGCTCGAACATGAGGAATGCATGAAGATAATTGAACAAGCATGGCATGAACCAGTGACCGGTCACCCTTCAGTAGTTTTCTGCCTTAAACTTAAAAGGGTTCGTGTGGCTCTTCGTAGGTGGAGCAAGGTTACTTTTGGTGCCAACAGACAACGCATCCTTGACTTGGAAGATGGTCTTTACGACGCAAGCTGCGTTTGATGAAAATCTGACTTCTGTCAATGAGCTCAACCTACGAGAGGCAGAAGGTGAGTTACAATTCTTGTTGGACCAGGAGGAAATGGTATGGAAGGAGAAAGCTCGTATAGATTGGCTTCAAGATGGGGAGAGAAACACCAAGTTTTACCATGCTACTGTTAAATATAAAAGAAAGCAGAGAAGGATTAATAAAATGGTTTTGCAGGATGGCACTACAATTACGGACCCTACACTACTACAGAAATAGCATTCAGTGTCGCTTTTCTGGGCGTCGGTTATTAAGGAAAACCGACGCCTTATATTAAAGGCGTCGGTTATTTAGAAGAACCGACGTCTATATTCAAAGACCAGCCAAACACGGGTACCGCTTTGTATACAGCGTCGGTTGTTTATACAAAACCGACGCATTATTTCATCCAATTTTCGAGCGAAAAAAATAATGTCACTTTCGGCGTCGAGTCTGTAGTTAAAACACCGACGCTTATGTGCGATGGAAATTTGCGCGAAAAGTGTCCTTTTCCGCGTCGGTCGTCCTTTAATAACCGACGCTAAATGTGGTTCCCGCCAAACATTTTCACGAAAATATCGTCCAAATGGACGTCGGATGTTGCGAACGACCGACGGTAAATATGTTTAGGCGTCAGTTGTTGTAAACAACCGACGCTATTGGGGAACTTCATAACCTTCGATCGCCCGACTCTTCCCCTCATTGCTACCCTATTTCCCTATTGCGGCGATTTCTCCGGCGATTTCTCTGCTGCTGGTACTAGTTTTTCTCCGGCGCTTCTCTCCGGTGCCCCATCTCCGGCGTCCCCTCTCCGGCGCCCCTCTCCGACACGTTTCTTCTCTGGCACCCCTGCGCCGCCGCCACGCCTGACAACCGGCGCCCCTGCTCCAACTGCCTGCGCCGCCGCACGCCTGACAACCGGCGCCGCCGCAACGCCTGGTGCCCACCTGCCTGCCACGCCTGAGAACCGGCGCCGCCGTACCCCCTTCTCCTTCTCCTCCGCCTGGCCGCTGCCTGCCTGCCGCCGCCTGGCCGCCTGCCTGCCTGCTGCGGCTGACGCTCCTGCTCGTCGGAGTCACTGCCGCTGGTTCTGGAGCTTGTCGGCCGCCACCCACGTACTCAACCAGCTCGACCTCACCCTACTCTTCTTGCCCAGGTACCTGCAGACCTACCCAGGCGCGAAATTGGTTCTTTATGTGCTGACCTAATCTGTTGCCTAATCTGCTTGCACGAAATTGGCTCCCTACTCTGCTTGCTTAATGTGCCTAATCTGCTTTAAGTGGTCCTAATATCATAACATGATAGTTTTATTATATGATTTGTGGCACTTTAGGGTGTATATACATGCAAATTATATAAGTGATAGATGTTGGATGTTTGTCAAGGTTTCTTGAAGATTGAATAAGTGATAGATGCTGGATGTTTATTTATTTCATCTATCCATGTTGCCTATAGTTTATAACATTGCATTGTGAATTATTGCATGTTTGAAACTATGAAATTCTTGATTTATTAGATGATATTCAAGAAAACCCTAGTTTGATGAGCATGTTGTTAATCATGTTAATTATGATTCTTCTATATATTCTGATGTCATTATATAATTATGTGATCCCAACATATTAAATTGAATTAGAATGATTTCATGAATTATAGGGTTTATATAAGAATGACAACACATGTATTTGTTGGCCTAGAAACCCGTCCAAGATTTACTCAGTAGGAGTAAATCTTGGATAGTCCCCAGTTTGGGACTGTTCTTGAACACCTAATCTCACTTAGGATGTAAGTGTATAATGTGTATTGGGTTTTCGAGAAAATTTCGGTAGCATTTCCCCGTTTGTTCTCTAAGTACATATGTACTTAGAGAACAACGAGGAAATGCTGCCGAAATTTTCTTGAAAACCAAATACACATTATACACTTACATCCTAAGTGAGATTAGGTGTTCAAGGATGGGATAGGTGGTACACATTTATTATATATAAGATTGACATCAAATGTGTTTGTTGGCCTAGAAACCCGTCCAAGATTGACTAATATATACTTGTTTCCTAATATATACTTGTTTAAAAGGTTAACTGATGTTATACAACTTTTTCTGAAAATATATAACATCGTTATATGTACTTACACTTTGTTAATACTAATATTGTGCAGTCTCTGTCTTCCCATAACAATGACTATGAATTGGGCCTCTATGTCAATGTTAACGTTCCCTATTGAAGAACAATTGGACATCATCCTAGATGATCGTTCCTTAAACCAATTGGTCATACCCAAACATTGGCGTTTTCTAAAAGGAAGACACTACATGCCTGGTAAAGTGACCCTAACTTTTGGAAATTATTCACATGTAATCGAGGTTGAGTATGATTTGGCGGGAAATCTTGTATCAAAATCCGGTTGGCGTGATTGGATTGGAGAGCTGCATGTGGTCCGTTGGAATAGGCTTTTTCTCCGTCCAGTTGGCGATAATTCCATCAAAGTTTGGATAACCAACAACAACTGCGAGACCCCCGATCATCTTCTGCGGTATGAGCGCACGGCGTCGCATATCAGCTCAGACAAATCTGAATCTGAGGCCCCTATCAGTTCAGATTCGTCTAAATACAGTGAGGAGCTTCGTGACACAGCTTCATCATCAAAAAGAAGTTACTGATGCATGCGGGACCATGTTGGTGTAGTATTTAGTTGTCTATCTATCTAGACTTGTCTGTAGTAATAGTTTTTTTAATTATGCGCATGTTTAGGGGTACACCAACCCCTTTGTTTAGTTATTGTTATAACTAAAGTGTGTGTTCCCATGAATGGAACTGTAAGTTGCTACATGAATGCTTATAACTGAAGTGTGTGTTCCCATGAATGTTCCCATTTACATGATTACACTACTATTTTCTCATATTGTCTTGCCTCAAAAAAAAATTCTTTTATTGTTTAGTCTATTTTAATACGACATACTTGCTTATATCTTTCTTAATGATGAACTGTAATACGACATACTTGCTTATATACTTGTTTCCTAATATATACTTGCTTTCCTAATATATACTTGCTTTCTCTGATCATAGAATGGATAGATCATGGATGTCCATTCGTAATCGTTGCACCCCAGAGTTTATATCTGGTCTTGATCAGTTTATTAGATTTGTCGAGGAACATAGGAAAAAACCTATAGATAGGTTCTACTGTCCATGTAGGCATTGCGGTAACAACTTGAAACTCAACACTGGTGAGGAAATCAAAAGTCATGTCATGTGCAACGGGATTGTACAAGGCTATACAGAATGGCACTGGCATGGAGAGATTTCAAAATCGAATCCAGTAGATGTCAATAGCAGTGCTTGGGTGGAAGAAGAAATTGCCTCCGATGACGTAAATGTGAACGAACCAGTTCCAGCAGACATTGTTGATGCGATGCTGGATAGTTGTAGGGTAGAGCACACCGATCCACCTCCTATCTTTACAAACATTGTGCATGATGCTGAGATACCGTTATACACAGGCTGTGCTAAGTTTACGAAGCTTAGCGTTGTGCTGAGATTGTATAAGTTGAAAGCTAACAATAGATGGAGCGACAAAAGCTTCACTGAATTGTTGACTTTGTTGAAAGAAATTCTTCCTGAAGGAAACGAGCTGCCAATCTCAACATACCAGGTAAAGAAAATGTTGTGCCCAATGGGAATGGAGGCCAAAAAGATACACGCATGCCCGAATGATTGTGTATTATTTCAAAAGGACTATGTAGATTTGAAAGATTGTCCAAAATGTGGTGCGTCACGATATAAATTGACGACTTCGGGGGAGTCCAAAACTGGTTCTCCTGCCAAGGTGTTGTGGTATCTACCTATAACATCACGGTTTCAACGCTTGTTTGCAAATCCGAAAGATGCGAAGAATTTGAGGTGGCATGCAGATGTTAAGAAAAATAATGATGGGATCCTACGACATGCGTCTGATTCCCCACAGTGGAAGAAGATTGATGTATTGTTCCCTGAATTTGGTGAAGAAGTCAGGAATCTAAGACTTGGGCTTTGTACAGATGGGATGAATCCGTACGGGACATTGAGCAGCCAACATAGCACTTGGCCAGTCATGCTTGTTATATACAATCTTCCTCCCTGGCTGTGTATGAAAAATAAGTACGTTATGTTGTCATTGTTGATATCGGGCCCTAAACAACCCGGAAATGATATCGATGTTTATCTTGAACCTTTGATTGATGACTTAAAGAAACTTTGGGCTGAAGGTGTGATGACCTATGATGCTTCTGCAAGAGAGACATTTCGTTTGCATGCTATGTTGTTTTGCACTATTAATGACTTTCCGGCATATGGGAATTTGTCTGGATATAGTGTCAAAGGAGCTAAAGCGTGTCCTATATGTGAAGAAAACACTGATTCAATAAGACTAAAATATGGCGGCAAGACTGTATATCTTGGTCATCGAAGGTTTCTTTCAAAATTCCATCCGTATCGTAGGAAGCGCAAAGCATTCAATGGATGGAGTGATGAACGGAGTGCACCTAAACCTATACCAGGGGATGTTGTTTATGAAAGAGTAAAAGACATTGTCAATGAATTTGGTAAGAAATCACAATGTAGTATGGCCACACGGAGTGACAATTCTTCATTCAAAAAGAAGTCAATATTTTGGGATCTTCCTTATTGGAGTTCTTTGTCAGTCAGGCATTGTATCGATGTAATGCACGTTGAGAAAAATGTCTGTGATAGCATCATTGGTACTCTATTAAATATACCAGGTAAGACTAAAGATGGGATAAAATCCAGACTGGACCTACGTGAAATGGGAATAAGGTCAGAATTAACAGAATTACGTGAAATGGGTAATAAAAGAACATACTTACCTCCCGCTTGTTACACGTTGTCTAGAAAGGAGAAGAAAACTTTTTGTGAATGCTTGGTAAATGTTAAGGTGCCACATGGTTACTCATCCAACATCCGTAGATTGGTATCAATGAAAGATCTGAAGTTGATAGGTCTTAAATCTCATGATTGTCACACTCTAATGCAACAAATATTGCCCGTGGCAATTCGATCTATATTGCCGAAGCATGTAAGGTTTGCAATTACCAGACTTTGTTTCTTTTTCAACAGTCTATGCAGCAAAGTTATTGACCCTGATACTCTCGATAATTTGCAAAGAGAAGTGGTTGTTACCCTATGTCAGCTTGAGATGTATTTCCCTCCTTCGTTCTTTGATATCATGGTACATCTTGTTGTCCACTTGACTAGGGAAGTGAAAATCTTGGGACCGGTTTTCTTGCATTGGATGTATCCCTTTGAACGATACATGAGCGTTTTTAAAGGTGATGTTCAAAACCGTTATCGTCCTGAAGGGAGTATTATTGAAGGTTATGTGGCGAGAGAGGTTATGGATTTCTGCAATGACTTTCTCAGTGGTAATGACACTCCTGATAATGACACGAATATTGAGGAGGGCAAAGGAATTTTGGGATCACGGGTGAAAGTAATCAGCCGTGAGCAGTTGGAACAAGCTCACTTGTATATTTTACATAATATGGACGAAGTGAGTTTTTATATCGAGGAACATACCAATTTCATAAAGAGACAACATCCTCGAGCAAGTTCAATGTGGCTTGCTAGAGAGCATAATAAGACTTTTACTAAGTGGTTTGAAGATAAAGTCTTACATCAACTATCTCAAACACCAAATGATATTACAGAAACTATCAAATGTCTCGCCTTTAAACCAAAACCGAATGTTATGTCTTATGAAGGGTTTGACATTAATGGATTCACATATTACACAAAGTGCCAAGATGATAAGAGTGTCGTCCAAAATAGTGGGGTCACTCTTCAAGCGTCAACTATGTACTTTGCAAGTGCAAAGGATAAGAGTCCACGTGAAGCTAAAATGTCATATTACGGTGTCATTGAAGACATTTGGGAGTTTGACTACATAGATTTCAATATTCCGCTCTTTAAATGTAATTGGGTTGATAACACCAAAGGAGTTATAGTGGATGAATTGGGTTTCACTTTGGTGAACTTTGAAATGATTGGCGAGAAGGCTGAACCATTCATATTGGCATCACAGGCAAAACAAATATTCTATATCGATGATCCTGCAAATGATAAATGGTCGGTTGTTCTTCATGGTAAAAGACAGTTCATTGAAGATCCTATAGATGAAGAAGAGTACTATGATAAGTATGATGACTCCAGTCCATTCTCAGTTGGGTTGCCAACTCCACAAAATATTGAAGCTAATGATGACTTATATGTGCGCGGAGATCACAATGAAGGATTGTTAATTGATAAAAGATCACAATTTTAGAGACATGTATGTTTATACAAATGGTAAATGTTTTCCTTTTTCTAGTTTATACAAATGCTAAATGTTTTCCTTTTTCTAGTTAATACAAATGCTAAATGTTTGCCTTTTTAATGACATTTTCAGATGCGCGGAGGCGGCTGCAAAAATGGTAAAATACAAACGTTTAGAGTAATGTTTGCTTTTTTAATACAAATGCTAATTTAGTGTGTTTATTTTTGTCAAATTTTAGGTTGATGATGCACATGTACCCACTGAAGCACTGGAGCAACTTGATGTGCGGAGAGGGACATTCCAACTCAAGATATCGTCTACCGTTTCCTCCTCCTCCGCAGTAATATCCTCATCTCTAAACGTTTCTCGTAGGATTCTGAACCCCTTCCTTCCCTCTACTGCATCGAAGCCATGCTGCAGTTGAACCCTTTCGCCGAGCCCTACCCGGCCAAGTAGGCGTCGCCTGAAGCACCACTGTCGTCGTCTCCACCTCCATCGCAACTTGCTGTGCTAGTCCTGGCAGTTTATCACCCCACATGCCTTCCTCCCCAGTTCCTGCCGCTAGACGACCACACAATGGATCCAAGAGGATATGCAGGAGTTCGCCAAAGACTATAAGCTGAGTATACTCATCCTATAGTCTGTGGCGAACGCCTGCATATCCTCTTGGATTCCATTGTGTGGTCGTCTAGCGGCAGGAACTGGTGAGGAAAGCATGTGGGGTGATAAACTGCCAGGACTAGCACAGCAAGTTGCGATGGAGGTGGAGACGACGACGACGGTGGTACTTCAGGCGACGTCTGTTTGGCCGGGTAGGGATCGGTGAAAGGGTTCAACTGTGGCATGGCTTCAATGTAGTAGAGGGAAGGAGGGGTTCAGAATCCTACGAGAAACGTTCAGAGATAAGGATATTGCTGCGGAGGAGGCAACGGAAGATGATATCTCGAGTTGGAATGTCCCTCTCCGCACAGGAGTCTGTGAGGGAGATACTGGAGGAGAGTTCTATACCATACACAGGCGAAGAAAGACATCGATACCATACATGAGGTATTATATATAGTCTCATTAGTTAGTATAAAATATATCAATCTTATTTTTATATTATTACTTATATACATCATTCTCTTTGCAGGTGTTTAAAACTGACCACACTATAGGCAAACACTTAAAAAATGTACATGCTCCATATATGAGGGAAGCATTAGATGAAGTAAGAGAAGAATGGGCAATAGTTGTACAAACAGTGGCAACTGTAAGATATAATTGGGATGTTGATAGTGATGATGAATGATACTTTGTAAATGAATGTTTCTGAATGTTAAAACATGTATTTGAATGATTCTATATGTGTGAACGTGACAATTGAATTGATGTCTGAATGTATCTACTTGTGTGAATCTTTTTATGTTAATTTTGTAGGTTTGTGGCCTGTTTGTAGGCTGATATCAATGGATGTCATAAACCTACAGTTCAGAAAACTGAACTGCAGGTTCTCATCCTGCTGACCAGCCACAGCAGGCCTGCAAACAGATTTATAAAAAAAAATAGATATAGGCGTCGGTTATTTACCAATAACCGTCAGCACAGACTTACAACGTCGGTTTTTTGTTGAACACCGACGCCAAAAGTGTTCGCGCTACAGGAAATGGGAGTCATCTAGGACACTTTTCTGCATCGGTTTTTTAGTATATAACCGACGCAGAAAGCGTCCTAGATGACGCCGTTTTCTGTGGCGCGAACCCTTTTGGCGTCGGTGTTTTATAATAAACCGACGCCTTTATGTTAAATAGGCGTCGGGTTTTTAACCGACGCTGAAGTGTCCAACCTTTTAGCGGCGCCCACATAGGCGTCGTTCCGAAACCGACGCCAAAGGGGGTTAAACAACCGACACTAAAAGGCACTTCTGTAGTAGTGCTAAACAAATGGCGGAGATGGCAGCTGATCATTACCAAAACTTTTACAATGAAGCAATAGATACAGATGAATGAGCTGTTGGAATTTATGGACGCTATCCCAGAGATGGTTTCTCTTGATGAAAATTTCACTCTGGTGGCACCTCTGAAGGAAGAAGAGATTCAAAAGATGATGATGATGATGGATTCAGCGGCAGCCCCGGGACCGGATGGTTTTACTCTTCCTTTTTTCATAGCTGCATGGCCTATTATTAAAAGTGATTTCATGGATTTAATGAAGGGTTTCTTCAGCGGTCAAACTTGTTTCAGGGGTCTTTTCTGTTGTAGAATCCTACTTATTCCAAAGAATGATAATCCCAGTAGAATACCAGATGATTTTAGGCCCATATCCATAGAGAATGTCACCCTGCGCATACTTGCAAGAGTACTCAGTGAGAGATTTACTCCTATTATGCCGTGCCTGATATCCAAGAACCAAGGGGATTTTGTTAAAGGCACAGATATATCTCACCACATCAGTCTAGCTAAGGAGCTTATGCATGACATTAACAGAGGGCGAGAAAATCCTAATGTGATTCTAAAGTATAATATGTCAAGGGCTTACGACAGGGTGGTATGGTCTATACTGAGAAGACTTCTGGAGAAATTTAGTTTTACAGAAGAAGTGATAAACTTATGCCTGAGCTTCTTCTCAAACTCATGGGCAACGGTGACGCTAGGGGAGGAAACGGCTGGTTTCTTTCCGATGAGTAGAGGCTTGAAGCAGGGAAGTGCAATTTCTCCATTTCTTTTCATTCTGTTTGAGGAGATGCTATGTAGAAGATTCTTAAAACTCTATGAGGAAGGGGCCATTTCCAGGTTTCAGGTGAAAGGGGTGGTTGTCCCCCCGATCATTCTTCTATATGCGGATGATATTGCAGTCTTCTTCTCCGCTGACCAGAGATCAATGGACAAGGTCTGCAACACCTTTGATGCATACGAAAAGGCAACCGAGCAGAGAATAAATAAGCTCAAGTCCACATGCGTGGTAGGAGGCAAGGATCTGATTTTAGCTCAAGATATAGCTGCATCCATGGGGATGGTTTCTGCCATGAACTCAATGACGTATCTTGGCATACCGATCAAGAAAGGAGCGATGAGGCTCGCTGATTTTGAGTTCCTGATGGGCAAGATAAATAACAAGTTTGCTACGTGGAAATCCAAACTACTATCTTTTGCAGGGAGACGATTGCTGATTGGACACGTCTTGACTTCTATCCCAATGTATACGGCGGCTGCGGTGGGAATCCTTGTTGGGATCATGACGCGAATTGAGAACAAGCTATCCAAATTTCTATGGAGGGATAGGGAGGATAACCACAGGAAGGCGTGGGTTGCATGGCACAGAGTTGCTAGGCATTTTTTACTTGGAGGTCTAGGGTTTCCCTCTTTATAGACGGTCAATGAAGCCTTTGTTGCAAAAGCATGTTGGGAGGTGCTGACGAAGGACTCCATTTGGGCTTCCTTCTGCAGGGCTAAGTATGCAAACTTGGTTGGTGGCCGAGACAATATGTATCCTGGTACCTTGAGAAGAGGTTTATTACCTTCACCTTCCTGGAAAAGAATGTGGGATATGTTCCCTCATATTTTTCCGTTATGTCGATGGGTGGTTGGGGATGGAGATTTGTCCTCCTGGGATTCTTGGTGGTGTGAATCTCACCTTGCGGATCACGCGTTAGTCCCCAGCGATAGAAGACACACGTTTACGGTCAGGGACTTTTGGCTGGATGGACACGGTTGGGACTGGGATTCTCTTAGGGTGGTCGTGGATGATGAAGGTATGAAGATGATACGTGATGCTGGCGTTTGGATAGCCAACATAGACAACATGCTGGTATGGAGTCCTGAGAGGAGTGGCAGATTTTCTATGAGTTCTGTGAAAAGGGTGCTGATGCAGGGTGGTAGGGAAGGCCCAGATGGGCTAGGGATGGTATGGCAGGCCGGATATCCCCAGGAGGCGGCATTTATCTGGAAATTAGACAGACGAGCTACACCCACTGATGATAACATTAAATTTAGATGTGGTATATCCCTTGCTTCTATATGCTATTGCTGCGATAACCCCCAGGAGGAAGATATAGATCACATGCTGTTTAAAGGCCAGACCGCTGCTTTCTTCTGGCAGAAGTTTAAAGATCTGCTTGAAATGGAGTCGCCTGATGATATGAGATCCCTTCTGAACATGTGCAAGATGACAAAGGCGAAAGGTTTATCTGAATGGCTGACAGGTAATATGGAGATTTTAATCCCCCACAGTATATGGCGCATTAGATGTGGAGCTAAGTATGATGGTACGAGGAAGCCGTTCAACCATGAATGGGACCATATCCTTAGAATCCTTAATCATCAGTTGAAGAGAACAGCATTCCCTGTCACTATAAACAGCGATATATATGACAGAATGAAGATGGTGGGCTTGAACGAACCAAAGTCAATGATGAACCAGCTGATTTTGTTGCGATGGGAGAAGCCGGATATACATAATCTCAAGTTGAACATCACGGTTGGTAGGGATAGGGACTCCCACGGCACACATAGAAGGTGGGCAGCTGGTATCATACGTAACCACAGTGCCAATATTTGTCTTGTGTTCAGAGCCTGGATAAGGAGCTCGGATTACCTTCTTGCATACATGCAAGCATGCGCCATAGGTCTGAAGCTAGCGGGTGACCATGCTTTGAACATATCGTGTATAGAAGTAGATGATTTTCTTACACATGAGATTCTTTAGAATGGTGGTAAAGAGCCATGGCGGATAACTTCTTTTGTTAGAGAGCTGTGAGATGAGTTAACATCCTCTATGATTTCGGGAGCCCTAGTTCACAAGGCTATCAACTCGATTCCTCATGAGTTAGGTAGGTGGGGATGCCGATTGAATGAGATGGTAGTTTCGTCAGATGTATCCAATATGCCGATGAGGATTAGAGGCATGGTGTTGTTGGAAAAAAGAGATACTCCCTATGTGATACTCAAGAGAACAGAAGCTGGAGAGGAAAATGCTTGATTTCGGAGTCCCTTGTTTTGGTTGTCTTTGTTTTTATTTTTCAGGATGTAAGGGTTGTCCTTGAGGGATCTTGGGATGATACCCGAGTTATAAGTGCAAGAGATGTAATTTTGTTGTGATTTAGCCCACAAGAGGGGTGTGTGATGAATAAAAGCGATCCCTGGCTTAATTTAAAAAAAACGTGCCCTAGGGTTACTAGCCCTTTTTAAGGTTTCGACCATAATTAGGGTTTCACCACTTTTACTTTATTTTTATCAAAATATCCATCAAACCCGAATGATCTCAGTTTGTTTCCCATTAAGATCTTAATATCAAATTTGGATCACAAAAACCCTAATTATCGGGTTATTATATTCTTTCTTCCCTTTTTCCCTCACTTAGGATTTCTAAGGGTTTTAAATCAACATATTAGGTTTAAAACCCTAATCCTTGCAATTTTATCATCAAAATAGGTTACAATCTATCTTAATCATCAAACCAGTTAATAATTCTCGAATTTACACACTTGCAAGATTAAATCTATTTTCGATCATCAATTAGGCTTTCTAACCATAAATTAATACCCTTTCTATTCAAAATATCCACTTTTGCTAAAATATATAGATTTAGGTGTCCAAACCATTTTTATCTTGTTCCTTGTATTTTTATAGTCAACTTTCATATTTTGAGTTTATCAATCTGAGATTCTTAGTAATTTCTATGGATTTTGCAAGAAAACCCATTTTTATGCAAAATCAATCAGAGAGGAGAAATACCAAAAACAAAAGACAGCTGTTGGATCGGTGGATCAATGATACCCCCTTTGGATCGAATGTTGTGTGGCTTTTTTTGCATCCCAGTCACGGTGACATTACATCATTGCCCCTGACTTCTTGATCTGAAACCACATGCACCTGGGGGTAGATACGTCATTCCCTCCTTTCTCACCTTCAACCTCATGCTTGCCCAGTGCTCGCGAGCCTGTGTTCCCCAGCTCCAGGTTGCAGTCAACCTAGAGGTTGACTTCGGGCTACGGGGTGCCGGAGGGCTGGGTTTTGGAGCGGAATCCTCTGCTGCTCCTCGCCTGACTCACCAGCATCCCCAGTTTATTGGGAGGCGGCACCAATGAGGAAGGAGAGAAGGAGCTTCGCCGATGGAACATAGTAGAAGGGAGGGAAGAAAATGGAGATCGGTTGGCAGAATTGAAGGCTGGGATGAACACCCTAGATTCGGCTGAGTCTTACGACTAGTCTCATCCTTTGCGTGGGGCGGTAAAGCCCTTATATAGATACTAGGATCGAGAGTTGGGTTTCACGGCACCTGTGGTTTGGGCAAAGCTTCTAGAGAGCTCCAAACCAGGCAAAACCCAGGGTAGGCGAGTTCGCCCTGGTCTCCCAAATCTAAAGGAAAGGTCCCCGAGTTTTCTTATGCATTCAATCGAGAGGGAAAACCTTTGGAAATCTCTGCCACTTTCCTTGCATGGCCCGAGGTAGGTGACAAAGCAGTCGTCGTTGGATCCTAGATCAACGACTGCTATTCCACATGTATTAGCAAAAGTATTCCCAGTAGAAATCAAAAACACAACTTTTAATACTTTCCTAGTCTTTTATGGATTTTGTGAAATTCGTATCTCCCAAACCACTCATTCAATTAACACTAAATTTTGAGGGAAAGTTAATAATAACTTTATCTACCTTTCTGCCAAAATTAGGCTCATTATCTAAAAGAAAACATACCTTTTCATTAGGTGCAAGATATTACTCGAGTAAGTATATTTCTTACTTATTTTCTCTTTCTTTTGCTATTAAATTATCATTCTGAGTTCCTTGAACCTTAAGGAACCTTAATGGCTCGAAAACCCATCTTGGGAATATACATTGACCTTTTATTTATCTTTTATCTGTTATTTCCCATTATCTTATTTATTTCTTATCAAAATATCTCTTTTTGAGGATTTTCTTTATTTCTCTTTTATTTTCCTCATTGGTATTCCTTTTAACATTAGGAATCCTTGGGATACAAAATTCCACCAAGGATAACTCAATTATACCTCTTTTCACTTGTTTTCCACATTTTACTATTATTTCCAATTTCCTTCTTAATAAAGAAATACTTAATTGACCTTTTTCTTTTCTTTTTGCATTATCATGCAACTTTGGACTCCTTGGAACTCAAGGAACCCATGTGGCACGAAATCCACCTTTGGATTAACCTCTTTTGCCTTCTAGAGGTTTCCACACCTTTCTTTTCTCATATTCTCAATTATTCATTAATTAATTGAATTTCCCTTGTCATTGGGCCCAATAGCCAATAAAGCCCACAACATAATCATCAAGGCTATTGTAAATGAAATCAACAAATTGTATTTTTTTTCAAATATCTTTAACATGAGAATTTACATTTCTCAGCAAATGAACCCAAAATTGGGTTTGTAACAGCTACTTAAGTTGATCATACAAAGGAAATCATATAAATCACATTATTAGGACCAACATATTACATTAGCCATCATTCCACTTTATTGGAGGAATAAATAGTATATCTTGACCATTGTGTCAAGTTCATATGTTAAAACCATCAATTAGAGTATAAGTTCGACCATTGCATCAAGTGACCCAAGAAACCATTGGTATAAGGCTTAGTTGATGCTACAACTACAATGATTAACTCAACATAGGTTTTAAATGCCTGATCCACCATCATTAGTGACCATTAAATCACCATAGGTTGTTAGATCAACACTATATTCATTATTCAGCATCAAATATTAAGGTAATGTCATCATTGATTGATAACATTAGTAGGGTACTTAATGGTTGATCATTAAACTTCTAATTGATCCAAAACCTGACCTAAACCCTTGGTCACAATAATCAGTTGTCATGAAGACAACACCATCGTTTGTTGCAATGGTACCACCAATGGGTCATGTGTTTATAGAAGAAATCAACTTATAACCCTAAAATTGACCATTGGTTGATAGATTCTTAGAACCATAGGTTGTCTAAACAACCTTATTCATGTCATATTATACCTTAGGAATAACGTACACATGATCACAGGTTCATATAGAACTGAAATCAGAACAGGGAACATTATAAAAATTGAAATCCAAGTCAAGCATAGCTCTTTAGTGCGTGAATCATCATTTTCAAGCAAGAACATGATCTTGAAAGCTTATGATAAGCAATCAACGTGGAGCAAGTTATTAAACTTGACTCAAATTAGAATATGAAACCCCAAACATAAGAAAACTTGAGCAGATATGGTATAAAATCCAAGCATAGGTTATGAACGCGTCCCTCTAGCACATTTCTTCATCAAATGAGCAAACCCTAAGCATAAGGAGCAAGAAAGGTAGGGTTTTAGAGCTTTAGAGAAATTTCTACCATGGAATGCAAGGTTCAGACCTGGAGGAAGGTCTAAGGAAGTACACGAGCAAGAAAAATGGAGAAGGAAGGAAGAAAACAACTTGCATTGATCCAAATCCCTAGAGATGACCTTAGAAACCCTAGGTTGGGTAGATGGAGCTCTAGGAGACCTTCTTCTCCAAAAAGAGGTTGCCTTCTACCTTAGAGCACTTGGTTCTGCATAAAAAAAGAGTGGAGTCGTTGCTACAGGTTAGAGAAAAGATAAAGCAAGCAAAGTTTCATACTTGGGTAAGAAAGAGGTAAATATAGCCCATGGATAAGGATGGAAGCAAACATGAGGTGTAAAAGTAGCTTCCCCATGTTTCTATGGCCTTAAACTATTAAGAATATACAAGAACACACAAAAATAGATCCCCCACCGTCCATATAGACCTGCTTATATTTCCTTTGTCGAATTTCCAAGCCAATCAAATAATTCATTAGTTGATAGCTACTAAAGGTAGCTCATCCGTGAAGGGGTAAACTCTAAAATACCCATGGAGAAAACACCTTCAAACCACGGATTAAATAGGTGTCCCATGGATCAAAAAGCTCAAGAATGATTATAGAATATCTAAGGAACATAATTCAAGTGATAAATTGCAAATAAAACCTCTCAATTGGGTAAATTGCAGAAAATTCCAAAATATACATAAAATTGCATAACTTGCTCAAACAGTGTCCAAAGTGGACCAAATTTGAAACTTAAGATTTTATTATGATTTAAAAGAATATCACAAGGTTATATTATGGTTATAAGAATTCAATTATGATAATTAAGCCTATTCAACTCATTAAGCATGTTTAAGGGCCTTATAACTATAAACCCCTAACAGGGATTTCGCCCCCAAAATATAAGGTAAACAAAGATGGGTACTTTCTTTGCACCTCATCCTATTTACCTTCACATGGTTACTTGCATATAATGGTGATGTCACATGATTCATACATATATCATCTTGGGTCAACACAAAAACCCCCACCTAAGAAGACATTCTCAATATGGAATGTAGAAATTATTGTGTCATTTGTACAACTCTAGTAGTAATGTTCAACTTTAACTTCTAGATATCATCCTAAAATTATATCTATTGTATCAAAACATTACTAAAAATTCATACTTTCTAGATTTTTACCAATCATGGCATGTATCCCATATCATTCCTTAAAGCATAAAAAAATGATTTATCCATCCTTTTTTTAGATACACTAACATTGGAATACTTGTTAGTTCTTTTTCAGCATCAAAAGAAATGTTGACGTTGGCATCTTTCATTCCATACAAGGAAACATCATTCCTAGTCAACCTTGTTAGGGGTGAAACAACAAAATTATCTTCACCTTACTAGGATTTACACAACCTACTTTGAAGACATATCATGATCCCATAAAGACACTTAATCAACCCCATCTCACTCTTATTCAACTTGTCTCATAGCTATTGCTCCTTCAGAAACCCTAATGTTTTTGAATAAATATTGATCATATTTTTTACCATATTTGAAATACTTTGACATGTCATCATTTAAAGCTTGATATAACTTGTATGACATGACTGGAACATTTTGTTCCTCCTATTCATAAATTATATTTGTACACTGGTTAGTCTAAAGGACATAACTCTAAACTCATCATGGTCATGTGAATTATATCATCCAATCTAACTCTTACGCATTGATATTTGATCATAGGTTTATCTTAAAGGAATAAGATAGCACATATATATTGACTAAGAAACCATCTATCCTTGATAGTGGTCTTGCCCAGCTATCACTGAACCATACAGAACATTATAGAATCACTTTTGTTTTTCCTTCCAAACAACATTTAGAGGGTCATCATCAACTATCTCTCCCTCTCTTTAAGGGGGAGTAATACTTGATAGGTTCATTTAGTAAACATCTCCAACCTTCACATACTTCCCATACTGTTGATACATCTGTTGGTATGTATGCCCTGAGAGCCAATCATGGGATGATTGGTGGGATACATTAAGATTGATTTGATAAACATCAAAGGCAAGCTTCCAATTCTTTCTAGTTTAGTCATATGAGATAGTGATAGAACAGATTGAATGTCTAGAGAATGACAGTACTCAATGACGTATGCCTTCAGGTTCAGGACCTGAATGATGAGATCATACAGATGCTAAGAGTTTGTACATTCTTGTTATGTCCCTAGTTGGATGTCATTGTGGAAGGTAGATATACAGCAATGACACACAAGACTAGATTGTGGTGTTGGTTGATGATAGAATCTCATTAGTCATGATATAGAGATATCAAACCAAACACATAGGTACTTGTTAGAGAACAAGTGTACCAGACAGAACCACCGTGACTTTGACACATGGAACCATGACATGGTAGTCACAGTCAGTACTCACAGTGATGGTGGTGAGTGTGATTCGTTCACCTGAAATCACTACACTCAACACATGTCATTGGGCACACTTTGACATCATCAAACGCAGTCCCGAAACATGGGTTGTTATAAAGGTGATGATTGGGTGGCTTTGACACATGGGGCTTTTGAGGGGTGAGTGATAGATATGGGATTTGTCCCTCCTGAGGGAGTTTGATATCCAAGGCCACTTGATGAGTAGGATTGAAATAGGTGTGCGCAAGCATATGTGAATCAGTATGTGATATTGATGTCATACATATCTCTTCCAATCTGCTCTGAGATCAAGAAAGTGAATGAACGTTGACAGGATGACTGTTCCATGCCTCGAGTTCATTCGGGATATCAGTGACAAAGGAATTATACATTCACTGTAACACCATTCACATATTGTAGGATTGAAAGTTGTTCTCCAACTTTCTATTTCACTTGGGTAGCACTGATGTGTGACTAGGCACCGCTCTTTGCTTGTGAAGTCATAAGTGTTATGGGCTTCCACTACCAACGTGAAAAAGGACCTGCAGGGTCACACACATAGGATTTAACATGGAAGAGGAGTTTTGTCCACAAACAATGTTTAGATTGATTACTAAAGGAGTTTAGTAGTTCAATTAAACACTCAATTGATTGATAGCTCAAAATCATAGTGTTCAAGGTGTTGGACAGATTGATTAGAGTATTGGATTGATTGAAACCGCAATTGACTGATTATGCACAATCTACACTCCCAACTGATCGGCTCATGTGATGAACCGATCGGCTCAGCTTGGTGAACCGATCGGCTCAGGTTGTGAGTCAATCGGCTCATGGATAGGGTGAAACGATTGCTTCAATTATTGAAACGATCGGTTCAACTGATGCAACCGAGCAAGTTGGGAAAGTAGGATTGGTGAGAAATTTCCTTTCGTTTCACTTACCCAATTTGATTGGAACAAGGATTGGTATTTGATACCAATTAGAAACAAAAGATGGAAAGTCAATCGGGAACTGACCAGGACCACGAACTGACCAGTTCAGAAGTGAACTGACCGGTTGAGGTGTCAAACGACCGGTTCAGGTCCCCAACCGACCATTTCAGTTGTGAAATGATCGGTTCAGGTTGCGCAGTTGGTTGTTTTTGTGGAAAATGTCGAACCCTTCTACTCCTGCTTTTAGTCCCGCATTGCTCGGGATGGAGCACCCTGTCCCATGACCCTCCTATATATATAGGGGTATTGGGGTCTTCTCAAAGAACAACCCAGTGCAACCAGTTGCTCTTTGAAGTTGTCGTTCTCTCTGGTTTTGGTAACCGAGAGAGAGCCCGAGCAAGTGCTACCCGATAAGGGAGGCACAGCAAGGGAAAGACAACTGCAGAAAGCAATTGGTGGCAGGAGAGGGTGTTGGCGACTAGTACGCTGACAGGAGGGTGCGACTCCTTCCAATTCCTTGTGGGATAAGGAGATTGGAGTTCCAGGTGGTCCGTGTGGACTACTTCATAGGCGGGAGGTTTCTACCGCTCGGAGGATAGCTGTCAATCCCGACAGTCCCGGTGAGACCAGGAGTCGTCAGTCCCGGTGTGACCAGGAGTTGCACAGACACCGTCCAAGACTGAAGGATCTTCTCAAAGAACAACCCAGTGCAACCAGTTGCTCTTTGAAGTTGTCGTTCTCTCTGGTTTTGGTAACCGAGAGAGAGCCCGAGCAAGTGCTACCCGATAAGGGAGGCACAGCAAGGGAAAGACAACTGCAGAAAGCAATTGGTGGCAAGAGAGGGTGTTGGCGACTAGTACGCTGACAGGAGGGTGCGACTCCTTCCAATTCCTTGTGGGATAAGGAGATTGGAGTTCCAGGTGGTCCATGTGGACTACTTCATAGGCGGGAGGTTTCTACCGCTCGAAGGACAGCTGTCAATCCCGACAGTCCCGGTGAGACCAGGAGTCGTCAGTCCCGGTGTGACCAGGAGTTGCACAGACACCGTCTAAGATTGAAGGTGAAGACCGCGCAAGGCGCGTGTTATTGTCTCCGAGCAAGCCTAGGGACAAGGTATGATTCCACAAACCATCATTTTCTATTGTATAGACGTTGACACGTTTCCTTGTTCTGGGTTTTGGGGAGAAATTTTTTTTGTTTCTGCTGCCTTCTCTGCCTCCCCTAAAACCCAACAGTGGTATCAGAGCCACATCAACTGCTCTATACTTTAGGATTATCGATATGATCGATTTTGGTTTGTCGCCTTTATTTATTGCATACGATGTGAATAAAATTGGCTTTATGCATGTCCAATCCTAAATCCACAAATCCCATTTTACATATATGATATGTACTATTAATACACTCGATACGCGTCACCCTTAAACGAGTTTTGTAGTGGATGTATAGCGTGGTTATGGCCAATAAACCCTATCTGTGTATGGTTGTATGTGGTTGCTTGCATCTCGGTCTGCGCACCGATCTTCCTTCTCCTATTCCTGATGTAACTCGAAATAATTCGAGATTTCTTTCCTACCTTTGCTCCCCTCGAATGTAACTCGAGGTTTCTCTTTTAACAATGTAAAATAGGATAGAATTTTTATTTCCTGTTATGTCAAAGAACGGAGGACATCCTGACGAAAACTAAGACGATCGGTTCAAGGAGTGAACAGATCGGTTGACGTTCCAGACGATCGGTTCAAGGAGTGAGCCGATCGATTGATGATCGGTTCGAGGAGTGAGACGAGCGGGTGGCGGACATGAAGAGATGCACGACGACCAGGTGAACCGATCGGTTGGAGGAGCCAACCGATCGGCTGGTGGCACCCAGCCGACCAGTCTGATGGCGAGCTGATCATTCATGTGATGAGTTGATCAAATCCAGAAAGGAAAAGCACATAGTTCATCTTGTACAGGTTGCATGTGATGTAGACCTAGATGACCGTGATTCCTCTTGGCTCGAAGAATCACATTAGGATGGCCATAATCATCGCTTTTATCGTTTCACATGTTTTCTGTGGGATATAGCATGTATATGATACATACTATATATTGTGGTGATTGGATATGTATATGTATATAAAATCAAATCCCTCATTAAATATTAAGTTTTAGATTCCTTCTAAATGCGACACACGTGAAAAGCTTGATCGACCAAGTGTGGGCACGCCCAAGCGTGGTGCACCGTCTATCTCGTGGAAGCGTGAAGGATGGATATGTGGGTCTGCCCAAGAAGGGTGCATATTCATCGTGTTTGCTTTGGGTCGTACTTAATAAGGTGACCTAGATAGGATCTAGCACCTTGAGGCATGGAGGTGATCATTGCAAGGAGTTGCATATGACATCTTATTAAGAGTTGCATATGATGCAATTGGCAAGAGTTGCCTACCTGAGAGATCTAAGTTGTGGATGACAGCCCAAGCTGGTCCATGACTTAGAGGATTTCAGGATCTTGCCCACTAGAAGGTTGTACGCTGCAATCTTCCAAATTGATGATGAGGGCTATCAATTTGAAGTAAAATAGTGGGAGCGATAATTAATTAAAGGCCTAATTATATCGTCAACTTTTCAAATCAATCAAATAAGTCAAAAATGAGTTTTTGAACTAAAATTGCATATTTTCCTTTTGTAGTACAAATGGCAACAAACAACAATCACTTTTCTTTGTGATCGGTCCTTGAAAAGGACAAGCTAAATGGGACAAACTTCCACGACTGGTATAGGACATTGAGAATTGTTCTCACTCAAGAGCGAAAGCTCTATGTCCTGGATACTCCAATTCCAGAGGAACCTGCTCCTAATGCACCAAAGGCAGAAAGGGATGCTTACAAGAAGCATTCTGATGATGCCATTTATGCAAAGTGCTTGATGTTGTGCTCTATGAACCACGAGTTGCAGAGACAACATGAGAACATGGGTGTCATTGAGATGATTTAGCATCTTAGAAACATGTATGAAGATCAAGCACGGCAAGAGAGATACAATGTCTCAAGGGAACTGTTCAAGTGCGTCATGACAGAAGGAGATCCAGTTGGTCCTCACACACTCAAGATGATTGGGTATGTGGAGAACCTGACAAGACTGGGATTTCCACTGAGCCAAGAGTTGGCTACTGACGTGATACTGCAATCGTTGCCAGAATCCTACAGTCAGTTTGTGATGAACTACAACATGAACAACTTTGATAGGCCACTGTCAGAGTTGTTGGGCATGTTGAGGACAGCCGAGATACAGATAAAGAAGGACAAGCCTAAGTATGTGATGGTGATCATGAGCAAGAAAGGCAAGTCCAAGCGCAAGGGCAAGGGCAAAGCTAAGAAAGGTTCTAATGTTAGCCAGGAGCCCAAGTCGTCAGCTCTCAAGGCCAAGGGAGGCGTGACCAAGAAAGGAAATTGCCACCATTGTCAAAAGCTAGGACATTGGAAAAAGAATTTTCCTCTCTATCTGGAAGAACAAAAGAAGAAGGAGGAGACAGACATCTCTACTTAAAGGTGTCCTGAAAGTAAACTTGTAACACTTTTGAGGTATATGATACCAAGATGTAAAGTGTAAAGCACTCATAATTGGGGCAAATGTTGCCGCCATAGATAGGAGTACTTTAGTTTATTTTCAGCCTAAAAGGCATGTAATACAGTTATGAACTGCTATTTCATATTTGCCAATAGATAGAAACACTTTATTTTTGCATATTATATGACAATGATGGCAATCAATAAAGAGATTTTTCAATTTCTAAAGATATGATCTTTATGGCAATGCCTTGTTTATATTGTGGTATTTGATATGCATAAGATAAAATGATACCTAAAAGTTATAGATAACTCAAACAATCAAATTAGCATCAATCATGAGAAATTCATTTCTAGTTTCCATGTGATGGATAAATCTAGACTCTTTTGGTTAGAGAACCAGTAAGAGATATGAATATCTTGGACATGATTAATCAATCTTCACTAATGGTAGTGGGAAAATGATTATCCTATTAGGTATTTACATACCTATTGGAACAAATACTAATACTTCAAATGGTGTTTAGAGAAATACCAATATGAATATCTTGAAGTGTTCAAGATTATCATAGATGAAGTGCAAATTTGTTAAAGTGTTAATTCTTGATGAGATCAATGAATGAAATACTTGGACCAAATGTTTGAGATCCTTTTGAGTGATTATGATAGTGTATCATAGTGAACTCATGATTAAGGCATGGTGATGTCTAAATCAAGAAGGAATCATACTCTAAGGATTAGATAATGATTATCAAATAACTGAATTCTTCTTAATAAAAGAATACCCCACACTAATAAAGGACATTGAGAATCACAAGGAGTTGTGAGTTCTTATATCCTTGACAGATACACCTCAATTATCTATGTGATGAGTTATTCATGTGATGAGTCAACTATCTAGATGAATATGAGGAACCGAATTTTGATTTATGGTTTATGACCATTACATCCTAAATGACATCCATGTGAACCATAAGGTATGACCTTGATGGTAGCACCCATTGGAATAAAATCCATAAGTGTGAATAAGTCTTAAGTGTTAAGACACATGGATAACATTTTGAGAAGGATTATGCTTGTTGATTGCAACTTAATGACTAAGACATTTGGCATATGGATACTAAAACTACATTCCTATGAGGAATAAAACAAGGATGTGTATGTGACACAACCTATAAGTTTTATGAATCCATTAATGCAAAAGAAGTCTATAAGTTACAATGGACTAATCAATGTGACTGATTGAGTACAAGCAACTCAGAATTGGATCTTTACTTTGATGATATAGTCAAAGGGTTTGACTGATATGTCAAAGATAAAGAAGGGATCTGTGATTTAGTGGGAGTGTGTTCACATTCCACATGTTGATGTGAAATGGAAATGTTCTAGAAAGGAAATCCAAAAGTGGAAATTATCTTTAAGGAAGATAGAGATGTTTCCTATGTGATAGGAATAGAGATCTATAGAGATAGTTCTCGAAAACCTCTTGACCTGAAAAGAGAAAGCATACATTGGCAATTTGTATTGAAGGGTTCAGTATGCATAGATTCAGTGGGAGAAAACTTGTCCATGTTACATGGAGTTGGTATCCCAAGGCCAAGTGTCCAATTCTTATGAAGAATGGGAACACTAAGAATAGATATGGATCTATCATGTATGTAATAATCCCATTATCTTGCATGTATCGACATGGCAAGAACAAAATGCATTCATCATCTTATATGTAGGACATGGCAATATGATGTGCTCATCCTGATAACTCGTATGTGGGACATGACGAGTGGATGTCTGTCTACTTCCAGTAAGGGTTACTAGAATACCATGAGAACTTGATAAGTACTTGAGAAGTACTAGTTCTATGGAGATAAGGAAGAGTTCGATGTAAAGAGTTACATTGATGCAAACTTCTGAAAGGACAAAAAATTAATCTCAAAATATATATAGGATATATAAAAGTGAAAGTTTGTTGATAATTGGAAGTGTTCCAATAAAACCATTTAAAAAGAAATGCCGAGTATCTATGTGTTAGAGAACATCAGTGGATACTATATGGATCTGGAAGTTCATGAGATGAGCTTATAGATATTCAGCTCATTGATGACAAGTATGAAATCCTTGATCATGCAATGTGGCTAAAGGTTAGCAAAGGAATACTAGATCACATATTACGGCAACTCCGTCTCATACGTGTGACATACAGTGAAGAGATGAGAGACATGCAATTTATACTGACTTTGGCAAGGTGTTGCCATTACTCACTATGATCGCACTAGAGCAGAGTAACATGTGGGACATGTTTGAAGATCACCATGAATATGATTCAAGGGTGATTGGCTCGCAGTGCAAGTGGGAGTCTATTGGTATGTATGCCCTGAGAGCCAATCATGGGATGATTGGTGGGATACATTAAGATTGATTTGATAAACATCAAAGGCAAGCTTCCAATTCTTTCTGGTTCAGTCATATGAGATAGTGATAGAACAGATTGAATGTCTAGAGAATGACAGTACTCAATGACGTATGCCTTCAGGTTCAAGACTTGAACGATGAGATTATACGGATGCTAAGAGTGTGTACATTCTTGTTATGTCCCTATTCGGATGTCATTGTGGAAGGTAGATAGACAGCAATGACACACAAGACTAGATTGTGGTGTTGGTTGATGACAGAATCTCATTAGTCATGATATAGAGATATCAAACCAAACACATAGATACTTGTTAGAGAACAAGTGTACCAGACAAACCCACCGTGAGTTTGACACATGAAACCATGACATGGTAGTCACAGTCAGTACTCACAGTGATGGTGGTGAGTGTGATTCTTTGACCTGAAATCACTACACTCAACACATGTCGTTGGGCACACTTTGACATCATCAAACGCAGTCCTGAAACATGGGTTGTTATAAAGGTGATGATTGGTTGAGGTGTCAAACGACCGGTTTAGGTCCCCAACCGACCATTTCAGTTGTGAAATGATCGATTCAGGTTACGCAGTTGGTTGTTTTTGTGGAAAATTTCAAACCCTTCTACTCCTGCTTTTAGTCCCGCATTGTCCGGGATGGAGAACCATATCCCATGACCCTCCTATATATAGGGGTATTGGGGGCTTCTCAAAGAACAACCCAGTGCAACCAGTTGCTTTGTGAAGTTGCGATTCTCTCTGGTTTTGGTAACCGAGAGAGAGAGACCGAGCAAGTGCTACCCGATAAGGGAGGCACAGCAAGGGAAAGACAACTGCAGAAAGCAATTGTGGTAGGAGAGGGTGTCGGCGACTAGTACGCTGACAGGAGGGTGCAACTCCTTCCAATTCCTTGTGGGACAAGGAGATTGGAGTTCCAGGTGGTCCATGTGGACTACTTCAAAGGTGGGAGGTTTCTTCCGCTCAGAGGACAGCTGTCAATCCCGACAGTCCCGGTGAGACCAGGAGTCGTCAGTCCCGGTGCGACCAGGAGCTGCACAGACACCGTCCAAGACCGGAGGTGAAGACCGCGCAAGGTGCGAGGTATTGTCTCCGAGCAAGCCTTGGGACAAGGTATGATTCAACAAACCATCCTTTCCTATTGTATATACATTGACGCGTTTCCTTATTCCGGGTTTTGGGGAGAATTTTTTTTTGTTTCTGCTGCCTTCTCTGCCTCCCCTAAAACCCAACAACATCTTGGATACTAGGATTCATTACGTTGGTATCCACCTCATGTTCTATAAGGAACTCACATCCATATCTCATCTACTTTTACCAACATAATAAATTTTAAAACATATAAGAGGAGTCTCCCAAATTATTGGAAGGATCAAAAGCAAACTCATCACAAACTTTATGATCTTGGAACCATAGTCCAAGCAACCTTATGCTATAATAAGCTATCCACCCTCATGTTTGTAGTGAATCCACATGTACCAAGTGGCAATGATACACTTGAAAGTTGTTCCCTAGAAAGGAAATACACAAAGGGAAACACATTTCCCACATCATAGAATCATTTTTCAAGGGTCACTAGCAAAAAGGTAGTCAATTATATTTCATTATGCAGGTTACAGCTTCTTATGTATCATTTTACCTTTTTCATTTCAGGTTCCTTGTCATTAGCATAGGAATCATCATGATTAACATATCTCATTACTCCTTCCTTGATGACTATTTATCACACTTGGGTATGTTCTCTTATTTTATTATGTTTGTCAACCACTTATCAATAGGTAAATCATCATATTCCACATTTTCTTCATTAAACATGGATCATCTGCCTTAATTTCTTTCACATGCTATGCTGATTTTACATTAACACTTTCTTACACACATAGGTTGGTCTGAGATTTTCTCAGGTTCCACCTTATTCCTTTGTCATTGTTTCCATTTATCTTCTCATTTTGTACTTGTTATAGGAGTTCTTTCCATCTTATGTGGATTTCATACCTTGATTCACTTTATAAGCATAGACGTATCTGTCTTTTTCTTTATTATCTTCTTGAATCGCATCTTTTCTCATTTGTATCTAGATTTAGATTTCATGGTATGGTATCTTTCTCTTATAGTTACCAAACATTCAAGTTTTGTTAGATTATGATGCAATTATCATCTTCTTTAAGGTAGAATTGAGAAATTCACACAATGATTTCTTATTCATTATGCTCTTTAGATTGTCTCAAAATGACTACTTGATCAGAGTAATCAGAAAGATAACAATCTAAGAGTTCCATACTTACCTTTTCTTTAATAATTGAATACATGGCCAGGGCACCCAAATATTGAGACTAGGTAGTATGCACCATATTTTTATGTCACATTCCTAATTTTGACATCATCCTAGTCCTAAGTCCTAGTGTCTCTGTAGACTCTGTGAACCTAAAGCTCTAATACCAACTTGTGAGAACCCATTACACTAAATGAGATTACTCAAAACATAAAGCACAACCGATCACTAATTAATCACTTACCCAAAAATATGGGTAAATTAAAACTGATTTTAACGTCAGCACCCACTCAGAAATATTTGCATAAGAGCCCAACATCTTTCTTATATACATACTATGCCAAGAATTTTATACAAATTGTTCTAGCACCTTAGTCACAACATATATATATAGGAGAACAATATTTGTATATTCTACACAACAAACATTAACATGCTAACAAAATTCCGATTCATTTGAAACACAATATACAAACTTTTCTTGCCCGGACCTGAGTGTACAGGGATGACTCTAGGACACACTAGACATCTAATCAACTTTCTCACAGATTCATTACTATAGCTCCTCTTTGCTGCCACGAGTTTGTTTTTGTCACTTTCGATTACCTAAAAAAACATGGTGAACCACAAGGGTGAGACCCATGTCCCAGCAAGAGATATAACCTCTGATAATGTTTATTGATTACAACATTTTTAAGTAACTGAATAGTTTAAGCGGTTTAATCAGATATAACAAATAATCTCAACAACACTAACGATTAACAAAATACATAAAAGAGCAGATAATAACCATCATCATGAGCCAGACTATCATCCTTTATCTTGTTGACAATATAAGCAATTTAGTAGCATATGCATATCTAACATCATGAGCAAGTCTAATAACATAAAATCTCTATCATTATGAATAAGTTTAGCTACATAAGCATAGCTTACAACATTAGCATGTCTAACAAGTTGAACATATCAACATCATAATAAGAGCTAACAACATAAGCACAACTATCTACATAAGCATGATTAGCAGTATATGCATCTCTAGTAACAAAGGCATGACTAGCATGCTAAACATAACTATCAACATGAGATATCTAGCATCATGATTATAATCAGCAATAGTAGTATAGTTATCAACATAAGCATGGCTACTGTATGTACACATCTACAATATTAAGCATATCCACAACATAAGTATATCTACTATCTCTTAATTGCACTAAGCATCATTTTTATGTAAAGATAACAAACAAGGGTTATAATCCAATGTGAAACGTCATGTATAACCCTAAACAAGTATGCTACACGGCTGTATTACATCTTTTATTACACCCTAAGGAATTCGAGGATACCACTCAAGTTCCAACTGACCACCGATTGGTCACAATCAGTGTCATACAAGATCTAGGAAGAGTCAGACTCCTAAGATCTTCTCTGCCCCCGGTCAGTATGGGTTTGCCACAGCAACACATAAGGTCAAGCTACTACAACCTAGTTCATCCTCGGTACAGGTCACAGAACTAGTGAAAAGAGGTGGGTATGCATACCCTACCATCTGAGGTACAACTGTAGTTGTCCTCCAATATCATCACATATATAACCACTGAGACACGACTGCAACCATTCTCAAACTGAGGGCTAGGTATGACCATGATCATCCTCCCTAAACACTTAAATTTAGGATGACAGGCACCCCACATACTCATCAATATGCACTCTGAGTTTCCCTTAGGAATAATCATTTCACCATCTAGCAAGTTTTGAAACTGAGATGGATCTATGGCACAGGGCACTACATGATTAGAGTTGCACTTGATTAGTTGTGCCAATAGGGTGAATTAAGGCTTCACCAAACAAGTGTACATACAAACCCTAATTCACTTCTAGAAAGCAAATAAATAACACAACTTTTAAAAGATATAAATGTGTGGAACATAATTTCTCATCTCATCATCACATGGTACTATTTACTTTCCATTCATGAGACCACACTAGTCATCATACTATTACAAGATATAAATCCTTTTCACAATATCATAGGGTATCAAACCTGAACAACACAAGAGGATTACACCTCATTCAGGGCTCAACCATGCCCAAAGGTCATTAAGACCATCATACTATCACATGATATAAATCCTTTTCACAATATCACAGGGTATCAACCCTTATCAACACAAGAGGATTACACCTCATTCAGGGCTCAACCAGCCCAAAGGTCATTAAGACCATCATACTATTCCCTGCAAGATCATCATTATCTTTGCATGCCTTATAACAAGGCTCAACAACATCACGTACATATGATACACCAGATCAACACAATATTGCATTAATGAGCTAGGAGATATTCATAAACAATCATGGCAGGGTTATATTAACATTAAGAACATTCCATTATTACATCAACATGCAAGGAATCTATATATGATTAAGCCTCATTATATTCATAATGCACATGTTTAGCATAAGAAAGTATCAACCATGTGGCTATGATAACCACCAATTAACAAGTTAATGTTATGATAATATTAAGGAGGTTATTCCACTATCATTCCATCATATAAGAATGTTAAACATGAATACTCATCTTTATCTATTTGCATTTGAGTTAGGTTCAACAAGATAAATTATATTAATATTACTAGTCAGCACTTATACCCAAACCCTAACTAGCAACATCCCCATTGGATTATGGATGCATAAGGTGAAGAATCACCATCACATTCCATACCATTCTCAAGTATGAACCCACACATAAATCAAGGTGTAACCATCGGATTATAGCAAAATAGGGTTTCGACAACAATAACAGAGTACTCCATGATTGTATTAGTCATTCAAGGATTATTCATACCCAATTACCATCATTTAGTATATTAAAGCTAGGTATAACAAGCTATACCTCATTAGGGTTACATATCAACACAATATGGTTGTCATCCCTTCTATTCATATGAGTGAATATGTAATACTACCTTATTAAGGGTAACCCTCCATTTGTTCCATCATCATTCAATCCATATCACCATACCACAATGTCACCCAGAACCATTGGATGTTTAAAAGGTAAGACCATTGGTTGTTTACATAAGTAAACACCTTGGATAAATCACCTATGAAATCATTGATTTGTGATCTAGAAAGAGTCACCATCTAACCCTTCACATCCATTGATTAACAACACAAAAAGTTCCATTGAGAGTAGGGTAAAACCCACAATTGACTGTTCATTTAAAACAAGCCATCCATTGTCAACAAGGAAGCTACTTTAAGTTGATCATATAAAGGAAACCATATAAATCACATTATTAGGACCAACATATTACATTAGTCATCATTCCACTTTATTGGAGGAATAAATAGTAGATTTTGACCATTGGGTCAAGTTCATATGTTAAAACCATCAATTATAGTATAGGTCCAACCATTGCATCAAGTGACCCAAGAAACCATTGGTCTAAGGATTAATTGATGCTAAAACTACAATGATTAACTCAACATAGGTTTTAGAGACCTGATATACTATCATTAGTGACCATTAAATCACCATAGGTTGTTAGATCAACACTATATTCATTAATCAGCATCAAATATTAAGCTAATGTCATCGTTGATTGATAACATCAGTAGGGTACTTAATGGTTGATCATTAAACTTCTAATTGATCCAAAACCTGACCTAAGGGTTGAACGTTAGTTGACACCCTAGGTCACCATAATCAGTTGTCATGAAGACAACACCATTGTTTGTTGCAATGGTACCACCAATGGGTCATGTGTTACAGAAGAAATCAACTTAAAACCCTAAAATTAACCATTGGTTGATAGGTTCTTAGCACCATAGGTTGTCAAACCAACCTGATACAAGTCATATTATACCTTATGAATAACGTACACATGATCACAAGTTCATCTAGAACTGAAATCAGAACATGGAATATTATAAAAATCGAAATCCAAGTCAAGCATAGATTTTTAGTGCATGGATCATCATTTTCAAGCAAGAACATGATCTAGAAAGCTTATGATAAGCAATAAACATGGAGAAAGTTATAAAACTTGCCTCTAATTAGAAGATGAAACCCTAAACATAATAAAACTTGAGCAGGAAGGGTAGAAAATCCAAGCATAAGCTATGAACTCATCCATCTAGCACATTTTTTCATCAAATGAGCAAACCCTAAGCATAAGGAGCAAAAAAGGTAGGGTTTTAGAGCTTTAGAGAAATTTCTACCATGGAATGCAAGGTTCTGACATGGAGGATGGTATAAGGAAGGAGAAGAGTAAGAGAAACAGAGAAGGAAGGAAGAAAACAACTTGCCTTGATCGAAATCCCTAGAAGATGACCTTGGAAACCCTAGGTTGGGCTAGATGGAGCTCTAGGAGAGCTTCTTCTCTAAAAAGAGGTTGTCTTCTACCTTAGAGCACTTGGTTCCATTGAAAAATAGAGTGGAGACGTTGATCTAGGTTAAAGGAAAGATAAAGCAAGCAAAGTTTCGTACTTGGGATAGGAAGAGGTAAATATAGCCCATGGATAAAGATGGAAGCAAGCATGAGGTGTAAAATTAGCTTCCCCATGTGTCTATGGCTTTAAACTATTAAGAATATACAAGCACACACACAGGAATCTCCATAACCATCCATATAGACCATCTTAGATTTCCTTTGTGAAATTTCCAAGCCAATCAAATAATTCATTAGTTGATAGCTACTAAAGGTAGCTCATCTGTGAAGGGGTAAACCCTAAAATACCCTTGGAGAAAACACCTTCAAACCAAGGATTAAATAGGTGACTCGTGGCTCAAAAAGCTCAATAATGATGATAGAATATACAGGGAACATAATCCAAGTGATAAATTGCAAAGAAAACCTCTCAATTGGGTAAATTGTAGAAAATTTCAAAATGTGCATAAAATTGCATAACTTGCTCAAACAGTGTCCAAATTGGACCAAATTTGAAACTTAATCTTGTATTATGATTTAAAATCATATCACAAGGTTATATTAGGGTTATAAGAATTTGATTATGATAATTAAGCTTATTCAACTCATTAAGCAAGTTTAAGGACCTTATAATACTCGTAAAATCCAACCACATGGATTGATCGAACACTATATAGATTAGATATGTTTAAAAAATCACCACCATATATCATATGGATCATGAGATATAGCAATATATGATTCAACAGTTTATGTTGTTTTTTCAACTTACCATTGATTACTAAATACACATATTCTTTCATAGGATGATGATTGCGGTGATTTTTGATACACATCTTATCTAAAGGGTATGTGTAAAAGAGTGAAATCACCCCTTTACTAAAAATTTGAAGAATTGACATCCATTCCAAACACTCTCAGAGGTATGATGGAATGGCCATAAATTTTACAAATTTATTGAACATTGGTATACAAAAGACCATTAGAAAGCAGTGGAATAAAAAAATAACTGACTATATTCAATTTTGATAAA
Organism: Alisma plantago-aquatica; assembly: GCA_963693085.1. Classification (NCBI taxonomy): domain Eukaryota; kingdom Viridiplantae; phylum Streptophyta; class Magnoliopsida; order Alismatales; family Alismataceae; genus Alisma; species Alisma plantago-aquatica. Next base: position 576,212,997 of record OY856409.1, on the reverse strand, counting down.
AGGTTTAAAAAATACATCAAATTCTCCCATTACGGTTTACATTAAGACACACAATTAGGATCTAGATAGAGGGAAGTCTAGAGTACTACAATCTTGTCTCCAAGCAACATCTCCATCAACTGAATCCAAGCCAAAAGCTAAGATCTTCCTTGTCTTATCCATCACCTTGCTCAACACCTGGGTGGTTGGGAAGGCACCCAACAAAAAGGGAAAGGGAAGAAAAGTATGTGTCACAAAACTAGTCTAGGATATCAAGATAAGTAAAGCAGATAAAAATAGGCTAGGGTTTATCATATGATGAAGATAACAAGAGTATGAGGCTATATTCAAAAGAAACTTGCCATTAACAATTATATTAAAAAGGATATGTATGTAAGATAATTATGTCTACCTAACTAAGTAGGGTTGAGGCACCTATCGGACCTCTAACCTATAGGTGAGGGGAGAATAAGACATTCCCAGACACCTACACAATTATATAGGAGAGAATAAAAACATTCCCCAGGGCAATTAAATACATGCCCTCTATGGGTGGTTGTACATAAGTACCACTACTTTAAATTAAGTAGAACATACATCTACATGCCTAGAAAATTAGTCATGGCAAGAGTAGTCATAATATTCAATAAGTATGATAGTGGGGTACAAGACCCAAGAAAAAGAATATCATCATTGATTTTGAGGCAATTTAACAAAAGAATCATGAATAGAGGAAATAGGGTTCATATAGTGCCTCATTAGGAAATATAGGGCTTGGTTTGCAAACATTCCAACTTAGGGTGTAATAATTCACATACATAAATAGTGATTGCATATACCTCTCTTACTGATATCAATTACTAACTTTCACCGCTATAATTGAGTCCAAGTTCCACTTTGCTTATTTTCAATGTATTAACATGTATTTGAGTACATAGTGCACATTAATATATAGAAACCCTAATTATAGAACTTTTTATAAAAACTTGGATTTAGGCTTTGAAAACATCACCAATAAACTTATTAAGTTTCCCGATCAAGAAAACATATTTTATGTTAATTTTGGAGTTATGATGATTAAGATGTAATTTTTATGGATTTTATGCATTAAATTCGTTTTACAAAAATCACCCTTCGTCAAACTATGAAATAATAGCTTGAAAATATTTTTATTAGATAGATATTAATTTTCCAATTCCAAAACATATTTATTTGTCAAATTTGGATAAGCGGTTTAGAAGATATGAATGTTTCAATACTAACCAAAAGGAAATCGCCACATCATCAAACCGATCGAGATAATTGAAGAGAGAGGGAGAGGGTGAGGGAGAGGGAGAAAACACCATTTGACCCAAGATCAGATTTGAAGTTGTATAGGTAACAAAACTAGATCTTCTAGAGAAGGTAAAATAGCAAGAAACCAAAACCCTAGAAGAACATGGTAAAAAGAGACGCAGATTGTCGATTTTAAACATAGAAGCATGAGTTTTAAGCACGTACTAAGCAATATATGAGAAGGGGGTTAGAAAAACTTACCTCTAGGAAGGTAAGAAGGTCCAAATAGAAAGGATCCTGAGATTAGAAGGTCTGGTTGCTCCAAGCCAAGCTTCTTTCTTGAGCAAAGATCACCTTCTCCACTTTAGAGGTGTAAACCCTAGCAAAAGAGCATGGAGATGAGATGTTTTAAGGTAGAGTTTTACCATGGAAGGTCATGTTTCCCACCTGAAATAAGGTGGAAATCATGATAACAGCATGAAAATAGGGAAATAAAGGAGGATACTTACTAGTTTTGGTCAAAATCACCAAGGAGGAGCTTAAGAAATCCTAAATAGAGAAATTTGGAACCCTAGGCGCCTTCTTCACCAAGGTAGGCACCCTCTTTTACCTTGGGACATAAAATTCATGGACAAACATAGAAGGGACGATGATCTAAGCTGTGGGAAAGAGAAGGAGAGGATTACATCTTGGATTGGAAGGTGGGAAGGGGTAGGCATGGCTTTATAAAGAAGGGGGCAAGTATGAGGTGTCCATGGGACTTTCCATGTGTCCTTAGGCTAAGGCTTCATGGCCATGCAAGAGGACAGCTCATAGAGACTTCTTGTATGTACAAGGTCGGCCCTAAAAGTCCATGGAGGCTTCTAGGCCATCCCCACCGTCCTCCAAACAAATAAATAACCCCATTGGTTGATAGCTTTTAAAGATAAGCTCATTTATAAAGAGGGTAATCCCTATAATGCCCTTGGAAAGTAACACCTTCAAACCAAGGTGCAACTAGGTTCCCCATGGTTCAAAATCTCGAGAATGATAATGGAATATCTAAGGATTAAAATTCAGGTGATATTTTTCAAAGAAAACCTCCCAATTGGGTAAATTGCATAAAAGTCCAGAATGTACCTAAAATTACATAACTTGCACAAACAACATCCAAATCAAACCAAATTTGAAATTTAGGCTCATTATATGTTTTCAAATAACATAAAAAAGTTATATTAAGGGTTATAGAACTTAATTATGGTAATTAAGCTTATTTAATACATTAATCAATGTTTAGGGCCTTGCACTTCTAGCACAAATTAATATACCATTGTTCTACTAAAGTGGTGATTTTACATTTTAGATCCTTAAATATGATTTCACTGAGGTATTTGTGCATAAACCCTTCCATTAGTATAAATATTGAACAAATGTTCACCAAACCACTATAAATTCCACAATTTAAGCATCAAGGCCAAAAAGGATAGAAATGATATGAAAATATTGGGAAATGGTCAAAAAGAGAATATGTCAAAGCTTTGGTATGTTACAACACTCCACCCCTTAAAGAGGATTTTGTCCTTGAAATATAAAGTAAAGTGAGAAGGGTGAGTATGCAACATCTCACCACTAAACTCCCAGGTTGAATCCATTAAACTTCCACCAAATGTTTTACCAACTTAAACTCCTTGTTTTTCAACTGCTTAACTTGGGAGTTCAGAATCTTCTCAAGCAACTCCACATAGGTCAGGTTCTCATGGATCACCTAAAGGTTCCAATTTTATGATTTTTTAAAAAAAATGGCTTATTAGAATTATATTCAATAGGATATCCCATTATCATTATTATTCTTTTAATTGTGTCATGTCATATTTATTGTGATTCCAAAAGAGTTACATTTCATTATTATACTTGAAACCATGTATATTTCTTATTTACCTCATTATGAGTTTTAGCACAATTAGAGTTTACTCAATTATCAATATACTTGATTATTATCCTTAATAATTGGATTTAGTCTCTGGTATCAACATATTGAATTATAATAAATTGTTTTGCTTGAATTAAGACATTTTATCCAACTTGTTACAAGTAATCAAAATAATGTCACATTAATCACTTATATCTATATTTAACATTGTCACATTGTCACATTAACTTTCTTATTAATGTCATCATTAATCATTTTCTTATATTTATTCAGTTCTTATAATTGATTATGCACTTTTAGGTGAATCAATTACTACTTATCCATATTGAAGTCATTATATGTATTTTAGTGATCAAGGTGAGACATATTACACATTAATGATTTGATTCACATACTAAGTCATTAGGTGATTAATTAGGTGTGTATTAGAGAACAAGGTGATATGCATTTCATATTGATGACCTGATTAATGTATGATTTATGTGTATTAAAGTATGTTATCTGATTATGACACCTAGTGACACCAATGTATCATGAATGTCATTAAGTATGTATAGGTTAAGGTTAGATTATTACAACCTAGGGTTTAGGTTAACATGATCATTATTCTTCACCTATACCTTCTTAGGATGCATTAAGTCCAAGGTTAGACTACAATTATCTTTCCCATCATATCATTAGGGTTTATTAGTTTATGACATGGTCAACATCATGCTTATCCACTATTAATATTAAAATGTGAGTTACTCTTATTATGTGCATTAGATATTCATTAGGGTTCAAACATATGAACTATTAATTAGGTGACCTTTATATGTTCATTAGTATATAAACAAGCATGTCAAGTTATAACTATGACTTGTTTGGTCAAAACTAAGGATCCAAGAAAACTATCCTCCTAATCATGGAGTTATGGTTTCTAGAGCCAGTGTACCTAGATTTATGTATGTTACAGGACTCCATCTCCTTATAAAGGATTTTGTCCTCAAAATCTAACTACCCAAACATCATCAAACCAACTACTATCCACTCCTTAAAAGGTTTGGCCAACCAAGCCAAACTAATATAGAGGTAAAAGGGTGAGTCTAACTAAACCATATACAAGATCCATCATGCTTCACTACACACTCTGACTGCTTACTAAACACCAAACTTCAAAGTCTAGGTTCTAGGGATAACTATCCAAACATGTGGTTTTATAGGTCATAAGGGAACTATATTGGGTAACCATCCTCAAACAAGTCATTACACCTGGGAGACTAGTTTAACATATTAGGGTCCCTAATGATAAATCATATAGATGTCTAAGGCTAATATTGCCTAAAACCATGCTATTTTAAACAATTCATATCAGCTCAAGCCAGGCCAGTATCATATGGATTTGAGAGTCCTTGTAAACCAAGCCAGTGGTGTGGAGGAAAATCTTACCAGCCCCCAAACCCTGATCCTTTCTAGACACCTTTGCTTTCAACTTCATGTCCTAGTAGCTACCTAAAGGCAAAGATAAACACCTCAAGTTACTATGGTTACTTATGCTTCTTTTAGTTGTAAGTATTTTGGGAATCTATTCATTATTATTCTAATGTGAAACTATAGGATCCTAAATCAACCCTACATCGTCTATTGATCAACTCTAGGGAAAACATGTCACTTAAAGGTAAGGCAAGTATTCTAACTAGGGAGACAAAATTGAAATAGTTAGACTCCGACTACCATGATCTATGATACCATGTTGTAAAGAAGCGAGATCACCTTCTTACTAAAATTTAAAGGAAATATAAAACATCCATCTTTTTAGAAAGACAAAATATATTGAGGGATGCATGTATAATATTCCAAGTAAATAAGCATGCACCAAATACATTATAAAATGTCAACAGCAGCGGAAATAAATGTACTAAGCCTATTACATGGCTTTCATTGTTCATTAGATGATTGTTCCTAAAAGAAAAAGATAGGAGAAAAGGATCTAGATATAGCAACCTAGACATCCTTTCAGATAGCTTGAGATCTACTCCTGAGATGACTCACTTCAAACTTGTCATTCTCCTTGCTCAGCGCCAGCACCTGGGTGGTTGGGAAAGCACCCAGAAAAAGGGGAAAGAAAATAAGGTATGTTTCAAATAATGAACAAGAATAAAATATGAGGAAATAACACGAAACTACAGGCTAAGATTTCATTATAAGATTCCCTTAGTAAAAAATTTGAAGAATTGACATTCATTCCAAACACTCTCAGAGGTATGATGAAATGGGCATAAATTTTCCAAATTTATTAAACATTGGTATACAAAAGACCATTAGAAAGCAACGGAATAAAAAAATAACTGACTATATTTAATTTTGATAAAAGGTTTACAAAAATACATCAAATTCTCCCATTAGGGTTTACATCAAGACACACAATCAGGATCTAGATAGAGGGAAGTCTAGACTACTACAATCTTGTCTCCAAGAAACATCTCCATCAACTGAGTCCAAGCCAAAAGCTAAGATCTTCCTTGTCTTATCCATCACCTTGCTCAACACCTGGGTGGTTGGGAAGGCACCCAGAAAAAAGGGAAAGGGAAGAAAAGTATGTGTCACAAAACTAGTCTAGGATATCAAGATAAGTAAAGTAAATAAAAATAAGCTAGGGTTTATCATATGATGAAGATAACGAGAGTATGAGGCTATATTCAAAAGAAACTTGCCATTAACAATTATATTAAAAAGATTTGCATGTAAGATAATTATGCCTACCTAACTAAGTAGGGTAGAGGCACCTACCAGACCTCTAACCTATAGGTGAGGGGAGAATAAGACATTCCCAGTCACCTACACAATTATATAGGGGAGAATAAAAACATTCCCCAAGGCGATTAAATACATGCCCTCTGTGGGTGGTTGTACATAAGTACCACTACTTTAAATTAAATAGAACATAAATATACATGCTAGAAAATTAGTCATGGAAAGAGTAGTCATAATATTCAATAAGCATGTAAGTGGGGTACAAGACCCAAGAAAAAGAATATCATCACTGATTTTGAGGCAATTTAACAAAAGAATCATGAATAGAGGAAATAGGGTTCATATAGTGCCTCATTAGGGAATATATGGTTTGGTTTGCAAATATACCAACTTAGAGTGTAAGAATGCACATACATAAATAGGGATTGCACATACTTCTCTTATTTATATCAATTACTAACTTTCACCACTTTAATTGAGTCCAAGTTCTACTTTGCCTATTTTCAATGTATTAACATGTATTAGAGTACATAGTGCACATTAATATATGGAAACCCTAATTTTAGACATTTTTATAAAAACTCAGATTTAGACTCTAAAACATCACCCATAAACTTATTAAGTTCTCCTGATCAAGAAAACATATTTTTATGTTAATTTTGGAGTTATGATGATTAAGATGTAATTTTTATGGATTTTATGCATTGAATTCATTTTACAATAATCACCCTTCATCAAACCATAAAATCAGACCTTGAAAATATTTTTATTAGATAGAGATTAATGTTTCAATTCCAAAACACATATTATCATTATAGTGACTTCATGTATAAGGACCACAATCACCATTGTAAAATTGAAATAAGATTTTGAATGCCATTATGGATTCCATGTATCATACTAAAGTTGGGTCTTTCCAACAAGTGCCTATATGTTTGACTTGATATTTAATATCATGCCTAATGAGACATAGTCATCAGTCAACACACATAATAATCTTAATTTATCATTGTCATCCTAAGTTATATAGCAATATATGATGAGGGATTAGACAAGAATGAATATTCTAAGCATGTACATAATATCATGTTTAGGTCCTCAACTTGAGTTACATACATTACATTATTATATCCATTTATTATCATTGTAGAAAACATAATAATAAAAACTACCTTAGAGAAGGTAAAATAGCAAGAAACCAAAACCCTAGAAGAACATGGTAAAAAGAGACGGAAATCATCAATTTTAAACATAGAAGCATGAGTTATAAGCATGTACTAAGCAATATATGAGAAGGGGGTTATCAAAACTTGCCTCTAGTAAGGCAAGAAGGTTCAAACAGAAAGGATCCTAAGATTAGAAGGTCTGGTTGCTCCAATCCAAGCTCCTTTCTTGAGCAAAGATCACCTTCTCCACTTTAGAGGTGCAAACTCTGGCAAAAGAGCATGGAGATGAGATGTTTTAGGGTGGAGTTTTACCATGGAAGGTCATGGTTCTGACCTGGAAGAAGGTGGGAGGAATGCTAAAAACATCAAAATAGGGAAGGAAAGGATGATACTTACTAGTTTTGGTCAAAATCACCAAGGAGGAGCTTAAGAAATCCTAAATAGAGAAATTTGGAACCCTAGGAGCTTTCTTCACCAAGGTAGGCACCCTCTTTTACCTTGGGACAGAAACTTTGTGGCCAAACATAGAAGGGATGATGCTCTAAGCTGTGGGAAGAGAAAGAGAGAATTGCATCTTGGATTGGGAGGTGGAAAGGTGTAGGCATGGCTTTATAAAGAAGGGGGCAGCAAGTATGAGGTGTCTATGGGACTTTCCATGTGTCCTTAGGCTAAGGCTTCATGACCATGCAAGAGGGAAGCTCATATAGACTTCTTGTATGTCCAAGGTCGGTCCTTAAAGTACATGGAGGCTTCTAGTCCATCTCCACCGTCCTCCAAATAGAGAAATAACCCCATTGGTTGATAGCTTTTAAAGATAAGCTCATTTATAAAGAGGGTAATCCCTATAATGCCCTTGGAAAGTAACACCTTCAAACCAAGGTGCAACTAGGAGCCCCATGGTTCAAAATATCTAGAATGGTAAGTTAATATCTAAGGATTAAAATTTAGGTGATAATTTGCAAAGAAAATCTCTCAATTGGGTAAATTGCATAAAAGTTCAGAATGTACCTAAAATTGCATAACTTGCACAAACAACATCCAAATTGAACCAAATTTGAAACTTAGAACCATTTTATATTTTCAAATCACATAAAAAAGTTAGATTCAGGTTTATATCACTTAATTATGGTAATTAAGCTTGTTTAATACATTAATCAAGATTTAGGGCCTTGCACTTCTAGCACAAATTAATAAACCATTATTCTACTATAGTGGCGATTTTACATTTTAGATCCTTAAGTAAAATTTCACTGAGGTTTTGTGCATAAACCCTTCCATTGGTATAATTATAGAATAAATGTTCACCAAACCACTATAAATCCCATAATTTAAGCATCAAGGCCAAAGAGGATAGAAATGATACAAAAATATTGAGAAATGGTCAAAAAGAGAATATGTCAAAGTTTTGGTATGTTAAAGTATGAGTCACATCCATAAGGTTAGATTATCGAATAAAATTTCAAAATTATCATAAATAAAGATTGGTACATGTAAGCTCAGGTACACCATTCTTTTAGCCATATATATATATATATATATATATATATATATATATATATATATATATATATATATATATATATATATATATATGTGTGTGTGTGTGTGTGTGTGTGTGTGTGTGTGTGTGTGTGTTAGGAAATGTGTATCGACCGATATATATATATATATATATATATATATATATATATATATATATATATATATATATGTGTGTGTGTGTTAGGAAATGTGTATCGACCGATATATATATATATATATATATATATATATATATATATATATATATATATATATGGTGTTCATTCATTGCCCGTGCGGGTAGCCTGGAATTTCACTACCCAGCAGCCAAAAAAGTAACTCTTCTGACCACAAAAGTAACTCTTCTGTCAAAAAGGTAACTATGGTGATAAGAAAGTAACTACATGACTAAAAGAGTAACTCTGTACAAAATATACAACAGATATATATAAGGATGGGTTTTTTTATTTTGGTGGGGCAAATGATATTATTTTTGGATGAAATTTTTTGGGGAGCTAGATAAAATGCTCCTCTGCAATTGCGAGAAAAAAAATTCAAAAAAAGTGGTCGGAAGGGTGGGCGGGTAGCTACCTGCGCGGTAAATAAAGATGGGCCCATATATATATATATATATATATATATATATATATATATATATATATATATATATATATATATATATATCACTACTACAAAAAATGGTTTTTACAACAGTTCATTTTTTCATTTTACAATGGGTGTCAACTGTTGTATTAGATCGCGTGGTCTTATGGGGGATTCTTTATACAACAGGTGTTGCACAAGTTGTAATATATGTATTTTATACAATAGTTAATACATGTTGTAGATCATTGAACACACATGTTGTAATAGGGGTGTTGTATATAATATGTTGAGACAAAAAAGAAAATGCAACTACACACAAGGTTTCGAACTTGAGACTACTTGAAAGTAAGGCACATCTCAAACCGCTGAACCAGTTTCATTTTATGCAACACATATATTCTTTGTTGTAAATATACAATAAATGACGTGCAAACCTGTTGTGTGATTGTGGTCTATTACAACGGGTAACTGTTACAATAGGTGAAAGCCTGTTGTGTAATTATAGTATACTACAATGGGTTATAGTATGTTGTGTAATGATGGTCTATTACAACGGGTTAACATATGTGACTATTACAATGGGTAGAGCATGTTGTGTAATTATGATCTTTTACAACGGGTTAGAGTATGTTGTGTAATGATGCTCTATTACAACGGGTTAACATACATGACTATTACAACGGGTTAGAGCATGTTGTGAAATTATGATCTTTTACAACGGTTTAGAGTATGTTGTATAATGATGATCTATTATAACAAGTTAGCATACATGACTATTACAACGGGTTAGACCATGTTGTGTAATTATGGTCTTTTACAACGAGTTTGAGTATGTTGTGATATTACAGTCTATTATAACAATTTAACACATGTTGTAGTATCACATAAACTACAACGAGTTTGACCCGTTGTATATAACTTGTGTTGTATAAAACATATTATTCACAACACAAAAATAGACTTGTTGTAAAAGATATGCTAACTACAACATAATCAACAGAACTGTTGTGTTTTTACCGTTGTAAAAAGCATTTTCTGTAGTAGTAGTAGTAGTAGTATATATATATATATATATATATATATATATATATATATATATATATATATATATATGTGTGTGTGTGTGTGTGTGTGTGTGTGTGTGTGTGTGTGTGTGTGTGTGTGTGTGTGCGTGCGTGCGTGCGTGCGTGTGTGTCATTCATTCATTACCCATGCGAGTAACTAGGGTTAATTACTCGTGCATTCATTTTGTAATAGGAAGACACATTTGTAATTAGACAACCAACATTGTAATTAGACAATAAAAAATTTAATACAAAGATTAATTTTGTAATACTACATGAACTGCTGTCATAAATATCATTTTTATTATTTTCAGAGGGAGAATAAAAATTTCACGTTGTATTTATAAAATGAGTCTTTGAATTACAATTTTGGTTGTCTCATTACAATTAGGTGTCTTCCTATTACGATACAGATCCACATATAACAAAAGTTAGTTAGACGTGTGGGAAATGAATATATATATATATATATATACATGAACTGCTGTCATAAATATCATTTTTATTATTTTCAGAGGGAGAATAAAAATTTCACGTTGTATTTATAAAATGAGTCTTTGAATTACAATTTTGGTTGTCTCATTACAATTAGGTGTCTTCCTATTACGATACAGATCCACATATAACAAAAGTTAGTTAGACGTGTGGGCAATGAATATATACTCATATATATATATATATATATATATATATATATATAGAGAGAGAGAGAGAGAGAGAGGCTAGAATACACTCGAGTGTATAGATCGTACCGTATACTCAATTGGTATTTACATATCTAGACCATTTTATGACAAATTCAAACCATTAATATTCATTGTTGTAACAAATATAGGCTACAAGTAGAATTTGAGCTCATTTGGATTTTTCCAAGGCACTCATCCATGATCAACAAAATCAACCCACCAAACTAATTTGGACTGCATCATTTTTGTCGCCTTTAGATGCATGACCTACAAATGTCCAAATGAGCTCAAATTTTATATGTAATATGTTCATAAGATATTTAAGAAAATCAATGGTTTAGATTTTCTAAATAAATGTTGCATCTTGGAAAACAACTTAGAGTGTACTCGGTCCCCTATATAATTGAGTGTATTCTAGCCGAACTCTCTCTATCTCTCTCTCTCTCTCTCTCTCTCTCTATATATATATATATATATATATATATATATATATGCCATGCTAGAATACACTTGAGTGTACAGATCGCACGCTACACTCAAGTTATGGTTGTATATCAAGACTATTTTTTTGTAAAATGTAAACCATTGATCTTCATTGTCATACTATAATTAGGCTACATATAAATTTTGAGTTCATTTGAATGAGTTTAAGTCACTCATCCGAGGGTAACAAAATCAACGTATGAAATTAATTTGAAATGCATAATTATTGTTATCCTCATAACATGACCTAAAAATGTCCAAATGGGCTCAAATTATATATATGAGCTATTCACAAGATGTTTAAGAAGACCAGCGGGTTAGATTTTTTTAAAAATATTGAATCATGAAAAACTACTTGAGTGTAATCTTCTCCGAATACACTCGAGTGTATTCTAGCCTGACCTTCTCTCTCTCTCTCTCTCTCTATATATATATATATATATATATATATATATATATATATATATCCAGTGAGCAACATACCTTAGTCAGAGCATGAGAGACATTTGAATAACTTTTTACAATGATACATTTTTCATAATCTAACCTTATGGATTAAAAATATACTCTATTAGTTACCTTCCCACGAAATTTCACCATCGTAGGACATGTAATTCATGCACCGTTGGATGTAAAATGTGTATATTGTAAATGTGGGTATGTAAAAAATATCAAATTGTAATGATTTTTTTTCTAAAGGTAGATAAAATGATGTTCTTTTCATCCATAAGGTTGGATATTGAAAACAAGCTATCTCTTTGTAGTTATTCAAATGTCTCTCATACTCCTCACCGTAAAATATTTCACACACGCGTGCGCACACACACAAAGGCAACAAAGATTCGTCCCCGTCCTTTTCAGTCCCCGCCTTGAGTAAAAATTCGTCTCCTTCCCGGTCCCTGCCTTGAGTATGTTTCTTGTCGATTGGTTAACTAACAAGGTTCCGTCTTATAAGAGATACCCTATCGCATACGCAGTTCATTGTTGCTCACCTGGACCCTCATCCGTATCATTCATTGGTAACAAAAAGCCTTACAATACGCTCATAAGTGATCCCCCTTTTCCTATGGTCGTGACAACACCAACTTTTTCCAGTAATAGGGGAACAAAGTGCTCGGAGACTCGGCTGCTCCTTCATCAAATCACAGCTTCCGGTCTGTGGTGTCACCAAATGGTCCTCGTACTCCGGTTAGAGATGCGCACCCATGAAGTTGGTGAACCGCAGTCCGATACGGCTGTGGATGAATCACCGTGAACGTCAATAAGCAACTGTAGATATTTCCAGTTCGTCTAAATTGGCCTCAAAGGGTTACTAAATCGCAAGGATACTCACTCCTGCCATAAATCGAACAGTCTACATGGAGCAATTACTTAATCGTAAAGTATCCTTGGGTGTTATATTAAAGAGGTTCGAGAACTCGGTTAATTAAAGAGGGCGGTGTTGCTCCTGACCGGAAAGTGCAGCTGAACTAGGGGCGGAACCAGGACTTTAGGTTTGTTTTTTGTTTTGGGGGTGGTTGTGACACTTTGAAGATTTGTCAAAGGAATCATGTGATGTTGTTATTCACTGCCTAGACAAATTTGAATTGTCACTTTGTTGTTTATGTAATAGATATCTTATCTCGTTCCTGAAGACTGTGGTGGTGTATCCCGGTGATGATCGCCCTGCCTTCTTGGCTCCGGTAGCGTCAGACAACAGCGTTGCACGGCTGTGTTTTGCGTTGCACAGCGGAAACGAGAGATACGAGAGAGAGCGGAAGAAACGAAGATGCACTGAGCGGAAGCGTACAGTCTCCAAAGCAGGCGTTGGTTTCTCTCCCCTCTGGATTCTCCGATGGATGGCTATCGGTTACCGATGGATTCCATGGAGAGAGGACCAAACCCTTTTATAAAATATTTAATGCATCTCTATCCATCACCAAGAGGCATGACAGTTATGGGGTCTACACTAAAACCCCCAAAAGATGCACCCCTTCAGGAAAATCTATTAATTAATATATTATTTCTATTTATTTTGGGCCACACCGTCAGAGGGTTATTTAACATTTTCCCACTTGGCCCAAAATGTCATGGCAATAACACTTAACAATTTTCCATTGATGCTCAATATAAACACCTCTATATAAAACGATAGATATGAGTCATAGAGGTTGATACCAAATAAACTTGTACTTCCTTCTATGTACTACAATATCTAAACATCTTACATGTGGTGATATAAAATTTATGAATAGGTTGACCTCAAAACCTATTTCTTTGGCCCAACTTGATGTCAAAACTGACATTCTATTATAACTAGTATTGAAACAGAAATTGCGAGTCAAATATGTGATCACACAATAAATATTACATCGTCAAACCACATTAATTATTACACATCAAATAACTTTCTCAGACCCATATTCTTTACATGAGATGTATACAATCATGGAGCTAGTCCTTTAGGAAGAGGATCTGATATCATGTGTTGTGTACCAATGTGATCAATCTGTATCATCTTGTTGTCAACTTGCTCATTGACAACGTAGAGTTTATGTCTAGATGTTTGCATGTTGTTGTGCTTTTATCATTATTAGCAAAAGTGACTGCGGCTTCATTATCACAATATATATGTATTGGCTTATGAATTGAATGAACAACTTTAAGATCTTGTATCATATTCTTAAGCCATATCGCATGTGATGATGTTTCATGGCAAGCTATAAGTTCAGCTTCCATGGTAGATGAAGTTGTAGTCTTTTGTTTAATACTTCTCCATGATAATGCACCATCAGCCAATAGGAAGACATAGCATGTTGTAGACTTCCTACTATCTAGACATCCTGCAAAATCTGCATCTGAATATCCCGTAACCTCAAGGTGGTTTGTCCTTCTATATGTAAGTATGTAGTCCTTTGTTCCTTGCAGATAGCGCATCACCTTCTTCACAGCTCTCCAATGGTCCATGCCAGGGTTACTTTGGTAACGACCAAGCATTCCAGTAGAAAAAGCAATGTCCGGTCTGGTACATATCTGTAGATATTGTAGGCTCCCAATTGCATATGTGTATGGTATTTTCCTCATTTCATTCCTTTCTATATCACTACTAGGACATTGCTTGGAGTTAAACTTATCTCCTTTAACTATAGGTGCAGGTCCAGGTGAACAATTTCTCATTCCATACTTCTCTAAAACTTGAGATATGTATGCTTTTTGGGATATACCAAGTATGCCCTTATCTCGGTCTCGATGTATCTCCATACCGAGTACATACACAGCTTCTCCCATATCTTTCATCTCAAAGTTAGAGGAAAGAAATTCTTTAGTTTCATTTAATATAGCAATGTTATTACTTGCTAGTAGAATGTCATCCACATAAAGAATCAATATTATAAATTTATTCCCACTGACCTTGAGGTATGTACACCGATCAACAATATTTGGCTTAAACCCAAAAGTTGATATAATGGTGTTAAGTTTTATATATCATTGTCGAGATGCTTGTTTAAGTCCATAAATTGATTTCTTTAATTTGCAAACCATATGACTTCTACTATTATCAATGAAACCTTCTGGTTGGTCCATATAAAATTCTTCAGATAAATCCCCATTCAAAAATGTCGTTTTCACATCCATTTGATGTAGCTCAAGATCAAAATGAGCCACTAAATCCATGATTACCCTAAAGGAGTCCTTTGATGAGACTGGAGCAAAGGTCTCTTTGTAATCAATGCCTTCCTTTTGTGTGAAACCCTTTGCAACTAATCTAGCCTTATACCTCTCAATTTCACCATTTGAGTTCTTTTTGGTCTTAAAGACCCATTTACAACCAATAGGTTTAATACTCTTTGGTAAAGGCACAAGGTCCCATACTTGATTCTTATCCATAGATGATAGTTCCTCCTTCATGGCATCGAGCCACTTAGAGGAATTTTCACAATCCATTGCTTGGGAAAAAGATAAGGGATTTATATCTTCAAAGTCTATATTTGTCTCTTGAAGGTATACAACATAGTCGAATGGGATGGCAGGCCTCCTTGATCTTGTGGATCTTCTTAATTCAGCAGTGGATTCTACAATTTCTGTAGGCTCTTCAGGTTGTTCTTCATAATGATTATGATCAACTTGTTCATTTACAACCTAACTAGGAGCATGATCTACTTCTATTGGCTCATCCAATTGACAATTGTTCATGGGAACAATAATTGGATAGCCTATATGTCTTTGACTAGATGCAGGTGTAAGAGAATTATCCTGCATTTCATCAAAAGAAATATTCTGAAGTAGGTCATTCCCACTGAGATGATGATCCTCTAAAAATCTAGCCTTACCCGTCTCAACTATTTTTCATGGGTGAGATGGACAGTAAAATCTATATCCCTTTGACCTTTCAGGATAACCAATAAAGAAACCACTAGTGGTTCTTGGATCAAATGCCTTCTCATGTGGATTGTAGATTTTAGCTTCTGCACGACATCCCCATATGTGCATATAGTTCAAGGATGGTTTCCTTCCTGTCCATAATTCATATGGGGTTTTTTGGATAGACTTGCTAGGAACCTTATTTAATACATGTACTACCGTCTTTAAAGCCTCACTCCACATTGTAGAAGGTAGGGATGAATTACAAAGCATTGCGCGAACCATTTTCTTTAATGTTCGATTCCTTCTTTCAGCTACACTATTTTGACTTGGTGTGCCCGGCATTGTATATAGAAATACAATACCCTCTTCTTGAAGGAAATGTGCAAATGGCCCCTTTCTTTGTCCCATCTCTGTGAACCTTCCATAATATTCACCCCCCCTATCTGATCTGACTACCTTAATCACTTTACCTAATTGTTTCTCCACTTCAACCTTAAAGTTCTTAAAGGCTTGAAAAACCTCACTTTTATCATTTAATAAGTAGAGAAACATATATCGTGAATAGTCATCGATAAAGGTTGCAAAATATTTTTCCCCTCTAAAACAAGGTGGAAAAGGTCCACTAATATCCGTGTGAATTATTTCTAATGTTCCATTACTCCTCTTGGCATCCTTTTTAGAAGCGTTGGTTTGCTTAGCCTTTATGCATTCAACACATGTTCCAAAGTCAGTAAAGTCTAAAGGCCCTAAAATGCCTTCCTTTACTAATCTTTGGATCCTTTCTTTGGAAATGTATCCCAACCTTCTATGCCAAAGAAGTGATGATTTCTCATCTAATAATGTACGTTTATTACCAATACTATTATGTTGGACTGTAAAAGATTGCTCAAAATTAGGGCTTAATTGAACTTGATAGAGATCATTTATTAAAACACAAGTACCAACTAAACTAGAGTTTTTATACAATGATAGTTGTCCACTTTGAAGAATGAAACTATAGTTTAATTTATCTAATCTAGAAACTGAGACTAAATTTCTACTATAATTTGGTACATAAAAAGTATTTTCTAAGTCCAGCAACTTTCCATTATCAAGGATTAATCTACATGTGCCAACGGCCTTTACGCGAGAGCCCAATTTATTTCCAGAATAGAGGACTTTTTCACGCTCCGTTGGTTTCTTTTGATTCAGAAATCCCTGCAATGTATTGGAAATGTGCACGGTGGCACCAGAGTCAAGCCACCAACTATATAATGGAACATTTGAAAGATGACATTCATATGAAACAAGAGAAATTATACCTTTCTTCTCTAACCATTTCTTGTACTTGAAGCACTCCTTAGCATGTCCTTTCTTACGGCAGAAGAAGCATTTCATATTAGCCTTGCTTCCCTCGGCCTTGCCATCTGGCTTGGACACTCCACCTGAGATAGGAGCAGTTCCCTTCATTTTTCCTTTACCCTTGCGGCCACGTTTGTCATGGGTACTTAAATGCACAGCAGGGACCCCTTCATTCTTAAGTCTCTCTTCTTCTTGAACACACATGGCCAATAAATCATTAATTGACCATTTTTCCTTTTGTGTGTTGTAAGAAACTTTGAATGATCCATACTGACTAGGCAAGGAAGTTAAAATGAAATGAACAAGAAATGCATCAGAGATGGATAACTCCATCTCATTGAGTTGTGTGGCAATATCTCTCATCTCCATGATATGTTCACGGATCCCACAAGAACCATTTTACTTCATAGAGCACATCTTAGCCATTAAGGTGCTAGCCCTAGACTTACTAGAAGAAACATATTGTTCCTCTACTGCTTTCAAAAAATCTTTTGCCAATTCAGAAGTAGGAATGGACTGTCTAATATGCTTTCCAACATGTGTTTGCATAAGAAGCAAACTAAGCATATTAGATCGTTTCCACTTATCATAATTGACCTTTTCTGTAGCAGTACTTTCCTCAGTAAGTGGTTGTGGTTTTTCCACTCGGAAAGCTAAGTCTAAGTCCATACACCCTAATGTAAACATGACCTTTTCTTTCCATTCATTAAAGTTTGAACCATTGAGATTTGGAATGTTATTATTTTCTCCATACAAAGATGAGGAAATAATTGCAATAGTAAAATTCCATATTAAAACCACAACTGAAATATAAAAGTAACTTATGAGGTCTACTTTATTTACTTTTATAATACGTAACCACAAGTAGTCATTACAAATTATCTTTGGATAAACATGTAACACTGATTTAAATTAGTTTTTTATGTGAGTCAATCTCACCTCATAAAATAACTTGGCATATGATTGTAAGTGACATAATATTTTTCCTTTGGGTAAAACATTATATCAATGAAATACATATGCTAACTGTCTTAACTTGTAAAATGCCAATAACAATGATGAATTTTAACCAAAATCATTGTTGTCAAGTTAAGTTGGATCTAATGTTACTTAACTTTCATGTGAATATTTTTCGTCTTTGTATTAGTAGGCTTACTTTGGTAAGACTATGCATAATCTTGAATGTAACATGTATATTCACAATTAGTAACACTAACATTCATCTAATAAAAGAAAATTGTGTGATTCAACAGATTGTATTTCTATTAATACATGTGTTAACATTATTGTTTGCATGTTTATACATACTTTAATCAATGCATATATGTTAACAGTTTATCAATTGTTTATACGCACGATCCTTTTTTTTTCATGAATATATTCACGATGGATGAAACCCCAATTAATCAGCGTCGAAGGGTCAAAATTGATTATATTAATCAAGCAAGAACCAATCATGCCCGAAAACATTAATGCGACCTCCTCCACTAAACTACAAATGACCGAAGTTGTGCAGAAACCAACAGAATTTGTTTATAGGAATTAATCTGTGAACACGAGATGAAATTCCAAAAGAAGCCACAATGAATTTCACAATGAATTAATAGCAAATCTAGACGGCGGCGGATGGCAACACGATCGCAAAGATCATTGGAGTAATTGGCTGAAGAAATAAAGAAGGACGCGAGGTAGCCTTGCACAATAGAGATTCCAGGAGAAGTACAATGGTAGAGGGATCACGCTCCCAATGCATAACAGAAGAAGCGTGTGACTACGGGGAGATGATATCCCAGCGGCGTGATTTCTGTCCCGCTTTACCGGAATATGACAGTATGAAACCATACCGTACAAAAAACCACATTCACGCCGTCATTAACAGTTGTGTTCCACACAACCAACAGAGAAAATAGGACCAAGAAACTTGCTTTGATACCATTGTAATAGATATCTTATCTCGTACATGAAGACTGCGGTGTTTCCATGGTGTATCCCGGTGATGATCGCACTGCCTTCTTGGCTCCGGTAGCGTCAGACAACAGCGTTGCACGGCTGTGTTTTGCGTTGCACAGCGGAAACGAGAGATACGAGAGAGAGCGAAAGAAACGAAGATGCACTGAGCGGAAGCGTACAGTCTCCAAAGCAGGTGTTGGTTTCTCTCCCCTCTGGATTCTCCAATGGATGGCTATCGGTTACGGATGGATTCTATGGAGAGAGGACCAAACCTTTTATAAAATATTTAATGCCTCTTTATCCATCACCAAGAGGCATGACAGTTATGGGGTCTACACTAAAACCCCCAAAAGATGCACCCCTTCGGAAAAATCTATTAATTAATATATTATTTCTATTTATTTTGGGCCACACCGTCAGAGGGTTATTTAACAGTTTAATCTATTTTTTTTCAAACTATGGTACCAAAACTTA
The DNA here is from genome assembly GCA_963693085.1 of Alisma plantago-aquatica. Classification (NCBI taxonomy): domain Eukaryota; kingdom Viridiplantae; phylum Streptophyta; class Magnoliopsida; order Alismatales; family Alismataceae; genus Alisma; species Alisma plantago-aquatica. The sequence goes on along the minus strand of OY856409.1, from coordinate 576,193,466 downwards.
TAATGACATATTTTTATAAATAAAAAATAATTCATTTATTAAAAAGTTTACTAAAAATCCAACTCTTGTCATTAAATTTATCGAATGATCTAACATGATGAATAGACATTAAATACACATTATATTACTAAAAATTAAAAGTAGTTGTTAGTGATTTTCTTTAATGATCTGACTATGAATACTGAAATAACAAATGATTCATATAAATATGATCTTGATAAATATTGAGAAGAAATTATAAAAAAAATATCAAAGATTGATCAATATATTCATTGTGTTTCACAATTTTATGACCATTTGTTTTTAATAACATGGTGTTTACAATTTTCTGCATTCCAATTTTTCCCATTCAATACTTTCTGCAATTGTATAGTGATCTCAAGTTTTGTTTACATGGTTGTGATTTCTTATTTGGATCATGGATTTTATTATAATATTTTTTAGAATTAGTTATGTAACTGTATATCAACTATTGGATATTTTCATTACGAGGTTTTGTTGGCAATTTTTGAACCTTCTAAAATTCTTTTACAAATTTTAAGTATTTATTTTGCAATTATTAATTTATTCTCAAATACTTTTGTTTAGGGGGCTTTATGGAAATTGACTAAACCTCCTGTATTCTTTATTAGGTATCGTGCTCCCAAGTTTTTTTTTACAATGCTGCAACTGCAATTTTTTAAATTTGGGACTTTATTACAATTTTTCAAGCATTTGTTATGTAATTGTAGATCAACTATTAGATGTTTTTATAAATAAGTTTTGATGGTAATTTTTGAACGTCGTCATTTTTTTCGCATTGTGCAAATATATGTTTTAGGTCATATGTCTATTCTCAAAGATTTTTATTCAAGGGGCTTTATTGCAATTGTATGAACCTTTATTAGGTAACGTGCTCCCAAGTTTTTGTTTACATGATTGTGATTCCAATTGTTTGAATCTAGGACTTTATTGCAATTTTCTAGCATTTATTATGTAATTGTAGGTCGGCTATTAGATTTTTTTATAACAGGTTTTGAAGGCAATTTTTGAACATATTGATCTTTCTTTTACAATTTTTGAATAGAATAATATATTTGTTCTCTTCTGGCAATTGTCTTAACCTCCTATGACACAACCTCTAGACAATGAGAACACAACCTATCCAGTAGGCTATCAATTCCTTTTTTAAAGAAACATAAACGATGTTATATATATATATATATATATATATATATATATATATATGGCTTTTCATTCGTTGTCCGACGGGTAGCCAGAATTTTTGCTACCCGCTGGAGTAACTCGGGTCAAAAGAGTAATTATATGGTATGCTGGAGTAACCCGTCTGAATAGCAAGAGTAACTATATGGTATGTTGGAGTAACTCTGAGTGTAAAAGAGTAACTGCGCAGAAAATATACAGTCAGTAATATATATGGACGGGTTTTTTAATTTTGGGGGGGCAAATGATATTATTTTTTGGTCAAATTTTTTGGAGAGCTAGACAAAATTATTCTCTACAATTGCGAAAAAAAATTTTAAAAAAATATCAGGAATTGTGAATATATATATATATATATATATATATATATATATATATATATATATATATATATATATGTGTGTGTGTGTGTGTGTGTGTGTGTGTGTGTGTGTGTATATATACATATATACAGTCAGTAATATATATGGACGGGTTTTTTTATTTTGGGGGGCAAATGATATTATTTTTTGATCAAATTTTTTGGAGAGCTAGATAAAATGTTCCTCTACAATTGCAAAAAAAAAAATTAAAAAAAATATCAGGAAGTGTGAAAAAAAATATCAAGAAGTGCTGCTGGGTAGCTACCCGTTAGTTACCCGTCGGATATTAAAGATAAGCCATATATATATATATATATATATATATATATATATATATATATATATATATATATATATATATATATATATATATATATATATACACATAATTATATTTATAGGTATATATATACATAATTATATTTATCTTAGCAGGGTCGCGGCCCCGCTTCCTCCCCCCCCCCCCCCCCACCCTTGTCTGCCACTGAGATGAAACCAGATCTAGGGGTTAAATCAATTTCATAAAGATCCAAAAAATATTGTAATACAAGGACAAGATAACTTTCTGTTATACTGCCTATTTAAACTTTATTGTAGGGCAATATAGTGCACCTGCTAAAGTCATGGAAATCCATCAACTCGTGATAGTTCACCACACAGCCAACTGTAATTGTACTCTATCTGAATTTGCAAATACATATTCCCACGGACCGCGTAAGAGAAGCACCCACACATGGGTGATGGCGACTTCAAGAAACTTGTCTTAGTTTTTTCTCATGAAAGAGCGAGAAAGTTGTAAACACTAGGATACACAATTGTATGGGCAACGTTAGGCACTCTTATATACAGTTTACATATTAAGACTTAGTTTTAAAACTTCCGAACCATTGGACTCATTAAGCATCAGATCACTTAGAACAAAACATTGAGTTCGTTGTTATAGTTTTAAAAGCAATGTCCTAGAATTTATAGAAGCATCATTTTTGCACCCTTGTGCAAGACCTACAAGCACCAAAATGAGCTCAACAAGATTGTCTAAATTACGAGAAGTATAATGAAATGTTTTAGAGCCACCAAAGACGTTACAGTTTAAACATATTGAAGTTGGACATGAATTGGCCATGACTTTATAACTTTTCAACATTAATTACTAGGCGTGGTGGTTCTTCTGCCTTCTTGCGTAAGACCCGGTTAAACTTATGATGGTTGTAATCGCTCACGCAGATCTGAGTGATAATTTGGTCCCTGTCGATTCATCCATCAAGCACGAGATGATCCATCTAGTTTTCCACTACATGACGAGAACGAGGAACCTTTCACTTCCTAAGAACATAATTTCACTAAAAAGGAATGAAACAAAATGCATGTACATCAACAACGAGCTTTAGAAATGAAAACTGAGATGTAATGTGTTAAGCGTCTTCTGAAAACTGAGATGTAATGTGTTAAGCCGTCTTCTAGGAAGCAGAACCGGCCAGTGTCTGTATGATGGTCGTATGCCAAGGATTGGATAGGTGTTTTACGAGATTGTCAATAGGTCCAGAATGTGTCACATTAGCTTGCACAAAAAATCCTATCATAGCCACCATCGCAAGCCGTCCTGCATTTATAAGATCTAAAAATTAGCACGGTTTGAGAAGAAGAGGGGAAGGGGAGGGGCAGTTAGTGCCCAGGCTAACTCGCTCTTACCATTCTTAATTTCCTTGAGTTTCAACTGATATGCACTGGCAGGGTCTTTAGCCAGCCCTAGAGGATTGAACAATGGACCACCAGGGTACCTGCATATGCATCTGTTAGTTGTGATACGTAGCTTACTCAAAAGGGGAATGCAAGAACTCAGTAAAAGTGATTTCACTTGAAAGTTGAAATGTTGGTTGAATAGACCGTTCAGTACATTTTTATTAAACTAGCAGCATCCAGTGAAGTTGTCATTGCGAACGGTACAATAACAGGACGCACGGGGTGTAGGTTGAGTGGCCTTTTGAAACTGTTCTACTTTGTTAAATACATTCAATATAGTGTTGCTTCACCAACTTAAGGAAATTTTGTTTTACTAACAAAGAATCCAAATATTTCTACACAGCGAATACGAGACCAAAAAAAAGTAAAAACTACGAGTAGTTGGCTGGTCTGGTGTATTGTGCCACACTAGAATAAGCCTTAAATTACATCGTACATACCCAGGTTCGATGCCTTCCAAACAGTCTTCCATGCCAAAGAAAGGGCCATCAGCCTGTGATCCAGGGTTGATAATATCCATGTACCTTTTAGTTTCTACAAACCTAGTAAGATTTAACAAACAGAATGAAATGTCTATATGTCAGATGATGGAATACTAGATTGCAAAAAAATATAATATTTGATGAACAAATGTTAGCAAAATATATATTAGATATCTTTTAAAATCCTGCAAACCCATCAACAACAGAAAATTAGCTGAGAACTGCAATTTTAGCCGGTGTTGTACCCCTCCATCTCTTATAGAGGAAGGGGCAGGAGAAAAGAAACCTTTTTTGGGGAGTGGAGTGAACCTAGGAGTTGAATCCTGTGAAAAACGATATAGGTGGGGAAAACCCCTCGTGTAGGCTTTCGATGTTGCTTGATAGATGGGAGACAGTCACCCTTTTTTATAAATAGGATGAGGAATGATACATACACTTAGATAAACCCAAATGGGCCAATACACAGTTGAGCCCATATGACAAGTAGACTAAACATAACTTAAGTAAAAGACAAACACTTAACTAAATAGACATTGTATCACTCCCCCTCAAGCTTGAACTTGGGAGAATCCTAAATCAGCTTGCAAACAGACAGACAGACAAACTAAACAGAATAAAAAGATAACCAAGCCCATACAAAAATTTCTCTCCCTCAATGTTACAATAAATCACTCAAGCACTCAAATCACAAAGACTTCCCCTCAAGTAAATACTCCAAATTAACAGATATCTCGGAAAGCATACAGGCTTCTTGATCATCGTAATGGCATTTGGAGCAAAAGAAAGAATAGTGGATAGGCACCAAGATATTCATCACAGTCGTCGTCATAGTAGCCAGAGAGTGTTGGATCACAAATCTTAGAGAGTGCTAGGTCACAAGAAGCAGCAATAGTTAACGTGCAAACAAAACACAAACGAACCAGAGAGTGTTGGATCATAGTAGTAGAGAGTCAACATGCACACAAAGCATGGACAGGTAGAGTGTCAACATGCACAAAGCACAGACAAGCCAAGGAGTGTTGGCACACAATAGCAGAAGTCGACGACGTAGGCGGATAGAACATCAGTGTGCAAAGTAAACACGAAATAAATAACTCCAATATGCAATGTAAACGAAGTCCCATGTAAAGTAGCAACAAAAGTCTTCATCATCTTCCCTCTTCATACAGTATTCATGATGTAGGACATATTAGGCCTTATTCTACTTGTTTTTGCTTTGTTTTAATATATAGGGACCTAAGCGCAAATTATCTAGTTTATGTACTTAGTCGTAAATGTTTTATGCTTTTCTTTGTTTTTGGTTTTATTTAATTCAGAATTCTGTTAAATAGGATTTTATTTCTATTACTTGAGGGTCAAGTCGTGTAGTGTTATAAAAGTCAGCCTTGGGGCCTATGTCTGGGCAGTTGAATATGAATTGAATTTTGGAATTTGTCGTTTATCTTCTCTCTATCTTCTTCTTCAAGATGTGTTCCACATCAATCCATCACAATAGTAGGCATCAAAGTCCAGGGAGTGTTGGTCCATAGAGTCCAGAGAGTGTTGGTCTACAGTAGAAAGTCAACATGCAAAACAGAGTACGGACAGCAGATAGTGCAAAAGCACAAAGCAGCAAGTAAAATGTGTTAATCATAGCACAAGTAGCAACAACGACGTCCCAATATGCAACTTCATAGCAGCAGTTGAGGTAGAAGATGAATAAGCAATAATAGCAGCAGAAAGCTCCACATAGCAGCAAATTATCATGAATAGTCGACATAACAATAGAAAGATCCACATAGACGAAAAATAAACACCAATAGTACCAAAAGGATCCATATAATATATGTAGCACGAAGATCCATAGAACAACAAGAAAAAGTGGCATAAAGATTCATATAGAAGCATAACTAATTTCTTCATCTCTCCTCCATCTCATCTCTCCCTCTACTCTTCATCCTCTGTTCTCCTCCTCACGCCAACCACGAAAAGAATGAAGAGTGGTTGGAGTAGACAGTCAAAAAACAATAGTAGAGGTAGGGTTTGTGTAGGCAAATATGTAGAGGAGGTAACCGATAATGCGAGTCAAAGTGCAACATGACCCGATTACAAAGATCCGGATAGAAAAATAAATGGACATTTTTCTGACCCGAAACGCGAGGGTAGAACAAGAAGAACAAATAGAAGACTACCGGAATGGAAACTCAATAGAAAGAGAAGATACACTACCAAAATGTTACTCGGTAGGATCAATAGGTTATACATGGGGGTAGAACAAATATTGAGGAGGTAGACAAAAAGTTATTTAGGGTTGGAAGACCACGGGGTGTAAAAACAAAATTATAAAATGATGAAAAATGAAAGATAATTGTTGATGGTAAGGATAAAGAAGGGATACATCATGTATAAATACCTCTGCCATATGATAGAGTCATTGTAGCACGCCAAGATGTAGCAATAGAGAGCAGAGGACACTCTGTGTCGTTGAGCGACATGTCGTGTCAGTTTACACAGGAAGCAGTTGTAGCAGGCGACACACGGTGTCGATGAAGAGACACATTGTGTCTGATATCATAATAGCAGTCAACACCAGCAGAAGCAGACGACGCGCTATGTCGTTGAAAAGACATGACGTGTCAGTTGACAGAAGCTTGGGGCAGAAGGTAGGCGGCACGCCATGTCAAGGTACAGACTTTTGGGTTCTTTGGGGAGGCAGAGAAGGCAGCGGAAATAAAAAATTTCTCCTCCCCAAACCCATAACAAGGAAACGTGTCAACGTCTATACAATAGGAAAGGATGGTTTGTGGAATCATACCTTGTCCCGAGGCTTGCTCGGCGACAATACCTCGCGGCATGCGCGGTCTTCACCTCCAGTCTTGGACGGTGTCTGTGCAGCTTCTGGTCACACCGGGACTGACGACTCCTGGTCTCACCGGGACTGTGGGGATTGACAGCTGTCCTCCGAGCGGCAGAAATCTCCCGCCTCTGAAGTAGTCCACACGCACCACCTGGAACTCCAATCTCCTTGTCTCACTAGGAATTGGAAGGAGTCGCACCCTCCTGTCGGCGTACTAGTCACCGACACACTCTCCTACCACCAGTCGCTTCTGCAGTTGTCTTTCCCTTGATGTGCCTCCCTTATCGGGTAGTACTTGCTCGGGCTCTCTCGGTTGCCAAAACCAGAGAGAACGACAACTTTACAGAGCAACTGGTTGCACTGTGTTGTACTTTGAGAAGTCCCCAATACCCCTATATATATAGGAGGGTCATGGGACAGGGTTCTCCATCCCGGGCAATGCGGGACTAAAGCAGGAGTAGAAGGTTCGAGATTTTCTAGAAAAACAACCAACTGTGCAACCTGAACCGATCGTTTTATTTCTGAAACGGTCGGTTGGGGACCTGAGTCGGTCGGTTGACACCTCAACCGATCGGTTGGGACACCTCAACCGGTCGGTTCACTTCTGAACCGGTCAGTTCGTGGTCCTGGTCAGTTCCCGATTGACTTTCCATCTTTTGTTTCTAATTAGTATCAAATACCAATCCTTGTTCCAATCAAATTGGGCAAGTGAAACGAAAGAAAATTTCTCATCAATCCTACTTTCCCAACTTGCTCGGTTGCAACAGTTGAACCGATCGTTTCAACACTGTTAAAGTGTCTATATTAGTCTATTAGTTAAATAGGCTAATTAGTTTAGTGGGCCTTTATATTCCGGCCCGTCTAGTTTAGATTACTTGGGTCCTAAGTAATAGGGCGTCTCTCCTCTCTATATAAAGGAGAGGCCGTCAGTCATTGTATCAATCCAATCTATTCTATTCAATCAATCTTTTATATTTTAACATGGTATCAGAGCGGGTTCCATCCTGAGAGAACCCTAGTGCCGCCGCTTCCCTCTCTCCTCCTAGCCGCCGACTTCCTTCTTCCTTGCAGCCGCCGCCGCTCCTCTCTCCGAAGAGGACAACCGGGCGAGTGCCCGCCTGCGGGCGGCCGCAGCCGCCATCTCCATGGCCTAGGCCGGCTGCCCGCTAGGCAAATCCGGCCTACATGGCTCTTTCTTCCCTTTCTCTCTAGCAGCCATATACGGTGGTAATCTCCATCTGCCATCCGAAACCAGCAGCAACCCGCGTCGCTGCCAGCAGCAGCACCAGCCGCCGCCTCCATCAGCAGCAGTCGCTGCCGTCGCCAACAGAGCCGACCCGACGCCAGCGCCACCACCATCTGCCGCAGCAGCCGCCGTCGTGGGCAGGTGCCGCAGCCATCTCCGTCGGCCATCTTCTGCCGCCTATCAGCAAGCAGCAACAGCTATCGCAGCTGCCGCTATCATCAACAGCCAGCCGCCGGCCTCCAAAATCGCCGTCCATCCACAAAGAGCAGCGCCATCGTCATCCGCATCACTGTCGCCGTCCCGTGTGTGCTGCAGAGTTGCTGCATCCAGCAACCGTATCCCCAGCCGACGATCGCACTTCAACCGACATTCCATCCATGACGTCTTCAGATCAGCCTTCGTCATCGCCGCATTGGAGAGGCTCCGCCTTGGCTCCGCATGCATCCTCTTGCGTGCAATATCTCCGGAGTCACGCAGGAGACCCTTTGTCATCTCCTATGTTGCGACAAAGTGCTTTATCAGCCGAGCGTCATATCCAGCCATCATCCGCAAGCTGATGCTCCACTTCATCATCATCCCGACGATCTTCATCCGCAAGTTGCTGCTGTGTTGTGCGTCATCATGCTACTGCCACCATCTACAGTAGGCGATCACTCTCCCTGTCTCTATTCGGATCCTTAATCGGTTCTATCTTTTGCTAATCGGATCCTATTTTGACCCTTATCAGATTTTTTCTACCCGGATCTCATGTTGACCCATTTAGTATACTCTCTTTGGCTATTGGTTTCATTCTCCACATATTACCCATCTCCATTTCACATATTTTTCTCTTTTCAGCCCTTTTCTTTCCCACCCACCCATATTATGTGAGCATCCCTTTTCCACATTACGGGGGGGTCATATATCCAGTTCTCCACACCAAACACTCACTCTTGTCGTATTTGGCGTGCGGGGGGGATAGAGAGGACAGAAAGAGATGAGAAGAGAGAGTGAGCATGAGAATATATGAGAGAATGTATGAGAGAGAGAGTATGAGATGAGATGAGATGATGATATATGTATTCAGATTATATATTCCAGGCCATCTTCATGAAGCTTCACATCATTCAGCACACCAGTTCTCTACTTGAGCCAGCAGTGAAGATCCAGCGTCGACACCGTATCCGCGTTCGTACCGCGTTATGTACGTCAGGTGTTGATGGTGTATTCCTTCAGTTGCATTCACATGAGACGGATGGGTGCTTCTTCAGAAGCTCAGAGTTTTATCTTCGCCGAGCTGCTTCATCACGTCTTCTCCGAGCCGCATCTGCTGTATCGACATCACCTGTTGCTGATCTACTTGGGACCTTCCTTGATGGATGATCTCCTTTCCCGTCAAGTCCCCAAGGTTCATGCGTCAGAGTTTTATGGTTCCTGCATCGTATCAAGCAGCAGATCGTCCGTCCGCGTTCGTGTCGCGTTAAGCACGTATTCCAGTGGCGAATTGCTGTAGTATCAGGTCCATTCTTCAGATGTCCTCATTCCAGATGCACTTCAAGGAAGACCTTCAAAGCTCGAGTATCTTCAGCCTGCAGAGTCATCATCACCATATGTTTCGAGGGGAGTATTATTTCAGGGGGAGTAACATATTTTGTATGGGAGTGATATTTATCTTTTATCTTTCATTTATCATTTCTTTTTATCGAGTCCTGTAACTCTCCAAGCTTGGACATGTGTTTCACCCATGCTCCAGCTTGAGGGGGAGTGTTAAAGTGTCTATATTAGTCTATTAGTTAAATAGGCTAATTAGTTTAGTGGGCCTTTATATTCCGGCCCGTCTAGTTTAGATTACTTGGGTCCTAAGTAATAGGGCGTCTCTCCTCTCTATATAAAGGAGAGGCCGTCAGTCATTGTATCAATCCAATCTATTCTATTCAATCAATCTTTTATATTTTAACAAACACTTGAAGCAATCGTTTCACCCTGTCCATGAGCCGATCGACTCACCAGCTGAGCCGATCGGTTCACCAAGCTGAGTCGATCGGTTCATCACATGAGCCGATCGGTTGGGAGTGCAGATTGTGCAGAATCAGTCAATTGCAGTTTCAATCAATCCAATACTCCAATCAATGTGTCCAACACCTTGAACATTATGATATTGAGCTATCAATTAATTGAATGTTTAATTGAACTACTAAACTCCTTTAGTAATCAATCTAAACATTGTTTGTGGACAAAACTCCTCTTCCAGGTTAAATCCTATGTGTGTGACCTTGCAGATCCATTTCACGTTGGCAGTGAAAGTCCATAACACTTATGACTTCACAAGCAAAGAGCGGTGCCTAGTCACACATCAGTGCTACCCAAGTGAAATAGAAAGTTGGAGAACAACTTTCAATCCTACAATCCGTGAATGGTATTACAGTGAATGTATAATTCCTTTATCACTGATATCCCGAATGAACTCGAGGCATGGAACAGTCATCCTGTTAACGTTCATTCACTTTCTTGATCTTAGAGCAGATTGGAAGAGATATGTATGACATCAATATCACATATTGATTCACACATTCGTGCACGCCTTTCTCAATCCTACTCATCAAGTGGCCATGGATATCAAACTCCCTCAGGAGGGACAAATCTCATATCTATCACTCACCCCTCAAAAGCCCCACGTGTCAAAGCCACCCAATCATCACCTTTATAACAACCCATGTTTCAGGACTGCATTTGATGATGTCAAAGTGTGCCCAACGACATGTGTTGAGTGTAGTGATTTCAGGTCAAAGAATCACACTCACCACCATCACTGTGAGTACTGACTGTGACTACCATATAATGGTTCCATGTGTCAAACTCACAGTGGGTATGTCCGGTACACTTGTTCTCTAACAAGTACCTATGTGTTTGGTTTGATATCTCTATATCATGACTAATGAGATTCTGTCATCAACCAACACCACAATCTAGTCTTGTGTGTCATTGCTGTCTATCTACCTTCCACAATGACATCCGACTAGGGACATAACAAGAATGTACAAACTCTTAGCATCCGTATGATCTCATCGTTCAGGTCCTCAACCTGAAAGCATACGTCATTGAGTACTGTCATTCTCTAGACATTCAATTTGTTCTATTACTATCTCATATGACTGAACCAGAAAGAATTAGAAGCTTGCCTTTGATGTTTATCAAATCAATCTTAATGTATCCCACCAATCATCCCATGATTGGCTCTCAGGGCATACATACCAACAGACTCCCACTGGCACTGCGAGCCAATCACTCTCGAATCATATTCATAGTGATCTTCAAACATATCCCACATGTTACTGTGCTCTAGTGCGAACATAGTGAGTAATGGCAACACCTTGCCAAAGTCAGTATAAATTGCATGTCTCTCATCTCTTCGTTGTACGTCATACGTATGAGATGGAGTTGCCGTAATATGTGATCTAGTATTCCTTTGCTAACCTTTAGCCACATTGCATGATCAAGGATTCCATACTTGTCATCAATGAGAGGAATATCTATAAATTCATCTCATGAACTTCCAGATCCATATAGTATCTACTGCTGTTCTCTAACACATAGATACTCAGCATTTCCTTTTAAATGGTTTTATTGGAACACTTCCAATTATCAACAAACTTTCACTTTTATATATCCTATATATATTTTGCGATTAATTTTTTGTCTTTTCAGAAGTTCGCATCAATGTAACTCTTTACATTGAACTCTTCCTTATCTCCATAGAACTAGTACTTATCAAGTTCTCATGGTATTCCAGTAACCCTTATTGGAAGTAGACAGACATCCACTCGTCATGTCTCACATACGAGTTATTAGGATGAGCACATCATATTGCTATGTCATACATACAAGATGATGAATGCATTTTGTTCTTGCCATGCAAGATAATGGGATGATTACATACATGATAGATCCACATCTATTCTTAGTGTTCCCATTCTTCATAAGAATTGGACACTTGGCCTTGGGATACTAACTCCATGTAACATGGGCAAGTTTTCTCCCACTGAATCTGTGCATACTGAACCCTTCAGTACAAATTGCCAATGTATGCTTTCTCTTTTCAGGTCAAGAGGTTTTTCGAGAACTATCTCTATAGATCTCAATTCCTATCACATAGGAAACATCTCTATCTTCCTTAAAGATAATTTTCACTTTTGGATTTCCATTCTAGAACATTTCCATTTCACATCAACATGTGGAATGTGAATACGCTCCCACTAAATCACAGATCCCTTCTTTATCTTTGACATATCAGTCAAACCCTTTGACTATATCATCAAAGTAAAGATCCAATTCTGAGTTGCTTGTACTCAATCAATCACATTGATTAGTCCATTGTAACTTATAGACTTCATTTGCATTAGTGGATTCATAAACCTTATAGGTTGTGTCACGTACACATCCTTGTTTTATTCCTCATAGGAATGCGGTTTTAGTATCCATATGCCAAATGTCTTAGTCATTAAGTTGCAATCAACAAGCATCATCCTTCTCAAAATGTTATCCATGTGTCTTAACACTTAAGATTCATTTGCACTTATGGATTTCATCCAATGGGTGCTACCATCAAGGTCATACCTTATGGTTTACATGGATGCCATTTAGGATGTAATGGTCATAAACCATAACTCAAAATTCGGTTCCTCATATTCATCTAGATAGTTGACTCATCACATGAACAACTCATCACATAGATAATTGAGGTGTAAGGATATAAGAATTCACAACCCTTGTGATTCTTAATTTCTTTTATTAGTGAGGGGTATTCTTTTATTAAGAAGAATTCAGTTATTTGATAATCATTCTCTAACTCCTTAGAGTATGATTCCTTCTTGATTTAGACATCACCATGCCTTAATCATAAGTTCACTATGATACACTATCATAATCACTCATAAGGATCTCAAACATTTGGTCCAAGTATTTCATTCATTGATCTCATCAAGAATTAACACCTTACCAAATTTGCACTTCATCTATGATAATCTTGAACACTTCAAGATATTCATATTGGTATTTCTCTAAACACCATTTGAAGTATTAGCATTTGTTCCAATAGGTATGTAAATACATCACATGTATCATACCTAATAGGATAATCATTCTCCCACTATCATTAGTGAAGATTGATTAATCATGTCCAAGATATTCATGTCTCTTACTGGTTCTCTAACTAAAAGAGTCTAGATTTATCCATCATATGGAAACTAGAAATGAATCTCTCATGATTGATGCTAATTTGATTGTTTGAGTTATCAATAACTTTAGGTATCATTTTATTTTATGCATATCAAGTACCACAAGATAAACAAGGCATTGTCACAAAGATCATATCTTTGAGATTGAAATATCAACTTAATTGCTATCATTGTCATACAATATGCAAAATAAGGTGTTTCTATCTATTGGCAAATATGAAATAGCAGTTCTCAACTCTATTTCGTGCCCTTTAGGCTGAAATAAACTGAAAGGTACTCCTATCTATGGCAGCAACACTTGCTCCAATGATGGGTACTCCTTTCTTGGTCCTTTCACAAAGGCCATCACTTCTTTGTGGATATTGCATATCATATATGACATATCCATATCTTAGTATCATATACCTCAGATAAAGAAGCGGTTTATTTCATGATACCTTAGGTGGAGATCTCCATCCCCTCCTTCATCTTCTTTTGTTCTTCCAGATATAGAGGGCAATCCCTCATACACCCTTTCCCCATGTGCCTTGAGGCTGAAGACGGCTTGGATTGCTGGCTAGCATCAGAACACTTTTTTGCTTTGCCCTTGTCCTTGCCCTTAAGAATTACCTTTTCTTTGATCACATCAAAGATTATGGTTTGTCTTTCTTCATCTTTGCCTCTACTATCCTCAACATGTCCAACAACTCTGTCAACGCTCGTCAAAGTTGTTCATGTTGTAGCTTATCATGAATTGTATGATTCTCGCAACATTTGCAATATCATATTAATAGCCAACTCTTGGCTCAGAGGGAATCCTTCTTAGTCAGGTTTTCCACATACCCAATCACATTGAGTGTGTGAATACCTTACTGGATCTCCTTCTGTCATGACATACTAGGATAGTGTCTTGGAGACATCATGTCTCATGTTGTCTCTGCAACTCATAGTTCAGAGAACACAACATCAAGCACTCATCATCAATGTCTTCCTCGGTATGCTTCCATAAGCATACTTTCAGCTATTGATATGGTGGGATCGAGTTCATCTGTTTCTGGTATAACTAGGACTTAGAGCTTTCACTCTACGATTGAGAACACTTCTCAATGTCCTAACCAGTCGTGGAAAAAATTCCCATTTAATTTGTTGGTCTCAAAGACTGATCGCAAATAAGTGATTATTGTTGATCAACCATTTATAGTACAAAAAATATGCAATTTTAGTCCAAAACTCATTTTTGACTTATTTGATTGATTTGAAAAGTTGACGATATAATTAGGCCTTTAATTAATTATCACTCCCACTATTTTACTTCAAATTGATAGCCCTCACCATGAATTCAGAAGATTGCAGCGTACAACCTTCTAGTGGGCAAGATCCATATTTCATCAAGTCATGAGTCAGCTTTGGCTGATCGCCCACAATCTTGACTATTTAGGTAGGCCATCATGCCAATTGCATCATAAGCAACTCTTGATGAATGAACATGCGCAACACCTTGCCATTAACATTCCTTGCCTCTGGGCTTAGACGCTCTAAGAATCACCAGTTAAGTCTAACCCAAAAGCCGACACGGTAAACATGCACCCTGCTTTGGCAGAACCTACATGTCTACCCTTCACACTTCCACAAGATAGACGGCGCACCACGTTTTGGCGTAACCTACGCTTGGTCGATCGAGTTTTTCATGTGTCGCTAATGGAAGGCATATAAGACTTAATATTTTAATGAGGGATTTGGTTTTTATATACATATACATATCCAATCACCATAATACATAGTATGTATCATATACATGCTATATCCCACAGAAAACATGTGAAACGATAAAAGCGATGATTATGGCCATCCTAATGTGATTCCTCGAGCCAAAAGGAATCACGGTCATCTAGGTCTACATCACATGCAACCTGTACAAGATGAATTCTGTGCTTTGCCTTTCTGGGTTTGATCAACTCATCACATGAATGATCAGCTCGCCATCAGACTGGTCGGCTGGGTGCCACCAGCTGATCGGTTGGCTCCACCAGCTGATCGGTTGGCTCCTCCAACCGATCGGTTCGCTTGGTCGTCGTGCATCTCTTCATGGCCGCCACCCGCTCGTCTCGCTCCTCGAACCGGTCATCAACCGATCGGCTCACTCCTTGAACCGATCGTCTGGAACGTCAACCGATCGGTTCACGCCTTGAACTGATCGTCTCAGCTGTCGTCAGGATGTCCTCCGTTCTTTGACATAACAGGAAATAAAATTCTATCCTATTTTACATTGTAAAAGAGAAACCTCGAGTTACATTCGAGGGGAGCAAAGGTAGGAAAGAAATCTCGAATTATTTCGAGTTACATCAGGAATAGGAGAAGGAAGATCGGTGCGCAGACCGAGATGCAAGCAACCACATACAACCATACACAGATAGGGTTTATTGGCCATAACCACGCTATACATCCACCACAAAACTCATTTAAGGGCGACGCGTATCGAGTGCATTAATAATACATATCATATATGTAAATTGGGATTTGTGGATTTAGGATTGGACATGCATAAAGCCAATTTTATTCACATCGTATGCAATAAATAAAGGCGACAAACCAAAATCGATCATATCGATAATCCTAAAGTATAGAGCAGTTGACGTGGCTCTGATACCACTGTTGCATTCTTTGGGGAGGCAGAGAAGGCAGCGGAAACAAAAAATTTCTCCTCCCCAAACCCATAACAAGGAAACGTGTCAACGTCTATACAATAGGAAAGGATGGTTTGTGGAATCATACCTTGTCCCGAGGCTTGCTCGGCGGCAATACCTCGCGGCATGCGCGGTCTTCACCTCCAATCTTGGACGGTGTCTGTGCAGCTCCTGGTCGCACCGGGACTGACGACTCCTGGTCGCACCGGGACTATGGGGATTGACAGTTGTCCTCCGAGCGGCAGAAATCTCCCGCCTCTGAAGTAGTCCACACGCACCACCTGGAACTCCAATCTCTTTATCTCACAAGGAATTGGAAGGAGTCGCACCCTCCTGTCGGCGTACTAGTCACCGACACACTCTCCTGCCACCAGTCGCTTTCTGCAGTTGTCTTTCCCTTGATGTGCCTCCCTTATCGGGTAGCACTTGCTCGGGCTCTCTCGGTTGCCAAAACCAGAGAGAACGACAACTTTACAGAGCAACTGGTTGCACTGTGTTGTACTTTGAAAAGCCCCCAAAACCCCTATATATATAAGAGGGTCATGGGACAGGGTTCTCCATCTCGGGCAATGCGGGACTAAAGTAGGAGTAGAAGGGTTCGAGATTTTCTAGAAAAACAACCAATTGCGCAACCTGAACCGATCGTTTCATTTCTGAAACGGTCGGTTGGGGACCTGAGCCGGTCGGTTGACACCATTTCTGAAACGGTCGGTTGGGGACCTGAGCCGGTCGGTTGACACCTCAACCGATCGGTTGGGACACCTCAACCGGTCGGTTGGGACACCTCAACCGGTCGGTTCACTTCTGAACCGGTCGGTTTGTGGTCCTGGTCAGTTCCTGATTGACTTTCCATCTTTTGTTTCTAATTGGTATCAAATACCAATCCTTGTTCCAATCAAATTGGGCAAGTGAAACGAAAGGAAATTTCTCATCAATCCTACTTTCCCAACTTGCTCGGTTGCAACAGTTGAACCGATCGTTTCGACACTTGAAGCAATTGTTTCACCCTGTCCATGAGCCGATCGACTCACCAGCTGAGCCGATCGGTTCACCAAGCTGAGTCGATCGGTTCATCACATGAGCCGATCGGTTCATCAAATGAGCCGATCGGTTGGGAGTGCAGATTGTGCAGAATCAGTCAATTGTAGTTTCAATCAATCTGATACTCCAATCAATGTGTCCAACACCTTGAACATTATGATATTGAGCTATCAATTAATTGAGTGTTTAATTGAACTACTAAACTCCTTTAGTAATCAATCTAAACATTATTTGTGGACAAAACTCCTCTTCCAGGTTAAATCCTATGTGTGTGACCCTGCAGGTCCATTTCACATTGGCAGTGAAAGTTCATAACACTTATGACTTCAAGATGACATGATTAAACACCAATAGTACCAAAAGGATCCATATAATATATGTAGCACGAAGATCCATAGAACAGCAAGAAAAAGTGGCATAAAGATTCATATAGAAGCATAACTAATTTCTTCATCTTCCTTCATCTCTCTTCCATCTCATCTCTCCCTCTACTCTTCATCCTCTGTTCTCCTCCTCACGCCAACCACGAAAAGAATGAAGAGTGGTTGGAGTAGAGAGTCAAAAAACAATAGTAGAGGTAGGGTTTGTGTAGGCAAATATGTGGAGGAGGTAACCGATAATGCGAGTCAAAGTGCAACATGACCCGATTACAAAGATCCGGATAGAAAAATAAATGGATCTTTTTCTGACCCGAAACGCGAGGGTAGAACAAGAAGAACAAATAGAAGACTAACGGAATGGAAACTCAATAGAAAGAGAAGATACACTACCAAAATTTTACTCGGTAGGATCAATAGGTTGTACATGGGGGTAGAACAAATATTGAGGAGGTAGACAAAAAGTTATTTAGGGTTGGAAGACCACGGGGTGTAAAAATAAAATTATAAATGATGAAAAATGAAAGATAATTGTTGATGGTAAGGATAAAGAAGGGATACACCGTGTATAGATACCTCCGCCATATGATAGAGTCATTGTAGCACGCCAAGATGTAGCAATAGAGAGCAGAGGACACTCTGTGTCGTTGAGCGACATGTCGTGTCAGTTTACACAGGAAGCAGCTGTAGTAGGCGACACACGGTGTCGATGAAGAGACACATTGTGTCTGATATCATAATAGTAGCAGTCAACACCAGCAGAAGCAGACGAAGCGCTATGTCGTTGAAAAGACATGACGTGTCAGTTGACAGAAGCTTGGGGCAGAAGGTAGGCGGCACGCCGTGTCAAGGTACAGACGACACGTTGTTGTGTCCAAAAATGGAAAATGAAGTTGCGAAGAAGTAGAACACCGCCTACATACCTTGTTGGCGATGAACAACATCAGAAAAATCCCAAAGACAACAGAAAAAGAAGGAGAAAATCCTTACGGATGTCAACCATAGCAATATGAGGACGATGTATCCCCAATATCAGAGGAAAAGAGAGAACTTTATCCAAGATTTTGAATTTGATCTGGATGGTGGTGTGGAGTAAAAGGATGGCAGAGTAGATAAAAGCGGAGAAAATATGTGAGGATGGCGGCAAATAGGATAGCAGCGACTTCATTAGCAAGCAGGATTGACGAAGGCATAACGACCCTTGTAGATCTGGATATCGGAAACTTCATAGGATGATTTTTGTTGATGGAGACGAAGACGGATCGAAGGAGACGACTCCAAGGAGATCGAAGGAGCCATCCCCAACTCCTAGCAGAGGCTGCGGCCGCCCGCAACGGGAGGCAACTCTCCTTTGCGCTCTCTCTCTTAGGGATTAGGGACAACATAGGACCAGCGGCTCTGATACCATGTGAAAAATGATATAGGTGGAGAAAACCCCTCGTGTAGGTTTTTGTTATTGCTTGATAGATAGGAAGCAGCCACCCTTTCCTATAAATAGGATAAGGAGGAAGCATACAAACACTTAGACAAACCTTAATGGGCCAATACACAATTGGGCTCATATTACAAATAGACTAAACAAAACTTAAATTAAAGAGAAACACTTCAGTAAATGGACACTATCAAATCCAATGTCTATATTCCAACACTTCCACTAAAACTAAACCAAGACCATAACCCGAACAAAAAAGAAATTAGGTTAGACTTGACAAGTCCCCTAATGGATGGGTAATTTCTTTACTAGCTTCTACTTAACTATCAACAGAGGGTCGTGTGAATAGATGTAAGTAAACCTCTTTGGAACCTGGTAAAATCGGAACAAGTTGTGATGAAGTGGATTTTTTTACATTTATGTCCAAATGTCAATTATGACCTTGTAGTATCTAATGTTGCCCAATTTGACCTACTTTATTACTCTCGGGATCAATGAATGATTTACCACTCAAATTTCCATTATGATGTCCAAATATCATATGTACACCTTGTGACATCAAAACCTAGCTTGAACTATATTGTTACTCAACTGATTTTATTCGTGGATCAAAGGTTATCATATGGATCTCAAACTTTCTCCATAGCTTTATAAGACTTTTACCGAGCAGCGTTCAAAATTCCATAATTTTTGGATTGTGCAATTGAAAGATATGAATTATATAAGAAAATACCATTTATTCCTTTAAATCCCCTAAATCACCTATTTTCCTATCCTATTCGGACCCCACACCCGGACCCGGATCCAAGCCTTGGCAGAGTTGTGCCTAGGGGAGTCGTCTCCCCAGCCTGAAATCTCAGGTGAGACAGCGTACAGTGCGCCGGAGCATCAAACCACTGACTCTCCCTCTCGCCAGCTCTTATGCCAGTCATACTTAGTTAGATCCGAAATTTACTCCTCTTTCCAACGAGTCATAACTGCTCCTCCCTTGCTTTCTATTTTGAAAACGCCCAAATTGCGGGCAGCCTGGGGCCGAGAGAGAGGAGACTCAGAGGTAATCCTAGACCTCAAGATCCCTATTTAACACCCTATATGCTTCTTTAGCCTCCCGTTAATTATCCTTGACCTCCAATTTCACACGAGAACCCCTTCTCCTCCACGCAACTCCACCTTTGCACATCTGAAACAGAGGGTGGTATCCCCTCCAGCGATCACCTTCTACCAATTGCCCTATCCAACACCTTTGTGGGATCATGACAAAGCCTCCCAAATGCTCACCAGAAGGCGTGAAGCCCTCAAGACCCCTACCAACAAAGCTCCTATGGAGCTTGCGTGAGCGCTCACTGGCAAGCGTCTCTGGCCCATTAAAGAAGAAGTTGACGCCACTGGACAACTCCTCAGAGGCTTGCGAAGCTACTCAAACTCCCAGAACCCTCTCATTCACGGTATACCCTCTTTTTCCCTTTCTCTCATCTCCTGTTAATTGTGAGTTGAATCTTGAGCTAGAATGAGCCCCCAACTTGCTGCTTGGGCTCGCGAAAGGATCATTACAAAGTCGACTAAGACTCCATCATGCACCGCAAGTGTCCCCTTTGGTCTAGCACCTCGTCCTCCCTCCTTCTCACTCTCACTGCCCAACCATGGCGCGAGAACGAGGACCAATAATCAAGCATGTGAAATTACTGATTGATATTCTAATGTCACGCATACTAGTTATTTTCCCATGGTCATTTTAGACCTTTCGGGGCCCTGCTCTGACCTCCCTTTGAACCATCTGATTTGCGGGTCAGAAAGGAGGATCCGCGGAGCCGGATCCCTCCCATGATCCATGAAGCCAAGCTTGCCAGTTTCGTTTTTTATTTTCGTTTCTATTATCTAGCCTTTTCCTATTGGTTGATTTTGTAAATTAGTTAGTAAATAGCTCGGATGTCCAAAAATTGCTATAAAAATATCCACGTGCCCAGAAAAATGAGTAATTTAGTATGGGACCATAATATCACTTTGTCACTATGCTTTTCGATGAAGCTAAAACATAACTCTCTTATCATCATATTTAGGGTTTCCTATTAATATTTCCAACTCTAATCTTGTTGAAAACGTTGATTTACATGATACGCGATCACATAACGACCTTTTTGTACTCTGATATTATATTAATGACTTGATCACATGATTATAATTTCTAGATCATATTCCAATTTATTCTTGACATGATTGTACATGAAAATGACAAAATGATCTATTATCATCAATCCCCGATATTTTGCACGACAGATCAGACCTAGCTCGAGATATAAGTTCCTGATCTCAATCATATGATCCTAGATCTATACTCTTAATGACCATAGGCCAACAAATACAATGAGAATAAGAATGCATGAACAAATGCCCTGGTAGGTCATTTAGATCAATGAAACATATATATTGATACCTTGTTGTTATCATTTGTACAAGTATCAAATACCCATTAAACTTGTCAATTTGGATATTGTTTATACTCTAGACTCCAAAAGAGGTACGATTTTATATTAATTCCTCCTTGGACAAATTAGTGGTATTGAATGATACTTGTATGTACCTCTTGAAAATCTTGATTGTGTATTTGTTTGAGCTACAACGTTCCCTATTGAGTAGTATATATATATATATATAGGGTATATATTCACTACCCGCGCCGATAACTAATTTTAGTTACCCGTGGATCTATTTTGTAATAAAAAGGTACCTATCTGTAATGAGACAGACATCGTTTGTAATGAGATGACCAAATTTGTAATACAAACACTCATTTTGTATTACACGTCTGATTACAGTAAAAATGATATTTGTAACAGAAACAACGTTGTAATACAAAACGAGTATTTGTATTACAATTTTGGTCATCTCATTACAATTTTGATTGTCTAGTTACAAATATGTGTCTCCCTATTCATGCAATCTGATTCTCCTGCCAGCAGCATCCTCTGATATAGACTTGCCTATTGCTGTTCGCAAGCAGCCCCGCACTTGCACGAAACATTCCATTACTTGTATCTACAGATCATCTTAACTCTACTATGAACCAGTTTGTTTCTGCTTCTCTCCCGTCGTTATATATATATATATATATATATATATCACACACACACACAAGACTCGAGGATTGAAAACAAGATGATCTGCTATACTCTTGCCAAAATCTGCCAAAAAGAAGAATGCTCTCACATGGGATTGATTATATGTAAAGGGAATCTAGTATCTAGTTCTATATTCATATCTTGTATCTTTTCCTTTCTTGTTGATAGAATTCTTAGTTCTTTTTCAATGAAATAAAATGTTATTTCTTTTTGCATAAATGTGTGCGTAATTTTCGGGCCACTCAGAGACAAGCGCTCTAATCCCCGAAACACTGCCTATCTAGGCAATGGGGTTGGGATTAGGGTAAGAACGGTTCTGTGACACAAGTTATGAAAGAACATGTAGTACTATTCCAAAGGTAACAAACCTATATTCAGCTGCATAAAAGAAGAAACACATATTCAAGTCATTTGAGTTTTGTTAAAGATAGATGTCCATATTGCTGGTGGAGCTAAAGGGGTGGACAAGAGAGAAGGTCTGGGTGATGAAGTCTGTCGCCAAAGTAGTAGAGGTCACCATCTCCACAACCATCCAAACGTCTTCAAACTCCTGGAATCATGTAAAGCTAAACCGTCACGAGCAAAGGTTACACAACAGTTAAGGGATCGCCAAGTTGAGAAATTGACTTGTAATTAATAGAAAAGTCTGAATGTAGAGAACAGACCCAAGTTGATGATTAAGTGAAATATACATATTGCCACACTAATGGACCGTTTTGATGGAACCATCAGCTAGGGTCATGGAAGAAGTTTGCCTTCTTATCCAGGTGAAAATGGTGCCTATAATGGAACCTGATGCTGTGAGTACATTGCAGCTAGCTGTGAGCCATGTAGTCTTTGGAAGCTTGGCAATTCTAAGCTGCCTGCAGAAATTGTTCATAATCGGTGGAGGAGATGGCGACTTGAATGAGTACTCTTTGTCTGAACAACATGAGTAGTGCCTACCCCATGATCACGCTTTAATGTGGATAGGATAAGTATGCATGTAGAAGATAGGATGATCCAGATTGCATTTTGAAGATGAAACTCAGCAATAGCATGAATAAGTCCACTAAACCAAGCTTTGGGAAACAGTTGACCATATAGAGATTTATGCAGTCTTTAGACCATACTGGATTCCCCCTAATAAAGAAAATAAAGGGGTTTCTCTAAGCATATTTCCTCAATTAGATCCCTACGTAGGAAGGAGTTTCTTATCTAGCTAGTAGAGAGGTCACAAATCATTAGCAACATGAGACTAAAATATGCACATAGATGCCATCTTTGTCAACTGGGGAGTCAATTATCCCCACTACAAACCTAAGTGTAGCCTTACCAACTATATGTGCCTTGAGCCTATCAACAAAGCCATCAAGACAGATCTTCACTAGAATGACCCGCTTGAACCAACCACTAGCTTCCCAAAAGGGCATGGAACTAGAGATCATGTCGATTATGTTCCAAGGCAATCATCTCCAGGATTGCAACGCTGCCCTAGAGGACACTATCCCTCTGAAACTGAAGTAGGGATAGAAAATGAAGAGAAAGAGGATACAAAGGCCTAATATGATGGTGAGATGTTAATATAAAAAATGAACTTGGATATTGGATAGGAGGCGTAGGACTGTTTGCATATGTCTAATGCTATTGTTAAATGATCAGAAGAGATACTAACATCCAGTGGATAGACCCACTTGAACCAACCACTAACTTCCCAAACGAGCTAGGAACTAGACCATGTCTGATTATATCCCAAATCATCATCTCCAGGATTCGTGTTACCCTAGAGGACAGTACCTCTGAAACTTAAGTAGGAATAGAAACAGAAGAAGAGGATACAAAGGCCTGATATGATGGTGACATGTTAATATAAGAAATGAAATTGGTGATTGAATGGGAGGTGCAGGACTGCTTGCATATGTGCAAGGCTATGGTTAAATGATTAGAAGAGATACTAACATCCAACAGATTGTCTTGATTCAAGAAGCAAATGCCAAAGAGTGGAGATGTGCATTTTGCATTGTGCATGGTCCTCAGTGGTGCATGTAGCTGGAGTCTTCCTACAGAATGTGTTGAGCTAAGGGTCTGAGTGGTTTGTTGTAATTTATATGGAAAACATAGGAAGTCAAGTTCCCTTTATAATTTTAAGTGACTGGTTCGGTGAAAGTCTAGAAGTTGAGTTTCCCAGTTTTCCTTAGACTTCCGACAATATAAATAATTTGCAGTCTTAGACTTCCGTGGCAAATCAATAGGAAAACGAGTTCCGTTGCCGGCCCCATCTCGCCCTATTCATTTGTGAAGCTAGCTGAGCAGCAACAGGGAGAAGATCAACAGTCCACATGATCTTCAAGTTGTCTTCTCCTGCTGAGCATAATCCAGAATAACCACATCATCGTCTTTGTATCCGTATAGACCTGTATCCATTCTTTTCTGTTAGTTTACAACTCTAATCTCTAATGAAGTGGGCACTTGCGGCCAACCAAGAAGAAGATCTGCGTTTCTAGACAGATCTAAGACTCGTGCATTAGCTCCATGCATAGAGAACTTTTTTAATTATGTATGTTGTGTGGATACGTTGATGTTGATGGAGGCTATTGCTCTTCATTTGCGTCCACTTTGCGTAGTACTCTACCAGATCCTCGATTTCGTATGCAAGCACAACATAGAAGACAGAAATGTGCATCAAACTTTCATGTGCAAGATTAAGAACGTCATAAGTCTTTTCTCGTTCCAGGCCTGATTAAAAATGGCACTAGTCTTCTTTTTTTTTGCCTTAGATCATTGATGTCTTGAATTTGTTCGATGTAATGCCAAAGACATGTTGTGTCAAGTTCAATGTAATGCCTTGAAACTGTTCATTGTCAGTTCTCAGTTCTAGTTACAGTTCTAAATTGTTGTATGATTTGATATGAAGCAAGCTTGCTATATTATTTTCCCAGATCAAAATGAAATGTATCCTTTACTTATACCATCTGAAAAAAAATATTACACACATAGAAAATAATTTATATGGCTCATGTGGGTGTTGGGAATGTTACATACAATATAATGGATAACTTAAACAACCGTCAAATAGAAGTCAATTTTTGAGAAAACTCAAGTTTCAAACCAATCACCTGAAACTCATTTTCCCGGAACTCAATTTCAGTTCTGGAAAATTGAGTTCCTGAAAAGTTGCAGTTACACCAAACCAGTCAGACCCTAAGTGATAAGATGAACAATGGTGGAACACTTGTGACAGCACTACTGGTAGGCAATGCAAAGGGATCAACAATGGCCGGAGAGCTAAAGAATCTTCAGAATCAACGTGGGTCACATGATACCATAACCAAAGATAGGTGTTTCCTAGACGAAATTAACATCGTGAAGACCACAAAAGCAGTGCATAAACTGATCGTAGCACATGTGCCCCTTTTTAACACAACTATTTGACGAAGAAAGTTGATAGACCTAGGATGTAACTTATCTAGAGTGACACCTAAGTAGTGAACAAAATACATCTAAAAGCCTATGGTTGCACGAACACAAAAGATGTACCAAATCAAACTCACAAAGTTCGTTGACTTGTGATATCAAACAATACATAAGAATGATAAAACCACAATAGGTTTACACTATGAAATCAAATAGTTAATATGAAGAATGACGATATGACAAAAATTTGTAACATGAAACCAAGCTTTGCATATGGAGAGTGATGAATCATAATATATTTGCATGCCAAATTCAAAGAGCTGTAATTATAAGTAAGATAAGCTATAGTTATAAGAAAAATACATAAAAACCAATTAAATATGAAGGATAGGAGTGAGAGTGGGAGGAGACATATTGGTGGTATGGTGGAGGAAGTGAAGG
The DNA here is from genome assembly GCA_963693085.1 of Alisma plantago-aquatica. NCBI lineage: Eukaryota > Viridiplantae > Streptophyta > Magnoliopsida > Alismatales > Alismataceae > Alisma > Alisma plantago-aquatica. Next base: position 576,167,921 of record OY856409.1, on the reverse strand, counting down.
GAGAATAGGAGACAATTGTTAATACTTTTTTAGAGTGAGAGAATTGCCTTAGGCCTACTGAGTCCAAGTCACATCAAAATCATACATTTAGGCCTTAAATATATAGGTTTAATGTGAACGTCTTTGTGTTATGTCCACCACATGTTCAGATGTGCCCATGGTGTGTATGTGTCTGTCATGTGTCCAGGATGACTACGTTTTCCCTTTGCAAGTGCTAGTGCTTCCTAGAGGAAAACATATTGAGGTTTTTTGATGAAAATTCCCCCTTTATTCTAATGTTGTAAAATTCCTGATAATGCCTTCAAATTGTAATCTTCATTGCTTTACATCTCTAAAAGTAATTGATGCAGGATTGACATATGTTGTTCCGTTATATAGGCATTGTTTCGTTTATTTTATGTTTTTTTTTGTTAAGGCTTGTGGTTTAATCACACATTGGCTGCCACTTAAGTGAATAAGTCATGGAGGCCTATATATAGGACTTGTACACCTCTTTAAAAAGTCCGACTTGATGAAGTTTGGTTATCCAAGTAGACTTTATGACTTAAATGTAGGATGAACATAAGCTATTTCATTATTTAGACATTTCTTAAAGGAGTTATGGTGGTAACTTTCAAGATGCACACAAACCATTACATAGTTGCCTACTTAAACTCCATAAGCATGCAATGAATATATGTATACAACTTATATTTTAAGAAAATTCTCAGCTAATCATAATATGTAAACAGCGCATGTGTAGGGAAAAGGTTTAAGCATTGTGGGAAGGGCGGGCTTCATGAGGTAAAAGGAGGGGGTAGAAAGGTTTGAGGGTTAGTATTCATTTATAATCTATTGGCCCTTTTGCCATTGCTTCCCCATGCAAAATCACCTGCCATCCTGAGCAGCGAAATCAAATGTGTGTTGCTTCAGTTACAACTTCAGGATCTGAGTACATGTAGCGTCACTCAAGATTTGCTTGCAAATACACCAAGGCTTTCTCAAATGCAACTTGTTCTTACACAAAATCTGGCATGGGAGAAGAGGTTCTAACTATGCTAAAAATGTCCTTCAATGACCAAGTCAATCAAGCAAGGACTAAGAAAGAACATATGTTTCTAACCAAACCAAGAATGTCCTACAATGACCCAAGTCAATTAAGCAAGGACTAAGAAAGAACATATGACCACGAGACATTACATGCAACTACTACATATGTCCAACATGGCCACGATGTGTACACAACGGCAAATGAGATAGTTCACACCAATACCCTTATGGCTGACTCCAGTATGACAATTGCACCACCTTAAGAGAAGGTTCATGTAAGAAGAAATGAAGGAGGAAGAAGATGGGAACACCAATCACATGTCGGCTGCTAGGTGCAGCAAACGTGAGTAGGGCTTGAGCCTACACACTTGTATTTATATATTAGGGTAAATACATGAGGTACAAAGAGAGAAAAAGCATAAAAACAACATTCCATAAATAAAATAGGTCAGCCGCCGGTTTGCCGTTCCGCCACTGTGCCGGTGTCGATACCATCGACTTGTGTCGATGGTATCGACGGAGTATTCTCTTGCGCCTGAACCAATCTCGATACTATCGACATGTGTGTCGATAGTATCGACCGAGATGCAGCTGGCTTCAACATGAACCTGGACAGATCTCGATACTATCGATAGAGTGTCGATAGTATCGACCGAGATGCAGGTTGCTTCACAGTTCACATATACCCTCCTATGATCAACTCCATTATTGAGGTTCAACCACTTGAATCAACCGGTGTTCCTATTCCCAATGTCCATGATCATGGCAAAGATCACTCTTGAGTGATGCCTTAATTGCGAACCCCACATGCACCTTACATGACAATGAAGATCGAATGTCTGGTTTTAATATCCCAGTTCAGAAATTTATCCACCTACATTCGAGCTATCACCAATTTAACACCAAAATGGACTCAGCCCTTTGACTTAGAACCTAAGGACTTTTTCCACACAAAAAAATGGATTTCAAAATGTGTTGCATGTATGAAACTGATGATAATATTCTTAGTCTCACTCTTCCACACCATCCTTTACAGCTTCCAGACATTTTTGGGATCAATTCAGAGTATCATGCGTCTTCCTGACCTCCAGCACCACTATCTTCTTTATCGTAATGCATGAGAATGGTGTATGACAAACATATAATATCTCATTATATAGGTGTTATTTATTTTATTTATATATTTGTGAAGCTTTCTGGTTTAACCCCGCATTGTCTACTAGTTATTTGGGAATCTTTGATAGATGCCTATTTATATGCCTTGTATGCCTCTTGAAAAGGAAAATTTGAGTTGCAATCTATTTGGATGTTTTATTTGCTGCAATTATTAGATTTTTAAATACATATAGTTTTAGTCATTAAGTTCCCCATTTGAAATGCTTCACAAATTGGTCCTATATTTTTTCTTGCAAGATATAACTTTAGTTGTGTTTTTGTGAATGAAGAATGGTAAAAAGGTGTTTTTGGGATATTGGTATAGATTATTGTTACTAGGCATATATCTTTTATAGTTGGCCATAATATCATGCGTGTATATAAACATAAGTACATTCATTTTAATGTGCATCATATTTGAGATCTTCAAGTATTTCTACACTCTACAGGAAAGGTCAACATACTTGCCTTTCTAGTTACAGCATTCTAGCAATAAACTTGATAGATTATTTCTAGGTAAATTACTTTTATTAACAGAGAGTTAGTTCCAGAAAGTGATTGTTGAAAGATTGTGCGCCAAAGCAAAGAAAGTGTTGGATCGTACATTAGGAGAGCATATAGGCATCCTTATTAAGAATAAAATGCTAGGTGAGGTCAAACTATTAGAAAACCCGATTTGAGGCTTTTGAGGCTAATACCTTGAGGCGAGGCTATCCCATTTGTGCCTGGAGGCGTAGTCTTACGCCTCCATGTCATGATCGAGGCTTACACCTCAAAAGGTCTGAGGATATGAGGCTTAGATGAGGAATAAACCTTTTAGTTCTAGATGATAATATCTTTAATTAACCAGCGAACCTTTTTTATTTTGTAACATTTCATACATTTTATTCAAAAGATTTCTATTCACATTTTTGGTTATTGATTATCATTCTCTCATTTGTGGATTTACATAAATTCTATTTGATCAGACTAAAAACTCAAAATTACTTTTGATATACATATATGATCTATCACACCATTAAAATCATTTTTAAGCCTTAATTTTTATTTATATTAGTGATTTCCAAAACTGATTTTCATCTATGCTGATTTCTACTAATTCCAAATTATGTATGCCCAAAGTTTCCTTATCAAATTAAAAAATTGGATCTAATAGTACAAAACATTGATATATCATATGTACTACAATTTTGTTTTATTATTTTAGTGGTCTTTGTTGTTAGCATTGCTCTTAATCCCTATTTTCTCCTTGTTAGCTTAGGTAAATTTTCTATTTAGTTTTACTTCTCTTATACACACATATTTATATTATACATACACAGACAGCCATAGATACACACATATAATGCATATACACACATAAACATACATAGATATGTACATATATGCAATTCTACATATATTATTTATTTATGAGTGTCTCGTACATATTTTGAGGCTTAGACCTCGCCTCACTGAGACAGAAAGGCCTTGTTACGTCTCCCGCACTTTTGAAATTGGGTGGAGCACTTTGACATTTTGGCATGACTAGGCAGTTTAAATGTATTTTTTTGACTGTTTGATTGTCTTCCCTCTAATATACATATGTTTTACAAGTAACATGAATAATTCCATCCTATCCGTTAAGGGGTTAAAAACACTTTTCAGGGGATGTTGTGATGACATAACATATTAGCCATCAATTTAGTGCCTCAAAGATCAAACTACAGATTTGCTTTTTATTCAGTAAACCATTCAAAAATCTAGGTAGATGTTGACCCCAAGGCTACATTGCTAATTCCTGACTAGAATTCCACTTAATTTGACACATTAATCTATTTAAGATGCTTCAAGAGAAAATGACACACTCCAAAGCTCAAATTGCAAAACCCTGGGATAGACATCAAGACATACAACCAAGATCAAGTTCATAGCAATGAAATCTTTTAGTAGTTTGATGTAAATCACTTTTGTAGAATATATGTATTGTACTAAGCTCAATATGATAAAATTAATGATTGGAACAAAATGATACACTACATATACCCACAGCCCTAATCTTGAAAAATGGGTCAACTGAATCTCGACCATTCAAATGTTGGTTTTGTGGTGTACTAGTATCAGCTGAATTTCTCGACCAAGAGCTACCCTATGACAGGGATCATCGTCCAATGAATTTCATCAAAGAAACTTCAGTCAATGACAGCTCTGTCTTGAACTAAGCAAGGCGTCAGATGAATTTCCTCCAAGAAAGTTCCGTCAACCATGCATTGATCCAATGTTGTGTCTTTGCATCAGCTAAAGATTTCCTGAGGAAATTTAGCTAACAAAAACTCTTGCCTCAACTAATTAACTTTGTTGGCTGAATACTTCACAAGGAAATTCAGCAGACAGAGCAAATTTTATGCTTCAATGGCTAGCTGTGGCTGAATACTTTTGAGGATATATTTCACCCGACAAGCATACTTTGGGTCACTCACTTAGTGCTCAACTATCGTATTTGAGTAATTAGTAAGGGATTTATCTATTGGAACCCCACTAATAACTTGGATAATGACTGAAGTTTATTGCTATCATTATTACTGGATAGTTGGCAAGTTTTTCTATGAATTGAAGTCATTTGGGAAGTTTCTAATGCAACCCTAGAAATGGAGACAAGTATCATTTCCAGCAAATAGCCCTAAACTCCTTGCGCTAATTACTTGCATACTTCCCATGAGTGAGTAGGATCCTTTGTAAGAAAGCTATCCCTGCTTGTCAATGTAAACCTCTCACTCTCTCCCAAGTCCCAATCTCTTTCTCCCTGTATTTGGTTTCTATCCCTTAGCTAAGAGAGGTTGTAGGGAAGGTGACTCTTGGTATAAAGGTAGGTTTGGTTCTTGTCCCCAAAGATGTGCTAGTCACCCTTGAGCTAAAAAGGCCCTGGTGTAAGTGTTCGGTAAGTTGCATACAAATGCTTCTCAGGTTTAGAAACCATAGTAAAAGGAACCTACTAGACAGTTAAGCTATGGTATTTCATGCCAGAAGCACTATATACGGATGTCACAAATTGTGATTGTTTCAATTTCTCTCGCCCTTGCTATATATTGTGGTGGTCTAATCTTTCTTTTGAGAATCTTTAATAGCTCAATTTCACTCCCCCTCTAGAAACCAAGATCCAACACTAGCAAGTTGGCCATGATAGATAATGCTTCCATGACATAAGATAGGTTTAAGAGAACATGGTTTAGTTTGTTTTCTCATGTTACTCGGGCATCTTCTTGTGATCACATGTTAGACTTAGAAGCCAGGTTGACCCATGGAATACACTATTGGAACTCTTCTGTCAAATAAAAAGATTATACAGTTACCATGTAATCTAAATGGAGACATAATAATTAAATGAACCTACATCCTTTATGCAAGAACACCCTTCAAAGTGTCAGAATGTAGAATCGAGAATGCAAAGCAATATTAAACATCGTACATAGAATGCCAAAGACTTAATATTGGCAACAATCTCTTGTTTATAATTTTATACATGCAAGAATCAAATAGTATCTGATCATTCAAAAAATATGCAATAACTTCTTCCTATATATGATTTTGTTTTCTTTTGTGCATACTTGTCACTGGAATTACAAATTCAGAAAAAAATTAGTGGCCTGCATACCATCGATGAAGTGTTTCCCTTCATATATTTGTTCTCCAGTGTATTGAAATTACCTATGAGAATGAGATACATTGTGTGACGATATTTCAGTGTGTTTTTTTCAGGATCTTATGACACACTTCCGCATAATGGCAAAAGAGCAACTTGGGAGGGGGGAAATGGAAACAATCCTATCCCAGCAATGCATATGGCAAACTCTAATATTAGATCTTCAACCCTTGACGTAAAAACAAGAATTCAGAACCACGCTTCTCATTTGTTGTAAAATATGAAAGGACTTGCACAGTATATGTCAATGCTTACCCCATTAAGATAAGTTGCACTATAAACAGTGTGGTGGTGTTGGCAAAGTCATACTTCACAGCACCTGCTTCATACCAAACAGGTATTTTTTCCATTCCCGTCACACGAAGCAGCTGCAAGAAATTAATGCTCAAATCCAACACAAGACGGTGCTAAAGATAGTATTCATCAAGGCAAGCCTGAGAGTAAACCAAAAATAACAACTACATATCATTGATGTTGCTCCTTTAATATCTTATTATGTACTGGTAAAGGACTGTATATTTCTATTTTTATTATTAATTAAACACGGAAAAAATCTATTCATTCTGTTCCCTAGTGGGCCGAAAAAAGGGGTTTATACATGAGTATGGAATCCCGTATTTACAAAATTGAACCTTAAGATTTCTCACCATAAACTATTTGTCATCACTCATCACATGTGGCCACCATTCTTCTAGAATAGGACAACTTATTGCAATCCATCAAATATACTCCCCTAACAGGTTGGGGTATCTCTGATAGCAATGTTCAGAAAATTGGCCTAACTCAGCTGCTTAAGCAGTTTAGCCCACCGGCGCCGTATATGCATGTGGCCCACTGTGTTGCCTCTGGTCGCATATGGGGTATACGCAGGACATATGCGGGGCAGGGTATATGCGGCCATCTTTTGCAATTATATATATGTAAATATCTTATAACATTTCATATTTTTTGTATTCAAACTACTTATATACATACACCCACATACGCACACGCGTGTGTATATATGTACACATGCATGTCTATATGTATCTATATGTATACATTTCAGTATATATAACTATATGCATACACAAATATATCATACAATCTACATAAATATCTAAATACAAACACATTTCCACATATATATACATACATTTATATGTATACATTTCCATTTATATGTTTATATGTATACAATTCTTAATACACACATGTAAGTATGTGAATTTCATATATGTAGATACATATATATAGACAGTTAGACATACACATATAAATATATACATATATAAGGTATTTCGGTGTGTGTATTTAATGTTCTGCACCGTTAAAAGTCAACTAAGAGTGAGGTCGCAGCGTAAACACACATGAATAGAACTTATAAATGACAAATAGATGTTAAATGACATTATACAAAACAAAATGAAAACAAAATCACAAAATTGTTCAAACACCCCAGACGTCCAGTTTCCATTTTAGGTAAGTGGCGGTCTAGAGGAACCCATGTTGGGCGCCTAGAGGTGGGCATCTCAACAACTTTGCGAGCAACAACTTTTCTCGATGGTCTCCTTTGAGCTAAACGTCCTCACATCCACAATCTGTTCCGTGGCTACCTTCATAGGAGCTTCTCCCTTCAGAAATGTGGCATAATGTTTTGTGGTGTCCTTCCCAACAACAATCACATTTGGCATTTGGACACTATTCCCATGGAACACCCCTTAATCATATGGTCAACTGGTAGGCATTTTTCTTAACATCCCCACAAAAGTGAATGGCTTCATGGGTTCCTGTTCAATCTGACAATCTCTTTGGCCAATTTATATATAGAACCCATTATCCTTGGGGCGCCAGCCGAGTCAGTCTTTGTCGTCAAATAGCTTATGGATTTTCTTTCATAGCTCCATAAACCTTTCTTCCGCTAAGTATGAAATGAGTTCCTACCTCCAACCTCCCTCCCCATTTGATACTTTTCTTACCTTTAAATTTTGGTCTAACTCTAAATCTTTCTTCTTCCGGTGGATTTGTCCAACGGTCTCCCCAACTCATCGTGCAAAAGGAACAATCACCCTTTCCTATATGCCATCTGATGTTCCTCATGACCAAGGATGAACAGTATGCAGGTTGTACCTCTCCCGACCATATTTGTTTCGACAAAACCTAATCCATAGGGATTCTCCTTCTAGCAGCCCCCAAGTTGCCTTCACGAGGGATGCTTGGTACCTATCCGTCAACCTATAAACCCCAAGACCTCCATCAATTGGTGGCAAACTAACTCAGTGTCTTTTCTCACCCCTGTCTCTAGATTTCTGAGAATATAATGCCATCCTTCTTTCACTCTCTATAAGGGCCTTTATAGGAATCGCATAGGCAGTCAAGTCGTATATTAGGATAAGAGGACAGAATTGAGCAAATCAACGTGGGCCTTCCGTGAAAAGCTAAAAGACTGTCAGCCGACAATGCCATCTTACAAGCAATTTTCTCCAATAACAATGCCATCCTTCTTTCACTCTCTCTAAGGGCCTTTATACGAATTGCATAGGCAGTCAAGTCGTATATTAGGATAAGAGGACAGAACTGAGCAAATCAATGCGGGCCTTCCGGTAAAAGCTAAAAGACTATCAGCCGGCGATGCCATCCTACAAGCAATTTTCTCCAATAACCTGAGTAGTGCCTAATAAGAATCCTCCCTTGTACCAAAAAAAAAAAAACTAGTTATGATGTAGAATCATTGTTGCAACCACACCCTCATACCAGCATAAATCCGCCCTTCCATCCTGATTATAGTTCCAAGGATCACGGATGACTCGTTTCTAATAATTTTGGGTCCCAAGCATCTTGTATACTCCTGTAGCAGCTCCTCAACTCTCTTTGTTGAGTCCATGTCCCCCATGATTTAGCGAAGAAAATGAGATTGTCTGCAAAGTTTTAGGTAAGATGCCCCCCATACCCTGCCCCAAGTTTTGAATCATGAAATCCTCCTTTCCCACACTTCTCTATTTATGTGCCTCGCTAAAACTTCTTAGGGCATTATAAATGTTAGAGAGTCTATATTAGCCTATTTAGTTAATAGGTTAATTAGTTAGTGGGCCTTTAGTGTCTCGGCCCGTTTAGATTACTTGGGACACAAGTCTCAGGGTTTCTCCCTTGCTCCTATATACAGGACAGGGGTGTCCAGTCTTGTAATCATCTAATCCCATTGTGTTCAATACAATATTATTCTTCACATGGTATCAGAGCACGTTCGCTCCTGAGGAAAACCTAGCAACCGTCCTCCCTTCCCTCTCCTAGTCGACGCCCACAACAGCCCTAGACGTAGCTGCCGCCTCTCTTCGAGAGAGCAACCACAGGCTCTCCCCGCCTGCGGGCGGCCGTCGCCATGGCATAGGCCGGCTGCCCGCTAGGCACTTCCGGCCTCCATGGCCCTATTTCTCTCACTTTCACATAGATCTATACGTCGGCGCTAATTCCTAAATCCTGACATGCAATCTATGTTTTCCAAATCCAAAGCTGACCGTCGGTGATCTCCTTTCCGGTCTTCATGTATCCGACGCCTTCGTCACCTCCGCCACATCACGATGTCACTGCAACAGCATCACGCTGCAGTCGGCAATCAACGTGGCCGCCAACAGCAGCAATCCGCGTCGTCTTAGCTATCCGCCTCTGCCGCCGTATCCAACAGCAATCAACCGCGGCCAACAGCAAGTAGCACCACCGCCGCAAATCACAGCAGCCATTGTCTCTACCGCCGCATCCCGTCGTTGTCCTCAGCATCTGTCTTCGCCGCCGCTCATGGAGAGGTTTTGCACTTGACTCCGCATGCAGCCTCATGGCATGCAATATCTCCGGAGCCGTGTAGGAGACCAGTATAATCTCCTTTGTTGCAACCGAGTGCTACATCAGTCGAGCGACACAATCATCCTCATCTTTTGTGTCTGTCCACTGTAGGGTTGTTGTCCCATTATCCAGCAACTGTATTCCTAGCCGACGATCACACCCTTTAGCCGTTGCCGTCATCATCCATGCCTCTGGCCACTGCTCACTACTGCTCTCCATCTCGTCGTTGCTACCCCAACGCCATCAGCTATCCCTACCGCCGACGATCACCCATCACTCTCCACCGCTACCAAACAGTCCTATTACTGCCCCCCATATACAAGATGCCTATCTCTATTCGGATCCTTAATCGGTCGTATCTTTGCTAATCGGATCCAAGTTTTAGCCTAATCAGATTTTTCGCGGGGGGCCCTTTTTGGGTCGGGATCAGATCCATTTAATTTTCTACCCGGATCTTACATTGACCCATTTAGTATACTCTCTCCGGTTATCGGTTTCCATTCTCCACATTTTTTATACATCTCCATATCACAAAATCCTCTCAAATCCACCAAATTCCTTTCCCACCCACCCATATTATGTGTGTATCCCTTTCCACAGTGCGGGGGTCATATATCCATTTCTCCACACCAAACACTCACTCTCGTCGTATTTGGTGTGCGGGGGGGTTAGAGAGGAGAGGAAGAGATGAGAAGAGAGAGCATGCAGGAGTATGTATGAGAGAGAGTATGAGGAGATGATATATGTATTCAGGTTATATATGTTCCAGGCTATTATCTTCATGGAGCTTCACGTTCTTCAGCACGTCTGTTCTCCACCTCCAGCCAGTTTCATTCAGCGCCAGCTTCATTCAGCGTCGACACCGTATCCGCGTTCGTACCGCGTTATGTACGTCAGGTGTTGATGGTGTATTTCTTCAGCTGCATTCATATGAGACAGATGAGTACTTCTTCAGATTTTCAGAAGCTCAGAGTTTATCTTCACCGAGTTGCTTCGTCATGTCTTCTCCAAGTTGCATCTGCTGTTTCGACATCACCTGTTGTTGATCTTCTTGGGACTTTCCTTGATGGATGATATCTCCTTTCCTGTCAAGCCCCCAAGGTTCACGCTACAAAGTTATGGTACATGCATCGTATCACCAGCATATCGTCCGTTCGTGTTCGTGCCACGTTATGCACGTCTTCTCAAACAATTCGAAGATTCTGCTACTGCTACATCGACATTGGGCATCCGCGTTCGTGCCGCGTTAAGTATGTAATCCAATGAAGATGGCGTAGTGATGGTATTGAGGATCGTCTGCTCCAAGTGGCAAAAAATTGTTGTAGTATCAGGTTCCATTCTTCAGATGTTCTTCATTTCAGATGCACTCCAAAGACCTTTAAAGCTCAAGGATCTCCAGCCTGCAGAATACAATTTCAAAGAAGAGAGGCATTGTCACCACATGGTTCAGGGGGAGTATTAATTAAAGGGGAGTATCAATATTTGTATGGGGAATGATATTTATCATTTATCTTTCATTTATCATTTCTTTTATCATTTTATCGAGTCTTGTAACCTCCAAGCTTTGGACATGTGTTTCACCTATGCTCCATCTTGAGGGGGAGTGTTAGAGAGTCTATATTAGCCTATTTAGTTAATAGGTTAATTAGTTAGTGGGCCTTTAGTGTCTCGGCCCGTTTAGATTACTTAGGACACAAGTCTCAGGGTTTCTCCCTTGCTCCTATATATAGGACAGGGGTGTCCAGTCTTGTAATCATCTAATCCCATTGTGTTCAATACAATATTATTCTTCACAATAAACAACATGGGGACAATGGTTCACCTTTCTGCAACCCTCTAGACGATGAAAAGAACCCCATCATCCTCCCGTCCTTTGAAATCAAGAGCACCTTTGAGTATAATTATTGTGATATTCACTATATGTCAATTAAAGAATAACATGACTAAGACCCGTTCCAAAAAAGTCTCACTCAACCCTATCAAAAACTTTGGACATATCCACCTTAATGTTGTACTCTCATCCCCTATGCTTCCTTGATATAGACAGAAGTTCCTGGCCTAATCTAATATCATCGCTAAGGTTTCTCCCTTTTATGAGAGCAGCCTGCTCTAATGAAAACCATCTCGGGAAGAGTTTTAGACAACCTAGAAAGGGTGACTCATGAAACAATTGTTAGTGAAACATTGCCTACATTGATAGGTTGGAAATTCATTTTAAACACTCTGCACCTTCCCCTTTGATCGCAAGGGTCAACATGGTGCATTTCAGGCTCCTGTAGACGTCTCCCCCACTCATGCGGTGCTTGACCAGTTCTGCAAAGTCTTCTGTCACATCCCAGGCAAATTGGTTACAAGCTATGGGGAACCTCTGGTCCAGGTGCATTCTCACCGTACATCATATCTATAACTACCTGCTTCACTTCTTCAGCCGTTTTGTGACTCAAAGATGTTCTACTGTCTTCTCCTTTCATAGCCTATCTACTTCTAACCTCCTCCTTGTTAGATAAATGATGGTTACTGTAGCTTCACGTAATTACTGTAGCACGTAATTACTGTAGCGTCGTTACTGTAGCAAGTCATTTATTTAGCATGGGTTAAGCCCAATGTAGTGCAGCAAGTACATGTGAGAATGTAGTGTTGTTTCTAGTGCAAATGGCAAAGAAGTTTTATCCCATATTGCTCACTCCTAGAACTTTTGTGGTCCTCATATGTAGGATCACATGGGGCACTAGTGTCCAAAGGAGTCCTAGGAGGGAGGTATGCTCACCTCCTTGGTAGGTGGGGTTACCACATCACAACGCACGCACGCACGCGCGCGCACGCGCGTCACGCCACGCCTCGCCTCGCCTCGCCTCGTTGGGTCGGGCCGGGCTCAGGCTTGTGGCTTGTGGCTTGTGGATTGTGGATTGTGGATTGTGGAGAATGTCTTCCGTCTTCCGTCTTCTTTTTGCACTAGGATACAACTAAGTAATTAATTACTCGTGTAATTAATTGTTGCTTTCTTATTCGGATTTCTTAATCCTAATTAGAAAGTGTTTCTCTTTTACGGTTTATTCCGTATTGTGTACAAGAGCAACCGAGTGTTGCGTCTCACTAGGAATAGGATTAGGGACGTGCGTGGCTATATATACGCATCCGGTCATTAGGGTAAAACACACTGAAAATAATCTTCTGCCGCCGTGTGTTTTGAGAGCCCTAATCACGAGTGCAAGAGTTGTCGTCCCTGGAGTCGCTTTGCGGAGTTGTCCTCCTGTGCGAAGCGCAACTCATCCTTCATGTCTCTGAGACGTAGCTGTCAGGCTGTGGTACCTACAGTTGATGTGCTGCACTGGTAGCAGTGCAACGTGCGCGAGCAAGACGTGCAACAATCCAGGTTCGTGCCGGATCAAGACTGGGAGAACGGTACCTATCCGCGAGGATTGTCGGGCACTGATTTCTTTAAGTAACACGTTCGTTTCTCAACGAACGATCTGGTTTGCGAATCTAACTCTTGTTTTCTGTTCTCCTGCTTCGTTTGTTCTTTAATTCTTATTTTGGATCTGCCTGGACTGTTAATTATATTGCACCTGTCGCTGTTGCATGAACGACAATAACCAACATTAACAACAGTCTTAAAGAAATCATATTTCTGTCGTTAATTAACAATGGCCGGTCAAGGTGGTTCGGGATGTAAAATTGATACAACTAATATGCCTGAAAAGTTTACTGGTACGAACTTTGCCCGTTGGCAGAGTCGTATGGAAATTTGACTGAATATTGCGGGTTTTGATCAGTATTTAATTGAAACTGAACCTGTATCTGATGAAACAATTCCTGATAATGCAAACATTATTGCTAATTAGAAGAAGGGTGATAAAACGTGTCGCGGTTTGATTCTGTTTGGTTTAAATAACAAACTGTATGATTCTTACTCAAAGCCGCCAGTCACTACGTCTAAGGTTTTATGGGAATTGTTAATTAAGAATTTTAGCACTGAAAATCAGGGTGTTGAAAAATATTGTGTCTAAATTTCTTAAGTTTCAGATGGTTGAGGGTAAGTCAGTTTCTGATCAAACACACGATCTACAACTCCTAGTTCATGAACTCTCAGATGCCAAGATGGTGTTGCCTGAGAAATTTGTTGTTATGTCTATCATAGAAAAATTCCCTAAGTCATGGGAGTCGTTTGGTATGTCTCTGAAGCATCGCAAAGGGACACACACCATGGATGAATTAATGATGGATATTAATATACAAGAAGAACATTTAAAGGAGAAAGGGGTCAAGGTGCCTACTGATGCAAATCCAACTGTTAATCTTACTTCTACGAAAAACACCAAAGATAAGAAATCTAAGAATGCACATAAACCCAAGGCAAAGATCCAAAAGAAACCGAAGAACAAACCTTGTTGGACTTGTGGATAGGTTGGCCACTGGAACAAGGATTGTCCTACTAAGAAGGCAAAGAAAGCTACCGCATCTGCAACTGAGGAGGCTGTGGTCAACATGATGATTACATCCTTGAACCTCAATGATGGGTACGTGTCTATTAAACCTGAAATTCTTTCTATTTTTGAACCACTTTATTGGATAATTGACACTATGGCTAATGTACATGTGTGTGCTGATAAATCCCTGTTTGTGTCTTATCAGGCCTCTCGAGGTCGGTCCGTGACTTTGGGCGATTCCAGCTCTGCAGAAGTCAAAGGCGAAGGACGGGTGGACTTGAAGTTCCCTTCGGGGAAGGTTTTGACTCTTAACAGGGTCAGACATGTTCCAACCATTCGACGCAATATCCTTAGTGGCGTCATATTAGTTAGAGAAGGTTATAGAGTAGACTATAAATGTAATAAGGCTATTATTACACGCCTTCGTGATTCTTTGTTTTTTGGCAAGGGGTACTTATGTGATGTGGAGAACTTGTTTAAGATTCATGTTGAACCTGTTTCAAATTCCGTTTTAAATTTGAATGATTATAGTTCTGTTTGCATGAATCTTGTTTCATTCGATGTATGGCATTCACGTTTGGGACATGTTAATGTTGCCTCAATGAAGCGTATGATGAATCTAGATTTGATCCCTAAATCTGAAATTAGCAACAATAAATGTGAAATCTGTGTACAAGCTAAATTGCCTAGGAAGCCTTTTCATTCTGTGAATAGGAATTCAGAAATTTTGGATTTAGTTCATACAGATATCTGTGAATTTAATGGTGTTGCTACGAGAGATCAAAAACGTTATTTTATAACTTTTATTGACGATGCGAGTAGATACAGTTATGTCTTTTTACTTAGAAGTAAAGATGAGGCATTGGATAAATTTCAAATTTATAAGAAAGAAGCTGAAACTCAAACCGGTAAAGTACTTAAGCGATTAAGGTCCGATAGGGGAGGAGAGTATACCTCGAACTTGTTTTTGGAATTTTGCCAATTACATGGTATAGTTCATGAGGTAACTGCTCCTTATTCCCAACTTTATGTGGGGGGAAGCTTTGAATACGGCTTGCCATATTCTGAATAGAGTTCTCCATAAACATTCAGAGAGTAGTCCGTTTGAGTTGTGGAGAGGAAGGAAACCGAGTCTTAAATATCTTCGAGTGTGGGGGTGCCTTGCTAAGGTACTTGTCCCTGAACACAAAAGGAAGAAATTAGGACCGAAAATGGTTGATGCCATATTCTTAGGTTATGTAGAGACAAGTTATGCTTATAGATTCCTGATTGTAAAATCAGATATCTCTGGCATTGAGGTCAATACAATTGTGGAATTACGTGATGCAACATTCTTTGAGGATGTGTTTCCTATGAAAACCGGTATGCCCAATGAAGTTTCTCAAGAAGATTCATTTACCACAGGTTCCATTCCCGAGCACGTGGAAAGGATGACAAATGTGGGGGGTGACTCAGAACATGCTATTTCTGAATCTGATGATTCTGAAGAAATAGTTGAACCAAGGAGAAGTAAATGGTCTAGGACATCCAAAGACTTTGGAAGTGAGTTTCTTACTTACAATGTTGAGGATGATCCTGTTACTTTCAAACAAGCTATGGAATCTCCAGAAGCTAAGTTTTGGAAAGAAGCCGTTAATGATTAAATCCAATCAATTCTCTCGAATGGAACTTGGGAATTGGTGGATTTGCCTCCTGGTTGTTCTGCAGTTGGTTGCAAATGGATTTTTAAGAAGAAACTTAATGCAGATGGGACAATCAATAAGTATAAGGCTAGGTTAGTTGCTAAGGGTTACACACAAAGGGAAGGAATAAATTATTTTGATACATATTCACCTGTTTCCCGTATGACCACAATCCGAGTGCTTATAGCATTGGCTTCCATTTATAATCTCTATATTCATCAGATGGATGTGAAGACCGTGTTCTTACACGGTGATCTTCAAGAAGAGATATATATGGAACAACCTGAGGGTTTTGTGGGTCGTGAGAATGAGTCCAAAGTGTGTAAACTTGTTAAGTCATTATATGGCTTGAAACAAGCCCCTAAGCAATGGCATGAGAAGTTTGATTCTGTGATATCATCGTTTGGCTTTATTTCTAATGAATTTGATATGTGTCTCTACTGTAAGATTGTCAATAATGGATTCATTTTGTTATGCTTATATGTCGATGATATCCTGCTTTTTGGTTCCGATATGAAAGTAGTAAAAGAGACAAAGTCATTCTTGTGTAGCAAGTTTGAGATGAAAGATATGGGTGTCGCTGATGTGATTTTAGGGCTTAAAATCATAAGGTCTACTGATGGTATAACTCTCTCTCAGTCTCACTATGTTGAGAAGATACTGGAGAGGTTTGAGTACACATCACGTAAACCTGTTAAGACTCCATATGATTCATCCAAACCCTTGTTCAAGAATGAGACTGGGGTTCCAGTGTCTCAATTACGATACTCTCAGATTATCGGAAGTTTGATGTATCTTATGAACTGTACACGTCCAGACATTGCGTTTGCCGTGAACAAGTTAAGTAGATACACCAGTTGTCCCGACAAGACCCATTGGGAAGCTCTTGACAGAGTTCTGAGGTATATCAAGGGAACACGTTCCCTTGGGCTGCATTATGGTAAACATCCTTCCGTAGTCGAAGGATATAGTGATGTAAGCTGGATTGCCGTGAATTCTGGGAGTAATGGTGTCTCAGGATATGTATTCCTGTTGGGAGGAGGAGTTGTTTCCTGGAGGTCTAAGAAACAGACCATATTGTCTCGGTCCACTTTTGAAGCAGAGTTGTGTGCTTTAGATGAATCTGGATTGGAAGCTGAATGGCTACATGGACTTATGTCTAGTTTACCTATGGTAATGAAGTCGCTTCCTGCAATTTCAGTTCACTGTGACAGCACTACAACTATTGCTAAGATAAAGAGTTCCAAGTACAATCAAAAACAGCGTAGACACATCCAAGTCAGATTGAAATCTGTAAGGGAGTTAGTGTCTAATGGGGTCGTGGCTGTGGACTACGTCGGTACCAAAGATAATACAGCTGATCCTTTCACTAAAGGTCTTACCTTGGCTTTAGTGGAAAAATCTAGGTTGGGAATGGGACTGAAACCCCTATAGATTTGCAGACAGTAGCAACCCAACCCAAAAGAGTGGAGATCCCACAAATTGGGTTCAATGTGGTAATAACAAGTTGTCGGGTAAATCGGATGACACTATGTATTCTTGTTTGATGCTTCTTGCATCTGTGTGTCTATTCCCTGGGAAACCTATTAGTGTCATGACTGCAAGTTAGTAAGAGAGTAGTCTCTTAATGGTGTCAAGTCTTAGGACAGGATGTTAGCAGTACATTCTTGGAGACTCCAGCTAAGTGATTGATGTTGTGTAGGCCGCAACAGGAGAATTGGGTTGTTCTCTGTTATCAATCATGATATAAAATTTTGTATGCATGGCCTTAATGCATTGTTTTTCTTTACTACCATGTCTTTATTGTGTTGTTACCAACTTATACTCTTGTACCCAAGGTTCAGGTTCAAGACTTTTGTTCACCTAGTTCCTACAGGAGTCACAGTTGGATAACTCAGGTAGATTCAAACCGTAAGGTATCTGCTGAAAACACAGTATGGAGGACTGAATGGTAGAGCACACTACACATTGGACTTTGTGGGGGATTGTTAGATAAATGATGGTTAATGTAGCTTCACGTAATTACTGTAGCACGTAATTACTGTAGCGTCGTTACTGTAGCAAGTCATTTATTTAGCATGGGTTAAGCCCAATGTAGTGCAGCAAGTACATGTGAGAATGTAGTGTTGTTTCTAGTACAAATGGCAAAGAAGTTTTATCCCATATTGCTCACTCCTAGAACTTTTGTGGTCCTCATATGTAGGATCACATGGGGCACTAGTGTCCAAAGGAGTCCTAGGAGGGAGGTATGCTCACCTCCTTGGTGGGTGGGGTTACCACATCACAACGCACGCACGCACGCACGCGCACGCGCGCCACGCCACGCCTTGCCTCGCCGGGCCGGGCCGGGCTCAGGCTTGTGGCTTGTGGCTTGTGGATTGTGGATTGTGGAGAATGTCTTCCGTCTTCCGTCTTCTTTTTGCACTAGGATACAACTAAGTAATTAATTACTCGTGTAATTAATTGTTGCTTTCTTATTCGGATTTCTTAATCCTAATTAGAAAGTGTTTCTCTTTTACGATTTATTCCGTATTGTGTACAAGAGCAACCAAGTGTTGCGTCTCACTGGGAATAGGATTAGGGACGTGTGTGGCTATATATACGCATCCGGTCATTAGGGTAAAACACACTGAAAACAATCTTCTGTCGCCGTGTGTTTTGAGAGTCCTAATCTCGAGTGCAAGAGTTGTCGTCCCTGGAGTCGCTTTGCGGAGTTGTCCTCCTGTGCGAAGCGCGACTCATCCTTCCTGTCTCCGAGACGTAGCTGTTAGGCGGTGGTACCTGCAGTTGATGTGCTGCACTAGTAGCAGTGCAACGTGCGCGAGCAAGACGTGCAACAATCCAGGTTCGTGCCGGATCAAGACTGGGAGAACGGTGTCTATCCGCGAGGATTGCCGGGCACTGATTTCTTTAAGTAACACGTTCGTTTCTCAACGAACGATCTGGTTTGCGAATCTAACTCATGTTTTCTGTTCTCGTGCTTCGTTTGTTCTTTAATTCTTATTTTGGATCTGCCTGGACTGTTAATTATATTGCACATGTCGCTGTTGCATGAACGACAATAACCAACATTAACAACACTCCTTGCTTTGACGTGAGGGTGGAAGAGTTTAGATTTCTTTTCTCCCTCTCCCAAAGCCATTTAATCCCCTTTCTCTCTTTCCAATAGTGTTCCTCTCATCCTAGCAGCTCCTCAAGTTCCTGTTAGACTGCAAACATGTCATCAGTTTCTTCTTCATCCTCAGCTGCATTAAACTTCCTTTGCAAGTGTTTCACTTTATCCTTACTAGCTTATATCAGGTGGAAACATGAAAGTTAGCTAGACAGTGTCTATTGGATGGTATAAAGGACAAGGAACACCTGTGAATTTGCTTTATAGTTCAAACTGCGATATCAGACTGTTCAGAGAGACGTATCTGGCGCCGGAGCTTTACAAGGATTTTAAGAAGGCTATTCATTAAAACACCTTTCACTGTTTTGTTGGCGGAAATGAAAAACTTATCACAAGCACATATTGACTTTCGAATAGAATGCAAGTTCTGTAATCTCTTACAAGAGCGGACTCATCATCACACCCAATTTAATCATAAACAACGATCCCAAGTTTGGTAGTCACGGGAATAAAACAGCACATTTCAGGAGTGCAAGGCAATCGAATGAACTCACATCGGTGAGGAGAATGCCGGCCACTCCGGCCATGGCGAAGCGGCAATGCACGAGCTCAGCTTGGACATACCACTTCAAGCTCTTCGGGTCCTCCCCAAGGCCCAGCGGATCGAAGCCGAAATCTCCAACAAGACTGCAAAGAACCACTGCTGATTAAATAGAAACCAACAACCAGGACTATACACGAATGGCACAAATGGTGAATCCTTTAATCCGAACTATAGCGAAAAGGAAGGTAGATGCATTTCGGGATGTCAGGGGTACCGACGTGCCGTTCAGGTGAGCGGGCGGATCGACGCCGGGAAGCCATGTGTCGCGCTGAGCTCGGACTACGAGCCGGGAGCGGGAAGCCGGGTGGGAGACAGCACGGCGGGTGCTACGACGGTATGAGCGATGGAGGCAGCCATAGCCGGTGGTGGCAAGAACTGAGCCAGTGGCGCCGTGACCCACCACGGTTGCGGCGAAACCCATGGCCTCGGTGCTGATGTCTGCGACTGAGAGTAGAGTGGCGCGCTCTCTGCTGACCTCTCTCCCTCAGGCATAAAGTCTGGATATCTGAGTGCGGCCGCGGCATTGCCGCTTATCCGGTTCGTTATCCTGCGACGACCTCACCGGACACGGTCACTACAGAGGTTTGGCATCCGATGGCGCGAGTGGCTGTGGTTTTTCTTCAGTGTTTGGTAAATTTAATAAGAAGGCGTTAAAGCTCCACGTCCTTCCGAAAAAAACTTCTAATACGCCAGATGAGACATTATAACTGCATGTTTTTTTATGTACATGGACGATTTTCGTTTTAAATTTTTTTATTAGTTATAAAGTATATTCTAGTTAGAGATGAGACATCTCTGTTAACTTTTGCACACATCGTGTCTATCTCATGACACGTTGTATTCCTGTCGTTGAAGACTTCTATCAATTGTGCACATGCCTTGTTGATTTTCTGACACAATGTATCCATACATCTATCAACTTCCGTTAACTACTATTGATCTCTACTTTGGAATCGTGGCTTCATGTTCTTCTAAGACTCTTGAGACACATGCTAAATGTGTAACTTTTGTTAAGTTCAACATATCTAACTATATTTTATAGAAATGATCCTTTCAAATTTATGCTCACTCCTTGGGCACGCTTGAGCATCTCATCGAACTTCCTCCTCTTAAAGATGATACGAATGATAAAAGGATAGCAGAGTATCAAAAATGGGTAGAGTGTGACTCTAAAGCCCTCTCTTTGATTCTAAATATTTGTGAATTCCATGTATCCACCAATCTTCTTTTTATCGACACTGCCAAGGAAGTCTGGGATCATATTGCTCAGATCTATTCCAGTAAGGGAAATATCTCCCGAATTTTTGAACTCTATAAATGCTCACATTCTCTAAGACTTGTCGAAGCTACGTTGTTTGATTCACAATTTGATATCTTCAAAGGTATTTGGGAGCGATCAAACTCCACCATCCGCTATCCACTGATCTCACTAAACTAAAAAAACAACAAGATGGAGTCCAACTATGCCAGTTTTTGGCATCCTTGCCTCCCATCTATGAAGTTGTTCATCAACAAATCCTAGCATTTGAACCATTTCCCGTGCTAGACAATGTTTATCTTCGGTTATCTTTCTCAATGTCTTCTACTACCAAAGAAGAGCATGTTGCTCTCATTGTTGCGGGACAAGGATGTGGTAATTCTACTCATGGACGGGTAGAGGTCTCAAAAATGGTGGGAGAGGGACTCCTCTTCCTCAATCTTCTAGAAGAGGATCCTCTCCTCTTCACTCTCGGTAATGTAACTCTGTAAAATGGACTAATCATACCGAGGACAAATGTTGGAAGAAGCATGGAAAGCTAGAATGGGCAAATAGGTCTCCACTATGATACTAATGGAGAATCTACATATGCCTCTAGTGGTTCCACTTCTCATAAGGTAACACTAAGTTCGTCTAACTTTGACAAGCTAATCAAAGTCACTTCTTCTGTTACTACCATGCCTCAGGCAAACGTCGCTCAACACTCAAGTAATCCTTTTTGTCTTCAAGCATCTTCTTCTTCGACAAAAGAAGATTGGATTGTTAATTCAGGGGCTATGGCTCATATGACCGGTAATAAAAATCTCATCACATATCTAAAAAAATCCACCTATCATTCGGTTGTCTGTTTGCCTGATGGATCTACTTCTCCGGTCACTGGAATAGGGAATGTTAACAACACTCTCCTTAAATCTGTTCTGTTTGTGCCTAGATTTCCTTTGAACTTGATGTATATCAATAAAATTACAAATTATTTAAACTGTAGTGTACCCTTATTACATTGTCTCTATGCAGGATCTCATGACGAAGAAGATGATTGGTGGGAGATATGAATGTGGAGATGGTTTGTACTATCTATAGACCTCGTCAGCTTTGCTTGTTACTGCTTTTGTATCCCAGTCTATCTCTCTTTATCAATGGCATCTGAGGCTTGGTCATCCTTCTACCATTAGGCTCAAGTCTTTATTTCCTAATTTATCGTCTGAAAACTTTACATGTCAGTCTTGTCAACTTGGATCTGTGTTTTCTCCTTGTCGTGATGACAGGAGTCCAAGTTTATTTTATTTAATTCACTTTAATGTATGGGGACCATGTCATATTGGTAATTGTACTGGTGTGCGGTATTTTATAACCTTTATTGATGAATGGTTTCATGCCACTAGGCTTTATCTTTTAAAAGATCATTGTGAAATTTTAGTTATTCTCTCCAAATTCTTGAATGACATCCATACTCAATTTCCTGCTATCCTTAAGTTTGTTCGCACTGATAATGCTTCTGAATATGTGAAACATGGTTTTCAAAAACTTTGTATATCCAAAGGAATTATTCATCAAATCTCTTCCTGATACAGTCCACAACAAAATGGTGTAGCCGAAAGGAAAAATAGACATCTTCTTGATGTAGCTCATACTCTTCTGATTGAAATGAATGTTCCTAAGTTTTATTGGGATCATGCCATTCTTTCAGCCAACTACGTCATCAATTGGATGACTTCTTCTATATTAAAAATAAAATACCCTACCAACTTATCTACCCTCATGAACCAATATTTGCACCACCGAAGGTTTTTGGTTGCTAATGTTTTGTTCACAATTACTAATCTAGGCATGATAACTTGTCTCCACAAGCTTTTCACTATTGTTTCCTTATCTATTCTCGTACACAAAATGGGTATAACTTTTTTGATCATGTTGCATGTCAAGTGTATGTCAGTGCAGATCTCACCTTCTTTGAAGATACTTCGTTCTTATCTCATCCTAGTAGTCATGTACCTCTTCCTGATGTGCCACTTCCTAATGTTCCACTTCCAAGTGCACCTTGAGCGAGTCTTCTACCCGGCCATGTTCTGAAAGTGTATGAGTGATTAAACAAAAGGCCTCCACCTATAGCATCCCCTCCTATGACCTCTTCTATGACTGATGATTCACCACAAGATGATGGTAATTCTACTGCCTCTATTCTTATTTCTGATTTGGACATTCCTATTTCTTTATGTAAAGGACAACGATCATGTGCCAAATATTGTAAACATGTTTCTACAAAGCATCTCAATGCTTCCATGGCTCAATTTACTATTGGCTTATCTACTATTTCCATCCCAAAGAATGTTTAAGAGGAACTTCTACACCCTGGATGGACATAGGCCATGAATGAGGAGATGGATTCACTTTGATCCCATGGGGCATGGGAACTTATTGACCTACCATTTGGTAGCAATCTTGTTGGTTGTAGTTGGGTGTATACCGTTAAATATCTACCAGATTGGACGATTGAACGTGTCAAGGCTAGACTAGTTGCTAAATGGTACACACAAGAATCTTGAGTTGATTACTTTGAAACCTTTTCTCCAGTAGCCCATCTTAATTTCATATGCATTCTTATTTCTATTTCCATCAATAAAGGATGGCATTTGCATTAGCTAGATGTCAAGAATGCCTTTCTCTATGGTGATTTGCAGGAGACTGTCTATATGTCCCAAACCTCCAGGTTATGTTGTTGAGGAGGAGCATTCTGGGAAAGTGTGTCTCCTTAATAAGGCTATTTATGGTCTCAAGGAGAGTCCTCAAACATGGTTTGACAAAATTCCCCATTATACTGCACAAATTTGATTACGCATGGTATCAATGTGATCTTTTGATTGTATCAGGACCAGTACTTTTGGAATTATGATTCTCATTGTTTATGTGGATGATATCATCTTGTCTGGTAGTGATGACATAGGGATTGCTGATACAAAGAACTATCTTATGAAACACCTTGTAACCAAAGACCTTGGCCATCTTCAATATTTTCTTGGCATTGAGGTAGCACACAACAAAACTGGAATATCTCTATCACAGAGGAAGTATACTCTTGACTTACTGACTGAACTAGAATGTTAGGGTTTCGACATGCAGTCTCATCTATGGATCAAGCACATGATTTATGGACACCCTTAGAATATAAGTATTACTACAAGTGGATGGTTGGAAAAATTTTGTATCTCACTGTTACTGTAAGGACCTTGACCTTTGTTTTGGGTTTACCCTATTTGCTTTGCCTAAACCTTGTGTTAAGATGCTTGCTAATCACTTGAGGTTGTGATTAGGGTTCGTTTGTGCTTTGTTGAGAGTTGGAGGTGCAACTTGTAAATTATCCAAGTTTTGGGGTTGATGTGCAAGTTTGTCACCTTGAGAGATGTTTTCTCTCTCCTTGCATCCTCTAGGGTTGAGAGGATGGGTTGGGCTCGTTTCTTGAATAATCGGCGGGCCTTGTTGAGCTTTGTTGGGCTTTGCTTTGCTTTGCTTTGCTTTGCCTTGTGGAGGCCTTGTGTCATGCATAGGAGAGCTTGAAGCTTTGTGTCGCCCAGAGGGTTGTGTCGCCCAGGGTTGTGTCTCCCACGAGTGTGTCGCCTAGTGGGATGTATCACCCAAGGTGACCACTTTGACCTTGCCTAGTTTTTGTCACCATACCCTGTACAAGTGGCCAATCCTTTATTCGTTGGTGGCATGACATGTGCATGTGGTTTAGAAAGGTGGCATGGCTTTGGACAAGTGGTGCCTTGGACATGCACATGTGGAGAAACACCAAGGTGGGCGCCCCATAGACCCTCTCATATATATACAACCCTCTCCTTAGTTGCTTAGCTCTTTAGTTCCTTTAGTTTCTCCTTTCTCCTTTGGTGGTCGATACACCTTTCCTTGGTAGAGCAAGCTTGGTCGCCGATCTCCTTGGTGGAGTCTCCTTCTTCCTCTAGGTGGTGGTTGAACCCTAGAAGGGTCTTGCTTTCTTGGTGGGGTGCTTTGGAGCTAAGAGCTTAAAGTTGGTGCTTGGAGCTTTGGAGCTTGAGGAGCTTGCTTGAGGCGGGTTGCGTAACTCTTGACCCTAGCTATACTACTTTCTTTTATGTTGCATGATCATATGTGATCTTGATTGGCCTTGCATCTTGTTGGATATGTTTCTTGCTCTAGTTTGTACCCTTAATCTTGTAGGAATTAGTGGTTATGTTGTTAATAGTTGTGTGACCTTGGACCTTATTGTCCGAACCTATGGTTTAGGGTTTCCTTTGGGGCAATACCCCTTTCTCTCTTTGGTTTTGAGAAGTGAGCTTGAGATCTAGTGGTGTAGGCAAAACCCCTCTCTTCCTTAGTCGTTGAGAGGTGAGTTTATACTCTCGTTGCTTGGATAACACCCTTCTCTCACCATGGATTTGAGAGGTGAGCCTTTGGTTGTTGATGACCTAGTCGAGGTTGAAGGGTTGCTCGATATGGATGACCTACCTTGATGCCCGATATGTGATGGAGGTTGTGAAATACCCCTCTCTCTTGGTTGTTGAGAGGTGAACCAATTCTCTTGATCTATTAGGGTTTGATGATGGTGATCTTGAGGTTGATGATGACCATATCGATGTGGTTCTTGTGCCCTTGCACGATATCCTTTTTGGTGCTTTGCACGATACCTCTCATCTAGGGTTTGTATTGGATGATATGCCTTGATCAGGATGTAGGTGTTGTTCCTTTGGCTGATATGGTGCTGAGTAGATACCTCTATTTTGTACCTTGGGCGACATAGGCTAGTTTTGTTGCTGCCCGATATGATGCTTGGGTAGTGAAACCCTAATAGGTGCCTTAGCGGTGACCGAGATGTAGTGCCTAACCCAGTTGGACGATAGGCCATCTTGTGGTGCCTTGGTGTCATTTGTTGTAGTGGGTTTGTTGTGCGACACAGTGTTGAGCTTGGGCACCATGACCTTGGTCGATATAGTGATGATGGATGCCCGATATGAAACCCTAACCTTAGTGGGTGATAGGGTCTTGGACAATAAGAGGTGCCCATATGTTTCCCGACACACCTTTGCACTTGGTTGCCCGATATCACCTTGTTCTTGCATGCATGATACCCTCTTGGATCAGTTTGCACGATACAACACTAGCCCTGGTTGCACGATACCCTCTAGGATTAGGTTGTACGACACAACACTAGCCTTGGTTGCACGATACCCTTGGTGCATGGGTGTACGACTTGGATGGCCGATATGTGTGGCTAAGTGCCCTAGTCGTTAGAGTTTTAGTGAGGGATATGATCCTGCCCGCTACCCCTTTGGGTGAGGGATTGTAACGACCCCGCCTCCCGGTAACCCCCACTTAAGGGAGACAAAGAGGTCAGAGTCGTTATCCCAATTAACAGGATTGAAGGTTTGACAAATAATCAATAATAATTATCAAATTCTACCAAACTAAACTGAAATCTGGTATAAAATAAAACTTTGCATACCTTTTCTAAAAACTTGGATATCTACTTGTATCCTCATCTGGAGCCTATTCTAACTAATCCTCCTTAGTACTTTACTTCTTATTTAATTCCACATATGCCACTTTACTATTTGTCCTTTTCAATCTTGTACCTAAAATGCCGACAAACAAAACGTCAGTCAGTATATCGGAATATGTCGGTATGTGGGGACAACCAAAATTTCACAAATATGGCTAACAATTTAAATATCACAATCAAGTTAATTAACAAGCCAAATTATGCTTTTAGTGTGACATTCTCCACCACTTTTGCCCTAACCCTATCATACCCCCTTTCGGGTTTCTCTTTTGCTAATGACTTAAGGCTACCTTCTCAATCCCGAGCTTGGTGCCTAGGGTCACCTCTCATAGTGCCCATTAGTCATTCTATAAAGACAACCTTCTCAATCCCGAGCTTGGCATCTGGGGTCACCACTCATGGTGCCCATTGGTCTTCCCTCCTGGGCTTGACCTTTTGGCATCATCCATCAGGGTGGCATGTAGGTGCGAGAATACACACTTCTATTATTATTGTGATAATCATAGTGACTTTATGATTTGCGAATATGAACATCCAAACTGATAAGTTGCATTCAATGCGATGAATCATCTGGGAAACTCTTCAAAAAAGTAATGTGATTAACCGTGATTAACCACATACCTGTCAGACTGATTTGAGATAGAATTAATCCAATCAATGTAAGAAATCCAATAGGCAAGCAAGCACACAAAGAGATCTTGAAATATGCATACAATTTCCTATTATTGATCATGCCATCAAGATCTATTAAACCTAGCTCGCTTCCTAGGATTTCTAGTCCACTTTTAGGGTTTCCATTGCAATTAGGGTTTCCCTTCATTTTTACTATTTTAAACCCTAATTTTATACAATTTCTCACAAACCCTAATTATTTCATCTATTCTTCGCGAAAGATATTAAGGTTACCTTTTAACAACATATAACCTTAATTTCGGATTAAAGGCATAGTTAACCATCAATTAAGTCCATTATGTCTCTTTTACATTAAAATTACCATTTTTATCCTTTTAATTCATGACAAGATCATTAAGACTAATTATCATCTTTGGTTCATTCTGTATTAACAACTCATAGTTCATTATGATCTAATTCACATATGAACTCTATTTATCATTAATTCCACCTTTATCCATTACAAAACCCTAATTACTATATTACGGGTATTTATCCACAATTAGGAACTTTTATACTCAAAATAGCTTAGAACCATCATATCTCAACTTTATTCATGAATTTGAACAATTAAAGCCATTAAGAGTCACAATTACTAACATTAGGGTTTCAAGGCCCATTAAAGCTTGTTCATGTACATGGAACTCCAAATTAAACCAATTATATCCAAAGTTCATCCTTTTTGTTCTTAATGTACCTCTTTATGATTAACAGGTTAATATCAACTTTAATCATCCATAAAACCCTACTTAATACATTAATCATCTCAGATTAGGGTTTCTAAATGCTTAATCATTCTCATATGAGGTAAAAACCCTAAATCATGCAAGAAACATCTAGATCAAGTTCAAGTTCATCATTAACTATTCAACAGGTTGCAATTACTCAATTTCATCAACTAAGCAATATGAAATTAACCAATATGCTCAATTAGGGTTTCTTAATCCAATACATAATCACTTTTCATTATATTAACACGCTTTTGCAAGTAGGAACAGATCTGGGTTTTCAAACCAATTTTATTATGTTCCTCGTATTTTTCTAAGCAAATTTCATGTTTTAACTTTATTCATTGGAGCTTCCTATCGAAAGTTATGATTTTTGCAAGAAAAGACATTAATCTTGAATTATCTGTTATTTTAGACAAAACAATGGCCATTCGATCTGTGGTCCACTGGACCATGAGAAATCCAATGGTCCACAGAAACCCGCCTAACTTGTGATTGAAGGAAGAAAAAGGCAATTATGCCCTTACCTGGCTGTGTTATGCTCAGGGGCAGTGAGGTCTTTTCGTCAGCCTTCTTCTTCAACCTCACGAGCCCACCCTCTCTCACGATGCAGCTCCAGGAAACGGTCAACTGCAGTGTTGACCCCATGAGTTCCTCCGCCCCAGTAGCCAGAGAAGGTCCCTACCGCTCCGCGCAAGTCCACCAAAATTGTTGGTTCCCTTGGCTTCATTGGATTTCACAAGAGATGATGGGGCGGAGAAGCTTTTCTCTGACGAGAAGCGGCTTCGATTCGGAAGTGGAGATCTTGATCCATCTCGCAATTGACCCCACACACCCGCTAGCCTCTCCCATCTGAACTTAAAGGAAAGCTCTGGGCTTTCGCAGAGGGTGTGCGTCCCTCTATATTTATAGGGGAGACAAGCATGGAGTCTGACCTTATCTGCCAAATAGGGAAAACTGACCCATGCATGGAAACTAGAGGAAACCAGGGATGGTTCGGTCCGACTCTGTCTCCCGATTCCAATGGGCATCTTATCTTTCCAAAATGTGGCCTAAGGAGAGAGAGAAAGGTGTGAGAAGATTGCATGTCCAACTGATCTTTCCTTTTCTATCATGAGTTGGAAGACGATCTCTAGGCTGTCTGATCGCTATCCAACGGTCATTATTTCTTGCGTTCAACCAAAAAGGAAACTGAATTTCTATTTCAAGATAATTCCTCATTATTTAGGATAACTTAGAAAAATCATAACTCCTAAACCATGGCTCCGTTTTATCCCAAATTTTGAGGGAATCTTATTAATGACTCAATATACCTCTCTGCCAAATATGGGCTCATTATCTAAAAGAAAACGTGCCTTTTATATAGGTGCAAGATATCACTTAATTATATATATTTCTCACATATTTTCTCTTTTCCTTGCTATTAAATTATTATTCTGAGTTCCTTGAACCTCAAGGAACCTTAATGGATCGAAATCCCATCTTGGGGATATACCTTAGCCTTTTGCTTATCTTTTATCCATTATTTCTCATTATCTTATTTATTTCTTATCAAAATATCTCTTTTCGAGGGTTTCTATTTATCTCTCTTTTTATTTCCCTTTTTGGAATTTCTTTTAACATTAGAAACCTTATGGATACTAAAATCCATCAAAGATAACTCAATTATACCTCTTTCCACTTATTTTCCATTTTTTATCATTGTTTTCAATTTCTTTCTTAATAAGAAATATTTGATTGATCTTTTCTTTTCTTGTTGCATTATCTTTGCAACTTTGGACTCCTTGAAATCCAAGGAACCCAAGAGGCACGAAATCCAACTTTGGATTATATTCTTTTGCCTTCTAGAGGTTTCTACATCTTTCTCCAATTCTCAGTTATTCATTTACTAATTGAATTTCCTTGTTATTGGGCCCAATAGCCAATCAAGCCCACAAAACAACCAACAAGGCTATTGTAAATGAAATACATTGATTAAAAAAAAGTTATATCCTTATTTGTTCAAATATCTTTAATAGGAGAAATTACATTTCTCACCAAACAAACCCAAAAATTGGGGTTGTAACATCCTTCCCCTCTTATAGGAATTTTGCCCTCAAAATTCGACCAGACACGCAAACAAACAGGATAAGCCTTTCTTATGTCCATCAAGGCTCCCATGTGGCTTCACCCTTTCCATGGTGCTTCCTAATAACCTTTATCATCTCTTATTCTTCCATCTGAGTTCTTTCTTACCTTGGTATATCGTACCCTCATAGGTGACTCAGGACATTTCAGCCTCTCAAAAGCTGAATAGGTTCAGAGCTCAGCACATGGCTTGGGTACCTCACATAGTGCTCTAGATCAGACTCATGGAACATATTATACATCATGTTATCCTGAGGGGTAAGTCTATACACAACCATCTCCACCAATCCATCTCAATGGACCCATATATCGGGGACTCATATTTCTCAATTGTAGCTTAGAGGGGTCGTATTTTCACATCACATACTCTCCCATAGTGAACTGCATGTTAGTCTTTCTTTGCATCAACTCACGACTCCTGTCGCCCCTAGGCTCTCTTTCAGTCATTGCACGATCAAAGCGACTTCATCTGCACACACTGTGGTTCTTTTCTGACCTTCGCAAGGTCCCTTCACCAACATCATCTCAATGAAGTGGTGACCGATACAACCTCCCTTATAGAGCTTCTTTACATCTCGATACTGGCTATGGTGGTTATCGTCACATCTTACAGAAGACAAGAACTGTCTCCATGTATCACCCTGAATGAGCACACATGCTCTCATCAGACCCTCTAGTATGGATCATACTAACCATTAGTTAGGGGTGATAAACTGTACTAACATCGAGTTCTTCACGCACCTACTTCCACCGCATGGAAGTGAATCTTTAGATTAAACTCAAGAACTCGCATCATGGTGTAGTTGAACCATCTCTCTCTCATAGGCAGTTCAACTGGATCTGTCCCTTGACAATATTCTCTCTTTCTCATGTCATCTAGGTAAGGCGATCTACCATAACCCATATTGCATCTTGACCTTCCTTGGTCTAGGGGAGACTTACCACAACATCCATAATTGTGACACCCCACCATCACACAGACAACGAGATGACACACGAAAATGTGTGGAACCATATATTACCGAAAAACACAGGTTAATTAAAACCGATTGCAGAAAGCATACATGAGAGAACTTTTGCATCCAGATCATGCAGAGAAACATGTTATATAAACATTCACAAGCCTTGTTATAGGTACACAACTTATCGGAACAAGCTGTACCGTCAACACCAGAGTTCAACACCTGTTTATACATACATAACACCCATGTACGGCCAGCAACATGATATACAAAAATTTCAACAGCGAAACATTGTGAAACATCATCAAAACACCTCTGAGGACCTGAGAGTACAGGGATGACGCTAGGACTCTACTACAAAACCACCAAAATAGCAGCATGTCCATCTCTTGTGTTCTACTACTCTTATTGCTGCTCGGCCGCAACCTCACGACCACCACCACATCTAGAGCGATCACCTAAAAAGGGTGTAAACTAGCGGGGTGAGACACACAGTCCCAACGAGAAACATAACTCCCCGCCGCAACTATAAAACCTCATAAAGTTAAAGCAGATAACAGTAGATAACTGATAAAGCGTATAACAAGAGCAGCATACTGAGCAAGGCTATTAATACCATCAAGCTTACCAAGATATCCGGGAGGCATATAACCAAGTATTTCTTTATGGAACATGATTGACAAGATAAGCTTTATAAGAACTTATCACAAAACATAAGGATCGTACAAACAATTGCATAGTACAACTAGATCAACTATATTAGCAGGGCCTCAATCAATGTTCCATATTTTGTTCTAAGCAAGATATATCGTTCGACTGGATTACATTTTATTATGCCCTGAGGAAGTGAGCCTTCCCTTCTCAAATCCAACCATTGGCTGTGAAGCCCAATCTGGTGCCATACAAGGTCTAAGGAGATCCGGACTCCATGACCTCACCTTCCTGTGTTCAGTACACGAATCATCAAGCAAGACCGCAGTCTTATGCTTATAGGGCCTCAGCCTCCGGGTCAGCTTCGTAAGCTACCCATATCTCTAGCTCACCTCATCATAGGTGCTAGTACATATATCGGAGCCATGAACGCATCATGCTCATCATCACATATCCTGAGCCATGGGCCTATTCACCATGCTCCATATATCCTAAGTCTGCAACCACAATTGTACTCAACCCTCCTATTTTAGGCTAGGGGAAACCTCACATATTCAACAATATGCGCTCCAGGTAATCCCGCAGGATAAACCTGTTTTACCATCACCAAATACTGACGATGATGGATCTATGGCTAGGGAAACTACATGATATGTTCATCTATAATTAATTAGTATATTTTAAACCAATTGTTGAGGCAACCAAAGTATAAACATAGCCATTTGGATTACATCATAATTGGCATCATCATACAGTCCTGGGGCCTCAATCCCTCATGATATCAACCACTGCCTCTCAAGGCATCATAATCATGCATCAATATTCTGGGAACGCATCCCTTATCTCATCATCAGAGGATAACACATCAACGAGGCACTCGTCCATATATCAGGTCCTCAGACATATCAACTTGTTATTTCATTAACAAGGATTATCACCACATTGTGCTAGTCAAAGCACATATATCTCATAGCTCTTACCAGGCTATGAATCCACATGAAATGCCTGCATGGTTAGTATACATATTCATAGAGATAACTGAAGCCACAATGGATTAACAAGATTATCATGTTACCAAGTATTAAGCAACATCCATGAGTATATTACACATGAGATGTAGAAAGCATAGCATATATCACGCCCCATACTTGTGATCATAATTATGAGCCACATCATCATGTGAAGCAACATCATATGCTTCCAAGCTTCCTGATTCACAACCTATCATCTTAACTCATCATCATATACGCAGGATTCAAGGTGATTACATCATATCACTTGTATTATCATTATTAATAGAGAACTATCAACTATGTACATTCCGGGTTATCAGAACCCTCACCTTAACTCTTGTAACCCTCACTAAAGGTATGGCGAGTAGCGCCAACCCTCACCAAAGGGGTGTATCGGGTATGGTCATACCCTCACCAAAGGATGCATTGGCTAGGGTTTCCCAACCCTAACCAATCTCACCACCATACACATCACCTATCATGCAACTAGAACCCACCAGCTCACATAGTGTCCAGTAAGGTGTATCGTGCATCAGCAAAAGCTATCGGCCAAAGGCCTATCGCGCAAGGTTCAGGGTTAGGGTTCCTCTATCGACTAACCCTCAAAATT
This sequence comes from Alisma plantago-aquatica, assembly GCA_963693085.1. NCBI lineage: Eukaryota > Viridiplantae > Streptophyta > Magnoliopsida > Alismatales > Alismataceae > Alisma > Alisma plantago-aquatica. The sequence continues at coordinate 576,134,866 of OY856409.1, read as the reverse complement.
GACCACATCAACCAAAGGGTATAATGCCCAAGGAGCCTCTATTGTGCAAACATCTCCATGTCATTCAAGGGTCATCCATATCGGCTAGGGCACCCATGTCGTCCAAGATACCATATTGGGAAAGAACATGCTGGCTACTTAAACAACATATCAGCCAACACCACTAAGGTTCTCTAAACCACTGTCATCTCGGGCACCACAAGACTACTTCATATCGCCCAGACCTATCACAGGGTGTGTCGTGCAGAGCACACATCAAGGTATAATGCCCAAGCTCCAACTCCACAAAGGGTATCGGCCAAGCCCAACTAGGCATATCGGTCAAAGGAACAACACCACTAAGATATTCACTAAGGTGCACCACTCAACCCATATCAGGCATCACCACAACTAAACCATATCGCCTTATACAAGGATATCCTACTAGGCTCCAAATCAGCCAAAGCATAATGGGCACCAAGCCAACTATCTCAACTCTATATTAGATCGGCCAAAGATCAACACAAGGTAGGGGTATCGGGAAACGTTACTTCAAGATGTATCGTTCAAAGCACAGGATATAAGGTGTATCACCCAAAACTCTATCTCAATCCAAGAGAACCATATTGGGCATCAAACCAACCATCTCCACTTGGTGTGTCGCCCAAGGGTACAACCCAAGGCAAGGCTATCAGGCAACACCTACTCCAAGGTTATATTGTGCAAGACACAACCCAACAAGGCCATTTTCCACCTCAAGCACAAGGGCACCAAACCCTAATTGATCAAGAAGGTCGGCTCACCTCTCAACAACCAAGAGAGAGGGGTTTTGCACAACCTCTATCACAGATCAGGAAACCACAAGGACCAACCTCAACATAGGTCATCATCTATCCAAAAGCTCGCCTCTCAAATCCATGGTGAGAGGAGGGTGTTGCCCAAGCAACTGTAATATAAGCTCACCTCTCAACTTAAACAAGAGAGGCGTATTACCCACATTACTAGAGCTCAAACTCACTTCTCTAGACCAAGGAGAGCAAGGAGTGTTGCTACCAAAGAAAACCCCATCTATAGTCCGGCCAACAAGATCCAAAGACATAAAAACATCAACAACATCATGCTCACTTTATCCATAAGATCAACAACATGTACTAGAGCAAGATACATAACATGCATGGCTGATTATCAACATATAAGAATCATGCAACATAAATAAGGTAGTATAGCTAAGGTTTAGAAGTTATGTAACCTGCCTTAAGAAAATTCCTCAAGATCCAAGATTCTAGCTCCTAGCTCCAAGCTCACCACTTCGGCCACCTCAAGAAAAGGAGCAAGGATCATAACCATCATGGCCAAAGAGTAGGCAAGAAGGAGAAGAAGATGTTAGGGAGAGATAGGGAAGATGCTTACTAAAGAACAAGACCCACCTAGGGTTCGACCACCAAGCTAAAGGAAGAAGAAGAGATCACCACCAAGGGGAAAGGATCGGCCACCAAGCTCTCCAACGAAAGGGTGTCGTGCACACAAGGAGAGAAGAGAAACAAAAGAGCTAAAGGGTTCCTAAGGAAGAGAAAGGCAAGGAATATATAGATGAGGGTCAAGGTTAAACCAAGGCTAGGTGTCACCTTACCAAGGAACACTTGTCCACACGTTTTACCACCTTGCAAACCTCATGCACATGCCATGCCACCACTCAACCAAGGTTCGGCCACATGTCAAGCTAGGGTGACACAACCAAGTCAAGGAGGTCAACAAAGGTCAAAGGCCGACACACTACTCCTCCATGGCCGACACATACACATGGGAGATACCCCATGTCCGACACAAGGCATCCTTGCCTGATACAGGGATCCTCAAAGCAAGGCAAGGCCCAACAAGGCTCAACCAAGCCCAATAGAGCTTCAACAAAGCCCAAGACAGCTCAAGGCACGAGCCCAAACTTTCCTCTCAACTCTAGAGGAAGTAAAGAGAGAAAGACATCTCTCAAGGTGACAAACTTGCTCTTCAACCCTAACTCAGGTTATTTTGCAAGTAGCACCTCCAACTCTACAACAAAGCACAAGCAAACCCTAATCACCACTAAAGGTGATTAGCAAGCAACCAAGTACAAGGTTTAGGCAAAACAAATAGGGTAAGTCCAAAATGAAGGTTAGGGTCCTTACAAGCCATAAACCTCTACAAAGGGATTTCGTCCCCGAAATCCAAAGGTAAAAGCGGGGAATACTTTCGCTTCATATCTTGCTCAAGCTCCCATGTGGCTTCCTCAACACCACAGTGATGCCAAAGAACCTTCACAAGAACCAGGTCCTTCCTCTTCAGCTTCTTTACTCTTCTATCAAGGATCGCCACCGGACCCTCCTTGTAGGTCACGTCTTCATCAAGCTCAACCTCAACTGGTTGTATCACTGTCCCTGTGTCTGGATGAATTTTCTTCAACATGCTGACATGGAATGCCGGATGTAACATGTGCAATTCTGGAAGCAGCTCTAACTTGTAAGCTACCTTGCCAACACGTTCTATTACCGGGTATGGCCCCATATACCTGGGTGCCAACTTGCCTTTCCAGCCAAACCTTAGCACGCCTTTCTAAGGCGAGACCTTGAGATACACTTTGTCTCCCACTTGGAACTCTAAAGGTCATTGACAATTCTCTATATAATACTTATGTATGTCCTGTGCCATTTTCAGCTGTTGTTGTATCACTTTGATCTTTTCTGTTGTCTGCTATACTAACTCAGGATCTAAAAGATGATACTCACCATACTCATACCAACATAAAGGGGGTATGCACTTCCTTCCATATAGAGCCTCATAAGGAGCCATGTCAATGCTCCGCTGATAACTATTGTTATAAGCAAACTCTATCAAACTGAGATGCACGTCCCAACTGTCTAGGAACTACAAAACACATGCTCGGAGAAGATCTTCCAAAGTCTGAATAGTCCTTTCAGACTGCCCATCCGTCTGTGGGTGGAAAGTGGTCCTGAATCTCAGCTACGTTCCCAACGCTTTGTGCAACTGTTCCCAGAAACGACTCATGAAATGAGGACCTCTGTCAGAAACTATCGTTGCTGGTATACCATGCAAACACACTATCTCATCTACATATACCTGAGCAAGCTTCTCTGTTGTATAAGTCGTCTTTACCGGTATGAAATGAGCAGATTTTGTCAGCCTGTCTACTATTACCCAAATGGAATCATGATTCCTAGCTGTCTTTGGTAGACCAACTATGAAATCCATGGTTACGTGATCCCATTTCCACTACGGTATCGGCATAGGTTGCAACGTACCTGCCGGCTTCTGATGCTCAGCTTTAACTTGATGACATACTACACACTTAGCCACAAACTCAGCTACATCCTTCTTCAAACCAGACCACCAATACAGGTCCTTCAGATTACGATCCATCTTGGTGACTCCTAGATGCATAGCATACATTGATGTGTGTGCTTCCTCGAGCACTAGCTTTCTTATACTATCACCATCGGGGACCACCATCCTACCATGATAGCAAACTAGTCCATCCTCAGACTCATGGAACCCATCACGCTTTTCGCTGCCAAGCTCTAACCTGATTAACTACACGATATCATCTACCCGTTGTGCATCCTTGATCTACTGTCTCAGTGTAGGCTTGACTTGCATCTGTGCCAACAGTCCTGCCAATAAGGAAACTTCCAACTGCACATTCATCTGTCGCAAGGAGACAAACATATCTTGCCTATGACATATCAAGGAACTCAACTGTGATTTCTTCTTGGGGAGAGAAGAAGACTTTCTGCTAAACGCATCAGCTACCACATTTGTCTTACCAGGATGATACTCAATGGTGCAATCATAATCATTGATTAGCTCCATCCAACGACGTTGTCGCATATTTAGCTCATTCTGCGAAAAGATGTACTTCAAGTTCTTATGATCTGTAAAGATCTGACACACTTCCCCATAAAGATAGTGTCTCCAAAGCTTTAATGCATGGACCACCGCTACCAACTCCAAATCATGTGTTGGATAGTTCTCCTCATGTTTCTTAAGCTATCGCGAAGCAAAAGAAACCACATGATCCTCCTGCATCAGCACACATCCTAGGCCCTTCTTGGAAGCATCACAGAAAACAACATAGCCTTTCCCAGGCTCTGGAAACACTAACACTGGAGCACTAGTCAGTTTCTCCTTCAAACTTTGGAAAGCTTTTTGACAACGATCATCCCAAACAAAAGGTACATCCTTCCTGGTCAACTTTGTCATTGGCAACACGATTGCACTGAAGTCCTTGATAAACCTCCGGTAGTATCCTGCCAAACCCAGAAAACTACGAACTTCGGTCGGCGTCTTTGGTTGCTCCCAATCTGCCACTAACTCCACCTTCTTGGGGTCCACTCTAACTCCTTCTGCAAATATCACATGACCCAAGAATGTCAATTCTTTCAACCAGAACTCACATTTGCTGAACTTGACGTATAATTGATGTCGGTGAAGAAGAGTCAATGCTTGTCAAAGATGTCGTTCATGCTCTTGACTGTCCCGATTGTAGATCAAGATGCCATCTATAAAGACTACAACAAACTGATCTAGGGATGGACAGAACACCCTATTCATCATATCCATGAAAGCAGCTGGTGCATTGGTTAGCCCGAACGACATAACCACAAACTCAAAGTGACCATACCTCATCTTAAACGCTGACTTTGGTATGTCGTCCGCCTTGATCCTCAATTGATGATATCCAGACCGTAGATCGATCTTTGAGAACACTGTAGCACCATGCAACTGATCAAACAGATCATCAATCCTAGGAAACAAATACTTATTCTTGATCGTGACTTTGTTCAACTGCCGGTAATCTATACACAACCACATCGATCTGTCCTTCTTCTTAATGAACAACACTGGAGCACCCCAAGGTGACATGCTCGGTCGGATGAAACCTTTCTCCAACAACTGATGTAACTGCTTCTTCAACTCTGCCATCTCTGCGGGAGCCATCCTATATGGTGTATGTGCAGCAAGTTGTGTTCTTGGTATCAGATTGATCTCAAAATCAATCTCTCGGGGTGGGGGAACACTGGGGAACTCATTAGGAAACACATCCGCAAACTCTCAAATAACCTTGATCTCCTCAAGGCTAGGACCTTTCACCTTGGTATCCACAACGTGAGCCAAGAAATTCTTACAACCTTGCCACAACAACTTTTCTACCACCATTGCTGATACTAGACACGTCGGAAGAATCTTCCTATCTCCTTGTAAGATCCACTTCTCTCGACCATCATCAAACACAACCTGCTTGGAACCACAGTCCAATATGACCTTATACTTCTCTAAGGTATCCATCCCAAGGATCACATCAAATCCATGCATATCAAGTGGTATAAGATCCACTTGTATACTGTGTCCTGAGAAAGATAAGACACAAGATGGACACTCCTCTCGAAGCATCGAGGAACCATCAAGAGGGGTTTATAACAACAGGCTATCTTTCTTAGAACTAATAGGTAAAGGGAAGCTAGCAAGCAGACTATGTGCGATAAAAGAGTGTGTAGCACCTGGGTCAACCAAAACAGATATAAAGCAAGAAGAAGACAAATCAGAATGTAATAACTCCATCTGACCTATCACCACTCACAGGTTGACTATCGCCTCCGGCTGACTCATAGCATAGAATTGAGCTGTTGCTTGTTGTCCACGTCCTCTGCTTCCTTGAGCAGACGATCTCGCTTGCGACGCTTGACCGCGTCCTCACCCTCTACTGCCATTGGGTTGTTGTCTGTCTGACCCTTGTTGATTCCATCTCAGTTGTTGTGTTACTTCAACATCTTTTCTTGGGCAATTTAACCTTAAGTGCCCAGACTGTCCACAGTGATAACATGAACTGCCTTCTGTCTGCGGCCTAGATGGCTTTGTCACTGCCACAGAAGATGTACTATGTGCCTTCGATGGTGAAGAAACATAACCTCTTCCCTTATTTGGAGACCACTGATATGGTGCACGAGAACTCTGCATCGTGGAAGGTCCTGAAAACCTTGGCTTTGTGAAGCCACCAGATTTCTGTCCCTGGAACTGAACAAGTCTTTTCCTGGTCATGGACTCCCTTTTCTCCTTGATAGACCATTCAATCCTACAGACGAACTCCACGAATGTGGCAAACCGTTCTCGATTCTCTAAAGTAGCAACAGGTGTCGATAGCTCAGCACTCAAACCTTTCTCAAACCGCCTGATCCACTCATCATTTGTCGCCACCATGTGGGACAAAACCTCAGCAAGTCCATGAACTTGGCTTCATACTCGGTGATGCTCATCGATCCTTGGTGTAGACGCTCAAACTGGTTGATCTTCTTGTCCAGATACATCTTCAGAAAGTATCTGTTGATGAACTCTCGTCGGAAAACCTCCCAACTGATCTCCTCATCGGGTCGCTTCTCCTCCTCAATGGCCCACTAGTGGCCATCACTACCCTTCAAAAGGTAGACAAAGTGCTTGAATTTGTCTACTTCAGGGATGTCGAGGATCCAGAAGGCCTTCTCAAGACCTGTCAACCACAGATCTGCATCCGCTAGATCAACCGTTCCAGCATAATCTGAAGCTCTGACTCAGTGAAGCCGCTCAAAGGTCTTCCCAATACCCGATGTTTCACCATGGGGAGCCTGTGCTCTTGGCTGAGGCAATGGCAACCTTTCCACCATGTGATTCATCGTAGCCATCAACTGCCCCATAAGCTGTTGGTAGGTAGGATTTTCAAGAATGGCTGGGTCAAGTTGGGGGACCTCAGGCACCCGATCTTCATGTGACTGCCCTCCTGCTCCATCAACTGATGCAGCATGTTCTTCATGGTTTCTAGACATCTTTAAGCCTTATCTTCCGCTGAGAGCAGAAGGTTATCGTAAGAAAATCTGTAAAACTCACAAGAACAAACGCAAACCTAGTCCTAGATCCCTGTAGACTCAGCGAACCTAGGGCTCTGATACCATACCAACTGTGACACCCCGCCATCACACAGACAACGAGATGACACACGAAAATGTGTGGAACCATATATTACTGAAAAACATGGGTTAATTAAAACTGATTGTGGAAAGCATACATGAGAGAACTTTTGCATCTAGATCCTGTAGAGAAACATGTTATATAAACATTCACAAGCCTTGTTATAGGTATACATCTTATCGGAACCAACTGTACTGCCAACACCAGAGTTCAACACCTGTTTATACATACATAACAACCATGTACGGCCAGCAGCAGGATATACAAAAATTTCAATAGCTAAACATTGTGAAACATCATCAAAACACCTCTGAGGACCTGAGAGTACAGGGGTGACTCTAGGACTCTACTACAAAACCACCAAAAACAATAGCATGTCCATATCTTGCCTTCTACTACTCTTCTTGCTGCTCGGCCGCAACCTCACGACCACCACCACGTCTAGAGCGATCATCTAAAAAGGGTGTAAACCAGCAGGGTGAGACACACAGTCCCAGCGAGAAACATAACTCCCCACCGCAACTATAAAACCTCATAAAGGTAAAGCAGATAACAACAGATAACTGATAAAGCATATAACAAGAGCAACATACTGAGCAAGGCTATTAATACCATCAAGCTTACCAAGATATCTGGGAGGCATATAACCAAGTATTTCTTTATGGAACATGATTGACAAGATAAGCTTTATAAGAACTTATCACAAAACTTAAGGATCATACAAACAATTTCATAGTACAACTAGATCAACTATATAAGTAAGACCTCAATCAATGTTTCATGTTTTGTTCTAAGCAAGATATATCGTTTGGCTGGATTACATTTTATTATGCCCTGAGGAAGTGAGCCTTTCCTGCTCAAATCCAACCATTAGCTGCGAACCCCAATCTGGTGCCATACAAGGTCTAAGGAGATCTGGACTCCATGACCTCACCTTCCTGTAGTCAGTACACGAATCATCAAGCAAGACTGCAATCTTATGCTTATAGGGCCTCAGCCTTTGGGTCAGCTCCACAAGCTACCCATATCTCTAGCTCACCTCATCATAGGTTCTATTACATATATCCGAGCCATGAACGCACCATGCTCATCATCACATATCCTGAGCCATGGGCCTGTTCACCATGCTCCATATATCCTAAGTCTACAACCACAGTTGCACTCAACCCTCCTATTTTAGGCTAGGGGAGACCTCGCATATTCAACAATATGCGCTCCAGGTAATCCCGTAGGATAAACCTATTTCACCATCACCAAATACTGACGATGATGGATCTATGTCCAGGGAAACTACATGATATGTTCATCTATAATTAATTAGTATATTTTAAACCAATTGTTGAGGCAACCAAAGTATAAACATAACCATATAGGATTACATCATAATTGCCATCATCATACAGTCATGGGGCCTCAATCCCTCATGATATCAACCACTGCCTCTTAAGGCATCATAATCATGCATCAGTATTCTGGGAACGCATCCCTTATCTCATCATCAGAGGATAACACCTCAACCAGGCACTCAACCTTATATCAGGTCCTCAGACCTATCAACCTGTTATTTCATTAACAAGGATTATCACCACATTCTGCTAGTCAAAGCACATATATCTCATAGCTCTTACCAGGCTATGAATCCACATGAAATACATGCATGGTTAATATACATATTCATAGAGATAACTGAAGCCATCATGGATTAACGAGATTACCATGTTACCAAGTATTAAGCAACATCCATGAGTATATTACACATGAGATGTAGAAAGCACATCATATACATGCCCCATACTTGTGATCATAATTATGAGCCACATAATCATGTGAAGCAACATCATATTCTTCCAAGCTTCCTGATTCACAACCTATCATCTTAACTCATGATCATATATGCAGGATTCAAGGTGATTACATCATATCACTTGTATTATCATTATTAATAGAGAACTATCAACTATGTACATTTTGGGTTATCAGAACCCTCACCAAAACTCTTGTAATCCTCACTAAAGGTATGGCGAGCAATGCCAACCCTCACCAAAGGGGTGTATCGGGTATGGTCATACCCTCACCAAAGGATGCATCAGCTAGGGTTTCCCAACCCTAAGCAAGCTCACCACCATATCGGTCAACCCATCACTTCACCTATCATGCAACTAGAACCCACCAGCTCACATAGTGTCGAGTAAGGTGTATCGTGCATCAGCAAAAGCTATCGGCCAAAGGCCTATCACGCACAAGGTTTGGGGTTAGGGTTCCTCTATCGGCTAACCCTCAAAATTGACCATATCGACCAAAGGGTATAACACCCAAGGCTCCTCTATTGTGCAAACATCTCCATGTCATTCAAGGGTCATCCATATCGGCCAGGGCACCCATGTCGTCCAAGATACCATATTGGGTAAGAACATGATGGCTACTTAAACAGCATATCGACCAACACCACTAAGGTTCTCTAAACCACCGTCATCTCGGGCACCACAAGACTACTTCATATCGCCCAGACCTATCACAGGGTGTGTTGTGCAGAGCACACACATCAAGGTGTAATGCCCAAGATCTAACTCCACAAAGGGTATCGGACAAGCCCAACTAGGCATATCGGTCAAAGGAACAACACCACTAAGATACTCACTAAGGTGCACCACTCAACCCATATCAGGCATCACCACAACTAAACCATATCGCCCTACACAAGGATAGCCTACTAGGCTCCAAATCAGCCAAAGCATAACAGGAACCAAGCCAACTATCTCAACTCTATATTAAATTGGCCAAAGATCAACACAAGGTAGGGGTATTGGGCAACCTTACTTCAAGATGTATCGTTCAGAGCACAGGATATAAGGTGTGTCGCCCAATACTCTATCTCAAGCCAAGAGAACCATATTGGGCATCAAACCAACCATCTCTACTAGGTGTGTCGCCCAAGGTACAACCCAAGGCAAGGCTATTAGGCATCACCTACTCCAAGGTCATATCGTGCAAGATACAACCCAACAAGGTCATCTTCCACCTCAAGCACAAGGGCACCAAACCCTAATTGATCAAGAAGGTCAGATCACCTCTCAACAACCAAGAGAGAGGGGTTTTGCACAACCTCTATCACAAATCGGGCAACCACAAGGATCAACCTCAACATAGGTCATCATCTATCCAAAAGCTCGCCTCTCAAATCCATGGTGAGAGGAGGGTGTTGCCCAAGTAACTAGAATATAAGCTCACCTCTCAACTTAAATGAGAGAGGGGTATTGCCCACATTACTAGAGCTCAAACTCACTTCTCTAGACCAAGGAGAGAAAGGAGTGTTGCTACCAAAGAAAACCCCATCTATAGTTCGACCAACAAGATCCAAAGACATAAAAACATCAACAACATAATGCTCACTTTATCCATAAGATCAACAACATGTACTAGAGAAAGATACATAATATGCATGGCTGATTATCAACATATAAGAATTGTGCAACATAAAGAAGGTAGTATAGCTAAGGTTTAGAAGTTATGTAACCCTCCTTAAGCAAATTCCTCAAGCTCTAAAGCTCCAAGCTTCTAGCTCCTAGATCCAAGCTCACCACTTTGGCCACCTCAAGAAAAGGAGCAAGGATCATAACCATCATGGCCGAAGAGTAGGCAAGATGGAGAAGAAGATGCTAGGGAGAGAGAGGGAAGATGCTTACCAAAGAACAAGACCCACCTAGGGTTCAACCACCAAGCTAAAGGAAGAAGCAGATATCACCACCACGGGGAAAGGATCGACCACCAAGCTCTCCAAGGAAGGGTGTCGTGCACACAAGGAGAAAAGAGCAACAAAAGAGCTAAAGGGTTCCTAAGGAAGAGAAAGGCAAGACATATATAGATGATGGTCAAGGTTAAACAAAGGAAAGGTGTCACCTTACCAAGGGACACTTTTCCACACATTTTACCACCTTGCAAACCTCATGCATATGCCATGCCACCACTCAACCAAGGTTCGGCCACATGTCAAGCTAGGGTGACACAACCAAGGCAAGGAGGTCAACAAAGGTCAAAGGCCAACACACTACTCCTCCATGGATGACGCACACACATGGGCGATACCCCATGGCCGACACAAGGCATCATTGCCCGATACAAGATTCCTCAAAGCAAGGCAAGGCCCAACAAGGCTCAACCAAGCCTAACAGAGCTTCAACAAAGCCCAAGACAACTCAAGGCATGAGCCCAAACCTTCCTCTCAACTCTAGAGGAAGCAAAGAGAGAGAAAGACATCTCTCAAGGTGACAAACTTGCTCTTCAACCCTAACTCAGGTTATTTTGCAAGCAGCACCTCCAACTCCACAACAAAGCATAAGCAAACCCTAATCACCACTAAAGGTGATTAGCAAGCAACCAAGCACAAGGTTTAGGCAAAACAAATAGGGTAAGCCCAAAATGAAGGTCATGGTCCTTACAATAATGATGAGCTCCCATTCCCTCTCGGGAACTTTTTATCCTCTATAACAATACACTGGGTTATTGGTGTTCGTCCTTCACCTCCTGGCTTTCATGGCGACGAGACACATGCATCTTTGTACACTTTTCATCTTAGGCATCCAAGTATTACTGTCACTTATTATCTTCATAGTACCATGGTGTATGGTGATCCTAAAATCATGATTTTGTGTATGTCATAATTCCTCAAAGTTGATTCCTCGGAAACCCTAAACCACTCTAGTCAGGGTTTCATCACCTTCTTTTCCAAAGAAGTGCATCAGAGGTTCTACAACCATCCTTTTATTTCATCAAGGCCTAGGTTGGCTTGACCAAACAACTGCTAACTTGTTCAACAAATTTTGTTAGTGTTAGCCAAACATATCTCACAAACTTAGGGTTGACTTAACAACCTCTTCTAGCCTCCAACTAAACTAGGTAGTTGCACCTCAACCAGAGCATCCATTACCACCTCACATCCTTCTGTGTAAGATAATGTTAAAAACATACACCTCTATGCATTCCACTTATCATCTCATCTTGGACTCTAAGTCTATCCTCATCAAGAATACTCTGAGCTCATTCTCATGGTGATCAAACTCAACTTTATATAACTTGCAAATTCCACATAGCTCATGATAAAACATCCTCACAAGATGACTACCTTAATACTCTTAGTGTTTGTAAACCATCCATGTATCATTCCCTCTACAAGGTTATGTTATCATCTCTATCCTCATACCTCATAGCAACATTCCAACTCACATCACCCTTATTCCCGGTGTATGGTATGCGTATTGTCCTATCTCTCACTCCCATAACAAGAGGAAATAAGCATTTGGCGGCCGTCTAAACACATAGTTCTTACTGTTCCAAGAGTAGAGATGGCACATCCCACATTGCCAGTACACCTTCAAATCTAAGTTGAAACGTGCAAATTATGCCTCTTCATCACAATTATCTCGATATCAAAGTTACTTCCATGGAAAACTGGTCTCGATCCTACTTGGGTCCACACACATTCCTTGGTCATCTCCTCTAGGTCTATAGGGTGCTGACACTTTTGGGGTCATCCCTCTTCCCTTATGCATCCAGAGAGTGCCCTACTCATCTGCCCTTTGGGTCCCATGAGTTCATGAAGGTGATCAATCTCCTAACCCATGGCCCTTAGACAATGATAGTTGTTACCTCCTGACCCTATGGTCATGTGCAACTAGGGAATTAGGCAACTCCTACTTCCATCGATCTTATCCCTACCTGACCCTAGGACAGACTTAGGTTTTCATTATAGTACATGTCGAACTTAGAACCTTACCCAAGCCTTCATCATCTCTCTCTGCGTTCATGGGCTAACTTTCATCCTTTCATAGGGGTCATGGTGACCTGCCTACCTTGGGCAGGCCCCATACTAGTTACCTCCATGGTAACACATCCACATGCACTTAGAGATGGTTATCTATGGGTCTACAAGTTCACTCTCATACTATGTACTTTTCACTTAGCTTCTCAAGATCCTATGAGACCTCTTTAGGTTACCTCAAAACTAATAGAAACTAGTATACACCCTACAGAAGGGTCCCTCTCCCAGGATGGGAGGAAGCTACATCTTACTCGACACAAAGGTCACAAATGTCCTTATGTCTAGGGTTTACATCCACATGAGTATGCTTAACCCTAGCAAGCTACTAAGGCACAAGCAGACCACCTACTAAACCATGCCAGGGCATACTTGTTCTCATTCTTCAACATTGGACCAAGATCATACCTTCCCATGTCACCAACCTATAGGTGAGAGGTTCATCAAACATACCTTCGACTCAAGGGGTTTCCCTTTCCTCTAAACATGAGGAGTGCCATGCTCAAATTTATAGAAATTCAGATCTCATCACGAGCATCAGGTACCCCACTTCCCCTCTTAGGCCTAGGAACCCTAGGTTCACCTTTGGGTGTCCAACTGCATGCTCACCCTTTGAGCCATGCATGTATAAGGTATGACATGCTCTTCCTGTCATCCTTCTACTCGAGCAACACTTCAGAGTGGAGTCCTCCTCAAGGACAACCAACAAGGTATAAGGCCTCCCAACTTGTTACTAAACCTCTTAAGGTCTAAAGAACTCTTCTTCCTAGCTCAGATGGTAAGCACCTATTTGCACATAGGTATTAGCAACCTCATACTCTTTCTAGGGTTTGGTTTCTCTAAAGGCAACCAAGATATCATCAGCCTCCCGAGATCAAGCATGAGGCAACCACTATCATCCACTTAGGTTGCATCATCCTCAACTCCCCACTATTCCTCATATCTCAGAGTCTAGGCTTCCAACCTTCTTGCTTGGGTCCTACTCTCTCTCTCTAGAGCTAACTCCACAACCAGTCTAACTACTAGAGGTCCTCTCTTCATGAAGGATCAAGCTCACAAGCATACCCCTACATGGGTGAAGCCTATGTTCAAGCGTATGTTTGCTCAAGGCTAACCATAGCTCTTCTTGCTTATCTCATAAGCTATCCCACATACTCTCCTGGTCAGGGTTCCAATCTACTGTCAACACTACTAACGTACTATGGGTGCATGCTATGCCCTACTCGCATAATCTCTTCGGGTTTCTATATGTTCTTCACTAGCCTCATCATTGAAGGAGCTATCCTTCACTCTAACATGAACGACCCTTCCCAGGGTTGGGTTGCCAAAGGCACTAGGTCATCCAACCTCACATGGATCATAACGTCATGGGCATCCAAAAGCATGTACACACGCCTGGTCTATCATGACATCTTAACTAATCATGTCATCTCTCTCTCTAACCTTCACTTAGGGTTAGGGTTAGCATCATCCTCAAAGGATATGCCAGGTCTCTATTTATAATGGAGGTCTCTACTTCCAAGAATAACTCATCCTCCTGACGAGAAGGTCTAACCTCAGGTCTCTCTTGAGGGCATGACAACATATGTCATACGACCTAAGCATGTATCTATTATTTAGTTTATGCTTAAACTATTAAGCTTATGTCCATGACATCTTATTTACATGCTTTTCATTAATTTGGTGGAGGATTCCTTAAACCTTATCAACTTTACCCATACCTCAAGAGGGTGAGGAAAAGAGAGAAAACCCTAATCCTTATAATCCTTAACAACATTTGAGTTGAGAAGGGATGAACAAGATGAGAGAGTCCTAAAGGTATCTTATTTCAAGTCAAGTCCTGAGACATTGGCCAGACAGTCACACAAATCTGGGAGTCCTCATATTCTGACTAGCGGTGCGGAGGAGAATCTTGCCAGCCCCCAGACATGATCCTTTACTAGACACCTCTGTCATTTGGAAAATCCTCTAATAACTCCCTTAGGTTCTATGGAATTTGTAAAACTTAATAATTATTAAAGATTAGATAAGGAACCTATGCTATGATACCAAATGTAATGACCCCACCTCCCAGTAACCCCCACTTAAGGTAGACCAAGAGTTCAGAGTCGTTATCCCAATTATCATGATCGAAGGTTTGACAAATAATCAATAATAATTATCAAATTCTACCAAACTAAATTGAAATCTGGTATAAAATAAAACTTTGCATACCTTTTCCAAAAACTTGGATATCTACTTCTATCCTCATCTGGAGTATATTCTAACTAATCCTCCTTAGTACTTTACTTCTTATTTAATTCCACATATGCCACTTTACTGTTTGTCCTTTTCAATCTTGTACCTAAATTATTGACAAACAAAACGTCAGTTAGCATATCGGAATATGTCGGTATGTTGGGACAACCAAAATTTCACAAATATGGCTAACAATCTAAATATCACAATCAAGTTAATTAACAAGCCAAATTATGCTTTCAGTGTGACATTCCCCACCACTTTTGCCCTAACCCTAGCATACCCTCTTTCAGGTTTCTCTTTTGCCAATGACTTAAGGCCACCTTCTCAATCCCAAGCTTGGTGCCTGGGGTTACCTCTCATAGTGCCCATTATTCATTCTATAAAGACCACCTTCTCAATCCCAAGCTTGGCGTCTGGGGTCACCACTCATGGTGCCCATTGGTCTTCCCTCTAGGGATTGACCTTTTGGCATCATCCATCAGGGTGGCATGTAGGTGTGAGAATACACACTTCTATTATTATTGTGATAATCATAGTGACTTTATGATTTGCAAATATGAACATCCAAACTGATAAGTTGCATTCAATGCGATGAATCATCCGGGAAACTCTTTGGAAAACTAATGTGATTAACCATAATTAACCACATACCTCTCAGGATGATTTGAGACAGAATTAATCCAATCAATGCAATAAATCCAATAGGCAAGCAAGCACACAAAGAGATCCTGAAATATGCATACAATTTCCTATTATTGATCATGCCATCAAGATCTATTAAACCTAGCTCGCTTCCTAGGATTTCTAGTCCACTTTTAGGGTTTCCATTGCAATTAGGGTTTCCCTTCATTTTTACTATTTTAAACCCTAATTTTATGCAATTACTCACAAACCCTAATTATTTCATCTATTCTTCGCAAAAAATATTAAGGTTACCTTTTAACGACATATAACCTTAATTTCGGATTAAAGGCATAGTTAGCCATCAATTAAGTCCATTATGACTCTTTTACATTAAAACTACCATTTTTATCCTTTTAATTCATGACAAGATCATTAAGCCTAATTATCATCGTTGGTTCCTTCCAGATTAACAACTCATAGTTCATTATGATCTGATTCACATATGAACTCTATTTATCATTAATTCCGCCTTTATCCATTAGAAAACCTTAACTACTATATTACATGTATTTGTCTACAATTAGGAACTTTTATACTCGAAATAGCTTAGAACCATCATATCTCAACTTTATTCATGAATTTGAACAATTAAAGCCATTAAGAGTCACAATTACAAACATTAGGGTTTCAAGGCCCATTAAAGGTTGTTCATGTACATGGAACTCCAAATTAAACCAATTACATGCAAAGTTCATCCTTTTTGTTCTTAATGTACCTCTTTATGATTAACAGGTTAATATCAACTTTAATCATCCATAAAACCCTACTTAATACATTAATAATCTCAAAATAGGGTTTCTAAATGCTTAATCATTCTCATATGAGGTAAAAACCCTAAATCATGCAAGAAACATCTAGATCAATTTCAAGTTTATCAATAACTATTCAACATGTTGCAATTACTCAAATTCATCAACTAAGCAATATGAACTTAACCAATATGCTCAATTAGGGTTTCTTAATCAAATACATAAGCACTTTTCATTAGATTAACACACTTTTGCAAGTAGGAACAGATCCGGGTTTTCAAACCAATTTTATTATGTTCCTCGTATTTTTCTAAGCAACTTTCATGTTTTAACTTTATTCATCAGAGCTTCCTATCGAAAGTTATGATTTTTGCAAGAAAAGACATTAATCTTGAATTATCTGTTATTTTAGAAAAAACGTTGGCCATCCGATCTGTGATCCACTAGACCACGAGAAATCTAATGGTCCACAAAAACCCTCCTAAGTTGCAATTGAAGGAAGAAAAAGGCAATTATACCCTTACCTAGATGCGTTCTGCTAAGGGGTAGTGAGGTCTTTACGTCAGCCTGCTTCTTCAACCTCGCGAGCCCGCCCTCTCTTGCGATGCGGCTCTAGGAAGTGGTCAACCATGGTGTTGACCCCACGAGTTCCTCTGCCCCAGTAGCCAGAGAAGGTCCCCGCTGCTCCGCCCAAGTCCACCAAAAATGTTGGTGCCCTTGGCTTCATTGGATTTCACAAGAGATGATGGGGCGAAGAAGCTTTTCTCTGACGAGAAGCAGCTTCGATTTGGAAGTGGATATCTTGATCCATCTTGCAATTGACCCCTCACAACCGCTAGCCTCTCCCATCCGAACTCAAAGGAAAGCTCTGGGCTTTCACAGAGGGTGTGCGGCCCTCTATATTTATAGGGGAGACGAGCATGGACTCTGACCCTATCTCCCAAATAGGGAAAACTGACCCACACATAGAAACTAGGGGAAACCAGGGATGGTTCAGTCCGACTCTGTCTCCCGATTCCAATGGGCATCTTATCTTTCCAAAATGTCGCCTGAGGAGAGAGAGAAAGGTGTGAGAAGATTGCATGTCCAGACAATCTTTCCTTTTCTATCCCGAGCTGGAAGACGATCTCTAGGTCGTCTGATCGCTATCCAACGGTCGTTATTTCTTGCGTTCAACCAAAAAGAAAACTAAATTTCTACTTCAAGATAATTCCTCATTATTTAGTATAACTTAGAAAAATCATAACTCCTAAACCATGGCTCTTTTTATCCCAAATTTTGTGGGAATCTTATTAATGACTCAATATACCTCTCTGGCAAATTTGGGCTCATTATCTAAAAGAAAACGTGCCTTTTATTTAGGTGCAAGATATCACTTAATTATATATATATATATATATATATATATATATATATATATATATTTCTCACATATTTTCTCTTTCCCTTGTTATTAAATTATTATTCTGAGTTCCTTGAACCTCAAGGAACCTTAATGGCTCCAAATCCCATCTTGGGGATATACCTTAGCCTTTTGCTTATCTTTTATCCATTATTTCTCATTATCTTATTTATTTCTTATCAAAATATCTCTTTTCGAGGGTTTCTCTTTGTCTCTCTTTTTATTTTCCTTTTTGAAATTTCTTTTAACATTAGAAACCTTATGGATACGAAAATTCATCAAAGATAACTCAATTATACCTCTTTCCACTTATTTTCCATTTTTTATCATTGTTTTCAATTTGTTTCTTAATAAAGAAATATTTGATTGATCTTTTCTTTTCTTTTCTTGTTGCATTATCTTTGCAACTTTGGACTCCTTGGAATCCAAGGAACCCAAGAGGCACAAAACCCAACTTTGGATTATATTCTTTTGCCTTCTAGAGGTTTCTACATCTTTCTCCAATTCTCAGTTATTCATTTACTAATTGAATTTCCTTGTTATTGGGCCAAATAGCCAATCAATCCCATAAAATAACCAACAAGGCTATTGTAAACAAAATCCATTTATTCAAAACAAATTATATCCTTATTTGTTCAAATATCGTTAATAGGAGAAATTATATTTCTCACTAAAAGAACCCAAAAATTGGGGTTGTAACAGGGATGGTGCTGCCCACCACATCTCTAGTGAGGGAAGACATGTACCTTTGGTGAGGGTTGTGCTTAACCCGGGAAACCCTAGTAGTTACTTTCTTGTACCTTATGAACGATGGGTTATGGATGAAAGGTTGTGACCAATGATGTATGACTAGGCTATGGTTGTGTAATCCTTAAGGATGTATTCCTTGATAATTGTCATACTCATGAGATAAGGGCATAGTGGATGCTCATAGTCTGATAAAAATAATGTAATTTGTGTACAAGATACAACTTTGTGCTTCATGTAGTGGTAATCATGGATGTTGATCCAGTCATGTGCCTTCAACCCTAACAACATGATAATCATAAAGATCTATGGTTGGTGATTTATGTTATCTCCCTTGATATGCATACTAACCATGCAGGTGTATTAGATGGATTCATAGACAGGTAAGAGCTATGAGGTTTATGTGTTTGAATAACACTGAATGATGATAATCCTCATTGATGAGATAACATGTATCACCCGTATGATTTGAAAAGGTATGTTGACCTAGTAAAGGTTGAGTGCCAAGTTGATGTGTTATCCTCTGATGTTGAGATAAGGGATTGCTATCCCATAGTGATGATGTAAGCCTTGAGAGGTAGTGGCATTCCATGATGAGGGATTGAGATCCCATGATAATGTGATAATGACAGTATTAATGTAACTCAATGTTGTTTATAACTTGGTTGCCTCAACAATCCACTTAAAATATACTAATTAATTATAGTGGAACATATCATGTAGTTTGCCCTGGCCATAGATCCATCATCGTCAGTAATTGGTGATGGTGAAACAAGTTTATCTTGCGGGATTACCTGGACCGCATATTGTTGAATATATAGGGTTTTCTCCTATCCAAAAGTAGGAGGATTTGAGTACAACTATGGTTGTGTATAGAGCATGGTGAACATGCCCATGGCTCAGTGATTATAGAGCATGGTTAATAGGCCCATGGCTCAGTATTATAGTAGGGTAGCCTACGGAGTTGACCCTGTGGCTGAGGCCACTCAAGTAAGAGACGGCGGTCCTACTTTGGTTTTCGTACATTAACCACGAAGAGGTGAGGTCATGGAGTCCGACTCTTCCGATGACCTTATATGGCACCGATTTTGGGCTTCATAGCCAAAGGTTGGATTTGAGCAGGACAACTCACTTCCTCATGGCATAATAAATCTTAATCCATCCATATATAATATATTACTTAAGGCAAAACATGGAACATTGATTGAGGCCTTGCTTATATAGCTGATCTAGTTATACCTTACAGTTATGTGTATGATCCTTATATTTTGTGATAAGTTCTTATAAAGCTTATCTTGTCAATCATGTTTCATAAAGAAATACTTGGATATATGCATCCTGGATGCCTGGTAAGATTGTTCATAGAATAAGTTCTGCTCAGGATGCTGCTCTTATGATCTGCTGACATCAGTTATATACTTTACCGCTTTACCTGAAGTTTTATAGTTTCAGTGGGGAGTTATGTTTCTCGCTAGGACTGTGTGTCTCACCCCGTTGGTTTACAACCTTTTTAGGTGATCGTGCTAGACATGGTAGTGGTCATGAGGTTGTGGCCGAGCAGTAAGAAGAGTAGTAGGAGGCAAGAGATGGAAATGCTGCCATTTTGGTTGTTTTGTAGTAGAGTCCTATAGTCATCCATGTACTCTCAGGTCCTCAGAGGTGTTTTGACGATGTTTTATGATGTATAGTGTCACACACTGGTTGAACAAAACAATATTAACTAAGCGGAAGCGATCATTAACAGTGGATTACTGAAAAATCACTTAAAATTAAAACCATTTACAAAGAGATCCAAACACAAGAAAACTCTTTTATCAAGAACCATTGTATTTCATATACATCCTGGTTCATAAGTACGTATTTTATACCATTCCTTCTCGAGGATTACAAGCATCAACTGCTCTGTTAAAACTATACACAAGCAACATAAGAACCTCGAGGCATCAAGCCAAAATCTCGAATCGATTCATTCAAAGTACCAACTACTAACTCTGAGGACCTGAGAGTACAGAGATGACACATAGGACTCTCTATACAAAATATGACATCCAGAGTCTCCACCTAGAGTTTTACAACTATTCCTATTGTTGTTGCTGCTCTCCCCCTGCTATAGGGTTTCTGCCTCTTCTTCTACGTCTACCTAAAAAGTTGGATCCCACGAGGGTGAGACAATTGAAAATTATCCCAGCGAGAGATATAACTCTCTACCAGAAACATTATTATTGTAGTTTAATGGAATACAATTGAGCAGGAGTTCTTTTGTATTATTAGCAGTATTATTCATTATATGAACAGAATAAGATAATCTCCTTTCTTAAGGAGAATATTGCATCTACCCATGGTAGAATTATACATCATCTATCTACTTTGCAAGGAATGTAAGGAAACATAAATATATCATCTATGAACTAAAGTTGCATAAAAGGAATGTAACATCAGCCTATGATTTTCGCATTCAATCCTTAAGCAAACATGCTATACGGCTGATTACATTTTACAATCACACTTATGTCCTGAGGAGATGAGGTATACCACTCATACTCCAACCGACCATTGTGAAGTCGAAATCGGTGCCATACAAGGTCAATGGAAGAGCCAAATTTCCATGACCTCATCTATCTCGGTCAGTACGAGACTATATGCAGGACATCTAGTGTCACTGATAAATAGCTTTCTAAGGTATACTGGTAACTTCTCTCTAGAGTTATAGCCCGTAGCATATACTCTTTTAGGATATGGCCCGTAGCCAATGCCTGGTATTGTGGAGTTATGGCCCATAGCCATACTCTTATTGGGATATGGTCTGTAACCATTCCTATGCATAAGATATGGCCCACAGTCATTCCTATGAGATGTAAGGATATATTCACCCATTACCTCCATATATTAAAAAATATGCAGTTTCTGGGTTATGCCGCAGAGCAACCCATTGCACCATTCTACAAATTCTGACGCTGATGGATCTATGGCCATGGCACTACATGATGAGATTTCACTTGGTTAATTAAGTACATTACCATATTCTTTTAGCATTAGTCAAGTTTCAAACAATACTTATTATGACAAATGCTATAGAGAAAAGTATAATACATCTATCAAGTACTTTTAAAACTTTATGAACATTGGGATATCAATCCCTTGTCACATCATGGGCATTCTCATCCTTTAACATATCATTATCATGATTATGAAATATGGGTATTCAATCCCTCAGTTCATCAAAGAACACTTGTTACCACTTATCAGGTAACTAATACCTTCAGGTCATCTGACCAAGGTAAACATGATACTTGCTACACAAGCATCTCACATGGCTCACAAGGCCCATTAAGTATCTTGTCACCTCTCACTAGGCAAAAACTTATTCACATGGCTCACAAGGCCATTGATCATTATACTTTTATTCAAATATTTAACATGCCTAACAAGGCTTATACAACAAAAGAATTACAACCCTCCATCATTAGGGTTAGGAATTTCCCTTCCTTATTGATTAGGGTTTCTCTTACATATCATCACCCTTCATTAAGTTTAGGGTTTTCCATTATTAACCATTTAGGTTCTCATGATCATATTATTAATGATCAAGCCTTAATTCATTGCTCTATACAACTAGGAGCCAACATTGATAACATAAGTATTCAATCATGCTTATTTATTCTCATCATTTATCATTAAATGAATTATCAATACAAAATATGAGTTCCTCTCCCAACTTTACCCGAATATGATTACATCATACTTTATTAGTTTGGCTTAACCTTTTCTTAAGGTATATTGGCCTACACTTATCAAAGTGCATTTCATCTCAATGTATCAATTGACATGGCACACTTCATGTGTTACTCATCCAAGTATATTGGATTTAGGATACTTCAAGGTGTATCAATCTTGAGGTGCTGGATGTGATATCTATCATGTCTTGATGTATCACTTCCCTCATCACCTTTATCTTAAGTTCATCAACTTATCTTGTATTAGGGTATCCCCCATTCTAATACTTCATGCACCAGTTCATCACATTTATCATGTAATGTATTGGTTATAAGTCACTCATTTGAAATATGCAACCATTGTCAATGATATGGACTCATCTTGAGTTAAGGCATTATTGATAAAAGGTCATCCATTAACAACCACCTTAGGTGTTTCACTTATCAATATATTAGTCACTATTCCATTATTAGGGATAGGGTTTCCCATTTTTATCAATCAGGGTTTACATAATATCATCCCATATTAGGGTTTCACATAGCATTACCTAAAATTAGGATTTCTCAACTCATATCCCAAATTTTGGGTTATGGTTTATCATCATATTGCCCAAGATTAGGGTTTCATGCACTATAACCCAAAATTAGAGTTTTACATATCTTCACCCTATATTAGGGTAGGGTTTCATATAACATCATAACATCACCCTGGATTAGAGTCTCTCATCACATTACTATATTAGGGTTTCACATGGCATCACCATGGATTAGGATTTCACATGGCATCACCCTAGATTAGGGTTTCATTATCTTGAATTAAGGTTCCTTATAACTTTTCCCCAAATTAGGGTTTCATGTAGCTTTACTCGAAATTAGGGTTTCATGAAGCATTCCCTTAAATTAGGGTTTTTCATTATATTACCCTGAATTGGGATTTCTCATATCATTACCCTAGATTAGGGTTACATAATTACCCTAGATTAGGGTTACACCTAGCATTGCCCTAAATTAGGGTTAGGGCTCATCAACCATCTTGATTAGGGTTTCATGATCTCTTTATCAAGGATCATACCCTAAATACATGTTTTATTCATATTGAAAGTGTTGAGGCTTAACCACTACATGATCATTATACATGTATGAATCCCTCTGTCTCATCCTCTCTAGGATGTTGATTACTTCAAACTTGATTAGATTAGGTCAACCCCTCATTCAAGTGCACACATCTATGGTTATCATAGTGTATTAAGTTACTTCTTTCATAAGCATCAAAGGTTAACCACTCAAAATGTACTAATCACTTAAGTACCTTAAAGGTACAACCATTGCAATTATCTTTGATATACATCATTAACAATCATGGGGTTAATTTTACTTACATGGTTTGAATCAAATAGACCTTCAAACGGTCTTGAGGATACTTTGACCTTCGAACGGTCTTGGTCCAAAACTTCAATCGGTCTGAGACCATTTAGATCTTAAACAGTCTTGGTCCCAAAACCTACAATCGGTCTTAAGACCGTTTGAATTAAAAATTAATTAACTCCAAACAGTTTGAAACCACATGAGCAACTCATTATTGAAACTGATTGAACATCAAATGGTTTGAGACCGTTTGCTCTCCAAACGGTCTACAGACCGTTTGATCCCAAACGATCTCAAGACCATTTAGTCCAAAACATCTTAAAATGGAATGGATAAATTAGGGTTTCCTTCAACCAATCAATAAGGGTTTGCTTCATTGAATCAATCATCAATTGGACCATTAAGAGTACATCAAATTACAGCCCTTGGATCTTCAACCATCCATCACAGCCCTTGACCTCCAAACGGTCTCAAATCTTCAACCATCTATCACAACCCTTGACCTCCAAAAAGTCTTGAGACCGTTTGGTCTCAAATGGTCTTGAGACCGTTTGCTCTCAAACGGTCTTGAGACTGTTTGAGTTTGAGCCATTCAACTTGAAATTGATCCAATTCAATTAGGGTTTCTTCAATCAATCAATTAGGGTTTGTAATCAATGGATCGTCCATCACTATAACCATTGTGATTAGACCAATTAGAACCATTAGTTCTTCAATCATCCACATCAGAAAATGATCCCGAATGGTCTTGAGACCGTTTAACCTCAAACGGTCTTGAGACCGTTTGCCCTCAAACGGCCTTGAGACTGATTGATCACCAAACGGTCTTGAGACCGTTTGCCTACAAAATTGAAAACCGTTTGCTCATGATTTTTGTTAAGGTGTGTGCTAAGATAACATCATAATCTTCAAGCTACAAACCTTAAAAATTTTCTCTGATTCTTATGGTGATTTCATCAACTAATCAAAAGGAATTTCGGGAAAGAAGAAAGATTCAACATATGATGAAGAAATGAAATCAATAATAACATTTAAGGGTTCAAGTTATATAACCCGCCTTCAAAGTTGAATCCAAGCTTCAAGCTTCACGTCCTCAATAGTTAATGGAGCTTTCTCAACTGTCCAAGGTCTGTTCTCAAGTCTTTGGATGCAAAGGATGATCAAGGTTGAGCATTGGATGGAGAAAAGAAGAAAATAAACATTGAATTTCGATTTTCACCATGAAATCAAGGTTTAAGATTACTATGGAGCTTACCTACAGGTTGGGGCACGTCCTCCTATTGTTCCTAAGCTCCCTTGTGTTCATCCAAAGCAAGGAAAGAAAGAAGAGTAAAAAAAGAGTCTTTCATGTGGGTGGAAAATGGAATATTTGTAAGGGAATTTCAAGAGAGAGAAAGTGTTATAAAAATCCTTTAATTCCCAAAATTGGTACCACTTATCCGCCTCACTTCCTTGCATACAAATACATCATCCTCCCCTTCAAAAACCTCTTCTTTATCCATGAATTAAAAGGTAACAAATTAAGCACCTTAATCAATATAATAATAATATCCAAAAATGAGTGGATATTACTTTTTCTTTAACTAATGTGAGTGGGATCTCCACTCACTTTAGATATTTTAGTGCCATTGCAAGGCAAAAGGAATTCCATACTTATTCAAATTCAAACATCACACTTTTGGTTGGAGGGCACTTCCATTAATATATTTATTTTTGCATTAAATTGAATTAGGGTTTCAATTATGCTTAAATCTTGATTATTTTAATATCAAGATTCTCTCTCCTCCAAAGAGATTCAAGTGAGACTCCCCTCCAGTTTTATTGTCTCTAATTAATACCAATAAACATTAGGGAATCTCTAGAAGTGGTATTTTGCATATTGAACCCTAGGTTTTAGGTAAATTGCACATTACACCAAAACTAGGTTTTAATGCACAAACATTGTTTGATAAGCTTTTTCTTGGTGCTCATTCTTTCACAAGCCATACCTCTGCATCATTCTCATTCTTATGATGCTTAAACACTTGAGGAAGATTTTATCATGTACAATTTGCAAGTTAACCCCTCAACTTGGGTAATTTGCACTTTAGTCCAAAACAAGTAAAACATTGTTTCAACATTATTCAAAAAGGACTAAAATTGAAACATAAGTCCCTCTTGAGCCTTAATTACTTTTCAAAAGATAAAGACAAGAATATAAATGAATTACTTAAGCAAAACCTCTAGGTTTAAGTCTTAACCCATGTCGGGGATGTTACATATAGCAAATGTAGCTTGTATATCCTGCTGCTGGCCTGTTGTGGCCCATTATGTATGTATAAATAAGTGATGAACTCTGGTGCTGACAGGACAACTGTTTCCTTTAAGATGTGGACATATATCAAAGCTTGTAAATGTTTATATAACATGTTTCCTTGTAGGATGAGGATATAGATGTAATAGTTCTCTTTTATCAGCTTTCTGCAAATGATTTTAATTAACACATGTTTTTGGTAATAGGTGGTTTATGGTGTTTCCGTACATTTTCGCATGACATCTCATTGTTTGTGTGATAGAGGGATGTGGCACCATAAGTTTTGGTATCAGAGCCATAGGTCCGCTGAGTCTACATGGATCTAGGATTAGGGTTGTGTCTGTTCTTGTGAGTTTTCTATATTTTCTTACAATAACTTTTTCCCTCAGCAAAAGATAAAGCTTAAAAATGTCTTGAAACCATGAAGAACATGCTGTCGAGAGCAGAGATGCTGCATCAGTTGATGGAGCAAGAGTGCAGGTACATGAAGATCGGGTGCCTGAGGTCCCCCAACTAGACCCAGCCATTCTTGAAAACCCTGCCTATCAACAGCTTATGGGGTAGTTAATGGCTACAATGGATCACATGGTGGATAGATTTCCAGTTCCTCTACCAAGAGCACATGCTCCCCATGGTGAATCTTTGGGTATTGGGAAGACCTTTGAGCGGCTTCGCCGAGTCGGAGCTTTGGATTATGCTGGCACAACTGATCCAGCAGATGCAGATATGTGGCTGACAGGTCTAGAGATGGCCTTGCAGATCCTCGACATCCCTAAAGCAGACAAAGTCAAGCACGTTGTCTACCTTTTGAAGGGTAGTGCTGGCCACTGGTGGGCCATCGAGGAGGATAAGTGACCCGGTGAGGTGATCTGTTGGGCTGTTTTCTAGCGGGAGTTCGTCAGTCGATACTTCTCGAAGACGTATCTAGACAAGAAGATCAACCAGTTTGAGCGTCTACGCCTAGGATTGATGAGCATCACTGAGTATGAAGCCAAGTTTATGGATCTTTTGAGGTATTTCCCTTACATGGCGGCAACAGATGATGAGAGAATCAGGTGGTTTGAGAAAGGTTTGAGTGCCGAGCTGTCGACACCTTTTGCTGCCTTAGAGAACTAGGAGCGGTTTGCCACGTTTGTGGAGTCTGTCTGAAGGATCGAATGGTCTATCAGGGAGAAAAGGGAGTCTATGACCAAGAAAAGGTCTGCTAAGTTTCAAAAATAGAGGTTTGATAGCCATAAGAATCTGAGGTTTTCTGCGTCTGTTGTAAGGTAAGGTTCTAGTGCACCTTCACAGTGGTCTCTGAGTAAGGGAAGAGGGCATGGATTTTCACCATCCAGAGCTTACAACATAGCTTTAGTAGTAGTAACAGGGCCATCTAGGCCACAGTTAGAGGACTATGTAGACAAACTGGGCATTTGAGGTCAAATTGCCCAAGGAAAGATGTTGAAGTGACGCAGCAACCGAGACAGAGTCAACAAGTGTCAGATAGATAGCAGCCTAGTGGTAAAAGAGGGTGAGGACACAGTCAAGCGTCGCAAGCATCGTAAGAGGGATCGTCTGCTCAAGGAAGCAGAGGACGTGGACAGTAAGAAATGGCTTGATTCTATGCTATGAGTCAGCTGGAGGTGATAGTCAACCCGCGAGTGGTGGCAGGTCAGATGGAGTTATTTCATTCTGATTTGTCTTCTTGCTTTATATCTGTTCCGGTTGACCCGGGTGCTACACACTCTTTTATAGCATGTAGTACGCTTGATAACTGTCTTTTACCTATTAGTTGTAAGAATGATAGTCTGTTGTTAGAAACCCCTCTTAATGGTTCCTCGATGCTTCGAGAGGAGTGTCCATCTTATGTTTTATCCTTTTCAGGACACAGTATACAAGTGGATCTTATACCACTTGATATGCATGTATTCGATGTGATCCTTGGGATGGATACCTTAGAAAAGTATAAGGTTGTGATGGACTGTGGTTCCAAGCAAGTAATGTTTGATGACGATGGTGAAAGATGGATCTTCCAAGGAGATAGGAAGATTCTTTCGACATGTTTAGTATTAGCTATGGTGGCAGAGAAGTTTCTACAGAAAGGATGTAAGACATTCTTAGCTCACGTTGTGGATACCAAGGAAAAGGGTCCTAGACTTGAGGAGGTTCCTGTTGTCCGAGAGTTTGCGGATGTGTTTCCCGATGAGTTCCCCGGTGTTCCCCCACCTCGAGAGATTGACTTTGAGATCAATATGGTGCTAGGAACACAACTAGTTGCTCAAACACTGTACAGGATGGCTCCAGCTGAGATGGTAGAGCAGAAGAAGTAGTTACATGAGTTGTTGGATAAAGGTTTCATCAGACCGAGCACATTTCCATGGGGTGCTCCGGTCCTATTCATAAAGAATAAGGATGGATCGATGCATTTGTGCATAGATTACCGACAGTTTAACAAAGTTACGATCAAGAACAGGTACCTGTTGTCGAGGATAGATGATCTATTTGATTAGTTGCATGGTGCTACAGTGTTCTCAAAGATTGATCTATGGTATGGATATCATCAGTTAAAAATTAAGGATGAGGACATACCAAAGTTATCTTTTAGGATGAGGTATGGTCACTTTGAGTTTGTGGTTAAGCCATTTGGGATAACCAATGTGCCTGCTGCTTTCATGGATCTAATGAACATGGTGTTCCGTCCATTTCTAGATCAGTTTGTTGTAGTTTTTATAGATGACATCTTGATCTATAGTCGGGACAGTCAAGAGCATGAACAACATCTTCGAAAATCTTTGACTCTTCTTTGCCAACATCAGTTGTATGCCAAGTTTAGTAAGTGTGAGTTCTGGTTAAAAGAAGTGACTTTCTTAGGTCATGTGATATATGCAGAAGGAGTCAGAGTGGACCCTAAGAAGGTGGAGACATTTACAGATTGGGAGCAACCGAAGATGCCGAAAGAAGTTCGTAGTTTTCTAGATTTAGAAGGATACTACCAGAGGTTTATAAGGAACTTCAGTGTAATCATGTTACCATTAACAAAGTAGACCAGGAAGGATGTACCTTTTGTTTGGAATGATCGTTGTCAGCAAGCTTTCCAAGGTTTGAAGGAGAAGCTGACTAGTGCTCCAGTATTGGTACTGCCAGAGCCTGGGAAGGGCTATGTTGTTTTCTATGATGCTTCCAAGAAAGGCTTAGGATGTGTGCTGATGCAGGAAGATCATGTGGTTTCTTTTGCTTTGCGACAACTTAAGAAACATGATGACAACTATCCGACACATGATTTGGAGCTGGAAGTGGTAGTCCATGTGTTAAAGATTTGGAGATACTATCTTTATGGGGAAGTGTGTCAGATCTTTATAGATCTTAAGAACTTGAAGTACATCTTCTTACAGAGTAAGCTGAACATGCGACGACATCGCTGGATGGAGCTAATCAATGATTATGACTGTACCATTGAGTATCATCCTGGTAAGGCGAACGTGGTAGCTGATGCACTTAGCAAAAAGTATCCTTCTTCTCACTCTATGAAGAAGGCACAGTTGAGTTCCTTGGTATGCCATAGGTGTGATATGTTCATCTCTTTGCGGTAGATGAATGTATAGTTAGAAGTCTCCTTGATGGTAGGACTATTGGCACAGATGCAAGTAAAGCCTACATTGAGACAGCAGATCAAAGACGCACAACAGACAGATGCTTTAGTTCAGTTGATAAGATTAGAGTTTGGCAATGAAAAACATGATGGGTTCCATGAGTTTGAGGATGGACTAGTTTGCTATCATGATAGGATGGTGGTCCTCGATGTTGATAATTTGAGGAGGTTAGTGCTCGAGGAAGCACACACATCGATGTATGCCATGAATCCAGTTGTCACCAAGATGTATCATAATCTGAAGGACATGTATTGGTGGCTTGGCTTAAAGAAGGATGTTGTCAAGTTTGTGGTAAGGTGTGCGGTATGCCAGCAGGTTAAGGTTGACCATCAGAAGCTGGAAGGTACGTTGCGACCCCTGCTGATACCCCAGTGGAAATGAGATCATATAACCATGGATTTTGTAGTTGGTTTGCCAAGGACAACTAAGAATCATGATTTCATTTGGGTGATAGTGGATAGATTGACAAAGTTTGCTCATTTATTGCATGTGAAGACAACATATACAACAGAGAAGCTTGCTCAGGAGTATGTGGATGAGATAGTGTGTTTGCACGGTGTGCCTGCAACGATAGTCTCTGACAGAGGCCCCAGTTTAGGAGTCATTTTTAGGAACAATTGCACAAAGCGTTGGGAACGCAGTTGAGGTTCAGTACTACTTCCCACCCATAGGCAGATAGACAGTCTGAAAGGACTATTCAGACTTTGGAGGATCTTCTCCGAGCATGTGTTTTGTAGTTTCTAGGCAGTTGGGATGTACATCTCAGTTTGATAGAGTTCGCTTACAACAATAGTTACAATCGGAGCATCGAAATGGCTCCTTATGAGGCTTTATATGGCAGGAAGTGCAGATCTCCTTTATGCTGGTATGAGTTGGGTGAGTATCAGCTTTTGGGTCCTGAGTTAGTGCAGCAGACAACAGAGAAGATCAAAGTGATACATCAATAGTTGAAAGCTGCACATGACAGACAGAAGTCGTATGAAGATAATCGTCGATGACCCCTAGAGTTCCAGGTGGGAGACAAGGTGTATCTCAAAGTCTCACCATGGAAAGGTGTGCTGAGGTTTGGACAGAAAGGCAAGTTGTCACCCAGGTATATGGGGCCATATCCAGTAATAGCACATGTTGGCAAGGTAGCTTACAAGTTAGAACTGCCGCCAGAGTTGCACATATTACATCTGGTGTTCCACATCAGTATGCTAAAGAAAAGTCATCCAGACACTGGGACAGTGATACAGCCAGTTGAGGTTGAGCTTGATGAAGGTGTGACCTATGAGGAAGGTCCAGTGATGATTCTTAACAAAGAGTGAAGAAGTTGAACAGGAAGGACATGATGCTTGTGAAAGTTCTTTGGCATCATCATGGAGTTGAGGAAGCCACGTGGGAGCTCGAGGAAGAGATGAGGAGGAAGTATCCCTCGCCTTTCTCTTCGGATTTCGGGGGTGAAATCCCTTTGTAGGGGTTTATGGCTTGTAAGTACCCTGGCCTTCGTTTTGGTTTTACCCTATTTGCTTTGCCTAAAACTTGTGTTAAGATGCTTGCTAATCAGCTAAGGTTGTGATTAGGGTTCGTTTGTGCTTTGTTGAGAGTTGGAGGTGCAACTTGCAAATTATCCAAGTTTTGGGGTTGATGTGCAAGTTTGTCACCTTGAGAGAAGTTTTCTCTCTCCTTGCATCCTCTAGGGTTGATAGGATGGGTTAGGCTCGCTGCTTGAGTTGTCACGGGCCTTGTTGAGCTTTGTTAGGCTTTGATTTCCATTGCCTTGTGGTGACCTTGTGTCATGCATAGGAGATCTTGAAGCTCTGTGTCGCCCAGAGGGTTGTCTCGCCCAAGGTTGTGTCACCCAGGAGTGTGTTGCCCAGTGGGCTGTATCGCCCAAGGTGACCACTTTGACCTTGCCTAGTTTTTGTCACCATACCTTGGACAAGTGGCCGATCCCTGGTTAGTTGGCGGCATGACATGTGCATGTGGTTTAACAAGGTGGCATGGCTTTGGACAAGTGGTGCCTTAGACATGCACATGTGGAACAACACCAAGGTGAGCACCCCATAGACCCTCTTATATATATACAACCCTCTCCTTAGTTGCTTAGATCTTTAGTTCCTTTAATTATCCTTTCTCCTTTGGTGGCCGATACACCTTTCCTTGGTAGAGCAAGCTTGGTGGCTGATCTCCTTGGTGGAGTGTCCTTCTTCTTCTTCCTCTAGGTGGTGGTCGAACCCTAGAAGGGTCTTGCCTCCTTGGTGGGGTGCTTTGGAGCTAAGAGCTTAAAGTTGGTGCTTGGAGCTTGAGGCAGGTTACATAACTCCTAAACCTAGCTATACTACTTTCTTTTATGTTGCATGATCATATGTGATCTTGATCGGCCTTGCATCTTGTTGGATATGTTTCTTTCTCTAGTTTGTACCCTTAATCTTGTTGGAATTAGTGGTTATGTTGTTAATAGTTGTGTGACCTTGGACCTTGTTGGACGAACCTATGGTTTAGGGTTTCCTTTGGGGCAATACCCCTTTCTCTCTTTGGTTTTGAGAAGTGAGCTTGAGCTCTAGTGGTGTAGGCAAAATCCCTCTCTTCGTTAGTCGTTGAGAGGTGAGTCTATACTCTAGTTTCTTGGACAACACCCTTCGCTCACCATGGATTTGAGAGATGAGCCTTTGGTTGTTGATGACCTAGTTGAGGTTGAAGGGTTGCCCGATATGGATGACCTACCTTGATGCCCGTTATGTGATGGAGGTTGTGCAATACCCCTCTCTTGATTATTGAGAGGTGAGCCAATTGTCATGATCTATTAGGGTTTGATGATGGTGATCTTGAGGTTGATGATGACCATATTGATGTGGTTCTTGTGCCTTTGCACGATATCCTTTTTGGTGCTTTGCACGATACCTCTCATCTAGGGTTTGTCTTGGACAATATGCCTTGATCGGGATGTACCTTTACCTTAGTTGGTGTTGTGCCTTTGGCTGACTTGGTGCTGAGTAGATACCTCTGTTTTGTACCTTGGGCGACATAGGCTAGTTTTATTGCTTCCTGATATGATGCTTGGGTAGTGAAACCCTAATAGGTGCCTTAGTGGTGACCGAGATGTAGTGCCTCACCCAGTTGGATGATAGGCCATCTTGTGGTGCCTTGGTTTTGTTTGTTATAGTGGGTTTGTTGGGCGACATAGTGTTGAGCTTGGGTGCCATGACCTTGGCTGATATAGTGATGATGGCTGCCCGAAATGAAACCCTAACCTTAGTGGGTGGTAGGGTCTTGGACGATAAGAGGTGCCCATATGTTGCCTGAAACACCTTTGCACTTGGTTGCCCGATACCACCTTGTTCTTGCATGCACGATACCTGCTTGGATCAGGTTGCACGACACAACACTAGCGCTGGTTGCATGATACCCTCTTGGATCAGGTTGCATGACACTGCACTAGCCCTGGTTGCACGATACCCTTGGTGCATGGGTGCATGACTTAGATGGCTGATATGTGTGGCTAAGTGCCCTAGTCGTTAGAGTTTTAGTGAGGGATATGATCCTTCCCACTACCCCTTTGGGTGAGGGATGGTGCTACCCACTAAATCTCTAGTGAGGGAAGACAATACCTTTGGTGAGAGTTGTGCTTAACCCGAGAAACCCTAGTAGTTACTTTCTTGTACCTTATGGATGATGGGTTATGGATGAAAGGTTGTGACCAATGATGTATGACTAGGATATGGTTGTGTAATCCTTAAGGATGTATTCCTTGATAATGGTCATGCTCATGAGATAAGGGCATAGTGGATGCTCAGGGTCTAATAACAATAATGTAATTTGTGTATATGATACAACTTTGTGCCTCATGTAGTGATAATCATGGATGTTGATCCAGTCATGTGCCTTAAACCCTAAGAGCATGATAATCATAAAGATCTATGGTTGGTGATTTATGTTATCTCCCTTGATATGCATACTAACCATGCAGGTGTATCAGATGGATTCATAGCCAAGTAAGAGCTATGAGGTTTGTGTGTTTGAATAACACTGAATGATGATAATCCTCATTGATGAGATAACATGTATCACCTAGATGATGTGAAAAGGTCTGTTGACCTAGTAAAGGCTAAGTGCCTAGTTGAGGTGTTATCCTCTGATGTTGAGATAAGGGATTTCTATCCCATGGTGATGATGTAAGCCTTGAGAGGAAGTGGCATTCTGTGACGAGGTATTGAGATCCCATGATAATGTGATAATGATAGTATTAATGTACCAGTGAGGCATAGCTCAGGTGGTGCGGCTCACAAGGCCTCTGCGAGAGGTCACGGGTTCGGCTCCTGGCTATGGCCTCAGAAATGATTTTCCCATAACGTCAGCCGTCCAATGATGCTACTAGTTGGGGCCACCCTTATGGGTGGGTCAGGGTCCCTGAGAGTTTACACCGACTGTGGGGGTCACAAAAGTGGCGCTCGTGCGGGGGTGGTTCTCTCGCAAATAAAAAAAGATAGTATTAATGTAACTCAATGCTGTTTATAACTTGGTTGCCTCAACAATCCACTTAAAATATACTAATTAATTATAGAGGAACATATCATGTAGTTTGCCCTGGCCATAGATCCATCATCGTCAGTAATTGGTGATGGGGAAATAGGTTTATCCTGCGAGATTACCTGGAGCACATATTGTTGAATATATAGGGTTTTCTCCTAGCCGAAAGTAGGAGGATTTGAGTACAACTGTGGT
Source organism: Alisma plantago-aquatica (assembly GCA_963693085.1). Taxonomy (NCBI): domain Eukaryota; kingdom Viridiplantae; phylum Streptophyta; class Magnoliopsida; order Alismatales; family Alismataceae; genus Alisma; species Alisma plantago-aquatica. The sequence goes on along the minus strand of OY856409.1, from coordinate 576,100,555 downwards.
TGTGTATAGAGCATGGTGAACATGCCCATGTCTCAGTGATTATAGAGCATGGTGAACAGGCCCATGGCTCATTATTATAGAAGGGTAGCCTGCAGAGCTGACCATGTGGCTGAGGCCACTCAAGCAAGAGACTACAATCCTACTTTGGTTTTTGTACATTAACCATGAAGAGGTGAGGTCATGGAGTCTGGCTCTTATGATGACCTTATATGGCACCGATTTTGGGATTCATAGCCAAAGGTTGGATTTGAGCAGGACATCTGACTTCCTCAGGGCATCATAAGTCGTAATCCATCCATATAGAATATATTACTTAAGGCAAAACACAGAACATTTATTGAGGCCTTGCTTATATAGCTGATCTAGTTATACCTTGCAGTTATGTGTACGATCCTTATATTTTGAGATAAGTTCTTATAAAGCTTATCTTTTCAATAATGTTCCATAAAGAAATACTTGGATATATGCCTCCTGGATATCTGGTAAGATTATTCATAGAATAAGTTCTGCTCAGGATGCTGCTCTTATGATCTGCTGACATCGGTTATCTACTTTACCACTTTACCTGAAGTTTTATAGTTTCAGAGGGGAGTTATGTTTCTCGCTGGGACTGTGTGTCTCACCCCGTTGGTTTACAACCTTTTTAGGTGATCGTGCTAGGCGTAGTGGTGGTCATGAGGTTGCGGCCGAGCAACAAGAAGAGCAGTAGGAGGCAAGAGATGGATATGCTGCCATTTTGGTTGTTTTGTATTAGAGTCCTAGAGTCATCCCTGTACTCTCAGGTCCTTGAAGGTGTTTTGATGATGTTTTATGATGTATAGCGGATGTAGCTTGTATATCCTGTTGCTGGCCTATTGTGGCCCATTATGTATGTATAAATAGGTGATGAACTTTGGTGCTGACAGGACAATTGGTTCCTTTAAGCTGTGGACATATATCAAGGCTTGTAAATGTTTATATAACATATTTCCTTACAGGATGAGGATCTGGATGTAATAGTTCTCTTTTATCTACTTTCTGCAAACTATTTTAATTAAGCTGTGTTTTCAGTAATATGTGGTTTATGGTGTTTCCACATGTTTTCACATGGCATCTCATTGTCTGTGTGATAGCGGGATGTGGCGCCACAAGTTTTGGTATCAGAGCCATAGGTTCACTGAGTCTACAGGGATCTAGGACTAGGGTTGTGTATATTCTTGTGAGTTTTCCAGATATTCTTACAATAACCTTCTACCGTCAGCGGAAGATAAAGCTTAAATATGTCTGGAAACCATGAAGAACATGCTGCCGAGAGCAACGATGCTGCATTAGTTGATGGAGAAAGAGTGTAGGTACATGAAGATCGGGTGCCTGAGGTCCCCCAACTTGACCCAACCATTCTTGAAAACCCTACCTATTAGTAGCTTATGGGACAGTTAATGGCTATAATGGATCACATGGTGGATAGATTTCCAGTGCCTCTGCCAAGAGCACATGCTCCCCATGGTGAATCTTCGAGTATTCGGAATACCTTTGAGCGGTTTCATCGAGTCAGAGCTTCAGATTATGCTGGCATGACTGATCTAGTGGATGTAGATCTGTGGCTGATAGGTCTAGAGAAGGCCTTCCAGATCCTCGACATCCCCGAAGCAGACAAATTCAAACACACTGTCTACCTTTTGAAGGGTAGTGCTTGCCACTGGTGGGCCATCGAGGAGGAGAAGCAACTCAGTGAGGTGATCTGTTGGGATGTTTTCTGGCTGGAGTTCGTTAGTTGATACTTCCCCAAGACGTTTCTAGATGAGAAGATCAACCAGTTTGAGCATCTGCGCCAATGATCGATGAGCATCACTGAGTATGAAGCCAAGTTATGGATCTGTTGAGGTTTTGCCCTCACATGGCGACAACAGATGATGAGAGAATCAGGCGGTTTGAGAAAGGTTTGAGTGCCGAGCTGTCGACACCTGCTATTGCCTTGGAGAACCGAGAGCGGTTTGCCATGTTTGTGGAGTCTGTCCGTATGATCGAACGGTCTATCAGGGAGAAAAGGGATTCTATGACCAAGAAAAGGCATGCTCAGTTTTAGAAATAGAGGTTTGATACCCACAAGAAGCCGAGGTTTTCTGCACCTGTTGTAAGGTAAGGTTCTAGTGCACCATCACAGTGGTCTCTGAGTAAGGGAAGAGGGCGTGGATTTTCCCCATCCAGAGCTTATAGCACAGCTTCAGTAGCAATAATAGAGCCATCTAGGCCGTAGTTAGAGGACAAGTCATGCTATCTCTGTGGACAGACCGGGCATTTGAGGTCAAATTGCCCAAGGAAAGATGCTGAAGTGACGTAGCAGCCGAGACAGAGTCAACCAGTGTCAGATTGACAGTAGTCTAGTGGTAACAGAGGGCGAGGACGCGGTCAAGCGTCACAAGCAGGATCGTATGCTCAAGGAAGAAGAGGATGTGGATAGCAAGCAATGACTCGATTCTATGCTATGAGTCAGCCGGTGGCGATAGTCAACCCGCGAGTGGTGGCAGGTCAGATGGAGTTATTTCATTCTGATTTGTCTTCTTGCTTTATATCTGTTTCGGTTGACCTGGGTGCTACACACTCTTTTATAGCATGTAGTACGCTTGATAACTGTCTTTTACCTATTAGTTGTAAGAAGGATAGTCTGTTGTTAGAAACCCCTCTTAATGGTTCCTCGATGCTTCGAGAGGAGTGTCCATCTTGTGTTTTATCCTTTTCGGGACACTGTATACAAGTGGATCTTATACCACTTGGTATGCATGGATTCGATGCGATCCTTGAGATGGATACCTTAGAAAAGTATAAGGTTGTGATGGACTGTGGTTCCAAGCAAGTAATGTTTGATGACGATGGTGAAAGGTGGATCTTCCAAGGAGATAGGAAGATTCTTCCGACATGTTTAGTGTCAGCTATGGTGGCAGAGAAGTTGCTGCAGCAAGGATGTAAGGCATTCTTAGCTCACATTGTGGATACCAAGGCTAAGGGTCCTAGCCTTGAGGAGGTGCCTGTTGTCTAAGAGTTTGCGGATGTGTTTCCCGATGAGTTCCCCGATGTTCCCCCACCTTGAGAGATTGACTTTGAGATCAATCTGGTGCCAGGAACACAACTAGTTGCTCAAACACCATATAGGATGGCTCCAGCTGAGATGGCAGAGCTGAAGAAGCAGTTATAGGAGTTGCTGGATAAAGGTTTCATCAGACTGAGCACATTGTTGTGGGGTGCTCCGGTCCTATTCGTAAAGAAGAAGGATGGATCAATGCATTTGTGCATAGATTACTGGTAGTTGAACAAAGTTACGATCAAGAACAAGTACCCGTTACCGAGGATAGATGATCTATTTGATCAGTTGCATGGTGCTACAGTGTTCTCAAAGATTGATCTATGGTCTGGATATCATCAGTTAAGAATTAAGGATGTTGACATACCAAAGTCATCTTTTAGGACGAGGTATGGTCACTTTGAGTTTGCGGTTATGGCGTTTGGGATAACCAATGCGCCTGGTGCTTTCATGGATCTAATGAACATGATGTCCCATCCGTTTCTAGATCAGTTTGTTGTAGTTTTTATAGATGACATCTTGATCTATAGTCAGGATAGTCAAGAGCATGAACAACATCTTTGACAAACTTTAACTCTTCTTCGCCAACATAAGTTGTATGCCAAGTTTAGTAAGTATGAGTTCTGGTTGAAAGAAGTGACTTTCTCGGGTCATGTGATATCTGCAGGAGTCAGAGTGGACCCTAAGAAGGTGGAGTTAGTTACAGATTGGGAGCAACCGAAGACGCCGACAGAAGTTTGTAGTTTTATGGGTTTAGCAGGATACTATCGAAGGTTTATAAGGAACTTTAGTGTAATCGCATTACCATTAACAACGTTGACCAGGAAGGATGTACCTTTTGTTTGGAATGATCGTTGTCAGCAAGCTTTCCAAGGTTTGAAGGAGAAGCTGACTAGTGCTCCAGTATTGGTACTGCTAGAGCCTGGGAAGGGCTATGTTGTTTTATGCGATGCTTCCAAGAAAGGCTTAGGATGTGTGCTGATGTAGGAAGATCATGTAGTTTCTTTTGATTCACGACAACTTAAGAAACATGAGGAGAACTATTCGACACATGATTTGGAGCTGGCAGCGGTAGTCCATGCATTAAAGATTTGGAGACACTATCTTTATGGGGAAGTGTGTCAGATCAGATCTTTACAGATCATAAGAACTTGAAGTACATCTTCTTACAGAGTGAGTTGAACATGCGACAACGTCGCTGGATGGAGCTGATCAATGATTATGACTGCACCATTGAGTATCATCCTGGTAAGGCAAACATGGTCACTGATGCACTTAGCAGAAAGTCTCCTTCTTCTCGCTCTATGAAGAAGGCACAGTTGAGTTCCTTGGTATGCCATAGGTGGGATATGTTTGTCTCTTTACGGAAGATGAATGTACAATTAGAAGTTTCCTTGTTGGCAGGACTATTGGCACAGATGCAAGTAAAGCCTACATTGAGATTGCAGATCAAAGATGCACAACAAGCAGATGCTTCAGTTCAGTTGATAAGATCAGAGTTTGGCAGCAAAAAGCATGATCGGTTCCATGAGTCTGAGGATGGACTAGTTTGCTATCATGATAGGATGGTGGTCCCCGATGTTGATAATTTGAGGAGGTTAGTGCTCGAGGAAGCACACACATCAATGTATGCCATGCATCCAGGTGTCACCAAGATGTATCATAATCTGAAGGACATGTATTGGTGGCCTGGCTTAAAGAAGGATGTCACCGAGTTTGTGGAAAGGTGTGTGATATGCCAGCAGGTAAAGGCTAATCATTAGAAGCTGGCAGGTACGTTACAACCCCTGTCGATACCGCAGTGGAAATGGGATCATATAACCATGGATTTTGTAGTTGGTTTGCCAAGGACAACTAAGAATCATGATTTCATTTAGGTGATAGTGGATAGATTGACAAAGTCTGCTCATTTCATACATGTGAAGACAACATATACATTAGAGAAGCTTGCTCAGGTGTATGTGGATGAGATAGTGCGTTTGCACAGTGTGCCTGCAACAATAGTCTCTGACAGAGGACCCCAGTTCATGAGTCATTTTTAGGAACAATTGCACAAAGCGTTGGGAACACATTTGAGGTTCAATACTGCTTTCCAACCACAGACAGATGGATAGCCTAAAAGGACTATTCAAACTTTGGAGGATCTTCTCTGAGCATGTGTTTTGCAGTTTCTAGGCAGTTGGGACGTGCATCTCAGTTTAATAGAGTTTGCTTACAACAATAGTTACCATCGGAGCATCGACATGGCTCCTTATGAGTCTTTATATGACAGGAAGTGCAGATGTCCTTTATGCTGGTATGAGTTGGGCGAGTATCAACTTTTGGGTCCTGAGTTAGTGCAGCAGACAATAGAGAAGATCAAAGTGATACATCAACAGTTAAAAGTGGCACAAGACAAACAGAAGTCATATGTAGATAATCACTGACGACCCCTAGAGTTCCTGGTGGGAGCTAAGGTGTATCTCAAGGTCTCACCATGGAAAGGCATGCTGAGGTTTGGACAGAAAGGCAAGTTGGCACCCAGGTATATGGGGCAATATCCAGTAATAGCACGTGTTGGCAAGGTAGCTTACAAGTTAGAACTGCCGCCAGAGTTGCACAGGTTACATTCGGTGTTCCACGTCAGTATGTTGAAAAAAAGTCATCCAGACACAGGGACAATGATACAACTAGTTGAGGTTGAGCTTGATGAAGGCGTGACCTACAAGGAAGGTCCATTGATGATTCTTGACAGAAGAGTGAAGAAGTTGAAAAGGAAGGACCTGATGCTTGTGAAAGTTCTTTAGAATCATTGTGGCATTGAGGAAGCCACATGGGAGCTCGATGAAGAGATGAGGAGGAAGTATCCCTCACTTTTCTCTTCAGATTTCGGGGGCAAAATACCTTTGTAGGGGTTTATGGCTTGTAAGGACCCTGACCTTCATTTTGGGTTTACCCTATTTGCTTTGCCTAAACCTTGTGTTAAGATGCTTGCTAATCACCTGAGGTTGTGATTAGGGTTTGTTTGTGCTTTTTTGAGAGTTGGAGGTGCAACTTGCAAATTATCCAAGTTTTGGGGTTGATGTGCAAGTTTGTCACCTTGAGAGATGTTTTCTCTCTCCTTGCATCATGTAGGGTTGAGAGGATGGGTTGGGCTCATTGCTTGAGTAGTTGTGGGCATTGTTGAGCTTTGTTGGGATTTGCTTTGCTTTGCCTTGTGGAGGCCTTGTGTCGTGCATAGGAGAGCTTGAAGCTCTATGTCACCCATGAGTGTGTCGCCCAGTGGGCTGTATCGCCCAAGGTGACCACTTTGACCTTTCCTAGTTTTTGTCACCATACCTTGGACAAGTGGCCGATCCCTTATTGGTTGGTGGCATGACATGTGCATGTGGTTTAGCAAGGTGGCATGGCTTTGGACAAGTGGTATCTTGCACATGCACATGTGGAGCAACACCAAGGTGAGCACCCCATAGACCCTCTTGTATATATACAACCCTCTCCTTATTTATTTATCTCTTTAGTTCCTTTAGTTGCTCCTTTCTCCTTTGGTGGCCGATACACCTTTCCTTGGTAGAGAAAGCTTGGTGGACGATCTCCTTGGTGGATTCTCCTTCTTCTTCTTCCTCTAGGTGGTGGCCGAACCCTATAAGGGTCTTTCTTCCTTGGTGGGGTGCTTTGGAGCTAAAAGCTTAAAGCTGGTGCTTGGAGCTTTGGAGCTTGAGGAGCTTGCTTGAGGTAGGTTACATAACTCCTAACCCTAGCTATACTACTTTCTTTTATGTTGCATGATCATATGTGATCTTGATCGGCCTTGCATCTTGTTGGATATGTTTCTTGCTCTAGTTTGTACCCTTCATCTTGTTGGAATTAGTGGCTATGTTGTTAATAGTTGTGTGACCTTGGACCTTGTTGGCCGAACCTATGGTTTAGGGTTTCCTTTGGGGAAATACCCCTTTCTCTCTTTGGTTTTGAGAAGTGAGCTTGAGCTCTAGTGGTGTAGGCAAAACCCCTCTCTTCCTTAGTCGTTGAGAGGTGAGTCTATACTCTAGTTGCTTGGATAACACCCTTCTCTCACCATGGATTTGAGAGGTGAGCCTTTGGTTGTTGATGGCCTAGTTGAGGTTGAAGGGTTGCCCGATATGGATGACCTACCTTGATGCCCGATATGTGATGGAGGTTGTGCAATACCCCTCTCTCTTGGTTGTTGAGAGGTGAGCCAATTGTCTTGATCTATTAGGGTTTGATGATGGTGATCTTGAGGTTGATGATGACCATATTGATGTGGTTCTTGTGCCCTTGCATGATATCCTTTTTGGTGCTTTACACGATACCTCTCATATAGGGTTTGTCTTGGACGACATGCCTTGATCGGGATGTACCTTTGCCTTAGTTGGTGTTGTGCCTTTGGCCGACATGGTGCTGAGTAGATACCTCTGTTTTGTATCTCGGGCGACATAGGCTAGTTTTGTTGCTGCCCGATATGATGCTTGGGTAGTGAAACCCTACTAGGTGCCTTAGTGGTGACCGAGATGTAGTGCCTAACCCAGTTGGATGATGCCTTGGTGTCGTTTGTTGTAGTGGATTTGTTGGGCGACACAGTGTTGAGCTTGGGCGCCATGACCTTAGCCTATATAGTGATGATGGTTGCCCGATATGAAACCCCAACCTTAGTGGGTGATAGGGTCTTGGACGATAATAGGTGCCCATATGTTTCCTGACACACCTTTGCACTTGGTTGCCCGATACCACCTTGTTCTTGCATGCACGATACCCTCTTGGATCAAGTTGCATGACACATCACTAGCCCTGGTTGAACGATACCCTCTTGGATCAGATTGCACGACACAACAGTAGCCCTGGTTGCATGATACCCTTGGTGTATGGGTGCACGACTTGGATGGCCGATATGTGTGGCTAAGTGCCCTAGTCGTTAGAGTTTTAGTGAGGGATATGATCCTACCCGCTACCCCTTTGGGTGAGGGATGGTGCTGCTTACCACATCTCTAGTGAAGGAAGACAGTACCTTTGGTGAGGGTTGTGCTTAACCCGGGAAACCCTAGTAGTTACTTTCTTGTACCTTGTGGATGATGGGTTATGGATGAAAGGTTGTGACCAATGATGTATGACTAGGCTATGGTTGTGTAATCCTTAAGGATGTATTCCTTGGTAATGGCCATGCTCATGAGATAAGGGCATAGTGGATGCTCATGGTCTGATAACAATAATGTAATTTGTGTACAAGATACAACTTTGTGCTTCATGTAGTGATAATCATGGATGTTGATCCAGTCATGTGCCTTCAACCCTAATAACATGATAATCATAAAGATCTATGGTTGGTGATTTATGTTATCTCCCTTGATATGCATACTAACCATGTAGGTGTATCAGATGGATTCATAGCCAGATAAGAGCTATGAGGTTTATGTGTTTGAATAACACTGAATGATGATAATCCTCATTGATGAGATAACATGTATCACCCGTATGATGTGAAAAGGTCTGTTGACCTAGTAAAGGCTGAGTGCCTAGTTGAGGTGTTATCCTATGATGTTGAGATAAGGGATTGCTATCCCATGGTGATGATGTTAGCCTTAAGAGGCAGTGGAATTCTGTGATGAGGGATTGAGATCCCATGATAATGTGATAATGACAGTATTAATGTAACTCAATGTTGTTTATAACTTGGTTGCCTCAACAATCCACTTAAAATATACTAATTAATCACAGTGGAACATATCATGTAGTTTGCCCTAGCCATAGATCCATCATCGTCAGTAATTGGTGATGGTGAAATAGGTTTATCTTGCAAGATTATTTGGAGCGCATATTGTTGAATATGCGAGGTTTTCACTTAGCCGAAAGTAGGAGGATTTGAGTACAACTGTGGTTGTGTATAGAGCATGGTGAACAGGCCCATGGCTCAATGATTATAGAGCATGGTGAATAGGCCCATGGCTCAGTATTATAGAAGGGTAGCCTGCGAAGCTGACCCTGTGGCTGAGGCCACTCAAGCAAGAGACTACGGTCCTGCTTTGGTTTTCGTACATTAATCACGAAGTGGTGAGGTCATGGAGTCCTGCTCTTCCGATGACCTTGTATGGCATCGGTTTTGGGCTTCATAGATAAATGTTGGATTTAAGCGGGACATCTCACTTCCTCAGGGCATAATAAATTGTAATCCAACCATATAGAATATATTGCTTAAGGCAAAACACAGAACATTGATTGAGGCCTTGCTTATATAGCTGATCTAGTTATACCTTACAGTTATGTGTACAATCCTTATATTTTGTGATAAGTTCTTATAAAGATTATCTTGTCAATCATGTTCCATAAAGAAATACTTGGTTATATGCCTCCTGGATATCTGGTAAGATTGTTCATAGATTAAGTTCTGCTCAGGATGCTACTCATATGATCTGCTGACATTAGTTATCTACTTTACCACTATACCTAAAGTTTTATAGTTTCGGTGGGGAGTTATGTTACTCGCTGGGAATGTATGTCTCACCCCGTTGGTTTACAACCTTTTTAGGTGATCTTGCTAGACATGGTGGTGGTTGTGAGGTTGCGGCCGAGCAGTAAGAAGAGCGGTAGGAGGCAAGTGATGGATATGCTGCCATTTTGGTTGTTTTATAATAGAGTCCTAGAGTCATCCCTCTACTCTCAGGTCCTCAGAGGTGTTTTGACGATGTTTTACGATGTATAGAGGATGTAGCTTGTATATCCTGCTGCTGGCCTATTGAGGCCCGTTATGTATGTATAAACAAGTGATGAACTCTGGTGCTGACAGGACAATTGGTTTCTTTAAGCTGTGGACATATATCAAGGCTTGTAAATGTTTATATAACATGTTTCCTTGAAGGATGACGATCTGGATGTAATAGTTCTCTTTTACCTTCTTTCCACAAACAGTTTTAATTAACCTGTGTTTTCGGTAATAGGTAGTTTATGGTGTTTCTACACGTTTTCACGTGGCATGTTGTTGTTTGTGTGATAGCAGGATGTGGCGCCACAGTTACTAGACCAGATATATGCTTTGTTCTGAGAGTTCTTAGTTAGTTAATGGATTTTCCTAGGCAATGTCACTGGGAGACTGCAATTCATGCCCTAAAATATTTAAATAATTCACCTACATAGGGACTATTTTATAAATGAAATCGACGCCTTTATGTCATTGGATATTCTAATGTTGATTATGCAGGGTGTAAGTATGAAAGGAGATGTAGTGCAAGAAATAAGAAACAAAAAACAAAATGTTGTTTCCAGATCTAGTGCAGAGTCTGAGTATCATGCAATGACAAATACTACTCGTGAACTATTATGGATTAAATATATTATTGCAGGCTTTGGATTCCCTATCACTTACTCTAATATTGATGTATTATGATAATCGTGTTTCTATCTTCATCGCTAGTAACCCTAATTTCCATGAGGGGACCAAGTATATTGAAGTTGAGTGCCATTTTCTTTGAGATGTAGTAATGAATAACAAGATTTCTACTCCTTTTTGGCCATCACATGAGCAAATTGTATATATATATATATATTCTAAGGCTCTCTCTGGCAAGAGAGTTGTAGAGTTGTGTTGCAAGTTGGGAATGATTGACATCTATGCTCCAACTTGAGGATGAGTATTGAGATATATTCATGTACCTTTATTTCCAGTTACCATACCTTCGTAAGAGGTAATCTAGTTACTTGGATAAGTAAGAGTTTCTAGATCTAGTGCAGAGTCTGAGTATCGGGCAATGACATATACTACTTGTGAACTATTATGGATTATTATATTCTTGCAGGCTTTGGATTCCCTATCATTTTCTCTATTTCGATGTATTGTGATAATCATGTTGCTAACTTCATCACTAGTAACCCTAAATTCCATGAGGGGACCAAGTATATTGAAGTTGAGTGCCATTTTCTCTGAGATGCAATAATGAGTAACAAGATTGCTACTCCTTTTCAGCCATCACATGAGCAAACTGTAGATATATATACTAAGACTCTCTCTGGCAAGAGAGAGGTAGAGCTGTGCTGCAAGTTAGGAATGATTGACATCTATTCTCCATGAGGATGGGTATTGAGATATATTCATGTACTTTTACTTCCTGTTTCTTATTGTCACTTATCTTATAACATGGGCCTTTGTATAAACTTGCCCATTAGGGTTTTCTATTTGCTTCCCTGCCTCCTTCTATTTATAGGAGTGATTCTTCTATTTTCCAAAATATAGAAACTTAACACACTTTCATAGATGTCCAAGTGGTTTTAACAAAAATCATGAGGTGAAGCCAGTGAACAACTAGAAAAATGCAAACTGTCCACTTAAAAAAACAAGTGGCAAACAAAGATAATTAGAGAAGTGGATAATGAGTTAAGTTATATATGGGGAAGGGATCAGACACCCTCACAACGCCCTATACATATCATAAATAACTCTAAGATTATGGTGTTTTGTTTTGTTTTAACATGTCTTGTGTGTCCTAGATATAAGAAAAAGAGAGAAAGTCACAATTTATAAATCATGCATTAGTAATAGCATGACTATATTGGTGATCATCAACCCCATATATTTGTACCCTCACACCATTGGTCGTTGGTTAAAAGGGGAAAATAAGAAAAATGAGATATGTGAACAAAGAGCAACATATCAAAATGATGTCAGATCTAACAAAATAATATAGGGGATCATTAACCTAGGGTGCTCGTATCCTCACACTACTAGGAGGCTAGTAAAGGGGAAAGTGAGAGAGGGGATTACATTGTGGGCAATCCATGTGTTTAATTTTTTTTATCGTTGTTTGGGAAAAGGGGATTTTTCTCTTTCACAAGGTGCATCTAGTCCAATGGCCTAGGGGCTTGGTCTTAAATCTCTAAGCTACAACATCTTGCAATTTGGTAGCATGGATGAATGGAAATCTCAGTTTTAATTGATAAAGAGCTAGCATCAAAGTTGCATCCCCTATAAATGGTGTTTGGGGTGTTATATTTGTAGTGTCTACTGGGTTTCTAGGGTTTGGCCTAGTTTGGAGTCTCTTCCGTGCTTGGAAAATGATCAAATGCAAAATAGGCGTCTAGGGTCCTTACTAGAGTCTTTAGGATACAATCCTTGTCAAACAAATTAAGACCATAAATGTGAGGGGTGCATCTGACATGCACCCCACCTTATGGTCTTATAAGATGGTTTTATGAATGACACTAGATTTATTGGCCAACGCATGAGGATGAGAAAAGGGAGGGTGTCTGATTCATGCCCCATATTCTCGGGTTTCTTGGGATGTTATACTGTGATGACACATGCTTAATTGGTCCACATAGGGGTTGAGAAAACTGTGTGCATGTCTAATGCATGCCCCTCTTCTGTATTCTTTCCAGACTAGATGATCACACTCCTATGGGGCCAAGGTAGGAAAAAATGAAGGTGTGGGTCATATAGGCACCCCTCCTTCAATGTTATAGTTTTAGCTCAGTCTAACTAAACCCATGGATTATTTGGATGGATTCAGTCTAAAGCGCATGTGTAAGGGTGCAGTCATACCCCCTGGGATCAAGATACTTGACTGTTTCAAATTGGGACCTTAGTGACAACATCAAGCAAGGCAATCCAATATGAATCATTCATGAATTGGATGTTTATGCCAATTGGCAGACTTCCACTAAGTGAATTTGATGTTAGAATCTATGAAAATGATCACTAACCATGAAATATATAATGTCATATTCTGTTAATTCAATTGGTGATTTTTCACTTTAGTTTATATGCCAGTCACATCATGACATGTGAGCATGATCCTAGTCAAAAGTCACATTGTCTGGTTGGATATGTTGAGCTTTCGCATTTGAATCATTTTTTTGCATCATGACAACCCTTAGGCTATTACTAGAGGATTTGGGACGTACATATTTATTATCTCTCATTCAACAACAACTTTTAATGCCTTTCAGCCATACTTTGGTGCTTATGGTTACACTCATAATTCATGCTAAGTCTGTTTTGACTCTGCAATATGGTCACATATTTTTACTTATTTCATTGATTTCTTCTATTTGAAAAGTGATGCAAACCTAGATTGGATCTTCTTCTAGTGTCTTTTTCTATCTATTCACATTTGGATGTTTCAATTCATGATATATTCCCTATGATTTGTTTTTATGTCAAATCCACTTATGGATGCATCTGCATGTTTTTATAGGAACTTTTGCACTAATTGATGGAAGGGAGAGATGAAGGTTGATCCTAAGTCTTCTGCAAGCATGGAGAAGCTTAAAGTGAAACCAATAGCATTCCTAACCTACCCTAGGTGAACAAGGAACAAAATCAAGAAAAAACATCCACAGATGGACAAGTTAAATATAAAAGTGATCCAAAATTGATGTGGTACTTCACCATGGTCGTGCTAAAAGACCCCAAAATATAGCGGTCACAATTTCATCAAGTATTGGGACACCCAAGCCACCACGCCCATGCCAGACAAATCGGTCATGGCAAGATAGACCTACCACAGTTGTGACAACCAGAACAACAATGGTGACAACTCCATCAAGACAACCCTACTTAGAGAATGACCATATCCTCCTCCATCCACCATGGATATGGTATCCAACATGACCATTCTACCTTCACACCACCATATTCATGATACCTATGTCAGTTGTTCTACCATCAAACCACCATGACCGTGGTACTTATCACAACTTTGCCACCACACTCTAAAGTTGTACTTTTCCCTTGACATGTTTACACTTCAACCATGACGATTTCCAAGTACCACTATCGTGCTTATACCTACTCACTACAACCATGGTGACCACCACGGTCGTGCTGCACACCTAACCCTAATGCTTTCCACTATCATTTTCACCACTTTACACTACACTAAACCATAGACCCCCTAGGCCACTATATAAAAACTAGTGGCAACTGAGAGTCAAAGGTTAGATCCCATTAGCAGATGTTAGCCTCCCTAAGTTACCACATACCCTATTCCACTTCCATTACTCCTATCCTACCCCCAAAACCTACTTTTCTAGGGTTTTTACTGTATCCATGCCACTTTTCATGCCATACCACCCATTAGGAAGAGGATCTCAAGGTTGTAATAATTGGAGCTGAAGATTGGAGCATACATACCCACATTGATGGAGTTTCTCTCATATTACCCTTATTCTTATATTCCTAGTTTGACTATAAGTATCGCCCCCCCATTGTGGGCTATTTGGGAACAAAAATATGTAACTTTGGTATCACATTGGAAAATATTTATGCATGATACTTTACTTTTTGTTTCCAATAATTGTGGTATATCTTGTTCTCCATTTTGACCTCTTTGTATGGTAATTTATGTATGAAAACTTCTAAGTATATAGAGAAGAGGAAATAGGAGGCTAGAAGAGGAAAAACTCCCAAGTCCAACTAGTAGATTCTTAGCTACTTTCCCTCTTTTCACACCTATCGATCCACTCCACTAACCCTAGGTGTGAGATCTAAGTATCTACACATGCTTCTCCATATCCACTTAGAAAATAACATATGAGGTGGTTTTATGGGGGCAATAGGAGGTGAAACTGTGAGACCATGAGCATAGATTAAACCTAATATTTGTAAATCTTGTTTTATTATCATAATTGTGTGTTTGCTTAAGTTTTGATACCAATTTATTAGGAGATATCTCTTATTGGGTTTAGTTTGCACATCGGTTGCCCAAATATCAAGTTTCCTTACAAGTTGTGGATTTAATTATGAATTCAACAAGATATGATGACTTAATTACAAATTATGTGTAAAATATCTTAAAATAAGTTTTCTTCATACTCATACTTGTTTGAGACTTGGAACTAATTGGTTAAGATACAAGTCTAATCTGACTTCAATTGAACCTTGTTTTCTTTAATTCATAATTTTATAAAAAATTATGGACTAAATGAAATTTGACCTTAAGCAAGGACTAAATTATAAAATTGAATATATTTTGTCGAAATATATGCCTCCCTTAATAATCATACATAACTTGATGAGATTTAAACTTAATTAGTATGATCTTTCATCCTATCTAGTGTAGTGGTTGATGAGGATCAATGGACCTCTCAATCAATGGAATTTCTAGAACCCATCAACATATGAAGATTCTGGAACTCATCGGTCCAATGGGTTCTAGAAAATCCATTGGTTGATATGTACACCTATCCTCATCAACCACTACACTAGATAGGATGAAAGATCATACTAGCCAAGTTCAGATCTCATCAAATTATGTATGATTATTAAGGGAGGCATGCACTTTGACAAAATGAAATGGTGTATCAGAGGAACCATATGTCTGATGAAGGTTATGAGGACTCATCATCTGATAAGGGTCTTGAGAAATGCCATCTGATGGAAAGACACTGTCAACTGATGGAAGATGCACTGACATCAATTCTGGATTCTACATCGATGAAGACTATGGACCAATGAGAGTTATGTGTTTGGCAACTGATGGAAATCTAGACTTGGTGCATGATGAGAAAGTTAAATGGGTAGATCAATGAGAATTGGGAGTTTGACCACAAATGGTCCCTCTGAGTTAACCTATCAAAAGATTGAGCATGTGAACTGATGAAGCCCATATGTCTGTAGACTGATTAAAAAAACCTAAATAGTACAACAATGAAGGTACACACTTATAGGTCGATGGGAATCTTGTGTAGGTCAATGAAAAACATCCTAGGGTTGATAGAAATGGAAAGGGGTAGATGGTAAGGATTCTTTGATGAATTGCAATCTTTCTTTGACCAATGGTAATTCTGGAGACTAGTTATGGGAAGTTTTGACATTTGCAAATATTCTAGTATATATTATTATTTACCCTTCATCTTAGAGGCTCATTTTACACCTCTTTTGGAAGCCTTAAAGGTTGATTAAAATGCCTTGGTTGTCGATTGCCGTGGATGGGAGTTTACAAGTGGATGCATGTAGATGCATGCCAAAGATCATGCAACTCCATAGTGTTTTTGAGCTTTTCATCCTTGTTTATTGAATAAAAAATGTAAGATCTTTTCCCGTAATCTCTTTTTCCTTCTTTTTTTCACACACTCTTACTCCTTGGATGAATTTCATAGTTTTCCACGATGGTAAACTTGCTCATCTTGCCCTAGATCCACTACAAAGTGGTCATCGTGGAGCTAGAAAGGTGATCTTGGATGTAAAAATAAGGTTCCATGGAGCTATTATTTATGTTACTCACCTCATATCCTTCCTTTGGTCGATCCCCATGGACTTTAATGGTGAAACCTACTCCATTTAGCTAAAGAACCTTCATTTTTCTTCTCTTTGATCGAA
Source organism: Alisma plantago-aquatica (assembly GCA_963693085.1). Classification (NCBI taxonomy): domain Eukaryota; kingdom Viridiplantae; phylum Streptophyta; class Magnoliopsida; order Alismatales; family Alismataceae; genus Alisma; species Alisma plantago-aquatica. The sequence goes on along the minus strand of OY856409.1, from coordinate 576,084,197 downwards.
AGGAATCTATATCTTCATTGGATCTTTGGTTTTAGCATTGTTTGAGAGCTGATCTAGGGTCTGTAAGGTTATTTTGGCCATCTTAGATGAACCTCACCATGAGAGACGAGTGATACATCATTTTCTAGCATTCTTTTGCCTACTTATACATGCAAATCCTTAAACTTGTTCTAATATACCCTAATATTGATCTATGATCACCTTACATACTAAAAGATAGTTTCTTGAGAACTTTTTAGATGATTGACATGAAAATACGAAATTTTATGTTCTTTCTAACGTATTAAAAGTGATCCTTAATGTTAATCTCATGAGCCCTTAAATATTTTTATATTGAAATTTGAAATACATGTGGAATGCTACTAAATATGGTATGTTTATGGTATCTAGGATCAATATGATGTGGAAATTAAAATAAATGTTACTCTTACTACGTAGGAGTGGATATAAAATGGTCTGAAGTCTCTTATAGAACCACTATTATAATGACCACATTTGTGCTTAATTGGTAAACTAGGGTTTACCTGAATGATTACATGCTTGATTAGATTGAACATCGTTTAGACTTTATTAATGATAGTAGATCAATTGTGATGTTTCAAACCTAAGAAGAAAATCTAACCATGATTTTAGTTTGAAGAATTAGGGTTTGAGAAATGTAAACCCTAATCGACAAAAATTAGGGTTTTGATAGTACATGAATATGGAATTTGATCAGGATAGCAGTGTGGTAGATGATTTTTCATATTTTCTACAAATTTTGTATTTTATTAAATTTTTGATATGATATGTATAAATCAATTATGCATATTGGAGAAAAATTTCAGAATATTTGAGTGTTCTTTGAATGTGGTTCTCGGTTGAACTATACTTCGACCAAAATGCTGACAGAGTGGTTTTTAGTAGTGTAGTATTTTATTTTTATTTATTTATTGGTAATTCCAAATGATCTTAAATTTTAACTGGAGATCGGAAACTCAATCATAAACTACATGTAAAATTTTCATAATTTTTGGATGCGTGTAGACATTATCAGTAGATGAATTACAGTAATATTTTTATGACAGAAAATTCAGCTGAAATAAGAGAAAGTATAGTGAGGGGTCAATGTGCAATTGACCCAAGAAGCTCAATTTCTCTATATGGTCAACCTAACATACAAGGAGCTCTCATAATTCGTGATTCAATCTAGATAAATAAAATCCTAGAGAGAGAGGGAGAGTTAGGATTTGAGAGGAGAAAGTGATGGAGATGCTGACCTAGTGTTTTGCGGTCTGAGGAATGATGAAATCATGTAAGTTTAGCTTCTTTGCATAGACTTTAATGGTGAATATTCTCTCACATGTCAAGATTCCATCCCTCCTCTGATTTGGTCCAAAATGGTATAAAAACTTCCCCTTTTCTCATTCTTTCTTCATAATCGCTCATTTTTAGGGTTTCCGAGTTGAAAGGAAGAAGAATCAGGTGAATTGCTAGGGATTTGATATGAGATCGAGATTTTCAGGGATGATATGCATTTTTAAGGTATTTTCATACCTTAGGGTGAGTGGGAACTTCCTTTAAACAGTATATTGCACGAAAATTGGTTAAATCATCCATAATCTTTAATTGCTTAGTATGCGACTACAAACCCTGAATTGTGTGTTTGATCTAAGTTGTTGCAAAATAATATGAAATGGATTCTTCCTCTGTTTGGATGAATTTCAGATGATAAGATCATATTATAAATATATACAATAAATCCTAATGATAATTCCCTAAGTATTCATAGAGGTTATAAGAGTAAACTGAAATATATGGAATTTGTCTATGACTGAAACTGCTGTGTAATTAAATAGAGAAATTTGTTTATCTGGATTCCCTTGGTTATGAATGATTGTTTATCTGAATTCATAGTACATATATGTTAAATAGTATCTTAGATTTCATTTAAGGTGAATAATATTTGTTTGATATCTTAGTAAAGAGGGTGAAACCCTAGATGCGAGGAAAGTTGGATATTTGTGAATAGATATCGTGAAATTCATTTGAACGAATTTTCTTGACATGATAGAATTTATTTATTCAATTTTATTATTGATGCATGTTATCTCAGTGAATGGCATGGAAACCCAAATTCATCTCAGTTTTAAGGTTTCATACATATATTGATTTTATATGATTTGTAGATAGTAGTCTTTATTCAGTGAATGTTTATGTCGCATGAAATCCTTATGAGAGCCATGTGATAAGTGAATGAGGTAAATGAAACCCTAAGGATAGGGTGTTCAATGAATTAAGCATTTTGATTACCATGTTCTCAGTATGAAATGTACAACCCAGGATTTGGATTGATGTGTACGTTTTCCATGAAAGTTCAAATAATTTATGGGTGCAAATGACGATTACTTGTATGCCAAGTAATTAGCTCTCATCAGTATATTAAGATGTTTAATTGCATGATTCTAGTGTATAAGTGCCAAATGGACATGCATTATGTTTATTTAAGTATTTCAGTCTGCCTGCATGTATAATATGTTGATTTCTCAGTATATTACAGTGTTTGAATATACTGCTCTGCCAAGTTAAGGATGATATACATGTTGTGTTATAAACTTCAAATAAATAGACACGATACCATAGAGATACCAGAGTCAAGTATAAGTAAGGGAAAAGATACAATATAGTAAGGGCTTTTCAAGAAAAATAAAATAATAGACTTAAGAGCCCTAAACACCGTAGATTCCCTACGGATGTCTGCACTGTAGGGAGGAAACGATCCACCCTGGCAGCAGCCAGTATACAGGGATCAGATCGCACCCACAGAGCATGAGGGGAGACGAATCCCTTGAGGAAATATCCTAAGAGAAGATAGGTTACCCAACATGAACCAGAGATCCTGGTGGTAACCCAGAGGTACCCATAGATCGTACCAAGATGAGGCCCACAGAGCGTCTCAGACCCTCCGCCTGTGTACTCAACCTAGAAGGAGTGGTGCAGTTAAAGGACAACTATTTAGCCACTTTAGTTAGACATGACGGTTCGAGTCAAGAGGATCCAGATTCAGTTCTAGGCTTATCTTCCCAGGTTTTAAGCTAAGTCTTGTACGATGCGATTGTAGTTTGCTACAAGTCTTTATATGTAGAGTACACTGCATATGATCAGGGCATAAGCTAAAATATGTTCATATAGGTTTAAAGAGTTTCTTATAAGTAAGAAAGGCTAAGAAAGATTCGAGTATAGTTTCCCATCAATTATTCTTTGTATGTTTTTGAATTATTAGTTCTCTTTGAAATTAATCAAACATGCTCATATATTGATTTTCTCTTGTTGATATCTAGAGTATCCTCTCATATTTATGATTGTCAATGATCAATTTCTTTAAAGCTTGCTGTTGTTATAAATTATATTAGTTGCTCAAAAGTATATCTGTAATTATATCAATGCTTTATACTATTTCTTTGAAGTACTCATTCACTGAGTGAGTAGGCTTACCCCTCTACTCACAATTTTTAGGGATATCACATGGACTTGAAGAAGGTCATTGCATCATAGTAGATCTACCACAAGAGTTAAGTCTGAGTATAGTTAAGTTTAGTCGGTCCTTTTCACTCTAGGTCCTTGTAAAGAAATAAGAGAGAGTTGTAAATGATGATGCAAAACATTATTCCACTTTTAGAAATATATGTGAATCAACAAGTCTTATGTGCTTAAAAGTTTGAGAAACATAATGAATGTTCATACATGCATTTTTACTTTTGAAATCAGATTAGAGAAATCAATGTTTAGATTCCCTTGTAAAGTTAGTTTGTGGTTCAATGCGAGAAAACAAAGAGTTTGAAAAACAAGAAAAAGTTAAGGGGGATCTTTGTATACGTTAAATCCTCAATTTATACCCTAATCTCATGATTAATGGTAATTGTGAGATCATGGTGTAACAACTTGGTATCAGAGCTTAGGCTGAGTTGTCAGGGACCATTAAGTTAGTAAGTTAGAGTCATAAGTGTGGCAGATAGGATATGTTATGATGTTAGCTCTGGGGATTTGAGTATTTGGATATCCTGGCCCGGTATCTGAGTACTTGGATCAACCAGTATCAAGCTACTCTATCTATTCTTTCATGTATACCCTGGCTAGGTATACAGTGGAAGGATGGTCTAGAGAGGAACCCTATAAATATTAGGGTTAGATACAAGATAAGTAACATGAATTAAGAGCATAAATATAAAATGAGATAGAACTTTCATTTCATATTGTTATTTTATTGGAGATGAATAGAAAAGCTCTTATATGTTTGAATTCAGATATTCAATATTTTGAAATATATATGGGTCTTTAAGATTTGATGTACACTATGTAGTTGTAGCATTTATTGATTACATTTTTTGTATCAAGTATACTAGAAATGATATTTGAATGAGATTTCCTAAGTGGATAAGTTTTCATCCACACATTTGAGATGAATAGGATTTGAGTAATCCTGAGTAGCTCTTGGCTTCAAGACTGTAGGTTCGGCCTGGTCCGGCTGGCAAGATGCATTATTGGGATCTAATGACCCCTATTAGTAACATAACAAGAATAAATTTTGGATAGATTAGATCCAAATTCTAGTATGAATGTATATACTCTAAGATTTAGAAGTATAAGGGAAAGATTGGGACAACTAAGAATCAGTTGGAACTGATATCTGAGATCCAACTTTGGGGCCTCATTTGAGAAACCCTCAACTGGGAATAAAGGAACACGGCATAAGGTTCAAATTAAGTTTAATTATTAGTATTATATGAACTCTAAATATGAAATATGGAAAAGATATGCGAAAAGTATGTAAGGGGCCAAGATAGTAAGAATTAATCATGAGGAATGGATTATATAACCAAGTACAATGTTTTTATGTACTCCAAAGCAAAGGGAAAATAGAAGAAAAGAGCTAAGTATATAATAAGTACATAGAAGTGAAGAGTCTTCAGAAGAGTTAAAGTGAAGAGAACTAGATGAGAATGTAAGTCATAAAACTAGGGTAAGAAACTTAGTTGAAACAAAGAGAAATGTTGGAAATAATGAGCTTGATTAAGGAATGAGGGTTATGATATAATTAAGAGGATGGAATGTATACATTTATTAAGTTTAATACATTTATCCTTACTGCCTTTGGATTCTAAGTCTCTATAGAACAACAAACTAGTTTCTAAAAGAAGAACAAAAGTGTAGCTAAATAAATGAATAAGTCATACAAAGGTAGACTACATTCAGGAAGGAAAAACTTGATTGAAAGAGAAACTATGTTTCACCTATGCATGAACCATTTGATTTAAAATGAAGGATATGTAATGTATTAAACATGAGGTGATACTAGTAGAGAGATTATTGATTTAGAATTTCAACTTCACATTAGTAGGAGGATAAAAGGAAATATATGCAACATGGTATACTTGATCATACACATAAAAGAAGCAACATGATCATAAGAGAAAACTAGAAGTTAAAGATGATATGTGGAATAGTAGTATATGGTAAGGGGATTATGGAAAGTAAAGAAGGGTTTGAAACATAATGGAGTAATATAGATTATAAAAGAAAGAGGTTGCAAGATTCAAGAAAGTGCTAATTAGTCTAAGTATCCTTGTTGATAATTAATTAAACCTACATATGAGAAATGTATTATTGAATGTTTGAAGATAAGAATTCTAAGTCTCAAAATCATCTTCTCTTTCACATCTTCCTTAATGAGAGCAATGTGGGAATGAAGTGATAAGAAAATGAATCATATATGATGCATAACCACCATGGTAGAGACATCTAGTGAATGTAATAATGACACACAATATGATGATGAACCCTAGTAGGGTAATTGAGAATGTAATCTATCTGAATGTCCAAGTAAGAGAAAGGAAATTCAACTGATAAGATAAAGAAGACTTTAGTAAAACTTGTGAGATCCAAAGTTTGACTTTCAAATTAAGGGAGAAAAGTCACATCACAATAATGTCATGCTTCTGATAAGGACCAAACCCTAGAATGTTTAGAGTTGTAGTAGTTCAAGGGATGTCAATAGTGATTTGACCTTGAATACTAGCATCTCTATAAAACAAGATCATGAGATTTGCACTATGAGAAGTAAACTAGCACTGATAGTAATCCAAGGTTTAAAGATAGCTAATCTGAAAGGTAGATAAACAATATGGAAATGATTCAAAGTAAAGAGTAAGATATAAACTTGAAATGTAACAAGTGTGTTTTGAACAAAAGGAGAAATACAATATGAGTGAGGTGTGATATGAGATAAATTCTTGCAATGATAGCAAGAATGATGAATAATCTATTTGTACCTTATATGTTTCACTTTTAGGGATGTTTAATCTACATGATTAAAATGAGAAGGATAAGTAGCAAAAAGTAAGTAGTAGTGAATGAGGAGAGAGATAAGAGAAAACAATGGCTTTTAGTAATATGTGAATTTGTTTTTAGAAGTATAATTTGTTGAAGGTATATTAAGGGATGTAAATTGGTTCTACGTATGATTTTAGTGTACATGTGCATGCAATATGTTAATTAAAGGTGTTTGATAGTTGTAGTCATTCATACCAGTAATCCATCTTAGTATTCTACAATTGTGGTATGGTGATATGGGTTGAATAATGATGGAACAAATTGAGGGTTATCCTAAATAAGGTAGTCTTACCTATTCACTCATATGAATAGAAGGTATGATAACCATATTGTATTGATATGTAACCCTAATGAGGTATAGCTTGTTATACCTAGCTTTAATATAACTAAGTGATGGTAATTGGGTATGAATAGTCCTTGAATGACTAATATAATCATGGAGTACTTTGTTACTATTTTTGAAACCCTAGTATGCTATAACCCGATGGTTAAACCTTGAATTATGTGTGGGTTCATACTTGAGAATAATATGGAATGTGATGGTAATGCTTCACCTTATGCATCCATGATACAATGGGGATGCCGTGAGTAGTATTGTACAATTGTTGTTGAATCTAGTCTTCCAACTCAAGACTATTTTGCTATTTGAGTAGCACAATAGTAAAATTCAAAAGAACATGGTGAACTCTCTTTTGTGACTTAGAGGTAATACATAACAATAGTGCATATTGAGCTGTATAAATTGAGATAGTTGGATCAGATTATCAATTTGAGGTAAAACCTCAAGAGAATAAAAATATATTGAAATGGTTGTTTCTCTCTCTCTCTACTATGATTGATTGAGGCATAGAGAATTTGTTTGTTGCCATTGAGAACTATTTCAAACATGTTGTGATTAGAAAAGAAATGAAGGACTTAATGTTGAAAACTACATTCAAGTATGAAATACAAGAATATAATGACATGTAAGATTTTAGAAGCTTAAAATAAACCCTGAGTATACTTTATTTGCGTATTTATGTTTCAGGGACGAAACCTTTTAAGGGGGTGAGAATTGTAATGACCACATTTGTGCTTAATATTACATGCTTGATTAGATTGAACATCATTTAGACTTGATTAATGATAGTAGATCAATTGTGATGTTTCAAATCTAAGAAGAAACTCTAACTATGATTTTAGTTTGAAGAATTAGGGTTTGAGAAATGTAAACCCTAATCAGCAAAAATTAGGGTTTTGATAGTACATGAATATGGAATTTGATCATGATAGTAGTGTGGTAAATGCTTTTTCATATTTTCTAAAAATTTTGTATTTAATTGAATTTCGTATATGATATCAATAACTCAATCATGCATATTGGAGAAAAATTTCAGAATATTTGAGTGTTCTTTGAATGTGGTTCTCGATCGAACTATACTTCGACCAAAATGCTGATAGAGTGCTTTTTAGTAGTGTAGTGTTTTATTTTTATTTATTTATTGGTAACAAAAAATGACCTAAAATTTTAACTAGAGATCTAAAGCTCAACAATAAACAACATGTAAAATTTTCATAATTTTTGGATGCGTTTAGACCTTATCAGTAGACAAATTATAGTAATATTTTAATGACAGAAAATTCAACTAAAATAAGAGAAAGTATAGTGAGGAGTCAATGTGCAATTGACCCAAGCAACTCAATTTCTCTATATGGTCAACCTAACACACAAGGAGCTCTCATAATTCATGATTCAATCCAGAGAAATGAAATCCTAGAGAGAGAGGGAGAGTTAGGGTTTGAGAGGAGAAAGTGATGGAGATGCTGACCTAAGGTTTTGCAGTCCGAGGAATGATGAAATCATGTAAGTTTAGCTTCTTTGCATAGACTTTAATGGTGAATCTTCTCTCACTTATCAAGATTCCATCCCTCCTCTGATTTGATCCAAAATGGTATCAAAACTTCTCCTTTTCTCACTCTTTCTTCATAATCCCTCATTTTTAGGGTTTCCGAGTTGAAAGGAAGAAGAATCGAGTGAATTGCTAGGGATTTGATATGAGATCAAGATTTTCAGGGATGAGCTGCGTTTTTAAGGTGTTTTCACACCTTAGGGTGAGTGGGAACTTCCTTTAAACAATATATTGCATGAAAATTGGTTAAATCATCCATAATCTTTAATTGCTTAGTATGCGACTACAAACCCTGAATTGTGTGTTTGATCTTAGTTGTTGCAAAATGATATGAAATGGATTCTTCTTCTATTTGGATGAATTTCAGATCATAAAATCATATTAGAAATGTATACAATACATCCTAATTAGAATTCCCTAAGTATTTGTAGAGGTTATAAGAGTAAACTGAAATATAGGGAATTTGTCTATGACTAAAATTGCTCTATAATTAAATAGAGAAATTTGTTTATCTGGATTTTGTTGGTTATGAATTATTGGTTATCTGAATTTGTAGTACTTATATGTCAGATACTATCTTGGATTTCATTTAAGGTGAATAGTGCTTGTTTGATATCTCAGTAAAGAGGGTGAAACCCTAGATGCGAGGAAAGTTGGATATTTACGAATAGATATCGTGAAATCCATTTGAACGGATTTTCTTGACATGATAGACTTTATTTATTCAATTTTATTACTGATGCATGTTATCTCAGTGAATGGCATGGAAACCCAAATTCAGTTCAGTTCTAAGGTTTCATACATATATTGATTTTATATGATTTGTTGATAGTAGTCTTTATTTAGTGAATGTTTATGTCACATGAAATCCTTATGAGAGCCATGTGATAAGTGAATGAGGTAACTGAAACCCTAAGGATAGCATGTTCAATGAATTAAGCATTTTGATTACCATGTTCTCAGTATGAGATGTACAACCCATGATTTGGATCTATGTGCACGTTTTCTAAGAAAGGGAAAATAATTTATGGGTGTAAATGACGATTAATCGTATGCCAAGTAATTAGATCATTAGTATATTAAGATGTTTAATTGCATGATTCTAGTGTATAAGTGCCAAATGAACATGCATTATGTTTATTTAAGTATTTCAGTCTGCCTGCATGTATAATATGTTGATTTCTCAGTATATTACAGTGTTTGAATATACTACTCTGCCAAGTTAAGGATGCTATACATGTTGTGTTATAAACTTCAAATAAATAGACATGGTACCATAGAGATACCAAAGTCAAGTATAAGTAAGGGAAAAGATACAATATAGTAAGAGCTTTCCAAGAAAAATAAAACAATAGACTTTAGAGCCCTGAACACCATAGATTCCTTACAGATGTCTACCCTGGCAGTGACCTATATACGAGGATCAGATCACACCCACAGAGCGTGCGGGGTGACAAAGCCCTTGAGGAAGTCTCCTAAGAAAAGATAGGTTACCCAACATGAACTAGAGATCTCGGTGGTAACCCAGAGGTACCCACAGAGCGTACTAAGATGAGGCCCATAGAGCATCTCAGACCCTCCGCCTGTGTACTCAGCCTAGAAGGAGAGGTCTAGTTAATGACCAGCTATTTAGCCACCTTAGTCAAACATGACGGTTCGAGTCAGGCAGACCCGGATTCAGTTCTAGGCTTAGCTTCCTGGGTTTTAAGCTAAGTCTTGTACTGTGAGATCGTAGTTCACTATGAGTCTTCATATGTAGAGTACACTGCATATGATTAGGGCATAAGATAAAATATGTTCATATAGGTTTAAAGAGTTTCTTATAAGTAAGAAAGGCTAAAAAAATTCAAGTACAGTTTCCCAACAATTATTCTTTGTATGTTTTTGAATTATTAGTTCTCTTTGAAATTAATCAAGCATGCTCATATATTGATTTGCTCTTGTTGATATCTAGAGTATCATGTTGTTGGTTGTTTACACTAATGAGTTTCAATCCAAATAAAGGATAGTTTACTCAACTTAACCAAACTCCGCAAGTATACGAAGGTAGTATAATCGAGGTCGAACACAAGGAGATTAGTAAAATTAACTGAGCACAACAACACTAAATTTCAACGATCTATATCGGTTTTAAAGAGAGGAGAAAGTTTGTCTAAAATAGAAAATTTAGATCGTAACTATAGAAATTCAGATATTAACTGGCAAGCAAGAACTACAAAAGAAGTTCAATTTCAGAATTAATAGAAATATTAGACATTAGGATTTCATTCACATATCATAGAAATCAAGGGAACACAATAATTTAAACATACATAAGTTCTTGTTTCAAGGAAAGGTTGTGTTACATTTCACCTCCCGGTGTAAATGCAACAATCACAACTTAAAACAACACTCTCGTGTGTGAATTTCATTTTTGATCACAAACTATTCATCAACTCATTCCTCTCTACTCTCGTAGAGGAGGAAGAGTTGCCAAGAAGAGAACCTCCATACATTCTTACTTATCTTCTCAGATCAAGCAAGAAAGCAAAAAACATGCACATAAAGTGGCCAGAAAAACATGCAAGAAAGGAGTAAACTGGTACTCTCATGCTTAAGAAACAAGAAGCATATTACTTAGTACGAAATTATTTGTTCCATACATTCTATGACATGGGAGCTACTCTCCCATGCCCAAGAAAAGGAGTCTACTCATCCATAATGATGTACAACAGATTTGTTACAAAAATTTCAGTTCTAAACATGGTTTAAAAGGGAAAAGGCAAAGAGAACTAAAGATGTAACCACAAGAAGGAAGAATTCTGGCTTGAGGACAAAATTCCCCTTCTTTAACTTCTCCAAGATGAACTAACTCCTTTCCCAAGAAGCTGCTCGGAGTTGGGGAAGCTTGGCTGCACCTTGAAGAAGACAATGGAGAAGTGGAGAAGAAGAAATGGTCTCCTTATGCAAGAAACCACCTTAGATCCCTCCAAATCGCCCTCCTCTGCTCTCCTCTGGCTATGGGACAAGAGAAACTCTTCAAATGACCGAACATAACCGTCCCTTGCCTTCCCTTCTTATTTTAAAATCGAATTCTAAATTTTCGTATTTCTAAAACTGCCAGGTCCACGCCGTGCATTTTGAGTGCACGCCGTGCACCTGCAGCGCAGTTTGCATCGGGCTGATCTGTGCATGGCGTGCGCTGAGGATATGTACGCCGTGCAACTTTCCAGAACATTTCTTTGGCTATTTACGCTCCAGGTGCACACCTTGCATCTATATGCACGCCGTGCGTTTGTCTTTCTGTACACTTCTAGAAACTCACACGCCATGCTTTTTCTCCATGCACGCCGTGCATTCTTCTGGCTGGACGAACCGATTTTTCTCTGGAATGATGCACACCGTGTGTCTGACTTGCACACTGTGCGTTCTGCTGTTTTAGCAGAAATAACATCCGAATTCAGTTCTTTTTGTGGCAAATCTACAATGCAAGTTATGGAATAAGTAGAATAACAAAAAGATGGCAAAAGTAATATGAAAAGAGACTGAATTATATCAGAATGAACCAAATTTGTGTGTGATAACATGTGAAAAGATGATATATAAATCACACAACAAATCCCCCTAAGCTTGAACTATTGCTTGACCTCAAGCAAAAAGGAACATGGCTATATTTAAGTAGGAAAAATTAGTTCATGCATGAATGAAATGAAAAGAGAATATGCAATCAACTCAGTCAACTATGTACTTTGTGGTTGTGTTCATCATTTTCATCTCAAAATTTTCAACATCTTGGATAGATAAATTAAGTTCAGCATGGTTGGTTTCAAATTAAGCAAAAAGCTCAACAAGACAACACTAAGTAGAGTTTGGATAATCAAGCCAAACAGTCAGTGCATGTACATTCCAAGCTTTCATCTAGTATGGATATAAGATGATCAAACTGATGTTAACATTAACAAAACTTAGCTGCATTCTTTTTCATATGGATATGATGATGAGATTTTTGGGTTTTCGACATTCGGCTGCTAATTTAGGCTTATGCTCACGAGGAATGTCGGTTGGGGTGTTGTTTTTACCCTCTTTTGATTTTCATATCACCTAACCATCGGTGCCAGATCGGACTCACACTAGGCTAGCATAATATGTGGGCCATATGCCATCTTTTATTGGGTGAAGATAAACTATTGATTGTGCAACACCAAAGAGTCAGCTAGAATGTTAAAGTTGGCAAGATTTTGATCATTCTTTTTAAAAAATTTCACTGAAATGTCAATTTGCAAATGGACTAAAAGTTTGGCAAGAATATCTCGTATTCTAAAAAGTGTTGCAAGTTAATTATTCCATAAGAATTTGAAACCATTACATGTATTGAGTAGTCCAATATGTAAAAATTTGAGATATCAAACTACAAACACAAATCACATCAAAGTACATGGGAAAATTAAGCTTCCATTTCATTCAAACATGCTCTTAATTTTTCTCTCTTAAATATAGCCAAAACATATAGAGGACAGAAAATTTCAGCATGCTAGAGGGGGGTTATTCTTAATAAGATAGTCTCAAATCATATAGATATTGCCATCATGGAAAAGAACATGGAATAAAATGGAAAAATGGAAAGACAACTGACACTACTGATTCAAAAAAGGAAAATGCTGAATGACTACCACTACTGGCCGGTTGTGCCCCCCTAAGATTGAAATCAGTAGTGTCCTCACTGCTTCAATCGAACTTATGGAGTTCACAACTGAATATCTATCATGAAGAAATTAGAAAAAGGATCCGCCGCCTCCATGCTCAGGGAAAAACTGACTGATGATGTCAGGGATGTCCATCGGCTGGGTGGATGAGTCTGGCTGCTGCTGCTGGTCCTGCTGTGGCTGTTGCTGGGGAAAATCATGCTGTGGAACTTCTGGAACTGTGGTCTCCTGGCGGGGAGGAGTCTGGAAAGACTGCGGTGCAGGGTAGTGGCCTTGCGAGATGTGCCACACATCCATTCTATTGACCATGTCGTACATGGTCGTGTACTGTGCACTCAAATGGTCAAACCGGGTGTCGTACTGTGCGCCCATCTGGTTAAGGCAGGTGTCGAGGTGATCAAATCTCCATTGCACATAGCCGTAAAGGTGACTCACGTCCGACATTGTCCAGCTGTACTTTGTCTGAGTACTGGTGGACGGTGGGAGTGGAGTAGGGGCTGCTGGTGTAGGCCCTGGTGTAGAGCTGCTGGCACCCCGGGTGGGTGTCTCCTCGTCAGTCTCTGGCTATAGCTCTACCTTCCAGGTAGCCTTGTTCTTGATGTCATTCCGATTTGCATCGGGGATGGTGATGAACTTCTTCTTGATGATAAAAAACTTGAATTTAGACGTGTTTTTGCTGTGTCTGGAGATCAGACCACAAGAGATGAGATAGTTGATATCAACAAGGTTCTTTCCCAGTGCAAGTTCTAAGGCACCCACATCTAAACCCAACTGCATTGCAAGGATGCTTATTAGCCCACCGCACATAATGTCACCTGCCTCCCTTTTCTTTTGCTTTTTTGTGTCAAGAAGCTTATTAATAATGTAGTAGCCAGAACTGATTTGATCATTGTTTACCAAACACCATAAGAAGAATAGATCAGTCTTTCCTACTACACCTTGAGTTTCATTCTTGGCAAAGGGTCCTGTGCTAAGAAGACGATGAATAACTCAGAAAGCTAGATTGTGGATAGCTGAAGCTCGAGCATTCCTTGCTCTGTACACCGTTTCAGAAGTGATCTCAGACCAGAACAAATTGCTATTGAAGGCGGGAGGATAATCAGTGTAACTGCCGAAATTGCATTTAAGAAAAACACAAAACCGCTGAAGATCCATAGAAAATGGTTTGTCCAAAAGGTGAAAATTGATTTTCTGATAAGGTGTGCTGTGGTGATGAGGGTCATTCTCAGCCTTGAAAGTAGTGAGAAACTCATAGACAAGGCGGGGATAGGTTTTAGTAACTCGGGTGCAGAGGTAGTGTAAACCCAAAAATGTTAAATGATTTACTACCTCATTCTTGAAACCCAATTTGGTAAGGGTTTCATCGCACATGTATCAGGAGGGTAAAACATGCCTTATGATGAGGAACTGGTAGTCGGCGTCTTCCTCGGGTCTGACCCTGAACTGCGTAGAGGGTACAAATGCCGCAGGTGCTGGTGCAGAAGGTTGTGCTTCAATAGCGGGAGGTGCAGAAGAAGAGGAAGCTATTCCATGGCGTCGGCCTGACTTTTGCTTGATTGGTGCCATTCAATCTGTAACTGGTGCACGGTGTGTATAGATGGTGTACGGCATGCAACTGTACTGTTCGTCTTCTTCAGACAGCTAAACACACAACGTGCAAAGTGGGTGCACGACGTGCACCTGCATATCTGGGGTAGTTCAGAAGTCTGCACAGACAGTTGCGATTTTGGGCCAAGTTGTTGCTGCCGGTGCTTGGGACGATGGCGATGGTGGATGGCGAGCTGCTGCTGCGTCGTCAGAGAAGAAGGCCGTAGCAAAAAATGACGTCGACGTGGCCGGATGCGGGGCTGTTGCTTGCTGCTGCTTCGTCAGGACGGTGGTGAGGTGGTTGGCGGCTGCACGGCTGCTAGCTGCTACTGCTTGGTCGACGGAGAAGCATGATGGCTGGCAGGGTGGGCGGAAAGGTGGCGGTTGCTGGCGGTGCCACTGCTGATTAGCGGAAGAAAGAAGGAAGGCGGCGGCTTACATAGCTGGAGGAAGAAGAAGGTGCGTGCACGACTGGCGGAACGCCGTGCGTTTGCTCTGGCTCTGGTGGGCGGCGGCTCGCACGACACTTAGGGTCGGGGTGCACGGCTGCTAGGGTTGGAGTGATTAGGTCATGCACTCTGGCCCTTTTTTTCTAAACTTTATGAGAAAGTGCACGACGTGCGTTCAAAGTACACGACATGCACTGCTCGAAAGATTGTTTTTGAAATCTCCTTTACGACCAGGTGCACGACGTGCGCTGAGAAAATACACGCCGTGCAAGTTTCCAGAAAGTTCATTGAATTCCATTTCCCAGGTGCACGGCGTGCTTTTAGACAATGCACACCGTGTCAGTTTCCAGAAAGTTGCAACAGCTTTCAAGTACCAGATACACAACATTCGTTTAGTAGGTGCACGCCGTGCGGGTTTCCAAAAGATTTATAGAAAATGTCGAAGACCAGGTACACAACGTGCAGATATAAAATGCACGCCGTGCACATTTCCAGAGAGTTGCCGAAATTTACATTTCCCAGGTGCACGCCGTGCACGTTGATAATGCATGGCGTGTTAGTTTCCAGAAAATTTCCGGATCTTCAAATTTCTAACTGCACGATGTGCATATTAATAACGCACGCTGTGTGAGTTTCCTACAGATCCCGCATACCAGGTGCACAATGTGCGTTTTGGAAATGCACACCGTGTGCATTTCCAGAACATCATCCACTGCATTTTGTATTGAAGTGCACACCGTGCACTTTGCAATTTCTGCAGAAAATTTGCAGTCAGTCAGCAGTAAACAAAGGCGGATAGAGTAGAAATCAAGTCTAGATTATTACATTCATCCATGACAGGCTTATTAATGAAATTAAAGAGTGTTTTTGACTCGAAAAAACTTAAAAGAAATCTATCCTAATGTGGGGTCAACTCCCACAAGGTCCTCCATTTAGAGTCCAGAGTAAGACTTCTTCTAAATCTTCAGGCATCTTGGAGGGAGCAAGAAGCTCCTTTCTCCACTTCTTCCCCGCAAGAGTAGTGTTTGCAACGTTGTCCATTGACTTTGAAGGTTCCATCTTTGCCTTGGAGTTATACATTTCCATATGGAAAAATCTTTAGCACTAGGAATGGGCTGGACCACTTTGATTTCAACTTTCCTGGAAAAAGCTTTAATCTAGAGTTGAATTACAATACTCTATCTCCTTCTTGGAAATCTTTCCTGTGAATTCTTTTATCATGCCAAGCCTTTGTTCTTTCTTTGTACAACTTTGCATTCTCATAGGCATCAAGGCAAAGTTCTTCAAGCTCCTACAACTGCAAAAGACGTTTTTCTCTTGCTCTCTTCATATCGAAATTCAAGAACTTAATTGTCCATAAAGCACGGTGCTCTAATTCCATTGGAAGGTGACATGCTTTGCCATAGATCAACTTGAATGGAGTAGTCCCAATGATGGTTTTGTAGGCCGTGCGATATTCCCATAGTGCGTCATCTATCTTTAATGCCCAATCTTTCCTTGAACTAGAGACAGTCTTTTCAAGAATATTCTTCAGTTGCCTATTTGAAATCTCTACTTGCCCAGATGTTTGGGGGTGGTAGGGTGTAGAGATCTTATGAGTCACACCATACTTGGAGAGAAGATTTTTAAATTGTTTTTCAGCAAAGTGTGTGCCTCCATCAGAAATTACAGCACGTGGAACTCCAAATCGAGGGAAGATAATCTTTTGAAAAAGCTTAATTACAAATTTGGCATCCGGTGCTTGGGTTGGAATGTCTTCAACCCATTTAGACACATATTCACAAACAACAAGAATGTATTGATACCCACAGGAAGATGGGAATGGTCCCATGTAGTCCACTCCCCACACATCGAACACCTCAACCTCTAAGATAGAGTTGAGTGTCATGTCGTTGCGGTGGGATATGCCTCATGTCCTTTGACACCTATCACAAGATTTGACGAATAGATTGACATCTTTGAATAATGTGGGCCAATATAAACCAGCTTGAAGTATTTTTGCAGCAGTCTTTTCTCCTCCGAAATGTCCTCCATAAGGAGAGGCATGACATTCAACAATGATGCTTGGGACCTCCTCTTCAACAACACACCTCCAGATTAGCCCATCACTTCCATGCTTGAATAGCAATGGGTCATCCCAATAATAGAATTTTACATCATGAAAGAATTTCTTCTTTTATTGATATGTCAAATCCAGTGGTAGTTGTCCAGTAGAAAGAAAATTAGCGATGTTTGCAAACCATGGTGCTTGAGTGGATGACAATGCGTAGAGTTTTTCAATAAGCAAATGATCCTCAATTGGCAATAGATCTTCAGCCTCCGTGGTCAATCTAGAGAGGTGATCGGAAACACTATTTTCGGTACCTTTCTTGTCTCGGATTTCAAGATCAAACTCTTACAGGAGTACTATCCAGTGAATAAGGCGTGGTTTGGCATCTTTTTTATTCAGAAAATACTTAATGGCAGCATGATCAGTATATACAATCACCCTTAACCCTACCAAATACTGTCAGAACTTGTCAAATGCATATACAATTGCAAGTATTTCTTTCTCTGTGGTTGTATAGTTGATTTGTGCTTCATCGAGAGTTTTGCTAGCATAATAGATGGCATGGAGTTTCTTGTCTCTCCGCTATGCCAAAACAACCCCCACTGCATAATCGCTTGCATCACACATGAGCTCGAAGGGAGAATCCCAGTCCGGAGGTTGAATAATTGGGGCTGAAATGAGGGCCTCTTTGAGCTTGGAAAATGCTGCATGGCAATCATCATCAAATACAAATTCTGTATCCTTTGCAAGTAGGGAACACAACAGCTTCGCAATTTTTGAGAAATCTTTAATGAATCTTATATAAAGACCTGCATGTCCTAAAAAACTGCGGATGTCTTTAACTGAAGATGGAGTAGACATTTTCTCAGTTGCTTCGACCTTTTCCCTGTCCACTTCAATACCCTTGTTAGATACAACATGTATTAGTACTACACCGGATTGTACCATAAAATGGCATTTCTCCTAGTTTAGCACTAGGTTAACCTTTTTACAGCGGGCTAAGACTAGGGACAAGTTCAATAAGCATTGATCAAAAGAGTCATCGTATACACTAAAGTCATCCATAAAAATCTCCATTATATTTTCAATAAAATCAGAGAATATGGCCATCATACACCGCTGAAAAGTAGCGGGAGCGTTACAAAGACCAAACGGTATACGACGATAAGCATATGTTCCATAAGTATAAGTGAATGTGGTTTTCTCTTGGTCGGGAGGATAGATAGGAATCTGAAAAAATCCGGAATACCCATCCAAGTAACAAAAATAAGAGTGCTTGGCAAGAAGTTCAAGCATCAAATCAATGAAAGGCAACGGAAAATGATCTTTGCGGGTTGCCTTATTCAAACGCTTATAGTCAATACACATACGCCAGCCGGTAACCATGTGTGTTTGTATTAACTCATCATTGTCTCCTTTAATGACAATTGCACCCCCCTTTTTAGGTACCACATGAATGGCACTAACCCAGGGGCTGTCAGTTATGGGATAGATGATTCCAACATCAATTAACGTGAAAATTTCTTTCTTTACCACCTCAAGCATATTTTGATTTAGGCGTCTAGGTGGTTCAATAGTTGGTTTGGCATTATCTTCCATATTTATTCTATGCATACAAATTGAAGGATGAATGCCTTTTAAATCTTCTATGGAATAACCAATGACGTCTTTATAAAAACGCAATTCAGCAAGCAATTTATTTTCTTGATCATTGGTTAATTCATTATTTATTATAACAGGAGAGGTAAATTTGGGTCAAGAAATGCATACCTTATCCCAGGTGGAAGGGCTTTTCGTTCTACCTTTTTTCCTGTTATACTTTCATCAACTTTATCTTCAACAAGTGGAGCATCTTCATTGATAGCTGCTGCTTTTGAAATAGATAGTGCTCCAGAAATTTCAGAATTTTTGAGTTCAGTTACATCATCATCATAAAGATTAACCATAAAGTCAACATCATCTTCATTATCATTCTCAATAGGATCAATAATGTCAAGCAAACATATTTCTTCAACACGTGTGGGTGCTTTCATGGCTTCATAAATAGAGAATTCTATAGCCTCTTCCCCAACACGTAGAGTGAGATTTCCTTCCCGAACATCAACAAGACATCCGACAGTCCTCAAGAATGGCCTCCCTAAAAGAACGGGGTTGGAAGGAACTTCTGCCGTGTCAAGAACAACAAAATCATAGGGTATACAGAATTTCCCGATTTGTACAAGTACATCTTCCACCATACTTTCTAGATATTTAATAGAATGATCAGCTAATTCAATAGCCATCCTTATGGGCTTCAAATCCCCAAGATCTAGTTCTTTCCATAAGGTAAATGGAATGAGACTAATACTGGCACCGAGATCTACTAAACCTTTATCAAAAGTGGTTTCATTAATCTTGCAAGGCAGTGTAAACACTCCCAAATCATCAAGATTCTGTGGAAGATGATTTGAATAAAAGAAATCACTCGTTCTGAAAGCATTACTGTTTCTACTTGATCAACTTTTCTTCTTTTAGTCAAAATGTCCTTAAGGAATTTAGCATAAGAAGGCATCTCAGCAATAACTTCAGCAAAAGGAAGATTTACATGCAATTTGTTTATTATGTCCATAAATTTCCTGAATTTCTAGTCTTCCTTCTTATTGGCTAATCTTTGAGGAAAAGGTGCAGTGGCTTTGAAAGAAGGTGGTATTTCAGCTTTACCTTTCTCCTTGCTGCAATTTGGGGTGTTGGCCTCATCTTCATCAGTTGGCTTCATGTTCTTCTCCTCGGATGGAAAAGGTCTTTCAATCTCAGCTCCACTTCTTAGGATAATTGCATGAGCTTGTTTCCTTGGGTTCACTTCCGGTTGGCTTGGAAGAGAACCGGATTGTGGAGTCCTTTGTTGATTTAGAGCTTGTTGTGCTATTTGGTTTTCTAACATCTTGGTGTGAGTGGAAATTCCGTCCACCTTTGTAGAAAGTTGAGCAATATCATGTTTTAAAAGCTTGTCATTTCCCCAAAGTTCCTCATTCTGTTGCATTTGTGTAGATATAAATTCTCCATCATAGCTTCTAGAGAAGACCCTTGGGGTTGTTGTGGCTGTTGATAACCCCTGTTGTTGAAACTCAACGGATTTCCTTAACGGTTAGCATGTTGTTGTTGTTGCTGTCCTTGCTGGAAGTTTTGAGTGTTGCTTGCATTCCAGTAAGAGAAATTAGGATGGTCTCTCCATCCGAGATTGTATTGGTTGGAATAAGGATTGTATTGTTTATTTCCTTGCATCCCAACTGCATTAACCTGTTCAAAGTTTCCTTCCATTGCATTAGGGGCAAAACATGAAGAAGAAGTATGTCCTGCATTACCACAAGCTTCACATGTTGCTTCAGCGGATTGAATTGGCAAAGTGGTCATCTTCTCAAATTTCTATGTAAGCACATCTAGTTTTGTAGCAATAAGATCAACATCATCAACATTGTGTTTTCCTCCTTGTTTTCCGGTTGAAGAGCTTGCTGTAGAGGTTGATTTTTCTCCTCTATCTCCTCCCCATTGGCAGTGATTTAGTGATATATATTCAATAATAGCATAAGCCTCTCTGTAAGACTTGGTCATTAATGCACCACCAGCTGCGACATCTAAAGTCAACCGGGTATTATAAAATAGTCCATTATAGAAAGTTTGCAGCAGAAGCCAGTTTGTCAAACCATGGTGCGGGCAAAGGCGTTGAAGATCCTTGAACCGTTCCCATGTGTCATATAGAGTTTTCCTTCACTCTGAGAGAAATTGGTGAGCTGATTCCTCAAATGGGATGTCTTGCTTGGCGGAAAGTACTTTGCAAGGAAAGCATTAAGGAGTTGGTCCCAACTTTTAATTGACTTCTTGGGAAGAGACAAAAGCCACACCTTGGCTCTATCTCTTTAGGTGAAGGGAAATAGCATGAGTCTAATTCCATCAACAGATACCCCATTAATCTTGAAAGTATTCATATATTCTAGGAATTCGACAACATGAAGACTTGGGTCTTCATTGGCTATACCACCAAAACGATTCTACTGTATCATTTGCATCATAGAAGGAGAAATTGAAAAGTTATTTGATTCTACAACAGGCAAGTCAATGGCTCCACAGATGTTTGTGGCAACCGACATCGTGGAGTCTTTTAAAGGACGATCGTCTTCCATGGCTGAAATGCTTGGTGTAGCTACTACAGAAGATGAAGAATACGGTGGTGGTGATGATGGCGGTGGTGACGGTGAAGTACCTCCCAATAGTGATTGTTCCACTCTTCTTGTTCTTCTCAAACTTGAAAGAGTTCGCTCTATTTCAAGGTCTAACAAAGCGGATGTTTGAAGACCTCATTGTGAGCGATGCATACAACCTGAAAAATAATAAGAGAAATTAAGAACACAACTAAAAGGTATATGGAAACTTGAAAACTACGAGTGATGATCTAGTCTTGAATACTAATTAGTACTTATTACTCCAATCAAATTACCATAGCTCCCTGGCAATGATGCCAAAAACTTGTTGGTTGTTTACACTAACGAGTTTCAATCCAAACAAAGGATAGTTTACTAAACTTAACCAAACTCCGCAAGTATATAGAGGTAGTATAGTCGAGGTCGAACACAAGGAGCTTAGTAAAATTAATTGAGCACAACAACACTAAAGTTCAACGATTTAGATCGGTTTTAAAGAGAGGATAAAGTTTGTCTAAAATAGAAAATTCAGATCTTAACTACAGATATTTAGATATTAACTGGCAAGCAAGAACTACAAAAGAAGTTCTATTTTAGAATTAATAGAAATCTTGGACATTAGGATTTCATTCACATATCATAGCAATCAAGGGAACACAATAATTTAAACATACATAAGCTCTTGTTTCAAGGAAATGTTGTGTTACATTTCACCTCTCAGTGTAAATGCAACGATCGTAACTTAAAACAACACTCTCGTGTGTGAATTTCATTTTTGATCACAAACTGTTCCTCAACTCATTCCTCTCTACTCTCGTAGAAGAGGAAGAGTTGCCAAGAAGAGCACCTCCATACATTCCTACTTATCTTCTCAGATCAAGCAAGAAAGCAGAAAACATGCACATAAAGTGGCCAGCAAAACATGCAAGAAAGGAGTAAACCGATACTCTCATGCTTAAGAAACAAGAAGCATAGTATTTAGTACAAAATTACTTGTTCCATACATGATATGACATGGGAGCTACTCTCCCATGCCCAAGAAAAGGAGTCTACTCGTCCATAATGATGTACAACAGATTTGTTACAGAAATTTCAGTTCTAAACATGGTTTAGAAGGGAAAAGACAAAGAGAACTAAAGATGTAACCACAAGAAGGAAGAATTCCAGCTTGAGGACGAAATTCCCCTTCTTTAGCTGCTCCAAGATGAACTAACTCCTTTCCCAAGAAGCTGCTCGGAGTTGGGGAAGCTTGGCTGCACCTTGAAGAAGACAATGGAGAAGTGGAGAAGAAGAAATGGTCTCCTTATGCAAGAAACTACCTTGGATCCCTCCAAATCGCCCTCCTCTGCTCTCCTCTGGCTTTGGGACAAGAGAAACTCTTCAAATGACCGAACATAACCGTCCCTTGCCTTCCCTCCTTGTTTTAAAATCGAATTCTAAATTTTTGTATTTCTGAAACTTCCAGGTGCACGCCATGCATTTTGAGTGCACGTCGTGCACCTACAGTGCAGTTTGCATCGGGCTGATCTGTGTACGGTGTGCACTGAGGATACGCACGCCGTGCAACTTTCCAGAACATTTCTTTGGCTGTTTACGCTCTAGGTGCATGCCGTGCGTTTGTCTTTCTGTACACTTTTGGAAACTCACACGCCGTGTGTTTTCTCCGTGCACGTCGTGCATTCTTTTGGCTGAATGAACCGATTTTTCTCTGGAATGGTACACGCCGTGCGTTTGACTTGCACACTATGCATTCTGCTATTTTAGCAGAAATAACATCCGAATTCAGTTCTTTTTGTGGCAAATCTGCAATGCAATTTATGGAATAAGTAGAATAACAAAAAGATGGCAAAAGTAATATGAAAAGAGACTGAATTATATCAGAATGAACCAAATTTGTGTGTGATAACATCTGAAAAGATGATATATAAATCACACAGCACCTGCCATATTTATGATTGTCAATGATCAATCTCTTTAAAAGTTACTGTTGTTATAATTGATATCAGTTGCTCAAAAGTATATCTATAATTATATCAGTGCTTTAGACTGTTTCTTTGAAGTACTCAGTCACTGAGCGAGTAGGCTCACCCCTCTACTCACAATTTTTAGGGATATCACATGGACTTGAAGAAGGTCATTACATCAGAGTAGATCTGCTACAAGAGTTAAGTTTGAGTATAGTTAAGTTCAGTCGGTCCTTGTCACTCTAGGTCCTTGTAAAGAAATAAGAGAGAGTTGTAAATAATGATGTAAAACATTATTCCTCATTTAGCAATATATGCGAATAAGCAAGGCTTATGTGCTTAAAAGTATGAGAAACATAATGAATGTTCATACATGCATTTTACTATTGAAATCAAATTAGAGAAATCAATGTTTAGATTCCCTTCTAAAGTTAGTTTATGTGGTTCAATATGAGAAAACAAAGAGTTTGAAAACGAAGAAAAAGTTAAGGGTGATCTTTGTATTACGTTAAATCCTCAATTTATGCCCTAATCTCATGATTAATGGTAATTGTGAGATTGGGGTGTAACAACTTGGTATTAGAGCTTAGGTTGAGTTGTTAGGGACCATTAAGTTAGTAAGTTAGAGTCATAAGTGTGGCAGATGGGAGATGTTATGATGTTAGCTCTGGGGATTTGAGTTTTTGGATATCTGACCGGCCTAAATCGCGCGTCCTAAAAGTGGAGCGGATTTGAAGTAGTCAGACTTTTAAATTTATAACCCGAAACCTTCTAGGCCCCCGCAACTTTATTTACGGGGTCAAAGTAGATATACGGGGTCGAACACAGGGACAATGGTGGTAGTGTTGAGAACGCAGAATCGACACGTTACACTTCGGTAAGGGTAAGGAGATGATAAAATTCCCCAAGGGAACAACAAGATAAGATCGATAAAACAAAAGAAATCTATCTCCAACTGGAGCTACAAGGAAAATTAAGGTTTTAAGCATTTATCAGTTTTTAGGGGTTTTCGTGGAACGGAAATAGAGAGATAACACTAAATTCTATAGTAAGGAACGAAGGAGAAAGATTCGATAAAACAAGTAGCAGCAGAAACATCCTGTACCCCTCCTGTCGAAGCAGGTACCTCTAACCAAGCATCAACACCTCTCTCGAGGTTGCTGGACTTAAGTTAGAGTGGAAAGGTTACTAAAGCAACTCCGATCTTGGGCACTCTTGTACTTCAGTATCAGACCAAACACTAGAGCCACAACACCTCTCTCGAGGCTGTTGCAATGGGAAAACACAATTTGGTAGCTAATCGAAACACGAACCAAGCGTACAAGCTAGAGTTCAGATGTTAAGCATAGCAATCATCCAACAAAAGGTACCAAACATAAAGCAGCAGATAATTAAGGCTCTTCTAATTCCATTAGCATAAAAGGGTTTGATTACATTGCATAAGAAAATAAAGTAAATGACTGAAATAAGTAAAGATAAATGCCACCTTCTTAATTTAGAAGGGCGACAGGTGGTAACTGATCCTCCAGCTCGATACCGGGTAGGGGCCTTGCCCGATACGCCCGTGTCGGGCGGCACACCCTCTCGGGCGACACACTGTGACAGCCGGACGTATCGTGCATGGCGCCCTTGCCCGATACGATCGTGTCAGGCGGCACCCTCTCGGGCGACACGCCGCGACTGGCGATGCGTATCGGGGTCCAGTATCGTGTCGGGTCAAAGTGTTGCTTCCGGTATCAAGTACTCTTGTTGGCCGGTATCGGCCTGTAGTGGTGCCCAAGACGACCCTAAGTGAACCATTCCCTCCCTCTCGAGATGGGGAAGAGCTCACCTAGAATCGCCCGACACACCTCTGAGGCACGACACGCTAGCTCTTGAAGCTTTCCTAAGTTGTCTTTCCAGGGATTCTGACCCGTCCCAGCGGAGTCCTGTAGCTGCTATTTATAGGCAGCGGTTGGGGGAAGTTATGGTGCTCCTGACGCCACGTGTTCTTCCTTTAGCTCCATTATTGCGGCTTCAGGGACGCCCAATATGCGTATCGCCCGTCACAAGGATGTCAGGCTGTCATTTATCGTCACGAGTGGCACCTGCCAGTGGGTGGCCTGTATCGTGCGACATGCTTCAGTTGTCGTGGCGAGCCCGGCTCCCTGTCGGGTAAATGGCGTGTCGCTCATTCGTTCCTTCTTGCGCGGCATCCTTATGTCACACGGTATGGTATCGCGCACCCGTGTCGGGCAGCGAGCATATCGGCCGACCGATTGGTAAGAAGGTCGATGTAGGTGGAACACGTTTGTGGGCCGGGACGAGTCTTTTTGCTGCTAAATGAGTTCAAAAATGAGGAAAACTCTGCAAAAGATGATAAAATTGAGTTAATAGCGTAGCATGGCCTATTTATTAAAAAACATGACAAAAGAGAGAGGAAAACAGTTTAAAAGGGCAGATTTGATAATGAAATAAGGGCCAAAAAACATCACAAAATTTGGTGTTAGTAGGAGTGACGACAGCTATATCAACTGCTGACGTCGGTGGCTATGGAGTGGTGGCTGGCTCGGCAGGTGTTGTTGAAGATTTGTCCTGCCTTGGGTTGAGGGGAATTTATTCTCCTCTCACAGCCGCCCTTTCTTGAATTCTGGTGGTGGTGGCATAAGCTGCTCATATTGCCACAACTTCAATTTCTGCTATGGTGAAGACCAGCTTTTCTACGTCGTAGGCGGCACAGTGGGGGAGTGGAAGGAGGGTGCTTGTCCTTGCAAACTTGTAGAAGTAGCATCTCCCCTCCTTCTTTATAATGCTGGCCCTCATGATGTACTTGATGTTGATCAACTCGTCGCCCCTTGTCCTCGAAAGACTGCGCGGCTCCCGTGGGTACCCAAGTCCAGCCACGATCAGGTTGAAGATGCCACCCATGCAGTATTCCTTGGTGGCATCCTTTATTGGGTGCATCCTGTTCAGCAGAAACTGCCCCAGGTTGATCACTTTGCCCTCCATCATGTGACACATGACATGGAGTTCTTCGGTGTAAATATTGCTGGACTCGTTCTTGTTGAATAGCAGGCACGCCACCAGCTTGTGCACTATTCTCCAGAAACATGAGTGCACCACCGCCACCTTGCTTCTTGGCTTGAATGATGATTCACCGGTCAACCTTTTCCAGAGCTCCACGGGGTTGAACCCGTCTCTTTCGGTGATCCTTTCACCGTTATTCATCAGCTTCTTCTCCTCCTCGCTGGAAGAGAAGATCTCGTTGAGTAGCTTTTTGGAGATGGTGTGCTCCGAGTTGTACAGCCGCCCTTGCATCCTATCTGCTCTTCTATATTCTTCAACCTCCTCAGCAATATTCTTCACCCGGTGGAGAGACAACATGAACTCCCTTGTGAGTTCGGTGTAGGAGGCGGAACGACTGAGGCAGATCTTCCTCAGTCCTGCCGCGGCGAGGACATTCTCTAGTCTTTCAAAAATTCCCAATTGAATGAAGGATGACTGGTGGCAGAATCTGCTCGGCCTGTAAAGTTTAGTCACCAATTCTGTGTACTGGCATCCATGCTCATCATCTCTTGGCATGAACCGTCCTGGTGTGTGATCCAGGGGTTTTGCCGCTGCGGTTGGATCTGTAGTTGGAGCCGTCACTTCTCCCGTCCTTGTTCTCTTTTCAGTGGTTGATGGCCCATCCGCCTCGGGATTCGGGCATTTCTGCCCAAACATTGTTGCTTCAGCTGTGGGCTCAGTGTCGATTCTTCTGCCGTGTTTGTCAACTCGAACGATGGTTTGCTTTGTACGTGCCATTTCTGTTAGCATTAAACAAATTCATTGATCAATTGAGTGTTAAAATTGATTACAAGATAAAGATTCGGCCCGATACAAAAACTACCCGACACCACCGTATCGGGTCTTAATCAAAGGGCGAAACGATGCTTCCCCGATACGCTTGTGTCAGGTGATACGAATCCTTCAAAATAAAATCATCGTGGGTTTATGCCCGATACGAGGTCCGGGTATCGTTCATCATAAGAAAATCATAGGCGATACATAACTGGACGATACGGGGAGAACTGCGCGTTAGGCTCGTCGCCCGACATGGGTGTGTTGGGTGATACGGTCGCGAGAAACAAAGTGCCCGATACGAACTTCCCTGAGAGAAAAACGTGTCGCCCGTTAACAAAACAAGCGAGGCGGCACAAGGATGGGCGACACGGTTATCGCCCGATATGGCGTATTGGGCAAGCACGTGCTAAAGTCATGTCGCTCGGCACATGTGTCAGGCGATACAAGGAAATTAACCAAAGCCATCAGCCCGATACGTTATGCATGATAGGAAGGTCGTGTCGGGAAAGCCAGGACGATACGGCTGTCAGGTTATACCTTTGCTGTTTTCTTAAGCTTTCTGTGCGACACGAGAGCAGAAGAGGGTTGTGTGACACGGGAGTAAATGAAGGAAATCACAACATGATACAGGTAGGTGAAAAGAGTGAAGGTAGTAGCCCGACACGACAAACCCTCTGTACTATATATATAGCAATCCCAACCGGGGGTAAAATGGGTAATTCTGGGACGCATGTCGGCCGTTGAGATAAGTCATTCCTGAGACGGGTAGTCCATCCGTCAAAACAAGGGTAATTACTCATCTTGCACGATACGGGTGCACGCCGCCCAGGCATGTCATCCGTCACGGCTTTCGTGATGCCCGAAATACTATCGCCCGATATGAGCGCGTTCTGTGCGCCGGTTGAGTTGCTGCCCGATACGAAGCCTTCAGAGCAAAATCTAGATAAAAAACTTAAAAATAAAGTGAGGGAAAAAGTGGTTGATGGGTAAAACATCATTGGACTAAGGTTAAACTCCCGGCCTCAGATAGTATTACTCATAAAGGTCCATAAAACAGAGCGGTGGCCCATAAAATAGAAGAGTCAGCGCACATGGCGCATGTGCTAACCCGAGCCTTATTACAGTCCAAATGTTCATAATGTTTAATTTGCAAGAAAGTAAATAACATACTATTCTAGGAAATATAAAAACTCGGGCTGCCTCCTGAGGAGCGCTATAGTTTGCGTCACCAGCACGACAAGTCCAGGTTCTTCACTTCCGCCTTCAGCAGCATCCAAAACTTGCAAGTCGATCTTTGTCCTTCCTGATTACAGTCCTGCCCTTTTGGTGGTTTCAGTGTTAAAGGGTATTTTTCCCGAGGGGTTCTTTATTAATTCGGCTATCTAAGCTAATTGTTGATCAATTTGGCATTGATGCGTCCGCATGTCTGCCATCTGGACCTGCATTGAATTCAAGACTCCCGAATGTGAAAGCGCACTTTGTGCCAGCTGGTTATTAATTGTATCTTGTCTCTTTACAAAGTCGAATAACTGTCCAACCAAGTCTGGTTGGTTCAAAACCTTGTCTTGTCCCTGCTCTCTGGCTTGGCCTTGTCCTTGACTGGTATTCGTCGATTGGCAACCTTGATACTTACCTTGTCCTTGGAAATTTCCTTTGTTCGATTGGAAGGAAGTGGTCCTGGTGAATTGACTCTGTCCTCCTCTTTTCTCGAAAGCTTGAGGCGGCTTGGAGGAGTTATGCAACTGATGCGAGTTTTCTGCTACATCTTTGTTGCCATAGCTGAAACCAGGATGGTCCGGCCTTTTGAAATTAACAAATGAGACATTCTCAGTCTCCTCAGCTTCCGATTCAGATTCGCTTGATTCGTCGGGTCGGGTGTAGATACAGTTATCTACCCCATGTCCACCCTCTCCACAGGTGACACAGTTCATGACCTTCTCGATTTGCTTCTTTCCCTTCCCACCTGATTCTTTCAGCTGCTTTACATCAGTTGCTATCCTCTGGATCTGAGAGGTGATAGTCTCCAGAGCCTTGGATTCAAAAGAAGGTCCTTCATTAGCCTTCTTAGCTTGTCCCCTGTCAGATCTATCATAGTCAGTGCCAGCCTGCAGCTCGGCCATGTTCTTAATGATCTTCTTAGACCTGCTCGGCTTCTTCCCCAGGAAGTCACTTCCTACTGTTGCATTCAGTGAAACCCTTTCCTCAGGGGTTAGACCATTGTAGAAGGTAGTTATCAGGAAACCTTTCTTATAGTTGTGGTGAGGGCAGACCCTCAGATATTCCTAATATCGCTCCCAGGCATCATGGAGATTCTCATTTGGATTTTGCATGAAGGATGTAATCCTCTATCTATTCCGTACGGTTTTCTCAGTAGGATAGAACTTGTTTACAAAGGAATCCGCCAATGCATTCCATCCATTCAGAGCTTGGTGGGGCAGCCCCAGATACCATGATAGAGCCTTATCTTCCAAAGAAAAGATGAAGCCCATGCAATAGATTACCTCCTGGGGTCTCCCCGCATCTTGATGGTATCACAGATGTTCTTAAAGCATCCAAGTGGTGATAGGGATTGTAATTCTTAGAACTCCCTCTAAAGCTTTTGTTCTGAATCATGGAGATTATTGATGGCTTGAGCTCAAAGTTGGTGGCGTTGAATCGCGGAATGATGATAGGGCATCTAGAATTGTTAGCCTTTGTGGAAGCTAACTCCCTTAGAGTCTTTTCTTCTTCATCTGAATCGTCGCTGTCGCTGCCTCCCTGGTGATGTTCTTGATTATTTTGGTTCCTCCTGTTCCTCCGGTGATGACGATGTCTATCACAACGATGGTCGTCCTCGAACTGCTCCATTTCTAGATCTTTAGGCTGATCATTATCGTCATAGCGGTCGTTATCTTCAAGCGGAGGCGAGTGAGGTCTAGCTCTCCCTTGGCGCTCACCTTTTGAAAGAGGTTGTTCAACACGAGGCGGCATGTTTGATGGTGTCGGCGCTCAGTTGAGAAGAATGCCTTCCTTCTGAGTAGCTGAATATCATGAAAAATCAAGTTAGAAAATCTGTTATTAATAATAAGAATCACTCATTTCAAGTAAAATTAATAAAAAAGGAAAAAGGGAGAGCCGTCAAGATCATTTCTAAGCTTGAGGCACTGGAGTGTAGTTAGTGGATTCGGGTTCGTCAACAATACCATTTTGCCTTGTCCCCGACAATGGCGCCAAAAAGTTTACCGGCCAAAAATCACGCGTCCTAAAAGTGTCGTGGATTTGAAGTAGTCGTACTTTTAAATTTATAACCCGAAACCTTCTAGGCCCCCACAACTTTATTTACGGGGTCGAAGTAGATATACAGGGTCGAACACAGGGATAAGGGTGGTAGTGTTGAGAATGCAGAATCGACACGTTACACTCCGGTAAGGGTAAGGAGATGATAAAATTCCCCAAGGGAACAACAAGATAAGATCGATAAAACAAAAGAAATCTATCTCCAACTGGAGCTATGAGGAAAATTAAGGTTTTAAGCATTTATCAGTTTTTAGGGGTTTTCGTGCAACAGAAATAGAGAGATAACACTAAATGCTATAGTAAGGAACGAAGGAGAAAGCTTCGGTAAACCAAGTAGCAATAGAAACATCCTGTACCCCTCCTCTCAAAGCGGGTACCTCTAACCAAGCATCAACACCCCTCTCGAGGTTGCTGGACTTAAGTTAGAGTGGAAAGGTTACTAAAGCAACTCCGATCTTGGGCACTCTCGTACTCCAGTATCAGACCAAACACTAGAGCCACAACACCTCTCTTAAGGCTGTTGCAACGGGAAAATACAATTCGGTAGCTAATCGAAATGCAAACCAAGCGTACAAGCTAGAGTTCAGATGCTAAACATAGCAATCATCCAACAAAAGGTACCAACCATAAAGCAGCAGATAATTAAGGTTCTTCTAATTCCATTAGCATAAAAGGGTTTGATTACATTGCATAAGAAAATAAAGTAAATGACTGAAATAAGTAAAGATAAATTCCGCCTTCTTGATTTAGAAGGGAGACAGGTGGTAACCGATCCTCCAACTCGATACTGGGTAGGGGCCTTTCCCGATACGCCCGTGCCGGGTGGCACACCCTCTCGGGCGACACGCTGTGACAGCCAGACGTATCGTGTAGGGTGCCCTTTCCCGATACAATCATGTCGGGTGGCACCCTCTCGTACGACACGCCGCGACTGGCGATGCGTATCGGGGTCCAGTATCGTGTCGGGTCAGAGTGTTGCTTCCAGTATCGGGTACTCTTGTTGGTCGATATCGTCCTGCAGTGGTGCCCAGGATGACCCTAAGTGAACCATTCCCTCCCTCTCAGGATAGGGAAGAGCTCACCTAGAATCGCCCGACACACCTCTGAGGCATGACACGATAGATCCTGAAGCTTTCCTAAGTTGGCTTTCTAGGGATTCCGACCCGTTCCATCGGAGTCCTGTAGCTGCTATTTATAGGTAGCAGTTGGGGGAAGTTATGGTGCTCCGAACGCCACATGTTCTTCCTTCAGCTCCATTATTGCAGCTTCAGGGACACCTGATATGCGTATCGCTCGACACAAGGATGTCAAGCTGTCAGTTATTGTCACGAGTGGCACCTGCCGGTGGGTGGCCTGTATCGCGCGACACGCTTCAGTTGTCGTGGCGAGCCCGACTCCCTGTCGGGTAAATGGTGTGTCGCTCGTTCGTTCCTTCTTGCGCGGCATCCTTGTGTCACGCGGTATGGTATCGCGCACCCGTGTCGGGCAGCGAGCGTATCGGTCGACCGGTTGGTAAGAAGGCTGATGTAGGTGGAACACGTTTGTGGGCCGGGACAGGCCTTTTTGCTGCTAAATGAGTTCAAAAACGAGGAAAACTTTGTAAAAGATGATAAAATTGAGTTAATAGCGTAGCGTGGCCTATTTATTCAAAAACATGACAAAAGAGAGAGGAAAAAAGTTTAAAAGGGCAGATTTGATAACGAAATAAGGGCCAAAAAATCACAAAATTTGGTGTTATCAATATCCTGGCCCGATATCTGAGTACTTGGATCAACTAGTATCAAGCTACTCTATCTATTCTTTCATGTATACCCTGGCCAAGTATACAGTGGAAGGATGGTCTAGAGAGGTACCCTAGAAATATTAGGTTTAGAAACATGATAAGTAACATGAATTAAGAGCATAAATATAAAATTAGATAGAACTTTCATTTCATATTGTTGTTTTATTGGAGATGAATAGAAAAGCTCTTATATGTTTGAATTCAGATATTCAGTATTTTGAAATATATATGGGTCTTTAAGATTTGTTGTACATTATGTAGTTATAGAATTTATTGATTACATTATTTGTATCAAGTAGACTAGAAATGATCTTTGAATGAGCTTTCCTAAGTGGATAAGTTTTCTTCCACA
This sequence comes from Alisma plantago-aquatica, assembly GCA_963693085.1. Lineage (NCBI taxonomy): Eukaryota > Viridiplantae > Streptophyta > Magnoliopsida > Alismatales > Alismataceae > Alisma > Alisma plantago-aquatica. The sequence goes on along the minus strand of OY856409.1, from coordinate 576,051,799 downwards.
CATTTGAGATGAATAGGAGTTGAGTAATCCTGAGTAGCTCTTGGATTCAGGACTGCAGGTTTGGCCTGGTCCAGCTGGCAGGATGCATTACTGGGATCTAATGACCCCTATTAGTAACATAACAAGAATAAATTTTGGATAGATTAGATCCAAATTCTAGTATGAATGTATATACTCTAAAATTTTGAAGTATAAGGGAAAGACTGGGATAACTAAGAATCAGTTGGAACTGATATCTGAGATCCAACTTTGGGGCCTCATATGAGAAACCTTTAATTGGGAATAAAGGAACACGACATAAGGTTCATATTAAGTTTAATTATTAGTATTATATGAAATCTAAATATGAAATATGGAAAAGATATGAGAAAAGTATGTAAGGGGCCACGATAGTAAGAATCAATCATGAGGAATGGATTATATAACCGAGTATAATGTTTTTATGTATTCCAAAGCAAAGGGAAAATAGAAGAAAAGAGCTAAGTATACAATACGTACATAGAAGTGAAGAGTCTTCAAAAGAGTTAAAGTGAAGAGAATTAGATGAGCATGTAAATCATAAAACTAGGATAAGAAACTTAGTTGAAACAAAGATAAATGTTGGAAATAATGAGCTTGATTAAGGAATGAGGGTTACGATATAATTGAGAGCATGGAATCTATACCTTTATTAATAAGTTTAATACATTCATCCCTTATTGCCTTTGGATTCGAAGTCTCTATAGAACAACAAACTAGTTTCTAAAAGAAGAACAAAAGTGTAGCTAAATAAATGAATAATTCATACAAAGGTAGACTACATTCAGGAAGGAAAAACTTGATTAAAAGAGAAACTATGTTTCACCCATGAATGAACCATTTGATTTAAAATGAAGGATGTGTAATGTATTAAACATGAGGTGATACTAGTAGAGAGATTATTGATTTAGAATTTCAACTTCACATTAGTAGAAGGATAAAAGGAAATATATGCAACATTGTATACTTGATCATACACATAAAAGAAGCAACATGATCATAAGAAATAACTAGAATTTAAAGATGACATGTGGAATAGTAGTATATGGTAAGGGGATTATGGAAAGTAAGGAAGGGTTTGAAACATAATGGAGTAATATAGATTATAAAAGAAAGAGGTTGCGAGATTCAAGAAAGTGCTAATTAGTCAAGTATCCCTGTTGATAATTAATTAAAACTACATATGAGAAATGTATTATTGAATGTTTGAAGATAAGAATTCTAAGTCTCAAAATCATCTTCTCTTTCATATCTTCCTTAATGAGAGCAATGTGGGAATGAAGTGATAAAAAAATGAATCATATATGTTGCATAACCACCATGGTAGAGACATCTAGTGAATGTAATAATGACACACAATATGATGATGAAACCCTAGCAAGGTAATTGAGAATGTAATATATCTGAATGGCCAAGTAAGAGAAAGGAAATTCAATCAATAATATAAAGAAGACTTTAGTAAAACTTGTGAGATCCAAAGTTTGACTTTGAAATTAAGGGAGCAAAATCACATCACAATAACATCATGCTTTTGATAAGGACCAAACCCTAGATTGTTTAGAGTTTAAGTAGTTCAAGGGATGTCAATAGTGATTTGACCTTGAATACTAGCATCTCTATAAAACATGATCATGAGATTTTCATTATGAGAAGTAAACTAGCACTGATAGTAATCTAGGGTTTAAAGATAGCTAATCTGAAAGGTAGATAAACAATATGGAAATGATTTGGAGTAAAGAGTAAGATATAAATTTGAAATGTAACAAGTGTGTTTTGAACAAAAGGAGAAATACAATATGAGTGAAGTGTGATATGAGATAAATTCTAGCATTAATAGCAAGAATGATGAATAATCTATTTGTACCTTGTATGTTTCAATTTTAGGGATGTTTAATCTACATGATTAAAATGAGAATGATAAGTAGAAAAAAGTAAGTAGTAGTGAATGAGGAGAGAGATAAGAGAAAACAATGGCTTTTAGTAATATGTGAATTTGTTTTTAGAAGTATAATTTGTTGAAGGTATATTATGGGATGTAAATTGGTTCTACGTATTATTTTAGTGTACTTGTGCAAGCAATATGTTAATTAAAGGTGTCTGATAGTTGTAGTCATTCATACTAGTAATCCATCTTAGTATTGTACAATTGTGGTATGGTGATATGGGTTGAATAATGATGGAACAAATGAAGGGTTATCCTGAATAAGGTAGTCTTACCTATTCATTCATATGAATAGAAGGGATGATAACCATATTGTATTGATATGTAACCCTAATGAGGTATAGCTTGTTATACCTAGCTTTAATATAACTAAGTGATGGTAATTGGGTATGAATAGTCCGTAAATGACTAATACAATCATGGAGTACTTTGTTACTGTTTTTGAAACCCTAGTATGCTATAACCTGATGGTTACACCTTGAATTATGTGTGGGTTCATACTTGAGAATAATATGGAATGTGATGTTAATGCTTCACCTTATGCATCCATGATGCAATGGGGATGCCATGACTAGTATTATACAATTTCTATTGAATTTAGTCTTCCAACTCAAGACTATTTTGCTATTTGAGTAGCACAATAGTAAAATTTAAAAGAACATGGTGAACTCTCTTTTGTGACTTAGAGGTAATACATAACAATAGTGCATATTGAGCCGCCTGAATTTAGATAGTTGGATCAGATTATCAATGTTGAGGTAACACCTCAAGAGTATAAAATAATATTGAAATGGTTGTTGCTCTCTCTCTCTGCTATGATTGATTGAGGCATAGAGAATTTGTTTGTTGTCATTGAGAACTATTTCAAACATTTTGTGATTAGAAAAGAAATGAAGGACTTAATGTTGAAAACTGCATTCAAGTATGAAATACAAGAATATAATGACATGTAAGATTTCAGAAGCTTAAAATAAAACCTGAATATACTTTGTTTGCATATTTAAGTTTCGGGGACAAAACTTTTTAAGGGGGTGAGAATTGTAATGACCACATTTGTGCTTAATTGGTAAACTAGGGTTTACCTGAATGGTTACATGCTTGATTAGATTGAACATCGTTTAAACTTGATTAATGATAGTAGATCAATTGTGATGTTTCAAACCTAAGAAGAAACTCTAACTATGATTTTAGTTTGGAGAATTAGGGTTTGAGAAATGTAAACCCTAATCGGCAAAAATTAGGGTTTTGATAGTACATGAATATGGAATTTGATCAGGATAACAGTGTGGTAAATGATTTTTCATATTTTCTAATTTTTTTTATTTAATTAAATTTTGTATATGTTATGGATAACTCAATCATGCATATTGGAGAAAAATTTCAGAATATTTGAGTGTTCTTTGAATGTGGTTTTCGGTCGAACTATACTTCGACCAAAATGCTGACAGAGTGGTTTTTAGCAGTGTAGTGTTTTATTTTTAATTATTTATTGGTAATTCCAAATGATCTTAAATTTTAACTGGAGATTTGAAACTCAATCATAAACTACATGTAAATTTTCATAATATTTGGATGCATTTAGACATTATCAGTAGATGAATTACAGTAATATTTTTATGACAGAAAATTCAGCTGAAATAAGAGAAAGTATAGTACGGGGTCAATGTGCAATTGACCCAAGCATATCAATTTCTCTATATGGTCAACCTAACACACAAGGAGCTCTCATAATACATGATTCAATCTAGATAAATAAAATCCTAGAGAGAGAGGGAGAGTTAGGGTTTGAGAGGAGAAAGTGATGGAGATGCTGACCTAGGGTTTTGCGGTCTGAGGAATGATGAAATCATGTAAGTTCAGCTTATTAGCATAGAATTTAATGGTGAATCTTCTCTCACATGTCAAGATTCCGTCCCTCCTCTGATTTGATCCAAAATGGTATCAAAACTTCCCCTTTTCTCACTTTTTCTTCATAATCCCTCATTTTTAGGGGTTCTGAGTTGAAAGGAAGAAGAATCGGGTGAATTGCTAGGGATTTGATATGAGATCGAGATTTTCACGGATGAGCTGTGTTTTTAAGGTGTTTTCACACCTTAGGGTGAGTGGGAGCTGCCTTGAAATAGTATATTTCATGAAAATTGGTTAAATCATCCATAATCTTTAATTGCTTAGTATGAGACTACAAATCCTGAATTGTGTGTTTAATCTAAGTTGTTGCAAAATGATATGAAACAGATTCTTCCTCTATTTGGATGAATTTCAGATGATAAAATCATATTATAAATGTATACAATATATCCTAATGAGAATTCCCTAAGTATTCACAGAGGTTATAAGAGTAAACTGAAATATATGGAATTTGTCTATGAATGAAATTGCTGTATAATTAAATAGAGAAATTTGTTTATTTGGATTTCCTTGGTTATGAATGATTGTTTATCTGAATACATAGTACATATATGTCATATGCTATCTTGGATTTCATTTAAGGTAAATAGTGTTTGTTTGATATCTCAATAAAGAGGGTGAAACCCTAGATGCGAGAAAAGTTGGATATTTGCGAATAGATATTGTGAAATCCATTTGAACATATTTTCTTGAGATGATAGACTTTATTTATTCAATTTTATTATTGATGCATGTTATCTCAGTGAATGGCATGGAAACCCAAATTCAGCTCAGTTCCAAGGTTTCATACATATATTGATTTTATATGATTTATTGATAATAGTCTTTATTTAGTGAATGTTTATGTCACATGCAATCCTTATGAGAGCCATGTGATAAGTGAATGAGGTAAATGAAACCCTATGGATAGGGTGTTCAATGAATTAAGCATTTTGATTACCATGTTCTCAGTATGAGATGCACAACCCAGGATTTGGATCGATGTGCACATTTTCCAAGTAAGTGCAAATAATTTATGGGTGCAAATGACGATTACTCGTATGCCAAGTAATTAGATCTCATCAGTATATTAAGATGTTTAATTGCATGATTATAGTGTATAAGTGCCAAATGGACATGCATTATGTTTATTTAAGTATTTCACTCTGCCTGCATGTATAGTATGTTGATTTCTCAGTATATTATAGTGTTTGAAGATACTGCTCTGCCAAGTTAAGGATGATATACATGTTGTGTTATAAACTTCAAATAAATAGACACGGTACCATAGAGATACCAGAGTCAAGTATAAGTAAGGGAAAAGATACAATATAGTAAGAGCTTTCCAAGAAAAATAAAATAATATACTTAAGATCCCTAAACACCATAGATTTCCTACGGATGTCTGCACTATAGGGAGGAAACGATCCACCCTGGCAGTGACCAGTATATGGGGATCGGATCACACCCACAGAGAATTCGGGGAGATGAAGCCCTTGAGGAAGTCTCCTAAGAGAAGATAGGTTACCCACCATGAATCAGAGATCTCGGTGGTAACCCAGAGGTACCCACAAAACATACCAAGATGAGACCCACAGAGCATCTCAGACCCTCCACCTGTGTACTCAGCCTAGAAGGAGAGGTCCACTTAAAGGCCAGCTGTTTAGTCACCTTAATCAAATGTGACGGTTTGAGTCAAGAAAACCCATATTCAGTTCTAGGCTTAGCTTCCCGGGTTTTAAGCTAAGTCTTATACGATGAGATCGTAGTTCACTACAAGTCTTCATATGTAGAGTACACTGCATATGATTAGGGCATAAGCTAAATATGTTCATATAGGTTTAAAGAGTTTCTTATAAGTAAGAAAGGTTAAGAAAGATTCGAGTACAATTTCCCAACAATTATTGTTTGTATGTTTTTGAATGATTAGTTATCTTTGAAATTAATCAAGCATGCTCATATATTGATTTTCTCTTGTTGATATCTAGAGTATCCTGCCATATTTATGATTGTCAATGATCAATCTCTTTAAAGCTTAGTGTTGTTATAATTGATATCAGTTTCTCAAAAGTATATATGTAATTATATCAGTGCTTTAGACTATTTCTTTGAAGTACTCGTTCATTGAGTGAGTAGGCTCACCCCTCTACTCACAATTTTCAGGGATATCACATGGACTTGAAGAAGGTCATTGCATCAGAGTAGATATGCCACAAGAGTTAAGTCTGAGTATAGTTAAGTTTAGTCGGTCCTTGTAACTCTAGGTCCTTGTAAAGAAATAAGAGAGAGTTGTAAATGATGATGTAAAACATTATTCCTCTTTTAGCAATATATGTGAATCAACAAGTCTTATGTGCTTAAAAGTATGAGAAACATAATGAATGTTCATACATGCATTTTTATTGTTGAAATCAGATTAGAGAAATCAATGTTTAGATTCCCTTGTGAAGTTAGTTTATGTGGTTCAATGCAAGAAAACAAAGAGTTTGAAAAAGAAGAAAAAGTTAAGGGTGATCTTTGTATTACGTTAAATCCTCAATTTATGCCCTAATCTCATGATTAATGGTAATTGTGAGATCGGGGTGTAACAACTATACTACTGAAGTTTCATTTTAGCTAGACCTATAATTCCAAGGTATCCCATCTATGTATGAATTGCTGCTTTTTATGAGTAATCTTGTAATTGATGTAACTATCTCATACCTTTGAATTTTAAGTTGAAATTTGAAATGAAGTGATTCAAAAAAATATGAACTCAAACCCAAATTTCAGGTAGTTTTAATAGTCTTACATGTTCTTATCCTTAGTATAGCCTCATGAGGTTGTATTAGCCTTTTATACTAATGGGGTGGTTTTGTGCCCTACTGAGTACTTCAGTTGAATTTTGGAGTTGTATTATACCTTACAGAGTTATTCATAGTTATTTGGATAATATATGAATCTAAAAGTCATTATGAATTGATAAGTATAGTTATACGAATGTACATTAAATGCATCATAAGTGTAATTTAATAAAGTATGCAGGAAGTGACACAAAGGTTTATAATCAATGTGAGATATAATAATGGATGATAATATTTATGAAGTAAAATAGGTCCTAATTGAGTAATGATCCTAATCATGTTATCACCTATGTCCTCTCTCCTTTCTCTTTGATCTTAGGAGATTGAATATTTATATGACGAAACATGATTTTACAAGATGTATCTTAAATGGGATAAATATATACATGTAGACTTGACGCCTTGATGTTAATACCTTGAGTGTAATGGTGTGGATGTCATCATCAAAATCATGACAAGGACAATGGAAAAAATTAATTCATGATTGTACATGGATAAAATGGTGAAACACGTAAAGTGGGAAAATAATGTGATCATATGGGTTGATAACCTTGTCCTTGAATAAAGATGTCCACTTTATCATACCCATCTAGAATTTAAAAGATACATGTAATGGGAATTGGTTGACTTAAGTTAATGTTACTTAAAATAATGCAAAATGAGAGTGTGTCATGATACTCTTACACTTGAATAGTGATGATTATTCATGTTCTATGATCATATCTTGTATTATATGATTATCTTGATAATTTCTATTTATTGGATGGTGATGTATCTTGTGTGATTATATTTACACATTGAGATCAAATAGTAGAGGTAAAAATATTCTTTGTTATTCCTTGATCAAGGCAGATATTCCACATATTAATATGTTGTGCCTTGTTGTGTCCGAGAATGATATGATGGATCTTGTTGTGGTCAAGATTGACATGATAGGACTTCTGTGGACAAAGATGGATACTTTTACCATGATCCAATATCTTAATATTTATGAATACTTTATATATCTTCTGAAGTTATTAGTCTTGATTAATATGTCAACTATATTTCTTTGCAATATTTGTAAGTGTATGTGTTACAACCTTGATTTTACTTGTATGTTTGTAAATGAAATTGTTCCAAATAAATGTACTTGGTTGTAAATTGTATGACTTATGATAAATATATGGGTTTCCTTTACAAATTTTTCCTTGTGCATGTGTTTTCATGGATCCTATTATAATAGTGGATCCAAGATGTTAAAAGAGGAAGGAAAAGTTGAAGAAAAAACAAATAATGCTTAAACAAAGAAGGAAATTGAAATAAAGGTGAAAATATAAGAAATATGTGGAAAGATGTGGGATTAATCATAATGGATGATATTTTGAACTCCACATGGTTTCTTGAGATATAAGGAATCTAAATAAAGGAAAATAAGAGAGTAAGAGAAAGGAAATATGAATAAAATATGCTTTATTAAGTAATAACTTGCACATGAAGGAAAGAATCTTTTACTTTCTAATTAATACTTAAAACTTTTCAAGCAAGTATCTTAAGTAATTAATAAGTTTCCCTCAAAATTTGATATTAAAAGGAGTCACGGTTTGAGAGTTATGAATTTTACAAATATTCCTAAAGTGAGAAGGATATCCTTAAATGTCACCTTTATTTTTAAGAGAATTATCTTTATTTTCTAATTTTCAATTTATGTGGGTGGCGTGATAGCCGTTGGATCTGAGATCCAATGGTGGCTGTTTTGTCTCCTACCTCGAGTCTGACTGGGAACCTGGGAAAATTATTCTCCACTTTTCTTGTGACTCAGTGCACTGAGGAATCTGAGAGTTGGCCCTCTGTCTTTGGGAGGCCATGAGAACTCGATCCATACTAGGATTTGGTACATGTCGTGGTATGGACAAGATTTCCCCAATCCTGGTGGAACTAGAGACCCTGCCCTATATGGGGGGGGGTGTTGTACAACACCAAGAAATACACAACCATATCTCGTGAGACTAGAATGAATAGGTGAGTGTTTTGGTATCTTACATTTGAAGATTCATCCTGTCCTATACCCCCATCGAGAAGCTACTTCCGTAAGAATTGCACAACGTCATCTCAGTGCTAGGAGGGGGAGGACAAAGCAATTGGTGGGTGCTTCAAGTTTGGGAGGACGAGGCAGAGCTTCGGATAGTCTTGGATCACGCACAGAAGCAATGACGAGCAAAGTCTACTCGCGGTTTGATTGGTTGCTCACGGGAAGGGAGAACAGAGGTTAAAGATGACCAAGGGGGGAATTAATTCCCTGCCATCGTGTCCCCATTAGAAGGGTAAGCCCTTTTTAGTAATTTCACATATTCTTTGGTTTCGCAAGCACGTTGCCCCGCAGGCCCGAGTTCCCAGGTGGTGCAAGCCGGTTGGCTCGAACTTGGACCCGCTGGCTCATTTTAAACCCGATATATCCACGTGGCCTTTCCTGATTGGAGGGAAACGGATTTTCTTGTAAAACACATAACTAATTAAGGGAATATCAGATGAAGATAAATTATATATGAAAGTTGATAAAAAAAACATGAAGAATCCAATAAAAATGGAATTGGAGCCTGATATTGCTTGTAATTTAAAAAGTACATAAAGTTACTACTTCAATGTACTAAATTATGGTAAAACTCTAATTTGATATGGAAATCGGATCTAATGTCTCTTTTGGGTTATTTTGAATAATATTAACCTATCAAGAATAAAAGGAAGAATTAAATATGAAAAAGATGATATTATGTTTGTTTTAGGGTTTTGTACACATAATTATGCATTAATGGACTAAAAAACCCCAATTGTGGAAAATATGGGTTTTAGTGGGTTTAATATGAAAATGTAAATATAAAATAGAGATATAATGATCTTGAACTTGGTTTGAGATTAAAGAACCCTTAATGACGATAATTGGAATAATTAAAGTTTTTGTAAATAAGAAACCTATTTTTGGGATTGTTAGCCTAAAAAAGAGGTAAAGTTGGATAAAGCAACCTAAGAGACACTAATGAATCCTAAGGAGACTTGAAATCCTTAGAGAGTATCCTCATGTATTTAAAAAGTTTTTAAGACTATGATAATTACATTAGGTAATCCATATGTTTCAGGAATTAAAGGTTGCTTGCATTAGGTGCTTGCTTGGATATCTTGTTGATTTTGGATTGTCTTGCTCAAGAATAGGTATGTGGTTACACTTATGGTTAAATCACTCTAGTTTTACAGAGATTTCTGAGGTTTTTATAGGTTGCTTGGAAATAATTGTTGATTTATTTTTATTTCATGCAACTATAAAGGGACTATGACTATCACCATAATTATACATGCATGACTAGCTTAGATCCTGGTCCTCCTCTGTAGCTTTGATGATAATGAGATGGATGACCTAGTACATGGTCTACCTGTAAGGAAGAATCATCAAGTTATCATGAGTCGATGTGTTGGTCTACCATTGGGTAGGACCATATGACTCCACGGCCCAATGTATTGATCAACTTGTAAGGTAGGATCAAGGGGGTTAGTTGAGGTCTACCATATGAGAGGTAGGATCCATGTCCACTGCAGGGACAACACATAGGCTAGGGTATGTAAGGATTTAGTAGTCATGTTTAAAATGTAAAGTTTGTTTTGTTAAATCATAATTTCTTACAATATGTTGTTACAATTAAATGTAACATTATTGGTTCCCCCACATACCCGTATAATTCATTATACTGACCGCCATTTTGTTTGCCGACGTTTTAGATAATATCTAAAATTGGACAAATAGTAAAGTGGACATGTGAAGATTATAGTAAAATAATAAAGGAAGATTTAGGTAGATAGAATTCTACTTCTGGTAGAAGTCCCAATTTCCTAATTTTGAAGGTATGTAAAAAAAATTTATTCCAAGTTTTCAGTTTAGTCTTTAGTAGAATCTATTAATTATTTTTTATTATTTGCAAAACCACTGATCCTATTTTGGGATAATGCCTCTGACTTCTTGGTCTCCCTTAATTGGGGGTTACAGAGAAGTAGGGTCATTAAATTTGGTATCAGAGCCTGGTTTTCCATTTAATCTTTACTAATTATTAAATTTTACAAACTCTTTAGAGCCCAAGGGAGTTATTAGAGGATTTTCCTATGATGGAGGTTTCTAGAAAAGGATCATGATCTGGGGGCTGGCAATATTTTCCTCCGTCCCACTAGTCGGTCTATGAGGACTCCCGAATAATGTGTGACTGTCTGGCCGAAATCTGAGGAAATGACTCGAAATAAGATACCTCTAGGTCCTCTCATCTACTTTCATCCTTTCTTACCTCTTATTTTAGGAAAAACATTAAGTACTTAGGATTTGCTCTCTCTGCGTCACCTCTAATGTTTGGAAAGTCAAAGTGTTGAGGATTAAGGGATCCTCTACCAAACAATAAGATTCTTGTAAATAAGAGTACATGGACGTAAGTTTAAGCTTATATATCTTCCAAGTTAATAAATATGTGTTTAAAATATTTTTAACTTGTGTGAACCAACATGGCTCGTGTGAAGACTATAGCTACTCCTGTTGAGGCCACTGAGAACCCTGCTACGGGTTGGCCTCCCCGTAAGAGGAAGGGATCTTTTGAGAAGAGGAAAAGGGACCATGGTGATGAGTCCTCAAAGAAGAGAAAGAGACCCGAGGGAGCCTCAGAAGAAGGCTCAGACTCTAAGTCGGTTCCCTTTGACAACCTAGAGATGGACTAGGAAGAGGAACACATGTCCAAAGATGAGATCCAGTTTGAGGAGAACCCGACTGGTGGTCCAAGACCTACAATGGTAGTTCACACCCCTGATGCCCTATGGATGGAACAACAGAAGAAGCTTATCGAGGCCATTAATACCCTGGCCCTCAGGGATATAGCCAGAGATGAAAATGGTGAACCACTCTCTATCCGTCCCCGACTTGGAGTCACCATTCTGGACTTCGTCAAGCTCAACATTGAGAAATTCTGGGGAGAGGATAAGACCAAAGTGGTCGAAAAAGTAGATGCTTGGTTGTTAGTGATTGAGAATGGGTTTTGCATGTTGGAGGTACAGCCAAACAAGAAGGTCCCTTTTGCTGCTCATCTCTTGGAAGGAGCAACCAAGATTTGGTGGGAGAACCACATCATGGGTCGAGCTTTGAGTGCGGATGCAATGGCATGGACCGACTTCAGGACTATCTTCACAGCTAGATTCATTCGCACCTCAGCTAAGAAGGAGAAGGAAAGAGAGTTCACCAACCTGATCCAAGGTAGCTTATTAGTCATAGACTTTAGCCACAAGTTTTGCATCCTAGAGCATTTTGGGCACATGATGACTGAGGAGAGATGAGCGGACCATTTTGTAGAGCGTATTCACCCTGTCATCAAGCCTCATGTGATGGCAAGTAAACCAGAAACCTTCACCGAAGCCTGCAACACCACCCTGGACATGAAGAGGATGGTGATGCCTACTCAGAACCAATCCAAAGGATATTTTTTCACTGAAGGTACCCATGGCTAGAAGAATGGTCACAAGAAAGTATAAGGGCACAATCATACCAAAGGAAAGCATGGAGGTAAAGGAAAGCCCCTCTATGAGAACAACTGTCCTAGGTGTCACACCTATGGAAAATGGCATTCAGGTGAGTGTTGCTACAAGAAGAGGACATGCTACCATTGCCAACAAGAGGGACATCTGCAAGCCAACTGCCCTCTACCAGACCTGAAGGGGCTAGGCCCAGTAGCAGCCCATCCTATAGCAGCCCAACCTATAGCTGCAGCCCCACCTACTAGAGAAAGAAGATAAGCTCGAGTTTTTTCTATTGACAATGAGGATGCTCAAGATAATGATAATCGATTGATAGAGGGTAATTCACTTAGAGTTTTCTTTTATGTTTTAAGATAAGCATGTAATGGTCTAATGCTTGGTGAAAAACAATGTAGGCATGCTTGAAGTCATGGGACACAATGTAAAAGCTTTATTTGACTGTGGATCTACTAATACTTTTATTTCGAGGAATCTCACAACTATGCTTTGTTTGGATATCAAAGATTTAGGGTATATCTTGGATATCACAACCCCAAGTGGTCGGATCTTTACATTCCTTTTAAAAACTCATGTGATACCCATTAAGTATCGAGATCATGAGTTCCCTACATATTTTATCCTCCTTGACATGAATGACTTTGATGTTCTTAATGGTATGGATTGGCTTTATACCTATAGGGAAAATATCGATTGTAGGGAGAAGAAGGTAATCATAAAAAGACCAGGACACCCACCGTTCATCATTAGGGGTAGGAAGGATGTTACCACCAGCCTGTATGTGTCAGCCTTGAAGGAAGAATGGATGATAACCAAAGGGTGTCAAGCTTTCCTAGCAGTCGTTACTGAGCCGGAGCCCAAGGTGCATCCCTTAGAGGAAATAGAGGTAATCAGGGACTATGCAGATGTATTCCCAGATAATTTACCTAGGATCCCTCCTGAGAGAGAGGTAGACTTTTCGATAGAGCTAGCTCCCGGGATGAACCCTATTTTGAGAGCACCTTATAGGATGGCCCATGTTGAGTTGCTCGAGTTGAAGAAACAACTATAGGAACTGCTAGATAAGGGTTTTATTTGACCTACCACATCACCATGGGGAGCACCAATGCTCTTTGTGAAGAAGAAGGATGGGTCATTCAGAATGTGCATAGACTATCAGATGATCGACCGGGCTACCATTAAGAACAAATATCCTTTACCCTGTATAGATGATGCGTTTGACCAATTGAAGTCAGTAAGAGTATTTTCAAAGATTGACATGAGGTCAAAGTACCACCAGTTGTGAGTCAAGAGTGAGGACATCCCGAAAACCACTTTTAGAACCTGTTATGGCCACTATGAGTTTGTGGTTATGCCTTTTGGGTTGTCCAATGCCCCAAGTGTGTTTATGAACCTCATGAACAGTGTGTTTCAACCCTTCCTTGACTAGTTTGTCATAGTATTCATAGATGGCATATTGGTTTATTCCGATGACTTAGAGAAACACCAAAACCATCTGGGTCGAGTCATTGATATCTTGAAAAAGTAGAAGTTCTATGGGAAATCTCGAAGTGTGAGTTTTGGATAGATCGTGTCATGTTCCTTGGACACATCATATCCAGAGGGACCATCTCAGTGGATCCATCTAAAGTGTCGGCTGTTCGAGAGTGGCCTGCACCGAAGAATCCTTTAGATATCCACAACTTTCTGGGATTGGCCGGATATTATCAACACTTCATAAAGGATTTCTAAAAGACTATTTTGCCTCTTACTAAGCTCACCCAAAAAGATGAGAAGTTTTTGTGGTCAGACCTATGTGAAGCACGATTCCAAGAGTTAAAGGAGAAGTTGACTATGAATCCAGTATTGACTCTACCATTCAGTAATGAGAGTTTTATGATCTTCACTGATGCATCAAAGATGGGATTGGGATGTGTACTAGAACAAAATAGACATGTTGTTGCCTATGCCTCTAGACAACTCAAACCCAATGAAGTGAATTATCCGAAACATGATTTGGAGTTGGCTACAATCATACATGCCCTGAAGATTTGGCGACACTATCTGCATGGAGCCACCTTTGAAATCTTCACCGACCACAAGAGCCTAAAGTACCTCCTAACTTAGAAAGACCTAAATCTGAGACAGAGACGGTGGATGGAATATATGAACGACTATGATTTCATCATTGCCTATCACCCTGGAAAGGAAAATGTTGTGACTGATGCTCTTAGCCAAAAATAGCTCAAGTGTACAACTGTCTTGTCTAGCCAATGGAGGAAGATAGAAGATCTTGTGGAGTGGACTCCACAATCATTAGAAGACCGAGTCTGTTTGGTTAAGATACATGTTAAACCAGACCTGTTGACCGAGTTGGTAGCTGCCCAGTTAGCCAGCCCAGAGCTTGACAAGATGAGAGGTTTGTTGGAGAAAACTCAGACCCATCTCTAAGTATGAGTGGATGGTAGAATCCATTACAAGAGTCATATTTGGGTTCCTGAAGAATCGATGTTGGAGGATCATATCTTGCAAGAAGCTCATGGTTCAAAGTACACGGTACACCCTGGTACTACCAAAATGTTTAAGGATCTACAGTGGTACTTTTGGTGGCCCAGAATGAAAAGAGATATAGCGACATATGTGTCCAGTTGTCTCACTTGCCAGATGGTGAAGGTTGAACACCAGCGACCCGATGGATATCTACAGTCGATTGAGATTCTTGAGTAGAAATGGGAACATATCACCATGGACTTTGTGGTGGGTCTTCCCAAGACCAAGAGAGGTCATGACACCATATGGGTTGTAGTAGATCGCCTTACCAAGTCAGCACATTTTCTTGCCTTAAAGACCATTGCCAAAGTGACAAACTTAGCTGAACTGTACATTTGAGATATTGTATGACTACATGATGTTCCAAGTTTGATCATTTCTGATCGCGATCTAAAGTTCACTTCCAAACTATGGAAGCATGTATAGGAGGAACTCAGTACAAGAATAAAGTTCAGTACAATGTATCACCCCTAGACTGATGGATAGTCAGAGAGGACAATCTAGACTTTAGAGGATTTATTGAGAGCTTGTGTGCTAGATTGGGGTGGTTCGTGGGAGCAATACCTGCCCTCACTAAGGTTTCTTATAATAACAACTACCAAGTCAGTATCGAGATGCCACTATATGAAGCTTTCCATGGGAGGCTGTGTCGATCGCCACTTCACTGGGATGATATTGGTGAGAGGACCTTATTGAGGTCAGATGAGCTCTAGGTGTATGCGGATAAAATTTCTTTGATCAAGTAAAGGCTGAAGAGATCTCATGATCGACAAAAGTCGTATGCAGATGTGAAGCGGATTGACTTGCAGTTCACTGTGGGAGAGCATGTGTTTTTGAAAATCTGACCCTTCGAGCTATAGCTAAGAATAGAGGAAAGTTGAGTCCCTGATACATGGGTCCGTTTGAGATTTTAGAATGGATTGGTGAAGCTATTTATCATTTGGCCTTACCCCTTCAGTATTGTATGATGCATGATGTTTTCCATGTGTCTAATCTGAAGCGCTATGTGAAGGACCCGAGCCATGTGCTGGGCATTGAACCCATTGAGCTCTAAGGGAGACTGGCATATCTCGAGTCACCTATGAGGGTACTGGATACCAAGGTGAAAGAGCTCAGGAATAAAAAGATAGAGGTGGTAAAGGTTCTTTGGAAGAAACATGGACAGGATGAAGCCACATGGGAGCTGAAAATAGACATGGAAAAGGCATATCCTGAATTGTTTGTTTGATTGGATGAATTTTGGGGCAAAATTATTATAAGGAGGGGAGGATGTTACAACCTTAATTTTGCTTGTATGATTGTAAATGAAATTGTTCCAAAGAAATGTACTTGGTTGTAAATGGTATGACTTATGATAAATATATGGGTTTCTTTTACAACTTTTTCCTTGTGCATGTGTTTTCGTGGATCCTATTATAATAGTGTGTCCAAGATGTTAAAAGAGGAAGGAAAAGTTGAAGAAAAAAGAAATAATGCATAAACAAAGATGGAAATTGAAATACAGGTGAAAATACAAGAAATATGTGGAAAGATGGGGGATTAATTGTTGGAATGTATGCCCTGAGAGCCAATCATGGGATGATTGATGGGATACATTAAGATTGATTTGATAAACATCAAAGGAAAGCTTCCAATTCTTTCTGGTTCAGTCATATGAGATAGTGATAGAACAGATTGAATGTCCATAGAATGACAGTACTCAATGACGTATGCTTTCAGGTTGAGGACCTGAACGATGAGATCATACAGATGCTAAGAGTTTTTACATTCTTGTTATGTCCCTAGTCAGATGTCATTATGGAAGGTAGATAGACAACAATGACACACAAGACTAGATTGTGGTGTTGGTTGATGACAGAATCTCATTAGTCATGATATAGAGATATCAAACCAAACACATAGGTACTTGTTAGAGAACAAGTGTACCAGACAGACCCATCTTGAGTTTGACACATGGAACCATGACATGGTAGTCACAGTCAGTACTCACAGTGATGGTGGTGAGTGTGATTCTTTGACCTGAAATCACTACACTCAACACATGTCGTTGGGCACACTTTGACATCATCAAACACAGTCCTGAAACATGGGTTGTTATAAAGGTGATGATTGGGTGGCTTTGACACATGGGGCTTTTGAGGGGTGAGTGATAGATATGTGATTTGTCCCTCCTGAGGGAGTTTGATATCTAAGGCCACTTGATGAGTAGGATTGAAATAGGAGTGCTCACACATGAGTGAATCAGTATGTGATATTGATGTCATACATATCTCTTCCAATCTGCTCTGAGATCAAGAAAGTGAATGAATGTTGACATGATGACTGTTCCATGCCTCGAGTTCATTCGGGATATCTGTGACAAAGGAATTATACATTCACTGTAACACCATTCACGGATTGTAGGATTGAAAGTTGTTCTCCAACTTTCTATTTCACTTGGGTAGCACTGATGTGTGACTAGGCACCGCTCTTTGCTTGTGAAGTCATAAGTGTTATGGACTTTCATTGCCAACGTGAAATGGACCTGCAGGGTCACACACATATGATTTAACCTGGAAGAGGAGTTTTGTCCACAAACAATGTTTAGATTGATTACTAAAGGAGTTTAGTAGTTCAATTAAACACTCAATTAATTGATAGATCAATTTCATAATGTTCAAGGTGTTGGACACATTGATTGGAGTATCAGATTGATTGAAACTGCAATTGAATGATTATGCACAATCTACACTCCCAACCGATCAGCTCATGTGATGAACCGATCGGCTAAGCTTGGTGAACCGATCGACTCAAGTGGTGAGTCGATCTGCTCATGATAGGGTGAAACGATTGCTTCAAGTGTTGAAACGACCGGTTCAACTGTTGCAACCGAGCAAGTTGGGAAAGTAGGATTGGTGAGAATTTTCCTTTCGTTTCACTTGCCCAATTTGATTGGAACAAGGATTGGTATTTGATACCAATTAGAAACAAAAGATGGAAAGTCAACCGGGAACTGACCAGGACCACGAACCGACCAGTTCAGAAGTGAACCAACCGGTTGAGGTGTCCCAACTGATCGGTTGAGGTGTCAACTGACCGACTTAGGTCCCCAACCGACTGTTTCAGAAATGAAACGATCGGTTTAGGTTGCGAGTTGGTTGTTTTGTGGAAAATCTCGAACCCTTCTACTCCTGCTTTTTAGTCCTGCATTGCCCGGGATGGAGAACCCTGTCCCATGACCCTCCTATATATATAGGGGTATTGGGGGCTTCTCAAAGAACAACCCAGTGCAACCAGTTGCTCTGTGAATTTGTTGTTCTCTCTGGTTTTGGTAACGGAGAGAGAGCCCGAGCAAGTGCTACCCGATAAGGGAGGCACATCAAGGGAAAGACAACTACAGTAAGCGACTGGTGGCAGGAGAGTGTGTCAGTGACTAGTACGCTGACAGGAGGGTGCGACTACTTCCAATTCCTTGTGGGACAAGGAGATTGGAGTTCCAGGTGGTTCATGTGGACTACTTCAGAGGCGGGAGATGTATACCACTCGGAGGACAACTGTCAATCCCGACAGTCCCGGTGAGACTAGGAGTCGTCAGTCCTGGTGCGACCAGGAGATGCACAGACACCATCCAAGACCGGAGGTGAAGACCGCACAAGGCGCGAGGTATTGTCTCTGAGCAAGCCTCAGGATAAGGTATGATTCCACAAACCATCCCTTTCCTATTGTATAGACGTTGACACATTTCCTTGTTCTGGGTTTGGGGAGGAGAAAATTTTTGTTTCCACTGCCTTCTCTGCCTCCCCTAAAACCCAACAGTGGTATCAGAGCCACATCAACTGCTCTATACTTTAGGGATTATCGATATGATTGATTTCGGTTTGTCGCCTTTATTTATTTCATACGATGTGAATAATATTGGGTTTATGCATGTCCAATCCTAAATCCACAAATCCCAATTTACATATATGATATGTATTATTAATGCACTCGATACGCGTCGGCCTTAAATGAGTTTTATGGTGGATGTATAGCGTGGTTATGGCCAATAAACCCTATCTGTGTATGGTTGTATGTGGTTGCTTGCATCTCGATCTGTGCACCGATCTTCCTTCTCCTATTCCTGATGTAACTCGAAATAATTCGAGATTTCTTTCCTACCTTTGCTCCCCTCGAATGTAACTCGAGGTTTCTCTTTTTACAATGTAAAATAGGATAGAATTTTATTTCTTGTTATGTCGAAGAACGGCGGACATCCTGACGACAGCTGAGACGATCGGTTCAAGGCGTGAACCGATCAGTTGACGTTCCAAATGATCGGTTCAAGGAGTGAGCCGATCGATTGATGACTAGTTTGAGGATAGAGATGAGTGGGTGGCAGCCATTAAGATATGCACGACGACCAGGCGAACCGATTGGTTGGAGGAGCCAACCGATCGGCTGGTGGCACCCAGCCGACCAGTCTGATGGCGAGCTGATCATTCATGTGATGAGTTGATCAAACCCAGAAAGGCAAAGCACAAAGATCATCTTGTACAGGTTCCATGTGATGTATACCTAGATGACCGTGATTCCTCTTGGCTCGAGGAATCACATTAGGATGGCCATAATCATCGCTTTTATCGTTTGCATGTTTTCTATGGGATATAGCATGTATATGATACATACTATGTATTGTGGTGATTGGATATGTATATGTATATAAAAATCAAATCCCTCATTAAAATATTAAGTATTATATGCCTTCCATTAGCGACACACATGAAAAACTCGTTCGACCAAGAATAGGTTACACCAAAGCGTGGTGTGCCGTCTATCTTGTGGAAGTGTGAAGGATAGACATGTAGGTTCTACCAAAGCAGGGTGCATGTTTACCGTGTCGGATTTTGGGTTAGACTTAACTGGTGATTCTTAGAGCGTCTAAGCCCAGAGGCAAGGAATGTTCATGGCAAGGTGTTGTGCATGTTCATTCATTAAGAGTTGCATATGATGCAATTGGCAAGAGTTGCCTACCTGAGAGATCTAAGTTGTGGGTGACAGCCCAAGCTGGTCCATGACTTAGAGGATTTCAGGATCTTGCCCACTAGAAGGTTGTACGCTGCAATCTTCCGAATTGATGGTGAGGGCTATCAATTTGAACTAAAATAGTGGGAGTGATAATTAATTAAAGGCCTAATTATATCGTCAACTTTTCAAATCAATCAAATAAGTCAAAAATGAGTTTTTGGACTAAAATTGCATATTTTCCTTTTGTAGTACAAATGGAAACAAACAACAATCACTTTTCTTTGCGATCGGTCCTTGAAAAGGACAAGCTAAATGGGACAAACTTCCACGACTGGTATGGGACATTGAGAATTGTTCTCACTCAAGAGCGAAAGCTCTATGTCCTGGATACTCCAATTCTAGAGGAACCTGCTCCTAATGCACCAAAGGCAGAAAGGGATGCTTACAAGAAGCATTTTGATGATGCCATTGATGCAAAGTTCTTGATGTTGTGCTCTATGAACCACGAGTTGTAGAGACAACATGAGAACATGGGTGTCATTGAGATGATTCAGGATCTTAGAAACATGTATGAAGATCAAGCACGGAAAAAGAGATACAATGTCTCAAGGGAACTGTTCAAGTGCGTCATGACAGAAGGAGATCCAGTTGGTCCTCACACACTCAAGATGATTGGGTATGTGGAGAACCTGACAAGACTGGGATTTCCACTGAGCCAAGAGTTGGCTACTGACGTTATACTGCAATCATTGCCAGAATCCTACAGTCAGTTTGTGATGAACTACAACATGAACAACTTTGATAGGCCACTGTCAAAGTTGTTGGGCATGTTGAGGACATCCGAGATACAGATGAAGAAGGACAAGCCTAAGTCTGTGATGGTGATCATGAGCAAGAAAGGCAAGTCCAAGCGCAAGGGAAAAGGCAAAGCTAAGAAAGGTTCTGATGCTAGCCAGGAGCCCAAGTCATCTTCAGCTCTCAAGGCCAAGGGAGGCGTGACCAAGAAAGGAAATTGCCACCATTGTCAAAAGCCAGGACATTGGAAAAGGAATTGTCCTCTCTATCTGGAAGAACAAAAGAAGAAGGAGGCGACAGACGTCTCTACTTAAAGGTGTCCTGAAAGTAAACTTGTAACACTTTTGAGGTATATGATACGAAGATGTAAATTGTAAAGCACTCATAATTGGGGCAAATGTTGCCGCCATAGATAGGAGTACTTTAGTTTATTTTCAGCCTAAAAGGCATGTAATACAGTTATGAACTGCTATTTCATATTTTCCAATAGATAGAAACACTTCATTTTTGCATATTGTATGACAATGATGGCAATTAATAAAATGTTTCAATTTCTAAAGATATGATCTTTGTGGCAATGACTTATTTATCTTGTGGTATATGATATGCATAAGATAAAATGATACCTAAAAGTTATAGATAACTCAAACAATCAAATTAGCATCAATCATGAGAAATTCATTTCTAGTTTCCATGTGATGGATAAATCTAGACTCTTTTGGTTAGAGAACCAGTAAGAGACATGAATATCTTGGACATGATTAATCAATCTTCACTAATGGTAGTGGGAGAATGATTATCCTATTAGGTATGATACATGTGATGTATTTACATACCTATTGGAACAAATGCTAATACTTCAAATGGTGTTTAGAGAAATACCAATATGAATATCTTGAAGTGTTTAAGATTATCATAGATGGAGTGCAAATTTAGTAAAGTGTTAATTCTTGATGAGATCAATGAATGAAATACTTGGACCAAATGTTTGAGATCCTTTTGAGTGATTATGATAGTGTATCATAGTGAACTCATGATTAAGGCATGGTGATGCCTAAATCAAGAAGGAATCATACTCTAAGGAGTTAGAGAATGATTATCAAATAATTGAATTCTTCTTAATAAAAGAATATATCCTTACACCTCGTTTATCTATGTGATAAGTTGTTCATGTGATGAGTCAACTATCTAGATGAATATGAGGAACCAAATTTTAAGTTATGGTTTATGACCATTTCATCCTAAATGACATCCATGTGAACCATAAGGTATGACCTAGATGGTAGCACTCATTGGATGAAATCCATAAGTGCAAATGAATCTTAAGTGTTAAGATACATGGATAACATTTTGAGAAGGATGATGCTTGTTGATTGCAACTTAATGACTAAGACATTTGGCATATGGATACTAAAACCGCATTCCTATGAGGAATAAAACAAGGATGTGTACGTGACACAACCTATAAGGTTTATGAATCCACTAATGCAAATATAAGTTACAATGGACTAATCAATGTGATTGATTGAGTACAAGCAACTCAGAATTGGATCTTTACTTTGATGATATAGTCAAAGGGTTTGACTGATATGTCAAAGATAAAGAAGGGATCTGTGATTTAGTGGGAGCGTGTTCACATTCCACATGTTGATGTGAAATGGAAATGTTCTAGAATGGAAATCCAAAAGTGGAAATTATCTTCAAGGAAGATAGAGATGCTTCCTATGTGATAGGAATAGAGATCTATGGAGATAGTTCTTGAAAACCTCTTGACCTAAAAAGAGAAAGCATACATTGGCAATATGTACTGAAGGGTTTAGTATGCATAGATTCAGTGGGAGAAAACTTGTCCATGTTGTATGGAGTTAGTATCCCAAGGCTAAGTCTCCAATTCTTATGAAGAATGGGAACACTAAGAATATATATGGATCTATCATGTATGTAATCATCCCATTATCTTGCATGCTTCGACATGGCAAGAACAAAATGCATTCATCATCTTGTATGTATGACATGGCAATATTATGTGCTCATCCTAATAACTCGTATGTGAGACATGACGAGCGGATGTCTGTCTACTTCCAGTAAGGGTTACTGGAATACCATGAGAACTTGATAAGTACTTGGGAAGTACTAGTTCTATGTAGATAATAAAGAGTTCAATGTAAAGAGTTACATTGATGCGAACTTCTGAAAGGACAGAAAATTAATCACAAATTATATATAAGATATATAAAAGTGAAAGTTTGATGATAATTGGAAGTGTTCCAATAAAACCATTTAAAGGAAATACCGAGTATCTATGTGTTGGAGAACATTAGTGGATACTATATGGATCTAGAAGTTCATGAGATGAACTTATAGATATTCCACTCATTGATGACAAGTATGGAATCCTTGATCATGCAATGTGGCTAAAGGTTAGTAAAGGAATACTGGATCACATATTACATCAACTCCATCTCATACGTGTGACGTACAGTGAAGAGATGTGAGACATGTAATTTATACTGACTTTGGCAAGGTGTTTCCATTACTCACTATGTTCACACTAGAGCACAGTAACATGTGGGACATGTTTGAAGATCACTATGAATATGATTCAAGGGTGATTGGCTCGCAGTGCAAGTGGGAGTCTGTTGGAATGTATGCCCTGAGAGCCAATCATGGGATGATTTATGGGATACATTAAGATTGATTTGATAAACATCAAAGGCAAGCTTCCAATTCGTTCTGGTTCAGTCATATGAGATAGTGATAGAACAGATTAAATGTCTAGAGAATGACAGTACTCAATGACGTATGCTTTCAGGTTGAGGACCTGAATGATGAGATCATATGGATGCTAAGAGTTTTTACATTCTTGTTATGTCCCTAGTCGGATGTCACTGTGGAAGGTAGATAGACAACAATGACACACAATACTAGATTGTGGTGTTGGTTGATGACAGAATCTCATTAGTCATGATATAGAGATATCAAACCAAACACATAGGTACTTGTTAGAGAACATGTGAACCAGACAGACCCACCGTGAGTTTGACACATGGAACGATGACATGGTAGTCACAGTCAGTACTCATAGTGATGGTGGTGAGTGTGATTCTTTGACCTGAAATCACTACACTCAACACATGTCGTTGGGCACACTTTGACATCATCAAACACAGTCCTGAAACATGGGTTGTTATAAAGGTGATGATTGGGTGGCTTTGACACATGGGGCTTTTGAGGGGTGAGTGATAGATATGGGATTTGTCCCTCCTGAGGGAGTTTAATATCCAAGACCACTTGATGAGTAGGATTGAAATAGGCATGCGTACACATGTGTGAATCAATATGTGATATTGATGTCATACATATCTCTTCCAATCTGCTCTGAGATCAAGAAAGTGAATGAACGTTGACAGGATGACTGTTCCATGCCTCGAGTTCATTCGGGATATCAGTGATAAAGGAATTATACATTCATTGTAACACCATTCACGGATTGTAGGATTGAAAGTTGTTCTCCAACTTTCTATTTCACTTGGGTAGCACTGATGTGTGACTAGGCACCGCTCTTTGCTTGTGAAGTCATAAGTGTTATGGACTTTCACTGCCAACGTGAAATGGACCTGTAGGGTCACACACATAGGATTTAACCTGGAAGAGGAGTTTTGTCCACAAACAATGTTTAGATTGATTACTAAAGGAGTTTAGTAGTTAAATTAAACACTCAATTAATTGATAGCTCAATTTCATAATGTTCGAGGTGTTGGACACATTGATTGGAGTATCAGATTGATTGAAACTGCAATTGACTGATTATGTACAATCTGCACTCCCAACCGATTGGCTCATGTGATGAACTGATCGACTGAGCTTGGTGAACTGATCGGCTCAAGTGGTGAGTCGATCGGCTCATGACAGGGTGAAAAGATTGCTTCAAGTGTTGAAACGATCGGTTCAACTGTTACAACTGAGCAAGTTGGGAAAGTAGGATCGGTGAGAATTTTCCTTTCATTTCACTTGCCCAATTTGATTGGAACAAGAATTGGTATTTGATACCAATTAGAAACAAAAGATGGAAAGTCAATCGAGAACTGACCAGGACCACGAATCGACCTGTTCAGAAGTGAACCGACCGGTTGAGGTGTCCCAACCGATCGGTTGAGGTGTCAACCGACCGGCTCAGGTCCCCAACTGACCATTTTAGAAATGAAACGATCGGTTCAGGTTGTGAGTTGGTTGTTTTGTGGAAAATCTCAAACCCTTCTACTCCTGCTTTTTAGTCCCGCATTGCCCGGGATGGAGAACCCTGTCCCATGACCCTCCTATATATATAGGGGTATTGGGGGCTTCTCAAAGAACAACCCAGTGCAACCAGTTGCTCTGTGAATTTGTTGTTCTCTCTGGTTTTGGTAACCGAGAGAGAGCCCGAGCAAGTGATACCCGATAAGGGAGGCATAACAAGGGAAAGATAACTACAGTAAGCGACTGGTGGCAGGAGAGTGTGTCAGTGACTAGTACACTGATAAGAGGGTGTGCTCCTTCCAATTCCTTGTGGGACAAGGATGTTGGAGTTCCATGTGGTCTGTGTGGACTACTTCAGAGGCGGGAGATTTCTGCCGCTCGGAGGACAGCTGTCAATCCCGACAGTCCCGGTGAGACCAGGAGTTGTCAGTCCCAGTACGACCAGGAGCTATACAGACACTGTCCAAGACCAGAGGTGAAGACTGTGCAAGGCAAGAGGTATTGTCTCCGAGCAAGCCTCGGGACAAGGTATGATTCCACAAACCATCCATTTCCTATTGTATAGACGTTGATGCGTTTCCTTGTTCTAGGTTTGGGGAGGAGAAAATTTTTGTTTCCGCTGCCTTCTCTGCCTCCCCTAAAACCCAACATTAATCATAATGGATGATATTTTGAACTCCACATGGTTTCTTGAGATATAAGGAATCTAAATAAAGTAAAATAAGAGAGTAAGAGAGAGGAAATATTGATAAAATATGCTTTATTAAGTAATAACTTGTACATGAAGGAACAACTCTTTTACTTTCGAATTAAGACTCCAAACTTGGCACGCAAGTATATTAAGTCATTAATAAGTTTCCCTCAAAATTTGAGATTAAAAGGTTGCCATAGTTTGGTAGTTATTAATTTTACAAATATTCCTAAAGTGATAAGGATATCCTTAAATGTCACCTTTATTTTTAAGAGAATTATCTTTATTTTCCGATTTTTTTTATGCGGGTGGCGTGACAGCTGTTGGATCTGAGATGCAACAGTGGCTGTGTCATCACCTACCTCGAGTCCGACTGGGAACCTAGGAGAATTTCTTCTCCACTTTTCTCATGACTCAGTGCACCAGGGAATATGAGAGTTGGCCCTCTGTCTTCGGGAGGCCACGAGAACTCGATCCATACTAGGATTTGGTACGCTTTGTGGTATGGATAGGGTTTCCCCAATCTTGGTGGAACCCGAGACCTTGCCCTATATAAGGAGGGTGTTGTGAAACACCAGCAAACACACAACCATATCTTGTGACACCAGAATGAGTAGGCAAGTGTTTTGGTGTCTTCAATTTGAAGATTCATCCTGTCTTATACCCCAGTCAAGAAGCTACTTCAGTCGGAATTGCACAACATCGTATCGGTGCCAGGAGGGGGAGGATAGAGAAATTGGCGGAAGCTTTGAGTTCGGGAGGAGGAGGCAGAGCTTTAGGCAGTTTTGGATCACACACAAAAGCAACAATGAGCAAAGTCAACTCGTGGATTGATTGGCTGCTTACGGGAAGGGAGAATAGAGGTTGAAGACGACCAAGGAGGAAATTACTTCCCTGCTCTTGTGTCCCCGTTGGAAGGCTAAGCCCTTTTTAGTAATTTCACATCTTCTTTAGTTTCACGAGTGCGTTGCCCCACTAGCCCGAAGCCAGTTGGCTCGAGCTTGGACCCGCTGGCTCATTTTAAACCCGATATATATCTACGTGGCCTTTCCTGATTGGTGGGGAAATGATTTTCTTGTAAAAAACGTAAATAACTAAGGGAATATTGGATGAAGATAAATTATATATGAAAGTTGATCAGAAAAACATAAAGAATCCAATAAAAATGGAATTGGAGTTTGATTTTGCTTGGAATTTAAAAAGTACACAAAGTTAGTACTTTTAATGTACTAAATTATGGTAAAACCCTAATTTGATATGGAAATCAGATCTAGTGTCTCTTTTGGGTTATTTTGTATAATATTAACCTATCAAGAATAAAAGGAAGAATTAAATTTGAAAAAGATGATATTATGTTTATTTTAGGGTTTTGTACACATAATAATGCATTAATGGGCTAAAAAACCCTAATTGTGGAAAATATGGGTTTTAGTGGTTTTAATCTAAAAATGTAAATATACAACAGATATATAATGATCTAGAACTTGGTTTGAGATTAAAGAACCCTTAATGAGGATAATTGGAATAATTAGAGTTTTTGTAAATAAGAAACCTATTTTTGGGGTTGTTAGCCTAAAAAAGAGGTAAAGTTTGATAAAGCAACCTAAGAGATCCTAATGAATCCTAAGGAGACTTTAAAGCCGTAGAGAGTATCCTCATATCTTTAAGAAGTTGTTTAGAATATGATAGTGACATTAGGTAATCCATATGTTTCAGGAATTAAGGGTTGCTTGCATTAGGTTCTTGCTTGGATATCTTGTTGGTTTTGGATTCTCTTGCTCAAGAATAGGTATGTGGTTACACGTATCGTTAAATCACTCTAGTTTCACAGAGATTTCCAAGGTTTTTATCGGTTGCTTAGAAATAATTTCTTGATTGACTTTTATTTCATGTAACTATAAAGTGACTATGACTATCACCATAATTATATGTGCATGACTAGCTCAGATCATGGTCCTCCTCTGTAGCTTTGATGATAATGAGATGGATGACCTAGTACATGGTCTACTCATGAGGTAGGATCATCAGGTCATCATGAGTCGATGTGATGATATACCATTGGGTAGGACCATATGACTCCACTACCATATGTATTGATCTACCTGTAAGGTAGGATCATGTGGGTTAGTTGAGATCTACCATATGAGAGGTAGTATCCATGTCCACTGTAGGGACAACACAGAGGCTAGGGTATGTAAGGATTGAGTAGTCATGTTTAAAATGTAGAATTTGTTTTGTTAAATCATAATTGCTTACAATATGTTGTTACAATTAAATGCAAGATTATTAGTTCCCCCACATACCAATATAATTTATTATACTGACCGCTGTTTTGTTTGCTGGCGTTTTAGGTAATATCTAAAATTGGACAAATAGTAAAGTGGCACCTGTGAAGATTACAATAAAATAATAAAGGAGGATTTTGGTAGATAGAATTCCACTTCTGGTAGAAGTCCTAGTTACGTAATTTTGAAGGTATGTAAAAAAGTTTATTCCAAGTTTTCAATTTAGTCTTTAATAGAATTTATTAATTATTTTTGATTATTTGCAAAACCACTGATCCAGTTTTGGGATAACACCTCTGACTTCTTGGTCTCCCTTAATTGGGGGTTACCGGGAAGTGGGGTCATTACATTTGGTATCAGAGCCTAGTTTTCCATTTAATCTCTAAAAATTATTAAACTTTACAAACTCTTTAGAGCCCAAGGGAGTTTATTAGAGGATTTTCCAATGATGGAGGTGTCTAGAAAAGGATCACGATCTGGGGGCTGGCAATATTTTCCTTTGCCCCACTAGTCAGTCTATAAGGACTCTCAAATTATGTGTGACTTCCTGGCCGAAATATGAGGAAATGACTCAAAATAAGATACCTCTAGGTCCTCTCATCTATTTTTGTCCCTTCTTACCTCTTATTCCTGGAGAAACATTAAGTACTTAGGATTTTCTCTCTCTCCACCACCTCTAGTGTTTGGGAAGTCAAAGTGTTAAGGATTAAGGGATCATCCACCAAACAAATAAAATGCATGTAAATAAGAAGACATGGACGTAAGTTTAAGCTTATATATCTTCCAAGTTATAAATATGTATTTAAAGGATTTTTAACTTGTGTGAACCAAAATGGCTCGTGTGAAGACCGTAGCATCTCTCGTCGAGGCCACCAAGAACCCAAATAGGGGTTGGCCTCTCCACAAGAGGAAGGGATCTTCTGTGAAGAGGAAGAGGGACCGTGGTGATGAGTCCTCAAAGAAGAGAAAGAGACCTGAGGGAGCCTCAGAAGAAGACTCAGACCCTAAGACGATCCCCTTCGACAACCCAGAGATGGACCATGAAGAGGAACACATGTCCAAAGATGAGGTCAAGTTTGAGGAGAACCCGACTGGTGGTCTAGGACTTGCAATGGTAGTTCACACCTCTGATGCCCTATGGATGGAACAATAGAAGAAGCTAACCGAGGCCATTCGTGCCCTGGCCCTCAGGGATATAAACAGATATGAAAATGGTGAACCACTTTTTGTCCGTCCCCGATTTGGAGTCACCATTCTGGACTTCATCAAGCTAAACATTGATAAATTCTGGGGAGAGGATAAGATCAAAGTGTTCGACAAAGCAGATGCTTGGTTGTTAGCGATCGGGAATGATTTCCGCATGTTGGAGGTGCAGTCGAACAAGAAGGTCCCTTTTGTTGCTCACCTCTTGGAAGGAGTAGCCAAGATCTGGTGGGAGAACCACATCATGGGTCGAGATCTGAGTACGGACCCAATGGCATGGAATGACTTCAAGACTATCTTCACATCCAGATTCATTCCCACCTCAGCTAAGAAGGAGAAGGAAAGAGAGTTCACCAACCTGATCCAAGGTAGCTTATCAACGGTAGACTTTGGCCGCAAGTTTCGCATCCTGGAGTGTTTTGGGCACATGATGACTGAGGAGAGATGAGTGGAACATTTTGTAGAGCATCTTCACCCTGCCATCAAGCCTCATGTGATGGCAAGTAAACCAAAAACCTTCACTGAAGCCTACAACACTACCCTGGACATGGAGAGGATGGTGATGCCTTCTCAGAACCAATCCAAAGGATATTTGGGTTTCACTGAAGGTACCCATGCCCAAAAGAATGATCACAAGAAAGGATAAGAGTGCAGTCGTACCAAAGGAAAGCATGGAGGTAAAGAAAAGCCCTTCTATGAGAACAACTGGCCTAGGTGTCACACCTACAAAAAATGGAATTTAGGTGAGTGCTATTACAAGAAGAGGACATACTACCATTGCCAGTAAGAGGGACATCTACAAGCCAACTACCCTCTTCCAGACTCGAAGGGGCCAGGTCCAGTAGCATCCCAGCCTGTATTTGTAGCTCCACCTGTTGGAGAAAGAAGACAAGCTCGAGTTTTTGCTATTGACAATGAGGAGGCTCAAGCTAATGCTAATCGGTTGATAGAGGGTAATAGCCCTTAGAGTTTTCTTTTGTGTTTTAAGATAAGCATGTAATGGTCTAATGTATGGTAAAAAACAATGTAGGCATGCTTGATGTCATGGGATACAATGTAAAAGCTTTATTTGACTCTGGATCTACTAATACTTTTATTTTGAGGAATCTCACAACTATGCTTTGTTTGGATATCAAGGATTTAGGGTATATCTTGGATGTCACAACCCCAAGTGGTCAAATCTTTACATCCCTTTTGAAAACTTCTTTGATACCTGTTAGTATCGAGATCATGAGTTCCCTACAAAATTTATCCTCCTTTAAATGAATGACTTTGATGTGATCATTGATATGGATTGGCTTTATACCTATACGGCAAATATCGATTGTAGGGAGAAGAAGGTAATCATAAAAAGACCAGGACACCCACCGTTCATCATTAGGGGTAGGAAGGATGCTACCACTGGCCTGTATGTGTCAGACTTGAAGGCAGAATAGATGATAACCAAAGGGTGTCAAGCTTTCCTAGAAGTCGTTACCGAGCTGGAGCCCATGGTGCAACCCTTATAGGAAATAGAGATAGTCAGGGACTATGCAGATGTATTCCCAGAAGATTTACCTGGGATCCCTCCTGAGAGATAGGTAGACTTTTCGATAGAGCTAGCTCCCAGGATGATCCCTATTTCGGGAGCACCTTATAGGATGGCCCCTGCTGAGTTGCTCGAATTGAAGAAACAACTACTGGAACTGCTAGACAAGGGTTTTATTCGACCTAGCACATCACCATGGGAAGCACCAATGCTCTTTGTGAAGAAGAAGGATGGATCATTCAGAATGTGCATAAACTATCATATGATCAACCAGGATACCATTAAGAACAAATATCCTTTACCCTATATAGATGACCTATTTGACCATTTGAAGTCAGCCCGAGTCTTTTCAAAGATTAACTTGAGGTCAGGGTACCGCCAGTTGCGAGTCAAGAGTAAGGACATCCCGAAAACTGCTTTTAGAACTTGTTCTGGCCACTATGAGTTTGTAGTTCCAATGCCCCGTGTGTGTTTATGAACCTCATGAACAATGTGTTTCAACCCTTCCTTGAATCATTTGTCATAGTATTCATATATGACATCTTGGTTTATTCTGATGACTTAGAGCAACACCGAAACCACCTGAGTAGAGTCCTTGATATCATGAGAAAGTATAAGTTCTATGGGAAATCTCAAAGTGTGAGTTTTGGATAGACTGTATCATGTTCCTTGGACACATCATATCCGGAGGGACCATCTCAGTGGATCCAGCTAAAGTGTCAGTTGTTCGAGAGTGGCCAGTGCCAAAGATTCCTTCAGAGATCCACAACTTTTTGGGATTGGCCGGATATTATCGGTGCTTCATAAAGGATTTCTCAAAGATTGCTTTGCCTCTTACCAAGCTCACCCGAAAAGATGAGAAGTTTGCGTGGTCAGACCTATGTGAAGCACGATTCTAAGAGTTAAAGGAGAAGTTGACTATGGCTCCAGTATTTGAAGAATCAAATTCCTTACAACATCTTGTATGCTCTTTCTCCCCTATTGTTTGTTCCACCAAGGATTTTTGGTAGCACATGATTTGTTTGTAATCTTCGTCGTGAAGGTACTAAACTTGATCCCCGCTCAACCAAGTGTATCTTTCTGGGATATTCAAGAGCACAAAAAGGATACAGATGTTATGATCCTCTTTGGAAATAGTGGTTTGTCAATGCTAATGGTGTCTTCTTTAGGAATACATCGTTCTATACTGTAATTGGTTCCTCATTGGGTACAAACCTTCTGGTTGATACACCTCTACCCCTTTTAGTTGAGGTTCACAATTTCAAGACCAGTATAATGCAACCCAAGGAGCTTAAAGTGTACAAACATCATGTCAAAGATTCTACTCCCTCTTTGTCTCCAACATCAACCAATCCTCCTTCTATGGAAGATCACGTCACACCTCAGGTAAACTTTAATCTAGACATTCCTATTAGCTTGCACAAGGGAGTGCAAAGTTGTACTATGCATCCATTAGCAAAAAATATTTTGATGCTAACCTCATTCGTCATTTTGCAAACTTTACTACTACTCTTTCGACTATGTTTGTGTATAAAACAGATGTTGAGGCTCTGCAGCATTCTGGCTTGCGTCTGGATATAGAAGTTGAGATCTAGGCCCTGAATGAACAACATACATGGGATCTTGCTGACCCATCAGTAGATATCTCTCCTATTGACTGTTGCTAGATATTCACTATAAAATACCATCTTGATGGCTCCATTGAGCATATCAAAGAGTACCTTGTTGCAAAAGGCTATACATAGACTCATGGGATAGATTATTTTGAGACTTCTCCCATGTAGCTCACCTAAATTCTGTCAGAGTTCTTATTTCTGTTGCTGTCAATATTGCGTGGCCTTTATATGAGCTTGATTTGAAGAATGTGTATCTTTATGGCGACATTCATGAGGAGGTATATAGGGAGCAACCAACTTGGTTTGTTGCATAGGGGGGTGTTTTAAGGTATGCAATCTGCATAAGGCGATCCATGGATTAAAACAAAGTCCCAGAGCATGGTTTGACAAATTAATCCAAATTATTACTAAATTTGGGTTTGAATGCTATCAATGTGATCATTTTATTTTTATTATGAATATGAAGCTGGTCTTGTAGTGCTTATTGTCTATGTAGATGATATCATCTTATCTGGAAGTGATCAAGTTAACATTCAAGAAACAAAAGATTATCTTAGTCATCATTTTATCACCAAGGACCTTGGCAAACTCTGCTATTTTCTGGGCATTGAAGTCTCATATTCCTCTTCTGGTATTTGTCTATCTCAATGAACATATGTTCTTGATATGTTATAGAAAATAGACATGCTGTGAGCTAAGCCAACAAGCACACCTTTGGATCCCAAAACCAATTGGGATGATGACTCATCACCACTTTATTATGATAATTCACAGTTTAGGAGGCTTGTTGGTAAACTTATATACCTGACTATTACTCGTGTTGATATCACCTATGTAGTGGGACTTGTCAGTAGATACTTAAACAAACCCAGACAGTGCCACTGGGATGCAATCTGTCACATTCTCAAATATTTGAAAGGGTCTCATGGCAAAGGACTTCTATACACCAGACAAGTACGTTGCAAACTCATAGGGTATTCTAATTTTGACTATGTAGGAAGTCATACTAATCACATATCTACTTCTAGACGTTGCACTTTTGTTGGGAGAAATATATTCACCTGGCGCAACAACAAACAAACAATTGTGGCTCGCTCTAGTCCTGAGGCTGAGTACCGAGCTATGTCACTCACAACATATGAGTTAACTTGGGTGCAAGGTCTTCTGATAGAATTTGACATTCACGATATTGATCCTATTCCCATGTTCTGTGACAACAAGGCATCTATTTTTATATCCAAAAATCCTACCTTCCATGAATGAATGAAACAAATTGAAGTCGACTACCACTTTGTTTTGGAATTTATTCTTTTAAAGCACATGTTGATTCCATACATCAGGACAAAGGATCAACTTGTAGATATCTTCACCAGATCTCATATAAAGACTCACTTCTCTATTATGGTGGAAAAGTTGGGCATGAGAGATATCTATGCTCCAACTTGAGGAGGAATGTTGAAACTTATGCTTATTTATTTCTTCATGTTACTTTTTGTCCCATGTTGCTTTTTTTGGTATATTTGTGCATTGAATCTCTTCCTATATAAAGAGAGCATATGTAACATTGTAAAATCATCTTATTAAAAAAGATATTCTAGTCTACAATAACCATGGACAATTTGGAATCCCTATGGTGAATAAATAAAGAGAGGTTTCGGTTGGTTCTCTATTATGTCTCCCTATTAAATGGATGTGTAGTTGTACCCTCCTATATATCATTTGCAATGTTTGTGATGGTTTCTTGTAATCGGATCTCTACATGGATCATTTTATTTCAGAATTTATGTGACTTGATTTGTGATGGTTATTAGTTTTTAGTTGGGATTATGTCTAAAGATTTTTCCTTACAGTCTTTTAGGGTTTGATCATTGGGATGGATCCTCACAAGAACACCCTTCTCCTACACCCCATACCACCCCTTTCCATTGAATGTATTAGGAGAATCATTCCTAGAAAAATATATTTGAATGATCTAAACTTGCACTTACCTATCTCTTAATCAAAGGAGCCTTGTAAGGTTGGATGGGAAATGGTAGGAACTAGTTCACTATATGCCACCAAGCCACACATGACCAACCAATAGGATTATATTCATAATCTACATCATTCCTTATTATTTGGTTTGATAGCTTAATTGTTGGTTGTATGTGCATGAACATGACCCTTATACATGGTTCATGGTTGCATATCCCCCAAACAGCCAATTTCCTCATTAAGTTGCTAAAACCCTAATTTATATAGTGTTATCTAGACTCTCTTTCTTAGTTTCTTTATTTGTTTTGATACCAATTAGTCCTTTATAGCTACTTGGCTCTTTTTTAGTGATTTCCTTTGTTAGGTATCATGGGTTAGTTGTTTAGTTGTGTTAGTTTTCTTTGTTTATATAGTTTCTTCCCTTAGTTTCACATTTGGATTGCCTTGTTAGTAGTTGACAATCTAGTGTATCTAATTGCTCTCTCTTACATGTTTTAGTCTAATGTAAGGGTACTTGCCTTCTTATCTTAACTAGTTAGATCTAACTTCTAGTTTAAGTTAATTTAATTTCTTCCTGTTTCCTTCTTACACGACCCTTCATGTAACTTAAAAAACAACTTGAAACCCATAAAACCCTAATATCCGCTTTTAGAAATCTAAACAACCAATCTAGATCTAGTGTATCCACCAATCTGTTGGTGTATATGTGCTAGAAGAAAATCACTATACAATGGCTATAGGGATATTTGTACTTTTTGTTTGATTAATAAAGGCAATTCCAATTTCTTGATGACCATTTAATTACTGTGATATCAACCTACATAATAAATGTCATTATAAAACTAGTTCAAAGCCATGGGAGTTCAAGTATGTGACTTGAACATGAGATCCCAATGGATGCTAAGAATAATATGCTTAAATGTCCCTAGCCAAGTATTATTGAGGATTGGAAAAAAAATAATACATGTAAGACTAGTATTTACGGTGGTTGATGATCATGTATCATGTGACATAGGTATTGGATACCAAGTCAGGAACATAGGTACTTGTTAGAAAACAAGTGTACTAGACAGACCTACCTTGAGGGTGATTCATAGGCTGTTATATGATAGTCATAATCAACTCTCAAATGCAACAATGGTGTTGTGGTCCTTTGAACTGTAGTCACTACAATGATGATATGACAATCTTCATGATTTGAAACTACCCAAAGTGATCTTAAAGAATTTTTCCATAAGGGTAGTGGTTGGGTGTGATGATAATCATGTTACACATTGTGAGTGATGTGGAAGGATTTGTCCCTCCTATATAATGGGAGTGATATCCATGGCCTCCTAATAAGTGACACTAAAGAAATGCATGGACATGCTCATGTGAGTTAGTATGTGATACTGAGCTCATATGTATCTTTCTAATTTACATGGAAATCAAGAAAATAAGATTGAATACAATGAGGCTGATGTGTCCAGGCCTCTAGTTCAATCTGGATATATGTGACAAAAGGATTAGACAGCATGGTAACATCAGTCATTGTTAGTTTAGTCTTGTCTGACTAATCCTACTACTTGGGTATCAATGATGTGTAGCTAGCCACCACTCATTGCTTATGGATCATAATATTGATTAATGGATCCATTGACGACATAGTGAGATTCCTACAAGGTCACACACATAGAGATAGCTTAAAGAAAGGCTAAATTGGACCTTATTGTAATTGTTATGATAAAACCAGGGACTGAAAAGTAAGTTTTAGGGACCTAAATCAAATATGCACCCAAACTCTAGAAATTAGTTTTAGTAAATTAGGAGTCCACATCCTGGTCAAATAGGGATTAGGGAACCCTGGCTCTCCACCCCTCTCTATATATGATGTGCGAGGAGGCCTTCATGGCACATACTCCTATTCTCTCATTGTTGCCTTCAATGTTTGAGAAACCCTAAGAGAGAATGTGGAAGAGGCATAGTGTGACAAAATGAGTTTTTACACATATTTCTCTCTCTTACAATTTTGTTATTTCCAATAATACCCTGAACCTTTTCCTTCACTAATTTGACTAAAAGAAATTATCAACTCCATAAAAATGCAAACCCTAGTTTCATATAAAGGTGAATTATATGTATTATGATACCTAGCCAAGTTATGTAGTCAATCTTCGAATTTGGAACTAAATTTTATACCACGTCTAGATAATTTGGCTAGGTATGATAGTAAGGCTAGATAATTTGGCTAGACATCTGGATGTCTTCAAGCACTCACATGGATATTGTGGAGATGAGTTCACACAACTTAGTCATTCCAGATGAGGATCTTCATTGATGGCACACAAATTGAGGCGATCACAAAACTACACCATCCAATACATGCCTGGATGGCTGAATGACATCATATGCATGACATGCAAACCTAGGAAGGGTCTCTTGAGATGAATAGTGAAATCTATAGTGTACATGCATATCGAGACACTATGATACATAAGGGTTGACTTCAAGGTCAAAACTTGGGTCATTAGAGACTTCTCTATGACCTTGGGTTTTGTGACAATAATTGGAAGATTTCCATGATCCACCACCTACTATCACACATAGATCGTTGCGATCTACCAATGAAAAATCAGTTTTATATGTCCATCCCCACACGACTCCCAGAGTGCCACAAATATTGGAAAGGAGATCTGATTGCTTATTCGGAATGATACAAAGGAGGCATAAAATGGAGGGTCCAAATGTACATCAAGGACTACAAGTTGAATCGCTGGAACCTCTTTCATGATAAGATAAAAAATTGTAAACCCTAATTTGGTTTAACGGCTCTTGCTTGAAGGATTTTTGGGAGAAATTTTGTTCTTCTACATTTTCTGCTCTTGAGATTCCTACACACTCCCCAGGGAATTATGCCTTATACTTTCTTCTCCTAACCACATCTCAATCATGTGCACTTACCAACCATTTTTATTAAGAGTGTTCCTCATTTGAGACTTTGTTAACCCTACTGTCATAGGCACATCAAGATCTATGGCATCATTGCAAGGAGTGGCATTTATACCTATCTAACTATTCATTTTGTACATTTTCTAGTTGCCCTGATCATTGGTATTATTTATTTTTTGGTACAAGTTTGCATTTGTGATCCTAACTTGCTTCCCTTTGCTTGGTTGTGCTTAGTGTAGGTCATAATGCATGTTTGGTCAACATTACTCATGCTAAATAGGTAGGAGAAGATAAAGAAACAAGTTCATCCAAGTATAAGAGCAAGAAATGGGAGACAATGAAGAGGAACACCATATTGAGCCACAAATTCCACCTCCACCAAGGCCCCTACATGACTACTTCGTGACATGCAAATACACTTCACTAATTGCAACAAGGGTTGAGAAAATGCCAGGACAAGCCTTCTCAATTCCATATTCTCTATTGGGACTGCTTCACACTTTCCATGGGTTTGATAATGAGAATCCCTGTAAGCACATTGATACATTCTTGAAGACTTGATCCACGTTTGATACTCCAAATTCCAGATGATTTTGTCAACACCTTACTCTTTTTTTATTTTGTTTCAAAGACAAAGCCAAAAGTGGTATTCTTATAAAACTAAAGTAATGATATGGGAGGGTATGAAGAACAAATTCCTCAAAAAATTCTATACAATAAACAATACACAAATGATAAGATGAATTACCTCATTTAATCAATTGGGCCATGAAGATACTCCATTAAAGTTGGGAGAGATTTCAAAAGTTATTGAGAGATTTCCCCCATCGTGAGGTACCTCTATGGAAACATGTGCAATCATTTTATTCCAAATTGTCTCAAATGGATCAAAATGTGGTAGAATCTTATTTCAGCGGAACATTCATTACCAAACCTCTTGAGAAATAATGGCCCCCTTTTTAAGAACTTGGCTGAAATTCAAGCCATAGAACATCTAGTACAACCAACGACTATGATAGGAATATTGGAGCTACCCCCATTACTGCACCACCTTCTACTCCAAACGGTACCAACCACACATTATGAAGATAGTAGCTAACATGATGACTCTCCTAAAGAATCAACTAGGAGATGCCTCTAGTTAATCTATTTAATCCATTAAGTCCCTTAAGGAAGAAGTGAAAGGTATGTTGTCCTTTGGGGATCAGATTAACAAAGGGAACATGTATGAATATTATACTCTAGAATCGAGAATTCACCCTAATTTCTCATGGAAGCAAAATGTTAAGAGAATCCAAGGAAACATCAAGGCCAGAGATACAACTCAAGGTTTGAACATGAAGTTCTTGGTAGGAAAAGGAGCCTAGTGTTGACTTGAGAGTTCTACATTGTCCATATTTTTATAATGACTTAACCATTCCATTCCTATATATCTAATATGTTTGTTTGTGATTGATTTTAGACATTAGGTACATGAAAAGGATTAAATTGCACTAGACCTAGCTTGTTCAAGTTTAAGTCAAAAGCAATGCAAGTGTGCATTTTTGGAAATCACTCCAAACGACCTTAGAAGAATTTTTTAATCA
Organism: Alisma plantago-aquatica; assembly: GCA_963693085.1. Taxonomy (NCBI): domain Eukaryota; kingdom Viridiplantae; phylum Streptophyta; class Magnoliopsida; order Alismatales; family Alismataceae; genus Alisma; species Alisma plantago-aquatica. The sequence goes on along the minus strand of OY856409.1, from coordinate 576,013,229 downwards.
CTTGTATTGATGATATGACTTGTAACTAAGATGAGAAAAATATGAGGGACACAAAATACCAAGGTTTAATCACTCAAAAGTCAACTTCAAATATTTCTCACAGGCTATTCATCGGTTGAGTTGGAAACTCGACCGATCCTATGATGGTTTTTCTAAAGATGACCCATCTGTCGAGTTGTACACTCACATAACTCGACCAACTAACTCACTGAGAAAATCTAATTTTAGCTCATCGGTCGATTTTACCAGAACAAACTTGACCAATAGCTTGAAAATTGGCTTTGTCTTTTAGTTGATCGGTCGAGTTACCTTTATTGAAACTCGATCGAATGTACTATACGAAAAACATAAAAAAAGTGATTATAACCGTTGGTGAGTTGTTTTGGGTGAAAATAGATCCGTTGCTTTGTGGAAAATGGCTATATTTTGACCCTAAGTGACCCCCAACTCAAGAAAACACCCCCAACTATAAATAGGACCCCTTGGAGTTCATTCCAAGTTTTCTCATTCATGCTATTATAAGTCCTTGCTATAGTTGAGTGTGTTGCAACTCCTTGAGCCCCTTTCTCTCTCTAGTTTACTCTTGATTTCATGATTGTGAATGAGTTAGGCATATTGTAAGAGAGCTACTCCCTTGTTCATGTAAATCTCTCATCTTCTCCTACTTTGCTATCCCTTTCCTCCGTGAAGAAAAGGTAATTAAAGCTTCCCCGAGTGTAGGAGGAGTTGTTACTAGTCCTCTTCAAGGTTGATGAAGATGTGTGATCTTCTCCAGGTGAAGGAGAAGGCAAAGGCTGAAGATCCAAGAAGAGTTGAAACATCCCTAAAGGCAGAAGACTTGTGCTTGAGTAGGTTAGACCTTGGAAGAAGGCTGAAGACTCTAGCAAAGTGGGTAAGTCCTTGGTAGGGTGGATTGCTCTTTGTTCTTGGATGGGTAAGTCCTTTGGTGGTCTTGTGTTGTACCTCTTATTGGTGATAATATAGAGAAAAACACTTGCAAAGTCCTAGAGATTGACCCCCTAGGTAGTGGACTAACATTCTCCTAGTTTGGAGAGTGGAACCACTCTATATCGCCTAGTCAAGTGCTTGCTATCAATCTCTCACACCCTTGATATGCTTGTTAGTTAGGACTTCAAATTGCACTTAAGCTATTGGTTTCAATTTGATATAATTTGAAGGTCTAACCTATCTTGTGAGAAATTTTGTAGCTCTATTCACCCCCTCTAGAGCCCTAGACCCAAAAAGTGGTATCAGAGCCAATGATCTTCTCCAACAATCTCCCACGAGATGCGAAGATGGGTGGAAAGCTACTTGGTTCTCTCAACCTAGAGGGAGGCTTCTCAATGCATCCTTCGATCTTTGATGGCACTAACTTTCTCTATTGGAAGAGGCATATGCAGTTCTACATTCAAGGGATGAACTTTGACATGTGGAAGGTGATGGTCACCCCTTACAAGGAGCCAATCAGAGCTGTTGCAACATAGACTGAAGCTACACTCAAGGAAGCCCAACTCAATGCCAAAGCCATAAGTATCCTCTATGGAACCCTCACCCCAATGGAGTTCAACCAAATCTCATCTTGGGACACTGCCTATGATATTTGGGACAAATTGTGCATCACCTATGAAGGCACAAAGCAAGTCAAGGAGGCACAAATATACTTTAAGATGGGAAAGAAAGAATGGTTTGTAGAGATGTACTCAAGACTCAATGTCATCATTAATGGGCTGGCTGCATTGGGCAACACTTTGGATAGAGGTTTAAACAAATCCAAGATCTTGAGGACTCTACCAAAGATATGGGAGTCAAAGGTCACCTCCATTGAAGAAGTGAGCATCCTTGGTGACATCCAATCACAGAGCTCATTGGCAACCGCCAAGATCATGAGCCTAGGCTTGACAAGCAAGAAAAAGAAGCCAAGAAAGAAGACAAGGAAGCCAAGAAGATCAAAGATAGTGCTTTCAAAGAACAAGTGGAGGCTGTCATGATTCAAAAACAACTTGCTTGCCATACTTCACCCTCCTCCTCTAGTGAAGATGAAGGCCCAGTGAGCATGAATCCAACTACATCAAGAGCAACCACTTTAAGGGAAAGCAAGGCTCCTCCTCTTCTACTCCGAGATGCTACAAGTGTGGACAAAAGGGGCACTACAAGAGTGAATGTCCCAAGTCAAGAAAGACACACCACAAGGGAAGCTCAAATAAGGAAGAGGAATACAAGAAGGAGAGAAAATATAAGAGGAAGGACAAGAAGGATAAGAGACACAAGAATGCAACTCATGCAGCTTGGGAAGCTTCATCTTCAAGTAGCTCAAGTTTCGAAGAAGATGGAGAGTGCCGCCTTGCACTCATGGACTCTACTAGTGAAGATATTGGTGAGGTAAGTCAGGTAAGTTTGCATGAGTTATCTAAGAAAGTTGTTATTGACATACTTATCTCTACCCATTCATCTTTTGCTAAGTGTAAATCTAAAAGAAAATGGTTAGGAAAAATCATTGATGATCTATATGCTAAGCTTGAAATTCTTGAATGAGAAAACCAATCTTGAGAGTATTGGCAATTTTCAAGGGCAATACCTTGATCTTGAACTCCAATACAATGGGGTTGAAGTTGAGAATGGTATCTACCTTAAGAAAATTGAGAATCTTAAGGAAGAAATCCAAAATTTCCTTAAAGAGCTTGAAATGGTTAAAACTGAAAATGCTAAATTTAAGCTCCTTATTGATGCTCATAGAGAAGAGAGAGATATCTATCTTAAATAGATCCAAATGTTAAAATCTAAAAAAGCTAGTTTACTTGGTCTAGTAAATGATATATCTTCTAGACCTTTATTGCATAGTGTTAATGTTGCTTCTATCTCTCTTGAAAAGGATTCATATTTAACTAAAGCTTTATGTCTTGAGGCTGATCTTGTGCATTCTAGGGATGAAATATCTAGTTTATCTTCTACCATTATTTCCTTAAATGATGATAATCATAGATTGAGAGCATCCCTACAGAAATTCCTCAAAGGGAAGAACTCCCTACATTAAATCATGGACCATTCTACCAAATAAAGTGGTACTAGTGGTTTGGGATTTATAGGGGGAGCATAAAAGGGTAAGAGCAAAGACAAAGGTAAGAAAAAGAGCAAGGAGACCTCTTTCTTTGTAGGAGAGTCTTCCGACACTAAGATTCCTATGGTTTGTTCTTATTGAAAATGTGATGATCATTACTCTACCTATTGTCCTTACAAGCCTAAGGGGACCAACCCAAAGATGAAATGGGTCCCCAAGCTAACTCCAGATCCCAAAGTTTGAGTTGGGAATCAACATTCTTCTTTATTGTAGGAAAAAGGAAGATGGATTTTTGAAGTGGCTGCACTAAGCATACGACCGGTGATATAAGCCATTTCAACAATTTCACCAAAAAGAAAGGTGGATCAGTCAACTTTGGGGACAAAAAGAAATGTAAAGTCAAAGGTGAGGCTGATGTAGGTGAATCCTTGTGTATCAAGAATGTTCTTTTTGTGGATGGCCTACATCACAATTTAATTAGTGTTAGTCAACTATGTGATAATGGTTACCTTGTGCTATTTACTTCCTTTGAATGCTTGACTCTGGATTCCCTCACCTACCAAGTTATATATAAGGGAACTAGAAGTGGTAATCTTTATGTTATTGTTCTTGACTCTATTAAGTCTATTGTTGGTAGATTCCTAGTAGTTAACTCGAATGACATTTCTCTTTGGCACCACCGGCTTGGTCATGTAAATATGCACCGATTGAAGAAGTTGAGCAAAAAGGACTTGGTCAAGGGACTTCCCAAATTGGATTTTAAAAAGGATGAGGAATGCCAACCTAGTACCCAAGGAAAGAAAACCAAGTCCTCCTTCAAATCCAAAGGAGTCCTTAGTACCAAGATATCTCTTGAGCTTCTTCACATTGATCTATTTGGACCAATGAGAACTCAATCGCTTCGTGGTTCCAAGTATTGCCTTGTTATTGCCGATGATTTCTCTAGATATACTTGGACCTTATTTCTCATTTCTAAAAGTGATACTCTTGATGTTTTATCGAGTTTTTGCAAATGATTTGAGAATGAAGCTTCTTGCCGCATTGTTTCCATCCGTAGTGACCATGGGGGAGAATTTAAAAATGAGCTTTTTGATCATTGTTGTCAAGAATCTAGTTTTGCACACAACTTTTCTTCACCTCAAACACCTCAACAAAATGGGATTGTAGAGAGGAAGAATAGGTGTTTACATGAGATGGCTAGGACCATGTTTCTAGAGTATGATACTCCTACGAAATTTTGGGCTGAAGCTGTTAGTACCTTGTGTTTTGTGCAAAATCGAATCTTTACTCATCCTTCATTGAAGAAAACCCCGTATGAGCTATGGCATGATAGGAAGCCTTCTATCGAGTATTTCCATATTTTCGGATGTCCTTGTTTTGTTTTGAATACAAAAGATTCTATTGACAAGTTTGATCTAAAATCTTACAAGGATTTTTTTCTTGGCTATAGAACTACTAACAATGCTTATAGAGTTTTTAATGTTGATCTTGCTAAAGTGAAAGAATCCATTAATGTAAATTTTATTGACACTAACCCCTCTATTCCCAAAGATATTGTTCCAAATGATGATGTTGCATGTGAAGTAATTTCAATTTTAAAAGAGCTCAACATCACCCAAAAGGGAAAAGAGGTGGCCACTCAAGAAGAAAAGAAAGATGATGAGAAGAAGGATCCAACTCCCCAGTTTGCAAAGAATCATCCAAAGGAGCTGATTTTATGTAATCCGTTTGAAAGAGTGAAGACACGAGCTACATTCAACAAAGAACAAGCCAACATCGTCTTCATCTCACAACTCGAGCCTAAGAATGTCAAGGAAGCTCTTGGGGATGAAGAATGGATCCTAGCTATACAAGAGGAGTTGGAGAAATTTGAAAAGAATAAAGTTTGGACCCTTATGCCAAGACCAAGTGATAGAAAGATCATTGGCACCAAATGGGTCTACTGCAACAAGCTTGATGAAAGTGGTAAGTGGTAAGGAATAAAGAAAGGTTAGTGGCTTAAGGCTATAATCAACATGAATGTATGTATTTTGATGAGACATATGCACCTATAGCTAGACTTGAGTCCATTCATATGTTACTTGCCATTGCTAGTTATTAAGACTTTCTTCTATATCAAATGGATGTTCAAAGTGCATTTTTGAATGGTACAATTGAGGAGGCAGTGTACTAACATTTGCCTGGTTGAAATGCATTGATTTTGGCTTTTCAAAACAATGGAAGAACCAACCTGGGGGAGGGGAAGTACGTTGCAAAACCCCGGGCTTCGAACATGATAGTCAACCTAACCATGTTTATTTGTTGTAAAAAGCTCTCTATGGACTCAAACAAGCACCAAGGGCTTGGTATGAGAAATCAAAGAACTTTTTGTTAGATCATGGGTATATCATAGGCAAAGTGGATTCTACCTTATTTCTAAAGCACACTTCTAACAATTTTCTTATCATACAAATATATGTTGATGATATCATTTTTGGCATAACTAATCTTGATCTTTGCAAAGAATTTGGTGATCTTATACAGAGTGAATTCAAGATGAGTATGATGGGTGATATCACATTCTTCCTCGGCTTTCAAATTAAGCAAACAAAAGATGGGAACTTCATCAATCAAGGCAAGTACACAAGTGAACTACTCAAGCTCTTTGGGATGGAGAACACCAAGTCGATGGACACACCCATGTCAAACACCGCCAAACTTGATAAAGATGAAGAAGGTGTGAAGGTAGATGAGAAACTCTATAGACGTATGATTGGAAGTTTACTTTACTTAACTGCCTCTAGACCTGATATAATGTTTAGTGTTGGCTTGTGTGCTCGCTTTCAATCAAATACTAAGAAATCACATCATATATATGTTAAGAGGATTTTAAGATACTTATCCAAAACCCAAAATTTTGGACTATGGTATCCCAAGTCAAGGGACTTTACTCTTACTGCTTATAATGATGCTGATTATTTAGGATGCTTGATTGATAGAAAGTGTTCAAGTGGAACTTGTTTCCTCCTAGGACCATGCTTGGTGTCTTGGTTCTCTAAGAAACAGAGCACAATGGCATTATCAAGCACTAAGGTTGAATACATTGCAGGCGGGAGTTGTTTTGACCAAGTCCTATGGATGAAGAAAATGCTCCAAGACTTTAACATTCATTTTGATGCTTCTCCTATCTATTGTGATAATAGTAGTGCAACTAACCTATCATACAATCCTATCTTGTATAATAGAGATAAACATATAGAGGTTCATCATCATTTTCTCTGTGTTCACATTGCCAAGAAGGATATCTATATCACGCATGTGGACACGGAAAATTAGTTGGCGGACATTTTCACTAAACCTCTAGCTAGAGAGCAATTTAACTTTATTAGAACAAATTTGCTTATAACTTATTTGAATGAATATGATATGACTTCTAGCTAGTTTTCATCTATTCTATATGTCTTGTCTCTGTTTTGATCATCTTTTCTTGCTAATATGCTAAAAATTCATTTTTCATGTTCATTTTGCCTTGTTTTTCTCTTGTTTTTGGGTATTTTTGTAAACACATGTTTTATCACAAAATAGTATCCAATGATGAGTGATATGTGCTTAAGTATGTTAAAAATACATAATGGACTTGAAAAATAAATTTTATTAGCACTCTAATGCTAGAAATTAAGTTTGTTGGTTTTAGGTCAGGCTGACCATCGGTCAAGTTGGCAACTCGACCGATTGATGGCCGAGAGCTTTTTTCAAAAAGCCTATCGGTTGATTTTTTTTGAGTGCACAGAACTCGGCCGATGGCCCGGCTGGAGCATTCTTAAGTTGGGTTCAGCTAACTATTCTCCCTCTCAACTAGAGAGAAAAGTCGACCGATTCCACCTCCATTAGTCCTAAGCTCTTTACCCTTGCCCTTCCCATCCTCAACCTAGCCCTAATCTGACCTAGATCGACCTTCCTAGACCTTCCCCCTTGCTAAACCTAGGTTTGTGGATGTTTTTGGTGGGGTGTTTTAGCTCTTGCTCCCTACTTCCTCTCTATTTTGTCTCCATGGCTTCCAATAGGAGGAAGAAAGCCACCCCTGCCAATGCACCATCTTCTTCATCCTCTTCCCACTTGATCTCTTTTTATGACACTCTCTTTGTCTCAAATGAAGCTATAAATAGGTATAAGGACCACCTTCCTTAGAATCCTTTCCCTTTTTGCGCCCTCTTTGAACCAGGCCCTAGATGCCAAGAGGTCATAGATCAAGTTGCAAAGTTGTTACATGTTCAACATCTTTCTGCCTTGGGTGTTGAACACGCGTGCTACAACAATCTCATAACTAGCACGCAAGTGGTTCACGAATTATACACTAATTTGCGTTGGAATTACAACACCCTTGTACCCCTCATAATACTCCAGTGGTCCTCACGTCAATGATAGCTGGAAAGAAATTCCAAGTCTTGGAGGATACCCTGAACATCTTTTCTCAGGTACCGATGAGGCTGACACCTGGTGTAAGGATTACCCTGAGTATTTCAACCTAGTCGAACATGAGGCTTTCTACAAGTAATACGATATCACTCTTCCTGACATTTATCATTTCTTGAAGAAGCCTCAATTCCCCTATAAGAAGAAGATAACCCTTCCCTCCCCTGCCTTGGATCTCAAGAGGCGCACCCTTGCCTTAGTTGTTAACTGCAACATCCATCCAAAGAAAAATCAATCAGAGATTGTAGAAAACACTACAGTGATACTTAGAGATTGTCAAAGTCAAGTGGTCTAGATACATCCTCCATCACATGACTTGCTTTGACTCAAGAAAGAACACACATGGCACCCACCCTCCCTACCATGCCCTGATATGTGGTCTATTTCAGTTTGCCACTGACAAATCTCTTTTCCATGACTTTCATTATGAACCTACCCAGAAAGGAGTTTGTATCAGTGAGACCACTATTCAGAAGTCTGTGCCTATCTTCTCCTCCACCACACCTGGTGCCTCTTCTTCTACCTCTACCTCAACCCGAGCACTTCTACCACCTCAGCTACTCGACCTGCCTGTGCCTCATTTCATGTATCAAATGAAACCCTTATGGGCTATATGATGCATCAACAGGCATACAACCTCCAGGTTCAGGAGCACCTACATTAGGACTTATGTTCAATCATATCCAACATGAACATGTCATGTGCACATCCCTACCCATCCTACTAGCCCTACCCAGGAGGTGATTATGCATCCTATGCATACAATCACTTTTACCCTACCCCTCCACCTGCACCTTCCACTACTGCTACACCCTCTACTGCTGGTGGACCTTCCCAGGTTGTGCTGCCTCTGACTGCTGGCCCCTTGGCCACTCTACGTGCCATCCTTGGTATTTCTGCTCCTTCCTTCCTACAGGCCAATGAGCTCCATGCCAAAAAGGAAAGTTGGCTCCCAGGTATATGGGGCCATATCCGGTGATAGCGCATGTTGGAAAAGTGGCTTACAATTTAGAGATACCGCCAGAGTTAAACAAGTTGCATCCAGTGTTCCATGTCAGTATGCTGAAGAAAAGTCATCTAGTTACAGAGAATGTGATTCAGCCAGTTGAAGTTGAGCTTGATGAATATGTGACCTACGAGGAAGGTCCAGTGTTGATCCTTGATAGAAGAGTGAAGAAGCTGAAGAGGAAGGACCTGGTTCTTGTGAAGGTTCTTTGGCATCATCATGGCATTGAGGAAGCCACATGGGAGCTTGAGGAAGAGATGAGGAGGAAGTATCCCTCGCTTTTCTATTTGGATTTTGGGGACAAAATCCTTTTGTAGGGATTTATGTCTTGTAAGGACCCTGACCTCCATTTTGGGCTTACCCTATTTGATTTGCCTAAACCCTATTTATAGAGGCTTTCTTAATCACCTGAGTTGTGATTAGGGTTTGTTTGTGCTTGTTAAGAGGTTGAGGTGCAACTTGCAAGTTACCCAAGTTCTAGGGTTGGTGTGCAAGTTTGTCACCTTGAGAGATATCTTTCTCTCTCCTTGCATCCTCTAGAGTTGAGAGGATGGGTTGGGGGCCTTGCTTGAGTTGCTTTGGGCCTTGTTTGAGCTTGGTGCCGCCTCCTTGCTTGGTGTATCAGGAAAGGGTGTATCAGCCAAGAGTGTGTCGGGCAGTGGTGTATCGGTCAAAGAGATGTATCGTCCAAGGGTGCTGGTGGGTGTGGTGGGTTGCCAAGTTGGGCGACACACACCCCTCCACCTAGCATCGTTTGTGTCACCACTTATGGACACTTGGTGCTTGTTGCTAGCAAGGTGGAAAAGGCTTTGGACATGTTGAGGTGGACGAGCTAGAAGGTGGATTTTCTCCATGGACAAGTGTTTTTAGGAAGGATGAAACCTTGATTGTTCCTACCCCTTACCCTCTTCTATATATGTCTCTCTTTTCTCTTGCTTGGGATCTCTTTGCCCCCTTAGCCATTTGCTCTCTTCCCCCTTGGTTGCCGATACATCTTGCTGCTGCTGCTGCTTTCTTCTTCCTTGATGGTGGGTGATACATCCTGCTGAGGTGGTGCTTGGAGATTTGGAGCTTTGGAGCATGGAAGTGTGCTTAAGGCGGGTTGCATAACTCCTAACCATAACTATACTACTTCCTTACCATGTTGCTTTGTTATATGCTATCTTGATCGGCCATGTTATCGTGCTAGATATGTTCTTGCCTTAATGGTCATGTTGTTCCCCAATATGTTCCTTAGATCAGGTTGGCTGATATATGTTCCTTAGAATAGGTTGGGCGATATGGGTAGTTACCCTTGTGTTGGCCAATCCTTTGGGTTATAGAACCTCAAGCAATACCCATCTCTCATTTAGTTGAGAGGTGAGCATATGGTTTCTTATCCCAAAGAGGTATGGTGGTGTGTTTGTGAGGCAATACCCCTCTCTCTCTTTGGTTTTGAGAGGTGAGCCTATGGCCTAGATGTTTGGGCGATATGATGAGTTGGTTAGCTGATAGGGTGTTGTTCTACCCTAGTTTCCTGATATGCTTGAGGTTGGGCAAAACCCCTCTCACTTGGTTGTTGAGAGGTGATCCAACACTCTTGGTATCCTTGGGTGATATGGTGTGGATGGTTGTGGTGAGGTTGAGACCTTATAACCCTAGTAACCCGATATGGTTGGTAGGTGTGGTGACCGATATCCCTGCCCTACCCTAGGGTTAGGGTTTGGATGATATGGTTGGTTGACACCTAGTTGGTCCCTTGGCCGAGATGTGTGTTCTGGAGGAGTTGAGCTCTTGGGTGTTATGGCCTTGCCTTACATGATACCCATGAAGGGTAGTGTTGCCTGATATCCCTCTCTTCCCTTGAGTTAGGGTTTGGGAAATACAGTAGGTGGGTGTCTTGTTGATCCCTTGGACGCTATGGGGTTTGTGTTGGGCGATAGGGTTGGTTGGTGCCTTGCACATCATCCTCCTGGATGGTGCTTCCCGACACTCTGTTGTGACACGTTGCCCGTTATGACATTAACTGGTTGGCACTTGATCTTTGCATTGGGCGACAGAGTGGTGCATCAGGCGTTGCACATCATTTCCCATCACGGCCTTGAGGCATTGCTCGACATGGTGTGCTATGTTGTTTGCTGTGACACGTTGCTGAAGAGCGTTGCCCGACACGGTTTTGCCCATTATGGGATGTTTCATGTTGTGGTGCTTGCCCGATATGTTGTTGTGATGCTTGGGCGATACAGGTTGCGTGCTATGCTGCTGCATGTTACATCTTGCTAGGTGTCGTACCCGATATGGGTGTCAACCTGAGATACATGTTGACCGATATCCATGTTAGCCCCTTTATGTAGTGTTAAACAAGATAGTGATGATCGTTACACCTTTGGTGAGGGTTGTTCCTTACCTGATATATCTATAGTGAGGATTGTACTTTGTGTTCGGTTGGTAATCCTAATGCTTGATTGAAAAATAATGTCATGCATAGATATGCTCATCCAATAGCATAATGATATCTCTCTTGATATATGCAATACATTTAAGATATTCCTTGTATGAGTACAATTGTTCCTCTATGATTATGCTAACCATGTAGGTTTCATGTGTATGGATATGAAATCAGGTAATAGCCATGGTGATGGTATGATAGTGATATGATGTGAAACATCAAGGGTTATGATGAACCCAGTGATATATGATGGGTGTTACCCATGGAATGGAAATATGTGCCTTGATGATGGGATTGAGTCCCTGTGATCTTAATCCTTGAGATGGATCTTGATGATTGGCAAGAGGCCAAGTGGTAACATATGATGTTGGATCCTTGTGATGGATCTAGATGATGTTGATGGCACCGAAGGCCTCAGTGACAATGTAACACAAGATAATGAGGTTTATGTTTATTCATTCTTGCGTTATAGTTTACTTGTTACATAACTTGGTTGAATCTTGCAATCCACTTAAAATGCATTAATTAATCGTAGATGAACCTTTCATGTAGTATGCCCTGGCCATAGATCCATCATTGTCATGAGTTTGGTGATGGTGAAACAAGCTCTCTTGTAGGTTAACCCAGAACGCATACTGTTGAATATGCAGGGTGCGCCTACGCCCTAAGTAGTAGTGCATGTTTAGAGCACAATTTTAGGCCCGTGGCTCAGTGTGGTTAGAGCATGGTGAAGAGGCCCATGGCTCAAGATATGTGATAGAGCATGGTGAACAAGCCCATGGCTCAGTGATGATGGAGCACGGTGAACAGGCCCGTGGCTCGGTTTTCTAGCGCCGATACCTGTACCAAGGTGCGCTAGGCAGAGGGTAGCCTGACCCATTATGGTTGAGGTCACTTAAGAATGAGACTGCGGTCATGCTTGTTGGTTCTTGTGCACTGACCACAAGGGAAGTGAGGTCGTGGAATCTGACTCTCCCATCAACCTTGTATGGCAATCAATTGCGACCAAGCAGTGGTTGGTTTGAATCTGAGTGGTACGACTCACTTACTCATGGCATAATAAATTGTAATCCACTCGAATAGTATATTTGCTTAGGGCAAACACGTGACATTGATTGATGCCTTGTTTGTATAGTTGCCCTAGTTTTATCTTGCAACTAATTACATGTTCCTCAGATGCTATGATAAGTTCTTATTAGACTTGTCTTGTCAATCATGTTCCATATTATTATCCATGCATGTACCTCCTAAAGTATCTCGGTAAGATGTTGTAACGAGTTAATTCTGCTCAGTATGCTACTCATATATGATCTGCTTATATTAGTTACCTGTTTTATCTGTTCTATCTCTTCTTTGAAGTTTTATAGTTTCGACAGGGGTTATGTTTCTCATTGGGACTATGTGTCTCACCCAGTTGGTTTAAAACCTTTTTAGGTGATCGAGCTAGGCGTGGTGGTGGTCATGAGGTTGCGGCTGAGCAGCAAGAAGAATAGTAGAAAGCAAGGTTGGATATGTTGTTGTTGTTGTTGGGTGTTTTGTAGTAGAGTCCTAGAGTCATCCCTGTATGCTTAGGTCCTTTGAGGTGTTTTGATGAGGTTTCACGATGTATAGTTGATATGGATTTCTTATCCTGCTGTTGACCTGTCTAGGTCTATTAAGTACATAAATAGGTGATGAACTCTTGTGCTTATGGGACAGCTAGATCCTATGAGATGTGGACATGTATCAAGTTTATGTGTATTTATATAACATGTTTCCTTGTAGGATGTGGATCTGGATTTAATAGTTCCTTTCTTATCTACTTTCTGCAATCGGTTTTAATTAACCCGTGTTTTTGGTAATATGATGTTTATGACATGTTTCCTTGCAGGATGTGGATCTGGATATAATAGTTCCTTTCTTATCTACTTTCTGCAACCGGTTTTAATTAACCTGTGTTTTTGGTAATATGATGTTTATGACGGTTCCACACATTTTCACATGACGTTTCTCTATCTTTGTGATGGCGAGATGTCACACTTAGTTTCTTATCGCTTTTGGCTTGTAGTTGTTTTATGAGAACTTGCAGTCTGGGTTGTAATCTATATTCTGAGCACACTTACTCTTTGATGAATATATCTTATGAGTTGGTGCCATGGTTCACCATATTTTGATTATGACCTAGTTTTGTTTCTTCTCTCGCCTCTGTTTGGTGTATGTTTTTGAGATTACCTGTTATAGATATATGCTTGGTTGTGCTCGGAGAATACCTATTTTTATGTTCTTCTACCCCCTTCCTTTTTGATAATGTCATAAGGGGGAGATAAATTCAATGTTTTTAAGCTCAACCATATTACTTTTATTGGCTATGTGATCCTTTTCTTGTTCATTATATGTTTTATTATGTGACTTGCTAAAGGACCATATAATATGTATGTGTCATATTGCTTTGTGTAGAAAGACTAACTATGCAGGTCAAAGTAAGCATAGATTGAGGGGGAGAAATTCACATTGTTCAAATCTTGAATCCCTTTACAATACACAAGGCAAGGGTATAATTTCAATATCCTTTTCAATATGATTGATGAATGGTTTGTCATTGTCAAAAAGGGGGAGAATGTTAACTTGAGAGTTCTACATTGTCCATATGTTGATAATGACTTAACCATTCCATTCCTATGTTTCTAATATGTTTGTTCAAGATTGATTTCAGGCTTTAGGTACATGAAAAGGATCAAATTACACAAGCCCTAGCTTGTTCAAGTTGAAGTCAAAAGCAATGCAACTGTGCGTTTTGGGAAATCACTCCAAATGACCTTAGAAGAATTATGTAATCACTTGTATTGATAATATGACTTGTAACTAAGATGAGAAAAATATGTGGGATGCTAAATGCCAAGGTTTAATAACTCAAAAGTCAATTTAGAAAATTTGTCACAGACTGTTCATCGGTCGAGTTGGAAACTCGACTGATCCTGTGATTGATTTTCTAGAAGATGACCCATCAATCAAGTTGTACACTCACAGAACTCGACCAATTAAATCACTGAGAAAATCTAATTTTAGCTCATCGGTCAAGTTTACCAGAACAAACTCGACTGATAGTTTGAAAATTGTCTTTGTCTTTTAGTTGATCGGTCAAGTTACCTTTATTGAAACTCGACCAAATGTACTGTAGAGAAAACACAGAAAAAGTGATTATAACCGTTGGTGAGTTGTTTTGGGTGAAAATAGATCCATTGCTTTGTGGAAAATGGCTATATTTCGACCCTAAGTGATTCCTAACTCAAGGGAACACCCCCAGCTATAAATAGGACCCCTTGGAGTTCATTCCAAGTTTGCTCATTCATGCTATTCTAAGTCCTTGCTATAGTTGAGTGTGTTGCAACTCCTTGAGCCCCTTTCTCTCTCTAGTTTACACTTCATTTCGTGATTGTAGTGAGTTAGGTATAATGTAAGAGAGCTACTCCCTTGTTCATGTAAATCTCTCATCTTCTCCTACTTCCCTATCCCTTTCCTCCATGAAGAAAAGGTAAAGCAAGCTTCCCCGAGTGGAGGAGCTATTCCTGGTCCTCTTCAAGGTTGATGAAGAGGTGGTGATTTTCTCCTGGTGAAGGAGAAGGCGAAGGCTGAAGATCCAAGAAGAGTTGAAAAGTCCCTGAAGGTGGAAGACTTGTGCTTGAGTAGGTAAGACCTTGGAAGAAGGCTGAAGACTCTAGCAAAGTGGGTAACTCCTTGGTAAGGTGAATTACTCTTTGTGCTAGGATGGGTAAGTCCTTTGGTGGTCTTGTGTTGTAACTATTATTGGTGGTAATATAGATAAAGGCACTTGCAAAGTCCTAGAGGTTGACCTCTCTAGGTAGTGGACTAACTCTCTTCTAGTTTGGAGAGAGGAACCACTCTACATTGCCATGTCAAGTTCTTTCTATCAATCTCTCTCACCCTTGCTATGCTTGTTAATTAGGACTTAAAATTGCACTTAAGATATTGGTTTCAATTTGATATAATTTGAAGGTCTAATCTATCTTGTGAGAAATGTTGTAGCTCTATTCAACCCCCTCTAGAGCCCTAGATCCAACACCTAGATCAGGTGAAGAAAGATTTGCACACTCATGTACAAACTATAGTCTTGGATGAAGGCTAGAGCATCTAGACTTGACTCTTGCACTTTGTGAGGAACCAAGATGACCTTATCATGACGTGGTGAATCCAAATAATGCAAGTGGACAAATGGTAGTTCCTAAAAACTCTTATGGTCCACCACCAATGCAAGTGCAACATGTGCAACAATATCAAGGTCCTCCAAATCCATATGCTCCTACACAATCACAACCACCATTGAACTACCATCACCCTCCAAGACCATTACATCCACTTGAACTACCATACATCCTCCAACCTCCACCTCAACAATAGAAACCACCCCAATAGTCATACATCTTCAACCTCCACCTCCTCCACAATAAAAACAAGCTCTCCCTACTCATCATGATAAATTTAATGTTGTGATAGTTCTAAGAAGTTGTAAGATTCTTGATAAGACCAAAACTAAAAGGGAAACTGATTATGTGAACCAAGGTTATGTTGATACTGTGATGTCAAGTGTTGATGATGTTGAAATCCTGTGGTACCACAGGGCAAGAAAATTTGTGACACCTTTCATTGATTTTGTTATTCCAAGTGTTTTCCCTTCTACTCTAGTTGAGTGTGATCATACCCCTTCTATTCCAATAGTGATACGAGTGTTCCACCCATAATTCCAAGAGGTCCTTGTGTGATACTTCGAGGTGGCCCCATTGATTCAAGTCTAAAAAGAGGAAACAAGCCTTCATTAACAAATATTTTGATGAGTTGTGGTCCAAGAGGAAGTAGAAGCATAACATTAATATTCTTGAGGTCTTTAGACGAGTGAAGGTCAATATCGCAGTGCTTTATGAAATCATGAAAATTCAAGCTTACAAAAATTTGTAAGGATCTGTGTTCCTTCAAGAGAAAAACTCCCTAACAGAGAGAAGCTCATCATGAAAGTGAGATATATTTTGTTACTTTAAATCCTATGAAAGGAAAATTACCCTCAAGCCCTTGATTGACTTGGGGTCTAGTGTGGATCTTATTCCCTATAGTGTTTAACTTTAGTTAGGATTGGCAAATTAAAATAAATAAAATGTACTCTAAAATTGACTGAATGATCTATTGAAGCTCCACAGGGAAGGGTGGATGATGTGCTAATGATGATTGAAATGGAAAAGACATTTTTCCCAACGGACTTCATTGTTCTTGATATGCATTCAGTGGACAAGAAGGTTCCCATTGTCTTGGGAAGGTATGTCTTGGATATAGACAATGTAGAGAACCATGAACACACCAACATGACGAGGAATAGATTCATGAACTTGAGGTTGAGACACAACATATTCAGGACTACACCATCCCAAGATGAGAAAAAGAACAAGGATGATGAAGTGAGCTTTGAGAATTCAAATGGCCAATGTGACAAAGAGAAACTTTTGGATGTCAATGACAAGTACCATATATTTTGAGAATGTGACTCCAAACTTTACAAATGGATGATTGATGACGAAGAACTTCCACACTCATCTGAAGGCAGGAAATTCAGTTCTGGTGGGAGGCAACTCACATTGGTTTTTAAGAATTTGAATGCCATACCTCACTTTGATTTTGTTATACTTCTATTGTTACAATTCCAAGAAACACACACATACCACACTAGATAGTTTTGTTCTTCTTATTCATATTAGAACATGAACTTAGCTTCAAGAGTGATACATGAAGCGACCAAATCATGTGGAGATCCAAGATGGAAGGAAGCATAAAGTTGAACTAAACTGGAAACTTATAGGAAATAATCGATCATGGTTGTTCTCTTGACCACGATCATGGTTCCAGATGACTAGAAGACCCTTCTCTATAGAAAGGACATGGTGACACTGGGCCACCCCACTCTTAAGTGACATAAAGGTATCCTCCCACCTAAATGCCCCCACCACAACTTTATAATCATTAAACTACTATCCTAAGTCTTTTTTTCATTTTAAGGACATCATGAGTTTAAAATTTGGGATGGTAGGGTAGTGAGTGCTTGTTGTTTTGTTATATATTTTGCCTAAGATGATAACATTTTGACTAACCCCAAGCACTCATCTAGTTTAACCTTTATTTTTTCATCTTTGCATCCTTACGTGCCATATAGTTTATTTCCTTGCATTTTTTGCAATTTGTTTTTGTTTTTCACTTTCTTGCAATACCATCCATTGCATTGCATGTAGTTTTTGATAACTTCTTTGTGTATGGTTCATTAAGATTCTCATTCAAGTAATTTCTATCTTTGTAGTGGAATCTTGATGTGATATAGGCATTTGGAACCACTTTGCCAATTCTACCCAAGTCTAAAATATCTTGTCCTAAAAGATGTTCTAGCTCAATTTTTATCTCTTTGAATGGGAAATAAAATGAATGTACTTTGATGAATTTAAATGACCCCATCCTTATATGTTTTTTTCCCGATAGAGCTCATTCTTGAATTTGTACACGCTTCCCATTTATCTTCTTTTGGATTGATAAAATTAAGCATAAATTAGATCAAGCCATATATGTTTAAGGTTTGACCATTTCTTATGAAAGGAATGTTGTTTAAGACAAATGCTGATACATTATAATTTTTCCTTAGTTCATTATGATTGTTGGACTAGCTTGCATATAGGAACCCCTATATTGAAATCCACTGTTTGACCCCTCTTTTGATCCACTCTTCTTCTACCACCTCTTATAATTGGACAAAAAAAGCAAGCCTTATCCACCCTCTTGGGGTGGTAAACCCTTCCTCCCCTGCACTTCAATCCTACCACAATAAGCTTAGATACACAAGGGGAAAATGAGAAATAAAAATGCAAAAATAAAATAAATGATGCTCACATGTAATAGAATCTAAATAAACTAAATAAAAGATGTATGCTCCTATGTAATATCACCCCTATATCCTTCCATAACCTCTCTCTTATTTTTACATAACTATTCAGATAATAAGCATTGGACCTAGCCCCCATGCCATATCCATAGACAAGCATGTTAATTGGAGTGGATTGAACTACATGATTAAATGCATGAAAGTGAAACTACCTTCCTAGATGCTTTTGGAAAAATATACAAATGAAATGGTTTTACCCAAAACCTTATGGATTCCATATCACTTATTTGAGTTTCAATATGTTATATGGGAAGTCTTTTTCATCTGTACTTTGGTTGAATTTGAACTATGATAGAATAATTAAGAGACATGCATAACATGCATAGACTCAAGGTTGGAGTTACCTAGTCAATAATCACGTTAATGAGTGCATTTATCTTATCATAATTGGTTTAATTGCTAAA
The DNA here is from genome assembly GCA_963693085.1 of Alisma plantago-aquatica. NCBI lineage: Eukaryota > Viridiplantae > Streptophyta > Magnoliopsida > Alismatales > Alismataceae > Alisma > Alisma plantago-aquatica. Next base: position 575,994,920 of record OY856409.1, on the reverse strand, counting down.
GAGATTCCATTGGAACATAATTGAGGATAAATAATTTTCAAGATTGGGATGGTGATGGAGCCCTAGATTGCATCCAAATTGTGTGTATTTTTTCAATCAATTCACATCTAGATGTTTCATAATACATGTGTCTTTATGTGAAATGAACTTATGCATGATTTTGAATATTTTTATGGATACTTTGGTCATAATTCATGAAAGGGAAAGATGAAAGCTGATCTTAGACTTCACCAAGCATGGATAATCTTGAAGTGAATCCAATAGCACTCCCAAACTACCCAAAGTGACTCAGGAACAAAATTAATAAATTCCATGGATGGACAAGTTCAACATAAAAGTGCATAAGAAAGCCCCTAGAAAAGCTTTGGTACTTTGCCACAACCATGTGACAAGACCCCAAAATCTAGTGAGATCACATGTTCATTAATGACCAGGACACCCAAGCTACCATAGTCGTACTAAACACAATAGTTGTGACAAGATAGACCCAACGCAACTATTCCAAACAAAATAACCATGGTGGGAATTTCATCAAGACAATCATGATCAAGAAATAATCAACTCCTCCTCCGTCCACCACAGCCATAATAACCACCATGCACGTTCTACCTTCACACTATAAGAACTGTGGTACCTACCATGAGTGTTCCACCTCACTCAAAAACTCCACTTTTCTCTTGATATTTTTTCACTTCCACTAAGACCATTTCCGAATACCATGAATATGCATGTACCTACCCACCATGTTTGTGGTGACCACCATGGACATGCTACCCACCTAACACCAATGCTTCTCAGTAATATTTTTACTAATTTAGCCCCACTCAACCCTAGACCCCCCTATGCCACTATATAAACACAAGTGATGGATTGGGCTCAACGTTTAGGTCACATTAGAAGTTGTTAGACTCCATTTGAAGCCACCTACCCTCTTCCACTTCCATTACTCATATCCTAACACAAAACCCTAGTTTTGTAGGGTTTTAACCATATCCATACCACTTTTCATGCCATACCATTCACTTAGAGGAGGAGCTCAGGGTTGCAACAGCTAGAGCTAAAGATTTAAACCTTCATACCCATGTTGACAATTTTTTCTCTTCTTCCTTTGTTCTATTTTGTATTATGAGTAGTTAAGCCCCCCCCCCCCCACTTCATGGACTTTTTGGAGGAAACTATGCAACTTTTATACCAGGTTGGGAAAATATTTATGCATGATATGTTGGTGTCATTACCAATAGCTATAATATTGCTTGTTCTCCCTTCTTACCTATTTCTATGGTTATCTATGTGTGAAAATATGTAAGGTATAAAGAGATGAAGAAATAGGATACTAGAAGAGGAAAAAATTCTAAGTGCAACTAGGACACTAGAAGAGGAAAAACTTCTAAGTGTAACTAGCATATTCCCCAAACAACCCACTACCCTCATTAACTTGCTTGAAACCTACTTACTCTAGAGTTATTAAGCCTCACTTTCTTAGTTTCTTAATTTCTTGTTCATGATAGTTAGTCTTTTCTAGATACTTGACTCTTGTTTAGTGATTGCCTTTGTTAGGTTTAGTTGGTTAAAATCTTAGTTGTGCTGGTTTGACTTGTACAACTGGTTTTTCCCTTAGTTCCTTGTTAGAATTGACTTGTTAGTTTTGTTTCTAATCTAGTGTATCTAAGTGTTCTCCCTTGCATTTGCTAGTCCAATCTAGTGGTAGTTGCCTTCTTGGCTTGACAATTTAGATACATAGCTTAACTTAGGTTCATTTCTTTCCCTTTCCTTATTGCATGTCCCTTAGTGTAACTTAAAAGCAAACTTGAAACTTTCAAAATCCTAATATTTTCTTATAGAGACATAAAGAAACAATCTAGCTTTAGTGTCTCCCCAAATCCCATATGGATTTTGAACCTGTAGTTTTTTTTCCTATTCTACATCCTGAGTTCTTGCACTTGCATATTGTTTGTATTAAAAGTGTACCTTAGTAGGGACTTTGTTAGTCTATCATGACCTAGGCACATCAATAGGTGTCTCATTTTTACTCGTTAGACAACCGAATCCTGGTGATTCAAAAATTCAATGTCAATATTTTGGGATCCTAGAAGAGTCACCACTATGGTTTTTAGAGTGCCAAATTGGAGATAATGGAAATGGTAAATGATGTTGATGGATGGATTGCATTGAAGGAAGACATTGAGTGGCCACCATGTTTGTGAAAAAAGACAAGGAAATCTATTATATATGCACTACATAAAAAAAGGATGGTTAAGTTAAACAAATGATAACTATACAAATAGGTAAGGCATCAAGTGGCATGTGGGGAATGTTTTAGGTACCCCCAAAAATCCCTTGTCGTATTGTAAATCAACAGACCAGATATGGTGTTTTATTTTCTTTTGATAGGCTTTTGTGTGTGAAAGATATAAGAAAATGTTAGATCCGAAGCATGACCTACAAATCACATGTTAGTAATAATAGTGGTTATCATCAACTGTAGATACTCACATTATCACACCATTGGGGGTTATTAAAAGGATTGAAAGGAGAAGAAGGAGATTCTAGAATAAACACAAACAACATGATGTTAGAAAATAATATTGAAGATCATCAACTCCATGTGTTCATACCTTCACAATATTGGGGAGTTAAAAAAAGGAGGGAGAAAGGAAATTACGTTGTAGGTAATCCACGTGTTTACCTTTCTTTATCATTGTGTGATAAAGGATGTTATTCTCTTTTATAGGATGGATATACTTGAATGTCTTAGGGATTTGGTCTTAGATATCCAAGTTATAGACTCTTGCAAACTAATAGCAAGGAATTATCACCCTTAGTTGATAAAGAGATAGAATGAAAGTCATACCCATTGTGAAAGGTGGATATGGTGATATATTTATGAAGGGTATGGATTTTCTAGGGATTTTGGGCTAGTTTGGAGTGTTTCCTAGCCTCGAAGGTAGCTGGACAAAACATAGGAGTCTAGGGTCCTTCTAGAATCTTCAAGACATAGTCCCATTCAAATAAATAGATACCATAAATGTGGGACACATGTGTGATGTAGGCCCTGCCTTCTGGAGTCTTCTGAGACATTTTTTGGGTATGTGAGATTGACAAGTACACATAAGAGGATGAGAAAAGGGGGTGCATGCTTGACGTGTGAATTTTTCTTCAGGCGATTTCTTGGGAGATTTGGTGTATGATGTGGTGTTGATTGGCCATTAGGGTGCAATAGAATGGGAACATGTTCTGTTAGTGCCCTCCCTACCTTCTGGGTTCTTTCGACTCCACTATTTAACACTCTAGTAGGCCCAAGGTAGATGGGAAAGAGGGGGCTCAAGTCATATAGCCACATTTCCTTCCTAGATTTGGTTTTATCTTTATTAGACTACACCCATAGCCAACTAGAATCAGGGTTCAGTCTCAGGAGCATGGTTGGGTAACACTCATACACCCAGGTATCAAGATAATATATTATCTTTGGTTGGGACCTTAGTCAAGGTAATATGAAATGAATCGTTCATGAATTGGATGTTCATACCAATCCTATTGAGGGAATTTGATATTAAAATATATTTTTTCTTACCATTATTATGAAGAGATACAATGTCATATTTCATTAATTAATTTTAATCAGTTTTTCAGTTGAATTAATCATCAATTCACCATGAAATTTGAGCACAAACCTAGTCAAAATTCAAACAGTTCGGTTCGATATGTTAAGCTTTTGCATTTAAATCATCTTTTTTCATCCTAACAACCTTTAGGTTGTTGCTAACCTTTTTTTATATTGTTTTTATCATTACATGATGACTTTTATTTCTTTTTGGTCACGTTTTGGTGTTTATGTTTATGCCTATAATTCATAATAAATCTATTTTTTACTTTGGACTTTGATTAGATGTAAGTACCTATTTTGTTGATCTCTTCAATTTGAGAGTTGTAAAACTTTTACTTGTTCAAAAATAGAATCATATGGACTTAAAAATTGAGTATCAACAATTTTCACCTCTCGAAAAAAGCTTAGAAGCATGGCCGGTGAATCTATACATCATAAGAGTGAAGTATTGATACTGGAAAAAAATCACTTTTTGATCATTTGTATTGGTTCGATGACATTGTCTTTGCGATTACCACTAGTTTCAATAGGAGTAGGATCAAATCAAATCATTGCATTTTTCTTACCTGAGCAAGGCTTGTCAATATGTATGTTAATTCTTATGCTTGCATGTTGAAAGGTTTAAAGAGAGCTAAAAGTTGATTGCATGCACAAGGTTCGCAATATGGTACTCATAGTACAAGGCTTTTAAACTAAATGTATCATGCTTGTGAGTCTTGCTTGTGTTGGTAATCATGGACAAGTGTCCAAATTCAAAACTTCTCAAAAAATCATGCCTTAGTGAAGAACAAATCTTGAAATTCCTTTATAAGGGCTAAAAGGCCAAAAATTTATTAACTTGACCTACGAAACCAGTCTGGCAGGCTAGGCCGCTTGTTTCACGTGTGGTCGGCCCGTGAAAGAGAATTTCACTGAGGTATAATTCATATTAGTGACACTTAGTACAAATTCACCTCAATGAGGCTTAGCGATTTGATCATCTTAGTGATTCTTGTCTTCATGCTCACCTCGATAAGACTTGTACTCATGCTCACCTTAGTGAATCTTATCATCATACCCACATTGGTGAGACTTATCATCATGCCCACCTAAGTGAGTCTTTTCAACATCATCATCTTAGTAAGTCTTGGTGTCCTTTTCACCTTAATATGTCTTTGTAACACCACAATTTTCTAAAATATGTATATATTGAGCGGAAGCATAAATATCATTGGAAGTGTCACAAACATGATGTTCATTACTTAAAAATAGAGTTTGTTCAACCAATATAGGAAAATAAGCATGTCTCATACTCAAGTCCCCAACATAACACACACTATAAAATAATGCATGGTTCTCCTAACTTGAAAGTAAATCTTAACTAATATTCTATTATAGTTGGCACCCCACCAAGTTTTGTCTTCTATATTTGTCCTCAAGATGTATGCTCCTTAGCCCTTCTTTATTGCAGACATCGCGTCCCCAACCACTCAAAGCAAAATGGATATTTGATTAGAGGGAGTGGCAATGAGTAACTTTATAAGAACTAAAAATATACTATACTTATAATTAAATATGATAAACATTGGATTCTTGTCATGTCATTTATCTTCACTTCAATTATCTTAATCATTAACATTATTGTCTTGGGCTAAATATTTTATCCTCCATCCTTATCTTTCTCACGCAGAGATTATGCTCCCAAGAACTCATTTCTCACACAGAGCTCATGCACCCAAGTGCTCATTTCTCATACAGAGCTTATGCCAAAAAGGCATCTTAGTCTTGGAAGGAACAATCATAATTCATCCATCATACACTTAACATTGATCTTGAGCATAGTATCTTACATCATTAAATTTTACTTAGAAAGCATGTGCATAATATGATGATATCAATATCTGAGAAAGACATAATGAAAAATCATAATCTAATTCACAATCAATTTTCTTATAAATATGCATGAAAACATATACTTGATGTTATTGTAGCTGAATTTTATAAATATAGGTGGATATAAATCCCTTAAACCAAACTTGTCTTAGAGTGCATGAATCCACTTACCTCTATCTTAGAGAAGATCCTAGTCACTTCTTTTAGGTTGGTAAAATCCTAATCACGTTCCTAGGGTTAAGAAACCCTAATTACCCAATTCATTCAAATATCATTCATTAAAAAACATAGTCACCTTAGTTTCTAGGGTTTTACAGTTCTTTGGCTAATACAGAGAAACTAGACATACACCAGGTTCAAAGTTCTAGTCCATTATCTAGATCTCAAAAAATTGATCAAAAATCATATATAACTCACCATCATTGGACATACCAATCAAAAGATATGGTTTTGGTGCATCGACCAATTAGAACTCAAGAAACGATATGTGTGACATTAAAATAGAATTGATTTAATTAGAACGTGAAAAGATTGACAGAACCAGGCTGTGCACTACCCCTTGACGAAAACCTACAAGGACAAAATTGGAAACCAAGACCCCAAATTGTTCTCCATCTCTGTGATGAAGAACTATAGAAGAAATGTTGGAACAAATCCCAAATCCTAGGGTGCAATTCCTCAAATCCATGAGGATTGTGAGAAGATAATCGTAGGGTCATCTTCCTTGTATTAGACTGAACTCATTGAGGCCAGAAGCAGGTTATGTAGTGGGTGACCCCCCCCAAAGGACATCACCCGCTACGACTGGATGGGGTGATAAGATTGGGGATTGCACAATAAGTAGAATCGATGGAATTTAAAGGCTTATTTGAGTTCGATGGCTATCGCTAGAGTCCAAGATGAGGAAAACATGGGGCAAGGGGGTTTGTACCAAAGAACTTCTTGAAGAACAAACATAAATACCAGGATATTAGATAAAAGTACAATTGGTCAATACCTCACACTCGGAACAAATCGGCGATCAAGGAAGCTTGGTGGAGGTTCTCTTTGTCTTTTTGAAACTTTTCCTGGGGTCTTGGATGTCCAAATACTGATGACCAACCCAACCATGGTGGCGGAGTAGGGGGAGACAAGTGTGGGGTACAAGAGGGAGAATTGGTGTTGGGAATTGGTTGTTGTACCTCTAGGGATCATTTTTGATTGCTTACCTTTATAGCTTGAGGTATGAAGAGGGATAGGGGTTTGAGGGTGTGGAAATAGATGATGCCTTGAGAATTCTTAGTCGGTCAGGGATTCCAATGAACTAAACCCTAATAAATTAGGGATGGGAACGTTCGGGAATCCTCTATGATTGTGGGGGAAAAGTCCACTTTGTCTGTGAATCGTTAGAGAGGTAGATCTAAGGGGAGAAGGTTTAGGTGACTATCGAGTTCCGCTGAAAGGAGGAACCAGGAAAAGGGGAGAGTCATGTCACATGCAGTTGTGCCTGGGTCCAAGTATGACCCAGTTCGAACTCCTCCCTCTGTGTGACAAAAGAAAAATGAGAAACTTTGTGGAAAAACCAACATATTAAGTAGATTATTGATCATTTAGGGTCCAAACTTTATGATTTGTTGGCTGTTTACATTGAGTAATCAAATAAGGTCCTAGTGAGATCAAATTTTGTAGGATGACTAAATAAATAATAAGGATCCCTAATATCATCTCATACTTTAGGTTTGAGAGTCACAACGATTTGTTATTTCTTTTTTTGTAAAGTGTGATCTCTATTTAATTATCAAGGATTATTCAAAAATAGTTAGGGGCTCATAATTTGGACAAAACCCCAAAATATCTTCACAAACTCAACTAAAACATTACCAGACTATATAATGAATATTGATTGGGTTAATTTCATCTCAAAAACTAAATATTACTTATTGAAAAAAATTAGGGTTTCCATTATGAGATTTTTTATAAGACTTACAATTTTGGGATGTTACAATTCTACCCACCTTAATTAAATTTTGTACTAAAAATTTCCACATACTACCCCACCTCAGGGTGTTACTTATCCCTAGTTTGATATACTCAACATGTATTTCCATATGATAAAAACTAGGGTTAAACTAGATCATACCTTCTTCATCATCAATTATTGCAAAGATTCTTGCTTGTCTCTTTTCTCTTTACTCTGGGTTAGGGTTTTGTCTTGCTTCATTCCTTGCTTTGAGCTTGGGGAACTCTATCTTCTTATGATTTAGGTCCCCAAAGAAGTAGCAAACTCCTATGCCAAATCTTCATACTCCACCATGTGGCATGCTGCATGTTGGGCAAGGCTTCCTGATGTGTGGTTCTTCTGGGGATTTTCTCTTCTAGTCATTATGATGATTGGAGTTGATGTTGTGGGAGTGATTGCCCTTCTTCCATGCTCTTCCTAGGTGGTTTATAGTTCTAGGGAAGCATCTAGGGCACCTTGTAGTGTACAATGTCCTCGTCCAGACAGAGCAAAGCTAAGGTCCTCCTTGAGACCCCTAATGAACTTCTTTGTCCTGCGGCATTCATTATAATCATCATCGTACTTTTGTAAAATTATGAACATCATGGCATAATATGTGACTACCATATCACCACACTAATGAAGGTTCCCAAACTCCTCTTCTTTCTTCTCAACCATAGCCTCAGATATGTAATGGTATTTAAAGTCTTATGTCAATTTCTCCCCTTGTGAGTGGAGGAGCATCGGCTTCATGAGATCCTAGTAGGTTCTCCCACCTAGTCCTATCTACACTGAGTCCCAAAACAAACCCTAGATGGGTGAGGGCAATCAAGGTCATGAAAACAATTCTCCATGTTCAACAACCAACTTTCGGCTTTGCCCACCACATCCAACTCTTCCTCTCCAGCAAAAGAATCAGGCTTGATCTTCAAGAATTCAACTAGGGAAAGCTCACAGTTGACCATAGGGTTGCCTAACTGGTCCTCTCCTCTTCCTAAGGCAGTGGCAAGGGCCTTGACCAAGACTTCAAAGGGCACCATGGGGGTTTCTTTTTATGGAGATGTCTGGCGGTCCCCTATGCTGTAGGAGTCATCTTCATCCCCACCCACGGGCATCTCACTTTTCTTCTAAGGAGCCATCTACAAAAAAGGACATAAACTATATGAGATTTTGAGAAAAGCCTGGTGGCCAACTATATTTTTGGCTCTGATACCATATTTTAACACTCGATTTTCTAAAACATGTATATAATTGAGCAGAAGCATAAATACCATTAGGAGTGTCACAAACATGATGTTCATTGCATAAAAATAGAGTTTGTTCAACCAACATAGGAAAATAACATTTCTCATACTCAAGTCCTCAACATTACACTCACACTATAAACTAATACATGGTTCTCTTAACTTGAAATTAAATCTTAACAAATATTCAATTATAGTTGGCACCCCATCGGGTTTTGTCTTCTAGATTTGTCCTCGAGATGTATGATCCTTAGTCCTTCTTTCCTGCAGACATCACGTCCCCAACCTTGAAAAGAAAAATGGATATTTGATTAGAGTGAGTGGTAATTAGTAACATTATAAGAACTGAAAATATACTATACTTTTGAGAAAACATAAAAATAAACATGATAAACATTGGATTCTTGTCATGTCATTTATCTTCATCTTCAGTTATCTTAATCATTAACATTATTGTCTTGGGATGAATATGTTGTACTCCATCCTTATCTTTCTCACACAAAGCTTATGCTCCCAAGAGCTCGTTAATCACACAAAATTTCTGCACCCAAGTGATCATTGCTCATGCAAATCTTATGCCAAAAAGGCGTCTTAATCTTGAAAGGAACAATCATAATTTCTCCATCATATAATTAACACTGATCTTAAGAATAATATCTTAAAGCATTAAATTTGACTTAGAAATCTTGTGCATAATATGATGATATCAATCTATGAGAAAGACATAATGAAAAATCATAATTTGATTCCCAATCTATTTTCTTGTAAATATGCATTAAAACATATACTTGATGTCATTGTAACTGAATTATGTAAATATAAGCTGATATAAATCCCTTTACCCATACTTGTTAACTCAGAGTGCATGAATCCACTTACCGCTCTCTTAGAGAAGATCCTAGTTGCTTCTTTTAGGTTGGTAAAATTCTAATCACAGTCTTGGGGTTAAGAAACCCTAATTACCTTATTCATTCAAATATCATTCATTAATCACCATATTCACCTTAGTTTCTAGGGTTTTATGGTTCTTTAGCTAATATAGGGAACTCATAATTAAACTAGGTTCTGAGTTCAAGTTCATCATATAGATCTCAAAAAATTGATCAAAAATCATATATAACTCGCCATCAATGGACATACCAATCAAAAGATATGAATTTTGGTGCATCGGCCAATTAGAACTCGAGAAATGATAAGTGTGACATTAAAATCAAATCGATTTAATTAGAATGTGAGAAGACTGCCATAACCAGGATGTGCGCTACCCCATGACTAAAACCCACAAGGACAAAATTGGAAACCAAGACCCCAAATTGTTCGCCATCTTTGTGATGAAGAACAATAGAAGAAATGTGGGAACAAATCTCAAATCCTAGGTGTGAGTCCTCAAATCCATGAAGATTGTGAGAAGATAATCGTAGGGTCATCTTGCTTGTATTAGACTGAACTTATTGAGGCCAGAAGCAGGTTATTGATAAAACCCAAATTCAGGCATCTATGCTAAGCATTTATTTATGGTTTTGTGTCATTATAGCCTTAATATGTCCAAAATAACCCTAGAATCTTATATTTTAGTAATTTATATCTTTTCATAGATAAAGTTGCTCAACTATCGGCCATGTTTGTGTGGGTGTGTTGCCCATGGTCCCCTTTGACCTTCTTTGACCTCGTTTGTGTCACCACTACTGGACACTTGCTGCTTGATGCTTGCATGTGGCAATGGCCTTGGACATGTGTTTAGGGCATGTTAGAGTGGTGGCATTGCTCATGGACAAGTGTCCCTAGGTGTGCGACACCTTGCTTTTCTCTACCTTGGTTTTTCCTCCATCCCCTTCTATATATGTGTTTCCTTTCCCTTGCTAAGGATCCCTTTAGTTCCTTAGTCTCCCTCTCCCTTGGTGCACGACACCCTCTTCTTTTACAAGCTTGGTGGCCAATCCTTGCCTTGGAGTCTCCTTCTTCCTCTAGTGGTGGCCGAACCCTAGAGTGCCTTGCTCTTCTTCCTTGGTGGTGCTTGGAGCTTGGAGCTTGGAGCTAGGATCTTGGATCTTGCTTAAGGCGGGTTACATAACTCCTAACCCTAACTATACTACCTTCTTTTATGTTGCTTATGATCATATCGGCTATGTATGTTGTTAGTTTAGTTCTTTGCTTAAGTTGTTCTTGTTGGCCGAACCATGTGTTCTAGGGTTTCTTGGTGAGTAACACTCCTTTCTCTCCTTGGTCTTGAGGAGTGAGCTTGAGTTCTAGTAATATGGGCAATATCCCTCTCACGTTTAAGTTGAGAGGTGAGCTTGTATTCTAGTTGCTTGAGAAACACCCTCCTCTCACCATGCACTTGAAAGGTGAGCTTTGTGGTGGTTGTTCCTTGTGTTTCCCTATTGGTGATAAGACATGTGCAAAACCCCTCTCTCATTCAAGTTGAGAAGTGAGCCATCTTCTTGATCCTTTAGGATTTTGGTGCCCTTGAGCTTGAGGTTGGTGGTGACCCTGTCGGGGTGCATCTTGCCCGATATGGTGTTGGTGGAGGTGTTTCCCGATACCCCTCTTGACCTGAGCTTCAGACGATATGTTGTGGTGGCTGTGTAGGACGATACACCGTGGTCCCTAACATTGTGACGGGCATCACACCACAGTCCTTGCTTTGTGACGACCGATAGGTCATGGAAAGGTTGGCTGAACGATAGGTTCCTTGCTGGCTACTTGGGTTGCACCCTTAGGCGTTACCTCTTACTGAGTATCCTACCCGACACACACACATGACTTAGATATGGCTTGGTGTCATTATACCTAGTAGTTATGGAAACGTTGCTAGCTAGCTCTGTAAGGAGCGTTACCCCTTGGCCTTAGCCCTTGTGTGTGGCCGGTAACACTAGACTTGTGGGGGCGTTATGCCTTGTTGGGTGCGTGCTGCCCGATATCCCTAGGGCGTGACACACCGTCAAATGATGCACCCCTTTGGCTGAGATGCACGCCTGGATGCCCGATACCACAGTTCCCTGTTGCATAACGTGTCGTTGCATGACATGGCGTTGTGCGTTACACCCTGCACGACACATCCCTTGGACTAAGCTGCACGTTACGCCCTTAAGCTTAGCTGCACGTTTGGATGGGCGTTATGCCCTGGGTTGCCCGATACACCTCAGAGTAGCCCGATACCCTTTATGTTATGCGCTTAAGTTTTGGGCGATAGGGGAGAGTGCCCTGCCCGATACCACCTCTGGTGAGGGTAGTGAGTGCTTTTAGTAAGGGTCCTGTTCCTTATGGAAAACGATATGTTAGATGTTGTCCTTGCTATCACGTTTAGTAATGATGGTGACCCTTGATATGCTTGTTGATAACTAGGCTAGTAGCTCACATCTATGTATTTTGACATGATGCTACATCTGCTTATGATCATCTTGAATCATTTGTATAATGTTGAGTAAATGATAAGCCTGTAAGATGCTTTGCTTAATGATGTGACCTATGCCTATGATCATAAGTTGAGGCATGATGGATAAAGCATATAATCCTCAATGTCACCCTATGTTGATAGAATGGCCTTTCTATTAAGTCTATGATGATTGTGCATACTAACCATGCAGGTGTTCAGTGTAGTTGCATATCCAGGTAAAGGGCTATTAGGTATATATAATTGAGTAACACTGTTTTGACGATTACTCTTGATAATGAGATAATATGTATGATGTGTTTGGTTAAAGTGCTTGGGATTACTACGCCACGATGATGACGTAAGCCTTGAAAGGCAGTGGCAGTATGTGATAAGGGATTGAGATCCCATGGTATGTGTTGATCCTTGAGATGGATCTGGATGATTGGCAAGAGGCCAAGTGATAACATGTAATGTTGGATCCTTGTGATGGATCAGGATGATGTTGATTACAATAAAAGCATACTGTTGAGTTTCATACTGTGTATTTCTATATAGTTTGCATGTTATATAACTTGGTTGAATCTTGCAATCCACTTAAAATATATTAACTAATTATAGTGGAACATATCATGAAGTTTGCCCTAGCCATAGATCCATCATCGTCAGGAGCTGGTGATGGTGAAACAGGTTCTCCTGCGGGTTAACCTGGAAGCGCATATTATTGAATATGTGTGGTTTCTCCTAGCTGAAATTAAGGAGGTATGAGTGCAACTTCGGTTGTAGACTCCAGAGTGCAGATTCAGGCCCGTAGCTCAATATGTGAAGAGCATGGTGAACATGCCCATGGCTCAGGACATGTGATATGGGAGCATGAATGCGTTCATGGCTTAGAGCACAGTGAACAGGCCCGTGGCTCAGTTTCACTAGCGCTGATACCTGTACCAAGGCGGGCTAGGCAAAGGGTAGCCTGACCCTGTGGCTGAGGCCACTTAAGCATGAGACTACAGTCATGCTTGTGTTGTACTCGTGCACTGACCACAAGGTGGTAGGTCATGGAGTCCGACTCTTCCACTGACCTTGTATGGCACCGACTTGGGTTTTGCAACCGAAGGTTGGATTTAGCGGTACAACTCACTTCCTCAGGGCATAATAATACGTAACTCAGCCGAATAGAGCTTACTACTTAAGGCAAAGCACAGAACATTGATTGAGGCCTTGCTTGTGTAATTGCTCTTACTATATCTTGCAGTTACTTATACATTCCTCATGCTATGTAGCCATACCTTATAAATCTTATCTTGTTAATCATGTTCCATAAAGGATTACTTGAGTAAATGCCTTCCGTACATCTGGTAAGCTTGATGGTATGAATAGCCTTTCTATATAGACTACTCTTGTTATACCTCTTATCAGTTATCTGCTGTTGTTGCTTTTATCTTTCTGAGGTTTTGTGGTTTTAGAGGGGAGTTATGTTTCTCGCTGGGACTGTGTGTCTCACCCCACTGGTTTACACCCTTTTTAGGTGTTCGAGCTAGACGTGGTGGTGGTCGCGAAGTTGCGGCCGAGAAGTAAGACGAGCAGTAGAAGGCAAGCAAGGGATATGCTGTTGTTTTGGTTGCTTTGTAGTAGAGTCTTAGAGTCATCCCTGTACTCTCAGGTCCTTGGGGGTGTTTTGACATTGTTTCACGATGTATAGCTATTGATGTTTTATATATCTTGCTGATGGCCGGATATGGGCCTTCATGTATGTATAAATAGGTGGTGAACTCATGTGATGAGAGGACAACTGATCTCCCAAGCTGTGGACACGTATCAGATCTTGTATATGTTTATATAACATGTTTTCTTACAGGATGAGGACCTAAATGTAATAGATTCTCAGTTTATCCACTTTCTGCAATCGGTTTTAATTAACCCATGTTTTTGGTAATCTGTGGTTATGGTGATTTCTGCACATTTTCGCATAACACCTCACTGTCTATGTGATAGTGGGATGTGTTGCCACAAGTTTGGTATCAGAGCTCTAGGTTCACTGAGTTTACAGGGATTTAAGACTAGGTTGTGTCTGTTCTTGGGAGTTTTCCAGATTTTCTTACAATCATCTTATGCCCTCAGCGGAAGAAAAGCCAAGATGTCTAGAAACCATGAAGAACATGCTGCTGAGAACAACGATGTTGCATTAGTTGATGGAGCTATAGGGTAGGCACATGAAGATCGGGTGCCTGAGGTCCCCCAACCTGACCCATCCATTCTTGAACATCCTGCCTACCAACAGCTTGTGGGGCAGATAATGGCTACGATGAATCTCATGGTAGAGAGATTGCTAGTGCCTCCGCCGAGAGCACAGGCTCCCCATGGTGAAACATCGGGCATTGGGAAGACCTTTGAGCGGCTTTGCCGAGTCGAAGCTTCAGATTATGCTGGAACGGCTGATCCAACATATGCAAATCTGTGGCTGAAAATTCTTGAAAAGGCTTTCCAGATCCTCGACATCCCCGAAGCAGACAAAGTAAAGCACGTTGTCTACCTTCTGAAGGGTAGTACTGGTCACTGGTGGACCATCGAGGAAGAGAAGCGTCCTGGTGAGGTGATCGGTTGGGAGGTTTTCCAGCGCAAGTTCATCAACAGATACTTTCTGAAGACGTATCTGGATGAGAAGATCAGTTAGTTTGAGCGCTTGCGCCAAGGAACGATGAACATCACCGAGTATGAAGCCAAGTTCATGGACCTGCTGAGGTTTTGTCCCCATATGGCAACAACAAATGAAGAGCGGATCAGACGTTTTGAGAAAGGACTAAGTGCTGAGCTAACAACACCTATCTCTGCGTTGGAGAATCGAGAGCGGTTTTCTACGTTTGTGGAATCTGTCCGGAGGATCGAACGGTCAGTGAGGGAGAAAAGAAAATCCATGTCTAAGAAGAGGCCTGCTCAATTCTAGGGACAGAGGTTTGGTGGCTTCAAGAAGCCAAGGTTTTCAGCACCTTCCATGATGAGAGGTTCCGGTATACCGTCACAGTGGTCTCCGAGTAAGGGAAGAGGATATGTTACTTCACCGTCGAAGGCACATAGTACAACTTATGTGGTAGTGACAGGGTCGTCTAGGCCACAACAACGAGACCAATCATGCCATCTGTGTGGTCAGATTGGCATTGGAGGTCAAACTGCCCAAACAGAGATGTTGAAGTGACGCAACAACCAAGGCAGAATCATCAAGGGTTAGATAGACAACAGCCCAGTGGTAGTAGAGGGTGAGGATGTGGTTAAGCGTTGCAAGAGGGATCGTCTGCTCAAGGAAGCAGAGGACGTGGACAACAAGCAACGGCTCGATTCTATGCTATGAGTCAGCCGGAGGCGATAGTCAACCTACGAGTAGTGATAGGTCACATGGAGTTATTTCATTCTGATATGTCTTCTTCTTGCTTTATATCTGTTCTGGTTGACCCGGGTGCTACACACTCCTTTATTGCCTATAGTATGCTTGAGAACTGTCGTTTACCTGTTAGCTGTAAGAAAGATAGCTTGTTGTTAGAAACCCCTTTTGATGGTTCCTCGATGCTTCGAGAAGAGTGTCCATCTTGTACCTTATCTTTTTCGGGACACAGTATACAAGTGGATCTTATACCACTTGATATGCGTGGTTTAGATGTTATCCTTAGGATGGATACCTTAGAGAAGTATAAGGTAGTTCTGGACTGTGGTTCCAAACAAGTTGTGTTTCATGTTGATGGAGAGAAGTGGACCTTCCAAGGAGATAGGAAGATTCTTCCGACGTGTCTAGTGTCAGCTTTGGTGGCAGACAAGTTGTTACGACAAGGATGTGAGGCGTTCCTAGCTCACGTGGTGGATATCGTTGTGGATACCAAGGCAAAAGGTCCTAGTCTTGAAGAGGTGTCGGTAGTCCGAGAGTTTGTGGATGTGTTTCCTAATGAGTTCCCCGGTGTTCCTCCACCCCGAGAGATTGATTTTGAGATCAATCTGGTTCCAGGAACGCAGCTAGTTGCACAGACACCGTATAGGATGGCTCCAGTAGAGATGGCAGAGCTTAAGAAGTAGTTACAAGAGTTGTTGGAGAAAGGTTTCATCCGACCGAGTACGTCACCTTGGGGTGATCCAGTGTTGTTTGTCAAGAAGAAGGACAGGTCGATGCGGTTATATATAGACCACTGACAGTTGAACAAGGTCACGATAAAGAACATGTACCCGTTACCGAGGATAGATGATCTATTCAATCAGTTGTGTGGTGCTATAGTGTTTTCGAAGATCGATCTACGGTCCGGATATCATCCGTTGAGGATTAAGGTGGATGACATACCGAAGTCAACTTTTAGGACGAGGTATGGTCACTTCGAGTTTGTGGTTATGCCGTTTGGGCTAACCAATGCACCTGCTGCTTTCATGGATTTGATGAACAAAGTGTTCCATCCGTTCCTCGATCAGTTTGTTGTAGTCTTTATAGATGACATCTTGATCTACAGTCGGGACAAGTAAGAGCACGAGCGATATCTTCGACTAGCGTTAACTCTTCTTCGCCAACATCAGTTGTATGCCAAGTTCAGTAAGTGTGAGTTCTGGTTGGAAGAAGTGACTTTCTTGGGTCATGTGATATCTGCGGAAGGAGTCAAAGTGGACCCAAAGAAGGTGGAGTTCGTTGCAGAATGGGAACAGCCGAAGACACCGATAGAAGTTTGTAGTTTCATGGGTTTGGCAGGATACTACCGTAGGTTTATCAAGGACTTCAGTACGATTGCATTACCAATGACAAAGTTGACCAGAAAACATGTACCTTTTGTCTAGGATGATCTTTGTCAGCAAGCTTTTCAGAGTTTGAAGGAGAAGCTGACTAGTGCTCCAGTGCTAATACTGCCAGATCCTGGGAAGGGCTATGTTGTTTTCTGTGATGCTTCCAAGAAAGGTTTAGGTTGTGTGCTGATGCAGGAAGATCATGTGGTTTCTTTTGCTTCGTGACAACTTAAGAAACACAAGGAGAACTATCTGAATCATGATCTGGAGTTGGCAGCAGTGGTTCATGTGTTAAAAATTTGGAGACACTATCTGTATGGGGATGTGTGTCAGATCTTTACGGATCATAAGAATCTGAAGTACATTTTTTCACAGCATGAGTTGAACATGCGACAGTGTCGATGGATGGAGTTAATCAATGATTACGACTGCACCATCGAGTATCATCCTGGTAAGGCGAATGTGGTAGCTGATGCGCTTAGTTGAAAATCTTCTTCTCTTTCTTCAAAGAAAGCACAGTTGAGTTCCCTGGTATGCCATAGATGGGATATGTTTGTTTCCTTGTGGCATATGAATGTACAGATGGAAGTTTCCTTGTTGGCTGGCCTTTTAGCACAGATACAAGTCAAGCCTACGCTGAGACAACAGATCAAAGATGCACAACAAGCAGATGATACAGTACAGTTGATCAGATCAGAGTTCAACAACGAAAAGCGTGATGGGTTCCATGAGTCCGAGGATGGACTAGTTTCTATCGTGATAGGATGGTGGTCCCTGATACTGATGATCTAAGGAATTTAGTGCTCAAGGAAGCACACACGTCAATGTATGCTATGCATCTAGGAGTCACCAAGATGTATCATAGTCTGAAAGACTTTTATTGGTGGTCCGGCTTGAAGAAAGATGTAGCCGAGTTCGTGGCTAGGTGTGGGGTTTGTCAGCAAGTCAAGGCTGAGCATTAGAAGTCGGCAGGTACATTACAACCCCTGCCAATACTGCAGTGGAAATGGGATCATATAACCATGGATTTTGTAGTTGGTCTACCCAGGACAACTAGGAATCATGATTCCATTTGGGTAATAGTGGACAGATTGACAAAGGATGCCCATTTCATACCGGTAAAGACAATGTATACAGCCGAGAAACTCACTCGAGTATATGTGGATGAGATAGTACATTTGTACGGTGTGCCAGCAACGATAGTTTCTGACAGATGTCCTCAGTTCACGAGTCATTTTTGGGAATAGTTGCACAAAGCATTGGGAACGCAGTTGAGGTTCAGTACCGCCTTCCACCCGCAGACAGATGGAAAGTCTGAGAGGACTATTCAGACTTTGGAGGATCTCCTTCGAGCTTGTGTTTTGCAGTTCCTAGGCAGTTGGGACGTACATCTCAGTTTGATAGAGTTTGCCTACAACAACAGTTACCAACGGAGCATTGACATGGCTCCCTATGAGGCCTTATATGACAGGAAGTGCAGATCTCCTTTGTGCTGGTATGAGTCTGGTGAATATCAGCTTTTGGGTCCTGAGTTAGTACAACGGACAACAAAAAAGATTAAGGTGATACAACAACAGTTGAAAGCGGCACAAGACAGGCAGAAGTCTTATGCAGACAATCGCCAATGACCTTTGGAATTCTAGGTAGGAGACAAAGTGTATCTTAAAGTCTCGTCGTGGAAAGGTGTGCTAAGGTTTGGCCGGAAGGGTAACTTAGCACCCATGTATATGGGGCCATACTCGGTCATAGCACGTGTTCGCAGAGAAGCTTACGAGTTAGAGCTGCCTCCAGAGTTGCACAGGTTACATCCAGTGTTCCATGTCAGTATGCTAAAGAAAAGTCATCCGGATACAGGAACAGTGATACAGCCAGACAAAGTTGAGCTTGATGAAGATGTGACCTACGAGGAAGGTCATGTGGCGATCCTGGACAGAAGAGTTAAGAAGCTGAAGAGGAAGGACCTGGTTCTTGTGAAGGTTCTTTGGCATCATCGTGGCGTTGAGGAAGCCACATGGGAGCTTGAGGAAGAGATGAGGAGGAAGTATCCCTCGCTTTTCGCTTCGGATTTCGAGGACGAAATCCCTTTGTAGGGGGTTAGCTTGTAAGGACCATGACCTCCGTTTAGGGCTTATCCTATTTGTTTTGCTTAACCTGATGCTTTGTTGCTTGCTAATAACCTTTAGTGTTGATTAGGGTTTTGTTGGTGCTTTGGTGAGAGTTGGAGGTGCTACTTGCAATTAACCCAAGTCTAGAGTTTGTGGGCAAGTTTGTCACCTTGTTAGGTGTTCCTCCCTCTCCTTGATTCCTCTAGTGTTGAGAAGAAGGTTTGGGCTTGTTTCTTGGGTTCCTTTGGGCTTGGTTGTGCTTGTTGGGCCTTGTTGAGCCTTGTCTTTGCTTTTTTTGACCCTATCTTAGGCAAGATCATGCTTGTGTCAGCCTAGGTGTGTCGCCCAGGGTTTGTGTCGGCCATGGAGGGGGTGTATCGGCCATGTTGTATGGGTGTGTCGTCCATGGTCCCCTTTGACCTTCTTTGACCTCGTTTGTGTTACCACTAGTGCACACTTAGTGCTTGATGCTTGCATGTGGCAATGTCCTTGGACATGTGTTTAGGACATGTTTGAGTGGTGGCATTGCTCATGGACAAGTGTCGATAGGTGGGCGACACCTTGCTTTGCTCTACCTTGGTTTCTCCTCCATCCCCTTCTATATATGTGTTTCCTTTCCCTTGCTAAGGATCCCTTTAGTTCCTTAGTATCCCTCTCCCTTGGTGCACGACACCCTCTTCTTTTGCAAGCTTGGTGGTCGATCCTTGCCTTGGAGTCTCCTTCTTCCTCTAGCGGTGGCCGAACCCTAGAGTGCCTTGCTCTTCTTCCTTGGTGGTGCTTGGAGCTTGGAGCTTGGAGCTTGGAGCTAGGAGCTTGGAACTTGCTTAAGGCGAGTTACATAACTCCTAACCCTAACTATACTACCTTCTTTTATGTTGCTTATGATCATATCGGCTATGTATGTTGTTAGTTTAGTTCTTTTCTTAAGTTGTTCTTGTTGGCCGAACCATGTGTTCTAGGGTTTCTTGGTGAGCAACACTCCTTTCTCTCCTTGGTCTTTAGGAGTGAGCTTGAGTTCTAGTAATATGGGCAATACCCCTCTCTCATTTAAGTTGAGAGGTGAGCTTGTATTCTAGTTGCTTGAGCAACACCCTCCTCTCACCATGGACTTGAAAGGTGAGCTTTGTGGTGGTTGTTCCTTGTGTTGCCCATTTGGTGATAAGAGATGTGAAAAAACCCTCTCTCGTTCAAGTTGAGAGGTGAGCCATCTTCTTGATCCTTTAGGGTTTTGGTGCCCTTGATCTTGAGGTTGGTGGTGACCCTGTCGGGGTGCATCTTGCCCGATATGGTGTTGGTGGAGGTGTTGCCCGATACCCCTCTTGACCTGAGCTTCAGATGATATGTCGTGGTGGCTGTGATGGACTATACACCCTGGTCCCTAACCTTGTGACGGGCGTCACACCACAGTCCTTGCTTTGTGACGACCGATAGGTCATGGAAAGGTTGGCTGAACGATAGGTTTCTTGTGGGCTGCTTGGGTTGCACCCTTAGGTGTTGCCTCTTGCTGAGTATCCTGCCCGACACACACACATGACTTAGATATGGCTTGGTGTCGTTATACCTAGTAGTTATGGAAACATTGCTAGCTAGCTCTGTCAGGAGCATTACCCCTTGGTCTTAGCCCTTGTGTGTGGCCGGTAACACTAGACTTGTGGGGCGTTATGCCTTGTTGGGTGTGTGCTGCCTGATATCCCTAGGGCACGACGTAGAGTCGCATGATGTACCCCTTTGGCTGAGCTGCACGCCTGGATGCCCGATACCATAGTTCCCTGTTGCATAACGCGTCGTTGCATGACATGGTGTTGCGCGTTACACCCAGCACGACACATCCCTTGGACTGAGTTGCACGTTACGCCCTTGAGCTTAGCTGCACGTTTGGATGGGCGTTATGCCCTTGGTTTCCCGATACACCTCAGAGTAGCCTGATACCCTTTCTGTTATGCGCCTAAGTTTTGGGCGATAGGGGAGAGTGCCCTTCCCAATACCACCTCTGGTGAGGGTAGTGAGTGCTTTTAGTGAGGGTCATGTTCCTTATGGAAAATGATATGTTAGATGTTGTCCTTGCTATCACGTTTAGTAATGATGGTGACCCTTGATATGCTTGTTGATAACTAGGCTAGTAGGTCACATATATGTATTTTGACATGATGCTACATCTGCTTATGATCATCTTGAATCATTTGTATAATGTTGAGTATACGATAATCCTGTAAGATGCTTTGCTTAATGATGTGACCTATGCCTATGATCATAAGTTGAGGCATGATGGATAAAGCATATAATCCTCAATGTCACCCTATGTTGATAGAATGGCCTTTCTATTAAGTCTATGATGATTGTGCATACTAACCATGCAGGTGTTCAGTGCAGTTGCATTGCCAGGTAAAGGGATATTAGGTATATATAATTGAGTAACACTATTTTGACGATTACTCTTGATAATGAGATAATATGTATGATGTGTTTGGTTAAAGTGCTTGGGATTTCTACCCCATGATGATTATGATGTAAGCCTTGAAAGGCAGTGGCAGTATGTGATAAGGGATTGAGATCCCATGGTATGTGATGATCCTTGAGATGGATCTGGATGATTGGCAAGAGGCCAAGTGATAACATGTAATGTTGGATCCTTGTGATGGATTAGGATGATGTTGATTACAATAAAAGCATATTGTTGAGTTTCATACTATGTATTTCTGATATAGTTTGCATGTTATATAACTTGGTTGAATCTTGCAATCCACTTAAAATATATTAACTAATTATAGTGGAACATATCATGAAGTTTGCCCTAGCCATAGATCCATCATCGTCAGGAGCTAGTGATGGTGAAACAGGTTCTTCTATGGGTTAACCTGGAAGTGCATATTATTGAATATGTGTGGTTTCTCCTAGTCGAAAATAAGGAGGTATGAGTGCAACTTCGGTTGTAGACTCCAGAGTGCGGATTCAGGCCCGTAGCTCAATATGTGAAGAGCATGGTGAACAGGCCCATGGCTCAGGACATGTGATATGGGAGCATGAATGCGTTCATGGCTCAGAGCACGGTGAACATGCCCGTGGCTCAGTTTCACTAGCGCCGATACCTGTACCTAGGCGGGCTAGGAAAAGGGTAGCTTGACCCTGTGGCTGAGGCCACTTAAGCATGAGACTACAGTCATGCTTGTGTTGTACTCGTGCACTGACCACGAGGTGGGAGGTCATGGAGTCCGGCTCTTCCATTGACCTTGTATGTCACCGGCTTGGGTTTTGCAACCGAAGGTTGGATTTTAGCGGTACAACTCACTTCCTCAGGGCATAATAATACATAACTCAGCTGAATAGAATTTACTACTTAAGCCAAAATATGGAACATTGATTGAGGCCTTGCTTGTGTAATTTCTCTTGCTATATCTTGCAATTACTTATACATTCCTCATGCTATGTAGTCATACCTTATAAATCTTATCTTGTTAATCATGTTCCATAAAGGATTACTTGAGTAAATGCCTTCCGTACATCTGGTAAGCTTGATGGTATGAATAGCCTTTCTATATGGACTGCTCTTGTTATACCTCTTATCAGTTATCTGTTGTTGTTGTTGTTTTTATCTTTCTGAGGTTTTGTGGTTTCGGTGGGGAGTTATGTTTCTCATTGGGACGGTGTGTCTCACCCCACTGGTTTACACCCTTTTTAGGTGTTCGAGCTAGACGTGGTGGTGGTCGCAAATTGTGGACGAGCAGCAAGACGAGCAGTAGAAGGAAAGCAAGGGATATGATGTTGTTTTGGTTGCTTTGTAGTAGAGTCTTAGAGTCATCCCTATACTCTCAAGTCCTTGGGGGTGTTTTGACGTTGTTTCACAATGTATATCTATTGATGTTTTGTATATCCTACTGCTGGACGGATATGGGCCTTCATGTATGTATAAATAGGTTGTGAACTCATATGATGACAGGACAACTGATCTCCCAAGCTGTAGACACGTATCAGATCTTGTATATGTTTATATAACATGTTTTCTTGCAGGATGAGGACCTAAATGTAATAGATTCTCAGTTTATCCGCTTTTCACAACCGGTTTTAATTAACCCATGTTTTTGGTAATATGTGGTTATGGTGATTTCCGCACGTTTTCGCGTAACACCTCGCTGTCTATGGGATAGTGGGATGTGTTGCCACACTACATCCATCCCTCCAATTTTCTTCCATCCACCATCATTTTCCACCACCATTCAACCATATTTCTATACCAATGAGGCCTATTCTCAGCCATCTTCCACCTCCATACATCCACCAAGTCATTGTTTGGGGTGAAATTGAAGGGAAAAGAGGCCAAAGAGTCCAAAAGACCAAGGAGGATGACCCAAAGACAAGATCCGGCCTATACGAAGGCTAAGGAGTGAGAGCCACCTCTCCTATATGGGCTAAATATCTTCTTCTTCTCTTTTCTTCTACTGTTCTCTATTATTTCTATACAAATTATGTTCTTCCATCTTTGTTCAGTGCCAACTATGCTTGATCATGGCTAGTTCAGCTCCTTCTTGGCTATATGTTTATGTACTTTACCTTAAGAAAGTAGTTTTATACCAAATCTAGTAGGTTTCTGTTCTATCTTGTCTTTCTAGTTATGATTGCTAGTTTGGTTGATCTCTTTCTTTCTTGAACTTCTATTTCTTCCTATAGCGAGAGATTCATTGTTAAAATGGGTAAGAGAAGGTAGTTTGGATCAGAACTCGAAAGGAGAATGATTCAAGGTGATCTGTGCAAAATCATAGACCTGGGCATGGCCGGGCCCACTACCTGGTTCTACCCAGATCACACCTGTCCTAGCATCTCAGAATATTCTAAACTTGAGAGGGTATCTAGGATATTCTAGGGTGTTGAATTGTCATGCTTGAGAGAGTTTCATATCACTGATGGGTTTTAGTCACACTATGCGAAAGTGAGTGGGATGACCCCACAAGAACAGATACCACAATACATACTATATTTGGATGTAGGTTTCTTGCTAGGGTGTTTGAGGGTTGTCTACACCCGAGAATGGGTGCATACACTCCCCAACTTGTGGTTACATAGCCAGGAACTCTTTCTCTCTGATTTGTAGAATCATACTGACTTGATTTTGTTTTGTTTTACTTCATGACAATATGCTAGACTAGTTCTAGCTCCATACTTTTATCGACTATCAGATTGGCTTATCTGACTCAAGAGAGAGATCTTAAGCGTCCTAAACATCCCCACGTCCCTGTGTTCGACCCCGTATATCTACTTCGACCCCATAATAAAGTTGTGGGGGTCCTTGAAGGTTTTGGGCTATAAATTTAAAGTTTGACCCTCCTTTGGATCCGATCAGTTATATAGTGGTCGACCCCCCTGGACATCACCCGCCATGGCTGGCTAGGGTGTTAAGATTGGAGATTGCACAAGAATTAGAATCGATGAAACTTAAAGGCTTAGTTGAGTTCGATGGCTATCGCCAAAGCTCAAGATGAGGAAAACACCGGGCAAGGCTATTTTCAGAGTCCAAGACAAGGAAAACATAGGGTAAGGGGGTTTGTACCAAAGAACTGTCTAAAGAACAAACATGAATAGCAGGATATTAGGAAAAAGTAAAGTTGGTCAATACCTCACACTCGGATCAAATTGGCATTCAAGGAATCTTGGTGCAGGTTCTCTTTTGTCTTTTTGAAACTTTTCTTGGGGACTTGGAGGTCTAGAGATCGAGAACAACCAAACAACAGTCTAGATATGGTGGCGGAGTAGGGTAAGACAAGTGTGGGGTACAAGAGGGAGAATTGATGTTGGGAACTAGTTGTTGGACCTCTCAGGATCATTTTTGACTGCTTTTCTTTATAGCTTGATGTCTGAAGAGGGATAGGGGTCTAAGGGCGTGGATACATGGGGTGCCTCGAGAAGTATTAGTTGAAAAGGGATTCTAGTGAATGAAACCCTAACAATTAAGGGTTGGGAACGTTCAAGAAGCCTCTCTGATGGTGGGGGAAAAGTTTGTTTTGTCTGGGAATCGTTAGAGAGGTAGATTTAAGGGGGAGAAGGTTCAAGTGACTGCAGAGTCATGTTGAAAGGAGGAATCAGGTGAAGGAGAGTCATGTCGCACGTGGTTGTGCCCGGGTTTGAGTCCGACCAGGTTCAGACTCCTCCATTTGCGTGACAAAAGATAAATGAGAAACTTTGGGAAAAATGAAACATGTTAAGTAGATTATTGATCATTCAGGGTCCAAACTTTATGATTTCTTGGCTATATACATTGAGTGATCAAATAAGGTCCTAGTGAGACCAAATTTTGCAGGATGACTAAATAAATAATGAGGATCCATAATATCATCTTATACTTTAGGTTTGAGAGTCACAACGATATGTTATTTCTTTTTTTGTAAAGTGTGATCTCTATTTAATTCTCAAGGATTATCCAAAAATAGTTAGGGTCTCATAATTTGGACAAAACCCCAAAATATCTTCACAAACTCACCTAAAACATTACCAGACTATATAATGAATATTGACTGGGTTAATTTCATCTCAAAAACTAAATATTACTTATTGAAAAAATTAGGGTTTCCATTTTTAGATTTTTTTATACGATTTAAAATTTTGGGATGTTACAATATTGGTGTCATCTTCACCTCAGTGGGTGTTGGGGTTAAGCGCAAAATAGGGAGCCTTGACATGGTTCTTATGTCAGGAGAATTGACATTGATCTCACGTTGGTGAGATTACAAGCCACACTCTGTTTGATCAGATTAGGAGTTATGATCATGTGGGGAGAGTTGACACTGAGCTCACCTCGATTAGACTTTGAGATGCACTCTCATTGATGAGAGTTGGAGTTGTTCTTGCATGGGGAGACTTGACACTAAGCTCACCTTAGTGAGGCTTTGAGCCATGCTACCTTTGATGTGACTTGGAGTTTCACTCACACATGGATACTTGAAATTGATCTCGTGTTGGTGAGACTTTGAATCTCACTCTTGTGGTACAACACACAATGTAGACCTTTTGTCCATCTTGTTTTAGCTTCACCAACAAGCCTAATGGAATGTCTATTTATTCCTTGTTATGTAGTATTGTCATGTTTTTTATTAACCAGTGGGTGTGAAGGAAGATTATTGTCTACACATCCTCATTTCATATTTGCATTGCTAGCATGTATGACGGAACATCATCTCATTCACGTTTATGAAGCCTTGTCTAGTATATGCTTTGCTAGCAGGCCTAAGGAACGTATGTCCATTTCCATTATGTCAGCCTCATAGTTTGTCTCTAGAATTTTAGCCTATTCTGGTGGGGTTGGTTCAAACATCTTACTTGTTCTGGTATTTTGGCATCTTGAAATGCTTCAACTGAAAATCTACTTGTTCATATTTTCTTTCTAGAACTTCAATCTGTTATTGACTGAAGTGGAACTTTGGAATGTCTTCTTTGAACATTTTCCCATTCTTCTTATTCTAAGTACATGAAACGTCTACCTATTTTCATCATAAAGGCGTTGAAAGAGCATATATTTGGACATATATGTGTTTGATACTGTCACACCCCGATCTCACACTAACCACTAATCACGAGATTAGGGCGCGACAGAGGGATTATTACATAAACAAATCACTAAGAACTTTTTCTTTTTAAAACCTCGTAATGATATCCAGATTATTGTTGTAAACTAAAACATAATAAACTATTGCGGAAGCATTTCAATTAAACTGGCTAGAGAACATAAACAGAGTTTACAACATGTAACATTGTTTAACAGAAAGTAAAATATAACGATTAATTTACATCTTTTACACATTCACCATACATACTATCTCTCACCCACACCATGTCCCAAGGACCGAGGGGAAAGGACTAAGAGACCACTATCTAACTAACTACATATACCTTCTACTGACTAGGGTGGTAAGATCTTTCAGATTTCTGGAACTGTCACTGACCTGAAAATGTTTGAGTAGAGGAGTGAGCCTACTCACTCAGTGAATAGTTTTTCATCCAACCATCACTAAACAACTCATCAGATATATAAAATTTAAATAAAGCATAAGTGCAGTACTAAGCAGGGCAGTTCTAATGACATAGCAGATTTACAGATAATAATCACATTTCTATGCAACAACAGATATTTTAAACAAATAAATAGTTATAGAGAATTGGCACAGAAGTTCAAATATCTTAACATATTAAATTTACTGTGATCCTATATGATTACATTTTAGTTATGCCCCAAACATATGCAACACACTCTGCATATGAAGATCTGTAGCGAACTACGATCCCACCGTACAAGACTTAGCGACACACCCGGGAAATGCTAAGTCTGACTTCTCATCCTGGTCTGCACAGGACTCTCAGGCTTACAAGGCCTCACTGCACTAACTCTGAGTGCTCTGGACTCCTCCCGCAACCTGTAGTGCACAGTCGGAGGGTCTGGGTTACCACCGTGACACACGCACGGATTATTGTTGAATAACCCCTATTTACTCCAGTGCCACTGTGACACACGCACGGATTATTGTTGAACACTGCCTTTCTGTCCTCGTGCCACCGTGACACACGCACGGATTATTGTTGAACACGAGTCACCGACCATCTAGACACACGCTAGGTAGGTTGTTTCACCCCAAAGGTACAGACCGCGCAATGGGGTTCTACGGTGTTGGGGCACCTAAGTCTATTATTTTATTATTATAGAACACATTAATCTGAAATACATAACTCATGTTCTTGTTCCGAACTCTGGTTTCTCTATGATACCACATTTACTGATTTTAGATCAGATCACAATACACTGTCATTCTAAACTGACAGAGCAATATATTTCAAATCATTGTAATTTCTGAGAAATTCTCATACCATGCATTCAGACAAATTATAAATGCATAAATAACCCAACTTATTTCAATTTGGCACATACATAGCGAATTTACGCAATTGAACATCTTATTGCACAAATTAAAGAAATTTACTTCACATATGAGAATCATACTCAACATTTGTCAATTCTCTAAAATTCTCAAAAAACGTGCACATTAACCCTAATCCTGGTTTGTGCATCACTTAACTCAATTAAGAGTTAATTACATATCACAACACAATTTAATAACAATACTTGAGAATTTCTGGTAATATTTCAGAGAAATGTGTCATTTCATGTAAATATCAATTTACACATATTAACGTCAAAAGATATATGCAATTTAGGGTTTTATTGCATATTTTTATTTATTCATATCAACTTTAAAATCATACAACTGATAATTTATCAGAAATCCTTATTGTTTGGGTTCATACCCAAACCATACTATTTTCAGACATGAATTTCTAATTTTAACATTCAAATGAGCAATTTAGGTTCCAATGAACCATATAAATCTACTGATTTAATCCATAATGTTCAAATGCTAAATTTAATCATATAACAGCATCCAGAAGCAGTTTATGAAATAAAAAGTCGGGTAACGCCAAATACTGTCCAAAAGCCAGTTATCAGCGAAAAATGCACAGTTTACCGAAAATTTCCAAACAACAGAGTTAAATGGTGATAAATGAGTGAACTCCTACTCACCGCGTTTTGAACTGTCCGGGTTCGTCCGGAATTGCATCTAGAGGCCTATTTACCGGCCGATTTCTGTTGTTTTCTTCCTTTGTAATAGCTTTGCTACAGTCGAGTTGGTTGACGCTTATCTACAGGTTGACGAGGAGAGCTTGGATTCTTGGCTAAAGCTAGCTAGAAGCTTTGCACCCTTGCTTGGTCCCCAAAACGGAGCTAAGGGAAGCTTTTCCCTACTGCTGGTGCCCCAAATTAACCCACCTCCAAGCCATGCATGGTAGCTGCTATTAGCTGCTGCTTGCCGCTGGCCCAGCTGCTAGGCGGCTGGCTGAAAACTGGCTAGGAGCTGCAGCTTCAAGCTCGAATCTCTGAATCGGAGCTCAAGGTAGCTCCTCAGCTGCTAGGTGCCCCAAACGACACCCTATTGCTGCTGCACGCAGCTATGGCTGCCGTAGGGAGTCGGCCGCCCAATCAGCTAGGGCGAGGTGTTGATGGCTAGAGGAAGAGGAAGGGAAGAATAGGAAGGGAAGAAGACGAAGATGCAAGCATCATTGAATCGGAGCCGAGGGCACCCATGGAGTCGCCCCTTCAATCGGCCGCCTACTGCTTCATCGCTGGTACTGTGCACCGCTTACAGGTTGCACGAAGAAGATCATAAGAAATCAGAAAGGAAAGGGAAAGAATAAATAGCCTTTAAATGGGAAAATTGCATAATTGGACCCTAAAAACGGAAAAGGTCATAACTATTGATTCGGAGGTCCAAATAACAGGATTTCTTTTGCATCTTTTCAAGAATGAGGCCCACTACAAACCCAAGGCATGAAAACAAGATAATTACACTGTTTTACTGATTCAACATTCCAATTGCATCCAATTATTACTTTACTCAAATTAATCATCTTAATTATGCACTAATCATGATACTTACAGATTAACTTTGATACGGTTCATAACAATCTCCCCCCCCCCTTATAATAATTTCGTCCCGAAATTCCTAAAAGAGAAAGGGAAACTTGTTACGCATCTCATATTCAAGCTCCCACGTAGCTTCCTCTAGGTTATGATTTCTTCCACCAAACCTTCACTAACGGTATCTCGCGATTCTTAAGTTTCTTGATCCTCCGATCAACTATCTGTATTGGTCCCTCCAACAAAGGACACATCAGATCTGAGCTGTGCAGGTTCTAGGTTCACTATCTTCTCTGTACCAGGGTAACACTTCTTCAGCATCGATACATGAAACACATCATGTAAATTAGCCAACTCGGATGGCAAATCCAACCTATAGGCTACAGGTCGAATCCTCTCAATGATAGAATATGAGCCCATAAATGTAGGAGTCAATTTGCCTCTCATACCAAACCTCAACACTCCTTTCCACGGTGAAACCCTCAGATACACTTCATTACCAACTTCAAACTCAAGACGTGTACATCTCTTCTCAACATAACTCTTTTGTCTATCTTGTGCAGCTTTCAACCATTCTCTAATCACTGCAATCTTTCTGATAGTCAAATCCACTATCTCTGGTCCAAAAATATGCTTTTCACCTACCTCATATCAACATATGGATGATCTTCACTTTCTGCCATATAGAGCTTCATACTGAGCCGTACCAAGACTAGAATGGTGATTATTATTGTATGCAAACTCTATAAGGCTCAAGTGTTCTTCCCAACTTCCACTGAAATGCAAGACACATGCTCTCAGCATGCCCTTAAGAATTTGAATGGTCCTCTTTGACTGATCATCCGTCTGTGCGTGGAAAGTTGTACATAATCTCAGCTTTTGTCCACTGATTTCAAAAACCTGGATGTGAATTTAGGATCCCTACCTGGTATAATTGAAACTGGAATACCATGCAACCTGACTATCTCATCCACGTATATCTTAGCCAACTTTAGGACATCAAAGGTTGACTTAACATGAAGAAAGTGAGCAGACTTAGTCAGTCTATCCACAATCACCATATCGAGTCACAACCTTTAGGTGTCCTGGGCAACCCTATCACAAAATCTATTGTGATATATTCCCACTTCTATTCTGGTATAGGGAGAGATTGCAAGATACCTATAGGTTTCTGGTGTTCAACCTTAACCTTCTGACACATGATGCACCTAGCCACATACTCAGCTACATCCTTCTTCATACCAGGTCGCCAATACAACTCCTTGAGATTCATGTACACCTTAGTGTTACGTAGATGCATAGCGTACATCGATGCATGTGCTTCCTCAAGAATCTTTTCCTTCAAATCACTGTCTAGAGGTACACAACATATCATGCTAATACAACACACCATCATCTGAAAAACTGAACTCTGGTCTTTTCCCCCTGTCATGTCATGCATAATCTAATGTAACTCACTGTCATTCTACTGAAGTTCCTTGATTTTATCATAAAAGATAGTCTTGACTTACATCTATGCAATCAAACCACTCTATTCTGACACCCCTAAGCCTAAGTTCAACTTTCACATTTCTACTAGCAGGTCTCTCTTAAAACATGTCATAGAGAATGCATCAACTGTTGAACTTGACTTCCCGCTGAGGGCATCAGCTACTACATTTGTATTTCCAGGGTGATAATCTATCGTCATATCATAAAGATAGTGACGTCGTGTCTTAAGAGCACAAACTACAACAACTAACTCCAAATCATGTGTCGGGTAATACTCCTCATTCTATGCTACTTACTTCATGTTATTACTGTAAGAATTTATTTCATAACACACTTAACTTATATTATATTTCTTCTTTTGTTCAAAACACACTTGTTAAATTTCAAATTTATATCTCACTCTTTTCTCTAAATCATTTTCATATTATTTATCTACCTTTCAGATTAACTACTCTTAAACCCTGGATAACTATCAGTGCCAGTTTACTTTTCATAGAACAAATCTCATGATCTTATTTTATAGAGATGCTAGTACTCAAGGTCAAATCACTAGCGACATCCCTTGAACTACTACAACTCTAAACATTTTAGGGTTTGATCCTTATCAATAACATAGAGTTATTGTGATGTGACTTTGCTTCCTTAGTTTGAAATCAAACTTTAGATCTCAAAAGTTTTACTCAAGTCTTCCTTATCTTATCACTGGAATTTCGTTCCTCTTACTTGAACATCCAGATAAGTTACATTCTCAATTTACCCTGCTAGGGTTTCATCACCATACTGTGTGTCATCATTTCACTTACTTAAACGTCTCTACCATGGTAGTTATGCACCATATATGATTCATTTTCTAATTTACACGTTTCTTCATGTATATCATGTTGCTCTTCCAAAGGCTCTTTATTTCTATGTACTTATTGTATACTTAACTCTTTTCTTCTATTTTTCCCTTTGCTTTGAAGTACATAAAAGTATTTTACTTTATTACATGATCCATTCCATGGTTGATTCTTACTATCTTAGCCCTTACAGACTATTCTCATATCTTTTCCATATTCTCATATTTAGAAATCATATAATACTAATCATTAAACTTAATCTGAACCTTACGCCGTATTCCTTTATTTCCAATTAAGGATTGCTCATATGAGGTTCCAACGTTGGGTCTCTGATATCAGTTCCAACTAATTCTTAGTTGTTCTAATCTTTCCCTTATATTTCAACATCTTAGTGTATATACATTTTTCACCATGATTCAGGTCTAAATTATCCAGAATCTACTTTTATTATATTTTTAATAAGAGTCGTTAGATCCCAGTAACGCATCCTTCCAGCCGGACCAGGCCGAACCTGTAGTCCTGAAGCCAAGAGCTACTCAGGATTAACCAACTCCTATTAATCTCAAACATGTGGAAAGAATATTCACTTAGGGCAAACTCATTTAAACATAACTTCTGGTCTACTTAATACAAAGAATATAAACAATAAATAAATCACTTCATAACACACAACAATATAAAATTATCATATTTATTCTACAAACTGGAAATCTAAATTCATACATATAAGAGCATTTCTAGTGATCTTTAATCAAATAAGCAATATAAAGTAAGAGTTGTATCACATTCTATGTTTAATCTTTTACTCCTACATAAATTTCCAGTTTCTTAACCCTAAGATTTCTAGGGTTTCTCTCTAGCCTATCCTTCCTCTGCATACCCTGGCCAGGGCATCCAGATAAGAATAGACAGAGTAGCTTGATACTGGTCAATCTAAGTATTCAGACACCTGTCCAGGGTATCTAAACACTCAGACCTCCCAGAGCTAAAGACATATCACTTCTTATTTTCCTCACTTATAACTTTATCTTTTGATCCTAATGATCCCTGATGACTCAGCCTAAGCTCTCTACTTGGTTCTCGTGACCACATCCTCTTCCTGCCATCTGTAATAGTATAATAAAACACTTCCTGTTAGAAAATTGCAGTTAGAAGGAAGACACTTAAGTCCTAATCCTATTGGTCTCTTATCGTCCCCTGACCTTGACTTAGAGTATTCATATACTCAACCTATGCTCTGATACCAAGATGTCACACCCCGATCTCACACTAACCACTAATCACGAGATTAGGGCGTGACGGAGGGATTATTACATAAACAAATCACTAAGAACTTTTTCTTTTTAAAACCTCGTAATGATATCCGGATTATTGCTGTAAACTAAAACATAATAAACTATTGCGGAAGAATTTCAATTAAACTGGCTAGAGAACATAAATAGAGTTTACAACATGTAACATTGTTTAACAGAAAGTAAAATATAACAGTTAATTTACATCTTTTACACATTCGCCATACATACTATCTCTCACCCACACCATGTCCCAAGGACCGAGGGGAAAGGACTAAGAGACCACTATCTAACTAACTACATATACCTTATACTGACTAGGGTGGTAAGATCTTTTAGATTTCTGGAACTGTCGCTGACCTGAAAATGTTTGAGTAGAGGAGTGAGCCTACTCACTCAGTGAATAGTTTTTCATCCAACCATCACTAAACAACTCATCAGATATATAAAATTTAAATAAAGCATAAGTGCAGTACTAAGCAGGGCAGTTCTAATGACATAGCAGATTTACAGATAATAATCACATTTCTATGCAACAACAGATATTTTAAACAAATAAACAGTTATAGAGAATTGGCACAGAAGTTCAAATCTCTTAACATATTAAATTTACTGTGATCCTATATGATTACATTTTAGTTATGCCCCAAACATATGCAGCGCACTCTGCATATGAAGATCTGTAGCGAACTACGATCCCACCGTACAAGACCTAGCGACACACCCGGGAAATGCTAAGTCTGACTTCTCGTCCTGGTCTGCACAGAACTCTCAGGCTCACAAGGCCTCACTGCACGAACTCTGAGTGCTCTGGACTCCTCCCGCAACCTGTAGTGCACAGTCGGAGGGTCTGGGTTACCACCGTGACACACGCACAGATTATTGTTGAATAACCCCTATTTACTCCAGTGCCACCGTGACACACGCACAGATTATTGTTGAACACTGCCTTTCTGTCCTCGTGCCACCGTGACACACGCACGGATTATTGTTGAACACGAGTCACCGACCATCTAGACACACGCTAGGTAGGTCGTTTCACCCCAAAGGTACAGACCGCGCAATGGGGTTCTACGGTGTTGGGGCACCTAAGTCTATTATTTTATTATTATAGAACACATTAATCTGAAATACATAACTCATGTTCTTGTTCCGAACTCTGGTTTCTCTATGAAACCACATTTACTGATTTCATATCAGATCACAATACACTGTCATTCTAAACCGACAGAGCAATATATTTCAAATCATTGTAATTTCTGAGAAATTCTCATACCATGCATTCAGACAAATTAGAAATGCATAAATAACCCAACTTATTTCAATTTGGCACATACATAGCGAATTTATGCAATTGAACATCTTATTGCACAAATTAAAGAAATTTACTTCACATATGAGAATCATACTCAACATTTGTCAATTCTCTAAATTCTCAAAAAACATGCACATTAACCCTAATCCTGGTTTGTGCATCACTTAACTCAATTAAGAGTTAATTACATATCACAACACAATTTAATAATAATACTTGAGAATTTCTGGTAATATTTCAGAGAAATGTGCCATTTCATGTAAATATCAATTTACACATATTAACGTCAAACGATATATGCAATTTAGGGTTTTATTGCATATTTTTATTTATTCATATCAACTTTAAAATCATACAACTGATAATTTATCAGAAATCCTTATTGTTTGGGTTCATACCCAAACCATACTATTTTCAGACATGAATTTCTAATTTTAACATTCAAATGAGCAATTTAGGTTCCAATGAACCATATAAATCTACTGATTTAATCCATAATGTTCAAATGCTAAATTTAATCATATAACAACATCTAGAAGCAGTTTATGAAATAAAAAGTTGGGTAACGCCAAATACTGTCCAAAAGCCAGTTATTAGCAAAAAATGCACAGTTTACCGAAAATTTCCAAACAACAGAGTTAAATGGTGATAAATGAGTGAACTCCTACTCACCGCGTTTCGAACTGTCCGGGTTCGTCCGGAATTGCGTCTAGAGGCCTATTTACCGGCCGATTTCTATTGTCTTCTTCCTTTGTATTAGCTTTGCTACAGTCGAGTTGGTTGACGCTTATCTACAGGTTGACGAGGAGAGCTTGGATTCTTGGCTAAAGCTAGCTAGAAGCTTTGCACCCTTGCTTGGTCCCCAAAACGGATCTAAGGGAAGCTTTTCCCTACTGTTGGCGCCCCAAATTAACCCACCTCCAAGCCACGCACGGCAGCTGCTATTAGCTGATGCTTGCCGCTGGCCCAGCTGCTAGGCGGCTGGCTGAAAACTGGCTAGGAGCTGCAGCTTCAAGCTTGAATCTCTGAATCGGAGCTCAAGGTAGCTCCTCAGCTGCTAGGTGCCCCAAACGGCGCCCAATTGCTGCTGCACACAGCTATGGCTGCCGTAGGGAGTCGGCCGCCCAATCAGCTAGGGCGAGGTGTTGATGGCTAGAGGAAGAGGAAGGGAAGAATAGGAAGGGAAGAAGACGAAGATGCAAGCATCATTGAATCGGAGCCGAGGGCACCCATGGAGTCGCTCCTTCAATCGACCGCCTACTGCTTCATCGCGGGTACTGTGCACTGCTTACAGGTTGCACGAAGAAGATCATAAGAAATCGGAAAGGAAAGGGAAAGAATAAATAGCCTTTAAATGGGAAAATTGCATAATTGGACCCTAAAAATGGAAAAGGTCATAACTATGGATTCGAAGGTCTAAATAACAGGATTTCTTTTGCATCTTTTCAAGAATGAGGCCCACTACAAACCCAAGGCATGAAAACAAGATAATTACACTGTTTTACTGATTCAACATTCCAATTGCATCCAATTATTACTTTACTCAAATTAATCATCTTAATTATGCACTAATCATGATACTTACAGATTAACTTTGATACGGGTCATAACAGATACATCAACATATTTTTATAGAACATATGGTTGTTCTCCTATGTTTGAATTTAAAGAGTGCCTTCTTGCCCTTGTTTTTGATATCATCTTCACCTGATAGGAGATGAAAAATGTATATTCATTCTTGTTCAGTTTGGAGTGTCATTCTATCCCTATTTTTGTTGAGCATAATGTTTCCTGTAGCTTGTATATTTCTTGTTTGTCCTTATTTTGTAATGGTAGGATCATTATATGCCTTTGCTTTTTCATTTGAAATTTTATACACCTTTTCTTTTCATGTTGGTATGCCATCGATTCTATAGTGTCTACAATGTTGCACTTGTTTTGTCACATTGGTACACCTTTAGATGTTTTATCACTTGACCGCTCATGCTTGTTTTAGCCTGATCATATTTCTTTGATAACTCGAATGCCATCCAATTTACTATGGAGTGTTGGACAATCTACCCGCTCAGTGGGATGTCATGTCTTGCAATTAGGTTGTATATCTTTATGATCTTCGATGTCAGTGAATTTTTTGGAAGATGTTGAATCTAGAGGCCTACCCATAGGACTATGGTACCATGGAGGAGTACAAGCTACATTGTTTGAGGTGGCCACACATGTGGTCGCCTATAATGATGAGGGAAAAATTTAAGGGGTTGATCCTTAGTTTTATTTGTGTTTTTGTTTTCATATGCCATTTGATATGTTTCTTGATAGATTTTTATCCATGACACTTTTAATGAAATGGATGCTATCTTTTGCCTTTTTACACATCCCTCATATGTTACATGTTTGACTTTGCAATTTTTATCTTAATTTCATATGGGCTTAGAAATCTTGAATTAGGTAGGAAATATTCTTATTCTGATCAAGGAAACCCATCCTATGGTATAGGGAAATTAGATGGTAGTGTATTTTGTATGGAATGGATATATCTTGCCAAATTTCACTTCTAATCTTACACCCAACGTCCTCAACATGCCATGTGGGAATATATAAGGATAGTACCTCCTTAGTACTTGAATTTCTCCATAAGAATGTTCACTTTTGAGGAAGAAATGAAGATTTGTTGCCCCTCTAACTAAGGACAACTATTCTCCCCCATAGTTTTGAGCATTGTGATGGTCTCTTTCAAATTGACACTTAGTCACAAGTACCTCTCATGATGTTCTATACCAACTTGAGCCAAGAATTTTTGAACTTAGTGTTGGTATGTATGCCCCTAGAGCAAGTCATGTGATGATTGTAATGGGATACTTTGTAAATGATTTGAATAATAATAAAGGCAATTTCTGATCTATATGTTTTAACTGTTTCTGAGATGATAGTGTAACATGATAGATGTCTAAAGAATTGTTTTACTCGATGACGTATGCTTTTGGGTTGAGGACCTAAATGATGAGATCATACGGATGTTAAGATTATACTTTCTTATTCAGTCCCTAGTCGGTTGTTATTGTGGAAATAACCATAGACATCAATAACGATAAAGATTAGATTGTGTGTTGGTTGATGAAAAAATCTCATTAGTCATGATATAGTGATATAAAACCAAGCACATAGGTACTTGTTAGAGAACAAGTGTACCATAGAGACCCACCATGAGAGTGACACAAGGAACCATGATTTAATAGTCATAGTCATCTCTCATAGTGATGGTGATGAGTGTGATTCTTCGACCTGAAATCACTACACTCAACACATGTCGTTGGGTACACTTTGACATCATCAAACGCAGTCCTGAAACATGGGTTGTTATAAAGGTGATGATTGGGTGACTTTGACACATGGGGCTTTTGAGGGGTGAGTGATAGATATGGGATTTGTCCCTCCTAAGGAAGTTTGATGTCCATGGCCACTTGATGAGTAGGATTGAGAAAGACATGCACATGCATGTGTGAATCAATATGTGATATTGATGTCACACACATCTCACCCAATCTGCTCTGAGATCAAGGAAATGGATGAACGTTGAAAGGATGATTGTACCATGCCTTGAGTTCATTTAGGACATTAGTGACAAAGGAATTATACATTCACTGTAACACCATTCATAGATTGTAGGATTGAGAATTGTTCTCCAGCTTTTTATTTCACTTGGGTAGCATTGATGTGTGACTAGAAACCACTCTTTGCTTGTGAAGTCATAAGTGTTATGGACTTTCACTGCCAACGTGAAATGGACCTACAGGGTCACACACACTAGGACATGTTCTTGGAAGAGGAGTTTCTCCATAAATCTAATTTGGATTGATTACTAAAGGAGTTTAGTAGTTCAATTAAACACCCAATCGATTGATAGCACAAAATCATAGTTGGATCAAATGATTAGAGTATCAGATTGATTGAAACTACAATTGTCTGATATGTTGCCCCAACCGATCGACTCATAGATATGAACTGATCGACTCAGGGTGGTGAGCCGACCGACTCAAGTCAATGAACCAGTCAGTTCATATTGTTGAACTGGTCGGGTGACCAACCGAGTTTGTTTCACTTGTTCAAATTTGATTTGGACAAGGACTAATAGTTGATTAGTTGGAAACAAACAATGAAAGTCAATTTGAGTTGGACCAGGACCACAAACCGATTGGCTCATGCTTGAACCGATCGGCTCAGGGCTGAACCGATCGGTTCAACTGGCACAGTTTGTCAGATTTTGTGGAAAATCTCGAACCCTTCTACTCCTACTTTAATCCCACATTGCCCGGGGTAGAGAACCCTATCCCATGACACTCCTATATATATAGGGGTATTGGGGGCTTCTCACAGTACAACTAATAACACCAGTTGCTCTACAAAGTTGTCATTCTCTCTAGTTGTGGTAACCAGGAGAACCCAAGCAAGTACTACCCGACAAGGGTGGCACAACAAGGGAAAGACAACTGCAGAAAGGTGACTGGTAGTAGGAGAGTGTGTCGGTGACTAGTACGCCGACAGGAGGGTACGACTCCTTCCGGTGCCTTGTGGAACAAGGTGATCGGAGTTCTAGGCACTCTGTGTGGATGACTGCAGAGGCGGGAGATTTCTACCGCTCGGAGGACAACTTTCAATCCTGACAGTCCCAGTGAGACCAGGAGTTGTACAGACACCGTCCAAGACTAGAGGTGAAGACCGCGCAAGCCACAAGGTAACTTTTCCGATCAAGCCTCAGGACAAGGTATGTCTCTACAAACCATCTTTCCCATTATATAGACGTTGACGCGATTCCTTTATACTGGGTTTGGGGAGAAACTTTTTGTTTCCGCTACCTTCTCTATCTCCTCTAAAACTCAATAGTGGTATTAGAGCCACGTCAACTGCTCTATACTTTAGGATTATCGATGTGATCAATTTTGGTTTATCACCTTTATTTATTGCATACGATGCGAATAAATTTGGCTTTATGCATGTCCAATCATAAATCCACGAATCCCAAAATACATATATGATATGTAATATGAATGCAATCGATACACGTCACCCTTAAATGAGTTTTTTTGGTAGATGTATAGCATGGTTATGGCCAATAAACCCTATGTATGTGTGCTTGGTTGAATGTGGTTTCTTGCATCTCGGTCTGCGCACCGATTCCCTACTACCTTTTCTTGATGTAACTCGAGATAACTCAAGATTTCTTTCCTACCTTTGCTCCCCCCGAATGTAACGCATGGTTTTTCAATTCAAATGTAAATAAGATAGAACTTTTATTTCTTGTTATGTCGAAGACTGGTGGATAACCTGACGACGACTGAGATGATCAGTTCAAGGCACGAACCGGTCGGTTGGCGTTCCAGACAAATTGTTCGAGAAGCAAGACGAGCGGGTGGCGGCCATGAGGAGATGCACAACGATCAATGAACCGATCGACTGGAGGTGCCAGTCGATCGGCTGGTGGCACCCAACCGACCGGCTTGATGGCAAGCCGATCAATCATGGAGATGAGTTGATCAAACCCAGAAAAGCAAAGCATAGAGTTCATCTTATACAAGTTGCATGTGATGTAGACCTAGATGACTGTGATTCCTCTAAGTTCGAGGAATCACATTAGGATGGCCATAATCATTGCTTTTTATCATTTCACATGTTCTTTGTGGGATATAGCATGTATATGATACATACTATATATTGTGGTGATTGGATATGTATATGTACCTATAAAAACCAATTCCCTCGTTAAATATTAAGTCTTATACGCCTTCCATTAGCGACACACATGAAAAACTCGATCGGCCAAGCGTAGGTTACGCCAAAGCGTGGTGCGCCATCCATCTTGTGGAAGTGTGAAGGGTAGACATGTAGGATCTACCAAAGCAGTATGCATGTTTACCATGTCGACTTTTGGGTCAGACTTAACTGGTGATTCTTAGTGCATCTAAGCCCAGAGGCACGACATGAATGGCAAGGAGTTGCACATTTCATCCATCCGAGAGTTGCATAGGATGCAATTGGTAAGTGTTGCCTACCTAAATAATCTATATTATGAGCGGCCAGCCAAAGCTGACTCATGATAGGATGAAATATGGATCTTGGACCCACTAGAAGATTGTACGCTGTAATCTTCTGAATTGATGGTGAGGTTTATCAATTTGAACAAAATATTTGGAGCGGTAATTAATTAAAGGCCTAATTAACTATCGTCAAATTTTATTCAAATCAAATCAAATCAAAAGGAGTTTTGACAAATGCAATTTTATCTTGTAGAATGGAAAAAGAATCATCTATTAAAATGGGAAAATTAATTGAGAATAAATTCCATAACTGGTTAGGGATTGTGAGAAGTGTTCTGCACAATCCAGATATACCGGTAGCCTTTGATTCCACTCTATGTATGCTTAAGGTGTTGTTTGAGACAAATGAGAAGAAGGATAGTTCATTGATAGAGATCAATGGAACAAAGTCTAAGGACAAAGGTGAGGGACAGAAGGGTTCTCTCAGCAAACCAAATTCTTCTGCACTCAAAACATGGAGAGGATGGAAGGAACGATGGAAGAAGAAGCGAGAGATAGAGATCTCTACTTCTGGTGTATACATGATAGAGACTAACTTTACTACTTCTTTGTCATGGGTACTTGATACCAGATGTGGATCTCACATTTGTTCAAATGTGAAGGATCTTAAGAGAAGTAGGCCTTTAGGGAAAGGCGAGGTTGAACTACATGTTGCCAATGGGGTAAGGGTTGCCACTAGTGCCGTAGGAACCTATGAGTTAACTCTACCTAGTGGGTTAATAATAGAGTTAAAAAATGTTATTATTTACCTGCCATAAATAGGAATATCATTTCTGTTTCTTGTTTAGACAAGGATGGTTTTGAATTTCTCATTAAGAATGGAAAATATTCCATTTCAAAAGATGGGATCTTTTATGGCAGTGCTCCAATGTCTTATGGTCTATACTTGATAGATCTAGAGACAAGTGTATACAACGTAAACACCAAAAGGAAAAAACTCAACAACTCAAATAAAACATATCTTTGGCATTGTCGTCTAGGGCACATAAATGAGAAGCACATCTCTAGACTCCATAAAGATGGATATCTAGACTCTTTTGATTGTGAATCAATAGAGAAATGTGAATCTTGTTTGTTGGGCAAGATGACAAAGACTCCCTTTTTAGGTAAAGGTGAGAGAGCTAGTGATCTATTTGGACTCATACATACAAATGTATGTGGGCCTTTTAGAACTAATTTCAGAGGTAGGTATCAGTACTTCATTACCTTCACTGATGACTTCAGTAGGTATGGCTATGTATACCTGATGAAACATAAGTTAGAAACCCTTGAAAGGTTCAAGGATTTCATGAATGAAGTACAAAACCAACTTGGTAAAAGTATTAAAGCACTTCGATCCGATCGAGGTGGATAATACTTAAGCCAAGAGTTTCAAGACCTTCTGCGAGCCTGTGGTATCGTATCACAATGGACTCCGCCTAGAACACCACATCATAATGGCGTGTCTGAAAGAAGGAATCACACGTTACTTGATATGGTGCGATCAATGATGAGTTTTGGTGATCTTCCAATTTCCTTCTGGGGTTATGCTCTTGAAACTGCCGCGTTTACACTTAACTGAGTACCATCTAAATCGGTTCAAAAGACACCATATGAGATATTGACTGGGAAGCATCCCAATATGTCTTTTATGAGGATTTGGGGATGTGAGGCATATGTCAAAAAAATGATTCCTAACAAGCTAGGCCCTAGATCTGATAAATGTTATTTTGTAGGATATCCTAAGGAAACCAAGGGATATTACTTATTCCACCCAACTGGCAACAAAATGTTTGTTTTGAAGGATGTTGTGTTCCTAGAAAAGGAATTTATTTCCAAAGGAAACAGTGGGAGGAAAATAGAGCTTGAAGAGGTTCAAGCCCAACAAGAAAACATTGAACGGATGTACAAGAGGAACATAGAGGTTCTCCTCAAGTAACACAAGGATCTCGTAGATCTAGTAGGACACGCCTTGAACCCTAGAGGTTTGGATACCTTGTTACTCAGGAAGGCGGTGTGTTGATCATAGATGATGATCCAACTACTTATCTAGAGGCTATGGGGGGACCAGATTCTAAGAAATGTCTTAAGGCCATGAAATATGAGATGGAATCCATGTATTCAAACAAAGTATGGACTTTGGTGGAACCACCCGAGGGGGTAAAACCCATAGGGTGTAAGTGGGTCTTCAAGAAGAAGACCGACATGGATGGAAATGTGCAAACTTATAAAGGCAGATTGGTTGCAAAGGGTTTCTGACAAGTTCAATGTGTTGACTATGACAAAACGTTTTCTCCAGATGCCATGATTAAGTTCGTCAGGATCATGCTTGTTATTGCGGCTTACTATGACTATGAGATTTGGCAAATGGATGTTAAAACCGCATTCCTTAATGGGAATATAAATGAGGATGTGTACATGACACAACCTGAAGGTTTTATAGATTTAAAGAATGCCAATAAAGTTTGTAAGCTACAAAGGTCAATCTATGGATCGAAGCAAGCATCTTGGAGTTGGAATCTTCAATTTGATGAGGAAGTCAAAGTGTTTGGCTATATTCAAAATGAAGATGAACCTTGTGTGGACAAGAAGGTTAGTGGGAGCACGACCACATTTCTCATATTGAATGTGGATGACATACTATTGATGGGGAATGATGTCACATCCTTAGAGAAGGTAAAGACTTGGCTTGGGAATACTTTCTCAATGAAGGACTTAGGAGAAGCATCCTACATTCTAGGTATTAAGATCTATAGAGATAGATCTAAAAGGCTTCTCAGACTAAGTCAAAGCACGTACATTGACAAAGTGCTGAAGCGGTTCAGCATGGAGAACTCAAAGAGGGGCAACATCCACATGCTACACGGAGTCACCATCTCTAGAGCTCAATGTCCCCAATCTTGTGAAGAGAGGGAGCGTATGAATGGGATCCCATATGCATCAGCCATAGGATCCATCATGTATGCTATGTTGTGCACACACCCAGATGTCTCATATGCTCTTAGCATGACGAGCAAGTACCAGTCAGATCCCGGGGATGCTCACTGGACAGCCTTAAAGAACATCCTTAAGTACTTGTGAAGGACTAAGGATCAATTCCTTATATACGGCGGTGAGGAAGAATTGGTAGTAAGGGGTTACACCAATGCAAGCTTCCAAACCGACAAAGATGATTACAGATCGCGATCAGGATTTGTATTTTGCCTAAGCAATGGAGTTGTGAGTTGTTAGAGTTCCAAGTTAGAAACAGTTTCCGATTCTACTACAGAGACCAAGTATATTACTACTTCACATGCAACAAAGGAGGTTGTGTGGATCAGGAAGTTCATCACTGAACTTGGTGTAGTTCCCAGTAGCTGTGATGCAATTGAGCTATATTGTGACAATAATGGAGCTATTGCTCAAGCTAAGGAGCCCATATCACATCAGCAGTCCAAGCACATACTGCGGCGCTTCCATCTCATACGAGAGATCGTACAATGAAGAGATGTGAAGATTTGCAAAGTACCAACTGTAGATAACATAGTTGATCCACTAACTAAGGCGCTTTCTCAGCAGAAGCATGATGGTCATGCTAGGTCACAAGGACTGAGGTTCCTAGGTGACTGACTCTAAGTGCAAGTGGGAGTCTGTTGGTATGTATGCCCATAGAGCAAGTCATGTGATGATTGTAATGGGATACTTTGTAAATGATTTGAATAATAATAAAGGCAATTTCTGATCTATATGTTTTAACTATTTCTGAGATGATAGTGTAACATGATAGATGTCTAAAGAATTGTTTTACTCGATGACATATGCTTTTGGGTTGAGGACCTAAATGATGAGATCATACATATGTTAAGAGTATACTTTCTTGTTTAGTCCCTAGTCGGTTGTTATTGTGGAAATAACCATAGACATCAATAACACTAAAGACTAGATTGTGTGTTGGTTGATGACATAATCTCATTAGTCATGATATAGTGATATCAAATCAAGCACATATGTACTTGTTAGAGAACAAGTGTACCAGACAGACCCACCATGAGAGTGACACATGGAACCATCATTTGGTAGTCACATTCAGCTCTCACAGTGATGGTGATGAGTGTGATTCTTCGACCTGAAATCACTACACTCAACACATGTTGTTGGGTACACTTTGACATCATCAAACACAGTCTTGAAACATGGGTTGTTATAAAGATGGTGATTGTGTGACTTTGACACATGGGGCTTTTGAGGGGAGAGTGATAGATATGGGATTTGTCCCTCCTAAGGGAGTTTGATATCCATGGCCACTTGATGAGTAGGATTGAGAAAGGCATGCACATGCATGTGTGAATCAATATGTGATATTGATGTCACACACGTCTCACCCAGTCTGCTCTGAGATCAAGGAAATGGATGAATGTTGAAAGGATGACGGTGCCATGCCTTGAGTTCATTCAGGACATTAGTGACAAAGGAATTATACATTCACTGTAACACCATTCA
This sequence comes from Alisma plantago-aquatica, assembly GCA_963693085.1. Taxonomy (NCBI): domain Eukaryota; kingdom Viridiplantae; phylum Streptophyta; class Magnoliopsida; order Alismatales; family Alismataceae; genus Alisma; species Alisma plantago-aquatica. The sequence continues at coordinate 575,950,070 of OY856409.1, read as the reverse complement.
CAGATTGTAGGATTGAGAGTTGCTCTCCAACTTTCTATTTCACTTGGGTAGCACTGATGTGTGACTAGGCACCGCTCTTTGCTTATGAAGTCATGTGTTATGGACTTTCACTGCCAACGTGAAATGGACCTGTAGGGTCACACCCACTAGGATATGTTCCTGGAAGAGGAGTTTCTCCATAAATCTTGTTTGGATTGATTACTAAAGGAGTTTAGTAGTTCAATTAAACACCCAATCGATTGATAGCTCAAAATCATAGTGTTCAAGGTGTTAGATCAGATGCTTAGAGTATCAGATTGATTGAAACTGCAATTGATTGATCTGCTTCCCCAACTGATCGGCTCATAGAGATGAACCGATCGGCTTAGGTCAATGAACCGATTGGTTCACATTGTTGAACTGGTCGGGTGACCAACTGAGTTTGTTTCACTTGTTCATATTTGATTTGGATAAGGACTAATAGTTGATTAGTTGGAAACAAACAATGAAAGTCAATTTGAGTTGGAATAGGACCACGAACCGATCGGCTCATGCTTGAACCGATCACTCAAGGGCCCAGACGATCGGCTCAGGGCTGAACCAATCGGTTCAACTGGCACAGTTTGTTAGATTTTGTGGAAAATCTTGAACCCTTCTACTCCTGCTTTAATCCTACATTGCCTGGGGTAGAGAACCCTGTCCCATGACCCTCCTAAATATAGGGGTATTGGGGGCTTCTCACAGTACAACTCAGAACACCAGTTGCTCTGCAAAGTTGTTGTTCTCTATGGTTGTGGTAACTAGGAGAGCCCGAGCAAGTGCTACCCGACAAGGGAGGAACAACAAGGGAAAGACAATTGCAGAAAGGTGACTGGTGGTAGGAGAGTGTGTCAATGACTAATACGCCGACAGGAGGGTACGACTCCTTCCGGTGCCTTGTGGAACAAGGCGATCAAAGTTCCAGGCAGTCCGTGTGGACGACTACAGAGGCGGGAGATTTCTTCCGCTCGGAGGACAGTTGTTAATCCCGACAGTCCCGGTGAGACCAGGAGCTGCACAGACACCATCCAAGACTGGTGGTGAAGACCGCGCAAGCCGTGAGGTAACGTTGCCGAGCAAGCCTCGGGACAAGGTATGTCTTTACAAACGATCTTTCCTATTGTATAGATGTTGACGTGATTCCTTTATACTGGGTTTGGGGAGAAATTTTTTATTTCCGTTTCCTTCTCTGTCTCCTCTAAAACCCATCATTTAGTACATGCAAACTTAGAATGGAGGTTGGTTCCACACTTTTTTTTGAAATAATGTGAAATAGTTTTCCATTCTCTTGATATTTTAGGGTATATTGTCACTAGTACATATCTCTCAGATAGTGGTGCTCAAGGTTTTAGTATTAGGGCAATGTTTGGATATGCAGAATGCATGGGGATTTACCAAATTTGAATTTCCCGTTGTTCAGGAAAGTCAAGGGTATGTAGGTATTTTATTCTTTTAACACTAGCATGAAGGATATTGGTTGTATCATGTCACTCCTTTAGACCCATTAGGTGGTCAATGAGGTGGTAGGTGAACCTTTCTATAATGAAGTCTAAATATACCCATAAATAGCTTCCTAGTATAATTCTCTTTTGAAGAGTAGAATCATCATTTTTCATGTGAAGGATGGAAAATAGATCATATTTTTCTTTGTGCCCTTTACGGAGTATCTTAGTCGACAAGATTAGTTGTGTAATCATGTTAAGTTACATGGATTAAGGTAAGATTGATTTAGTGGATGTTTAAAACCAATTATTATGTTGCAACATGAAGAAACTAAACAAGACAATCATGGAATGTTCCACCTTAGACTCAATGTTATAAGAGTTAAGCCATTTCTTCTCTAGTAACCCACGATTATCACCATCTTAGTCGAGAAGGGGTTTACAACATTATTATGGGATGTGCTATGATGTAGCTGCCCTGTCATAACCAATAGTACCTCTTGACGTGGCTAACATTGATTGGTAGTAAATGGATGTATCTTTCCATGTCTTGGATTCGCATGTCACCTCCACTATAGACCTCATTCTCTATGTACAACCTATCCCGTTTTGAGTTGAATGTGCTCAAAGTATCAGGATTGAGATATATTTGTAACACTAAATCATCTTTTTAGAAGTGTGAGGGTGTACCTTCTTGGTGAAGGACCAAGCCATTAGGGCTTGGTAACATTGAGTGTGGTGCAAGGCATCGATCCTCATTGTTTAATTGTATTTGGAGTGTATATATGTTCTTGGACCCAATTCTCATTAAGATCGTACTTAGGGATGGTAAAATGTGGATGTCCGCATCCATCTAGTACCAACCGATCCGCTCCATGAGATTCAAATTGTAATGGGTATCCAAACCATTTGGTTCTGGTCAAATGGATACTGGTATATGGTTGTCCACGGGTGCAACCATCATCCAGTATGCTTTGTTTCCAAGTAATGGCAGAAAGTTCCTAGAATGGCTGCAGTTCTGATGTATCTAACAAATTTACACAAAAGATTTAAACATGGTAATCCGAAGCAAACTCAACATGAACAATAACAGTAGTCGGAGGCAGTGAAGAAGAGCACACCACCGCCATATCCATACATCTTAGCCTTTGTGGCGGAAGGCATCTAGGCTTCCCAACTCTAGAAGCTAGATTAGAAAGGAGCTTTAGTGCTTCAAACTAGTGGAGAAGGGACAGGGTCGATTACACGGTGGTAGCCAGTAGGTCGGTGTGGTGGCAGACGACGACCCTGTATCACTACTGGATGTCCGGACAGAGATATCCGGAAGCACCATCCCCTACTTCTAGATATCATGCGGCAATGGTGACGAAAGGATCATGGCAGTGGCAGCTTGGTGATCCAAAACCGAACTTCACTTGTGAGTTCCAACACATTTGCATCCACTCCGCCAACAAAGGGGTAAAATAAAACTGCCACCAAGATAGGAAGTCTGACTACAGAAGAATGGAGGTCACCATCAGCGCACCTACCGGGGTTCCAGAATTAAGAATCTTCTAGTGTTGCTTGACCATCTTCTCTTTCTGATGTTGTTGTGGTTACTTATCTTCCGTGGTGTGGCTACATTGCTCTGTTGCACCACCACAATGGAGAAGAAAGTAATTAGCTGGAGATCATTGGAGTAGTTGTCTAGAAACCAGTGGAGGTACCAGCTCCAGTTCCATGGCCGAAGCTTGCAGAGCAGCCGCGTCCAGGTCTGCGAAAATTGCGGCTAGGTTCAGATGGAGGAAATTGGAGACTAAGGGCACTCGAGTGACAACCGTGGTTATTGATCGGGTTTGGGTTGAGCATGTATTATTTCGGGTTATTTTAAGTCAACATTTTTCTACTAGACCTTAAACTTGCAAAAGATGAATTTTCGGATCAAAATTCTTGACCCTAACCCGACACGTAAATAATTTCAGGTCTATTGGGTCTGACTCGTAAATCCAATACCAACAGAATGAGGTTAAAAAATGTTATGATTTGTCTAATCATTGATAATTTTCAAGTGTAATAACAAATTTCATTGTGATAAACTTACGATGTGATTGAGAAACACATATAAAGCTTATTATAGTTCGTTCGAGAGTTTCAAACACAAATTCATATATAAGTATAATAAATCATACAAATCAATACAAAATTGTATAAAATTGTCAAATTAAACTTTATGTTTGACAGATTAGTAATTTAATGGACAATTGGGTGATCTAAAATATAATATTTGTTATTTTATTTGAAAATATAATTCTAAATTTTGGGTCAATCGGCGTCAATTCTAAAGTCCAAATTTGGACCCGGCCCTAAATTAATTTTAGATCGGATCGAAAAACCTTAGAACCTAAACCTGCTTAAAATTTTGGATTCGGGTCGGGTCCAGCGGGTCGGGTCTTGTTTTGCCAACCCTAGATGCATCCTTAATAGGGACATCCACGGAGGCAACGTATTTGGATATTTCATCCTATCATATCGGTTAAAGCGGATCAGTTCGGTTGCGATGAACAATTTTACCATCCCTAAATGTACGCCTCATAGAGTATACATAGAAAGGAACTTCAATCTCGACTTGTAGAACAACCACGATTCTATAGATGAGGCCAGTAGGGTGTTGTGCATGCCGAAGTACGTATAGAAGTTGTGTATGCCTAAAGAACCACGAGAACCTTGTCATGCATTCTTCAGTGGATTAAATAATCGTCTTCATTATCTTGATGATGTTCTTGTAGGCTGCTTGAACTACTCCATTCATCTGAGCATTATCAGAAGACGTTATGTATGCTGAAGAATCTAGATACTCGTATACTATCTTGGAAATGAAGATGCTACCAATTTAATTATGAAACGATTCTACTAGGAACACCATAACGGGTGATGATATTGTTGTGGAAGAACTTAACGGCATGTGAGGTTGATTCTACAAAGACTTAAGTTCCTTCCACCCATGTAGTGAATTAGTTAATGGCGACCAATATGAAACAATGACCATTAGAGGCATTCATGTGGATTTTTCCAATCATGTCCATTTCCCATACAGTGAATCGACAAGGCATTGCCATATTGTATACATGAGTGTAAGGTACATGGATATGATCAACGTGCATATGGAGAGTCAAGAAATTGCATATGTATCAGGTATAGCCAGATTCCATTGTGATCCTATAATAGCCATTATAATAGCCATGAAGTTGTATGCACTTATGAACGACAGTGTACAAATACCTTCATGGACATCATGCATGAAATCTTTGGCTTCCTTATTGTTGAGGCATCTTAAGAGCATTTGTTTGGTAGAACATAGATATAATGTATTGGATACCAAAATATAATTAACCTCTACATGCCTATCATCTGTTGTTCAGGCATAGGTATGTTGTTAGGGAACACCTTTTGTTTGAGAAACTGTTGTATCATGTAACCATGATTCCACATTTGGAAAGGGATTTTCATAGACCTGCATATAATAGTTCAGTTGAGGTAATTCTTTGATATCAACTAGGAATTATATCTGTATATTGGAGTAAATAAAGATTCTCAAGTTGACAATGTGTTGGCATATGCATTTGTGTCTCTCTTATAGTGAGTGAATTTGATCTCAATAAAGTATTAGGATAGCTTCAATAGTAGCTCATGGTATGTGATGAATGATCATTTTTATTTTTTGTTGGATCTTAGATGGGATCTAGAGGGGGTGAATAGAGAAAAAAGTACTTAAACATAATTCATTAGACTTTCAAGATATTTCTAAGTAAATATGGGAAGTATGAACTTTGAGTACAACTAAACATACATAGCAAGGATGAGAGAGATTGAAAAAGCACAAGAACACAAGCTATGTATAGTGGCTCCAATATCCAAACTAGGAGAAAGTCAGTCCACTACCTAGAAAGGTCAAGCTCTATGACTTTGCAACCATTGCATACTTATATTCCATTATAAGACATACAATATATGACCTTCCTTTTCTGAGCCATGGATACCTGACCTTCCCTTTGAGGACAAGGGAGCCAATAACCTACTAAAGGAATTAACTATCCAAGACTAAGTCTTCAAACTCACCAAGGACTTACCCACTTTTGCAAGGAATATTCTGCCTTCACCAAGGTCTTACCCACTCTTGCAACCAGTCTTCCACCTTGAAGGAATTACCCACTCTTCTTGGAATTCTTTGGCCTTTGACTTCACCTTCACCAAGGAGAAGCTTTCACCAAGGAACTCATTCCCTTCTTCACCTCTCTTATCTAAGAGAGAGAATCTTCATCTTCATCTTCATGGTAGAAATGAGAGTTTGGGAGGTGTAGGAAGTGAAAGCCTCACCAGACATACATGTAGGACTAGCTCTCTTACAAATCTCCTACTCACTCTAACGGATGTAGCAAGCGATTAAGATTAAGAGTGGAAGGAGGCTATAGGATGCACTCAACTATAATATAGGGACCTTCATAGTGTTTTTCTAACCATGCGATGAAGCTAAGGGGTCCTATTTATAGTTAGGGATGCCTCCTAGCCAGTAGAAACACTTAAGGACGAATACTAGCCATTTAGGGTGTTGCAATGAATATTTTATTGAGTTTTGCAACACTCCAACAGCTACAAACACTTTGTATGCACTTTCCGTACAATGAGATCGGTCGAGTTTACTTTTGGGAAACTCAACTGATTGCACTATATGACAAAGAAAATTTGAAGCATCAGTTGAGTTTATCTTGGATGAAACTCGATTGATCACTTAAATCTAATTTGCTAGTGTAGGGTGTCGGTCGGGTTCTGTATTTTGGAAGATCGACCAAACCTAGACATTTTCAAAATGCATCAAGGGTTTCGGTCAAGTTTGTCATAGGAGAAACTGGAACTAATAGGCACTTTGTGATGTATTTTGGAAAATTTCATTGGAGTGCATAAATATTCAATTTAAGTGCACCTATTTTTTTCTAAGATTAATTACAAGTCATATAATCATTACAAGTGATTTACAACATGTTCTAATAAAGATACATCATATTCCACAAAAGTTCACTTGCATTGATTTTGGTTTGTCTTTTCTCCAAGTTTGGATGCTCAAGTTATGGCATGTGGAGCATGTCTATACCTAATCTAAAATCACTCAAGTAGAAGCATTAGAACAAATAAGTGGAATGGATAGTCATCATCAAATCAAGGGTTTAGTCAATTTATACCTTGAGTCAACATTGACCTTGGTCAAAATTGTCCCTATTTTTGAAGACGACAAACCATTCCATAAATGTATTGATAACTTTTAAGTAAAATCATACCTTTGGAGAAACCTAGGGGTTTCAATAGAATTGAGTTCATATGCTCCCCCTTGATTGAAGGTCATGGATTTCTCATAGTCCCCCTTAATTGATGTTATTTCTCCTACATGGTTAGCTTTCACAACATTTATAAAAAAATATGTCTTTTACTCATATATATTCTACATATATGTCTTCTCTCTTTAACATAAGACATACCTTCTCCCTAGACATGTCTTCTCCCCGCCTTACATAAGAAAATACATGCCTTCTCCCCCTTTGTCATTTTAGAAAGTGGGGGTTTGAAGAGATAAAACAAAACATGTTTGAATAAGGAGATACCAAATGTTAGAAAGGGGAGTAGAAGATCAATATCTAAGGGCTTGTTCAAGCAATGTATATAAAGCAAATCTTGACATGCATTTGAACAACCCTATATGCAGCTCTAGCATACAACCAAGATAAGGCTATGAGAGCAAGTAACTCAAGATAGTAGACATGCAATTCAAGGAACAAGCTTGAGCAAGTATGAAACAAGATATAAGCAAAGCATATATTTGAATACCACTTGATTTAAAGATGAACAAGGCTAGAACTACATGTATATGAACTACTAGCATATGATATCAAAGAGTTAGGACTACTAGAAGGATCTAGATCATAGAAAATAATGTGCAAGTTCAAGAGAAAGCTACGAGAAGATGTAGAGATATATCCAAGCAAAATGATATACAGTTTCAGAAGATAGAAAGGACATAAATCACTAGCAAATAATACATAATTACCAAAAGATGATTACCACTAAGAACCTCAGGCTGCATTAAAAGATATCCTACTATATAGATGTAGCAAGTTAGAGCACAATGGAAGAAATTTAAGACACAACTAAGAGAATCAAAGAGATCATCATCCAAACCTGCATAATAACAAGACAATTAATTGCAAGATATAGAGATATCCAAAAAGGAAGCAATTAGAGAGCTAGAGTTGTATGGAAGATAGGAAGTTTAATGCATGGCAACATGCATATATAAAGGTACCAAAAGGGAGTGACACAAAATAAGGCTTGTGGTTGAGAAAATCTAGTTGAGAGGGAAATTCTCTTCCACAAAGTCATCTATATATTCAGTGCACAGTGTTGTTGGTAAAGTTTCTGGGTTGAACTTCTCAACTGATGATAGTTGGTGGCAACACCCATTCGTTCTTGTTAGTCGAGTTTCTATCATGACAAACTCGACTGATAAAAACTGCTATAAAAACATATATTTTTCAGAAGAAACATGTCTAGAGGTTAGATAAAAATATAAACCATATCCAAACATGTGTAAGCAAGTTTGTAATGCACTATGAAAGCATCAGGGGTAGATTTTGAGCAAGAAGGTGATGACAATCACAATATACCAAAATTGACTAAAAAACTATATGTAAAGTGCATACAAGCTTTCCAAGAACAAGATATGATTGGATATGAGCAAGCATATCAGTACCTCTATTCTTACCATTTCTTTTCCACTTATTTCCACCTGATACACATCTCGCGTATGTTCTTTCATGTGGATTGAGAAGTCAATTCACAAATCAATAGCTCAAGTCAATCATTAGGAAGTACCTATAAGAAGAAAGATGAAATGGTCCCCAATAATATTTTTGGGTCTGGAGGGATTAGATTAGAAAGCCAAATCCTATTACTCTAGAGTGATTTCCTAAAAGGAAATATATGGAATAATGATCAATTCCATTACAATGATTACATGATCTCCTAGCCTTGGAACAGGAGGATTCTTCATTGAAAATTGTAGGTCCTTTGTCTTTGTTATTCCTCTGGCTACCATCAATGCCAAGACCATCTATACCCATTTGTTCGATAGCATTCTCTAGGATTTGATCAAGATTCTTTTTATCATCTAATAATATTTGCATCGAAGATCTCAAACTATGATTACAATGCATAAGAGAAGTAATAGTAGAGGAAAAGCTTTAGGATTTTTCAACAAAACTAGGATAAAGTCATTCCACTACCTAGAGAACTTAAGCTATAAGATTTGCAACCATTGCATACTTACATTCTATTATAAGACATACAATATATGTCATTCCTTTTTTGGGCCAAGGATACCCGACCTTCCCTTTGAGGACAAGGGAGCCAATAACCTATCAAAGGAGTTACCTATCCAAGACCAAGTCTTCAACCTCACCAAGGACTTACCCACTTTTTCAAGGAATCTTTAGCCTTAACCAAGGTCTTACCCACTCTTGCAACAAGTCTTCTTCCTTGAATGAATTACACACTCTTCTTAGATCTTTGGACTTTGACTTCACCTTCTCCAAGGAGAAGATTTCACCAAGGGACTCCTTCCCTTCTTCTTCTTCACCTCTCTTAGCCAAGAGAGAGAATCTTCATCTTCATCTTTATGGTAGAAATGAGATATTGGGATGTGGAGGAAGTGAGAGCCTCACAAGATATAAATGTAGGGCTAGATCTTACAAATATCCTACTCTAATGTATGTAGCAAGTGATTAAGCTTATGAGTGGAAGGAGGTTGTAGGATGCACTCAAGTATAATATAGGGACATTCACATTGCTTTTCTAACCATGGGATGAAGCCCAAGGGGTCCTATTTATAGTTCAGGATGTCTTCTAGATAGTAGAAACACTTAAGGATGAATACTATCCGTTTAGGGTGTTGTAATGACTATTTTTTCGAGCTTTGCAACACTCTAATAGTTATAAGTACTTTTTCTACACTTTCCTTACGGTGTGATAAATCAAGTCTACTTCTTAGAAACTCGACCGATTACACTATGTGAAATCTGAAGCAGCAGTCGAGTTTATCTTGGATGAAACTCGACTGATCACTTAAATCTGATCTGTCAACGTAGGGGGTCGTTCGATTTCTGTGTTATCAAAACTTGACCAAACCTAGACATTTCTCAAAATGCATTAAGTGTGCCAGTCGAGTTTATTACAGGAGAAACTCGACTGAATAGGCACTCTGTGAAGTATTCTGGAAAATGTCAATTAGAGTGTTTAAATATTCAAAATATTTTATTTAATTGATCCTAATTTTTACTAAGCTTAATTACAAGTCATGCATTCATTTCAAGTGATTTACAACATGAAACTAATAAAGATGCATCATATTCCACAAAAGTGCACTTGCATTATTTTTTAATCATCTTTTCTCCAAGTGAGGATGTGCAAGTTAGGGCATTTGGAGTGTGTTTATATCTAATATGAAATCAAAGCATTAGACACAAATAAGTGTAATGTCTAGTCATCATCAAAACAATGGTTTAGTCAATTTAGACCTTGAGTCAACATTTTCCGCTGATTGTTTACTTGAGGCATGATAATTAGGGAATCACGAATGTTTTTGACCATTTGAATATCCATCCTCTTGGTCTCTTATAAGCCTAGGATGCATGCTTTCTAATCCATGTTCTTGTTCAGGGCCTCAAACTATAACTATTGGTCAATAGGGATGTATTCTCCGAATGGATTGATGAGAACAATGCCTATGCCATTTCCGTGTTGGTTTGAAGCACCACCAAAGAATATAGTTCATGAATCATCATGACCAAGCTTGGTTGTTTTTCAGTGTTGATCATGCCAATGACTCTACCATGCAAGTCAAAATCCTCATATTTTAGTGGAAATAAGGGAATATATAGTATCTAGTCTACCGATTCATGGGATTTGATTTCCTTGAAGGGGATCTAAGTGATGTCTACCTCTGAGAGAAGAACTTTCAATTTGGTGTATCATCCAATGAGGGAGGGATGATCACATGGATAATGTAAGGGGTCATTTCATGCTATTGGAGCACCAGAAAGGACATTAATTAATGTCAAAACTTCTTGGTAGGACAAACTAATGAAATATGGTGTTCCTCCACTAGGGCCTATCTTCCCTCAATTCCCATGAAATTTTAAATATACAACTTATGGTGTGTTTTTTGTCATTGACATTTTGTGTATGGACCCTCCCATGGATACTTCTATAACTAAGAGAGTTAAGATCAATAGGTAACCTTCTAATGGAGGTTTAAGAATAGGAAGTTCGATACATGTTATTTTAATTTACCAAAGGAAACATGGATTGATAATTCAAATTATTATAAAAAATATTACACAACATCTTGAATATTAGTTAAAAAATTAGTGTCATCTTTTTCATGAATCAACTAATGTATTGTAGTCTTCCAACATGCCTATGATCTTTTTCTTTATACGAGAAGAGAGCAACTTGATAACCACTCAAGCTTTCCCTAGATATGCTTCTATTCCTCATTGGCTAACTATATATCCCAAAAAGCTAATAAGAGACCAAATGTACAGTTTACTAGATTTCATAAGAAATTGGAAAAATGTAGTCTTTGGAATAACTTCTCCAAGCACGATACATGGTCTTCTACTTTCTTTGACTTTGTAATCAGTCATCTACATATACTTTTATTTCTCTATGAATAAGATCATGGAATAGACATACCATGGTCCATTGACAGTGTAGCGTCCCAGGATTTAAGGCCTCAGATAAAATGATATTAAAAGGAATGATTGGACTACCCATATCACCAAGGTGCACCTCCTTTTCTGAGAGCCAATCACTAAATAACTTCATAGTTAAGCGTGCTCATCTTGGAGTAGTACTAGGATGGGTGACCAGTCGGGAAGTTGACACTGACTTGCTTGTAACTGAGGACAAAGCGAACAGTTAAGGCTACTGGTGGTCTATGGAACCATTTGTCATTCCTAAAACTCTACTAGAGCCTAGGGTGCTGGTAGCCATGATCGAGAGTTGGGTGTACATGGACGTGTTGGGTCTGCACTGAAATGGGGAATGATTATGAGGCCACAGTTGAGCCTTGACGGGGATGTCAAGAGTCTAAGTGGAGGAGAATGTAACATCCCAGGATTTGAGGCATCATATAAAATGATCTTAAAAGGAATGATTGGACTACACATATCACCAAGGTATACCTCTTTTTCTTGGAGCCCATCACTAAAGAACTCCATAGTTAAGCGTGCTCAACTTGGAGTAGTACTAGGAAGGGTGACCAGTCAGGAAGTTGACCCCGACTTGCATCCGAATGAGGACAAAGTTCACAATTAAGGCTAGTGGTGGTCTGTGGGGCCATTCTTCATTCCTAAAACTCTACTAGAGCCTAGAGCAGTGGGCCCGAGCATTATAGATAGGTTGCAACTATATTCTTGAGTCTAAGTGGCATATCTTTGTAGCAGAAAACATCCATTTTGTGATGAAGGTGATTTTCTCCATATACAGTGATATCATATATATCTTGTTGTATCTTCATAAGTCATACATGAAAATTGAGGAGAACTCAAGTTATCATGTTCATGAGAACATCAACATGTGGCAGGAGGAATATGACTTTTGGGTTGGCTTTGTTGAGACCATGTAGTTGACACACATGCATACACATCTACCCCTTTTTAATACTAATATTATGGTATCCAGTTAGGTGGGGTAGAACATAGGGCGTATGAACCCTACACCATACTATTTTTCACTTCCTCATGTATCTTTCATCCTCGCTCTGATCTAATGCATGTATGCTTCTTTTGATGGGACACATTCCTAGAGTAGTTGGGGTTTAATGTGCAATAATTGACTCATAGAACCCTAGCATGTCATTAGAACTCCAAGAAAAGAAGTTGATGTTTCATCATTGATCAAAGATAAATTTGTTGATAGTTGTAGGGTGGTGCGTATTTTTACAAGATATGCAAGTGAGCCCATATTGGTATCAATAGTTTCGATTTCGTCTATAGTTTGGAATGGTTGGCTTTTAATAGTTATATATTTTGGAATAACTATGCCCTCTTGAGGGTCATGAATAAGAAAAATAGAAATATCTTCAATGAGATGCCTTTAAATGGCATGCCAGCGGTAGAAGATTGTCAACTTTGTTTTGTTGGGATTTGGATGAAGGTGCTTGCTATTAGGATAGAGGGCCTATTGTGTGACCCAAGGAGGAGTTTGGTGAAAGAGACAATATGGAACCTCCCCTTTATTCACTCTATATTTTTGAGACTCAAACTATCAGTGAGAGCTCAATGGGTCTCACTTCTCTGTAGTAGCGGTGGAGGATTTCACCATGTCACATATTTGTGACTATGAGGGATTGGGGCCCGTTACTGATGATTGAGATTCATACAATGTTTTCCCATCCTAGGTCGGTTACCTAAGGTTCAACTCACATCTAGTAAAAGAAGTGTGTGTACCTTTGTTGTTATTGCACTCGATCATCATTTTGTAGGTTTTGTAGTGACTATTTTTTTACTTTAGATGACTTAGATACTCCTATGAAAGCTAGACTATAGTCTAGTGTTAGTATGGAAACCAATATGTGAGATGAGTCCCTTTTTCTCTGAGGGGTCATCCATAGAAATTTCCAATCATGCTGTGTTTCTCAAGGATGGACACACATTGTCAAATTTTCTAGTAGAACTTACCTAATATTGTTGGTATGTATGCCCATAGAGCAAGTCATATGATGATTGTAATGGGATACTTTGTAAATGATTTGAATAATAATAAAGGCAATTTCTGATCTATATGTTTAAATTATTTTTGAGATGATGGTGTAACATGATAGATGTCTAAAGAATGATTTTACTCAAAGACGTATGCTTTTAGGTTAAGGACCTAAACGATGAGATCATGTGGCTGTTAAGAGTATACGTTCTTGTTTAGTCCCTAGTCGATTGTTATTGTGGAAATAACCATAGACATCAATAACACTAAAGACTAGATTGTGTGTTGGTTGATGACATAATCTCATTAGTCATGATATAGAGATATCAAACCAAGCACATTGGTACTTATTAGAGAACAAGGTACCGGACAGACCCACCGTGAGAGTGACACATGGAACCATGACTTGGTAGTCACAGTCAGCTCTCACAGTGATGGTGGTGAGTTTGATTCTTAGACCTGAAATCACTACACTCAACACATGTCGTTGGGTACACTTTGACATCATCAAACGTAGTCCTGAAACATGGGTTGTTATAAAGGTGATGATTGGGTGGATTTGACACATGGGGCTTTTGAGGGGTGAGTGATAGATATGGGATTTGTCCCTCCTGAGGGAGTTTGATATCCTTTGCCACTTGATGAGTAGGGTTGAGAAAGGCATGCGCATGCACATGTGAATTAATATGTGATATTGATGTCACACACATCTCACTCGGTCTGCTCTGAGATCAAGGAAATGAATGAATGTTGACAGGATGACTGTTCCATGCCTCAAGTTCATTCAGGATATCAGTGACAAAGGAATATACATTCACTGTAACACCATTCACGGATTGTAGGATTGAAAGTTGTTCTCCAACTTTCTATTTCACTTGGGTAGCACTGATGTGTGACTAGGAACCGCTCTTTGCTTGTGAAGTCATAAGTGTTATGGACTTTCACTGCCAACGTGAAATGGACCTGCAGGATCACACACATAGGATTTAACCTGGAAGAGGAGTTTTGTCCACAAGCAATATTTAGATTGATTACTAAAGGAGTTTAGTAGTTCAATTAAACACTCAATTAATCGATAGCTCAATATCATAATGTTCAAGGTGTTGGACGTGTTGATTGGAGTATCGGATTGATTGAAATCACAATTGACTGATACTGCACAATCTGCACTCCCAACCGATCGGCTCATGTGATAAACCGATCGGCTGAGCTTGGTGAACCGGTCGGCTCAAGTGTTGAACCGATCGGCTCAAGGACAGGGTGAACGATTTCTTCAAGTGTTGAAATGATCGGTTCAACACTTGCAACCGGGCAAGTTGGGAAAGTAAGATTGGTGAGAATTTTCCTTGTGTTTCACTTGCCCAATTTGATTGGAACAAGGATTGGTGTTCGATACCAATTAGAAACAAAAGAAGGAAAGTCAATCGGGAACCGACTAGGACCACCAACCGGCCGGATCACTTGTGAACTGACTGGTTGAGGTGTCCCAACCGACCGGTTCACTTGTGAACTGACCGGTTCAGGTCCCCAACTGATCGTTTCAGTTGTGAAACGATCGGTTCTGGTTGCAAGTTGGTTGCTTCTATGGAAAATCTCGAACCCTTCTACTCCTGCTTTTAGTCCCATATTTTCGGGGACAGAGAACCATGTCCCATGACCCACCTATATATATAGGGGTATTGGGGGCTTCTCAGAGGACAACTCAATGCAAGCCGGTTGCTCTGCAAGGTTGTCGCTCTCTCTGGTTTTGGTAACCGAGAGAGAGCCCGAGCAAGTGCTACCTGAAAAGGGAGGCATAGCAAGGGAAAGACAATTGTAGTTACAACTAGTAGCAGGAGAGTGTGTTGGTGACTAGTACGCCGACAGGAGGGTGCGACTCCTTCCGGTTCCTTGTGCGACAAGGAGATCGGAGTTACAGGCGGTCCGTGTGGACGAATGCAGAGGCGGGAGACCTCTTCCGCTTGGAGGACGACTGTCAATCCCGACAGTCCCGGTGAGACCAGGAGTCTTCAGTCCCGGTGTGACCAGGAGCTGCACAGACACCGTCCAAGACCGGAGGTGAAGACCACACAAGGTGCGAGGTACTATCTCCGAGAAAACCTCGGGACAAGGTATGCATCCACAAACCATCTTTCCTATTGTATAGACGTTGATGCGATTCCTTTTGTTCTGGGTTTGGGGAGAAATTTTTTTTGTTTCCGCTGCTTCTCTGCCTCCCCTAAAACCCAACAGTGGTATCAGAGCCACGTCAACTGCTCTATATTTTAGGATTATTGATATGATCGATTTTGGTTTGTCGCCTTTATTTATTGCATGCGATGCGAATAATATCGGCTTTATACATGTCCAATCCACAAATCCCAAATATACATATATGATATGTAATATTAATGCACTCGATACATGTCACCCTTAAATGAGTTTTTTGGTGGATGTGTAGCATGATTATGGCCTATAAACCCCTATATCTGTGTGTGGTTGTATGTGGTTGCTTGCATCTCGGTCTTTGTACCGATTCCCCTTCTCTTATTCCTGATGTAACTCGAAATAATTAGAGAATTCTTTTCCTACCTTTTCTCCCCCCGAATGTAACTTGGGGTTTCACAATTAAATTGTAAATAGGATAGATTTTATTTCCTATTATGTCAAAGAACGGCGGACAACCTGAGACGATCGATTCAAGGCGTGAACCGATCGGTTGGTGATCCAGACGGCCGGTTCGAGGAGCGAGATGAGCGGGTGGCGACCTAATGAGATGCACGATGACCGGTGAACCGATCGGCTGGAGGCACCAGTCGATCGGTTGGTGGCACCCGAACAACCAACCTGATGGTGAGTCGATCGGTCATGGAGATGAGCTAATCAAACCTAGAAAGGCAGGCAGATATTTCATCTTATACATGTTGCATGTGATGTAGAGCTAGATGACCGTGATTCCTCTTGGCTCGAGGAATCACAAAAGGATGGCCATAATCATTGCTTTTTATCATTTTGCATGTTTTCTGTGGGATATAGCATGTATATGATACTTACTATATATTGTGGTGATTGGATATGTATATGTATATAAAAACCAAATCCCTCATTAAATATTAAGAGTTTTAGATGCCTTCCAAACGCGACACACGTGAAAAGCTTGATCGACCAAGTATGGGCACGCCCAAGTGTGGTGCACTGTCTATCTCGTGGAAGTGTGAAGGATGAATGTGTGGGTCTACCCAAGAAGGGTGCATGTTCATCGTGTTGGCTTTGGGTTGGACTTAACAAGGTGACCTAGATAGGATCTAATGCCTGGAGGCATGGAGATGATCATTGCAAGGAGTTGCATATGACATCTTTCAAGAGTTGCATATGATGCAATTGGCAAGAGTTGCCTACCTGGAAGATCTGGGTTGTGGGTGACAACCCAAGCTGGTCCATGGCTCAGAGGATTTCAGGATCTTGACCCACTAGAAGATTGTACGCTGCAATCTTCCTAATTGATGATGAGGGCTATCAATTTGAGTCAAAATAGTGGGAGTGGTAATTAATTAAAGGCCTAATTAACTATCATCAAATTTATTCAAATCAAATCAAAAGGAGTTTTGACAAATACAAATTTTCTCTTGTAGAATGGCAAAAGAATCATCTTTTAAAATGGAAAAATTAATTGAGAATAAATTCCATAACTGGTTGAGGACTGTGAGAAGTGTTCTGCACAATCCAGATATACCAGGAGCCTTAGAATCCACTCTATGTACGCTTAATGCGTTAGTGAAGAAGAAAGTAGGTAAGGGAGAGAAGTGTTCTCTCGCCAAACCAATTTCTTCTACATGGAGAGGATGGAAGGAACAATGTAAGAAGAAGTCAGAGATAGAGATCTCTACTTCTGGTGTATACGTGATAGAGATTAACTTTACTACTTCTTCGTCATGAGTACTTGATACCGAATGCGGATCTCACATTTTTTCAAATGTGAAGGATATTAAGAGAAGTAGGCCTTTGGGGAAAGGTGAGGTTGAACTACGTGTTGCTAATGGGGCAAGGGTTGCCGCCAGTGCCGTAGGAATCTATGAGATAACTCTACCTAGTGGGCTAATAATAGAGTTGAAGAACTGCTATTATGTACCTGCCATCAATAGGAATATCATTTCCGTCTCTTGTTTGGACAAGGATGGATTTGAATTTCTTATTAAGAATGGACATTGTTCCATTTCTAAAGATGGGATCTTTTATGGTAGTGCCCCAATGTCTTATGGTCTATACTTAATAGATCTAGAGACAAGTGTATACAACGTAAACACCAAAAGGCAAAAACTCAACAACTCAAACGAAATGTATCTTTGGCATTGTCGTCTAGGGCACATAAATGAGAAGCGCATTTCTAGACTCCATAAAGATGGTTATCTAGACTCTTTTGATTATGAATCAATAGAGACATGTGAGTCTTGTTTGTTGGGCAAGATGACCAAGACTCCCTTTTCAGGTAAAGGTGAGAGATCTAGTGATCTATTAGGACTCATACATATTGATGTATGTGGGCCTTTTAGAACTAATGCCAAAAATGGGTATCAGTACTTCATTACCTTTACTGATGACTTCAGTAGGTATGGCTATGTGTACCTGATGAAACATAAGTCAGAAACCCTTGAAAAGTTAAAGGATTTCATGAATGAAGTACATAACCAACTTGGTAAAATTATTAAGGCACTTCGATCTGATCGAGGTGGAGAATACTTAAGCCAGGAGTTTGAGGACCTTCTGTGAGCCCGTGGTATTGTATCACAATGGACTCCGCCTGGAACACCATAGCATAATGGTGTATCTGAAAGAAGGAATCACACATTGTTGGATATGGTGTGATCAATGATAAGTTTTGCTGATCTTCCAATTTCTTTCCGGGGTCATGCTCTTGAAACCGCCGTGTTTACGCTTAACCGTGTACCATCTAAATCGGTAAAGACACCATATGAGATATGGACTGGGAAGCGTCCCGATTTGTCTTTTCTGAAGATTTGGGGTTGTGAGGCTTACGTTAGGAAAATGTTTCCTGATAAGCTTGGACCCAAATCCGATAAATGTTATTTTATTGGATACCCCAAGGAAACGAGGGGATGCTATTTATACCACCCTACTGACAACAAAGTATTTGTTGCCAGGACAACTGTGTTCCTAGAGAAGGAATTTATTTCCAAAGCAAGTATTGGGAGGAAAATAGAGCTTGAAGAGGTTCAAGCCCAACAAGAAAAAATTGAACCGGTAGATGTACTAGAGGAAAATGCAGATTCACAAGGTGTTGTGGAATCTCAGTCTCCTCAGGTAACAGAAGGACCTCATAGATCTAGTAGGACCCGCCTTGAACCTGAGAGGTTTGGATACCTTGTGACTCAGGAAGGTGGTGAGTTGATCATAGATGATGATCCAACTACCTATGTAGAGGCTATGGAGGGACTAGATTCTGAGAAATGGCTTGAGGCCATGAGATCTGAGATGGAATCTATGTACTCCAACAAAGTATGGACTTTGGTGGAACCACCCGAAGGAGTAAAATCCATAGGGTGCAAGTGGGTCTTTAAGAAGAAGACCGACATGGATGGCAATGTGCAAACTTATAAAGGCAAATTGGTTGCTAAGGGATTTTGACAAGTTCAAGGTGTTGACTATGACGAAACCTTTTCTCCAGTTGCCATGATTAAGTCCATCAGGATTGTGCTTGCTATTGCAGCTTATAATGACTATGAGATTTGGTAGATGGATGTTAAAATTGCATTCCTTAACGGGAATATAAATGAGGATGTGTACATGACACAGCCTGAAGGTTTTGTAGATCCAAAGAATGCCAATAAAGTCTGTAAGCTGCAAAGGTCAATCTATGGATTGAAGCAAGCATCTCGGAGTTGGAATCTTCGATTTGATGAGGAAGTCAAAGTGTTTGGCTTTATTCAAAATGAAGATGAACCTTGTGTGTACAAGACGGTTAGTGGGAGCTCGACCACATTCCTCATATTGTATGTGGATGACATACTTTTGATGGGGAATGATGTCTTAGCCTTAGAGAAGGTAAAGACTTGGCTTGGGAATACTTTCTCAATGAAGGACTTAGGAGAAGCATCCTATATTCTAGGAATTAAGATCTATAGAGATAGATCTAGAAGGCTTCTCGGACTAAGTCAGAGCACGTACATTGACAAAGTGTTGAAGCGGTTCAGCATGGAGAAATCAAAGAGAGGAAACATCCCCATGCTACATGGAGTCACCGTCTCTAGAGCTCAATGTCCCCAATCTTGTGAAGAGAGGGAGCGGATGAATGGGATCCCATATGCATCAGCCATCGGATCCATCATGTACGCTATGTTGTGCACACACCCAAATGTCTCGTATGCTCTCAACATGATGAGCAGGTACCAGTCAGATCCTGGGGATGCTCACTGGACAGCCGTGAAGAACATCCTCAAGTACTTGCAAAGGACTAAGGATAAGTTTATTGTATACGGCGGTGAGGAAGAGCTGGTTGTAAAGGGTTACACCGATGCAAGCTTCCAAACCGATAAAGATGATTAAAGATCACAGTCAGGATTTGTGTTTTTCCTTAATAATGGAGCTATGAGCTGGAAGAGTTCCAAGCAAGAAACAGTTGTAGATTCTACTACAGAGGCTAAGTATATTGCTACTTCACATGCAGCAAAGGAGGCTGTGTGGATCAGGAAGTTCATTTCTGAACTTGGTGTAGTTCCCAGTAGCTGTGATGCAATTGAGCTTTATTGTGACAATAATGGAGCTATTGCACAAGCTAAGGAGCCCAGATCACATCAGTGGTCCAAGCACATACTGCGGTGCTTCCATCTCATACAAGAGATCGTACAGTGAGGAGATGTGAAGATTTGCAAAGTACCAACTGAGGAAAACATAGCTGATCCACTGACTAAGGCCCTTTCTCAGTAGAAGCATGACGGTCATGCTAGGTCACAAGGACTGCGATTCCTTGGTGACTGGCTCTAAGTGCAAGTGGGAGTTTGTTGGTATGTATGCCCATAGAGTAAGTCATATGATGATTGTAATGGGATACTTTGTAAATGATTTGAATAATAATAAAGGAAAATTCCAATCTATATGTTTAAACTGTTTCTGAGATGATGGTGTAACATGATAGATGTCTAAAGAATGATTTTACTCAAAGACGTATGCTTTTAGGTTAAGGACCTAAACGATGAGATCATGCGGATGTTAAGAGTATACATTCTTGTTTAGTCCCTAGTCGGCTGTTATTGTGGAAATAACCATAGACATCAATAACACTAAAGACTAGATTGTGTGTTGGTTGATGACAGAATCGCATTAGTCATGATATACATATATCAAACCAAGCACATAGGTACTTGTTAGAGAACAAGGTACCAGACAGACCCACCGTGAGAGTGACACATGGAACCATGACTTGGTAGTCACAGTCATCTCTCACAGTGATGGTGGTGAGTGTGATTCTTAGACCTGAAATCACTACACTCAACACATGTCATTGGGTAAACTTTGACATCATCAAATGCAGTCCTGAAACATGGGTTGTTATAAAGGTGATGATTGGGTGGCTTTGACACATGGGGCTTTTGAGGGGTGAGTGATAGATATGGGATTTTTCCCGCCTGAGGGAGTTTGATATCCTTGGCCACTTGATGAGTAGGATTGAGAAAGGCATGCGCATGCACGTGTGAATTAATATGTGATATTGATGTCACACACATCTCACTCAGTCTGCTCTGAGATCAAGGAAATGAATGAATGTTGATAGGATGATTGTTCCATGCCTCGAGTTCATTCAGGATATCAGTGACAAAGGAATTATACATTCACTGTAACACCATTCACGAATTGTAGGACTGAAAGTTGTTCTCCAACTTTCTATTTCACTTGGGTAGCACTAATGTGTGACTAGGCACCGCTCTTTGCTTGTGAAGTCATAAGTGTTATGGACTTTCACTGCCAACGTGAAATGGACCTGCAGGGTCACACACATAGGATTTAACCTGGAAGAGGAGTTTTATCCACAAGCAATATTTAGATTGATTACTAAAGGAGTTTAGTAGTTCAATTAAACACTCAATTAATCGATAGCTCAATATCATAATGTTCAAGGTGTTGGACGCATTGATTGGAGTATCGGATTGATTGAAATCGCAATTGACTAATTATGCACAATCTGCACTCCCAACCGATCGGCTCATGTGATGAACCGATCGGCTGAGCTTGGTGAACCGGTCGGCTCAAGTGTTGAGCCGATTGGCTCAAGGACAGGGTGAACGATTGCTTCAAGTGTTGAAATGATCGGTTCAACTATTGCAACCGGGCAAGTTGGGAAAGTAAGATTGGTGAGAATTTTCCTTGCGTTTCACTTTCCCAATTTGATTGGAACAAGGATTGGTATTCGATACCAATTAGAAACAAATGAAGGAAAGTCAATCGGGAACCGACCAGGACTACCAACTGACCGGTTCACTTGTGAACCGACCGGTTGAGGTGTCCCAACCGACCGGTTCACTTGTGAACCGACCGGTTCAGGTCCCCAACCTACCGTTTCAGTTGTAAGTGAACCGACCGGTTCAGGTCCCCAACCTACCGTTTCAGTTGTAAAACGATCGGTTCAGGTTGTGAGTTGGTTGCTTTTGTGGAAAATCTCGAACCCTTCTACTCCTGCTTTTAGTCCCATATTATCGGGGACAGAGAACCCTATCCCATGACCCACCTATATATAGGGGTATTGGGGGCTTCTCAGAGGACAACTCAGTGCAAGCCGGTTGCTCTGCAAGGTTGTCATTCTCTCTGGTTTTGGTAACCGAGAGAGAGCCCGAGCAAGTGCTACCCGAAAAGGGAGGCACAACAAGGGAAAGACAACTGCAGTTGCAACTGGTAGTAGGAGAGTGTGTTGGTGACTAGTACGCCGACAGGAGGGTGCGACTCCTTTCAGTTCCTTATGCGACAAGGAGATCGGAGTTCGAGGTGGTCCATGTGGACGACTGCAGAGGCGGGAGACCTCTGCCGCTCGGAGGACGACTGTCAATCCCGACAGTCCCGGTGAGACCAGGAGTCTTTAGTCCCGGTGCGACCAGGAGCTGCATAGACACCGTCCAAGACTAGAGGTGAGGACCGTGCAAGGCGCAAGGTACTGTTGCCGAGCAAGCCTCGGGATAAGGTATGCATCCACAAACCATCTTTCCTAATGTATAGACGTTGACGTGATTCCTTTTGTTCTGGGTTTGGGGAGAAATTTTTTTTGTTTCCACTGCTTCTCTGCCTCCTCTAAAACCCAACAAATATTTGACCCAACTCTAGGTCCATGTGATTCAAAACATGAATATAGTGGTTGTGATCATGTTGAATAGCAAAAATTAATTGGAATTTTTCAAGTATATAAATGATTGTCTCTTGTGGACTTTAATGAAAGCAGAAGTCTAAGGTTGAAAACCCAATAGGAGTGACAGTCTCAATCAAAAGATCACTAGTAACCACTACTACAGTCATGTTTAAATTTTAGGCATTGGTGAAAGGATGAAGGTAACCTCTTGTTCTTGTGTATTCATGGACTTCCAAGAACATACTAAAGGAGGCATTGATTTCTAAGACAATCAATGTCTTTTTACATAGTTTTTGTCCCACCTTATAGTTTGATCTCTCCCATGACTTCTTGAGGGAAATCATTAAAGGTAGTCATTGTAATGTTAGTGGCATGGATCTCACTCGATTTGATGCCAAGTTTCACAAAGGTCTTCTGTCAGAAAACATTAAGGCCAGAGGCAACTTTGTATCACCATGCTTGATTGTGATGTATATTGGTGGGTTGGAATTATGACCAAATGGGATCTCATCCTTGCAAGACATGTCAATATTTGACATGATAATAAGACTAACTATTTTTTCTAGTTTCTTTAGTTGTATACTCTTTGAAATGAACACCCCTCAAAGGAGTTATGGAATTGTGTGATGCATGGTTGAGATTTTCAGGTCTCACATAGAGATGTACGTACATGTCTTTTTCATGTGTCCTACTAAGTCATAGGATTGGTCATTTGCAATTGCTTATGATGTTGATGTAATTAGGAAGATGATGTGACCCTTTTACTAATATGAGAGCATAAGAACTTAATAGGAGCACCTGATGCTTTGTGTCGTATGAGTCAAATGTTAATTTCAAAACCAAACCTTCATAGGTGGTAACGTTCATATTCCCCTTGTCCACCACCAATTATGTTGGCGAGGAATCACTGGTGGCTCGGGACTTACTTGTAGGGGATTTGAAGTTCACTTACTCTTATCAAAATATTATGGTTGTATGACAAGGGTTGAGACCTACTTAATTGGGGTTAGGCCTAGAATTAAAATCCATGGATATGTAGGATACAAAGACGATAGATTTTGATGGGTAAAGGTGAAAAATTCATTGAAAGTATCTAAACGTGCCCTTTTGAGTCACCTTTTGTTTGTATAGTTGCTGCAACTATGGGATCTTGACGAGGTGTGATGCCACGATCATCCCAAAGATGCCAAATGAACCCTTATTTTATAAATTGGAGTTTATACCTTCCTTTGTTCTAAAAGTTCAATAGTCCCTATGAAAGTGGGAAAATTTGATAGAATAAACTTTTTGGACCAATTGAATGAGTAGTATTTGTATCACATAAGATCTCCTTATAAGGCCTTGCACTCATTTGTGTCATGACCCCTAAGATTGTGGAAGCAATAAAACACGTATGGGTCCTAGTTTTTGGTCATATCTAAAAGATAACCCTTCTATCCTACATACTATAAGTTTTTCTCTCAATTTAGTGAGAAGCTCACACTACGATGCCTTGAATCCTCAACTTTCACTGACACATGATGTCATTGAGTGGCCTTTGGATGGTATTGAGCTACGGGCTATTGAAATGGTTATCTATCCAAGTGAGGCCACTTCTCAGGGTGTGTTTTCACCCAGGGCTTCTCTTGTAACATTCCTGCATCATTTGCTTCCAACATTTGTTGGACATAGGTAGTGACGTACAATAGTCCACTTTCATCCATCCTCTTGAATAGAGGAATTCGGATTCTGAGGGATGCCTTTAGAGAGAATGTCCTACTTGGATATGTAGGCATCCATTTTTCTCCTAAATAATGAAAGAAGTTTTTCCCTTTCAATTCATCTATTTGATCCTAAATACTCCAATTCTAGAAGGGTTTTAAAGATTAAGAGATTGAGGAAGCATTGTGGAGATCCTCCAGGATTACTGTGATAGTACAAACTACATAAGGATAATGTGCCATCTCAAGTGTGCCATCTTCCATTAGATCTTTCACATAGTGCTTGAAGGATCAAAATATACATAGAAAAGCTTCCTAAGATAATGATAATATTGACAGAAAATTGTTTGATAGAAATTGTTCGGAAGAAGGTTTGTAAGCGGTTGTTGCATCAAGAATTTGAGAATAGACTGTATCTTTAGAAAGACAGAATTATGAACATACAAATAGAGTGAGTCTTAATGGATTCTATCAGGGTGAGGACCTATCAAATTGCACCTTTGGAGGGGTCTATGGAGTTACATCCAATTCTTGCTCAGCCTATATTGTTGTTGGTTCACCGCATTGGAAGATGTTAGTTGTTGCATTGGAGCTTGAAAAGGAGTGGATATTAACATATGTAATAGGATTTTGAGGTGGATATTTCCATCCCTTTTGCATCCTCATTGTCTATTGATGTATCATAGTCAAGGACATTGGTCTCAGGGAAGTTATCGTGGCTATATTGGCCACCTATACCTTTTTGTTTTTGGCAAACACTCCAGAGACAGAGATAGTGTTGATAACCTCTATCATGGACTTCACCCGTATCTTAGTAGGTAGTTTGGTGGTAGTGTTGAGGGTGAGTCCAATATTCTTATACATTCCTTTATTTATTTAAGCCTCTATGATTGTACCATCTTGGATGGGATATGAAAATGACTTGTATGATTGGAGTGTCAACATGGTTTCCAAAGATGGGGAGGCTATTTTGGTAACCATGTATATACCTTCCTTGTTGTTTATCTTATGTTTAATCTGGGTGGCAAGTTCTCTCCACAGTACCATGAAATTCATAATGCATTCTTCTACTTTCTGTGTTAGGGATTCAAGATCATACATGTATGGAAGCTAGTAGATGTTACAATTGTACTTTTAGTGAAGAGGTAGCTAATTCAGCCTAAGACTTCCACCATTTTTTGTTTCTATTAGTTGTACCAAGCTAGTACAATGCCTTCAAGTGATATTTGAAAATTCCTTATCAATAACTTGTCATCAATATATATACTTTTACCATCTCTAAACAATATGTACTTATGTGAAAACTTAGATATCCTCTCCCATTAAAGTTTAAAAACATAGGAACCTCAAACATATTGTTAATTCATGCCTTTGAGAAATAACTAATATTGGTGAAATAATTTGGGCATGCTTTCTATCCTTAAATCTATTTCAAATATAAATTTAACAGTTCTAATTAATCTTTATTAATTCTACAGTCATGTTAGAACTTGTGGTTGTGTAGGATACTAGGAGCTTGTGTTGTGTCATCATTGTCATTTCAACATGGGGATATACATATTGGTAAGGCCATGATGGCATATACTAAGGTAGACATGACCCCGTTGGTATAGGAGGAGGGATAGGTGATTGATTTTATTAGAGCTTATTCCATTCTTCTTTGTGAATGGTTTGACATCACTTGTCAGGATTTTGGCTGGCTCAACCATCAGTATCTAGATTTTAAACCCTCCTCTCGTTGGTTAGGCCAATTGTGATTTCGATAGAGAAGAAAACAAATGTTGCATGTTCAATGGATGCATGGGTTTCTCAAGACATGGTGGATTCATACAGGGCATCCTAAATAGGTAATTAAAATGAGAGGATGACATCCTTGTATACCTCTTATTGAAGGTGTTGTTGTTTTGTGGTAGATATGTAGCAATGGATTCAATTGTCTTTTTGTTGTAAAAACTATCAAAGTTGTCCGCATATAATGTTGTTTTTTTCCTTCAACTGCTCCACTACAGATCTATTGGGTTCGATGCAACAAGTGGATCCTTACAAGTCAAATCTTGATGTTGCTGAATCAACTGTTCACATTGGGGTCCATGGAAAAACATTTTGTCCTTGATCTTTTTAAATATGGCAACCAAGGCATTCATATTGGATGATTGTTCATCCATATCACATGGGATAACTTGATAAACAACTATATTCATTATGCTAATAGCTAGGTTCTATATGTGTATGTGTCCTGGTAGATAAGGACTTTTTCTGAGGGGAAGACTGTTTGTTGCAAGCCCTATAGTAAAAGAGCATGTAACATTCGATACATAAATGTCAAGGTTTGCATGTTTAAGAAAGATGGCATATTGAAAGGTGATGAAAATACATAAATCACCCTCACATTGTGAGCAGATTTGGAATATAAATCAATATTATTTAAGTCAAATATAATTGTCCCTTGCATAGCAAAAGGGAAATGATATGGAAGTGTCTAAATTCACGGAAGGGGGTTAATAACGTCCTCCCATGTGGTATGGAGATTGAGATTTGAAATTCCTAACTTGTTCTTAATTTTTATGCAGGTAAAAAAAAATACAAATTTCCCCTTTCTCATAAAGGGATAAATAGAAATGAAGAGGCTTCAACAAAAAGTCCTAAGTTGATTTTGTGTATGATCAGAATATGCATCCTAATGACAAAGTTGAGTAAATCTCATTACAAGTTCTGTCATGAGACTTCCTTAACGTCAATGTCATCGTCCTTTCCCTGGTGGTCTTCATTTCATGTTGGGAAACTTGAATGTTTGAGTCAAATGAATCATCTTATTTGATGACTTAAATCAGGGGTGATGTTCCCTTTTGATAAATCTAGTCACATGTCTTTCATCATTTCTTCGGGTCCTCCAATGAGAGTAGTCATAGGCCAAAACCAAGATTGTCAAATGTTCATGTACATGATCATGAAGGGAAGAATGTCAATTGCATGGTATATAAATTTTATTCATCAAAATGACTCAGGAATGTTTCATATCTTAGTATTTGCTTAAAAGTCAGTTCTATTGCTTATTCTAGATTTATACTGAGAAGTGGTTTGAGGTATTGAACAGTCATGTTAATGAGATACTTGGCTTTTATGTATATTTTTCTCCTCAACACTCTTTAAGATCATGCAATATCAACCCATGGTTTGATAAGATCCATACCTTCCATATTGGCTTGCTAGGATGTAGGTCGGGTTTTTGTTTTATAAAAGGATGTACAAAGAGCCAAAATTTGGACAACACTCCATCTCTATATCAAGTTTTAATAAAAATGATTTACTAAGAATAAAAAAAGGTTGGACAACATTTTAATGTTGTTTGGGTTTGGCAAGGAGTTTTTGTTGAGATCAATGCCTTAGGAGGGCGTGATGTAGCTCAGGCTTTATAAAAAAGCCAAGGAGCTAAAATTTGTGCACCATTTCATCTCTATCTAGGGTTTCAAAAGGAGGCTTGCCTAGATCATGGTCGTGCATGGGTCATAACGTAGGTCTAGTTTCCAAAAGGTTTTACCAAGGACAAAAAAAAATTGGGCAGATTCTGACTCTATCTTAGGTATTGAGAAATAGGGGATACATTCCTATGCGAGTGATAAGAAAACAAGTGTCACCATTTTCACTAGATGAGTGTAACAAAATATATTATCGACCTCTATTCACCTATTCTTGCAATAGGTGAAATAAATGTTCTTACGTTTTATGGGGGTAATGTATACTTTGATCATATACAGGGCTTTGTGTTAGAACCCTCAATATGCCTCTTGGTCGTGGTGACCACAATCTATTGTTGGTACTTGGGAGGGGCTATGTTCATGGCTAAGGATTATCCTACTTGGGCAGTGTCCCTGCCTAGCTATTTAGTGTGAGTGTTGCACTTCTCTACTTGTCACCATAGGTAGGAGAGAGTGCAACATGCAATATATTTGTTTATAAAACCCAAAAAAAAAATTCTTTTGCAAAAAAAGTAGATTTGAGGATATTCAAAATCACATGATACTTAGAAAAGAAATAATACAGACGAATGTAGATACAATTCCTTGCAAGCATTTAACATTGACAAATATATCTTGTAGGAAACATATAATATAACAAAACATTGAGGCCACACACAAAATATCACAAGAAACATATCTAATACTTGCATTATTGACATTCACTTCAAGGTTGCACTGATGGGGCTTGTAGATGGATGCCTGTTGTTTTTTATCATTTTCATTTTTATGTTTTCTTTTATTTTGCTTCATTTTTGTTTTGTTTTTTGAGGGATTGTAGATATGACTCTCAAAACAATAAGAACCACAAAATAAACAGTCAAAGAAAAAATAATAAGGAAAAATACAAGCTATCATAGGTGATAGTGGGAGAAAATAGTTTGAAGACTATGATATGGGATACATGTAATAAGACATGTCACCTTTATAATTTAAAATGAAATATAATGTGACCACTATGTCTTATAGGTGAACATGTTAAATTAACTATCATTTTTTAATATCCTATCCAACTGATTTATGCTCCCCTCTTATGATCTCCTAAAAACACCTAATAAAAAGGGAGAACATTGACAAATGTGATACCCGTTGAATTTGTAAGTGGCAGTGATCCTTGGGAGTTAGGGCACATCATCACCAAGTAATACATTTGATTATGGGTCCAATTCCTACTCCATGTCTGGTCAGATCATACTCTCCAGAAGGGGCATACAATGCATTTACATACTAATCAATGAAAACCTAGATTGAAAAGGGAAGAACTTGTGGGGTGTGCAAATTGACCTTTGGATGTGTGTATTACCACATGGGAAAAGGAGGTTGTTCTATTTTGTAGGGTGGATCTACCTTAATGGCATGGGGACTTTGTCTTAGATCTCTAGGTTATAACCTATTGCAAAATGGTATCATGAAATTCTTAGTATTAGTTGAGAAAAAGCTATCTTCAAAGTTGTAGCCCCACTAAAATGTGACGGAGGTGCTATATTTATAGTGGTTGAGGAGGGTTCAAGGTTATTATCCCTATTTGGAGTGTTTTCCAAGCCTTGAAGGAAACCAGACATAAGATAGGTAGGATAGGGTCCTTCTAGGATGCTTGAGAAAGAAGTCTTTGTGAAACCAATCAAAACCATAAATATGGGGTGTGTTTCTTATGCATATCACACCTTTTGGAGTCTTATGATATGTTTCTTGGACAATATGAGATTGATTGGTCAACATCAGAGGGAGAAAAAATGGGGGCATATTGTTGGATCTAGGTCTCTAGAGGGGGGTGGATAAAGCTTCAAAATTCTCACAAGAATAGTTAGACCTTCAAATTATATCAGTCGAAATCAAATTCTTAAGAACAGATTGAGATCCTATCTAAGAAATCATAGCAAGGATGAGAGAGATTGAAACATACACTTGGACAAGGTGGTTAGAGTGGTTCCAATCTTCAAACTAGGAGACCATAAATCCACTACCTAGAGAGGTCAACCTCTAGGACTTTGCAACCCATGTATACTTATATTCCATCATAAGAGATACAAGGATACCATCATACATCCAAGGACTTACCTATTCAATACAAGAGTCTTTCACCTACACAAGGACTTACCCACTTGATCAATATGTATTCAGCCTTCACCAAGGACTTATCCACACTTGAATCAAGTCTTTGGCTTTGAAGGAATTACCCACTCTTCTTGAATCTTCGCCTTGCCCTTTTCCTTCATATGGAGAAGATATTCACACCTTCTTCAACCTTGAAGAAGAACAACAACTTCACCTTCACTCGAAGAAGCTCACTTCATCCTTTTCTCTTTGAGAAAGGGTATTGGGAAGATGGAAGGAATGAGAGATTTATAAGATAACATGGAGGTAGCTCTATTAAAACATGCCTAATTCACTCATGATCACAAAATATTTGTAAATGAGAGAGAGAAATGGGCTCAAAGGGTTTCAACACACTCAACTACAATAAGGACCAAAGACAGCATGAATGAGCAAACTTGGAATGAACTCCAAGGGGTCCTATTTATAGTTGGGGGTGTTCCTTTGAGTGTGGGATCACTTACGAATGAAAAATAGCCATTTTACAACTTGCAATGAATCAATTTTCATTTCTAAAAACACTCCAAAGGTTGGAATCACTTTTTCTACATTTTTCATGTAGTGCATTCGGTCGAGTTTCAACAAAGGTAACTCTACTGATCCACCAATAGACAAAGCTAATTTTCAAACTATCGATCAAGTTTGTCTTGGGAAATTTGATTGATGAGTCAATATTAGTTTTGGTTAGTGATTCGGTCGGTCGAGTTCTGTGAGTGTGCAACTTGACCGATTGGTCCATTTTCAAAAATTCATCATTGATCGGTCGAGATTCAAACTCGACCGACAAAGTTGATGTCAAAAAAATTTCAAAATGGTTTTAGAGTGACCAAACATTGGTATTAAGTGTTTCTGATTTTTTTCTCATCTTAGTTACATATCATATCATCAATATAAGTGATTACAAAAATATTTTAAGGTGGTTTGGAGTGATTTCTCAAATTGCACACTTGCATTACTTTTGACTTGAACTTGGACAAGCCAGGACTTGTGTAATTTGATATTTTTCATGTACCTAAAGCCTAAAATCAATCTTAAAAAAACATATTGGATACATATGAATAGAATGGATAAGTCATTATCAAAATATGGACAATGTATAACTCTCAAGTCAACATTCTCCCCCTTTTTGACAATGACAAAACATTCCTCAATCATATTGAAAAGGATATGTAAAGTTATACTTTAGACTTGTGAATTGCAAGGGGATTCATAATGTTAGCTATATGATTTGCTCCCCCTCAATCTATGCTCACTCTTATCTTCGTAGTTAGTCTTTCTACAAATTAATATAAGATGTATACACTATATGGTCCTTTTGTAAGTCACACGATAAAGCATATATTTGAACTAGAAAATGATCACATAGGAAATAAAAGCAATATGGTTGAGCTTCAAAACATTGAACTTGTCTCCCCCTTTTGGCATTATAAAAAATTAAGGGGGGTAGAAGAGAACAAAAATAGGTCTTCTCCAAGCACAACCAAAAACATACATACACAAGATAGAACATGCAACCACATAGCACACATCAAACAGAGACGAGAGAGAGAGACAAGCTAAGTCATAATCAAATTATGGGAAACATAGAACCAACTCATGAGATATAGTCAATCAAAGAGTAAGTGTACATATCATTAAGATTACGACAATGGAAGCATGTCCTCAAAACAACTACTAGCTAAAAATGATGAAATCAACATGATGATAGAAATAGTACAACTCACATAATGTGCCCAGATGTTTTTTGTACAAAGTAGTCTATAAAGATATATACAATCAACATCTACATACTAAAAACTAAAACATTTAAATGTCTAGGCTATATATGTCCATAACATCATCATCATCCTCATTAGCATCATCATCAAAAGCTTCAAGCTTGTAGTCATCATCTCCATCCGAAGGCACAACAGAGATAGAAATTTCACCTTCATCACTAGATGCACCATAAAATCCATCATTGGAACCATCTGAACCATCCTTGCAATCATCCTCATATGCCTCCTCATCAACAACAATAGCTTCCTCATCAATATGGTCAGGCATCTCCTCATCGGTAGAAGGACCGAAACCACAATTGGGCCACATGGCATTCTACTCAGCCCAAGACATACCAAGGTCATGCAACTCTTGGGCTTGAGGAAAGGTAGGGGAAGACGTACCAAGTCCTACAAGCAAGGTAGCTATAGGACCAATAGGGAGAGGTAGCACCTCAGGGGTAGCTCCACCAACAAGAGAGAGTGTAGTAGTGGAAGCAGTAGGTGGAGTGGTTGGGTAAAAGTGATTATATGCATAGGATGTATAATCACCTCCTGGGTAGGGATGGTATGTATGGTAAGGATGGGAACATGATAGGTTCATGGTAGACATGATAGCATAGAGTTCCTGATGCAAATGCTCCTAAACCTAAAGGTTATATGCATGTTGATGCATCATGTAACCCATGAGGGTTTCATTTGATACATTAAACAAGGCACGGGAAGGTCAGGATGGCTGAGGAGGTGAAGGTGTCGGGGTGGAGGTGGAGGCTCCAAGTGTGGTAGAATAAGGGGTAGGCACTTTCTTATGAATTGTGGTTTCACTGATACAGACTCCTTTTCTGACAGGTTTGTGATGAAGGTCATGAAAAAGAGACTTGCTGGTGGTAGATTGAAAAAGACCACAAATCATGGATGGGTAGGGTGGGTGGGTTACATGGGTGTTCTTACCAGAGTCGAAGCAGGTCATGTGATGGAGAACATATCTAGCCCACTTGACTTTGATGTTCTTTAGGATACAAAACATAATCACCACAATATTCTCTACAATTTTAGTTTGATTTTTCTTTGGATCAAAATTGTAGTTGACTACCAGGGTGAGAATGTGGTTCTTCAGGTCTAAGGTAGAGGAGGGAAGGGTAGATTTCTTCCTATAGGGAAACTGAGGCTTCGTCAAGAATTTATGTATGTCATGGAGAGTGATAGCATATTTCTTGTAGAAGGTCTCAGGGTCTAGGAGGTCAAAATACTTAGGGCAATCCTTCCTCCACGTGTCAGTCACCTTAGTACCAGATAAAAAGACATTCAGGGTACATGCTTGAAGACTTGGAATTTCTTCCTGGCAATCATGCAAGTAAGAACGACTTGAGTATTTGGTGGAGGTACTAGAGTGTCATAATTCCATTGCAAATTTTCATATAACCCATGAATGAATTTATACCTTATGATGGAATTGTTATAGAACACACACTCAATACTTAGGGCAGACAAGTGGTGGTCATACAACAATTCGATAACTTGATCTATAACCTTCTGTCTACGCGGGTGTCACTCAAACAAGGGATGAAAAGAAATGGGTTCCTATGAAGGAAATCCTTGCAACCATTTAGAGCATCATTGGAGACAAAGAAGGTATCATCAAAGGGGATAAGGAATGAGTTGGAGGAGGATGAGGGTTCGCTTGAGGGGGAGGCTATCTTTCTCCTATTGGAAGCCATGGAGGCAACATAAGAAGAAAAGAGAGGTTAAAAACGTAGGGAACACCTAAAAAACATGACCAAGCACCTATGGTTGATGAGAAAAAGGTCTAAGAAGGTTAGGCTAGGGCTAGGAGGTGGATGCTCGGGGTTAGGGTAGAGAGCTTGAGGGAGATGGGGAGTGAATCAGTCGATTTTTCTCTAGTTGAGAGGGAGAAAAGTCGGCTGAACCACACTTATGTTTTCTCCAGCCCAGCCATCGGTCGAATTCTGAGACCGGGAAACTAGACTGAATGGCTTTTTGTAAAATCTCTCGGCCACCCATCGGTTGAGTTTGTAACTTGACCGACATAAAGTCTATCTTAAATTTAGAAATTTAATTTCTAGCCATTTGAGTGCCAACTAAATTTATTTTTCTAGTCCATTTTGCATTGTAAATATACTTAGTCACATATCACTCATCATTGGGTACTATTTAGTGATAAAACAAGTGCTTGTAAAAAATACCCAAAACAAGTGAAAAACAAGGCATAAGAAGATGAAATTTTAGCACTTCAACAAGCAAGGGTGATCAAGATTGAGCAAAGCACATAGGATCTGTAACAACTAGCTAGAAGGCATATCAGGATACATCCAAAACAGTTATGAGCAATTTAGATCAAATAAAACTAAATTTCTCTCTAGCTAGAGGTTTAGTGAAAATGTCCACCAACTAATTTTCCGTGTCTACATGTGATATAAATACCCTTTTTTGGCAATGTAATCACGAAGAAGATGATGAACCTCTATATGCTTGGCTCTACTATGCAAGATAGGATTTTAAGATAAATTTATTGCACTAGTATTATCACAATAAATAGGAGAAGCATCAAAACAAATGTTAAAGTCTTGGAGCATATGCTTCATCCATAGAACCTGGGCACAACAATTCTCGGTTGTAATGTATTAAACCTCAGTGGTTGATAAAGTCATTGTGCTTTATTTCTCAAAAAACCAAGACACCAAGTATGGTCCTACAAGGAAGTAAATGCCACTTGTGTACTTTCTATCAATCAAGCATCATGTGTAACCCGCATCACAATAAGCTGTAAGAGTAAAGTTCCTTGACTTGGGATACCATAGTCCAAAATATGGAGTTTTGTCTAGGTACCTTAAAATCCTCTTAACAACTATAAGATGTGATTTCTTGGGATTTGATTGAAAGTGAGCACACAAGTCAACACTAAACATTATGTTAGGTCTCAAGGCAGTTAAATAAAGTAAACTTCCAATCATACCTCTATAGAGCTTCTCATCCACTTTCTCACCTTCTTCATCTTTATCAAGCTTGGTGGTGTTTGGGATGGGGGTGTCCATTGGCTTGGTGTTCTCCATCCCAAAGTGCTTGAGTAGCTCAATCCTATACTTGCCTTGGTGGATGAAGTTCCCATATTTAGTTTACTTGATTTGAAATCTGAGGAAGAATGTGAGCTCACCCATCATGCTCATCTCGAACTCACTTTGCATAAGATCATTAAACTCCTTGCAAAGATCAAGATTAGTTCCGCCAAAAATGATATCATCAGCATAAATTTTAATGATAAGAAAATTGTTAGAAATGTGTTTGAGAATCAAGGTAGAATCTACTTTGCCCATGATATACCCATGATCTAACAAAAAGTTCTTTAATTTCTCATACCAAGCTATAGGTGCTTGTTTGCATCCATAGAGATATTTTTGCAATACATACACATGGTTGAGTAAACTATCATGTTCAATGCCTAGGGGTTGTGCAACATACACCCTCCTCAATTGTACCATTTAAAAATGCACTTTTAACATCCATTTTATAAAGAAGAAAGTTCTTATAACTAGAAAAAGCAATCAACATACAAATGGACTCAAGTTTGTCTACATATGCATATATTTCATTAAAATATACACCTTCCTATTGATAGTAGCCTTGAGCCACTAACCTTGCTTTGTTTCTATAACATACTAGATCTCAGACCCTACCCTGGAAGTTGACATTTTGGACTTAGCCAAACAAGGTTGAAGGTTAGACCTAAATAGATGTTTAGTATAACCCCAATGATCTAATGCATGTATAGATCACCTTAATGTAACCTAATGTTCTAACATCAATCTTAGGTTTATAATGGATACATAAAATATGCCACATAACTCATTTTGTGGTAATATGAAGATAAGAAACTTAATTTGATGAATAATTTAGATAATGGGTCGTTAATGGGACATATGACATATCTCATAAAAAGAAGTCTCAAAAGTGGAAACAAACTTAAAATTCAAAATCTACATATCAAAACTAGCCTACATGTCAAATTTCATCTAATTTGGACAACCTTGAAATATTAGCATAAGTTTAGGAGAGAGAAAATGAGTAAAATGCATAATTAATGAATAATATAACTTCAAAATATAGAAATAATGTAAAATTCATATTCAACACATCAAATATAACTTGTGGATGAAGTTTGGTCCAATTTGGATGTTGTTTGTGCAAGTTATGCAATTTTAGGTACATTCTGGACTTTTCTACAATTTTCCCAATTGGGAGGTTTTATTTGCAAATTTTCACATGCATTATAATCCTTATATATTCCATTACCATTCTCGAGTTTTTGAACCATGGGGCACCTAGTTGCACCTTGGTTTGAAGGTGTTTCTTTCCAAGGGCATTTTAGGGATTACTCTCTTTATAAATGAGCTTATCTTTAGAAGCTATCAACCAATGGGGTTATTTCTTTGATTGAAGGTCGGTTGGTATGGACTATAAGTGTCCATAAACCGAAATTTTATATTCAAGAAGCCTCTATGAGCTGTCCTCTTGCATGGTCATGAAATCCCTAGGCTAAGGACACACGGAAAGCTCCATGGACACCTCATGCTTGACTTCTTCCTTATCCATAAAGATTTGCATGTCCATAGGCACCCTTAGAATTGGACACATTTAAAGTAACTTGACATATTTTTCTTGACGTATTCCTTATCCATAAAGGCTTTCATGTCCATGGACACCCTTATACATGATACATGGAAAGTCTCATAGACACCTCATACTTGACCTCTTTCTTTATATAGACATATCTACCCCTTCCCAACTCCCAATTCAAAAACTCTTGCTCTCCTTTATTCCCTCTAGATTAGAGCATCATTCATACTATATTTTCCCATGAATTGGTTGTCCCAAGGTAAAAGGAGGTGCCTACCCTGGTGAATAAGGCTCCTAGGGTTCCAAATTTCTCTATTTAGGATTTCTTAAGCTCCTCCTTGGTGATTTTGACCAAAACTAGTAAGTATCCTCCTTTTCTTCCCTATTTTCATATTGTTAGTCTTCCTTCCACCTTACTATAGGCCATAACCATGGCCTTTCATGGTTAAATCTCAACTAGAACCCATAAACACCTCATCTCCATGTTCTTTTGTTAGGGTGTTTCACCTCTAAAGTGGAGAATGTGCTTCTTTCTCGAGATAGGAGCTTTGTTGGAAAAACCGGCCTCTCTACGATTGGGAACCATACTTATTGGACCTGTCCACCTTCCCTATAGGTTCTTTGGAGGGATAGTCTTGACATGGACTATTTAAACTTTGAAGTTGAGATATGATGTATCCCCTATTCTTCTATGTTGAGCAATTCACCTATGCTTATTCATTCTCTTTGTCCTATGGACATTAGACTATACACAATGGATTTTCTTTAGAAAATCATGGTTCATGTGAACTACCTTATTTGATATTTATCATGTGATCATGGATATTCTTTTGAACTCTTATCTTATGCTTTCTTCATGATGGAACTCTAAAAGATGACATGTGATGTCTTTTTCCCACTTATGAGGTGGATGTATTTGTTGGTCACTTATGTGGTGTATAGTTTATATATTATGACTATACTTTCTATGTGCCTCTACATTTAACATGATATGTGATTTAGTAGAAGTATAGTAGTGTAATTACATTACTTTTTATGGCGCATGTGTTATTTCCTGCCGAGCAGATGTGATATCTCCTGCTCTTTTGAGATGGAAAGGAACCTTATACCCAAGGTAAGATGTGTGATTCTTGGCCCATGTTTTATATATTTGGGAGATTGGAAGTATTCCTTTCTCTATCAGGTTTCAAGTTTATGATACTTGGCTCCCTTTGTGTTTATATTGTTCTAGGGCTATGCTTATCTCACATGCATGCAAGTTCATGATATGGGGTGTGTGCCCTAATTGTTTACATGTGCTTGTGTGGCACAATCTTTATGTTTTATTAATGGCAAGTATTCTTTTGTTATCATATGATTTCAATTCCTTTTATATTGATACCCATTTTGGTGGTCCTTATCCTTTATATGGGAAGCCTTTTATATTTGATGTCCTTTATTCCATATATTGCTCAATTTCCTATTTAGTATGCACATACCAGCCTTTGTTGATGTCATCTATTTTCTCTTCTTGATGGGGTATGCTTCCAACCCTAGGTGGAGGACAATGAGGACATGGCATGATGATGTGGATATAACTTAATAAATTAAAGCTTGGAGACAAAATTGTTATGGTTTAGATTTCCCTCTACTTAGATCCTTTATGTTGTATCATACATGTAAACCCTTATGGGATAATATGTTGTACTTTTGTAATCTTTTGTGAAAATTGAATATAGTCATT
Organism: Alisma plantago-aquatica; assembly: GCA_963693085.1. Lineage (NCBI taxonomy): Eukaryota > Viridiplantae > Streptophyta > Magnoliopsida > Alismatales > Alismataceae > Alisma > Alisma plantago-aquatica. Next base: position 575,912,077 of record OY856409.1, on the reverse strand, counting down.
ATTTTTATTCCACTGCTATACTTTGGTTGTTTTGAATATGATTCATTGAAGTTTGAAAATTTTGCACCTATTCTAGCATACCTTTGAGTGTGTTTGGAATGGATGTTTTATTCTTCAGATTTTCTTTTAGTAAGGGGGTGATCCCACCTCCTTATAGTTTCTTACCACCTTGCTGCTTTCATCTAGATTATTGTGGTAGACCCATTTTGTGCCAATGATCTTTCTATCACATGTTCTTGGCACTAGGGTCCACACTTTTCTCCTCTCAAATTACTCTAATTCTTCTTTCATGGGTAGTATCCATTCATCATCCCCAAGAGCTTCTTTCACATTCTTTGGCTCAAGTTGTGAGATTAAGGCTTTGTTGGCTTGTTCTTTGTTGAAGATAGCCTGTGTCTTCACTATTTTAAATGGTTCACCTAAAATCAACTCTTTTGGATGATTCTTTGCAAAGTAGGGAGTTAGATCATTCTCCTCTTCATCTTTCTCTTATTCTTGAGTAGCCACCTCTTTTCCCTTTTGGGTCATGTAGAGTTCCTTTAAAATAGGAATCACCTAGCATACAACATCATCATTTAGAACAATATCTTTGGAAATAGAGGGGTTAGTCTCAACAAACTTTACATTAATAGATTCTTCTACTTTAGCATGATTAATATTAAACACTCTATAAGCCTTGCTAGTAGTGATGTATCCAAGAAAGAAAGCCTTGTATGATTTCGAATCAAACTTGTTGAGAGAATCTTTCATGTTTAAAACAAAACAAGGACATTTGAAAATATGAAAGTACTTGATAGAAGGCTTCCTACCACCATATATCATAGGGGGTTTTCTTCAAAGAAGGATGTGTGTAAACCCAGTTTTGTACAAAACATGAGCTACTAACGACTTCGGCCCAAAACTTCTTTGGAGTGTCATACTCTAAAATCATGATCCTACACATTTTCTATAGTGAACTATTATTCCTCTCTCCAACCCCATTTTGTTGAGATGTTTGAGGTGATGAGAAGTTGTGTGCATAGCCAGACTCATCACAAAAACATTCAAAAAGATCATTTTCAAATTCTCCCCAATGATCACTATAGATGGAAACAATTCGGCAAGAAGCTTCATTCTCAACTCATTTGCAAACACTAGAGAAAACATCAAGTGTATCACTCTTGGAAATGAGAAATAAGATCCAAGTATATCGAGAGAAATCATCGATAATAAAAAGACAATACTTGGAACTGTGAAGCCATTGAGTTCTCATAGGCCTACTAGATCAATATGAAGAAGTTCAAGAGATCTCTTGGTACTAAGGACTCCTTTGGGTTTGAAGGAGAGGAGGACTTAGTTTGCTTTCCTTGGGTATAGGGTTGCCATTCCTCATCCTTTTCAAAATCCAATTTTGGAAGTCCTTTGTCCAAGTCCATTTTGCTAAACTCCTTTAATTGATGCATATTTACATGACCAAGATGACAATGCCAATGAGAAATATCAATCAAATAGACTACTAGGCATATACTAACAATAGGCTTAATAGAGTCAAGCACAATTACATATAGATTATCATTTTTAGTTCCCTTATATATGACATGATAAGTGAGGAAATCTAGAATCAAGCATTCAAAAGAAGTAAATAGCACAAGGAAACCATTATCACATAATTGACTTACACTTATTAAATTGTGATGTAGGCCATCCACAAATAGAACATTCTTGATACAAAGAATTCACCTACATCACCATCAACTTTTACCTTACCTTTCTTGTTATCCCCGAAAGTAACCGAACCTCCTTTATTTTTTGTGAAATCATTGAAATGGCTTATATCATCTATCATGTGTTTAGTGCAGTCATTATCAACAATCTATCTTCCTTTTTCCTACAAGAAAGGAGAGTGTCAGTTCCCAACTGAAACTTTGGGATCTAGAGTTAGCTTGGGGACCCATTTCATTTTTGGGTTGGTCCCCTTAGGCTTTTAAGGATAATAAGTAGAATAATGATCATCACTTTTGAAATGAGAGAAAATCATAGGGTTCTTAGTTCCATAAGACTCTCCAATGAAAAAGGAGGTTTCCTTACTCTTTTTCTTACCTTTGGCCTTGTTCTTGCCGTTAGGTGCCCCCTACAAATCTCAATCCTGTTTGGTAGAATGGTCAAGGATTTCATTTAGGGAATTTTTCCCTTTAAGGAAATTCTGTAAAGAGGCTCTATATTTATGGTTTTCATCATTGAGAGATATAATAGTAGAAGACAAACTAGCAATATCATATCTATCATATACAAGGTCGGCCTTTAAGAAGAGGTCTTTAGTCAAATAAGAATCTTTTTCAAGAGAAATAGAAACAACATCATTACTAGGCAAGATAGGTCTATAAGATAAATCATTACCTTGAAAAAGAAACCTACAATTTTCATATTTAAGCAAATTAATTTCTTTGAGATAAGCATCCCTATCATCTCTATGAGCATCAACAATAAGCTTGAATTCAACATTTTCTGTTTTTAGTGTATCAAGCTCATTTAGCCACTTTTGGTTGTCTTCCTTAAGAGATTCAATGTTCTTAAGGTAAACACCAGTCTTGACCTCAACTCCATTGTATTGGAGATCATGTTCAAGAAATTGGCCTTACAAGTTATCAATGCTCTCAAGATGAATTTTCTCATTTTGCTCAAGAATCTCAAGTTTAGCATACAAGTCATCAATGATTTTTCCTAACCTCTTCTTTTTATATTTGTATTTAGAATAAGAAGAACGAGTAGAAATAAGCATATTAGTAATATTTTCTTTAGCTAACTCATGCAATTTTACCTCAGTCACCTCACTACCTCACCAATATCTTCACTTGTAGAATCCATGAGTGCAAGGTGGCACTCTCCATCTTTATCAGAGCTTGAGCCACTAGAGGATGATGCTTCCCAAGTTGCATGAGTTGCATCTTTGTGTCTCCTCTCCTTCTTGTCCTTCCTCTTGTACTTACTCTCTTTCTTGTATTCTTACTCCTTCTTGGAGCTACTTTGGTGGTGTGATTTTCTAGCCTTGGGACATTCACTCTTGTAGTGTCCCTTTTGACCACACTTGTAGCATCTTGGAATAGAAGAAGAAGATTGCTTTCCCTTGAAGTGCTTTACCTTAGAGAAGCTGACTTCATGCTCACTAGAGACATCATCTTCACTAGAGGAGGAGGGAGAGGACTGACAAGCAAGTTGTTGTTGAAGGATGACAACCTCCACTTGTTCTTTGAAAGCACTATCTTTGATCTTTCTTGCTTCCTTCTCTTCTTGATTGGCTTCCTCTTCTTGCTTGTCAAGTCTTGGCTCATGAGCTTATAGATTGCCAATAAGCTCCCCGGTTGGAATGTCACCAAGACTTCTCACTTTTTCAATGGAGGTCACCTTTGACTCCCATCTCTTTGGTAGAGATCTCAAGATGTTTGAGTTGATTGCTCTTCTATCCAAAGTGTGTCCCAATGAATCTAGACCATTGATGATGATGTTGAGGCTAGAGTACATATCGAACTCTTTCTTTATTTCCATTCTTGATGTTTTCTAGGAGGTTATTCAATATGTAGATCTTTGCCTCCTTCACTTGCTTTGTGCCTTCATAAGTGATGCACAACTTTTCCCATATCTCATAGGCTATATCCCATGAGGAGATGCGGTTGAACTTGGTTGGAGTGAGGGCTTCATAGAGGATGCTAATTGCTTTGGCATTGAGCTGGGCATTCTTTTGGTAGCTTCATCCCATGTTGACACAACTATGACTGGCTCCTTGTAGGTTGTAATCATCACCTTCCACATATCAAAGTTCATCCCTTGAATGTAGAACTGCATACGCCTCTTCCAATAGCGGATGTTGGTGACATCAAAGACCGAGGGCACATGGAGAAGCCTCCCTCTCGTTTGAATGAATGAAGTAGATTCTCACCCATATTCTCATCTCGTAGGATATATGTTGGAGAAGATCCTTGGATCTAATACCACTTGTTAGATCTAGGGCTCTATAGGGGGGCGGTGAATAGAGCTTCAAAATTCTCACAAGAATAGTTAGACCATCAAAATATATCAATTGCAATTAAATACTTAAGAACAATTTGAGGTTCCATCTAAGAAAGCATAGAAAGGATGAGAGAGATTGAAACATACACTTGGACGAGGTGGTTACAGTGGTTCCAATCTCCAAACTAGGAGACCATAAATCCAATACCTAGAGAGTTCAACCTCTAGGACTTTGCAACCCATGTATACATATATTCCATCATAAGAGATACAAAGAGACCACCATACATACAAGTACTTACCTATTCAAGACAAGAGTGTTTCACCTATACAAGGACTTAACCACTTGATCAATATGTCTTCAGCCTTTGCCAAGGACTTACCAACACTTGCATCAAGTCTTTGACCTTGAAGGAATTACCCACTCTTCTTGAATATTCACCTTGCCCTTATCCTTCACCTAGATAAGCTCTTCATACCTTCTTCAACGTTGAATAATAACAAAAACTTCACCTTCACTCGAAGAATCTCATTTCAACCTTTTCTCTTTGAGAAAGGGTATTGGGAAGATGGAAGGAATGAGAGATTTACAAGATAACATGGTGGTAACTCCCTTATAACATGCCTAACTCACTCATGATCACGAAAAGCTTTGTAAATGAGAGAGAAAGGGACTCAAAGGGTTGTAACACACTCAAATATAGCAAGGACCAAGGATAGCATGAATGAGCAAACTTGGAATGAACTCTAAGGGGTCCTATTTATAGTTGGGGGTGTTCCTTTGAGTGTGGTATCACTTAAGAACAAAAAGTAGCCATTTTACCACTTGTAATGGATCTTTTTTTATTTCTAACAAATCTCCAATGGTTGGTATCACTCTTTCTATATTTTTTGTATAATACGTTCAGTCAAGTTTCAATAAAGGTAGCTTGACTGATCCACTAATCGACAAAGATAATTTTCAAAATATCGATCGAATTTGTCATGGGAAACTCGACCGATGAGACAAAATTAGTTTTTATTAGTGAATTAGTCGGTCAAGTTTTGTGAGTGTGCAATTTGACCAATTGATCCATTTTCAAAAATCCATCGCTGATCGATCGAGATTCAAACTTGACTGACAAAGTTGTTGTAAATGTTTTTTCAATATGGTTTTTGAGTGACCAAACGTTAGAATGAAGTGTCCCTAATATTTTTCTCATCTTAGCTACATGTCATATCATCAATGCAAGTGATTACAAAAATATTCTAAGGAGGTTTGGAGTTATTTCCCAAATTGCACACTTGCATTGCTTTTAACTTGAACTTAGACAAGCTAGGGCTTGTGTAATTTGATCTTTTTCATGTAATCTTAAACAAACATATTAGATACATATGAATGGAATGGCTAAGTCACTATCAAAATATGGACAATGTATAACTCTCAAGTCAACGCGTATATGATGTGTTTCCCACCTTAGGAGTTTCTTGGGATGTTTTGCAAATGATGCATGGTTGAATGGTCACAACATGGGGTGAGAAAATGGGGTGCATGTCTAATGTACATCCAACCTTATGGGTTCTTATTGCCCCAACTACTCAACACATTGCTAGGACAATAAAGGTAGGAAAGAGGGGCACAAGTCAGATAGGCACCCCTCCTTATAAGGTTTTTTTGGATCATCCTATATAAACCCAAGGCTGAGTTAAATCTGGGTTGAGTCTGAGGATCATGGTTAAGGATGCACTTGTATGCCTGGGGATCGAGATATCGGATTGTCTTGAGTTGGGACCATAGTGATGACATCAAGAACGGTAATCCAAAGTGAGTTGTTCATGATTGTACCTTATTCACAATTGGTAGTTGTGAATGCATATTCAACTCATCGTTTTTCATCATTTTAGAGTAGTTTCATTCACTTTTATATGCTACTTTTCCTAATTTTACATAGATTATATAAATTTACTTTTATTCCTACTTTTAAGTCTTTGGTGTGAAATTCTCACTCCGATTGCATGAACAAACATTAGAGCTAAACCAAGGACATCCTCATGATATCATGGGTCCATATTCCATCATCACTGACCATTCAAAAGTGATTCGGTCCTATTCAAATAACCTCTCTATATTGAAAGCCCCATTCATACGACCAGATCCACCAATCAATTGAATAGGCTAATGCAGAATGAAGGTGCTTCATGCACCAAATGAATTGCATGACCAATTATAGATGAAAATCTCATAGGAAGATTAGAAGCCTTGCTCCTGCAAGCAAAGACAAATCACCTGGTTGTCCAACTGGGCACACCAACCAAGATTTCTTCAGAGGCACTTACCAACAAACTCGTCGCTAGATTAGCTCCGAAGTTGTCTGACTTGGATCTTACTCACATAGACTAAAGATGTCAAAACACAACCCATCCACCCAACCCTCTACCAATCAATCTAGTCGAGGTCAAACCAACCAAGGAATAAGTGTTGAGTAGCCTGACTAGTCATCCAATCGTCTGAATAGCATGACCTTAGGACATGCAATAAGACTGCCATTGGGGCATCTATTATTGAACCAAAAACACTATTACAAATAGAATCTTGATCTAATGGGAAGGGGAGAGATTACCTAGCCCTGGTTTATAAATTTTTTAGGTGGAAGAATGAAGCAAAAGTGAAGAATAGTTCCCTCCTCTTAGAGTCTTGCTGGATTGTTATGTTGTAGGAAGTGTGCCTAAGGTCACAACATCATCCGTTTGCACCTACTATGACATGACTTCTTCTTTGTCCTTTCATTTATGTGGTACGAGCGAGTAGTTTCCCTTTATAGGACATGGATACTAGCCATGTTGCCCCTACTTTGTACTATACATTATAAATTTCCTTTGTTATGAATATATGATTGTTTTTTCATTTATTGTGTGCCTTGTGTATTATCACACTAAATGCATGAATATTATAATCTGAGATGAATAGAGTACTGACATTTAGGATTAAAATATCCAATGATAAATGTTGAAGCTCAAATTCCATCATGGTGGGGTGTTCTCTGAGTTGATAGGTAGTGATCTATAGGTATCATTACCACAAGCCTATGAGGAAACCAATTCTTGTGATGTATGTGCTCAAACATGACACAAAATTCCTTTAACCCAATATAAATAGTTGTAAAGATGAGACATGTAACATGTATGATAGAGTAAGCAGGTGGCGGTGGTTAAACCTAATTTGCTCCATTGCTTTAGACTTTGATTTGACCACTTTAATTACTCCATTTTCAATTGCCCTGCAAATTAATTCAATAGAAACCAATCAACCAATTTTTCTAAACATTGATCTCAATTACATTGAATTTCACAGTGATTTCCTAAAAACTTTTTCTCTGGGATTCGATCCTAAACTATACTTCAATAAGATCTACCCACTTTTGGGTAGTGATCATTCTATGTATTTTATAAAAAATCTAACAATTTTTTCCTAGGTCAATTTTTGTGCCACAATAATTATCACATCATTTTTTTGCAAATTTTTTGGGGACAACATAATACATTTTGAATTTGATTGCTTCAAACCAATTAGTTTTTTTCTAGTTGATACTAATTCTTATGCACTTGATTTTTTTTATTATTGTAGTCATATGAATTTTGTGACTTCTTATTTCAGGTAAAAGCTTAGTGTATGTGAAATTCTACTAGCATACATCCACCCCTTTAGAGTTTGATCTAGAATTAGAGAGGACCTTTCACCAATTTCATATAGAAAACAAGTGCAGGATGGATGACGCTAAAGTTCAACGAATGGTTGAGATAGCAATGGGGGGGACAGCATGAACACTTTATTAGAGAAACTTAAACTGAGATGGACACCATAGAAGCATCAACCCAAGAGGATGAAAGGGTGCAAGCACACCTTTTTCACTCTCTCTACTTCCACCATACCCCTCATTTGTATCAGGGGTGTATCACCAAAAAAGAAAAGATTCCAATGTGCAAAACAAGAAAAAAAATAAGTGCAATATATGTATTTGCATCCATAAAATCAATCTTGAGTCCAGTAGCGAAGAGATTTGCAATCTTCCTTCCATACCCTCATCTATTCCAATTTCCACCATAGGCACTACACATACCCCGAAAATACAATTTCTTGCAACCCAATGCACTTCTTGCAAATATCTCATATGATTATGTGCGACCATCTAAACTTCAGGAATTTCATTCCTTTGGTCTCATTGTGGAGTTTTGACATGAATACATGTGTTGGAAGGTGAAATTGAGAACAAAACTAGTTGATGTTTTGCTTTATGGTTTTAGGAAATTAGGTTTCTTGGTCATGTTTGGTAGTAGGGTGAAAATGTATTGAGAGAGAGAGAGGATGACAAGTTGGCAGTATATTTTGCCATTATTTTCCTTTTTTTGTGTTACTCAAAGAAAAAAAATGTTTAAGCTTAGGATTATTTAATTAATACATATTCGTCTCATTTTAGTTACACCTTTTAAAGTAGATTCAATCACTTTCAAAAGATATTTTCCCCAATTCACATAGATTAGCTCAATTTACTTTTATTCCCATTTCAAGATTTTTGTTGTGAAATTCTCATTCCTACTACTGGAAAAAACACACAAGCTAATCCAAGGTCATCCTCTTGATGTCATGGGTTAATATTCCCTCATGTCCGAAGATTGGAAAGTGATTTAAGTCCTATTTGAAAAACCTCACTGCATTGAAAGACACAGTCAGGCGAATGGATTTACTAGTCAGTTGATTGAGATAAAGAAGGAAGGTGAATCATGCACCAAATTAGTCACCTAAATTTCTCTACAAGTCACTCGACCAGTGGTGGACAAAAAGCTCACATGAATATCAAAAACCCAAATATTTTGAAAGTCATTTGAATCACATGTTAGTCATTCGACTAGTTAGTGAGGGTTCTCCACAAAGCAAAGACCAATCCCTTGATTGGATAACCAAGCTTGGATTATTTAGAGGCACTTAGAAGCAAACCTCAGTCACCCAACTCACTCTAGGAGTTGGACAAATGGGATCTTCCTCACATGGACCAGAGACATCAAAACACATCTCAATTGCCCATCTGCTCCACCACTCGTCGAATGGGGGTTGGGCCAACCACAGATAAGTAGCCTAAATGGTAACCTAGTCGTATGACTGGCACAACCCCTTGATACACAAAAAGAGAACCTTTGGGCCATCACTTTTGTGGGCTCAATGACACTCTTATAAATAGAGCTATACCTAAGGGGCATGGTTGCAAAGAAAAAAGATCACAAATTTTGCAAGTGTAAGAATGAAGTTGAAGTACTAAATGACATCCTACTCTGGAAATCATATTGGATTGATGTGGTACCATAAGTGTGGACTTGTGATTCATCATAGATCAAAGCTATAAGCATATATACCTATTGTGACATGAACTCATCTCTCCCCTCTAATTCTTGTGTTTGTTCATGTGGTATGACCGAGTAGACCCATCTACACCATCTATGACATGAATTCCTTTGCACCCTCTCATTCTTGTGTTTATTATTGCACTATGAGTGTGTAATTTCCTTCATTGGTACATAGGGACTAGCCCCGTGGTATGTACTTTGTACCACGTATTATTAATTTCCATTATTTTGAATGTGTGATTGTTTTCTTATTCTTTTTTTGTGTTCCTTAAAGAATGGATCACCCTAAATGTATGAGTATCATAATATATATGTATAGACCATGAAATATAGGACATGATTATCGAATGATAAACATTAAATCATAGATACAATCACAGAAAGGTGTTCTATGGGGTGATGGCTACTGATATGTAGGTTATGAGACCACAATAATATGTGGAAACATATCCTTGTGAAGCCATGCTTTGGAAGGACATAAATTTCCTTGGACCCAATATAAATAATTTTAATGATAAGAATTTAACGTGTAGGATAGGGTATGAAAGTGGTGATGGCAAAACCTACTCTGCTCCAATGCTTTAATCTTTCATTCAATCACTTTAACTTCTGCTTTTCTAATTTCCTTACAAAATAGTTTAATACAAACTAATCAACCAATTATTCTGAATATTAATCCTAATGAAATAGGATTTGTAGAATTTTATAAATTTTTTATCTCTAGGGTTTGATCTTAACACTATATTACAATAAGATCTTTGTGCTTGTGGTCGTAATTATTGTACATAATTTTGGTAAAAATCTAGGGGCTTTTCCTGGGTGAATTTCTAATGATATAATAATTATCACTTAAAAGATATAGGTCATGTTATGTTAGTAGGGTTTTCAAAAATTACATAGCTTGCCCATCATGCATTAGTGAATTGTTGCAATCCCAAAATCCACTTAAAGTTAAGTTTTTGTTTGATTTTATTGGATTTTCTAAGTGTGGGATTTGGTTTTTCAGATCGATCATTCAAACAAAACTTGATTCTAGCACCCGTGAGGAATTTTTTTAGAGATCAAAATGTAAAATTCTCACTATGCCTAAAAATACATGGATTAGATTCATTTCCCCATCCCATAAAACAAATGTAAATTCTGTTTAGATGTATTTAAAAGTATAATGCCATAAAAATGTTCTTGGTCACAAAACATTCCCATCATGTCATCTTTTGTTAGTTCACTCAATGATATGTCACTTGAATTGATCTTCGAATCACATAATGAAATTTGATCATGAACCTAGTTAAAATGCATAGTCTGGTTGGGCATGTTAAGATTTTGCATTCGAATTATGTCTTTGCATCCTAACATCCTGGAAGATGTTACATGTAGATTGTGGACATTCATATCGCTTTCCTCTCATTCCACATCGAATTTTAATGCCTTTCAGTAAGATATTTGTTCTTATGGTTACGCTCATAACTGTACTAGACCCATTTTGACTTTGGAGTTTTTGATCGCATCTCTATAATTATATTTTTGATCTCTTTAATTGTATGTGGATTAAATATTAAGTGTCAACAACAATGGTGGGTCGAGAGTGTAGAATCATTTTTATGTGAAAAAATAAAACTTTTAGATTATAATTTTTTAATGTATTTTAATATGGCTGTATGAGACATCATGGAATGACTTTCTTGTACTTTTCACCTTTACTATATTAGATTTCTGATTATCTCTCATCTTACTTATATGAAAGGTGGTGGGAAGGGCTGCTTGCAATTTTTATCTTTATTTTTTGCATTACAAATTGGGACTTATGTAATCTAATATGGTTGTATGTACTGACACAGAGTGTGGGCTGGCTCCTACTAGTGTGTACACCACATCATGCCTTCTTTTTGTGGCTGCTATGGTTAGGAGTGTGGAGGAACCAAGACCAAAGGAGGTGGAGAGTGTAGTCACTCAGTGTGACACCGCAAATGATCTATGGTTGACTTTGTTGATGATGAGAAGAAGGCATACTTATATTTATCCCTTGATTCTCTTTCTAGTGTTCTTCTTCTTCCTTAAAATCGTGTCGGGTATGATAATAGTAGAATTTTTTTTTCAATAGATGTATTTTCCCTCTTGTCTATGTTACTCACAACTAATTGCCTACTAACTCCATTATCATCTCATTTTTCTACAGCTGGATAAGATGATGCAATGCCAAATATACAACATTCAAAGCAGTCAAATATAAAAAAACGCATGCCATGCATGCTAGTTCACACTAAGGGATGTGATAAATAGAAGCAAGAAACACCCAATCAACACTCCCAATATCCCACTACTCGACCAAGGTCTAACTAGGGATGGAAACTGGAAAAACTATTTGGATCAACCCAAGACAAGACAAATACTACTTTTCATGTGGAAGATATTATACAAGCCATAACACAAGGAAACACTAAAGGTGTTGTTGAAACAAGTACTTACATGATTGATAGTAGAGACTAGCCTTGAGATCCACAAAACTATTTCAAGAATTGTTGATTAAACATGATGTCAAATGAGAGACATGCCATAGATGATAGAAAAAGCGTGGGAGCAAATGATCAACTATAACGTCCAATGCCATGTAATATGGATATGAAGATGTCGATATCCCATAAATGTAGAGGTAGATCAGACATGGAGACCCAACTTGATCCTCTCGAGCCTGCATATGTAGAACCATAATGTGGGGACCATTTGGTGGGTAAAGGTTGGAAAAGATATTACCACATGGGATGGTCATGTTTTCCCCAAAGATGTGATCAAGTTTGGTCCCTTCAAGGATAGAATAAATGAGCTTAGGGGGTGAAAGATTTTTGTTTTAAGGACAATATGTCCTGTAATAAGATGTTCAACAACATGAGTAATATCAAGAATGTTGGCATTATGGTTACCAATCTTGTTCAGAGTAGTGATGAGGATAATATGGATAATAAAGTCTTTTAGAAGTCACATAGAGTTGGTAGGGAGATCAATGGGGACGTCTATCCAGAGTGAAGGGACAGAATGGTCATGTTAGTGTTGAGGGACGTTGTAGAAGGTGAAGGGGAATCAATGGAAGGCACGTGTGGTAAATTGGAAGATGGAAAAAGGAGAGGTGTAGTGGCTTGAAATATATATCATAAGGAGGTATAAAGGGGTTTGAAGTCACAGGTCAATGTTAAGACACATGGGGAGAAGCTTTCCACAAATGAGGATAGGAAGCACATTGTGGTCTGTCTCTTAGCTCATCCAGATAGTGGAGATCATGGAAAGGGTTTAATACCAACAGAGTATCTAGAACGTCACTGAGTGGGTGGGAAGAAGTAAATTTGAATGTGGTTTGAAAAATTAATGATGAGAGAAATGTTGGTTGGGTGTGTACTTTGTGGGACCATATAATATTTGCATGGATCTAGATAGTTTGTAGATACTACATCTATTTTTTTATTTGGAACAAGAGAGGGAGTAGTTGACAAATCCCTTGCATGCAAAAGAATGAATAGGGAAGGAGAGATGATGATTTGCATGTCAAAATAACAATTCGAGCATTCGATCGATTTGTGACGTGTTTTGCAACTTTTAGTATCCAAGGTCCGTCTTGTGGTAGAACCAATGGTAGAGATTAATTAATCTATAAGTGAGAGGGATGTGTAAGGAAGTTGAGAGGCAGGATAAGGGTGAGAAAGTAGAGGAATAAAGGTGAATATGAAGGATGTTGATGATCAGCAGTAAAGGGTGTAACATGGAGTTTAGTCTCTCAAAAGTTGGTTATGCAATTGAGAGCTCATAAGTAGATAACCTACAAAGTGTAAAGAATAATCATAATGGTTAAAAGTGTAAGGATTTGATGTTGTGTACCCAAATAAAGACCGAATTTTCTCTCCAATGCTTTCATCTGATTTGTGGCAATGGAGTGAGGAAGCATCATCTTGAAGACCATCATACTATTCCCTGCAAGATCATCATTATCTTTCCCTGACTTATAACAAGGCTCAACAACATCACTTACATGTAATACACCAGATCAGCACAATATTGCATTAATGAGCTAGGAGATATTCATAAATAATCATAGTAGGGCTATATTAACATTAAGAACATTCTTTTATTACATCAGCATGCAAGGAATCTGATATGATTAACACTCATCATATTCATAATGCACATGTTTAGCATAAGAAAGTATCAACCATGTGGCTATGATAACCACCAATGAACACATTAAGGTTATGATCATGTTAAGGAGGTTATTCTACCATCATTCCATCATATAAGAATGTTAAACATGAATACTCATATTTATCTATTTGCATTAGAGTTAGGTTCAACATGATAAATTATATCAATGTTACTAATCAGCACTCATACCCAAACCCTAACTCACGGCATCCCCATTGGATCATGGATGCATAAGGCGAAGCATAACCATCACATTCCATAAACCCACACATAAATCAAGGTGTAACCATCATTTTATAGCATACTAGGGATTCAACAACAATAAGAGAGTACTCCATGATTGTATTAATCATTCAAGGACTATTCTTACCCAATTACCATCATTTAGTTATATTAAAGCTAGGTATAGCAAGCTATACCTCATTAGGGTTACATATCAACACAATATGATTATCATCCCCTCTATTCATATGATTGAATAGGTAAGACTACCTTATTAAGGGTAACCCTCTATTTGTTCCATCATCATTCAACCCATATCACCATACCACAATGTCACCCAGAACCATTAGATGTTTAAAATGTAAGACCATTGATTGTTTACATAAGTAAACACCTTGGATAAACTACCTATGAAGTCCTTGATTTTTTCTCTAGACATTCCTTGATTAACAACACAAAAAGTTCCATTGAGAGTAGGGTAAAACCCACAATTGACTATTCATTTAAAACTAGCCATCCATTGTCAACAATTAAGCTCCTTAAGTTGATCATATAAAGGAAACCATCTAAATCACATTATTAGGACCAACATATTACATTATCCATCATTCTACTTTATTGGAGGAATAAATAGTAGATCTTGACCATTGGGTCAAGTTCATATATTAAAACAATCAATTACAGTATAAGTCCAACCATTGTATCAAATGACCGAAGAAACCATTGGTCTAAGGCTTAATTGATGATACAACTACAATACTTGACTCAACATAGGTTTTATAGACCTGATACACCATCATTAGGGACCATTAAATCCCCATAGGTTGTTATATCAACACTATATTCATTAATCAACATCAAATATTAAGCTAATGTCGTCATTGATTGATAACATCAGTAGGGTACTTAATAGTTGATCATTAAACTTCTAATTGGTCCAAAACTTGACCTAAGGGGGTGACCATAGGTTGTTACCATAATTTGACACCCTTGATCATGACAATCAATTGTTATAAAGACAACAACATAGGGTTGTTGCAATGGTACCATCATCAGATCATGGTTTATAGAAGAAGTCAGCTTTAAACCCTAAAATTGACCATTGTTTGATAGGTTCTTAGCACCATAGGTTGTCAAAACAACCTGATCCAAGTCATATTATACCTTAGGAATAACATAAACATGATCACAGGTTCATCTAGAACTGAAATCAGAATAGGGAACATTATTAAAATCGAAATCCAAGTCAAGCATAGCTTTTTAGTGCATAAATCATCATTTTCAAGCAAGAACATGAGCTAGTAAGCTTATGGTAAGCAATAGACATGGAGTAAGTTATAAAAATTGCCTCTAATGAGAAGATGAAACCCCACACAGAAGAAATATCAAGCAGGTAGGGTAGAAAATCCAATAATAAGCTATGAATTCGTCCATCTAGCACCTTTCTTCATCAAATGAGCAAACCCTAAGAATAAGGAGCAAGAAAGATAGGATTTTAAAGCTTTAGAGAAAATTATACCATGGAACAGAAAGGTTCCGACCTGGAGGAAGGTCTAAGGAAGGATAAGAGCAAGAAAAATGAAGAATGAAGGAAGAAAACAAATTGTCTTGGTCGAATTCCCTAGAAGATGACCTTGGAAACCCTAGGTAGGGCTAGATGGAGCCCTAGGAGACCTTCTTCTCCAAAAAGGGGTTGTCTTCTACTTTAGAGCAGTTGGTTCCGCAGAAAAATAGAGTGGATTCGTTTCTCTAGGTTAGAGGAAATAGAAAGCAATCATAGTTTCGTATTTGGGCAAGGAAGAGGCAAATATAGCCCATGGATAAGGATAGAAGCAAGTATGAGGTGTAAAAGTAGTTTCCCCATGTGTTTATGGCCTTAAACTATTAAGAATATACAAGAACACACAAAAAAATCTCCCCCCGTACCTATTAACCTGCTTAGATTTCCTTTGTAAAAATTCCCAACCAATCACATAATTCATTTGTTGATAGCTACTAAAAGTAGCTCATCCGTGAAGGGGTAAACCCTAAAATACCCTTGATGAAAACGCCTTCAAACCATCGCTCAACTAGGAGCCCCATGGCTCAAAAATATCAAGAAGGATAATATAACATCTAAGGAACATAATGTATGTGACAAATTGCAAATAAAACTCCTCAATTGGGTAAATTGTAGAAAAGTCCAAAATGTACAGAAAATTGCATAACGTGCTCAAACAATGTCCAAATTGGACCAAATTTGAAACTTAAGCTTGTCTTATGATTTCAAAACATATAAAAAGGTTAGATTAGGGTTATAAGTATTCAAATATGGTAATTAAGATCATTCAAATCATTAAGCAAGTTTAGGTGCCTTACAGTCTCGGTCCAACCGTGTCGAGCCTCGGCCTGGTCGTACCGAGTGTCGGTCAACACAACTTCTTTCCCACAGTCGTGGCATTTTCTTATTGCCCTCGTTCATGGCATCCTTTTCGGCCACGGTCACGGCATCATGGGCTAGACCCACCCCCAAGGGGTGGCTAATACTGGTGGTCGATGGGCCCGCGTCGATGAGCCTTCTGATTGGTAAGGATGTATTCTGATAAAGGACTGGACATCAAAAATAGGGTCCAAGATATCAAAAGTTTCTTAGGCCCGCTAATCGGTTAGTGGGACCACTATCTCCTAAGCTAGTGCACATAGTGCAATTCTTAGTCCACCGCGGTCGCAACGGATGGAAGTCTAGCTGTTGTAAAAATCATGTGTTGGGGAGAAATCTTAGATAATAGATGTCTTACCAAGTTTGGTACCTACAAGTCCTAAAATAGGCTAGTTGAGTAGCTTTACCTAGGAAAAGATATAAATTACTAAAATATAAGGATCTAGTGTTATTTTGGGTATATTAAGGCTATAATGACACAAAACCATAAATAAATGCTTAGCACAGATGCCTAAATTTGGGTGTTATCACCTATCCTTCGAGATGGCAAGGTGGAGTGATGTGTCCTTGATTCAACATGATTTTTAGAGAGTTGAGCTATCACTAGAGCTCCATATCATGATTTATACCTTGTGGATGGGTATTCATACTAACAGACAATATCTACACTCCTAGAATAGGAGAGAATGGTAGCCACCCAAAAGGTTCAGTGTATGGAGGATATAGAGAGGGACCGTCTTATTTGGGAACCATCATTCAACAGAAGGTTCTCAGTTTGATCTGCAAAAATGGTAAGTCGAGGGAGTACATGCGTACTACCCTTCACCAAATGGGTATGTTCAGGCCATGTCCCACTGAAGATGGCAGCCTTCACTTGGAAAATACTACACACCACGGTCTTGGTGGAAGCCAGAATTTAAGAATGTTACATTCCCATGGTTTCAAGATGTGAATGTTGCATAGAGGTGGATCAATAATCACTTTGTCCTCTTCTTCTAGCAGGGGAGTTGGCAATATGCACGTGGAGGAAAGTGGATGAGATTTTGGGTCTCCTGATCTAGTATGGAGATTCAATATGATCGATGCTACACCACTATTGGGCATAGGCTAACACAAATTTCTTGGGAGGATTCCTCTCAAGAGTTCTCTTATCCATCACTTGTTGAAACATATAGACACAGAGGTGATAAAGAAGATATGAAGGCCACACAAGCAGGTGATGTAGGTATGGGGAAATATTAGATGAACAATAATTTGGGTTTGTAGGGAGGTGGTTTTCAGTAGAGAAGATAACTAGGTGCTAGCATGTCATATTCTACTGCATGTATTCTCCCCCCACAAGTTGAGATCACAAGGCTCAGAGATGGTATGTTGGATAACAACATAGAGGGGGAGAATAAATATGAACATCAATGTCATTCCCTTTGATAGGAAGAGGTGAAGGGTGGCAACATTATAGAAGTGCGACAATATTGGCAGTGAGCTTTGCGTGCAATATCTACAAGGTAACGGGGATAAGAGTGAGCATTATAGAAGTGGAGGAGTCGAGTTCACATGGCATGATTGAAGGGATAAGTTTGGCATCATGGAGGAAGAGGAAGGACATGCATGTAATTAGGAATTATTTCAGGAGCATGTTTATGGGATGTAGCCTCGTAACAAAGGAGTCCAATGGGGCTACAAACTTGTTGGCCTTACATGCCAGGACACATCCACCATGGATGTGTTATGCAGCAGTGGGACTTCTTGAAGAAATAAGAGATAAGATCAACAATGATATCATCATAATGACACACCAGAGGCCGATAGTTAGAACATGAGCATTAGGTAGAAGAAGTTAAAGATAGGAGTTTTAAAGAGAGTCTATAGAGTATAGAGATATTGTCTTTTTTTGGATAGACAAGAGACACAAGATTTTTTTGATGTTACGAATCTTTGCTAGCATGGAGACTGGATGAATGGAACTCCTCTGATTTAATTAAAAAAACAAAAAAACATTACAAGGCCAAGTCAATCAGTGGTGTGTACACTTTTCTATGTGTGCATGTCTGTAAATGTGTTGGGGGTAAGAATGATAATGGTGTTGGATAAAAATCATATCCACGGATAGCCGCACCACATTTTGCACTAGATAACTACACAAAATAGTTATGGTGTGGATATGATTCAAAATTTGAAAATTGTCATGGTATGGTGGTTATGATTCACTACTACATTTCTAGTCTATAACGTCACTTCTGAAAGCATCACTTATATTACAAAAATTGACCTAATAAGCTAAAACCGAAGCAACAAGTCATTAGGAAAAAATCCGGGTACTGGTTGAGGTACAAGATCGGTTATATTAAAGCTTACCGACGCTAAGAAAGACTCGTAAAATCAAAATTTCACTCACACACATAAACACACCGTCGATTTTATCAGAAAACTAGCCCAACATGTTTCCCACCACGAGATTGGCTCCATTTTGCCTTCGCGCCTTCATAACATGTCGAGCTATAGGGCCGGTTTTTGCCAAATAACTGACATAGCAGTGTACACACAAATTCAGGCACCGCTTACCTCTATTGGGCCGGGTTTTTTAATACAACCGACCTAGTAGGTTCAATTTTACAAGCCTTGTTGGGTCAGTTTTCCCCAGAGAACTGACTTTGTAGCCGGTTTGGTGACTACTGGCCTCTATGGTCAGTTTTTTAGTAATAACTGATCTTGTAGATACTGACCTCTAGGGTCGGTTTTGTTAATTACCCGATCTTATAGGTGTGTGTTTGGGTTTTTGGGTGAGTATGACCTCTAGGGTCAGTTTTTTTATAGATAACCGACCTGGTAGATTTTTACCTATAGAGTCAGTTTTTTTGAAAAAAATGACCTTGTAGCTTTTGGTGCGGGCACTGGTTCCATGTTGGGGCGGTTGTTTCCTAATAACTGACCCTAGAAGTAGGCATTAATAACTAGCGAGAAGCTCACCTTCTTACTTTCACATTCACTTGTTTCCCCATTGTTGTCGTCTTGTTCGAAGAGCCCAATTGCCACCGTCGTCTTGTTCGAAGAGCCCAACTGTCATCGTCTTGTTCAATGAACCTAGCTGCCCCTTTTTCCTATCGTGGTGTTCGACAAGCTCCCGTTGTCGTGCCTCGTCGACTTGGAGACGCTCCCTCTTCCACGCAGTGGCCGCCGCCCCGAAGATCACTGTCATCATGTCTGAAGAGTCATGCTATCGTCATCGTGTCCGAAGAGTCTTGATGTCGTGCTCATTCTCTGGTCGTGGTGTTTGAGGAGCCCCCGTTGCCGCATTCTGTGGACTTAGAGATGCCTCTGCCTCCACGTTGTTGCCTCCCCAAATATCGCAAAGGTAATACCTTTACTGCTTTGCCCTAAAATTGTTGTGTGTCTGCACTCCCCCGTGGTACTAGCGTCGTATAAGTGACCACACTGACCCCTGACGGCTCTCCCCCTCCCATATTGTCTTAAAAAAACCATCCTTCCCCAACGTCTCCTCGTTAGTTTGTCGGTCTTCCTCCTAATCAAGGCGGAGCAGACCTTGCATCCACCACGATGTGGATATTGTGATTTTCTTTGGGACGGTTGTGGTCTGTGTATCACCAGAGTTCCAAGTAGACCGCTGCTATTACAGACAACAGGAAATAGTTCTAAGGTGTAGTCTGTCACCTACAATTCATGTATTGTGACCAAGCAATTCAACTTTACTGTTGGCATGTCTTGCTTCTCACGGCCCCTTTAGCTGCAATCTAACATACACGAACTGCTTCAAACATAACTCAGTCTAAATTTGTCCAGAACTACAACAAAATTGTTATGTTATTTCGGTTCCCCCAATTTTCTATGTTCTAGAAGATAAATTTGAAGGAACAAGCAGACCAGGTTAAGTAAAATAATCACCAAAATCTGATTGTTCATGTGATCATCAGCACATAATACATGAAAAAAGCAACAGTTGAAATAAATGACATTTCTTTATAGTTAATGATGTCCCATGTAGCATCCAAACGTAGGATGGCATATCAACAATCCATCATTTATCATATACCTTGTAATCCTATTATTTCATGCATCCAAATTTAATCCTATCTTACATGAAAAATGCGCTAGCAATATCCTTGGAGCCACAGAAGAGCGAGAAATCAAACATGCTTATTTTCAATTTAGTACGTATAATGAATGATTATTTATGGAAGTACTCTTGGTTTGCCCATATCGTTCACTACAGTCATCCTCTTGCTTGCAGTAGTTCTTACATTTCTCGGTGGTCATCCTCTTGCTCTTTGCCACCTGTGCGGCTTCCCCTGCCCACGGTCTACTCTCATTTTCACATCGACAGCTCGGGTCAGTTACATTTTTTTACATTTTATATGACTGGTAACCCAACCAATAATGAAAATATGTATTTTTTCATATCCACATTTTATTATCAGTCACATATGTAATCATTATATAAATAGAAATTAATATGATATTATACATGTGTACTCCCAGATTGACACTTTAGGGTTTATAGATGAGATCGTCGATGCATGATGTTTAACTTAATATATAAATATGAAAATAATACATTTATATATTAACTTAGAAACTAATTCAAAATTTACTCATTAGGAGTAAACTTTGGATAGTTCCCGTTCTTGGACTATTTTTGGATATTTAATCTCACTTAGGATGTAACTATATAATGTATGTTTAGTTTTGAAGAAAATTTCAGTAGGATTTCCTCATTTGTTCTCTGGGTACATATGTGAGTGGTTATTTGCCATTTACATCGGTGTACTTGGAGAACTTAGGGGAAATGCTGCTGAAATTTTCTTTAAAACTAAACATACATTATACAGTTACTAGTGAGATTAAAATATTCAAAAATGGGATAGGTGGTACACTTTAGTATAAAAGTAATTAAATTCCTATCAATAAAAACTTACAGATTATAGCATCAATATTAACTGCTTAGTTTTATAATTAATTTTAATGTGATATAGAAAATAGATCGAAGTAGGATGTCTATCAAGAATCGTTGCAGTCTAGAGTTTGCCAAAGGTCTTGATGAATTTTTCAAATTTGTTGAGAAAGATAGGAAACTACCTATAGATAGGTTCTATTGTCCATGTAGAAATTGTGGTAACAATTGGAAAGTTGATACTATTGAGGAAATTAAGAATCATGTCAAATGTAATGGGATCATACAAGGTTATAATGAATGGTATTGGCATGGAGAGAAACTTAATTATGGATTAGAAAATGTCGATACTAATAGTTGTGGCATAGAAGATATAGATAATGATGATGATGTCAATGATGAACCGATTCAGGATGACCCGATTCAGGATGATATGGTTGATGAGATGCTACGTAACTATTGGGACAATGTCATTGATCCACCTTCTTTATTTGCAAACATTATCCATGATGCTGAAAAACCATTATATAAGGGTTGTACTAAGTTCACGAGGTTGAGTGATGTGATGTGATGTGATTATATACTCTTAAAGCTAAAAACCAATGGAGCAATAAGAGTTTCACTTCACTGTTGTCTTTGTTAAAGGAAATTCTTCTTGAAGGCAACGAGCTTCCAATTTCAACATATCAAGCAAAGAAAATAATGTGCCCAATGGGAATGGAGGCTAAGAAGATTTGTGCATGTCCAAATGATTGTGTGTTATTTCAGAAGGACTATAGTGATTTGATAAATTGTCCAAAATGTGGTGTGTCAAGGTATAAGACCACAAATTCAGTTAAGGCTAAAAATGGATCTCCTGCCAAGGTGATGTGGTATCTACCAATAGTACCATGATTTCAACGCTTATTTGCCAATACAGAAGATGCACAAAATTTGTCTTGGCATGGGGAGTTAAAGGCCAATGATGATGGTGTCCTACGACATGCATCTGATTCACCACAATGGAAGAAAATTAATTTATTATACCCTCAATTTGGTAAAGAAACAAAGAACTTAAGACTTGGACTTTGTACAGATGGAATGAATCCCTATGGTACATTAATAAGCCAACATAGCACGTGGACTATTATGATTGTTATATACAATCTTCCTCCTTAGTTTTGTATGAAAAATAAGTATGTCATGTTGTCAATATTGATATCAGGGCCCAAGCAACCTGGAAATGATATTGATGTTTACCTTCAACCTCTAATTGATGACCTAATGAAACTATGGGAAGAAGGTGTTATGACATATGATGCTTCACGTGAAGAGATCTTTACTTTATGTGCTATGTTGTTTTGCATGATTAATGACTTTCCAGCTTATGGAAATTTGTCTGGATATAGCATAAAAGGATGGAAAGCATGTCTTGTTTGTGAGGAAAATACTAATTCAATTCGAATGAAACATGGTGGTAAAATCATATATCTTGGTCATCAGAGATTTCTCCCACTAGTGCATCCTTATTGAAGGTAACACAAAACCTTTAATGGGTCAACTGAGGAATGAAGTGCTCCTAAACCTATACCAAGAAATATTGTATATGATAGGGTGAACATATTGTTAATGATTTTGGCAAGAGTTCAAGTAGTCGTACTCTCGCATGTGACATATCTCTATACAAGAAGAGGTCAATATTCTGGGATCTTCCTTATTGGATATTTTTGGCAATTAGACACTGCATTGATGTCATGCATGTTGAAAAAAATGTTTGTGATAGCATCATTGGTACACTATTGAACATACCAGGAAAGACTAAAGACGACATCAAATCTAGAAAAGATTTAGAATTAATGGGTATAAGAAAAGAATTATCAGTGGAGATCAAGGGTCGCCGCACATATTTACCACCAGCTTGTTACACTTTGTCAAAGTAGGAGAAAAAGACTTTTTGTGAGTGCTTGTATAATATTAAGGTTCCATAAAGATACTCTTCTAATATTTGTAGATTGGTATCAAAGAAGGATCTAAAGTTGATAGGTCTCAAATCTCACGATTGTCACACCTGAATGCAACAAACTTTACCTGTGGCTATTCGATCTATATTGTTGAAGCATGTAAGGTTTGCAATCACAAGACTCTATTTCTTCTTCAATGAAATATGCAACAAAGTGATACATCCTGATACTCTTGATAAATTACAGAAAGATGTAATTGTTACATGTGTCATCTTGAAATGTACTTTCCTCCTTCAGTTTTTGATATCATGGTTCATCTTGTAGTACATATTACAAGGGAGGTGAAGATGTTGGGTCCAATTTTCTTACACTAGATGTATCCATTTGAACACTACATGAGTGTTTTTAAAGATGATGTTCAAAATCGTTATCGTCCTGAAGGGAGTATTATTGAGGGTTATGTGGCTAGGGAGGTGATGGACTTTTGCAATGATTGTTTGAATTGCAACAAAACTTCTAGCGATCTAAAAAATTCCCATCACACTGAATCTTATTGTGGCAAAGGAACTCTGGGAGGACGAGTGAAAGGAATCAATCGTGAGTTGTGGGAACAAGCACATTTATATATTTTACACAACATCGATGAAGTTAGTATCTACATCACATAACATAATAATCTGATCAAGAGAAATCATCTGCGATCCAGTTCAATGTGGCTTGCAAGAGAGCATAATCGAACATTTATTAGGTGGTTTGAAGAGAAAGTCTTTAATCAACTATCTGAATCACTGAATAATGTTGTTGAGAACTGTGTGTCTCTCAGATGATGAGGTACAAGCCCATGCTCCAGCTGTAGAAGGTCGTGGGAGGACTCCCAATGACCCACCACAACAATCTGCCGTAATTTTTTGTTCTATATGTTGTGTTATTAGTATGATATATATGTATATATATAGAGAGAGTCATGCTAGAATACACTCGAGTGTACGGATCGCACGAATACACTCAAGTGTGTTTGCATATCAAGACTATTTTTTGGAAAATGTAAACCATTGATCTTCACCGTCATACTATAACTAGGTTACATGCAAATTTTGAGCCCATTTGGATGAGTGTAAGTCACTCATCCAAGGGAAACAAAATCGACGCGCGAAACTAATTTGAAATGCATTATTTTTGTGGTCTTCATAACATGAGCAATACATATCCAAATGTGCTCAAATTTTGCATATGAGTTGTTCACGAGATATTTAAGAAGATCAACGGATTAGATTTTCAAAAAAAATATTGCATCATGAAAAACTACTTGAGTGTATTCCGCTCTGGATACACTCGAGTGTATTCTAGCCTGACTCTATATATATATATATATATATATATATATATAGTTGTAGTACGTATATGGTTTACCGCTTTGTATATAACTTATATTATTTCAATTCTAGGTTGGTATGAACTGTAAACTTACAGTGGATGTTCCAGAATATAATGTTGTGGCAACGGGCAAGGTATACAACCTTGGTGGTACATTGCATTGCCAACAAATTACTGATGACATTTGTCGTGTGTTCATCCATCTTGTGTATGATGGAATGGGGGACAAACAACTACCCATACCTAATCCTGAATATAGTAAAGTTGAAGAAGTAGAGGGTGCTATGGTGGGTTGGCCTAGACACTTGGTTATCAATGACAAGGTATACCTGAATTCTACCAAGTTTTTAATATTTGAATGCATATATGAACTCGTGTAATATAAGTATGTAATTTAATTAACGGGTTTGCAAACCAAAAAGTAAAAATTCTACTAGTCATCCTCCTATGCCCAAGACATCTTTTATTCCAGAATCCACATTTGACGAGTTGGGAAGTAAATGTAAATATTTGTGTTGATATTTAGACACCAAAGCTCTGGATTACAAATGTTGGTCAATTTAACAGAAGATGCAACTAGGAGGGACTTTGACACTTATATTTTTATTGATGATATTATAGTGTTTTTCCGGTATGATTGGCTAAATACTTCAGTATTAGAAGTATGGATAAGGTAAGGATCTATCAATATAGAAAATTCCAATACACATTTTTAACTTATTTCTATATATGAAAATAATTACAAATGTTATACAACCACTTATGTACTGAGGCCATAAACTTTGATATAAATAATGTTGGATTCTTAGTTCCTTCAATCACTAGTCAGGTGGAGACACATGTTGAGGATGTGAATGAGTACTTCTCTACTGCATTTAAATATTTTGCTAGTGTGGGAAAGGAAATTATTCTACTTCCTTTTAATGTCAAGTAAGTATTATTATTTAATATAATTTTAATAATGAATAAATTTCAGTATTTTAATGTTTTTTTATTCTTACTTAAATCTAGACATTGGGAATTATTGGTGGTTGTCCCAAAATTGATGACTCTTTATTTTCTTGACCCAATGGGAAATATAGTAAGGGGCCACAAATTGAAATTGCCAACTATGGAGTAAGCATAAATTTAGTCAATGCTTCAACATGATATTTCTATTTAGAATTTCTATTTTACCAACTACCGTTTAATTAATAGGGGTATAAGGGCTTTTCGTGAAGGTGGAGGACAAATACCCACAAAATTAAAGATATTGACATTGAACATTTTCAAGGTAGCTACTTTGACAACTACTTAGTCTTATATGTATTAATTTTCAACTCTTATATGTAACTCTTATAGTCTTATCTCAATTATGTTTATAGTAGTTTACTAACATTAAGTATAATTCATTATTTGTAGTGTCCTATACAAAATAATGACAGGGCTTGTGGCTACTATGTAATGAAATATATACAAGTTATTGTCAAACAAGAATCACATGACATTCAGACTATAGATCAGGTAAGAAAGAATAACAACATAAATTTACAAGTGAGTTGTAGTCATTTTATAAAATATTAGCATGTGCATTTTTTGTTGTAGATATTTACAACTCAGCCTTACACACCTAAGGACTTAACTGAATTCCAAGAAGAGTGGTTAGATGCTTTTATAAATGAAGTCAATATAGCATTGGATTGAATATGTCATCTCCATTCACTATAGCAAATATGCCCATTAGTGGCCTTTTTAAAATGCCACAAAAAAAATATAAACGCCACTAAACATGTTTAGTGGCATTTGTTGACACTTAAAAAAATGCCTCTAGTACCAATGCCACTAGAAATATAGTCTGGAAGTTGTAAACACCACTAAATGTTTGTCTTTAGTAGCTTCCAATAAATGCCAAATAAAGGCCACTAAACCATCATTTGGCATTTATAAAAAAGCCACTATCCATCAATTGGATTTTATATAAATGCTACTTTTTTGTATAATGTTGATGTATGAAACAATTCTGATTGAGTGTAATGGCGTATAAAAAAAGCCACTAATGACATACTAGTTCTGTATTACTACATTTTCATGGTTTTTAGTCATTAAATTTTCAGTTCATTATCAAGTTTTTAAATTGAATGCCAATTGCAGCCGAACTCAGTTTTCCAAAAGTATGAATATTTTTATTTATAATGAAATAAAAATTACATGGGGAGGACATTTTACCTTGCCCCTTAGATTGAATACAACACCAATGATATACTTTCATATATATAATATTTTTCTATTCAATACAATAACTTCTACATCATTGGATTTGTCTCTTCCCTGATATGACTATCTACTTTTAAGCATGCCGACTTCAGAGCCCATTTTGGAAATAGTTTCAGCAGCCCATTCAGCAAACACCTTCTCAGATGGCGCTTCTTGACTTGATTTGTTGACTTGATTGTCTGCCACAACTACTGAGAATCCTGGATTTTGGCATTCAAAGATGAAGACAGATGAATCATTTTCTACAGCTCATCTGGATTCATCTTGGTAATCACATCTGTGGCAGTCTTAACCATCTCTGGTGGCATTCCATTAGCACCCATAGCTGACAAAGATTCTAGGGTAGCATTCAAAATGTAACCTTGAAATGATCTGCAGAACTAACTAGTACTCAGCATATGACATATTATACAAGGCATGTAAGAATAAAGATATACAACTCTATAGATGAGATAAAGAGGGTAGCTACAGAAATATAAATAATGTTAGGATGGAGCAATTACATCATGAGACCATTAGGGTGTAACTAATGTTAGATTGTGTGTTCCTACAAAAAGATCAAAAACTAAACAAAAGGTTCTCAACTCAGTTCTTCTCTACACAAGGTTCGGGGTAAACATTCTTAAGCTAAGATAGTATCAAAATCTATGTCTACTGGCTAATAGTGATACTAAAATACAATGGGCACTTGTAACTAAGGATACATGAGATATTCGTTTTTTAGCCTGTTGCATCTCTTGCACAGTGACAGCTTGAGCAGAAGATGGTAAACCAGCAGCCAAGCCCTGGGCTTGAGTAGAAGAGGTAGCAAGAATGTTTCCATTAGGAGAGACACGAGTCCCAGCATTAGTTAAAGAGGACAAACCATCTATGGAGGAAATAAACCCAACATTAGCTCTGTCCATAAAGTTAAATCGCAATGTGTTTCAGTCCAGCCTAAGAAACATTATAAGATATATTGTTAATGCATTACAATAAATCAAATTTAAACCTGAAAGAGAGTGTTTGCCAACTGAGGATAAGCTTCCAAAAGTTGTCGATCTAGTGCATTATTTTCTTTAGTTAGACTCTGCATGATCAACCTATTATTTTTTTCATTTTTTTGATCCAATTCAAAACTAACATGTCACTAGGAAATGTGAGGTTAAATAATTGCCTTCATATCTAATAATACTTCATTTAACTGAGTTCTTGACATTTTGGCTAAATAATGGGACAAGGGATCATTTCCAGGGCCTGATAAACTCTAATTACCACACAGAATGCCAGTTTGAGCTCCCTCTAGAGCTCCAACCATTAAAGATACTGTCGTCTCAGCCAATTGCAGGCCAAGAGGTTGGTTGAGACCAGAATTTCCATGCATTCATTGTTTACCTGAAGTCCTTTGATTGTCTGCTACATTTTAATGAAATTACAATGATTAAACTAACAGGTACAATAGATCTATACACAAAGTATGAAGAGATCTGCCAACTCCTGTATGAAATGCCTCACCTCCAAGTGATGTGGATGGGTAACTAGATGATTGATGTATCCTAGCAGTTGCTTGTGCAGAACTCATGCTTGGAGGAAGCAAATGTGAAATGCCTCTATAGGCCAAGAGGTTGGTTGATATCTGGCAATTGTTGTATGAAATGCCTCACCTCCAAACTAACAAGTACATCTGAGCAGTTTTCTGAGCAATGGTATGTACATGCCATGAATTGTTATCCTCTGAGTGAAAACAATTTAGTGCCTTTATGATAGCCAGCAAGAGGAAGAAATAAAACTCGTCACAAATGAGTGCTTTGGATGATGGAATTATTTTAGAAGTGATTGAAGACAAGAAGCCATCTGAAAGACCAAGTTCATACATGACATTGAAACAAGTTGGATCCTTGTGTATAATTTTTCTCATAACAATTACTGTAGAAAAGTATATGTCCCCTCCAAATTTCTCAGCATTCTGAAATATCAAACACAAAGAATCAGACAATAAAGAATCATGAGATTTATTTGACCGTGCTGAACCAATAGGGAATAGGTAGCTGACCCACAACCCTAAATCGGACCTTGATTAGACTTTTTTTAGAGTAAAAAAATTAGCTGACCCACACCCTTGAATGTTCACGAATGAAACATATAGAAGATTGTCCCACATTTTTTTAAATGATCACCCTCCTTAAAGCTTGCGGAATTTCAAGTGTAGAGTTGAGTCCATACGCTATTAGTTTCCATCATATACATCATATGTGTTCAATTAAAAGTTGTGTGTAGCAGTTGTGAAATAAACAAGAGAAGACATATTCCATTTATAGCTAGTTACATTAAGGTTGTAACATCATTTGAATTAGTATACTATGGTTTATAGGGTAAGGCACCACTTTCATCTAGACAACGATTTTCCTATGACTTTTGCACACCATAAAAATACATAAGAAGCCATCCATTAACTATTACCCACACATAAGGTTTGGCCTAAAGTAAGAAGGACTCGTTCTAACTTAGTAGCATACCAACTTTATGCACACTTAGCATCAATAGAAATTGTGTCATGGCAATGGAAAGCTTTAGACATGCATTCAACAAAAATAGTCTTTTTTTCTTCAACTAATGAGAGGGTCCTTTCAGTATTCATTGACATGCACCTGCAAATATCAAATATTGATGTCATTTGAAGATGTCCATGAAGATAGAACCAAGTCTCATTTTAAGTTTTCCACAACACCAAACTACATTTTAGTTACAAACAGTGAACCATTCAAAGGACTAAGAGGAACATGATGAAAAAATACTCATTAGTCTATTGGACCCCTGGCATTTCCCACTGCATGGACATGATTTTGAAGAACATTTGGCAGCCTAGCCCTTACAATTAGGCTACTCTCTAAAGTAATATTATTCAAACTTGTTATCTACAACAAGAAGTGCATCTTTTGAACTTAATGTTATTGTCAGAAATGAGATTTTCTAAATTATGGAAAAATGTAAACTTGCATAAGTTATCTAAATTCTGCTACATACCTATTAGATCTCCTAAAGTTAGGACAAGGAGGAATCCAAGTAGCCTTCATTTCAAAGTTCAACTAGTTAGGAACCATAGAATGATGCATGAATTATAATTCAAGAGCATCCCACTCACTTTTCCTATATTTCACTATACAATATACATAACATTATGTCATTAATATGAAGACAAGTGAGACTAATTATCATGTGTATGAATTACTTCTAGGTCACTGGACAAGGTGCATGAAGTTGATCTAATCCCTAAGAAGCAATCCGTATTAAAGAAACTTTCAAATCTATATGGAAAACTGGTATAATTACAGATGAAGGAATAATAAAATTTCAGAGGCCAGTGACACGCCCCGATCCCACAATTACCTCAAATCATGAGATTAGGGCATGACAAGAGGATTCAACTTAATACAAAATCAACCTTAACTTTTTATTTTCTTAATCACTTAAAATTAACTTAAATGAAAGTCTTATAGCTTGAATAACACCAAATCATATTAACTGTGAAAGCAACTTACCATTTACCTTACTAGGAAGAAAAAATAGAGTTACATGACATATTACATTTTTCCATGCAGAACATAAAGCACAACAGATAACTTAAACTAAACTACATATTATATTACATTCACTCTCTACCACACCACATGCCCAAGGACTGAGGGGAAAGGACTAAGAGACCTCTAACTAACTATGAACTACCTTCTAAGAACTTGGGTGATATGATCCTTCAGCTTTGTCATGCTGACGCTGACCTGAAAAATGTTTCAGTAGGTTGGTGAGCTACTGGCTCAGTGAATAGAATTTCACCCAACCATCGTAGATAACTCATTTTATGATTATTAATTGGAATAATATGCAAGAAATACTACACTGAGCAGATCTAAAACAATATAGTTTAAATATCAGGAAATATCAACATCTCATTAAAATAACAACGGTTGCAAGCTATAGTTACAATTAAATAACATGGATTATCAACATTTCAATTAAAGAACAACTCATACGAATCTAAACTCAAATCTTTCTTAACTCTTTAACTTATAAGAAACTCTGTGAACCTATATGAACATATATTATCATATGTCCTGATCATATGCAGTGTACTCTACATATGAAGACTCATAGAAAACTACGATCCCACTGTACAAGACTTAGCCGACACCCCGGGATAGCTAAGTCTGACTGTTGTCTTAGTCTGCAATAGGAAAACTGGCTCTCTGGCCTCGACACTCCTATGGTGTCGTAATCTGGACTCCTCCTCTAGGCTGAGTACACAGGCGGAGGATGTGAGACGCTCTGTAGGCCTCAACTTGGTACGCTCTGTGGGTACCTCTGGGTTACCACCGGGACTTCTGGTTCACGTTGGGTATCATATCTTCTCTTAGGATCCTCAAGGGCTTCGTCTCCCCGCACGCTCTGTGGGTGCGTTCCGACCCCCGTATACTGGACGCACCGCCAGGGTAGGTCATTTCATCCCTAAGGTGTAGACCTCTCATAGGGATTGTATGGTATCAGGGCCCTTAATCTAATATTTTATTAATCTAGAAAAGCTCTTACTACATTGCATCTCTCTCTTACTTATTTTTGGCTTTGGTATCTCTATGATACTGAGTCTATTATCTGAAACTTATAAATACAACATGTATATCATTTCTAACTTGGCAGTGCAATATACTCAAATGTTGTAATTCACTGAGAAATCAACACATTATAAGTGCAGACAGACTAAAATTCTTAAATAAACAGAATACATGTCAACTTGGCACTTATACACTAGAATCGTGCAATTGGACCTCTTAATGCACTAATAAGAGTAAATTACTCGACATATGAGAAATCATCGGTAGCATCTGTAAATTATCTGAAATTGCTCGAAAAAGTGCACATTAACCCTAGTCCTGGTTTGTGCATCACATAACTCAGTTAAGAGTTAATTACTTATTATGACACGAATTATTAATAATAATCGAGGAATTCTAATGATATTTTTGAAAAATGTGCCAACTCGTGTAAATATTAAATCACTTGTATTAAACATAGCAGAGAGTGTACAACTAGGATTTTCATTGAATATTTTCATGTCATCGTCATTTCTTTAAAATCATGCATCAAATTAATTGCTAAAATTTCACAGCCTGGGTTTATACTCAAACCGTACAATTATTGATCGTGTGCTACTATTTTCCACTTTTAAACTGAGCAAATTAGGTTTTGATCAACCATATAATTTCACTAATCGAAATCATTCTAAATCGATTAATAATTTGGGTCGGGCGAATGTAAATAAGAAAAAGTGAAATTGCGACACCCCCGGCTATACACTGTTAAGTGCGACAAACACAAATCCAACTGAATTCGTCCCTTTGATAGAGTTAATATTTGCTTTGGGGAGGGAAATTGTATTCACCGTGATTCGAGACATCCGAACGTCACTGGAAATGCGTCCATGGGGTTGTCTTCAACTTCCGAATAGCCCTAAATTCAGAACTGCTGCACACAGCAGCCGTTTCTTCACATACAGGTTGAGAAGAACTGAGCTAGGTGTTGAATCGGAGCTAGGTGACTGCGGATTCCTATTTAGGATTCTTGGTCGAGCTGACAGACGTCGATTTCGGGTGCTGGCCATACCCAAGGCGGCTCCTGGCCGGTTGCTGCAGCTGCTACTGCTCTAGCAGGTAGGGGCGCCGCCCATGCTGGTTGGGCGCTGCCGTTAGGGCGAAGGAGAGGAAGGGGAAGATAGAGGATGGAGAAGATTGGAAGGTGGCACCAATCCAAGGCGTTTTCTCGCGCCCAAGGGCCCTAGCTACTGCTCCTAGCCATTGGTCGTACACAGCTACTGCTGTAGATAGCGTTGCAGGTGGGGCGCAGTTGGGCGCTGCTAGGGCATGGTTGAGGAAGGGAAATAGATGGAGGAAGAAGAAGGAAGCAAGGCGCCCAACACTTCATCTCAAAGGAGCCCTAAATCCGCCCCGTTTTCCTCCCTCTGCTACAGGTTGATCGGCGCTCTGTACACTGGCTTAGGCGGTGCTCGATCGGGTAAGGAAGAAGAAGATAAGGGAAAGGAAATTAAGGGAAATTAATAGCCAATAAATGGAAAAATTGCATCTTAGGTCCAAGAATCTTGAAAACGCCATAACTCTTGTCTCGAATGTCCAATTCAAATGATTCTTTTTGCAAAGTTTCAAGCGCGAGATCATCTACAACCTCAATGCATAAGAACACAGCAACTAGACCATCTTATCTAGGTTAATTATCTTAGGTAATTAACTTAATAATTAACACTGAAATTAACATTAATTACCTCAGATGAATCGATCTCAACTATTAATTCACATCTTATCTTATCTTGATTAACCATGATTTTTAATAAGGTACTTAGAACTAATCAAGGTACTTCACGATAATCGAGGTACTTACTAGTTAAATTCGGAGTGGGTCATAACAATCTCCCTCCCTTATAAGAATTTCATCCTGGAATTCCTAAAAGAGAAAAGGAAACTTGTTACACATCTCAGACTCAAGATCCCACGTGGCTTCCTCTAGGTTGTGGTTCCTCCACAAAACCTTCACTAATGGTATCTCACAATTTTTGAGTTTCTTGATCCTCCTATCAACTATCTGTACTGGTCCTTCAACATAGGACACATCTTCTCTGAGATGTGCATGTTCTGGGTCTACTATCTTCTCTATACTAGGGTAACACTTCTTTAGCATCAATACATGAAACACATCATGTAAATTAGCCAACTCCGATGGCAAATCCAACCTGTAGGCTACAGGTCCAATCCTCTCAATGACAGGATATGGACCCATAAACCTAGGAGTCAGTTTGCCTCTCTTGCCAAACCTCAACACTCCTTTCCATGGTGAAACTTTCAGATACACTTCATCACCAACCTCAAATTCAAGAGGTCTACGTCTCTTCTCAGCATAACTCTTCTGCCTGTCCAGTGCATCTTTCAACTATTCTTTGATCACTGTAATCTTTTCTGTAGTCAAATCAACTATCTCTGGTCCAAGAATCTTTTTTTCACCCACCTCATACCAACATACAGGTGATATACACTTTCTACCATACAGAGCTTCATATGGGGCCATACCAAGACTGGAATGGTGACTATTGTTGTATGCAAACTCTATAAGGCTCAAGTGTTCTTCCCAACTTCCACTGAAATGCAAGACACGTGCTCTCAGCATGTCCTCAAGAGTCTGAATGGTCCTCTCTAACTGAACATCTGTCTGTGGGTGAAAAGTTGTAATGAATCTCAACTTTATGCCCAAAGCATGATGCAACTTATTCCAAAACTTGGATGTGAACTTAGGATCTCTATCTGATATAATTGAAAATGGGATACCATGCAACCTGACTATCTCATCCACATATATCTTAGCCAACTTCGAGACATCAACGATTGACTGAATAGGAAGAAAGGGAGCACACTTAGTTAGTCTATCCACAATCACCCATATCGAGTCACAACCTCTAGGTGTCCTGGGTAACCCTACCATAAAATCCATTGTGATATGTTCCCACTTACACTCTAGTATAGGAAGAGATTGCAAGGTACATGTAGGTTTTTGATGCTCAGCTTTAACCTGCTGGCACACACTACATCTTGTCACGTACTCAGCTACATCCTTTTTCATACCTGACCACCAGTACAACTCCTTGAGATTCTTGTACATCTTAGTGTTGCCTGGATGCATAGAGTACATAGATGCATGTGCTTCCTCAAGAATCTGTTCTTTCAAATCACTGTCTCCAGGTACACACAACATGTCATGTTGATACAACAAACCATCATCTAAAAACTTGAACTCTAGTCTTTTTCCCTTTGTCATATCCTGCATGATCTGCTGTAACTCACTGTCACTCTACTGAAGTTCCTTGATCTGATCATAAAAGGTAGGCTTGACTTGCATATGTGCAATCAAACCACTCTCCTCAGTCACCCCTAAGTCTAAGTTCAACTTCTACATCTCTACTAGCAGGTTTCTCTTGAAACATGCCATAGAGAATACATCTATTGTTGAACTTGACTTCCTACTAAGGGCATCTTCTACCACATTCGCCTTACCAGGATGATAATCTATCATTACGTCATAATCCTTGATCAATTCTAACCATCTCCGCTATCTAACATTCAGATCCTTCTGGGTGAAAATATATTTCAAACTCTTATGATCTGTAAACACCTGACATGCCTCACCATAAAGATAGTGACGCCATGTCTTAAGAGCATGAACTACAACAGCTAACTCTAGATCATGTGTCGGGTAATTCTCCTCATTCTTCTTAATCTGTCTAGATGCATAAGATACTACTTTGCCTTCATGCATCAACACACAACCTAAGCCTCTCCTGGAAGCATCATAAAACATTGTGTAACATTTATCTGCCTCAAGAAGGATTAACACTGGTGTTGTAGTCAACTTCTTCTTCAAGGTCTAAAAACTCTTCTCACAGTTGTCTGACCAGAAAAACGGTGCACCCTTTCTCGTTAAGTGTATCAGAGGTGATGCTACAACATTGAAGTTCTGGATGAACCTCCTATAGTAACCTGCCAATCCTAAGAAGCTTATGATCTCAGTAGGAGTCTTAGGCTGCTCCCACTATAGAATAGACTCAACTTTCTTAGGGTCAACACTTACTCCATCTCCTGAGATGACATGTCCAAGAAAAGACACCTCAGCTAACCAAAACTCACACTTACTGAACTTAGCATATAACTGGTGTTGTCTCAACAACCGTAATACTATCCTCAGATGCTGCTCATGATGCTCATCATCTCTACAGTAAATCAAAATGTCATCTATGAAAACCACTATGAACTGATCCAAGAACGGCTTCAAAATTTGGTTCATCATATCCATGAAAGATGTTGGGGTATTAGTCAGTCCAAACGACATGACCAGAAACTCATAATGCCCATATCTTGTTCTGAAAGCCGACTTAGGAATATATGAATCCTTTATCCTCAACTGATGATACCCATATCTCAAGTCTATCTAAGAAAACATCCTCGCTCCACAAAACTGATCAAAAAGATCATCTATCCTTGGCAACGAGTACTTGTTCTTGATGGTGATCTTATTCAACTGTTTGTAGTCTATACATAACCTCATGCTACCATCTTTCTTTTTCACAAACAAGACTGGAGCTCCCCATGGCGAAGAACTAGGTCAAATGAAACATTTATCCAGTAATGGCTATAACTGAATCTTGAGTTCCTTCAACTCTGCAAGTGCCATTCTGTAGGCTAGTAGTAATATAGGTTGACTACCTGGCAACACCTGGATCTCAAAGTCTATCTCTCTTTCAGGAGGTAGACCTGGAAACTCATCCGGCAACTCGCAGACCACTGGCACATCCCATAGGCTGACTGTGCTCTTCTCAGCTCTAGTATCTACTACATGCGCCAAGAACGCCTCACAACCTTTCTGCAACATCTTATTAGCTACAATGGCTGATATGATATACATAGGTAAGACTTTCTAGTCTCCAGAAAAGACACAAGAAAATCCACCCTGTTGAAAGACAGCCTCCTTCGAATAGTCGAGCTGAACTCGATACGTCTCTAGGAAATCCATACCCAAGATAATTTGAAAAGAGTTAATATCTATAGGTATAAGATTAACCATGATGGTGTAATCACCAAAGGTCAACAAGCATCCGGGACAAAACTCTGTCAACACTATCGGTTCACCTAACGGAACCCTCAACAACAACTCAATTGATAACTCCTGGGTCAACATGTTAATCTTACAAGCTAAAGAACATTGTATAAACGAGTGAGTACCACCCGGATCTATCAAAACTGTAACTGAAATGTTGTTAAAGAAAAGAATTTCTCCTATAATTACTTGAGAAGAAACAATACCTTCTTGTGGTGTCAAAGAGAAGAAGCGTCTTGAAGCTCTTCCTCTCCCACGATGTCCTCGTTGTCCTTCCCTAGCACTAGGTGTTGCACCACCTTGGGAACCTGAAGCTACAGAGGAACTTACTCCTCCAGCTGGAGCCTATCTCGAAACATTCTGATACTGTGACCGAGAACCCTGTGATGCTGACTGTTGTAATTAGGGTAAATTCCTCTTGATATGTCCCATCTGTCCACATTGATGACATCCTTGAAACCCTATTCCCTAACATTGTCCTAAGTGTGGTCTTCCACATATATCACATGCTCACGTCTCTCACCTCGGTGGACCTATCATTGACACTGAAGATCCTGAAGACCTAGTTGGAGGTGTCCATGTAGACTGTGTACTCCATCTTCTGGAATTAGGTCTTCCTCCAGTTGATGAAAAACTAGATCCTTGTCTACCAAAACAGCCAAGTCCTTGTCCTGTCTTTGAAAAGAAACCACCACCTCCTCTATATCCACCGCTGCTTTGTCCCCTTCTAATAAAGTCTCAAGATCTTTTCTTACTCTTAGACTACTTATCAACATTAACTGACTCTTCTACATGTCTCGCTGCTTCTACAAATTCCCCAAAGTTTTCTCTATATCTTCGACCAATGGATGATACAGTGTGTCTGATTTCTGATCTTAATCCTTCTTGAAATCTTCTGCACTTTTCTACATCATTAGGAAAAAGTTACAGATAAAAATTCACCAACCTCATGAAATGTGTCCCGTATTCACCAATTGTCATACTTCCTTGTCTGATATTTTGTAGTTGTCTTACTTTCTCACTCAGAAAGGTAGGTGGGTAGTACTTAAGATGGAATTCATCAACAAAATCCTTCCAAGTCAGTATTGTGTCCCTCCTTTGATCTTCCACTCCATGCCACTAGAGCTCTGCATCACCTTTAAGCAAATAAAGTGTGTGATTGATTTGTCTTTCCTCAGATAATTCCATCAGACGGAACACTTTCTCTAACTATCTCAGCCATTCATCTTCCACTGCAAGGTCTGTAGTTCCATTGAACTCAGTACCTCCAAGCTTCTTAACCAGCTCATAGGATCTCATCAGGTCCTTGGTGCTCGAGGTAGAAGCTCACCTCTCCATCTTATACTTTTCCCTGGTCTCAAGAAACATCATGTACATCCTTGATGCCTCATCTACATCATCTCCACCATCTGGACCCATCACCTGAGGATCAGGTCCAATGTGACTCTCAGCTTGGTCCTCATGACCACGTCCTCTTCCTGCCATCTGCAATAATATAACAGAACACTTCCTATTAGAAAATTGCAGTTAGAAGGAAAACACCTAAGTCCTAATCATATTGGTCTCTTATCGTCCCCTGACCTTGACTTAGAGTAACTACGTACTCAACCTAGGCTCTGATACCAAATTAACTGACACACCTCGATCCCACAATTACCTCAAATCATGAGATTAGGGCATGACAAGAGGATTCAACTTAATACAAAATCACCCTT
This sequence comes from Alisma plantago-aquatica, assembly GCA_963693085.1. Lineage (NCBI taxonomy): Eukaryota > Viridiplantae > Streptophyta > Magnoliopsida > Alismatales > Alismataceae > Alisma > Alisma plantago-aquatica. The sequence goes on along the minus strand of OY856409.1, from coordinate 575,874,025 downwards.
AACTTTTTCTTTCCTTAATCACTTAAAATTAACTTAAAGGAAAGTCTTATAACTTGAATAACACCAAATCATATTAACTACAGAAGCAACTTACTATTTACCTTACTAGGAAGATAAAATAGAGTTACATGACATATTACATTTTTCTATGCAGAACATAAAGCACAATAGATAACTTATACTAAACTACATATTATATTACATTCACTCTCTACCACACCACATGCCCAAGGACCGAGGGGAAAGGACTAAGAGACCTCTAAATAACTATGAACTACCTTCTAAGAACATGGGTGATATGATCCTTCAACTTCCTCGTACTGACACTGACTTGAAAAATATTTTAGTAGGTTGGTGAGCTATTGGATCAGTGAATAGAATTTCACGCAACCATCGTAGATAACTCATTTTATGATTATTAATTGGAATAATATGCAAGAAATACTACACTGAGCAGATCTAAAACAATATAGTTTAAATATCAGGAAATATCAACATCTCATTAAAATAACAATTGTTGCAAGCTATAGTTACAATTAAATAACAAGGATTATCAACATTTCATTTAAAGAAAAATTGATACAAATCTAAACTCAAATCTTTCTTAACTCTTTAACTTATAAGAAACTCTATGAACCTATATGAACATATTTTATCTTATGCCCTAATCATATGCATTGTACTCTACATATAAAGACTCATAGCGAACTACGATCCCACCATATAAGACTTAGCCGACACCCCAGGATAGCTAAGTCTGACTGTTGTCCTAGTCTTCAATAGGAAAATCAGCTCTCTGGCCTCGACACTCCTATGGTGTTGTAAACTGGACTCTCCAGGCTGAGTACACAGGTGGAGGGTGTGAGACGCTTTGTGGGCCTCAACTTGGTATGCTATGTGGGTACCTCTGGATTACCACTGGGACTTTCGGTTCACATTGGGTAACCTATCTTCTCTTAGGAGACTTCCTCAAGGGCTTTGTCTCCCCACACGCTCTGTGGGTGCGTTCCGAGCCCCATATACTGGACGCACCGCCAGGGTAGGTTGTTTCATCCCTAAGGCGCAGACCTCTCATAGGGATTCTATGGTGTCAGGGCCCTTAATCTAATATTTTATCAATCTAGAAAAGCTCTTACTACATTGCATCTCTCTCTTACTTATACTTAGCTTTGGTATCTCTATGATACCGAGTCTATTATCTAAAACTTATAAATACAACATGTGTATCATTTTTAACTTGGCAGTGCAATATACTCAAATATTGTAATTCATTGAGAAATCAACATATTGTAAGTGCAGGCAAACTAAAATTCATAAATAAATAGAATACATGTCAACTTGGCACTTATACACTAGAATCGTGCAATTGGACCATTAAATGCACTAACAAGAGTAAATTACTCGACCTTTGCCCTTGCGCTAGACAGGCAAAGGGGTATCGACAGATTGCATTTGATCTTGGATCTGATCCACCTATGTAATGCTTGTGTGTGCTTTCTATCTACGTGGTTCGATCATTAGAATCCCTATTGCTCCTTGTTTATATCCATGTCTAGCGCATAGCCCAAGGGCGGAATGATCTTTGTTGTGGCGACACAAGGATCATTATGGTCACAGATGATTCCAAAAGATACTCTCAACGAGCGCCCACTAGTCGCATTGGGTGTGTTCTTTCCAGTTAAGTTAGGACCGATTTGGATGTAGCTACCGCAAATGAACGGAGCACCAACTACAAGAGGGAACAATGAAAAACCAAATGATATAATTTTGATGAGCAAACAAAAAAGGAAAGTGAATGGTGTATAGGAAAAAAATGAATTTAAATTTGGCAATTATAGATTGCCACTATTTGCATTCACAAACTCATTTATAACTTGATTATTTTACCAATTTTATATTATAGCTTTTAGGGGCATTTAAAAAAAATTCCTATAAACTGATAATATAATGGCCTTTTTTACAAAAGCCACTAAGATAAATGCCACTAATGCATATTTTTGGTGTAGAGATTTATGTATGTGGTTTTGGAACTCTTTCATATTTATTTTTGTATCTGACATTAATATTATCTCAGACTTGCAATCTATCATTTTGTAAATATTATGATGTGATTATGTGTAACTCAACCAAATATATGAATCATTTTTGTTATGAATGTGTGGTTTTGAAATTGATAATTCGAATGGACATAAAATCTAGCAAATGTGGCTTTGGAATTTCTGGTTTGCATCATTTGTAAGTCTTTTCTATTGTAGGTTTTGATCTGCTCTATTCTGAAGATTTTTGTTCTATTTCTGCATAATTTTTTTTAAAAAAAATTGTACCCTATAGGGTCGGTTATTTTAAACAACCGATCTTGCAAGTCTCTAGGGTCAAGTTTTTAAAACAACTGACCTAATAGCCTCAATGCAAATTTATACAGGTACTTGTACCACTGTTGGGTCGGTTTTCTTCATATAATCGACCTTAGAGGTCTCTAGGGTCAGTTTTTTTTATAAATAACTGACCTTAGAGGTCCCTAGGGTCAGCTTTATTTGGTCTATTGGGTCTATTGGGTCGGTTTTTAAATAAACTCGACCTAAGAGACCTCTAGGGTCAGTTTTTTTATAAATAACCGACCTTAGAGGTGTCGAGATTAGTGGCTCATTTTTTGTACATTAGTTGGGTCAGTTTTTTATTTATAACTGACCTTAGAGACCTATGGAGTCAGATTTTTAAACATAACTGACCTAACAACTTCCCAAAATTAAAACTCCAGGTCATTGTACCATATTGGGTCGTCTTTCTTCATATAACCGACCTAGAAGACCTACTGGGTCGGTTTTTTATAAATAACTGACCTAATAGCCTTAATGCAAATTACTACAAGTACTTGTACCACTGTTGGGTCAGTTTTCTTCATAAAACTGACCTTGTAGACCTCTAGGGTCGGGTGTTTTGAAATAACCGACCTTAAAGACTATAGGATCAACTATTTGTCTATTGGGTCTGTTTTTAGATAAACTCGACCTTCGAGACCTCTAGGGTCGGCTTTTTTGAAATAACCAACCTTAGAGATGTCGGGATCAACAACACATTTTTGTTCATCTTTTGGGTTGGTGTTTTGCTTATAACTGACCTTAGAGGTCTGTAGAGCCAGATATTTTTAACATAACTGACCTTACAACCTCAGGATGAGTCTCTTATAGACCTGTAGGGTGAGTTTTTTTTATATATGATCGACCTTATAGGCCGGTAGGGTCAGATTTTGTGTATATAACTGACCTTAGAGACATCAGGGTCAGCAGGTCAGTTTTTGTACCTCTCTTGGGTCAGTTTTATTTTGATATCAGTGACACAGCAGTGCAGCTTTTGCCTTGGGTTTTGATTTGTGCCAACCCGACGCTACCTTCTAAGGTCAGTTTTCTTTGGTATAAAAAATAGACTCTATAGAGCAAATTCTATAGCGACGGCCACTTAGGCGTCGGTTAGAAAGTGATGCTACAGGCTTACAAAAACTAATGCTATAGACCATTACTATACTAGTGATTTTAGGAAAATAACCATAGATAAAAATTGTACCATAGTTTATTCATTTCAAATATATATAAATATAAGTAGAATATTGTTTTAATAATTTATCTATTCGTTCTCCCAACAAATGACTAGACATCTATTTTTTAATGGCAAATAATGTAACATACTAGATTTCAAACCCTATCCTAGAAGTTTGATCTTTTGGACTTAGCCAAACATGGTTGAGAATAGATCTAGGTGAGGCTTGGTATAATCTTGATGAGTTAATGCATGTATAAATCACTGTAATGTCATCTAATGATATAACATTAGTCTTAGGCCAATAATGGATACATAAAATATGTCACATGAAGTAATATAAAATGCATGCTAATAATCACACATATTTCTTTTGGTGATAATATAAACAAAATGGAATAAGTAATAGTGATAATAATGAAATAATGTGATGTTAATGGCCACAAATGTTAATTGTTGCATAACTCATTAAAAGGAATCCTAAAAGTGGAATCTAAGTTAAGAATCATGTTCTTTGGGTCCCCATTTCCTTGGGAGTCAAGTTTCACATTATTCACATCATAATAATTAATTTAATTCATTTATGAACAAAAAGATCTAAGTTTTCCCCAACATATCAAATAAAATAATAAATGACTCCAAAAGAGGAAAATAATCTTGGATTTGTAATCAACATAATAAATATAGCCTTTGAGTGAATTTTCATCCAATTTGGAGAAATTTTGCATAAAAGGTGTAATCAGGAGAGAGAAAGTGTGTAGAACTTTCAAAATATTAAATAATTGTACACACAACTCCAGCATATGAAATTGATGGAAAATTTGTATCCAACACATTAAATAAGACTTGTAGGTGAAATTTCAACAAATTTGGAGAATCTTAAAGTCAATAATGCATGAGGAAAGAGAAAATAGGATTTGATTTATTTAACATATTAAAAGTTCTCAAAAAGCAAATCTAATTACATAATTAGAATCTACATACTTTAATTAGCCTCTATGTAAAATTTCACCTAATTTGGGATTCGTTTGCACCCTCTACTGAGGAGAGAGAAAAGATTAAATAAATACATGTGCTACTTTATTCTAATTTGGTTGGGAATCGAATTAAGGTGTCACACACCTAATTTCTTTTACTTTTCACTTTTTAAACATCCAGGATCTACTCGAGTCTTGATCCGACAGCTCTAGAGTTATCTCCTACCTTGAGTGGGAGTCTGACTCAGCCATGAACAGTGTGTATGCCTGGTTAATTGCTATTTTCTTGCTCGATCCTCGACAGTTTAATGTGATTTTTCTTACGTTGGAATTGGCAAAGGATTCCACACATAATGATCCTCTACTCATAATGATTTGGAAAGAAACCAAGAAACTCCCAAATTGCAGCCGAGAAGCTTCGCAACTACCTTCTGACTCTTTCACCCACATATATATATGTCTCTACCTAGATCATCCTCGGCTTCAGAGTAATGTTTCTTCTCTCTAAATTTCCTCATTCATCCTTGCTTTGGCTCTCGTGAATCGGGTTTCATTCTCGAGTTTGCGGTGATCATCCTGGGTGTTTGGCAACACCAATAGCCAAATTAACAACCTGGGTAAGTTCGCGTGATCTCCCTCTTTCTCTCTGTGTTCTCAGATTCTCTAACGATCGCGTGTGGAAGGATTCCCCAATTTCACTCAAGCTTCTTCTTGCGGAAGCTTTGGCCATGGTGTGGCCTGGGGAGGAGATGAATCTCCCATGTGCTTTTACTCATATAGCCTTTGTTTTTCCTTCTTTCCTTTAATTTTCTCGTGAGGGTATTTTAGCCTTTTTGGGCCTCTATTTCTTTTGTTTGGAGTGAGTCCAACTGAGGTTTGATGGAAGGACATGGCTGCTTATGGTTGGTCTACATCAATTGGGCCAGGCTTCCATCTTCTCTCCCTCTCTTTTGCAATTTCTCTGTTTACGTGGCATTTTCTAGTTATCTAATTGGTCAAAATTCTAAAATGCATAACGAATTATCTGTTGGGCCAAAAATTACAAATAAATAGTCATTGGATTTAGAAAATAAGGGCTATCTAATGTTACCAATTTTTTTACTCGAGTCTAATCTTGAAAATGTGTAATTTTCATGAAATCACTTAAATAGATAATAATTTGTAAAATCCATAACTAAATATATATATATAAGTCAGAAAAATATAATAAGATATGTTTTGGACTTGGAAAAAGGTAACCTAAAATATGGCATAGTTTTGATAACCTAATTCACACATTAAGAAAAAGGTTTTTTCTAGGGTTTGAATAATGAGTATGAAATTGACACAAAATCTACATGATTGTTTAATAGGATCTTTAGAGACCTAGACTTGGATCTAGAAGTGACTTTAGACTTTGGACTCTAAAGTTGAGGTATGTTTGCATCCTCGATTATTTGTATATTGAGAAATTTCTATAGTATTTAGAGCATATGTATATAGTTCCCGCTCACCTCATACTTTTGGTAGATGTGTTATTTCCTACCTACATGTTATTATTGTCTAGTATTATCATAGGTGAAACACATGGATGTTTTATTGTTAAACTTTACTTTTATTTGTCTCTTTCTGAGATTCTTTTCTTTTATGCCTGATTGGGTGGTACTTTTCTCTTTTATGGGAAGCCTTTTAGATTTGTTGTCCTGTATTCCTTTGAATTGCTCAACTTTCTTATTTAGTATGCACATACCAGCTTTTGTTGATGTTTCCTTTTCTTCTCCTTTTTAGTGGGGTATGCTTTCATCCCCAGGTTTAGATCAAGGAGAGGATAGCAAGGTGGACTTGGACAACAACTTTTATAGCTAAGCTTTTGAGAGACTTGAAAGAGGTGGTTAGATGATCCTCAACTAGATCCTTATAGTTTCTTTTGTGACTCACCATGCATGTGTGGTGTAGTGATGTATAAAGATATCAATTTTTGTAATATTTAGATAAATTTCTTTTCCGCTTCTACTTATTGTGTTATGATGCGTACATGTTGAATGAATTGGTTATCATCCCTTTGGAGAAAAAAATTATGTGGTGGGTTCAAGGGATGTTGCCTTTTTATTTTAGTAGGGAGTGGTTCTACTTTGGGATCCCACTCCTTACATATAATGTATAGAGAAGTAGGCACCTTCATATTTTTATAATTACTACACACATAGGTTCTCCTCTTTGTAAAAATATAGAATATACATGTGTCCTTAGCGCATGAATATATTACCATTCATATTTTACATGTATGTCTATGTTTTATTACATATATACATAGTCATAAGTATAATGGATATGGATAGTAATTTTCATTGGTGGAATCATTTAGTGTATTATGTGAGACATTATTGACATGTTTCATACTAATCTCGAGTAAAAATGTGAAAAAATAGAAAATGAGAGATAGATAATTAAGGGGACAATTTCATTTATTATTATAAAAAAATATTATGCATTGACGGATAGACGTAGTTATTAGTATGTAGAAGAGATAAAATCAAATTAACAAAAATAAATAAGTGATATGAAAATAGAATGACATAAAAGAGAGAAAGATGGAGTCAAGAAGAGATAATCATATCCATTATTACTAGTCATCTTTATCTATAATGTATTCAAATATTTGACCACCTTCCCACACAGATAGTGTTGACTTTCCCTCTCTCTCTCTCTTAGAAAATATATCATTAAACTTACTTCTAAATATGATTTTATTTTCCTCTCATTACAAATGCATATATAGACGTATCTATAACCATTATAAACTAATTCAAGATATTAGTCTGATATGGAAATTAAAGTTGTAAAAATCATCAATTTTATTAAAAAAGTAGAAGGACATTATGAAATGTAAGAAATTTCAAACTTCATGTTATTAGTATATTACAAATCTTAAACATAATAATCACGATTGTAACTATATTAGTTGACAATATGTGGATTGGTATGTTTATTCAATTCCAAAAAAAATCTTATTAACTTTTATATTATTTTATATGGATATATTTGACCACAATCTTGATGCTAATGATTTTGATGTATTTTTTTATGTTGAACCATGTTAATTTTTTTACAAATAACAATGCTAATGTAAGAAAATAAGTTAGAATATAAGTGGAATTTATCCTAGTCCATAAACTTTTAGAACTATCATGGAGTTTGTAGATCATCAACAAATATGGATTTTTTAGATCATCTGCAAATTTGAACTATTATAAATCATTTGTAAATATGTGGAGTTAAAATATAAACTATTATATTTTATACTACATAACTTTGAATTTTGTAGATCATCTGCAAATATGAATAGAAGTAAACAAAAAATGGCTTGCATTGAATTGTTGACCATTTCTTCCACAACAAACAATCATGACCAATTGGATTCATATTTATTGGTTAGTGTTTTTCTACTAATCAAATGTATTTTTTAGATATATTTATTATACTCACAAGAAAAATAAAAGTCTTTCTCACTGTTTAGGAAGACTACATGTTTCATTTAGGTCTTGAATTTAACTATGTCTTACGTGCTCTGAGTTGTATGAGAATATACACATATTTATATCTCATGCTCCTAATTTTACAATGTTAGACATTAAACTAATTTATGTTTTTCTAACAACTTAAGAATTATTTTGCACTATATATTGGATTTGTGTTTTTATTGTAATCTTTTCGTTTCATATTTTTTATGATGTGGGACAATCTCCGAAGATTGGCCATGATTTTGACCTCCCTAATTCCCGAGTTCCCCCAACTACTCGCACATTAGGGGCCACAAGTTAAGCTCACACATATGTCGATCTACCGAGGTTTGAACCCAAATCCCCATTTTGAGGAGCCCATACCTTCTCTATCGAGCTACAACTCCCACGGTATTTTAGTTGCTTAACATTTAGTAACAAATACTTATAGTAGATGGATAAAGTAAGTATCAGATCAAGAATATAAGATATTCTTGTACAAGTATTATGGTTTATGAAGGTTACACCATTTTCATCGAACTAGATGTTACGAAAAGGGTAACACCTCTAATAAACAAAGTTACACTGTCAACTTATCTAGATCACTTAGTTGCGTTGAAATTGTTATATGATTATTTTTGTAATACATATGATGAGTATCAAAATAAAATGGTACCATTTTAGTTGTCATTTAGCCATGATAATTTTAGTTGACATCACTATATTAAATCCTTGAGGAAAATAGTGGCTCTCGCAATTTGAATTAAGACAAGAGTATATTAAACTATATATATATCATGTGTCATTCAAATTTTTTATTGATCAATAGTTTCTATTAATTAACAAGTTTTAAAACACTTAACCAAAATAGAAGGAGAAATAAATGTGTTGTTATTTTGAGATCACCATTTTATCTCTTTTGTTCTTGGAGTAAAGTAACACTTTTAATAACTTTTTATATTTATACATGTAGATATGTAACAAAAATATAAAGATTTAATCGCATTATACCATTTTGGATTTCAAATGATATATTCTCCCATTGAAATAAAATACTTTTTATTAAACTAATTATATCCTTTTATGAGATACATTCCTTGTGTTAAACTAAGAGATCAAAATTTTGGAAGATACTTATTTTAGACTCGAAGTTGCATTCTTCCCCTATGCTTGCTATTTCATATGATTTTCAACTTATGTAGACAATTTGATTGATTCCAAATAATCAAATGTATTATTTTAGCTTAAACTTTTGCACTTGACATGTTTTAGTTCGTACATTAACATTACTAATTTCTTATTATCTAATTTTTTTCCAGTCTAAGCAAGTATCGATTAAGTCCCCATCAACTAAAAGTCTAGGTTGTTGAACAAATAAATTGTATTTCAATAATAATTGAGATCATTGTTTACCAAAAAGATAAAAGGAATTCAATTGGAATATATGATTACATGTGTAATAGTAGTTAGTTGTATCATGTTATATTTGTTTCACCGTAGAAACCTACTAAATACTACATTTGTTCTATACATTATAAGATTTATATTTGTGTAATTAGTTCCCTTTACATCAAGGAACATATCCTAATTATGTCATCAATGAATTCTCTATGGAAGTGTATGTTGAATTAGACTAAGGGCATGTTTGATTTTTTGGACTTTGCCGTATCATATTGTATTTTGGCATCCATCTGCAGAAAGTTTACGTTTGATTTACATGATTCGGAAAATGCGGCTAATCTCAGGATTTCCAGATATAATAGGAATCATGCATTTTGATTTCCATCAAAATCCTCCCAGACATCAAAATCCAGTTGTGGTTGACTGTTGGACCCAAGAAAAATAAAATCATACATTTTACAAATCCATATAATCAAACATAAAATTTATATTTGTGGGATTTTGACAATGCAATATTTTATAAATGCAGGATTTTGCAAAATCCAACAAATCAAACGTGCCCTAAACATAATCATGTGTGGATATTTGTTGAATGTAGCGTACAAGAAGTTCGGATCAACAATTTACTAGTATTTCAAACATTTCACATTCCCATTCAATCAGAATTACCACATTAGTGCCCCTTATTTTGGGTAATATATATGGTTTAATACAAACATAAAATATCTAAATCATGTCATTCAATTATCTTAAATCTCGGTAACACTTCATGGCAAGGTTTAAGAGAAAATTCGTTTGTAATAAAAAAATTATTTATACGAACATGCTTGATAACACGGAAAGAATAAGACTAATATTCAGAAATTCCATCTTCAAATTCTTAAATTGTGAAAAAGATAGGATGCATTAGGGGTACGTTTGGTTAGCTGGATTCACTGAAATCATATATTTTGTCCAACCTGCATTACTGAAATGTTGCATTCTCAAAATCCTGCAAAGTAAAATTTTATGTTTGGTTTGCTGGATTTTGTAAGTGTGGGATTTTTTTTTTCATGTCAGCTATCTTGCCCATGATGGATTTTGGCATCCGGGAGAATTTTGATGGAGACCAAAATGTGGGATTTCTATTCTGTTTGAAAATCCCGGGATTAGCCAAATTTCTCCAATCCCGCAAACCAAACATAAAATTTGCTGAACTGGAGTCCAAAATACAACCCAGTACGGTATAAGTAACCAAACGTGCCCTAGGTGCATCAAGAGAAAACGCTTCATGAATCATGAAGATTTCGTTAACAATCTATATTGAATACAACGAATCCAATATCCATCGTTTGACACAGACGTCCCATATCATATCTCAAATTTAGATCTCATAAGAAAAAAAAAATATAGGATCCTACAAAGGAGTTAAGCTATAAGTTTAGGTATCAACGTAAATCATAACGCAAGCTAAGAGACAAGACCTTAGAATACACATGATTTTACGGCATACGTTATGCATATATACCATTAGCGCCAGCAGATTTGGCCTTTTCAGAAAAACGTCAAGTGCTCTGGCATTTTTCAGCCGCATCATCTGTAAAACGCCAATATATATGGCAATACCCCCTATAAGTGTGCTATATTTGGAAATAAGTTGGGAACAATACTACTTAGGTAAATTTTTGCACATAACTGTGCTAATTCATTTATATATATATAACTTATACTTCATTTGTGAGACAGACGAATTGGCAAAGCCAAGGTAACATTATGTAAAAGAACAAGCAATCTACTAAAATATAATGATATAATCCGTAACTTTGGTACCTTTATGGTTTCTTAATCTTTGCTTGATTCTTTAATCAGGATGATTTCTTCGTTAGCTTTGTCCTGGATGGCTGCTTCATTCCTTATCCAAGAACTCGACATGCCATGACAGTACAAAAAGACTTAATCTAGAGATCAAATTAAGATAGTATGCAATACATGACTAATATGTTGTTGGTGTTAGGACTGTACAGTGAAACTATCGTTCCATCTCTCGTGGGTGATTCCAGGTAGGTGATATCAGTGCATTCTCGAAGTCAGTCTGTTACAGGGTCATATGTCAATTCTTCATAGTGCAGACACTAAACGCTCTATGGTTTTCCTTCATGCAAGAAAGAAGAGGATGCAAGTTATATAGTTCTTTGAGATTGGAAAAGCTGTAAAAGCAATAATGTGGCTACTATGATCACAGACGTACCAACGATAAAAGCTCAAGGCCCTGAGCACCGAAGTCTAAAGTAAGTCAGAGAGAATGAAGTTTCGTGATGTTGTACATTTGTTAAATGTCTTCATACTTGACTTGAGGAGTACTTATGTTCTAAAAACAACTTCCACTATGAGTCATTCCACTACGGGTCATATGTCTAACAGGTGCTTGTAAGGAGATACAACTAACCAGGTGAAGTCAAAGTTGATGAACCACATCCAAGAATGCAAAGTCGTATGTACAAAAGAGGTTACAAGAAGGAAACGTTAGTATAATGGTGCATGAGTCGTTCATTTAGCAGGATTCCCTTATGGGCACCTTGTGTCGTTGGCTTTGGTCGCAGATCCATGCTAGTGGCAAGGTCAGGCTGCCACCATGGTCGTTATTTGCATCACTGGCAGAGCCGAAGAAATTGTAGCCTTTCAGTAATTATCGGTTACGCCGGAGTGATTGTTGTCTTAGGTTGTGGACCCAATATACAATCAGCAAGGTAGCGCCGGCCGCCACCAGTTCCAAAAGATAACCAGGAAAGCAAAAGTGCCCAGCCGCCGTAGAAGCGTTGCCGTTCCTTGCATCACCGGTGATGCCGGACAGATTGCAGCCTTTCAATCACCTGTGATACCGGAGAGATTGTTGCCTTTTAAGGCCAATACAACCTAGAAATAGCAAGGTAGACGAAGCGGCCGCCACCCCAATAGGTAACGGCAAAAAAGAAAAAATAACATGTTGGCTACCGAAGCGCTCAACTAAGAATAAAACAGTGTGCTGATTTGAGTGGGATGAGAGTCCTTGTCAATTAGGGCATGTTTGGTAGGGTGTAGCCCGACGACAAAGTGCGTGTTTGATGTACATTTTTACATTGCGAACTCACATAATTACACCCTACTACACCCAACCAAACTAGCCCAGAGTAAGATAAGAGTCCGTATTTTATTGGTGATGTGAATGACGGAGACGAGTGATGGTGTTTAGATTGATAGAATAGTAGATTAATAGTTGGAGAACATAGTAACAATTCAAATATATTACTGATAGAGGTAACGTTACATTTGTATATTTGATAAATGGGAATAGTGGCAACGGCCTAGTATTTGTCTTACAGTGTTTGTGTTTCCACGCCGGGTGAAATTTCATAAAACCAGTTTGATTCTTGTAAAAAAAACACGAGGCTGGAATTGTTTGATCGGATGAACTGCAATCCAGAAACTCAAAAATCATCGTATGGCAATCACTACCTTAAGCACATGGTTTGTGCAGTTGAGCGGCTTGAGCCACACGTTTTTAAACATCCCCTATTCGCAGGTGAAAAAGTTTTGGCTTGGTTGCTTGTGTAATGTGGCACACAGCTCAGTAGCAGGAAAAGTGCAAAACAACGCAGACAGAAGAAGGGGTTGGAAAAGTTAACAAAAGTAAAAGCGAATGACGCAGTCAACGGAACCGCGTAGTACTGTAGAGTGGTTGTTTGGTGGATCATACTGATGTGAGAGATGTTTGTGCAAGACGTCCGTCCGTTTCGTTTGATACAATGATACTGGACCCTGGACCCGCCACCACCGCCTTCCTTATCCATATTTGGCACTGAAGTTGTTTATTTCTCGCCACGTTTTGGGATTTCTAGAAACAAGACGGCGACTCATCGGATATCCCGTTCCCGCCGTTCCGCCTCCTGGCACTTTGCTGTCGAGATGATTACAACAGACGTGGCGCTAGGATGTTCGTTAGCGGCGAAAGATATAAACCATGTGCGTAGTAGCGTTGTCTAGTGTGTTGGTAACTAGGACCCTTGCAGATATTTTAAGATAAAAAATAGGCCTTCTGTATACACTTATTTAACAAATTTAAATAAATATAAGTTTAATTATAATTATCAAACTGTCATATTAAAAAAATAGTAGCATCAATGCAAACAGATTTAGATTGCAACTTCTTACTCACTGTATTAATAATATATAAAATATAATGTCAAATAACACTACTCTACAACTAGAGATGTTTACAAAAATAAAATTGTGAGCCCCCGTCTTTATTGGGCCCCTGGCCGTCGCCCAAGTTGGCCACCCCAATGGGCCGGCCATGTTGGTAACAACTAACAAACAAGACGTATGTCCGGTGAAGCCATAGCACATGTGGGTCAAATATAGAGAACCACACAATGCCAAAATCATCGAGCGGTAAAAGCGTGTAACAGAAATCCCCCCACCATCCACCCCCAACACCACATCACATGGGGATGAATTAGTCGGTTCTAGCCAAATAAGGATATAATCACACTCACATTGACTTCATCAAAGTGTACATTTAACTTGTGGCAAGCAACGTTTTTTTTTTAGGATGTGGCAAGCAACATTAAAAACACATAAAATAGCTAACTCGTGATTATTTCCTACAATTACCATGTTATAATTACTTATCCCTACTCATACATAACGTCGGTAAAAGCTACACTATCACACATGACAATTCAATTCATAAGTCTCTCCTTTCGCTTCATTAGTTTGGACGTCATTCAATTCCCAAGAAACCTTCTATGTAAAAATTGGCGGCCGATACCTTGTGTACATACTATGATTATGCATGGTTCCACACACTCAAAGGATCTTATCTATTGGTGGGCAATGTTTGATTTGGTTCTGATAATCTTATTGGTTCTGAAAATTTCCAAACTGAATCAAACTATTATCTAACATCAACTCGAACTCTTTATGTAACGTTACAAGATTTGAGACCTCGGATAAAATCATCTTAAAAGGAATGATTGGACTACCCATATCACCAATGTGCACCTCCTTTTCAGGGAGCCCTTCACTAAGAACTCCAAAATTAAGTGCACTCAGTTTGCAGTAGTACTAAGATGGGTGATCAGTCGGGAAGTTGATCTCAGCTTCTGCGTGAGTAAGTACAAAATACATAGTTAAGACTGATGGTGGTCTGTGAGGTAGTCGTCATTTCTAAAATTCTACTAGAGTCTTGTGCAATGGGTCCAGGCATTATAAATGGTATTAGAATCTAGACAACCAATTAATCTAAGTATTTTAATCTTTATCTCCCTTAGGTTGTACCTCTCCCATAAGTTCCTTATAGGAGCCTTACCTTATGAGAAAAAACTCTAAAAGAGATACCTACACTAGTATATACCTTTGTTAGGTTGATAGAGGGATAGAAATCTAAGGAAGTATCATGATGATCTTAAGTGAGTTAACCCTCATGATACTACATACCTTGTGCCTTTTCCCCCAAGGTATTAAGTATCATACTCATGTTGATGTTTTTAAGCCATGAGATCTAACTTAATAGTACATGTAAGACCCCTAACCTAGCTTTTGGCTGGTCTTTCTTGCTTAGCATAATAAGATGCTTAAAAACCTTAACCTAATCTCCTAGAGTTAGTAGATCACTGAGTTCTCTTGTTTTTATCACCCTTGACGCATGCATGAGCTTAGTGCTTGCATGGGCGAGATATGGTGGACAAGTGGCACATGTTTGCATGACACCTGACCCCCATTTCCTTCTCTCTACCCTTAGATATATATACCCCTCTCTTTCCATGCAAGTAATCCCTTTTGCGCCCTCTTCTTTCTCTCTTCTCCTTGGAGCTCGTCCCCACTTGTGTTCTTGGTGGTGAAGGAAGGTGCTTGACCTTGGAGAAGGTGGCCCCTTTGCATGTTGATCTCGGGTTTGGAGCAATCCTTCTTTGGAGACTGTTTGGTGTTCCTTGGTCTTGGTAAGTGATCAACCCTTTTTTATCTTCACTTTCTTACTACCCTGCCTTCCTTCTCCCTCTTCTTGGCCAAATCCATGGGTCTCCATGGTAGTGCTTGAGATGAGCTTGAGGAACTTCTCTCTTCTTGGATGAATTCATGGTTCTCCGTGATGGTGCTTGACTTGAGTTGAAGATCTCATCTCTTTCTTGTCTTTTCGGCCTAGGGTTTTTGGCCTCTTTCTTGTGCTCCTTTAACCTATTGTTTTGCTTTTCTCTTTGAGGTGGTGCTAGCTTGGCTGAATTGGTTATCAATCTAGGGTTTCTCTCTTCTTTGGAGCTTCCTTGTTGTTGGATTTGCTTCATCCTTGTGAAGGCGAGTTATATAACTTTCTCCTCGATTATTGTTGCATTTAACTTTGTATGCAAATAATCTAATATTTCTAAAATGTGGTTCCAATTATTAGGATGATGATATCTTGAGCCCCAGTTTATTTTTATGTGGTGATCATGAGTAGAGAAGTTCCCCTTTTTCTAAACCCTAATCTTGTGCACGTTATCTTATTGGTGATGGAAGTGTTGATCTTTACATGCATGCGCTAAATGTTGGTTTTCTTCCTAATACTCGTGGTTTTTTTTCTTGCTTGATGATGGAGGTTTCGGATACATGCATGATGGTAGGAGAGTTGGTTTTTCTCCCTTGATTTCATAGTTCGGTTTTCTCTCTTGGTGATGGTTGATTTAGGGTTTTTGAGTTGTTTTTGTCTAGCATTTTACACTTCGTTGATTTTCAGTTTCTTGGTGGTGATAATCTGTTTGATCATGTGATGGATGGTCTTTCTCCTCTTCACAAGGCTGCCAAGATTTTCTACATGTTTTGGTCGCCAAGGTGTTGATGCTAGTGATCGCCAAGTTTTTGATGTAGTATGGTTGCTAGGATTTATTCTTCTATGCGGTTAAAGAAGATGTTGTCCAAGGATGGTCTCTATGTATATTGATGATCTCTTCGATTGATGAACATTCCCTCATGTTCTTCATTCGCCAAAGTTCCACCTTGTGGTTGATTGAATGTTGAATTTCCTTCAGCCGCTAGGGTTTGATGTTGTCTTTGGTCGCTTAGACCTTACTTTCTCTTTAGTCAAAGTCATGACTTTGCTTTCTCTTTAGTCGCTAAAATGTGTGTGACCTAGGTTTCTCTTTGGTTGATGGAACCCACGATTTTATGTGACAGATGAAGGTTTTTGGCCCATATAGATTATCATGCCTTATTGACATTATGTTGATAATGGTTGACCTAAACGCTTCCAAGATTGTTGGAGATAGTGATAATTAGGGTTGAGTGTTAATTGCTAATATGAACCCCTAATTTGGTTACAATGTTGAAACCTAACCCTATTTGCAAGTACATAATGTTAATGCTTAGTTTGTTTGAGTAATTAGCATGATGATAGAGTATTGTCTCTATCCTAAATTGTTCTTACTCTAAGTTGTTATCTTATGAGCATCATAGTTCCAAAATGCATGGTTATGTCAAACTTATGTGTTTCATGTGTGGTGATGGTTATGATCCTTGATGAGGCATGGAGAGATAATAATGTTCTTGTAGGGAACAATGTGAGTGTTCTTATGACCTTAGAAATGGCTTTGTGCTCTAGTTGAGGTGATATTCTCTGTTTGATGTGATAAAGGATGGGTATCTCATGATAATGTGATAATGGTGATGGCCTTGTGTATGGCTGTGGAATAGTATCATGCGGTGATGTTATAAACCTTATATTTCATATGTTTTATATCTCCTAAAGTTGAAATGTACCCTTATCTTTGTAGTATCTTTCTAGGGTTTGTATGTAACTTGATTGATGTAGTAAAAGATGCCTAATTGGCATTAACTAATCAAGTGGAACCCTAATCATGTAGTTTCCATAGCCATATATCCATACCGGCATCAGAACTTGCTGGATCGTGAAATGGGTATTCCTAATGGAAACTCAGAGTGCATACTATTGATTATGTGGGGTGGTTGGAGAGTACATCCTTACCATTCATATCCCAATATGTTTGAGAACGGTTACGATCGTGTCTCAGTGTTATATATGTGATATGTGAGGAAAACAGTGAGAACAACTACGATTGTACCTCAGTGGTAGGGTTTCATACCCTAGTGTCTAGCATCGTGACCTATACCAAGGCAGGCTAGGAGTTTTCAACTTGACTATATGTCATTGATGGTAGTTTGACTGATACGTCATTGTGGTGTTCACTCATATTAACCGAGTGGGGAGAAGATCTTGGATTCTGGCTCTTCCTAGATCTTGTATGGCACTGATTTCGACTTAGAAGTGGTCAATTGGATTTGGGTGATATGACTCAAATCCTCAGAGTATTAATAAAAGAAGTAATTTAGTCGTGTAGTATAACTATATAGGGTTAAACATGCTTCACATTGAATGTTTACCCTTGCCTTGTTCTTATTACTGTTCAGTTGTAATATAATATGGTAAGAGAAATCAACTGTTATACATGTTCTTCGTATTCCTTCTTATCATGATATTGTGCATATTTGCTACATTTGTCCAATATGCTTAACCAGTGTAATTAATTTAAATTATTTATTTATATGAATCTTCTAATCCTATTCCGTAGTAATATATTTATGGTAACAATAATCATTGTCCAAGAGCTATATCTCTCACTGGGACATGGGTCTCACCCCGCAGGTTTCCACATTTTTTAGGTGGTTGTCAGTGGCGTGGTAGAGATCATGTTGTTAAGGAAGAGCAACTCAGAACTCAATAATTTTTGAAGGTTGGATAGATGATAAGTGTTGTGTAGTATAGTCCTAGTGTTGTCCCTGAACTCTCAGGCCTGGGAGGGATGTGTTTTGTAGATGATCTATATGATGTTATGAGGTTTTGGCAGTATGTCGTGGTTGTATATATGTGTAGCCACTCTATAGATGTGATGTGATATGTTACAGGTTGTGAACCTTGATGTAATATGTTTCTACACAATGATGGTTATATGAGATCGATTTTAATTTACCTACTTTTATGGCTATGTGGTTGTTTACTTGTTGATCGTGCGGTTTGTTTTGAGTTATCTCATTCATGTGGAATTGGGATGTCATTGTACAAATATGCGATGAGGATGATTAAGTATGTAGTAAGTTGAGATGCTCAAAGTAGAAGAACAAGTTTGGGTAGACTACCTTTGGAAATTAGACTTTTATGTATGGTCATATTCAAGGGTAAGTGATGAAGTGATAGATACTATACGTGGTTTAGTTAGAATCATCCTTTTATGTCTAGGTTTTGTTGGACTTATTAGGTCAAACCTACTAAGGGGTGGAGGGGTAGTACCTGAGAGAACATGGCTATAATGATTTCAAGGGGAAAAATCATTTTTAAGGGATGGAGTCATGTAACAAATTGAAATCTAGTTACCCTAACTTTAGAAACCCAAATTCCCATGTTAGGAGGTTAGTATGCTTGGATCTTTATAATTGACCAAACAATATTAGAGTTATACACTGACATGCTTCTTTTTACCATGATGAGCATTTAATGCACATAATCTAAGGATGATCATTTAATGCACATAATCTAAGTAACTCATATATTAACCATAATTATGGACATACGTGACTATGACCATGGCATGGAGCAATAAACAATATTGTTATGATAATATGATGTATGGATCCTAACATTGGACTTAATGTGTGCTAATAAGGTTTTTGATTGTGTAACATACTAGATCTCAAACCCTACCCTATAAGTTTGATCTTTTTGGACGTAGCCAAACAAGGTTAAGGATAGACCTAGGTGAGGTTTAGTATAATCTTATGAGCTAATGCATGTATAAATCATTTTAATGTAACCTAATGTTTTCACATTAGTCTTAAGCCAATGATAGACATATAAAATATGTCACATGAGATAATAATGAATAATATGTAATAATCACACATAACTCTTTTGGGTGATAATATTAAGCTATGGAACATAAATGGAATGAGCAATAGTGATAATAATGAAATAATGTGATAATAATGGCCACAAATATTAATTATGACAAAACTCATTAAAAATAAATCCCAAAAGTGAAATCTAAGTTGAAAATCATGTTCCTTGGGTCCCAATTACCTTGGGAGTCAAGTTTCACATTATTCACATAATAATATTTAAGTTAATTCAATTTGGAAAGAGAAGATCTAAGTTTTCTCCAAAATATCAAATAAAATAATAAATGACTCTAAAAGAGGAAAATAATCTTGGATTCATAATCTACATAATAAATATAGCCTTTGGGTGAATTTCCATCCAATTTGGAAGATGTTTGATTAAAAGGTGAAATTATGAGAGAGAAAGTGTGTAGAACCTTCAAAATACTATATAATTGTACAAACAACTCCAACATGTGAAATTGATGGCAAATTTGTACCCAAGACATTAAATATGACTTGTGGTTGAAGTTTCATCAAATTTGGAGAATCCTAATGTCATTCATGTATGAGGAAAGAGAAACTAAGATTTGATTTATTTAATACATCAAAAGTTCCCAAAAGGCAAATCTAATGTCAAAATCAAAATCTACATGCCTTAAAAAGTACAAAGTTTCATATTAATAGGACTATGTTTGGACCCTCAATTTGATTTGGAAAGAAAATACATAACAAATTTCTTTTCACTTTATTTGATTTCAATTTTGACTATGATTCCCGATTTATTATTTGTCACACTTCTTTTGAGTTGGACCCAGATCCATGATATCTGCTCCTGTAGTCTCCTTTCTCACCTGAGATCCCAGCCTGACTGGGAATCTCCATGGTTCCCAACGATTTTTTCTCAGTAGCTATCTCTCTCTCTTGTTTCTTAATGTTTCCTACTAACTTCTTTGTGTTCGCTTTCCCTAATTGATTTTACACTATTTAAGCCCAGATTTCTAGGGTGTTTATACCCCATATATCCAACCATCATGGACATCAAACCTCCCCTATAGCGCCTCTATTTCTTTCTCTTTTTTCTCCTTCTCACATCTATGGGTCTTCAGACCACATGAAACCCTTCTTGTAGTTTCTCTAGATCTTGAGGTAGCGATTTCCATCGCTCCTTTTGTCTCTATTACCCCCAAACTATGATACCCATCTCCCTATTGTTTCTCCAACAAGCTCGAGGTTCATAGGTGTAGGGTGGGAAATCCTCCACAAAGATCAACTTGGTCATAGAGAAGCTCGTCCCGCCCTTGATTCTGTCAACTTAGGTATATAGGTGCAAACCCCCTTTTGGTGATCTTCACGGTTGTGTTTTGTTCTTGCTAATGATTTCTGGTTTCTTCGCCAATTCTGATGGCTTTTTGGTCTCTGTCTTCGTGTATTCATGTCGAACTCAACTATTTCCATATCTTCTCGCACTAGTTTTCTTGTGCATCTCGCACCTAGAGAGACACCAGTAGGCAATGTTAATATGGTGTTCACTCTATGTCGCAGGGTGAAGGATAGGGCCTGATTTGAGTAAACAAAACCCCTAGATTGACCTTCGCTTCTCTATTTGTTTTGCTTTTCTCACCAGGGGCAAATTAGTCTTTTTGCACTATTTTGCTGCTCTTATCCGCTATGAGGCGAGTCGATGACAATAGCTTTAAAGGGAATAATCAATCACAACATAAATATAGTAAGATACTCTAGATATTTATAAGAGTGGATCTATATCTGAACATGCTTGATAAATCACAAAGAGAACTATGATAATTTGGAAACATACACAGAGTAATTGAATAACTACACACACTTGATTAACCTCACATTCATCTTATTATGTCATGAACTCACACGAGGTGTACCACAACATGTGGAAGAATCACATCAAGCTACGATCTCACTATACAAGGCTTAGAAGCATGCTCGGGTTCCTAAGTCTATGTCTCGAGTAAGACCTCGTCTATAGTGGGCCTCGGCACCCCTGCCTCTTGGAGGCTAATGGGAGTGGCTGGATATCTCAGACTCCACCTCTCAACTTGGGTACTCAGGCAGTGAGTCAAATTCCTCAGGCTTATTGTGCATCAGTGGAGCTACTAACCACTGATCACTACAACTCATAACTCAGGTACCACCGACAGCCCCGGTTGGTGTTGGATACCAATCATTTAAGGAGTTCGCCTTCACTAGCCTAGACCATTGCACCCCAAAATGATGCGCTCCACCTTACCTACCTACATGACACCTCTAGTAGGAAAGTATGTTTCCTCCTCACAACACATGCCTCCTGTGAAGGATTCTATAGTGTTCAGGGAATCAAAGTGTCTAATTCACTCTTCAAATTCACAATTCAATCATCACATCAGTATATCTTAGTTTATCTTTGTAAACTATTCATTTCATAGATCATCTGATAATATTGATCACAAACTAAATTGTTAAACATCACAACATCTCATACTAAGAAACAATGATATCACAATACTTGATTCACTGAACACCCTATCCTTAGGGTTTCATTTACCTCATTCATTTATTACGTGAGTCTCATAATGATTTAATGCGTCATAAACATCCACTGAATAAAGATTGCTTTCAACAATTCACATAAAATTAACATATATATGAAACCCTAGAATTGAGATGAATTAGGGATTCCTCGCCATTCAGAGAGATATCATGCATCAAGAATAACATTGAATAAATAAAGTATATTATGTCAAAGAGAAGAATTTCAAATGGATTTTACAATATCTATTCACATATTTCCAACTTTCCACCCATCTAGGGTTTCACCCTCTGTACTAAGATATTAAGCAAACATTGATGGCATCACATGAAATCTAGATAGTATCTGACATATATGTACTATGCATTCATATAAATAATCATTCATAAACAAGGAAATTCAGATAGACAAATTTCTTTATATAATTATACAACAAATTCAATCATAGCCAAAACCCTGGATTTTAGTTTATTCTTATAACCTCTACAATTACTTAGGAAATTCTCATTTTGATGGATTTTATCCATTTCTAATATGATTTTATCATCTGAAATTTATCACAATAGAGAAATAATCCATTTCATATCATTTTGCAAAAACTAGATCAAAAAGACAATTTAGGGTTTGTAGTCACATATTAAGCAACTAAAGATTATTGATGATTTAACTCATTTTTCATGCAATCTACCATTTAAAGGAAATACTCATTCACCCTAAGGTGTGAAAACACCTTAAAAACACAGCCCATCTCTGAAAATCTTGAATCCATATCAAAACCCTATCAAATTGCCAGTTTCTTCTTCCTTTCAACTCGGAAACCCTAGAAATTGGGGATTATGAAGAAAGAATGAGAAAAGGGAAAGATTTGATATCATTTTGGATCAAATCAGAGCACGGATGGAAACTTGACATGTGAGAGAAGACTCACCATGAAAAGCTATGTAAAGAAGCTAAACTTACTCGATTTCATTGTATCTCAGATAGTGAAACCCTAGATCAGCAATTCCACCACTTTCTCCTCTCAGATCTCAACTCTCCCTCTCTCTTTAGGATTTCATTTATCTAGAATAAATCACAAATTATGAGAGCCCCTAGTGTGTTAGTTTGATCAAATAGAGCAATTGAGTTGCTTGGGTCAATTGCACATTGACCCCTCATTATACTTTCTCTTATTTTAGCTAAACTTTCTGTCATAAAAATGTTACTATAATTCATTTATTTTAGAGGTCAAACCTTTTCCAAACATTATGAAAATTTAGTATGTTGTTTATAATTGAGTTTCAGGGCATCAAATAAAATTTCAGATCATTCGAGTTACGATTTTTTTCTTTTCAAAATCAAATAGTGCATGCCTATCCAGCAATCTGCAGAATAGTCAGTTGAAGAGAAAATGCCCCAGAATGGCCTTATCATCTAACACAACCATGCTAATATGGTCCCAACACAGCTGGTCTGACTTCCACGGCCGTGGTGCATTGGTTTCATCAGATTTGAGTACAAAAGTAGGTTAGCAGTTCAATTCTTCCAAAATGGCTGTGTGGCCTAGAATGCCCATGTCACCAATGACCTAACACGGTCGTGCTACCCACCATGGATATGCTATACAAGCCTCCAACTACCATTTTCATTGTCATTTTCCTATATCTCTCATTCCTCCCCAACATGGGCCTATTGGGTGAAAACCCTAATTTCAGCCAACTAGGATTTATTTTCTCAAACCCTAATTATTCAAAGTGATAGCATACTTGGAGTTCTCATTAAGTTTAACACGCCATAATTGAACTACCATCCTTAACAAAATTTAAGCAATGATTAATCTAAATAAGCATGTAAATATAAATTTAAGCAATGTTTCAATTGGTAAACCCTAGTTTATCAATTAAGCTCAAATACAGTCATAGCAATTCCTCCCCCCTAGAAGTTCCGTCCTCAAAACATGAATACACAGGCAAAGTACATTTGTGTTTTATTTTAAACTTTTGAAATCTTACATGTCACTATACTCTTATATTTCATGTGTATACTATTTTCAACATTGAGTCATTTGTTTGTCTTCTAATCACAACATATTTAAAACATGGCCTCTGAATGACAACAAAAGAATTTTCTATGTCACAATCAATCATACGAAAGAGAAAGAGAAACAACCATTTTCAATATTTTCATACTCCTGAGGTGTTATCTCAACATTTATAATCTGGTCCAACTATCTCAATTCGTACAACTCAATATGTAATATTGTAATGTATCACCTAAGGGTTACAAAATTGAGTTCACCATGTTGTTTTAAATTTTACTATTGCGCTACTCAAATAGCAAAACACTCATGAGTTGGAACACTAGATTCAACAATTGCACAATATTAAGCTGGATTACTGGTATGAATGACTAAAACTATCACACTCCTTCAATTAACATATTGCTTGCACATGTACAACTGAAATCATACGTAAAACAAATTTACATCTCTTGACATACCTTCAACATATTATACTTTCTAAAAACAAATTCACATATTACTAAAAGACATTTTTTTCTCTAATCTCTCTTCTCATTAATTACTACTAGTTTCTTTTTACTTATCCTTCATATTTTGAACATATAAAATGAACATATCAAACATTAACATATTCTAGGTAAGAATAGATTGTTCATCCTTCTTGCTATCATTGCAAGAATTTATGTCAGATCACACTTTGCTCATGTTGCACTTCTCCTTTTGTTCAAATCATACATCTTACATCTCAAATCTATTTCTTATCCTCCATTCTTATTCATTTCCATATTGTTGTCTATCTTTATCATCTGCAATCCATACCCCTTGAGTTACTATCATTGCTATATTACTTGACATATTGCTAATCATAAGATCTTGGTTTATGAAATTATTAGTTCTCAAGGTCAAATCATTATTGACATCCCTTGACCTACTACAACCATAAACATTATAGGGTTTGATCCTTATCAATAACATGATCTTGTTGTGATATGATTTTACTACCTTATTTTTATATGCAAACTTTAGCTCTCTAATAGTTTACCAAGGTCTTCCATATTTTATCATTTGAATTTCCTTTCTCTTACTTGGTCTTTCTGATAGGTTACTTTTCTAATTTTTCTTGTTGGAGTTTGATCATCATTCCATATTGTACCATCATTGTACTCAATAAATGTATCTACAATGGTGGTTATGTATCATTTAGAATCCAATCTCTTACCACTTCATCCCCACATTACTCTCATTAGTCAAGATATATAGAAAATGTATTTTTCTTGTTGGATATGATGTAAACAATTTGCAGTGATTAAGTTGAATGTATTTTTCTTAATGGATTTAATATCCATTGATGGTGGTGTATATAACTACAATATATACTTTTGAAAGACCAACTATATGAGTGTGGACGGGGGCCTCTCCTATTGAGATTGGGGCAAATATCTAGAGCACTCATGAATATTCTCAGTAGCCACATGACCTTAATACACTAAATCATAAGAATGGTAATTTATTTTATGAATTTCATGTGAGTATTTGGCCTCTAATTAGATAAAAGGGTAATTAATTTAAGAACATAGTTCTACTAATCCTCTACAGATTACGCACATCTACTCTATACTTTGATTCAAAGAACCTAGTTCTACCAAAACTTATGTATGTCATTTAAGTTCTTCCAGTGAGTTTCTTATTCGACGTTTTAATGTTTTATTTTGAAATAATAGGTTATTGTTGTGTTTGATATGTATTTCTAATATAAAGATAGAGCTTTAGTCCCACATGAGGGAGTTGTAGAACTTCCTTCCTCTTTATTTATGGATCCTTATCTATTGATTAATTGAGGACCACAATGAGACATGGATTTTCCACAAGCATAGTGGGATACTCAATTGGATTTGGGTCGACCCGTTTCTAAATTCCTCAAAACTGCGTCAGCGCACGTTGCATCTCGCACACAAGGGGAATGTAAATCCTGCACCTAGTGGCTCCTTGCGTAGGCGCTGCCCCAACTTGCTTTTGCTACTTGGCCCATTTAACAAATTTTAACATGTGCCTCGTCTCTTCGAGACTGTAGTTGATCCTTGTTTGTTTGGCAACCACAACCACTCGCACCTTTTGTCTGTGATACACTTCTATTAATCAGAGGTGTTTGCAAGTCTTTCCAGGTATTTGAAAAACTGAAAACTCTCTTGCTTTTTTTTCTTCTCGTTTTCATGTTGCGACTGTCAGATATGTATGCTTGTGTGTGTGATCACTGGAAGAACGATCAAGTGTCGTTAGCCGAACGCTGCAATTTGCTTATGCATGCTTCACCGTTCCAAGCGTTGTTGTATCCTGGAACGGTAACCGCTCTGTACTACTACACCGATGTTCGTCGTCGATTAAGACATAAATACTCTTGAAGACCGTGCATTCTACGTACACGCCTCAACGAGTTAGTAACATCATTTTATTTCTGAATTTCTTACTTCCTCTACCCAGCCTAAACAACATTATTTAGTTGGAGTGCCACTGGCCAACTATAGTAACAATATACCCATAACCGTAAACAATAGAAAATTACAGTTCTTGTTTTTTGTTTGTATATGTTGTTTATCTTTGATGTTTGTTAACCGTGAGTATTCTGTTAAATAGGAAGGGCGACGTTTTCGGAAGAGTACAAGAATTAATTATATCACACGAGGGCATCATGTAGCTAAAGAAAGGAGGCGTAGTGCAGTGATGATGCTATTATTATATGGACTAGAGTTTCTGATCTAGGAAAAAAAAAACTAGGGAGGCGTACTTGTAAGGGGAAAATAAAAAAAGAACGAAGAAGAAAGACGTAAACGGGAGAACTGATAACCTCCGTCACTCCGTCACTCAGTAAACACAGTAAAATCCTTTGATGATCTCACTCAGCTGTTCTAAACGCACACAGTAAAACACACGTGCCGCGACTCTTCCTTGCCTGCAAAGGGTTGTACTTGACTGGTCACGACATCATCTACTTTATGCTCTCATTCATTCCATCCCGTTTTGTATCCGCGGATGACCCGCACGGTTTGATGTTGGCCCGGAGGATAGCTGGCAATTGGACCAAAGAAGCTGCCTTTCTTCTTCCCGAAGAGCCGAACCCTTTATATACGCGCTATCACCCCGCAGCCATCATTCAACGCCACACCAAACTCAGGACACTCAGAAGCAAAGCGAGCGAGCAGCAGCAAGCAACCGGACTCTCCTTCTTCAGCTCATGTGCTCACACCCAACCAGCGAGACGGAAGCTCAGCTCCAGAAGCCAGCAGCTCACCTCAAGTCTCCGGCGACTTCCGACGAGATGGTACTCTGCCACCAGCACAGCCAGATGTCAACGGGTTTCGAAGCAATCTACAGAAACCCGCACTACTTAGAAGGCAGCTGCGCCTTCTCATCCTCAACACATCTCCACCCAAACAAGATCCCTGAACCTCCTCCAGCGCCGGCGGCCCCGAAATTGGCGTGGCGGAAGATTTCCTTGGAGCAGGAGCACAACATCCTCGTCTCCGCACTGGTCCACGTCCTCTCTGGTGGCAATGGAAATGGAAATGGAAGCCAACTCTGCAACTACAGCACTGCATCCCCTTGTTCCACTTCTTCCCCGACATTCCCCCCTCTCCCGGCTCTATTGACCCCTTCGTCGTCTCCCATCGGCATGGAGATGAGAATGGGAACCGAAAAGGGGATGGATTACCTCTCCTTGCAACCTGCAGGCTTCTCTTGCGGCAGATGCCGGATTGAAGGCTGCCTCGGTTGCGACTTCTTCTTCGAAGGCCAGCAGCAGACGCAGCAGCAACAGCCAATGTCATCGACGGTGACCAACGGCAACACTCAGCCTGCTCCGAAGCAGCAGCCGGCTACCGGCGGGAAGATCCGGAAGCGGCGTGTGAAGAAGAACTACAGGGGAGTTCGCCAGAGGCCGTGGGGCAAATGGGCCGCGGAGATTCGTGACCCACGCAGAGCCGTCAGAGTGTGGCTTGGGACATTCGAAACCGCAGAGGATGCCGCAAGGGCGTACGACAGGGCCGCCATTACGTTCAGGGGAGCCAGGGCGAAGCTCAACTTCCCATTCGATCCGGAGAACACCAGCAGCCAGGGATCCCCAGCCGGTTCCCCTGCTAATGCGGCTGCAGCGACATTGGCGGCGACATCAGCTTTAGTATCACCACCGGTGGTGACTGCCACAACCGCAGCAATGACAGCAGCAATGGCGACATCAATCACACCGGCGCAGCATCCACATCAGCCCCAACACGTCATTACAGTAGCACCTCCTCCCCCTCAACCTTCTTTCCCGGCTGCATTCCCGTTCCCCACCGGGAGGCAGCAGGAAGAGGACCAAGGATTCTGGGACGGCATCCAGGAACTGTTGCTGGGCATGGACGACTTCGATTTTCGGATGGATTGACCTTACATGTATCATCCCCATCTTGCTCTAGGTCAACTCACAGTTTACCCTCCACTCAGATTCTGTCAAAGGGAGTCTAATCTCATCCATACCTGGTCAACTCACAGTTTACCCTCCACTCAGATTCTGTCAAAGGGAGTCTACTCTCATCCATACCTTGTCAAACCTCCCCAACTCCACTGTACACGTGGCTGTTTTTGCTCGTTTTAGACCGCCAATTCAGCCAACATCCATCGCTCATTGGTTAATCTAGCAACAAATGAATTAGTTGATTGCTTACACAAACCCCTAACGACCTTGTATATTACTTAAATTTTTGGCTTTACAACATGTGACCGAATTGGAGCATTTGATTGAAAAAAAAATCTTCTCGTTTACAAATATCATCCTTTTCAGATATTTTTTTTCCTCATTTCACAACAATGGTTGATACTTTTATTACTTGTGATAATCACAAAGAGTGTCTTTAATTGCTGCTATAAATATTCTTTTCAGTATCGCAATTCACAACTTGTGGCTAACAAAACAACCTGAGTAATCAGTTGAATTAACTGACAAATGTTTAAATCCTTAAAAAAAAAACCCTGACAAGTGCTCTAATTGCTTCCAACACATATTTACAATAAAGTAAATATACATTTCAGAGCATTTCCCCTCCCTCTAATTGCTGTCCTGATCACCCCCAAATGAGAAAAACGCGTACTAATCACGATGGCAAAATCAGTGTGTGGGGAGAAAAGAAACACGGGAGAAGGTGGTAGAAGAATCAAAGTATCTGGATGTTCAAAGTTTCTGGTTGTCGGGAGAAGGTGGTAGAAGAATCAAAGTATCTGGATGTTCAAAGTATCTGGTTGTGTGGATGGCGTGCTTCCAAACACCACTGTCGCCATCGGCTCCTTGGCTAAGACAATGGTAATAACGCTGGAAGACACGTGTCAGCAGATCGCGGTGGAGCTTTATCGCTTCTCGGCACGTGTCAGCAGATCGTGGTGGAGCTTTATCGCTTCTCGGGTGTTTGGTGGGACATTCGGGAAGGTCAAGCGATCCGCGGCGGGGGCAGACAACACTCGAGCGCCACGCTTTCGACGCTGTTTGGACTACCGTCACTCGCTCATCAGCGCCGCGGCTTCCGTCACTGCTTGCCATCGCACACTCCATTCTGGATACCGCCAAGAGCCAAGTGGTGGGACCGCATACAACCAACAACCTCTTTTAGCCATGGATGATAAAGTACAAAATAAAACGACGATTAAGATTGTCCGTGCCACTTTTGCCGAGGATCCTCAGGTTGACTCCAAACAAATGCATCCTTTTAAGCGCCTCTTGAATCCTTTGAAGCATTAAACAAGACTAAGGCCTCGTCTGGTTGTCGACTAGTTGCAACTCGATGGTGTTTTTATAAACAGGAAAATGAAACTGAGAAATGCAACTACAACTGCATTTGGGCTTAGCTCTAATTCTGCTCTTCCGTCCACAATCGTTTGATTTGACGTAAAAGCTCCTGCTACCTAGTGGATATTTTGTTTCATCAAGTCCTTCAGCCAATCACTGCTCTCCTCAAGGTGGCCACTGGACACGTGGCGTGTGGCAGATACTAGGGACCGAAGCTGGAAAGTCAACCGCAGCCAATTTTGGCCCGGTTCGTTTTCCTATTTTTTGTACATAACTTTTTGCATCGTGCAGTTAGAAGTCTGATGCTGAGTTGGTGCTACACTCAACCAAACACAAGAATTCGATCAAACTGTGCAGTTACAACATTACCGGTTGGTTTTCGATCCAAGCAAACGGGCCCTAACACGTCTACAACTACTTGGGAGTGACCATACCTCACACATAACTGGATTCTATCGCCACCCTCCTCAGGACGTAAAGAAAGATCCACAAGACCTCTATAACAAACTACAGGGAGAACCCCGACCGGGATCAGCAACCATACATGCCAACCTCTACAAGTCAGCCAACAGCCAAGCTAAAGAAAAAGACTAACGAATAGTTTGTTCCTACTTTAATACACGTTGCATGCTTCTTATCCATGAGGCTCGTACATTCGTACGTGCAGAACACTAACGCCTTCATAATCAATTTTCCAAGGGCTATCAATGGGAAAGGTATATGAGCAGGCTCGTACATTCGTACGTGCAGAACACTAACGCCTTCATAATCAATTTTCCAAGGGCTATCAATGGGAAAGGTATATAAGGGTAAGGTCTTATCCTTATCCTCACCCACCAAGTGTGGCGGGTAAGAATATGCATGGGTAATTCTCCACTCCACCAATATACTTATCCTCTCCTTATCCTTACCCTCTTACTCAGAGGGTAAACATGGAGGGTAAGGTGTGAAGCATGTACTTTATTTGTCTTTTTCAAATTATGCTAATATTAATAATAATGACCTAGCTAATACATTTATATATTTGAGTGAAATATCAAGATGCTCTACAATGGCTTTTAAATTTTCAAAATGATTTTGAATAATCTTCTATAACATCATATAAATGTTTTGTGTTTATTGAATGTATATACCTACCATAAAGTTAGTGTGTGAATAAATAAATTGTTTCCAAAAGATAAAGATTGCTACATTAAAATTATATTAAATGACAATATGTCGCAAAGAATTATTATTAAAAATGTACATATCTTATACCCTCTAAAATATTGTTGCATCAAAAAAATAAAGCACAAATAAAGTAAATAACACCATCTTACAAATGTATCAAATGATGATTAAATATTAAATATTGTTATTATATACATATTTGTCTTACATCACACAAGTATTTAATGGAACATAGACTATTTTTATACATGTGTCTTGCACCTCGAAAATGATGTTACATACACAACTAAGTTAACTACATAAGTAGTAGATAAGAAAAAATGATGACCACATAATATTATATATTCCATTGACTCAAACAACATAATGACCAGATATTTAATATATCATACATATATATTGGAGGGTAGCTGGTTCGAGGTTATGGATAATGCTTTATCATTACCCTTTATCCTTACCCACTAAGATTGCGGGTTAGAGGATAGCGTGTAGTCAGGTAAATGGTAGAAAAACCCTTTACCCTTACCCTTCCCCTACATGGTACATGTAAAGGGTAAACAAGTTTATCCTTACCCTTTGACAATCCTAAGTTTCCCCATCTACCACTGGCATGGGCGACATCATTCATCTCATGAGAGATAAGATGACCAATCATCACATGATAATGAAAAAATGTACGCCTTAATGTCTCTATTCTTGGCTCAATGGTTTGATGATGCTTAAACTATTCATAGTTCATTTGTGTCTGATATTTCTGCATGAGTGATTTCAGACAAACACATTCCAAGAAAGTCTAAATATGTAAATCTTGTCTGAAGAAATCAAGTCATACACACAAAAAGATCGATTTTAAGGATTACAAAGTGCATTTCTTTAAATTGCTTTTATAAACACTTGTGGCTTAAAAATATAATATAATTAATTAGAATGAATTGATATGACACTTAAGATCAACTAAGTTTATTGAAATAAGATGACCAAAAAAAGTTTATTGAAATAAGTACTTTCATCGGTTGAGATTGTCCTGGACATAACTTGGACGACGCTACTGTTGGTGGCTCAATTTAATGCCACATGTTGATTTCTTAACTAATAAGAATTTTGACTAATGAATAAAAAGTTCATGTACATAACTTATCATTGACAAGATAGCATTTTCATGAAATGGTATATGTTGATCATCACCCAAGATAGCTTGTTCATTTACCGAGATACCAGGTAGCTCTAGAAAAGTGCAAAAACTAGTTGTGAGAGAGAGAGAGAGATAAAAATTAGAATAGATATGTTGGACTCACTCCTAAACGGCTAAAATTTGGTCTAAATGAGTCTAATAGGTAGGAGGCATCTTCAAATTTAAATAAGACCCCTTGAGCTTCATCTCATGGTTAGCCAAACATTAAAAAGTTCATGTACTATAATTGAGAAAGAAAGTGCCCCAAAGAGCTCATACCACTTTCATGAGCTTAATCACTTGCTACATCCATTGGAGTAACTAGGAGATTTGTAAGAGAGCTCATCATATTTGTATATCTTGAGAGACTCTATTTCCTCTATATCCCAATCTCTATTTCTCACATAAAGATGAAGATTCTCTCTCTTGGCTAAGAGAGGAGAAGAAGAAGAAGAAGGGCATGATGCCTTGACAAAAAGATTCTTCTTGGTGAAGGTAAAGTCAAGGGCAAAATATACAAGTCAAGTGTGGGAAGTTCTTGAAAGTCAAAACCTCGTTGCAATAGCAGGTAAGTCGTTAGTAAAGGGTGAAGACTTGTTGTAAGGATTGGTAAGTCCTTGGTAAGGATAAAGGTTCTTGGACATGAATGTGTAAGTTCTTTGTAATTTTTTTTGGCTACCTTAGCCTACAAGAGAAGCTAGCTATCCCTTGATCTAGAAAGGGTGGTCTTATGTTGTATTTCTTATAATAAAATCTAAGGAATTACACATGGTTAAAAAAAATCTAGAGATTGATCTCTCTAGGTAGTGAATCTACTTCCTTGATAGATGAAACCACTATACATGGTGAATTCCATTGTGGATCGTTTATTCTCTCAATCCCTTTCCTACCATACTTGTAATATTATCTTATAAAATACTTTGAATGTCTAATAAATTGTATTTAAGTAGTTTTAGATCAATTCACCTATCTTAAACCCATTATAGATCCAACATCTATTATGGTTATCACTCTCTAGTGGAGGTTATAAGATCCCCAAATCATACTTACATCCTTACTATCATCCATCTCAACAATGGAGATGTTAATCTAACATTGACAATAATTTTCAAAGCTACAACCATAGTGTATTGTGAGCCTCATCGTGAGTCTCCACATTTAGCCATGATCAGAACGCCACCCTCATCACACCATGATTGTCATGAAAAATGACGCACATATGTTATCTCATTACATTGTCCCCACAACAATCTTTATTGACCTTTAGTTTCACCTTGAGGTTGGCATCATCTCTAGTACACTAACTTGAAGTGCTTCAACCTCAACCAAGGTCATTTAAACAATACAATGGTAATGCCACAATAGAAAATAGTCATCAGTATAATTAAATTGTCTTCTTCCCGCATCCACTGATAATAGTGACAATATCAAGCTAGATGCTAGGGAGTGTTATCCTCTTATTATTGAATTTAACCTCAAAACAATGACGCCAAATGGTCTAGGAAATCATACTCAGGAAGACAGTGCATAGACATCCTAGGAAAGATATACAAGATGTTATGTCCCACTAGGATCCCAACCTCTACTTCAAATCCAAAGTATGCCATGGGTAACCTTTGGGATCCCCATAATCATGTCATATATAGATGACTTAGATGTAGTATCCATCCATGTAAAAAAGAGATGACTCACTATTTCTTTTTGGTGGTTCGTACAACATACACATTGGGAGGCAACAAGGATTATGCAAATGAGGATACCCTTGTGAGATGATATGATATGATGTAGGATATTCTAGAGGATCACATTGGTGTGGGGTAATAATTCATCATACCACATCCATGTTGTAAGGCATGACCCGACCGACTGAGTATCCCTCAACCTCTTCTTAGAAGTTTTGATAAAGGGAGCCTCCAACCAAAATCGAATACTATACGCATAGTTTCAAAATTTTGAATATAGAATACATAGTTTTAAATTTCGGTAACTCATACAATCAGAGGTTCTTAAAACCAGATTTTTGATTTCTGTTGTAAATCATCATAACCAAATTAGATGCCCAAATAGATAGGATATGAGAATGTTGCACACGAAACCAGTTGGATAACAAACATCATTGTTAGTGTAGATGATCAAGTGCACCAAAAAATATAGAAGAATATTTAGCATTGAGGTATTAGGTTTTTCAAAATTTGAATTTCCAACCTTGACTATTCAGTAATGAGATTTAAAATTGAGACAATTATGACCACTAATATGTTTTTCCTATACTTGCAACATTATTCGAAGAGTATGATGCTCACCAAACTGAACAAGACAAAAATGATGTATGATCTATACACTAAGTTAGGCTCAATATAGGTTTGATTCAACATAGTAATAATATGAATAGAGTGAACAACATAGCACTATTGTCAAAGAGTTGTGAGGCTAAAGGATCTCGATGTTATACAAAAGGAGCTCTCTTTTTTCCCATCACCTAGTTTCTGGTATTCATTTGTATGCAGAAACTATTCAGTTTGGCTCTAACATGATGGGAACTCTACTCTCATCAAGGATGATTTGACCTTACAAGCCATCATTCAAAAGGGTGAGATTAGAATGCGAGTGGAGTATACCTCGACAACCTCATGAAGGACGGTGATAGTCAGGAAGGCTATAGAATGCCTTATTCTTCATAGTTTGTAGATTCATTATCAGGATCAACTTGGCATTATCACTGATGATATTGGGTAAATAAGATCCCTTAAAGATGACTCAACAAGATTGAGAATAGGAGTTCAACTGAAGATCAAGATTGATGACACTACAGTTCTCGGAGAAAATACTAATGCTCTAGATCTAAAAGTTCTAAACTTGAGGACTGGTATGAGGCAAGACCGAGGTAGGAGCTTACTTTCTCTCAGTAGAGAGACGCAAGTCCTGACGATTGGCACTTGTATTGGGTCAATGTTTATAGTAGGTGCCACTGTGTTTTCACAACACAGGTAAGATAACTAAGATACCCACATGGGAAACAAGTAAACCCCCTCCCCCCCAACACAAACACACACACACACACACACACACACACACACACACACACACACACACACACATATATATATATATATATATATATAGAGAGAGAGAGAGAGAGAGAGATACATACATACAGACATACATACATACATACATACATGTGCGTGTGTGTAAGGCCCCAAAACATGCTTAATGAGTTGAACAAGCTTAATTACAATAATCTAATGCTTAGTGCATCATTAAGTTAATTAAGCACACAAGATGAAATTGGTGCTTTGATCGAGTTCTACAGTCTAATTAGCATGATTTCTTGCTTTGAGATTGTAGTGGATTCCGTGCTTGAAACGTTACAAAAAGAATCATCTAAATCGGACAATCGAGGTGAGAGTTATAGCATTTCCAAGACCTAGGGACCTAAGTTACAAATTTTCCAATTTTTGGTTTATTAAACCTTTTCTTCCTTTCTTCCTTGTCTTCTTCACGATCGAATTACAGAGTAACCGCCTAAGCGGTGCTCAGCAGGCCAGATCGGCTGGGACATAGGGGGAGCTAGGGCGGGCGTTTCTCAGGCCCTTAGCCCCGTTTTGGTTGCGCCCACCTCCCCTTTACCATCCCTTCTTCTTCAACCACCCTTTCCCCTCTCATCCCTCACCCTAGAGGCACTTCTACTAGCTAGGGTGGCGCCTCCGATCTATAGGAGTAGCAGCAACGTCGATCAACCTAGATGTAGCATCCAACAGCTAGGAGCGACGCCTTGGAGCC
Organism: Alisma plantago-aquatica; assembly: GCA_963693085.1. Taxonomy (NCBI): domain Eukaryota; kingdom Viridiplantae; phylum Streptophyta; class Magnoliopsida; order Alismatales; family Alismataceae; genus Alisma; species Alisma plantago-aquatica. Next base: position 575,838,281 of record OY856409.1, on the reverse strand, counting down.
TACAACGTTTACTCCTCCTCCACACCCTAGCTGCGCCCCCACCTGCCCCAACCTGCAGGAACATCCATGGCCGACCAACATAGCTGCGACACGTCCAGCCGCCACTTGAGAGGGAGGGGTAGGGCATTTCTTGGCCCCATAGCTTCGGCCATCGACCAACTGCACGTTGATGCTCTCCTTCCTCTTCCTTGCTCAACCACGACGCCCAACCAGTAGGGCGGCGCCCCAGCTAGCTCAAGCAGCAACAGCTGCAGCCATGGCCTTGAGCCACCTTGGGCGTGAGGAAGCACCGATGAATGATGCTTTGAACTCGTCTTTAAGGTCTAAGCATGAAGTTGTTGCTCCTAGCCAAGTTCAGCCATCAAGCAAGTCCGTTTCCAACCTGTGCGTGTGTTAGCAGAAACCTGTTTGCAACATGTTGAATTCCAAGTTATTCCAAGGTTGAAGACAACCCCTGGACGCAATTCCATTCGAATTCATACGTCTTGAACCACAGTGCGTAGAATCTCACTCCCAATCGCATGATTTGACTCGATAAAACGGACGATTTTGGTTTGATCCGTGTTTGCCGCAGTTAACAACATATACCCGGGTGCCGGGCAATGCCGGCACCGCTCGACTCCTAATTTGCACGTTTAAATTATTAATGCATGCTCGACATTAATTCATTGACTGATATGTGCGATGGGATTTAGTAAAATTATACGATCGATCGAACCTAGTTTACTCGATTAAATGTCAAAATCAGTAGTGCACAACCAGAAAAATGTTCTATAGTAGAATTTGCTCTAAAGCTCTAAAACCCTACCTTTCTTACTCATTATGTTTAGGATTTGCTCATTTGAGATAGAAAGGTGCTAGATGGATGAATTCATAGCTTATTATTGGATTTCTTCTGTTTGGGTTTCCATCTTCACATTAGAGGCAAGTTTTATAACTTGCTCCACGTTTATTGCTTACCATAAGCTTTCCAGATCGTGTTTGAAAATGATGATTCATGCACTAAAAAGCTATGCTTGACTTGGATTTTGATTTTTATAATGTTTCCTGTTCTGATTTCAGTTCTAGATGAACCTGTGATCATGTGTACATTATTAATAAGGTATAGTGTGACTTGGATCAGGTTGTTTTGACAACCTATGGTGCTAAGCATCTATCAAACAATTGTCAATTTTAGGGTTTAGAGTTGATTTCTTCTATAAACCATGACCCGACGATGGTACCATTGCAACAACCCTATGGTGTTGTATTCATAACAACTGATGGTCATGATCAAGGGTGTCAAATGATGGTGACAACCTATGGTCACCCCTTAGGTCAGGTTTTGGATCAATTAGAAGCATAATGATCAATCATTAAGTACACTACTGATGATATTAATCAATGAGAACATCAACTTAATATTTGATGCTGATTAATGAATATATTGTTGATCTAACAACCTATAGTGATTTAATGATCATTAATGATGGTGGATCAGGTCTCTACAATCTATAGTGAGTTATTCATATAGTTTTAGCATCAATTAAGCCTTAGACCAATGGTTTCTTGGGTCATTTGATGCAATGGTCAGACCTAAACTGTAATTGATGGTTTTAACATGTGAACTTGACCCAATGGTCGAAATCTACTGTTTATTCCTCCATTAAGGTGGAATGATGGTTAATGTAATATGTTGGTCCTAATAATTTGATTTAGATGGTTTCCTTTATATGATCAACTTAAGGAGCTTAATTGTTGACAATGGATGAATTGTTTTAATTGAATAGTCGATTATGAGTTTTACCCTAATCTCAATGGAACTTTTTGTATCGATTATAAAGGGATGTCTAGGGTTAGATGGTGACTCCTTCTAGAGAACAAATCAAGGACTTCATAGGTGGTTTATCCAAGGTGTTTACTTATGTAAACAACCAATAGTCTTACCTTTTAAACACCCAATGGTTTTGGGTGACACTGTGGTATGGTGATACAGGTTGAATGAGGATGAAACAAATGAAGGGTTACCCTTAATAAGGTAGCCTTACCTATTCACTCATATAATTGAAAGGGATGGTAACCATATTATGTTGATATGTAACCCTAATGAGGTATAGCTTGTTATACCTAGCTTTAATATAACTAAATGATGGTAATTGGGTATGAATAGTCCTTGAATGACTAATACAACCATGGAGTACTCTATTATTGTTGAAACCCTAGTATGCTATAACCTGATGGTTACACTTTGATTTAGGTGTGGGTTCATACTTGAGAATAGTATGGAATGTGATGGTAATGTTTCACCTTATGCATCCATGATCCAACGGGGATGCCGTGAGTTAGGGTTTGGGTATGAGTGTTGATTAGTAACATTAATATAAATTGTCATGTTGAACCTAACTCTAATGCAATTAGATAAATATGAGTATTCATGTTTAACATTCTTATATGATAGAATGATGGTAGAATAACCTCCTTACTATGATCATAACCTTGATATGTTAATTGGTGGTTATTATATTTACATGGTTGATACTTTCTTAAGCTAAACATGTGCATAATGAATATGATGAGAGTTAATCATATCTAGATACATTGCATGTTGATGTAATAAATGAATGTTCTTAATGTTAATATAACCCTGCTATGATTGTTTATGAATATCTCCTAGCTCATTAATGCAATATTGTGTTGATCTGGTGTATTAAATGTAAGTAATGTTGTTGTGCCTTGTTATAAGGCATGCAAAGATAATGATGATCTTGTAGGGAATAGTATGACGGTCTTAATGACCCTTTGGGCATGGTTGAGCCCTGAATGAGGTGTGATCCTCTTATGTTGATAAGGGTTGATACCCTGTGATATTGTGAAAAGGATTTATATCTTATGATAATATGATGACTAGTGTAGTCCTGGGAATGGCAAGTGAATAGTACCATGTGATGATGAGATGAGAAATTATGTTTCATACATTTTATATCTTTTCAAGTTTTGATATTTATATGCTTGCTAGAAGTGAATTAGGGTTTGTATGTCCACTTGTTTGATGCAGCCTTAATTCACCCAATTGGCATAACTAATCAAGTACAACTCTAATCATGTAGTGCCATGTGCCGTAGAACCATCTTCAGTGTCAGAACTTGCTGGATGGTGAAATGAGTATTCCTAAGGGAAACTCGGAGCGCATATTGTTGAATATGCGGGGGTGGTAGGTTGAGGATATATCCTTGTCATCCACAATGCAGATTGTGGAGGTTGGCTATGGTCATGCCTCATACATCTGATGTGATTGAGAACGGTTGCGGTCATATCTCGGTGATTATAACATGATGTGATTAGAGGACAACTGCGGTTGTACCTCAGTGTTTGGGTTTGAATACCCTGGTTTCTAGTGCTGTGACCTGTACCAAGGTCAGACTAGTGGTTTTCAGCTTGACTATATGTCGCTGTGGTGGCAGCTTTGAATGATATGTCACTACCTTTTTACTCATACTGATCGAGGGGAAGAGATCTTAGGATACCGACACTCCTAGATCTTGTACGGAACCAAATAGCCCTTCGTAGGGGTCAGTTGGACTTTGAATGGTACGATTCAAATTCCCCAGGGTGTAATAAAAGATGTAATACAGCCGCGTAGCATATTTGTTTAGGGTTATACACGACGTTTCACATTGGACGATAACCCTCGTTTGTTCTCTTTGCATAAAGATGATGCTTAGTGCAATTAAGAGATAATAATTATTCTTATGTTGTGGTCATAAGATTGTAAATGTGTACATACAATAGGCATGCTTATGTTGATAACTATACTGCTACGGCTGATTATAATCATGATGCTAGAACTACATATGCTACTGAACTGCTTATATTGTCAACAAGATAAAGGATGATAGTCTGGTTAATAATGATAGTTATTATCTGCTCCTTTATGTATTTTGTTAATCATCAGTACTATTGATCTTATTTGTTATATCTGATTAAACTTCTTAACTGTTTAATTACATAAAAATGTTATAATCAATAAACATTGTTGATGGTTATAACTCTTGCTGGGACTGGGTCTCACTCCTGTCGTTCGCCACATTTTTTTTAGGTAATCGAAAGTGACGAAAACAAACATGTGGCAGCAAAGAGGAGCTATAGTAATTAATATTTGATCAAGTTGATTAGATGTCTAGTGTGTCCTAGAGTCATCCCTGTACTCTCAGGTCCGGGCAGGAAAAGTTTGTATATGGTGTTTCAAACGAATCAAACTTTTGTTAGCATATTAATGCTTGTTTGTGTAGCATATACAAATATTGTTCTCATGTGTATATATGTTGTGGCTAAGACAATAGAACATTTGTATCAAATTCTTAGCATAGTATGGATATAAGAGATGTTGGTCTCTCATGCAAATGGTTTTGAGAATGTGCTGACATTGAAATCGGTTTTAATTTAACCATATTTTTGGGTATGTGATTAATTAGTGATTAATTGTGTTTTAAGTTTTGAGTAATCTCATTTAGTGTGACGGGTCCCTACAGTTTGGTATCAGAGCTTTAGGTTCACTGAGTCTACAGGGACACTAGGACTTAGGACTAGGATGATGTCTAAGTTAGGAATATGGCATAAAAATATGGTGCATACTGCCTAATCTCAGTATTTGGGTGCCCTGGCCAGGTATTCAATTATTGAAGAAAGGTAAGTATGGAACTCTTAGATTGTTATCTTTTTTATTACTCTGATCAAGTAGTCATTTTGAGACAATCTAAAGAGCATAACGAATAAGAAATCATGGTGTGAATATCACAATCCTACCTTAAAGAAGATGATAATTGCATCATTATCTATCAAACCTTGAATGTTTGGTTAATATAAGAGAATGATACAAAACCATAAATCTAAATCTGAATAAAATAAGGAAAATATGAGTTCTTGAAGATGTGATTCAAGAAGATAATAAAGTAAAAGATAGATAAGTCTATGCTTATAAAGTGAATCAAGGTATGAAATCCACATAAGATAGAGAGAACTCCTATAACAAGTACAAAATAAGAAGATGAATGGGAACAATGGAAAAGAAATAAGGTGGAACCTGAGTAAATCTCAGACAAACCTATGTGTGTAAGAAAGTGTTAATGTAAAATCAGCATGGCATGTGAAAGAAATTAAGGGAGATGATCCCGATTTAATGAAGAAAATGTGGAATATGATGATTTACATGTCGATAAGTGGTTGAAAAATATAATAAAATAAGAGAACATACCAATTGTGATAAATAGTTGTCAAGGAAGGAGTAATAAGATATGTTAATCATGATGATTCCTATGCTAATGGCAAGGAACCTGAAATGAAAAAGGTAAAATGATACATAAGAAATTGTAATATGCATAATGAAAATAGAATTGGTTACCTTTTTGTTAGTGATCATGAACAATGTTGCTATGATGTGGGAAGTGTGTTTTCGCTTTGTGTCTTTTCTTTACAGGGAACAACTTTCAAGTGGATCATTGCCACTTGGTATGTGTGGATTCATTCTAAACATGAGAATGGATATCTTATTATAGAATAAGGTTGTTTGGACTATGGTTCCAATTTATAAAGTTTGTGATGATTTTTCTTTTGAGCCTTCCAATAATTAGGAAGACTCCTCTTATATGTCTTGATATTTGTTATGTTGGTAAAAGTAGATGATATAAGGATGTGCGTTTCTTATAGCACATGAGGTGGATACCAAGGTAATGAATCCTAGTATCCAAGATGTATCAATCATATGAGAAATATGTGAAGGTTGGAGATGTTTATTAAATGAACATTCCAAGTATTCCTCTCTTATATAGAGAGAGATAGTTGATAATGATCCTATAAATGTTGTTTGTAAGGAAAAATAAAAGTGATTCTATAATGTTGTGTATGGTTCAGTGATAGCTGGGAACAATCACTATCAAGGATAGATGGGTTTTTTTTGTCAATAGATATGTGATATCATGTTCCTTCAAGATAAACCTATGATAAAATATCAATGCATAAGAGTTAGATTGGATGACATAATTCACATGACCATGATGAGTTTAGAATTATGTCATATAGACTAACCAATGTATAAAAAGAATTTATGAATAAGAGGAACAGAGTGTTCCAATCATGTCATACAAGTTATATCAAGCTTTAAATGTTGACATGTCAAAGTATTTCAAATATGGTCAAAAATATGATCAATATTTATTCAAAAACCTTAGGGTTGCCGAAGCAGTAACTACTATGAGAACAAGTTGAATAAGAGTGAGATGGGGTTGCTTAAATTTCTTAATGGGATCATGATATGTCTTCTTATGTGAGAATTTTTGTGCTAACCCAAGATGAGATATGTATGAATGATGTGACATCACCATGATATGCAAGTAACCATGTGAAGGTAATAGGATGAGGTGCAGACGAAGTATCCATCTTTATTTATCTTGGATTTCAGGGGTGAAATCCCTATTAGGGGTTTATAGTTGTAAGGCCCCGAAACTTTCTTAATGAGTTGAACAAGCTTAATTACAATAATCTAATGCCTAGTGCATCATTAAGTTAATCAAGCACACAAGATGCAATTTGTGCTTTGATCGAGTGCTACAGTCTAATTAGCATAATTTCTTTCTTTGAGATTGTAGTGGATTATGCGCTTGAAATGTTGCAAAAAGAATCATCTATATCAGACAATCGAGGTGAGAGTTATAGCATTTCCAAGACCTAGGGACCTAAGTTCCAAATTTTCCAATTTTTGGTTTATTAAACCTTTTCTTCCTTTCTTCCTTATCTTCTTCACGATCGAATTATAGAGTAAGCGCCTAAGCGGCACTCAGCAGGCCAGATCGGCTGCGACACAGGGGGAGCTAGGGCGGGCGTTTCTCAGCCCCTTAGCCCCGTTTTGGTTGCGCCCACCACCCCTCTACCTTCCCTTCTTCTTCAACCACCCTTTCCCCTCTCATCCCTCACCCTAGCAGTGCTTCTACCAGCTGGGGTAGTGCCTCCGATCTGTAGGATTAGCAGCAACGTCAATCGACCTAGCTGCAGTGTCCAGTAGCTAGGAGTGACGCCTTGGAGCCTACAACGTTTACTCCTCCTCCACACCCTAGCGGCGCTCAGCTGCGCCCCCACCTGCCCCAACCTACAGGAACATCCATGGCCGACCAACATAGATGTGACACGTCCAGCAGCCACTTGAGAGGGAGGGGAATGGCGTTTCTTGGCCCCATAGCTTCAGCCATCGACCAGCTACACTTTGATGCTCTCCTTCCTCTTCCTTGCTCAACCGCGACGCCCAACCAGCAGGGCGGCTCCCCAGCTAGCTCGAGCAGCAACAGCTACAGCCGTGGCCTTGAGCCACCTTGGGCGTGAGGAAGCATCGATGAATGATGCTTTGAACTCGTCTTTAAGGTCTAAGCATGAAGCTATTGCTCCTAGCCAAGTTCAGCCATCAAGAAAGTTCGTTTCCAACCTGTGTGTGTGTTAGCAGTAACCTGTTTGCAACATGTTGAATTGCAAGTTATTCTGAGGTTGAAGACAACCCCCTGGACGCAATTCCAGTCGAATTCGGACGTCTTGAACTGTGGTGAGTAGAATCTCACTCCCAATCGCATGATTTGACTTGATAAAATGGACGATTTTGGTTTGATCCGTGTTTGCCGCAGTTAACAGCATATACCCGGGTGTCAGGCAGTGCTGGCACCGCTCGACTCCTAATTTGCACGTTTAAATTATTAATGCCTGCTCGACATTAATTCGTTGACTGATATGTGTGATGGGATTTAGTGAAATTATACGATCGATCGAACCTAGTTTACTCGATTAAATGTCGAAATCAGTAGTGCACAACCAGAAAAATGTTTCATAGTAGAATTTGCTCTAAAGCCCTAAAACCCTACCTTTCTTACTCCTTATGTTTAGGATTTGCTCATTTGAGATAGAAAGGTGCTAGATGGACGAATTCATAGATTATTCTTGGATTTCTTCTGTTTGGGGTTCCATCGTCACATTAGAGGCAAATTTTATAACTTGCTCCACGTTTATTGCTTACCATAAGCTTTCTTGATCATGTTCTTGCTTGAAAATGATGATTCATGCACTAAAAAGCTATGCTTGACTTGGATTTTGATTTTTATAATGTTCGTGTTCTGATTTCAGTTCTAGATGAACCTGTGATCATGTGTACATTATTAATAAGGTATAATGTGATTTGGATAAGGTTGTTTTGACAACCTATGGTGCTAAGAATCTATCAAACAATTGTCAATTTTAGGGTTTAGAGTTGATTTCTTTTATAAATCATGACCCGACGATGGTACCATTGCAACAACCCTATGGTGTTGTATTCATAACAACTGATGGTCATGATCAAGGGTGTCAAATGATGGTGACAACCTATGGTCACCCCTTAGGTCAGGTTTTGGATCAATTAGAAGCATACTGATCAATCATTAAGTACACTACTGATGATATTAATCAATGAGAACATCAACTTAATATTTGATGCTGATTAATGAATATATTGTTGATCTAACAACCTATAGTGATTTAATGATCACTAATGATGGTGGATCAGGTCTCTACAATCTATAGTGAGTTAATCATATAGTTTTAGAATCAATTAAGCCTTAGACCAATGGTTTCTTGGGTCATTTGATGCAATGGTCAGACCTAAACTGTAATTGATGGTTTTAACATGTGAACTTGACCCAATGGTCGAAATCTACTGTTTATTCCTCCATTAAGGTGGAATGATGGCTAATGTAATATGTTGGTCCTAATAATGTGATTTAGATGGTTTCCTTTATATGATCAACTTAAGGAGCTTAATTGTTGACAGTGGCTGACTTGTTTTAATTGAATAGTCAATTATGAGTTTTACCCTAATCTCAATGGAACTTTTTGTATCGATTATAAAGGGATGTCTAGGGTTAGATGGTGACTACTTCTAGAGAACAAATCAAGGACTTTATAGGTGGTTTATCCAAGGTGTTTACTTATGTAAACAACCAATAGTCTTACCTTTTAAACACCCAATGGTTCTGGGTGACACTGTGTTATGGTGATACAGGTTGAATGATGATGAAACAAATGGAGGGTTACCCTTAATAAGGTAGCCTTACCTATTCACTCATATAATTGAAAAGGGATGGTAACCATATTATGTTGATATGTAACCCTAATGAGGTATAGCTTGTTATACCTAGCTTTAATATAACTAAATGATGGTAATTGGGTATGAATAGTCCTTGAATGACTAATACAACCATGCAGTACTCTATTATTGTTGAAACCCTAGTATGCTATAACCTGATGGTTACACCTTGATTTAGGTGTGGGTTCATACTTGAGAATAGTATGGAATGTGATTTTAATGTTTCACCTTATGCATCCATGATCCAATGGGGATGCCGTGAGTTAGGGTTTGGGTATGAGTGTTGATTAGTAACATTAATATAAATTGTCATGTTGAACCTAACTCTAATGCAATTAGATAAATATGAGTATTCATTTTTAACATTCTTATATGATAGAATGATGGTAGAATAAACTCCTTACTATGATCATAACCTTGATATGTTAATTGGTGGTTATTATATTTACATGGTTGATACTTTCTTAAGCTAAACATGTGCATAATGAATATGATGAGAGTTAATCATATCTAGATACATTGCATGTTTATGTAATAAAGGAATGTTCTTAATGTTAATATAACCCTGCTATGATTGTTTATGAATATCCCCTAGCTCATTAATGCAATATTGTGTTGATCTGGTGTATTAAATGTAAGTAATGTTGTTGTGCCTTGTTATAAGGCATGCAAAGATAATGATGATCTTGCAGAGAATAGTATGATGGTCTTAATGACCCTTTAGGTATGGTTGAGCCTTGAATGAGGTGTGATCCTCTTATGTTGATAAGGGTTGATACCCTATGATATTGTGAAAAGAATTTATATCTTGTGATAATATGATGACTAGTGTAGTCCTAGGAATGGCAAGTGAATAGTACCATGTGATGATGTGTTTCATACATTTTATATATTTTCAAGTTTTGATATGTATATGCTTGCTAGAAGTGAATTAGGGTTTGTATGTCCACTTGTTTGATGCATCCTTAATTCACCCAATTGGCATAACTAATCAAGTGCAACTCTAATCATGTAGTGCCCTGTGTCGTAGAACCATCTTCAGTGTGAGAACTTGCTGGGTGGTGAAACGAGTATTCCTAAGGGAAACTCAGAGCGCATATTGTTGAATATGCAGGGGTGGCAGGTTGAGGATATATCCTTGTCATCCACAATGCATATTGTGGAGGTTGGCTATGGTCATGCCTCATACATCTGATGTGATTGAGAACGACTGCGGTCGTGTCTCGGTGATTATAACATGATGTGATTAGAGGACAACTGTGGTTGTACCTCAGTGTTTGGGTTTGAATACACTGGTTTCTAGTGTCGTGACATGTATCAAGGTCAGACTAGTGGTTTTCAACTTGACTATATGTCATTGTGGTGGCAGCTTTGACTGATATGTCACTGCCATTTTACTCGTACCGACCGAGGGGAAGAGATCTTAGGATACCGACACTCCTAGATCTTGTACGGAACCGAATAGCCCTTCGCAGGGGTCGGTTGGACTTTGAATGGTACGATTCAAATTCCCCAGGGCATAATAAAAGATGTAATACAGCCGTGTATCATATTTGTTTAGGGTTATACATGACGTTTCACATTGGATGATAACCCTCGTTTGTTCTCTTTGCATAAAGATGATGCTTAGTGAAATTAAGAGATAATAATTATTCTTATGTTGTGGATCATAAGATTGTAAATGTGTACATACAATAGGCATGCTTATGTTGATAACTATACTCCTACGGGTGATTATAATCATGATGCTAAAAGTGCATATGCTACTAAACATCTTATATTGTCAACAAGATAAAGGATGATAGTCTGGTTAATAATTATAGTTATTATCTACTCCTTTATGTATTTTTTTAATCATCAGTACTATTGATCTTATTTGTTATATCTGATTAAACTTATTAACTATTTATTTACATAAAAATGTTGTAATCAATAAACATTGTTGATGGTTATAACTCTTGCTGGGACTGGGTCTCACCCCTGTGGTTCGCCACATTTTTTTTAGGTAATCGAAAGTGACGAAAACAAACATGTGGCAGTAATTAATATTTGATCAAGTTGATTAGATGTCTAGTGTGTCCTAGATTCATCCCTGTACTCTCAGGTCTGGGCAGGAAAAGTTTGTATATGGTGTTTCAAACGAATCAAACTTTTGTTAGCATATTAATGCTTGTTTGTGTAGCATATACAAATATTGTTCTCATGTGCATAAATGTTGTGGCTAAGACAATAGAACATTTCTATCAAATTCTTAGCATAGTATGGATATAAGAGATGTTGGTCTCTCATGCAAATGTTTTTGAGAATGTGCTGACATTAAAATCGGTTTTAATTTACCCATATTTTTGGGTATGTGATTAATTATTGATTAATTGTGTTTTATGTTTTGAGTAATCTCATTTAGTGGGACGGGTCCCTACAGTGTGTTTGTGCTTCTATGTGTGTGGGTGTGTATTTGCATGACTTATTACAAAATATGATTGCATCTCAAAGTTATATTTGCTATTAGACATGTATTCATAATAAGCCACACAAAATTATACATGTATGCACGTTTTGTATTTTATGATGGATTGTGATAGTTCATGTGTTCTTCTATGTGGAATATTTGATATTAATTCATGTTAATGAGACACCCTTCCATCACATAGACAATGATATGACATGCAAAAACGTGCAGAATCATATATTACTGAAAACACAGGTTAATTAAAACTGATTGCGGAACATATGTACAGAACATTTGCAACGAGGCCCTGCAAGAAGTTCAGGTCATATATAGATATATACAAGATCACCTACCAGATATGTTTACATCTTAAAGCCACCCACTGTCGCAACATCGCATATTAGTTCATCACATGTTTATACATACAGAACATCCAAGTACGGCCAGCAGCAGGGTATACAAAAAGTTATAGCAGCTAAACATCGTGAAACATCATCAAAACACTTCCAAGGACCTGAGAGTACAAGGATGACTCTAGGACTCTACTACAAACCACCAAAATAGCAGCATGTCCATCTCTTGCCTTCTACTGCTCGGCCGCAACCTCACGACCACCACCACGTCTAGAGCGATCACCTAAAAAGGGTGTAAACCAGCGGGGTGAGACATACAGTCCCAGTGAGAATCATAACTCCCCGCCGCAACTATAAAACCTCAAAGGTTAAAGGAGATAATAGAAAATAACTGAATAAGTATATAACAAGAGCAGCATACTGAGCAAAGGTATTATTATCATCAAGCTTACTAGGATATCCGGGAGGCATATTACCAAGTATTTCTTTATGGAACATGATTGACAAGATAAGCTTTATAAGAACTTATCACAAGATATAAGGATCGTACACGCATCTGAAAGGTGTAACTAGTTCAACTATGCAAGCAAGGCCTCAATCAATGTTCCGTGTTTTGCTCTAAGTAGGGTATACTAGTCGACTGGATTATGTTTTATTATGCCCTGAGGAAGTGAGCCTTCCCTGCTCAAGTCCAACCATTGGCTGCGAAGCCCAATCCGGTTCCATACTAGATATAAGGAGATCCAGACTCCATGACCTCACCTTCTCGTTGTCAATACATGAATCATCAAGCAAGACCGCGGTCTTATGCTTATAGGCCTTAGCCTCTGGGTTAGCTCCGCAAGCTACCCATCTCTAGCTCACCTCATCATAAGTGCTAGTATATACATCGGAGTCGTGAACGCATCATGCTCATCATCACATATCCTGAGCCATGGGTATGTTCACCATGCTCCACATATCCTGAGTCTGCAACCACAGTTGCACTCGACCCTCCTATTTTAGGCTAGGGGAAACCTCACATATTCAACAATATGCGCTCCAGGTAATCCCGCAGGATAAACCTATTTCACCATCACCAAATGCTGACGGTAATGGATCTATGGCCAGGGCAAACTACATGATATGTTTATCTATCATTGATTAGTATATTTTAAGCCAATTATTGAGGCAAAACAAGGTATCAACATAGCCTTATAGAATTACATCATTATTGCCATCAACATCATGTCGTGGGACCTCAATCCCTCATGATATCAACCATTGCCTCTCAAGGCATCACAATCATGCATCATCATCCTGGGAACGCATCCTTTATCTCATCATCAGAGGATAACACCTCAACTAGGCACTCAGCCTTATATCAAATCCTCAGACCTATAAACTTGTTACTTTATTAACAAGGATGATCATCACATGGTGCTAGTCAAAGCACATTTATCTCATAGATCTTACCAGGCTATGAATCCACATGAAATACCTGCATGGTTAGTATATACATTCGCAGAGATTACTGAAACCATCATGGATTAGAAGAATGATCATGCTATCAAGAATATATTACACAAGATTTATCATTCATAGTATTATTATCAAACATGGGCATATGCTATGCCTTATACTTGTGATCATATGCATGTGTTATATCAACATGTGAAGCAGCATCATAAGCTTCCTGGTTCACAACCTGTCATTACATCTTATCATCATGTCTGTAGGATGCAAGGGATTACATTATGTCAATTATTAAAAGAGAACCATCAACTATATACATACCGGGTTATCAGAACCCTCACCAAGACTCCTGCAACCCTCACTATAGGTATGGCGAGCAGCGCCATACCCTCACCAAAGGGTGTACTGGCTAGGGTTCTAAACCCTAAAGCAACTCACCACCATATCAACCAAACATTTCTCATCCTTTAACATGCACCAAGGTTCCACTAACTCTCATGGTGTCGGGAAGCCATCCACAAGGTCATATCGTGTAGCACTACCATGGCTATCAGCCAAAGGTCTAATGTGCATCAAGCTAGGGGTAGGGTTATCGACTAACCTTCAACATGCGCCATATCGGTCAAAGGGGTGTCGCCCAAGGCGCCCCTATCGTGCAACCTTCTAGAATCAACCGAGGTTAACCCTATCGGCCAGGGTAACTGTAACGCCCAAGGAAGGTGTCGTGCATGGCCAACATCATATCGGTCACCATCCTAGGGCTGGAATGTCGAACATGAAACCATGTCGTCCAACCCTTCAAGGCTCGACCAAGACATGGTGGTATCATCCAAAGACATCCTGGTACCATACCATATCGTCCATGCTCACTAAGGTGGTGTCGTCCAAAGCTTGTGTCGGGCAACATCTTATTAAGGGTGTATCGCCCATCCAACAACTCCACCAAGGGTATCGTCCAAGGGACCATGATAGGCACCAACTAAGCTTCAACTAGGCATAACAGCCAGGGATACAAGGATCACCCAAGCAAGCTTGTTTACCAAGGTTTACACCTCAAGGACAAACGTGCATGAAGGGTAAACAACTCATGTCGCCTAGAGCCACACTAACGCCCAAGCTAGGGTCAAGGCCTCATATCGACCAAGATGCCCATCCAGGGTTTCAGCAACCATGTCACCCAAACCCTAACTCTAGGGTGGAAAAGGGATCTCGGGCACCAAGGTAAAGCTATCTCAACTAGGTGTATCGTGTAGGGCACTTAACAACACATAACACCCAAGCACACATAGGTATCGGCCAAGGGTATAACCCAAGACAAGAAGGGTATTGGGCAACACTATCCCCAAAGCTATATCGTGCATGACACAACCTATCAAGGTCATCTTCAACCTAAAGCATAAGGGCACCAAACCCTAATTGATCAATAAGGTCGGCTCACCTCTCAACAACTAAAAGAGAGGGATGTTGCACAACCTCTTTCTCAAATTGGGCAACCACAAGGATCAACCTCAACCTAGGTCATTAAAAGCTCACCTCTCAAATCCATGGTGAGAGGAGGGTGTTTCTCAAGCAACTAGAATACAAGCTCACCTCTCAACTTAACGAGAGAGGGGTATTGCTCATATTACTAGAGCTCAAGCTCACTTCTCTAGACCAAGGAGGGAAATGAGTGTTGCCACCAAAGAAATCCTCAACTAGGGTTCGGCCAACAAGGGTACAAAGGTACAAAACCTCAACCATAACAACAAGATCACCATAACCACAAGATTAAGGGTGCAACAAGCAAGAAACATATCTAGCAACATACATGGCCGATTATGATCATAAGAAAACATACAAGAACATAGAAGAAGGTAATATGGTTAGGGTTAGGAGTTATGTAACCCGCCTTAAGAAAACTCCTCAAGCTCCAAAGCTCCAAGCTTCAAGCTCCTAGCTCCAAGCACACTACTTCAGCCACCTCAAGAAAAGGAACAAGAAGCATAACCACCATGGCCGAAGAGTAGGCAAGATGGAGAAGAAGATGCTAAGGAGAGAGAAAAGATGCTTACCAAAGAACAAGACCCACCTAGGGTTCGGCCACCAAACTAAGGGGAGAAGAAGGAGAACTCCTTTAAGAGGATCGGCCACCACTTGCTCCAAAGGGTAGGTGTATCATGCACCAAGGAAGAGAGGAGCAACAAAGAGCTAAAGGGTTCCTAAGGAAGAGAAAGGCAAGGCATATATAGATGGGGGTCAAGGTTAGACCAAGGCAAGGTGTCACCTTACCAAAGGACACTTGTCCACACATTCCACCACCTTGTAAAACACATGCACATGCCATGGCACAACTCAACCAAGGATTGGCCACATGTCCAAACTAGGGTGACACAACCAAAGCAAGATGGTCAACAAAGGTCAAAGGCCGACACATCACTCCTCCATGCCTGACACACCCTCACAGGCGACACCCCATGGGCGACATAAGGCACCCTTGCCTGATACAGGGCTCAACCAAGCAAAGCAAGGCCCAAACAGAGGAGAACAAGGCCCAAAAGAGCTCAACCAAGCCCAATAAAACTCAAGGCACAAGCCCAAACCTTCCTCTCAACCCAAGAGGAAGCAAAGAGAGAGAAAGACATCTCTCAAGGTGACAAACTTGCTCTTCAACCCTATCTCAGGTTATTTTGCAAGTAGCACCTCCAGCTCTTAACTAAGCACAAGCAAACCCTAATCACCACCAAATATGATTAGCAAGCAACCAAGCATAAGGTTTAGGCAAAGCAAACAGGGTAAGCCCAAAATGAAGGTCAGGGTCCTTACAAGCTATAAACCTCTACAAAAGGATTTCGTCCCCGAAATCCGAAGAGAAAAGCGAGGGATACTTCCTCCTCATCTCTTCCTCAAGCTCCCACGTGGCTTCCTCAACACCACGATGATGCCACATAACCTTCACAAGAGCCAGGTCCTTCCTCTTCAGCTTCTTTACTCTTCTATCAAGGATCTCCATCAGACCCTCCTCGTAAGTCACATCTTCATCAAGCTCAACCTCAACTGGCTATATCTCTGTCCCTGTGTCTGGATGACTTTTCTTTAGCATACTGACATGGAACACTAGATGCAACCTGCGCAACTCTGGCGGTAGTTCCAACTTGTAAGCTACCTTGCCAACACGTGCTATTACTGGATATGGCCCCATATACCTGGGTGCTAGCTTACCTTTCCGGCCAAACCTTAGCACACCTTTCCAAGGCAAGACCTTGAGGTACACTTTGTCTCCCACTTGGAACTCTAAAGGTCGTCAACGATTATCTGCATAAGACTTTTGTCTATCCTGTGTTGTTTTTAACTTTTGTTGTATCACTCTGATCTTCTCTATTGTCTGCTGTACTAACTCATGACCCAAAAGTTGATTTTCACCAGTCTCATACTAGCATAAAGGGGATCTGCACTTTCTTCCATATAGAGCCTCATAAGGAGCCATGTCAATGCTTCGTTGGTAACTATTGTTATAAGAGAACTCTATCAAACTGAGATGCATGTCCCAACTGCCTAGGAACTACAAAACACAAGCTCAGAGAAGATCCTCCAAAGTCGGAATAGTCCTTTCAGACTGTCCATCCGTCTGGGGGTGGAAGGCGGTACTGAACCTCAACTGCGTTCCCAACGCTTTGTGCAATCGTTCCCAGAAATGACTCGTGAACTGAGGACCTCTATCAGAAACTATTATTGTTGGTACACCGTGCAAACGCACTATCTTGTCTACATACACCTGAGCAAGCTTCTCTGCTGTATACGTTGTTTTTACCGGTATAAAATGAGCAGACTTCGTCAACCTGTCCACTATCACCCAAATGGAATCATGATTCCTAGCTATCTTTGGTAGACCAACTACGAAATCCATGGTTATGTGATCCCATTTCCATTTCGGTATCGGCATGGGTTGCAACGTACCTATCGGCTTCTAATGCTCAGCTTTAACTTGCAGACATACTGCACATTTAGCCACAAACTCAGCTACATCCTTCTTCAAGCCAGACCACCAATACATGTCCTTCAGGTTATGATACATCTCAGTGACTCCTGGATGCATATCATACATCAACGTGTGTGCTTCCTCGAGTACTAGCTTTCTTAGATTATCACCATCGGGAACCACCATCCTACCATGATAGCAAACTAGTCCGTCCTCGAACTCATGGAATCCATCACGCTTGTCGCTGCCAAGCTCTGACCTGATCAACTGCACTATATCGTCCGCATGATGTGCGTCTTTGATCTACTATCTCAGTGAAGGTTTGACTTGCATCTGTGCCAATAGTCTTGCCAATAAGGAAACTTCCAACTGCACATTCATCTGCCACAAGGAGTCAAACATATCCCGCCTATGGCAGACCAAGGAACTCAACTGTGCTTTCTTCATGGGGAGGGAAGAAGACTTTCTGCTAAGCGCATCAACTACCACATTGGCCTTTCCAGGATGATACTCAATGGTGCAATCATAATCGTTGATTAGCTCCATCCAACAACATTGTCGCATATTCAGCTCATTCTGCGAAAAGATATACTTCAAGTTCTTATGATCTGTAAAGATCTGACACACTTCCTCATAAAGATAATGTCTCCATATCTTTAACGCATGAACCACCGCTGCCAACTCCAAATCATGTGTCGGATAGTTCTCCTCATGTTTCTTAAGTTGTCGCGAAGAAAAAGAAACCACATGATCTTCCTACATCAACACACAACCTAAGCCTTTCTTGGAAGCATCACAGAAAACAACATATCCCTTCCCAGGCTCTGGAAGAATTAGTACTGGAGCACTAGTCAGCTTCTCCTTTAAACTTTGGAAAGCTTGCTGACAACGATCATCCCAAACAAAAGGTACATCCTTCCTGGTCAGCTTTTTCATCGGTAACGCAATTGCACTGAAGCCCTTGATAAACCTCCGGTAGTATCCGGCTAAACCCAGAAAACTATGAACTTCTGTCGGCGTCTTTGGTTGATCCCAATCTGCAACTGACTCCACCTTCTTAGGGTCCACCCAGACTCCTTCTGCAGATATTACGTGACCCAAGAATGTCACTTCCTTCAACCAGAACTCACATTTGCTGAACTTGGCATACAACTGATGTTGGCAAAGAAGAGTCAACACTTGTCGAAGATTTCATTCATGCTATTGACTCACCCGACTGTAGATCAAAATGTTGTCTATAAAGACTACCACAAACTGATCTAGGAATGAACGGAACACTCGGTTCATCAGGTCCATGAAAGCAGCAGGTGCATTGGTTAGCCCAAACGACATAACCACAAACTCAAAGTGACCATACCTCATCCTGAAAGCTGACTTTGGTATGTCATCTGCCTTAATCCTCAACTAATGATATCCAGACCGTAGATTGATCTTTGAGAATATTGTAGCACCACGCAACTGATCGAACAGATCATCTATCCTCGACAATGAGTACTTATTCTTGATCGTGACTTTGTTCAACTGCCGGTAATCTATACATAACCGCATCGACCCATCCTTCTTCTTAACAAACAACACTGGAGCTCCCCAAGGCGACGTGCTCGGTTGGATGAAACCTTTCTCCAACAACTCCTGTAACTGCTTCTTCAACTCTAAAATCTCTGCTGGATCCATCCTATATGGTGTCTGCACAACTGGCTATGTTCCTAGTACTAGATTAATCTCAAAATCAATCTCTCGAGGTGGGGGAACATCAGGAAACTCATCAGGAAACACATCCGTGAACTCTCAGACAACTGTTACCTCCTCGAGGCTAGGACCTTTCTCCTTTGTATCGACAACGTGAGCTAAGAACGCCTTACATCCTTGCCGCAACAACTTTTCTGCCACCATCGCTGACACTAGACATGTCGGAAGAATCTTCCTATCTCCTTGAAAGATCCACTTCTTTCCATCGTCATCAAACACTTCCTGCTTGGAACCACAGTCCAATACGACCCTATACTTCTCTAAGGTATCCATCCCAAGGATCACATCGAATCCATGCATATCAAGTGGTATAAGATCCACTTGTATCTTGTGTCCTGAAAAAGATAGAACACAGGATGGACACACTTATCAAAGCATTGAGGAACCATCAATAGAAGTTTCTAACAACATGCTATCTTTCTTACAACTAACAGGTAAAGGATAGCTATCAAGCCGACTATGTGCGATAAAAGAGTGTGTAGCACCCGGGTCAACCAAAATAGATATAAAGTAAGAAGAAGACAAATCAGAATGAAATAACTCCATCTGACCTATCACCACTCGTGGGTTGACTATCGCCTCCGATTGACTCATAGCATAGAATCGAGTCAATGCTTGTTGTCCACGTCCTCTTCTTCCTTGAGCAGACGATCCTGCTTACGATGCTTGACCACATCCTCACCCTCTGCTAGCACTGGGCTGCTGTCTGTCGGGTCCTTGTTGATTCTGTCTCAGCTATTGTATTACCTCAACGTCTCTTCTTGGGCAATTTGACTTTAAATGCCTCGTCTGTCCACAGTGATAACATGACATGCCTTCTATCTACGGTCTAGATGGATTTGTTACTGCCACAGAAGTTGTACTATGTGCCTTCGATGATGAAGAAACATAACCCCTTCCCTTACTCGGGGACCATTGTGACGGTGCACCAGAACCTCTCATCATGGAAGGTGCTGAAAACCTTGACTTCTTGAAGCCACCAAATCTTTGTCCCTAGAACTGAGCAGACCTTTTCCTGGTCATGGACTCCCTTTTCTCCCTAACAGACCATTCAATCATACGGACGGACTCCACGAACGTGGCAAACCGCTCTCGATTCTCTAAAGTAGCAGCAGGTGTCGACAGCTCAGCACTCAAACCTTTCTCAAACCGCATGATCCTCTCATCATCTGTCATTGCCATGTGAGGGCAAAACCTGAGCAAGTCCATGAACTTGGCTTCATACTCGGTGATACTCATAGATCCTTGGCATAGACGCTCGAACTGGTTGATCTTCTCATCTAGATACGTCTTCAGAAAGTATCTACTGACGAACTCTTACCGGAAGATCTCCCAACCGATCTCCTCACTGGGTCGCTTCTCCTCCTCGATGGCCCACCAGTGGCCAACACTGCCCTTCAGAAGGTAGACAGTGTGCTTGACTTTGTCTACTTTGGGGATGTCAAGGGTCCAGAAGGCCTTCTCAAGACCTGTCAGTCACAGATCTGCATCCGCTGGATCAGCCGTCCCAGCATAATCCGAAGCTCTGACTCGGCAAAGCCGCTCAAAGGTCTTTCTAATGCCCGATGCTTCACCATGGAGAGCCTGTGCTCTTGGCTGAGGCACTGGCAACCTTTCCACCATGTGATTCATCGTAGCCATCATATGCCCCATAAGCTGTTGGTAGGCAGGGTTCTCGAGGACAGCTGGGTCAAGTTTGGGGACCTCAAGAACCCGATCTCCATGTGCCTGTCCTCCTGCTCCATCTACTGATGCAGCATTGCTGCTCTCAACAACATGTTCTTCATGGTTTCCAGACATCTTTCAGCTTTATCTTCTGCTGAGAGCAGAAGGTTAATGTAAGAAAATCTGGGAAACTCACAAGAACAGACGCAAACCTAGTCCTAGATCCCTGTAGACTCAGTGAACCTAGAGCTATGATACCAAACCAACTGTGACACCCCGCCATCACATAGACAATGAGATGACACGTGAAAACATGCGGAACCATATATTACCGAAAACACGGGTTAATTAAAATAGATTGCGGAACATACGTACATATCATTTGCAACCAGGCCCTACAAGAAGTTCAGGTCATATATAGATATATGCAAGATCACCTGCCAGATATGTTCACATGTTAAAGCCACCCACTGTCGCAACAATGCATATTAGTTCATCACATGTTTATACATATAGAACGAGCAAGTACGACCAGCAGCAGGGTATACAAAAAGTTATAGCATCTAAACATCGTGAAACATCGTCAAAACACTTCCAAGGACCTGAGAGTACAGGGATGACTCTAGGACTCTACTACAAACCACCAAAACAGTAGCATGTCCATCTCTTGCCTTCTACTGCTCTTCTTACTGCTCGACTGCAACCTTACGACCACCACCACGTCTAGAGCGATCACCTAAAAAGGGTGTAAACCAGCGGGGTGAGACACACAGTCCCAGCGAGAAACATAACTCCCCACCGCAACTATAAAACCTCAAAGTTTAAAGGAGATAACAACAAATAACTGAATAAGTATATAATAAGAGTAGCATACTGAGCAAAGCTATTATTACCATCAAGCTTACTAGGATATCCGGGAGGCATATTACCAAGTATTTCTTTATGGAACATGATTGACAAGATAAGCTTTATAAGAACTTATCACAAGATATAAGGATCGTACACGTATCTGCAAGGTGTAACTAGTTCAACTATGAAAGCAAGGCCTCAATCAATGTTCCGTGTTTTGCTCTAAGTAGGGTATACTAGTCTGCTAGATTATGTTTTATTATGCCTTGAGGAAGTGAGCCTTCCCTACTCAAGTCCAACCATTGGCTACGAAGCCCAATCCGGTACCATACTAGGTCTAAGGAGATCAAGACTCCATGACCTCACCTTCTCGTGGTCAGTACACGAATCATCAAGCAAGACCACAGTCTTATACTTATAGGCCTCAGCCTCTGGGTTAGCTCCGCAAGCTACCCATATCTAGCTCACCTCATCATAAGTGCTAGTATATACATCAGAGCCATGAACGCATCATGCTCATCATCACATATCCTGAGCCATGGGTATGTTCACCATGATCTATATATCCTGAGTCTGCAACCAAAGTTGCACTCGACCCTCCTATTTTAGGCTAGGGGAAACCTCACATATTCAACAATATGTGCTCCAGGTAATCCCGCAGGATAAACCTGTTTCACCATTACCAAATACTGACGGTAATGGATCTATGGCCAGGGCAAACTACATGATATGTTTATCTATCATTGATTAGTATATTTTAAGCCAATTGTTGAGGAAAAACAAGGTATTAACATAGCCTTATAGAATTACATAATTATTGCCATCAACATCCTGTCTTGGGACCTCAATCCCTCATGATATCAACCATTGCCTCTCAAGGCATCACAATCATGCATGAGCATCCAGGGAACACATCCCTTATCTCATCATCAGAGGATAACACATCAACTAGGCACTCAGCCTTATATCAGATCCTCAGACCTATCAACTTGTTACTTTATTAACAAGGATGATCATCACATGGTGCTAGTCAAAGCACATATATCTCATAGCTCTTACCATACTATGAATCCACATGAAATACCTGCATGGTTAGTATATACATTCGTAGAGATTACTAAAAACATCATGGATTAGCAGAATGATCATGCTATCAAGAATATATTACACAAGCTTTATCATTCATAGTATTATTATCAAACATGGGCATATGCTATGCCTTATACTTGTGATCATATGCATGTGTTATATCAACATGTGATGCAACATCATAAGCTTCCAAGCTTCCTGGTTCACAACCTGTCATTACATCTTATCATCAGGTCTGTAGGATGCAAGGGATTACATTATGTCAATTATTAAAAGAGAACCATCAACTATATACATACCGGGTTATCAAAACCCTCACCAAGACTCCTACAACCCTCACTATAGGTATGGCGAGCAGCGCCATACTCTCACCAAAGGGTGTACCGGCTAGGGTTCCAAACCCTAAAGCAACTCACCACCATATCAACCAAACATTGCTCATCCTTTAACATGCACCAAGGTTCCACTAACTCTCATGGTGTCGGGTAGCCATCCACAAGGTCATATCGTGCATCACTACCATGGCTATCAAGCAAAGGTCTAACGTGCATCAATCTAGGGTTAGGGTTATCGACTAACCTTCAACATGAGCCATATCGATCAAAGGGGTGTCGCCCAAGGCGCCCCTATCGTGCAACCTTCTATAATCAACCGAGGTTAACCCTATCAACCAGGGTAACCGTGACGCCCAAGGAAGGTGTCATGCATGGCCAGCATCATATCAGTCAGCATCCTAGGGCTGGCATGTCAGGCATGAAACCATGTCGTCCAACCCTTCAAGACTCGACCAGGACATGGTGGTATCGTCCAAAGACATCCTGGTACCATACCATATCGTCCATGCTCACTAAGGTGGTGTCATCCAAATCTTATGTCGGGCAACATCTTATCAAGGGTGTATCGCCCATCCAACAACTCCACCAGTATCGTCCAAGGGACCATGATAGGCACCAACTAAGCTTCAACTAGGCATAACGGCCAGGGATACAAAGATCACCCAAGAAAGCTTGTTTACCAAGGTTTACACCTCAAGGACAAACATGCATGAAGGGTAAACAGCTCATGTCGCCTAGAGCCACACTAACGCCCAAGCTAGGGTTAAGGCCTCATATCGACTAAGATGCCCATCCAGGGTTTCAGCAACCATGTCGCCCAAACCCTAGCTCTAGGGTGGAAAAGGGATCTTGGGCACCAAGGTAAAGCTATCTCAACCAGGTGTATCGTGCATGTCACTTAACAACACATAACGCCCAAGCACACATAGGTATCGACCAAGGGTATAACCCAAGACAAGAAGGGTATCGGGTAGCACTATCCCCAAAGCTATATCATGCATGACACAACCTATCAAGGTCGTCTTCAACCTTAAGAACAAGGGCACCAAACCCTAATTGATCAAGAAGGTCAGCTCACCTCTCAACAACTAAGAGAGAGGGGTGTTGCACAACCTCTTTCACAAATCGGGCAACCACAAGGATCAACCTCAACCTAGGTCATCAAAAGCTCGCCTCTCAAATCCATGGTGAGAGGAGGGTGTTGCTCAAGCAACTAGAACACAAGCTCACCTCTCAACTTAACGAGAGAGGGGTATTGCTCATATTACTAGAGCTCGAGCTCACTTCTCTAGATCAAGGAGGGAAAGGAGTGTTGCCACCAAAGAAAGCCTCAACCATGGTTTGGCCAACAAGGGTACAAAGGTGCAAAACCTCAACCATAACAACAAGATCACCATAACCACAAGATTAAGGGTGCAACAAGCAAGAAACATATCTAGCAACATACATGGCCGATTATGATCATAAGAAAACATAAAAGAACATAGAAGAAGGTAATATGGTTAGGGTTAGGAGTTATGTAACCCTCCTTAAGCAAACTCCTCAAGCTCCAAAGCTCCAATCTTCAAGCTCCTAGCTCCAAGCACACTACTTCGGCCACCTCAAGAAAAGGAACAAGAAGCATGACCACCATGGCCAAAGAGTAGGCAAGATGGAGAAGAAGATGGTAAGGAGAGAGAAAATATGCTTACCAAAGAACAAGACCCACCTAGGGTTCGACCACCAAGCTAAGGGGAGAAGAAGGAGAACTCCTTCAAGAGGATCAACCACCACTTGCTCCAAAGGGTAGGTGTATCATGCACCAAGGAAGAGAGGAGAAATAAAGAGCTAAAGGGTTCCTAAGGAAGAGAAAGGCAAGGCATATATAGATGGGGGTCAAGGTTAGACCAAGGCAAGGTGTCACCTTACCAAAGGACACTTGTCCACACGTTCCACCACCTTGCAAAACACATGCCATGCCACAACTCAACCAAGGATCGGCCACATGTACAAACTAGGGTGACACAACCAAAGAAAGATGGTCAACAAAGGTCAAAGGCTGACACATCACTCCTCCATGCCTGACACACCCTCACATGCGACACCCCATGGGCGACACAAGGCACCCTTACCCGATACAGGGTTCAAACAAGCAAAGCAAGGCCCAAATAGGGGAGAACAAGGCCCAAAAGAGCTCAACCAAGCCCAAGACAACTCAAGGCACAAGCCCAAACCTTCCTCTCAACCCTAGAGGAAGCAAAGAGAGAGAAAGACATCTCTCAAGGTGACAAACTTGCTCTACAACCCTATCTCAGGTTATTTTGCAAGTAGCACCTCCAGCTCTTAACTAAGCACAAGCAAACCCTAATCACCACCAAAGATGATTAGCAAGAAACCAAGCATAAGGTTTAGGCAAAGCAAACAGGGTAAGCCCAAAACGAAGGTCAGGGTCCTTACAGTTAACATTTGGGTTGTTCTCATCTTGGTCTCTCAAAATTTGGAAGCAAAAAGCTTGTGAAGTTATAATTAGTATCAGAGCATGACAAAACACGAACACATTACACATTCCCATGACAAAATAATAAAAAAAACTTGAAAAACTCAACATCTAGTAACTTAAGTAGCTTGACTTTAGCTTTTAGGTTACCTATATTTTCTATAACTATGTGTAGACTTGTGTATGTCTTTAACTTTTTCTTCTAATCTCGTGGGGATGAGACAAATGTTTAACATACTGAGGGAAATGGGATGTATGACAGAGAGTGCAAACTTTGGCCATGTGGTTACGACGTGTTCTTAGGGTAGATACACAAGAACACACCATGGTCTTACTTGTTCTCTAGATGTCATGAGATTAGGTAACTTAATGTGTATTAGTAACTCACATTTTGGTTTTTGGTTTTTGGTTTTAACCCACCCAAAGTATGGTGCCCTAGAGAGAGAATTTTATGGATAAAAAAGTGAATACAAGGGAAGGAGAGTCCCAAAACTCTAGAGTAAGTATACATGGAATGGTGTTAAAAAATGAGCCACATACTCAGGTTGGTGGTTCCATGTGAAAATATCTGATGGATGCATTTATAACATATAGTTAGGTATAACTATGATATATATGGGTTTAAACCATGTGGCTAGAAATCCATGTTTTGGCTAAGATAGGTGTTAGAGTTAGTGACTAGGGCTTGCAAATTTAACCAATTCCTTTAATTTTATTCAAGATGTTGACTTAATCATTAATGTCTTTAATCTTAATCTTGACCATAACTATATTTATCCCTCTTAGCATCATAATTGGATTTCTCCCCTTCAATTATAATGAGATTTCTCCCTCTTAAGGTCTTAATGGGATTTTCCCCTCATAATGTCTTAATGGGATTTCTCCCTCATTGTAAGGCCCCTGACCTAGGTTTTAGGGTAAGCCTATTTGTTTGGATTGAGTAGGTTTCTTAGAATCTTTGTCTAGTCTTTTGATATGATCGTAGAGCTTGTGAAGAGCTTAAGTTTAAGTTTGAAGCTGTTTGGATGTTGTTTGTGCTTTGTGTGCTAGTTTTGGTGCAAATTTCAATTTACCCAAAGTAGGGGGTGATGTGCAATTTGTCTATTTTAGAGAGTGTCTTCCATACCTTGACATTATATAGAGGAGATAGGAATAAGTCGGTGCCTTTTTTGGGCCTTGGATGAGTGGTGGAATCCTTGGTGGTGACTAAGGTATTCTAAGGTTGCCTTGTTTCAACCTTGATGTACCTTGATGATGGTAGCGATCTAGGGGCTATTTTGGATGTGTTTTGATTGAAACACTTGCCTAGATTTGATGTTGTTATGACCATGAAGGTTTTGGGTCATGTGCTTTGACCTATATGCTTGTCTTTTAGTGTTTTGACCTCTTTGAAGGTGATGAGTTTGTTTCGACCTAGTTGAGCTATTTTGACCTGTTTCGACCTCTAGGATGTGTTGTGACCTAAACCACTTGTTGGGGACCCAAGTACGTCGAAACCAACATAGGTATTATCACCAACTCATGCATGCATGGTTTAAGTGGTTGCATGTGGGTCTCTTTGGTGGACAAGTGTCCCTTAGGTGCCTTGGGGTGTTGACACCTCATCTTTGACCTTCTCTCTCATCCCTCAAGTATATAGCCTCTTTTCCCTTTACACTAGTGAACCCTTTTCAGCCATTATTGTTCCTCCTTCTATTTTGGTCACCCTCGATCGTGGATCTCCAGTTCATATGGGCTTTTCTAGCATTATGTGATTCCTAGATATTATGGGCTCATATGGGGCATTAAGAGAGGATACAAATGTTCACTTATCGAATTCATTATGTTTAAATTATTTAAATAATGATTAAGATAATCCATGGTCAAGTTTATGTCAAGTTCTTGTCAATTTTAGATCATGTTAAGTTTACTTCATGTCAAGTTATATTTATTCTTTGCTATATGAAGTGTCAAATACCTCTTACTGATGTGATGATTATTTTTCAAGGTAGGGGACATGATATCCTCAAGACTTGGATCAAGTGAAGGATAGAAAGGCCAATCAAGAACTAGAATATTTTTGAGCATTGTCAGGGGGTGCATTTTACCAAGTTGATCTAGTGTCATTAGATGTCGTTTACATCATGTCTAAGTAATCTCATCGAATTCTAGTTCAGTAGATATAGATTTCATGATGAATAAGTTTTATAATTCATGAGTATGAACTATGTGCGAATCTATTTCGAATAAATGTGAGGTGTTTCATTTACTTTACTTGTAAAGTTTAGTAAGTAAAATGCTTCTGCTCAACAATTTTATATGTTGTGAAAAGTGGAGTCTTATATTATGGTATCAGAGCAATTTGGTAAATGGCCACTAGGCAAATATGGATCTCATAGTCACACTAGAATGGATATGTGAGGTTAGGTATAGGAATGGACTCCCAACAAAAAATATCATGCCCTAGAATGAATATAGTCTACATTCACTACTATAGAATGGGGATACAACATTGGTTATATTTGTAAGACTAACCGACTGTGTCACTTATATCGACAGTTCAAAGTCAGCAGCTGCCACAGTTTGCACAATTGAGAAAACATGAGTTGTGCTTTCTGGTTATCGTCGGTCTCTTCTCTAGGAAACTGACACTATACATTACCCTCAAAAATGGAATTTCAAGCATAATTTTTGGGAACATTTCATTTGCCTCCAAAAAATCTTTATCGATGGTTTTGTTTAAACACCGACGGGATAAAGATGTGCATGTGCCATCTAGTTTGTGTGAATGAATTGACCGTTGTCTGTGGTTCTTTACTGAGGGACCGACGATAACGGTTTTCGCACCAATCGTCCCGTGAATTTTTTTCCACCCCCAATTGAGATTTATTGTCAGTTATAGTAAACATAACCATCGATAAAGACGTATTAAGAATCAGTTGTGGGTTGTAAGATTTTTCGGTGGTCATTCACATATAACTGAAGGTATATGTCTTACTTAACCCCCTGGCAAACCCTTTCTCCCCTTTATCCTACCCACATTTCCTATGATATTGCTACTCCGGCAATTGAGGTGTCTCCTCTTTGTTGTGCCATTACTGTTGGTCACTA
The DNA here is from genome assembly GCA_963693085.1 of Alisma plantago-aquatica. Classification (NCBI taxonomy): domain Eukaryota; kingdom Viridiplantae; phylum Streptophyta; class Magnoliopsida; order Alismatales; family Alismataceae; genus Alisma; species Alisma plantago-aquatica. The sequence continues at coordinate 575,809,686 of OY856409.1, read as the reverse complement.
TCACACACTGTTCGAACAAAACGTCATTAACTAAGAAGAAGCGATCATTAACAGTGGATTAATAAAAATCACTAAAAATGAAAACCATTTACAAGGAGATCCAAACATAGGAAAACTATTTTATCAAGAACCAATGTATTTTATTTACATCCTGGTTCATAAGTAATATCCTATACCATCCCTTCTCGAGGATTACAAGCATCAACTGCTCTGTTAAAACTATATACAGACAGCTTAAGAACCTCGAGGCATCAAGACAAAATCTCAGATCGATTCATTAAAAGTACTAACTACTAACTTTGAGGACCTGAGAGTACAGAGATGACACATAGGACTTTCTATAAAAAATATGACAGCCAGTGTCTCCACCTAGAATATCACTGTTGTCCCTGTTGTTGCTGTTGCTGCTCTTCCCCTGCTATAAGGTTTCTGCCTCTTCTTCCGCGTCTACCTAAAAAGGTTGGATCCCACGAGGGTGAGACAATTAAAAATTGTCCCTGTGAGAGATATAACTCTCCACCAGAAATATTATTATACCAGTTTAATAGAATAAAATTGAGAAGAGGAATCATATATATTCAATAGTAGATAAATCAGTGTCTAAACAGATTAGAGCAATATTCTTATTCAAAGCATTTTAGCTCTAACTTGATAAAGCAGCATGTCACTTATCCAATAAGGAATTGAAGAACATGTATAACATTTATCCATCTAGGATATGCTAAGCAAGGTAACATCAACTAATGATTCTCGTATTTCAACCTTAAGAAAATACACTACACAACTGATTACATTTTACAATCATACTTAAGCCTTGAGGAGATGAGGTAAACCGCTCATACTCCAACCTTCGGTTGCAAAACCCAAAGTCGGTGCCATACATAGGTCAAGGAAGAGCCGGATTCCCATGACCTCATCCTCCTCAGTCAGTGTGAGTACAAAATGCAGGACATCTTGTGTCTCTGCTAAATAGCTTTCCAGGGTATACTGGCAAATTTGCTATAGAGTTACAGTGGCAGCTGTACTCTCTTCGCAATCGAGAGATTTCATGTTTATCTCATATCTATCTGTCATTAACATTATCGGGAGATTCGTGATACATCCATCCCAGCACATATAATGAAGAATTGAGAGATTTAATGTTTATCTCACATCAATCCCACATTAGGGCGTAAGGATATTCACGCTCATAACCCCCACATACTCAACAATATGCCCTCTAGGAGATCCTGTGGGAAAACCTGTTTCACCATCACCAACTAATGACGATGATGAATCTATGGCCATGGCTCTACATGATAAGATTTCACTTGATTAATTAAGTACATTACCATATTCTTTTAGCATCAGTCAGGTTTTCAAACATAAATTATTATAACAAATGCTACAAAGAATGTGTAATACTTCTATCAAGTACTTTTCGAAGCTTTATAAAAATTTGGGATCTTAATCCCTTGTCACATCATGGGCATTCTCATTCCTTAACATTTCATCATCATGATTATGGAATATGGGTATTCAAACCCTCAGTTCATCAAAGAACACTTGTTACCACTTATCAGGTAACTAATACCTTCAGGTCATCTGACCAAGGTAAACATGATACTTTCTACACAAGCATCTCACATGGATCTCAAAGCCCATTTAATCTCTTGTTACCTCTTACTAGGCAACAAAGCATATTATGGCTCACAAGGCCCATAAAACGTTTTCAATAATAAAACATCATAGCTCATACCTGGCTATGTCCATCATCTCATGATACCTGCATAGTTAGTATACAAGATGATAGTTATACCAATTACATATCAACACTATGCAATGTAAGGGTAGCATCACTATTCCCTTATTAGGGTTAGGGTTTCCCAATTCATGTCAATTAGGGATACTCATCCCATCACCCAAAATTAGGGTTATGTTTATCATCATATTGCCTAAGATTAGGGTTTCATGCATTATAACCAAAATTAGGGTTTCACATACCTTCACCCTATATTAGGGTTAGGGTTTCATATAGCATCACCCTAGATTAGGGTTTCACATGGCATCACCCTAGATTAGGGTTTCACATGGCATCTTTATCTTGAATTAAGGTTCCTTATAACTTTTCCCCCAAATTAGGGTTTCATGTAACTTTACCCAAAAATTAGGATTACATGAAGCATCCTCATAAATTAGGGTTTTTCATTATATTACCCTGAATTGGGATTTCTCACTTCATCACCCTAGATTAGGGTTACACCATTACCCTAGATTAGGGTTTCACCTAGCATTGCCCTAAATTAGGGTTAGGGCTCATCAACCTTCTCGATTAGGGTTTCATGATCTCTTTACCAAGGATCATACCCTAATTACATATTTTATTCATGTTGAAAGTGTTGAGGCTTAACCATTACATGATTATTATACATGTATGAATTCCTCTCTATGTCTCTCTCTCACCCTCTCTAGGATGTTGATTACTTCAAGCTTGATTAGATTAGGTCAACCCTTCATTCAAGTACATACATTTAGGGTTAGCATAGTGTATTGAGATATTGTTTCCATAAGCATCAAAAGTTAACCCCTCTAAGGATACTAATCACCCTAGTACTTTAAAGGTACAACCATTGTAATTATCTTTGATATACATAATTAACAATCATGGGGTTAATTGATCTTTCATCACATTAAGTCTTCAAACGGTTTTGGTTACATTGAACCTTCAAACGGTTTTGAGGTGCTTGACCTCTAAATGGTATTGAAGTTACTAGACCTTCAAACGGTCTTGAAGACCGTTAGACCTTAAACGGTCTTGAACCTTTGTACCTTCAAATGGTCTTGGACCTTTTGCACCTCCAAACGGTCTGAAGACCGTTAGACGTTAAATGGTCTTGGTCACTTGCTCATCAAACGGTCTGAAGACCGTTATACCTTAAACGGTCTTGAACTCTAAATCCCTAAATAGTTTGATACCGTTTGAATTAAATAATAATTAACCCCAAATGGTTTGAAAGCGAATGGACCTCAAACGGTTTGAGACCGTTTGGTCTCAATCAGCTTGAAATCATTTAACCCTATTTTGGGGTTTCTTAATCAATCGATTTAGGGTTTCCACTCATTGAACCATCCAACATTAAGACCATTGAAAGTAGATCAACTTGTAGCCCTTGGATCTCCATCCATCCATGACTCCTCTTGACCTCAAATGGTCTTGAGACCATTTGATCCTAAATGGTCTTGAGACCGTTTTCCCCCAAATGGTCTTGAGATCGTTTGAGCCAATCAATATAGAAATCGACTCAATCAATTTAGGGTTTCAACCCATCAATCCGATTAGGGTTTGTAATCAATGGATCATTCATTCTTGAAACCATTATAATTAGATCATTTTGAACCATTGGATCTTCATTCATCCACATCAGCAATTGACCCCAAATGGTCTTGAGACCGTTTGGTCATCAAGTTGAAACTATTTGCACATGATCTTTATTGAGGTGTGTGCTAATATGACATCATCATATTCAAGCTACAATCCTTCAAAATTTCCTGTGATTCTTATGGTGATTTCATCAACTAATCAAAAGGAATTTCGGAAAAGAAGAAGGATTCAACATATGATGAAGAAACAAAATCAATAATAACATTTAAGGGTTCAAGTTATATAACCCACCTTCAAAGTTGAATCCAAGCTTCAAGATTCACGTCTTTAATGGTGAATGAATCTTCCTCAACTGTCCAAGGTCCGTTCTCAACTCTTTGGATGCAAAGGATGATCGAGGTTGAGCATTGAATGGAGAAAAGAAGAGAATAAGCATTGAATTTCGTTTTCCACCATGAAATCAAGGTTGAAGATGACTATGGAGCTTACCTACAGGTTGGGGTACGTCCTCCTATTTCTCCTAAGCTCCTTAGTCTTCGTCCCAATCAAATAAAGAAAGTGGATTCAAAAAAGAGTCTTTCAAGTGAGTGGAAAATGGGGTATATGTATGTGAATTTTCAAGAGAGAGAAAGGAGTAGAAAAATCCTTCAATTCCCCAAATTGGTGCCACTTATCCCCCTAACTTCCTTGAATACGAAGCCATCATCCTTACCTTCAAAAACCTCTCTTTTATCCTTGAATTAAAAGCAACCACTTTAAGCACCTTAATCATTATAATACTATTATCCATTTTTAGTGGACAATTCTTTTTAATTAACAATTGCAAGTGGATTTCTTCACCTACTTAGGATATTTCGGTGAAATTCAAGGCATTTGGACATCCTTGCACTATAGGATTTCAACCAAAGCCTTATTAATTGATGGGCACTTAAATTGATATATTTATTTTTGCATTAAATTGAATTAGGGTTTCAATTATGCTTAAATCTTGATTATTTTAATATCAAGATTCTCTCTCCTCCAAAGAGATTCAAATGAGACGAACCTCTAATTTTCTTGTCTCTAATTGATACCAAGAAACATTAGGGACTCTCTAGAAGTGGTATTTTTCATATTGAACCCTAGGTTTTGGGTAAATTGCACATTACACCAAAACTAGGTTTTAATGCACAAACATTGCTTAATAAGCTCTTTCTTGGTGATCAGGCTTGTGGAAGCCATACCTCAGCATTATTCTCATTCTTATAATGCTATAACACTTGAGGAACATTTTATCATGTAACATTTGCAAGTTAACCCATCAACTTGGGTAATTTGCACTTTAGTCCCAAAATGGGCAAAACATTATTTTCAACATTATTAAAAAAGGACTAAAATTGAAACATAAGTTCCTCTTGAGCCTTAATTACTTTTCAAAAGATAAGAGCAAGCATATAATTATCTTTCTTAAACAAAACATCTAGGGTTAAAGCATAACCCAGGTCAGGGATGTTACACTCGCCACTGCTGTTGCTGGTCGCTGTTGCCTTTACTATTGGTCGCCTCCGCCGCTGTTGTTGGTGTTCAACCTTCACCATCTAGCAAGTGAGACAACTGGACACATATTCCGCTATATTTCTCTTCATCCCAGGCCACCAAAAGTATTGATTCAAGTCCTTAAACATTTTGGTAGTGCATGGGTGTATCGTGTACTTAGAACCATGAGCTTCTTGCAAGATATGATCCTTTAAGGGTGAATCTTCGGGAATCCAAATACAACTCTTGTAGCAGATTCCAGCATCTACTCCCACTAAGAGATGGGTCTGAGGTTTCTCTAACAAAACTTTCATCTTGTCAAGATCTAGACTGGCTAACTGAGTAGCTACCAACTCAGTCAATAGGTCTGGTTTAATTTGGATTTTAACCACTTAGATCCAGTCTTCTAGCGGATGCAAAGTCTACCTAGAAAACTCTTCCAGTCCTCTCCACTGGCTAAAAAAGACAATTGCACACCTGAGTTGTTTCCTACTAAGAGCATGTGCTACTGCATTTGCCTTTCCAGGGTGATAGGCGATGGTAAAATCATAGTATTAAATATATTCCATCCATCGTTTCTATCTCAGGTTTAGGTCCCTATGAATCAGGAGATACTTCAGGCTCTTATGGTCGGTGAAAATTTCAAAGGTGGCTCCATATAGATGGTGTTGCCAAATCTTCAAGGCATGTCTAATCACAACCAACTCTAAATAGTGTGTCAGATAGTTCACTTCATTGAGCTTGAGTTGTCTGGAGGCATAGATAACAACATGCCTATTTTACTCTACCACGCATCCAAGTTCCATCTTTGAAGCGTCGGTGAAGATCATAAAACCTTCATTACCGGACGGTAGAGTCAACACCAGAGCTGCGGTCAAATTCTCCTTCAACTCTTGGAATCGAGCTTCACATAAGTCTGACCATACAAACTTCTCATCCTTTTGGGTGAGCTTGATGAGTGGCAAAGAAGTCTTTGAAAAATCTTTTATGAAGCGCCAATAGTATCCGGCCATTCCCAGGAAGTTGTGAATCTCTGAAGGGTTCTTCAGTGCTGGCCAATCTCGCACGGATGCCACTTTAATAGGATCCACCGAGATGATCCCTCCTGATATGATGTGTCTAAGGAACATGACACGGCCTATCCAAAACTCACACTTTGAGAATTTCCCATAAAACGTTTTCTTTCTCAGAATATCAAGGACTCTACCCAGGTGGTTCAGATGTTGTTCTAGGTCATCAGAGTAAACTAGGATGTGATCTATGAACACTGTGACAAATGAGTCAAGGAAGGGTTGGAATACACTATTCATGAGGTTCATAAACACACTCAAGGCATTAGACAACCCAAAAGGCATAGCCAAAAACTCATAATGGCCATAACAGGTTCAAAAAGCAGTTTTCGAAATGTCCTCACTCCTTACTCTCAACTGGTGGTATTCAAATAACAAGTCAACCTTTGAAAAGACTCGAGCAGAGTTAAGCTGGTCAAATAGGTCATCTATGCGGGGTAAAGGATACTTGCTCTTAATGGTATCCTGGTTGATCATTCGGTAGTCTATGTACATTCTGAGTGACCCATCTTTCTTCTTCACAAAGAGGATTGGTGCTCCCCATGGTGATGTGCTAATTCGGATAAAACCCTTGTCTAGAAATTCCTACAGTTGCTTTTTCAGCTCAAGCAACTCAGTAGGGGCCATTCTATAAGGTGTTCTCGAAATAGGGTTTGTCGCAAGATCTAGCTCTATTGAAATGTCTACCTCTCTCTTAGGAGGAATCCTAGTTAAATCATCTGGGAACACATCTACATAGTCCCTGACTACCTCTATTTCCTCTAAGGGTTGCACCTTAGGCTCTGGATCAGTAACAACTACTAGAAAAGCTTGACAACCCTTGATTATCATCCGCTCTGCCTTCAAGGCCGACACATATAGGCTTTTGGTAGCATCCTTACTACCTCTATGGAAAATGGTGGATGACCTGGTCTCCTTATTATTATTTTCTTTTCCCTACTATCGATATTTTCCATGTAAGTATAGAGCCAATCCATACCAATGATCACATCAAAGCCGTTTAGGTCAAGGAGGATAAAATCTATAGGGAAGTCATGATCCAGATACTTAACAAGTATTATCGAGGTTTCCAAATAGATGTAAAGATCTGACCACTCAGGGTTGTAAAATTCAAAATATATCCTAAATCCTTGATATCCAAACAAAGCATAGTTGTTAGATTTTTCAAAATGAAAGTATTAGTAGAACCAGAGTCAAAAAGAGCTTTTACATTGTGTCCCATGACCTCAAGACTTCCTACATTGCTTTTCATAATACGTCGGACTACTACAAGCTTATCTTAAAACATAAAAGAAAACTCTAACGGTTATTACCCACTATTAGCCGATTAGCATATACTGAGCCTCTTCATTGTCGATGGCAAAAACTTGAGCTTATCTTCGCTCTCTAGCAGGTGGGACTACAACTACTGGCTGGGTTGTTACAAGATGGGCTTCTATAAGGCCTGGACCTCTTTGGTTTGGCAAAGGGTAGTTGGCTTGGAAGTGTCCCTCTTGCTGGCAATGATAACACACCTTCTTCCTGTAGTGACACTCGCCCGAATGCCATTTTCCACAGGTGCAACACCTTGGACGATTGTTCTTGTTTCGAAGTTTTCCTTTTCCTCCATGTTTTCCCTTGGCATGATTGCATCCTTATCCTTTCTTGTGATCATTTTTCTAGCCAGTCGTGCCTTCAGTGAAACCCAAGTATCCTTTATATGGGTTTTGAGTGGCATAACCATCTTCTCCATGTCCATGGTTGTGTGGTTAGGAGTCGGTGAAGGTTGTTGGTTTACTGTCCATCACATGAGGCTTGATGGAGGGTGTAGACGCTCCACAAAATGGTCCACCTATCTTTCCTAAGTCATCATGTAATCGAATCGCTCTAGGAGGTGATACTTGTGGCCAAAGTCCGCGGCATATATGCTATCTTGGATCATGTTGGTGAACTCCCTTCCTTCTACTTCTTAGCTGAGATTGGAATGAATATGGCTATGAATATAGTCCTAAAGTCAGTCCAATACATCTAGTCCTCATTCAGATCTGACCCATGATGTGGTTCTCCCACCAGATCGTGGTTGCTCCTTCGAAAAGGTGATCAACAAATGGGACTTTCTTGTTCGGTAGCATCTCCAGCATGCAGAATCCATTCTCAACTACTAGTAGCCAAGCATATGCTTTTTCGACCACTTCAGTCTTATCCTCTCCCCAGAACTTCTTAATTTTTAGCTTTACAAAGTCCAAAATGGTGACTCCAAGATGTAGACGAACAAGAACTGGCTCACCATTTTCATCTCTAGCTATATCCTTGAGGGTTAGTGTGCTAATGGCCTTGGTTAGTTTCTTCTTCTATTCCATCCAGAGGGAACCAGGAGTATGGACTATTATTGTAGGTCCTGGGCCACCAGCCAGGTTCTCCTCAGGCTAGAATTCATCTTTAGACATTGGTTCCTCCTCTCGGTTTCTCTAGGTTGTCGAAGGGAACTAGTTTAGGGTATGAGCCTTCCTCTGAGGCTACATAGGGTCTCTTCCTCTTCCTCTAGGACTTGTCACCACGATCTGTCCTCCTCTTCTTAGAAGATCCCTTCCTCTTATAGAGGGGTGTACCTCTAGAGGGGTTCTTGGTAGTGTTGTAGGGAACAACAATGGTCTTGACACGGGCCATGCTGATTCACACAAGTTAAAACCTTTTACACAGATTATAACTCGGGATATAAAAGCTTTAAACTTACCTCCATGTCATCTTACTTACATGCATTTATTGTTTGGTGGAGGATTCCCTAATCATTAACACCCTAAATTCCCAAAACACATGAGGTGGTGGAGAGAGAGAAAACCCTAAGCATATAAAGTTTCCTCAGAGAGAAGGGGTAAAGAAGGGATGAAAGTAGATGAGAAGACCAAGAGGTATCTTATTTTGAGTCAAATCCTCAGATTTTATCCAGGTAGTCACACAGATTCCGGGGTTCCTCATAAATTGACTAGCGGAATGGAGGAGATCTTGATAGCCCCCAGATTGTGATCCTTTTCTAGACACCTCCATCTTTGGAAAATTATCTAATAACTCCCTTTCACTCTAATTTTTTTATAAAATCTAATAATTACTAAAGATTATATGGAAAAGCATGGCTCTGATATCAAATGTAATGACCCACCCCCTCGAAAACTCCCAATTAAAGAAGGCCAAGAATCTAGAACCATTATCCCAAAATAAGATCATATGGTTTTGCAAATAATAAAAAATAATTAATAGATTCTACCACAACTAAGCTTAAAATAGGATAAAAATTTCTTTTTGCATACCTTTCAAAATATAAGAAATGGGGAACCTTACCCCAGATAGGTGTATATCTATCTACAATTCTCGAATCTTTATTTAACTTTATTATTTCAATGTCACTTTGAATGATTATCCACTTTCTGATAAGCATATAATTGCTTGTAACCTAAAATGCCGACAAACAAAATGTAGGTCTGTATAATGAATTATATTGGAATATGGGGGAACCAAAAGTTTGCATCTATTTGTAACAACATATTGCATCCAAATTATTGCTTAACAGATCAAACTTTACATCTTAAACATAACTACTCAATCTAGTCATGCATATATTTATGGTCATATCCATAGTCACTTTATAGTTGCAAAAAATAAAAGTCAACCGGAGTAGTTAATTTTGAGCAACCAGTAAAACCTTATAAATCACCGTGAAAATAGAGTGATTAGCCATAAGCATAACCACATACCTGATTTGAAGTCTCAAAAATATGCAAGATATCTAATCCAATCAAGAAGTCCAATCAACCAAGTCAAGCAACCAATTAAGAAAACCTTGATCCTGAAAGGCATGTATAGTACCTAATTGTTACAATCTCATCCAAACATCTTTTATTGACTTGGGATTCCATTCTAAGATTTCTAAGTCCAATTAGGGTTTCCTTCGGGTATCTTGTTTCTATTTTCCAATTTCACCCCTTTTAGGTCAGCCAACCCTAAAAGCACTTTTCTTATTCATTATCAATTAAGATTAAGAACATCATATCTCTGTCTTACTAATGGATTTTCATAATTCAAACCATAAAACTCAAAATTATCAAAATTAGGATTTTTAGGCCCATTAATGCACTTTTATATACATGGAACCCTAAATTAAGAAAATTATGTACAAATATTATCCTTTTAGATCTAATCCCTCTTTTTATGTCAACATGGTGAAATTTAACTCAAAATATTCAAGGATAATCATTAGATCTATTTATCATAAAAACTTAGGGTTTTCCATTAATAAAACCATTAAAGATGGCATCTTTACATACTTTTCAAATTATAATTAGATTCAGGCCTTAATTATATTTTTAATGGATTCTATGGATTTGTTTGAGCAAGATTTATATATAACACTTCTTCACCGGCTAATCCCATAATTAGTTATGATTTTTCCTAAATGTTTATTTTTTAAGCCAATAAGGGCCTGCCACCTAGGCTCAAAGCCCCGGGCCCCGCCTATTAGCTAGGCTGGCCTATCGGTGCTCGCCACCTTAGTGGCCCAAATCGCGTCTAAGTGGCTGGCTATGCAGAAAAACAAAAGGGAAAAAGACTAAAAGCCCATACCTGTTCTGAAGACAATCGAGGGGAAAGATGGCAAAATCTCTCCTAGTCGTCTTCAACCTCCCTTCATGAACAGTAGACCCCGTGCAGTAAACTCAATAGTTGACTCTAGGATCCTTGCTCCCTCAGTCATTGATGAGGGTGTCATTTCCTCTGACGGACCTCGATGAGTCGTATGATGGTCTCTATTACTTCTCCCATGTTCTGGAGTGCTGGGTCGACGACCGAGAAACTCCAGTGAGGTACTCATCCGGTTAGGGGTGAAGGTCAGGGTAAATCGAGTAATTGATCACTCTAAATCCTTCATGAGATCAAGGTGATGTGTTGGATTGATTTGTGGCTCTGTAGAGGGTGTATGGACCCCTATTTATATTTGAGGGCCATGTCTCATCGTCGGTCGATTGGGCATTTCGTCGGAAGACTCCCAAACTTAGTGGAATTAGGGATACATCGACTGGTCTTGCTCTCCTATAGGAAATGGGACTTCTCCCATGTCCACTCATCCTCTGTGTCATGATGAATCTGGATGGGAATCGATCCCCTCTGTAAGGAGACAGGATCACCCCCTTACAAAAAATTTGAAGAATAAAACATCCATTCCAAACACACTCAAAGGTATGTTGGAATAGGTATAAATTTTCCAAATTTATTATAATGGTATGCAAAAGACCAAAGTGTAGCAGTGGAATTTAAAAAAATGACTATATTCAATTTATCACAAGGTTACAAAAGAACATCATAATCTCCCACAAAGGGTTTACATGTATCACTCAGCATAAGGATCTAGTAGAGGGAAATCTAAACCATAACAACTTTGTCTCCAAGCTTTAACTCCTTAAGCTAGTGCAAAACTTCATGCCTTATCATCCAAGTCCTCCACCTAGGGTTGGAAGCATACCCCAGCAAGAAGAGAAAATAGATGACATCAGCAAAGGTTGGTATGTGCATACTAAATAGGAAATTGAGCAATATATGGAATAAAGGACATCAAATATAAAAGGCTTCCCGTAGAAAGGATAAGGACCACCCAAATGGGTACCAAGAGAAAAGGAATTGAAATCATATGATAACAAAAAAATATTTGCCATGAATAAAACATAAAGATTGTGCCACACAAGCACATGTAAAGAATTAGGGCACACAACCCATATCATCAACCTGCATGCATGTGAGATAAAAATATCCCTAGAACAATATAAACACAAAGGCGGCCAAGTCTCATAAACTTGAAACCTGATAGAGAAAGGAATACTTCCAAGTTCCCAAATATATAAAAATGGGCCAAGAATCACACATCTTGCCCTGGGTATGAGGTTCCTTTCCATCCCAAAAGAGCAGGAAACATCACATCTGCTCGGCAGGAAATAACACATTTGCCATAAAAACCAATGCAGTTACTCTACTCTAGTGCTACTGAATCACATAGCATGTTAAATGTAGAGGCAAGTAGAAAGTATAGTCAGAATATATAAACTAGTCACCTCATAAGTGACCAACATGTACATCCACCTCATAAGTGGGCAAAAGACATCACATGTCATCTTTTAGAGTTCCATCATGACCAAAGCGTAAGATAAGAGTTCAAAAGAATATCCATGATCACATGATCAATATCAAATAAGGTAGTTCACATGAACCATGATTTTCAAAAGAAAAGACATTGTGTATAGGGTAATGTCCATAGGACAAAGAGAATGAATAAGCATAGGTGAATTGCTCAACATAGAATAATAGGGGATACATCATACCTAAACTTTAAAGTCTAAACATTCCAAGTCAGTCCTAGATACAAGCCTAGGCCTCCAAAGAACCTCTAAAGAAGGTGTACAGGTCCAATAAGTAAGGTTCCCAAGCTTAGAGAGGCTGGTTTTTCCAACAAATCTCCTATCATGAGAAAGAAGCACCTTCTCCACTGTAGAGGTGAACAATCCTAACAAAAGAACATGGAGATGAGGTGTTTATGGGTTCTAGGTGGGGTTTCACCATGGAAGGCCATGGTTCTAACCTGGAGGAAGGTAGAAGGAATACTAAAAACATGAAAATAGTGAAGGAAAGGAGAATACTTACTAGTTTTGGTCAAAATCACCAAGGAGGAGCTTAAGAAATCCTAAATAGAGAAATTTGGAACCCTAGAAGCCTTCTTCACCAAGGTAGGCACCTAGTTTTACCTTGGGAAAGAACCTTCGGGGAAAAATAGAGTAGGAACGCTGCTCTAAACTGGGGGAAAGAGAAGTAGGGAAAGAGTTTTTGAATTGGGAGTTGGGAAGGGGTAGACATGTCTTTATAAAGAAGGGGGCAAGCATGAGGTGTCTATGGGAATTTCCATGTGTCATGTATAAGGGTGTCCATGGACATGCAAGCCTTTATGGATAAGGAATAAGTCAAGCATGAGGTGTCAAGTTACTTTCCATGTGTCTAATGCTAAGGGTGCCTATGGACATGCAAACCTTTATGGATAAGGAAGAAGTTAAGCATGAGGTGTCCATGGAGCTTTCCATGTGTCCTTAGCTTAGGGATTTCATGGCCATGCAAGAGGAAAGATCATAGAGGCTTCTTGAATATAAAATATAGGTTTATGGACACTTATAGGCCATCCCAACTGACCTCCAATCAAATAAATAACCACATTGGTTGATAGCTTCTAAAGATAAGCTCATTTATAAACAGAGTAATCCCTAAAATGACCTTGGAAAGAAACACCTTCAAACCAAGGTGCAACTAGGTGCTAAATGGTTTGAAAACTCAATAATGGTAAGGAAATATCTAAATATTATAATGCATGTGACAATTTGCAAAGAAAACCTCCCAATTGGGTAAATTACAGAAAAGTCCATCACACAGCCAGTCGTCTCGCAGCGGCCACAGAGGAAGACACCGCTATACGGGATCCCTCACGACACATGCTTCAGATGTATGGGAAGAGGCCATTGGCAGGCGCAGTGTAGAGGAAGCAAGGTTTGCTATAAGTGTCGTAGACCGGGTCATGTGGCTGCTAGATGCACACAGTAAATGCCGAGACCGAGGCCACCAGACGTACACTCAAGGGCGACGTTTCCACCATTGCCGTTGGGCATCCCGGCCAGGGGAGGTCCGCAACACATCCCTAAGCGCATCACTGTTGATTTCGGGCCTGACGACGAGATGCGCAAAGCGAAGATGACGGCGCTTGAGCGGGCGGTGGAGATATCATGGCCATATGGTGTTCAATGGAAGGAGCTTTGCCTGTTCTTGCGGCAGTGCTGGCCCAATGCGGCGGACCTATACAAATTTGCAGAACGTAAGGCTGTTACTTTCTTCTCATGCGATAAGGAGGCGAAGGAAGTAAAGGAGAAGGGCGTACCGGATATGCATGGGAAAAAAATTGATTTGCAACTCATGAGTAATGGAGAACATCACCAACGGAAGGAGGCTTTCTGGTTTTGGGTAGCATACAATCCTTATTACCTGCAGAGATGATGACACGATGGAGAAGATGATATCACCTTTCGGTAAACTGAGGTTCATTTCAGACTGGCAGAAGGAAAAAGATGACTTATCTGGCTTGATTATCCTGGTTGAGGCATTCAGTGAAGATGTCCCTCAATTTGTATCTCTTACTTACGGGCAGCGTCAGACATCTGTGCAGTTCTTCATGTTGGCAAGAGGGCCGGTGGGGTCCAATAGCACGCAACTTACTGAGTTTCAGAGAGAGTCAGGGATACCTAGGGAGGCCTTATCTATGCAGGGGAAGACGATTGTATCTAATGCCATGGTGGTTGTGTCAGACAAAACCTCAGATTCTAGAGCGATACCTCAGGCACGAAGCCTGTCCCCGATTAGGCAGCACCATAGATCACCAAGACGAGTGGTCGTGGATAGAGAGGGCAACAACGAATTTTTGTCGAACAGACGATTGGAGGATTTCATTTTCCTTGAGGGTGACTATGCTGGTCATAGGAGGACATCTGTAAGGAGTCATAGCAGACATAGAAGAGATGGGGATGATAGCCGATACCACAGACGGTATCATTCCAGGAGGAGACACTCAGACTACGACGGAGAATTCTTTGATGGATACTGGTCGGAGTTGGAGGGGGGATATAGCCCCTAATCGTTTTCATCTTTGGTGGTGACGGCGGCACAAAGTTAATATGTACTTTAATTCTATTTTTTGGAACATCAGCGGGGCATCTAATAATCCTACGAGGAGAGTTCTGAGCAGAATTTGTGGTAGATATAAACTAGTTGTGGTTTGTTTGTTTGAGTCGTTTCTCCATGCTGAACAGGCTGTGGAACTCATGGACATTGTGAGTCTTGATTGGACGGTGGATAATCAAGAGGAGGAAGGGAAGATTTGGTTCTACGCAGACATAGATACAAATCCTTCAGTTTTCAAGAGACATAGGCAACACATCACGGTGAGATTGGAGGCCAGCGATGGGGCAAAGTTCTTTGTTACAGCCATATATGCCAGTTGTGATCACCTTGAGAGGAGGTCTTTGTGGGAAGAGATAATGACAATGGCGGAACATATAGGTGATGAGCCATGGAGGATTGTAGGTGAATTCAATGTGGTACGTAATATAAGGGAGAGACGAGGCGGGAACACACCAGGTTATCAGGACATGCTGGATTTCAACACCTTGATTGCGGATGTTCTTTGGATGAAATTCCGTTTGAAGGCAGTCAATTCACTTGGGTGAACAAGAAGATTCTTACACCTACTATGTGGCAGAGAATAGATAGGGTGTTAGTGAATGAGGCATGGATGGTGGCAAGGCCCGCAACCAGATCGATACACTTAACCAGAGATAGAGTTTCTGATCACAGTCCCATAGTGACAATTCCAGGCGATCAAGCAATAGAGCGAAAGACGGCACATTTTGTTTTCATGAAGGCGTGGCTCGAGCACGAAGACTGTTTAAAGGTGATTGAACAGGCTTGGAGTGAACAGGTGACTGGACACCCGTCCTTCATTTTCTGTCACAAGCTTAAAAGAGTTAGATCAGCTTTGCAAAGATGGAGCAAAGAGTCCTATGGAGAAATCAAGCAGCGCATCAAAGACTTGGAGGATGTGGTGTTTACTACACAGGTGGCGTTCGATGGGAACCCAACTATGGCGAATGAAGCTAACCTGAGGATGGCTGAGAAAGAAATGCAACAATTGTTGGATGAAGAAGAGGTGATGTGGAAAGAGAAAGCGAGGATAAGCTGGCTTCAAGACGGGGAGCGTAATACGAAATTTTATCATGCTACCGTCAAAGCACGAAGGAAGCGCAGGAGGCTTAACAGCGTGGTCTTGCAGGATGGCACATGTATATCGGATCCTAAGATGATGGCGGAGGTGGCGGCGAACCTCTATAAACATTTCTTCAATGAGGTGGTGAAAACAAATGTACCTGACTTGGAGGATTTCTTACATAATATCCCGGAGTTGGTATCTATGGATGAAAATCTTTCCCTTCTCGCTTTCCCCCGTGAAGAGGAGGTTGTGAAGGCCCTACTAAAGATGGACTCCTCAGCAGCTCCAGGTCCGGATGGGTTCACTGGGATGTTCTTCCGGGCTGCTTGGTCAATCATTGGTGCAGATTTTATGAAGATGACAGAGGCTTTCTTTAGAGGACAACCTTGCTTTAGGGGCCTTTTTTGCTGCCGAATTCTGCTTATTCTGAAGGTGGATTGCCCAAAGAGACTACCATAGGACTTTAGGCCAATCTCTATTGAAAACGTTGCCCTCCGTATTCTTGCACGTATTCTCAGTGATAGGATGGCTCCCATGATGCCGAGATTGATTTACAAGGTACAAGGTGCTTTTGTTAAAGGATCTGACATCACTCATCATGTCAGGCTTGCAAAGGAGCTGATGCACGACATCAATAGAGGCCAAGGGACACCCAATGTGATTTTGAAGGATGATATGATGAAAGCTTATGATAGGACTGACTGGAATGTTCTGTGGAGAGTGATGCAACAATTTGGGTTTAGTACGGATATGGTGAAGCTGTGCTTAAGTTTCTTTTCTAATACATGGGCTACCGTCACGGTTGGGGACGAAACTGTAGGTTTTTTCCGATGAGTAGAGGACTCAAGCAAGGTTGTGCGCTATCCCCCTTCTTGTTCATTCTTTTCTAGGAGATTCTATGTAGAAAATTTCTGAAGATAGAAGAGGAGGGACACATTTCGAGATTCAAGATCAGGGAGGAGGCGATTCTTCCAAGCATTCTATTATATGCAGATGACATTGCTTTATTCTTCAATGCTGATCAAAGATCGATGGAGAAGGTTAGGGATACTTTTGAGGCGTATGAAAGGGCCACGAGGCAAAGAATCAATAAAGATAAATACATATGTGTAGTAGGGGGGAAAGATTTGGAGATGATAAATAGTGTGGCAGTTTGTATGGATATGGGGGCAGCGAAGGAATCTATCACTTACCTGGGTATCCCTATAACAATAGGAAGGATGAGACTCAACGACTTCGAGTTCTTGATGAAGAAGATTGTTAATAAATTCACAACTTGGAGATCCAAAATCCTATCCTTCGTGGGAAGAAGACTACTAATCGCTCACGTGCTATCATCCATTCCTGTATATACGGCGGCTGCGATTGGCGTTCCGATGGGGATTGCAGACTGCATTGAGAGGAAGCTTTCTCATTTCTTGTGGGCGGGCAGGGATGAACAACACAAAAAAGCTTGGCTCAGTTGGCACAGAGTTGCAAGACCTCTATCTCAAGGTGGGCTGGGGTTTCCATCGCTCCGTCTGATAAATGATGCTTTCGTTGGGAAGGCTTGTTGGGAGGTGTTGACGGCGAATTCAATATGGGCCAGTTTCTGCAGGTGGAAGTATGTCAATGTGGTAGCAGGTCGTGATAATGTCTTTCCCGGTTCCTTGAAGTTGGGACTTTCTCCGTCTTCGTACTGGAAATGTATATGGGATATGATGCCGCGGGTGTTCCCTATGTGTAGATGGGTGGTAGGGAGAGGTGAAATTCCTTTCTGGGACTCGAGGTGGTGTGAGCAGTGTTTGACAAATCATGCTAGATTCGCTAGTGATAGAAGACACCCTTTTCTTATTAAAGACTTCTGGATTGAAGGCCAGGGATGGGATTGGGATTTACTGAGGACGATAGTTGACGATGATGGGTTGGATATCATACGTGAATCTAACACATGGATCACTGATGTGGAAGATAGAATGATATGGAGTCCGGGGTTGAGAGGTGTATTCTCTATGAGATCATTCAAAAAGCTACTGATTGTAGATGGAAGAGAAGGTCCTGCTGGGTTAGAGTGGATTTGGAAGAGTAGCTTCCCTAAGGCGGCAGCTTTCATTTGGAAGTCTGTTAGAGGGGCCACGTCAACGGATGATAATATTAAAGCTAGATGCTGCATTCCCTTTGCATCTCGATGCAACTGCTGTGAGGAGTCGCACGAGGAGAGCATTGGACACCTGATTTTCCATGGACAAATGGCGGGTTTCTTTTGGGGTAAGTTTGCCGAGCTGACAGATATGCATCCACCTAATGACGTCAGATCCCTAATAGATACATGTGTTTTGGGGAAGAGGAAGAAACTAAAAGAGTGGCTAGCTGGAAACCTGGAGGTTCTGATCCCGTATAGCATATGGAGGTTGAGATGCCAAGCTAGATTCGAGGAGCAACATAGACCTTTCTCTCATGAATGGAGTTGGGTTATTGCGGCGCTGAACGTTCAGCTGAAGAGGAGATCTTTTGTGTTAGATACAGATAACATCATTTATGTACGGATGAGGGAGGCGAGCTTGACTGAGCCGCGAGTCTTGATGAGACAGATAGAGCTAGTGAGATGGCAGACTCCTGACTTGCATAATCTTAAGCTCAACCTCACAATCGAGAGAGATAGAGATAACCAAGGAGTGTCTCGAAGGTGGGCGGCGGGAGTTATAAGAAATCACAGGGCTAATATCTGCCTTGTATTTAGAGCTTGGCTCAGGAGTACGGATTACATACTTGCATATATGCAAGCATGTGCTATCGGGTTGAAGATAGCGAGAGACCATGCATTGGTCATTTCGTGTATTGAGATTGATGAGGCGTACGTGCATGACATCTTATGGAACAACGGGATGGAACCATGGAAGACGTCACCGTTCGTTAGGGAGCTGTGAGAGGAGCTTGATTCTGCTATGATATATGGGTCCTTGGTTCACAAGGTCATCCACTCGATACCTCGTGAACTAGGGAAATGGGGCAGCATGTTGAATGAGCCATTCATTGCTTTAGATACACTGAATATACCACGTAGAGTAAGAGGTATGGCGACTTTAGAGAAACGTAGAGTCCCTTACACTATTTTGTGGAGTGTTGTTGGTTAGGTTGTTATGATGTTTCTGGTTTTTATTGCTTTTTACCTGCACTGTTATAAGCAGGAGCTGTAATTTCTGGATGATTGTGCCCACAAGAGGGGTGTGGGATGAATAAAAGCGACCCCTGGCTTAACAAAAAAAATATAGCTAAAATTGCATAACTTGCACAAACAACATCCAAATTGGACCAAACTTCATCCACAAGTTATCTTTGATGTTTTGAATATGAATTTGACATTATTTCCATATTTTAAGGTTATATAATCACATTATTCATTACTTATGCTTTTTACTCATTTTCGCTCTCCTAAACTTATCCTAATATTTCAAGGAAATCCAAATTAGATGAAATTTGACATGTAGGCTAATTTTGATATGTAGATTTCCAATTTCAAGTTTGTTTCCACTTTGAGACTTCTTTTTATGAGATATGTCATATGACCCATTAACGGCCCATTATCTAAATTATTCATCCAATTAAGTTCATTATCTTCATATTACCACCAAAATGAGTTATGTGACATATTTTATGTATCCATTATTAACCTAAGATTAATGTGAAAACATTAGACTACATTAGGGTGATAAATTCATGTATTAGGTCATTAGGATCATACTAAACATTTATTTATCATCTAACCTTCAACCTTGTTTGGCTAAGTCCAAAATGTCAACTTCTAGGGTAGGGTCCGAGATCTAGTATGTTACACCCACACTGTTCCTATCGCCTCACATGACTGGAGGTAAGGGATGACCCTACACCTTCGGATGCTCAAATCCAAGGGTCCATATCACGCATGTGTTTTATTTTCTGATCAAAATCAAATCCTAATATGATTATAATCGTGACATTTATGTGTATCCCTCTCACTTTAGGAAGCTTCAAAAAATCATAACTTCTAAATCATACATCTTTTTATTTTAAGGGAAACTCTTTGACAGCCTTATTTACCTGTGTGCCAAGTTTGGAGTCAAAACTCGAAAATAAGATAGTCTTTTCTTTATATGCAAGTTATCTATTCAAAAGGAATATTTTATTCATATTTTATCTATATTTTTTTGGTCGGTCCAAAAAGCGTGTTACTATTAATACCAAAAACTTTGGGCACTAAGTACCCCATTACATCAACATGAGCTACAAAGCTCATTACAACCAGGATGAAGAACACCCAGAGAACAAGAACAAAAACAAAAATAGAGCTCCTATTGAGCCAACTATCTGGACAAGAAAAGGGAGGGGACGAACCTTCCAGTCATACGGCAGTCTAGAGAACACCTAACTAACCAAAACATCAATAGCATTAACCACATCCTACTAAAATTATGATGCCTTAGGTAGCAGATAATAAAAAAAATGACAGCATAACTAGCAGGTCCAAAACAAAACACTATCCAGAATCCAGATCAAAAGCATCCAGCTAGCAAGATCTCAGAACACCAAGATTTCAAACCCTGAAAACATGGGACCAGAACCAAGGCCTACAGCTGATCATCAAAGCACTTGCAATAAACCTCAACCTCTGAAAGTGTGCCAAACAATCAACTGAGGAACTTCGTGCTGATATATTTTATCTATATTTCTCTTTTATTTCCTTTATTTGGATTTTCTTTTCTTATTAGAAATCAAGTGGATTCAAAATCTAATCCATTAAGGTCATTCATACCACTTTCTAGAAAATTCTACATAATTCTCACCATTTTCTTTATTTCTTTTTCCTTTTTATCTATTATGAGATTTCTTTCATCTTTTTTCCCTTTTTATCACATTGGACTCACTAAATTAGTAGGATCCACAAAAACATACATCCAAGGAAAATATTGCAAAAGAAACCTATTCATTGAACATAAATCATACAATTTCCATGCATATACATTTTATTGGGAAAATTGCATTTCAAACCATACAATAAAAAATCAAGGTTATAACAGATTCCTAGTATGTGATTGACAGATGTGGGTAGTGGTAGTTGTGTCCAAGGAGAAATGGCCAACGATGTTGATGAGAATGAACAATTTCGATAGACATGGTTGATGCGATGCTAGACACTTGTAGGGTAAATGTTACAGACCCACCTCCCATATTTAGAAACGTTGTGCACGATGCAGATAAACCATTATACTTAGGTTGTACAAAGTTTACAAAGTTGAGCGATGTGTTCGTATTGTATACTCTGAAGGCTAAAAATAGATGGAGCGATAAAAGCTTCACTTCTCTATTGTCTTTGTTAAAAGAAATTCTCCCTGAAGGCAACGAGCTTCCAATCTCAACATACGCAATGAAAAAGATGTTGTGCCCAATGGGAATGGAGAGGTTAAGAAGATACATGCATGCCCGAATAATTGTGTGTTGTTTCAAAAGGACTCTATTGATATGAAAGAATGTCTAAAATGTGGGGCATCAAGGTACAAAAGGACGACATCGGTTAAGACAAAAACCGAGTATCCTGCCAAGGAGATGTGGTACCTTCCTATAATACCCCAGTTTGAACGCTTGTTTGCTAATGTTGTAGATGCACAAAATATAACTTGGCATGCAGAGGTAAAGAAAAACAATGATGGTATGCTATGACGTGTGTCTGATTCCCCGCAATGGAAGAAGATTTATTTATTGTATCTTGAATTTGGCAAAGAAGACAAGAATTAAGACTTGGACTTTGTAATGACACGATGAATCCATATGGAACATTAAGCAGCAAACATAATACTTGGCCTGTCATGCTTGTTGTATACAATCTTCCTCCGTGGTTGTGTATGAAGAATAAGTATGTCATGTTGTCGTTGCTAATATTGGGCCCCAAACAACCTAGAAATGATATTAATGTTTACCTTGAATCTTTGATTGATGACCTAAATAAACTATGGGGAGAAGGTGTGATGACTTATGAAGCTTTGTGTCGAGAGTTGTTTAATTTATGTGCTATGTTGTTTTGCACTATTAATGACTTTCCTGCTTATGGGAACTTGTCTGGATACAACATTAGAGGATCCAAGGCATGTCCTATATGTGAGGAAAATGTGAATTCTATCAGAGTGAAACATGGTGGTAAGATTGTATACCTTGGTCATCAGAGGTTTCTACCAAGGGTGCATCCTTGCCAAAAGTTGCACAAAACATTCAGTGGCTCAACTAAGGAAAGGAGTGCCCCTAAACCTATGTCAGGGGAGGATGTTTATGTAAGAGTAAACAACATTGTAAATCATTTAGGTAAGAGATAATATACTACTCCCACAGATGAAACATATTTATTAAAAAACAGGTTGATATTCTAGGATCTTCCTTATTGGAATTGTTTGAGAGTTCGACATTGTATTGATGTCATGCATGTTGAGAAAAATGTTTGTGATAGAATTATTGGCACTCTGTTGAATATACTTGATAAGACTAAAGATGGCATCAAATACATAATGGACCTACGTGAAATGGGTATAAGGAAAAAATTAACAAATGTAGTTACACCTTGTCTACCAAGGAGAAGAGAACCTTTTGTGAGTGCTTGCATAGTATTAAGGTACCACATGGATACTCAGCCAACATCTATAGATTGGTATCAATGAAGGATCTGAAGCTGATAGATCTTAAATATCATGATCGTCACATTCTAATGCAACCTATATTTCCTGTTGATATTTGATCTATCCTTCCTAAGCATGCAAGGTTTGCCATCACTATAATTTTCTTCTTCTCCAACACTCTATGCAGAGAAGTAATTGATTCTTAGATTCTAGATAAATTGCAACGAGAAGTGGTCATTACCATGTGTCAACTTGAGTAATATTTCCCCCCTTTATTATTTGATATCTTGGTACATCTAGTTTTTTATTTGACTAGGGAAGTGAAAATGTTGGGTCCAGTTTTCTTGCATTGGATGTATCCTTTAGAGTGGTACATGAGTGTTTTTAAAGGCGATGTTCAGAACCATTGTCGGCCTGAAGGGAGTATCATTGAGGGCTATATTGCTAGGGAGGTTATAGACTTTTACACTGAGTTTTTGAGTTGCAATGAAGCTACTGTAAATGTCATGAACTCTGATGTGTATTCTGAAAAAAGTATTTTTGGAGAACGACAGATAAATTTCAGTCGTGAACGGTGGGAACAAGCACACTTGTATATTTTACACAACATTTATAATGTGGGTATTTATATAGACGAACACACCAATGAGCTCAAGAGAAGTCATTCCCGATCCAGTTCAATGTGGCTTGCTAAAGAGCATAATCAAATGTTTATTAGGTGGTTTGAAAAGGAAGTATTCAATCAACTATCTCAAACACCAAATAATGTTATAGAAACTATCGAATGGCTCACTTATAAGCCAAAGATCCACATCACATCTTACGAAGGGTTTGACATAAATGGATTTTCATACTCACAAAACGTCAAGATGATAAAAGTGTCATCCAAAATAGTAGTGGGGTCACTTTCAGGCATCTTCATTGTATTTTCTTAGTGCCAAGGATAAGATTCCACATGAAGGAAAGATGTCTTATTACAGTGTCATTGAAGACATATGGGAATTTGACTACACAAAATTTAGAGTTCTATTATTTAAGTATAAATGGGTCGATAACAATAAAAGAGTTTTAGTTGACGAACCCAATTTCATACAAGTAAATTTTGAGTGGATAGGCGAGAAGGATGAACCCTTCATCATGGCATAACAGGGAAAACATGTATTCTATATCAGCAATCCTACAAAAGCAAATTGGTCTGTCGTTCTTCATAGGAAAAGACAGTTCATTTCAGATCCTATTGATGAAGAAGAGTACTATTACAAGTATGATGATTCTAGTCCATTTTATGTTGGCTTACTAAGTGTAAATGTTGAATATAACACTGATGAGTATACACGTGAAGATCACACAAAATTGATATTAGTTTAAGGTATATTGTTCATATGTAATCTGACTTTTTTTTCATTATATAAATTTATTTGTTCAATGTGATCTGATTTTATTGTAGTTTTGACTTTTTATATGTGATCAGACTTTTTTGTTTACTTTTGATTTTATAGATGGCATCTGACTAGGAGCAAAATGATCATGAGCGTGAGAATGTTGACCATCCTAATTAGGGTGCTGACGGTGCTCAGAACCGAAAGCATATAGGAGTTAGAGGGATAAATGTGATGAAGAAGAAAGTTGTTGAATTCAATGAAGCAGGCATGCCACTTACTAATGAGTTTGTCAGCTATTTTGTGGTCCTTAGTCAAAGCAAGGTGTGTATCCTCTCTAAGGATTGGAGACATGTGAGTCTAGTCTATAAAGACTTCATCTAGAAGGAGTTCGAGGTGAGATAAATAAGTAAAGGAAGAAGATAGTCATTGAATTCAAACAAGTAGGCCCGCCACTTACTAATGAGTTTGTCATCTATTATGGGGTCCTTAGTCAAAGCAAAGTGCCTCTCCTCTCTGAGGATTGGAGACAAGTGAGTCGGTCTATAAATACTTCAGAAGGAGTTAGAGGTGAGATAAATGCAGTTACACTTTATAGTCTTTTTTTCTTTTCTTTTTTTAACATTTCTAAACAGTATTGAATGTTGAACTTTTTTAGAGCCGGTGCTTGATGAAAATTTGCATCGCAAGTCTGTTATGTAGCTCTTCAAGAGAAAACATAGAGATTGGCAAACAATCCTCACTAAAGACTATGCCTTTGGAGCCGGTATAAATTTTCTTATGGTTACTTAACAATCTCACTTGTATGAATTAATCAGACCCTTCACGAAGTTCAAAAAGATAGGCATGAAAAGAATGTGCACAACCACAGTTGCATTTAGGTGGTTATTGGTACCACTGCCAGTTGAGACAGCAACAACAAGAGCAAGACCAAGAAGAGCAAGGGCCTTCTGCATCTATTCCTACTGTCGAGTATTCTACTAGTTTTGGACGGTCGCCTCGCTATGTTGAGTGGATAGATGTGAGGAAAAACAAATCCAGAGAATTCCCCGTACAAGAAACACAAGAGGTGGTTGCAAAAATGGTAAATTTCTTGGTCTAATGATAATGTCCTTGCAATTTTTCTCTGGTGTTAAAGTTTTACTGAATAGTCAGTTTTTATTGATTAATCAGTTGGAGCTGGCTGCCCAAGCAAAGGAGGGCAAGTGGACACCTTAGGGTGCACACGATGAGTTGATGGTTGCTCTTGGGACATAATAGCATCTGGGACGTGTTATGGGCGTTGGAGCTGGTTTTGGAGAAACACTTTGCTTTTCAAGAAACATAGAAAGTCACTCTTGTAGTAGTCACAACACATGTTCATCACTCTGCCATAGAGTACATTGGGAGCAGCCCTTCGGACCCACATGGCACAACCGAGGTAAGATTTCAATTCAAGTCTTTTTTTTGTGATAAAAGTAATCCCTCAAATCAATATGTATGTTTGTCAATTTTAAAATTTTATGTGTCATATAATTACAGCCCAGAAAATGTCATCTTATCGTCAATGAACCAGCAGGCCACATCATGACAGATGTCGAGGTTGATAATTCCATTGTGGTTCATAGTATTCCCCATCCCCCTGATCACTATCGTGTGAGAATCATGCATGCATTTCATAGAATGAGGGACATACCTCTCCCATACGAGCACTCAGATGGTACCACAATTGGGGAGGCAGATCACAACATTATGGGGTGGCCCAAAGGACTCATTATATTTCTTCAGGTATGACCAATGTATATTGAAACTTATATAAAATAATCATAGCGGTGTTAGAATATATTCCATAACAAGCTAATATTAGAATATATGCATGTAGCCTATAGTGTCTAAGAAGCCCTCTAAGGTTCCAAAGCCTCCACCCCCTCATTTTATTCCATAGGAGTTGTTTGACTCCTTTGACCCTAAATGCTAGATGTTGACAAGATGGTTAGACACTATAAACCAAAGTGATACAATTGTGATCCACCTTGGGGAGTGTTGATGCATAGTCTTCTCATTTTCCAATTGCATAATATATTATGATCAAGTCTGCTTAATTAGATATTAATGTAAAATTGTAAATCTATAGGCCCCTATACAAGACAATGGCCGGGCATGCACATATTACATGATGTTATATATGTAGGTGATTGCCAATCACATAGATTGCAAGTTTATATTAAATGTATGTCATTAGTCTTGGATCATATTATATTAAGAAAGTATTCTTTTTTTATATAAATCTAATTATAAGTGTCATTCTCTCTGCAGTCTTTTCTGAATATTGAATCCTATACATTGGAGAAGCTCAATGACCTACATGAATAGTGGGCAGCCTGCTTCATCGAAAATGTAGACTTGAGTGAAAAATATGACGGTTGATTGATAATTTTTGGTAGTTTGATATTTGATGTCATACTTTTTATATGTATTTCTGAGTGTGAATTGTTGACATGTAAAATACATTATGAACTTAATAAATTTGAGATGGAAGCTGATTTGATATGTAATTTTGTGAGTGTGAATTGAATGTTAAGCACTTATGTGTGTGTGAATTTGAATATGAAGGCATGAGAAAGATAAATGATGATTTAAATGTATGAAATTGAAGTGTGACTAAAGGTTAAATTTGAGATGTGAGTTCATAGATTTGTGTGCAAACTTGAAGTGAAAAAAATGATAGAATGTGGCATTTTGGTGCCTACTTTGTATATTTTATATTTTTCTTGTAGGTGTGTTGGCCTATTGTTGCCGCAATGCTTATAGAGAGTCTATTGTTCTTTAGAATTTAGTTATGAAGAACAGTAGGGTCCAGACAGGATAGCAGGCTGAACAGAAGGTCTATAGACATGTTGTAAAAAAAGATATACTTATTCATGTCGGTTATGTATAAAACCTGACTACCACCGCCAAATACCTAAACATTTATTGTTATATCACTGATAATAGACTACATTTAATTTCCATGAAGGTGCTTTTAAGTAACCGTCGGAAAATATCTAAACATTTACTGTTACATCATTGATAAAATTGACATCAAGTTATTTGATGTATGCTGGTTGGTAGTAAACAATCAATGAGGAAAAGTCAGAGCAACACTCACCAAGAGTTACGTCGTTGGCTTTTCTCTAACAAATTGCTGATGTGGAAACTTATTGTCGATGGTTAGCACAACCGACAAAGAAAGGTCTAACTTTTAGCCTCCCCCACTTGGTCGTCGGTCTTAAATCGATGCCGAATGCCAAAAATAATCGACATTGTATCCCCCTTATGTAGTTGTAGTTCATAGAAATGATATGACAAAGATATTATTCATGTTCTTAGAAAAGAATAAAGGCACAAGATCCTGCCTTGAGAAGTAATGTGTTGACATGTAGAACCTCATAACTTATGTTATTGAGGTATCTTCTAGAGGAAATAGGTGTACATACCTACACAAGAATTTATCACTAAGATTAATGAGAATAGATTTTTTTTACTATACATGAAGGTTAACTTAGAGTAAGTTCCTTTCGGAGGTTAATCTTGAACTATAGAGATCAATAATACATCTTACAAGAAGGTTTTGTTTGAATTATTTGATCCTCCCCACTACATGTCTTAGGGGTAATGGATATCCCCTGACCCAAAAGTCATACTTAGAACTCAAAATGTAAATTATGTGAATTGTTTCAAGGGATGCTGATAAAATATAAATTGTATTAGTTGATAAAGAATCTTTATGAGGAGGGTTTTTTTAATAAGTGAACGTAAAATTTTTTGATAGTAAGATTGTCTCTGAACAACTAGTTACATCTAAAGAATTTTAACAGACTTAGATTTTTTTTAATGAGGACAAATTTGAATAGAATACATAAGATTAATCATTTAGTATGAGCAAGTCCATAAAGTTGGTTCAATATAGTGTGGATCCCTATAACCCACTAAAGACATAGAATATTACTCTTAGTGATGATATTTAAAAGGAAAATAGGAAAGTTTGAAATCATGATGTGGTTAGCATAACATAGTACATAGAGATGAAGGCCAGTAGGTTAAGACTATGAACTTTATAATTGATATAGAAGTAAGAAGTCTAAAGTGATTCAATGATGTACATGAGATGAAATGTGTCATGAATCTTGTTAGTGACAGTGACTCCTTGAGGTGGGTATCTTCACATGTATCCTAGATAAATTTTGAGGACAAAATTCCTAAAAAGGTGGGTAGAATTGTAACGTCCCAAATTCTAAGTAATCTAGTATACATAATTTTATCGTTATGAGGCCAAGCCAAATACACGACACATATGCTCCAATGATATAATGATCTATAGACGCATTTTGAGCCCATTAATTGTCCATAATCACAATAGCATAAAATGGTATAATCTCTATTGGCATGTGTTAATTAATTTTTCCAAAATTATATATATACCTTAATATAATGATAAATAAATGCTAATCAAATTTTTTTATTTTGACAACTTTCATGTAAAGTAGGCATATTATTTAAACGAAAAGGGACTATGAGTGATTACAAATATTGAATGATTTTACTTTGAAATTATAAGACCTTACATGTAATCCTTAGATAGATACACATTTGCGGTCAAAGTTTTATGATTTTTGGTTAGTGTTAGATAAGGAAATAAATTCAAGAAAGATAAGGCTAGATGTGGTTCATTTCAAATAAATAAAATAATTTGAGAGACATTAAATGATTTGTCTCTTGATTTTTTAAAATGGTAATGAAACAAATATCAAACTCTTAGTCAAACATCACGATATTGAAGTTCTATGATTTTTAGTAATTTATTTTGAGAAAGATTTCATGGTTTTTTTCAGAGTAATTAATGATAGGAATAAATTCAAATTGATATTAAGTTAGAAAGTGGTTAGGTGCCAAATCCTTTGAGGCAATAAAAGTATGAGATGTGTTCTATAGTATTTAATATGAACTTTACATGCCATTTTGGATTAGAAATAAATATTAAGAAGTTATCGAGATTTATTTTAAATTTGTTATTTAAAAAATGTATAATTGTAGTTATATATTGGTCAAAATCTAGTCAAAAGGAGACTATATATTTTAAATAGAAGTAGAAAAGCATATGAAGGAAAAATTTGATAATTTTCTTTTTGACGTTTCAAGATTTAAATAATTAACTATAGCGCGATCAAATCTATAAGAGCGATATATTAATCTGAGGCTATAGAAAAGTATGGGTTTTGATTCGTCACCTTTCCAACACAACAAAGAAGCGTGATACGAAAAAGGAGTTTTAATGATGGGAGAAAAGATGTTATCTAAATTGAAAATGTGAATGACCTATTTAATTTGGACAATTAAAATGGTTTATTGTTTCATAATCATAAAATTGAATGAAATGAATAAAAATATATATAGGAGTGAGTAGTCGTATTCAACATTTTTAAATAATACTTGACAGAGTTATATATCTTTTTGAAGTAGTTGTAGTCATATACCCTTTTCAATGATTTTATTGGCTTTCCTAAATTGAAATAGTTGGTCTGAATATCTATGGTAAGCAATTGGAATTTAGTGGTTTTTTGTACGTAATAGAGTTATTGGACGATAGAGTTATTGGACGTGGAAAGGTTATCAAAAATAGATAATTCAAGTTTTTTATTGGAATAAGAAAAATATGGTAATGTAATAATGATTTATTTGATACTTATAAGATCTATAATAAATGTTTCATTTTACTATAGATATATATCTACAATTTGGATGGATCTCAAATTTGAAACTAATGCTCAGAATGACCATCATAAGTTTTGAGAATTTAGTGATAATTTGTAATGAGCTTAAATGCCTCTTTAAATTCAATTACATCAGATAATTTCTCTTGACTTTGAGGGAATTTTTATTTTACAATTGTAAGGTGTTTTGAGTTAGATTCTAATAGGAGGATACTTCTAGTCAGGTTAGGATGTGGTCTATATTTATAATGTTTTGGAATTATGGTTTAAAAGTTGACAATTTTTAAGTTAGAGAAGAAGACATATATGTAACGGTTTAAATTAAGGTTTTGGTAATTTTACTGACAGACATCAAGTTTAATGAGGATTTAGGCACAAACATGAAAAATTAAGTGAGATTGTTGTTCACATCTCCTCTTCCAATAACTAGAGGAGTTGTCCCATCTACTAGATGCACAAGATGATGGCAAGTTAATTTCTTTAGATAAGTAAATAGATTCTTATTATCAGTCATATGAGTTGTAGCACCTGAATCAATAAGACAATCATTTATTGGTGAAGAGGAAGAAGTTTGAATACATGTAGGGTCACCTAAATGTTGGGCAATGTTTGCTTGAGGAGTAATAGTAGCAACAAAAGAGGCCTTGATCAGTTAATTAAGGTTTAAAGAACTCAATGTCTTCATATAAGGTTTAGCAAACAAGGAATAGAGGTAGAATATTCATTAACATTGTTAGTTGACACTTTTTTTATCCATTCAGGTTTCCCATGATTTTTCCAGCATTTGTTTCCATTTTGATTAGTTCACTTGTAGAAATTAGAAATTTGGGTTGGGGTTAGGAAAAAGAGGACCCTCTCCCACTATTGTTGAGACTATTTCCCCGGCCACAACTAAGATTACTTCATTGGGCAATGACAAGGATTCAGACTCCTCAACAGTAAGAGTAGAAGACATAGAGTGAGATAGTCACAGATAGACATCATCTAACATCGACAAGGGTTCAGAGGCAAGAATTTTCTGATGCAAAACTTCATACCTAGGAGGTAGAGATGTCAAGAATCGACAAAGTTATATATCCTCTTACCGCTTTTGCATATTGACAAGATCAAATGATAAGGGGTGATGAAGCTTGAGTTCACCCCCAAATCCCTTTGAAGGTGTCGAAGTTTGAGGCGAAGGCAGAGTTATGTTCAAGTTTAAGGGAATATAAATATTTTTATAGATTAAATACTAGGGATGCATTTCCTTTGATAGAATGAACTTAGGCAAAGTGATGTCATGCCTCCTTGATGGAGTTTATGAAGAGAATATTACTAGAGATGCATGTTTCACAACTATTCAGGATCTAGGAGAGAGCAAGAGAGTCATGTTCGGTCCACTTTTCAAAACCCGCCTTCAATTTCTCAAATGCTTCTTCATTACCTTTCTTCTTGTCAGATGTGTCTTCCTTTAGTGGAGGTAGATCTGTCAAATGTTCAATTTTTCCTAAGGTATGTGCATATGTTTTAAATGAATGTGCCCATAACACATAGTTGGAGCCATTAAATTTTATAAAAGTTACACACTTGGGGTGTGTTTCAGACCTTCTAATAGTGGAAGAAGATGACCCCACGATATACCAATAAAAGCTACAATGGAGAAGCAAAGTAATAAAGAAACAGGGGCATAAAGTAATTGACAAGTTGGTCAGGAAGCGGGCACTCCATGTCACTTAAAGCAGAATAAAACTAAAAGTTTCAGATACGTCATGTCAAAAGTAGACATGTCATGTTAGTTACGGAAACATTGACAAATTTTCCATAGCAGTTGGCGGTGACACGTCCTGTAGGTAGGGCACACGTCGTGTAAGATGTAAAAATACCATATTTCACCCAGAGCAGGATCCAAAATAGATGGTGAACCTTATAGAAAAATAGAGTTGTTGGAGAGATCCAATCACATTTGATAATATGTGGAAAAATTTCTATAGAAGGTGGTCATAGATGACCACAAGATTATTCCATATGGATTTCCAGACAACCGATCTTTAAGCTATAAGCCCGACACAAAGTCTATAGGAAGTCTTCTTAGATCCTCTTGTTGGGAAGAGGATAGGGCAAGAAGAGAGACTAGATCTCCCTTACTATGATCAACAATGGTGGAGAAAAATAGGATGATGAGTGGGGTTGGGGGAAGATACAATGGCAACATTGGATTCAAAAGGAGGGTCTTGAGGCATCCATCCGTCCTACTCTGATACCATGTTGAGAATGGCCATCTTTTAGTATTTTAAAAGAAGTCCCTCTCCTATAAATAGGAGGGGAAACAAAAAGGAAGCACATAGAAAATCCTAATGGGTCTATTATACTTAAGGCCATATTACATAAGACTTAAGTGAAAAGGAATAATAGAATTATATCTCAATACGTTCAACACTAATTAATCATATTACCAAAAAGGTGGAGAACCAAAAACAAGAATAAAATTTTCCAAGCATATCCTAAAAAACTCTTACATTAACATCCAACTGGTCATGTTTATATATATATACAACTTAGGTAACTCTTCATGAGTTTAGTGGCCTCAGC
Organism: Alisma plantago-aquatica; assembly: GCA_963693085.1. Taxonomy (NCBI): domain Eukaryota; kingdom Viridiplantae; phylum Streptophyta; class Magnoliopsida; order Alismatales; family Alismataceae; genus Alisma; species Alisma plantago-aquatica. Next base: position 575,777,636 of record OY856409.1, on the reverse strand, counting down.
CACAACCTATTAACAAAAGAAGTTGTTTAGATAATTACAACATTTGCACTGTCTACGATATACAACCAAAAACTTGAGTCAATATACACGATATATAAAACTCCCCTGTCTAAACTTGATAGTACGAGAACAACTCTAGGACTCAACAAAACCTAACTAATCTCTCTGACTCTATAGATCTCCAAATTACACCTCCTCACCACCCTATGTCTGACCATGTTGTAGATCACCTAAAAAAGGGGGTGTGGAAACCCACAAGGTGAGTCCTGTGTCACAATGATATGATATAACCTCTTTCAACATTTATTGCTTACAAATAGATTACATAAATGAAGAAGTTAATGTAGATAGTATTACAAAGTTGAAAGTCTATGTAACTTATACAAAATGTCAGGCAAACTGAAGTACAATTGACTTCTCTTAAGGTATTATAAATCATCTATTTTTCAAAAGGGAATTTAGTACGATCACCATCCAATGTGATTCACCAAGCAACCCTAATAGTTGTACTACACAACTGAATTACATATTTTATTAAGCCCTGGGCAGTTTGAGGCATACCACTTAAACTACTGCATGACCCTTCTGAAGAAGAAATCAGCCCCGTATAAGATCTAGGATGACAAAAATCCTAAAAATCTCTTCCCCTCGATCAATACAAGTAAAAACCATAGTGCCACATCAGTCCAACTACTAAGACAACCTAGTGGGTCCTAGGTACACATGCCACTACACTAGAAACTAGGGTATAAACCCTCAAATCCAAGTTATGACCGTAGTCACTCACAAACACATCAACATCTGAGCACGACCACAACCCCTCTCCAAAACTTAGAAATTGGGACAATGGAGATCTTACCATCCCTACACTTGCATATACTCAACATTATATGACTCTGAGTTCCTTTCAAATTACCCATTTCACTATCCAACAAGTTCTGTCACTAGGATAGTTCTAACGGTCATAGGGGACTACATAATTAAGATTGCATTTGATTACTTTATACATTTTTGAATGCATCAATGAAATTATGTACAAACACCCCAAAGATTCCTACAAGTTGATTAGAGTTTGCAACCAGAAGATATAAAATGTATAAACTAGTTTCATGTCACCCTATCTAGATATAGGTATCCATCCTTATTCACTAAGAGGACAATCCACAATTTTGGACATATAAAAGCCTATTAGGGCACTTAGATCCAGATCAACAAAAAAATCTCATAATAATATCACGAACATATAGAACCATGTAGAGAAGTTAATGAGTCATAAGCAAGACCATACCCTAATTTTATCATAAATGTCCAATAAATGTAAGAATCATGATATTTCTAAGAAATAGGCAATGATACACTCCAAACTTATTATGAATAAGCTACATTCAGTACTAGGTTTCTGTCCAACGATTATTACATCACTATAACTATGATTATACGTACTAGAATTTCCTAGGATCCACCACATGATGTAAGGAATAGTACATGGGTTAAATTTGTTCACTCTTCAAATACTAGAATATCGCGTATGTCGCATTTTTAGAGTCAAAACACTTATATTCTGAAATTTTAGGCCTTTCATATTCAAGGAAGAGTTCAAAAATACAATGGGAAACGTTCTTCAAGTACAGACTAAAGCTTACAAACTTGTATCATCATTTTAATATAAAACAACCCTTAAAAGACCGTATTTTAAAATTGTAAGAGTTTCCAGAGCAAGATCAAAGTTCCACATGTAGAAAGTAGGCAAGAAATATGTTTAAGTTTATATCACTTGCCTTGTTGGAGAGGAAACAAAATCTAGGACAAAATCCTCCAAAATCAACGGTCAAGGCACCGATCTTTATCCGCCAAAGCTCCAAGAACACCTCCTACTTCCACAAACAGGGTTATTCTAGAGCAAGGAAGGAAGAAAGGAAAGGAAAGTTCTTAAACCATATGTGTAGGTTTCGATTGAGAAACACCATGAAACTCGGTTGTAAGATAAATGAGGGTAAAAATAGAAAGGAAAATAGTTAAAAGGTCAGGATCTTGCACGAACGGATCAAGAAACAAGATCGATGGCCTTAGATCATTCCAAGGAGAACCCAACTCGAGCATGCATCCACAAAATCCCATGATCGTCAATCCGATGGGTTCTCATCGGCCTCCAATTCCCATGAGCATTCCTACATCATAAAAGATGAGAGGATAGAGAGAGAGATGGGGGATATTTGTAGATGGGTGGGAGTCAGTGTCATTCACTCTGATCATCGGGTAAGGAAAACTTGTTGACCAAAACTTGTCAACCAAAACACATCGGCCAACAATTCATCGACCCAAACTTGTCAACCAAAAACTCATCTACCAAAGCCCTGTTGTTGGTTAGACACACTAATAACTCAAAGCTTTGTCAATTGATGAAAATCTTTGGTTAGTTAGCCAACAACCTCATTGAGCATCAAAGACTCATCGACCATCAAGTTGGTAGGCTCTTTGTAGACCAACATCAGTCGACGACCAAACTCATCGGGCACCAAGGATCCGTCGGCCCGGTGATTTAAGCCCGACTTAGTCAAATGATGAAAATACTACAACACTACTACTAAATAAATTATACAAGTATAAATCTTATAAATAGTTCAAAAGCATCCAAAGGAAAAAAAATTGTAAGATACTTAAGAATGTCATGAAGAAACTCAAGCAAGAGTTAAAAGTATGTTTACTCTCCCAAAAAAATATATTTTGTATGAAGGTCCACAAGTTATGAAATTCGAAATTAATTTTACTTTATAAACCAAGATGAAATTTCGAAACTAAGTATCCAATTAAGCCAAATAATCATATTTATAATTTTAGCTAGGTTAGGGGGCTTACAATTATTGTAAACCAATAAAAAATATTAATTGATGTAATAGAAGTAGCATATTATATATATAATATAATTGAGTAGAACCACTGAAAAGGAAATTGTTGACTAGGATGGATGTATACTATGTGTTTAATTTACTGATAGGTCAAATACAATCAAAGAAAAAGAAAAAATTGATTTGCAGTGCTCACATTAAAGGCAACCATCGTCCGACCAAGTAAATAAGAAAGAAAAGTTGTTAGTTGTTAGGGATGGGAATAGGGGTGAATATTCAGTTAATTCGGCCAGTTATAATTAATTTGGTTCAATTAAATAGTTAATTTGTGGTTAAATATTTTAACAGTTAACTTAACTAAATTTGTGTCGGTTAGTTCAGCTATGGTTAATCAGTTAATGGTTAATTATGTCGGTTAATTCGGTTAACCAAACAACACTCTTATAATAATATTGTACGAAAATGATTGTAAAATTTTGAACAATTATTGTATTATAGTAATATTACATATTAACATAGTGATATATAGTTCATAAAATCTTGATTAGTTTATAAATGGGAGGATTTTTTGAAATAAAAGAAAAATTATATAGGTATATATATGAGAAAGATAATTCTTTTTTATAAATTGTAACTATTCTGTTAATTCGGTTAACCAAACACAAAACATTTTTAACCGACAAATTAACCGTTTAACCAATCAACCGAAATAAATTAACCAAATTAACTGAATTAATCAAATTGTCTAAAAAAATAAACGTTCGAAATTAACCATTCAGTTAACCGGTTATTAACCGAATTCTGCTCACCCCTAGATGGGAAGGGGAAGGAAAAGGGCTTTAGGATTTTCTAGTTCCGTATGAACATGGAATAGTCTACACCCCTTATCAGATTAAATCCACATGTCATGATGCGAACCAACATAGTCAATTGTATTTAAATATGTTTAAAGATGACCAAAGGTGTAGTGTATACCGTGTTCATACTAGTAGTAGCAAATCTGAACTCGCAAGAAGAGGCTTGAGTAGTTAGCGTCGTTTGACTAAACCAATAAAGAAAAATAAAACGGACTACAGATTGGAAACGGAGAATGTATCGAAGAGACGCACGCAAGAGAAGGGTCAGGGACATACATGAATTGCAGAGTAAAGCATTGTTCAATGATAAATTTAAAATCGGACATTTCCTACAATTATTTGGTAGGATACAATAGATTTTTATTATAGTGTATATTAGATGTTGTTATCTTTTTGTTTTCTAGGAAGTTGAGTTTTTAAGAAGAGAGAAGCGAAAATACTGCCTTATTATTGGTTGTCCTATAAAAAAATATATATCCCGTCCTATACTACAATTTACATTGTTTAATGTAGTCTTATTGGAGTTTTCAAAAAAAAAAAAATCTAGTCTTATTGAAGGATGGTTCTCATACTGCGAACGGTTACAAAAGGACGGGTCGGGCACTTTTCCTACCGTTTCCGGTAGTGGCCCCGCTATTGTGTATAGCTGGGGCATTTAGTTATCCTACTATTTGCATGGAAGAAACCTTTATCATTTATTTTTTCTATATACAGTAAAGAGATTGACATACTTCACATACATGTATCAATATCCATGTTTGTTATTTATAACCTCTTTTTTATAATTTCCAGCGTGATTTACACTGATGAGATACACTGCAATCAACAGCATAAAATAAATTTTTACCATGACAAATCTATTGATAAGGGTGAAGGATTATATTTTTATGGAAAGTTTATACAGACAAAAAGTGTTAACTTTTATGACTTTGGGTGGTAATAACATTATATTACATGTACTTTCGGTGGAAATGGTACTTTTATCCGTCCCTTTTAGTTATTACACAATCATCATCGTTATAATAAACCCCAACCATATTGAGATCATCGACAATATAATAATTTAAGCAAATACCATCTAGCATTAATATGTGTAAAGATTGAAGAAAAAACATGTAAACAAAAACCAATAGTCATGTTCATGTATTACAAATAGTTCGCATATGGATAGTATCTATTTGCAACCTTATACTCCAACAAAAATAAAGGAAAAATGTAATAAGCAAGAAGGTTACACCCGAAGAAGAGAAAAAAAAACTCTTAGATACAATGCTCTATATTGATACTTTTCAGTATAAGAAAGGTCAATGTTGAAGAGTCCTATTTATAGCCTTCATGACATAAGGCTTCGACTAAGAATATATAATCCTAATAAGAGTGTAGAACACAATAGAAACCCAAGTTGCATGTAGAGAGCACCAACTTCAACTCCAAATAGGAATATTAATCTAAATCCAAGTAGGAACATTGGTTGACTCAAATCAAGGTAAGACCCAAATTAGGACTACCACCATGAAAATTAGGATTAGGACTAGGAGTCTTCAAGGCATAACAAATTTTCACCTTGAATCAAAGTCAATATCTTTCAAAAAAATTGCAAAACTTCTTCTCCTCCAGCCCCTAAAGTCATCCGTAAAGTCTGAGCCCACTGTCCAAGGTTCTAGTAGAGTTTCAAGAATGACGACTGACCCCACAACCCACCACTAGCTTTAATTGTGTGTTTTGTCCTTACTCACGCACAAGTCAGGATAAACTTCCCGACTGACCACCCATCCTAGTACTACTCTTGGATGAGCACACTTATCCATAGAGTTCTTTAGTGATGGGCTCCCTGAAAAGAAGGTACACCTTGGTGATATGGGTAGTCCAATTATTCCTTTTAAGATCATTTTATCAGAGGCCTCAAATCCTAGGATGTTACAATCTCTCCCCCCTTAGACTCTTGACATCCTTGTCAAGGCTCAACTATATGGCCTCATAATCTATCCCCATTTCAATACAAATCCAAATGACCCATGTACACCCAACTCCCGACCACATCTAACAGTGCAAGGATGTCTCCTTCAACTAAGATAACCCTATCCAGCATGCTTGGACAACACGGCTCAAAGACTGCATGCCACAAACCCAAGTGAGCCCCACCAAATGGAGGGAAATTTGCTCTAATACCATTTGTAACACCCAGACCCACTACCCAAGGCTCTGGTAGAGTTTTAGAAATGATGACTAGCCCCACAAACCACCACTAGCCTTAATTGCACGCTTTATCCTCACTCACACGCAAGCTAAGATAAACTTTATGACTGGTCACCCATCCGAGTACTACTCTAGAATGAGCACGCTTAACCATAGAGTTCTTTAATGATGGACTCCCTAAAAAGGAGGCACACCTTGGTGATATGGGTAGTCCAATCATCCCTTTTAAGATTATTTTATCTGAGGTCTCAAATCATGAGATGTTACATCATCACTGTTAGTTTTGAAGGCTAACCAACTCTAGATAGGTCCTGAACTTGGAAACTGGTAATAGATTTGTAAACATGACAAAAAGATTATCTTTGTTGATGATCTTCTTATCAATAGAAGTCTTGACAAGCCTCAGATTATGATGATGAGATTCCATATTTTCAGTCATAAAAGCAACCCATATAGAAGAATCTATAGAAGCACTAGTTGTAGTATAAATAGATGGCTCACTAGCATCACTAGTCTCCTTAGTATTGGCTAAACATGAGAAATAATATAATCTAAATATCTTTCTAGTGGCATAATCTGTCATCTTTCTCTGTCATGAGAAATATTTTAGGGTTGTGAATTAGGTTTCACATCATCAACATTATCTGAGGTATATAGACACAGTTGCAATTGAAGGTGTCAAACAACCATGTGGTGATGATGACGCATCTTCAATCTCTAGCTCCTCTTGCTTGGTGGAACTAGGAAAAGATCATGTGTTAGAAGTAGAAACTAAGTCCATTTCTTTGAGAATATAGAAGATACATCAAAGGTAACATTCCTTTTAATAAAAAAAATTGGAGACTTGGGGCTAGCGCACTAGAATTTGTACCCTCTTACACCTTCAACATCACCTAAAAAATGTATTTATTGGCCCTAGGGTCAAGCTTTTCATCTTTGGAGTCGACATAAGCATGAAAACCAAACATATAGAGAGTAGAGTAGTTTGCAGGGATGTAGAGATCAAACCTTTTCAGGGGTTCTGGAACTGGGTGGAGTAGATGGAGATAGACTAACAATGTTGGCAGTTATATAAATAGCTCCAACCCAGAACCTCTCCCAAGTCCAGCATGAATTAGCATGCATTTTTCTCACTCCAAGAGTGCTGTATTCATACGCTATGCAACACCATTCTATTGTGCTGTATATCTAATAGTGCAACATCTGGTAATGCCTTCAGATTGGCCAAAATTTGTGAACTTAGATGAGAAAAACTCTAATCTGCTATCAATCCTCAATGTCTTGACATACTTTCTGGGTTTTTTTTTCAATCTAATTGTTGCACTTCTTAAATGTCTCAAAAGCTTCAGATTTATTCTACAAGAAGAAGACCCATACTTTCCTTAAATAGTCATCAATAAGAGTGATCATGTGGCTAGTACCACCCTGGTACGTAGCTTCATAGGGACCCCAAATATCAGAATGAATGTACTCAAGAGTACCTTTTGTGGCATGAACTTCTGTAGAGCAACTAACTTTATTTTATTTTCCCATTACACAATTTTCACAATAATCTAACTTCTTAGCAGTACTGCACTTTAAGAATCATCTGCTCTGTAGAAGAGCAAAACCTTCTTTCCCATGACTCCAAGTCACATATGCCAGAGCTTGGTGTTAGCCAGTCACTTAGCCAAGGATTTGTCCTAAATATGTGATCAAGTTTGTAGAAGAATAGGGCACAAAGATGAATATGACCAGAAATGAGGGGTGTTGTGGCCTAAGGACAAAGTCTAATTCTTGCCATTACCGACTCCATGAGATGATAAGGAAAGACAAAGAAAAGTAAAATGACAACCAAATTCATATGGACTTTGGGAAAATGTAGCGGTAAGGATGGTGAAGAAAGCTAAGATTTTGGTAGTTTTAAGGCAAAGAATTGACTCATGGGTGTTAGAATAAAGCTTCAAAGTGGAAAATTTGGGATATAGAAAGCTTACATGAATTAGTTTAGTTGGTTTCTCTAGGATATTCAGAACGTCCTATGGAACTGACCATACTCCTAGGAGTGATCATGATAAGTAAGGATTATTTGAGGAACTCTGATTTATAGGTAGAGGTAGGTGGTCGTTAGGGGCATAAAAATGGTGATCGAGGGATATCTAGTACCCAAAAAAAAAGTATGATGTGCAAGGATTGATTTTGGGTGGTTACTTATACAAGTTAGGATCTAATATGTTGGGAACTGGTGACAATGGTCAAAATAGGGAAGGGTTTCTTTGGCTATTGTGGTGCACAAAACCTAGATCAACCAGAGTTAGATTTGTTAGGGAGAGAATTTTATATACACATGGGTTACTTTCAAAGAAAGGGGAGTATTGAATGATGAGGGTTTTTCATGAGAACAAAATGTTATCACTATCCTTCTTATAATAAGAAGAGAAAGTGACGGGTAGGAGGTAAGTTCTTCACATTCCAATCTTCAGGAGAAAAAAGATTAGGTGTGGGAACTATTGGACTGTGTGTCCCATGTGAACAAGGAAATCAAATGCAGCCCGACAGATAAAATCTTGTAAACTGTAGGTAACTCATCATATAATTAAACAATTGATATTATTGGACTTTGAACTATTCATTTATTTCCAAATTGATTATAGGGTTCAAACAATTTCGATTGATCTTAAATTTTGAGCATAGGCTAATTAGAGTGTCTACATTATTCCTACAATGGTTAATTTCTAGTTTTCATGACAAATTAAATATTAACTACTCTTATATGTATGTGATTGCATTTTTTATATTATATGGGTTCTATAGTATAAACTTTTCCTATTTGTGTGAAAAATAAAAGGTTGGATTATATTTTTAAATTTAAGAGTTTTCTTTTCATTGTAAGATTATTATTATAAGGACGAAGACCTAGCCTTAACCCTTAATCATATTCTGTTAATCTTATCACGTATCTTGTTGTATTCTAAGCATGTCTTTAGGTGTGTGTTCCATTTGGGAGTTCATGTGCAAGTGTCCTTTAGTCAAGGGTTTCCTTGTAATTTGTATGCAAAGTGTGTTATGTCCTCCCCTTTCCCTATGATGATGAAGGTAGATTGTTGGGTGCTTTAACCTGCCTTGTTTTTTCATCAGTTGAGAATCGATGGAACCAACCTAACTATCCATAGGCAAAAAACCAGTGGAAGTATGTCCACTTTTCCGTTGGCTGAGGACCCACAACATACCTCTGTGTGGCCAACATTTTGTAGCTTGCTTAGACTTTCTTCAATTGTTGATGAGAGGTATATATCTTCCCTTCTATCAGTAGACACCAGTAGTTAGTTAGTCATGACGTTTAGGACTTTTGTCAAAATTGGTAATTTGACAGAAATGACAAGCAGTTTGAAGCTAGTTTCCATTAGTAGAATATCGATGGAAGGCATGGATCTTATATTTTGATGGTTTTACGAGACACCTACTAATTGTGCTTGTATTATGTCTTTTTATAGTTTTACTTGAGCATAAACAAATGATCTCTATGATTGAAGAGTATAGATGGGTTTTCTACCTACACCTACCAATGGTCCTTCTGGTGGTGTGTATTGATAGAAAATAAAGTTTTGTCTTCTGAGGGTCTGACTGACTGATGAAGTGATAGTTTGACCAACTTTTATCTCTCCTCTAGGGTTATACATATCCCCTATAGTGTCCTTTCTAATCTCACTTGCACCTTTGAGTAGTGAAGTGTTACACCAAAATGAAGAACCATTAGTTTACAACAACCAATGGGATTTCTAGCTCCATTGGTTTGTTCTTTCAGTAGGATTTACCTCCAATCTCTTCTATGTTGATGCAAGTCAAGCCAACACGTGGCTTCTAAGATTTGATTAGGGTAAGTCAAACCTCAATCACGTATTTTTCTGGTGAATCATAGCACCTTGTTCATTTTGATGATTTTCTAGGTGATTTTTCTTTAAGGCTTTAGATGAAGAGTCTAACACATATTATCACCTTTTTATTGCTATCATAGTTTGAGAGTGGCTAAAGGAGAGTAACTCAAACCTTAGGAGAGTTACCTTCAGGATCTGATTGGTTTGCTGTAAGTCATAAGTTATGTGGAATTCATTTTCCAGGAACTCTACTTCAATTTTTGAAACTTAAGTTCCATTCACTGCATGTGATTGTTTTTATTGTAAGTGTAAATATGGACATCTTTAAAAATGTTATTAATTTTTAATGTGTAATATATAACAAGTAAGGATGACAAAGATGTATGGAAAGAATCATTTCATCAGATAATAATGATTTTTTTAACCATAATAGCCTTAGCAAGTGGTCATTGTGCGAATGTTGCTCCTTTAAAAAAGTGTGGTACAATGTGTATTAAAAATATTTGACTAAAAATCACATAGAAATATTTTTATTTCACTTGGTATGTAAACAATATTGTAACCATACATTTTATGTGTTCGTAAATATAAGTGTTAGTTCGGCATTATCTAAAACAATGTGTAATATTATTTTTTAGTATAAACTGAGTGTAGTGCACTGTAATAGTGAATTAATCATTTTTTTCACATCTTATTTCTTGAACATGAAGATTAAAAATTTTTATATAAATAATTTTTTTTTTCATGTAGTGCGGTGTGTCTATTTTTTCATAATGCTCATATATATTTTTATTGTAAAATTTGTTGTAATAATGGTTGTTATGGTGCAAAACATTTTATATAATATGATTATAGTGTATAATATTTTTCTTTCTTATGGTTTTAGAAATAAATCATATTCTTACCACTAATGTCCCTAGTCTTAAATATTTATATGTGTTATTAATTAAGAATGAAGAATAATAATTGTATAAGAAATGTTGTTAGTTACTCTAGAACTCATTTTCTACTCGTTTAAAGAGGGAACCCTAGAAATGAGTTTTCTGTGTAAGTTTGTAAATGTTAGGAAGTCACAGAACTCAAGTTCCAACATTTACATAAAACCAATCATCAAAAACTACTTCAGGAACTATAGTTCATAAGTTTTCTAGACCACTTACAACAAACCGATATGGGCCTCAATGTTAGAGTTTGTTGTTAAGATGGTATCATGCTCGTATTTGTTCATGTACCTTTCCCATCACTTGATATAACATTTTATTTGTTTATGACTTTCCTTGTGCTATTTGGTACTCGAGATAATATTTTTGTACCTTTAATCTGCTAAAAATGGAAATGTTAACCATCTTAGGTCTTAACCAATGCTTTATGTATTTGCATGCCGATTCTACATATTCTTGTAACCTTTCCAATACATGGATACATCTCACTTACTGTATTTAATCAAGCATACAACTTTAGATGGCATGATAAGTCTATGGATCCTTCCTAGTGAGGCATATGACATGTATGTTGAAAAGGTGCTATCTTATGGTTTGTCTATAGTTGTTGTCCTATTATTCTGCATGCATTGAATCATTTTTGCAATACTAGGATTCTAGAATATGAAAAGGTGATTTTTAATGGGAAGAGAGAGGGACTATGCTTGTTCTCCACATGGTTATTTTGTAAGCGCCAAAGGTGTGGCAACTGGTGGATTCAGAAACTTGTTGTCTTTGTTAATGTGTGAAGTTAGCTCATAATTGTTGAACATTTTACGTCTTTCAAAGTCATTAACTACTTGTTCTTTGTTGACATGTTGATAGGTTATCATGCATTTAATTGATGTTATCGTAGGGTAATGGGCCTAATTAAATAAAAAATTTAAGCAGATCCCTGAGTCTATAGAACCACCCCCTTTGGTCAATAAGGGGATAGGAAAGGAATTAATCTTTTAGCAGTCTAAAACCATGAGAAGATTCCCAGAGCTATGTATTTGTAAATATATGTAGACATTTAGGGGTGTATATTGTATCATCTTTAAAAGTTTTTTCTTCGGGGGAGGCATGTGGTATTTTGATATTTCATGGATGGTTTTTATGTGGTGCATGTGATATTGTGACCTATGTACATGGGGCATGCCTATTGTGATGGATTAACCCGTGAGCATATATTAATAGTGGGGTTGTTGGCGTGCTCACTACCTATATGATGCCTAGTTTCAACTCTAGGTTGAGATGAGATCTATAGCATCAATGCTTCCCTTAGATTTTACATGGATGGTTAGTATTGGAATTATAGAATCTAATTAACTATTTCAGTGGTATGCCCCACACAACCCAGGGTACTAAAATGCAGCAACCATGTAGTGTAACTATTAGGTTTAATTGATTTTAAACATTGTTGCATCTTGGATTTTTTATCATTCATATCAAAAACTAACATGTGTTATCTAACAAGTAACTTAGGTAGTCAAGATGTCATTGAGATCGATAAGCATGTACCCTCAAGTATACCAATCATCCTTATCTTGTTATAATGCTTCCTTTATAATAATCTCCCTAGGAAGTAATATATGTTTTAGGATTTATATCATTTCACTGGGACTTGGGATCTCACGCTTGTAGTTTTCAATAGTAATTAGGTGAGTGGCCAAACTATCAAGGTAGTAGTAGAGAAGATCAACAAGGAGGGAGAATCCTTAAGATCAAGCGGTAGCTGATGTTTGCATGAAGGGATATCAGAAGTAGGTGAGGGTGTGTGACCTTCTTCATATATAAAGCATGCAGTGATAGAGTCATTGATATTTATTATACTCTTGGGTCCTGGAAAGTTGTGCTTTCATGGCTCCTTTTTCTACCTTGGATCCTATGTATACATGAAAGGCCTCTAGAGTCAGAGTTAAGAATGTTATAATTTGTATCATGCATTTTATATAGAACCACCACATTTTTTATTTTTATTATAGTTTATTTTTTGTATTTTGTTTAGAATTTGGCAATGTGGTGTTGAGCCCTTTAGTTGATTTAATTCTTGTAACCTATGATGTTGATGCATTCTCTATTGAACCAAATATTAAATAGAAAATGGAATTGTGACATATGGAGACAATTTAATTTGAGATCTCTATGTGGCTTATGTGTGTGATGTTGTACTTAAGATTTAAGTATATGTTTTTCTTTTGAGTAATGTTGTGATTGTGATGTTAGGTGTCAAAAATTTAGGTATTAGAGCCTAGGTTTGATATGTGTATAGGGAAACATGATTTGGATTTTGTGTCTATTCTTACCAAGTCCAGCATATCTGACCATTTATTATGGTTGTGAAGATACGGTTGGAAGTCGTGATGAACATGTTGATAGTAGTCAAGTTGGGTCTAGTAGAATGAAAGATGATGTGATTATGATGAAGGGAGGATCCTTGACCCTCAAAGTCTGGAGATATCATCGTTTGATCCAACAAGGCCAGTTCACCTAGATTTCCAATCCTGGTTTGGGAAGATGATGTTTGTGCTCACTCAATTTGTTGGCACACTTCCAGTCCAGGCATCTAGGGACTAGTCCTTAAATGTCAAACCATCTAGTTGCAATAAGACATTTAAGCAACCAAACTGGGTAAGGGCCATGGAGTACATGTGTACTTTAGACCCTAGTGATGTGGATCTGTGACTCATAAATATTGAGAAGGCCTTTTAATTTCTAAATATATCTAATGAGGACAAGGTGAGGCATGTTGTATATTTAAGGAAAATGTTGACCATGGGTGGGACACGAAGGAAGAAAATAGGTGGGGGGAATTCATCACTTGGGCTATGTTTAGAGGGGTGTTTGTAAACCAGTACCCCCAGTCCTCCTATCTAGATGAGAAGATCATGCAGTTTGAGCATATCTATAATAGGACGATTACGGTGAATGAGTATGAGTCCTCCTTTTAGAGTTTATGAGAATATTTAGAGGTTTGAGATGGTCTAAACTCAGATTTAGAAACATTAGTTTTGACCCTGGAGTTGCGCAAGAGGTTTTTCACCTTTGTGGAGTTAGTGTTGAGGATAGAGAAAATATCATTGGGAAATAAAGATAGTGATTCCAAGAGGAATATGGAACAATTTCTTGGGAGTCTTAATAATCCAAGATTTTTTAGGCCTTCAAGACCGCAATATTGGTAGTCGCAGTCAAGTTGGACAATGTTAGATGCAAGGTTACAGCAACAACATGTGTCATGGTCGGCTAGTAGAGGATGTTGGAAAGGGATACCACTATCTGATTGTATAGCTCATGGTTTGTCTCAATGACATGACCTATCAGACCACAATGATCTTCTCAAAAGATGTGGTACTACTGTCAATAGGCTGAGCATATGAGGGTACATTGTCCTCTATTAAACAAGGAGACGTCCTAGACATAGGGGAGGTACCAAGAGAATATGGAGCATTATATTGGTAGAGGTGATAGAGGGAGCGAACATACTTCATTAGAAAGACCTTATGGATTCATAGGCAAGGTTCCATCCCGAGGAAGATCTCAACACACAACCCACTTGTATGTCATAACACATCCTGAGGGTGTGGTTAACCTTCAAGTTGTTACATATCAGAGGGAACTCTTTCATTTTGACTTGTCTACTTCCATTGAAGTATATATTCTAATAGATCAAGGTGTGATACACCTTTTGTATATTGTAACTTCTATGTTTTTCATAAACCCAAATCTCTTCTTCTTAGCACCCCTCTTGCTAGATCAATAGGGTTTCATGAGGTGTTCCCATCTTATGTTCTTGTCTTCACCAAACACACATTTGGGTGGATCTAATGCCACATGATATGCATGCTTTTATGTGATCCAAGGGATACATATGTTCCAAAAATTATAGAGTGGTGTTGGAATGTAGGTCCAAGTTTATTGAGTTGTGAGGAGAAGATATCTATTAGATTTTTGAAGAAGATCGGAAGATTCTTCCCACCTGGTTGGTGTCTTCCGCCAATCCTGAAAAGCTATTAAGGTAGGTTTGTGAGGCTTTCTTAGCTCACCTAATCGATACTAAGGTAGGTAGTCCTAGTATCAAGGATGTACCTATAGTTAGGGAGTTTGAGGATGTCTTTCTTGATGATTTTCCTGACATCCCACCTCCTCAAGAGATTGATTTTGAAATCAATCTTCTTCCTGGTACCCAACCCATAGCACATGAACCCTATAGGATGGCACCAATAGAAATGAAGGAATTGAAGAAATAGTTGCATGAGTTACTAGACAGGGGTTTCATCCAGCCAGTATGTCTCCCTAGGAC
Source organism: Alisma plantago-aquatica (assembly GCA_963693085.1). NCBI lineage: Eukaryota > Viridiplantae > Streptophyta > Magnoliopsida > Alismatales > Alismataceae > Alisma > Alisma plantago-aquatica. Next base: position 575,762,621 of record OY856409.1, on the reverse strand, counting down.
ACACATATTCTCTTCAATAAGAATAAGGATGGATTGATTAGGTTATGCATAGACTACAGGAAGTTCAATAATGCCACTATAAGGAACAAACACATGTTACCAAGGATTTATGATTTATTTAATTAGTTGAAAGAAGCTACATGGTTTTCTAAGATATATTTTTGGTCAGGATATCATCAGTATGGATTAAGGCTGAAGACATTCCTAAGATAGCCTTCAAGATGAGCTACGAGCATTATGAGTTCATGGTTATGTCATTTGGGCTAACCAATTCACCTGCTGCTTTTATAGACTTGGTGAAACGAGTATTCTGGAAGTACCTGTAAAAAATTGTAAACATCTTTATAGATGATATTTTGTTCAACTCCAAGGACCAAGAGCATCACGAAAGCATCTTCACCTAACTTTGGAACTTTTGAGGCAGCATTAGCCATATGCCAAGTTTAGCAAATGCGAATTCTGGTTGACTGAGGTGTCTTTTTTGGGCCATTTCATCTCTCGTCAAGGAATTTATGTAAATGCAATGAAAGTGGGGTCTGAATTTACTTTGGAAGCTTCCTAAGGTTGGCAAGGTACTACAAGCGATCCATCAAGGACTTCAATGTGATGTCCTTGCCTCTGACTATTATGCCAAAGAAGGATGTTTTGTCTATTTGAATTGAGAAATGTACGCAATGTTTCAGTCATTAAAAAAAAAGATAACTTCTACATCAGTGCTAGATTTGCTAGACCATGGGAAGGGCTATATAATCGTTTATGATGTGTATAAGTAAGGTCTTGGGTGTGTACTTGTAAAACCCCTCCCTAGGGTTACATACATAACCATCAGAAGCATAGCCTAATGCCCAACATTATCCATAATGTGGGGTACTTGGCATTTCAGGGAGGGATTGTCACATGCATGATCGCATCTCAAGAAACAAATAACACTTGGCATTATTGAAACATAGATTCATACATAAGTTCTAGGAAAGAAAACTACATCATGATTCTAAAGCTACACATAATCTAGATGACATATGAAAGATGGGATCTCCATAGATGGACGTCCCACCAGGCAACAACTTCTAAGGTCTTGGATCCTTGGAATCTTCTCAAGATGTATCCTTCCCTTTAGCTCCAACGTCTGCGGACATCTCGTCCCCAGCCATGCAAAGGAAAAACAAACATGGTAAGTAAGCGACATTGGCATGTTATAAAGCATAAAAATAAAATGTAAAGTGATTTGACATAAATATGAACATGCATTAACATTAATCATTTCTTGGCATCTTTTACATGAAGAATTTGACAAGAAGTATATGCTCCTCTCTTAATGCCCCATAAGGAGCCCATAATGCTCAGAAATCCCATAATTGCTCAGAAAGCCCATAATGCTCGGAAAGCCCATAACAAGGTGCATATAAATCTAAATCAAATTCCATTAACCATGATCTTTCTTAGACTTAATTATCTTCTTAATAACTTAAACTTGATCTTAATGGGATTACTCCCCATGAACCATAATGGGATTTCTCCCTCTTAAGCATGGATGGGAATCTCTTCCCTCTTTATCTTGGTTTCATGTTCCTTAATCATAATTCATAACATTAATGTGGTTTCTATACTTAGACTTAGATTATAGCAAACAATCATTCAATAACCATATACTTGAAAGAAAACATGCATCTATCATGACTTTAACGTAAAGTGCTTAATAATATCCATAAACATTCAATAAACCAAATGTTATCTATGCCAAGGGCATGACCTGCTTACCTTGAACAAAAGCACCTAAGTCAAACCTTATTTGACTGATTGGATTCCCTTAAACACCTGAAATTAGATTAAAACATTATATGTACATGAATTCATAGTCATTAAACCCTAATCATGGTCTTTGAATTATTTAAGGGATTGGATGTAAAAATCAGTGTTTGAAAAATATATAAATTGATAGAAAATCAAAATAGCTTTCCAACGACTATTTTTGCACATTTTTCTGAGCTCATATGCAAAAGTTATGAATTTGCATCCTGGACCAATCAGAGTGCAGGAAACCTTATGCGTGACATCGATCAAATCCAATATTAACCTGATGTAAATAAAAGATGAAATACTGGAAAAACCCTAGCGTGCATGACACATGAATCAAACGAGCGGGGGTAAAATTGTCATTTAAGACATAAAATAACTCTCATGGACGATGGAGAACAAATCGAATGTCAAAATACCTATAATGCCCTTGGGCGGTCAGTTAACTCATTGAACTCGTGGGGACACCATGGTCATTTCAGGACCTGGATTGTTCCTGCCCAAGCCATGGCGCTCGACGAGCAGCCGGTCGTCGACTCCAGAGCTTCATATTGTGGATCAGTGTGTTTCGCTAAAAACCGATAGCATCAAACTCATCAGCTACACCCAACGAACTCACCAAGCCCAAGCGTGGGCTCCGCAGTGACCAGGATCTCGAGAATGCTCCTCCGCAAGGCTAGAAACAGGGGAGACGATGTCGGAAATCTGAACACGTAGAAGCCATCGACAAAGCGAGAAGCCAGGCGGATATAAACACTCCATAACACCTCACGAAGTTAGGCGGTGAAGAACCTTATGCCACGGAAGCCGCGGACGCCAACGGTGACAAGCGCCGACAAGGGAGGGGGTAGCCCTACAGGGTACAACGTTTGGGGTGATCATAGGGCAAACCATAAAATCCAAAACAAAGGGGAGGCTCCGAGGATGCTCACCGTAAGAGCAATTGAGCAGAGGTGACTGGAGAAGGCCGGGTGAACTCAAGGTCTTCAGAAACTAAAACCGAGTAGGTCAAGGAGAGTCGGGGCTCTCGGGGCCAAATTGGCAGTGGAGGAGGAGAGCTTGGAGGCTGGAGGTGCTATACAATGCCTTATATAGGCAAAAAATGGCTCGCAGCACGGTTTGCAACCTCGGGGTCACGAGGGGAAACAAAGACCTAATTGGACATTTTGTCAAATGGGAGAGATGGAGAGCGAGTGATGGCTCGTTTGAATCGGTGAAGCCTCATGAATTCAAGGAAGGAGGAAAATTCAAAAATGGGTAATCAATGAGCGAGTAATCCATCGGAGAGCAAACCGCAGTGAGACGACTCATGTTCGTAGGGAAAACGGAGGTAGATGACAATATGACTGTCGTTGATCCTTGATCAGATGGTGCACATAGTGCACGCGATGAGTGTAATGTGTGATAGCAAAAATAAAACAAACCATGGGTTAATTGCTTGTATTAATGAAATGATATTCAAATCTTGGTCCATCTATATTCAAATCTGTCTCAAATTAATTGGGAGGTCAAACATGGTCATAATGGGTTCAAATTTGAACCATAGGTGTATTAGAGTGTCTAGAATATTCCCACTTAATTAGATTTGATGCTTGTGCACGTTTTAGGCCTAAAATAGCAAAAACCATTATGTGCACTTAAATGACCATGATGAGTGTAAATAAAGCCATTAATTTCTCAAATAAGAATTTCAAGATATGAAAATGTGCACTCAACATTATTTCTTTTCAATTAACAAGATGGAGGCCATTAAGCAAGCAATTAAACATGTAAATCACTAATTACCATATGAGAGAGAAAAATTGACATAAAAGTATTTATTCTCATTTTTTTAAACAAAAGAGCATAGATATATATGAAAACATTTTCTTTAAATAAAACAAGGATAAGAGAACAATTTGGCATAATAAAATGAATTTGTAAAACTAACATGGGCAATTTGCATTTAAGTCCTCAATAATTATCTTATTAGAAAAAGAGCATGCAAAGAATAAAATATATTGGAAATTTTGCATAAAAAGGATTGGGGTATTACAATTATACCCACCTTAAACAAAATTTCATCCTCAAAATTTCCTAGAGTTTCTACCCACCTTAAGGTTTTCACATAAACTTGCAAATTTTCCATACAAATTTTCATTATAGAAGAGGCATATAAAACTAAGCATTATTATGATTCAACATAAATTACTTAACTACTCTCACCTTGATCATCTTCCTCTTCTCCATCCGACATTTGCATGGTGAAGAGCCTCAGTTTAACCTTGGGTTGAGGATTAGGGTTCTTAGCTTGGTTATGGTTGGGATCCATCTTTGCAAGCTTAGGGAAATTAGACTTGATATGCCCTACCTCACCACAATAGGAGCAAACAGAAGTTCCAAACCTATAAGGACCACCATGATTTCTCTTACATGTAGGGCATGGGGTTCTCCCATTCTCATAAGAATGTTCATGGTCTTTTCTCTTATGGTTGGAGGGTGGAGGGGGTTGATGATGACGATTGTTTTGGGGTACCTCCTTCTTATGGTTCCTCCCAGGGTGATCCTCCAATTCTAGGGCTGCATCCAAGGCTAATTGCATGGTCCTATGACCTCTACCAGACAAGGCATAACTTAGGTCGGGTTTAAGCCCTCTAATGAACTTCTTAGATCTCTTTTGCTCAGTGTACTCAAGACCATACTTTTGGAGCTTACAAAACTTCATGGAATACTCAGTGACAGTCATGTCACCCACTTGCTTAAGGTTAACAAACTCATCCTCCTTCCTTTCTAACATGGCTTCAGATACATAATGGTCATTAAAGACTTCTACAAACTCACCCCAAGTGAAAGGAGGGTCATCTTCTTCCCTAGAGGCTAAGAGGTTTTCCCACCAAGTACGGGCTGCACCCTTTAGCATATGGGTGGAAAATCTAACCCTAGTACGTGGGGGACACTCTAAGTCTCTAAAGCAATGTTCCATGTTTCTAAGCCACTCCTCAGCCTTGGTTACTACATCAACCTCATCTTCACCATGGAAAGCATCGGGTCTAATCTTCAAGAAATCTATGAGGGAGATCTCATGTACTCTAGGTGGAGCTCTAGGTTGGAGAGCATTGGTCAAGGCTACTACTAGGGCATCTAGGGTGACTGGTGGAGGGACGTGGTTCATGTCTTCAGCCTTATCACCACTAGAGGATCCTTGTGTCCTTCTTCTTAGGGGCCATCTGAAAGGGTAAACATAACATGATATTAGAACATAATATGAATCTCTATTGTTGCCTTAGTGGCCATCTATTCCTTGCTCTGATACCATTAATGTAACACTCCTCCCTATGGTTACATACATAACCAGCGGAAGCATAGCTTAATCCCCAACATTATCCATAATGTGGGGTACTTGGCATTTCAGGGAGGGATTGTCACATGCATGATCTCATCTCAAGAAACAAATAACACTTTGCATTATTGAAACATAGATTCATACATAAGTTCTTGGAAAGAAAACTACATCATGATTCTAAAGCTACACATAATCTAGATGACATATGAAAGATAGGATCTCCATAGATGGACGTCCCACCAGGAAACAACTTCTAAGGTCATGGATCCTTGGAATCTTCTCAAGATGTCTCCTTCCCTTTAGCTCCAACGGCTGCAGACATCTCATCCCCAGCCATACAAAGGAAAAACAAACATGGTAAGTAAGCGGCATTGGCATGTTATAAAGCATAAAAATAAAATATAAAGTGATTTGACATAAACATGAACATGCATTAACATTAATCATTTCTTGGCATCTTTTACATGAAGAATTTGACAAGAAGTATATGATCCTATCTTAATGCCCCATAAGGAGCCCATAATGCTCAGAAATCCCATAATTGCTCAGAAAGCCCATAATGATCGGAAAGCCCATAACAAGGTGCATATAAATCTAAACCAAATTCCCTTAACCATGATCTTTCTTAGACTTAATTATCTTCTTAATAACTTAGACTTGATCTTAATGGGATTACTCCCCATGAACCATAATGGGATTTCTCCCTCTTAAGCATGGATGGGAATCTCTTCCCTCTTAATATTGGTTTCATGTTCCTTAATCATAATTCATAACATTAGTGTGGTTTCTATACTTAGACTTAGATTATAGCAAACAATAATTCAATAACCATATACTTGAAAGAAAATATGCATTTGTCATGACTTTAATGTAAAGTGCTTAACAATATTCATAAACATTCAATAAACCAAATGTTATCTATACCAAGGACATGGCCCACTTACCTTGAACAAAAGCACCTAAGTCAAACCTTGTTTGACTGATTGGATTCTCTCAAACACCTAAAATTTGATTAAAACATTATATGTACATGAATTCATAGTCATTAAACCCTAATCATGGTCATTGAATTATTTAAGGGATTGGATGTAAAAATTAGTGTCTAAAAAATAGATAAATTGATAGAAAATCAAAATAGCTTTCCAACGACTATTTTTGCACATTTGTCTGAGCTCATATGCAAAAGTTATGAATTTTGCATTCTGGACCAATCAGAGTGCATGAAACCTTATTCGTGACATCGATCAAATCCAATATTAACCTGATGTAAATAAAAGACGAAATACCAAAAAAATCCTAGCACGCGTGACACATGAATCAAATGAGCGGGGGTAAAATTGTCATTTAAGACATAAAATAACTCTCGCGGTTGATGGAGAACAAATCGAATGTCAAAATACCTATAATGCCCTTGGGCGATCAGTTAACTGATTGAACTCGTGGGGGAACCATGGTCATTTCAGGACCTGGATTGTTCCTGCCTAAGCCATGGCGCTCGACGAGCAGCCGGTTGTCGACTCCAGAGCTTCATATCATGGATCAGTGTGTTTCGTTGAAAACCGATAGCATCAAACTCATCAACATCAACCAACGAACGCACCAAGCCCAAGCGTGGGCTCCGCGGTGACCAGGAGCTCGAGAATTCTCCTCCACAAGGTTAGAAATAGGGGAGATGATGTCAGAAATCTGAACACGCAGAAACCATTGACAAAGTGAGAAACCAAGCAGATAGAAACACTCCATAACACCTCACGAAGTTAGGCGATGAAGAACCTTAGGCCGCGGAGGCCGCAGAGGCCAATGGCGACAAGCGCCGGCAAGGGGGGCATCCCTACAGGGTACAATGTTTGGGACGACCATAGGGAAAACCAAAAAATCCAAAACAAAGGGGAGGCTCCGAGGATGCTCACTGTAAGAGCAATTGAGTCGAGGTGACTGGAGAAGGCTGTGCGAACTCAAGGTCGCCAAAAACTGAAACTGAGTAGGTCAGGGAGATTCGGGGCTCTCGGGGCCAAATTGGTAGTAGAGGAGGAGAGCTTGGAGGCTGGAGGTGCTATACAATGCCTTATATAGGTAAGAAATGGCTCGCAGCACGGTCTGCAACCTCGGGGTCACGAGGGGAAACAAAGCCCTAATTGGGGGTTTTGTCAAATGGGAGAGATGGAGAGCGAGTGATGGCTCGTTTGAATCGGTGAAGCCTCGCGAATTCAAGGTAGGAGGAAAATTCAAAAATGGGTATAAATGAGCGAGTAATCCATCGGAGAGCAAACCGTTGTTAGATGACTCATGTTCGCGGGGAAAAACAGAGGTAGATGACAACAGGACTGTCGTTGATCCTTGATCAGACAATGCGCGTAGCGTGCGCGATGAGTGTAATGTGTGACAACAAAAATAAAATGAACCATAGGTTAATTGCTTGTATTAATGAAATGATATTCAAATCTTGGTCCATCTATATTCAAATCTCTCTCAAATTAATTGGGAGGTCAAACATGGTCATAATGGATTCATATTTGAATCATAGGTGTATTAGAGTGTCTAGAATATTCCCATTTAATTAGATTTGATGCTTGTGCACGTTTTAGGCCTAAAATAGCAAAAACCATTATGTGCACTTAAATGACCATGATGAGTGTAAATAAAGCCATTAATTTCTCAAATAAGAATTTCAAGATATGAAAATGTGCACTCAACATTATTTCTTTTCAATTAAAAAGATGGAGGCCATTAAACAAGCAATTAAACATGTAAATCACTAATTACCATATGAGAGAGAAAAATTGACAGAAAAGTATTTATTCTCATTTTTTAAACAAAAGAGCATAGATAAGTATGAAAACATTTTCTTTAAATAAAACAAGGATAAGAGAGAAATTGGACATAATAAAATGAATTTACAAAACTAACATGGGCAATTTGCATTTAAGTCCTCAACAATTATCTTATTAGAAAAATAGCATGCAGAGAATAAAATATCTTGGAAAATTTGCATAAAAAGGATTGGGGCGTTACAGTACTAATGCAGGACAAACATGTGATATTTTTTTTCCTTCCATACATTTGAAGAATCATGAGGAGAATTACCCAACTCTTGGTATGGATTTGGTAGCCTCTGGGTTGGCATTGGATATGTAGAGGCATTATCTCTACAGGGAGAAGTTCAAAAATTTCACTAACTATAAGAATATCTAGTATACTTCTTCAAGCACGAGCTGAATATGAAGCAACACATGTTGCTGGAGTTATTAAAGGACTACAATTACATGATAAGTATTATCCAAAGAAGTCTAACATCATTGCATTCACTTTAATAATAAGGTTATCTTCATAGACTTCAGTATAAATGGCATAGTTGTATTCTGTAACATGTTCAAGAAGGGACATGTTAGTGTCTCTATGCCAGATGAACATGTAGATGGAGGTATCCATGCTAGGGGAACTGCTATCCTAGATGTAGATCAAGAGAACATTGATAAATTAGTCAAAAGACATGCAATTAGATGATATTATGATACAAAATATCAAGGCAGAGTTAGGCAATGACAAACGCGAGGATTTTCATGATTCATGCCAAGGGGTCCTTTACTATTATAACATAATTGTGGCATAGATAGGTTTAGGCATACCATGTTGTAATAAGCTCATACATCCATGTATTTGATGCACCCAGGTAGTACCAAGATGCACCTAATCTCAAGGATCAGTAATGGTGATGTAGATTGAAGAAGGATGTAACATAGTTTGCACTTAGTTTTTAGTTTGTTAACAAGTAATGGTAGAACACCAAAAACCTATAGGAACCCTGCAACACTACCCATGCCTGAATGGAAGTGACACCACACAACTATAGATTTCATGGTTGGCCTACCTAGAATATCCAAGGGTCATGATTTCATTTTGGTTGTGGTTAGGTTAACTAAGGTAGCACATTTCCTACATGTGGAAACCACCTTTTCAGTCGAGAGGTTGGCACAAGTCGACGTGTATGAAATTGTGTGTCTACATGGGGTTACCTATGTCAATCAAATATGACCAAGGAACACAATTCACATATATATTTTGGGAACATCTACATAGGGCCCTAGGGACATAGCTAAGGTTCAGACAACTTACCATCTACAAATAGGTGGTCAATTAGAAAGGACGATACAAACTCTAGAGACATGACTATATTCGATGTTTATAGTTCCAAGGTAGTTGACATGATCATCTTAGTCTAATACAATTTGCATACAACAATAACTATTATAGAAGCTTGGACATGGCATCCTATGAGTCCTTCTATAGAAGACACTACAAGTTTCCCTTATGCTGGTATGAAGTTGGTGAATATCAACAAACCACAAATAAGATCAAGATGATCATGCAACAATTTACGGAAGCCCATGAATCACAAAATTCATATGCAGATAACTAATGCATGCCTTTCGAGTTTCAAGTGGGTGACATGGTTTACCTCAAGGTGTCACTTTAAAAAGTAGTTCTAAGGTTTGGTAAGCAAGGTAAGCTAACACCCAATTTTATGGTGCCAATCTTGTTGTCACATGACTAGGAACAATGTCCTATATGCTAGAACTATCACTTGAACTCCAAGGATTGCACAACATATTTCATGTGTCTATGCTAAGAACTAATTAGATGATTCAACCGATAGAGGTGCATATTGACAATGATATCTTACCTGGAGGGACTGGTGTTAATCCTGGAAAAGTTGATATAAGCGATAAGAAATAAAATCATAATGTTGGTAATGGTGTTGTGGCATCATCATGGTGTAGAAGAGGTAACATGGGAACTTGAGGAGGATATGTGCAAGAAGTACCTGACCCTTTTCCCCTAGGATTTTGGCGACAAAATCCCTAGTAGCTTTTATAGTTTTAAGGCTCATATCCTAGATTAACCCCTTAATCTTGTTTTGCTAATCTAATCACCTATCTTGATGCCAGCTAAGCATGCGTTTAGGGTGTGTGTATTCCATTAGAGGGCTGATGTGAAAATGCCCTCCAGTTAAGGATTTCCTTGAAATTTGTACATAGAGTGTGATTTTCCTTCCCTTTCCCCTTGTGGATAAAGGTAGATGTTTGGGTGGTATATTTATCCTTGTTGTTTTTGTCAAATGAGAACTAATTGAATAATCATGGCCTTTCATCGGTTGAATACATATGGAAGTATGTCGTCTTTTATGTAGGTTGAGAAACAACAAGGATCCTCTACCTGGTTGTCAATTTTTAGCATACTTAGCCTTACATTAGTTGTGGAGTAGTGGCATATATATGTCATTCTACAGGTAGACAAACAATGAGAAGTTTATGGTTGTGACCTATGAGATTTTCATGAAATTGGTAAATAGATGGAAATGATGAGCGCTCAGGTGATAGGTTTCCATTGGTAGTGTAGTAATAAAAGGTGTGCACCTTGTCGGTAGATGATTTTTATGAGATACCTATTGATGGCACTTGTAGTATACCTTTCCAAGGTTATCCTATGAGTGTAAACAAATAATTTCAACCAATGGAGAGTATTGTTGGGTTCTCTGCTTGTGCCTACCAACGATCCATTTGGTATCGTGTATCTATGGAAAACTGGGGTCCATCTTCTAATGGCGTGACTGAAGGATAAAGGTACAACTCTAATTGATGACATGTCAATTGGACTGGCTTTTCTCACTAATCTGGGGCTATATATACCCCCATAGTCTCCCTTCTCATCTCACTTGCACTTTTGAGAAATGAAGTGCTGATAGTCCCCCTTCTCATCTCACTAAAACTACTAAGAAATGAAGTGTTGCAGTAGAGTGAATCATCATCGATTGATGACAAATGATGTAATTTCTAACACCATCATTTCTTGCTTTCAGTGAGATTTACCTTCAATATCTTCTACGTTCATTTAAGGAAAGCCAACAAGTGGCTTTTGAGCTTCCATCAGTGTAATCTGAACCTCAATCATGTGTTTGTTAGGTGAGCCCCAGTTCCTTGTTCATTTTGGTCGTTTTGTAGGTAATTTTTATTTAAGTTTTTGGCCAAAGGGTCTAACACTCGTTATTACCCTTATTTATGTTTGTCTTGTTACTTTTGTCCTTAGACAGCAGTGTTTGGGCATGGCTAAAGGAGAGGAACTTAAAACTTAGGAGAGTTAACTTCAGTACTAGAGTTTGTCATTAAGTTGGGGTTGTACTTGTAGTTTTTCTTACACAACTCATTTCTACCTTTCTAGGAAAGTGATTTCACATCAGCTTAGTTTATTACTTGCCTTGTTCTTACATGTAGTACATCTTACAGTTGTGTCCCTTTAATATGCTAAAAGTGAAATTGTTAAGTACATTAGGTCTTAATCAATGAGTTTATGTGCATGTATGTCAATGCTAAGTATCTTTGTTACCTTTGTGTGACATGGATACACCTTACTTACCATCTTTGAGGAAGTATATGACTTTATATGACAATAAAATCCTAGCATTTCCGCCTTAGATGAGCATATGACATGCATGTTAACAAGGTGTTATATTATTGTTTGGCCACAGTTGTTGTTCACCTATATGAATGCACTGAATCATTTCAGCAATACTATGCTACTATTATATGAAAATGATGTGGATTATTTATGGGAAAAGAGAGGGAGGGCCTACTCTTGTCTTCCACCTAGTTGGCTTGGAACTGCCAAAGGTGTGACAACCAATGGTTTTCAAAAAGTTGTTATCTATGTTACAGTGTGAAGTTAGATCATGATTTGTGAATGTCTTACACGTTTTAAAGTGATTTACTACTTGTTCCTTATCGACTTGTTGATAGGTTGTCTTGAACTTTGGGTGATCTATCTGTAGAGTAACAAACCTAACTACAAAGACATCCAAGTAGAGCCATAAGTTCATAGAACCGTCCCCTTGGGAAGGGATGCAAAACAAGTTACTCTTGTATTAGTCTAACTCTATGACAAGATTCTTGGATCCACATGTACTCTCATGTCCTGGTGATTTGCACCTTAGTGGTATCCTTTGTTTTCTTTGAATCATGTATATACATACACGACCTCTAGAGGCAAAGTTATGAATGTTGTAATTTGTAGCACACAAGTTCTACAACAATGCCACATTTATAAGGTTTATATTAAAAAATATTTGTATTTGAATCAAATAAGGAATATGTAACATTAGTTACCACCACCCAAGGATCTAATAGAGTTTTAGGAATGAATATTGGCCCCATAGACCACCACAAGCCTTAATTGTGTGTTTTGCACTCACTAATGTGTAGTTCAAGATCAACTTCTCGACTAGTCACCCATGCTAGTACTACTCTAGGCCAAGTACACCTATCTACATAGTTCTTTGTGATGAGCTCCTTGAAAAAAAGGAGTACCTTTGTGATATGGGTAGTCCAATCATTTCTTTTAAGATCATTTTATCTGAGGACTCAAATCATGAGATTTTACAATCTCTCCCACTTAGACTCTTGATGTCCTCATCAAATCTCAACTATATGGCCTCATAATCACTTCCCCATTTCAGTGCAGACTTAGAATGACTTATGTACACCTAGCTCCTAATCATGGATACTAACACAAGGGTGGCTCTATCAACTTGGATATCCCTTTCCAACATGCATAGACACTATCATCACAAGGGTGGCTCCATCAACTCACATAGCCCCTTCCAACATGCTTGGACAATATGACTGGAAGACTAACATGCCACATACCCATGTGGGCCCCACATACTAGAGGAGAATTGGTTCTAGTAACATTTGTAACACACATGCCCACCATCTAAGGATCTAGTAGAGTTTTAAGAATGATGATTGGCACAAAAAATCACCACTAGCATTAACTGTGCACTTTTTCCTCACTCACACGTGAGTCAAGACCAATTTCCCAACTAGCCACCCATCCTAGTACTACTCTAGGACAAGCACACTTGAATACAAAGTTCTTAGTGATGGACTCCCTATAAAGGAGGCACACCTTGGTGATATGGGTGAGCCAATTCTTCCTTCAAAACTCATTTTATCCAGGGCCTCAAATCTTGGGATGTTACATAATAAAAAGTTATATTGTGATGTATGATGAAATGTTTACGTTGAGATCTATATGTGGCTTATGTGTGTGATGATGTTCTCTAATTTTATGTTTGAGTTATGATTTTGAATAATATCATCTTTGCGTTGTTAGGTGTAACCATTACGACTAAAGGAAAAGACGATAGAGAACAGAAACATTCTTGTATATAGATTTATGATAAAAGTATGTTATATATTGGGGGATAATTGCAACTAGGTCATGGATATATTACAAAATAAATATCACATTGAGTTTTATTTCATATAAAATTATATTTTATTCCTAATTTTAAGGATATATCATTCATTAGTATGAGAATGTTACAACTCCATCGACCTTACAATTTTTTTTGAAATTTTCATGTAATACTCACCTCATGGTTATACTTAATCCTAGGTTATGATGACATACACACTTTAAATTAACTAAATATAGGGTTAAAATTACATATGTATTCATGTTAATAGAATCCTCAACTAATTTCTCAATATATGAAACTTTTAATCATGACCTAGATCTCTATTTATTGAAGTGCATCAGGTATGGGTGGATACCCACTCTAGGAATTTTTGTATCAACTCTTGTGGTGGAACCATTGAAACTATTTTGGCCAGTTGCAAATCAATTAGTGTGAGATCTCATCATGGTACTCTTCATTATCTTAGTAACATACTTGCCCCATACCAAATATGCTAGCAAGAAATATAAGAGATGCACAATTAGTAAATTCTTAATTGGTTGTCCATCATCATTGAGAATAAGAGTGTACATGTCAGTAGCTATGACAATATTAGCAGAAATTACCCAAATTAGATAACCTCCTATCGCTAATACATATATCAATACATAAGCCTCTATATTTGTGTTTCTTTTGAGGTTTTATTCCTCAAATAAAAGAGATACAAATTCCAACTCCTTAAATTAGTGTTCTCTATACATCTATATCCAAGAGAGGGACATATCAGATGTTTAAGACAACAATGAGAAATGCTTGATTGCCAACTATGTTAAATTTTCTGATACCATATCGTAACATCCCAAGTTTTCATACATATAAGTTATTGATTAGAAGCATAATTTATAGGAGGTTCACAAACACAGATCATAGCATAATAATAAATTTTCATTCAAATAACACATGATACAAATACAGTTCTTATGTATCATGGTCTATAGCATAAAACTAGGACTCTACATTTCGCGAAACCAGTACAGAGTATTTATGTTAAATGGAAACTGAACTAAATTTCATAATATAGTTGGCACCCCACTAGGGCTAAACTCCTAGCTTTTCCTTGAGATGTATGTTGATTGTCTAGTATACATTATTATTATCTCATACGTACATCTCATCCCCACCCCTGTATGCAATGAAAACCATATTAGTGTAAGCGGTATTTGAGTATTTTTAGCACAAAATAATTAATACTTCACATTTATGGAAAATATGTAATATAGTTAAACAATCATTTCAAGTTTATACATTATTATCTTAAGCTTGATTTGTCTTCTAATATGGACTTTGCACTAACTATGCTCATAAGGAACATCGAATCAACTTATGCTCCATTTTAACTCTGGATGTGCAATTGAGTGCTTCTATGATCCATTTAATTCATCCACCTGAGTGTCACTATGTCCATTTGAGCTCATAAGGGAAAAGGCTCAAAATAAATATTGAGGAATAACAATACAACCAGTACATGATTATTGACTTAGTTGAAAATAATCAACTACCATTAAATTTCATATGAGCATGATATAGACTTCATAAAAAAAACCTTCAGAAGAGACAGCTGATTCAATTCACCATAATTTTTATACTTCATAGTGAGAATAATGTCATGAAAACTATCAAAATTTGTGGTAATCTTCAACACCTCTCTGGTCTTAATATCAAGTTTAACAAATCAGCTCTAGTTGAATCTTGTCTCAATGAAGAAGAGCTACAAAAGGTTTTCTCATACATTCTAATGTAAGACAAAAATGTTTCATATCAAATATTTGGGTGTGCCTTTTTTCTGTCTAGATTTCCTTCCTTGATTTAGCAACCTATTCTTGATAAAATGACAACTAAGTTAGTCAATTGGAAATCATTTTACCTCAACAAAGCAAGTAGACTCACTCTCCTGAATGTCTGCCTCACTTATTTCACATCGTTCTATATTTGGTGTGTTGTTCTTCCTAAAAATGTTCAGGAGAAAATTGGAAAATAGTAAGAAATTTTTTATGAGGCATCTTCATAGATAATGGGAAAATACACCTTGTCATCTGGGAAACTCTCATTAAGCCTAAGTTTCTTGACAGTTGGGATATCCTCAACTTCCAAATCCACTAATAATGTGTGTTCAACAATATCATGACCATTTTGATTGAAATAAAATTATATGGTCAAGTTATATCATCAATAAATACTACAATAATAACTCTCATTGACCACAAGATCTCAACAAAAAAGGAGAATTACTTTCTTGCCTTTCTAGAAGCATCTTCATAATAGCGATAGTTGCATCAAAGAGACACTTCACCCTTATGTGGGGATAAAATGGCTTTTTGGGATGATCACTAGTAGTCAATGATTAGGCTTGATCATCTAAACATCAATATAGAGATTCATAATAACATCAGAAACATAAAATTGGAGAAATCCCACACCTTATTAACATAAGATAGATAGAACTTTCTGAAGCAATTCATGAATAAAAACTACCCTATATGGAAAAAACAACTAATCTTTAGTGAACTACAAAATTCACACTTCGAACCCAAACCCTCTTGGGTTTAGGGTGACACATACACTGCCAATAAGACATATAAATTCTTTAGTGATGAAAGTCATTATGGTAAACACTTTTAAAACATCAAATGTGCTCCTAAAATACATATACTTTCTGGCTCATAGGACACAAGATATGTTTTACGTACGGGTAAAGAATGTATTAGGAGAGGGTTCCATGAACCTTCTGTTTTCTGTGTGCAAATAAATCAGAAACAACCAACCACATCGATCCTTTTACCTTGGATATATGAATTTAATTTTTTCATATATAAATAAACAATCATCAAGATTATGACATTGTTATCTATTTATTTGACAACAATCATGCATGTCGTGATAACCCTTTTAACCCTCCAAGTCATGAACTTGATGCTTGCATTTTTTAGAATATTTGAATTAAATGTAACAGTAGAGTATTCTATTAGTAACACCATATACACTATAACTGATAATGTATATGGTATTTAGTTATCAATCTTGGTTGCGAGCCTTTTCTATGCAAGTGATGCAGGCTCAGCCCGTAAGGCCATAGGCACTTCACATGTTCCAGATTACATCTTGGCACTGATGACGAGCGCTCACGCAAAGGTCCTACCATGCGATGAGCCATTGACTGAGACCAATTGACCCAATTGTTGATTGAACGAGTTTACAGTGCTACAATGTTTTGACATCATGTTGCTTTACCCATTATTTCATCTATAAGCGCTCCACCTTCTTAGAGGCTTCATCCTAGCGATGAGTCTTTAACATGTTTTTTTTTTTCCCTTTGCTGTGAGTGTCTAAGGGAACCCAACCCCATTAGAGTATATCCCTTTTTGTGGGTCTGGGTGATTACGAAAACACCCCTGCCCGACGTCTATAACATGGGGTCTCCATGTATTGCTTTTTACACATAGTTTCTCTCTCTACTTTTGGCACCACCTAATGGGCCTGAATGTAGACGACCTTGCTTTGGTCTTAGCACCTCTACATACAGCCATTTATGTATGAAAATTCGATTATATGTTGTATGATTTTATTTAGCAAAATATATAGTTTTTTGTTCAGTAAAAAAGGACCGTGCATGAGAATAAACCCTACAAAATTGAGTTGGATTGCAGCAAAAGAAGGTAAAAAAGGACCAACTTGAAACTATTATATTATGGTCGGCTAAGCACTATCCAAACCGCATTGGATAACGCTTTTACATCAAAATCAATGATGGAACTAAACAATTACGAGCGTGCCTGCCTCGTCGCTCCAGATAGCGAATTATTCGCCAAACGTGGACGAGTGACATCTGACATGCCTAAACTTATTGGCTTAGCAAGTTTGTTCTTGAGGATGCATTTTCATTTGCTGATCTCATAGCTAATATGTTGTAGTAAGTGACTTTTAGTTCCTGGACGGGGGAATAATAATTTTGTAAGGAAACCCCAGAGACTATTTTAGTCATGCCCAGTAGCGGAGTCAGAAAACACGACCAAGGGAGGCACCCTTTCATTAGAAAGCAGTCAAAGAACCGAGGTAGGGCACATACACTACATTTTTATTTGTATCTACTTCCTGCAATATGAATTTGTACATACTTCTCCAAGCTTGGGTAGGGCATGTGCCTACCTAGGCCCATATGTGGCTACGCCACTGGTCATGCCGCTCTCCCATTGCAGTGTTTGAAACAAGACTACACTCCTGACGGACCTCATTGGATAGCTCATTCGCATATCTGCTATAGATAAAAGGTGGACAACTGGACCAGGATCCCTCCTCTTAACTGCTTCGCCTCTTATTTGGCCTGGCTGTCTGGCTGTCGGTTAAGGAGTTGGTTCAACTGATGCAGACCCCCTTGGATCGTCCTTGAATATGATGGATGTGATATTAGTATTGCTAGTTCAAGCGGATAACGATAATAACCAAGCTGACGTCAACACGTGGCGATGTCGAAATTTTATCATCCTTTGGCGATGTCCATCTGGATAACAAATGTAGAATTTAATTTCATCCTTTGGTGAACACGCATAAAGGAAGTCTGAAGTTGCTAAAAAGGGTTGCGAGGGGCCATGGCTAGCTCAAAAGCCATGTTATTTGTGGTTCCGTCTGTGGATCCTGGTCAAGTGGACGTCATTATACCATTTTTAGTGAAGATCAGCCTTGTCGCTTCACTAAAAAGAAACACGGGCGTCTTTCCATGCTTTTCATAGATTGGCTTTTCCCAGGCTTGGTAGAAAAAAACACCGATCCGACACAGGCCGACTCCATCCGACCTAAACCCAAAAATCGTCTTTTGCTACTTTTTCCGGACACCAGATCGGTTTCAATATAATTTTCGGTTTGGATTTAAGTTATCTACAGGTGTACCCGTTTGTTGAAGAACACCCAAACGGGAAAAAGGATTCCTCTCGCAAGCGAGTAGCCCACGCCAGATTAGCGGCTTCCTAGTCCTTACCTTCTTATTCGGCGTCACCGTCTACCAATGCTTCCAAACCCAACTTCATCGTCTCCAACCATCGGAACCATCTCCGCTATCATTTGAACTGTTAGCTATATTTGTTTAGCGAACCCGATGTAGGTGCAGCTAGTACATAAGGAGTGTGGAGAATAAAGTAAATTTTGTTATTTGTGCAAATGAGAAGAAAGTTTAATACCCATTGTCCACTTCTAAAGTTTTGATACTCCTTATATGTAATAATGTTTCTGTGACTAGTGTCAAAAAGAACTAGGAGAGGGCATGATGTAACGACCCTACCCCTCAGCAACCCCTATTTAAGGAAGGCTAAGAAGCTGATGTCGTTATCCCTAAATATGATTAACTGGTTTTACAAATAATAAAAAATAATTAATAAATTCTACCACAACTAAGTTTGAAGCAGGATAAAAATTTTCTTTTCACATACCTTTCAAGATTATGAGTTTGGAACTTTACCCAAAGTAGAGTTCTATCTAACTAAATCTTTCAATCTTTATTTAGCTTTATCCTTCAAATATCACTTTAAATGTTCACTCACTTTCATGTATCCCTAAAACACTGACAAACAAAACGTCGGTCAGTATAACAGATTATACTGGTATGTGAGGGAAGCCAAAAGTTTGTACATATTTGCAACCAAATTATTACTTAACAGAACAAACTTTACGTCTTAAACATAACTACTCAATCCTAACATATCATTGCCTCTGTGTTGTCCCTGCAGTGGACATAGATACTACCTTTTTCATATGGTAGATCCTAAATAGCCCCTTTTGATCCTACCTACAGGTAGACCAAGACATAGAGTTGTGTAGTCGTATGATCCTACCCAAAGGTAGACCAAACATCAACTCATGATAACCTAATGATCCTACCCCAAGGGTAGACCAATAACAAGGTCATCCATCTCTCACATGTACTCAAAGCTACAGATGAGAACTAGGATATGAGGTAGCCATGCATATATATATATATATATATATATAGTCAGGCTAGAATACACTCAAGTGTACGGATCGCACGAATACACTCAAGTGTGTTTGCATATCAAGACTATTTTTTGCAAAATGTAAACCGTTGATCTTCACCGTCATACTATAACTAGGCTACATAAAAATTTTGAGCCCATTTGGATGAGTGTAAGTCACTCATCCAAAGGCAACAAAATCGACGCGCGAAACTAATTTGCAATGCATAATTTTTGCGGTCTTCATAACATGAGCTATACATATCCAAATGTGTTCAAATTTTGCATATGAGTTGTTCACAAGATATTTAAGAAGGTCAACGGATTAGATTTTCAAAAAAAAATTTGCATCATGAAAAACTACTTGAGTGTATTCCGCTCCGGATATACTCGAGTGTATTCTAGCCTGACTCTCTCTCTCTCTCTCTATATATATATATATAGTGATAGCCATAGTCACTTTATAATTGCATGAATTAAAGTTCATCCAAGCAGTTAAATTCAAGAAACCAGTACAACCTCAGAAATCGTCGTGAAACTAGAGCGATTAGCCATAAGTGTAACCACATACATGATTTTAAGTCTCACATATTTGCAAGATATCCAATCCAATCAATAAATCGAATCAAGCAAGTCAAGCAACCAATCAAGCAAATCTTGATCCTGAAAATCATGTATAATGCATAATCATCACAATCACATCCCAAACAACTCCTAGTTGACTTGGGACTCCTTTCTAAGGTTTCTATGTCTTATTAGGATTCATTAGGGTTTCTTAGATCTATTTCTCATCTTTTATCCTTTTAGGTCAAAAAACCCTAAAACATCTTTTCTACTCCTAAAAACCGAAATTACATAAAGTATCCACATTAAGGGTCTTTATTCTCAAATTAGCTTATGAACATCATATCTATGTCATATTTATGAATTTTCATACATAAAGCCACTTAAAAGTCACAATTACCAAAATTAGGGTTTCTAGGCCCATTAATGCATTTTCATATACATGGAACCCTAAATCAAGCATACTATGTACAAAGATCATCTTTCAGATATAATTCTTCCTTTTATTAACAACATGTTAATATTCAACTCAAAATATTTAGGGAACATTATTAGATATAATTATCATCAAAACTTAGGGTTTTTACTTAATAAAACCATTAAAGATGACAACTTTATACACTTTTCAAATTGTAAGTAGAATCAGGATTCAATTCTATCTTTAGTGGACTACTTGCATTTTTCTGATCAATTTTCATATAAAATTGTCTCAATCCAAGCTTCCTATAATTAGATATGATTTATACAAGTTAATTACCTTTTAGACCAATAACAGAGTGCCACGTCATTATTCGGCCCCTTTTTGTTTTCCACATGGATCAGTGTTCTGTGAGTAAGCTTCCGCCATGTGAGTGGCTCGCTTCACACGAGCATTGCACTGGGTCAGGGAAAATGACTCTTTTTTCCCTGTGATCTTGGGCTCAGTCCTCATGCGCCTAGGGGCAAAGCAGTCGTTTCCATATGCTCCTTCTTCAACCTCCGTCTCGCTACTGTTCATGAAACTAGTGCCAGCACTCGATCAATCAGCAGGTTGACCTCAAGCTCCAAGATGTCAGCGAGACATGTGAAGGTGGTAGAACCTATGCCAGACCCTACCAAAGTCGTTAGCGTCTTCAATTTTGTCACAAGCAGATCAAACAGGGAGGACGAGAAGGGAGGTCAGTGGCAGGGTACTGTGGTGCAAGGGGAGAGGAAACAAAGGTCTTGTGATGGAATTGGTGGCAAGAAAACCTCCCCCATGTTGCTATGCACCCTCTTGTTCAATTCCTGATCTTCAAAAGGGAGTATCCCTTCTTATATAGGTGTGGTTGTTTGGCCAGTCCTTAAAGGATTACAACTCCGGTGGCACTTTGTGGAATCTCCAAATCGTGCACCAAAATAGGGACATGCAAGGGTCACCAAGTCTGATCCGTACCGCCAAATCCAATGGGAAAGGAATCAATGGAAAAGGGGAAACGGAGAGTGAGAGTGGAGCCGAGGAAGATTCCAGTTATTGTAGACTTACTTCCTTATGTGACTGAAGGAAGGAGATGACTATGCACCGTTGAATATCAGATCCAACGGTCCACATCACACGTGCCCAAATAAAATGAAATTCTAATTCAATTAAAATCTTGACATTTAGTGTATTTCTTCTTTTCCTTTCCACTTCAAGAAATCTTCCAAAAATTATATCTCCCAAACCACATGTCCAACTAATACCAAATTTTAAAGGAAAGTCCTTAATGACTTTAACTACTAATGTGCAAAGTTTGGGACTAAAAATTACAAGTATAAGAGACTTTTATTTAGATAGAGAACCTTAAAAATCTCTATCCTTGACTCTTGATCTCTCTCACCTTGGTATCTCATACCCTCATAGGTGACTCAGGGTAAGTCAGCCTCCCTTGTAGTTCAATAGGATCAATGCTCGACACATGGCTCCGGTACCTCACATAGTGCTCTAGATTGGGCACATGGAACACATCATGCATCATATTATCCTGAGGGGGGTAAGGCTAAAAACAAAAAAGCAGCTTCATCAATCCGTTCCAAAATATCAAATGGACTCATGTATTGGGGACTCAACTTTCCCCTATTCTTAGCTATAGCTCGGGGGGGGGTCATATTTTCAAAACACATGCTCATCCACAATGAACTGCAAGTCAGTCTACTTTGCATCAACACACAAATCTTGTCGATCCTGGGCTTTGTTCAACATTTCTCTGACCTGTACAAGATCCTCTCACCGACATCACCCTAGTGAAGAGGTGACTGAAACGGTCTCCCATAAATAGCTTCATACATCCTGATACTGGATTTGGTAGATGTTATAACAAACAAACTCAGCTAGGAGCAGTACTGTTCCCATGATCCATCCCAAATGAGCACATATGCTCTCATCAGATCTTCTAAAGTTTGGATCATACTCTCTTGACTGTCCATCAATCAGGGGGTGATATGTTGTACTAAACTTCTATCTAGTATCGAGTTCTTCATGTACCTACTTCCACGACATGGAAGTGAACTTAAGGCCAAGCACAAGAATATTTGAACTCGAATTACTATGTGGTCAAACTATCTCTCTCATTTATATAGTTCAACTTGATCTGTCACATTGGCAGTGGTCTCTAAGGTAGGGAAACATGCTGACTTGGTAAGGCAATCTACCATAACCCATATTGCATCATGACCTCTCACTACTACATTTTTTGCCAGTAACGTCGCTGCCTATAGCGTCATTTTCCCTAGAATAACCGACCTAATAGACTACTGCATCTGTTTTATCATAAAAACCGACCTTATAGATTTCCCGCGGCGAAAATTCGTTCAATTTTGGCTTCACGCCTCGATCTATAGGGTCGGTTTTTTAAAATAATCGATGCTATAGGGTCAACCAAAAATGCGAGCACCACTTTGGAACTCTAGAGTCAGTTTTTATATATAACCAACTTTATAGATCCTGACCTATAGCGTCGATTATACTGCAAAACTGACCCTATAAGTCTATTAAAAAAATGGTGCCCGAACTTAACCTATAGTGACGGTTTTTTAAGATAACTGTCGCTATAGGTCAGGTCTATAGCGACGGTTATCTTAAAAAACCGTCACTATAGGTTAAGTCCGGGCACCGTTTTTTTAATAGACTTTTAGGGTCAGTTTTTTACAAAAATCCGACGCTATAGGTCTTCTACATTTCACATATAAGCCCGATCGTAAGGCTTAGGTTTCCATTTGTTGTTGCTGCTACCTCCCGTTCCCGCTCCCGCGTCCAAATAAAGGCAACACCGCCTCTACAAAGGTGACCTCCCCCAACCATCTCCTCGTCCAAAAAGAGGCAAACTAGCGCCGCTTTCCTTGGACGAAGACACCCAAGCTTCTAGCCACCATCTCTGGCGATGACGACACTCCTTACCACCATCTCCGGCACCATTTTCCTTGGACGACGGTGATGCCTTAGGCGTTGCATCTCTCTTTGGTGCTTTCTTCCTTGAAAGGTGATGACGCCTTAGGCGACAATGCCTTAGGCGTTGCAAGGTCCATGTGCATCTCTC
The DNA here is from genome assembly GCA_963693085.1 of Alisma plantago-aquatica. Taxonomy (NCBI): domain Eukaryota; kingdom Viridiplantae; phylum Streptophyta; class Magnoliopsida; order Alismatales; family Alismataceae; genus Alisma; species Alisma plantago-aquatica. The sequence continues at coordinate 575,739,158 of OY856409.1, read as the reverse complement.
TCCGGTTCTTTTCCCGCACTATCTCCCTCACCGACCAGTTTTTCTTAAGGTATTGTCCTTGCTGCCTCACTCCTCCATTTACATCTTACTTTTAAGCAACTGACCAGGTAGCATGGCCGTGCTGTGCAGCACGACCGTGTTGACTGAGTTGTAGAATCACCAAAATTTGTCAATTTTGAATTTGTTACTGCTCCTATAAAATTGATATATACTGACCCCTAATTAATACATTATAACAGAATTGAATTGTGCATTTGTGTTGTTGTAGGTGCTATTGACTTGTTGTTGACTTGCATATATTTCTTCTTCAACTTACAAGTGAGGTATAATATTCTCATTCTCCCAATGTGCCATTTTATTTGACTAGTAAATCAACCAATAATAAAAATATGTATTCATTCATATCTACATTTTGTTATCAATCACATATGTAATCACATATGTAATCATTTGGATAGTCCCCAGTTTGGGACTATTTTTGGATATTTAATCTCACTTAGGATGTAACTGTATAATGTATGTTTAGTTTTGAAGAAAATTTTAGTAGTATTTCCTCATTTATTCTCTGGGTACATATGTGAGTGGTTATTTACTTGACTAACAACTCAACCAATACTAGAGGTGTGTATTCTTTGAAATATTTATTTTATTATCATTCAAGCAAGTAATCTTTTAAATATACATCATATATCATGTATACCTTATCACTTGTGTTTTTATTATCACTTATTTTTTTTATCATGTATATGTGCAGGTTCTAAAATGGCGAGTGAAGATGAACATTCTGAGCATGAGCATTTAGAATTTAGAATTTAGAATGGCGAGTAAGCATAAATTTAGTCAATGCTTCAACATGATATTTCTATTTAGAATTTTTATTTTACCAACTATCATTTAATTGATAGGGGTATAAAGGATTTTCGTTAAGGTGGAGGACAAATACCCACAAAATTAAAGACATTGACTTTGAAAAATGTCAAGGTAGCTACTTTGACAACTGCTTAGTCTTATATGTATTAATTTTCAACTCTTATATATCAACTGTTATATTCTTATCTCAACTCATGTTTATAGCAATTTACTAACATTAAGTATAATTCGTTATTTGTAGTGTCCTATAAAAAATAATGATTGGGCTTGTGGCTACTATGTAATGAAATATATGCAAGCTATTGTTAAACAAGCATCATATGACGTTCAGACTATAGATCATGTAATAAAGAATAACATCATAAATTTTCAAGTGATTTTAGTCATTTTATAAAATATTAGCATGTGCATTTTTTGTTATAGATCTTTACAACTCAACCTTACACACTTGAGGACTTAAATGAATTCCGTGATGAGTGGTGAGATGCTTTTCTAAATGAAGTCAATATAAAATTAGATTAAATATGTCATCTCCATTTATGTATGTGGTTACTCTTTCATATTTACTTTTGTATCTGACATTTAATATCATCTCAGACTTGCAATATATCATTTTGTAAATTATGATGTGATTATGTGTAACACAACTAAATATATGAATCATTTTTGTTATGAATGTATGGTTTGGAATGGTGATGGTTGAGCATCAATACTCCCCTATCTCATATCCTGGTTCTTTTGTTCTTCTATTCTGTTACTATTTCTAAAAAAATTAAAAAAAAAATTTGCAACTTCTTGCGTCGGTTTTTTTAAAAAACTGACTTTGTAGGTGACGTGTAGTATGGACGTGCTGTGTAGCACGACCATGTTGTGATATGGTTGCTCGGTCGTGCTACGTAGCACGTCCGTGTTGGCTTCTGGTAGCACGACCGTTCTGTGTAGCACGACCGTGTTGGGTTATGGTAGCATGGCCGTACCGCGTAGCACGACCGTGTGTGGTTACAATTTGTAGACATGTAGCATCGATTTTTTTAAAAAACTAACCTTAGAGGTTACCTGTAAGGTCGTTTTTTTTTAAAAAACCGATGCTACAGGTATACAGATTGTCAAGCTCAATCTTTAGACCTATTAGCATCAGTTTTCTTAAAAAACCGACCTTAGTGTGAACCTCTAAGGTCGGTTTTTTGAGAAAACTGATGCTACAAGTCTACAGATTGAGCTTGATAACCGACCTACGATCTTGGCCATAATTTTTTTTCTCATTTTTTACAGCCTATTGGGTCGGTTTTCTTTAGTTAAAAAAACCGATGCTATAGGTCAAATTCTATAGTGACGGCCACTTAGGAGTCAGTTAAAAAGTGATGCTACAGGCTTAAAAAAACCGACGCTATAGACCATTTATGTACTAGTGTCTCTTGGTATTGGGGAGACCCACCACAAGGTCCATGGTGATATTCCCCCATTCCACTTGGGAACGTCCAACCATCTATAGAAATCCACCAGGATATTAGTGTTCAACCTCCACCTTCTAGCAAGTGTGACATCTGGCTACATATGCCTCTATATCCTTCTTCATTCCAGGCCTCCAAGGTACCACTGCAAACCTTAACCATCTTGGTAGTACCAGGGTGTATGGTGTACTTAGAATTATGGGCTTCTTGCACAACATGGTTTTTTAAGGGAAAACCTCATAAACCCTAAAACACTCTAGTAGTGGATTTCACCACCTACTCTTCCTGAGAGGTGCATCTGAGGTATCTCTATCAAACCTTTCATCTCATCAAGCTCTAGGCTGGTTAACCGGGCAACCACCAACTCAGTCTACATGTCTAGTTGTATCTGGGTGTTATCCACATAGGTCTAGCCTTCCAATGGCTACAGAGTCCACCTAGAAACCTCTTCCAGTCCTCTCCACTGGCTAGTCAAGACAACTACACACCTAAGATGTTTCTAGCTGAGAACATATGTTACCACATTAGTCGTCTTTGGGTGGTAGGTGATGGTGAAGACATAAACCTTAATATACTCCAGTCATCGTCTTTGTCTTTGGGTTTTGGTCTGTCTGAGTCAAGAAAAATTTTGAGATCTTACATCCATTATCTTGGTTACTAAACCTGATATTAAACTCATAGAATCCAACTACTCTAGATAGGTATGTCCTCATATTACCTATGTTCAAATATGATTTCAAACCATCTATCCAACATACTCTCAAAAGGATGTGGTACTTCCTCCAACCCTTAATTATCATAAAAAGGTTATAACTCAAGTATTTATCTGTCATATCATTTTTATCCTTGTCTCCCACACCCATAACAAAATGAAATAAGCATTTGGTTGTAGCCCAAATACATAGTTCATAACTGTTCCAAGAGTAGAGATGGTGCATCACACATTCCCATTACAATTTCTAGTCTAAGTTCAAATACACTTCACATGACTCTACACCATGAATATCTCAATTCTATGTTTACATCCATGAGAACGCTTTTCCCCATCACTTTTGGGTCTTATCATTACTCATATATACAATTCTTAGTCATTTCCTCAAGTCTCTAGGGTGCCGATAGTTTTGGGGTGATCTTACCCATATGCATCTAGGGAGTGCCTCTCACATTTACCCCTTTAGGCTCCATGAACTCATGAAGGTGGCCAACCTCCTAACCCATGGGCCTCGGGAAAAGGTAGTTGTTACCTCCTGACCCTATGTTCTTGTGCAATCATGGAACAATCAACTCCTACTTCCATCAGTCTTATCCCTCCTTGACCTTAGTATTGACTTAGGATTCTATCATAGCTTATGGCTTCTTTGTTGATACTCAAGCACATTTCATTCTTAAATCCTCACCCATATTTCCATCACCTCTTTGGGCACTCATAGTTTACCTTACCTCACTTCATGGAAAACATGGTGACCTACCTATCTAGGCATGTCCCCATTCTACCAGTTACCCTCATGATAACGTATATATAGGCCCCTTAGAGATGGTCATACATGGGTCTATAGATTCATACTCATACTATGTGCTCTTAAACTTAGCCTCTCGAGCTCTTATAAGTGACCATTAAGGTTACCTCAAACCTAAAAAAGAGTTGGTACTCACTCCTATATGAAGGATACTTTCCTAGGATAGGAGAAAATTATCACTTGATAGTAACAAATGTCACAAATCTTTTGTGCATCCATGGTTTATATCATCATGTATATGCATAGCCCTTATCATTCTACACATGCATACGACTAGCAGGTAAACTAGTTATTAAACCATTTCTAAGTTGCTTGGTATGTCGAACTTATTCATCATTCCTCCAAGTTTGGCCAAAATCATATTCCACCAACTTGGGTGAGTGGCTCATCAATCATATATCTCAGTTCAAGTGGGGTTTCCTTTTATTCCGACACATTGAGACATTCTCCAACCCCATGAACTCACTCAACCTTGTGAGTATTATGTGCAATAGGTACTGCTACTTCCCCTCTTTGTTCTATGAACCCCATGCTCACCTCTTATGCATCAGTTATCTAAACTATATACTCATTCGCTCAAGCATGTACCAAACCCATGCATGATATGGAATATACTTCTTAACCTTCTTCCACATGAACAACCCTTAGAGTCCCACACTAGGACAAACAACTGGGCATGAGGCCTCACCACTAGCTACCATATCACACCTCTTCAGGGTTTTTAGAACTCTCTCTTTCCTACACCTAAAAGATAGGTACTCATATCATATGTATATATGTACAAGAAGCCTCTTTCTCTTTTCTAGGGTTTGGTTCCTCTAAAGGTATCTAAGGTAAGACAACCACTTTGGATCATGCATGAAGAAACTCCACACATCTACTAAGGGTCTTCTATTCTAGGCCACATCATACCAAACCTTCTCGTGATTCCTCATGTCTCAGAGTCTAGGTTTCCAACCTTCTTCATCTAGGTCTCACTCTCTCCTGAGCTAACCCTTTAACTGGCCTAAATCTAAAGGTCCCTTCTTTGTATATGAGGTTAAGGATCTTAAGATAAACATCTATTCTCACCCGACCTATGAAACATATTATCAAGTCTTATGTCCGGCTGAGATTACCACAAAGCTCTTTGTTCATATCTTCTAGCATGCCTAACTCATAAACCAACATGCATAACCCCTCTGGATTAGGCCACTAAGACCCATTTCCAACCTTGATTTTGCTCGTTTCTATGTAGGTGTATGCCTTTTTCCTTCTCATATATGCTCGTTAGGATTCCCATCTGGAGGGGTGTAACTTTTGGTCACCACTAACCTTCTGAATAGGGTGATATTCCTCTCTCCTAGATTTGTTCTCCTAACAGGCACGACCCACCCAAGGTCGGGTCACCAAAAGGCACTAGTGGTCATGCAACCACTCATAGTCTATGCTTCTCATGTGTACTTAAAACCTCTATGTAAAGCATGCATGTCTAACCCATGTACATGCATGCATGAACAACTAAGGTATCTAACTCATCGTGTCCTCTCTTTCTCTATCCATTGCTTAAGGGCTTGGGTTGAGCATTGTCATCAAAGGATGCATCAGGTCTCTTCCTCTCCTTGGAGGCTTTTTCCTCCAAGTCTATCCCTCTCCTCTTCTTCCTATGATATGGTCTAACCTCAACCTTCTCTTGGGGAGGGTATCCAAGAGCACAACAACATGGCCATGTAACTTAAGCACGTAACTAATTTTAGTCTAAGTTTTATCACTTAAATTTATGTTCATGACATCTTTCTTACATGCTTTTTATTATTTGGTGGAGGATTACTTAATCCTTAGTATTCCTAACCCTTAATTTACAGGGGAGGTGAAGAGAGAGAAAACCCTAAGCTCTTACAATTTCTCTGTGAAAGGGTAGAGAAGGGATGAAACATATGAGAAGGCCTAGAGGTATCTTATTTCGAGTCAAATCCTCAGATTTTGGTCAGGAAGTCACATGGAATCTTAGAGTCCTCATAAACAGACTAGCGGGGTAGAGGAAAATCTTAGTAGCCCCCGAATCGTGATCCTTTTGTAGACACCACCATCTTTGGAAAATCCTCTAATAACTCCCTTGGGCTATAAAGAATTTGTAAATCTAATAATTATTAGAGATTAGATGGAAAACCAGGCCTTGATACCAAATGTAATGACCCCACCGCTCGCAACCCCCATTTAATGAATGCTAAGAAGCCGCCATCCTTATCCTAAAATAGGATCAACTAGTTTTGCAAATAATAAAAAATAATTAATAAATTATGCCACAACAAAGCTTGAAGCCGGATAAAAAAATTCTTTTCACATACCTTTCAAAATTAGGAGTTTGGAACTTACCCAAAGTAGAGTTCTATCTAACTAAATCCTCCAATCTTTATTTAGCTTTATCCTTCAAATGTCACTTTAAAAGTGCATCCACTTTCATGTATCCCTAAAATGCTGAAAAACAAAACGTCAGTCAGTATAACATATTATAATGGTATGTGGGGGGAACCAAAATCTTGCACATATTGTAACCACCTATTTGCAACCAAATTATTACTTAAAAGATCAAACTTAATGTCTTAAACATAACTATTCAAACCTAACATATCATTGCCTTTGTATTGGCCCTTCAGTGGACATGGATAATACCTTTCTTATATGGTAGATCCCAGATAGACCCTTTTGATCCTACCCTATAGGTAGACCAAGACATAGAGCTTTATAGTTGTATGATCCTACCCAAAGGTACACCAAACATCAACTCATGATAACCAGATGATCCTACCCCAAGGGTAGACCAATAACTAGGTCATCCATCTCTCACATGTACTCAAAGCTACATAGGAGGACTATGATATGAGCTAGTCATGCACACATATATATTTATGGTGATAGTCATAGTCACTTTATAGTTGCAAAAATTAAGTCAATCCAAGCACTTAAAATCAAGAAACTAGTAAAACCTCTGAAAATGCCGTGAAACTATAGCGATTAGCCATAAGTGTAACCACATACCTGATTTGAAGTCTCAAATATATGCAAGATATCCAATCCAATCAAGAAGTCCAATCAAGCAAGTCAAGCAACCAATCAAGCAAATCTTGATCCTGAAAAGCATGTATAATGCCTAATTGTCACAATCACATCCCAAACAACTACTTGTTGACTTGGGAATCCTTTCTAAAGTTTCTAAGCCTTATTAGGATTCATTAGGTTTTCTTAGATCTATTTCTCATCATTTCTCCTTTTTAGGCCAACAAACCCTAAAACATCTTTTCTACTCATAAAAACCCTAATTACATGAATTATCCACATTAAGTGTCTTTATTCTCAAATTCGCTTATGAACATCATATCTCTATCCTATGTATGTATTTTCGTACATAAAGCCACTTACAAGTCATAATTACCAAAATTAGGGTTTCTAGGCCCATTAATGCATTTTCATATACATGGAACCCTAAATCAAGCATACTAAGATCATCTTTTAGATCTAATTCTTCCTTTTATTAATAATAAGTTAATATTCAACTCAAAATATTCAGGGAACATCATTAGATCTAATTATCATACAAACTTAGGGTTTTTACTTAATAAAACCATTAAAGATGACAACTTTATATGCTTTTTGAATTTCAAGTGGAATCAGGATTCAATTCTATTTTTAATGGATTCCTTGCATTTTTTTGATCAATTTTCATATAAAAATTGTCTCAATCTGACTTCCTATAATTAGTTATGATTTATACAAGTTAATTACCTTTTAGACCAATAACAGAGTGCCACATCATTATTTGGCCCCTTTTTGTTTTCCACGCGGATCAGGGTTCTGCGAGTAAGCTTCCGCCATGTGAGCGGCTCGCTTCACACGAGCATTGCACTGGGCCAGGGAAAATGACTCTTTTGTCCCTCTGATCTTGGGCTCGCTCCTCGTGTGCCTGGGGGCAAAAGAGTCATTTCCACATGCTCCTCCTTCAACATCCATCTCACTGATATTCGCAAAATTAGCACCAACACTTAGTCAACCAGCAGGCTGACCTTGAGCTCCAAGGCGTCAGGGAGACGGGTGAAGGTGGCAACACCTCCGCCAGACCCTACCGAAGCCGTTGGCATCTTCAATTTTTTCAGAGGCACATTGATAGGGTACTACGGTGCAAGGGTAGAGGAAACAAAGGTCTCGTGATGGAATTGGTGGCAAGGAAATCTCCCCCAAGTTCCAATGCACCCTCTTGTTCAATTCCTGATCTTCAAAAGGGAGTATCCCTTCTTATATAGGCATGGTTGTTCGGCCAGTCCTTAATGGAGTACAATTCTGGTGGCACTTTGAGGAATCTCCAAATTGTGCACCAAAATAGGGACATACAGGGGCCATCAGGTCCGATTCGTACTCTCAAATCCAATGGAAAAGGAATCAATGGAAAAGGGGAAACAGAGAGTGAGAAAGGAGCCGAGGAAGATTCTAGTTACTGTAGACTTACTTCCTTATGTGACTGAAGGAAGGAGATGATTGTGCATCATTGGATCTCAGATTCAATGGTCCACATCACACGTGCCCATATAAAATGAAATTCTAATTCGATTAAAATTGTGACATTTAATGTATTTCTTCTTTTCCTTCCCACTTTAGGAAATCTTCCAAAAATCATATCTCCTAAACCAGATGTCCAATTATTACCAAATTTTAAAGGAAAGTCCTTAATGACTTTAGCTACTTGTCTGCAAAGTTTGGGACTACAATTTGAAAGTAGAAGAGACTTTTATTTATATGCAAGTTATCTCTTAATAAGGCATATTTTATTCATATTTTCTCTCTCTTTTTCTTCTATTTCCTTTAATTGAATTCCTTTTACCATTAGAAACCATGAGGATTCGAAACCTAATCAATAATGGTCAATCATACAACTTTCTAGAGAATTATATATAATTCTCATCATTATCTTAATTTCTTTTCCTTTTTATGCATTATTAGATTTCTTTCAAATTTTCTTTCCTTTTCATCATATTGGACTCACTAAGTTATGAGGATCCACGAAATTACTCATTTAAAGGAAATTATGTAAAAGAAACTCATTCATTGAGCATATATCATACACTTTTCATACATGTACATTTTATTTGAGAAAATTGCATTTCAATCAATATAAACCCAAAAAATGGTGTTGTAACACATGATCACCCTTCTTGTAGGTATATTAATCACACATACGCAAGTGTCAGGCTCAAACTTGGTCACATGCATGTGGGTCATGAATATTTTCCACCTTCAGTGTCTTGTTGTACTATGGTATAACTAACTAATTAAATATTTAAGTAACTCTTCCAAAATAGGAAAGTGACTTCCCATATTTCTTTTACTTTTACAAGATTGTCTTGTTATTGCATCAAATGGGAAATATGACTCAGGCACATGCACGTGGGTCATAAATATTATCTTCCACCTTCAATCTCTTTTTGCACTACATGATAACTAATTAATTAAGTATTTAATTAATTCTTTCTATAGGAATGTGACTTGTCATATATCTATCATGTGTACAAGAATGATCCTCAATTGTGTCAAAGAGAGAATAGGACTATAAATAGAAGTGGTGTAAATAAGGCCTCTAGAATTAGGTTTAAAGACATCTCATATAACTTTGAAACGTCTTTCGTTTGTGTTTGAAACCATGTGACCCATTGCCTTTCATTACCATTGATTCTCTCATAAAATGCTTCCCCTGTGTAGGAGAACTCATTGTCATCCCCTCTCTTCCTCTTTATGTGATCTGTTGGGTGGTGGTACCTCAGGGTTGTTAAGTTGTATTAGTGATGTAGTTGATTGTCATAAAGGTGCGAGTGAGATGATGTGTTTCTATAACTTCATGGCCTAATCGAGTCGATAAGAGAACACATAATCAATGCACAACAAATTATTAATTTCTTTAAGTAATGTCTCTCTTCATTAAGAGATTGATGTGATCTAAGTTTTATAATTATGTTTTATTATTTCTCCAACTTTGTTTGTTCTTACGCTTCTTATCTAAATCTTAAGCTTAGCATGCAAATATGTTAATGAGATTGTAATTTCTTATTATTGCATGTACCTATAGTTTAAAATCCAACATTCTGATAGAAATTAATTAATGTTACTAGTTAGTAGATGGGCATGGTGTTTATCATCCTAAGATTGATACTTATAGTATGTCTTAAAATAATGATGGAATCAATTTTACATGATGGCAGAGCTAGATGGAAACTTGGCTCAGGATGATATAGTTTTTTGACTATCTTAAAAAGGATGATCCTAAACCTAAGGAGACTAATTCTAAGCATGCTAAATATTCACTGGATAGAAGGAGGATGATTAGTTGTGTAGATGATGTATTCTCTTAACACTATCAAATAAGTTGTATGATGTATATGTAGGGAAATACACACATAGAATATAGCAGCGGAAGCAAAATAAAAATATACATCCATATTCCCATAAAAAAAGATCGTCTCAACTACTATGAAATAGGAAGGATGGTTTTAACGAGTTATACATGGTCCTAGAAGTAGTCCAGTGACAAAACTTGCTTCTTTACAACTGCTGACAAGTTACTCTTGGATAGTGCCTATGTTGCTCCTGGTCTTTATCATGAACAGCTGTCTGCACAACCTCTGCAACATCTCTGGTGGTCTCACCATGGACTCCAAGTTGATTTTTCTCTTCAAGAAGAATCCAAAGCACTCCTGCCTCTAGAATAGTCCACACATAACAACTATAACTCCTTTCATTCACCAAGAACAGACAAAAAGGAGTTGTCCCTCCCCTTGGTGTACTAGCCACCAAGTTACTCTCCCACAATGACAACTATCAATTGTTCTCTTCCTTTGGCTATCCCTCCTTTTCTGGTAGCACATTCTTGGGCTCTCTTGGTTACCACAACCAGAGTGGACACTAGTCAGAGGAACTAATTCTTAATTATCTGGGGTGTGTCTTAGGAAGCCCCCAGTACCCCTGCTTTTATAGGTGAGGTTAGGGTCAGGGTTCCAAGTCTATACGAGATTGCATGGGAGTGGAAGGGCCAAAATAACTTGAATTTTTGCAACCTACGAGATGCCAAATGGTTACCTGGTACATGCAGACGGTCGTCTGGTGCGAGATGGTTGTCTCACACTGCCAAATGGCTGTTTGGTAGTTTCCCAATTGGATATGGATTTGGCAAATTTCTATTCCAATTAATATCACATATTAATTTACTTGCACTCCAACTATGTGCAATCGAAACTATTTGGGAAATATCATGAACCTTCATTCAACCCAACCGAGCCATCTCACCTATGCGAGACACCCGTATCACTCACCTAGACGACAGTCTGGTGAGTTGAGTCGATTCAGTCGATTCAATCAAATTGAACCGGTCAGTTCAAGGACATAACTTAGCCAGTTCGAACTCTAATCAGCCTAACAACCCACACGACCACCTCAACACTTGAGATGCCCATCTAGCATGCCCAAACAACTATCTCACTCAGTGAGATGGTTGTTTGGTAGTCTTGTCAGCCAATCAGTTGATCTGTTACATGAATTGACTACCTAAACACTTTAGTAATCAATCCAATTGTCATTGAAGATCAAACTCCTCTTCTAAATGAGTTCCTATGTGTGTGACCTTATAGGTCCCATATCACATTTGCAATGAATGTCCATAACTAGATTATGACATCATAAGAAAAGTGTGGTGCCTTTTCACACATCAGTGCTACCCAAGTGAATGGAAAGTTGGAGAACATCTTCAACCTACAATCAATGTAAGGTATTGCAGTGATTGTATAATTTCTTTATCACTGATATCTAGGATGAACTCAAGGCAAGGAAGGTCATCATCTCAATGTTCAATCCATGTTCCTTGAACCAAGAGAAGATTGTTTGAGATAATGTGAACTTAATATCATATATTGATTCACATGTGCATGTGCATGTGTTTCTCAGTCTCTCTAATAAAGTGGCCAGGATATCATACTCAAGTAGGAGGGACAAATCCCATATCTATGACTCACAGTCTATTCCCATGTGTCCAAGTCACCCAATCATCACCATTATAGCAAGCCATATTTCAGGACTGTGTTTGGTGATGTCAAAGCGTACCCAACGACATGTGATAAGTGCAGTGTCAGTTCTAAGAATCACAATCACCACCTTCACTATGAGAGATGACTATGACCACCAAAACCATGTGTCACTCTCAAGGTGGGTCTTTCTAATACACTATTCTCTAACATGTATCTGTGTGCTTGGTTTGATATTGACATATCATGACTAATGAGATTTAGTCTTCAACCAACTCACACTTTTATCTTATGTGTGATCGGGTTCTATCAACCTTCTACAATAACAACTGATCAGGGACAAAATGAGAATATATGTATATGTACTCTCAACATCCATATGATCTCATCCAGAAGGGTAGTAACTTAAATACATATGTCATTGAGTAATACTATTCTATAGACATTCATAGTGTTTCCTCATTATCTCATAACTGAATGAAACATAATGAATTGGAATCTTACCTTTATGAGTATTAATCAAATCCTTTAAGGTATATGCCATGTCAATAATCACATGATTGGATCTATGGGTATACCTTACCAATAGACCCCCACTTACACTTAGAGCTAATCACCAACATATCTCATCCTTAGTGACCTAACCATGTCCAACATGCTTCTACTATGCTAGTGCTAATTTAGCGGTTTAGCAACACTTTTCTTAAAATTAGTATATTGCATGTTTCCTTATCTCTTTGCTATGCAATTTCTCATATGAAACGAAACTATCATAATGTGGTATCTGACATTCCTTGCCTAACACTTAGCTCCATTGTTGTTACAGTGTTTCTACTGAGTCATCAATGGTTGGAGCATCTATAAGTTCATCACATGAACCTTTAGATCTATATAGTATCACTCTATGTCCACAACACAATTATACTTAGATTCTATTATAGAATAATATTAATGGCTATTAGTTCAGAACCCTTCCAACTAATCATCACTTATCCCTTTTAAACGAAACATATTTTATTTTTTGATCAGCTTTGTCATTTATGGAAGCTTGCATCAATGTAACTCTTTATCTCTAACTCTTCCTATTATTGCTATCCTTATTGATTAGCAATCTATCTTTAGTCACTTCTCAAGTACTAATGGATATCTTCAATGACTTTTTGATAACCCTTATTGGATTTTAAATCATTTTGTCATGTCCAATACATACAAGATTGTATGGGATAAGTGTTTTAATACCTCACATAACAGATCCACTGTTGGGCTAGCCCATGGAATCTTCTTCATGATATTTTCATTCTTCACAAGAATCAGAATATAGGGTTCATGAGAGACTAATCCAAATTCTCTCTCATTGAATCCTTCCATGTTGAACTATTTCAACACATTGCCATTGTATGTGCTTAAACTTCCATTGTGAAACATTCAAGAACTATCTCATAGGTCATGGTCCTAATCTCATAAGATGTTTCACCTTGTCCTTCATTGTAGAAGGTGTTTTCATGCCACTTCTCAATATTCAAAATATTGAGATGCCATTCCTCATCAAATGTGTAATATGCATATATACTCACACTAAATATTTTGTAATCACATAATTCATCTTGATTCAAGTCTAACTCTTTGACTATCTTGTCAAAATCAAAAGATCCTATCTCTGAGATGCTTGTTTCAATCCCAGATTGAACTTTATAGTTCATATACTTAATTAGCATTCTTGAAGTTATAAAACCTTTTAGGTTGTGTCACGTACACATCCTATAATGTATTCCCTTAAGGAATCATGTTTTAATCTTCATATGCCAAATATCTTAGTCTATTTAACTACAACAAGCATGACAATTGGTAATGGAATTTCTATCATGTTCAACAACTTGAACTGATTTGAAAAATATTTTCAACCAATTTATCCTTTTATGTTATCCATATAGGTTTTTGCAACAAGACCCTATTGCACCCTTTGGGTTTTACCCCTTTTGGCAAGGTCCTACCTTATTAGCTTACATGGACCCCACATTACTCAAAAGTAACTTCTAGTTGACTAGTTGGCTCATCATGTATGGCCAACCCATCTAAATTGTTGGATTCACAATCCTCCAATCTTAAATGTTCTCTATTAGAACTATTATTTTGTGTTATATGATGAACTTGAGATTCCACAACAGCTTGTGATTCTCATGGTTCTTATTGTACCCTTTTTTTGACCTCGAACATTTTGAATTTTACTTTTACTCCCACTGATTTTGTAGGAACTTAGTTATCCAATCAACAAAATACTTTTGTTATTGGATTGGGATTAATAGTAATCTTCAACAATTATGGTTTGTGGATAAACCTTTTCAAGAAACGTCTTTCTTAATGTTGGTTTCAATCTTTTAGACATATTGGGACACTCCCAAATCATATCATATATGATGTATCATAAACCATTTAGATGGTACATGATTTAGTGTTAGGTAAATATATATGAGGATATAAGAAGATAAGATTAATTTATAATTATATCATGACACATCATCATGTTCAGATCCCTTGATTCTGACACATCATTATGTCCAGATGAATTTGACTTGTGATACACTATCAAAGTTTTTTAGAACGTTCTCAAGATATTGATGCAAAGTATTTCAACATTTGATCTCATCAAAGTTTCTTAATACTTTCATCAAAGTCATACTTCATCTATAATATCTTTGAACATTTCAAGAGATTTCTATTTGACTGAGTGCATATCATCATATTACTAGTAAATGGATATGAGGTATAAGTAATCATCTATAGCATTCTTTCATACGATCTTTATGCAGCATATGTATGAGGTCTAATGAAAAACTTATCCTCCCACTATTTCTAGTGAAGGATTTTATGTCATATTGTGCGTGAACAAGACTTGCATGTTTCCTTAGGTTCAATAACCAAGGGAATCTAGAGCAACATCTATAAGTATCCTATGCATGCATTTCTCCTATTCACGCAAGAGGACTAATGTTAATGATAGTTTTGAGTTATCAATTATAATCCATTGGTATAAATATTATAAACATTCATCTTTGGATAATTTCATATAAATATCGCAAGATATTTTCAGGCCAATGCCATAGAAGATCATATCTTTTGAAATAGAAGCAGTAACAAATATTTATTAAGAATCATCCTTGACCATAAAAGATGCATAACGAAAATGTTTCTATTCTAATGGCATAATGAAATAGCAGTTCTAGTAACTATATTACATGCCCATTGGGCTAGATAAATTTAAATGTAGACTATGGATTCCGCAACACTTTCTCTGCCTTGCCCAGATTTGTCCTTCTATGAGTGCTTTTACTTCTTGTCAGATCTTGCACATCAGTATCTCAGATCTCATATTTGGTATCATATACCAATATGAAGAAGTAATCAAATTTATCTTATATTGTTTATACCTAAAGTGGATGCCTCAATGCCATCCTTCTTCTTCTTTAATTCCTCTAACCATAGTTGGAAATTTCTCTTCCAATGTCCAAGATAGTGATAATGGTGACAATTGCCTCTTTATTTCTTTACTCCACCTTTTGTCTTGAGATCTGAAGACTTGGGCTTTTGTCTAGCTTTAGAACCTTTCTTAGCTTTGCCTTTACCTTTCGACTTCCCCTTTATCTTACTGATCATCATCATAGACTTGGGCATGTATTTCTTCATTTATGTCTCAGCTATCCTCAACATGCCCAACAACTCTGTCAATGGCTTGACAAAGTTGTTCATGTTGTTGTTCATGGCAAACTGACTATATGACCCTGGTAGGAACTATAGAATCACATCAGTGGCCAACTCTTATTCTAAGGGGAATCCCAATCTTTCTAGGTTCTCCTCAAACCCAATGATCTTGAGTACATGAGGACCTACTAGATCTCCTTCTACCATGTTGCACTTGAACAACACCTCGGAGACATCATATCTCTCATGTCTTGCCTGATCTTGGTAAATGTTCTTGAGATGTGTGACCATATCAATCAACCCCATGTTCTCATGCTACCTTTGCAACTCATGGTTCATGGAGCATAACATCATACATTTTACATCCATGGCATCTTCAGTTGCTTCTTATAAATATCCTTGTCATCCCTTGGAGCAATTTGAGTTGGCTCCTCTAGTTCTGGTGTTTCTAGGACATAGAGCTTGTGCTCCTTTATGAGAACGATTCTCAGTATCCTGAACTAGTCATGGAAGTTGTTCCCAATAACTTTGTCTTTCTCAAGGCCAGATAGAGAAAAGTGATTGTTTTTTGTTTCCATTTGGTTCTACAAAAGAATTTGTAATTTTGTCAAAAACTCATTTTGATTTGATTTGATTAAATTTTGGGCAATAATATTTAGGTCTTTAAACTGATTATCCTTCTCATTATTTTGTTTAAATTGACAACCCTCAAGTATCAATTCAGAAAATTGCAGCAAAAAATTTTCTAATGAGTAAGATCCAAGATAATTTAATCGTGGCCCGATCAACACCGTAAACACATTAATTACCATGATAGGTAACTTTTTCCAATTGCATCATATGCAATTCTTAATAGATAATATGCAACTCTTTATTATAAATATATGCATTCTTCTGGGCCCAGATGCTCTGAGAATCACCAGTTACGCCTAACCTAATAGCCAATATGATGATAATGTACCCTGCAGAGTTAGAAACTACATTACTACCATCACACTTCCACAAGGTAGACGGTGCACCATGCAAAGGCGTAAACTACACTTGGTCGAACAAGTTTTTCATGTGTATTTCTATTGGAAAGCATCTTAGACATAATATTAATGATTTGAGGGATTTTATATATATCATATACATACATATACTATATCCAATCACCACATATATATAGTACATATCATATACATGTTATATCCTACAATGTAAACATGCAATATAAAACAAAAGGCGATGGTTATGTCTATGTCTACTTGTAATTCTTTACAGCCACAAGAAATTACTATCACGTAGGTCGATCATCACATCACATGTATGAACCTATTGTTGGTGTAGAGATGTGCTTGCCAATATGGGTAGATCGGTTCAACCCTTTGAACTGGTCGTCTCACCTCTTGGTCGGTTGGTTGGTCCTGTTATCCAACTAATGTTTGGACTCCTTCCAAACGGTTGACTGGACCACTGAGATGGTCACCTGACCTCCTATCCAATAGATGTTTGGACTCCTTCTAAATAGTTGGTTGGGTCCACCAGGAGGTTGTCTGGATCCATCGTTCTGTCCTCCTCGGTCCTCCATAGGGCTGGCTCATCTCATGAGTTGGTTGTCTCAACTGGCAATGATCATTATTCTCGTCATTGTAAGAAACAAAACTATTCTATTTCTACTTTATTACATTGAATAAGAGAAATCTTGAGTTATATTCGAGGGGAGCAAATGTAGGAAAGCATTAACTTTACATTGGGAAGAGGGATATAGAGGCTCGCTACGTAGATCGAGATAAACATGAACCAAACCGTTCAACAACACATAGATAAAGGGTATTGGCCATAACCAAGCTACACATCCACCATCAAAAACTACTTTTAGGATGACACGTGAAAATTATATATATATATATATATATATATTTATATGAGATATATGTATATATATGTATATATGTATATATATGTATGTATATATATATGTATATGTATATATATGTATATATATGTATATATATGTATATATACATATATGTATATATATGTATATACATATATGTATATATATGTATATACATATATGTATATATGTATATATATACATATATATATACATATATATATGTATATACATATATGTATATATATACATATATATATACATATATATACATATATATACTTATATATGCATATATATACATACATATATATACATATATATGTATATATATGTATATATATATATCCTGCATGGTTTAAGTGTTAATTAATGTAATTCCACTGTACAAATGCAAAATATATAGTTTGGATTAAACACTACTAAAATTTCATGACGATTATATTTTAATTTATTAAATATAAACTAAAATATTTCAATGGTAGCTACTGATTTTCAGAGTTGCCATTCATTTACATGATCATAAAACTTGTTGATGAAGGTTCTATATCCATAGAATGAATTTTGAAACACAACTTATCTACCTAGTGTACTTTATATCCATATGGTTGGATCATGTCAACGGTATTGGGAAGTGTGCAAAATAAGGTTTAGGTATAGGAAATTTCCTATCTCTTAGGGATAGAGCCCCTTATATATATGTATGTATGTATGTATATGTACATATATATATATAGATATATATATATATGTGTGTGTGTGTGTGTGTGTGTGTATGTAAATATTAGTTTGAGATTATGTGGTCTTTGATCAGATACACATATGAGAGCAGTTTAAATTTTTGCATCGTATGCAATAAATAAGCTCTATTACCACATCTGATCACATCAATTATTCTAAAACATAGTAAATTGGTGTAGCTCTGTTACCACGATAGGGAAATGAAGGAAAAAAGTACAGCAACAGAAATAAAAAAAATTATCTGTTTGTATTCCCATAACAGCAAGATCATGTCAACTACTATGAAATAGGAAGGATAGTTTTAGCGAGTTATACCAGATCCTGGAGCAACTCCAATGAAAAAACTCGCTTCTTTACAACTACTGACAAGTTTCTCTTGAGTGGTAGTTTTGCAGCTCCTGGTCTTCACCATGAATAGTTGTTTGAACAACCTCAACAACATCTTTGGTGGTCTTGCCACGAACTACAAATTGACTTTTCTCTCCAAGCAGCAGCCAAAGGACTCATGCCTCTAGATTCGTCCACACAAACCAACTAGAACTCCTGTCGTTTACCAAGAACGGACAGGAAGGACTCCCGTTGGTGTACTAGTCACCAACTACTCTCCCACAACGACAACTATCAGTTGTTCTCTCCCTTTGGCTATCCCTCCCTGTTGGGTAGGACTTCCATAGGCTCTCTTAGTTACCACAACTAGAGAGGACAATAGTTGTTAGAGGAACTAATTCTCAATTGTCTGTGTTGTGTCTTAGGAAGCCCCCAATACCCCTCCTTTTATAGGTGAGGTTAGGGTTAGGGTTCCTATCTATATAGGATTGCGTGGGACGGTCGTATAGTGTGTAGTACGGTCGTCTCACACTACCAAATAGTCATTTGGCAGTCTCCCAATTGGATATGAATTCGGCAATTTTGATTCCAATTAATATCACATATTAATTTACTTGCACTCTAAGTATGTGTCACCAAAACTATTCGTGAAACATCTCAAACCTTCATTCGACCCAATGAGCCATCTCACCCATGTGAGACACCCGTCTCACTCACCCAGATAATCGTCTAGTGATTTGAGTCAAGTCGGTCAGTTCAATCACATTGAACCGGTCGGTTCAAGGGGATAACTTAGCCAATTTGAAATTTGATTGGCCTGACAACCCAAACGGTCATCGCAACACTTGAGACGCACTTCTGGCATGCCCGAACGGCCGTATCACTCAGTGAGATGGTCATTTGGCATTCTTGTCAGCCAATCAGTCGATTTTTTGCATGAATTTAGTATCTAAACACTTTCATAATCAATCCAATTGTCATTGAAGATCAAACTCCTCTTCTAGATGAGTTCCTATGTGTGTGATCATATAGGTCCCATATCACATTGGCAGTGAATGTCTATAACTAGCTTATGACATCACAAGTAAAGAGCGGTGCCTATTCACACATCACTGCTACCCAAGTGAATGGAAAGTCGGAGAATGACTTCAACCTACAACCTATGTAAGGTGTAGTAGTTATTGTATAATTACTTTGTCACTAATATCTAGGATGAAATCGAGGCATGGAACCCTCTCGAAATTCAATCCATGTTCCTTCAACCAAGAGCATACTGTCTGAGATAATGTGACCTCAACATCATATATTGATTCACATGTGCATGCGCATGTGTTTCTCAGTCTCACTAACAAAGTGGCTAGGATATCATACTCCAGTAGGAGGGACAAATCTCATATCTATCACTTATAGTCTTTCCCAATGTGTCAAAGGTCACCCAATCATCACTGTTATAACAACCCATGTTTCAGGACTGCATTTGATGATTTCAAAGTGTATCCAACGACATGTGATGAGTGCAGTGATCTCTGGTCTAAGAATCACAATCACCACCTTCACTATGAGATGACTATGACCACCACAACCATGTGTCACTCTCAACATGGGTATGTCTGATACACTATTCTCTAACATGTATATGTGTGCTTGGTTTGATATTTCCATATCATGACTAATGAGATTTAGTCATCAACCAACTCACACTCTGATCTTATGTGTTATCATTGTCTATCAGCCTTCCACAATAACAACCAGTCAGTGACATAATGAGAATATATATATGTACTCTTAATATCTGTATGATCTCATCCAAAAGGGTAGCAACTTGAATATATACGTCATTGAGTAATATTATTCTCTAGACATCCATAGTGTTTCCTCATTATCTCATAACAGAATGAAACATAATGAATTGGAAGCTTTCTTTTATGAGTATTAATCAAAACTTTTAAGGTTTATGCCATGTCAATCATTACATGATTGGTTGTATGGGTATACATTACCAACAATATACTCTAAGCCTCCTATCATGACAAACAACATTCCATAGGATATGTTAGATAATAAATATAAAATAAAAAACTAGCATGTTGGAAACTACTGAATATCTAAAATTCTAAAGTTATCAAATAGCATATGATAAATCTTATTTTTATTGGGTGCATGATTTCAAACTCTTATGTCATGAACTCTCATAAGTGGGTACAAAGTTACTAGAAAATTATTTATTAAGCTTTCCATTGAAAAATTATCTATGTCTTGGGAGGCCTTTGGTCAAGGTCTCAAGCACAATAAGGGTGGTGTAACTCTAAGTGAACTTATACTAGAGTTTTCAATAAGAGAGGAACACTTGAAAGAAGGTTAAGGTACTGTAGATATAAAATTTATTGTAAATCTTATGGTTACTAAGAATATAGATGAGAAAAATAAGAACATACATTAACTTAAGGCCAATGTTTAGAAGAAACTAAGGAACAAACCTTGTTGAACTTGTGGATACGTTGGCCACTACAGCTATGATTGTCTTACAAAGAAGGTGAACTACATCTATAGTTGAGGAGGTAGTGATCAACATTATAACTATTTCATTGAACTTCTATTTCATTGAACTTCAATGATGGGATCATTTGTTTTAGAGTGAAAATCATTTCTATATTTGAACCACATTATTGGATTATAGACAATGGTTTTAATGTAAATATTTGTGCCGATAATTCTTTGTCTATGTCTTACCATGCCTATTTAATCCAATCTATGACTTTGGGTGATGCATTCACTATAGAAGTCAATCATGAAGTATTGGTGGATCTACATTTTTTTTTCAAGAAAGGTTGGGACACTTCAAAGAGTCAGACATGTTCCACTATTTGATGCAATATAATTAGTTGTGCAACATTAGTTAGAAATGGTTTAAAAATATATTTTAAATGTAATAAAGTAATTATTACTTGTGTTTGAGATGGTTTATTCTTTTACAATAGGTAATTACATGATTTGGATAACTTGTTTAAGATTCATGTATAAATTGATCTTTCAATTTTTATTCTTAGTTAGAATGATAATCTATTTTGCTTGGATCTTGTTTATTTCTGATATATGGCATTATCATATGCGTCATGTGCATGTTGGAATGATAAAACATATGATGAATCTGGGTTGGATCACTAAATTTGAAGTTAATAATATTATATGTCAAATTAGTGTGCATGATATAAACTTATTAAACCTTTTATGTGCATAGGAATTCTAATATTTTCGATTTTATACATACTAACATTACAAATTTAATAGAATTGTATCTAGGGATCATAAACATCATCTTATAATTTCCATTGATGATGATAGTAAATATTATTACATATATTTGTTTCAAGTAAAGATGAGGCATTAGACAAATTCAAAATATTTGAGAAAGAAGCATAAACCAAAACTTGAAAAAATACTCAAAATATTAAGGTCTTATAAGGGAGGATGCTATACCTTGAGCTTGTTCTTAGAATTTTGTCAATTCTATAGCATAGTTCATGAGGTTATTGATTCTTATACACTACAATACAATGGGACTAGAGAATGTAAGAACCAAACATATGCACGGTATATACTTCGCTCCAAACTTCATGTATACCTAAAGAGGGTTTGAATATGGGTTGTCATATTCTAAATAGGATTCCCCAAAAACATAAAGAGAGTACTCCATTCGAGTTACGTGGTTAAAAGGGAAAGTTTCAAATATCATCAAGGGTGGGGGTGACTCACAAAGGTACTTGTCCCTGAACACAAAACAAAGAACTTGTTTCAACTCAGATTGAAAATTGTGATGTAATTTTATTGGGTTATGTAGAGATGAGCTATGCCTATAAGTTATTGTTTATAAAATCTAAAATCTTAGGCATTGATGTCAATACAACAGTAGAACTTCATGATGCAACCTTTTTTAAGGGATCTTTTCCCACAAAATTTGGTGTTCCCAAGGAAGTTTCACAAGAGGATCCAATTATCATAGGTTCCCTTGAGCATGTGGAAAGGATGACCAAACATACCATTTATGAATCTAATGATTCACATGAAATGGTTGAACCAAGGAGAAGGAAATGTTCTCAAACATCCAAGGAGTTTGGAAATGAGTTCCTAATATACAACGTTGAGGATGATCATGTATCTTGAATCAAGTTATGGCTTCTCCAGAAGCATTGGTTTGAAAAGAAGCCATGAATGATGAAATCCAATTAATTCTCTTCACTGGAAATTGGGAATTGATGGGTTTGCCTCTAGTTGTGCATATCGATGTAAATGAATATTTAATGAGAAGATTAAAGCAAAAGGTAAAATCAATAATTATTAGGATATATATTAATCACCAAGGAGTAAACACAGGAATAAGTTTCAGAACCTGATTCGACTCTGAGTTCCCCTGCTTTAGCCAAGAGCCATGAAACCCTAGAAATAAAGATGAATACTTATTAATGAATGATTATTCAAATGAATAGGGTAATTAGGGTTCAACCAACCAAAGAACGTGATTAGGGTTTTTTCAACTTAAGAAGATCAATTAGATTTTTCTTCAAAAGAGGTAAGTGGTTCATGCCCATGAGTATTCATATTTATTAAGCTCATATATTTACATGCTTCTTAAACAAAATTTTCAAGTTTTATGTGTCTAATATCTTAAGTTAAGATATGCAAGTAAGATTGTCATACTTGTTGGTGTGTATGCCTAAAGAGCCAATCATATTATGATTGTAATGGCATAACTTGTAAATGATTTGATTAATAATAAAGGCAAGCTTCCAATTTATTATGTTTTTTCAGTTATGAGATGATGAAATAACATAGTAAATGTCTAGAGAATGATATTACTCAGTGACGTATTTCTTCAGGTTGAGCACCTGAACAATGAGATCATATGGATGTTAAGAGAGTATGCATTCTTGTTATGACCTTGATCAGTTGTTATTATGGAAGGTAAATAGACAAAAATGATACATAAGATCATAGTGTGAGTTGGTTGATGATAGAATCTTAGTAGTCATGATATGGAAATATCAAACCAAGCACAAAGATACATGTTAGGGAATAATGTATCAGACAAACCCACCATAAGAGCGATACAAGGAAACCTTAACTAGGTAAGTCAGAATCATGTCTTATAGTGATGGTGGTGTTTATGATTCTTAGACCTAAAACCATTACAATCATCGCATGTCATTTGGTATGCTTTGACATCATCAAACACAATCCTAAAACATGGGCTGTTATAAAGGTGATGATTGGGTTATTATGACACATAAGGACTGACTTTGAGTGATAGAGATGGGATTTTTCCCTCCTAAGGGAGTATGATATCAAAGGCCTCATGATTAGCAAGACTGAGAAATGTGAAACCCTTCACATGTGAGTCAATATGTGATATTGAGCTTACATATATCTCAGAGAGTCTGCTCTAGTTCAAGAAACAAGATTGAATAATTATGAGGATGACTGCTCCATGACTCTAGTTCAATCTAGATATCAATGACAAAGGAACTATACAAACACTATAACACCATACACAGATTGTAGGTTGAAGTTGTTATCTAACTTTCCATTTACTTGGGTAGGAATGATATGTAACTAGGCATCGCTCATTGCTTGTGATGTCATAAGTAGTTATGGACATTCACTACCATTGTAATATGGAACCTATAGGGTCTCACACATAGGAACTCATCTAGAAGAGGAGTTTAATCTTAAATAATGATTGAATTTATTACTAATGTATTTAGATATTCAATTCACGCAACAAATCAACTGACTGGACTATCGAACAATCAGTTCAAGTGTTGAGACAATCGTTTTGAGTGTCAGGTCGATTGTATTGTGCATTGGCTAGAATTCTGCCTGAATCGGCCTGCGAGACGCACGTCTCACTTGTGTGGGATGACTATCTCAGCTGGTGTGAGATGACCATCTCACATGCACCATACGATCGGTTCTAGGATGCAATTCGATTGCTTCTAGGATTGGTGTTGACGTCATGATGTGTACTAATTGAAATTGAATTACTGACATATGCACAGATCTTGGAAACTACCCGACGATTGTCTGGACTGTGCCAGACGACCGTTTGGGTTTTTAGACGTCCGTTTTGGCTGTCGTAGGTTGTGAAGTTTCCAAAGTTATTGTAAAAATTTGAGATCTTTCTATACTTTCCACTCCCGCATAGACTGGGAACCCTGACTCTGGCATCTACTATAAATAGAGGGGTATTGGGGGATTCTCAGAACACAACACAAACAATTGAGAATCAGTTGCTCTGACAATTTTTGTCCTCTTTAGTTGTAGTAACTGAGAGAGCCCAAGCAAGTCCTACCCGAATAGGGAGGGATAGCTATAGTAGAGATACAACTGAGGATCATTATTGTGGGAGAGCAGGCTGGTGACTAGTACACCAGCAGGAGGGACAACTCCTTCCTGTCCGTTGTAGTAGGACAACATGAGTTCTAGTTGGTTTGTGTGGACTTATCTAGAGGAGAGGTGGCCTTTTCCCATAGCTAAAGAGGATGACATCAACAAACAGTCCATGATGAGAGGAGTTGTTATAGATGACCACGTTCGAGTCTGCTGTACCTGGAGGAGTAGTCAGACGAGTCCCAGTGCAACAAGGAACTGCATAGATACCGTCCAAGACAGAGTGTTCATCTACATTAATGAGAATTATTACTAAACTTACTCCAGGATCAGGTATATGTTTGTGAAACTATCCTTTCCATTGCATAGTTATTGGTGCGATCTGCTGGTTAATGGAAAATATGTCAGTAAATTTTTTATTTTTACTGCCTATCTGATGTCGTATTTCCCTACAATACTTTCATGTATATGTATATTCATATGATAGATATCTCAAATTGAGATATGTTATTAAGATTTCTTAGATGATTAAGATATAAGAATCAAGTACATGATAAGTTTATAAGATAGATTAAAGTCATGATTTGGTTCTAAAATAAGATTTTATTAAGATTCATGATTTGAGTTATGATAAGAATATGAGAATAGAATGCTTTAATATTTTTGATGTAAGTTCATAAAAATGTATGATTTAGATTTCTTGATAAGATTCATGTATTAAGATTCAAGATATTAGTTAATGATAAGACTATAAGACCAGATGTATTAAGATTCATGCTAAGATCATATTTAATAAGATAACATTAGATTATAGAGTTAGACCTAGGCCTTAATGTAGGTTAACTCAAGAAGAACATGACCCGGGCCCTTTGTGCAAGTCATGTGGCCCAGGCACCCTAGTACAGGCCAATGTTAGAAAGACATGACCCAAGCCCTTTGTACAAGTCTTGAGGCTCAGACCCTTAGTGTAGGTCGATTCAGATACATAACTTAGGCCCTATGTGCAGGTTGTGTCACCCAGGTAACTTAGTGCGGGTCATGAGACCCAAATACCAGAGTACATGTCTCCTGAGTAAGATAAGTAAGAAAGACAACATCTAAGATAAAGAAAGAATATATATTTATGTTTCATACAAAGTTTAATGTCAGTTTCATGTTTATAAGATTCAAGAATATTTTGTTATATCTTATTACTTAGTTTTGTACATATAGAATACTCATGTCACTTATGTGAACAACAATTTTTTGAATGTATGGTTGGGTAAGATATCTCCAAAGGTGAGGAGAAGGAGCAGAAGTAGCACATGGAGACTTGAAGCACAAGGATAGAGCAAGGATAACATCTGGTGGGACGTCAACTACAAATTGATCCTCATCTTTATAGATTCAGCTTTATGTTTCCATATGTAGAACTCTAAACTAGATTATATGTCTCAAGATATTAAGCTAGCATTTCCATGTGATGGTCATTATGTTCCTTTTATAAGAACAATTATGAGAATGTTTGGTATTTTTAGTTGTGTGATTGATTAGATAGTTGTTATGAATGCTAGTTTTATGTAATGCCCCCTTGAGTACACGAGTTATGGATAACTCATGGTTGCTTCCTCTATGTGTGTATGTGCTTAGGAAGGGCATTACACATATTAACTAACACATACCTTTTATACAAAATTACATTATCACACCACTTCATGTTGCTAACAACATCAAGTTTTTGGTAGATCATTGATTTCATGGACAATCCATATTTCAGACCAGTGGCAGAAGTACAGCGGGCGGCGAGGACCTTCCCCCCCCCCCCAAAAAAAATAATAAATAATAATAATAATAATTAGTTAACAAGTCATGATAAGGCTTCTTTTCTTCTTCTTTTACAGTTGAGTTAACAAGTCATTGTCTTTTTATTTGATGACAATTATATAAGTACATCGTATTCTCCTTTGCAATATCAATGGATGTAGGGGAGACGATATTGTTTTATACTATTGTGACATCCGAATTTGAAAAGACAATCTAATTGGCACAGAGCCAAAGCTATTCATATATTGGAAGGTAATTTTTCAATTCACCTAGATATAAGGACATTGATATACATCAAAAAATTACATAAATATGTAAATTTGATGATATTGGCAAGATATCTACGACAAGTGAGATGCCACTCAGTGCAGACTATACAATCAGCAAATCACAAGATTTATTTTACTTCACAAGTTAGCATATGTATATTTGAGCGATCACTTTTGAGTGTATTAATTGCCCCCCCAAACCATGCATTGCTGGCTCCGCATATGCATCAAACCATGCATATTCATTTACCAGCCTCTATATCCAACATCATCATTGGTAAAGCTCTATATTGTTAGAAAGTCATTGATATAATATTCTAAAAAGAACCCTCACAACCTCCTTCTCGGATATCATCCTTAAAAATCTTACTAGGCATCTCAAAAATAATAGCCAAAACCGCATTACTTGAAAAAATGGGGGACCCACTTTCTCTTCTAAGCAAGCTTACCACTTTTTCACATACCGTGGACACCTTTGTCCTTCAAACTTCATCTGGAATATCAAGGGACCACACAAAATCAAATTGCTTATTTGGTTAATTTGGTATGATAAGATACTTCCTGAGAACAATACGAAAAGAGAGGTTTTTATGGACCCTCTATATGTCTTTTGGGGTCCCAACATGAGGAAACTATTGGGAAATATAGTATAGAGTAGGTAGCAAAATTTAAAATTTTATTATCATATTCCCCATAAATAATAGATCTCGTCAATAACTATAATATAGGAAGGATGGTTTATGGGATATAATGGTCCTGAAGTAAGTCCAGCGACAATCTTCGTCGTTGTAGATGAGCAACTCTGAATCCTAGTTACACTGGGACTTGTCTAACTGTTGCACCTCCTGGTCTGCACCATGGACTGCATCCATAAATGTCGTCTTCTTTAGTAGCTCCTCTTGTCACAGACTGCTGGTTGACATTGTCCTCCAAACAACAAACAATGGCTTCCCGCCTCTATGGCAGTCCACACAAACTGCCTAGAACTCCTATCGTCCTACTGGACCGGACAGGAAGGAGTTGTCCCTCTCTGTCAGTGTACTAGTCACCGACTTGCTCTCCCACAATGAAAACTCTCAGTTGTTCTCTCACGTGTCTGTCCCTCCCTTGTCAAGTAGGACTTTCTTGGGCTCTTGTGATTACCACAACTAGAGAGGATAATAGTTGTTAGAGGAACTAATTCTCAATTGTTTGTGTTGTAGTTTTGCTTTGGGAAGCCCCTAGTACCCCTCTCTATATATGAGGGGTTAGGGTCAGGGTTCCCAACCCCCACCAATGCAGGACTAAAGTGCGGGAGTGGAAAGAACAAATAAATCTTGAATTTTCGTAACTTTTCTAAAAATTGTACAACATGTGATATCCGAAATGGCCGTTTGGCTGAGCCAGACGGTCGTCTCACACTGTGAGATGGGTGTTTTGTAGTTTACAATTATGTATGAATTTGACAAATCAATTCCCATCAATGTTAGACATTGATTTCCTTATGCAACAAGTATTGCTCAAGCAAAATAGATTGGGAAACAACTAGAACCTTTCCCGACCGAGATGGACCATCTCGCCCATGCAAAACAGCCATCTCGATTCACCCATATGGTCTTCTAGTGACCCAAGTCGAGACCATTTGGCTGGGTCGATTCACTCCATTGCCTATTTCAACTCACAATCAGCTCGACACCTAGACACCCATCTCAACCCTTGAGATGACCATTTGGCACTTCCAAACGGCCGTCTGAACACTTGAGATGGGTGTTTGGCAGTGTTGTTAGCCTATTTGTTGCTTGAATCAAATGTCTAAACACTTTAACACTTAATTCAACTATTATTCGAGATTTGAACTACATTCTAGGTCAAGACCTATGTGTGTAACCATATATGCCCTATATTACATTGGCAGTGAATGTCCATAACAACTTATGACATCACAAGTAAAGAGTGGTGCCTAGTAGCATATCATTGCTACCCAAGTAACTAGAAAAGTTGGGAAACAACTTCAACCTGCAATATGTGTATGGATTTGTAGTGTTTGTATAGTTCCTTTGTCACTGATGTCCAGATTAAACTAGAGGCATGGAGCAATCACCCTTATTATTATTCAATCTTTGTTTCTTAAACCAAGAGCAGATTGTCTAAGATAAATGTAAGCTCAATATCACATATTGACTCACATGTGCATGGCCATACTTTTCTCAGTCTTGCTAATCAAGAGGCCTAGGGAATTATACTCCAGTAGGAGAGACAAATCCCATATCCTATCACTCACAGTCAATCCCCATGCGTCAAAGCCACCCAACCATCATCATTATAACAACCCATGTTTTAGGACTATTTTTGATAATGTCAAAGTGTACCCAACAATATGTGTTGAGTGCAGTGATTTCAGGTCTTAGAACCACAACCACCACCATCATTATGAGAGCTGACTATAACTTCCATGATGATGGCTTTCATCTGTCAGTCTCACAGTGGGTCTATTTGATACACTGTTATCTAACATGTATCTGTGTGACTAGTTTGACCAATGAGACTCAGTCATCAACCAACTCACACTTTGATCTTATGTGTTATTGTTGTCTGTCAATCTTCCACAACAATAACCAATTAAGGACATAATGAGAATGTAAATATGTACTCTTAACATCCGTATGATCTCATTTCTTCCAAGTCACATACTTGAATACATACGTCATTGAGTTATATTATTCTCTAGACATTTATAATGTTACATCATTATATCATAACTGAATTAAACAAAATAAATTGGAAGCTTTCCTTTTATTAATAATCAAATTATTTTTACATGATAATCCATTACAATCATCACATGATTGGCTCTCTGGGCATACATAACCAACAGAATCCCATTTACACTTAGAGCCAATCACCCATGAATCTTATTATGAGTGACCTTACATAACCATCATGCTTCTGTTGTGAAAGTGTTTTTGTCAATGGACCAACAACGTTGCTTTCCGTTGGTACTTTACAAATCTTTACATCTCCACGTTATACGATTTCTTATATGAGATGATACTGCCTTTGTATATGCTTTGAGCACTGATGCGATTTGGGTTCCTTAGCTTGTGTAATAGCTCCATTGTTGTCACAATATAGTTCAATTGCGTCACTGATACTTGGAACAATCCCAAGTTCTGTGATGAACTTCTTGATCCATACAACCTCCTTTGCTGCACTTGATGCAGCAATATACTTGGCCTCTATTATAGAATCAACAACTATTTCTTAATTGAAACTCTTCCAGCTTACAACTCCATTGTTGAGGCAAAACAAGAATCCGGATTGTGACTTGTAATCATCTTGATCAGTCTGGAAGCTTGCATCTGTGTAACCTTTTACCACCAACTCTTCCTCTCCACCATATACCAAGAACTGATCCTTAGTCCTTCTCAAGTACTTTAGGATGTTCTTTACGGCTATCCAGTGAGCATCACCTGGATCTGACTGATATCTGCTCGTCATGCTTAAAGCAAATGAGATGTCTGAACGGACACATAACATTGCATACATGATCGATCCAATTTTTGAGGCATGTGGAATCACACTCATGTGTTCCCTTTCTTCACAAGAATTGGGACATTGATCTCTAGATATTGGAATACCATGGCGCACATGAAGGTTTCCTCTCTTTGAGCTCTCCATGTTGAACCACTTCAACACTTTATCAATGTATATGCTCTGACTTAGTCCGAGAAGTCTTCTATATCTATCTCTATAGATCTATATTCCCAAGATGTAGGATACTTCTCCCAAGTCTTTCATAGAGAATGTATCTCCAAGCCATTCCTTTACCTTTTATAAAGTAGGGATGTCATTCCCCATCAATAGTATGTCATCTACATACAATATGAGGAATGTCACTATGCTCCCACTAACCTTCTTGTACACACAAAGTTCATCTTCATTTTGAGCAAAGCTAAACCCTTTGACCATCACATCAAAAAAAAAAGATTCCTACTCTGAGATGCTACCTTCAATCCATAGATTGACCTTTGTAGCTTACATACTTTATTGGCAAACTTTGGATCTATAAACCCTCAGGTTGTATCATATGCACATCCTCCACAAGATTCCCATAAAGGAGTGTGATTTTAACATCCATTTTCCAAATCTCATAGTCATGATAAGCTTCAATAGAAATCATGATCATGATGGATTTAATAATAGCCACTGGAGAAAAGGTTCAGTCATAGTCAACACCTTAAACTTGTCTAAAACCCTTTGCAACCAATCTGCCCTTATAGGGTTTAACGTTTCCATCCATTTCAGTCCTTTTCTTGAAGACCCACTTGCACCCTATCGGTTTTACCCCTTCAGGTGGATCCACCAAAGTCCATACTTTGTTGGTATACATGGATTCCATCTCAGATCTCATGGCCTCAAGCCATTTCTTAGACTCTGGTCCCTCTATAACATCCTTATAGGTTATTGGATCATCATCTATGACTAATTCACTGCCTTCCTGAGTTACAATATATCCAAATATCTCAAGTTCAAGACATGTCCTATTAGATCTGCGAGGTTCCTATGTTACTTGAGGAATTTGAGATCCCACAACACCTTGTGAATCTTTTGGTTCCTCTTATGCATATAATGGTTCAATGTTTTCTTGTTGGTCTTGAACCTCTTTGAGTTCTACTTGTCTCCCACTTATTCCTTTGGAAATAAATTTCTTTTCTAGGAATGCAATATCTCTAGTAACAAACACTTTATTTTCAGATGGACTATACAAGTAGTATCCCATTGTTTCCTTAGGATATCCAACAAAGTAACATTTTTTAGATCTAGGGCAAACATTTTCTTGATATAAGTTTCACAACTCCAAATCCTCATAAAAGACATTTTGGGACGCTTCCCAATCCATATCTCATATGATGTCTTTTGAACCGACTTAGATGGTACTCAATTTAGTTTAAACACAACGGTTTCTAGAGCATACCCCCATAAGGTAGTTGGAAGCTCAACCAAACTCATCATAGATCGCACCATATCCAGTCATGTGTGATTGCTTCTTTCTGATACACATTATGCTGAGGTGTTCTAGGTGGAGTCTACTGGGATACAATCCCATGGGCTCTAAGAAGGTCCTCAAACTCATGGTTTAAGTATTCTCCAACTCATTTAGAATGAATTGCCTTAATACTTTTACCAATTTGATTTTGTACTTCATTCAAAAACTCCTTGAACTTTTCAAGAGCTTCTGACTTATGTTTCATTAAATAAACATAGCCATACCTACTAAGTCATCAGTGAAGGTAATGAAGTACTTGAACCCACCTCTAGCATCTGTTCTAAAAGGTCCACATACATTAGTATGTATGAGTCTAAATAGATCATTAGCCCTCTCATTGTTTCTAGTGATAGAAGTCTTAGCCATCTTTCCCAACAAATAAGATTAACATGTCTTAAATGATTCAAAATCAAAAGAGTCTAGATAACCATCCTTATGGAGTCTAGATATATGATTCCCATTTATGTGCCCTAGATGACAATGCTAAAGGTATGTTTTGTTTGAGTTGTTGAGTTTTATCCTTTTGGTATTAACGTTATATACATATGTATTTAGATCTAACAAG
This sequence comes from Alisma plantago-aquatica, assembly GCA_963693085.1. Lineage (NCBI taxonomy): Eukaryota > Viridiplantae > Streptophyta > Magnoliopsida > Alismatales > Alismataceae > Alisma > Alisma plantago-aquatica. The sequence continues at coordinate 575,706,594 of OY856409.1, read as the reverse complement.
TAAAGACCATAAGATATAGGGGCACTGTCATAAAAGATCCCATCTTTTGAAATAGAACATCGACCACTTTTAATATGGAATTCAAATGCATCATTATCCTAACAAGATATAGATTTGATGTTTCTATTTATAGTAGGTACATAATAGCAGTTGTTTAACTCTATTACAAGTCTCGTGGGTAGATATATACTATAGGTTCCAACTACGCTGGCCGCAACTCTTACTCCATTAACAACTCATAGTTCCACCTCACCTTTCCCTAAAGACCAACTTCCCTTTATATCTTACATATGAGAACATATGTGATATCCACATCTGATGAAGTAGATAGATTTATCTCAATAATGTATATACCTAAAGTGGAGATCACCATCCCCATCTTCTACTTCATGAAAGCCTTCAAGTACAAAGGTTGAGTTCCTCTTATACTTTTCTTTCTCCTTATTTTGAGTCCTGAAGAACTAGAATTAGGCTTGACCATATAATTCTTCTTGGTGTTTCTTTGATCCTTGGACTCAGACTGATCACCATCATAGGCTTGTCCTTCTTCACTTTTTTTTCAGCACGAATTAACATGGCAAACAGTTCTGACATATGTCCACCCGAATTACTCACATGCTGACATGCAATAAAATGGCTATATGATTTTGGCATAGTATTTAGAATCATATCAGTAGCCAACTCTTGGATCAAGGTAATTCTCATCTCTTCAAGACGATACACATGTCCAATCATATTGAGCACATGTTCTTCTAATGAGGTTCCCTCTGTCAGCTTTATCTCATGTAGCACCTTTAAGATAGCATTCTTTCTTTCCTATCAAGACTGAGTGTTATCGTCCTAAGATGCGTCACCATATCAAGAACACTCATGTCCTCACATTGCTCATGAAACTCATAGTTCATGTAGCATAGCATAAGGTACTTTACCTCTAAGACATCATTGGCATGCTTCTAGTAAGCATCAACATGTGCCCTAGGTGCATCAGGAGGAGGTATTTCAGGCACTGGTTTGTCAAGGGCGTAGAGCTTGAACTCATCAGTGAGAACCCTTCTCAAAGTCCAAAACCATTCATGGAAATTTTTCCCGTCAAGTTTGTCCTTCTTTAGGACCAATCACACATCGTATTTGTTCATTATTGATTCTACAAGAGAAAATGTGCATTTGTCAAAAATCGTTTTTCATTTGATTTGATTTGAAAAATTGACAATATTCATTAGGTCTTTAATTATTATTACTCCCACTATTTTATTCAAATTGATAGCCCTCAATATCAGTATAGAATATTGCAATGTACAATATTCTAGTGGGCCAAGATCCATATTTCATCAAGTCATAAGTTGGCTTTTTTCGATCACCCACAATTTGACTATTTAGGTAGGCCATCATGCCAATTGCATCATATGTAACTCTTGGATAGATGCACAACACCTTGCCATGATCATCTACATGCCTCTGGGCTTGTGCTCTCTAAGTCACCAGTTAAGCCTAACCCAATAGCCAATATGATAGATATGTACCATGCTTTGTGCAAATCTACATATCTACCATCACACTTCCACGAGATACATGGCGCACCAAGCTTTGTGCAAATATATGCTTAGTCGATCAATCTTTTCATGTGTGTTGCTAATGGAAGGCATCTGAGACTTAATATTTTAGTTGAGGGAGTTTGTATAAATACATATACTTTATCCAATCACAACATATATAGTACGTATCATATACATGATATCCCACAACAGAAACATGCAATAATGAAAGTGATGGTTATGACCAGTCCTAATGTAATCCCTTGGATCCATAAGGGATTACGTCATCTAGGTCTACATCACATGCATAAACTTGTTATTGATGAAGATCTGTGCTTGCCAATCTGGGTTGATCGGTTCAACCCTTGAACCGATCGGCTCCCCTCCTGGATGATTGTATGGTCGTCTCACCGATCGTTTGGTCCTTCTTTCCACCATCGTCTGGCTCCTCCAGTGGATCGGTTGGGTCCACCAGGCGATTGGTCTGGCTCTTCCACCAAGTCCTCCAAGGCCCTTCATCTTCATCATAATAAGAAAGTAAACTATCCTACTTTTATATGATTATAAGGAAACCTCGAGTTACATTCGAGGGAAGTAAAGGTAGAAGAGAATTAACTATACATGAAAGATAAGATAGAGGCTCGGTGCACAGACTGAGATAAATGGATAAACCAACCATATACAACTATGCACATATAGGGTTTGTTGGGCATAACCACACTACACATCCAACATCAAAATCATTTTAAGGAGATGCGTGTAAATTGCATATATATATATATATATATATATATATATATTAGTTTGGGATTATCGTAGTGTTTGGATTTGACAAGATATTATTTGCATCGCATGCTGTAATAGAATGACAAAACCAAAATCTGATCATATTGATTATCCCATAATATAGTAAATTGACGTTGGCTCTGATACCATTGTTGGAAAATATTGTACAAAGAAGGTAGTGGAATTTAAAATTGTATTACTATATTCCCCATAAATAGTAGATCACGTCAATAACTATAATGCAGGAAGGATGGATTATGGGATATAGCTGGTCCTGGAGCAAGTCCATCGACAATCCTCATCATTATAGATGCAAAACTATGAATCCTAGTTACAATGGTACTCATCTAACTACTGCACCTCCTAGTCTGCACCACCACTGCTACAGAAACAATGTTAAACGTCTCTTTTTGGGGCGTCGGTTATTTAACGAAACCGACGCTGATCATCATTACACGTCGGCTATTAAGGAAAACTAACATCCATATTTGAAGACCAGCCAGATACAGGTATCACTTTATATTCAGCGTCAGCTGAAGAAACAAAACTGACGCCTAAAATAGCCCGCAAAATCCAATTTTTTCGAGCAAAAAAAAATTGCCCTCAAAGTGTAACATACAGCGTCGATGTTTTACCTGATAACCGAAACCTAAAGAAGATAAAAATTGCGCATGAATTTTACCATATGGGCGTCAGTTTTTGTAGGATAACTGACGCTGATAAGGGTTCGTACGCCCTCCCCGCCAAAACTTTTAGGGTAAATTGACGTCAGTTTTATTGGGATAACCGATGCTGAATAGTAAAGGTGTTGGTTGTTATAGATAACTGACACCTTTTATTAACAGAATAGCCCCCGTGAGAACAAACTCTTCCCCTTTCTTCTGTTTCATCACGAAAATAGACTCGCTCGCGATCGCCTTGCTCCGCCTCCCGTCGACGCCGCCACCGCACCTGCTTCCTGCTGCTACTGCTGCTTCTCTGCTCGCCGCCGCCGCTGTCGGCTACTACTACTGCTTCTTTGCTCGCCGCCGCCGCCTCCTCCTTCTCTTGCTACTTCTCTGCTCGGTGCTGTTTCTCCTCACACTATCGCCGACGATGAAGCTCATCTCCACACTGCTAGGCTAGCTGCTCGCCAGGTAGGCCCTCCTCTTTTTCCTCCATGTCCCTCTTCTTCTTCCTTCTTCTCCTTACCAACAGCAGGCACTGCACGGCTATGTGGGCTGGCCACGACTGTGGCTGTGTTGGCTGACCACGACATGCTGCCCAAGACGGCCGTGCTCAGCTAAAACAGCCACGACCATGGCCAGCCCACACGACCGTGCAATGCTTGTTGTTGGTAAGGAGGGAGAAGGAAGAAAAGTAGGTATATATTCAAATGAAATCAATTATGAATTTGTGATGAAATCAATTATGTTCAAATTAATTATGTTCAATTATATGATGAAAGAAATTATGTTCAAATCAATTATGTTCAATTATATGATGAAATCAGTTATGTTCAAATCTTGTGATGAAATCAATTATGATGAAATCAATTGTGATGAAACCCTAACATCTACATGAATCCCTATTGCATGATGAAACCCTAATATCTACATACTCTATATGATACCTAAAATTGTGATGAAACCCTAACATCAATTGTGATGAAACCCTAACATCTACATATCTATCCAAGATGATGAACATGCATGGACACTCAAAATGTTGAAATCAATGTTATAGAATATGATACCTAGATTAAATGATGTTACATGATACCTAGATTAAATGATGTTATAGAATATTGGAATGACAACATACATGTATTTGTTGGCCTAGAAACCCATCCAAGATTTACTCATTAGGAGTAAATCCTGGATAGTCCCTGGTTTGGGACTGTTCTTGAATACCTAATCTCACTCCGGATGTAAGTGTATAATGTGTGTTGGTTTTTCAAGAAAATTTCAGTAGCATTTCCCCATTTGTTCTCTAAGTACATATGTACTTGGAGAACAACGGGGAAATACTACCGGAATTTTCTTGAAAACCCAATACACATTATACACTTACTAGTGAGATTAGGTGTTCAAGGATGGGATAGGTGGTACATGTACATTTATTATATATAAGAATGACATCACATGTATTTGTTAACCCTAGACCCTAATCTTGTCCCAATATATACTTGTTTTCTCTTTGATCATAGAATGGATAGATCATGGATGTCCATTCACAATTGCTGCACCCCAGAGTTTATATCTGGTCTTGATCAGTTTATTAGATTTGCTGAGGAACATAGGAAACAACCTAGAGATAGGTTCTACTGTCCATGTAGGCATTGCGGTAACAACTTGAAAGTTAGCACTGGTGATGAAATCAAAAGTCATGTCATGTGCAACGGGATTGTACAAGGCTATACAGAATGGCACTGGCATGGAGAGATTTCAAACCCAAAACCAGTGGATGTCGATAGCAGTGCTTGGGTGGAAGAAGAAATTGTCTCTGATGACGTAGATATGAACGAACTAGTTCCAGTAGACATCATTGATGCGATGCTGGATAGTTGTGGGGTAGAGCACACTGATCCACCTCCCATCTTTAGAAACATTGTGCATGATGCTGAGATACCGTTATACACATGTTGTACTAAGTTTACAAAGCTTAGCGTTGTGTTGAGATTGTATAGGTTGAAAGCCAACAATAGATGGAGCGACAAAAGCTTCACTTCATTGTTGACTTTGTTGAAAGAAATGCTTCCTGAAGGAAACGAGCTGCCAATCTCAACATACTGGGTAAAGAAATTGTTGTGCCCAATGGGAATGGAGGCCAAGAAGATACACACATGCCCCAATGATTATGTATTATTTCAAAAGGACTATGTGAATTTGAAAGATTGTCCAAAATGTGGTGCGTCACAATATAAATTGACGACTTCAGGGGAGTCCAAATCTGGTTCTCCTGCCAAGGTGATGTGGTATCTACCTATAATATCACAGTTTCAATGCTTGTTTGCAAATCCGATAGATGTGAAGAATTTGAGGTGGCATGCATATGCTAAGAAAAATAATGATGTGATCCTAAGACATGCGTCTAATCCCCACAGTGGAAGAAAATTGATCTATTGTACCCCAAATTTGGTGAAGAAGACAAGAATCTAAGACTTGGGCTTTGTATAGATGGGATGAATTTTTACGAGACATTGAGCAGCCAACATAGCACTTGGCCAGTCATGCTTTTTATATACAATCTTCCTCCCTGGTTGTGTATGAAAAATAAGTATGTTATGTTGTCGTTGTTGATATCAGGCCCTAAACAACCTGGAAATGACATCAATGTTTATCTTGAACCTATGATTGATGACTTAAAGAAACTTTGGGGTGAAGGTGTGATGACCTATGATGCTTCACAAAGAGAGACATTTCGTTTGCATGCTATGTTGTTTTGCACTATTAATGACTTTCCAGCATACAGGAATTTGTCTGGATATAGTGTCAAAGGAGCTAAAGCGTGTCCTATATGTGAAGAGAACACTGATTCAATAAGACTAAAACATGGCGACAAGACTGTATATCTTGGTCATCAAAGGTTTCTTTCAAAATTCCATCCATATCATAGGAAGTGCAAAGCATTCAGTGGATGGAATGAGGAACGGAGTGCACCTAAACCTATACCAGGGGATGTAGTTTATGAAAGAGTAAAAGACATTGTCAATGAATTTGGTAAGAGATCACAATGTACTATGGCCACACGGAGTGACAATTCTTCATTCAAGAAGAAGTCAATATTTTGGGATCTTCCTTATTGGAGTTCTTTGACAGTCAGGCATTGTATCGATGGCATGCACGTTGAGAAAAATGTCTGTGATAGCGTCATTGGTACTCTGTTGAATATACCAGGTAAGACTAAAGATGGGATAAAATCCAGATTGGACCTACGTGAAATGGGAATAAGGTCAGAATTAACAGAATTACATGAAATGGGTAATAAAAGAACATACTTACCTCCCGCATATTACACGTTGTCTAGAAAGGAGAAGAAAGATTTTTGTGAATGTTTGGCAAATGTTAAGGTGCCACAGGGTTACTCATCCAATATCCGTAGATTGGTATCAATGAAAGATATGAAGTTGATAGGTCTTAAATCTCATGATTGTCACACTCTAATGCAAAAAATATTGCCCATGACAATTGGATCTATATTGACGAAGTGAGTGTTTATATCAAGGAACATACCAATTTCATCAAGAGACAACATCCTCGAGCCAGTTCAATGTGGCTTGCTAGAGAGCATAACAAGACTTTTACTAAGTGGTTTGAAGATAAAGTTTTACATTAACTATCTCAAACACTAGATGATATTACGGAAACTATCAAATGCCTCACCTTTAAACCAAAATTGAATGTTATGTCTTATGAAGGGTTTGACATTAATGGGTTCACATATTACACAAAGTGCCAAGATGATAAGAGTGTCATCCAAAACAGTGGGGTCACCCTTCAAGCATCGACTATGTATTTTGCAAGTGTAAAGGATAAGAGTCCACGTGAAGCTAAAATGTCATATTACGGTGTCATTGAAGACATATGGGAGTTTGACTACATAGATTTCAGAATTCCGCTCTTCAAATGTAATTGGGTTGATAACACCAAAGGAGTTATAGTGGATGAATTGGGTTTCACTTTAGTGAACTTTGAAAAGATTGGCGAGAAGGGTGAACCATTCATATTGGCATCACAGGCAAAACACGTATTTTACATCGATGATCCTACAAATGATAAATGGTCAGTTGTTCTTCATGGTAAAAGATAGTTCATTGAAGATCCTATAGATGAAGAAGAGTACTATGATAAGTATGATGACTTCAGTCCATTCTCAGTGGGGTTGCCAACTCCATAAAATATTGAAGCTAATGATGACTTATATGTGCGCAGAGATCACAATGAAGGATTGTTAATTGATAAAAGATCGAAATTTTAGAGGCATGCATGTTTATATTTTTTTTATATATTTCATTTTTATATGTGAACTATATAAATGCTAAATGTTTGCTTTTTTATTATCAATATCATTTTCAGATATAATGTTTTACTATCTTCTAGTTAATAAAAATGCTAAATGTTTGCCTTTTTAATGACATTTTCAGATGGCTGACCATGATGTCCATGATGAGGATGATGTCCATGATGAGCATGGTGAGGATACCAATGTAAGTTTTAAAAACATATCTTATATTTCTATAGAAATTCATTATCTTCTAGTTATGTCATATATCCTATATTTCTATATTGGTCTAATTCAGTGTGTTTATTTTGTCAAATTTTAGGTTGATGATGCACATGTACCCTCTGAAGCACTGGAGGTACTTGATGCACATCACCAAAAAGTTAACAAGAAAAGGGGCATCACTCTGCTAAAGAAGTTAACAGCGCTAAGGGGCAGTGGATCCAGATTGGTTGTGGAGTTTGATAATGCAGGAAATGCAATTGGAGTGAACCGCAATAATTTTCTAAATTATCTTGGGTGTGTCACTCGAAGCCATTGTGGTGTTAAGTATGATAATTGGCATAAAGCTCCTCAGGCGAAGAAAGACTTGATATGGAAGGATTTATGTGTGAGTTATTATTATTTGTAATTCTATTTTGTAGATTACAAATTCTATTATTTGCAATTCTATTTTTGGATACTAGTTAATAGCAATTCTATTTTACAAAATTTGTTTGCATTGGATGAGAAATTGCATCGTAAAAGTGTGATGCAATGCGCTGGAAAGATGCTAAGGAACTATAGGACAAATCTCAACAAAGAATACATAAAAGATGGTGATAAGAAGAAGAAGTCAACCCTTGAAAAGTGGAACTTCCTGGACAAAGAAGATTGGGACACTTTTGTTGCTTCAAGACAAACTGAAGAATTCAAGGTATTAAATGTCACTCCCAATTTAATTAATATACATTGTATTCTCCTATTCAATATTAACCTTTAGTGTTACTAACCAAATCAATGTGCATACTAACTAGGCGTTCAGTGAGGCGCAAAGAGAAAGGCGTGCATTGAATGTGCATGACCACACAATGGGTCCAAAGGGCTATGCAGGCATTCGTCAAAGACTACATGTGGAGTCTGCTGCTACTTAGGATTCCTCTACTACATGTACCACACCCATGCCTCGCCATGATGTCTGGATAGCTGGGAGGAAAAACAAGAAGGGTGAAATACAGAAGCCTGTAACTGTTGAGGCGGCTGCAAAAATGGTAAAATACAACTCAACAATGCATGTCGTTCAAATATTGATTATTTGTGGTGTTTACTTACCAATTTCTGTTGATGGTGATTAGCGGGAGCTGCACGAGCAGTGGAAATAGGGTGCGTTCATCCCTTAGGGCACAAGGGATGAATTGACAGTTGCTCTGGGTAACCCAAAGCATCCTGGACGTGTTAGGGGTGTAGGCGCTGGTGTGGGCATCAAAGCGTTCTTTGGGCCATCCCAGCACAAACCTGTCGCAAGAGTGGGACTTTCACAAGAATAGGTAACCTATTCTTTTTTTAGAATGTTACTGTAAAAGGGAATTCAATAATAAGAAGCTAATGTTTCTTTTATCCATGTATATGAGAATAAGATAGTCGAGGATATAGTTGCTAAGAAGGTCAAGGAAGAAATGCTGCGGTGGCAGGCATCTCAGGTTTCCAATCAGGCTATGGCGACCTGCTCTTCTCCTGATGCACATGCTGAGAGTAATCCTATAGACCCACCACCTAGCACGTCTGTTGTAAGTATTGTTTATGACATAGTATCTAGTCTTTTCAAGATGATATATTTTCAAGATGATATGTATATATGTATACCATTCTTTACTTAAATTTGTATGCGTTGAAGCCATGTCGCTTAAAAATTGAAGATTATATTGTTGCAGAGGCGCAGGCTTACCCATCCCTTCCTGGGGTAATGATTCACGGGGCTCCAATGCCACAAGGTTACGTTCGTGTAAGCCCAATACATGCATTCCTCGATTGGAGGGAAGTTGCATTGCCATATGCCCACCCAAATATTGATACACTTACTGAGGCAGAAGGCGGGGTGATATTGTGGCCCAAAGTGGATGTCATCTACACTACTGAAATTGTAAGATAAATTTACATTACGTTAAATTGTTAATGTGTATATATGAGGTCAATTGATCTGAAATTATATATACAGGTTAAAAAGAAGACACCCAGAGCATCTAGGCCTCCACCTCCACTTCCTGCATTACCAAGTTGGGTTCCAACTGACCTAAAATTCCCGTTAGGTCCTGCTTGTAAGGGAATGGCAGTATGGCTACGCGCACATAATATACATTGCCCTATAGTTATTTCTTTAGAAGCAGATTATGCAGGTCAATCATACGAAAGCTCTCTATTTATACAAGATATTATTGAGTTGTTTATCTATGATTGACTGAATACATTAACGATAGAGGCATGGATAAGGTGAGATCTTATTTATACATCCATATACCTTGTGTAGGATCCATTGATCTGGTTTCTTATATATTAATGCATACATAATACATGTTTTGCAACTACTTAGTCGAAATTCAATGTAAACAATTTGTATTTGAACATGTGGGATTTTTGATTCCATCCTTGATTAGTCTGGTAGCTAAAGACCCTGATAGTGTTCAACAATACTATTGTGATGCTCTCACAATTTTTAGTCAAAAAAAGAAGATGATAATAATAGCTCCATTCAATGTGAAGTAAGTTTACTTTGCTTATAATTTGGACTTAAGAAAAGTACATTTTTATTGTGGATTTTGAGTTATTAATTTTTAACTTTTTTACCTCTAGCGTGAAGCATTGGAAGTTACTAGTTATTCTCCTCGGGACGTTCACTGTCTATTATCTAGATCCTGTGGGGAGTACATTGAATCCAAAAATTGGACACGTAATGAGAATGGCATTATTCTGGTGAGAAATATTTCATTTTTATATACGTTAACATCTGTTATTATATTACTATTTAATTATGCAATTTACTATGTTACATTAACATGCATAGGTTCAGATGCGTTTAAAAAGGTTGGAGGAAAGGTCCCAATAAAAAGAACCAACCAATAATTTGGGAGAACGTGAAAGTAAGTTCCTGACTCCAATGTATATGTTATTTATGTGAACTGTGCCTATTTGTATTTTTTAATATTTTGTATCCATTTTATAGTGTGCTACACAAGACAACGGATGGGCATGTGCATACTATGTGTTGCGGTTTATGGACATGATTATCAAACATGCAGATGAAATCAATGCCATACCTGAGGTATTATATATAGTCTCATTAGATAGTATGAAATATATCAATCTTATTTATATATTATTACTTATATATATACATCATTCTCTTTGCAGGTATTTAAAACTGACCCCACTATAGGTAAATCCTTAAAAGATGTACATGCTCCATATACGATGAAAGTATTAAATGATGTAAGAGAAGAATGGGCAAGAGCCATACAAGCAGTGGAGACTGTAAGATATAATTGGGATGCTGATAGCGATGATGAATGTTTATACATGTGTTTCTACATGTCTGAATGTTTCTACATTTATTTGAATGTTTCTACATGTGTGAATGTGAAAATTGAATTGATGTCTGAATGTATCTACCTATGTGTGAAAATAATATTTGTTGATTTTGTAGGTTTGTGGCATGTTTATTGGCTGATATCAATGGATGTCATAAACCTATAGTTCAGTTCCACTGAACTGCAGGTTCTCATCCTGCGACCAGCCATAACAGGCCTGCAAACTGATAAGAAAAAAAAATCAAACCATAGGCGTCGGTTATTTGTCTAAAACTGACAACAAAGGTTTACAGCGTCGGTTAATGTTGCCAGATAGCCTGGCCAGCACGGTCGTGCTGGATGGCACGTCCATGGTGGCAGGTGATATGGCGCCAATTATTAGTAGAACACCGACGCCATTCTATCCACCACGGCCGTGCTGGACAGCACGCCATTTTTGCCAGCACGGCCGTGGCGGTAGATGACATGGCGTCGATTACTAGTAGAAAACCGACACCGATAGAGTCCTAGATGGCACCCTTTTTGTGGCGCGGATGATTATAGCGTCGGTTTTGTTACTTATAACCGACGTTGATGGGGCCCTGCTGGCGCATTTTCAGTGGCGCGAAGTGTTTTGGCATCGGTTGGAAAACCAACGCTGAAAGGGTTCAACTTTTAGCGGCGCCCACATAGACATCGCTTGGAAACCATCGCAAAAAGGGCTTAAATAACCGACACCAAAGGCCAGATCTGTAGTAGTGCATGGACTACAGCCACAAATGTTGTCTTCTTCAACAACTCCTCTTTCATGGACTACTGGTTGACGTTGTCCTCTGAGCGGCAAACAATGGCTTCCCACCTCTATGGTAGTCTACATGGACCGCCTAGATCTCCTGTCATCCTGCTGGACCGGACAGGAAGGAGGTGTCCCTCTCTATCAGTGTACTAGTCACTGACTTGCTATCCCATAATGACAACTCTCAATTTTTCTCTCCCGTGGCTGTCCCTCCCTTGTCGGGTAGGACTTGCCTATGCTCTCATAGTTACTACTATTAGAGAGGACAACAGTTGTCATAGGAACTGATTCTCAGTTGTTTGTGTTATAGTTGTTCTTTAGAAATCCCCCAGTACCCCTCTATATATAGGAGGGGTTAGGGTCAGGGTTCCCAGCTCCCATCAGTGCGGGACTAAAGTGAGGGAGTGGAAAGAACAAATAAATCTTGAATTTTCACAACTTTTCTAGAAATTGCATAACTTGCAACAGACAAAACGGTCGTTTGGCTGAGTTAGACGGTCGTCTCACACGTGATATGGTCATCTCAAACTACGAGACGGCCATTTTGCAGTCTCCAGTTGTGTATGAATTTGGCAAATAAATTCTCATCAATTTTAGACATTGATTTCCTTGTGCAACAAGTATTTCTCAACCAAAATAGATTGGGAAACAATTAGAACCTTCCCTGATCGAGATGGACCATCTCGCCCATGTGAAACATCCATCTCGGTTCACCCAAATAGTCACCAGGTGACCCGTGTCGAGCCTGTTTGGTCGGGTCGGTTTGCTCCATTGCCAATTTCAACTCACAATCAGCTCTACTCGTAGACGCCCGTCTCATCCCTTAAGACAGTCATTTGGTGCTTCCAGACAGATGTCTCAACACTTGAGGTGGGCATTTAGTAGTGATGTTAGACTGTTTGTTGTTTGAATCAAATGCCTAAATTTTTTAGCACTTAATTCAATTGTCATTTGAGATCTGAACTCCTTTTCTAGGTCAAGACCTATGTGTGTGATAGTATAGGTCCCATATTACATTGGTAGTAAATGTCCATAACAACATATGACATCATAAGCAAAGAGTGGTGTCTAGTAGCACATCATTTCTACCCAAGTAGCTGGAAAAGTTGGGGAGCAACTTCAACCTACAATTTGTGTATGGCGTTGTAGTGTTTGTATAGTTCCTTTGTCACAGATGTCCAGATTGAACTAGAGGCATGGAGTTGTCCCCCTCATTATTATTCAATCTTTATTTCTTAAATTGATAGCATACTGTCTGAGATACATTTAAGCTCAATATCACATATTGACTCACATGTGCATGGCCATGCTTTTCTCAGTCTCACTAATCAAGAAGCCTAGGACATCATACTCTAGTAGGAGAGACAAATCCTATATCTGTCACTCACAATCAATCCCCATGTGTCAAATCCATCCAACCATCACCATTATAACAACCCATGTTTCAGGATTGTGTTTAATGAAGTCAAAGTGTACCCAACAACATGTGTTGAGTGTAGTGATTTTAGGTCTAAGAACCACAGCCACCACCATCACTGTGAGAGCTGACTATGACTTCCATGATGATAGCTTCCATGTATCAGTCTCACGGTGGGTTTGTCTGATACACTGTTCTCTAAAATGTATTTGTGTGATTGGTTTGATATCACCATATCATGACCAATGAGACTCAGTCATCAACTAACTCACACTCTGATCTTATGTGTTATTGCTGTCTATCAACCTTCCATAATAACTACTGATCAGGGACATAATGAGAATATAAATATGTAACATCTGCATGATCTCATTTCTTCAAAGTCATGTACTTGAAGATATACATCATTGAGTAATATTATTCTCTAGACATTTATAATATTACATCATTATCTCATAACTGAATTAAATAAAATAAATTGGAAGCTTGTCTTTCATTAATAATCAAATCATTTTTACATGATATGCCTTTACAATCATCACATGATTGGCTCTCTAGGCATACATAACCAACAGACTCCCACTTGCACTTAGATCCAATCACCCATGAATCTTATTCTGAGTGACCTTACATGACTATCATGCTTCTACTGTGAAAGTGCGTTTGTCGATGGATCAATAAAATTGCTTTCAATTGGTACTTTGCAAATCTTTACATCTCCACACTATACGATTTCTCATATGAGATGATACCACATTTGTATATGCTTTGAGTTTTGATGCGATCTGGGTTCCTTAGCTTGTTCAATATCTCTATTGTTGTCACAATATAGTTCAATTGTGTCGTTGATGCTTCGAACAACCTCAAGTTCTGTGATGAACTTCTTGATCCATATAGCCTCCTTTGCTGCACTTGATGCAGTAATATACTCAACCTCTATTGTAGAATCGGCAATTGTTTCTTGCTTGTAACTCTTCCAGCTTACAGGTCCATTGTTGAGGCAGAACACAAATCCAGATTGCAACTTGTAATCATCTTGATCAGCCTGAAAGCTTGCATCAGTGTAACCTTTTACCACCAACTCTTCCTCTCCACTGTAGACCTAGAACTGATCCTTAGTCCTTCTCAAGTACTTTAGGATGTTCTTTACGGCTACCCAGTGAGCATCACTTGGATCTGAGTGATATCTGCTCATCATGCTTAAAGCATATGAGATGTTTGGATGGGTACATAACATTGCATACATGATCGATCCAATTTTCAAGGCATATGGAATTACACTCATGTATTCCCTTTCTTCACAAGAATTGGTACATTAAGCTCTAGAAATGGGAACACCATGGCGTGCAGACAGGTTTCCTCTCTTTGAGTTCTCCATGTTGAACTGCTATGTGCTCTGACTTAGTCTGAGAAGTCTTCTAGATCTATCTCTATAGATCTTTATTCCCAATATGTAGGATGCTTATCCCATGTCTTTCATAGAGAATGTATTTCCATGCAATGCCTTTATATTTTGTAAACTAAGGATGTCATTCCCCATCAATAGTATGTCATCTACATATAATATGAGGAATGTGACTATGCTCCCACTAACCTTCTTGTACACACAAGGTTCATCTTCATTTTTAGCAAAGCCAAACCCTTTGACTGTCTCATCAAAATGAAGATTCCAGCTCTGAGATGCTTGCTTCAATGTATAGATTGACCTTTGTAGCTTATAGACTTTATTAGTAAACTTTGGATCTATAAACCCCTTAGGTTGTGTCATATACACATCCTCCACAAGATTCCCATTAAGAGATGCAGTTCTAACATCCATTTGCCAAATCTCATAGTCATGATAAGTTGTAATAGAAAGCATGATCCTGATGGATTTAACCATTGCCACTGAAGAAAAGGTTTTGTCATATTCAGCACCTTGAACTTGCCTGAAACCCTTTGCAACCAATCTGCCCTTATAGGTTTGAACTTTTCCATCCATGTCGATCTTCTTCTTAAAGACCCACTTACACCCTATGGGTTTTACCCCTTCAGGTGGATCCACCAAAGTTCATACTCTGTTGGTATACATGGATTCTATCTCAGATCTCATGGCCTCAAGTCATTTCTCAGACTCTGATCCATCTATAACATCTTTATAGGTTATTGGCTCATTATCTATGACCAATTCACTACCTTTCTGAGTTATAAGATATCCAAATATATCAGATTCAAGATGTGTCCTATTAGATCTACAAGGTTCCTCTGTTACTTGAGGAATTTGAGATTCCACAACACTTTGTGAATCATTTGGTTCCTCTTATTCATCTAATGGTTCAATGTTTTCTTATTGGTCATGAACCTCTTTAATTTCTACTTGTCTCCCACTGATTCCTTTGGAAATAAATTTCTCATTATTATTCAATCTTTATTTCTTGAACCAAGAGCAGATTGTCTGAGATATATGTAAACTCAATATCACATATTGACTCACATACGCATGGCCATGCTTTTCTCAGTTTTTCTAATCAAGAGGCCTAGGACATCATACTCCAGTAGGAAAGGCAAATCCCATATCTATCACTCACTATCAATCCCCATGTGTCAAAGCCACCCAACCATCACTGTTATAACAACCCATGTTTCAGGACTGTGTTTGATGATGTCAAAGTGTACTGAACAACATGTGTTGAGTGCGGTGATTTCAGGTCTAAGAACCACAACCACCACCATCACTGTGAGAGCTGACTATGACTTCTATGATGATGGCTTCCATGTGTCAGTTTCACAGTGGGTCTATCTGATACATTGTTCTATAACATGTATCTCTGTGATTGGTTTGATATCTCCATATCATGACCAATGAGACTCAATCATCAACCAACTCACACTCTAATCTTATGTGTTATTTTTGTCTATCAACCTTCCACAATAACAAACGATCAAGGACATAATTAGAATGTAAATATGTACTCTTAACATCCGTATGATCTTATTTTTTTCATGTCACGTACTTGAAGACATATGTCATTGAGTAATATTATTCTCTAGAGTTTTATAATGTTAATATGATCTCATAACTCAATTGAACAAAATAAATTAGAAGCTTACCTTTTATTAATAATCAAAATATTTTTACATAATATGCCATTACAACCATCACATGACTGGCTCTCTGGGCATACATAACCAAAAGAAACTACTACACGTCTCTTTGTCCACTGTCTGACTTCTACCCATCTCAGAGATCACGTCTTCCTCCCATTGAACTTGTAGATACCAACACTGACAAATATCCAACATGTGTTTTAGATCTCTCGACTCAAACACCAAGATACTTAGACAAAAAAAACATGATGCATCCTTGATATGAATGATGTGGAGCGTAAGAAATAGAATAAGATTTAACAACCAATATAACAAGGCTTACATTCTGTGTTTCAACCACACACAACATAGCCAAAGAATACAGGTAGCCACATGCACAACATACCCGAACAAATGTCCAACTTCCTCGGGCATAGATAGGCATAAAATAATGAGCAACCAAATTGTAATTTAAAAGAATAATTACAATATCTCATTGAACTCCCTCCACACTCGTGAAAACTATATCCAACTCACATGCAAAGACCAATTTAGTTTTAAAAAAATTGTACTTAGCCCCTTCATAGACTTTTTTATATAGTATAAATGAGTTTTTTTACATGATATATAAATTTATAAAAATAAAGACTAAAGTTCAATGGGACAAATTTGTGATTTCAAAAATTATAGAAAAAGTTACACTTAGACCCGTCTGTGGGCTTTCTAATATGGGTATGGTCTTGCATCAAATTGTTTCTAGAAAAAAGATCTAAAGCGATAGGTAAGACATTCTCGACATTTCGTTAAAATATAAGGGGCCGTTCGGCTGCTTACTTTTAGACTGCAGTATTTATATCTAAATACGGTGCTAATTTAACAGCAAGAAGTTATAATCCAGCTTTCCGCTCCGTCCGCGGACATGCAGCTTCACTTCTCTGTTTCACGGGTCACAGCTGTAAAACTTTAAAAATCAAATACTAGGCACGTACAGAAATACTGCATTCTAAAAGTAAGCAGCCGAACGGCCCCTAAGTGTCATGGTGAAAAGGCTGACGCCTTGAGTTGGAACCACACGCAACAAAACAGAACAACTGCACCCCTGCTACGAGCAGCCACATACAGCTGGATTTTTCAAGTTTTAGAAACGTGCATACCTCTTACCAACCATAACAAGAAGCAAAACGTGCGAAATCCTACCATCCGTTTGCAAAGCAAATATATTATATACACATGATAAAATATAGGCACGTTAGACACATGTCCGTTTGCAAAGCAAATATATTATATACACATAGACAGTGGACGTGCGTCTGCGGTCTGCATCGTCAAGTGATTTAGCAATGGGAACGGTCTGGTCTAACGCTCCTCTCACGCTATTGGAAGAGACAGGATAGAATAGAGACCATGAAGTGGCTTTTTTTTTTTCCTTCTCCTCTTCTCGTGATGAATATGTAATACTATATTGACGACACACGTACCATTTAGAGGCTTGTAGTCATATTTTATTCATAGTCACGCCGTTTGCACACCCAAGTTCACTCCTCAACAACAACAAAAACAATCAGTCATCTCACCAACTTTCTTCTTCTTTCTTTGTTCCATTGCCTTCTGTTTCTGTGGGGGGTGGTCGGTGTTCTTGATATGTTGAGATGTGTTTCATGTGAGGAATATATAGAGCATAATATTTTGTACACACCAGCACATGCAAAAAGTTAAATTATATTTTAAGAAAGAAACGCATACTAAGGCACTTGGTGTGAACTTCTCTACAAGGCAAATTAAAAAATAATATGTTTGGGCTAATGCTCTTTATTGTTGTGCCACTCAAACAAGGTACAATCTACATACGAGGTGACTTCCAATTTGACGCATGGCCAACGACACTTCAACCAACTTGATACTTTTTCATGGGGTGGGGGTTAATTATGGCATTTTGGTAGTTTGAATATTAGATAATTCAGAAGATTATGACATTGTGAGTAGCCATTTTCAGGAGTTTAAAAGGATCTCCCTATTACTAATAAATTCTTTGGGTTTTGTGCAAGGTGGTGGTTATTTACTTATTTGTTTGATATTGTCCGCTGTTTTACTGGCAAAAAAAAACATAAGCGTAGCTATTAATAATGTTTACTATCCTAGTGAAGTTGTACAAGAACTATTTTATTTTTGCAGTGGAATTTATTTCTTGAAATTGTTTTAGACACGACTGCTTATGTCATGCATATTTCACAAAAATATAGTCAAATTGCAATTAAAGTTCGAAGAAGTTATACACATGCATGAAAATGGTCCTTAATCCATGTTGAGATTGTGAGCATGACATCATTTTCTTGGGGCAAACATCTAAATCTTTTTTTTATTTATAATTGGAAAATAGATAAATTAAATTTAAAATAAAGGGTATTATCAAGAGCCATTTATATAAGGAGTGGGACCCAAGAGGCGATCCACTCCCTACTAAAAGTTTGAAGAATAAAACCTCTAGTCCAAACACCCGAAGAGGTATGTTGGAGTGGGTGTAAAAAATTTAAATCTTATTAATGATATATAAAAGATCAAAGTAAAGCAACAGAATAAAAATTTCATGACTGTAATCAATTTACAAAAGATACATCATCATCTCTCATATAGGATTTATATGTATGATACAACATGAGGATCTAGTACAGGGAAATCTAAACCATATCAAAATTGTTCCAAGTTTTATCTCCTTAAGTTAAGTCCATAACTTCATGTCATGTCTTTCTTGTCCTTCACCTAGGGTTGGAAGCATACCCCAGCAAGAGAAGAAAAAAATAAAAAACATTAGCAAAGTCTGGTATGTGCATACTAAAAAGGAAATAGAGCAATATTGAAAAATAATGGATATCAAAGTAATGAAGGCTTCCCATAGAAAAGAAAAGAACTACCCAAGTGGGTATCAAGAAAAATAAATCACAATAAAAGAAATATTTTCCATGAAAACAAATAAAGTTGTGCCATACTATCACATATAAAGAATTTGGGCACACACCCATATCATCATCAACCTACATGCATGTGAGATGAGCATAGCCCTAGAACAATATAAAGACAAAGGCGGTCAAGTCTCAAAAACTTGAAAACTGATAGAGAATGACGTACTATCAAACTTCCAATATATAAAGTGATGGGCCAAGCCTCACAAACTTAGAACCTGAGTATGAGGCACCGCCACCTCCATCCCAATAATAACAGGGGCATAATGTCCAAAAACCAATGAAATTACACTACTTTAGTGCTACTGGGTCACATAACGTGCTTAATAGAGAGGCAAGTAAAAAGTATAGTCAGATTAAATAGAGTTTCCATCATACTAATGAACAACATAAACATCCACCATACAAGTGGAAAAAAGATATCACATATCACCATGTAAAAGTTCCAACATGAACCAAGCACAAGATAGTCCAAAAGAAAGTCCATCACAATAAGTTGATCACAAGATCAATAACAAATAAATTATTCCACAAGAAAAAAATTCTCAAAGAGAAAGGAGTAAAGTGTAGGTTAGTGTCCATAGGACCAAGAGAAAGATGAAAATAGGTTATTGCTCAAAAGAAATATTAGGGGATGCAAACATACATTAAAAAGAGGAATAAGAAATTTCTCAATATAGAAATGATGTGGTAATGCAAAATCATTCCACTCTTCAGAGTCAAAATAGTCCAAGGTCCAATCTAAGTCCAAGCCTAGACTTCCAAAGATCCTATTGAACATGTATGTAGATTTTGAGTCAATTTCACATTAATTACTCAAACCCTAAATATCACCATTTTCTTATATGTGAATTAGGTTATCAAATCCATTCCACGTTATAGATTATCTTTTTATGAGTTTAAAACATATTTGATTATATTTTTCTAACTTATAAATATTTAGTTATGAATTTTGCAAGTTTATTATAAAATTAGAAAAGTCTATTAAAAATCACATATTTACAACATTAAATTTTGACAACAAAACTAGTACCATTAGAAAGCTTGTATTTTCCTGATTTTAGAACATTTTTTTGATCTATAAATAATTAGATACGAATTTTTGAATATAGACCAATCAGGAAAATCCACGTCGGCAAATCGTCTAGGAGAAAGAAAGAGAGAGAGGGAGAGGGCGCTCGCACTGAGTTGGCCCAATCACGGGCGGCCAACTCAACCAACCCCATGGACAACTGGGCAAATAGCATCAGTGCTAAAACAAAATAACCGACTATGAAATGACCAAAATGCCCATGGTTAGTGTGACAAAATCAAAGTCAAATGAGGGCAACATAGTAAAATGACCATGGACCATCTTCTCAAAAAATATTCATGAACTGAGATCATGTAGGCTCAAATCAAGGATCACTCCTCATCCTACCCCTTAGATCTCACGAAACAAAACCCCCATCCAACCTCCTGAGGTCAAACCGTACCAAAACACCTCATACTCAAGCTGGGTGGTGGTCAGACGTGAAAAATCATCATCGTGATCAAAGAGTAGAAGAAACTAAGCTCAAAAGGGGGAAGACAAGATGGATACCTCAAACATCAAATTGGTGAAGCAAGGATCTCTGTTGGGGCTCAAAGAGGCACGACACACTCTCCAGACACCATCTTGGGGTCAGACGAACGCCAGCAGACTCGAGTTGTTCACAGAGCGTATATGGAGATGGGGTGATAAGGGTGAGATGACGATGGGTTTTAGTTTTTGAGTGTCTGTCGATACTTTTCAGGGGCTTCCTTATATACATGGAACATTTGTGAGTTGTTGGAGGTCAAAGGAGATAGAAACCTGATGGAACTGTGAGTCTCTCAAGGTCTGGGACTTCTAGGGCACCAATTAAAGGATGGACATATTTGGAAAGAGATGAGGATGGTGAGGGGAAGGTTTACTTACATTGAGATAGTGTAGGGAGAGAGATCAGGAAAGTGGGACGATGTCACCACTATTTCAGTCAGACTAGGATTTGGACGGGTAAAAGAGAAAACAGACCATCGTTGGATGGATTTGCGAAACCAAAGAAAACATCAAAGCCATCTGATTAAAATAAAAAGATCATAGGCCGTGTGAAATTCAAAACATATCTGGATGCAAGAAATCAAAGAACGACAATTAAATCAAGGAAATAATCATATAAAGCAGGTCTGAGTTACATTGGGAATAGTATTTAGGTATATTCCTTTTCATTTAAATTGAGATAGCAAACCTTATCCATTTAAATGAAATTTTGCACACAGGCCAATTAAGGTAGGTAGAATCCAATTTTGACACTAGATTTCATATTTGGAAACGTTTGATGCATTAATTAAGCACGTCTTATTTTCTCTTTCCTCATGTGTTAATGACACTAGGATTAATTAAATTTTGTGAAACTTGATCCACAAGAAATCTTAGTGTTTTGAATATGAATTTGCCTTTGTTTCCATCTTTTAAAATTATTAATCATATTATATCACTTATATGGCTTTTACACATTTTCTCTCTCCTAAACTTACCCTAATTATTCAAGTTTGTCCAAATTAGATGAAAATTGACATGTAGGCTATTTTAACATGTAGATTACTAATTTGAAGTTTGCTTCCACTTTTGAGATTTTCTTTTATGATATATGTCACCTTTATTATTTGGGGCCTATTATCCTTTTAGTTATCACAGTTATCATCACTATTACCTTTATTCATCCAATTATGTTACATATCCTCATATTAACATGAAAGGAGTTATGTACGATTATTTTGCATGACTTATTATGTATTCTTTTATTGACACATTTTATGTATCCATTATTGGACTAAGACTAAGGTGAAAACATTAGGTTACATTCATTAATTCATTATGGTTATTCTAAACATCTTTTTAGGTCTAACCTCAAACTTATTTGGCTAAGTCTACAAGGTCAAAGTTCTAGGGTAGGTCCAAGATCAAATATGTTACAACACTCCATCCCTTAAAAGGATTTCATCCTCAAAATCTATTGATCCAAACATCAACAACCAACTAATCTCCACCCCTTAAAAGATTTTACCTAACAAGTCATGCTAGAAAACATTAAGGTATCAGGGTTACTTATATATCCTTTTAGTTATGAATATTTATAGGTTAATGTTATTCATGCACCCAACCAAAAGTCATACCATATAGGGTTGAGCTATAGGACTTTGTGTCTGTAACCTAACAACCCTAAGATTCAAAAAGTAATAGGGTACAAAGGGTAGGTCCACTACACCTTTATATTATTCCACACATTCCTAATTATATCTCATAGCCAATCTAGGGTTTAATATATCTATGCCAACTAATTCTAGGGTTTCACTATCCATACATCAGAAAATCTTAATTGTGTCTTAGTTCAAGAAAACATCCATAAAATACAGAATATTCTACACATATAATAGTATAATTGAAAATAATTTTGCTCGATAAGAAACATTGGAGGTAAAACAAAGATGGAACCAAAGTCAATGCGATAACCAAGTCACAATTTTCCATAATATGATCTCCTCATCCTGCTAGTACCTCATCCTCAAAACATGACTCCTTCCTCAAGCAAACACCTCATAACATCATAAATGTCATCATTAACCTATATGTAGGGTAAGATATTATCATGAAAATCTTAGGTCAAATCTAGGATAAACATGCCACTTAAAGGTGACTATGCATGGCAAGAATTCTAACTAGGGATGCAAAATTGAAATAGTCAGATTCTGACTACCATGGGCTCTGATACCATATTGTAAGGAGTGGGACCCGAGAGGGGATCCACTCCCTAGTCTCGGATACCACTCCCTACTAAAAAATTGAAGAATAAAATATTCAGTCCAAACACCCCAAGAGGTATGTTGGAGTGGGTGTAAAATTTTCAAATCTTATTAATGGTATACAAAAGTCCAAAGTAAAGCAGCAGAATAAAAATTTCATGACTATAATCAATTTTATAAAAGATACATCATCATCTCCCATATATGGTTTACATGTATGATACAACATAAGGATCTAGTAGAGGGAAATCTAAACCCTATCAAGATTGTATCCCAACTTTATCTCCTTAAGCTAAGTCCATAACTTCATGACATGTCTTCCTTGTCCTACACCTAGGTGTGGAATCATACCCCAACAAGAGGAGAAAAAGATAAAAGACATCAGCAAAGGCTGGTATGCACATACTAAAAAGGAAATTGAGAAACATCAAAAAATAAAGGATATAAAAGTAATGAAGGCTTCCCATAGAAAAGAAAAGAACTACCCAAGTGGGTATCAAGAGAAATGAATCACAATAAAAGAAATACTTGCCATTAAACAAATAAAATTGTGCCATACTAGCACATATAACAAATTTGGGCACACACCCATATCATCATCATCAACATGAATGCATGTGATATAAGCATAGACCTAGAACAATATAAAGACAAAGGCGGCCAAGTCTCACAAAATTGAAACTTGATATAGAATGATGTACTACAAAACTCCCAATATATAAAGTGCTGGGCCAAGCCTCACAAACTTAAAACCCAAGTATGGGGCACCACCACCTCTATTTCAATAATAATAGGGGCATACTATCCAAAAACCAATGCAATTACACTACTCTAGTGGTATTGAGTCATAAAACATGCTTAATAGAGAGGCAAATAAAAAGTATAGTCAGATTATATAGAGTTTCCATCATACTAATCGACAACATAAACATCCACCATACATGTGGGCAAAAGATATTCCATATCACCATGTAGAAGTTCCAACATGAACCAAGCACAAGATAGAGTCCAAAACAAAGTCCATCACAATAAGTTGATCAGAAGATCAGTAAAAAATACTTTATTACACAAGAAAAATATTCTCAAAGAGAAAGGAGTTAAGTGTAGGTTAGTGTCCATAGGACCAAGAGAAAGATGAAAATAGGTTATTGCTCAAAAGAAATAATAGGGGATGCAAACATACATTGAAAAAGAGGATTTGGAAATTGCTCAATATAGAAATAATGTGGGATGTAATCTTACCTCTCTTTAGAGTCAAAATAGTCCAAGGTCTAATCTAGGTCCAAGCCTAGGCTTCCAAAGATCCTATTAAACACATATGTAGATTTTGAGTCAATTTCACATTAATTACTCAAAGACTAAATATCACACTTTTCTTATATGTGAATTAGGTTATCAAATCGATGTAACGTTATAGATTATATTTTTATGAGTTTAAAACATATTTGATTATATTTTTCTGACATATAAATATTTAGTTATGAATTTTGCAAGTTCATTATATAATTAGGAAATTCCATTAAAAAATAACATATTTACAGTATTAGATTTTGGTATAAAAAACCAGTACCATTAGAAAGCTCGTATTTTCTTGATTTCAGAACATATTTATTTTATTTTATTGAGCTATAAATAATTAGATATGAATTTTTGAAAATAGGCCAATCAGGAAAATCCATGTCAGCAAATCGTCTGCGAGCAATAAAGAGAAAGAGGGAGAGGGTGCTCATACTGAGTTGGCCCAATCATAGGCGGCCAACTCATTTAGCCCCAAGGACAGCTGGGCAAGTTGCCTCGACACTAAAACAAAACAACCGACCTTAAAATTACCAAAATGTCAATGGTTAGTGTGACGAAATCAAAGTCAAAATGAGGGAAGCATAGTAAAACAACCATGGGCCATCTTCTTCACAAACTAAGATCATGCAGGCCTGAACCAAGGCTCACACCTCATCCTACCCCACATATCCCATGAAACAAAACCCCCATCCAACCTCCTGAGGTCAAATCGTACCAAAACACCTCAGATTTGAGCTAGGAGGTGGTCAGACGTGAAAATTTGTCATCGCGATCAAGTAGCAGCAGAAACTAAGCTCAAAAAGGGAAAAAGCAGATAGATACCTCAAATGTCAAATTGGTGAAGTAAGGATCTCCTCCAGGGCCTAAAGAGGTGAGACATGCTCTCCAGAAACCATCGTGGGGTCAGATGAACGTTAATGGACTCGAGTTGTTCACATAGTGTATATGGAGATGGGGAGACAAGAGCGAGGCGATTGAGAGCGAGATGATGACATGTTTTAGTTTTTGAGTGTCCACTAATTCTTATTAGGGGCTTCGTTATATACTGGGAACATCATGACTTGTTGAAGGTCAAAGTAGATAGAAACCCAGTGGAACTGAGAGTCCCTCAAGGTCTGGGACCTCTAGGGAACCAAACCCCCATCATTTAAGTGATGGACAGATTTAGAAAGAGATGAGGATGTGAGCACAAGGTTTACTTGCACTGAGAGAGTGTAGAGAGTGAGATCAAGAAAGTAGGATGGCCTCGCCACTGTTTCAGTTGAACTAGGAGTCATACTGGTAAAAGAGAAAATAGACCATCGTTGGACGGATTTGTGAAACCAAAGAAAACACCAGAACTTTCCAATTGAAAGAAAAATATCACAGGTTGCATGACACTCAAAACCATATCTGGATGCCAGAAATCAAAGTGCAACAATGAAATCAAGGAAATAATCATATAAAGCAAAGTTTGGGTTACATTGGGAATAATATTTAGGTATTTTCTTTTTAGTAAAATTGAGATATCAAACCTTATCCATTTAAATGAAATTTTGCACATAGTAGGTAGAATCCGATTTTGACACTAGATTTCATGTGGACATTTTTGATGTATTAATTAAGAAAGTCATGTTTTCTCTTTCCTCATGCATTAATGTCACTAGGATTATCCAAATTTGGATAATCTTCATCCACAAGAAATCTTTAGTGTGTTGAATGAGAATTTCCCTTTATTTCTATGTTTTCAAGTTATTAATCTTATTATTCCACTTATATGTCTTTTACACATTTTCTCTCTCCTAAACTTACCCTAATTATTCAGGTTTGTCCAAATTAGATGAAAAATGACATGTAGGCTATTTTTAACATGTCAATTATGAATTTGAAGTTTTTTTTTGTGACCGAGAGAACCCACTCCAGGAGAGCCCGACATGATAAACTCTCGAGGCATGAGAGGGTGTGGTCCGGTCACCCCCCTCCTATGCCTAATCAGTGTGGATTTCCGTTCACAAAGTGCCTTCGGTGAGGTTCGAACCCGGGTCCTTCATTAGGACTTGCCGAGCTCTTACCACCTGGGCTACTATGGCCGGACATGAATTTGAAGTTTGTTTCCTCTTTTTTAGATTTTCTTTTGTGAGATATGTCACGTTTATTATTAGGGGCCTATTATCCTTTTAGTTATCACATTTATCATCACTATTACCTTTATTCATCCAATTATGTTACATATCCTCATATTAACACTAAAGGAGTTATGTAAGATTATTTTGCACAAATTATTATGTATTCTTTTATGTGACAATTTTATGTATCCATTATTGGCCTAAGACTAAGGTCAAAACATTAGGTTACATTCATTAATTCATTAGAGTTATTCTAAACATCTTTTTAGATATAACCTCAACCTTGTTTGCCTAAGTCCAAAAGGTCAAAGCTCCAGGGTAGGGTCCAAGATCTAGTATGTTACAATTTACTTCACCATGAGATTTCTATAAGTGTAGGTAAAAATGGTTAACCTTATTATAGAGGATCCCAATAACCTTGAGAGGAAACCAACAATATGATCTTAGATTGGTTTCTCCCAGTGTATCATGGGGAGTTGCATGTTTCTCATTCAGGTGAGTATAACTTATAACTTCACTCTCACAATCAGTAAAACATCTTGATCACTTGGAGCCACAAATACAACTCTTTTCATAGTGAGGTTGAGCTTGATTATACAATAGGGGGTTCATGTGAAGTTTTTGTAGAGGAGTTATAGAACACCTTGGATTGTTTTTCTTCCCAAACCCAAAGGTATTGAGTAAGAGTGGCCTAAAGTGTTAATTTTAACTAATATTAAAGTTCTAACATAGTGAAAGACTAAGAAAGCACATGAAAAAATTGTAACCCATCAAATGAAATACATGTTGCACACATATCTACATTTACATAACTTTATTATGAATTTTGATTACGTCTTGAACGTAATTTTCTATTGAGCATGTACAAGACTTTCAATGATACAAAACAACTTTCAATCTAACACTTTATCGTAACACTCACAGCCCCATCCGTGCATCTACGTTATAGATAAACAAAAAAACATCAAAGGGGAAATGGTATCAACATGATATTGTTGAGTATGTGGTGTGCATAAACTACATAGCTACTAGAAAATGGAGACAATATAGTATAAAGCATATAGCTTGGCATTTAAAGGTAACATAAGTAAACCAGTTATCAGAATCAATTTTATTGATAAGAGAAAGAAAAAAATTAAGTGCAACTTCCATATTATTGAGCATGGTCAGCACTTCTTGGAAGGAAAGGTGGATGAGTCATAAAATGTCTATTTAAGGTGAATGAAGACCCAAAGTTCAAGGAATCATGCAAACTTGTGTTTCTACTTTAATGTTGCAAGCAGGTACATCGGGACTTATTTCCTTACCCCACAAAAACACTCACATTTAAATATGGTTTGTGTCCTAAATCTAAGAATACATTTAGGTGCACACATTACTTTTATGATGGAGATATCATTTATGTTGATGTTTTGTAAGAAAATATGCAAAAAATTTGAAAAATAGTCCTACAGAACAAGTATTTCATGAAATCAAATATGTGAAGTAGTATGATATGAAGTCAAACATATTCAAAAGGATCCATATTATACCTTTAGACCAAATGGATTGGAAACTCATCAAGAGAATCTTCACATGTGCCATTTTATATTCCTATCAATCTTGAAGCATACTCAACTTTGTAAAACTTGGTGTGTCATACTTAGCCATGATGACCAACTTAGGTTCATATTGTTTTTAGGTTCATCCTAACTCATCCCTTATCCCATGTTCTAACTATATATCATGTTCATAGTTGTAACTTAAGTCCAGGACGACACTTCAATTTTTTACAGTTATGTGTTAGCATTAACTTAGAGTTTATCATTAATATTATGGTTTGGTTTATTATACTATACAATTTATAAAAAAGTACTAAGATCATACACGTCCTTTATAAAACAAAACATTAACAAGTGATAAAATGTTCATTTTAAAGGGCATCATTTTCAAAATTAATTCTTATGGCTTATCCAAGGAACTCTAAAGCAAAGCATGATTGGTATTATTCCTCTTAATCACCCTAAATTCATTTGATTTCTCCAAGAATATTATATTTGCTAACAAAACATGAGGACCTCAAAATTTTCATAAGATTTATCCATATATCTTAGTTTTGTGAATAACATTTTTACATATCTCAAGATGACATCATTTATCATACTTATAATAGTCACTCACGCAAATGGATATCAAAAATCTATCAACTAATTTTCTTTTATACAATTTGTTTATTTATCAAACAAAAATTGGTTTGTGAAAAGTTTCTTAAAGGCCTATAAATTACATTGACCCCACCTTAAAAGATATTCCTTTCACAAAATTAGAGTCAAATAAAAGTCAATGTGATTGTGAGGTCATCCTTTATACCTTATTTAAGCCACCTTTCTATAGTGCCACATGCAACATGAGAGCAAACTTCATCATAACCATAGGCCAAATTTGGAGCTAAAAATAACTAGGTAAGGGTAAACACCTAATATGTGTGTTATAACCAACTATCATCTTAGATTCATTATCTTTTATTAGTAAGATTAAGCATTTGAACATTATAATCATGTAATATATTAGATAAATATATCCTTAAATAAGAGCTCATAACACTTACAACATTGTATGGGATATATATAAATATAAATAAATAAATAAATAAATAAATATATATACGATCTAGTGAGAAACAAATTTTGGTGAGAGCATGAGAGGCATTTGAATAACACTCTACGTAGATCAATTTTTCATAATCCAACTATATACATTACAAGTATACCTTAATATGTACCTTTCTATACAATTTTATCGCCATCCTATTTGTAGATCATTCATGACAACAAAATACTTTTCGACGCTCTATATTGAATTTCAGGCGAACAGTTGGATCGAAAAAGTATATATTGTATATATAGACATGCAAACAATGTATGATTGCAATGATTTTTTTAGAAGGTAAATGAAATGATGCTTTTTCCATCTATGTGGTTGGATTTTGAAAAATAGTTCGAAATTTGTAGTTATTCAAATGCCTCTCATACTCTCACCATAGGATGTTTCTCACTGGATCGCTACCCTATATATATATATATATATATATATATATATATATATATATAGAGAGAGAGAGAGAGAGAGAGACATTAATTCAATCTTGTATGAATGACATAAAACATTATCTGGTCCAAGTGGGATTTTTTTGCATCATACATTATATGTGAGAAATACATCATTCAAAAATATGGTTCATAGCTACCTCAACTAAAGCTTTATGTCTTGAGGCTAATCTTGTGCAAGCTAGGGATGGCATATCTAGTTTATCTTCTACCATTGCTTCATTAAATAATGATAACCATAGATTAAGAGAATCCCTATAGAAATTCCTCAAAGGGAAGAACTCCCTAAATGAAATCTTTGACCATTCTACCAAACAAAGTGGTACTAGTGGTTTGGGATTTGTAGGGGGAGCATCAAAGGGCAAGACCAAAGCCAAAGGTAACAAAAAGAGCAAGGAGACCTCCTTCTTTGTAGGAGAGTCTTCAGGCACTAAGAATCCTATGGTTTGTTATTATTGCAAATGTGATGTTCAATACTCTACTTATTATCCTTAAAAGCCAAAGAGGACCAACCCAAAGATGAAATGGGTCCCCAAGCTAACTCCGGATCCCAAAGTTTAAGTTGGGAACCAACATTTGCCTTTCTTGTAGGAAAAGGGTAGATGGATTGTTGATAGTGGCTTCACTAAGCACATGACCGGTGACATAAGCCATTTCAACAATTTCACCAAGAAGAAAGGAGGATCAGTCACCTTTAGGGACAACAAGAAAGGTAAAGTCAAAGGTGAGGGTGATGTAGGTGAATCCTTATGTATCAAGAATGTTCTTTTTGTGGGTGGCCTACATCACAATTTAATTAGTGTTAGTCAACTTTGTGATAATGGTTACATTGTGCTATTTACTTCCTTTGAATGCTTGATTCTAGATTCCCTCACCTATCAAGTTGTATATAAGGGAACTAGAAGTGGTGATCTTTATGATATTGTTCTTGACTCTACTAAGCCTGTTGTTGGTAGATGCCTAGTAATCAAATCAAATGATATTTTTCTTTGTCACCGCCAACTTGGTCATGTAAATATGCATCAATTGAAGAAGTTAAGCAAAAAGGACTTGGTCAAGGGACTTCTTAAATTGGATTTTATAAAGGATGAGGAATGCCAACCTTGTACCCAAGGAAAGAAAACCAAGTCCTCATTCAAATCCAAAGGAGTCCTTAGTACTAAGAGAGCTCTTGAGCTTCTTCACATTGATCTATTTGGACCAATGAGAACTCAATCGCTTCGTGGTTACAAGTATTGCCTTGTTATTGTTGATGATTTCTCTAGATATACTTGGACCTTCTTTCTCATTTCCAAGAGTAATACACTTGATGTTTTCTAAAGCTTTATTAAACGAGTTGAGAATGAAGCTTCTTACCGCATTGTCTCCATCCGTAGTGACCATGTGGGAGAATTTGAAATGAGCTTTTTGAGCATTTTTGTCATGAATCGGGTTATGCACATAACTTCTCTTCACCTCGAACACCTCAACAAAATGGGCTTGTAGAGAGGAAGAAGAGGTCTTTATAAGAGATGGCTAGGACTATGCTTCTAGAGTATGATACTCCTAAGAAGTTTTGGGCTGAAGCTGTCAGTACCTCATGTTTTGTACAAAACTGGGTTTTTACTAATCCTTCGATGAAGAAAACCCCCTATGAGCTATGGCGTGATAGGAAGCCTTCTATAGAGTATTTCCACATTTTCAGATGTCCTTGTTTTGTTTTGAATACAAAATATTCTCTCAAAAAGTTTGATCCAAAATCGTACAAGTCTTTCTTTCTTGACTATAGCACTACTAGCAAGGCTTATAGAGTTTTTAATGTTGATCTTGCTAAAGTAGAAGAATCTATTGATGTAAAGTTTATTGAGACTAACCCCTATACTCCCAAAGATATTGTTCCAAATGATGATGTTGCAGGTGAAGTAATTCCTATTTTTAAAGAGCTTAACATCACCCAAAAGGGAAAAGAGGTGGCTACTCAAGAAGAATACAAAGATGATGAAAAGAAGGATCCAACCCCCCGGTATGCAAAGAATCATCCAAAGGAGATGATTTTAGGTGATCCATTTGAAAGAGTGAAGTCGCGGACTGCATTTGACAAAGAACATGCCAACAGTTCTTTCATCTCACAATTCAAGCCTAAGAATGTCAAGGAAGATCTTGGGGATGAAGAATGGATCCTAGCTATGCAAGAGGAGCTAGAACAATTTGAGAAGAACAAAGTTTGGACCCTTGTGCCAAGACCAAGTGATAGAAAGATCTTTGGTACCAAATAGGTCTACCAAAACAAGCTTGATGAAAGTGGCAAAGTGGTAAGAAACAAAGCAAGGTTAGTGGCTCAAGGCTATCAACAAGAAGGTATCGACTTTGATGAGACATATGCACCTGTAGCTAGACTTGAGTTAATTCATATGTTGCTTGCCTTTGCTAGTTATAAAGACTTTCTTTTGTATCAAATGGATGATAAAAGTTTGTTTTTGAATGGTAAAATTGAAGAGGAAGTGTATGTTGCACAACCTCCTGGATTTGAACATGATAGTCTACATAACCATATTTATTAGTTGCAAAAAGCTCTCTGTGGACTCAAACAAGCACTAAGGGCTTGGTATGAGAAATTAAAGAACTTTTTGTGAAATCATGGTTATATCATGGGAAAAAGGGGATTCTACCTTGTTTCTATAACACACTTCTAACAATTTTCTTATCATTCAAATATATGTTGATGATATCATTTTTGGCAGAACTAACCTTAATCTTTGCAAAGAATCTAGTGATCTTATCCAGGGTGAATTCGAGATGAGTATGATGGGTGAACTCACATTCTTCCTCGACTTTTAAATCAAGCAAACAAAATATGGGAACTTCATCAACCAAGGTAAGTACACAAATGAACTACTTAAGCGCTTTAGGATGGAGAACAACAAGCCGATGGACACACCCATGTCAAACACCACCAAACTTGATAATGTTGAAGAAGGTGAGAATGTAGATGAGAAGCTCTATAGAGGTATGAATGGATGTTTACTGTACTTAACTACCTCTAGACCTGATATAATGTTTAGCATTGGCTTGTGTGCTCGCTTTCAATCAAATCCTAAGTAATTACATCTTATAGCTATTAAGAGGATTCTAAGGTACTTAGGCAAAACTCCAAACTTTAGACTATAGTATCCAGAGTCAAGGGACTTTACTCTTACTACTTATAGTGATGCCAATCATGCAGGTTGCTTGATTGATAAAAAGTGCACAAGTGGCACTTGCTTCCTCCTAGAACCATGCTTGTTGTCATGGTTCTCCATGAAACAGAGCACAATGGCATTATCAACCACCGAGGCTGAATACATTGAAGCTGGGAGTTGTTGTGCCTAGGTCCTATGGATGAAGCAAATTCTCTAAGATTTTAACATCCATTTTGATTCTTCTCCTATCTATTGTGATAATACTAGTGCAATTAACTTGTCTTACAATCCTATCTTTCATAGTAGAGCTAAACATATAGAGGTTCACCATCACTTTCTTCGTGATCGCATTGCCAAGAAGGATATTTATATCACGCATGTGGACATAGAAAATCAATTGGCAGACATTTTCACTAAACCTCTAGCTAGAGAGAAATTTAATTTTATTAGATCAAAATTTCTTATAACTGCTTTGAATGAATCTAATATGCCTTCTACCTAGTTTTTATCTATCATATATGTCTTGTCTCTGTTTGGATCATCTTTGCTTGCTAATATGCTTAAAATTGATTTTTCAAGTTCATTTTGCCTTGTTTTTCTCTTGTGTTGGGTATTTTTAGCAAACGCATGATTTATCACAAAATAGTACCCAATGACGAGTGATATGTCCCTAAGTTTGTTCAATATACATAATGGACTTGAAAAATAAATTTAATTAGCTCTCAAATGGATAGAAATTAAGTTTGATGGTTTTAGGTCAAGTTGACCATCGGTCGAGTTACCCCAGGGCAAACTTGACCGATCGATGGCCGAGAGCTTTTTTAAAAAGCCAATCGGTCGAGTTTCTGAGTTCATATAACTTGACTGATGGTCGGGCTGGAGCACACATAAGTTGGGTTCAGCTGACTATTCTCCCTCTCAACTAGAGAAAAGTTGACCGATTCCACCTCCCTTAGCCCTAGATATGCTATATGTTGCATCATTTTATCACTTATAATAAAATATAATAACCAATAAATAATAGTAAACAAAATAACGCAATTACTTTTCCCTAAAATTCAATTATGTACAACCAATATTATTTAATTTATTTCAAAAACCATCACCAATCAATTACGATCTATTTACACTGACTAATTATAGTAATTTTGATTGCTAAAAATTTTACAGATCCAACAAAAGTTTCAATAAGCCTCATTATCTATTATAAATTAAAATACCCTTTATTACTTGTTGATAATTACCAAGAAATTGTGCTTATATATATATATATATATATATATATATATATATATATATATATATATATATATATGTATGTATGTATGTATGTATGTATATATATATATGTGTGTTTTGTGTGTGTGTGTTTTGGTAACATAATACATGATGACCCTTCTAACCTTCTTTTTGACAAATCCCTTGACCTTCCCTTCCTCAACCTATCCCTAATCCGACCTAGGTAGACCATCCTTGACCTTCCCCCTTGCTAAACATTGGCGTGTGAACATTTTTGGTGGCATGTTTTATGCTTTTGCTTTCTCCTTCCTCTCTATTCCGTCTCTATGTCTTCAAATAGAAGGAAGAGAGCCACCCCTAGCAATGCACCATTCTCCTCTTCATCTTCCCACTTGATCCTCGTTGATGAGACTCTCTTTTTCTCAAATGAGGCTGTTAATAGGTATAAGGACCTCCTCCCATTGAATCCTTTCCCTTTTTGCCCCCTCTTTAAGCCTATCCCTAGATGCCAAGAGGTCATCGATCAAGTGGTGAAGTTGTTACACATTCACCGTCTCTCAGCCTTGGGTGTTGAACGCACATGCTACCACAATTCAATGACTAGCATGAAAGGGGTTCATGAATTCTACACAAACTTGCATTGGAATTATGAACCATTGTACCCCCTCCTAATACTCAAGTGATCCTAACGTCTATGATAGAAGGGAAGAAATTCCAAGTCTCAAAGGATACCTTGAACATCTTTTTATTTGGTACCGATGAGAGTGACACCTGGCGTAAGGATTACAGTGAGTATTTTTACCTACCTGACCCTGATGCTTTCTACAAGCAATACGATCTCACTCTTCCTAACATCCATCGTTACTTGAAGAAACCTTAGTTCCCCTACAAGAAGAAGAGCACCCTTCCCTCCTCTGCCTTGGATCTCAAGAGGTGCATCCTTGCCCTAGTGGTCAACTGCAACATCCATCTGAAGAAAAATCAAACGTATATTGTAGAGAAAACTGTGGTAATCATGTATTTCCTCTTAGAGAATGTCATAGTCAAGTGGTCTAGATACATCCTCTACCATATGAATTGCTTCAACTCAGGCAAGAATACTCATGGCAC
Source organism: Alisma plantago-aquatica (assembly GCA_963693085.1). Classification (NCBI taxonomy): domain Eukaryota; kingdom Viridiplantae; phylum Streptophyta; class Magnoliopsida; order Alismatales; family Alismataceae; genus Alisma; species Alisma plantago-aquatica. The sequence continues at coordinate 575,671,717 of OY856409.1, read as the reverse complement.
CCACCCTCCCTATCCTACCCTGATATGTAGTCTTTTTCAATTTGCCACTGAGAAATCTCTCTTCCATGACTTCCATTACAAACCTGGCTGGAATGGAGTATGTATCACTGAGACCACTATTCAGAAGTATGTGTCTATCCTTTCCTCCACCACGCCTGATGCCTCTGCCTCTGCTTCTATACCTTCCTTGACCTCTACCCGAGCACCTCCACCTCCTCAGCCTACCCGACCTGCCTGTGCCTCGTTTCGTGTGTCCAATGAAGCCCTCATGGGTTACATGATACATCAACATGCATACAACCTCCAGGTCTAGGAGCACCTACATTCAGATATATGTTCAATCATGTCAAACATGAACATGTGCTGTGCACATCCCTACCCAGCCTACCAGCCTTACCCAAGAAGTGATTATGCCTCCTATGCATACAATCACTTTTACCCTGCCCCTCCACCTGCACCTACACCTTTCGCTGCTCCCACACCCTCTGCTACTGGTGGACCTACTGCTATTATCCTACCTCTACCTACTGGCCCCTTAGCCACTCTTCTTGCCAACCTTGGCGATTTTGCTCCTTCCTTCCCACATGCCAATGAGCTCTATGCTCTTGGTATGTCTTGGGATGAGCAGAATGCTCATTGGCCCGGTCATCACTTTGATCCCTTTGTTGATGAGGAGATGCTGGACCAGGCTGATGAGGAGACTATTGATGCTGACGAGGCTGCTAGTGATGGTGAGGATGATGGTGCTACATCTGATGATGGTGATGCCTCTGATGGATTTACTGGTGACACCGGTGATGAAGGTGATGCTACTGCACCTTAAGATGGAGATGATGACTACGAGCCTGATGCTAATGATGCGGTAGATGATGTCTATATAGATGACCTAGATATCTAGATGTTCTTCATTTTTAGTTTAGTTTGTTGATCATATATATCTTTCTAAGCTATTTTGTATTAGAAAATCTGGGCACATGATCCAAGCTGTACTATTTTTATCATCTCAGTTTTCATCATTTTTGCTTGTAGTTGTTTTATGAGAACTTGCATTCTGGGTTGTAATCTATATTTTGTGCACTCTTACTCTTTGATCTATTATATCTTATGAGTTGGTGCCATGTTTCACCATATTTTGATTATGACTTAGTTTGGTTGCTTCTCTCATCTCTATTTGGTGTATGTTTTTGAGAGTGCATGTTTTGGATATTTTCTTGGTTGTACTTGGCGAAGACCTACTTTTATGCTCTTATACCCCCTTCCTTTTTGATAATTCAAAAGGGGGATAGAATTTCAATGTTTTGAAGCTCAACCATATTGCTTTTATTTCCTATGTGATCCTTTTCTTGTTCATTATATGCTTTATCATGTGACTTGCTAAAGGACCATATAGAATATATGTGTTATATTGCTTTGTGTAGATATACTAACTATGTAGGTTAAAGTAAGCATAGATTGAGGGGGAGCAATTCACATTGTTTAAATCTTGAAAGCCCTTACAATTCACAAGGCAAAGGTATAACTTCAATAACATTTTTCAATATGATTCAGGAATGGTTTGGCATTGTCAAAAAGGGGGAGAATGTTGACCTAAATATTATACATTGTCAATATTTTGATAATGACTCAACCATTCCATTCATATTTATCTAATATGTTTGTTCAATATTGATTTTAGGATTTAGGTACATGAAAAGGATCAAATTACACAAGCCCTAGCTTGTCCAAGTTCAAGTCAAATGCAATGCAAGTGTGCTAATAAGAAAATCACTTCAAATGACCTTAGAAGAATTTTGTAATGAATTGTATTAATGATATGACTTGTAGATAAGATGATAAAAATAAGTGGGACACTTTATACCAAGTTTTAATCACCCAAAAGTCAATTTAGAACATTGATCACATGCTGTTCATAGGTTGAGTTACAATCTCAACCGATCCTATGATGAATCTTTTGAAGATGATCCATCGGTCGAGTTGTACATTCATAGAACTCGACTGACCGACTCTTTGAGAAAACTCAATTTTAGCTCATCTGTCGAGTTCCCCAGAACAAACTCAACTGATAGTTTGAAAATTCGCTTTGTCTCTTAGTTGATCGATCGAGTTACCTTTATTGAAACTCGACCGAATGTACTATATAAAAAATGTAGAAAAATTGATTATAACCGTTGGTGACTTGGTTTGGGTGAAAATAGATCCATTTCCTTGTGTAAAATGGCTATATTTTGACCCCAAGTGTTCCCCAACTCAGGGAGCACCCCTAGCTATAAATAGGACCCATTGGAGTTCATTCCAAGTTTGCTCATTCAAAATATTCAAGGTCCTTGCTATAGTTGAGTGTGCTACTACTCCTTAAGCCCCTTTCTCTCTCTAGTTTACACTTCATTTCATGATTTGTGAGGGAGTTAGGTATATTGTAAGAGAGATACATGTAAAGCTCTCATCTTCCCCTACTTCTGTATCCCCTTCCTACATGAAGAAAAGGTGAAGCAAGCTTCATCGAGTAAAGAAGGAGTTGTAGCTGGTCCTCTTCAATGTTGATGAAGAGGTGGTGATCTTCTCCAGGTGAAGGAGAAGGTAAAGGCTAAAAATCCAAGAGAAAAACCAAAGTCCTTCAAGGCATAAGACTTGAGCTTGAGTGGGTAAGACCTTGGTGAAGGCTGAAGACTCAAGATAAGTGGGTAAGTCCTTTGGTAAGGCATATATCTCCTTGTCATTGGATGGGTAAGTCCTTTGGAGTCTTCTGTTGTAACTCATATGGGTGATAATATAGAGAAAAGCACTTGAAAAGTACTAGAAATTGACCTCTCTAGGTAGTGGACTGACTCACTTCTAGTTTGAAGTGTGGAACCACTCTACATCCCTTTGTCAAGTGCTTGATATCAATCTCTCTCATCCTTGCTATGCTTGTTAGATAGAACTTCAAATTGCAAGTGAGCTATTTCTTTAAACTTGATATAATTTGAAGGTATAATCTATTTTGTGAGAAATTTTGTAGCTCTATTCACCCCCCCCCTCTAGAGTCCTTATATCCAACATATATGAATTCCATATTAAGAATGGTCGATGTTCTATTTTAAAAGATGAGATCTTTTATGGAAATGCCCCGATGTCTTATGGTCTTTATTTACTAGAACTAAACATACACTACTACAGAAACGACCTTTGGCGTCGGTCGTTTAACCCCATTTGGCGTCGGTTTCCGACCGACGCCTATGTGGGCGCCGCTAAAGGTCGAACACTTCGGCGTCGGTTTTTAAACCGACGCCTATTTAATCTATAGGCGTCGGTCATTTAGTAGATAACCGATGCCAAAAGGGTTCGCGCCACAGAAAATGGCGTCATCTAGGGCACTTTCTGCGTCGGTTATTTACTGAACAACCGACGCCTATATGGAATATAGTGTCGGTCTTTTAGTAGATAACCGACGCATAAAGTGCCCTAGATGACGCCATTTTCTGTGGCGCGAACACTTTTGGCGTCAGTTATATACCAAAAGACTGACGCCTATAGATTAAATAGGCGTCGGTTTGATACGAATATCCGACGCCATTTCCAGGACTGCTTTGGCCACATCAGGCGTCAGTTTTTTGAAAAAAACCTACGCTGTAGGTCTTTGCTGACGGTTTTCTATAAATAACCGACGCCTATTTCTATTTTTTTTTCATATCAGTTTGCAGGCCTGCTGTGGATGGTCAGCAGGATGAGAACCTGCAGTTCAGTTTTCTGAACTGCAGGTTTACAACATCCATTGATATCAGCCTACAAACAGGCCGCAAACCTGCAAAAGTCACAAGGAAAATTTCACACAAGTACATACATTCAGACATCAATTCAATTCTCACATTCACACATATAGAAACATTCAAATACATATATTAACATTCATAAATATTCATTTACAAAGTATCATTCATTATCACTATCAACATCCCAATTATATCTTACAGTTGCCACTGCTTGTATGGCTTTTGCCCATTCTTCTCTTACTTCATTTAATGCTTCCATCGTATATGGAGCATGTATATTTTTTAAGCGTTTACCTATAGTGTGGTCAGTTTTAAACACCTGCAAAGAGAATGATGTATATATATAAGTAATAATATAAAAATAAGATTGATATATTTCATACTAACTAATGAGACTATATATATTACCTCATGTATGCTATCGATGTCCAATGCGGCATGTTTGATAATCATCTGCATAAATCGCATCACATAGTATGCGCATGCCCAGCCATTGTCTTGTGTAGCACACTATAAATTGAAACATACAAAATAATACAACTAAGCACAATTCACATCAATAATATATATATTCGAGTCGGGAACTTACTTGTACGTTCTGCCAATTTATTGGCTGGTTCTTTTTCCTTGGGACCGTTCCTCCAGCCTTTTTGAATGCATCTAAACCCCTACATGTTAATATAACACAATAAATTGCATAAGTAAATAGTAATGTAATAAAAGATGTTAACGGGTATAAAAATAAAATATTTCTCACCAGAATAATGGCATTCTCATTACGTGTCCAATTTTAGTGTTCAATGTACTCCCCGCAGGATCTAGATAATAAACAGTGAATGTCCCAGGGACAATAACTAGTAACTCCCAATGTCTACCGCTAGAGGTAAGAAGTTAACAATTAATAACTCAAAATGCAAAATAAAAATGGAATTTTCTTAAGTCCAAATTATAAATAAAGTAAACTTACTTGACATTGAATGGAGCTATTATTATCGTCTTCTTTTGCTGACCAAAAATTGTAAAAGCATCTATACAGTATTGTTGAACATTATCAGGGTCTTTAGCTACCAAACTAATCAATGATGGAATCAAAAATCCCACATGATCAAATGCAAATTGTTTGCAATGATCTTCGACTAAGTAGCTGCAAAACATATAGGCGTATGCATTAATATATAAGAAACCAGATCACCGGATCTTACACAAGGTATATGGATGTATAAACAAGATCTCAACTTATCCATGTCTCTATCATTGATGTATTCAGCCAATCATACATAAACATCTCAATAATATCTTGTATAAATAAAGAGCTATCGTATGATTGACCTGCATAATCTGCATCTAAAGAAACTATTATAGGGCAATGTATATTATGGGCCTGTAGCCAACATGCCATTCCCCTACAAGCAGGACCTAATGGGTATGTTAGGTCAGTTGGAACCCAAGTTGGTAATGCGGGAGGTGGAGGTGAAGGCCTAGGTGCTCCTGGTGTCTTCTTTTTAACCTGTATATATAATTTTAGATCAGTTGACATCATATATACACATTAACAGTCTAAATCAATGTAAATTTATCTTACAATTTCAGTCATGTAGACGACATCTGCTTTGGGCCACAATATGACCCCGCCTTCTGCCTCACCAAGTGTATCAATATCTGGGTGGGCATATGGCAACGCAACTTCCCTCCAATCGGGTAATACATGTATCGGGCTCACACGAATGTAGCCCTGCGACATTGGAGTCCCATGAAACGTTGCCCCAGGAAGGGACTGGTAAGCCTGCGCCTCTGCAACAACATAGTCTTGCATTCTTAAGCGGCATGGCTTCAATGCCTACAAATTTACGTAAAGAATGTTATACATATATACATATAATCTTGAAAACATATCATCTTGAAAAGACTAGCTACAATGTCATAAACAATACTTACAACAGACGTGCTGGGCGATGGGTCTCCAGGATTACTCGCAGTCTATGCATCAGGAGAAGAGTGGGCCGCCATAGGCTGATTGGAAGCCTGAGATGCCTGCCACCGCAGCAATTCTTCCTTGACCTTCTCAGCAACTACATCGTTGACCTTCTTAGCAACTAAATCCTCAACTCTCTTATTCTCCTATACATGGATAAAAGAAACATTAGCTTCTTATTAATGAATTTCCTTTTGCAGTAACATTCTAAAAAAAGAATAGGTTACCTCTTCTTGAGAAAGTCCCGCTCTGGGTTTGCGCTGGGATGGCCCAAAGAATGCTTTGATGCCAACACCAGCACTGGCACCTCTAACACATCCAGGATGCTCTGGGTTACCCAGAGCAACTGTCAATTCATCCCTTGTGCCCTGAGGGATGAACGTGCCTTGTTTCCTCTGCTCGTGCAGCTCCTGCTAATCACCATAAATATAAATTGGTAAGTTAACACCACAAATAATCAATATTCAAACGATTTCTCTAAGAGTTGTATTTTACCATTTTGCAGCCGCCTCAGCAGTTACAGGCTTCTTTATTTCACCCTTCTTGTTTTTCCTGCCAGCTATCCAGATATCATGGCGAGGCATGGGTGTGGTAGACTCCTGAGTAGGAGCAGACTCCTGAGTAGCCGCAGACTCCGCCTGTAGTCTTTGGCGAATGCTTGCATAGCCTTTTGGACCCATAGTGTGGTCATGCACATTCAGTGCACGCCTTGCTTTTTGTGCGTCACTGAGGGCCTAGTTAGTATGCACATTAATGATTTGGTTAGTAGCACTAAATGTTAATCTTGAATAGGTGAATACAATGTATATTAATTAAATTGGGAGTGACGCCTAATACCTTGAATTCTTCAGATTATCTTGAAGCAACAAAATTGTCCCAATCTTCTTTGTCCAAGAAGTTCCATTGTTCAAGGGCTGACTTCTTCTTCTTATCACCCTCTTTTATGTATTCTCTGTTCAGATTTGCCCTATAATTCCTAAGCATTTTTCCAGCACGTTGCATCACACTTTTACGATGCAACTTCTCATCCAATGCAAACATATTTTGTAAAATGGAAATGTTATTAACTAGTATCCAAAATAGAATTGCAAATAATAGAATTTGTAATCTACAAAATAGAATTGCAAATAATAATAACTCACACATAAATCCTTCCATATCAAGTCTTTTTTCCCTTGAGGAACTTTATGCCAATTATCATACTTAACACCACAATGGCTCCGAGTGGTACACCCAAGATAGTTTACAAAATTATTGCGGTTCACTCCAATTGCATTTCCTCCATTATCAAACTCCACCACCAATTTGGATCCACTACCACTTAGCGCTAATAACTTCTTCAACAGAGTGATGCCCCTTTTCTTGTTAAGTGTTTGGTGTTGCGCATCAAGTTGCTCCAGTGCTTCAGTAGGTACAGGTACATCATCAACCTAAAATTTGACAAAAATAAACACACTAAATTAGCCCAATATAGAAATATAGGATATATGACATAACTAGAAGATAATGAATTTCATAGAAATACAGGATATGTTTTTAGAACTTACATTGGTATCCTCGCCATGCTCGTCATGGACAGCATGCTCATCATGGACTTCATGCTCATCATGGACATCATGCTCATCATGGTCAGCCATCTGAAAATGTCATTAAAAAGGCAAACATTTAGCATTTGTATTAACTAGAAAAAGGCAAACATTTAGCATTTGTATTAACTAGAAAAAGGCAAACATTTAGCATTTCTATAAACATACATGTCTCTAAAATTGTGATCTTTTATCAATTAACAATCCTTCATTGTGATCTCCGTGCACATATAAGTCATCATTAGCTTCAATATTTTGTGGAGTTGGCAACCCAACTGAGAATGGACTGGAGTCATCATACTTATCATAGTACTCTTCTTCATCTATAGGATCTTCAATGAATTTTCTTTTACCATGAAGAACAACCGACCATTTATCATTCGTAGGATCATCGATATAGAATATTTGTTTCGCCTGTGATGCCAATATGAATGGTTCACCCTTCTCGCCAATCTTTTCAAAGTTCACCAAAGTGAAACCCAATTCATCCACTATAACTCCTTTGGTGTTATCAACCCAATTACATTTAAAGAGCGGAATTTTGAAATCTATGTAGTCAAACTCCCAAATGTCCTCAATGACACCGTAATATGACATTTTAGCTTCACGTGGACTCTTATCCTTTGCACTTGCAAAGTACATAGTCGACGCTTGAAGAGTGACCCCACTATTTTGGACGACACTCTTATCATCTTGGCGCTTTGTGTAATATGTGAATCCATTAATGTCAAACCCTTCATAAGACATAACATTCGGTTTTGGTTTAAAGGCGAGGCATTTGATAGTTTTTGTAATATCATTTGGTGTTTGAGATAGTTGATGTAAGACTTTATCTTCAAACCACTTAGTAAAAGTCTTATTATGCTCTCTAGCAAGCCACATTGAACTTGCTCGAGGATGTTGTCTCTTTATGAAATTGGTATGTTCCTCGATATAAACACTCACTTCGTCCATATTGTGTAAAATATACAAGTGAGCTTGTTCCAACTGCTCACAGCTGATTACTTTCACCCGTGATCCCAAAATTCCTTTGCCCTCCTCAATATTCTTGTCATTATCAGGAGTGTCATTACCACTGAGAAAGTCATTGCAAAAATCCATAACCTCTATCGCCACATAACCTTCAATAATACTCCCTTCAGGCCGATAACGGTTTCGAACATCACCTTTAAAAATGCTCATGTATCGTTCAAAGGGATACATCCAATGCAAGAAAACTGGTCCCAACATTTTCACTTCCCTAGTCAAGTGGACAACAAGATGTACCATGATATCAAAGAACGAAGGAGGGAAATACATCTCAAGCTGACATAGGGTAACAACCACTTCTCTTTGCAAATTATCGAGAGTATCAGGGTCAATAACTTTACTGCATAGACTGTTGAAAAAGAAACAAATTCTGGTAATTGCAAACCTTACATGCTTCGGCAATATAGATCGAATTGCCACGGGTAATATTTGTTGCATTAGAGTGTGACAATCATGAGATTTAAGACCTATCAACTTCAGATCTTTCATTGATACCAATCTACGGATGTTGGATGCGTAACCATGTGGCACCTTAACATTTACCAAGCATTCACAAAAAGTTTTCTTCTCCTTTCTAGACAACGTGTAACAAGCGGGAGGTAAGTATGTTCTTTTACTACCCATTTCACGTAATTCTGTTAATTCTGACCTTATTCCCATTTCACGTAGGTCCAGTCTGGATTTTATCCCATCTTTAGTCTTACCTGGTATATTTAACAGAGTACCAATGATGCTATCACAGACATTTTTCTCAACGTGCATTACATCGATACAATGCCTGACTATCAAAGAACTCCAATAAGGAAGATCCCAAAATATTGACTTCTTCTTGAATGAAGAATTGTCACTCCGTGTGGCCATACTACATTGTGATTTCTTACCAAATTCATTGACAATGTCTTTTACTCTTTCATAAACAACATCCCCTGGTATAGGTTTAGGTGCACTCCGTTCATCATTCCATCCATTGAATGCTTTGCTCTTCCTACGATACAGATGGAATTTTGAAAGAAACCTTCGATGACCAAGATATACAGTCTTGCCGCCATGTTTTAGTCTTATTGAATCAGTGTTTTCTTCACATATAGGACACGCTTTAGCTCCTTTGACACTATATCCAGACAAATTCCCATATGCTGGAAAGTCATTAATAGTGCAAAACAACATAGCGTGCAAACGAAATGTCTCTCTTGCTTAAGCATCATAGGTCATCACACCTTCAGCCCAAAGTTTCTTTAAGTCATCAATCAAAGGTTCAAGATAAACATCGATATCATTTCTGGGTTGTTTATGGCCCGATATCAACAATGACAACATAACGTACTTATTTTTCATACACATCCAGGGAGGAAGATTGTATATAACAAGCATGACTGGCCAAGTGCTATGTTGGCTGCTCAATGTCCCGTACGGATTCATCCCATCTGTAAAAAGCCCAAGTCTTAGATTCCTATCTTCTTCACCAAATTTGGGGTACAATAGATCAATCTTCTTCCATTGTGGGGAATCAGACGCATGTCGCAGGATCCCATCATTATTTTTCTTAACATCTGCATGCTACCTCAAATTCTTCGCATCTTTCGGATTTGCAAACAAGCATTGAAACCGTGATATTATAGGTAGATACCACAACACCTTGGCAGGAGAACCAGTTTTGGACTCCCCCGAAGTCGTCAATTTATACCGTGACGCACCACATTTTGGACAATCTTTCAAATCTACATAGTCCTTTTGAAATAATACACAATCATTCGGGCATGCGTGTATCTTCTTGGCCTCCATTCCCATTGGGCACAACATTTTCTTTACCTGGTATGTTGAGATTGGCAGCTCGTTTCCTTCAGGAAGCATTTCTTTCAACAAAGTCAACAATGAAGTGAAGCTTTTGTCGCTCCATCTATTGTTAGCTTTCAACTTATACAATCTCAACACAGCGCTAAGCTTCGTAAACTTAGCACAGCCTGTGTATAACGGTATCTCAGCATCATGCACAATGTTTCTAAAGATAGGAGGTGGATCGGTGTGCTCTACCCTACAACTATCCAGCATCGCATCAACGATGTCTGCTGGAACTGGTTCGTTCACATTTACATCATCGGAGGCAATTTCTTCTTCCACCCAAGCACTGCTATCGACATCTACTGGTTTCGATTTTGAAATCTCTCCATGCCAGTGCCATTCTGTATAGCCTTGTACAATCCCGTTGCACATGACATGACTTTTGATTTCCTCACCAGTGTTGACTTTCAAGTTGTTACCACAATGCCTACATGGACAGTAGAACCTATCTGTAGGTTTTTTCCTATGTTCCTCGGAAAATCTAATAAACTGATCAAGACCAGATATAAACTCTGGGGTGCAACGATTACGAATGGACATCCATGATCTATCCATTCTATGATCAGAGAAAACAAGTATATATTAGGAAAAGATTAGGCAGCATTTCCCTGCTGTTCTCTAAGTACATATGTACATAGAGAACAAACGGGGAAATGCTACCAAAATTTTCTCGAAAACCCAATACACATTATAGACTTACATCCTAAGTGAGATTAGGTGTTCAAGAACAGTCCCAAACTGGGGACTATCCAAGATTTACTCCTAATGAGTCAATCTTGGATGGGTTTCTAGGCCAACAAACACATTTGATGTCATTCTTATATATAATACCTGTGTGTACCACCTATCCCATCCTTGAACACCTAATCTCACTAGTAAGTGTATAATGTGTATTTGGTTTTCAAGAAAATTTCGGTAGCATTTCCCCGCTGTTCTCTAAGTACATATGTACTTAGAGAACAAACGGGGAAATGCTACCGAAATTTTCTCGAAAACCCAATACACATTATACACTTACATCCTAAGTGAGATTAGGTGTTCAAGAACAGTCCCAAACTGGAGACTATCCAAGATTTACTCCTAATGAGTCAATCTTGGACGGGTTTCTAGGCCAACAAACACATTTGATGTCATTCTTATATATAATAAATGTGTACCACCTATCCCATCCTTGAACACCTAATCTCATTAGTAAGTGTATAATGTGTATTTGGTTTTCAAGAAAATTTCGGCAGCATTTCCCCGCTGTTCTCTAAGTACATATGTACTTAGAGAACAAACGGGGAAATTCTACCAAAATTTTCTCGAAAACCCAATACACATTATACACTTACATCCTAAGTGAGATTAGGTGTTCAAGAATAGTCCCAAACCGGGGACTATCCAAGATTTACTCCTAATGAGTCAATCTTGGACGGGTTTCTAGGCCAACAAACACATTTGATGTCATTCTTATATATAATAAATGTGTACTACCTATCCCATCCTTGAACACCTAATCTCACTAGTAAGTGTATAATGTGTATTTGGTTTTCAAGAAAATTTCGACAGCATTTCCCCGCTGTTCTCTAAGTACATATGTACTTATAGAACAAACGGGGAAATGCTACCGAAATTTTCTCGAAAACCCAATACACATTATACACTTACATCCTAAGTGAGATTAGGTGTTCAAGAACAGTCCCAAACCAGGGACTATCCAAGATTTACTCCTAATGAGTAAATCTTGGACGGGTTTCTAGGCCAACAAATACATGTGTTGTCATTCTTATATATAATAATTGTCTATAAACTACAGGCAACATGGTTAATCCTAATCAACAGAGCATTATTAAATAATAAATCAAGAAATCAATAGTTTCAAACAAAAGGTCTAGGAATCTTTACTAGACATTATATGTATCCCTAATCATCATATTTAACATACTATATTATTATGAACATCCAGATCAGATTAAGATCATACTATGTTATAACCATTGGTTTAATAACCCTATTTCCGCATGTACATGTTTATCAACTTTAAAACCCTATAATTCATGAAATCATTCTAATTCAATTTAATATGTTGGGATCACATAATTATACTGGTAGGATTTTAATAGACATGATAAGTACCTAATCTATAGAGCATTATTAAATAATAAATCAAGAATTTAATAGTTTCAAACATGCAATAATTCACAATGCAATGTTATAAACTATAGGCAACATGGATAGATGAGACTAGAGTTCATATTAGAATAAAAATTAGCAACTTAGGACAAAGTCCATCACTAAAGTCCCAAACTCAACATATATGCACAATCGGCATCAAATATAGGACAAAAGGGTAGATTAGAACCCTAATGTATTGTTGTTTGCTTCCTCCATTTGCCCCTCTTGCCCGACAACTGGGTTTAATGAAAGAAACACATCCATATTCATTCTACTCTCTCGTAGGTGGAAGAAGAGGAGGAAGAGGGTACCTGTGACGAGCGGCAGCGGCAGCGGCGAGAAGCGAGCAGGTGTCAATCGGCGGCTGCGAGCAGCAGGTGTCCAACGGCGGCAGGAGCGGCGGCGAGCAGCAGAAGGTGTCCAGCGGTGGCGAGCAGCAGGTGTCCAGTGGTTGCGGCGGCGCGACGGCGTGGCGACGCCGGTTCTCAGGCGCTGGAGCAGTAGTTCTTAGGCGCTGGTTCTCAGGCGTTGGAGCAGCAGGGCGGCGGAGAAGGGGCACGGAGAAGAGAAGAAGGTAGCAGGAGTGGTGGCGGAGAATGGGGCGCCGGAGAAGAAATAGCCGGAGAAGGGGGCGCTGGAGAAGAAATCGCCAGAGAAGAAATCGGCGGCAGAGAGAAATAGGGAAATCGGCTCGCAATGGAACAGAAGAAAGGGGAAGAGTCGGGCGATCGCGGGATATAAAGTTCCCAAATAGCATCAGTTGTTTGCAACAACCGACGCCTAAAAATCTTTAGCGTCGGTTGTTTGCAACAACCGACGTCTAATTGGACGATATTTTCATGAAAATTGTTTGGCGGGAACCACCTTCAGCGTCGGTTATACAAGGATAACCGACGCTGAAAGTGACACTTTTCGCGCAAATTTTCATCGCACATAGGCATCGGTTTATACCTACATAACCGACGCTGAAAATGACACTATTTTTTTTATCAAAATTTAATTTCACGGGCGACTTTAAGCGTCGGTTAGTTATAAACAACTGACGATGAATACAAAGCGGTACTCGTATCTGGCTGGTCTTCGAATATAGACGTTGGTTTGCTTAAACAACCGACGCCTTATATGTTAGGCGTCGGTTTTCCTTAATAACCGACGCCCAGAAAAGTGACACTGAATGCTATTTCTATAGTAGTGATAGATGTTTATAACATTAATACCAAAAGACTAAAAATCAACAACTCAAACAAAACATATCCTTGGCATTGTTGTCTATGGCACATAAATGAGAATCATAGGTCTAGACTCCATAAAGATGGTTATCTGGACACTTTTGATTTTGAAACAATAAAGACATGTGAATCTTGTTTGTTGGGAAATATGAACAAAACTCCCTTCTCAGGTAAAAATGATAGAGCACATTATCAATTAAGACTTACACATACTGATGTGTGTGGACCTTTTAGAACGAATGCTAGAGGACGATATCAATACTTCATTACCTTTAATGTTGACTTCAATAGGTATGGTTATGTTTACTTTATGAAACATAAGTCAAAAACCCTTGAAGGGTTCAAGGATTTCATGAATCAAGTACAAAATCAACTTGGAAAAAGTATTAAGGCACTTTGATCTAATCGAGGTGGAGAATACTTAAGCCAAGAGTTTGAGGACCTTCTTAGAGCCCATAGTATCATATCACAATGGACTCCATATGGAACACCACAACATAATGGTGTATCATAAAGAAGGAACCACACATTACTAGATATGGTGCAATCAAAGATGAGTTTGTCCAAACTTCCAAATCACTTCTGGGGTTATGCTCTTTAAACTGCCTCATTTAAACTAAACCGAGTACCATCTAAATCATTTCAAAATATACCATATGAGATATGGTCTGGGAAGCATCCCAATATGTCTTTTGTGATGACTTGGGCATGAGAAGTTTATGTCAAGAAAATATTTCCTGAAAAGCTTGGACCCAAATAAAAAAAATGCTATTTTTTTGGATATCCTAAGGATACTAAAGGATATTACTTTTATTCCCAAACTTACAAAAAGTATTTGTTGCCAGAGATGTTGTATTCCTAGAAAAGGAATTCATTTCCAAAGGAATCAGTGGGAGGAAAGTAGAACTCAAAGAAGTTCAAGACCAATAAGAAATCATTCAACCAATTGAGGTATAAGAGGAACAAAGAGAATCACAAATTGTTTTGGAATCTCAAATTCCTCAAGTAACATAAGAACCTCATAGATCTAATAGGACACACCTTGAGACTGAAAGATTTGGATATCCTGTGACTCAAGAAGGCCATGAGTAGGTCATAGATAATGAGCTAAAAACCTATCTAGAAGCTACTAAGCGACTAGAGTATGAGAAATGGATTGAGGCCATGAGATCTGAGATGGAATTCATGTACACCAACAAGGTATGGACCTTGGTAAATCCACCTGAAGGGGTAAAAATCATAGGGTGCAAGTGGGTCATCAAGATAAAGACCGACATGGATGATAATGTACAAAGTTACAAAGGTTGATTGGTTGCAAAGGGTTTTAGACAAGTTCAAGGCGTGAACTATGATGAAACCTTTTCACCAGTTGCCATGGTTAAGTCCATCAGGGTCTTGGTTTCCATTGCAGCTTATCATGAGTATGATATTTGGCAGATGGATATTAAAATTGCATTCCTTAAGGGGAATCTTATTGAGGATGTGTACATGACACAACCTGAAGGTTTAATAAATCTAAAGGATGCAAATAAAGTCTGTAAGCTACAAAGGTCAATCTATGGATTGAAGATAACATCTAGGAGCTAGAATCTTTGATTTGACGAAATAGTCAAATAGTTTGGCTTTAGTCAAAATGAATATGAAGCTTGTGTTTACAAGAAGGTTAGTAGGAGCATGATAGTATTCCTCATACTGTATGTAGATGACATACTATTTATGAGGAATGACATCCCAACTTCACAAAAGGTAAAGACATGGATTGGAAATACATTCTCTATGAAGGACTTAGGAGAAGCATCCTACATCTTGGTAATCAAGATCTATAAATATAGATCTAGAAGGCTTCTTGGACTAAGTCAAAGCACATATTTTGACAAAGGGTTGAAAAGATTCAACATGTAGGACTCAAAGAGAGGAAAACTACCCATGTCTCATGGAATTGCCGTCTCTAGAGCTCAATGTCCCAAATCTTGTGAATAAAGGGATCACATGAGTAGGATTCCATATGCATCTGCAATTGGATTCATCATGTATGCAATCTTGTGTACTCGTCCTGATGTCTCTTATGCACTCAACATGATGAGCATATATCAGTCAGATCTAGGTCATGCTCACCAGACAACTGTGAAGGACATCCTTACGTACTTGAGAAGAACTAAAGATTAGTTCCTTGTCTATGGAGGTGAGTAAGAGTTGGCGGTAAAAGGTTACACCGATGCAAGCTTCCAAACTAACAAATATGATTATATATCGCAATAAGGATTCATATTTTGCCTCAACAACAATGCTATGAGCTGGAAGAGTTCCAAGCAAGAGAAATTTGTAGATTCTACAACACAGTCCAAGTATATTTTTGCATCCAATGTAACAAAGGAGGATGTGTGGATCAAGAGCTTCCTCTCTTAACTTGGGGTGGTTCCAAACATCAACGATGCAATTGAGCTATATTGTGACAACAATGAAGATATTGTACAAACTAACAAACCCATATCACGCCAACATTCCAAGCACATACATAGGCATTTCCATCTCATATGAGATATTGTACAATGAGGGGATGTGAGGATTTGTTAGAGTACCAAGTGTGAACAATGTTATTGATCCCTTGACAAAAGCACTTTCACAGCAAAAGCATGATGGTCATGTTAGATCACTTGGATTGAGATTCATGGGTGATTGGCTCTATGTGCAAGTGGGAGTCTGTTGGTATGTATGCCCTTAGAGCTAGTCATATGATGATTGTAATGGAATACTTTGTAAATTATTTATATAATAATAAAGGCAATTTCGGTCTATATGTTTAATCATTTTTTAAGATGATGGTATAACATGTTATATGTCTAGACACTACTACATTTGTTTCCAGTAGCGTCACTACCCATAGCGTCATTTTTACTAGAATAACTGACCTAATAGATTATTACATCGACTTTATCATAAAAACCGACCTTACAGGTTTCCCGCGGCAAAAATTCACACAATTTTGGCTTCACGCCTCGATCTATAGGGTCAGTTTTTTCAAATAACCGATGTTATAGGGTCAACAAAAAATGCAGGCACCGCTTTGGAACTCTAGGGTTGGTTTTTTAAAATAACCAACCCTATAGACCCTGACCTCTTGGGTCAGTTTTTTCAAATTACCGACCTTATAGATGGTCTCAAAAATTTCAGGCACCACTTAGTCTCTAGGGTCAGTTTTTTCAAATAACCAACCCTATAGACCCTGACCTCTAGGGTCGGTTTTTTCAAATACCCGACCTTATAGATGGTCTCAAAAATTTCGAGTACCACTTAGTCTCTAGGGTCTGTTTTTTCAAACAACTGACCCTACAGACCTGACCTGTAGCATCGGTTTTTTGAGATAACTGACCCTAGAGGTCGGGCTGATATTAGACCAAAGCTGAGTCGTGTTTCAATGTGTTTCAGTTCATTTTGTTCGTCTCCCCATTCCTGCTCCCGTGCTCGAAGAGAAGCAAATTGCTGCCGCTTCCAAGGTCACCTTCCCAACCATCTCCACGCCCGAAGAGAGGCAAATTGACACCCCTTCTTTGGACGACGATGCCCAACCTCCGGATCGACCACCATCTCCGGCGTCGTGCACTTTGGAGACGACGGCTAACCGCTTTCTTCCTTGAACGGTGACGATGCCTACGACGCTGCAGGGGTCGTTCACCTTCTCTCTCCTATTCTTCTCCCATACAAGCTCCCCTACCGTCCGATTCTTCTCAAGGTAGCACGGTTGTCTCTGTCGCCTCACTCCTTCATTTTCTTCTTACTGTCATGCAACTGACCAGGTAGCACGGCCGTGCTGGGCAGCATGGCCATGCTGGATGAGTTGTAGAAACTTCAAAATTTGTCAATTTTGCATTTGTTAATTCTTACTGCACCTCTAAAATTGATATATATTGACCCCTAATTAATACATTATAACATAATTGAATTGTGCATTTGTGTTGTTGCAGGTGCTATTGACTTTTTGTTGACTTGCATATATTTCTTCCTCAGCCTACAAGTGAGGTATAATATTCTCACTATCCCAATGTTCCATTTTAATTGACTAGTAAATCAACCAATAATAAAAATATGTATTTTTTCATATCTACATTTTGTTATCAATCACATATGTAATCATTAGATACATTCGAGAAATATGAGGGTAGACATTGTGTAGTCTCAGATTGACACTTTAGGGTTTATAGATGGGATCATCGATGCATGATGTTTAACTTAATATATAAATATGACAATAATACATTTATGTATCAACTTAGAAACCCGTTCAAAATTTACTCATTAGGAGTAAATTTTGGATAGTCCCCTATTTGGAATGAATATTATAAACGTCAAGACCATGTTGAAGGAATTTTACTTGACTAACAACTCAACCAATACTAGAGGCATGTAATCTTTGAATTATTTATTTTATTATCATTCAAACACATAATCTTTTAAATATACATCATACATCATGTATTATTATGTATACTTTTATCACTTTTTATTATCACTTATGTTTCTTTTATCATGTATACTTGTAGGTTCTAAAATGGCGAGTGAAGATGAACATTCTGAGCATGAGCACCATGAGGATGGTAGTGGTGATGCTAAGAAATGTAGAGGTCCCACACTAATGCGTAGGCTGCAGGAGCTTAGGGCCAAAGGGGAGAAATTGCCAGTCCAGTTTGATGTCACAGGAGAACCTGTTAGGGAACATGCTAGTGCTTTCAAGCATTACGTAGGGGTGACCACGAGCAGTAAGGTGGCAATAGATATAGAAAATTGGCATGATGTTTCTAATGCCTTAAAAGACCTACTATGGAAAGATATATCTATGAGTGGAAGTCATATTATTTTAATATGTTTTTTTATTGATTCTAATTTAGTTTTCTTAGAATTAATTCCTTTTCAAGACAACATTATTGCTTCTTTTGTATGTATAGGGTGTTTTGCATCTAAATGAAAAAGATCACAAGAAAAAAGTGCTACAACGTTGTGGTGTACGATGGAGGGATTTTAAGACATATCTCACAAGGGAATTTATAGATAATCCTCAACAAAAGAAGAAAGCAACAAATGTATATGTTTTTATAGACCCTAAGGTGTGGGAAAGATTTGTTGCAGCTAGGAAATCGGAACAGTTTTAGGTAACAAAGATTGTGATGTATTGTATGAATCTTTAATTTTATACAATTAAGGAGGGAATCTTTTTATATGTTTGCCAAGTCTAAATTGCAATACCTCATTTTAAATGATCATGCTATTCACCAGGCCCAAAAGGAAAGACGGACCAAAAATGTGCATGACCATCGCATGGGGCCCGGCGGTTATGCCTTCTGCCGCCAACTACAAGAGAAGCAATCCTCTTCTGGAGAAGAGTCTAGTAGAACTCAAGCTGAGCGTCCACCCCGACACTTGGCATGGATTGATGCTAGAAAGAATTGAGCAGGTGAAATTGTCAACCCTGCAACTAAGGAGGTGGCACAAAAGATGGTAGGTTTATCCCAACTAAGTAAAGAGTAACTCCCACAAACTTAGATTTATTTATATCTAATTGATATTGTGATTTAATATTTTTATTAACTATGAATAGATTGATCTCCATGAGCAAAGGAAGGAATGAAAGTTCATCCCAACTGGCCACATGGATGAACTATCAGTTGCTCTTGGTTCGAAGGAGCATCCTAGCCATGTTAGGAGACTAGGAGCTGGCATAGGATTCAAGTCTTATTTTGGCCCTTCTCAATCTAAAAGAGGTCGTGCAGGAGGTCTTACACAAGAGGAGGTTGAAACATTAGTAGCACAAAAAGTAAAAGAAATAATGTCTTCATTTCAGCATACTCAACCTATTCATACCGTGCGTCTCTCAAGTGATGAGGTACAAGCCCATGCTCTAGTTGTAGAAGGTCATGGGAGCACTCCCAATGACCCACCATAATAAGCTGCAGTAAGTTTTTGTTCTATATGTTGTGTTATTAGTATGATATATATATGATATATATATAGTTGTAATAGGTATCTAGTTTACCGCTTCATATATAACTTATATTATTTCAATTCTAGGTTGGTATGAAATGTAAACTTGCAATGGAGGTTCCAGAATATAATGTTGTGGCAGTGGGCAAGGTATACACCCTTGGTGGTACATTGCATTGCCAACAAATTATTGATGACATTTTCCGTGTGTCCATCCATCTTGTGTATGACGGAATGGGGGACAAACCACTACCCATACCTAATCCTGAATATAGTACAATTGAAGAAGTTGAGGGTGCTATGGTGGGTTGTCCTAGACACTTGGTTATCAATGACAACGTATATATCTGAAATCTACCATGTTTTTCACATTTGACTACATATATGAACTCGTGTAATATAAGTATGTAATTTAATTAACATGTTTGTAAACCAAAAAGTAAAAATTCTACTAGTCGTCATCATATGCCCAAGCCATCTTTCATTCCCGAAGCTACATTCGACGAATTGGGAACCAAATGTAAATGTTTGTGTCGATAGTTAGCCAACTAAAGTTCGGGATCACATATGTTGGTCAATTTAACAGAAGATGCAGTTGGGAGGGTCTTTGAGAATTTTATTTTTCTTGATGATATTAAAGATTGGTTCCAGTATGATTGGCTAAATACTTTGATATTATAAGTATGGATAAGGTAAGGATTCATCAATATAGAAAACTCCAATATACATTTTTAGCTTATTTCTAATATATGAAATGATTACATATGTTTGACAGCCATTTATAGAACGAGACGATAAACTTTGATATAAGGAATGTTGGATTTTTGGTTCCTTCAATCACTAGTCAAGTGGAGACACACATTGAGGATGTGAATGAATACTTCTGTACTGCATTCAAATATTTTTCTAGTGTGGAGAAGGAAAATTATCCTAATTCCTTTTAACGTCAAGTAAGTATTATTATTTAGTATAATTTTAATAATGAATAAATTTCTTTATTTTAATGTTTGTTTTATTCTTACTCAGAGCGAGACATTGGGAATTATTGGTGGTTGTCCCAAAATTGATGACTCTTTATTATCTTGACCCAATGGAAATAACAATAAGGGGCCACAAATTGAAATTGCCAACTATGGAGTAAGCATAAATTTAGTCAATGCTTCAACATGATATTTCTATTTATAATTTCTATTTTACCAACTATCGTTTAATTGATAGGGGTATAAAGGCTTTTCATGAAAGTGGAGGACAAATACCCACAAAATTAAAGGCATTGACTTTGAAAAATGTCAAGGTAGCTACTTTGACAACTGCTTAGTCTTATATGTATTAATTTTCAACTCTTATATGTCAACTGTTATATTATTATCTCAAATCCCATTTATAGTAGTTTACTAACATTAAGTATAATTTGTTATTTGTTGTATCCTATACAAAATAATGATTGGGCTTATGGCTACTATGTAATGAAATATATGCAAGCTATTTTCAAACAAGCATCATATGACATTCAGACTATAGATCGGTAATAAAGAATAACATCATAAATTTTTAAGTTATTTTAGTCATTTTATAAAATATTAGCATGTGCATTTTCTGTTACAGATCTTTACAACTCAGCCTTACACATTTGAGGACTTAAATGAATTCCGAGAAGAATGGTCAGATGCTTTTCTAAATGAAGTCAATATAGCATTGGATTAAATATGTCAGCTCCATTTATGTATGTGGTTTTAGTACTCTTTCATATTTACTTTTGTATTAGACATTTAATATCATCTCAGACTTGCAATCTATCACTTTGTAAATTATGATGTGATTATGTGTAACTCAACTGAATATATGAATTATTTTTGTTATGAATGTGTGGTTTGGAATGGTGACGGTTGAGCATCAATGCTCCCCTCTCCCATATCCTAGTTCTTCTTGTTCTTCTATTCTGTTTCTGTTTATGCAAAAAATTTTTAAAAAAATTGCAACTTCTAGTGTCAGTTATTTTAGAAAACTGACCTTGTAGGTATTCTGGCCGTGCCGCTTAGCACGACCGTGTTGGCTTCTGGTAGAACGGTTGTGTTGTGTAGCACGATCGTATTGGCTTCTAGTAGCATGGCCGTGCTATGTAGTATGGTTGTCTTGGCTTCTGGTAGCACGGCTGTGCCGCGTAGCACGGCTGTGCCGCGTAGTACGGCCGTGTGTGGTTACAATTTATAGACCTCTAGCATCGGTTTTTTTAAAAACTGACCTTAGAGTTAACTTCTAAGGTCAGTGTTTTTAAAAAATCGACCTTAGATTTAACTTCTAAGGTCGATTTTTTAAGAAAACCGATGCTACTGGTCTACAAATTGTCAAGCTCAATCTGTAGACCTTATAGCATCAGTTTTCTTTAAAAACCAAACTTAGAAGTTAACTCTAAGGTCGGTTTTTTAAGAAAACTGATGCTACAGGTCTACAGATTGTCAAGCTCAATTTGTATACCTGTAGCATCGGTTTTCTTAAAAAATCGACCTTAGAAGTTAAATCTAAGGTCAGTTTTTTTAAAAAACCGATGCTACAGGTCTACAGATTGAGCTTGATAACAAATCTTACAACCTTGGTCACAATTTCTTCCTCATTTTTATAGCCTATTGGGTCAGTTTTATTTGGTTAAAAAAACTGACCCTATAGGTCAAATTCTATAGCGATGACCACTTAGGAGTCGGTTAAAAAGTGATTCTACAGGCTTAAAAAAACCGACACTACATACCATTCATGTACTAGTGAGAGACTGATATGACTCAATGTCGTATGTCTTTAGCTTGATGACCTGGAAAATCAGATCATACAGATGACAAGAATATATACTTTCTTGTTATGTCCCTAGTCATTTATTATTGTGGAAATATCCATAGACATCAATAATACATAAGACTACAGTGTGTGTTGGTTGATGACAAAATATCATTAGCCATGATATGTGATATCAAACCAAGTACATAGATACTTGTTAGAGAACAATGTATCTGATAGACCCATCATAAGAGTAATACATGAAAATTATAACGGGTAGTTAGAATCATCTCTTATAGTGATGGTGGTGATTATGGTTCTTAGACCTGAAGTCACTACACTCCTCACATGTCATTCGGTGTACTTTGACATAATCCACCATAACCTTGAATAAGGGTTTCCATAAAGGTGATAATTGGGTGCACTGTGACACATGTAGATGATTGTGCACGATGTAGAAGGAATTTGTCCCTCCTAAGGGAGTATGATATTTTGGACACCTGATAAGCGAGACTGAGAAATGCATGGACATGCTCATGTGAGTTAATATTTGATATTGAGCTTATGTATATCTTAGACAGTCTGCTCCAGTTTAAGGAACATAGATTGAATGCTTGAAAAGGATGGCAATTTGATGCCTCAAGTTCAATCTGAATATCAGTGACAAAGGAACTATACAAACACTATAACACCAATCATAGATTGTATGTTGAAGTTGTTCTCCAACTTTCCAATTACTTGGGTAGCAATGATGTGTTACTAGATGCCGCTCTTTGCTTCTGATGTCATAAGTTAGTTATGGACATTCACTTTCAACATAATCTGGAACCTACATGGTCGCACACATAAGATACACCTAGGATAGGAGTTTTATTCATCAATGATGTTTAGATTGATTACTAAATGTGCTTAGGTATTCAATTAAACAAACAATTGAATGACTAGACTTAGAAGCATCAAGTTCAAGTGTTGAACTAACTAGTTAGAATGTTAGGTTAATTGGAGACTAAACTGGCTAAACTCAGGGCACCAGCCGATCGGTTCACTGGGTGAACTGACCAGCTGATGATGAGTGAACAGACTACTTCACCTAGTGAATTACTCAGTTCATTATTAGGCCAACCGAGAAAATATTGATTTGCATGGTTCGTGAGAGAAGTTGCATGTTTCACTTGGCCAATTTAATTAGTTCAAGGATTAATGTTAGACATTAGTTGGAAACAAATTGTCAATTCAAATGTGATTGTGAAACACTGTGAAATGACTGGCTCACTGAAGTGAACCAATTGGCTCACTATGCTAGCGGACCGGTTCACTAGCGAACCGACCAGTTCACCTATTGTAGATATGAAATTCATGGAAATTATGGACTCTTCTACTGTTTCTCCAACTGGAAACCCAAGCCCTAACCCTTGATATAAATAGAGGGGTATTGAGAACTTCCCTAGACATACAATTAGAATTTGTTACTCTGACAATTGTTGTCCTCTCTGGTTGTGCTAACCACGAGAGCTCAAGCAAGTCCTACCCAACTAGGGAGGGATAACGAGGGAGAACAATTGCAGTAGAGCAAGCCAGTGCTAGTACACTAAAAGAAGGGGACAACTCCTTCTTGTCTATTCAACTAGAACAACATGAGTTCTCAGTGGTCTGTCTGGACTACTATAGAGGAGGGACATTGTTGTCTGTCTCTTGAGGAGAATGAGTCAACTGATGTCTGTGGTGATAAACCAGGTCCTGTTGTAAACGTTGTCTGGGTTCAACCTGAAGAAGGCCGCACACTACTGTGAGGGATAGTCACTGGACTTGCTCTAGGATTAGGTATAACCTCGCTAACCATCCTTCCCATTACATAGTTGTTGATGTGACTATTTAATGGGAATATGGAGACTAAATTTTTGTTTTCTCTCCCTGCTCGGTTACTATATTTTTCTATAGGTTTGAACTATTGGATAGAGGTGACCTTTGTTGTGTAGCATTTTCAACTCCAGCTGGATTTCCATATTGAAACCTGGGATGGTTCCTACCTTGGTTTGGGTTGTAGTAGGCTTGACCGGGTACGCTATTGATTGAGTTCATATCTTTTGATTTTTGAAAATTCTCATGCTTCATGGGGGTATGGAGATAAAAATGACATTGTTGGGTAGAATGATCATACCCTTGGAAAATCCCACCAAGATAATCAAAGGCTTTGATTTATTATGGGTGGCTTCTTCTTTCATATGCATTGAAAGAATATTCAAGGTGGTCTTATTTCAAAACAAGAGGTTTAAGGGTCTTGTATATAGATTGTAGACGGAGTTGTCTTAGACCTTTGCTACTTTGAAGACTCCTGGTTGACCTCTTCTAGAGTGGGCTTGGGTTTTGGCACTACGTTTCACAACCTCCCACACACTTTCAAAACTTTGGAACATGAAATTACCTATAGATGAGGTGTCAATAAAAACTTTGGTGTTGTTGTCAACACTGCGATAAAAAGATTTCAATAAGCTGATGTGAAATGTCATGATATGGGATGGAAAAAGTCCTTGGACCTATCCCAAGCCTCTCCTAGGGTGTCTCCTAAAAGCATTCAAAACTGGGTAATGTGTTCGCTATTTTGGTGAGGGAAGGCGGGAAACTTTTCTAAAAACTTGGATTGGATGGCGTACCAAGTAGTGACACGATCTCCCTCCATAGTGTTATACCAACTACTAGCTTGGTCTGAAAAGGAGTATTCGAATAGTCTCAATTTTATTGCATCGTCAGAAACATCCCAAATTTTAGTCAACAAACACAAGTTGGAAAAACATGGGAGATGGTCTTGACAATTATCTCCTTGGTTACCAACAAATGGATTGGCTTGTAACATGGTAATCCATTGGGTGCAAATCTCAAATTGAGGGGTAATTATGTCATTTGGCACAACTGGATGCGCATATGCTATCTTAAGGATTGAAAAATCCTTAAGCAATTTTGTCTTTTGGTTTTGCGCATGGTGGTATCTAGTCCCTCTTGTTCGACCAAGATAGCTACTCTTTAAGCATCCAGAGCTTCTTCTATCCTACAATCGACTTTTGCTAGGTCCATCCTAATTTTATTTGATCAATTCAAGCGATGGAATGTTCGTTCTAGTTCTGAATAAAACATAGGCGGTGAAAAATCACCAATTTGCGATCCTGGAGTGCATCATTTTTATCTTTGGAAAAGATTTTGAATTAATTTGCACAAAGATTTTTTTTCTCTCGATTTAATAGATAAGCGTGTTTGTAGAAAAATGTACAATGGGAATAGAGACTCGGCAGAAGGAGGAGTAGCACTACTGGAATAGGACTTGGCATGCAAAGAAAAAAGAAAGAATTTTTTTTTCTTCTTTAAAAGAGGTAGGGTTAAAAAAAATAGCAATCTGATGTCTCCAAAAATGACACCAAAATTGAGGTGCATTGGTTAACACACCAATTCACTAGGAGTTTATCATAGAGTTTATCCCTTTTAACGAAAAAACTACCAATTAAGGTTAGTTTATTAGTATATAAGAGTCGATCTCACAGGACAACATGAACGTATTGGGTCTTTTGAACCGACTTATTTTGATAAGTATTTTATATGTACAAGAAAGGGAAATTCTATTGCTTGATGGTTGATTATGTTAGAACAAAAATAAAAGAAATAACAATTACAAAGTTACACTAAGAAAAAGAATTAAAATCTTACACTAGAAGTAAGAAATAAAGGATTACACTAGGTGCAAAAAATAAAGGATTACACTTTGAGAACAAGAATGAAAAGTTACACTAAATGCCGAAATTAAAAGCAAAAGGAGCATTTCTAGAAAGATCAAAAAGCAATTGAGAAACTTCATTAAGTTGATTGACAAAAGATGATATGGGCTTTGTACCCTCAACCTTAATTACACATTGATCAATAGAATATCTAGGAAACAACTAGTTAGATAAGGGCATGCAAAGGCATTCAAACTTATTTATAAAAATCTAAATGTCATAAACTCATTGATCCTAGTGTTTGTGGATCCTTGCTCAAAATCCCAAATGATCTCCTTCCATGATCACACCCAAAGTTCTACCATTTTCTTTGATTTTCTAAAACTTAAGGCATGAGATCTCATCTCCTAAGGCTAACATGAAGTAAAAATAAGAGATCAATTTGTTTAAACCAATGTTAGATCAAACAAAACACTATCTAATAGTTGTATCATATAAATCATCTTGATCAAGTAACTATGGCTATGGGGCTACTCCCCATGCCTGATATTAAAGAACTACTTGCGGTTCATGGAGTTGATGGAAAAATGAAGGAAGGAAGAAGAAGAGCCAGGACAAGTTTAAGAAAAGAATCTGTGGACTCTATTCTAGTAGAAGTATGACCGTTCCACTTAGTTCCTTGCCCATGCACAAGAAACCAAAGATGAGAAAAAGTCAGAATTTAATTTGAAGAAGGAGAGAATGCACCAAACAAGAATTTTGTGCATGAATAAGTAAAGAACTTAAGCCTAAAAACAAGTACCAAATTTAGAATCGTTTCTTTGGGGAGTTCCCCCTCCTTTTATAGAGGAAGGAGGGATGGAAACCCTATAATATAGTGGCTGGTGACGCTGTTGAAAATTGTGTACTTTGAAACGATCGGTTCATAATGTGAAATGCTCGATTCATATCTGTGTACGTGTGGCCCCAGGGAAGCAGGTCAAAACCCTATAGAAGGGGCAATAGAGTGCTATTTCCCAAGACTTGGTGGCCAAGGAATTGAGCTGCTATTTTGGAACTTTGAATCGACTGATTTGGACATCTGAATCAACTAGTTTGTGGATTGTGCTGATCGTTTGAAATGATGAATGGAACATTGAGTCAATAGCTCAATGCCATGAATTGAGGTTCTAGAGTGGGGTGCCTGAGCAACTGAATTGATCGATTCTGATATTGAACCACTCGATTCAAGTGTTGAGCTTCTTGGAGTTATGTATTTGAAGTCCTCAGTGATTTGATTTCTAAAAATTGAAGCATTCTCTATGAATGAGGGTTGAGTCTGCAAAATAGGAGTGAAACTGATAAGAATTTTGATTAATGAGCCATGAACAAGTAATTTGTAATTATTTCTAGTAAATTTGCAAATGTAAGACCAAATCCCAAGAAAAGACTTAAAAATGCAATTTGAAAAAGGGATGAATATACATTCATCAATTTTTTTAATATCCACACTAGTGAATCCTCTCTTGATCCACTTTTCTCTCATCATTTCATAACCCTCTGTCTCATGCAAAAGATGCCAAAAGGCACATAAATAGTAAGCCTTGGTCACCCTCTAAAATCTTGGGATGGATAACACTTCGTCCACTATGCTTCACCCTATACCACCACTTATCCCTAGATACAACAATGGAAATGAAAAAGAAAAAAGAAAAAAAAATATCAAGGATGCTCCTATGTAATAACATCTAAGAAAACAAAAGATGAATGGTCTTATGTAATAGAACTCCAATCTCCTACCACAACCCTTTTCTTCTTTTGCACTCCTACATGGGCAGGGAAGATCAACCATTACCCTCTTCACCCTTTTCATAGAAAATTGGCACACCAAGACTGAATTGAAATGTGAAATTGAACGCATGAAGATGAAACAACACCCCTAATCATATTTTATTATAACCATCATGAAACAGTTTATCCTGAGCTATGTAAATATAAAATTGATTGATTATGTATTTGATGCCCTATATTAGAAATTTTTAGGTCAGTGGTATGATCAAAATTGGTTTGAAAAAGAAGAGATTAAGCGGTATAATACATGTATTTAGTCTTTATTGATCCCATCTAGTCACATTTACTTGAATGCATTATTCATTTCTTGCTTTTTGCAAAATTGAAAAGTTATTGAGTTGAAGTATACTGAGGACAAGTATGTATTAAGCTTGGGGTGGTGATGAATCCCTTAATTGTGTCTTTATATCATGTCATATTGGCCATTTTCATATTGAAATGTTTTATAATGCAAGTATTCCCCAATAATAGGTATCTA
Source organism: Alisma plantago-aquatica (assembly GCA_963693085.1). Lineage (NCBI taxonomy): Eukaryota > Viridiplantae > Streptophyta > Magnoliopsida > Alismatales > Alismataceae > Alisma > Alisma plantago-aquatica. The sequence goes on along the minus strand of OY856409.1, from coordinate 575,643,408 downwards.
ATATGAAATGCACTTATGGAATATAGGGTTTCTCCAAGCTTGGAGGAGTCCAAAATGAGGCAACGTCACTCCTAACCTACTCCAAGTGATCCAAGAATGCATTGAAGAAAAAAGATCCATGGATGACCAGTTCAAGAATCAAATGCCTCAAAAAACCCCAAAATGATCGTGGTACCCAGCCATGGCTGTGTTACAAAAGTAGAAAATCACAAACTCAACTCCAAGTTTGAATCAAGCCAACAAATGAAGCCACCACGATCATTCTTAGAAGAATGATCATGGTGCTTAATGACCAGAATGACCGTGCTGCCTAGAACGATTGTGACAACCAACTCTCAAGATGGACATTCTCCAAAGACAAGACCCTTCCACCATGGCCGTGGTACCCTCTACGGTTGTGCTAAATCAGACCCACCACGCCCATGGTGTCCACCATGATTGTGATACGTAAAATACAAAACTCAAAAATTCATCTGATTGTTTTGCATTCACAACACAATAATTTTTTATTACCGCATCCATTCCTATACCCACCCACCACGAATGTACTACCTACCTACCCCTAATGTTGCCTTACTATTGTTGTACCATTTCACTTCCACTTAAACCTATGATTTTCTAGCCACTATATAAACATTAAATGGCAACTGAGATCACAAGGTTAGCCTCCTTAGGCATTCATTTTTGACACCTACCATCCACCTATTATTATCCACTCCCATTTCATCACCTTCCACCCAATACTATAACTTTTGGGGTTTGGCCACTCCACTTCAATTCATCATGCATTTAGACCATGGAGGAGGAAGTGCTCAAGCTTGAATCTACTAGAGAAGAAGTCTTTATCCACAATATCAATCTCCATGTATTCTTGTATCTCTTTTTTATCCTTTTTTTCTTTCCATTTTTGTATTTTCCATTATTATGAGTAGCTAAGCTCCATTGATGGGAAGTTTGGGGGGGGGGTGTGACTTTGATACCATGTTGGGTAATTATTATTGTAAGCACTAAAATTTCATTTGGAAATGTTATCTTAATGCTTCTATCTAATTTCCCATCTCGTGCTAAGGTGATTGATGCTTGAAGCCACCTAATCATAGAAAAATGTTGTATATGTGGCTATCAGGGGAAAAGATCCCAAGTCCAACTAGTGGATCCTTATCTAGTTTCCCCTCTTCCTACATATACATATACAATTCTATCCTTAAGTGTGAGATCTTGTGGCTAGTAGTGCCTCACTAATGTACTTAGAAAAGAGCACGTCTATAGATTGGATGGATTGTAAAAAGGGGTTAATTACACATTTCCTACACCCCATGCCACCTTTTTCCGCTAAGTACATTAGAGAATCACTCCTAGAGGCCTAGCTGGTCTTTTTTGAATTATAACTATACCCTAGTCAAGTGAACCTTTTAAGGTTGGATAGAGGGAAATGAGACCAGTTCCTATATGTACACCCTGTACCACCCACAATCAACTAGTAGTATTGGATAACTCACCATCATCCCTTTAAAATTTTTAGTTAGATAACATTATTTGATTGAATGTGTTGCGTGTTATGACCTTGACTAGGTTGATAGTTACATTTACCCCCAAATGTCCCAATCCCCTAATTAATTTCTTGAAACCCTAATTGATCTTTTCTTTAGTTAGTGTTAACTTAGTTATATTCCTTGCTTGTTTAGTTAGTCAATTGACTTTTCCATATTTCTCAACTCTTTCTAATGTAGTTAATGTTTGTTCTTAGTTTCTTGTGCTAGGTTTTGATAGTTAGTCTCTTAGTTCGGGCTTTACTTACCTTCTCAGTGTAATTGTTAATTTAATGTAGTTAGTTTACTTGTCTTCTTTAGTTAGTTGTTCCCTTACTTGCTAATTAGGATTGCTTTTAATTAGTGTAGTGCAGTGTTAATTTCTACTCTACTCTAGTGTAATTTCACATGTTTCTTAGTTAGATAACAATTATTTGTGTAGGGTTAATTTGGGATTGATTCTTGCTCTTTTCTATTGCTTGTTCAACTTAGCATAATTCAAAATCCAAAGGCAAACCCCAAAACCCTACACTCAACAATAGGAACCTAGAAAAGTAAACCTCTCTCTAGTACCCCTGTGTCTCCCTACAAATATACCCCTAACTTGCCTACTCTATATTATACTTTAAACCTGAGTGCTTATAGGAAAAGTGTGTTGTGACTGTGAGAGTGTCCATTAGGGCCCTTACAAATTTTGTTAACCCAAGTGTGTGCATCTCATGCATGCATCACCTTATATCACATCTTAGTTTAATAATGAACACAACATAAACCTAAAACAAAATTTTAGAATTTTAGGGTAACATGATCCCATATACATGCATATTATGTTCTCTGTCCTAGTTAATGAGTATTTCTTACACATTAGAGCTTCCCTCAATTTTTGATAATGTATCTCCTTTTTAATAATTACTAGAGATAATTGACCATAAGTACCTTATAATGTAGAGAATATAATTCCCTAGATCAAATGTAAGAACCAAGTGGATATTTGGATTCCTCATCTTTGATTGAGTAAATATACCAAATTTCATTGTGTTTAGATAAATTTAGACGAGTTAATTAATATTAAGAATAAAAGGAAGTTATTATACATTAATTGACTTGTGATAATACCTCTGTGGCCAATTAACCTACATAAACCTAAGTTACATGTAGTATATTTATTTTTGGTATGTCTTTCTCCTAATGTTTAGTGCTTTTTTGGTACCACTGATCCAATATGTGGATTGCTAAACCTGACATCATCTGGTGGTTAGGACCCCATTTTATTCTCCCCACTTTTCTCCCAACAAGATGCAATGGTTTTGTCCGCTTCACTCCTAACCATAACCAGATTTCTCCTCCCAGAATCCCAATTTTCTTGCTACCAGAAGACTCTGGAGTTCGTCTAAGTCCAAATACCCCTTATTCAATCCCTATCTCCCCTCATCAAGGACACATCAAAAATAGCCCCTTTGGTTCCTCCCTGATATGAGTTACAAATGAAAACCTAAGCCATTACACTGACTGAAAGTGGTCTCAAAATCAATGTTTGACTCTTGGTGATCCTACTCAATCATCAATTTTGAATGACAACAACCAAGAAGTCATTGCAAGGTCAAACTTCATCATTGATGACAACACCTTTGATTTGGAAACTTCATGGGAGCTTATCAAATACTTAGAAGGTACATTTTTGTATGATCCTTCTTTCTTTTCCCTACACCTACGATCAATGGTTTTTAGTTTGAATAAATCCCCAACCCTGACTTATTCACCATCGATGACATGGTTAGTTGTGCCACCATGTCTAATGAATCCCCAATAGTTTTCTTCCTCCTTGTCCACAAGGATATTATGAGGAAGATTATGTCATTAGATTTACTATGTCATGCTATAACCATATATCTTTAACTGAGCTTGGTGCCCAATTGTATACAACTATAAGAAGGTTTCTTAAGGGTTTTAATGGTACTTTGACACTATAGATTGATTGTTATCTTCTTCTTGTCCTAATGAATTTAGTTGATTCCTCAATTTGCTCCTCCACATGGAGTTTTGACATATTTGTTCCTCCTTTCACATCCAACCATGACGGTGGCATGGAGATCGAGATCATGGGCTTAATAGAACTCTGGCATGGGCTTGTAGAGTTTGTGGTAGCGTAAGTAATCATACAAGTATATCTTTTTGCTGTGATGAAGTCTAGTTTTCACAACTTGATTAGAAGTTATGTTCTCTAGTGTTGCTATCTACACCATTGTCAAAGTAGGAAGAAGTCATGTGTTTCTTTTACCACAATACCTCTTTTCATCTAATTATATTGTCACGCTACTATACATATATTCAAGATTTTATAAATTTTGATTACATACAACAAACATGATTAAGGTTGGGAATTTTGGCACTTTTTCCTTCTGTCATGCTTATGGATAGAAAAATAAAGATAAAGGTATATAAATATACCCACCCCCTAATCCTATTGTTTTAAAAAAGTGAGGAAAAATAGATGTATTGTTTATATCATTCCCTTATTAGTTAGACCTTGGGGTACTCATATATTTTTCTTATGATATTAGAAAATTAAGTGTAGGTTCTCATTGGAATTATATTGATTCAATAAATATCTTGGATTATAAACATACCTTGTATATGAACCTAATTTCTCTAATTCAATTAAAAACCCAAAACCATATATTAAACAAGTATAATTAATTGATGATTATGTGGTATACATGATATTAGGATTGACTATGACTCAAGTTTCTATTAGTGTGCCTCTTCAGGGTTAGGTGGGTGTCCATGCACACTGAATATATATCATGGCTTCAAGGGATTTACTTTATTTATTTAATTATGTTTCTCAAGTTGAGATTATGTTATGTTATCTTTCCATGCGAATAATGTGAATTACATTTATGAAAGTGACTAGTTTTCATTATATTAATTCGTGCTTATCTTAAATCAAGTATCCCGCTTTATGTCCAAGGATTGCTTTTATAAGTCTCGCAAAGCATACTACATTACAAATTAAATTGTTGTTCCTATTTTCACGTTGTACCATTGATTTCCAATGATGTCGTCCTCAATTTAATGATCTAAGTAATGGAGGAAGTTAAATATAATGCACCTACTCAACTACTATCTATATCCCTTATATCTACTAGAGTGAAGAATGAAACATCACATAAGAACTACTCATGGAATTCTAACATTAGTTTTCTCCTCTTGTAATTTTCTTTTCAATTTCCATTGGGCCCTATTTGTAAAATTGTGATCTCAAAAAAAGCATTTTTTTAATTACACATGTTGTGTATAATCAATGAGCCACTAAGGGGAAGAAACATCAAGTCCCTTTAACACTACCTACCAAGGTAGTCGTATTGTTATACAATGGGACAATGATTTCATGACATCCTCTTTCTTCTTAGATTGATTCTCCTCCTACTTTTTTGCCTCATCCTCCTTCTCCATATTGTTGGCCTTAGCCTCCATCTTCATTGCTTCATCATCTCCTCCTTCATCACCTTATTCTCTTTCTCCATCTTTTCCTCATCCTCATCCTCCATATTCTTTGCCTCACCCTCTTCCTCCTTCACATGATGCACTTCCTCCTTCTTGGCCTCATACTCATCCTCCTTATTTTTGACCTCAACTTCAATCTTCTTTGCCTCATCCTGTTCCTCCTTCTTGTGCTCCTTCTAAATCTTCTTCCCAGACTATTTCTCTTTTCCTCATCCTAATCCTCTCCCCCTAACTCCCTTCCTCCAAAATCATCCCAGTCCTCCTTGGCCTCAACCTCATACTCATCCCTCTTGATTGTCAACTTGTACTCTATCATCGTTATTTCATAGCCATCCAACATCTTATTTGCCTCCTCCTCATGTAAATTATCCTCCTTGATTTTTGTAACATCCTCTAATAGTTGATAGGAAATTTGCTTGACTCCATCAAAATAATTAGCATATGTGGCACAGTGAGGAATGCCATTAACAACCTTCATCCATTGTTCATTACTAGGATCATTAAGATATAATTGTGAAAGTTCAAAATTTGTAACCTTCTTATTGAAGGCCTTTGTATGGGACACTCTTCTATGAGAGGTATTCTTGTAGGAGTTTCTCTTATGGGAGGTCTTATTATGGAGGTTGGCTTCTTATGTGAGGTCATCTTATGAGAGGTCATCTTGTTCTTCCTCCTTCTCTTAGGAGACTCCTAAAATGGATCCATCTTCCATGACCTCTAGAAGTAGGTTAAGGCTTCCTCTCTTTTGTTTACTGAACACTCTTCCCATCTCCTTATCTACTGCCCTAATATTTTGCAAGTAATGTTTATCCATTCTAGTGTACTCTTGCTTCATGGTTTTCAACTTTGCAATCTATATTTCTAGGTTGGAGTCATCTTCAACTTGATCATGTTGTGACAAAAATATATCAATGCCCCACTTCATCAGCATAATATGGAACCTCTCACTACCACCTTCACTAGGGAAAAAAATCCTATGTTCCATGCATTAGTGCATTCAAACCAGGAGTATAGAGAACACGAGTCCACATGCAAAATTTAGGGGAAGATGCCAACCATCCATCATGAAAAACAACGTCTATGTAGTGTACTTGCATTAGAGACAATATGTGTATTAAATAACATGATTCATGTGGAACCAATATTTAGGCTTAAATAAACCATGAAAGTAGTTGAAATAGAGATTACATTGATGTTCTGGTCCAGATGACATGGGAATATATTTATAACTATAAGGCTAATATGAAATATTTTCTTGAATCACGACATTATATGAATAATATGAGTAATAATAAATAATAATAGTTACTGACGTTAGATGTACATCTTTCTTTGGTTTCCCTTTGCAATAGTTTTGTTTATAGTGCATGTAACCATGACTAATACGACCTTGTTATTCAAATCCTATGATGTGGTGTTACTTTCCTATCAAAACCTTTAATAATGAATATATGAGGTATGGAAAAACATAACTTCACCTTAGAAATGTAATATAAGAGTGATATAAAATTTTATGATATGATTTATTACCTAAATGAACTAGAAATCCAAAATTTAATTATGAGATATAACTTAGTAGGATAGACTATAGCTGAGTGGATTTCGGGGATGAAATCCTTTTTAAGGGGTGGAATGTTGTAATATACTCAAATCTATACATATAGGTTGATTCTTCTTCTTATAGATCCATGTTTGATTATGTCAATATCTAATACGTCATTATATAATTTTAAATAAATTAGAAATAGTTAAATTCAAATAATGTCTTGAGTTCACAAAAATCCTTATATATGATATATTTAGGATAATATAACCATAATGGAATTAATTATATGAGTTGAGGTAAAAATACATTAGTTCATAGACTCGGCCTGGTGGACACCCTACAACATTAATAGGATTGAAAGAAGAATAAAACTGACTATATATGTACTATGGTGTCCCAATTATTAAATGTATTAGTAATTAGAATACAAGTATTTGAATATCATATCAAATATTTTTAAAATATAAAATAGAGGTTAAAATCATTTTCCTCATATACCATTTATCCTACCTACCAAATTCCACACTAATAGGACTTCATTTGAACACCCAATTAATTAAGTCCACATGTTTGCTTCAACAAGCAAGCCATATCTAGACTTTCTTCTTTTGTTTTGCCAACCCATGTGCACCTTACCCTTGTGGCGCCTCTCGGAAACCTCAGGAGATCCATGCACTTTCTTTCTTCACTTTTCTCCTCTGGTCTCTCGGGCCCGGCCCATCTTATTCGCAGCAAACACCCCTCACTATTCTATTAGACTGGACTCCCTAGCAGATTCGGTTGTGTAAACTCCCCCAAAGGGGAAGAAGGGATTTCATTCACTTGCGTACCGTGAGACTAGTTACTTTCTTACCTTAAATGTAATTAACACAATTAACTTGTCATTAAATATTATTTTCAATCTATTGCATTTCTTAGTGTAATGCAATATGGGTGTTATGTCCCTCTCAGCCGCGACCCCAACCCACACACTCTCGTGTTGGGTAGCGGAAGCATTACGTTGTGTAAAACCCTTGACCTGAGTATTGGGGTAACCCTATTTGCTTTGGCTTAAGATTTTTCTTATAACCTTACTCTAATCCTTTGAGATGTACTTAGGGCTTGTGGAGAGCTTAAGTTTCAAGTTTGAGCTTGTTTGGATGTTGTTTGTGCTTTATGTGCTAGTTTTGGTGCAAATTGCAATTTACCCAAAATAGGGGGTTGATGTGCAATTTTTCACCTTTAGAGTGTTCCTTATCTTTCTTGACATCATATATAGGAGAGAGAAAGAATTTGACACCTTATTTGGGCCTTGGTTGAGGAGTGCCACCCTTAGTGGTGATTAGGGTTTTGGGAGTGTCGAGTGTCTCAATCTATGCATATGTAGTGTGTTGTCTTGACGTAGGTTGCGACCTAGGCTTGGTTTGGTGGGTGTCATGGTCGAGACAACCCCCCTCTAGATGGTGGGGTCACTACAAGGGTGGTCTTGAGTGGTCTTGGGTGAAGATGGTTTCCCTCTCATAGGATGTCTCGACCTAGAGTTTGAGGTGGTTCCTTATCTCGACCAAGTGGTATTGGTGGTGTGTGTGTCGCGACCATGGAGGGTGAACCATGGGAGGGTCGTGACTACAACCATGTGGGTGACCAATATGGTCAAGACCCAACCTAAAGTGTATCACCATGTCTTGCATGTTACGCTAGAGTGGTTGCATGTTGGCCTTTTGAGTGGACAAGTGTCCCTTTGTACCTTGGAGTGTTGACACCTCATCCGTTGCCTTCTCTCTCATCTTCCACCTATATAACCCCTTATCTCTCCTTGTTTGTAACCCTTTCAGCCCTCCATCTTCTTCCTTCACTTTTTCTTATTCTTGGAGCTTGGTGGAGCAAGGAGATCTGACCTTGGAGCTTGGTGACCGAATTCTTCTTGCATGTGGTGCTTGTGGTGACCATAGCCCATCTCCAACCCTTGGTAAGTGTTTATTGTCCTTGATGGCATTTCATTTTATCTCCTACCTCCATATTCCTCTATTTTCTCAGCCCTAGACCATTGTTCCTCCATGGTGGTCGTTTTGGGAAAGAAACTCCTCATCACAAGGGTCGTAGACCATGTACTGACACGGTAGACCCAAGTGTGAGGAGGGTTTCTTCTCTCTTTCACCCTTTCTCTTTTGGATCAGCCTTTTTGGAACTCTTTTCTTGGATGATCTTTGGCCTTGGTGTCTTCTTCTTCTTGAGGTGATCTTGTGGCTGAAAGTGGAGCTTCTTCAACCCTTGGATCGTGTGCTTAGAGCCCTTGATCTTGGAGCTTGGAATCCTTGGTGGTGATCTTCTTAAGGCAGATTATATAACTCTTTGCCCTCTCTATTACATGAACTATTTCATGCATGTATGCTACTATTTTCTCTTTTTAAAATGTTCCCCTAACATGACAGTAGATTATTATAATCTCTAGAACTTGTTTGGTGGTGGTTATCTAGCTTGGTTTGGATGAAATCCGAAACCCTAATTTTATATACCTAATTTTGATGATTGTGGTGTTATGATGATCTTTCTCTATCATTTTAACCTTATTTTTTCTCACATGCATGATTTTTGAGTATCTAGATGTTATGAGGAGTTTAGGTTCTATTTGTGGTGCCTTAAACATAGTTTTACCTATCTTGCATGAGATCCTTTCATGGTGGATCCATGACCCATGACCTAGGGTTCTTGGTGAACGTTTGCATGGGATTTTCCTTCTTAATGATCATGGTTTTTACTTAGTCTTGTTTCTATTTTGAGACCAAGACATCATCCCTTAGGGTGGTTGAGACACCTACCCCATGTTGGTTGCGACCATAGTTAATCTTGGTCGAGATGCTTCCCTTTTTATGTGTTGTACCTACTGCTGATGGAGGTTGTGACACTTGAAGATTGATGGTCATGTTGACCCTTGTTTTTCTTAGGTTGTTGCCCTAGTTTTTTGGACTTGACCTTGTCCTAGTTTTGGTCATGGCACGCCCTTGAGAGAGGTTGTGACATGTGGTCTTGGGTCACGACATGATGCCATGGCTTGAGGTTGAGACAACCATGTCTCTTCTTGAGGTCGAGACACCTATGATCCAAGAGGTTGCGGCATGTGCTATGCTTTTGGTGAATGTAACCCTACCCCTAGGTGTCACGGTAGAGACACTCTAGGTGTCATGGTCGAGACACTCTAGGTGTCACAGTCGTGACATGGTCTAGGTAGTGTGTTTGCGGCCTAGTTAAATGGAGTGGTCGAGACATGATAATGATAGGTGGTTGTGAGGTATGCTTGGGCACATGATGATATCCTTGTATGAGTAATACATAAGACATATAATGTGTTGTTTGGATAACATCTAATCTACCCTATTCATGTCCTTTAACCCTAAGGATGCTCTAAGATGGTGGGAGATGGTGAACCTAGAATTGGTGGTTGACCCTAGCTTCAAAACCCTAATCCTAATGATGAGCAATGTGTCATGATTACTTCTCTTTCTTGGAATTACTATTATGTTATGATATCAACTCTCTTGTCTTTGAACCCCTAACCTTGCAGGTTAATTGCATGCCATTACTTGGTATGCTATAGTGATGATTATGAAAAATTAAGGCATGTGGAGATTATGATGTGATACATGGATTTAGGATGTTTCCTTTTTCTCATTTATCAATTTCTAACCATGCAGATGATATGAACTTGAATATCATAGCTAGTGCATGTTATGATGAGTATGATGTGACACTAGTTGAATGAGACTTTATGAGGCATGTTGAAATACTTGTGATACAAGAATGATATGAATGGGTCCTTTGACCTAGTGGTGTCTTGATGCCTATTGTGATGTGATACCCTCTAGTGCTATAATTAAGGTATTGATATCCCATAGTGATGTGACATTAGTGATAGCCTTGAGTGGATATGTAATAGTGATGATGGTCTTGTGAATGGTAGTATACATGTGTAATGTGGTAATAGTGTGACAAGTTCACACCTTATATGTTTTATATCTTTGAAAGTGTACCATGCCCTTACCTTTTTTGTAACGACCCCCGCTTCCCGGTAACCCCCAATTAAGGGAGACCAAGAGGTCAGAGGCGTTATCCCAAAACAAGATCAGTGGTTTTACAAATAATCAAAAATAATTAATAAATTCTACAACAACTAAGCTTTAAAATGGAATAAAAATTTTCTTTTCTCATACCTTGCAAAATATAGGAGCTGAGGGACTTTACCCATATAACATCTATCTATCTAAAATCCTCCAATCTGTCCTAAAAAGCTCCTTACTCCTTTCATCGATGTCAGTGGCGATAGTGTGGAGATGACTTCAATCTTTACTGGATCCACTTCCACGCCTTTACTGGACACCTTGTGTCCAAGAACAATCCCTTCACTTACCATCATGTGACACTTCTCCCAGTTTAGAACTAGGTGAGTGTCCTCACATCTCTGTAGCACATGTCAAGGTTATATAGACAATCATTGAAAGATTCCCCATACATAGAAAAAGCATCCATACAAACCTCTAATCACTACTCTACCATGTCAGAAAAAATGGCAAGCATACAATGTTGAAACGTAGCAGGGGCGTTACAAAGACCAAAAGGAATCTGTCGGTATGCAAACGTACATGTGAAAGTGGATTTCTCTTGATCCTTACACTCTATGGAAATTTGATGATACCCAGAATACCCATCAAGAAAACAAAAGTGCGTACGGCCAAATAATCGTTCCAAGATCTTATCAATAAAAGGTAAAAGGAAATGATCTTTAAGGGTGTCTACATTTAATCAGCAATGATCTATGCACACTCGCCATCACGTCACTAGCCTAGTGGAAATCAATTCATTAACCAGATTAGTAGTTAATGTGATCCCGCCTTTCTTAGGAACTACTTGGGTAGGACTAACCCACATTGAATCAGAAATTGCGTATATTATACCTGTCGATAGTAGCTTGATGACTTCCTTCTTGACCACCTTAGTCATAATTGGATTGAGACACCTCTGATGTTGGACAATTGCCTTAGGTCCTTCTTTGAGATGAATATTGTGTCATCAAAAGGTTGGAGAGATCCCTTTTATGTCATCTATGGACCACCTGAATGCAGCTCAGTGGTTTTTCAACACAGTGAGTAACTTTCCTTCCTCTTCACCACTCAAATATGATTATATGATCACTGGGAGCTTTTCCGCTGCAGCTAAGAAGACATACTTTAGGTGCAGTGTTAATGGCTTCATCTCCAAGTTTGGCGGGCTTAGTAGAGATAGGACCAATGGTAGGGGCGGTGGTCCAAGGTCTTCAAAGCATCTTGCATAAAAACAAGGTATTTCCTTCAACATCAAAATGCACTCCTCTAGATGGTTGTTGCAGATGTTGTCCCCCATTCTATTTGTCAAGTATGCTTCTAAGGGTATCTTGTGTGATGACTGTATCATAGAATCAGCTATGGCTTCTTCTCCAATAGTAGGGTCATAGTCCTCTCCCTCATCATCTGGGTAATGCATTGCTTGAGTCAGTGAGATCACCTTTGTATTTTCCTAGATGTCCACCGCTAGAGTACCTCTTTCTACTTTAGTCATAACATGGGCCATATCTAGGAATGGATTCCCTATAAATAGAGAAAACTTGATATTTATGTGTTGAAGCATGTTGCATTACACCTTATCTCCCGTGACTTGAGAGTGCTCTGGCATCTTGATCTCGAATCGGTCATCTTGGATTCCCATAGTCAGATGTCCTCTTCCCATCTCAAGTATCATGTATGTAGTAGCTTGAAACGGTCTTCCAAGTAGAAGCCCATTGCCATGGTCATCATGCATTTCCATCAAGCAAAATCTACAGGTAAGACGAACCTATCCACTTTCACCAGGACATTCTCGCATATACCATATGGCTTAACTACTGAGTTGTCTACCAACTGGATTGTCATGCTACTCTTCCTAGATTCCTTAAGTTTGAGCTTCTTGAAGGTAGATAGGGGCATCAAATTTATACTTGCCCCTAAATCACATAAAGCCTCTCCAAATTTTGTCTTCCCTATGAAGCATGTGATATTGAAGCATCCTGGATGTTGTCTTTTAGGAAGCAATGTTCCCAAGATGAAAGCACTAACCTGCTCTTTGATATCTTTCTCTTCTTTGTAATTATACACTTCAAAAACTTCCCATAAGATGGTATCTTCTCAATAGCGTCTATCAAAGGAATGTTCACATATAACTTTTGAAAATTATCTTGAAATTTCTTGAACTATCGATCCATCTTAGTCACCTTCAAACTATTCAAAAAGGACACAGGAACTATAGGTTCCCCCTGGTGAGGAGGGATATAAGCCTGTGTTTTATTACCCCCAACCTCATCAACTTGCTCCTCTACAATTTTCTCTTGTGCGGACATGTCTGGTTCTTCTGCATCCACTGGTATAGTTTGACTTGTAGCTTCTTCTGCAACTGCATTGTGTGATGCATCATTTAATAACTTCTTGCCACTATGTAGTAAAATAGCTTTCACATGTTGATTCATGGATGGTACATTAGTGTTCACTGGAAATCCTTGTTGGGTTGGTTGATTTAATGCACTCACATTTGTCGCTATCTGAGAGATCTGTGTCTCTATGTTGCAAATATGTGCCCCTTGATTTTGAATATCCCTTTGAGTTTGTGCAATTTGTAGCTCATTCTGACTCAACATCTTGCCCATCATTTCTTCAATCTTATCAATTTTCTACTGCTCTGGTTGATATTGTGCTTGGCCACCATATTGTTGTGGCTTTGGATGTTTCTTATGCGCCTATGATGGATCATGTTGGAAGTTGTTAGTATCTCCAAGAGAATTTGGGGTCCTTCCTCTAAGAATAGTCATTGTTCTTGTATTAGCCCTGGCGCATATACTTGAACTCTTGTTCTTCTTCCTCAGTAGGAAATCTGTCTGTAGCACATAGGTTCTTAGAAATCATATCTAACTTCTCATTTAGAGAAGATATCACCTTGGATTCTCCGAAACTTTTAATGGTCACCGATGGCTCTCTTTCTTCTACCCATGATTGGTTTTTAGACATGTTCTTAAGGATCTCATGGCAGCGAGCGGGCTTGTTGTTGAGGAAGAAGCCTGCTCCTACACTGTCAAGAGTTGTTCTCTCCCCTTTGTGTAGGCCATAATAAAAGATTTTGTCCTGCCCCAGTAGATCAATGCCAAGATGAGGCACTTTCCTCAGGATATTTCGAAACCTCTCCCATGCCTCTTAATACAACTGATCAGCTTGTTGTTTGAAGTTATGAATCTTCTTCACTAGGTCATTTGTCTTTTTCGGAGGGAATTAGCGCTCGAAGAATGCATCTATCATCTGATCCCATGTCTTGATGATCTCATCATCAAGATTTTTGAACCATGACTTTACACTATCCTCCAGTGAAGATAAAAATATCTTAAGATATATTGTAGTAGCTGGGACCCTATCTCTCTTGACCATATCACAATTCTCCATGAAATTGCTGATATGCATTATTGGATCTTTAGAAGGATGGCCATGGAACACTTGAGATTTGACAAAGGCAATAAGTTCAAGATCTATCTTGTAGCTGCCCACATTGATGGCTTGCCTTTTGATGGGCCCTTTCTGGGCCGTATATGATGAAGCATTTATCCTTTCCCATATTGTCAGCTCTTCTTCTCCCTCCATTTCTGATATTTTTGGTTCTTCTGATGTCACAAGTCTCTCAAGTGGAGGTTTCAATGGAGGGGTTCGATTGAACCTATCCATAGATCTTCCAGACTCCCTTTCTCTTTGTAAGAGCTATGCTTGTCCAAAGCCTGGTGAGGATAGTTCTCTGTATTCAATGGCTCTTGTATTCACCATGCACTAGATTCCCTGAAATAGTAGAAACTAGGTATTTGTGCAAGAAATTTATGATGTATCAAAAAGATCTTATGATTCAGCTTTAAGAAAATGAAAAACTGATTAAAAAAATTTGGCCTAGAGTGGTCGACCACAACACTAGTAGTGTTGGATGTTGTCTCTTCCCTGACAACGGTGCCAAAAACCTGACATGAGTTTACCGTGCGTAATACACAAGTGAACGTATCGAAGTAATAAGGCCTTGTGAGGCCCGAGTCGAACACGAGAAAGTGTTTGTCTAGTAGACTACTACTAACTGTAGTCAAATCAGCTAAGTCGGTTGTGAATGGTTGAATTGGTTTGAGTAAAAGAAAAAATGTTGAAAAAAAATGAATTTAAAGGTTGAATTAATTAGAGATGGAATGAATTCCTTAGGACAGTGGTTTCACCATGGATAACACTAATAATTTACCTCACACACGCTAACATCTATTATCTCAATCCCTAGATAAGGAGCATGTAGCCAGAATTACCTACTCCCACAGTGTAATTCACTACCTTATCTAATACCAATCCCACTTCCGCAGTTAATAGTTGATTAATTAGATCTTTATTATTGTTCTCTAGGTTTATCCTCCCTTTTACACTCCACTTTTCCCAAAGGGAACAGTACACGGGTAAATCTATGCTTTTCGACCCTCAACCTCTCTCTCGGGATGACTAAGCATCTATCAATTCACTCCTGGTGATCAAGCACAAGTAGAACACAAAGCTTATATAGATTTATATCTAGTAAAAGAGATAAAATTGATATTTATGCATAGAGATCAATCACAGTGTATATCCGGGCTACTCCTGGATCCCAAGGAATAAAGGTTTTTATCCTTGCATGGTTTTCATCAATGAATAGATGGAAAGGAAGAAGAAAAATGTGGAAAACATTAAGAAACTAAGATAACCCCTGAATTTCTGCCCCTTTGGAAGATCCCCTCCATTGTATGTGCATTCTGTTGTCTTTTGGATGTAGAATCATCCTTCGGAGGTACTCAGATCTCCTCGGTTGAATCTTTCAATCCTCAGTTCTTCTCTTCTCTCTCTCCAATTGTCATGTAATGAAACGGCTACCTCCCTTCATCTGGACTTTGCCCCCCTAAGTCATAGAAGGCACTTAGGGTACAAAACAACATCTATCGTTGGATTAGAGTGAAATTTGTGGATGTCCTAATCAGGCAGACTCAGTAGTACCGACTAGGTGAATCAGTAGTACCGAGTCACTTAGGTTTAGTCATGCAATCCCGATCGTGTCGGTACTATCGACTGGACTAGATAACACCGAGTCTTGTGATTTTTGAACTACCTCCCTAATGTCAACTCGGTAGCACTGAGTTTTCTCGATTCATGTTGGGTTTACTTATGTTGTTTCAGTATCGATGACTTCAACTATCGGTAGCACTAACTTTGGGCAAGTTTCCAAGTCCATCACTGATGTCAAGTCGGTACCACTGATTGTTACCAGGTCGGTAGCACCGAGTCTGTGGATCGTCATTGTACATAAAATGCACAATACATCATAAGTACTTGGGATGCGTAAAATATTACATAAAATAGTTAAAATCATGTAATTCGATGCATTCAATAGAAACAATCCATCTATGACATTTCATGCATAATAAATCAAATAAATGACTAATCTACACAAGAAATCAAGGAAAAATGTGCATGTAATAATGACTAAAAACACATGCATCAGAGTTCACTTTCTGATTATCAACCATTCTAATAAGAAGGAAGATCAATACCAAAATATAAGTCTCATTTGATAAAATTTAGATAAAATATATGTGTTTCAAATAGAAATACCTTTATTATGTCAAAGAAAGAAAAATTAAAAACTATTATTCAATATGACTTAAACGGTTATGCAACATACACCAATTGTCCAATATATGTCATAATATATGTGAAATATATAAATTGTCCAATATGAGTCATAAAGAAATGTGGCTACATCAATTGTGTAATATGAGTCATAAAGAAATGTGGTATACATCAGTTGTCCAATATAAATTATATAGAAACAAAATATACCTCAAAATATGTATTAGTTACCATAGTTCAACGTTAGATCCCAACATGGTATCTTCCACCTATTATTGCATTAAATATACAATCATAAGTTGAGGTATATAATTCATACCCTAAAATTGTGATTCTTTATTATTATTTAACTAAGGTAAAATCTAGACAAAATTAAAGATATTACATTAGTGATTCCAAAACATAAATTTATATCTATTTTACTTTAATAAAAATTAGTAAGAATTTCCTAAGTTAACTATATTTATAGATGTTCAACTCGATAAGAATATCAAAATTACCATCCCTCCCTTGCATCACGCAACAAACATTGATGTGACTTGGAAAGATAGATCTAAAGTCAACTTAATCACACATGAGAAATCAATAAGATTCAAGAAGAAAATACCAAAAACGCATGTGTTGTATGACAATATCAAATGAACACAATGTCAAACTTCGAAAATAATCCCTAGATTGCTTCTAGGTCATGATTCATGAGTATAAAGACAAACAGAGAGTTGATATGTAATTCTATCTCATGAAACACTATGAGATTATGGAAATGGATTTTTTATCTTCCTCTCCTCTTGTTAATCCAGGATAGCTCTAGAAAGGTCGGTGTAGTGACCTACAATGCCTAGAGCACCTCCTACCATTACTAACCAGAAATAGTAAATAGGAAGGAAGAATAGGTAACTAACTCCTAGAAGTCGCAACTAGCTTAGGGTGAATAATCGTAAAAAAACCAATGTCAAACAAAGAGATAATTGCTAGAATAAGGATGAAGATGAAGATAATTAATAAGGATCTTAGAGATTTTGAGGAATTGGACAAATTTTTCTCACTTCTACTTTCTCCATATTTCCACTCTTAAAAGATTTTTGAAGGTGTATAGATGTTAGCATCCAATATTTCAGTGAAATTGATGGAGAAAAACCTTGTTGTGAGCCTCTAATTTGTGAAGAATGCATAGGGGGATGTATGGTTAGGGCAATCAGGATTAAATTGTTGATAAGAATTGGTGTATGGGGTTGTGCAGAGATCGTGGAAGTGATATATAACGGAGAGGGTGTGAAGAGTCTAGGAATTGATTAATGCATATTCATCATTTTTGTTGCACATTTAAGTCTTTTTTCCAATTTCTATTAGATTTTGATTATTGATATGCTTAGTTTTATTC
This sequence comes from Alisma plantago-aquatica, assembly GCA_963693085.1. Lineage (NCBI taxonomy): Eukaryota > Viridiplantae > Streptophyta > Magnoliopsida > Alismatales > Alismataceae > Alisma > Alisma plantago-aquatica. The sequence continues at coordinate 575,625,747 of OY856409.1, read as the reverse complement.
TCTTGATCCCATCTTCAAATATTAGGAATTTTGATAAGAATTCTTGTCGTTATGTAGAGCAAATCACAATTCAACTTAAAGGCAAGATGTAAGTCTTTTCATGGATTCATGTTTGAAGACTCTGAAGGAATCACAAGGTAATTGGAGTTGAACAACACAAGTCAGGCATGTCAATGGAGCAACCAGACTCTCTAATTGACCAATCAGCCTGCTCATTCAAAGCATCTTCAAGGCATGATCAGATCGACCAATCTCCATCCCTTATTGACTGATAAAAAGTTCTTTCCAAATATCAGTAAGCTCTAACAAATTTCATGATAAAATGATTAGTTGATACACTCTCTTGGTTGGTCGATCCACTAGTAGCATAGAAACTCAAAGATGAGTATGATCGGTTGATCCACTTGGCTAGTCGACCAAGAAGAATACTTGACTCCAAAGTTAGAAGACAACAACACTTTCAAGTACCCAGTTAATGGGTCGATTCAACCCATGGATCAACTGATCCACTCACTCTTTGGAGTGCTTTTTGGAATAATGGTTAACCGATCGGTCTTGTTTCTCACTTGATCAAAAGTCCATTAGACCTGGCACCAAGTAGTGATTGATCGGACGTGTTAGTTGCTCAACCAATACAATAGATAAAATAAAATATACACATCCTCCAATAGCATGCTATTTTGGGAACAAAAATGAGGCACGACCTAAGGATTATTCACTTCATTCATCCTTAGACTAGAGTACAATTTTGGATCAAGGTACTAGGTGAGAAACATGGAAGAAAATCATCTTCATGTAATTTCAATATTGTATATCCATAGGTTGAAGGGTTTTTTTTTTAAAACACTAAGATATATAATTGAAGTATTACCACTTTTGTTTTAGAGTCTACTCTATGATAATTTCTTAGAAGACATTAGAAATAATGGCACTCTTCATATATTCTATAATTCTTCACTTGAACTTCCTTCATATTGGAAACTTTGGAATGATAGACCTAAAGTCCTTTTCTCTATACAAAGTGGGCCTAATAGGATGATAGCCCATTAGGGATGACATACACAGCATAAGGATATAAACACCCCTTTCTCACACATAGAAGATTGTATTTGAGATAAATGGGAATCCAAAGCCATCAATTTCCAAGATACAAGATAGAAGAAAGACCAATCCTATTGTTGTTCATGAATGTCATTCTTCACAGGGGTGAGGAAGAATAGAAAAGTGGGAGGAGATAAAAATAAAGGGAAGAATGGAGGAAGAACGACAGGATTACAAGGGTATTGGTTGCTCTTCCTCTGACATTCTCCACGGTACACTTTGTAGAAGAGAGTGTCCTCCTGGGAAGTTCTAGTGTGGTGGATCTGTAGGGATCTATCCTTATGTTGTCATTTCTTTGTATCTCCTTTGGTTGTATCTCGCGCTTTAGGGACAACTACCAAGAAGGAAACTGCATATGTATTCATAGTAGATTTTCATATCATTGGCCCGTTTAACTTTCCCTTGCACTCTGGTGGGGGTTTTGCATGTTACATCTGGTATTCTCTCTATATCTTCTTCAAATTCTACTCTTGTATTCACAAACTCTTTGGTAACACTTTGGTAATCATTAATTTTTGTCAAATATATGTTTGTCCTATTGTAATATATGTGCATATTCCCCAACAAGTGGTATCATAGTGTGCGGTGTAGATTCAGATCCAGATGGGGAAGGATGATGGTGTGATGATGATTAAGTTGATGAGTACAATTTGGTAGATTTGGAAACCCAATATGGATGATAACCTATGTTGAAAGGATTTGCATGATCCAATAGTGGCATAAAAGCCCGAGAGCAATCTGATGTGAATTGGAAGAAGTTAAATAGGAAAACCATGGGAATGGTGCAAAAGTGGCTTGATATTTTTGTATTCAACCACGTCTCATGATACTATTACGAAGGATCTATTGTAAAATATCAAGAAATTTTATGAGCAAAAAACTTTGACAAATTAATCTTTCTTGATCATAAAGTTGGTGAACTTGAATTATAGGGCTAGTACTAGCATCACCAAGCATATGAATAATTTTTAGATCCTTGTCAATCAGATGGGGTTGATGAAGATGGTTGTTGATGATGAACTCCAGGTGCTTCCTGTTCTAGGATCACTACTTGACAGTTAGAAGATGCTTGTCGTGACAGTCAACAATCCTTTATAGAAAGGAAAGTTAACATTTAACATTGTGAAGAGCATATTAATATATGAAGAGACTTGACAACAAGCTTGAGGTAGCACTGGTTCATAGTTTCACTTCATCTAGAGTAGGATAACTAATAGAGTGATGAAAATGTATTCATACTAGTTTTAGTTTCAATTTTTTCCACAATTTTAAATTCATTTTCCTCATTTTACTTTAGATTTATCTTACATTTAGTTTTCCTAAGTGTTATGTTAATTTTAAGGTTTTATTTAACTCTTTACATAGATGTGACATTTTATAAAAGTCCAACAGCAACAGAGCCTAAAAGTGATGATGCAAAGGTTTCAGGATCATGTGATAGTTATTTTTACTATGAGTATGAGGATCCTTCATCTTCTTAATATGTACAATCTTCATATGATGAAGAAGAGAAGCATGATTATCGTGAGTAGAAGAGTGATAGCACATCGAGTGGTCCTCTTATAGATGTGTGATTGAGTGATTCAAGTTCATATTCAAAGAATTATAGGTATTGGGAGTAATATCATCACCACAAAGAGTCCTCGAAACAACAATTGAAGAGGTTTGACTGAGTTTGTTGTCCTTTATTTAGACATGCATCATGTTGTTATATTTTTCTTACTGAATAGGGGGGTCCAGAGACTATTCAAGAGGCACAAACTCATATAGATAGAGCAAAATGGCATCCGGTAATGTAGGAGGATATAACATTTGAAATGCTTGGCCCAACTTCCCAAGGTTCTAGTATAATTTTAGGAATGAAGAATGGCCCCATAGACCACTATTGGTCTTAACTATGCTCTTTGTCTTCACTCACACGCAAGTCAGGATCAACCTATGAATTGGTCACTCATCCTAGTACTACTTTGGGTTGAGCACCCTTAACCACAAAGTTCTTAGTGATGGGCTCCCTGAAATAGAGGTGCACCTTGGTGATACGGATAGTCCAATTATTCCTTTTAAGATCATTTTATCCAAAGCATCAAATACTAGGACGTTACAATCACCCCACTTAGACTCTTGACATCCTCATCAAGTCTTAACTATATGGCATCATAATATTTTCCCATTATGATGCAATCCTAGAATGGCCCATGGATACCCAGCTCCAGATCATGGGTGTCGACACAAGGGTGGCTACATCACCATGGATATCCATTTCTGACATGCCTAGACCATATGGCTCAATGTTGTCATGCCACATGCCCATGTGGGCCCCACCTACTAGAGGGGATATAGCTCTGATTCCATTTATGATGTCTAGGCCCATTTCCCAAGGACATGGTAGAGTTTCAACAATGAAGAGTGGCTCCATAGACCACCACTGGCCTTAATTGTGCACTTTATCCTCACTCACACGCAAGTCGAGATCAACTTCTTAATCGTTCGCCCATCTTAGTACTACTCTGGGTTGAGCACGCTTAGCCCCAGAGTTCTTAGTGATGATCTCATTGAAATGGAGGTGCACCTTGGTGATATGTGTAGTCCTATCATTCCTTTTAAGATTATTTTATCTGAGCCTTCAAATCATGGGACGTTACAACTTGTTTTCTATAAGATGGTGCTTCCTAATGGATAAAGCAAATTAAAGAGCAAGTTGGTGTGGGGAAATATGGCTACAAAATAGGAAGCAGAAACAAAAAATTAACTGCCATATTTCACTTATAATAGTAGATCGTGTCAACAAATATATGATAGAAAGGATGGTTTTGAGGATACACATGGTCCTGGAGCAAGTCCAATGACAATCTTCTCATCATTTTGTATGCCTTTCTTCAAAGCGCACTCGAACAACATCTCTAGAAGCTCCTAGTTGATCACCACAGACGACAACCTGACGTTGTCCTCCTAGAGGGAAAAGCTCCTTGCCTCTATAGTAGCCTACAGGGACCACCAGGAACTACTGTTGTTCTGGAAGAATAGTCAGGAAGGAGTTGCCCCTCCACATTGGTGTTTTAGTACCAACTTTCTTTCCCACAATTATTCTCCCTTGCTATCCTTCCCTTTCTTGGGTAGGACTTGCTCAGATTATCTCAGTTACCACAACCAGAGAAGACAACAATTGTTAGAGGCAATTGAGTTGTGTCCTTCAGAGTCCCCCCAGTACCCCTCTATTTATAGGGGGTTTGGGGTAAATGTTCTCAGTCTGTGTGGGAGTGGAAGGGACCAGAATTTCACAAATTTTCACAACCTACGAATGGAAAAATGATAAGTTCATAGGTGAAGCAATCAGTTGGCATGAAATCTATTCGGTTCAACCCTTGAACCGGTCATTTTGTCATGTTTCCCAGTTGCAATTATATTGGCAATTCTAATCTAATAATGCACAACCTAACATCAGGATTGATCCTTGATGAAATTGAATTGATCTATGAATCGGTACTCTAGAGACCTTGAGCCTTTGAATTGATCTATGAATCGATACTCTGGAGACCTTGATTCGATCAGTTCACTAAGTGAACCAATCAGTTCATGCACTGGTTCATCAAGAATTCAGCCAATGCAATTTCTAATCAACCTAAAACTCCAAATGATTAGTTCAACACTTGAATCGGTCAGTTCAGAGTCCAGTTAGTCAATTTTTTATTAAATTGAATACATAAACACTTTTAGTAATCAAATTAAACACCATTCATGAATAAAATCATATTCCAAGTGCATCATATGTGTGTTCCCTATAGGTTCCAATTTACGTTGGCAGTGAATTTCCATGACCAGTTTATGACATCACAAGCAAAAAGCGATATCTAGCAGCATGACATTGCTACCCAAGTAAATGGGAAGTTGGAAAAAAACTTCAACCTACAATTTGTGTTTGGTGTTACGATGTTTGTATAGTTCCTTTGTCAATGATATCTAGATTGAACTTGAGGCGTGGAATAGTCATCCTCTTCAACATGTAATTTTTGTTCCTTGAACCAAAGCAGACTGTCTGTGTAATGACCCCGCCTCCCAGTAACCCCCAATTAAGGGAGACCCGAAGGTCAGAGCCGTTATTCAATTAACATGATCAAAGATTCGACAAATAATCAATAATAATTATGAAATTCTACTAACTAATTGGAATTTGGTATAAAATTAAAACTTTACTTACCTTTGAAAACTTTGAAATCTATCTATCCAGAGCTTGAATTATTCTATCTAATCCTCCTTGCACTTTATTTCTTATTTCCACAATGTGTCACTTTACTGTTTGTTCTTTCAATTGTTGTTCCTAAAACGCCGCCAAACAAAACGTCGGTCAGTATATCGAAATATACTGGTATGTGGGGACAACCAAAATCTTGCAATTATGGCTAACAATTTAATAATCACAATCAAATTAATTAACAAGCCAATTTACACTTTTCAGTATGACATTCTCCACCGCTTTTGCCCTAACCCTAGCTTACCCACATTAGGGTGCCATTTTCCAATGACTTAAGGCCACCTTCTCAATCCCGAGCTTGGTGCCTAGGGGTCACCACTCATGGTGCCCACTATTCATGCAATATCATAGGACAATTTCTCATTCCCGAGCTTGGTGCCTGGGGTCACCACTCAAGGTGTCCATTGGTCTACCCATCTAGGCCAGACCTTTGGCATCATCCATCAGGGTGGCACAGAGGTGCGAGAATACATACTTCTATTTTTAATGTGATAATCATAGTGACTTTATAGTTTGCAAGTATGAACATCCAAACTGATAATTTGCATTCAATGTGATTAACCATCCGAAAAATCCTCGAGAAACTAAGGCGGTTATTCATAATTAACCACATACCTGATTTGACGATTTGAACAGAAATATCCATGCAAATAAGAATCCAAGCAAGCAAGCATTTTCAACAAGATCCTGAAATAATAACGTAATTCCCTTTTTATTATTCATGTCATCAAGATCCATTAAACCTAGCTCACTTCCTAGGGTTTCTAATTCACTTTTAGGGTTTCTATTGTAATTAGGGCTTCCCTTCATCTTTTACTATTTTAAACCCTAATTTAACACAATTGATTGCAAACCCTAATTATCTCAACATCTAATCCTCAGTTTTGGATTAAAGGCATAATTATCTATTAATTAATCCCCTCAAACCTCTTTTCATTAAAGTTACCATTTTTATCCCTTTAATCCATGACAAGATCATTATACACATTTTTCATCAATTTATAGTTCATTATGGTCCAAATCATATATGAACTCGGTTTGCTATTAATTCCACCTTTTATTCATAAGAAAACTCTAATTACTACACTTAGGGTATTCATCCACAAATTAGGAACTTTCATGCTCGAAATAGTTTAGATTCAGCATATTCCAACTTTAATCATGAAATTAATCAATTAAAGCCATTAATAGTCGAATTAGTCAACATTAGGGTTTCAAGGTTCATTAAAGTTTATTCATGCATATGAAACTCTAAATTAACTAATTATATGCAAAGTTCATCCTTTTTCTTTCTAATGTTTCTTTTTATCATTAACAGGCTAGTATCAACTTTAATCATCTATTGAACCCTACTAATTACTTTAATCATATCGACATAGGGTTCTTTAAACATTAATACATTAAAGTTGATTACTTTTCGAATTGCATAAGGAATCAGACTTAAAATATTATTTAATTGCATTCTACGTATTCTCCTGATCAATTTTCATATTTTGTACATTTTCATCGGAGCTACCAATCTTTAGATATGAATTTAGCAAATATTTACCTTTTTGGACCAGTAACAGATCGCCACGTCATCAACCCATGCAACGTTGATGCGGCTTGCTTTAAAACATTTTCAAATTTTGTTTCCGTCCCTGCGCAAGTTAGTTGGGCCTTCAGTTCGGGGAGGGTATAACGGTCCAGTGACCGGGGATCTTCTTCAAGCTCGGGACAGACGAGCTGTGCGCGCCTGAAGCCCTAGGCGCGGCTTCCCCTCTCCCCCACTAGCCCTGAAGACCATTGGGAAGGGTTCCTCTGCCTCCGCCCTACCCCCACGCACTCAGGGGCATCGAGATCCCACGGCCAAGGTGGCTAGCTTGCGCGGGCTAGGTCTACAACCCGCAGCCTGTTGGGGACCTCCGGTGGTTGCTGCGCTTCAGTTCTGGTATAGCCACGATGGCCACGCAACTCTCTGACCTACCGAAACACCAAACGATCATTGCAACCCATGATGGCCGCTTTCTGCTCTGCTGGTAGGGTGATTCTCCATGCTTAGGGTTTGTATGCAAGGAACTGGAAGAAGAGTGTGGGATTTCTTTTTACTTCGAACCAGGGGTTCTACCCCTTTTATAGGGGAGGTAATGTACGCCCTAACATGGCCCTCTAAGAGGGGACAAGTCCCACTCCCATAAGGACTCTTATTCCTTTAAGGAGAAGAAATCCTTCTCTCTCTTCTTAATCATTTTAATATTCTCTAATATTTGAGTATTTAGGAATTCAAAAACCTTTTCCTTTATTCTTTGGCTTTTAGTCCATTAGCCATGAACTTAAATTTTCCTTAAGTAGAAAATACCACTTATTAACAAAACCACAACATTCATTAATTGTATATTCACATTATCTTCTTTTTTGACATTATTGGTATTTCCTCTTTCCTCTTTCTTTATTGGGGCTCCTTGGACCCCAAGAAACTCTAATAATTCGAAATTCCTTTTTAAGGAATACTCATTATCCTTAAATGCATCAATATGCATTATTTCTCATTATCTTGTTTATTTCTTATTAAGATATTTCCTTTTTGAGGATTTCTCTTTATTTCTCTTCTATTTTCCTCATCAGTATTCCTTTTATTATTAGGAATCCTTGGGATACGAAATTCCCCTAAGGTTCAGTTATACCTTTTTCCACTTATTTCCAACATTTTAACATTAATTTCAATTTCTTTCTTACTAAAGAAATACTTAATTAACCTTTTCTTTTCTTATTGCATTCTCTATTCAACTTTGGACTCCTTGGGACCCAAGTAATCCAAGAGGCACGAAATCCACCTTTAGATCACATTCTTTTGCCTTCTAGAGGTTTCCACATCTTTCTTTTCTTGAATTCTCAATTATTCCTTTATTAATTGAATTTCCTTGTTATTTGGGCCCAATAGCCAATAAAGCCCACAATAAAACCATCAAGGCTATTGTAAACGAAAATCATTTATTCAAAACAAATTATATCATTTTTTGTTCCACTATCTTTAATGTGAGAAATTACATTTCTCACCAAAGGAACCCAAAATTCGGGGTTGTAACATCCTTCCCCTCTTATAAGAATTTTGCCCTCAAAATTCCATCAAGCAAGCAAACAAACAGGATAAGCTTTTCATATCTCCATCATGGCTCCCATGTGGCTTCACCTTTTCCATGGTGCTTCCCAAGAACCTTCATTAACTCATATTCTTCCATCTGAGTTCTTTCTTACCTTGGTATATCGTACCCTCATAGGTGACTCAGGATATTTCAGCCTTTCAAAAGTTGAATAGGTTCAAGGTTCAGCACATGGCTTGGGTACCTCACATAGTGCTCTAGATCAGACTCACATTATTCATCATGTTATCCTGAAGGGTAAAGCTAAACACAAGCTTCTCCACCAATCCATCTCAAATGGACCCATATATCGGGGACTCATCTTTCTCAGCGGTAGCTCAGAGGGGTCGGATTTGCACATTATATTCCCCTGCATGTCAGTATGCTTTGCATCAGTTCATGACTCATGTCACCCTTGGGCTCTCTCTCAGCCATTGCACGATCAAAGTGATTTCATCTGCACACACTGTGGTTCCTTTCTGACCTTCGCGAGGCCTCTTTCACCACATCATCTTAATGAAGTGGTGATCGACACAACCTCTCTATAAGACTTCTAGAATCCTGATAAAGGCTATGGTGGTTAACATTACATCTTTAAAAATTGTCCCTATGTATCACCCTGAATGAGCACACATGCTCCCATCAGACCCTCTGATCTGGATCATACTGTCCATTAGTATGGGGTGATAAACTGTACTAACATCGAGTTCTTCATGTATCCACTTCCACCTCATGGAAGTGAACCTTGGTCATTCTCAAGAACTTTTGAACTCGCATCATGGCGTAGTTGAACCATCTCTCTCTCTTATGTAGTTCAACAAAATTTGTCTCTTGACAATACTCCTTCTTTCTTATGTCATCTAGATAAGGGGATCTACCATAACCCATATTGCATCTTGACCTTCCTTGGTCTAGGGAGACTCACAACATCCATGGTGATGCACTCCCATTCCCTCTTGGGAACTCTTTATATTTTATATCCATGCACTGGGTTACTGGTGTCCGTCCTTCACCTCCAGACTTGCATGGCCACATGCTACATGCAATTCATATTAAGCATCCTAAGTACTACTATTACTTACTATCTTTGTAGTACCACGGTGTTTGGTGATCTTAAACCATGATCTCATGTATGTCATGATTCCTTAAGATCAATACCTTGGAAACCCTAAACCACTCTCATCAGGGTTTTATTACCTTCCTATCCAAAGAAGTGTAGTCGAGGTTCTTTCACTATATCAAGGACTGAATTGGCTAACCAAACAACCATTAACGTGTTCGACATATGTTGTTACCTCTTGTGTGTTAGCCAAAACACATCCTCTTTTCAAACATAGGGTTAGTCGAACAACCTCAACTTCTTCTAGCTTCCAGCTAACTAGGCAGCTATATCTCAATCAGAGTATTCATCTTCTTATCCTTAGGTGTTAGGTAATGTTGAAGACATACACCTCCATGTATTCTACTTATCATCTCATCTCAAACTCTAAGTTTGTCTTCATCAAGAAACTCTGAGCTCATACTCATGGTGATCAAACTCAACCTTGTATCACTTGCAAAATCCACATAGCTCATGCAAAAAAAAACATCCTTATAAAATGATTACCTTATCTCTCTTAGTGTTAGTAAACCATCCATGTATTATTCCTTCTACAAAGGTATGTTATCATCTCTATCCTCATACCTTGTAGCAACATTCCAACTTACATCATCTTTATCCTTGGTGTATGGCATGTGTACTGTCCTATCTCTCACTCCCATAACAAGAAGAAATAAGCATTTGGCGGCCGTCCAAATACAGAGTTCTTCCCATTCCAGGAGTAGAGATGTTACATCCCACCTTTCCAGTACACATTTAAAACTAAGTTGAAACGTGCAACTTATGTCTCTACTTCTCAATCATCTTGATATCAAAGTTAGTTTCATGGAAAAATGGTCTCAAACCTACTTGGGTCACCACACAATCCTTGGTCATCTCCTCTAGTTCTGTAGGGTGCCGACACTTTTGGGGTCATCCCTTTCCCTTATGCATCCAGAGAGTTCCCTACTCATCTGCCCTTTGAGTCCCATGAGTTCATGAAGGTGATCAATCTCCTAACCCATGGCCCTCAGACAATGATAGTTGTTACCTCCTGACCCTATGGTCATGTGCATCTAGGGGATTAGGCAACTCCTTCTTCCATCGTTCTTATACCTTCCTGACCCTAGGACAGACTTAGGATTCTCTTATAGTACATGTTCAACTTAGAACCTTACCCAAGCATTCATCATTTCTCTCTGCATTCTCGGCTGACTTTCATCCCTTCATAGGGGTCAAGGCAACCTACCTACCTTGGTCAGGCCTCATATCGGTTACCTCCATGGTAACACATCCACATGCACTAAGAGATGGTTATCTATGGGTCCACAGGTTCATTCTCATACCATGTACTTTTCACTTCGCTTCTCAAGATCGTACGAGACCTCTTTAGGTTTCCACAAACCCACAAACTGGTACACACCTTACCAAAGGGTCCCTCTCCCAGGATGGGAGGAAACTAAAACTCTTGACAACAAGGTCACAAACATCCTTAGGGTTTATATTCACATGAGCATGCTTAAACTAGTAGACCACCTATTAAACCATACTAGGTCATACTTGTTCTCTTTCCTCAACATTAGATCAACTTACTCATGAAGGGTTAATCAAACATACCCATAACTTAAGGGGTTTCCTTTACCTCTACACATGAGGAGTACCATGCTCGAAACTATAGAGACTCAAATCTCATCATGAGCATTGGATACACTGCTTCCTAGGAACCCTAGGTTCTCCTTTGGGTATCCAACTGCATGCTCAAACTCTTAACCATGAATCAAGCATGTCCAAGGTATGTCATGTACTCCTATGATCCTTTTATATGAGAAACACCTCAAAGTTGAGTCCTCCTCAAGGACAAGAAACTAGGTATAAGGCCTCACAACTGGTTACTTAAACCTCCTCAGGGTCTAAGGCACTCTTTGACTCATCTCAGCGGGTAACCACTTATACCATAGGCACATAGGTACCAGAAGCATCGTTCTTTCTCTAGGGTTCGGTTCCTCTAAAGGAAACCAGGATATCATCAGCCTCCAGGGTTCATGCATGAAGCAACCACTATCATCCACCTAGATCGCATCATTCTCGACTCCCCACTGTTCCTCACATCTCGAGATTTTAGGTTTCCAACCTTCTTGCTTGATATCTAGAGCTAACTCCACATGGGTAAATCCTATGCTCGAACTTATGTTTGCTCAAGATCATTCATAGCCCTTTATGTTTATTTCATAAGCCATCCATCATGATCTCTTAATCTAGGGTTTCATCAAGCTATACCCTACTTGCCTAAGCCCATAGGGTAGCTATAGGTTCTCCTCTAACCTCATCCATGAAGGAGTTATCCTTCGCTCAAACATGCATGACCCTTCCCAGGGTTGGGTTGCCAAAAGTGCTAGGTCATCAACTTCTCATGGATCATATGACATCCAAGGCACGTTTATCCAAACACCTGGTCCAATCTCATCATGCCATCTCTCTCTCTAACCTTCACTTAGGGTTAGGGTTAACATCATCCTCAAAGGATGTGCTAGGTCTCTACTTTAATGGAGATCTCTACCTCCAAGACTCACTTTCTCTACTCATCCTCCTGACAAGAAGGTCTAGCCTCAGGTCTCTCCTGAGGGCAATGACAACTTATGTCATACGACCTAAGCATGTATCTATCCTTTTACGCTTACTCTATTAAGCTTATGTCCATGACATCTTATTTACATGCTTTTTATTAATTTGGTGGAGGATTCCTTAATCCTTATCAACCTTACCCATACCTCAAGAGGGTGAGGGGAAGAGAGGAAACCCTAATCCTTAAGGTCCTTATCAGCATTTGAGTTGAGAAGGGATGAAAAAGATGAGAGAGTCCTAAAGGTATCTTATTTCGATTCATACCTTAAGACTTTGGCCAGGCAGTCACACAGATCCGGGAGTCCTCTTATTCCGACTAGCGGTGCGGAGGAAAATATTGCCAGCCCCTGGTTGTGATCCTTTTCTAGACACCTCTGTCTTTCGGATAATCCTCTAATAACTCCCTTGGGTTCTACAGAATTTGTAAAATTTAACAATTATTAAAGATTAATTGAGGAACCTATGCTCTGATACCAATTGTAATGACCCCGCCTCCAGGTAACCCCCAATTAAGGGAGACCCGAAGGTCAGAGCCGTTATTCAATTAACAGGATCAAAGGTTCGACAAATAATCAATAATAATTATGAAATTCTACTAACTAACTACAATTTGGTATAAAATTAAAACTTTACTTACCTTTGAAAACTTTGAAATCTATCTATCCAGAGCTTGAATTATTCTATATAATCCTCCTTGCACTTTATTTCTTATTTCCACAATGTGTCACTTTACTGTTTGTTCTTTCAATTGTTGTTCCTAAAATGCCGAAAAACAAAACATCGGTCAGTATATCAAAATATACTGGTATGTGGGAACAACCAAAATCTTGCAATTATGGCTAACAATTTAATAATCACAATCAAATTAATTAACAAGCCAATTTACACTTTTCAGTATGACATTCTCCACCGCTTTTGCCCTAACACTGGCTTACCCACCTTAGGGTGCCCTTTGCCAATGACTTAAGGCCACCTTCTCAATCCCGAGCTTGGTGCCTGGGGGTCACCACTCATGGTGCCCACTAGTCATGCAATATCATAGGCCACCTTCTCATTCCCAAGCTTGGTGCCTGGGGTCACCACTCAAGGTGTCCATTGGTCTACCCATCTGGGCCTGACCTTTCGCATCATCCATCAGAGTGGCATGGAGGTGCGAGAATACATACTTCTATTTTTAATGTGATAATCATAGTGACTTTATAGTTTGCAAGTATGAACATCCAAACTGATAATTTGCATTCAATGCGATTAACCATCCTGAAAATCCTCGAGAAACTAAGGTGGTTATTCATAATTAACCACATACCTGATCTGACGATTTGAACAGAAATATCCATGCAAATAAGAATCCAAGCAAGCAAGCATTTTCAACAAGATCCTGAAATATACACATAATTCCATTTTTAGTATTCATGTCATCAAGATCCATTAAACCTAGCTCGTTTCCTAGGGTTTCTAATTCACTTTTACGGTTTCTATTGCAATTAGGGCTTCCCTTCATCTTTTACTATTTTAAACCCTAATTTAACACAATTGATTGCAAACCCTAATTATCTCAACATCTAATCCTCAGTTTTGGATTAAAGGCATAATTATCTATTAATTAAGCCCCTCAAACCTCTTTTCATTAAAGTTACCATTTTTATCCCTTTAATCCATGACAAGATCATTATACGCATTTATCATCAAATTATAGTTCATTATGGTCCAATTCACATATGAACTCAGTTTGCTATTAATTTCACCTTTTATTCATAATAAAACCCTAATTACTACACTTAGGGTATTCATCCACAAATTAGGAACTTTAATGCTCGAAATAGTTTAGATTCAGCATATTCCAACTTTAATCATGAAATTAATCAATTAAAGCCATTAATAGTCGAATTAGTCAACATTAGGGTTTCAAGGTTCATTAAAGTTTATTCATGCATATGAAACTCTAAATTAACTAATTATATGCAAAGTTCATCCTTTTTCTTTCTAATGTTCCTTTTTATCATTAACAGGCTAGTATCAACTTTAATCATCTATTGAACCCTACTAATTACCTTAATCATATCGACATAGGGTTCTTTAAACATTAATACATTAAATTTGATTACTTTTCGAATTGCATAAGGAATCAGACTTCAAATGTATTTTTATTTCATTCTAAGTATTCTCCTGATCAATTTTCATATTTTGTACATTTTCATCGGAGCTACCAATCTTTAGATATGAATTTAGCAAATATTTACCTTTTTTGACCAGTAGCAGATCGCCACGTCACCAACCCATGCAACGTTGATGCGGCTTGCTTTAAAACATTTTGAAATTCCATTTCCGTCCCTGCGCAAGTGAGTTGGGCTTTCAGTGCGCGGAGGGTATAACGGTCCAGTGACTGGGGATCTTCTTCAAGCTCGGGACAGACGAGCTGCGCGTGCCTGAAGCCCTAGGCGCAGCTTCCCCTCTCCCCCACTAGCCCCGAAGACAATTGGGAAGGGTTCCTCTGCCTCCGCCCTACCCCCACGCACTCAGGGATGTCGAGATCCCACGGCCAAGGTGGCCAGCTTGCGTGGGCCAGGTCTGCAACCCGCAACCCTGTTGGGGACCTCCAGTGGTTGCTGCGCTTCGGTTCTGGTATAGCCACGATGGCCATACAACTCTCTGACCTCCCGAAACACCGAACGATCGTTGCAACCCATGATGGCCGCTTTCTGCTCTACTGGTAGGGTGATTCTCCATGCTTAGGGTTTGTATGCAAGGAACTGGAGGAAGAGCGTGGGATTTCTTTTTACTTCGAACCAGGGGTTCTACCCCTTTTATAGGGGAGGTAATGTACGCCCTAACGTGGCCCTCTAAGAGGGGACAAGTCCCACTCCCATAAGGACTCCTATTCCTTTAAGGAGAAGAAATTCTTCTCTCTCTTCTTAATCCTTTTAATATTCTCTAATATTTGAGTATTTAGGAATTCAAAAACCTTTTCCTTTATTCTTTGGCTTTTAGTCCATTAGCCACGAACTTAAGTTTTCCTTAAGTAGAAAATACTACTTATTAACAAAACCACAACATTCATTAATTGTATATTCACATGATAACCTCCAATTTTGGGATGATTATCTTAGTCTTTTCTTTAGTTTTTCACACTCTTTCTTAATTAGAATTAGACATAATACCTAAATATTCCCTCTTATTGTAAATATACTATTAGACTAACTTTTCCCCTTTATAATTGCAGAAAAAGACACAAAAAATCATAAAAGACTCAACTAGCCTCAAGACCGCATGAAGCCAACCGGTCCCAAGACCGCATGGAGTCACACAGTCCCAAGACCGCATGAAGCCAACCGGTCCCGAGACCACATGAAGCCAATCGGTCCCGAGATCGCATGGAGTCACACGGTCCCAAGACCGCATGAAGCCAATCGGTCCCGAGGCCACATGGAGTCACACGATCCCAAGACCGCATGAAGCCAATCGGTCCCGAGACCGCATGGAGTCACACGGTCCCAAGACCGCATGAAGCCAATCGGTCCCGAGACCGCATGAAACCAAACGGTCTTGAGGTCCAAACGGTCTTGAGGTCCAAACGGTCTTAAGATCCAAACGGTCCTAAGGTCCAAACGGTCTTGAAGTCCAAATGGTCTCCAAACCGTTTGGACTTCACTTAAGGCCTATAAATAAGACCCCAGGGGTCTTTCCAAGGAGAAGTTTTTCAGACATCCAGAGGCTGCCTCAATAACTCCATAGCACATCCGACTTCCATCCTCCGCCCAGGGGCTACCGGTCTGAAACCCATACTCCATCTCAAAGCTACTTTCTCTCTCTCCGCCAAAGAAGGTGGGAAGAGGGAGATCTCGTCATCGCTCAACCTGTGAAGCTGGTGGATCATTTCTCTCTCTCCAAGGGGTTGACTTTCCTCTCTCCTTTGTGGGGATGATGCTCTCTCTCTTCTTGCCTCCTTCTTTGTCCTAGTTATGAGCGAGTAGTCTCTCTCACTAGGGTGCGGGGAGTAGCCCCGCTACCCATGTTTTCATATCATGTAAATGTAATCCATAGTTTGTAATATAGAGTTATTATCTTTTCAGTTCAACATCAAACGTTTAATGAATACATGTTGCCTGATCATCAACTTGTGTCATCTTTTATCTTTTAGAATGAATTGTCTACGTTTGTACTATTAGATCTGAAACTCATTTGTATGTTGGTTCTTGGTGCATGTATCCACCATGCATATATTTCGGTATCTAGGAGTGTCTTTCAAGAAGTGGAGTATACTCACTCCCATCGTTGTACTTTCATTCTATGAAATGGAATCAGTTGACGTGTGAAAGTACAACCTTGATGAGTCGAGGAACACACTTTGCGAAGGGAATGGTGCAAAGTAGTTGACCATTCATTCGGGGATGGCTGACTTTGCAACATTCCCGCACTTCTCGTAGTTAGTTTTCCGAAAGGAAACTAAGTCTACAAAGATACTAACTGACTAAACTCTTGTTGCAGGTTATGTTTTACTCTGCATGTCTTGATCCATGTGTAGTGGCGGTGAAAAACCGATCACACCCTAGTGAATTTTATCATTTCTTAACGTCTTTAGATTTACTTGCTTGCCTTATTTTACATATTCTTAGTTTAAAACAACAAACCAAACTTTCGACTAAGTGCCTACTATTAAGAGACTAAGTGAAACTCTAACGTTTTCCATCTTGTTGCTTGCAACAAGACCGTTGTCCTGTGGATTCGACCCCTAACTATACTACGATAAGACTTCCACGTATCTTAGCATACGTGGGTGGAGTTCTCTATCTAGTATAAGCAAGGCTAAACCTAAAGACTTACTATCTTTAGGATTTTTAGTTGGTGCACGCAATTCCACGTAAGTGGAAGCTCTATCAAAAATTGGCATCATTGCCGGGGACAACGGAACGTTATAATTTCATTCAGTATCTTGCTAGTTGGTTAGGGTTTTACACTTTATTTTAAATCATTAATCCATATCTTCTTGAATTCATTATATCTCTGCCATCATCTAAAAGGTGCTTTCTTTTCTCTACTCAGGTAGAAAATGTGTATGCGATCATTGCATAACCTCGGATTCTCCCCTGATCCAAAGTACGACTCTGAGGTAGAGAGAAGTTTCCACCGCCACATCATACTCAATCGCCAAAGAGCCAGGCAAATGGCTGAAGATCAATGCCAGGCTGCATTGGTAATGGAGAGGGTCAACGCCGCCATCGCCGCTCAAAGAGCACAACTCATCGCTGATACTCGTGTTCAGATTCAAGCGGAGATTCACGCGGAAGAACAGGCCCGCATCAGAGCTGAAAATGAGGTAGCAACCCAAGCTGCTCAGTTGGAACTAAGGAACGAGTAGCTGAGGGATTATGTTGTCCCAAAGAACTACGAGGACAACCATCCGGTTCGATCTCCGATCATCAACATTCCCAACTTTGAGATCCGGACCCAATGGATTCATATCATGCAAGGCATCTCATTCTCTGGGGGTTCTGGAGATGAGTGTATGGATCATCTGAAGAGGTTTAAGGCACTATGCCGACTGGTCCCACAGGCTAGAGTTTCCTTCGATGCAATAATGCTTCATCTGTTTCACTTCACTCTGTCTGGGAGAGCTCTGAGCTGGTATAACTTGCTTGACAGGGAGCCAATAATCACCACATGGGCTCCCTTGGAAGAAAAGTTCTTGGAGAAGTTCTTTCCCCCTTCACTGACTTACAAGATCAGGGGGAAAATTAATCACTTCTCTCAACTTCCCGGAGAATCCCTTGCTGAAGCATGGGAAAGGTTCAAAGAGCTTTTACAAAAGTGCTCTCATCATGGCATCTCCCAAAACCAACTAATAGAAACAGTCTATAGAGGAGTAAGTGATGACATAAAGCAATTTTTGGATTCCTCATCTGGAGGAAACTTTATGAGAAAGAATTATGAGGATGCCTGGAAAATAGTCACACTCAGAGCTGAGAATCGTCCAACTGGGGATGATCAGCTGGCAAAGGAGTCCTCAAGGTCTATAAAGTCGAAGAATCAATAGAGATGAAGGCTATTGCTGAAGCCTTGAAAACCATAGCTCATAAGCAACAAGCTCTCAAAACTTCTCTTGGAGAGTTTGACAAGAAGAAAAATCCTCTGGTTCAACAAGTCAAGGCCGCCACATGAACTTGTGAAGCCTGTCATGCATCTGACCATCCAACCCTCTCATGTGGTATGCTTTATAATGTGATGATGGATCTACATCCACCACCACAATAGTATGAACCTACCACTGACCAGTCTGACGAACAACTGCCAGAACAAGTCAACTCTATCCATTCCATTCCTGGAAAAGTCTATTATAATCCTAATCAGCCAAGGAACCACCCAGGATTCCAATATGGGAACCCTGCTGGGACCGCAAATCCACAACACCAGACGCAGGGAGGATCCTCTAGTAGGTTACCACCTGGATTCTCAAACAATTTCAATCAAAATCAAGGGAACCCCAGGAATAACTTTCTGAGATCCAACTACCCCAGGAATCCGTCTGCCTACTATCAGTATAATCATCCTCCTCTCCACCCACAGCTGAACCCTCAGTTGCAGCAACCTCAGTTAGCGCTTCCTTCGCAACAAACTCAACAGGGACAACAACAACTTCCTCAAAAGAATACTCCTTCTCAGCTAGAGGATGAGATGACTTTGATAAGGCTGATGTTGCAATCCCAACAAACTATGCTCGCTAATCAACAAGCTCAGCAAAAGGCAGTAGAAGCTCAACTAGCCCAAATTGCTGCACAACTGAAGCCTCCAGCAGGCACATTTGTTGGGCAGCCTGAATCAAACCCTAAACATGGACAAAATAGGCCTAAACAGTTGAATGTTGTTACTACGAGATCTGGACGTACCCTTCATGAAACCACCAGGATCACCCTTGATGATGATGATACACCTACCTTTATGACAAATGAGAGCCCGAAGCCAGGAACGGAGAAGCCCACATAGAATGCAAAGGGCAAAGGAAAAGAACAAGTGTCCACAGAGCCGGAAATCTTACAGTATAAACCAAGGATCCCATACCCAGGAAGACTGCGAGAAATGAAAATGGATACCAGGTTCCAAAAATTCAAGGAAGCGATGAAGAAACTTTACATCGATATCCCGCTCCTTGATGCTCTCTCTGAGGTACCGGCTTGGGCAAAATACCTCAAAACTTTGTTATCAAGGAAGTACATCACTGAGGAACAAGAAACTGTCAAGCTTGCCCAGACCACCTCTGACATCATCCTCAATAAAATGACAAAGAAGAAGAAGGACCCAGGTTCCTTCGGAATTCAATGCTGCATTGGAAATGCATCTACCAAAAAGGGATTAGCTGACCTAGGGGACAGCATATCCATTATGCCCTATTCTATGTGCAACTGATTGGGGTTCACCGAATTGCTGCCTACAGCAATGACAATTCAATTAGTTGACTCTACAATCACCGCACCTCTTGGAATTATTAAAGATATTCCAGTTAGGATAGGCAAGGATGCCTATGTCCCGTGCGACTTTGTCATCATGGATATTAAGGAAGATCCGAGATACCCGATAATTTTTGGCAGACCTTTCCTTGCTACTGCCAGGGCGCTTATCGACGTTGAAGCAGGTACCATCATTCTAAGACTCAGAAAAGAAGCAATTCAATTCTGAGCTCTTAACAGCATGAAAGGCCCTAGTATTAAAGAGGAGGTCTTTCTTCTAGACGCAATACATCAAATGTCTCAATTAGAAATTTCTGAGCCATCAGACGAGCTAGAGAATGTCCTAACCAACCCAGATGTCAAATTCTCTACGAATGAACTAGTTCAATAGTGTCTGCAACATTTAGAAAAGGCCGAAGAAGCACCGACGGCCACTTTTGAAGAACTCAAAGTTGTCACCATTATAGAAGCAACTGAGCCACCTAAGGCTCCTGAAATGAAGACTCTTCCCATGGGGCTTAAACATGTTTTCTTGGACGAGGAAAAATTATGTCCAGTTATCATCAGCTCCAACCTAACAGAAGACCAGGAAGAAAGGCTTCTGGAAGAACTGAAGAAACACAGAAGGGTCATTGGATATAAGATAACTGACCTGACGGGCATAAATCATGCCCTATGCATGCACAGACTTCCAATGGTTGAAGAATTTAAGCCATCTGGCGAACATCAGAGGAAACTGAACCCTAATCTCAAAGAGGTGGTTCACCTGGAGGTCCTCAAATTACTTAAAGTTGGCATAATCTACCCTATCTTTGACTCCCAATGGGTCAGCCCTGTCTAGGTTGTTCCTAAAAAGGGAGGCACTATTGTCGTGTTTAACGACAAAAATGCGTTAGTACCCACCAGGACTGTAACAGGGTGGAGGATGTGTATTGACTATAGGAAGTTGAACAAAGCCACGAGGAAAGATCACTACCCCCTACCCTTTCTCGATGAAGTCTAGGAGCGTTTAGCTCATCAGAAATATTTCTTCTATCTTGATGGTTATTCCGGGTTCTACCAAATACATATACACCCGGAAGACCAAGAGAAAACTACCTTCACCTGCCCATTTGGAACGTATGCTTTCAGAAGAATGCCATTCGGGTTGTGTAACACACCCACTACGTTCCAAAGATGTATGTCTGCCATTTTCGCAGGATTAACAGAATCCATAATGGAAGTGTTCATGGATGATTTCTCAATTTATAGAGATTCTTTCGATAACTGTCTAATCAACCTTGGACAAGTTTTACAACGTTGCGAGGAAATGAGCCTTATACTGAATTGGTAAAAATGCCACTTCATGGTAACTGAAGGTGTCATCCTCGGGCACAGAGTTAGTGACAGAGGAATCGAGGTCGATAAAGCAAAAATTGATGTTATCTCAAAGTTGTCGCCACCGAAAGATATAAAAGGCGTAAGGGCTTTCTTGGGTCATGCGGGGTTCTACAAAAGATTTATTAAAGACTTCTCAAAAATAGCAAAACCCGTGACCCAACTCCTAACCAAAGATACTGAGTTCATCTTTAACCATGACTGCATGCAAAGTTTCTCAACTCTCAAAAATGCTTTAATTTCTGCACCTATTCTGAGAGCCCCAGATTGGTCGCTACCATTTGAAATCATGTGCAACGCTAGCGATTACGCCATAGGGGCTGTGTTAGTACAGCGGATCGACAAGAAACCTTACGTAATTTACTACGCATCTAAAACGCTAGATGAAGCACAGAAGAACTACACTACTACAGAGAAGGAGTTCCTGGCTGTCATCTACGCGTTTGAAAAATTCCGCTCCTATTTGATTGGATCCAAGGTTATTGTTTACACCGACCATTCTGCCATTCGATACTTGATTCAGAAGCAAGATGCCAAACCCAAACTTATCCGCTGGGTGTTGATGTTTCAGGAATTTGATTTAGAAATTAAAGATAGGAGCGGGGTGGAAAACGTTGTAGCCGACCACCTCAGTCGTATTGAAGTGGAAGACGAAGATAAAATCCCTATCCGAGACTCTCTTCCAGACGACCAACTAATGAAGGCAACCCATGGATTCCCTTGGTATGCGGATATTGTCAATTACGTCGCTACAGGGATCATTCACCCCTCCGCCTCCTACCATGACAAAAGGAAGTTCCTCCATGATATAAAGCAATATTATTGGGATGAACCTTACCTGTTTCACCTATGTGCTGATGGACTTTTCCGTCACTGCTTACCGGAAGAAGAGATTACCCCCGTCCTAGAGCATTGCCATTCAGGACCCACGGGGGGGCACATGAGCGCAAAGAAAACCGCTATAAAAGTTATGCAGTCAGACTTCTTCTGGCCAACCATAGCAAAGGACTCCTATGATTTTGTAAAATCTTGCAACAAATGCCAATTTTCTGGCAGCATATCCAAAAGGAACGAAATGCCCCTCACAATGTGGCAAGAAATTGAACTTTTCGACGTGTGGGGGGTAGATTATAGGGGCCCCTTCCCTTCTTCCTATAGTTTCTCTTACATCCTGGTCACGGTGGACTATGTCTCAAAATGGGTCAAAGCTATACCCACTGTGTCCAGCGACTCCAAACTAGTTATTAAATTGTTCAAAAATATCATTTTCCCCAGATTTAGAGTCCCCAGAACTGTCATATCAGATGGCGGGACCCATTTCCTGGAACGAAGTTTTGAAGCCATGTTGAAAAAGTACAGAGTCAACCACAAAGTAGCAACGCCTTACCATCCACAGACCAGTGGTCAGGTTGAGGTATCAAATAGACAACTAAAGGCTATTCTATAAAAAATAGTCAATAGATACCGCACTGACTGGTCCACCAAGCTTCCCGATGCCCTTTGGGCATACCAAACTGCTTATAAAACACCAATCGGGACAACCCCGTTCTGTTTGGTATACGGGAAGTCTTGTCATCTTCCAGTGGAGCTGGAACACAAAGCTTGGTGGGCCATCGAACAGCTAAATTTCGATCTTAAAAGTGCTAGAGAAAATAGACAACTCCAGCTGCATGAGCTAGAGGAGCTCCGAATGACCGCCTATCAGAGTGCCAGGATTTATAAGAAGCAAACATAAATGTGGCACGACGGTCATCTTAAGAGGAAAGACATCGCCGTCGGTGACAAAGTACTCCTTTTCAACTCCAAGCTCAAGTTGTTCCCCGGAAAACTTCGAACAAAATGGTCTGGGCCCTTCACCATAAAGCATATATACCCAACTGGAGCTGTCATAATTATCGACAACAACGGAGGCGAAAGGACGGTCAACAGTCATCGTTTAAAGAAATACTACACTCCATCAGATAAAATGCCAAGACAGACCATTGAAATCAAAGACGCCACGCCATCATCATAACAACATCAAAGCTTCGTTGGGCTAGCAACGTAAAACACAGGCGCTACTTGGGAGGCAACCCAAGATTTCAGCTTCTTCTTTTATTTTCCGTTCTTTTATTTACCTTAGGTTTATCTTATGAAAATATAAAAATTTCATATAACCAAAACAAACATAAAAATATAAAAATCCTTTTGACCCTTACCCTTCTAAACGGTTTCGAAACCGTTTGGAGCCAAACGGTCCTGAGACCGTTTGGAGTCCAAACGGTCTTGAAACTGTTTGGAGCCAAACGGTCTCGAAACCGTTTGGAGTCCAAATGGTTGTTAAACCATTTGACCTAGGGTCGACCCCCATTTCCTATAAATACAAACCCTTCCCCTTCTTCTTCCCTCTTCGACTCTCGAGTTTCCTCATACTCTTGCGCAAGAGTTGTTCCATTGCTTCCGTCGTCTTGCTCCCACACAACCCAGGTTCCCTCCACCTCCGTCGACCCTGTTTCCGTGTTCTTTCACGGCAACCTCACCTCAACCGCAAGGTAGTCCCGCCATCGCTGATGCCTGCATCCACCACCGCGGCAACCGTTTCAATCTTTTCGCCTCCGCAACCATCTTCTTCACCTTTGCCATCATCTTCGGCGCTGTCGTGGCACCTCCCATCGCCGCCTTCATCTTTATCACCATCGGCTCCTCCGCGATCATCTTTACCATCACCTTTATCGTCGTCAGCTCCACCTTTTCCATCATCGTCTTCACCTCTATCGCTGTCGGCTCTGCCTTTTCCATTGCCGCCTTCATCTTTATCGCCGTCGGCTCCTCCGCGATCCTTGTTTTCGTTGGCTGCTTCACCCGACGTTTCACCTTCCAAATGGTCTCCGAACCGTTTGGAACCAAACGGTCTCCAAACCGTTTGGAACCAAATGGTTCCGCAACCGTTTGGACCAAACGGTCTTGAAATCGACTGTTTGGGACCAAACGGTCTTCAAACCGTTTGGAACCAAACGGTCTTGAAACCGTTTGGGACCAAACGGTCTCCAAACCGTTTGGAACCAATCGGTCTCCAAACCGTTTGGAACCAATCGGTCTCCGAACCGTTCGGAACCAAACGGTCTCCAAACCATTCGGAACCAAACGGTCTTGAAACCGTTTGGAACCAAACGGTCTCCCAATCATTTGGCCTTCATCTCTTAAGTTTCACAAAAATATAAAATCACATAAATATGAATAAAAATCCAATTCTTTTCTAAGCATGTGTTCTTACTTATAATTTTTCCACTTTTTAGAAATGGCATCACCAGCTACGCATGCCAAAAGATCTGACGAAGCTCCTTTCTGGACAAAGGAGCAAATGATGGAAGACCTAGCCAAACTCCAGAAGATCAGAGATTACTACAACAGGACTGGAAAGGCCCCACCAAAGGTCAAGATGATGGATGTCTTGTGTGACATTGACCGCCTCAACAAATGTCTAGATGAGGCACCTGAAGAAGAAATTGAAATATCCTCTAGTGATGAAGGCTCGGAATACAAGCCAAACTCCGAGGAGGAATCCCCAGCTGAAGAACAAAAGGGGAAACGCAAAGTCCAGGATACTGCAACTGGACAGCCCTCCAAGAAACGAGCCAGAAAGCAAGTCCGACATGCCACTGCAAGGGAGCAAATCCTGGCAGGAAACACTCCACCAATCACCACCTCCGCAGCCGCTCCTGCAACCATCAATGTCCCCACTTTCCCTCCTATCACCACCGCAGCACCACCACCAGAAAACCTCTACATAAACACTGCCCTCTCCAACGAAAAAATCTCAAAACCTACTAAGTACGTCTGCTCCAGCGTACTACTTAAGATGGGGATCCATGACCAAATTTTCAACATGCTAGACAAAGACAACCTTGCAAGGCTGTGTTTAGTACCTGAGATCTCATATTCCGAACCCACAACTGAATTCTTCACATTTCTTAACAAAGATCCAGTTGAAATTATGGATAGATCACGGGATGGAGGTGACCGTAGGCTGGTCACCCAACTTTTTGGCAGCAAGGTTGTCATCACAGAAAACATGTTGAATGAAACTTTTATTGACAACCAGGAGCAGCTAAAGAAAGCCAAGGTTGTGGGAACTGAGAATCCTAATTTCAACAGGCACAACTTTTGAAAATCTCTGACTGGGCTCCCCACCTATGATGCTAAGACATGCAAAGCATTGAATATACATTCTGAACTAGTGCGCACCTTACACAAAATCCTAGCAGGCGCACCCTTCCCCAGGACAGAAGGAGGGAATGTTATAATCTCGGATCTCTTTGTTCTCTGGTCCATTCTAAACGGAATGCCAGTCAGCATTGGACGACATCTGATCCAAAAATTATCTGCCTACTCCCTGGGGAAGGAAATCTGCATGGGAGGTCATGTCACATCCATCATCAAATATCTCAAGATGGATAGACCTCTACCTAGATGCACACAAATAAAGGGCGACATCCTCACCAACGAACAAACCTTGAAGAACTCCTTCATTATCAAGGAAAAGGATGTGAAACTACACTATGTTTTCTGCCCTACAGTCAAATCATCCAGAACCCTGCTACCGCTGCTGGAGCTCGCAGACTACGACAAGGAAAAGCTCCTCTTCACTGTCGAGGAGCTTACCAAACTCTTAGCTACGGTAAAAGCACCAGCAAATAAAATAAAGGCGGGACAGACTAAACTCATCATCAATGCCTCGACAGCCAGAATACCAAAAATTCCTGTGAAATGACCTTCCACAAGACTTTCACAGAATCAACAGTTGTCGGGGACGCCAACTTCAAAACCACATCCAAGGAGACAGCCACAACTCCCGAGCAAAGAAAAAGTGACATAGATCCTTTGTCTGCCATAGAACCAACTTTCCCGGACTTTGACCTCAGTGCTTGCAAAGGTCTTTCCGACTTTGAACTATGCCTCATCATGTCGAGGCTCTCCGCCGAGAAGGATGAACTCGTATTCATGTCTGGTGACATTCTAATAATGGCAGACACGCTTCGAGAGACTATACAGTTTAAAGGATCTCTCACTGTAAGCTTAATGGCCGCTTATCAATTTCTCCTCGGCCAAAATACCCCCACAACATATATGGCGTCCCCATACATGAAGGATGATCTTTTAAAGATAAAGAACTTCGGAACAACTGAAGCATTGATCTCCTTTCTACAACACAACGCTGAAATTCATCATGCTACCCTTCCTTTATCATGAGCACTGGATGCTCCTGGCAACAAACCTACAAGAAGGAACAACTACAATCTATAACAGTTCCGACAGCTAGTACAATCCACGACAAAGAAATTATGTCATGACACCAAAGACGCCCACGGAGGTAGTGGTGAAGGAATGCGCTGACAAATTAATCGCCTTTTTAAGTCAACATACAAGGGCTTATGGAAAGGAACATTTTCATCACCCAACCTTCAACCACAAATGTCCACAGCAAATTTGGCAGTCAAATGACTGCGGCTTCCATGTTCTCTACTGGATGTACACCATCATGGCCCTTCAAAGACCAGTAGAGGATATGACAGATGTGGATTACAACGCCCTTCGTGGAAAGTTCGCTGCTAACCTGCTCCGCTCACATGGCGCAAACAAAGGATTATCAGAAGCCCGATGCCCTTGTCCTTGTACTTCTCATCCTATCACCTTGACACTCTGAGAACAGAGTGAATGATAAGTTAGGGGGGGAGTACACTAGACAAGGGTGAGGTATCAATTCTACAAACCTTTCTTCTCAATTCTCCCTTTTTTATTCTGTACAAATTCTTTTACACTTTTAGTCCTTGTTTTTTTTCAGATTTCCTAATAACAAACCCCACTCATATAGAATAGCATTCCTCTTGGATCAAGATCAACCCCTGCTGACTTAAGAATCCAGTAGTCCTCAAGAATAAGAACAATAATAGCATAAAGGCATGTAACAGCGAGTTAATAATTTTCCTTCACACTTGACTTTCATGATTTTTTCTTCAGTTCTACATCAGACTCTTCAACAAGTCAATATCAAAGACGAAGCAAGCCAAATATTCTCAAGGACGGGAGGTAAATCAGTGAAATCCAAATCAAGGAACCTCGAAAGTGGACCACCAACCAGAAAATAAGTGCATGTCGGAAAATTCTAAGAACAGTTTTCTTCTTTTTTATAAAAGAGGCTTGGCCGCCCAACCAAAAACCCAAATATTCAAATCCCAAGCCTGTGAGTTTTTGAATAAAAGCCAGAGTGTTGAATAAAAACATGAGAGTTGTGCCATGCATAACGACTTATATGAAGAGCCAATAAAGGTCTCAGCCGGCCGGTACATTCAGCTACCCTCACGAAGGCAGATGTGTCATGCCCGGTAGTGAGATCCTAAGGTCTCCAAATATATGAAAAGGCTGATAAAGGGCTCACCCAGCCAGTACATTCAGCTGCCCTCATGAAGGCAGATGTGTCGTGCTCGGTAGTGAGTTCCTAAAAGCATAGATAAACCCTCTCCCACTAAAAGGGGGAGTTACACAAAAGCCCTTAGCCAACCCTCATAACCATTTTAGTTTTCGATAGGTTTTCAAAAGAAGTACAAAACTGATTAGAGTTAATGACATGCACATAATAACATCAAAGAGGTGGTCCCAATACGAGCTACGTGATTTGGAGGAAATCTGAGATCCGTGCAACTCTCTATACCTGGAAGAATTAAGACAAGCAGAAGCTCTAATAAGACCTCAGGAGATCTCTGATTTAGAACTGAAGAAAGAGTATGGAGATTTTAACTAAATAAAATCACCTCGCCATTACATGCCTCAGCTCTATCTAGCTTGAGGACAAGCTAGACTCTAAGTTAGGGGGGTGATAACCTCCAATTTTGGGATGATTATCTTAGTCTTTTCTTTAGTTTTTTACACTCTTTCTTAATTAGAATTAGACATAATACCTAAATATTCCCTCTTATTGTAAATATACTATTAGACTAGCTTTTCCCCTTTATAATTGCAGAAAAAGACACAAAAAAATCATAAAAGACTCAACTAGCCTCAAGACCGCATGAAGCCAACCGGTCCCGAGACCGCATGGAGTCACACGGCCCCAAGACCGCATGAAGCCAACCGGTCCCGAGACCGCATGGAGTCACACGGTCCCAAGACCGCATGAAGCCAACCGGTCCTGAGACCGCATGGAGTCACACGGTCCCAAGACCGCATGAAGCCAATCGGTCCCAAAGCCGCATGGAGTCACACGATCCCAAGACCGCATGAAGCCAATCGGTCCCGAGACCGTATGAAGCCAATCGGTCCCGAGATCGCATGAAGCCAAACGGTCTTGAGGTCCAAGGTCCAAACAGTCTTGAGGTCCAAACGGTCTTAAGATCAAAACGGTCCTAAGGTCCAAACGGTCTTGAAGTCCAAACGGTCTCCAAACCGTTTGGACTTCACTTAAGGCCTATAAATAAGACCCCAGGGGTCTTTCCAAGGAGAAGTTTTTCAGACGTCCAGAGGCTGCCTCAATCACTCCAGAGCACATCTGAGTTCCATCCTCCGCCCAGGGGCTGCCGGTCTGAAACCCATACTCCATCTTGAAGCTACTTTCTCTCTCTCCGCCAAAGAAGGTGGGAAGAGGGAGATCTCATCATCGTGCAACCTATGAAGCTGGTGGATCATTTCTCTCTCTCTCCAAGGGGTTGACTTTCCTCTCTCTTTGTGGGGATTATGCTCTCTCTCTCTCTTCTTGCCTCCTTCTTTGTCCTAGTTATGAGTGAGTAGTCTCTCTCACTAGGGTGCGGGGAGTAGTCCCGTTACCCATGTTTTCATATCATGTAAATGTAATCCATAGTTTGTAATATAGAGTTATTATCTTTTCAGTTCAACATCAAACGTTTAATGAATACATGTTGCCTGATCATCAACCTGTGTTATCTTTTATCTTTTAGTATGAATTGTCTACGTTTGTACTATTAGATCTAAAACTCATTTGTATGTTGGTTCTTGGTGCATGTATCCACCATGCATCTGTTTCGGTATCTAGGAGTGTCTTTCAAGAAGTGGAGTATACTCACTCCCATCGTTGTACTTTCATGCTATGAAATGGAATCAGTTGACGTGTGAAAGTACAACCTTGATGAGTCGAGGAACACACTTTGTGAATCGTTCGGGGATGGCTGACTTTGCAACATTCCCACACTTCTTGTAGTTAGTTTTCTGAAAGGAAACTAAGTCTACAAAGATACTAACTGACTAAACTCTTGTTGCAGGTTATGTTTTACTCTGCATGTCTTGATCCATGTGTAGTGGTGGTGAAACGCCAATCACACCCTAGTGACTTTTATCATTGCTTAACGTCTTTAGATTTACTTGCTTGCCTTATTTTACATATTCTTAGTTTAAAACAACAAAACAAACTTTCGACTAAGTGCCTACTATTAAGAGACTAAGTGAAACTCTAACGTTTTCCATCTTGTTGCTTGCAACAAGACCGTTGTCCTGTGGATTCGACCCTTAACTATACTATGATAAGACTTCCACGTATCTTTGCATACGTGGGTGGAGTTCTCTATCTAGTATAAGCAAGGCTAAACCTAAAGACTTACTATCTTTAAGATTTTTAGTTGGTGCACGCAATTCCACGTAAGTGGAAGCTCCATCATCACATTATCTTCTTTTCTGACATTATTGGTATTTCCTCTTTCCTCTTTCTTTATTGGGGCTCCTTGGACCCCAAGAAACTCTAATAATTCTAAATTCCTTTTTAAGGAATACTCATTATCCTTAAATGCATCAATATGCATTATTTCTCATTATCTTGTTTATTTCTTATTAAGATATTTCCTTTTTGAGGATTTCTCTTTATTTCTCTTCTATTTTCCTCATCAGTATTCCTTTTATTATTAGGAATCCTTGGGATACGAAATTCCCCTAAGGATAACTCAGTTATACCTTTTTCCACTTATTTCCTACATTTTAACATTAATTTCTTTCTTACTAAAGAAATACTTAATTAACCTTTTCTTTTCTTATTGCATTCTCTATGCAACTTTGGACTCCTTGGGACCCAAGGAATCCAAGAGGCATGAAATCCACCTTTGGATCACATTCTTTTGCCTTCTAGAGGTTTCCACATCTTTCTTTTCTTGAATTCTCAATTATTCCTTTATTAATTGAATTTCCTTGTTATTTGGGCCCAATAGCCAATAAAGCCCACAATAAAACCATCAAGGCTATTGTAAATGAAAATCATTTATTCAAAACAAATTATATCATTATTTGTTCCACTATCTTTAATGTGAAAAATTACATTTCTCACCAAAGGAACCCAAAATTCGGGGTTGTAACATCCTTCCCCTCTTATAAGAATTTTTCCCTCAAAATTCCATCAAGCAAGCAAACAAACAGGATAAAATTTTCATATGTGCATCATGGCTCCCATGTGGCTTCACCTTTTCCATGGTGCTTCCCAAGAACCTTCATTAACTCATATTCTTCCATCTGAGTTCTTTCTTACCTTGGTATATCATACCCTCATAGGTGACTCAGGATATTTCAACCTTTCAAAAGCTGAATAGGTTCAAGGTTCATCACATGGCTTGGGTACCTCACATAGTGCTCTAGATCAGACTCACATTATTCATCATGTTATCCTAAAGTGTAAAGCTAAACACAACCTTCTCCACCAATCCATCTCAAATGGACCCATATATCGGGGACTTAGCTTTCTCAGCGGTAGCTCAGAGGGGTCGGATTTTCACATTATATTCCCCCACAGTGAACTGCATGTCAGTCTGCTTTGCATCAGTTCATGACTCATGTCACCCTTGGGCTCTCTCTCAGCCATTGCACGATCAAAGCGATTCCATCTGCACACACTGTGGTTCCTTTCTGACCTTCGTGAGGCCTCTTTCACCACATCATCTTAATGAAGTGGTGGCCAACACAACCTCTCTATAAGACTTCTTGCATCCCGATAAAGGCTATGGTGGTTAACATCACATCTTTAAAAACTGTCCCTATGTATCACCCTGAATGAGCACACATGCTCCCATCAGACCCTCTGATCTGGATCATATTGTCCATTAGAATGGGGTGATAAACTGTACTAACATCGAGTTCTTCATGTATCCACTTCCACCTCATGGAAGTGAACCTTGGTCATACTCAAGAACTTTTGAAATCGCATCATGGCGTAGTTGAACCATCTCTCTCTCTCTTATGTAGTTCAACAAACTTTGTCTCTTGACAGTACTCCTTCTTTCTTATGTCATCTAGATAAGGGGATCTACCATAACCCATATTGCATCTTGACCTTCCTTGGTCTAGGGGAGACTCACAACATCCATAGTGATGCACTCCCATTCCCTCTCGGGAACTCTTTATACTTTATATCCATGCACTGGGTTACTGGTGTTCATCCTTCACCTCCTAACTTGCATGGCCACATGCTACATGCAATTCATATTAAGCATCCTAAGTACTACTATTACTTACTATCTTTGTAGTACCATGGTGTTTGGTGATCTTAAACCATGATCTCATGTATGTCATGATTCCTCAAGATCGATACCTCGGAAACCCTAAACCACTCTCATCAAGGTTTTATTACCTTCCTATCCAAAGAAGTGTAGTCGAGGTTCTTTCACTATATCAAGGACTGAACTGGCTAACCAAACAACCATTAACTTGTTCGACATATCTTGTTACCTCTTGTGTGTTAGACTAAACACATCCTCTTTTCAAACATAGGGTTAGTCGAACAACCTCAACTTCTTCTAGCTTCCAGCTAACTAGGCAGCTATATCTCAATCAGAGTATTCATCTTCTTATCCTTAGGTGTTAGGTAATGTTGAAGACATACACCTCCATGTATTCTACTTATCATCTCATCTCAAACTCTAATTTTATCTTCATCAAGAAACTCTGAGCTCATACTCATGGTGATCAAACTCAACCTTGTATCACTTGCAAAATCCACATAGCTCATACAAAAAAAAACATCCTTATAAAATGATTACCTTATCTCTCTTAGTGTTAGTAAACCATCCATGTATTATTCCTTCCACAAAGGTATGTTATCATCTCTATCCTCATACCTTGTAGCAATGCTCCAAGTTACATCATCTTTATCCTTGGTGTATGGCATGCGTACTGTCCTATCTCTCACTCCCATAACAAGAAGAAATAAGCATTTGGCGGCCGTCCAAATACAGAGTTCTTCCCATTCCAGGAGTAGAGATGGTACATCCCACCTTGCCAGTATACCTTTAAAACTAAGTTGAAACGTGCAACTTATGTCTCTACTTCTCAATCATTTTGATATCAAAGTTAGTTTCATGGAAAACTGGTCTCGAACCTACTTGGGTCACCACACAATCATTGGTCATCTCCTCTAGGTCTGTAGGGTGCCGGCACTTTTGGGGTCATCCCTTTCCCTTATGCATCCAGAGAGTGCCCTACTCATCTGCCCTTTGGGTCCCATGAGTTCATGAAGGTGATCAATCTCCTAACCCATGGCCCTCAGACAATGATAGTTGTTACCTCCCGACCCTATGGTCATGTGCATCTAGGGGATTAGGCAACTCCTTCTTCCATCGGTCTAATACCTTCCTGACCCTAGGACAGACTTAGGATTCTCTTATAGTACATGTTCAACTTAGAACCTTACCCAAGCATTCATCATTTCTCTCCGCATTCTCGGCTGACTTTCATCCCTTCATAGGGGTCAAGGCAACCTACCTACCTTGGTCAGGCCCCATACCAGTTACCTCCATGGTAACACATCCACATGCACTAAGAGATGGTTATCTATGGGTCCACAGGTTCATTCTCATACCATGTACTTTTCACTTAGCTTCTCAAGATCCTACGAGACCTCTTTAGGTTTCCACAAACCCACAAACTGGTACACACCTTACCAAAGGGTCCCTCTCCCAGGATGGGAGGAAACTAAAACTCTTGACAACAAGGTCACAAACATCCTTAGGGTTTATATTCACATGAGCATGCTTAAACAAGCAGACCACCTATTAAACCATACTAGGTCATACTTGTTCTCTTTCCTCAACATTAGATCAACTTAGTCATGAAGGGTTCATCAAACATACCCATAACTTAAGGGGTTTCCTTTACCTCTACACATGAGGAGTACCATGCTCGAAACTATAGAGACTCAAATCTCATCATGAGCATTGGATACACTGCTTCCTAGGAACCCTAGGTTCTCCTTTGGGTATCCAACTGCATGCTCAAACTCTTAACCACGAATCAAGCATGTCCAAGGTATGTCATGTACTCCTATGACCCTTTTATATGAGCAACACCTCAAAGTTGAGTCCTCCTCAAGGACAAGCAACTAGGTATAAGGCCTCACAACTGGTTACTTAAACCTCCTTGGGGTCTAAGGCACTCTTTGACTCATCTCAGTGGGTAACCACTTATACCATAGGCACATAGGTACCAGAAGCATCGTTCTTTCTCTAGGGTTCGGTTCCTCTAAAGGCAACCAGGATATCATCAGCCTCCAGGGTTCATGCATGAAGCAACCACTATCATCCACCTAGATCGCATCATTCTCGACTCCCCACTGTTCCTCACATTTCGCGATTTTAGGTTTCCAACCTTCTTGCTTGATCTCTAGGGTTAACTCCACATGGGTAAAGCCTATGCTCGAACATATGTTTGCTCAAGATCATTCATAGCCCTTTATGTTTATTTCATAAGCCATCCATCATGATCTCTTAATCCAGGGTTTCATCAAGCTATACCCTACTTGCCTAAGCCCATAGGGTATCTATAGGTTCTCCTCTAACCTCATCCATGAAGGAGCTATCCTTCGCTCAAACCTGCACGACCCTTCCCAGGGTTGGGTTGCCAAAAGTGCTAGGTCATCAACTTCTCATGGCTCATATGGCATCCAAGGCACGTTTATCCAAACACCTGGTCTAATCTCATCATGCCATCTCTCTCTCTAACCTTCACTTAGGGTTAGGGTTCACATCATCCTCAGAGGATGTGCTAGGTCTCTACTTTAATGGAGATCTCTACCTCCATGACTCACTTTCTCTACTCATCCTCCTGACAAGAAGGTCTAGCCTCAGGTCTCTCCTGAGGGCAATGACAACTTATGTCATACGACCTAAGCATGTATCTATCCTTTTACGCTTACTCTATTAAGCTTATGTCCATGACATCTTATTTACATGCTTTTTATTAATTTGGTGGAGGATTCCTTAATCCTTATCAACCTTACCCATACCTCAAGAGGGTGAGGGGAAGAGAGGAAACCCTAATCCTTAAGGTCCTTATCAGCATTTGAGTTGAGAAGGGATGAACAAGATGAGAGAGTCCTAAAGGTATCTTATTTCGATTCATACCCTAAGACTTTAGCCAAGAAGTCACACAGATCCGGGAGTCCTCGTATTCTGACTAGCGGTGCAGAGGAAAATATTGCCAGCCCCCAGTTGTGATCCTTTTCTAGACACCTCTGTCTTTCGGATAATCCTCTAATAACTCCCTTGGGTTCTACAGAATTTGTAAAATTTAACAATTATTAAAGACTAATTGAGGAACCTATGCTCTGATACCAATTGTAACGACCCCGCCTCCCGGTAACCCCCAATTAAGGGAGACCCGAAGGTCAGAGCCGTTATTCAATTAACAAGATCAAAGGTTCGATAAATACTTAATAATAATTATGAAATTCTACTAACTAATTGGAATTTGGTATAAAATTAAAACTTTACTTACCTTTGAAAACTTTGAAATCTATCTATCCAGAGCTTGAATTATTCTATATAATCCTCCTTGCACATTATTTCTTATTTCCACAATGTGTCACTTTACTGTTTGTTCTTTCAATTGTTGTTCCTAAAATGCCGAAAAACAAAATGTCGGTCAGTTAATCGAAATATACTGGTATGTGGGGACAACCAAAATCTTGCAATTATGGCTAACAATTTAATAATCACAATCAAATTAATTAACAAGCCAATTTACACTTTTCAGTATGACATTCTCCAACGCTTTTTCCCTAACCCTGGATTACCCACCTTAGGGTGCCCTTTGCCAATGCCTTAAGGCCACCTTCTTAATCCCGAGCTTGGTGCCTGGGGGTCACCACTCATGGTGCCCACTAGTCATGCAATATCATAGGCCACCTTCTCATTCCTGAACTTGGTGCCTGGGGTCACCACTCAAGGTGTCCATTGGTCTACCCATCTGGGCCTGACCTTTGGCATCATCCATCAGGGTGGCACGGAGGTGCGAGAATACATACTTCTATTTTTAATGTGATAATCATAGTGACTTTATAGTTTGCAAGTATGAACATCCAAACTGATAATTTGCATTCAATGTGATTAGCCATCCAGAAAATCCTCGAGAAACTAAGGCGGTTATTCATAATGAACCACATACCTGACCTGATGATTTGAACAGAAATATCCATGCAAATAAGAATCCAAGCAAACAAGTATTTTCAACAAGATCTTGAAATAATCACGTAATTCCCTTTTTATTATTCATGTCATCAAGATCCATTAAACCTAGCTCGCTTCTTAGGGTTTCTAATTCACTTTTAGGGTTTCTATTGCAATTAGGGCTTCCCTTCATCTTTTACTATTTTAAACCCTAATTTATCACAATTGATTGCAAACCCAAATTATCTCAACATCTAATCCTCAGTTTTGGATTAAAGGCATAATTATCTATTAATTAATCCCCTCAAACCTCTTTTCATTAAAGTTACCATTTTTATCCCTTTAATCCATGACAAGATCATTATAC
Organism: Alisma plantago-aquatica; assembly: GCA_963693085.1. Classification (NCBI taxonomy): domain Eukaryota; kingdom Viridiplantae; phylum Streptophyta; class Magnoliopsida; order Alismatales; family Alismataceae; genus Alisma; species Alisma plantago-aquatica. Next base: position 575,589,993 of record OY856409.1, on the reverse strand, counting down.
GCATTTATCATCAATTTATAGTTCATTATGGTCCAAATCACATATGAACTCGATTTGCTATTAATTCCACCTTTTATTTATAAGAAAACCCTAATTATTACACTTAGGGTATTCATCGACAAATTAGGAACTTTAATGCTCGAAATAGTTTACATTCAGCATATTCCAACTTTAATCATGAAATTAATCAATTAAAGCCATTAATAGTCGAATTAGTCAACATTAGGGTTTCAAGGTTCATTAAAGTTTATTCATGCATATGAAACTCTAAATTAACTAATTATATGCAAAGTTCATCCTTTTTCTTTCTAATGTTCCTATTTATCATTAACAGGCTAGTATCAACTTTAATCATCTCTTGAACCCTACTAATTACTTTAATCATATCGACATAGGGTTCTTTAAACATTAATACATTAAAGTTGATTACTTTTCGAATTTCATAAAGAATCAGACTTCAAATATATTTTTATTGCATTCTACGTATTCTCCTGATCACTTTCATATTTTGTACATTTTCATCGGAGCTACCAATCTTTAGATATGAATTTAGCAAATATTTACCTTTTCATACCAGTAGCAGATCGCCACGTCACCAACCCATGCAACGTTGATGCGGCTTGCATTAAAACATTTAAAAATTCTGTTTCCATCCCTGCGCAAGTCAGTTGGGCCTTCAGTTCGCAGAGGGTATAACGGTCCAGGGACCGGGGATCTTCTTCAAGCTCGGGACAGACGAGCTGCGCGCGCCTGAAGCCCTAGGCGCGGCTTCCCCTCTCCCCCACTAGCCTCGAAGACCATTGGGAAGGGTTCCTTTGCCTCCGCCCTACCCCCATGCACTCAGGGGCGTCGAGATCCCACGGCCAAGGTGGCCAGCTTGCGCGGGCCAGGTCTGCAACCCGCAGCCCTATTGGGGACCTCTGGTGGTTGCAGCGCTTCGGTTCTGGTATAGCCACGATGGTCACACAACTCTCTGACCTCCTGGAACACCGAACGATCATTGCAACCCATGATGGCCGCTTTCTGCTCTGTAGGTAGGGTGATTCTCCATGCTTAGGGTTTGTATGCATGGAACTGGAAGAAGAGTGTGGGATTTCATTTTACTTCTAACCAGGGGTTCTACCCCTTTTATAGGGGAGGTAATGTACGCCCTAACGTGGCCCTCTAAGAGGGGACAAGTCCCACTCCCATAAGGACTCCTATTCCTTTAAGGAGAAGAAATCCTTCTCTCTCTTCTTAATCCTTTTAATATTCTCTAATATTTGAGTATTTAGGATTTCAAAAACCTTTTCCTTTATTCTTTGGCTTTTAGTCCATTAGCCACGAACTTAAGTTTTCCTTAAGTAGAAAATACCACTTATTAACAAAACCACAACATTCATTAATTGTATATTCACATTATCTTCTTTTTTGACATTATTGGTATTTCCTCTTTCCTCTTTCTTTATTGGGGCTCCTTGGACCCCAAGAAACTCTAATAATTTGAATTCCTTTTTAAGGAATACTCATTATCCTTAAATGCATCAATATGCATTATTTCTCATTATCTTGTTTATTTCTTATTAAGATATTTCCTTTTTGAGGATTTCTCTTTATTTCTCTTCTATTTTCCTCATCAGTATTCCTTTTATTATTAGGAATCCTTGGGATACGATATTCCCCTAAGGATAACTTAGTTATACCTTTTTCCACTTATTTCCTACATTTTAACATTAATTTCAATTTCTTTCTTACTAAAGAAATACTTAATTAACCTTTTCTTTTCTTATTGCATTCTATATGCAACTTTGGACTCCTTGGGACCCATGGAATCCAAGAGGCACGAAATCCACCTTTGGATCACATTCTTTTGCCTTCTAGAGGTTTCCACATCTTTCTTTTCTTGAATTCTCAATTATTCCTTTCTTAATTGAATTTCCTTGTTATTTGGGCCCAATAGCCAATAAAGCCCACAATAAAACCATCAAGGCTATTGTAAATGAAAATCATTTATTCAAAACAAATTATATCATTATTTGTTCCACTATCTTTAATGTGAGAAATTACATTTCTCACCAAAGGAACCCAAAATTCGGGGTTGTAACATCCTTCCCCTCTTATAAGAATTTTTCCCTCAAAATTCCATCAAGCAAGCAAACAAATAGGATAAACTTTTCATATGTCCATCATGGCTCCCATGTGGCTTCACCTTTTCCATGGTGCTTCCCAAGAATCTTCATTAACTCATATTCTTCCATCTGAGTTCTTTCTTACCTTGGTATATCGTACCCTCATAGGTGACTCAGGATATTTCAGCCTTTCAAAAGCTGAATAGGTTCAAGGTTCAGCACATGGCTTGGGTACCTCACATAGTTCTCTTGATCATACTCACATTATTCATCATGTTATCCTAAAGGGTAAAGCTAAACACAACCTTCTCCACCAATCCATCTCAAATGGACCCATATATCGGGGACTCATCTTTCTTAGCGGTAGCTCAGAGGGGTCGGATTTGCACATTATATTCCCCCACATTGAACTGCATGTCAGTCTGCTTTGCATCAGTTCGTGACTCATGTCACCCTTGGGCTCTCTCTCAGCCATTGCACGATCAAAATGATTTCATCTGCACACACTGTGGTTCCTTTCTGTCCTTCGTGAGGCCTCTTTCACCACATCATCTTAATGAAGTGGTGACCGACACAACCTCTCTATAAGACTTCTTGCATCCCGATAAAGTCTATGGTGGTTAACATCACATCTTTAAAAATTGTCCCTATGTATCACCCTGAATGAGCACACATGCTCCCATCAGACCCTCTGATCTGGATCATACTATCCATTAGTACGGGGTGATAAACTGTACTAACATCGAGTTCTTCATGTATCCACTTCCACCTCATGGAAGTGAACCTTGGTCATACTCAAGAACTTTTGAAATCGCATCATGGCATAGTTGAACCATCTCCCTCTCTTATGTAGTTCAACAAAATTTGTCTCTTGACAGTACTCCTTATTTCTTATTTCATCTAAATAAAGGGATCTACCATAACCCATATTGCATCTTGACCTTCCTTGGTCTAGGGGAGACTCACGACATCCATAGTGATGCACTCCCATTCCCTCTCAGGAACTCTTTATACTTTATATCCATGCACTGGGTTACTGGTGTTCGTCCTTCACCTCCTAACTTGCATGGCCACATGCTACATGCAATTCATATTAAGCATCCTAAGTACTACTATTACTTACTATCTTTGTAGTACCACGGTGTTTGGTGATCTTAAACCATGATCTCATGTATGTCATGATTCCTCAAGATCGATACCTCAGAAACCCTAAACCACTCTCATCAGGGTTTTATTACCTTCCTATCCAAAGAAGTGTAGTCGAGGTTCTTTCACTATATCAAGGACTGAACTGGCTAACCAAACAACCATTAACTTGTTCGACATATCTTTTTACCTCTTGTGTGTTAGCCAAAACACATCCTCTTTTCAAACATAGGGTTAGTCGAACAACCTCAACTTCTTCTAGCTTCCAGCGAACTAGGCAGCTATATCTCAATCAGAGTATTCATCTTCTTATCCTTAGGTGTTAGGTAATGTTGAAGGCATACACCTCCATGTATTCTACTTATCATCTCATCTCAAACTCTAAGTTTGTCTTCATCAAGAAACTCTGAGCTCATACTCATGGTGATCAAACTCAACCTTGTATCACTTGCAAAATCCACATAGCTCATGCAAAAAAAAACATCCTTATAAAATGATTACCTTATCTCTCTTAGTGTTAGTAAACCATCCATGTATTATTCCTTCCACAAAGGTATGTTATCATCTCTATCCTCATACCTTGTAGCAACGTTCCAAGTTACATCATCTTTATCCTTGGTGTATGGCATGTGTACTGTCCTATCTCTCACTCCCATAACAAGAAGAAATAATCATTTGGCGGCCGTCCAAATACAGAGTTCTTCCCATTCCAGGAGTAGAGATGGTACATCCCACCTTGCCAGTACACCTTTAAAACTAAGTTGAAACGTGCAACTTATGTCTCTACTTCTCAATCATCTTGATATCAAAGTTAGTTTCATGTAAAACTGGTCTTGAACCTACTTGGGTCACCACACAATCATTGGTCATCTCCTCTAGGTATGTAGGGTGTCGGCACTTTTGGGGTCATCCCTTTCCCTTATGCATCCAGAGAGTGCCCTACTCATCTGCCATTTGGGTCCCATGAGTTCATGAAGGTGATCAAACTCCTAACCCAAGGTCCTCAGACAATGATAGTTGTTACCTCTCGACCCTATGGTCATGTGCATCTAGGGGATTAGGCAACTCCTTCTTCCATCGGTCTTATCCCTTCCTGACCCTAGGACAGACTTAGGATTCTCTTATAGTACACGTTCAACTTAGAACCTTACCCAAGCATTCATCATTTCTCTCTGCATTCTCGGATGACTTTCATCCCTTCATAGGGGTCAAGGCAACCTGCCTACCTTGGTCAGGCCCCATACCGGTTACCTCCATGGTAACACATCCACATGCACTAAGAGATGGTTATCTATGGGTCCACAGGTTCATTCTCATACCATGTACTTTTCACTTAGCTTCTCAAGATCCTACGAGACCTCTTTAGGTTTCCACAAACCCATAAACTGGTACACACCTTACCAAAGGGTCCCTCTCCCAGGATGGGAGGAAACTAAAACTCTTGACAACAAGGTCACAAACATCCTTAAGGTTTATATTCACATGAGCATGCTTAAACAAGCAGACCACCTATTAAACCATACTAGGTCATACTTGTTCTCTTTCCTCAACATTAGATCAACTTAGTCATGAAGGGTTCATCAAACATACCCATAACTTAAGGGGTTTCCTTTACCTCTACACATGAGGAGTACCATGCTCGAAACTATAGAGACTCAAATCTCATCATGAGAATTGGATACACTGCTTCCTAGGAACCCTAGGTTCTCCTTTGGGTATCCAACTGCATGCTCAAACTCTTAACCACGAATCAAGCATGTCCAAGGTATGTCATGTACTCCTATGATCCTTTTATATGAGCAACACCTCAAAGTTGAGTCCTCCTCAAGGACAAGCAACTAGGTATAAGGCCTCACAACTGGTTACTTAAACATCCTCGGGGTCTAAGGCACTCTTTGACTCATCTCAGCGGGTAACCACTTATACCATAGGCACATAGGTACCAGAAGCATCGTTCTTTCTCTAGGGTTCGGTTCCTCTAAAGGCAACTAGGATATCATCAGCCTCCAGGGTTCATGCATGAAGCAACCACTATCATCCACCTAGATCGCATCATTCTCGACTCCCCACTGTTCCTCACATCTCAGGATTTTAGGTTTCCAACCTTCTTGCTTGATCTCTAGTGCTAACTCCACATGGGTAAAGCCTCTGCTCGAACTTATGTTTGCTCAAGATCATTCATAGCCCTTTATGTTTATTTCATAAGCCATCCATCATGATATATTAATCCAGGGTTTCATCAAGCTATACCCAACTTTCCTAAGCCCATAGGGTAGCTATAGGTTCTCCTCTAACCTCATCCATGAAGGAGCTATCCTTCGCTCAAACCTGCACGACCCTTCCCAGGGTTGGGTTGCCAAAAGTGCTAGGTCATCAACTTCTCATGGCTCATATGGCATCCAAGGCACGTTTATCCAAACACCTGATCTAATCTCATCATGCCATCTCTCTCTCTAACCTTCACTTAGGGTTAGGGTTAACATCATCCTCATAGGATGTGCTAGGTCTCTACTTTAATGGAGATCTCTACCTCCAAGACTCACTTTCTCTACTCATCCTCCTGACAAGAAGGTCTAGCCTCAGGTCTCTCCTGAGGGCAATGACAACTTATGTCATACGACCTAAGCATGTATCTATCCTTTTACGCTTACTCTATTAAGCTTATGTCCATGACATCTTATTTACATGATTTTTATTAATTTGGTGGAGGATTCCTTAATCCTTATCAACCTTACCCATACCTCAAGAGGGTGAGGGGAAGATAGGAAACCCTAATCCTTAAGGTCCTTATCAGCATTTGAGTTGAGAAGGGATGAACAAGATGAGAGAGTCCTAAAGGTATCATATTTCGATTCATACCCTAAGACTTTGGCCAGGCAGTCACACAGATCCGGGAATCCTCGTATTCTGACTAGCGGTGCAGAGGAAAATATTTCCATCCCCCGGTTGTGATCCTTTTCTAGACACCTCTGTCTTTCGAATAATCCTCTAATAACTCCCTTGGGTTCTACAGAATTTGTAAAATTTAACAATTATTAAAGATTAATTGAGGAACCTATGCTCTGATACCAATTGTAACGACCCCGCCTCCCGGTAACCCCCAATTAAGGGAGACCTGAAGGTTAGAGCCGTTATTCAATTAACAGGATCAAAGGTTCGACAAATAATCAATAATAATTATGAAATTCTACTAACTAACTGGAATTTGGTATAAAATTAAAACTTTACTTACCTTTGAAAACTTTGAAATCTATCTATCCAGAGCTTGAATTATTCTATATAATCCTCCTTGCACTTTATTTCTTATTTCCACAATGTGTCACTTTACTGTTTGTTCTTTCAATTGTTGTTCCTAAAACGCCGACAAACAAAACGTCGGTCAGTATATCGAAATATACTAGTATGTGGGGACAACCAAAATCTTGCAATTATGGCTAACAATTTAATAATCACAATCAAATTAATTAACAAGCCAATTTACACTTTTCAGTATGACATTCTCCACCGCTTTTGCCCTAACCCTGGCTTACCCACCTTAGGGTGCCCTTTGCCAATGACTTAAGGCCACCTTCTCAATCCCGAGCTTGGTGCCTGGGGGTCACCACTCATGGTGCCCACTAGTCATGCAATATCATAGGCCACCTTCTCATTCCCGAGCTTGGTGCCTGGGGTCACCACTCAAGGTGTCCATTCGTCTACCCATCTGGGCCTGACCTTTGGCATCATCCATCAGGGTGGCACGGAGGTGCGAGAATACATACTTTTATTTTTAATGTGATAATCATAGTGACTTTATAGTTTGCAAGTATGAACATCCAAACTGATAATTTGCATTCAATGCGATTAACCATCCGGAAAATCCTCGAGAAACTAAGGTGGTTATTCATAATTAACCACATACCTGATCTGACGATTTGAACAGAAATATCCATGCAAATAAGAATCCAAGCAAGCAAGCATTTTCAACAAGATCCTGAAATAATCACGTAATTCCCTTTTTATTATTCATGTCATCAAGATCCATTAAACCTATCTCGCTTCCTAGGGTTTCTAATTCACTTTTAGGGTTTCTATTGCAATTAGGGCTTCCCTTCATCTTTTACTATTTTAAACCCTAATTTAACACAATTGATTGCAAACCCTAATTATCTCAACATCTAATCCTCAGTTTTGGATTAAAGGCATAATTATCTATTAATTAAGCCCCTCAAACCTCTTTTCATTAAAGTTACCATTTTTATCCCTTTAATCCATGACAAGATAATTATACGCATTTATCATCAATTTATAGTTCATTATGGTCCAAATCACATATGAACTCAATTTTCTATTAATTCCACCTTTTATTCATAAGAAAACCCTAATTACTACACTTAGGGTATTCATCCACAAATTAGGAACTTTAATGCTCGAAATAGTTTAGATTCAGCATATTCCAACTTTAATCATGAAATTAATCAATTAAAGCCATTAATAGTCGAATTAGTCAACATTAGGGTTTTAAGGTTAATTAAAGTTTATTCATGCATATGAAACTCTAAATTAACTAATTATATGCAAAGTTCATCCTTTTTCTTTCTAATGTTCCTTTTTATCATTAACAGGCTAGTATCAACTTTAATCATCTATTGAACCCTACTAATTACTTTAATCATATTGACATAGGGTTCTTTAAACATTAATACATTAAAGTTGATTACTTTTCGAATTGCATAAGAATCAGACTTCAAATATATTTTTATTGCTTTCTACATATTCTCCTGATCAATTTTCATATTTTGTACATTTTCATCGGAGCTACCAATCTTTAGATATGAATTTAGCAAATATTTACCTTTTTGGACCAGTAGCAGATCGCCACGTCACCAACCCATGCAACGTTGATGCGGCTTGCTTTAAAACATTTCGAAATTCTGTTTCCGTCCCTACGCAAGTCAGTTGGGCCTTCAATTCATGGAGGGTATAACGGTCCAGTGATCGGGGATCTTCTTCAAGCTCGGGACAGACAAGCTACTCATGCCTGAAGCCCTAGGCGTGGCTTCCCCTCTCCCCCACTAGCCCCGAAGACCATTGGGAAGGGTTCCTCTGCCTCCGCCCTACCCCCACGCACTCAGGGGCGTTGAGATCCCACGGCCAAGGTGGCCAGCTTGCGCGGGCCAGGTCTGCAACCCGCAGCCCTGTTGGGGACCTCTGGTGGTTGCTGCGCTTCGGTTCTGGTATAGCCACGATGGCCACACAACTCTCTGACCTCCCGGAACACCGAACGATCGTTGCAACCCATGATGGCCACTTCCTGCTTTGCTGGTAGGGTGATTCTCCATGCTTAGGGTTTGTATACAAGGAACTGGAACAAGAGCGTGGGATTTCTTTTTACTTCGAAGCAGGGGTTCTACCCCTTTTATAGGGGAGGTAATGTACGTCCTAACGTGGCCCTCTAAGAGGGGACAAGTCCCACTCCCATAAGGACTCCTATTCCTTTAAGGAGAAGAAATCCTTCTCTCTCTTCTTAATCCTTTTAATATTCTCTAATATTTGAGTATTTAGGAATTCAAAAACCTTTTCCTTTATTCTTTGGCTTTTAGTCCATTAGCCACGAACTTAAGTTTTCCTTAAGTAGAAAATACCACTTATTAACAAAACCACAACATTCATTAATTGTATATTCACATTATCTTCTTTTTTGACATTATTGGTATTTCCTATTTCCTCTTTCTTTATTGGGGCTCCTTGGACCCCAAGAAACTCTAATAATTCGAAATTCCTTTTTAAGGAATACTCATTATCCTTAAATGCATCAATATGCATTATTTCTCATTATCTTGTTTATTTCTTATTAAGATATTTCCTTTTTGACGATTTCTCTTTATTTCTCTTCTATTTTCCTCATCAGTATTCCTTTTATTATTATGAATCCTTGGGATACGAAATTCCCTAAGGATAACCCAGTTATACCTTTTTCCACTTATTTCCAACATTTTAACATTAATTTAAATTTCTTTCTTACTAAAGAAATACTTAATTAACCTTTTCTTTTCTTATTGCATTCTCTATGCAACTTTGGACTCCTTGGGACCCAAGGAATCCAAGAGGCACGAAATCCACCTTTGGATCACATTCTTTTGCCTTCTAGAGGTTTCCACATCTTTCTTTTCTTGAATTCTCAATTATTCCTTTATTAATTGAATTTCCTTGTTATTTGGGCCCAATAGCCAATAAAGCCCACAATAAAACCATCAAGGCTATTGTAAACAAAAATCATTTATTCAAAACAAATTATATCATTATTTGTTCCACTATCTTTAATGTGAGAAATTACATTTCTCACGAAAGGAACCCAAAATTTGGGGTTGTAACATCGAGAATGCAATAAGAAAAGAAAAGGTTACTTAAGTATTACTTTAGTAAGAAAGAAATTGAAATTAATGTTAAAATGTTGGAAATAAGTGGAAAAAGGTATAACTGAGTTATCCTTAGGGGAATTCCGTATCCCAAGGATTCCTAATAATAAAAGGAATACCGATGAGGAAAATAGAAGAGAAATAAAGAGAAATCCTCAAAAAGGAAATATCTTAATAAGAAATAAACAAGATAATGAGAAATAATGCTTATTGATGCATTTAAGGATAATGAGTATTCCTTAAAAAGGAATTTCGAATTATTAGAGTTTCTTGGGGTCCAAGGATCCCCAACAAGGAAAGAGGAAAGAGGAAATACCAATAATGTCAAAAAAGAAGATAATGTGAATATACAATTAATGAATGTTGTGGTTTTGTTAATAAGTGGTATTTTCTACTTAAGGAAAACTTAAGTTCGTGGCTAATGGACTAAAAGCCAAAGAATAAAGGAAAAGGTTTTTGAATTCCTAAATACTCAAATATTAGAGAATATTAAAAGGATTAAGAAGAGAGAGAAGGATTTCTTCTCCTTAAAGGAATAGGAGTCCTTATGGGAGTGGGACTTGTCCCCTCTTAGAGGGCCACATTAGGGCGTACATTACCTCCCTTATAAAAGGGGTAGAACCCCTGGTTCGAAGTAAAAAGAAATCCCATGCTCTTCTTCCAGTTCCTTGCATACAAACCCTAAGCATGGAGAATCACCCTACCAGCAGAGCAGAAAGTGGCCATCATGGGTTGCAACGATCGTTCGGTGTTCCGGGAGGTCAGAGAGTTGTGTGGCCATCGTGGCTATACCAGAATCGAAGCACAGCAACCACCGGAGGTCCCCAACAGGGCTGCGGGTTTCAAACCTAGCCCGTGCAAGCTGGCCACCTTGGTCATGGGATCTCGACGCCCCTGAGTGCGTGGGGGTAGGGCGGAGGCAGAGGAACCCTTCCCAATGGTCTTCGGGGCTAGTGGGGGAGAGGGGAAGTCGCGCTTAGGGCTTCAGGCGTGCGCAGCTCGTCTGTCCCGAGCTTGAAGAAGATCCCCGGTCACTGGACCGTTATACCCTCCACGAACTGAAGGCCCAACTGACTTGCATAGGGACGGAAACGGAATTTCGAAATGTTTTAAAGCAAGCCGCATCAATGTTGCATGGGTTGGTGACGTGGCGATCTGCTACTGGTCCAAAAAGGTAAATATTTGCTAAATTCATATCTAAAGATTGGTAGCTCCGATGAAAATGTACAAAATATGAAAATTTATCAGGAGAATACGTAGAATGCAATAAAAATATATTTGAAGTCTAATTCCTTATGCAATTAGAAAAGTAATCAACTTTAATGTATTAATGTTTAAAGAACCCTATGTCGATTAAAGTAATTAGTAGGGTTCAAGAGATGATTAAAGTTGATACTAGCCTGTTAATGATAAAAAGGAACATTAGAAAGAAAAAGGATGAACTTTGCATATAATTAGTTGATATAGAGTTTCATATGCATGAATAAACTTTTATGAACCTTGAAACCCTAATGTTGACTAATTCGACTATTAATGGCTTTAATTGATTAATTTCATGATTAAAGTTGGAATATGATTAATCTAAACTATTTCGAGCATTAAAGTTCCTAATTTGTGGATGAATACCCTAAGTGTAGTAATTAGGGTTTTCTTATGAATAAAAGGTGGAATTAATAGCAAATCGAGTTCATATGTGATTTGGACCATAATGAACTATAAATTGATGATAAATGTGTATAATGATTTTATCATGGATTAAAGGGATAAAAATGGTAAATTTAATGAAAAGAGGTTTGAGGGGCTTAATTAATAGATAAATATGCCTTTAATCCAAAACTGAGGATTAGATGTTGAGATAATTAGGGTTTGCAATCAATTGTGTTAAATTAGGGTTTAAAATAGTAAAAGATGAAGGGAATCCCTAATTGCAATAGAAACCCTAAAAGTGAATTAGAAACCCTAGGAAACGAGCTAGGTTTAATGGATCTTGATGACATGAATAATAAAAAGGGAATTACGTGATTATTTCAGGATCTTGTTGAAAATGCTTGCTTGCTTGCTTGGATTCTTATTTGCATGGATATTTCTATTCAAATCGTCAGATCAGGTATGTGGTTAATTATGAATAACTGCCTTAGTTTCTCGAGGATTTTCCGGATGGTTAATCGCATTGAATGCAAATTATCAGTTTGGATGTTCATACTTGCAAACTATAAAGTCACTATGATTATCACATTAAAAATAGAAGTATGTATTCTCGCACCTCCGTGCCACCCTGATGGATGATGCCAAAGGTCAGGCCCAGATGGGTAGACCAATGGACACCTTGAGTGGTGACCCCAGGCACTAAGCTCGGGAATGAGAAGGTGGCCTATGATATTGCATGACTAGTGGGCACCATGAGTGGTGACCCCCAGACACCAAGCTCGGGATTGAGAAGGTGGCCTTAAGTCATTGGGAAAGGGCACCCTAAGGTGGGTAAGCCAGGGTTAGGGCAAAAGCGGTGGAGAATGTCATACTGAAAAGTGTAAATTGGCTTGTTAATTAATTTGACTGTGATTATTAAATTATTAGCCATAATTGCAAGATTTTGGTTGCCCCCACATACCAGTATATTTCGATATACTGACCGACGTTTTGTTTGTCGGCGTTTTAAGAACAACAATTGAAAGAACAAACAGTAAAGTGACACATTGTGGAAATAAGAAATAAAGTGCAAGGAAGATTAGATAGAATAATTCAAGCTCTGGATAGATAGATTTCAAAATTTTCAAAGGTAAGTAAAGTTTTAATTTTATACCAAATTCCAGTTAGTTAGTAGAATTTCATAATTATTATTGATTATTTGTCGAACCTTTGATCATGTTAATTGAATAATGGCTCTGACCTTCGGGTCTCCCTTAATTGGGGGTTGTCGGGAGGCGGGGTCGTTACAATTGGTATAAGTTGATCCTGGCTTGCGCGTCAGTGTGGACAAAGTGCACAGTTAAGGCTAGTGGTGGTTTGTGGGGCCAGTCGTCATTCCTGAAACTCTACTAGAGCCTTGGGCAGTGGACCCAGGCGTTACAAATGGTATCAGAGCCAATTCCCCTCTAGTAGGTGGGGCCCACATGGGCATGGCATGCCAGTCTTGAGTCGTGCGGTCCAGGCATGTAGGAAAGGGTTGTCCATGGTTGACGTAGCCACCCTTGTGCTGATGTTCCGTGATCGGGAGCTGGGTGTCCATGGGCCATTGTGGGTCTGCACTGAAATGGGGAAGAGATTATGAGGCCTTATAGTTGATCCTTGACGAGGACGTCAAGAGTCTAAGTGGGGGAGATTGTAACATCCCAGGATTTGAGGACTCGGATAAAAGAGATCTTATAAGGAATGATTGGACTACCCATATCACCAAGGTGCACCTCCTTTTCCGGGAGCCCGTCTCTAAAGAACTCCATAGTTAAGCGTGCTCAGCTTGGAGTAGTACTAGGATGGGTGACCAGTCGGGAAGTTGATCCTGGCTTGCGCGTCAGTGTGGACAAAGTACGTAGTTAAGGCTAGTGGTGGTTTGTGGGGCCAGTCATCATTCCTAAAATTCTACTAGAGCCTTAGGTAGTGGGCCCAGGCATTACAGTCTGAGATATATGTAAGCTCAATATGACTCACATGTGCATGGCCATGCATTTATCAGTCTCTCTAATATAGTATCTAGGATATCATACTCCTATAGGAGTGGCAAATCCCATATACATCACTCATAGTCATCCCAATGTGTCATAGTGCATGTGATCATCACCCTTATGGCAACCCTTGTTTGTGGTTACAGTGGATGATGTCAAAGTACACTGAAGGCATGTGATGAGTGTAGTGACTTTAGGTCTAAGAAACACAATCACCACCAACACTAGAAAAGTTGATTTTGACTACCAATTATGGTTTCCATGTATCACTCTTAAGGTGGGTCTTCCTGAAACACTATTCTCTAACAAGTATCTATGTGTTTGGATTGATATCACATATCATGACGCTGATGAGATTTTCTCATCAACCAACACACACTCTAGTATTAGGTGTTATTATTGTCTATCAACCTTCCACAACAACATCTGACTAGGGACATAGTAAGAGTGTATATACTCTTGACATTCATATGATCTCATTGTTCAGGTCATCAATTGAGAGACATATGTCATTGAGTAATATCATTCTTTAGACATTTATTATGTTACATCATTATATCATAATTGAATAAAATAGAATAAATTGGAATATTTCCTTTATTATTAATCAAATCATTTACAAGTTATGCCATTAAAATCATCATATGATTGGCTCTCGGGGCATACATACCAACAGACTCCCACTTGCACTTAGAGCCAATCACCCATGAATCTCATCCCAAGTGATCTAACATGACCATCATGCTTCTGCTATGAAAGTGCTTTTGTCAAACAGTCAGCAACATTGTTCTTAGTTGGTACTCTACAAATCTTCACATCTCCTCATTGTACAATCTCTCGTATGAGATGGAACCACCTTTGTATATACTTGGAACTCTGATGTGATCTAGGTTCCTTAGCTTGTGCAATAGCTCCATTATTGTTACAATATAGCTCAATTGCATCGTTGATGCTTGGAACAACCCCAAGTTCTGAGACAAACTTCTTGATCCATATATCCTACTTTACTGCATTCGATGTAGCAGTATACTCAGCCTCTATTGTAGAATCCTTAACTGTCTCTTGCTTTGAACTCTTCCAACTCACAGCTTTGTTGTTGAGCAAAACAAAATTCCTAATTGTGATTGATAATCATCTTTGTTAGTTTGTAAGCTTGGATTGGTGTAACCCTTTACCACCAACTCTTCCTCTCCTTTGTAGACCAAGAATTGATCCTTCATTTTTTTTGGTCGGTCAAAACTCATGTTGCTTTTTTTTCATTTTTGTTTTTTGTGTCTGTACAATTCATGTTGACTCCTTAACAAGAATCAACTCAAAAGGAGAAAATCTATCTATCTTTACATCAGAAGAAACCGGCCTATGAGCCCACAACTGAAAAAACCAAAGAATGGAGCCTCAAACATATAAGAGGTCTGAAGCTTCATGAAACCAAAATAGGGAACCTCGATCATCACTGCTAGATTGGGAGGGAAGCCGCAGCTGACGCAACAACCACTTCCAAACAGAGCTCTGCCACTCCTGAAGGATAAGCTCAACACCCATAGGCAAACCATCCAAGAAGATAAACTTCAGAACCCACTAGGCCAGCAGCACCATCCACAAAGAAGGATACAGAAAAGGAACAACCTCATCATAGGGAAGCCAGAGCACCAGCAGAAACCAAACTTAACCAACATACCCTTCTCAGCATAAAGAGGAATGCAGTTACAGAGCACCAGCTTGACCATCACTACTAGACTGAGAGGGGAGCAGCAAGAATGAACAAAAGTCATTGTTGCCTTCAACAGAAACATCTAACAACCCCATCACCAGACCTCACCCTACAAGAGGTCTGAAGCTTCAGGAAACCAAAAAGGGAGCTTCGAACATCACTACTAGATAGGGATGGAGGCCACAACTACCACCAACAGAAACCCAGCTCGAGCACAAGGCAGCAGCAGTCAGAGAAAGAAAAGACCAGTAGGCAGGATCCCACCGCCATAGTAAAGAACAACTAGTGAGAGGGGAGACTCGACCATCACTCCAAGAGTGAGAGGGGAGCATCCAAACAACAAGAAGACAACATGTGACATCCCCGGATTTTGGCTTCTCCAAACCCTATTGGGAATGAGAGGTCAGAATCCGAAAACATCATCCAATCATATCAGAGAGCGATGCGGAAGCATAATACGCATACATGAACATACAACCATAACATACTCAACATTCAACATGAATATTAATTATAACATGAACCACTACAGATTACATTTACACATTGAATAGGAAATTTTACACAAGTATGAACATGTATGCTAGGATCTACACAATAGGTACAACCTGAACACTGCTCACTTCCTGTCTTTTATCCCACGCTATCTCTGAACCTAAAACATACGTGAAACAACAAATCAACACACAAGGTGTTGTGCACGTGGGTAGAAAGATACATACTAATATGTTTGCATAATTGAAATAACTTGAGAAAGAAAGAGTAAAAGAAAACATTGTTTAAAGTGATAATCAGGTAAACATTCCTTTTATTGCTTTCACTTTGATGTGGTTGTACTACACATACTTGCACTTGACTTACATCTAGTGTGGGCAATATAGTATCATCATACATCTAACATGGGACAAGGAATCATACATCCATGTTAGGCAACATACATCCACACCAGGCTATGTGCTCTAGTAGCTACAACCCATCATACTCATTTATGTTCAATTAGATTTGGCGAATTATAACTCATACTAGTTCAACCAAGCAATCATATCCAAATACGAGCATTAAAGATATTGCATATCATAGGCAACTAGAAAACTAGTCTTATACTTAATAAATCCCACATACCTGAGTTCAGAGATTTCTAATACATCCATGGTCGTCTAGAAAATCTGGTCATAACCTGATCGAGACAAGATCATATACTATCATCAGGTTCTTATCATCTTACATCTCATCTTAACCCTAATCGTATCCATTTTAGGGTTTTCTTAATTCATTAGGATAGTCTCATCATTACTTGCATTCTTGTCTTAGAATTATCTTAATGATGTCATTTTCCAGATTATGGCTCATTATCTGAACATTAGGTTCCATATCCTTTTTATGCACATGATAACCCTAGTTTATATATATTATTCAAGTTAGGGTTACAATCCATGTATCAAGGTTCATCTTCTTACAACATGAATTTCGTGTACAAAACTGGTCTCATATTTACATATTATCTTTCAGTTACATATGAGAATGTTATGTGAATTTCATCATTTATTGATCATGTATGCATTAATTGCATTACCTTTAGTGTTATTAGCCCTATTTAGCCATATTAATCAAATTACATGATTTCGTGCATCAACATCATAATTATTGACATCATATGGATTATAAACATGATTATAGACTTACTGACATTTTTCCATAATTTTATATCATCATTTGATATTTATTATCTATGAAACGAGCATTACAACTCTTACATGATATCACTATTATTAGTTCTTCAAAGGCCTGATATTATACTTTCATTGTGTTCTACTCATTTTTCTGAGAATTTCGGTGTATTATATGTATTTTTCTGAACATCGAGCCAATTGCTATGAATTATACAAGAACTAAGCATTTTCTAGGATATTTACCTCAAGCGACCAATTGGATCACGCCACCTGGCCATCCGCTGCTGCTTCTTCTTTGGCATGCGTTGATCCAGGTTCTACTGGGTTTTCTTTTGGTTCATTTTGGGTCGGTCCGGTTCATGCTCTTTCTTTTCCCTCGTGTCTACGCGATCGGGCTTCTCCCAGATTCCGCGTTCTTCTGTGCTTCGAGCAACGTTGCTGGGGAGGTTCCTCCAATGGGAAATCAAACACTGGTAAGCCCCAATCATCTGCTTACCAACTGTTGTAGGGAAGCACCATGCCTCCAGATCACCTGCTGCACTGACTCGTGTTTGGGATCTCTTGGAAATGTCTGCCGCCGATCTTCTCCCGGGTCTACAGTCGGCCACCAAAACCTCCTCCTCATAGAGCCGCCACCGTGGCTATAGCCTCCAGGCTCGCCACTGTACCTCCATGCGGCTCGGAGAGCCCAACGCCGTGGAAGGTTCTCCTCCGGTTCGACTTTGCTGCAGACCCCGTCTCTGCTGGCTCGTGTTCATTCATTGTATGCTCTGCAGGGCTACGTTTGCGGGGGTGGCCTTCTTCTGCCCAAGCCGCAGTTGTGGGAAGATCTCCGACAGAGATAGGCCACCTATACTCCTCCTCCTCAATGCCTCTGGATCATCGTCTCACAATCAGCGTCCGACGCCCGCCTACTTCTTCTGCTCACTACTGCATCGCATCTCCGCGTCTACCTTCTGCAGGGTACCGCCGCTGGGATGACTCTGGCGAGGATCATGAGAGGATTGACCTTGAACCTACGCATGATTGTAGTAGGGTTGCTTCAGAACTCCATGCCCGCACTAACTCTGGGATGTGGTGCTATGCGACCTGGTTCCCCATAGAAGTCACCGCCGGGGAAGGTCCTCTTGGCAGCGATGAGTAGTACACGGAAGAGATGAAACCATCTAATTTCACCATGTTGTCCTTAATACGAGGATTAGCTAGAGTTGCTAGGTAGTCCCCAGTATCATGGATCTATTCCAGCATTCAAGGGTTATTATAGGCTCTCTATTTCCACGTTATCAGGTCGTGAATCAGTCAAGCTTCAGCTCCGTTTCATTCGGAGGTTGGAGGTGAACAGGGAGCATTCGATCTAGTCTCACAGCCGCTAAGATTACACACACCCTCTCGTCCAGAATGAATTAATAATGCTTGTTGCTGATTAGGAATTGAAACGGCCATGCATATCCGGGCAAAACATGGCCATGCCACACATACCTATGTCTCAATATATATCGAACATAACAGAGACCTAGGGTCAGAAATCATCGTTTAGTTAATCTTCTTCTTTATTTCAAACATCTATAGCCTCCCATAGAATACAACTTTGACCCTAAGATTGTAGACATGAGATCTTTACATCCTAGAATACACTCTTTAATTTTGAATCCTACAATACCATTCTTGGCTCATTGATCGATGGCTTCAAGTGTCTTAGTTGATCATTTGGAACACTATGGTCAGCGCATTATCAACTAGCCTCTAAAAGATCCAAGCAACTTAAGTTAACTTTGTTTGGCCACACAACACCTCAACATATATAAACAAGCCATTCTACTCTATATGTACCCACAGTCAGATGCTTGGTTTCAGAAATACTCAATCAATGAATAAAGGCTATTCATTGACAATTAAACACCAATAGGTACACTACTCATCAGTTTCCTGTGTGGTTAACCTTTTGGGATGAAAAGAGTACCTAATTGAATAACTGATTCCTCAATTTGGTATTTGTCCTCTACATATAATGCTTGTCTCTCAAATATTGTATTAGTTATAAAAACTCAAAAATCTAGGTTATCACATTCACCCCACCTTAGATGGAATTTCGTCCTCGAAATTCAACTAATCTTATCCTTAAGAGGTTATTTAGGAGTTCAGCTTCATATACATCATCATTGCTTAGGTTCTAAGACCACCATAATTGCATGCACTCTAAATTGTCAGCTTAGGGTCTAGAGATTCTTGGGTGTATCCACCCCACCTTATATATATGTGGAAGCATCACTTAACGTCTTAGCCATAACATGACATTATGATATCTTAGGATTACATCACCCCTAAGGGTACATGTTTTGTTCATACTTTTAAAGTTCATGAGGAATTAGTTTATATGCCACAATATTCAGATCGTTCAAATATAACATCTTTAATATGTTTTATGATCAACATCTTACAATGATTTCATCATTAGAGGAGATTTATCTTCTTCCTTGATATTAGGATTTTTCTACCTAAGAAGGGCTTACGTAACATGCTTGACCATTAGGGTTTCACCCTATGGTGTGATATTCATACTCAACTTAGAAGCATACATTGAGAAAGATCCAAGTTACGAACTATATTTCTGATCATATATCCTATGATCCAAAAATATCTTTATATCAAGTTCATGAGTTTAACCTTTTATGTCTTGCATGTATTATGCGAAGGGAAAAAAAGAGAATATACTAAGTTTATCCCATGATCTCAGCATCATATCTTTCATATTTCATATGAAGGGGAAGAGAATATTTTATTGTCAAACTTATAATAATTTCAATCTTGGGTGCTACATGAATGATATAGGGGGGAAATACAGAATAGGTCAAGCTTATATGAGTGACTCCTCATATATAAATCATCTATATAGCTCAAGTGAGGTTTCTATCATCATATATTAAGAAAGAGAAGAAGAAGGGAGAACTGTATTTTGAGTATCTTTTGCACAAAGCATCATACTCTCATAACTAGAGTTCATATATTACCTCACTTGCAACTAATGATGAGATTCACAAAATATGTCACTCTAGATAGGACCTAACTCAGCCAAAGGATTGACTTTATCATATGGGTCATCTACTCATCCTTTTATTTTACCCAATTCTCACATATAGATTTGAATCATGCATAAGGACTCAACTCAACACTCGAGAGTAATCTAGTGTAGGACTTTTTTTTACACATCTCATATATTGGAGGCTAGGTCCTATGACCTTCTCCCTATGGGTCTTACTCTCTCTGGAGTTCACCACATATCTCATCCTACCACTAGATATCCCCCTTGTATAAGAGCTTGAGGCTCATGCACACTCATCTCTATCTCAACTAAGCTTGTCTTGAGTAGGAAAAGGTGAATGTACTTTCATCATCACGACTCATCATAGATCCTCTAAGAGTGGATTCAGCTCATATACAACTCAAATCTTAATAAGGAAACTTATACCATCACAGATCAAAGTTAGATAAGATTCCATATGCTTATTTCCTTAATATTTCTTTTATCTATCTATGTATCACATAACCTTTTGAAGCTCTAGACCTCTAATCTAGATCTATTCTCTCTTCTAGACTGATGTCACTCCCTTTCACTTAGGTTGCATGAACACTAACTACTCTACAGTGTGAGTGACACATTTTTATATTTACATATAGGTAATAAAATATTATATAGTTTTTCTCCGAGAAGGCAGACGGCAGAGAAAACTATCGAGGCTCAGGCCGATTGGAAAATAAAACCAAACCAACAAACGAGTGTCCCACACACAGTAGATAGTCTAGTGCCATGTCACCTAGTGAAATGGTGAGAACAAGGTGTAGACTGGTGTAGCTACCCAATACATATGAGCTCTATATGGAAAGGGTCTCAGACATTTGTCTAAACCTAGTTCTCGAACATCTAGGTTCTAACCTAGAGGCTAAGTCAAACCTTATTCCTATAGAACAACTTACTAACTTTCTAAGGTTTAAAGTGAAAGGTGAGATTTAGGTTTAATGTTTCATGGTGAGCAATTGTTAGGTGTAGCTATTGTTCATGCTCTGATACCAACTGTGACGTCCCCGGATTTTGGCTTCTCCAAACCCTATTGGGAATGAGAGGTCAGAATCTGAAAACATCATCCAATCATATCAGAGAGCGATGCGGAAGCATAATATGCATACATGAACATACAACCATAACATACTCAACATTCAACATGAATATTAATTATAACATGAACTATTACAGATTACATTTACACATTGAATAGGAAATTTTACACAAGTATGAACATGTATGCTAGGATCTACACAATAGGTACAACCTGAACACTGCTCACTTCCTGTCTTTTATCCCACGTACTCTCTGAACCTAAAACATACGTGAAACAACGAATCAACACACAAGGTGTTGTGCACGTGGGTAGAAAGATACATACTACTATGTTTGCATAATTGAAATAACTTGAGAAAGAAAGAGTAAAAGAAAACATTGTTTAAAGCGATAATCAGGTAAACATTCCTTTTATTGCTTTCACTTTGATGCGGTTGTACTACACATACTTGCACTTGACTTACATCTAGTGTGGGCAATATAGTATCATCATACATCTAACATGGGACAAGGAATCATACATCCATGTTAGGCAACATACATCCACACCAGGCTATGTGCTCTAGTAGCTACAACCCATCATACTCATTTATGTTCTATTAGATTTGGCGAAGTATAACTCATACTAGTTCAACCAAGCAATCATATCCAAATACGAGCATTCAAGATATTGCATATCATAGGCAACCAGAAAACTATTCTTATACTTAATAAATCCCACGTACCTGAGTTCAGAGATTTCTAATACATCCATGGTCGTCTAGATAATCTGGTCATAACCTGATCAAGACAAGATCATATACTATCATCAGGTTCTTATCATCTTACATCTCATCTTAACCCTAATCGTATCCATTTTAGGGTTTCCTTAATTCATTAGGATAGTCTCATCATTACTTGCATTCTTGTCTTAGAATTATCTTAATGATGTCATTTTCCAGATTATGGCTCATTATCTGAACATTAGGTTCCATATCCTTTTTATGCACATGAAAACCCTAGTTTATATATATTATTCAAGTTAGGGTTACAATCCATGTATCAAGGTTCATCT
Organism: Alisma plantago-aquatica; assembly: GCA_963693085.1. Taxonomy (NCBI): domain Eukaryota; kingdom Viridiplantae; phylum Streptophyta; class Magnoliopsida; order Alismatales; family Alismataceae; genus Alisma; species Alisma plantago-aquatica. The sequence continues at coordinate 575,568,133 of OY856409.1, read as the reverse complement.
TCTTACAACATGAATTTCGTGTACAAAACTGGTCTCATATTTACATATTATCTTTCAGTTACATATATGAGAATGTTATGTGAATTTCATCATTTATTGAGCATGTATGCATTAATTGCATTACCTTTAGTGTTATTAGCCCTATTTAGCCATATTAATCAAATTACATGATTTCGTGCATCAACATCATAATTATTGACATCATATGGATTATAAACATGATTATAGACTTACTGACATTTTTCCATAATTTTATATCATCATTTGATATTTATTATCTATGAAACGAGCATTACAACTCTTACATGATATCACTATTATTAGTTCTTCAAAGGCATGATATTATACTTTCATTGTGTTCTACTCATTTTTCTGAGAATTTCGGTGTATTATATGTATTTTTCTGATCATCGAGCCAATTGCTATGAATTATACAAGAACTAAGCATTTTCTGGGATATTTACCTCAAGCGACCAATTGGATCACGCCACCTGGCCATCTGCTGCTGCTTCTTCTTTGGCATGCGTTGATCCGGGTTCTACTGGGTTTTCTTTTGGTTCATTTTGGGCCGGTCCGGTTCATGCTCTTTCTTTTCCCTCGTGTCTACGCGATCAGGCTTCTCCCAGATTCCGCGTTCTTCTGCGCTTCGAGCAACGTCGCTGGGGAGGTTCCTCCAATGGGCAATCAAACATTGGTAATCCCCAATCATCTGCTTACCAACTACTGTAGGGAAGCACCATGCCTCCAAATCGCCTGTTGCACTGACTCGTGTTTGGGATCTCTTGGAAATGTCCACCGTCAATCTTCTCCCAGGTCTACAGTCGGCCACCAAAACCTCCTCCTCATAGAGCCTCCACCGTGGCTATAGCCTCCAGGCTCTCCACTGTACCTCCATGCAGCTCGGAGAGCCCAACGCCGTGGAAGGTTCTCCTCCGGTTCGACTTTGCTGCAGACCCTGTTCTCTGTCGGCTCGCGTTCGACCGTTGTATGCTTCGCAGGGCTGCGTCCGCGGGGGTGGCCTTCTCCTGCCCAAGCTGCAGATGTGGGAAGATCTCTGACAGAGATAGGCCACCTATACTCCTCCTCCTCAATGCCTCTGGATCATCGTCTCACAATCAGCGTCCGATGCCCGCCTGCTTCTTCTACTCGCTACTGCATCGCATCTCCGTGTCTACCTTCTGCAGGGTGCCGCCGCTGGGATGACTCCGGCGAGGATCATGAGAGGATTGACCTTGAACCTACGCATAATTGTAGTAGGGTTGCTTCAGAACTCCATGCCCGCACTAACTCTGGGATGCGGTGCTATGTGACCTGGTTCCCCATAGAAGTCACCGCCGGGGAAGGTCCTCTTGGCAGCAATGAGTAGTACACGGAAGAGATGAAACCATCTAATTTCACCATGTTGTCCTTAATACGAGGAGTTGCTAGAGTTGCTAGGTAGTCCCGAGTATCGTGGATCTATTCCAGCATTCAAGGGTTATTATAGGCTCTCTATTTCCACGTTATGAGGCCGTGAATCAGTCAAGCTTCGGCTCCGTTTCATTCAGAGGTTGGAGGTGAACAGGGAGCATTCGATCTAGTCTCACAGCCGCTAAGACTCCACACACCCTCTCATCCAGAATGAATTAATAATGCTTGTTGCTGATTAGGAATTGAAATGGCCATGCATATCCGGGCAAAACATGGCCATGCCACACATACCTATGTCTCAATATATATCGAACATAACAGAGACCTAGGGTCAGAAATCATCGTTTAGTTAATCTTCTTCTTTATTTCAAACATCTATAGCCTCCCATAGAATACAACTTTGACCCTAAGATTGTAGACATGAGATCTTTACATCCTAGAATACACTCTTTAATTTTGAATCCTACAATACCATTCTTGGCTCATTGATCGATGGCTTCAAGTGTCTTAGTTGATCCTTTGGAACACTATGGTCAGCGCATTATCAACTAGCCTCTAAAAGATCCAAGCAACTTAAGTTAACTTTGTTTGGCCACACAACACCTCAACATATATAAACAAGCCATTCTACTCTATATGTACCCACAGTCAGATGCTTGGTTTCAGAAATAATCAATCAATGAATAAAGGCTATTCATTGACAATTAAACACCAATAGGTACACTACTCATCAGTTTCCTGTGTGATTAACCTTTTGGGATGAAAAGAGTACCTAATTGAATAACTGATTCCTCAATTTGGTATTTGTCCTCTACATAGAATGTTTGTCTCTCAAATATTGTATTAGTTATAAAAACTCAAAAATCTAGGTTATCACACAACAACTCATCATCCATAACCAAATAACAGGAGCCCGAAACGAGCAACAACAGTTGCATCCACCAAACAACACCACAGCAGCCAGCACATGAGGGACAAGACAGTAGCAGCCAGTAAAGGAAAAACACAGCAAGCAGATCCACATTTCATGAAAAGAGGCCCAGAATAAATACAGCAGCAACTTCATCTCCAAAACACAGCCAAAAATGGTAAAATAGTTCCTGAAGAAAGAGCACAGAACACTGGTATTAGAACAAATTAACAGTTCATAAGCAGCAGCACTCTCCAAACAAGAAAATCAGTACCCAGACCGTCTAGAAATGTTGGGTGCATTCATACAAGCAGTAACCGAGGCACAAAATCAAAAATCATAAACCAAAGCTCAGAAACCGAAGCAAAACACAAAAACACCACTCTTCAAACAAGCACAAGCAGCTCATATCACAACTGTGCATTCATCTAGTGGGCATCACCAGCAGCTCAAGAAGAAGGACATGGCCAAGGGCGAGTTCTGCCACTCCATAAAGGATAAACTCTCCCCCCTCAGAGACTAACCAAAAGAAACTACTCAGTGAAACCAAGGAACTCACTGAAAATACTTTTCCACAAATTGATGGGGGACATGTAAACATTGTCATGCACCCTTCTATTCCTTTCGAGCCAAGCATGATAAATGATGAGGATAGCAATAGTAGATTCTCTATTACTCTTGAACTTGGTCATATCCATCCAATTCCTCGGAATGTTAGAGATAATATCTTGGTCCATAGCAATCTTCCACAAGAATAGAGTATAAGAACAGCCATAACAAATATGAGTAGTGTCTTCATAAGTGTTGGTGCAAAAAAAGCAAATAGAAACCACGGAAATCCCCCTTCTCCTGGCGTAATCAGACGTTGGGAGCTTATTGTGCAACACTTTCCAAGCATGGAACTTGCCATTCATATGGCAATTAGCCTTCCAAATCCAGGTGAAGTGAGGGTTAACCACACCTTTGGATCTGACGGCATCCCAAATGATTTTAAGATTAACTTCTTCATGATAATCAAACAATAATGATCATCCTTTACGGCCAAGATCTCAATATTATTCAAAACATGACTCAGGCTACTGGAATGTCTGGAACTCTGAATAGACCAGTTTCTATTACAAATAATAGAACTCATCTTAGAGTGCATAGGCAAGCCATCTCTAATTTTCATATTAGCACCAATGAGATCATTCAAAAACTTGCCATCACACCAAGGATCTAACCAAGTGAAGATGTTATTGCCCGAACCAATCTTGAATTTAAAATGAGGTCTTAAAATATCTCTGGCTCTAAGAATGCTATTAACAAGCCAGGAAAAATTAGTGGAAATACTAATACTCCAAAAGGACTCCTTTCTGAAATACTTTTCACCAATCCACTTCACCCAAAGCGTATCTTTTTTACTAGCTATATCCCAAGCATTGGCAATAAGGCAGGCCACGGAAACATCTTTGGCTTTCCTCAGACCAAGACCCCCTTCCTCTTTAGGAAGGGTAATAATGTCCCATTTAATAAGGTGGATTTTTTTTTTAATCTGACTGCCCCCAAATGAAATTCTTACAGAGTTTGTCAATATCCTCAATGACCGAGCTAGGAATAGGGAAAGAGAAGGACCAGTAGAGGTACATAGAGGATAAAGTGGATTTAACTAATTCCATCCTACCAACCAAAGACAACATATTTGCCTACTATGATTCCAATCTTTTCTTAATTCTGTGTAGAAGCCTTTGGCAATGTTTCCTGCTTAACTTGCTAGTAAACAGAGGCAGACCAAGATAGTTGGCACCTTCCACATTGCCCACCTTAATCCCCAACATGTTGGAAATATCCTGTCTGTCCTTGATCTTACCCAAGAAGATATTACTTTTATTATTATTAATAGATAAGCCTGACATTGAACCAAAATGATCCAAAATAGTTTTGATATTACCTGCATTCTTGAGATCAGCTTTAACAAAAATCATTAAATCATCGGTGAAAATGAGATGGGAACAGAAATGGGATTTAGAGACATGCACAGGCTGAATAGAGCCATCTGAACACTTACTCCTCATCACCTCCGAGAACCCCTGCATGGCAATAACAAAAAGATATGGAGCCAAGGGGTCACCTTGTCTCACCCCATTAGAAGGAAAGATGGGATCTGTAGGCTCACCATTCACAAGAATTTGATAAGAGGTGGAGTTGAAAATGGACTCAATCCAGTTGATCCACTAGCAAGAGAAGCTCGTTTTGAACAAAATAGAATAAAGGTACTTCCAACTGATAGAATCATAAGCTTTAGAGATGTCAGCTTGGATGCTCATATTAGAACCATTCTTCTTGAAGTCACTAATGATCTCATTGGATAAGAGAATGGCATCTTTAATACTCCTCCCCTTGATGAAAGTGCATTGAATCACATCGATAATAGTAGAAAGAACATGTTGCAACATTTTGACTAAGATCTTAGAAATAATCTTGTAGAAAGTATTACACAGGGCAATGGGACGCCAATTAGTGATCAAGGAAGAATCATCTCCTTTATGAAGAAGTGTAATATAAGTTTTATTGGCCTCTTTGAGAAGTTTACCACTTATAAAGAAATCATTGATGGCTTCAACAACATTGTCGCCAATGACCTTCCAGGCATGTTTGAAACAGTACCCAGTAAATCTGTCAGGGCCAGTGCACTTGTCCTCTTTGAGCTCTTTGACAACATCTTCAATCTCTTTCCTTGTTACCATACCAATAAGAACAGCATTTTGTGCCATAGAAATGTGGGGGGCCTTCCATTCTCCATCCCAAACACGACCCTCATCTTTCTTACAGAAGAGATTTTTATAAAAACCACTAATAGCTTTCTTAATATCCTCATCAACACTACTAATGACCCCATCAATGTTGAGACAATCAATCGTGTTTCTAACTCTCCTAGTTTTGAGAGAGGAATAAAAAAATTGGTATTATAGTTGCCCTCTTTTAACCACTAGATCCAAGACTTTTGTCTAATGAAAGCTTCTTCAGTAAGCATAGAATCATTAGCCTCTTTCCTAAGGTTATTAGCAATACTTCTGAGGTTGGCATCCATAGGATTTCGATCAGTAAGAATCTGAGCTCGAAGCACCTCATCTTTAGTAATAGTAGCTTTTTCGAACACATCTCCAAAGCTTCTCTTGTTCCAAACTCTGAGCTTCCCACGCATACATTCTAATTTCCTATAAAGTTTGAAAGTGGCAAAACCCTGAGCCTCCGAGCTCCAGGCGTCCTTAATAATTGATTCAAAATCCTTATGACTCATCCACTTATTGAAAAATCTGAAAGGAGAACATTTCTTCTTAACTTCCCCAACATTCAATAGAATTCTTCTGTGATCACTGATCGTATTAGAGATACATTCACCATGGTAAAGGTTGAATTTGTTCAGAAAAACCTCATTATATAAGATCTTATCTATTTTAGAGGTGATGAACCCCTCGCCTTCCTGATGGTTATCCCACATGAAAAAAGGACTGCTGAGAGTCATCTCAAAAAGACAACTGTCCAACATAAAGTCATTGAAATCTTCCATGGATCTTCTGGAAGGAGGTTGAATACCAAACTTCTCTTCATTCTTTCTAACAAAATTAAAATCACCAACAATTAACCATGGTTTATTAGCATCTCTTTGAAAATTAACCAGGTCAGACCAAAGCCTAGATCTATCTGAATCGTCATTATGACCATAGATAGCAGTAAATTCGAAAGGAACATCATCTTTCTCCACTACTAAGTGAACAGCTTGATCACTTTCACCAGATTGACGAACGTTGCAGCTACTAACTTTACATAGGACAACAACTCTTCCTAAAGGATGAGAATTAGAATTTGAAACCTAGGCATAGTCACTGAAGTACTTATTCATGACCTTAGCAATCATGTTCTTCCTAAGTTTAGTTTTAATAAGGACAAACATATCAACGTTTGCCCTGTGAACCTCTTCTTGGACACTCAGGATCTTATTACTAATACCCCTGACGTTCCATGAAGAGGCGGAAAAGGAAAAGTTCATTTGACACCTGGGGTTGTTGAACTGGCAGCCTTAGTGTTCTCGCTAATGATCTCAAGTCCTCCAGTCAGGGGAGAGTAAAGGGAATTAGAAACTCTATGATAGATGCCTACATTCAGTTTTTCTTGACACCTCAGAGGAGACTTTGGTTTGTTCTTGAATCTAACTTCTTTGATAGAATTCTAAAGACTAAACTCACTGTCAGGAGAATTTTCCGAGAAGATTTGTATCAGGGTGGGAGTTGAAGGAACACTGTCAGGAGCTGTGTTACTCAATTGAGATTCATATTGTTCTTTCAGAAATTCATTCACCATAAGAAATTGGAGTTCCTCCATGACCTTACCTTCATCTAGACTCGGCATACAATTCACTTCCACAGATAGAGACTTCTCTCCCTGATGATTAATCGCAGTCTTTTTAATTTCCCAACTTTTCTTCTAAGGGCCAACTTTTTTGCTAACTGTTTTATCAGAAGCAGGAGGCGCAGGGCAGTCCCCATGACCCAAATGACCACAGACACGACAGCGGTGGGGAATCCAATCATATTTGAGATGCACAACATGTTCATCTCCTTCATTACTGATAAGAAAAACCTTCGACGGGTAACTAGCATCCATACTCATAAGAACTAAGATCCTTGCGTATTCCACATTTTTCATACTGAATGTCAGATCGTCCATTCGAAGTGGATGTCCCAGAAATGAACCAATCCTCTCAAAGGTTCTGACATCCCACAATTCTAACGGTAGGTTCCATATATTAATCCAGACTGGTACATCGAAGAGCATGGCTTTGATTTGAGAGTCGCCAATCATCCACTTCCTCAAGATAACTGGCATGCCCATGACGAACCAATTACCTCCCTAAACAAAATCTAGATCCGTCTTCTCCTTGAATCTAATAAGGAAGAAACCTTCACCTTTGTCAAATATTTCGAAGGAGCTCCGGACGTTCCATATGGAAGAGAAATGTTCAACCAGTGTTGGAATGTGAGGTCGGAAATCCACCACATACCCGAGTAAACACCTATTTGAACGATTAGCATTCTCCACGGCTTCCTTTCTAGGATAGAGTAGCTTGCCTTCAACGAGTGAGATAACTGTCTTCTTCAAATCCTTCTCACCTCCTGGCGACGGCGGCCTTAAAGACTCCCAACTAATTGGACCAGATCCATTTGAAAATTTGCTCAGAGCTTCTGACTTCTGAATAGCATTGGCAACGTCGGTAGATCCTAATCTAATAGTGCCTTCCCACCTCATATCTCACGTGAAGGGAGGCTTGGGGGTCACTCTCTCCACTGTCCTTGCCCGCTCCACTGTCGGGATCGCGGAAGCCATCGTACGTTAGTCCTATGTGTTGACAAGTGACTTTCTCATCTCCCGATCCTTCATTCTTATCAAGTAATTAACGATGTTCTTTATGGTTGTCCAGTGAGTATCACCTGGATATGACTGATATATGTTCATCATTCTCAAGTCATATGAGACATCAAGACTAGTACATAACATTGTGTACATGATGGATCCAATTGCAGATGCATATGGAGTCCTACTCATGTGTTCCCTTTCTTCACAAGAATTGGGCACTGAACTCTACAGATGGTAGCTCCATGATACATGGGTAGGTTTCCTCTCTTTGAATCTTCCATGTTGAACCTCTTCAACACTTTCTCAATGTATGTGCTATGACTTAGTCCAAGAAGCCTTCTAGATCTATCTCTATAGAGCATTATTCATAAGATGTAGGATGCTTCAACCAAGTCCTTCACTGAGAATGTATTTCCAAGCTAGGTATTTACCATCTATAAAGTTGGGATGTCATTCCCCATCAATAGTATATCATCTATATACAATATGAGGAATATAATCATGCTCCCACTAACCTTCTTGCACATACATGGTTCATTTTCATTTTGACTAAAGCCAAACTCTTTGATTGTTTCATAAAATGGAAGATTCCCACTTCGAGATGCTTACTTCAATCCATAGATTGACCTTTGTAGCAGACATACTTTATTTCCATCCTTTGGATTTAAAAAAAACCCTCTGGTTGTGTTATGTACACATCCTCAAGAATATTTTGTTAAGGAATGTAGTTTTAACATCCATATACCAAATCTCATAGTCGTGATAAGTTGTAATGGCAAGCATGACTCTGATGGACTTCACCATGGCAACTGGAGAGAAGGTTTCATCATATTCAACAACTTGAACTTGTCTGAAACCCTTTGCAACCAATCTACCCTTATAGGTTTTTACGTTACCATCTATGTTGGTCTTCTTCTTGAAGACCCATTTGCACCCTAGGGGTTTTACCCCTTCAGATGGATCCACCAAGGTCCATACCTTGTTGGTTTACATGGATTCCATCTCAGATCTCATGGCCTCAAGTCATTTCTCAGACTTTGATCCCTTAATATCTTCTAGATAGGTTGTTGGCTCATCAACTATGACCAACTCACCTCCTTCCTGAGTCACAAGATAACCAAATCTTTTGGGTTCAAGGTGTGTCCTTTTAGATCTACGAGATTCCTATGTTAATTGAGGAATTTGAGATTCCATAATGACTTGTGAATCACCTTATTCCTCTTGTCCATCTACTGGTTCCATGTTTTCTTGTTGGTCTTGAACCTTGTTAAGTTCAACTTTCCTCCCACTGATTTCTTTGGAAATAAATTCCTTTTCTAGGAACGCATCATCTCTAGCAACAAATACTTTGTTGTTAGATAGGGAACAAATGTAATATCCTTTGGTTTCCTTAGGATATCTAACAAAATATCATTTATCAAACTTGGGTCCAAGCTTTTCATGAAACTACTTTCTCACATAAGCTTCACAACCCCAAATCTTCATAAAAGAACATTGGGAAGCTTCCCATATCATATCTGGTGTCTTTTGAACTGAGTTAGAAGCTACTCGGTTTAGTGTAACAAGAAGGTTTGGAGATAAAAACCTCAAAAGGTAGTTAGAAGTTCATCTAAACTCATTATTGATTGTAGCATATCTAGCAATGTGCAATTCCTTCTTTCTTATACACCATTGTGATGTTGTAAAGAAGTGAAACCACCTCTCTACTAAAAATTTGAACCATAGAACCCCCAATCCAAACACACTTCAAATGTATGCTTGGAGTGGGTATAAAATTTTCAAATCTTTATTAATAGTATACAAAACAACCAAAGTGTAGCAGCGGAAGAAAATAATTACTATATTCAATTATAAAACAAGGGAACATATTAAACTTACATCATAAGGATCCATGTAGAGGGAAATCTAAACCACATCAATATTGTCTCCAAGCTTTAACTTCTTAAGTTAGGTCCACAGTTTTATGCCATGTCCTCCACATCCTTCACGTAGGGTTTGAAGCATATCCAACAAGAAGAGAAAAATAAAAGACATCAGCAAAGGTTGGTATGTGCATATTAAAAATCAAATTGAGCAATTTATAAAGAATAAGGGACATCAAAATAAAAGGCTTCCCATGCAAGAGATAAGGACTACCCCAAAAGAGGGCATAAAAGATAAGAATCATCAACATATACAAAAAAAGTTACTTTCCATAATCAAAACCATAAAGTAGTACCACATAAGCACATAATAAGATTTGGGCACATAACCCATCAAGAGTTTTGGGCACATAACCCATCATCAATTTGGGCACATAACCCATCAAGAACATCATCAACATGCATGCATGTGAGATAAGAATAGCCCTAGAACAATATAAACACATAGGTGGCCAAGTCACATAAACTTGAAACCTGATAGAGAAAGGAATACTACCAATCTCCCAAAAATATATAAAATGGGTCAACCCTCATAAACTTGAAAACCATGGGTACGAGGTTCCTTTCCATCCCTAAATAGCAGGAAATATCACATCCTCTCGACAGGAAATAACACATCTGCCATAAACAAAAACCAATGTAATTACACTACTCTAGTGCTACTGAATCACATAGCATGTAAAATGAAGAGGCAAGTAGAAATTATAGTCAGATTATACAAACTAGTCACCAATATATACATCCTCCGCATAAGTGGGAAAAACATCACATGTCATAAAATAAACATCCACGTCATAGTGGGCATATATCACTGAGTAGACATCCACATCACAGGGGGCATATAACATCAAAAGTCCAACATACACCAAAGCAACAAGATAAGATTCCAAGAGAGTATCCATGATCACAAGATCAATATCAAATAAGGTAGTTCACATGTACCAAGATTTCTAAAAGAAAAGACACATGTGTAGGTTATTGTCCATAGGACCAAGAGAAAGAATAAACATAGGTTAATTGCTCAAAGGAATAATCGGGGATGCAAACATACCTTAAATTTAGAGTGCAAAGTATAAAGTCACTTCTAGGTCCAAGCCTAGGCCTCCAAAGAACCTATGATGCATATATGTGGAATTAGGGTTAGGTTTCTATTAATTATTCAAAACCCTAAAAATTGCCTTTTATTATTAGTGAATTAGGTTATCAAAACTATGCCATGTTTTAGGTTATATGTTGATGAGTTCAAAACATATTTTATTATATTTTTCTAACTTATAAATATTTAGTTATGAATTATACAAGTTATTATTTTAGTTGATTAGATCCATTAAAATCACCTACTTATAACATTAGATTCAGGTGAAAAAACCAATACCATTATAAAGCATACATTTTTATGAATCCAACGAGTATTTATTTATATTTTTCTGACCAGTAGATAATTAGTTATTGATTTTACAAATCCGACCAATCAGGAAAATCCACATAAGCCATCACCTTGTGAGAGAGGAAGAGAAAGAGAGAGAGGGGTGTGCGGTCTGAGTTGGCCAAACCAGTTCCTGCCAACTCGACCAGCCCCACAAAGAGGTCAGCAAACGCACCTCGGTAGGGAAGCAAAACAAACGTGTGGAAATTACGATATTGCGCCTTGGCAGAAAGCAATGGAAGAGTACAGGACTCAGGGTGAAACGGGAAAATCATACAGGGGTTTCTACCCCTCTCACCAGCCTGCCATTGCTGCTCGAAGTAGTAGATGTGGTCTGGGTTGAGTTGGACAAAACTCAGAGAAGGCATGATTCAAAGGAACAAAGGTACAAAAATGATGCTCGAGGCCATACAAACTCAATGGTATGTTCAATTAGCGGCGAGTTCCACCATGAGTTCTGGAGAGCCACCACAAACCACAAATAAAAAAAGGGATGTCAACAACCAACCCATCGAAGTGCTGAGGAATTGAGGTGAGAGGAGAGTTCCTCGGGAGCCGATGATGGCTGGGGTAGTGCTTAAATAGGTGGGGGTTTGATTTAGGTCATAAGCAACAAACGGCTAAGAAGCTCAGTGCCAGTGTTTTAGGCAAATCTGAAATACTGTGAGAGAGAGGTCATATAAGGGCTCATCAGAAGAAGAAACCTCTCCTAGTCACAATGGAATAAGAATTAGGGAAGGAGGTTGAGAGATGAGGAAGAAAATGGAAAAATCTCAGAAACCCAAAACCGATAGCACTATAGTTGTCTCCTACTCGAGGTAGGAGATGAGCTATTCACCGTCTGATGAAGATCGACGGTCAGGGGTCCACAAAAAATCATGAAGGCATGTGACAGAGAAAAACTATAGGTAAAATCATGTGAAAAAATAAAAATAAAAAACCTTATATATTTCGAACTCAAACAAAGTGATTATTTACTTTATATTTCCTTTTTCTCTTTCTTAAATTAAGGGTTCATACATCTTACAAATTAAATGAAATTTCACTCAGAGGCCAATTAAGGCATGTAGATTCTGATTATGAAATTAGATTTTAGTTTTGGAAACTTTTGATGTGTTAAATAAATCAAATCTCATTTTCTCTTTCCTCCTTCATTAATGGCATTAGAATTATCCAAATTTGATGAAACTTGACCACATGTCATATTTAATGTGTTGGATACGAATTTTCCATCAATTTTACATGTTGGAGTTGTTTGCATATTTATTTAATATTTTGAAGGTTCTACACACCTTCTCTCTCCTGATTTCACCTTTTAAGCAAACCTTCTCCAAATTAGACAAAAAATTCACCCAAAAGCTATATTTATTATATAGATTATGAATCCAAGATTATTTTCCTCTTTTGGAGTCATTTATTATTTTATTTGATATTTTGGGGAAAACACACATCTTCTTTTCCAATTTGAATTAAATGAATTATTATTATGTGAATAACGTGATACTTGACTCCCAAGGCAATTGGGACCCAAGGAACATGATTTTATAGATTTCACTTTTTGGGATTTTTTATGAGATATGTCATATGGCCCATTAGTTCATTATTTATCCAATTAAGTTATGTGTTTTCATATTACCTCTAAAATGAATTATGTGACATATTAAATTAAATTAAGGTGATACATTCATGCATTATCTTATTGGGAACGTCTCTTAAGCCTAACCTCAACCTTATTTGGCTAAGTCTAAAAGGTCAAACTTCTAGGGTAGGGTTCGAGATTTGGTATGTTACAACACTCCACCCCTTAAAAAGATTTTGTCCTCGAAATCTAATCATCCAAACCTCAAACAACCAACTACTTTCCACCCCTTAAAAAGGTTCAACCTAACAAGTCAAACTAATCAACATGTAGGGTTACCCACATATCTTTTAGTTATGAAAGTTTTAGAGATTTATGTTATCCATGAAGGAGAAGGGGATTCGTGGAAAGTGTTGAACTTGATTTTTGGTTTAACGTCTGTGTGTCTCTAAGCTATCAACCCTACATGAGAATCCACATGTCATAGGGTATGTCAACTACACTTTTATATCAATCCTAGCCACAACTCCAAACTCAAAACTAGGGTTAGATTTCTATTCTAACTAATTCTAGAGTTTCTCATCATTGTGACTTAGTTCAAGAAAACATCGACAAACCATAGAAAAATTTTGTACATATAGTAGTGTAATGAAAATAATTTTTGTTGATAAATACTTTGCGAGTGTAAAACCAACATGCTGACAAAATCAACACAAAAACCAAGTCATAATATTTCCATATGAATACATCCTCATAACCTAATCTCATCCTCATATCAAACCTCATTGCATAAGAAGATCATCATTGATCAAATCTAGGATAAACATTTCACCTAGAGGTAACTATCTAAGTCAAAGGTCTAACTAGGGAGACAAAATTGAAATAGTCAGATTCTGACTACCATGGGCTCTGATACCATGTTGTAAAGAAGTAAAACCACCTCTCTACTAAAAATTTGAACCATAGAACCTCCAATCCAAACACACTTTAAAGGTATGCTCGGAGTGGGTGTAAAATTTTCAAATCATTATTAATGGTATACAAAACAACCGAAGTATAGTAGTGGAAGAAAATAATGACTATATTCAACTATAAAACAAGGGAACATCTTAAACTTACATCATAAGGATACATGTAGAGGGAAATCTAAACCACATTAAGATTGTCTCCAAGCTTTAACTTCTTAAGTTAGGTCCATAATTTTATGCCATGTCCTCCACATCCTTCACCTAGGGTTGGAAGCATACCCCAAGAATAAGAGAAAAATAGAAGACATCAGCAAAGGCTGACATGTGCATACTAAAAAGCAAATTGAGGAATTTATAAATAATAAGGGACATCAAAATAAAAGGCTTCCCATGTAAGAGATAAGGACTACCCCAAAAGAGGGCATAAAAGATAAGAATCATCAACATATACAAAATGAAGTTACTTGCCATAATGAAAACCATAAAGTAGTGCCACATAAGCACATATCAAGATTTGGGTGCATAACCCATCAAGATTTTTGGGCACATAACCCATCATCAATTTGGGCACATAACCCATCAAGAACATCATCAACCTGCATGCATGTGAGATAAGCATAGCCCTAGAACAATATCAACACATAGGAGGCCAAGTCTCATAAACTTGAAACCGGATAGAGAAAGGAATACTACCAATCTCCCAAATATATATAAAATGGGACAACCCTCATAAAGTTGAAAATCCTGGGTACAAGGTTCCTTTCCGTCCCCAAAAAGAAAGAAATATCACATCTTCTCGATAGGAAATAACACATCTGCCATAAACAAAAACCAATGCAATTACACTACTCTAGTGCTACTGAATCACATAGCATGTAAAATGTAGATGAAAGTAGAAAGTATAGTCAGATTATACAAACTAGTCACCACATAAGTGACCAATATATACATCCACCTCATAAGTGGGAAAAGACATCACATGTCATCAAATAAACATCCACGTCATAGTGGGCATATATCACTGAGTAGACATCCACATCACAGTGGGCATATAACATCAAAAGTCCAACATGCACCAAGGCAACAAGATAAGAGTCTAAGAGGGTATCCATGATCGCAAGATCAATATCAAATAAGGTAGTTCACATGAACCAAGATTTCCAAAAGAAAAGACATATGTGTAGGCTATTGTCCATAGGACCAAGAGAAAGAATAAACATAGGTTAATTGCTCAAAGGAATAATTGGGGATGCAAACATACCTTAACTTTAGAGTCCAAAGTCACTTCTAGGTCTAAGACTAGGCCTCCAAAGAACCTATGATGTATATATGTGGAATTAGGGTTAAGTTTCCATTAATAATTCAAAACCCTAAAAATTTCCTTTTTATTATTGGTAAATTAGGCTATCAAAACTATGCCATGTTTTAGTTATTTTGATGAGTTCAAAACATATTTTATTATATTTTTCTGACTTATAAATATTTATTTATGAATTATACAAGTTATTATCTTAGTTAAATAGATCCATTAAAATCACCTCTTTATAACATTAGATTCAGGTGACAAAACCAATACCATTAGAAATCTTACATTTTTATGAATCCAACGAGTATTTATTCATATTTTTTTAACCAGTAGATAATTAGTTATTGATTTTACAAATCCGACCAATCAAGAAAATCCACATAAGCCATCACCTTGTGAGAGAGGAAGAGAAAGAGGGAGAGGGGCGCACGGTCTGAGTTGGCCCAACCAGTTCCTGCCAACTCAATTGGCCCCACAAATAGGTCAGCAACTGTGCCTCGGTAGGGAAGAAAAACAAACAGGTAGAAATTACGATATTTCCCCTTGGTGGAAAGCAACGGAAGAGTACAAGACTCGGGGTGAAATGAGAAAATCATACAGGGGTTTCTACCCCTCTCACCAGCCCACCATTGCTGCTCAAAGCAGTAGGCGTGGTCTAGGTCAAGTTGAGCAAAACTCAGAGAAGGCACGATTTAAAGGAACAAAGGTACATAAATGATGTTTGAGACCATACGAACTCAATGGTATGTTCAATTAGCATGTGAGTTCCACCATGAGCTCTGGAGCACCTCCGCAAACCACAAATAGAAATAGGGATGTCGACAACCAACCTGTCAGAGTGATGATGAATTGATGTGAGAGGAGAGTTCCTCAGGAGCCGACGATGGTTGGGGTAGTACTTAAATGGGGGGTTGATTTAGGTCATAAGAAACAAACCGTCGAGAAGCTCGGTGCCAGCATTTTAGGCAAATTTGAAATATGGTGAGAGAGAGGTCATATAAGGGTTCATCGGATGAAGAAACCTATGTCGATCACAATGGAATAAGAATTAGGGAAGGAGGTTGAGAGACGAGGAAGAAAGTAGAAAAATCTAAGAATACCAAAACTGATAGCACTGTAGTCGTCTCCTACTCGAGGTAGGAGACAAGCTCTTCACCGTTCGATGAAGATTGACAGTCAGGGGTCTATGGAAAATCATGAAGGTGTGTCACAGAGGAAAACTATAGGTAAAATCATGTGACAAAATACAAATTGAAAACCTTATATAAATCGAACTCAAACAAAGTGATTATTTACTTAATATTTCCTTTTTCTCTTTCTTAAATTAAGGGTTCATACATCTTACAAATTAAATGAAATTTTAACACAAATGTCAATTAAGGCATGTAGATTCCGATTATAAAATTAGATTTAAATTTTGGAAACTTTTGATGTGTTAAATAAATAAAATCTCATTTTCTCTTTCCTTCTTCATTAATGGCATTATAATTATCCAAAATTGATTAAACTTGACCCACAAGTCATATTTAATGTGTTGGATACCAATTTGCCATCAATTTTACATGTTGGAGTTGTTTGCATATTTATTTAATATTTTAAAGGTTCTACACACCTTCTCTATCATGATTTCACCTTTTAAGCAAACATTCTCCAAATTGGACAAAAATACACCCAAAGGCTATATTTATTATATAGATTATGAATCCAAGATTGTTTTCCTCTTTTGGACTCCTTTATTATTTTATTTGATATTTTGGGGAAAACACACATCTTCTTTTCCAATTTGAATTAAATGAATTATTATTATGTGAATAATGTGATACTTGACTCCAAAGGAAATTGGGACCCAAGGAACATGATTTTAAGCTTAGATTTCACTTTTGGGATTTATTTTTATGAGATATGTCATATAGCCCATTAGTGGCCCATTAGTTCATTATTTATTTAATTAAGTTATGTATGTTCATATTACCTCTAAATGACTTATGTGACATATTAAATTACATTAAGGTGATACATTCATGCATTAGCTTATTGGGAACATCTCTTAAGCCTAACCTCAACCTTATTTGGCTAAGTCTAAAAGGTCAAACTTCTAGGATAGGGTTCGAGATTCGATATGTTACAGATGTGGTGTTCTAGGTGGAGTGCATTGTGATACGGTACTACGGGCTCGCAGAAGGTCCTCAAACTCTTGGCTTAAGTATTATCCACCTTGATCAAAATGAAGTGCCTTAATACTTTTTCCAAGTTGGTTTTGTACTTCATTCATGAACTCCTTGAATTTTTCAAGGGATTCTGATTTATGTTTCATCAGTTAAACATAACCATACCTACTGAAGTCATTAATGAAGGTAATGAAGTACAGATACCCATCTTTAGTAGTTGTTCTAAAAGGGTCACATACATCAGTTTGTATGAGTCCTAATAGATCACTAGCTCTCTCATTTTGGCCAGTGAAAGGGGTATTAGTCATCTTGCCCAATAAATAAGATTCATATGTCTCTATTGATCAAAATCAAAGAGTCTAGATAAACCATCTTTATGGAGTATAGATATGTGATTCTCATTTATGTACCCATGATGAAAATGCCAAAGATATATTTTGTTTGAGTTGTAGAGTTTTAATTTTTTGGTATTTATGTTATAAATATATGTCCTTAGATCTAGCAAATAAATATCATAATACATTGGGGCATGCCATAAAACATCCCATCTTTTGAAATAGAACATCAACCATTCTTAATATGAAATTCATATGCATCCTTGCCCATACAAGATACATAAATTATGTTTCTATTTATGGAAAGAACATAATAGTCATTCATCAACTCTATTACAAGCCCAATGGGTAGAGATAAATTATGGGTTCCAACTGCAATAACATCAACTCTTGCTCCATTTGCAACTCACAATTTGTCCTTGCTCTTTCTTAAAGGCCTACTTATTTTTAGATCCTACATATTCGAGCATATATGAGATACACATCCAGAATCTAGTACCCAAGATGAAGAAGTACATAAGTTTATCTCAATAACATAAAAACCTAAAGTGGAAATCTATATCCCCATTTTCTTCTTCCGAAATGCCTTCAAGTAGAAAGGGAAGATTCCTCTTGTACTTTTCTTTCTCCTTATCTTGAGTGTTGAAGATCTAGATTTATGCTTAGCCTCAGAACTATTCATGGCCTGGCTTTCATCCTTGGACTCTACTCCACTGATCATCATCACGGATTTGTCCTTCATTCTTGCTTCAGCATTAATCAGCATGTCAAGAAAATTTGACAATGGTTTGGCCATACTATTCAAGTGGTAGCACTCGATTAAATGGTTATATGATTAAGGAAATGATTGCATAATCATATTCATGGACAACTCTAGTCTCAAAGAGAATACCAGTTCTTTTAGATGTTCTATGTGTCCAATCATATTCACCACGTGGGTCTCTACCAGATATACCTCTATCATCTTTCACTCAAAGAGTGCATTTGAAACATTGTACCTTTCTCACTTTGTGAGATAATGGTTTAGGTTCCTAAGATGTGTTACCATATAAAGTATCCCCATGTATTCACATTTCTCATGTTATTCATAGCTCATGAAGCTTAGCATAAGGTTATTTATGTCTAATGCATCATTGACATACTTCCAGTAAGCATTTACCTTAGTCCTAGGCACATCACGAGTAGGTATTTCTGGCACTGGTTTATATAGATCATAGAGCTTATGCTCATCATTGAGAACCTTTCTCAAAGTCCAAAACTAGTTGTAGAAATTTGTATCATCAAATTTGTCCTTCCTAAGGACTGGTCGCAATAGCGAAGTGATTGACATTTGATTCTATAAGAGAAAATTATATTTTTTTTTTCAAAACACTTTTGATTTTATTTGAATAATATTTGAAGATATTTAATTATGCCTTTAATTAATACTTAATCCCACTATTTTATTTAAATTGATAGCCCTCACATATCAATTTGAATGATTACAACATCTAACCTTCTAATGAGCTAAGATCCAAAACAATTCAATAATTACCCAGCCAACGCCAGCGTCCATAATCAATCATTAAGATAGGCAACATTTTTCAACTACATCTTATGCAATTCTTGGACAGATGATATGCACAACTCTTTTCCATTGTCCTCTACATACTTCTAGGTGCTTAATCTCATTAAGGACACCGAGTTAAGCCTGACCCAAAAGCCAACATGGTAGTAATGCACCCCGCTTGGCAGACCCACAATACTACCATCACACTTCCAGGAGATGGATAGCACGCCAAGCTTAGCGTGCCCACATATAGTCTATCAAGTTTTTCATGTGTGTTTTTAAATAGAAATAATCTTAGACTTAACATGTTATTGATATATTTTGTATTTATAAATACATACACATATCCAATCACCACATACTAAACATGCAATAAAACAATAGCAATAATTATGGCCATTCTAATGTAATTCATTGGATCCATAAGGAATTACCACCACCTAGAGTCTACATCTCATGTAGAAACCTATTATTGATGAATATTTGTGCTTGTCAATCTGGGTTGATTGGTTCAACCCTTGAATTGATTGGCTCGCCTCCTGGCCGGTCGGTTGGTCATCTCCCTAGTCGTATGGTCACATATCCTCATATGTAGGATCCTCTAATTGATTGGTTGGTCCTCTAGTTGATCGGTCTATCTGTCATCATCCTCTAGTCATTCCGCTCGTCTTCTACATCATAACAAGAAATTAAACTATCATAATTTTACATGATAATAAAGAAACCCTGAGTTAAATTCAAGGGGAGCAAAGGCAGGAGAAAGCAATACTTTTACAATTGGAAAATAGGGTAGAGGCATGGTATGCAAACTGAGATAAAATAGGAATAAACAAACACAACCACCATGCACATATATATAGGGTTATTGGAATAACCACACTACACATCCACCATCAAAACTAGTTTTTAGGGCAACACATGTAAATTTCATATATATATATATATATATATATATATATATATATATATATATATATATATATATATACATACATATATATACACACACACATTAGTTCGGGTGTGTGCATGGTTCTTAAACAGACATGCACAATAATATTCACGTCATATGCAATAAATAAATGATGAAACTAAAAATCCAATCATATCAATTATCCCAAAATATAGTAAATTGACATGACTTTGATACCACTGTAGGGAAATATGGATACAGAATAGGTAGCAGAAATAAAAATTTAACTGCCATATTACCCTCATAATAGTATATTTTATTAACAACTATATGATTGAATTGATGGTTTCGAGGATATACCTGCTCTTGGAGCAAGCCCAGTGACAATCTCCTCGTCATTTTGTGTGTCTTTCTTCAAATCACATTCAAACAACATTTGTAGCAACTCTTGGTTGATCACCACAGACATCATCCAAACTTTGTCCTCCTAGCAGGAAAAGCTCCTCGTCTCTCGAGTAGTACACACAGACCACCAGCAACTCCTGTCATTCTAGAAGAACATATAGGAAGGAGTTGTCCCTCCACGTTGGTGTACTAGCACCAACTTGTTTTCCCACAATTTTTCTCCCTTGCTATCCCTCCCTTTATCGGGTAGGACTTGCTCAAGTTCTCTCAATTACTAAAACCAGATAAGACAACAATTGGAAGAGGCAATTGAGTTGTGTCTCTAGGAATCCCCCCATTACCCCTCTATTTCTAGAGGGCCTATGGTCAAGGTTCCCAATCTGTCTGGGAGTGGAAGGGACTGGAATTTTATGAATTTTCACAACTGGCGGGCTTCAAAATAATCGGTTCATAGGTGAACCAATCGGTTGGCATGTGAGCCGATCGGTTCAACCCTTGAACCATCATTTTGTCATGTTTTCCAAAAGCAATTGTATTGACAATTCTAATCCAAATAATGCACAACATGGCATCAACATTAATCCTTGATGCAATTGAATTGATCCATAAATCAGGTAGTTCATCTCATGAACTGGTCATCTGGAAAAATTGAGTCGATCAATTCACCAAGTGAAACGGTCGGTTCATGTCATGGTTCATCTAGAAGTCAGCCAATGAAACTTCCAATCAACCTAACACTCTAACTGATCAGTTCAACACTTGAATCGATCAGTTCAGAGTCCATTTAGTCAATTGTTGTTTAAATTGAATACCAAAGCACTTTTCTTAATCAAATTTAACATCATTCATGAATAAACTCATATTCCAAGTGTATCCTATGTGTGTGACCCTATAGGTTCCAATTTACATTGGCAGTGGATGTCCATAACTAGTTTATGACATAACAAGCAAATAGAGGTATCTAGAAACACATCATTTCTACCCAAGTAAATGGAAAGTTGGAGAACAACTTCAACCTACAATTTGTGTTTAGTGTTATATAATTTGTATAGTTCCTTTGTCACTGATATCTAGATTGAAGTTGAGGCATGGAATGGTCATCCTCTTCAACATTCAATCTTTGTTCCTTGAACCAGAGCAGACTATCTGAGATATATGTAAGCTCAATGTCACATATTGACTCACATGTGCATGTCCATGGATTTCTCAGTCTAAAAACCAAAATCACTGCCAACACTATAATAGATTATTCTAACTACGATTATGGTTTCCATGTATCACTCTTATGGTGGGTTTGTATGATACATTGTTGTCTAACAAGTATTTATATGTTTTGTTTGATATCATATATCATGACCGATGAGATTTTGTCATCAACCAACACACACTCTAGTCTTAGGTGTTATTTTTATCTATCAACCTTCCACAACAACATTCGACTAGGGAGATAGCAAGAATGTATATACACTTGACATATGTATGATCTCATTGTTCAAGTCATCAAGCCAAAGACATACGGCATTGAGTAACATCATTCTTTAGACATTTATTATGATACATCATTATCTCATAACTGAATAAAATAGAATCAACTAGAAGATTGTATTTATTATTAATCAAAACATTTACAAGTTATGCCATTACAAACATCATATGATTGGCTCCCTGGGCTTATATGCCAACAGTAGGTATACTGGTTTAAGAAATATGACAATGATAGGGATATCAGATTAAAAGAAAAACTAGTTGTCAAAGGCTTTAGTCAAAGACCAAGGGTATATTTTTTATGAGATAATTTCTCCAGTTTTGAAGATGACTTCTATCAAATTTGTTCTAGGCTTAGTTGCTATCCTAGATGTGGAGCTTGAGTAGATGGATGTATAGACAAAGTTTCTTCATGGTAACCTAATACATGAGATTTACATGGAACAGTCAGGATGATTCTAGGTCTGTGTGAAAAGATCAATTAGTCTGTAGATTGAGGAAGAGGTGGTATAGTTGGAAACATACTCCCACGCAATGGAAAAAGAAGTGTGATTCTTTCATGCAGAATCACGAGTACCACAAGACAACTATAGATCCATGTGTCTACATTAAAAGGTTTCCCAAGGACAAGTTCATTATTCTTCTACTCTATGTGGATGCATTGTTGTTAGTGGGATACGATGTCAATTTGATCAAAAAAATAAACACAAATCTTTTCAAATCCTTTGATATGAAGGATTTGGGACCAGTACGGTAGATTATAGGGATGCATCTGACATGTGATAGGAAGCAACACAAGTTGTAGTTTTCATAATAGAGCTATGTTGAATGGAATTTTGATAGGTTCGACATGAGTAAATCCAAATCCATGACTTCCCACACTATCAGGTCACTTGAAGTTAAGTAAGAAGGCATGAATGTCTACTAATGAGGAGAAGAAGGAGATGACTAAGATTCTCTATTCTTTTGTTATGAGGGGTTTGATGTAAACAATAGTGTGCAGTCATCTTGATATTACTCATGTAGTTGGTTTGGTTAGGAGGTTTCTCTCAAACTCTAGGCAAGGTCATTTGGAGTGGGTCAAGTAGTTCTATAGATATTTATGAGGCACAAGTATCACATGCTTGATGTTTGGTGATTTTGAACTAGTTCTAAAAGGCTTCATTGATGTTGACATGGCATGTGGTATTGATAAAAAGAAATCTATCTTTGGGTATGTCTTCACATTTGTAGAGGGAGCCATATCTTATCTAGGTTGGAAAAGTTTGTTACACTTTCTATGATAAAGGAAAAGTACATTGCAGTAGTCGAAGCATGAAAAGATATACTTTGTATCATGAGATTTTTGGGGTAGTTGATCATGAATCAGACTGATCCAACTATTTCCAGTGATGTTTAGAGTGTTACTAATCTGATCAAGAGAACAATGTATCATGCATGGACAAAGCACATTGATGTGAAATATCATTATTTTTGTGATGTGATTGACAAGCGGTTTCTGACATTAAAAAAGATCCATAGTGAGAGGAATGCTTCTAATATGATGAGCAAGGTGGTGAAGCAAGACAAGATAGAGCTCTATAAAGAGCTTTGTGGTAGACATTCCTAGTGATGATTATGTGATGATGGTATCCTCTTTGGGTTGAAGGGGGAGATTGCTAGGTCTAATGACCATTAGGCATGATAGGATGATGACCCATTAGGGTTTGACTTCTATACGTGCAAGGGTATTAATACCCCTTCCTCGAGCATGGGAGATTATATCTGAGATGAATTGGAATTGGCAGTCCCTAATTTCCAAGACACAAGATGGATGACATGTTGATACTATTATTGTTTACAGCTATTGTTCGTTGCAAAGATGGGGGATAAAAGCAAAGGAGGACGAAAGAAAAAGAAAGGAAAATAGAAAGGAAGTCTATGGCTACAAGCTATTCTTCTTTAGGCCATTCACCAATGCATACTTTGTGGTAGAGGGTGTCTTCCTGGGGAGTTCTCATGTGGAGTTCTAGGGATCCCTCCCTATGTTGGTATTTCTTTATATCTCCTTCTGGTTGTATTATCTCAAGTTTGGGGTCAAAACTCGAGATGAACATTATATCTTTGCTTCATAATAGATTTGTTAATTGGTTGTACTATGTGTTTTCCCTCGTACTTTGTAAGTTATTTTCTCATTAAATTTGGCATTCTCTCTCTATCTACTTGCAAATCCATTCTTAGGTTTACATGCTCGTAGGTAATGCTTCTCCAATAATTACTTTTTGTCACATATTCAGTTATCATATTCCAATACATGTGCATATTCCGCAACATGGAAGAGCTATGATTCTTGAGATATAAGTGCTTGTAATATCCAACAAACCAACAAAGGGTGTGGACCATAGAATCACACTTTGTACAAATAATTTTAGCAAAAAGGAAAGTTCAGATTTGATAAATGTGTAGATTTACTTATAATGATGTTTACTAAACTTTTGTTTCTCATTCTATTATATTTCTAAGATGGCATTCAACCTTGAAATTTCTTTTGAAGTGGAACTTTTTCAATTATTGGCACAATTGACCCTAGATATTTCCATTTAAAAAAATTAATTTACTAAAAACTAGTCCATTAAAATGTATTATTCATCTAAGAAGTTCAGAATAATAATGAATTGTATAAATACATTTGTTTAAACAAGACTAAAGAGAGGTACTCTAGGATTATATTCAAGGATGAGTGTCTAAAACGTGGGTACAACAAATGTTTGGCACCATATTCAAAGAGAAGGAGAGTGGTTATAGGAAATTTGATGCCCTTTAAGGTATTTCACTTGATAAAATTGTTTAGAAAAAAAAATGAGGTATTTAATGCAAAGGTTGAAAGAAAGTGAGAGAGAGGGAGAGAGGAAAAAACACCATGGTAAATTCTTTTAGATGTTTCTAAACACCTTTTTGACTCAAATTAAAAATGATAGAAAAGGGTATATCAAATATTTATACATGAAGGTCGTAAGGAATCATAGTCTAGATTGACAAGGCCCGTTTACTCTCCCAAAGACATTGTTGATGTCATGTTTCATTAAAGGTTGTATGATGAGTAAAAAGTGTGAAATCCTCTAACAAAAAATGACCATCATCAGGTGAATGTTACCTATAAAAGTACACAAATTGTATAGGTAACTATATTTTATTAGATATGTTTTCTTAGGTTTGAATTAGTTTTGAAGACCAGCTTATATCATGTTTCGACTATATATGCTTGTAACTTCAAATTGAAATATTTAAATATTTCATGAGATAATAGAAAGGTCAACTCAAACTTTGTTGGTTACTTATAAATAAACACATATTGATAAAATGGAGTAGATCACATGATTTTTAACATACTACTTTATCATTATTTGACAGACAATCAAGTTTTGGTGTTGGTCTCTATCCCCTTCTCCACATACCATGTTCACCATAACCTTGCCCTTACTCATTTTCCCTCAATGGCCAGTGGTTGCTGTAACATCCCTGGCCTGGGTTATGAACTAACCCCAGGTGTTTTTCTTAATCATGTGATTAAATTCTTGTGGTTATCTGTTCATAATGTAATTAAAGCTTCTGAGGAATATATATTTCCCTTTCTGTCCTTTTGAACAATGTTGTAATATTGTTTTGTAATACAGGGACCTATGTGCAAATTACCCAATTAAAAGGGGTTAACTTGCAAATTGCACATGTTAAAATGTTCCTTTAGTGTTGAGACATCATAAGAGTGAATTTGATGAAGTGTGATTGGTTCCCCAAGCTTGGGCACTGAGATGCAGCTTGTGGGGCAATCCTTGTGCTTAAAACCCTAATTTTGGTGTAAAGTGCAATTTACCCAAAATGAGGGATGAAACTTGTAAAATACACCTTTTAGAGTATATTTATGACTCTTGGCATCATTTAGAGTAATAATGATGAATAGGGCACTTCAATTGATGAACGATTGAGGGTTAATTAAGGGTCAAATCAGTTGAAGGTTGACCTATTAAACTCAATTGAGGTATGAGTATAGGTCCAATTGATGTTTGGTTCCATGAATTCAATGATTGAAGTAATCAACATTGGAAACCCTAATTCAATTGGATACCTTATGTAATGGAGGTCCAATGTGATTAAATCTTTGGGAATTAAGATGATGAATGTTCTATTGATGTCATATTCCTTGAAAACAATTATAGGCTTTTAGAGTAATGATATGTGAAAAGTATATACATTGCTTCAATCAAGGTCATGTTGTTAGATGACTTGATGCTTATATGTCACTTGGTAACAAGTGTTATGATAATCTGAGGGTTTGAATAACCATGTTCCTGAATCATTTTATGCTTAATGCCTTGAAGGCTTAGATGGTTCAATGGTTGTTTAATCTAAACCCTAATGATACCTAAAGACATTAAGGGGTTAAGTGATTAGTAGATTGACCCATGTTATGATTATTAAAGAAGATTAACAAGGTACCCTTGAAGGGTTCAAGTAGATAACAACCCTTGATCAAGCAAACCCTAATGATTATAATGGGTTGACTTAATCTATGTTAATCAAAGATGACTTGACCTAATCTAACCTAGAGTGATTTAAACATCATCTAGTAGTAAGAAGAGAGAGAAGGCTCCTAATATGAATGATAATCAAGTAACATACTTTCAATATGTAAGAATGTACATGAT
The DNA here is from genome assembly GCA_963693085.1 of Alisma plantago-aquatica. Classification (NCBI taxonomy): domain Eukaryota; kingdom Viridiplantae; phylum Streptophyta; class Magnoliopsida; order Alismatales; family Alismataceae; genus Alisma; species Alisma plantago-aquatica. The sequence continues at coordinate 575,541,681 of OY856409.1, read as the reverse complement.
TAGGGTATGATCCATCAAGGTAAGATCATGGAAATCCTAATTATAATGATTAATGAATCTTAACCTAAATTGAGGGCATCAATGATGATAATTTTCATATATAATGATGCTATGAGCTCAATTCACTATGAAGTGAATAGTAAACCCTAATTCTAGGGTAATAACATGTAACGTGAATAGTAAACCCTAATTTAGGGTGATCTGATAAATGGAGTAATTCAGGGTTATGCCTTTGAGTATGAAACCCTAATTACAAGTTGTATTATGAGAAATCTTTATGCCTCGAGAGCTAAGAGGTTCTATAACCCTATGTTGAAGTAAAAGAATACAAACCCTAACTAATGAAGGATGGGGTATGTTAACCCTAGTCCTGGGTTATGCTTTCAAGTATGAAACCCTGTGAACAAATTACAATATAAGAATTCTTATGCCTTATAAGACAAAGGGATTCAATAACCTTAATTGAGTGGGGTAAACCCTAACTCTACTTATGCTTTTAAGCATGAATCTTCATGATTAAAGTATGAGATGAGGAATCATTATTCCTAATCATAAAGAAAGGGATTGAATAACCCTAATTGATGTAAATAAGGGAACCTAGCCTTAGTGTAAGCATGAAGATACTATTCCTGAATTGAAAGGTTAATTCTGCTTTATAAATTGCTGATCTGGAAATGAAATGTTTATTGTTGTCAATTGAATTAACTATGCAGGTTCTTATAAAAGGATGATTATATCCAGGTAAAGGTTATGATATCATATTCATTGGAAGCATGTTATTAGCTTTGTGAATAGTGATATACCATGTTGCCTAGTTAAGTGACATCATATAAGATTGATAGGCTGTGAGAGTCATGAGTAACATCAAGGCCATGCTAATAAGATGACTTATGATGAATTAAGGGTTTGAATACCCTATTCTTGAATCATAGTAATGAAATGGTTAAGAAATGATACCCAATTGATAATTGATGTGAGTTAGACTTGATACATTTAGTATTCTACTTTTATAGCTGTTGTTCTAATGATTAATGCTTGGAAACATGCTTGATGCTAAAAGAATGCTAGAATGTACCTAACTAATCAAGTATAATCATATCATGTAGAGCCCTGACCATAGATCCATCATTGTCAGAGACCAAATGATGGTGAAACAGGTTTTCCTAAGGGAACTCCTGGAGCATATACTTTTGAGTATATGGGGGTATATGGACGCGAATATCCTTACGTCCTAGTGTAGGAATTGATGTAGATGTACTTTAATCTTTCAACCCTTCACTATATATTCATACAAGGTGATGTACCACAAATCTCCCGAAGAAATTACTAATACCGCATCGATGAGAGATAAACAAGAAATCTTTCGATGATGATGAGAGTTCAGAACTCCACTGTAACTCTATAGCGAAGTTTCCAGAATACCCTGGATAGCTACTACAGCAGAGACACAAGATGTCCTGCAAGTAAATCCTCTTACTGACTGAGGAAGATTAGGTCATAAGAATCCGGCTCTTTTGATGACCTATGTATGGTACCGACGTGATTTTTATAAATGGTCGGTTGGAGTATGAGAGGTATACCTCATCTCCGCAGGGCATAATGATGTTTGAAAAATATAATCAGTCGTATAGTATAACTTCTTAGGTTGTACTACGAGAAACAATGATTGATGTTACATTGTTGACTTTAATAGTCTGTTCAAGTTTCTAGAATACATGTTCTACATATGCTTTAATGAAGTGATTGCTTAAGTAAATGTTGTTTTACTTATTACCAAACCTGTTGTTGATATTTTCAGTTACTTTGCTTCTGTTATTCCTTATATGCTATAACAAAGCTTCTGGTGGAGAGTTATAACTCTCGCTGGGACAATTATTCAAATTGTCTCACTCCCGTAGGTTTCTACTTTTTAGGAAGACGCCAAGGACAAAGGAATCCATTTAAGAATGAGCAATAACAGCAACAACAGCATCAGGGGCAGCAGTGAATCTCAGGTGGAGATAATGACTGTCTAGTCTTATAGATAGCATGTATTATGTCGTCTCTGTACTCTCAAGTCCTAGGAGTCAGTAGGTCTGAGGATTTTGGCATGATGCCTCGAGATTTTGTATCTTACCTTGTACAGTTAACAAGGTGGGTTTTGTTGTAATGCTCGAGATGTGTTTATTACAGAGATGTATCAATGGATCAGTTTGTAAACGACCTATCATGTTGTTTATGAAAGAGTTTTTATCTTTCAAAGATCTCTTTACAAAAGTTTTAAATTTTAGTGATTTTTGATAATTCCGCTGCTAATCGCTTCCGCATTCGTTTAATTTGATTGTCAGTTTGGTGTCGGTCGTTTCAAGTGGTATCAGAGCTCTAGGTTCGCTGAGTCTACAGAGACATAGGACTTAGGTAGTAGAGTCTGTTCTAAGTGTCCTCCAGTGTATCTGATGGTAACTTCTGCTCACATAGGAGGAGAAGAACTTGAAGATGACTGGATCGGATGAGGAGTTGGTTGTGGAGAGCAACAATACTACACCAAGAAGAGGTGCAAAGGAGCAAGAAATAGAGGGACAATTACCTAAGATTCCCCTAGATAACCCAACCATGATAAGGAATTCTTCCTTAGGAATCATTGTTGGGGAATTTAGGGCTACCATGATGTATCTAGTGGATCAAGCACTAGCAATACAACCCAGATTACCAGCTCCTAATGATGATGTTTTGGATATCAACAGAATATGTGAACCACAACAACAGGTTGAAGCAATGGTAAATGATGAAGCTTTGAACCTAGAACAAGCTAGTGCTCAACCTCAGTCTGATGAATCAGTATACAGTAATATAGGGGTTAGAATACAACCAGAGACTAGGACCTGCTATAGGTGTAGGAAGCCTAGACATATTAGAAATAATTTTCCAGAAGAGAAATATAAAGGAAGAATTGAGAAAAGGACTATCCAAACCCAGGAGAAGAGATCTGGTAGTTCCAAAAGGAAGAAGTTTCTGGTGTCACCAACACAACCAGAACCTAGTACACCAAGACAATGGTCATCCAGAAAGGGTAAAGAACCCTTCAGACCATATTGGGCACCTAGAATTTGCTACATATGTAGGCAGGTTGGACATCTGGCAAGAAATTGCCCAGCCAGAAATGTTATGGCAAATAAACCTCTGAGGCAGAATCAACTTGAGATAATGAATAATCCTCGAGTCATGACAGGTTAGACGAAATAAATGTTATTCTTATATGTCTTTTTATGATCTCTTGGACAAAACTGAGAAAGTAATTGATTGAACTTTTCTTAATTAATCCTATAAGGACTTATAATGTTGTATAAAATAGATGTTTCATGTTACATGCTTACCTCCATAAAAAGGATGAACTATTAAAGAGATGTCTGGATAAAATTCAGTAATGTTAGATCTTATACTTGTGAAAATAGGAAAAGAGAAGGAAAATGGTAGTATACAAATGCATATTACCTTATCTCAGTATTTATATACCCTGGCCAGGTATACAATTGTTGATGATAAAGTAAATATGGAAACTCCTAGATTGTTATCTTTTTTATTGCTCTGATCAAGTAGTCATTCTGAAATAATCTAATGAGTATCAAGAAATAAGAAATATGGGAATAAGGGAGGTCAACCCTGTCTAGTAAAGATGTAAGAATAATAATAAAGATCCTCCCCATTATGTGAAAATGTGATGGAATCATAAGATGTTTCATGAATGGTTGAAAATACATGATATAACAAGAGGAATATGATCCCTTATTCTCTTTATTTCCAGGGACATGGCAATCAAGTGGGTCTTAGGACACTTGATGTGCATAATATAAAGATGTTTATGTGAAGTATACCTAAAAAGGTATCAGTTTATCTTGGACTTTAGTTCCAAGTTGAGAATATATGTAACAAGTAATGTTCCAAGATGAAAGGAAGATAAGATGTAATGTGTTGATAACACATGTAATAGGTAGCAAGATAAGAATGTAATAATATATATGATGAATTATGTTGCTTACCTGGAATAGTCAACAATAGAATCAAAGTAAACATGTAAAATATTATGAACATCACTTGTTAGGGATTTATGTTTTCATAAACATATCTTTCTCCAAGATATCTATCAAATAAGTCCTTGATTGATAAGTAACTTTTCCCTATGATAAGAGATTGTACAACTAATGAGTTACTTAGTGTAAGTAATAAGGAAATTTAGTATGGTGTTATCAGGTGAGATGACACAATCAAGGTATGAAAGGACTTATATAGTCTCAAAATAGATGACAGAGTATGATTGTGATTTTAAGAAAATGTTGATTTAACTAAGGAACATGAGAGTATATGTCCCATGTGAATCTTTCCATGGAAAAACTTGAGTGGAGAAACTTTGTATTGAACAAAACTCTATGATGTTCCATAATAACGAAATGTCACTTGAAGACATAATGGTATAATGCTTAAATAATATCTGCTTTCCCTTTTCTTTCTGGGATTTCGGGGACGAAATCCTTGTTAGGGGTTTATAATTTGTAACATCCCTGACCTGGGTTATGAACTAACCCCATGTGTTTTTCTTAATCATGTGATTAAATTCTTGTGGTTATCTGTTGATAATGTAATTAAAGCTTCTGAGGAATATATATTTCCCTTTCTGTCCTTTTGAACAATGTTGTAATATTGTTTTGTAATACAGGGACCTATGTGCAAATTACCCAATTAAAGGGGTTAACTTGCAAATTGCACATGTTAAGATGTTCCTTTAGTGTTGAGACATCATAAGAGTGAATGTGATGAGGTGTGATTGGTTCCCCAATCTTGGGCACTAAGATGCAGCTTGTGGGGCAATCCTTGTGCTTAAAACCCTAATTTTGGTGTAAAGTGCAATTAACCCAAAATGAGGGATGAAACTTGTAAAATACACCTTTTAGAGTATATTTATGACTCTTGGCATCATTTAGAGTAATAATGATGAATAGGGCACTTCAATTGATGAATGATTGAGGGTTAATTAAGGGTCAAATCAGTTGAAGGTTGACCTATTAAACTCAATTGAGGTATGAGTATAGGTCCAATTGATGTTTGGTTCCATGAATTCAATGATTGAAGTAATCAAAATTGGAAACCCTAATTCAATTGGATACCTTATGTAATGGAGGTCCAATGTGATTAAATCTTTGGGAATTAAGATGATGAATGTTCTATTGATGTCATATTCCTTGAAAACAATTATAAGCTTTTAGAGTAATGATATGTGAAAAGTATATACATTGCTTCAATAAAGGTCATGTTGTTAGATGACTTGATGCTTATATGTCACTTGGTAACAAGTGTTATGATAATCTGAGGGTTTTAATAACCATGTTCCTGAATCATTTTATGCTTAATGCCTTGAAGGCTTAGATGGTTCAATGGTTGTTTAATCTAAACCCTAATGATACCTAAAGACATTAAGGGGTTAAGTGATTAGTAGATTGACCCATGTTATGATTATTAAAGAAGATTACCAAGTTACCCATGAAGGGTTCAAGTATATAACAACCCTTGATCAAGCAAACCCTAATGATTATAATGGGTTGACTTAATCTATGTTAATCAAAGATGACTTGACCTAATCTAACCTAGAGTGATTTAAACATCATCTAGTAGTAAGAAGAGAGAGAAGGCTCCTAATATGAATGAGAATCAAGTAACATACTTTCAATATGTAAGAATGTACATGATTAGGGTATGATCCATCAAGGTAAGATCATGGAAATCCTAATTATAATGATTAATGAATCTTAACCTAAATTGAGGGCATCAATGATGATAATTTTCATATATAATGATGCTATGAGCTCAATTCACTATGAAGTGAATAGTAAACCCTAATTCTAGGGTAATAACATGTAACGTGAATAGTAAACCCTAATTTAGGGTGATCTGATAAATGGAGTAATTCAAGGTTATGCCTTTGAGTATGAAACCCTAATTACAAGTTGTAATATGAGAAATCGTTATGCCTCGAGAGCTAAGAGGTTCTATAACCCTATGTTGAAGTAAAAGAATACAAACCCTAACTAATGAAGGATGGGGTATGTTAACCCTAGTCCTGGGTTATGCTTTCAAGTATGAAACCATGTGAACAAATTACAATATAAGAATTCTTATGCCTTATAAGACAAAGGGATTCAATAACCTTAATTGAGTGGGGTAAACCCTAACTCTACTTATGCTTTTAAGCATAAATCTTCATGATTAAAGTATGAGATGAGGAATCATTATTCCTAATCATAAAGAAAGGGATTGAATAACCCTAATTGATGTAAATAAGGGAACCTAGCCTTAGTGTAAGCATGAAGGTACTATTCCTGAATTGAAAGGTTAATTCTGCTTTATAAATTGCTGATCTGGAAATGAAATGTTTATTGTTGTCAATTGAATTAACTATGCAGGTTCTTATAAAAGGATGATTATATCCAGGTAAAGGTTATGATATCATATTCATTGGAAGCATGTTATTAGCTTTGTGAATAGTGATATACCATGTTGCCTAGTTAAGTGACATTATATAAGATTGATAGGCTGTGAGAGCCATGAGTAACATCAAGTCCATGCTAATAAGATGACTTATGATGAATTAAGGGTTTGAATACCCTATTCTTGAATCATAGTAATGAAATGGTTAAGAAATGATACCCAATTGATAATTGATGTGAGTTAGACTTGATACATTTAGTATTCTACTTTTATAGCTGTTGTTCTAATGATTAATGCTTGGAAACATGCTTGATGCTAAAAGAATGCTAGAATGTACCTAACTAATCAAGTATAATCATATCATGTAGAGCCCTGACCATAGATCCATCATTGCCAGAGACCAAATGATGGTGAAACATGTTTTCCTAAGGGAACTCCTGGAGCATATACTTTTGAGTATATGGGGGTATATGGATGTGAATATCCTTACGTCCTAGTGTAGAAATTGATGTAGATGTACTTTAATCTTTCAACCCTTCACTATATATTCATACCGGGTGATGTACCACAAATCTCCCGAAGAAATTACTAATACTGCATCGATGAGAGATAAATAAGAAATCTTTCGATGACGATGAGAGTTTAGAACTCCATTGTAACTCTATAGCGAAGTTTCCAGAATATCCTGGATAGCTACTACCGTAGAGACACAAGATGTCCTGCAAGTAAATCCTCTTACTTACTGAGGAAGATGAGGTCATAAGAATCCGGCTCTTTTGATGACCTATGTATGGTACCGACGTGATTTTTATAAATGGTCAGTTGGAGTATGAGAGGTATACCTCATCTCCGCAGGGCATAATGATGTTTGAAAAATATAATCAGTCGTATAGTATAACTGCTTAGGTTGTACTACGAGAAATAATGATTGATGTTACATTGTTGACTTTAATAGTCTGTTCAAGTTTCTAGAATACATGTTCTACATATGCTTTAATGAAGTGATTGCTTAAGTAAATGTTGTTTTACTTATTACCAAACCTGTTGTTGATATTTTCAGTTACTTTGCTTCTGTTATTCCTTATATTCTATAACAAAGCTTCTGGTGGAGAGTTATAACTCTCGCTGGGACAATTACTCAAATTGTCTCACTCCCGTAGGTTTATACTTTTTAGGAAGACGCCAATGATGAAGGAATCCATTTAAGAATGAGCAACAACAGCAACAACAACATCAGGGGCAGCAGTGAATCTCAGGTGGAGATACTGACTGTCTAGTCTTATAGATAGCATGTCTTATGTCGTCTCTGTACTCTCAGGTCCTAGGAGTCAGTAGGTATGAGGATTTTGGCATGATGCCTCGAGATTTTGTATCTTACCTTGTACAGTTAACAAGGTGGGTTTTGTTGTAATGCTCGAGATGTGTTTATTACAGAGATGTATCAATGGATCAGTTTGTAAACGACCTATCATGTTGTTTATGAAAGAGTTTTTATCTTTTAAAGATCTCTTTATAAAAATTTTAAATTTTTAGTGATTTTTGATAATTCCGCTGCTAATCGCTTCCGCATTCGTTTAATTTGATTGTCAGTTTGGTGTCGGTCGTTTCAGTTGCTTCATAGGGTTGTGTGTTCATTGTGGTGTTATTATTGAATTTCTCTTGATAAGATAGTCATGCACATACAGAGTGTTAATTTCCTTCTCTTTTTAGTTTTAGTTCTCCTTGTGATAGTTTAGAAATATATAATCTATAATATTATTTCTTCTTCTACTCCATTGATAGTGCTTTAGTGACTACTCAATGGAAGACAATCATCCCTCTAAGGATTTCACACAGAGTTTAAAATGAGCGGTAAGCGAGGGCAGCAATAGTAAGCCAAAACTTCCTTGTTTCTATAAACGAGGCGGGTAGGGCTTTCGGACAGAGCAGCCTTTTCTTTTAACAAGAAGATGCCATGCTTTCCGGTTCGGTGGGACCGAACCTATGCTTTCCTTGCTTTTTGATACCTGCTTTTCCGATATCGACTCGGGCAGGTCAGTAAAAGCATTCCCCTTTCAAAGTATCAACCTCCTCAAATTGATGACTTATTAAATAGACCCTCTCATGGGAGGTTGTGTCAAGAGATACAAATATGATAGAAGGTTTACATATTGTTTGATTATTTGATTTCCTAAACTATATTTCTTAGAATGTCTTTAGTCTTTGTTATAAAATTGTTTAAATAGTGAAAACAAATGAACAATAGAAAAGATGGAACAAAGCGCCACATAAACATAGCAATGTGGCATTTGCATGGTTCATTAGATGTGAGTAACATGTATAGGAGATGCAAAAATCTACATGACCAGAATAAGAAATCTACTTCAACAAAATGAGTAAAAATGAAGTAGACACTTAAGAGAAACTCAATCAAGAAAATGCACTCCATGGTGTAGTAATCAGAACACACAATGTTTTGAATTGTGCAAGAGTGTAATGAGCCATTTTTGTCTCAATGAGGCGATAGGTATTTGACGTGTAAACCTAAAAATATGTACTAGGTGTTCATAAACATTATAAATATATGTATATGATGTTTATGAGCATTATATACATTATACAATGTACTAGGTGTTCATAAACATTATATATATATATATATAATATCGACTTGCTTGCTCCTAGAACAGGCTACGGGAAGCCAGAATATTTGATCCAACTGGTGTACGCTCTGTAACTCTTCTCTTTAATAAAAAGACCTCGGCCTTCACCTGTGGGCCACAGACAACCACCTCGGCTGAATTAATGACATGACAAACCTTCTTGACTAGGAGATCAAAGTTTCTGATCTTGAGTCAATACAATCTAAGTGTGATGCTAAAGGATACATATATATATATATATATATATATATATATATATATATATATATATATATTGTTTATTTATTTATATGGGTGTTCATTCAATGCTTGTGTGGGTAGCTACTCGCTCCTATTTTTGTTATTTTTGGGGGGGTTTCTTACTTTTGACATGTAGAATGTTATTTTACCTTGCAAACAGTTACTTTTCATGCATAGATAGTTATATTTGTACAAGCTATAACAAATATAGAATTACATATTTATTCTAGAATTTTTGTTGTGCATTTTATATGAATTTACTTTTAGAGTCGAATAGTTACTTTTTGGTCAATATAGTTTTTTTTGTCGAGTGAGTTACTTTTTTGACCGAATAGTTACTTTTTTAGATGCACGGGTAGTGAATTTTTAGGCTACCCGAGTGGGTATTAAAGATAAACTCTCTCTCTCTCTCTCTCTTTGTGGGTATATATATATATATATATATATATATATATATATATATATATGTGTGTGTGTGTGTGTGTGTGTGTGTGTGTGTGTGTGTGTGTGTGTGCGTTCATCCAATACCCGTGCAGGTATATAATCTGGATTTTACTTCCCGTCAATCCAAAAAGTAACTATATGGTTAGAAAAGTAACTCGTTGGACAAAAAAGTAATTATGATAAAAAAATAATTATAACCATCTATGCATGAAAAGTAACAGTTTGCAAGGTAATATAACCATCTACATGTCAAAAGTAAAAAAATCTATAAAAAAAAAGATAAGACAGCTACCCGCGTGGGTCATATATATATATATATATATATATATATATATATATATATATATATATATATATATATATATATATATATATATGTTGTTCGCACCGGTATTCAAGTTTTGGTGCCCATGGGCCGGCATTTAAGTATATTTAATTATTTACTATTCGTGCCACCGTCTATTTTCCTTGCAAATCCCCGTCTCGTATCTTCTCGGCTCCGTTCTCTATCTGTGAAACCGTTCATCATTGACGATTGGTGTGGAATTTGACTATGATCATGCTGCACCGTCCTCGAACTATGTCTGTCCTACAAGGACATGCTCCAACCCATCCACAAACTTTTGCAGCAAGCCATTCGTGTCCTATAACTATTGTCAATTAAGGAGGAGGTGATCCTCCCTATCGTGTTGGAGGATGTTAGGATGGGACCCCCAGGGGGCAGTGGCTATGGAGGAGTAGGTTTAGATGATAAGGATGACGAGGATGGGCTCTGGCTGTGAGCGACATTGCAATGGAAGAAGTTGCCGCAACGAGGAAGATGACGACAATTTGTTGTTCTCGACAGTTGGTAGGTTGAATAAAAAAAAAAGTAATGAAGGAAAAGTTAGTGGGCGATGCACACAACCCCCTGCACAAAGATGAAACAACGATGATGATAATTATGTTATTTGCCCACGCAGAAGGCCTTATTCCCCAATTTTTGAGCTGCTTCATTTGTGTACCCTTCTACCACCTCATTTTTTTGGTATTGCGCTCGTTTTTTAATGGTAAATAATATATTGGTAATACCCCTCAATGCTCATCATCATTGCTTGATGCTTTGATTTTTTGTGTACATAAACAAATTGTGACGGTGGAGTATAATTTATGGTTCTTACAGAATGTTCTAAAGTTGTTTTTTAAGGATGTTTTTATTTATCTGATCAAATAGTGTGTGGAGGTGGATTACAATTTATGCTGACATATTACAATTTGTATTTAAATATTACAAAATGACACCCTCTTTACAAAATGTTCCTTCATATTACAGTTTTTTTCTTTGATAAGGTTCATTCTTTTAAAAACTAGAATGTTATAAATCCAAATCATATTGTAAAAAATCTACCTTGGTTACAAGTTGCTCCTTTATATTATAATTTTTCTTTGCATATTATAATATGTCAATTGTCCTTATAAAGTGTCTTGTATACAAAAATTACATAAATATATTTGTATTTTTATCTTGGTTACAAAGTCTTTTTGAGTTTTACATTTTAGAAGATTTTGAAATATTCTAAACCAATAAAAATGCTTTCTACTTTATTCTTCATCAGGTGAAATACGTTTTTTTTTTTCTTTTACCCTATAATTTATCTGTTTGCATTACAAAATATCCATTTCAGTTACATTTCAATCCTTCTTATTATGATTTTTATTTCCTCGTTACACTATTTCAATTCTCCTTACACAATGTTCACTCATATACAAAATACATATATGATTGTATTTTTATCTTAGTTACAAAGTCTTGTTGTGTTTTACATTTTTGAAGATTTTGAAATATTCTAAATCGTTAAAAGACGTTTTCTACTTTATTTTTCATCAATGGCAGGTAAAATACTTTTTCTCTTTTACCTTAAAATTTATTTTTTTGTATAACAAAATATCCACCTCAGTTACATTTCGATCCTTCTTATTACGATCTTTCTTTCCTTGTTATAATATTTCAATTCACATTACACAATGTTCATTCATACATAAAATACATAAACATGCATGTAATTTCAACTCTATCGTAAAGTTTTTCTTATAACAAACACATATTACCTTCTCATTCTGTATTTTAATAGTTGAAATTTGTATTCCAATAAAATATACTCTCTACTTTACTTTCCGTTACCAACATATGAGATGCGCTTTTTACGTCACATGACAGTTTTTTTATTAGAAAACGTTCACTTCATTTACAATTTCTTCCTTTTCATTACAGTTTATCGTTGCTCATTACAATAGGATAACTCCCTTCACTATAGCATACATTAATTTTCAAAAGGACCCTTCGAGTCTTCCTGCTCATAGGAATTGTTGTAGGGATATTGTTTTTTATCAAGAGGATGCCCCAACAGGAACGTGGATTTGTATGGCCTCACTACCTTGACTTGTATTTAAATGAATTTAGGGAGCAAAATCGGATTGATAGCATTTACGAGAAAAACAACTTTTCTTTTCTTATGTGTCAAGTCTAGTTCCTTCAACCTTAACAATTGCACTAACCACACTCAAGTTTCAAACTGCTGATCTTATCATCACATCCATAGAGACCAACACCATCATGAAGCAACTAGCTTATAATTATCATGACTGCTCACACCTTTACTACAAATTCCTATAATGAGATCTTTTTTGATAATTTAATCAAACAAAACTATAGCCTCTCCTCGCAAACATATAGTCTATATTTCCAACATTAACCATTCCATCGCCTTCTCAATATGAATTTCATGCAAGTTTCTTTCTCTCTTTCTCCTAATCTAGTTCTCAATTATAACAACAAGTAAATATTGATTTTATCATGTTATATTTTTTGTTGTGTGATGATAGTTATCGTCGATTGTGTATACTTTTTTTGTCCCTATGCTTTCTTTTGGTAACAGTCCTCTCATTTATGAAAATTTGTCTCTTTTAACATGGATATCAGCAAGCCAGCGACATCTTCTAGATATGCAATTACAAGACCATTAGTTCTCATCTAGATATTTTTCCTTAGACTATCATGGTGACGACCTACAGTGATCACATTTCCCCAAGGACATAATCATTTCGAGGGGGAGCCCCCTGCCTGCTAAAAGTGGAGTCGATTTCCTTGATTCTACTTTGTGGTGAGGTCAACATTCAATTCTACTAGAATGGCATCGCCCTTACCTATGGATTCCCTAGACAATGACAATGATCTATAGAGGTGCCAACAGGGATTAGGGAGAAATCAAGAGAAGCAAATGTCCTAACATTCAACAGAAAATAAGAAGGCTCATTTGTCAATTGGGTGAAATGGAAATAAGGAGCAGGGACTTCTGTGCATCGAGTATCTCAAGGACCTCTTTCTAAAATCCGCCCAACACACCAATGGTCAGGACGTGCTAGGTGGATGGGAGCAACATGATTCACCTATATAGTAGAGACCGTCATTGGGATTTAGGACGGGTCATCATCATCGCAACCAAGGTTTGGCATATCCAGGTTTTACGTATAGTCTGTGTCGGATTTTGAGTCATGCGCCGCCACGCGCTAGGGGACGTTGTGGTTGGCAAAAACAATCAATCCGCAGGGGACATCTTGAGTGGAGAAGTGAGAGAGGTGCACGACAACGAGAAAGGATACGCTCAGGTCGGCAAGTCGACGATAACCATTGTGGTTGCTGTAAGTATTGGAACAGCGGAGGGTTTAGTGACGCGACAATTATCATAGATTAACCTCACTACCCACGCCGGCAACAAATAAACTCATATATATATATATATATATATATATATATATATATATATATATGTGTGTGTGTGTGTACTAGTAAACACACACGTACACATGTACGTGTCAAATAAAATTAGGGGTGTAAGAATCATCATTTATGAGGTTGCATAATGCATTTTTTTAATTAATTTGAATCGGCAATGACAGAGTGAGATCGACGGAGGGAGTGGAATAGTTTAGTTGAGAAGGTGGAGTTTTTCGGTCATTTTGAATGGGAAAATAATTTTTAAATTAGTTGGAGTGTGATGCCACGGTCATAGTTGTAACATGAATTAGAGATAAATACGGAAATCATAGGTAATTTCAGTTGGAGAAAAAATATTGACCATTATCCCACGTTCTTTGCTAACCATGATAGATATTTAAAATGGGATGTGGCTTGTAGCGGCAATTTTAGAAGGGCAATTTTGTAGGAGCAAAATTCCTTGAAAAAATGAGAGAAGAGAGTGAGTTAAGGAGAGCTCGGCATCAAACTAGCTCTTTTTATAGTATATATAAATATATATATATATATATATATATATAGAGAGAGAGAGAGAGAGTCAGGTTAGAATACACTCGAGTGTACAAATTACGCCGTACACCTCAATGGTGTTTACCTATCTAGACCTTGTCTTTCCAAAATCCAATCCATTGATCCTTATGGTTACAATAATAATAGGCCACATATAAAATGTGAGCACATTTGGATGAGTATAAGTCACTCATCCAAGGATAGCAAAATCGACGCACAAAACTAGTTTGAAATACATGATTCTTGCCTCCTTTAAATGCACGACCTATAAGTATCCAAATGAGCTAAAAAAAATTATATAGTATGTTCTTAAGATATTTAAGAAGATCAACGGTTTAAAATTTTCAAAAAGTTATTGCATCTTTAAAAATGATTGAGGTGAACGTGCCTCCGGTACACTCGAGTGTACACTATCCTCATCTTAATGACTGAGGTGTACATATTTGTATATATATATCTATATTATATTGTGTGTTTATGTGTGTGTGTGTATGGGTGCATGTACGTGCATGGGGGGGGTTTACTAATACGCTAAAATGAAAAAAAAAAGATGGTTATTAAGATGAGACATCAATCATCCAGAATTGAGAATTACGCTCAACTTTGGCTTAGAGCCTTAATGTTTTGAGGTGAGCCTAAAACGGTTTGAGGTGTAACCCTCCATCTAGAACACTGAGGCAGAAACCTCAAGGCACGAATAGGATAGCATCGTGTTAAATTGTAAGCATTCAGAGCCTCAGGGCAGGGTTTCTAAAACCATGGAACACAATAGCCTCAAGATCTGAAGGAAATATCTAGTGTCAAAGTCATGCAGGTATTCGTAAGAGGGCACATGTACACAGATTCGTACATTTGTAGATAAACCCTTATTCATATGTAAGGAAATTGGTGTGTATCATGCATGCAAGCAGAACATATTGTGTATGAACCCATGTATGGGTCTGACCTAGCCAAAATTATATAAATCACATTGATATTTTATCTTAGAGAATTTTCAAATAACATATACATACTTTAGGGCTTAGTATTAACACACACGCACGCACGGACGCGCGCACAGAGAGAGAGAGAGAGAGAGAGAGAGAGAGAGAGAGAGAGAGAGAGAGAGAGAGAGAGAGAGAGAGAGAGAGAGAGAGAGAGAGAGAGAGAGAGAGAGAGAGAGAGAGAGAGAGAGAGAGAGAGAGAGTTTCTTATAAAAAGAATGAATACAATATCGATTCAGAAATTAATCAGCTGATTGGGTCCTACTTGATTATTACATGCAAGGTTTTGGACAGAAATAGTAATGAGATTGTTATGAACTGATCCAAGCCCAAAGGTACGATTACAATTTTATAATGAGTGGCATGGCATTGATAAATGTTGACGATTGACTCATTTATCACAGAAGCTCAATCGCCTTCAGGTTCGGGTCATCATGTCTAAGAAGTCCTCCACGTCGACGAAGTCATTCCCTGGGCGTCCTACCCGCTGCACCATCCTGCTGCAGTCCTCTACCGTGCATGGCTCTTCAAGCGCCTGCAGCACCCTCATGACATCGTTGGCTCCGACCCGCCCATCCCCGTCGCTGTCGAAGACATCAAACGCGCGTCTGATCTCCGCCACCAACACCCCCTTGCGGTGTATCTCCATGAAGTCGTCAAAGCCCATCATCCCGTCCCCGTCGGCGTCCACCGCCGCGACTATCAGCTCCGCATCTGCGTCCGTCCCCATGTCGAATGCCACGCTGAGGCGGCTCAAGTCGTTTGCTGAGACCTTCCCATCGCCGTCCCGGTCCATCTTGTCGAACACCCGCCGCATTTCGTCACGGTTGGGCTGTAAGGTCGTAAAGGGAGATGGGGATAGCACGCCGGAGAGCTGCCGTGTCGGGACTCTACCGAAGGATCTGTTTCGAATCTTCTCCAGTAGATGTTTCTCCATGGCGTACTGGAAATCGAGACTGCAGCTCATCGAATATGTTATGGCTTTGATCGGCGATCAACTGTACACCTGCGACAAGCAAATTACATAAATGATTTAGTGGATGCCATTTCAGTTTTATGTCGAAAAGCCTAACATCATCATAGATTAAATAAGGATACCTTGGTCACACCTGATGCTGTTGGAGCTTTTCCTTGAGAAGGGGGGATGCTCGCATTGTACACTGCAGCAGGAAGCTTTTGTTGATTCATTTCTTTTAGAAGCACATTGTTCAAAATCTGATGCAAGAGCAAGGAATATGCATGTTTCGTGTGTTCGCTTCCACAAATGGTTCATACCAGAAGGGGATTGGTATTGAAACCCCCTCATTCACACGGAAGTACAAAGGGGCATGCAACATGGAGAAAGTATAACACCTCACCACACAGCTTATTGTTGCAAAATACGAAAACAAGATCTTATTCCTCTTTGTTACAAATATGATTCCCAAATTTTTATTACAACAAATAAATATTTAAAAGAATAAATACAAATCAACGACCACTTCTATATCATATCAAAATACAAACTCCACCGATCTATGTGCAACCCGACCCATGGACAAATGAAATGAAATTATGTAAGACTTTTGCAAAATGTACAATGACATTTCTTCTAGACAGATTTGTAAAGCCAAAGAAAACAAGCATCCATAATAAGTAATCAAGCTTTCACTTCTTTTTTGACAAGAACAAAACAATCCGAGGAAACAAGGATTTCTTCTTCTTTGTCTTGGACGAGGGAGAGGCGTTACCCCCGTCACTTTGTGGAGATGATGCAGGGCTTCCAGAGTTCAAATTCAGATTGTCCTTTTCAAGAACCTCACTCCTTGATCTTCTTCTCTCCTCAAAGTTCACCCATGGACTATCAGGGGTATTGGCTGCATCTCGAGTAGAAGATTCACCAGCCTTCAGATGCCGCTCGCTTTCTGATCTCCGCATCCTCAATCCTTGTTCCACTTCAAGTTTCTCTTGTTTGGCATCATCAGACTTATCAACTGCTGACCGCAGTGCTTCCTTCCGTTTCTCTATCTCTTGCCACGTTTCCTCCACCTTCTGCAGATACCTGGATTCAGACACTGAAACAACCTCTATCTCATTAAGCACAGCAGTGACCCTCTCCTTGGCCAGCTCTTCTGCGTCACGAGCTCGCTTGCTAAGCCTGCAGTACTCATCGAAGGAAATAGTGACCCCTTTATCATCTTCAAAACCCAGCGCCGTGGCCTGATCACTTTCCTGCAATGCTCTAGCAGCTGTCAGTGCAAGTCTCTCTGATGCTTGAGCTGCCTCAATCTCCTTCAAGGCAGCATCTAATCTTCTCTGGATAGTACTTGCACTGTCCTTTATCTGCTCCGCCTCTTCTTTTGCCGTCTTAAGTTCTTCTTGTACTATCCTAGCTGCCTTACTTGCTTCATCTGCTTCAAAAGTTGCCTGCTGCAAAGCTTTTGGCAGGTCCATCATCTGGTCTTTGGCTTCCCTTTCCTTCAACAAGAAGAGCTCTATTTCTTTCTTGGTCCTGTTCAATTCAGCTTCAAGAGAGGAAACTGCCGAAGATGCCGACCCTTCCCTTTCTTTCGTCTTGCTGAGTGCTGAATTCTCTATTTCTAGCTCAGACTGGAGTGATGCAGCAGCAACTCTTAAAATATTTGCTTCTTCCTTTGCTTTCTCAATTTTCGTCTTTATTTCCTGGATTTCTTTTTTAGTGCAAGCAATGGCTTCTTCAATATCTGTGTGTGTTTCCCAAACTTCTTTATCCATTTCCACGGAGTCATGAGACTCCTGGTTCAATTGTGCTTCCATATAGGCCGCTAATTCACCTTTAAGATTGACTAATAACGTGGACGCGGATTTTAGTTTTGAGCGAAGATCTTTTATATATGTAAGCTTTTCACTCAATTGTTTTAACTCGTCTTCTGCTAGTTTCAGCTCTTTGTCCAAGCTGAGCGCATTCTTGTCTTTCATGGAAGATACACCTATCCTGTTCTCTTCTGCTTCCATATGTGATGTGTGAGCTGATTCCAATGCTTCTCTAGCAATTATAAGCTCCAGAGTTAGATCTTCAACAGCCTTCTCTTTATCCTTGGATGTATAAGCAGCAGCTTCAGCTGTCTTGAAGGCATCTTCTCTCTCATTGATCATTCGAGCATGCTCTACCCTAAGTGCTTCCAACTCACCTTTAACGGAAGCTAGCTCTGCAACTGCTGCCGCATGCCTGGATTTGGCTACATCTATTTGTACCTTGAATGCTACACTTGCTTCACCAGCTATTCCTTGCTCCATTTCTTTGACCCTCATCTCTGCAAGTACAGCGTCCTGTTTTACCTGTTCTTCTTCAGTCTGTACTTTCTCCAGGCTCATCTTTAGTTCTTCAATTAGCTTTCTTGTCTCATCAAGCTCCTTCAGTACTTGAGCTTTTGCATCTTCAGCAGATTCTGTTCGTTTCTTGTATTGTGGAATTTCTTGCCTGATCTTCTCAAGTTCTTGCTGAACGGTCCTCCGTCTCTGTAGAAAGCCAAACATCAGATTTGAAACCAGAAGATTACATTGCAGGTGAAGAAACAAGGTGTCAAGAAGATGAATGTAGCAGATATAAAAAATGTCAAGATGGATGTGGATGGACAAGGAAAGATTGCTTGACAAATAGCCATGTATCAAAAAAAAACAATTCTTTGCCAGACACCATCCACTTTGAATATCAAAAGTAATTACTATATGTATTATGTACAGTTTTTAGTCCAAATGGACAAATGAGATGTCAATAGCAGCAGCTAAAGGGGGGCACGTACCTTAGGACCACTAAACCTTTCAAAACAATATCACAAAACTTTAAGTGATTGAAATTGTAGCTATTGTCAAATTTAATCAAGCTTCAACAATTTCATTTGAAACAGAGCCATCAAAAAGAGAAACCACTTCAGCAAGGAAGTAGCTCGACGAGACCTATCCAGTACCACAATCATGAGATTAATTGTGCACTTTTCAAATCCAGTTACTATGTCAAACAAAGTGCCAAACTCAAAGGGTCTAATATTCTTCTTCTTTTTTTAGAACAAACTATATTCTTAATGTGCTTATGCACATTAAGCTTGTGGATTTGGAAACACGTTACAGGAAGATATGGCTTGATCCCAGAACCCAAAAGAAATTTAACAAGCGATGCCATAATGTAATCATGTTGAAAACTATATTGAAAAAACAATTATCTTTACCTCCCATACACGAGCTTTATGAGCCTTCCAGTCAGTAATTCCTCCAAATTTGGACACAGCGTCCTTCACAGATTCAAAGCCAGTGTCAATATCAACCAGACTGCGGTTCATATTCTCTAACTTAGCTTCTGTATCAGACTGGCATAGAGCTGCATTTATTTCTGGAATTCCAGTGCCCAATTGCCCATGATGGTTTTCACTAAAAATAGGAGATTGGGAACTCTGTTCGGGTATCATTTTAGCTGAGGTTTCTACATCTCTTGATAGGGAATTTCTGCTAAATGCAGAAGCACCCTTTTCATATTCTTCATTGATGTTATTCTTTTCAACCATCAAGCAATCTGAAAATTTTAGTAAATTCTTATCATTGCTAGAAACCATCTTATTGAGTGCACCGGCATGAGTAAGATTTTCTATTTCTAGTGGGGCACATGCAGTTTCATGGGATATCACTGACTGTGAAGAATCTTTCACTGATGTACCATGTTGACACTCTAGCACACAAGCAGATAAAGTAGAAGAAATGTTGCTTTGGTTGCTCGTTTCATCCTCAGTTTTGTCCATTCAGCAACAGTTAACAGATTTGTACTATTGTCACTGCTACAATCATTCACCGTCAGTAGTCAACATAAGCACAGGGAAAAACAAAACTCAGTGAAGAAAACTTTGAAAACATTCTTCTACATTAAGGTGCATAAAACATAGAAATCAATAAAGAGTGGAGATTATCAAATAGATAACATTAACTTGAGGAAAGGAAAACTGACCCCCTCAGGATTGCTTCAATATGTCATGAAGTTGGTAAAAAAAAACATGTACACTTCGTTTGTTAATGAAGTCAGAAGTCAGAAGTCAGAAGTCAGAACACATTATATGGTTCAAAAACTTCAAATACGAGATATAATGCTGGCATATCTTTGGACATTAACCCTTAAGAAGTTGAAATGGCCAATACATACATTTTCTTGTTTGAATTAAGTTAATAATGGAAACGCCGACATAAGCTAAGTGGACATAAGCTAAATGGCCAATACATGCATCTTCTTTAAGTATATAATTTTTTGACGTATCAATGGCTGGTTATTACCTCATCTTGATTCACAATGGTTTATATACATATCTGAACATCTTAAAGTTCCAAGACCAACAACGAAAATAGATGGAAGGAAGTTATAAAGTGATGGTTTGTGTTGTTATTGTTTTATACTTAAAGTTCCAGATTGAAGGGATGCATTCTTCATCACCACAACATCTATCTCGTCACACACTATCGACATTAGCAGTTTAGGAGTCCATGTCTTAAGTTCTACTGGAAGTGACTATCTTTAGCAAATACAGCAAATGTAAGTGTGATGCACAACAAAATTTATGTCAACGAACAAGACTAATATATAAATAAAGTGTAGTTTTCATAGCAATCACTCATAAGTAAATCCCCTTATGATGTTTCTCTCTATTTAAATCTCATGTGTGTAGTCTTACAGAGATCACTAATGGCATTACTGGTGTCATTTCCCTCGTCTCTCAGCTGCAGCAGATTCCCTTCTGCCATCTAATGGAATTGACCTGAATGTGCTCCAAGTCACTGGAAATGCATGTGCATTACTAAATACTCCTTATTAGGAAAGTTCGGGAAGTTCATAGAATTAATATAGTATTCATATGGAGAACTCTCCCCGTGTATCATAGGAGTTGTAGGGCCAGGATGGTCGAAGTGGTAACTTATCGTATTTCATGTACACAAAGAATAATCCTTTTGTCATGTGGCCTCAAAGTTGATATTTATACGAAATGTGGAAACCTTTTATAAAAAAAATTATTCAGAACCTGCTCTTGCTACTAACGAGGCATTAACTGAAGTAAATTTGGCAAGAACTCACATACTTGTATGGAACACTAATTGATAAGTATGTAGGATCATAATAGAAATAAGAGTCCCACTGTTACCATAATGAAACGAAATTTGAGAGTGTAAGAACTGAAATAATTAACATTATCTTTCTGCCAAGCTCAAAATGTTTTATGTAATTCTATAAGGCTGTTTTAATCCACATAATTCTTTGAAGGAAAAAAATCTTTAGCATTACTCTACATCGTATGTTGGAACTCCTTGGTCGTATGGAGAATGTTCCAAACAGTGGTAACTATTCTGAATAGTATTGACTGTTATAATGCACATAATTCTTTTAAAATATGTCATTTAGCCTGTGACATAAATAATATTCAATAAGATTTAAATCTCAATCATGCAGGAGAAACTTACACATAATTGCTGCATATCACCTCTTCTTTTAGACAAACATTACTCGAAAAAAGTTGCTATTTCAGTTAGAAGGAACTGAGATATCTAATAAACTAAGTTGGCATGATCTATAACCTTGAGAAAAGCGCTGGACCATATTTAAATGAGAAGCTTCCAACTTTTTCTCAATCCAACTGAGGCACAAATGTCATCTGTCTATACTTTTTCTAACTCTTCTTGTAAGTATTCAGAAGTATATATTCTGACCTGATATGCAGCATCTTACTTATAAACTGTAGAATCGAATTTGGTGTTTCAAGAACATGGATTCAACTCAAGAATGAAAATTACTGATATAAAGGTATATAGAAAAGAAGAAAAGGTATGAGCGATGTCAGCAGATCAAGGAAATATTCAAGGACATACATTAACAAATATAGATTAGTCATTGACTTACAAAATTTCAACACACGTGCATCAAATATTACACATTTTGGATCAAAATATACATCCATATAAAAAAAACTCTAGTAAACTATTGATATTCCTATTTGACCCGAGATCTACACGGCTGCAATTGGTGTAAAGAAATGGTAAATTAATTTCTTATTCATATTTGTTTCATGCTGAAATTTTTTAACACTTGCTATTGGTTGCTACTTGATACAATATTATATTTACTCTTTAGAGAGCAAGGAGATAGAGGGGCCTCTTTCCTTTCATTCGGTCCTTTTAAATGTATCGATTAATCTTTATTTAGGCTAAGTAGTCTAATTATACAAGTCTTTTGGATCTGTTGATATTTATGTTGCGGTCCCCCTTTTCTTCCATGTAACAAGAACCTGATGCCTAGGTGTCATGATTTTTGCAATCAACATTGAGTTTCTAATACAGTTGCATCCTTCATGTTCATGGTAATAATTCAAACTGTAAAGAAACCTGCCTTCTAATTTTTTTTCACCATTCCAACATGAACTCACCATGTTGCAACCATGCACTTATAGATATTAAAAATTAGTTCCCCTGCATCTACTCATTTCGATTTGATGGTCTACAGAGAAAATGTTGTATAATTATACTCTCAAGCCTAAACAGTAAAACAAACAGCTACACCACTTTGTCTGTTTCTGCAAACTCATGTGAGCTGCTCTGTTTTTGTATTTCCTAAAACACAGTGTTCCTTCTAGCTGGCTTAAGTACTATTACTACTATATTGTACAAGGTGGTCTAGTTAAACTACTATATTTTAATTCCTACTGGCTGAACATTAATGTGTATGAAGACTATTTAATTTCTGTGTGTTCATGTTTCTCAGTCCTGATTCTTCATGCTTATGAAGTAAAGAAGTTCTAATGACTCTATTCCAATTTGCAACTAGTACTTGAGAAGGTAACTAACTCCTATATGAGTTGGACTGGGATTTACCCCTGCAAATATTCAGACTTGGCATTTGTCCTAGAGCTGATTTACTCCTATTGGTTTGATAATCAAAATGTTGGCTTTAACAGAATGAAATCTGACCAAAAAAAGGTTCATGTTGGGATCTTTTTTAATAAATTTGGCGTGGTACAAACAACTGTCTACTAATCCAATGGTTAAGATGCAGTTGGAAAACTCCAACCAGATCTAATTATATCTGGTTGTAGACTATACTAATACACTTTTGTCTTGTTTCTATTTCCTTTGCAAAGGGAATTTTCGAATTTAAAGTTATGTAATAAAGCCTAGAGTAAAGAAATAGAATACAAATGAAGCTCCTCAATATCTTTTGCAAGGAGTCCCATGTAATCCCTTCTAAGTTTCATATTTTTGATAGCTTCGGTTTGTATGTGTGAATCTGATTAAGGTTTATCTTTTGCAAGGAATCCCATGTAATCCTTTCTAAGTTCCAAATTTTGGCAGTGCCTTAACATGGTCGTTTCCATGTTTTTTCAGTATTCACCTATGTGCCTACCTTTGATTGATCATTGAGCTATAAAACATGTAAATTTCATAATACTATCGGAAGGTACACACCAAGGATCTTGGTAATACAACCTCACACACTTTACTATTTCATCAAACGAACTTACCCTATGATTCTAGAGAATTTAACTCCAACAGGCTCTAGTTTCGTCCTGGTCAAAGGCAACTGGAGAATGATGAATATGAACTAACAATTGTTGAAGAACTGTGTCTTACATTACAATACAGGTACGACTTAAAACTCAACTCTTTTTAGTTCCACTGTAGTGTATATCAATGAATGGTTTTGAATCTAACTTAAGGTACATAACATAACTTGAGAATAATCTAATACATGCAGCTGTAGCAACTGCTGCAAATCTTACTTCTCGAGATGATAAAAAGATTGTGAAAGAGTGATGCTTGAGATTTATCTAATTAATTTTAACTCAACTTTCTTTTGAGCTAAAAAGTAGTGTATCTAACCCCTTGTGCTAGACCTGCCACAAGATATACATGATGTGGTGTAGATCTACACCAGTTCACCTTTACCATTCACCCCTTATTAGTCGGATATTAAATAACTCTTAGTTCCAGATTATTAGGGTGGAGAAACATTCAGAAAGTTATGCTTTAAGTGAAATTTGATTCTTTGTAAGAAAGTCGATTATATGTGGTATGATTGATGTTTCTTACTGTCACGTGCTTGTGATCCAACATTCCAATTTTTGCAAGAACTATCAAGCATTCTTGTATGTAACTGGATGATCTGCTTTCCAGTTTTTGCAAGATTGTTTCCTTGGAAACTTAGGTCTTTTGGTTGTCTGGTTGCACCCAATGTTAGTATTAGTTTTATGAAGTCTTAGAGAAGTTGTTTGGATTCATAACAAGTTGTTTGAACTCTTTATAACCTCTCAAACAATTATGAACTCTTGATAACCTCTCAAACCCTTGTGCTATGCTCGTTTGAGGCTAATGGTGCCTTCTAAGCTGTTTATCTGAACGTGTTATATTCAATGCGTGATAAAGCTGTTCTGGAGAAGGGTAATGGTGCCTTTTTAGGCTAATGTGCCTCCTAAATAGTTTTAGACTGGATTATGGGTGTCCTTTGTACTATCATCTCGTTTGGTGATCAATAGTATATAACTTTTCATGTCCTTGTTGTAATGATATTTTACTGATAGAACAAAACTTGTAATGTTTCTTATATTTCTTTTGGTAAATTTAATATGAAGTTCACATGTCCTGGTTATGTTTGACTTCATAGGTGCGAAATTTAGTGTTCTATAACGAGTTTGCAGATGAAATATCTGTATTACCAGTTTGAATTGTTCCTCACCGACTATTTACACTTTATTCTACTTCTGGTTTGCATTCTGAAATAGAACATTTTTTGTACACTTCATCTACTTCATGTTTGCATTCTTGAATAGTAGGTTGCAAGCATATGATGTTAGTTTCACATGGGCCCAACTATGCTATCCTACAGAGGAGAAGCAATCCTTTCCAGAGTTCTTCTATTTTCCCTTGATGGCTGTAAATATATTGATGTTTTATAATTCTATCTTTTGCTTGATACTGAACTTATGATGTTGTATGTAAATATGATATCAGTATCTTGGGGAGTAGGATGTTTCTGTAGGTTAGTTTATTGTGTGAGTTGGGCAAACTTGATTTTGATACTAAGTGAAGTACTAGGTTAGTTTATCTCTCATATGAACTGTGTGCACGAAATATGAATGAAAGACCTTTATATGTTGATGATAAACAACATCTAAATGAAATATAACAAAGTTGTTAACTCCCAGAGATTGATCATCTTTAATTGCCTAATTAGCTTGATTAGAAAGACTGGTATCTTTGTATTCAGCTTGGTAATTGTGGATGTAGCAGCTTGTTGTATGCTTATAGTGTCTTCTTATCTTGAATTTTGTATTGGTGTAATAAATAGGAACTATTAACTTTTCTATCTATATGCTTTTCTGCCAACGAACTCAAAAATTATTTGAGTGAAGTATATCATATTCTAGAAAAAAGTTACAGCAGCGTACCTACTGATGACAAGGTCAGAAGATGTCAAATTTTGATAGTGTATATTTGTCATTGTTGTGAATGCTCCAAAATAGAATTAATGCAACACATGTTCCTATAAAGTGACCTTTTCTCTCTTCTTCCTGACCAAATTCAAAAAGATATGTTAATGTATTATGATTGAAGTGAATTAACCCTCTCATTGTTGGTATTATATGTAAGGATGAAGTTTCAATTAACACCTTAAAGGGTAGATGTTCACACACTTTGTATATCTAATTTTTAGGACTATATGAAGACCTAGGTGAGCTGCCAAATATGATGGTAAGACACCAAACATGCTAAAGATTTGGAAGGATATTATTACGATTTATTAACAAAAGTCTAATGATCAATTTTCAAGAAGATTGAATATTTGGATTGCTACAGGTCTATTAATAGAAATGACCTAAAGGAAACACACACATGTTTGAGACAGATAAGTTTTTGAAAATGGCCTAATGGAAGCTCTGATGTTTATGTCTGGTTACATGCAATGAAGCATTTGTTTCTATTTTAGTCTTAATCTACTCTTCACCTCTTATATGTCTCATTTTTTTACTTACAAGTCATAGAATGAGGTGATGTCTTAACCAGAAACAGATTACATGCAGTAATGTGTGGTTCAACCATACACTATCTTGTGTGGAGTAGTTGTACACAACGTACATATTGTTGGATCCTAGATGGGTGATTAGATGCTCTAGAGGGGGGGTGAATAGAGCTGAAAGCACTTACACAAAATTCATTAAACCTTCAAAATATATGACAAGATAAGGTTGCTAAATAGGTAATTTGAGTGCAACTAAATCATGCATAGCAAGGATAAGAGAGATTGAACATGCACCAATTAGACAAGCTATTTTGAGTGGTTCCACACTTCAAACTAGAAGTGTGTCAGTCCACTTGCCTAGAGAGGTCAACCTCTAGGACTTACAACAATTGCACTCTTATATTCACTTATAAGACATACAATACAAGACCAACAAAGGACTTACCTATCCAATACAAAGAGTCTTCAACCTTACCAAGGACTTACCCACTTTGCAAGAGTCTTCGGCCTTCTCCAAGGACTTACCCACTCTAGCACAAGTCTTCAGCCTTGTAGGAATTACCCACTCTTCTTGGATCTTCCGCCTTTGACTTCACCTTCACTCGGAGAAGCTTCCACCAAGGTCTTACCTACTTGAGCTTGAGTCTTTTGCCTTCTCCAGGGGCTTACCCACTCTAGCTCCAAGTCTTCTGCCTTGATCTTCACCAAGGGACGCCTTCCCTTGTTCTTCTTCACCTCTCTTGGACAAGAGAGAGAACCTTCATCTTCATGATTGCAAATGAGAGATGGGGAGGTGGTGGAAGTGAGAGCCTCAGAAGATATACATATAAAACTAGCTCTCTTACAAATCTCCTACTCACTCTAATGGATGTTGCAAGTGATTAAGCTTAGAGAGAGAGAGGAGGCTGTAGGAAGCACTCAACTATAGAATAGGAACCTCACAAAGAGTTTGCAATGAATGCTCAACCTTGGAATGAAGCCCAAGGGGTCCTATTTATAGCTGGGGATGCCTCTTAGCCTTTGGGAACACTTATGAACAAAAACTAGCCGTTTTGTGGCTTGCAACGGATCTATTTTCACTTGTTGCAACTCCACAACGGCTAGAAACACTTTTCTGCACTTTTCCGTACAGTGCATTCGGTCGAGTTTCTATGGGTGTAACTCGACCGATCAAGTAGCAGGCAAACCGATGTTGAAAGGATCGGTCGAGTTTGTCCTGAGGAAACTCGACCGATCATTTCAACTGGAAATGGCCTACTACCCAATCGGTCGAGTTCTGTGAGTGCCCAACTCGACCGATTGCAATCTTCAGAAAATCAACCAAGGTGGATCGGTCGAGTTTCATGGTGGAAAACTGGACCGACCAAGTGTCTGTAATTGATTTTCAAAGTTGCAATAAAAGTGCTCTAAAATTCGATCTAAGTGTTCCTGATATTTTTCTAAGCTTAATTACAAGTCATACAATCATTACAAGTGATTTACAACATGATTCTAATGGATATACATCATATTACAAAAACGTGCACTTGTATGACTTTGACTTGTCTTTTCTCCAATTTGAGATGTGCAAGTTAGGGCATTTGGAGTGTGTCTATACCTAATCTGAAATTACTCAAGTAGAAGCATTAGACACCAATATGTGGAATGGTTAGTCATCATCAAAACAAGGGTTTAGTCAATTTAGACGTGAGTCAACATTGACCTAATTGACCTTGAGTCAACACATATTACATGTGTAATGTTTAGTCCCACACCATAATTGATTTTATTCATGCTTTGTACAACCATTTCAATAATCATGAGTGGGTCATCCTTTACAACTAATTGGGATTGAACAAAAGACTTGTTACTACACTGATTGACTCCAATCAACATCCTCTATAGCTCACCATCATCTAGGTAATGTTATGCATGCATTTATAGCTGCAGCCACATAAAGTTACCTGATATCTTCATCCATGCTTCATAGCACAGATCCTAGTACTACAGTGAGACTGGATCTATAATGTTGTGTCATTGATGTGCTCATGAATCAGTTCCCAACCAAGCAGGAGATGAAGAAAATCAATGCTTTTCTCCACTTTAAATCATATTCAGAATTTGTTGTTTGCTATTCTCATATCATGAGGTGAATTTGACTTTCGGAATTCTCTTCATTTCCATTATTTCATTCATGATTGGGTTTCCTTACGTGGTGAGTAGGGGTGCTTGTGGGTCAGTGAGATGTTATATAATGACTGTTACACAATATGTCTCTGTAATATTTTTCCCGTGAATAATTGTTGCAGCTATTATCCTTTTCTTAAGATTGATGGTAAACCAGTCTCATCACTCATACATATATGCAGATGGTGAGCTTCACTGAAAGTGTCCACATAGGTCCTAGTTTCTAGTCCGCTATATCTCAAGAGTCTTCATGTGTGCTCATAAGTAGATTTACTATAAAGAAATAGCCCACAAGTGATACATTTGTTATTTTGTTTAATACACTTCGATTTTATGCTGCCTATTGTAAGTGGACCTGTCCACAATTTAAGAAATTGAGAAGTGTAAACTAGGCGTAATTTCATTGTGAAAGGTAAACTATACAATAATTTCATTGGTTTGTTCCAGTACATGTCATTTTCTTAAAATTAGTGTCATACTCTCTTACTTTCACTCGCATAACACAAATTATGTCACTGCAGGTTAAGTTATAGCTGGATGCCATATCTCTTGTACAGGAACAACTGCCACAACGAAAGGAAGAGAGGACAAAGGAATTATCCAATATATAGTCTCAGATTCACAAAATATGTGCTGAGATATAAGGAAACCTCAAACTTGAGGACTAGGTGGAATTGTCAGTTGTTGATGAGAATGACTTGTCTTTCAAGAATATCCATGAATATCAACATCAACTATAGGAGCTTCCTATGACCAATCAGAAGTAGAGCACAGAGAAGTTCTCTATTTTCAATCTAGAAGAGCAATACCTTAACGGTCTTTCTCTTCGTATGCATTTATAAATATTATCATATTTGTTTACGATACAAGTGGCAGAACTAATACAAAAGAAAAATCAAGACAGAAGAAGATGCACATGATCATGTGGCATATAGAGTCTACAGTGGATAGAGGCAGTCAGAAGAAAATATTGTATACGTGTATCTTTTTCCATGCATATTGTAAAATAGGGGCTAGGTTAATGTCCTCCCCATGTATACTCATTATTTAATTATAAATAAAAGTATCATTGTTGACATTGTAAGCACAACTCGATCTTGATTAACATTTATCTTTTTTTTAAACCCCTCTATATTGGCAAGCAACTGACTGGATACATAATGTCTCTTACTACATATGTACGTGTAGTACATGGTGTCTTTCACTACACACTAGCTATAATTACATGTGTAGTAAGTGCTAATTTTTACTATACATGAACTACATATACAAATTGTAACCAATGTCATCTCTCCCTACATATCATAGCTACAAATTGAACTATAGTCATATATTTAGCTACAATGGAAACTACATTTTATGTGTAAGGACATTTTATTCCTACAATTAGGGTTACATATGAATTTGTAGCCAGAGCAATAACTAACTACAACTTTGAAAAATGTAGCCTAAACAATTAGCTACACGGGTATTAGCTTCATATTCTAAATGTAAGGATAAATGTACCCAAAGCTTTTAGCTACAAATTTTGGGATTTTCGCTACAATCTTTTTTTGTAGTTAAAGATCGTATTTTTCGTAGTGTTCTATTTCTTGTACTCTTTTTACTAGTTTTATCTTGGGCCATTCACCGTCAGTAGTGAGTAGAAGCGCAGGGAAAAGCAAAACTCACTGAAGAAAACGTTGAAAACGTTCTTCTACATTAAGGTGCATAATGCATAGATACCAACAAAGGGTGGATATTAAATAGATAAGATTTACTTGAGGAAAGGGAAACTGATCCCCTTCATGATTGCTTCAACATGTCATGAAATTGGTAAAAAAAAGCATGTACAATTTATTTACAATTTATCTGATAATGCAGTCAGAAGTCAGAACACATTTTATATACAATTTATCTGATAATGCAGTCAGAAGTCAGAACACATTTTATATGGTTCAAATACGAGAATAATGCTGACCACTTTGGGCATGAACCCTTAAGAAGTTGAAATGGCTAACACATGCATTTTCTTGTTTGGATTAAGTAACTAATGGAAATGTGAATACAAGCTGAATGGACAGCACATTCTTCTTGATGGCTTATGATCAGCTTCTATTTCTTGTACTCTTTTTCCCTAGTTTTATCTTGGGCCAATATATCCATCATCCTCAATTACAGAATAATGTATTGACCCACCCTTTAAACCCTTTACGGAATTGAGAAATGTCACCATGGTAAGGCCTTTCAATACATACATACAACAGTATGTTTATTTCACCAACTATTTGTTTGACTAGAGTTATGAATGATAGTATAAGTGTATCCGTAACAAAAACCTTGTCGTTAAGAATAAGCTAGGAGGTACGCACTCACTAAACCAACAGCCTTGCCATGTCCAAGACATTTTGGACACACACACTTCCCCTCCTTGAAACTAGGGTTATTAAAACCAGATTGAACTGGCCGGTTGGACCAGTTGAACCGGGAACCGGTGGACAAACCGGTCCAGTCAGGCTCTAAACCCGGAAGTCACCCAAAAACCGGCCAAAACCGACCAACCGGCCGGGTTCAGTCCTTTCACCTGTTGTGCTGCTTTTTTTTATTTTTACATTGTTTTTTTTTTGTTTCTTCTCCTGCTCCCCTTCGCCTGCTGTGTTGTTGTCTTGTACGTTTTTTTCTTCATCTCCTACACACCTTCACCTATTGTTATCGGCATTCTTCCTATTTTTCATTTTCTGCCCCTCATCAGTTCATATGCTTCATCTATTGTTTGCATTACCGCCCAACTAGTGTTTACATTAACCCTTGTGTTCTTTTGTAGAGAGTAGAATGACACTATGTTGCAAGGAGTCTTTTTTGTAGGCAAAGTCTGATCCCACTTGGGAGTATGTCAAAAAATTGTTGTATAGAGTGGGAAAAAGATTTGGACTTGCTTCATCATAGTTTCCATTGGATCATATTCTTCTAATCTTCACATCTTGTATATATTTATAGCATAATATATTTATATATGACCTCATTGATGACGTCACCGGTTGAACCGATCCAACCACCGGTTGGACCGGTTAACTGGGAACCGGTAGCCTCACCGGTTCGGTGACCAGTCCGGTTCTGATAACCATGCTTGAAACACAAGTGAGATGCTAGAAAACTTGTCTTGACGTTAACAGTGGATATACCAATTTGGAGACATTGTAAGAATTGTGATTCACCCGTTCAGTTCTTAGGTTTATTACTTTACAACATAGATATTACTTTTTTAGACCGTGATGTAAGACACCTCTTTAGTTGTTGTTCACTCGTACAAGTCATACTTTATTCATGTAAGACTATCCTAACAACATAATTATGTATTATTAGATACAGTTAAAATAACTAAGCATTTTTAGAAGAAACATGAAGAGGAATATAGAAAATATCATTACATTGCAACAATATGATTCATGTACTAAATATATATAAATAATGAAGAAACCATTGTAAAACATGTAATAGCATTGATTTTTTAATTAAGGAGCTAATAATATTGTTCTAATTTATTTTTTTTTGTTAGAGAGTATTATTAATTAGTTAATATGTTATGTTATAATATGGGCCTAACTGCCTATGTTCTAGTTAGGATGTGAGTCCAAGTTGTATTAGTCCCCTCTACGATATATAGGAGTAAGGTTTCATTAGCGAAAGACATCTTTTTACCTCCTAATCACTTTCTATCGTGGTACCAGAGCAGCCATTATAAGGCATGAAACTCTAAAAAGACAAAAGGAAAGGAAAAGCCTGCCCGCAGGCCCGCCCCTCCCCCACTGCAAAGCTGCCTGCACGGCACACCTTAGGAAAACCCTCTGCAGTCTGCATCTCCTGTAACCTCTCTCTCTTTGTTGTGCCTTTCCCCAAGCAAGATCGATCTGTTTGTTCCTCAATAACCTGTGTTGGTATTGATGTTGTTTTCCCCAATCTCCACCAAACTGCTCTCCTTCTTGGTGCTCCTCACTGCATCATTGGTTTGAGAAGAGAAAGCTATGTGCCAGTTGTTGGTGTCTTCATGTGTTATAGCGTTGCCCATTCATGTTGTCTAAGTCATTGGTCATTGCATTGTTGCCCTGTATCATCCTTGGTGTATGCTGGTCAAGTCTCCTACATATATTGCTACTGCCGCACCTATTGTTGCATTGTTCTGCCGTTGTTGTGTCTAATGATGCATTGCTATAATTTCATCAGGGTTGTGATAACAACAAAACACGTTTGAAAAGAATGCCATTTTTTATCATAAGAAAGAATGGAAATAATGATAATGGGTTAAAACCATGGTGCAGGATGTCGACTTCGTGTCGACTTTGCCAGGTGTGGAACTGGAAGTTTGTGGAAACTTCAAGGAAGTTTAGAAGCAAACTTTGATAAACTTCATTGTCGTTTTTATGTAGAAAATGATATGATTTGAAGGAAACTTTGATTGAAAACTTCTAATTATGTTATACCTCTATCTTATATATGTTAATTTAACACAAAAATACGATTTATGACTTTCTTGCCCTAGTTAAGTTGATAACACAATGTGTTTCTTGCAAGGATCACATGTAGAATACAAATATACAAAAACAGTTCACCGTATGTATTCTATACAATATAGATTCAAATAATAGTTACAACACCCTCTCTAGGGAAGAGTGGCAACAAGAAACATAGGAGTTGATATTAGAAGTTATGAAAAGGGTTGAAGGCGACACTTATGCCTTATATGGCCATTAGGGCACTAGTTTGGATTTATGTTCTTGGCCGTCTCAACTTTGCCCCAACTACGCCAACTTCAAGGAAACTTCGACAACTTCGGAGAAGTTAAGATGAAAATACACAAAAAAGTCAACTTCACCGACATCAGTGAACTTTGTCCCGAAGTTTGGACAAGGCCGAAGTATTTGGTTTTTGACTTCGCTTATGGTCGAATTTTGAAACTTCGGCGAAACTTCGCCCAACTTCGACGAAGTTGTGTTCCATGGTTACAACAGTTGTATTAACATTTAGGGGACTGCAGTTGTAATGATCAAGAAATTCAAGGCCCATTTTATACAATGGTGATTCATCTGGCTATGTTGTTTCTACTACTTTTTGTATGTGCTATATTGTGCATGTTGACTATCTGCTATTATGATCCAACACTATTGGGACTACTTGATGTTATTAGAAACAATAATGATGCATGTTGTGCCTACATGTTGTCTACTTCTGTAAATGCTCTAGTTCAGTTTGATTGAAAAGCTCACATGTCACCTGCCTTTGACCTGGTTTAGAGATACTCAATTAAGTGGTGGAGCTTCAGTCTTGATTGCAAAATTGAGGGGCATCGAGTGACACTTGTTAAAAGGACCGAGTATATCTTAATTTCTATGATTGTTTATGTATGTCCCTTCTATCTATTTCTAGGAAAGTCTGGACAAGAGATTCTCCCATGCTCCATCTTGAGGTGAGTGTTAGATATTATTAGTTAATTCATTACTAAGTGTTATTGCAATATGGACCTAAGTGTGTTTGGCCCATTAGAATTTGAGTCTAAGTGAAATTAGTCCCTTCTATATATCAAGCATGGACATGCACACGGTGTCGGACATGGCAAAAAAAAAAATACATATACATGCATACCTATATCAAATTTTATGTATAACCACAAAAAAGAACAAGCACAATCAAACATAGATCATCCCATCCACGGTATATTCAATTTCAAATGTGCATTCAAACACACATTGCATGCATCACGTAATCAAGCCATCAAAGACATACAAATCAAACAAACCCACATTATAATCATAATACTACTCAAACTAATGGACGGTTTCAAACACCACAAGAATGAACCCACAGTAAAATATTTTTGCACATCTAAATTTTTGACAGAAAAAATAGTGGTGGTGATGGACAACAAAATAGAAATTGGATCCCAGACTGAGTTTGATACGGGATTGACGTGAGGAAAGGTTTTCCAGGTCTCACATTGGCATAGGGTTCTCTCTCCTCTTCGAGGCAGGAAACGACTATGGTGCGAGTACATACCAAACTGCTCAAATCTCAACTAGTGATATGAGCAGGAACCCTCTGCTATATGGTTGGCAAGCTATTCTTTCTTCTCGCAGGAAGAGAGAAAGAGTCGAAGAGTTCAATCTCTTTCCGTCACGGAGGAATCCGAGAGAGGCTGAAGAACTTCTTTCATTTTTCTTTCATCCATTTACTTAGCTGACAATCGTATAGAGCGTGATACCAGCCCTCTCAAATGGGATAAGGAGGTTTGTTGTTACTCGTGGAAGAGGAGAGTGAAAAGTGGAGGATGACGATGAAGAGGGGAATAGAAGACTGTCGGTGATGGAGAAATATAACATAGGTATTGGAGGTGGGGGAAGAAGAGGAGAGGGGAGGAGATGTGCAGTCATATGCAGAACAGAGGAGGCCAAAGATAAATTTAGTTTTTGCAATGGAGAAAGGGGGGGGGATATTTCTGCTGGTAAATATAATGCACTTTTTTGGAGGTGGAGGAAGAAGAGGATGGGGAGGAATTCACAAACCAGAAGGGAAGAATCGGTTAGGAAAAAGGGGGAAGAAAAAAAAGGGAGGGGTAGTAGGAGTTACCTCTTGTTGTGGCTGTCTCTTGGTGGATAGGAGAATGCAGCACTACGGCCATTATTGCTCCTATTTTTGGTGACACATAGGGTTTTTCCCCTTTTAGTGTTCAGTCGTCTCGAGGCGGTGACCAAGCGGTGCTTGGGATGTGTCCAACTCCTAATAAAAAAGCGGGGAACTTGGACATGCCTCGGCCATGTTCACTATGTGTCTACGGCGTATTCGTGTCGAACATGGACAGAGAAGCCTCATGAAAGTGTCAATGGTATCATGATGAAAGACATCTATGTACCTCCCAATCACTTTCTAACAATCTCTATGTAAACAAAACTTAGAACTATGAAATAGAAGAATAACTCATAACATAAATATCCAACGATCTTATGTGACATCGATATATATTATGAGGAAGTGCACCATGTCAAGAGAGGATAGTCACAGAAAGAGTTAGACATGTCTTAGATATAACTTTCTTTTTTACCTAAGTTCATGTCTTAGTTCTAAGAAATTTGCATGTCAACATTTCTGTGTTGTGTTGTATCCTTGTCCCATATTGCTTCTTAGAGAGGAAGTCATAATGCCCAACTATTTCAATGAACCTATGAAGTGCTTCTTGGTATGTGCCTCGTGGGACCAAGATGTGTTCATGAATGCAGTATCTAGTAGTGAAGCAAGGTAATTGTGCAATAAACCAAGAGGGGTTGGCGACTGCTGACATAAGAGAGTTTTTTGTTTCTTTGGGTTTTATGTTCCACGACAAAATTTAATTTCAGTTTTTTATGTGGCATTTTATATAAAAAGCAGATATATCCTCCATTCCTCAATTTTTGAATTAAGAAATGGGGCAAACACAGCTATATTGTCAAGAATCCCCTTCCTTTTCCTTGGAACTGATATTTTCACATAAAAGTGAAAGTGCGTGAGCAGAAATCATTCATCTACAACAGTCCTCATCAAGATTCATATAGGGATGAAATCAAACTCAAAATGGGATCCAGCAATTCCAGCCTCTTGAACCTAACACTAACCTAATACCAGATGGATAGATAGATGAAGAGAGAGAGAGAGAGTCAGGCTGGGGTACACTTAGATGTTTTGGTGATGTTGTAGCATACACACAAGTTGCACACTCCATCTATTGTCAAAAAATCTGAAGCGTTGATCTTACACACACAACACACGCAAAAATTGGTTGAGAGCATGATAGCCGTTTAGATAGATACAAAGCCAGGGATTTGTTTTTTATATCCAATTGTATGGACGAAAATAGCATCACGGCTTTACCTCCACGCAACAATATCTAAGATCTTGCATCATTTTCTTATCCATCTACAAATTACGTATCATCCAACAGTTAGCCCAAAACTCAATATGAAATGTTGAAAGGTTTTCCATTCGCAGGGGTGGTGTATAGGCTCGGTTGCATATCACACTTTGTAGGTAGGTAGGTAAACACAATGGCAAACTTTTGATCCATCCGGTTGGCTCATGAAACAAAGATGATTCAAAATGGTTATTCAAATGGCTATCCTACTCTCACCATCATAGAGCTCTCCCCTGATCACTCACTGTAGGAAGTTTCCTGTACTTACTCTCAATTATTATCATCAGTTTTTTTAGTGTAATCCAAATATATAGAATAGAATAGCATGGTATGTATTATTTATATAATGTGATCTAACTATCATTAGAATTTCAAGCATAATATATGAGACATCATCAAAAAATACTTTCACGTCAATACAGTGCAGTGTTCACCATTGGTTTCCATAAACATGATGTCATAGATAGGCATGCTTCGCTACAGATTTTGACGAACTTTGAAAGTTGAAACACTACTAATCTGAATGAAAAGCTTCTAATCCATAAGGTCGGATCTCAAATGAAGGTTGGGTGTAGGAAATTCCCTACACTTAGGTATAGACTCCCTTTTTCTATAAGTTAGAATTGTATTATAAGTATAATACAAATACTACAATGGTATTTGACTATATGTTTCCATTAGTGTTGCTAGTGCTTTTTTTTATGTTTTATGGGGCTCGTTTTCATGGTAGGAAAGAGAATACTGCTAAATGTGAATCTTACCTATTGAAAATTAGAACGATATTTTTTAACTATTATTTATGTTGAAGACCATTATCAGCCATGAAGATAAGGTAAAAATAGGTCAGGGATGGCCAGTACTCAGTCCACAACTCGTCAAATAGCAGACAGGCCAACTTTGAAAAGTTTTCATGGGCCTAAAAAGAGTTAGTTACCAGCTCTACTATGACCTGGCTGAGAGCTCATCCCTGGTAGTAATTACAGCATAAGGGGCAGCCTACTTTACTAGACATTTAAACATGGAAAACCCAATGGTCAACATACAGCATTCTCTAATCAAAGTTGTAGACATAAAATCATGAGCATTGATGCCCATGAAGCTCTACCTGTCCTGTAATCGACTATTTGTTATGCACAAATCTAATGACAATTCACTTTGTACACAAGTTCATTTTGTAGTATATTCAAGCATAGATGAGAGACCAATAATCACTTGCAAAGATAAGGATAGCTTCTAGTCTTAGGGTTGAGATCTTGGGTTTTACAATTAAGATATGGAGCTTCTTCTCCAAGTTTCAAATTTTCAATTGCCTAAATGACTATTGACGCCTTAGGGTTGGCCACCCATTGGCATCTATATCTGTTAAAACAAAAGAAACCTTGTCCATGTAGTAGATTGCAGACAAGGCATCCCTTAAAAAAGATGGCGAGTCGAAACCCCATATAGCTCTTAGGTTTGAACAGTGAAGTATATAAACGAGACTAATATTAAAAACAAACTTAAGAACGAAATTTCCCATATGCAAAACCCAAAAAACTCCACTATCCAAACCATAGAAGAAAGTATCCAGTTCCAACCTTGCTTTGACAACCCAAAAATGGGAATCACTAAAAAATTGAGGAAGTTTCAATAAACGCACTCTTGTCAATTTTGACGCTTTGACGACCCAGAAATGGGAATTTACCAAACAATTGTGGAAATTCCTATAAACACACTCTTGTAAATTTTGACACTTCACGGCCCAAAATGGGAATTTACAGAAACAAAATGTGGAAATTCCAGTAAATGCACTCTTGTAAATTTTGACAAATAAATTTATGAAATTTCACAAGAACTAATTGCATGAAAACACTCGTACAATAATATTATGTATGGAATATGTGGGTGATTTTAAATAAGCGAAGAAAAGATTGAACCATTTCTAGCGATTTCAATACTCAAATGAAGAGATGAACTGGTAAATTTTTAAACACGCGGTGTATAGACATATATACACTCACTTAAGGTATAACTTTAAAAAGGGCTTCTCCATGGGCTTCTCCATGTGAGTGAAGGAAAAATTGACTATGAGGGACTAGAGATATTACAATATTCGAGTTACAATAGAAATAAATGGCTGAAAAATCTTCTAGGACTATTGATTTTTACAGGTTGCAACTTGAAGTATGTAGCAATTAATTGAATAAAGAAAAAATTAGTTGTAACTTTAAGCATATATTTGTGAATACTTGGTAGATCAAGATAGTTAATCACATTATGTGTAGACTTTAAATGATATTGCTTGTTAAATGTAGATGCTTCCAGTCTGCATCCCCAAGTTTTGGTAGATTTGACATCTCGTTGATGTGGCACATCTTGAAGAACAAAGAAGATAAACTGAAATACTCTTATTTCTCAAATCATAATCAACTACCTGGAGAAAGGCCCTAAGGCTGGCTTTTATAGGACTACATGACTTGACCTAAAGTAATAGAAATAAACTCCTATTTAATAAAATTCGGAATTAATTAAAACCTAAAAAAAAGAACGCATAAAAGATTTACAGCTAAGTAAATTAACTAGATGATTTGCACTTCGGTCCCTAACTACAAAAATAAAGTAAAAACAAGTAGAATAAAGCCTAATACATCGTACATCACTTGTATTTTAACTACTTTGGGAATCCATATCATAAAACATATTTATTTGAGGGCATAATTAGAGGGCGGTACAAACAGGCTAGGGTTGTGCTACAGTACTTTAGATTCAGTAAGGTGACCTCAACCAACAAGTCATGTTTATTCAGTTAACAACAAAGACAACAACCCACATAATAAATCTCTCAAAATGAATGAGCTAATTCATCAAATTTCTCAAAATTTAGTGAAATGCAAGCTCTAAATGAGAAATACTTCATCCAAATTGTTAAAGTCTCAGAGTTACTCTCCAAATCTCATGAAACAATGACCGAGCAGAAAATTTCATTTCGATACTAGGCCACCACCTCTATTGGAATTCTTAAGGATCTCATATTCTTTTTAATATGACATGAGAGGAAGATGATGCTTGGACCTAGGAAGAAAGTTTTAACAAAGTTGGTAATTTCTACGGAAAAATTGTCTGTTTTGTTGAAACTTTCTCCTTGATTCAAACACCATCTTGCTCTCACCTCAAATGAAAAAATATATCAGACTAAAAGAAAACAATTATCATGTGTTAAAGAAATGTTAGTTTGAGATTTCAAAACCGAAACAAAGGCAATTTCTACAATCATACTTCCCCAATGCAACACTCTTTTGTTAAACACAGAGCGATCCATGATCCTGGGAATGAAGTGAGCAGTGAGAGAGAACTAATGAGTATATCAAGATCCCCTTCTTCATGTGGAAAGAGAAAGTGGTATCAAAACAATCTACGTAGCAAAGTTGTTAATGCATAACTGGTTCGCTTGATATATTTAAAGAATGAACCGATTACTCCAGAACAGAAACCTTCCCATTCACTAAAAAAAGATTTTTTTTAATCTTTCATTAGAGCATCATGCAACCTTATCGCCGAAAAGCAAATCCTACAACTTCCACTAAATAAGTTATCCCCGACAGAACAAAGTTGGTTTACAGAAGGGAAAACACATTCAGCTTGAGATCTTTCGTGACAGTAAGATCCTGCAAGAGATACAATTTGTCTAGAAATAGCATTAGAAATGATTTGGTTCTAATAGAAGTTTGTTTCCCTGTTTGTTTACACAACCTTCTTTTCTACATGGCCTTCTGGAATTTTTGTATTTGCCATTGGGGATATGTTTCTCCTAGAGAACTACATGACAAGCCAGGCTGTCGAAGCCGACAAGCTGTTTCAAACAGTAGGGACTTGGAAAACGTAGAAAATAAGTATTTTATTCCAGGACCCTATGTGAATTTAATGTAATGAAGCTGAATCCAAATGGATATCGGGATGCAAAAAGATCGAACACATCGAATTGTCAAATAACTCTAGTGATATGGTAAAAAAAGTTTCAGCTTTAATCTGAGTTGTTACCTTTTCTTGTTTTCACGCAAAGTATAATACACGGTGATCAAAAGAGAAGAAACTGAAGATCCAAACAGAGCAGAGAAAACAATGGCAAGTCTATGGATCCCAATAAGCAAGAGTAAACAAACTACTAATAAGATAACTTAAACGTGGAAAAATAAGAATTCAACCCCGTTAGCTCTAGTCAAGCAAAACCCATCCAAAATCTCGAACTTACGGGTTGCAACTGGAGCCTTCAACACGAGCGGAACTCGGGCAGCTGCTAGCGGAGATTGGAACCACGCGACACCAACAGATGCATCTGGAGAATACCACCTGCCTTCTCCAGGGTATAAGACAATTATCTATGATCTCTTGATCACCTCACAGTACGACTGACCCGTTTTTGGTCTTCCGCCTTTTGAATATGGGTAGAGTTCCGGGAGGTCTGTTTGCTCTCTGGTTTCCGGCTCGGGTTGTAGACTCTCATTGGGGGTTATCTTTCGTGATTGCCATCTAATAATTCTGCGCATTTACTTTGCGGATGGAGAAAGATGACCCCGAGAGAGAGGAGGGAGGGAGAAAAGAAGACGAATGTTGCCTACCAACATGCGCAGCTGGGGTCATTGAGAAGTGAGCGGGGTCGACGGAGAGGAGGAAGGAGTGGAAGACAAATTTGCCAACCCGTCGCTTTTCCTTCTCGCCTCGCACAGCTTCCGACAACCGTACCATTTAATGTTTATTTTACTCACGCAGTTGTGCTGTTATCACTATATGACAAATCAAGATTTTCATTATTTGTCAACTAGAAGATGACGCATGTTAAGCACGTGAGACACACGCTTGGCTTTGTGTGTTTAATAACAGATATATGGAGATAACTACTGTGATGCGAATATATTTTTCTAAACGTTTTTATGTCGGAAACTAAATCCATATAAAATCTATTGATGTGAAAAGATATTCCAAATATGTCTTTTCAAATGAAATATATGTAGGTGTGTTTATTGATACAATGTTGAGACATAAGACGGCCACTCTTATGAAAGTAACATTCATGTGCGATTTCTAACAAACTACATAAATCTAAAGTAAAACTGTATTAAACTGAGAAGAGGATAAGCAGTTTAGAACATGCTCATATTTTAAAGCATTATAACTATCTATGATAGAGCAGTTAATCATCTATTCTCTTTATAAGGAATAGGGAGAACATGTATATCATTTACCCATCATACTATATCAACATCTCAAGATTATCCTGTGATACTCATTATCATGGTATGACATCCATGAATCATTCTCATTTCTATCTGTTAGCCTCAGCCAATCTGCTAATCAAATATTGAATTGTACCAGTCATGTGAATATACATCATCATCATCTGTCCAAGTATTGGCTTTGCCAATCCTGTGAGGTTATTCTAGGCATTGGACTATGTCAATCCTACACAACTATTCCAGGTATTGGACTATGCCAATCTTGTGATATTACAACCAGGTATTGGGTTATTACCAATCATGTGATTAACAGTCAGACATTGGGTTATTATCAATCAAGTGATTAACAGCCAGGCATTAGGTTATTACCAATCATGTGATTAACAACCAGGCATTGGGTTATTACCAATCATGTGATTCATAGCCAGGCATTGGGTTATTACCAATCCTGTGATTAACAGTCAGGCATTGGATTATTACCAATCCTGTGATTAACAGCCAGGCATTGGGTTATTACCAATCATGTGATTAATAGTCGGGCATTGGGTTATTACCAATCATGTGATTAACAGCCAGACATTGGGTTATGACCAATCCTGTGATTAACAGCCAGGCATTGGGTTATTACCAATTTTGTGATTAACATCCAGGCATTGGGTTATTACCAATCTTGTGATTAACAGCTAGACATTGGGTTATCCCAGGGGTATATAATTTCCTTCACTATAGTTCATCATACCATACCACCCATTGTTATAGTCCATTCACCCCATAATACTGTTATAGTCCATTCTTGAGGTTGGACTATTACATATGTCTTCATTTGTCTTCTCATATTAGATGTCAATCAAGGAAAGTTACACCAAAACCTAGGTTATCTTAACGGTGTAGTATTAGTTATGGCTGGGATTAAGAGAGAAAGATTTCTCCTCCCTCTCCCATACTCGTGGCGGAGGCCGAACGTCCAGGAGGGTGGTAAATCAAGACGACAACTGGGATTCGAACTCGGGTTCGTTCATGAGGAGACACCATGCTTGACCACTTGAGTCACTCCTTATCGACAGTATTAGTTATGGGTACCTATATTGTTGTGGTGGTTTCCCTATCTTCTTATCATTTGCATGAGTTTACTTTCATGTGGTCTATAGGTTTGACTACCCCCTCTAATTTTCCATCATCTAAGTTAGAATGATCAATTTTTACATAACTTGTTTTTCCTTTGGGATCATTCAGATTGCATTCACTAAGTTGGCAACTAAACTAGTTTACGAATGGAAACCTCAACATTTATCATCATGACTTCTATTGTTGTTGTCATTTTATTTTATAAATAACAATTTTACTAAATATTAAGTGTATTTGTATTGTAACGACCGTGTGACGTCTGTTGCCAAACATCAGTTAAGATTAAAACGGAAGCAATCATCAGCAGCGGAATTACTGAAAATCACTAAAAATTAAAACTTTTTACAAAGAGATCCACAAACTGTAAAACTCTTTCATAAAGAACCAAAGTAAGTTATTTACATTCTGATTCATCAGTACATCTCTGTATCATCTCATCTCGAGAGTCACAAACATTGACTTCCTTATTAAGCTATACATAAGCAGCATACAAGAATCTCGAGGCATCAAGCCAAAAATATCAGATCTATATCAAACCATCTACTGACTCCTAGGACCTGAGAGTACAGAGACGACACATAGGACTCTCTATATATAGGACTTGACAAACAATGTCTCCACCTGAGGATCACTGTTGTCCTTGCTATTGTTGTTGCTCACCTTTTGTAGGGTTTCTGCCTTTTCCTCGGCGTCTACCTAAAAAGTTGAATCCCACGGGGGTGAGACAATTCAAAAATGCCCCAGCGAGAGATATAACTCTCCGCCAGAAACATTGTTATTGCAGATAATAGAATAACACTGAGCAGTAGAATCATAATATTCATCATCAGGTAAATCATTGATTAAACTATGTAGAGCAGTTCTCTATGCATTTCATTTCAATTATAACTTGATAAGGCAACAAGTCATTTATGCAATAAGGAATATGAAGAACATGTATAGCATTTATCCAACTAGGACATAATAGACAATGTATCATCAACCATTGATTCTTGTAATTCAACCTTAAGAAAATATACTACACGGCTGATTACATTTTTCAAACATACTTATGCCCTGAGGAGATGAGGTATATCGCTCATACTCCAACCGACCATTGTGAAATCGAAATTGGTACCATACATAGGTCAATATAAGAGTCAGATTCTCGTGACCTCATCCTCCTCAGTTAGTGTGAGGAACAACTTGCAGGGCATTTCGTGTCTCTGCTAAATAGCTTTCCAGGGTATGCTGGAAACTTCACTATTAGAGTTACAGTGGCATGTTGTACTCTCTT
Organism: Alisma plantago-aquatica; assembly: GCA_963693085.1. NCBI lineage: Eukaryota > Viridiplantae > Streptophyta > Magnoliopsida > Alismatales > Alismataceae > Alisma > Alisma plantago-aquatica. Next base: position 575,497,931 of record OY856409.1, on the reverse strand, counting down.
CACAATCGAGAGATTTCATGTTTATCTCACATCGATTCGGCATTAACATCATCATCGGGAGATTAGTGATACATCATCCTGGCATATACATATAATGAAGGATTGAGAGATTTAATGTTTATCTCACATCAATTCCTCCATTAGGGTGTAAGGATATTCACGCCCATAACCCCCACATACTCAAAAGTATGCCCTCCAGGAGTTCCCTTAGGAAAACCTATTTTACCATCACCAAGCTACTGATGGTGATGGATCTATGGTCAGGGATCTACATGATATCATTTCACTTGATTATTTAAGTACATTACTGTAACATCCCTGACCTGGGTTATGAACTAACCCTAGGTGTTTTGCCTAAATATGTAATTAAATCCTTGTGATTAACTTTGGGCATGTAATTAAGTTCCTCAGAAACATATATTTCAATTTTTCTCCTTTATATATAAAGTAGTAGCATTGTTTTGTAATACATGGATCTATGTGCAAATTACCCAGTTAAGGGATTAACTTGCAAATTGCACATGTTGAGATGTTCCTCTGATGTTGAGACATCATGAGGATGTTTATGATGAAGTTTGAGGGATTTCCCAAGCTTGAGCACCAAGGTGCAGCTGTGGAAGCAACCCCTGTACTTGAAAACCCTAAATTGGTGTAAAGTGCAATTTACCCAATTTTAGGGGTGCAACTTGTAAAATACATCATATAATATATCTTTTATAACTTTTGTCATCATTTAGAGTAGAAATGATGAAGAGGGCACTTCATTTGAATAATCATATAATAAAGGACACCTTTGTGATTGAATAATCAAGGTGTATGTATAATAGCCCTTTTATGTGTATGCTTTAGTGATGGGTTGATCCTATTTGCCTTCAATTCTTGACCTTAGAAGGAGTTTGTCTTTAGAAATAAGGGGTAGGGACGAGCAAAGAAGAAAGGAAGGACTTAGATGAGAAATGGGATAAAGTAGAAGCTTTATGGAGAAATTTCACCCAAAATATATATATCACTTCCTTTGCAAGCAAAGGAACGTTTATTTCATTCCCTCACTTATCCCCCTTGCTCAAACTGACTAAGGCAGAGCTCTGGAGCATAGGAGAATGACCAGGGAGTTCAAGGTAAGTTTGGATCATCCCTTTTGCTTGAGTTCATGGAGGAAACTCGATTTCAAGGTTGAATTCATGGCTAGCTCACCTAGCTTTATCTTTCTAGCCATTCCTTTCCAACTTTTCCTTGGAGAATTCACCTTGGCCGACCTGTGGAACTCAAAGACGCCATTAAAGACCTGGAACTTGGAAGCTTGGAGCTCAAGGGACAACCTTTAGGCGGGTTTTATAACTCTAAACCTTATGATTTGATTATACATCTTTTTCTATGCATATAGTTGCTAGTTCTTCTTCTTCCCTATCTTCCCTTACATTCTTGCAAGCAAAATCGTGAAGAATTGCTACTGTTCTTGAGGTATAAGATAAGGGTGTTAATTCCTATGCTTATCTACGGATTTCCACTTTACTAAACGGTCCTAACCAATTGCCCATGCGGTTTGCACAACCGTTTGGTGGGCAAACGGTTTCAGGGTTGCATGGAGTCAAACGGTCTTCAAGACCGTTTGGTCCAGTTGACCAAGTGACGACCGTATGAGAACCCTGTTCCTAATTCTGTAGGCTGATCACCCACAAAAATTGAGGGGTTAACTCCAAAGGAATCGTGAGATATAAGCAAATCAATTAGCAAATACAATTGAATTAAGTTCTGATTTTCAATCTATTTAATTTTCCCTTTTTGGGAAAACGGTCTCAAGACCGTTTAAGATGGTTGAACAAGCGTTGACCATTTGGGATTACTGTTCATAATGATGTTGATTAATGACTCACCAAATTTGATGGATTAATTCCAAACGAGTTATGAGTTGAAGGTTGATTAATAGGGCAAATCCTAATTGAAATCAGTGCTGAAATTCCAATGAGTTAATTAGTGATTTTGGGTTGATTAGCCCAAACGGTCTCAAGACCGTTTGGGGAATCATCCAAACGGTCTCAAGACCGTTTGGGGGTCACCCAAGACCGTTTAGAGGTCTGGGGTCAAGTATAGTTGACCAATTGAAGGTCCAAAGGCACCAAACCATATTGCAATTAAGTATTGATGTAATGATTAACTCAATAGATCAAACCTTGATGAATTTTCACTAGAGTCCAAAGGATGGATGGGCAAACGGTCTCAAGACCGTTTGGTGTCAACCCAAGACCGTTTGGAGGTATAGGGTTAAGGTAATTTGATCAATTAAGGGCCCAATTATAGTGGGTTATTGAAATAATCAAATTGCTGATTTGTGACTTAATTAAGGTTCAACCCCTATCAAATCAACTTAGATTTTGATGAATTATTGGGAAAACGGTCTCAAGACCATTTGGATGTCATCCAAACGATCTCAAGACCGTTTGGATCAAGTTTGGGCCCAATTGGAGGTCAATTGATAGGTTCAACCTTGAATTGATTCACATTGTTGAATATTGATGACCATCCGATTTGAAACTCTAATTGAGATGGACTTAACCCTAATTGGCTTTCAATTGAGGGTTAATTTGGTGTCCAATTTATTGAGACTCATACTAATTGACTCAAGTTATAAGTGGTTAACATGGCTTTGGCCAATTGAGGGCTTCAACATACTTAATCATAAACTTTTGCAACTTTTGAACCATGTTGGAGGTCCAAACGGTTTGAGCCCATTTGGACCAAACGGTCTCAAGACCGTTTGGATCCAAACGGTCTCAAGACCGTTTGGGTCCAAATGGACTCAAGACCGTTTGGGTCCAAACGGTCTCAAGACCGTTTGGGCTCAAACGATCTCAAGGTCGTTTGGACCAATCGATCTCAAGACAAGTTGATCAAATGGTTTCAAACCGCATAAGCTCAAACGGTTTGGAAAGTCAACCTTTCCAAACGGTCAACGCACCCAAATGGTTTCAAACCGTTTGGTGGTTGAAGGTTGAAACCGTTTGGAGGTTTTCAAGGTTATTTATACATAATCACTTGAAGTTGTAATTGGTTCGATGGTGATCATATGGTAAATTACCAAAATACCCTTGAGGGGTTTAATTGAGTAATACCTTTTTCTAATAAAACCCTAATCACATGTTAATGATGTTTTGGCTTATGCTAGTTAATGAGGACTTAACCCAACCTGATCTAGAGTGGTGTTATCACCATCTACTAGTAAGAGGAGAGAGAAAGTATCATAAGAGAGAGAAAGTACCCTTTTATAGTGGAAACTTAAGTAAAGTACCTTCAATACACATGAATGTGCATGATTAGCGTATGATCCACCTATGTGAGATCATGGAAACCCTAATTATGATGTTTAGTGAATTTTAATCTTATCTAGGAGCTTTAATGATGATGTTTCTCATACATGATGATGATATGAGTTCAATTCGCCATGAGGTGAATAGTAAACCCTAATTCTAGGGTGAGGACATGTATTGTGAATAGTAAACTCTGATTGATGAATATTGGGGAACTTGACTCTTCTAAGAGTTTGAAAGTGTAACTTCTAGAATGAATTGTTTACTGTTATCAGTTGAATTAACCATGCAGGTTGTCATGAGATGATGATCATATCCAGGTATGGATTATGAAACTATATTCATTGAAAGCATACTTTAGCTTTATGAATAGTGATATATCCTGATGCATTGTCAATGGCAGTTTATGGATTAAAATGGGCTGTGAGAGCCATAATTACCATCAAGGTCATGATTTAGAGATGACTTGTGATGAATGTATTGAGATATGATGATTGATGAGAGTTAGGCTTGTTGCATTTAGTATTCTCATTTCATAGTTGTTATGCTAATGTTATTGTTTGAAGAACAATGTATGATGTTAAAAGAATACTGAATGTACCTAACTAATCAAGTGTAATGTAGAGCCCTGATCATAGATCCATCATTGTCAGAGATCAAATGATGGTGAAACAGGTTTTCCTAAGGGAACTCCTGGATCACATACTTTTGAGTATGTGGGGTATATGGGTGTGTAGAACCTTACATCCTAGTGTAGGTGTTTGATGTAGATGTGTAATCCATCAATCCTTCACTACAATCCTATACCGTATCAGTGGATGGTAAACATGAAACCTCCTGATGACGAAGAAAGCACAAATATCTGTATCAGTGGAAGATAAACATGAAATCTCCTGATGACGAAGAGAGTACAGAACGCCACTGTAATCTAAAATAGCGAAGGACCAGATTACCCTGGTAAGCTATTATAGTAGAGGCACGAGATGTCCTACAAGTAATCCTCTTACTGACTGAGGAAGGTGAAGGTCATGAGAATCCGGCTCTTTCGATGACCTAGTATGTTACCAAGGCACTTAGCAGTGATTGGTTGGAGGATGAGTGGTAAACCTCATCTCCATAGGGCATAAAAGTAATGTTTGAAAAACATAATCCACAGCGTAGCACACCTGTTAGAGATAACTACGAGTTGAATGATTGATGTTATATTGTATAGTGCAAATGTCTTATATTTCATAACTATTGAACTCATGCTTACTATTATATCTGATGTTGAATACTGTGAAGCTTTTACTATTTAAGTTATTCTTTGAGGTGCTATAATAAAGCTTCTGGCGGAGAGTTATAACTCTCGCTGGGACAATTATGTAAAATTGTCTCACCCCGTAGACTTCAACTTTTTAGGTGGACGTCGAGGACGGAGGAACAAGTCTATAGGTGACCAGTCCCAGCAGCAGCAGCAGCACCAGGGGTAACAGTAAAATCTCAGGTGGAGATTTAGCCTGCCATGTGGTGTAGTTAGAGTCAGTCCTATGTGTCCTCTGTACTCTCAGGTCTTGGAGTCTTTTGGTCTGAGATTTTGGTTATGAGTTCTTGAGATTTTGTATCATGTTGTATATAATTACTCAAGAAGTAATTATCTGAGATGTAAACAGTTTATCTCCTTTTATGAAGGAAGTTTTATGGTTTCAATGCTTTATCTCAAAAAGTTTTAATTTCCGCTGATTTTTGGTATTCCGCTGCTAATCGAATCGCTTCCGCTACGTTTAAATCGTGTTTATATCGTGGTTTGGAGATCAGAGCCCACAATTAAGTGGTATCAGAGCTCTAGGTTTGCTGAGTCTACAGAGGCATAGGACTTAGGATGTCGAGTCTATCCTTAGTATCTCTTCCTTATCTAATAGAATCTTCTGCTCCTCAGGAGAAGAAGATACATAAGGATGGCAGAGCCACATGATGAGTACGTGGCAGAGAGTAGTGCTAGTGCACCTCAAGGCGGTGCAAGGGTTCTAGAAATAGAATAGCCTGCACCTGAACCACCCCAGTTTGACCCAGCTGATATGGGTAACCCAGCTGTTCAAACTATGTTCAGACAGTTTATGACTGCCATGACACACATCACCGACAGGATGCCCATGCCTGCACCTAGGGCACCTGCCCAGCCTGAAGGACAAGGTATCGGTAAGACGTTCGAGCGACTTCGTCGTGTCGGAGCTACCGAGTACTTTGGGACTGCCGACCCCGCAGATGCTGATATGTGGTTAACAGAGTTGGAGAAGGCTTTCAGGATTCTTAATATTCCGGAGGCTGAGAAGGTTAGACATGCTATCTATCTTCTCAAAGGCAGTGCTGGTCACTGGTGGAACATGGAAGAGCAGAAGAGACCTGGGATAGAGTCCTCGTGGGAAGAGTTTCATCGGGAATTTATCAATAGATATTTTCCAAAGACCTTCCTAGACGAGAAGATCTCTCAGTTTGAGAGATTGAGGCATGGCATGATGAACATTAGCGAGTATGAAGCTAAGTTCATGGAGTTTCTGCGGTTCTGTCTGCACATGGTTGCCACAGAAGAGGAAAGAATCAGGAGATTCGAGAAGGGTTTGAATGCTGATATATCAACCCCTGTGTCTGCCTTAGAAAACCGAGAGAGATTCTCTACCTTCGTTGAGTCAGTCCAAAGGATAGAGAGATTTGTGGTTGAGAAGAGGCAAACCCAGAAAAGATATCCACAGTTCCAGGGTTCTTCATCTAGGGATTTCAAGAAACCGAGATTCTCTATACCTAACCCTCCACCACCCAGATCAAGCTCCCAAACTCTGTGGTCACCAAGTAGAGGCAGGGGACGAAGCCTACCTCAACAAGAGACTCACAGTTCTGTATCAATGTCAGTTACTAGACCACCAAGACCACAACAACTGGAAAGAAGTTGCTACAACTGTGGGAAGGTGGGACACTTGATGAAGGACTGCCGATCTAGGCCTGTCAGTGTGACACAACCTCAGAGGCAGGGTCAACAGGGATCTCAGAGAAGGCAATCTCAAGGAGCAGCTCGAGGACGTGGACAAGCGTCTCAAGCTGGATCATCAGCACCACCTCAACACCAGGCGACAGCAAGGTTCTATGCTATGAACCCACCTGATGCAGTGGTCAATCCACAGGTAGTGGCAGGTCAGATGGAACTTTTATATTCTGATATGTCTACATCCTGTGTTGTATGTGTTCCGATTGACCCGGGTGCTACGCACTCTTTTATCACTCGGAGAGTGATCCATAACTGCAATATGACGGTTAGTCATAAGGCAGATAGTTTGTTGTTGGAGACTCCGTTGAGTGGGTCTGCCGTTTTGCAGGAGGTATGTTCTCCTTGCATCCTTTTCTTTTCTGATCATCGCATTCAAGTGGACCTTATACCACTTGATATGCAAGGATTTGATATAATCCTCGGGATGGATACCTTAGAAAGGTATAGAGTTGTCTTGGATTGTGAATCCAAGTTGGCTGTGTTTGCTGATGAAGGCAACACATGGATCTTTCAAGGTGAAAGAAAGATTCTGCCCACCTGTCTTGTATCAGCTATGGTTGCTGATAAGCTGTTGAGGCAAGGATGTTATGCATTCTTGGCCCATGTGGTAGATGTTACCAAGGAAAGTTCCAATCCTGTTGAAGTTCCCATAGTCAGGGAATTCGAGGATGTGTTTCCTGAAGAACTTCCAGGTATACCACCGCCTCGGGAAATTGATTTTGAAATCAATTTGATCCCAGACACGAAACCTATAGCCCAGACACCGTATAGGATGGCGCCTGCTGAGATGACAGAACTCAAGAAACAGCTTCAAGAGTTACTTGAGAAAGGTTTTATCTGACCAAGCACTTCACCATGGGGTGCTCCGGTTTTGTTTGTTAGAAAGAAAGATGGGTCAATGCGGTTTTGCATTGATTATAGACAACTCAATAAAGTAACGATAAAGAATAAGTACCCTCTGCCAAGGATTGATGATCTCTTTGACCAGTTGTGTGGTGCAACCGTCTTCTCAAAGATAGACCTGAGGTCTGGATATCATCAACTCCGTATTAAGGATAGTGACATATCCAAGTCTGCCTTTAGGACAAGATATGGTCACTATGAGTTCACGGTTATGTCGTTTGGACTAACCAATGCACCAGCTGCATTCATGGAACTCATGAATAGAGTTTTTCGACCCTTCCTTGATCAGTGTGTTGTCGTCTTCATAGATGACATTCTGATCTATAGTAAGGATGCTCAGCAGCATGAGCAACATCTTCGCCAAGCTTTGACCTTGCTAAGAGAACATAAGCTGTATGCTAAGTTTAGCAAGTGTGAGTTCTGGCTGCCGGAGGTATCTTTTCTTGGACATGTGATATCTGCCTCGGGAATTCGTGTTGACCCTACAAAGGTAGAATCTGTTCTACAGTGGGAACAACCGAAGACGCCGACGGAGATTCGAAGCTTCTTGGGGTTAGCAGGCTATTATCGAAGGTTAATTAAGAATTTCAGTTCCATAGCCTTACCCTTGACTAAGTTGACCCGGAAAGATGTTCCTTTTATTTGGAGTGATAAGTGTCAGCAATCTTTCCAAATGTTGAAGGAGAAGTTGACAAGTGCACCAATACTTGTGCTACCTGAGCAAGGCAAAGGATATATAGTTTTCTGTGATGCTTCTAAGAATGGACTAGGGTGTGTGTTGATGCAGGATAAACAAGTAATTTCTTTTGCTTCTCGACAGCTTAAGAAACACGAAGAGAACTATCTGACACACGATCTGGAGTTAGCTGCTGTAGTTCATGCCCTGAAGATCTGGAGACATTATCTTTATGGAGAGACGTTTTAGATTTTCACTGACCATAAGAAACTTAAGTACATCTTCTCTCAGCATGAGCTCAATATGAGACAACGCCGCTGGATGGAATTAATCAAGGACTACGATTGTACGATTGATTACCATCCGGGGAAGGCTAATGTGGTTGCTGATGCCTTGAGTAGGAAATCAGCAACATCAACCATGGAAAGGGCACAACTAAACTCTTTAGTATGCTCTAGAAGGGATATGCTTATCTCTTTGAGACAAGACAATGTGCAGTTGAAGGTGTCATTGTTAGCCGGGTTGTTAGCTGAGATGCACATTAAACCTACCCTTAGAGAGCATATTAAGGAAGCACAGCAAGGTGATACTGTAGTTCAGCAGATTAGATCGGAGTATGGTAGTGAGAAACGAGATGGTTTCCATGACTCAGATGATCAAATAGTCTGTTATCATGGGAGGATGATAGTGCCGGATGTGGACAACTTGAAGAAGTTAGTCTTGGACGAAGCTCATTCTTCGATGTATGCCATGCATCTAGGGAGAACCAAGATGTATCGAAACTTGAAAGATATGTATTGGTGGCCTGGAATGAAGAAGGATATTGCAGAGTTTGTTTTGAGGTGTCCTATGTGTCAGCAAGTTAAAGCTGAACACCAGAAGCCTGCAGGAACAATGCAACCTTTACCCATACCACAGTGGAAGTGGGACCACGTTACCATGGACTTTGTTGTTGGCCTACCCAGGACAAGCAAAGGACATGATTCCATTTGGGTAGTTGTAGATAGGTTGACTAAGACAGCACATTTCTTACCTGTCAAAACAACCTATTCTGCTGAAAGGTTATCACAGTTGTATGTTCAAGAGATAGTGTGTTTGCACAGAGTTCCTGTCACTATAGTTTCTGACAGAGGTCCCCAGTTTACAAGTCATTTTTGGGAACGACTTCATAATGCTTTAGGCACCCAGTTAAGGTTTAGTACGGCCTTTCATCCACAGACTGATGGACAGTCGGAAAGGACCATACAGACCTTGGAAGACCTGTTGAGAACATGTGTTCTCCAGTTTACCGGAAGTTGGGATCTACACCTAAACTTGATAGAGTTTTCCTATAACAATAGCTATCAGCATAGTATTGATATGGCACCTCATGAAGCCTTGTATGGTAGACGTTGTAGATCACCCTTGTGTTGGTATGAGACTGGTGAGCATCAGTGGTTAGGACCTGATCTTGTGCAGCAAACTACAGAAAAGATTAAGGTAATACAGCAGCAGATTAAGACTGCACAAGATAGGCAGAAATCTTATGCTGACAAGCGTCGTAGACCCTTAGAGTTCGAGGTTGGAGACAAAGTGTATCTCAAGGTCTCGCCTTGGAAAGGAGTCCTTCGTTTTGGAAAGAAAGGGAAGCTAGCTCCTAGATTTATGGGGCCTTATCCAATCATTGAACGGATTGGAAAAGTAGCCTATAAACTAGAGCTGCCACCAGAGTTACAGAGGTTACATCCTGTGTTTCACATTTCTATGCTAAAGAAATGTCACCCAGACACTGAGTCAATTCTACAACCTATGGAGGTAGAATTGAATGATGATATATCTTATGAGGAAGGACCAGTGTCAATCCTTGATAACAGAATTAAAAAGTTAAAGAAGAAAGATTTAAGCCTTGTGAAAGTCCTCTGGAACCACCGTGGTGTTGAAGAAGCCACTTGGGAACTAGAGGATGAGATGAAAAGAAAATACCCTGCCCTTTTCTCTTAATACGTTTTATCGATTTCGGGGACGAAATCCTTGTAAGGGGTGGATAATTTGTAACATCCCTGACCTGGGTTATGAACTAACCCTAGGTGTTTTGCCTAAATATGTAATTAAATCCTTGTGATTAACTTTGGTCATGTAATTAAGTTCCTCAGAAACATATATTTCAATTTTGCTCCTTTATATATAAAGTCGTAGCATTGTTTTGTAATACAGGGATCTATGTGCAAATTACCCAGTTAAGGGATTAACTTGCAAATTGCACATGTTGAGATGTTCCTCTAATGTTGAGACATCATGAGGATGTTTATGATGAAGTTTGAGGGATTTCCCAAGCTTGAGCACCAAGGTGCAACTGTGGAAGCAACCCCTGTACTTGAAAACCCTAAATTGGTGTAAAGTGCAATTTACCCAATTTGAGGGGTGCAACTTGTAAAATACATCATCTAATATATATTTTAAAACTTTTTTCATCATTTAGAGTAGAAATGATGAAGAAGGCACTTCATTTGAATAATCATATAATAAAGAACACCTTTGTGATTGAATAATCAAGGTGTATGTATAATAGCCCTTTTATGTGTATGCTTTAGTGATGGGTTGATCCTCTTTGCCTTCAATTCTTGACCTTAGAAGGATTTTGTCTTTAGAAATAAGGGGTAGGGATGAGAATAGAAGAAAGGAAGGACTTAGATGAGAAATGGGATAAAGTAGAAGCTTTATGGAGAAATTTCACCCAAAATATATATATCAATTCCTTTGCAAGCAAAGGAACGTTTCTTTCATTCCCTCACTTATCCCCCTTGCTCAAACCGACTAAGGCAGAGCTCTGGAGCATAGGAGAATGACCAGGGTGTTCAAGGTAAGTTTGGATCATCCCTTTTGCTTGAGTTCATGGAGGAAACTCGATTTCAAGGTTGAATTCATGGCTAGCTCACCTAGTGTTATTTTTCTAGCCATTCCTTTCCAACTTTTCCTTGGAGAATTCACCTTGGCCGACCTGTGGAACTCAAAGACGCCATTAAAGACCTGAAGCTTGGAAGCTTGGAGCTCAAGGGACAACCTTTAGGCGGGTTTTATAACTCTAAACCTTATGATTTGATTATACATCTTTTTCTATGCATATAGTTGCTAGTTCTTCTTCTTCCTTATCTTCCCTTGCATTCTTGCAAGAAAAATCGTGAAGAACTGCTACTGTTCTTGAGGTAGAAGATAAGGGCGTTAATTCCTATGCTTATCTACGGATTTCCACTTTACTAAACGGTCCTAACCAATTGCCCATGCGGTTTGCACAACCGTTTGGTGGGCAAACGGTTTCAGGGTCGCATGGAGGCAAACGGTCTTCAAGACCGTTTGGTCCAGTTGACCAAGTGACGACCGTATGAGAATCCTGTTCCTAATTATGTAGGCTGATCACCCACAAAAATTTAGGGGTTAACTCCAAAGGAATCGTGAGATATAAGCAAATAAATTAGCAAATCCAATTGAATTAAGTTCTGATTTTCAATCTATTTAATTTGCCCTTTTTGGGCAAACAGTCTCAAGACCGTTTAATATGGTTGAACAAGCGTTGATCGTTTGGGATTACTGTTCATAATGATGTTTATTAATGACTCACCAAATTTGATGGATTAATTCCAAACGAGTTATGAGTTGAAGGTTGATTAATAGGGCAAATCCTAATTGAAATCAGTGCTGAAATTCCAATGAGTTAATTAGTGATTTTGGGTTGATTAGCCCAAACGGTCTCAAGACCATTTGGAGAATCATCCAAACGGTCTCAAGACCGTTTGGGGGTCACCCAAGACCGTTTAGAGGTCTAGGGTCAAGTATAGTTGACCAATTGAAGGTCCAAAGGCACCAAACCATATTGCAATTAAGTATTGATGTAATGATTAACTCAATAGATCAAACCTTGATGAATTTTCACTAGAGTCCAAAGGATAAATGGCCAAACGGTCTCAAGCCCGTTTGGAACTCATCCAAACGGTCTCAAGACCGTTTGGTGTCAACCCAAGACCGTTTGGAGGTCTAGGGTTAAGGTAATTTGATCAATTGAGGGCCCAATTATAGTGGGTTATTGAAATAATCAAATTGCTGATTTGTGACTTAATTAAGGTTCAACCCCTATCAAATCAACTTAGATTTTGATGAATTCTTGGGCAAACGGTCTCAAGACCGTTTGGAGGTCATCCAAACGATCTCAAGACCGTTTGGGCCCAATTGGAGGTCAATTGATAGGTTCAACCTTGAATTGATTCACATTGTTGAATATTGATGACCATCTGATTTGAAACTCTAATTGAGATGGACTTAACCCTAATTGGCTTTCAATTGAGGGTTAATTTGGTGTCCAATTGATTGAGGCTCATCCTAATTGACTCAAGTTATAAGTGGTTAACATGGCTTTGGCCAATTGAGGGCTTCAACATACTTAATCATAAACTTTTGCAACTTTTGAACCATGTTGGAGGTCCAAACGGTTTGAGCCCATTTGGACCAAACGGTCTCAAGACCGTTTGGATCCAAATGGTCTCAAGACCGTTTAAGGCCAAACGGTCTCAAGACCGTTTGGGCTCAAACGATCTCAAGGTCGTTTGGACCAATCGATCTCAAGACAAGTTGATCAAACGGTTTCAAACCGCATAAGCTCAAACGGTTTGGAAAGTCAACCTTTCCAAACGGTCAACGCACCCAAACGGTTTGGGCAAACGACCTTGAGGTCATACGATCTTGAAGTCAAACCTAGCAAACGGTCAACGCGCCCAAACGGTTTCAAACCGTTTGGTGGTTGAAGGTTGAAACCGTTTGGAGGTTTTCAAGGTTATTTATACATAATCACTTGAAGTTGTAATTGGTTCGATGGTGATCATGAGGTAAATTACCAAAATACCCTTGAGGGGTTTAATTGAGTAATACCTTTTTCTAATAAAACCCTAATCACATGTTAATGATGTTTTGGCTTATGCTAGTTAATGAGGACTTAACCCAACCTGATCTAGAGTGGTGTTATCACCATCTACTAGTAAGAGGAGAGAGAAAGTATCATAAGAGAGAGAAAGTACCCTTTTATAGTGGAAACTTAAGTAAAGTACCTTCAATACACATGAATGTGCATGATTAGCGTATGATCCACCTATGTGAGATCATGGAAACCCTAATTATGATGTTTAGTGAATTTTAATCTTATCTAGGAGCTTTAATGATGATGTTTCTCATACATGATGATGACATGAGTTCAATTCGCCATGAGGTAAATAGTAAACCCTAATTCTAGGGTGAGGACATGTATTGTGAATAGTAAACTCTGATTGATGAATATTGGGGAACTTGACTCTTCTAAGAGTTTGAAAGTGTAACTTCTAGAATGAATTGTTTACTGTTATCAGTTGAATTAACCATGCAGGTTGTCATGAGATGATGATCATATCCAGGTATGGATTATGAAACTATATTCATTGAAAGCATACTTTAGCTTTATGAATAGTGATATATCCTGATGCATTGTCAATGGCAATTTATGGATTAAAATGGGCTGTGAGAGCCATAATTACCATCAAGGTCATGCTTTAGAGATGACTTGTGATGAATGTATTGAGATATGATGATTGATGAGAGTTAGGCTTGTTACATTTAGTATTCTCATTTCATAGCTGTTATGCTAATGTTATTGTTTGAGAACAATGTATGATGTTAAAAGAATACTGGATGTACCTAACTAATCAAGTGTAATGTAGAGCCCTGATCATAGATCCATCATTGTCAGAGATCAAATGATGGTGAAACAGGTTTTCCTAAGGGAACTCCTGGATCACATAATTTTGAGTATGTGGGGTATATGGATGTGTAGAACCTTACATCCTAGTGTATGTGTTTGATGTAGATGTGTAATCCATCAATCCTTCACTACAATCCTATACCGTATCAGTGGATGGTAAACATGAAACCTCCTGATGACGAAGAAAGCACAGATATCCATATCAGTGGAAGATAAACATGAAATCTCCTGATGACGAAGAGAGTACAGAACGCCACTGTAACTCTAAAATAGGGAAGGACCAGATTACCCTGGTAATCTATTATAGTAGAGGCACGAGATGTCCTACAAGTAATCCTCTTACTGACTGAAGAAGGTGAAGGTCATGAGAATCCGGCTCTTTCGATGACCTAGTATGATACCAAGGCACTTAGCAATGATTGGTTGGAGGATGAGTGGTAAACCTCATCTCCATAGGGCATAAAAGTAATGTTTGAAAAACATAATCCACAGCGTAGCACACCTGTTAGAGATAACTACGAGTTGATTGATTGATGTTATACTGTATAGTGCAAATGTCTTCATATTTCATAACTGTTGAACTCATGCTTACTATTATATTTGATGTTGAATACTGTGAAGCTTTTACTGTTTAAGTTATTCTTTGAGGTGCTATAATAAAGCTTCTGGCGGAGAGTTATAACTATCGCTGGGACAATTATGTAAAATTGTCTCACCCCGTAGACTTCAACTTTTTAGGTGGACGTCGAGGACGGAGGAACAAGTCTACAGGTGACCAGTCCCAGCAGCAGCAGCAGCACCAGGGGCAACAGTAAAATCTCAGGTGGAGATTTAGCCTGCCATGTGGTGTAGTTAGAGTCAGTCCTATGTGTCCTCTGTACTCTCAGGTCTTGGAGTCTTTTAGTCTGAGATTTTGGTTATGAGTTCTTGAGATTTTGTATCATGTTGTATATAATTACTCAAGAAGTAATTATCTGAGATGTAAACAGTTTATCTCCTTTTATGAAGGAAGTTTTATGGTTTCAATGCTTTATCTCAAAAAGTTTTAATTTCCGCTGATTTTTGGTATTCCGCTGCTAATCGAATCGCTTCCGCTACGTTTAAATCGTGTTTATATCGTGGTTTGGAGATCAGAGCCCACAATTACAACATTCTTTTAGCATCAGGCATGTTTTCAAACATAAGCCATTATAACAATTGCTATAAAGAAAGAGTATTATTTTTATCAAGTTCATTTCACATCTTTATTAACATTGGGATCTCAGTCCCTCATCATCTCATCATCATGATTCAAGAATATGGGTGTTCAAACCCTGAGATCATCAAAATACTTGTTAGCACTTTAACAGGTAATTTAATTCCATTAAGTCATCTGTCAGTGTAAACATGATAATTGCAATGCAGGTATTTCACATGCTCTTATAGCCTAATAATCTCTTTGGTTACCTCTCACTAGGCAACATAGCATATCATTGCTCACAAGGTTCATAAAGTATTTTCAATAAATAAGGCATCATAGCTCTTACCTGGCTATGTTCACTATTTCATAAAACCTTCATGATTAGTGCAGATGATAAAAGATACATCAATTTCATATCAGCACAATGCAAAACAATTATAGCATCACAATTCAAGGGTTACACCATTATGCCCTTGCTAGGGTTAGGGTTTCCCTTTTTATTTCAATTAGGGTTAATCATTCCCTTAGCTCAATTAGGATTAATGATTCATCATTTCATTATCCAACCTTAGAGCTTCATGTTATATAGTATAACCCAGACTTAGGGTTTCACATATACTTTCACCTTATTTGGAATTAGGGTTTACTATTCACATTACATCACCTAGATTAGGGTTTATATTCGTTAACCCACAATTAGGGTTTACTATTCACATTACATCACCCTAGATTAGGGTTTATTATTCTCATCACATCACCCTAGATTAGGATTTACTATTCTCATCACATCACCCTAGATTAGGGGTTTACTATTCACATCACATCACCCTAGATTAGGGTTTACTATTCACATCACATCACATCACCCTAGATTAGGGTTTACTATGTCATTTTCCTAAATTAGGATCATTCCATCATCATAGATTAGGGTTTGTACTCATAATTAGGGTTTATGATCTCCCTATCAAGAATCATACCCTAATTACACATTCATTCATGTTGAAAGTGTTAGTACTTAACCATTACATGATTATGATTCATGTAGGAAGTCCTCTCTCTCTCATCCTTTAAAAGATGATCCTTACTTTGGACCTGATTAGATCATGCCAACTTTACTTGGATAAAGGTTGACTCAATGCATTATGTTATTGTTTCCTTAATCGTTAAGGATAATCATTCAAAGGTATTAATCACCCTATCTTATTAAGATACAATTACTATAACCATCCTTGATTACATCTTGTATTATTCAATTAATCAATTTGTCCTTTAACCATTTTAAGTATCAATGCAGTTTTGGTTAGTTGTCTTCCAAATGGTCTTGGTCATGTAGACCCCAAACGGTCTTGGCCAAATCAGACCTCAAACGGTCTTTCTTGATATACCTCCAAACGGTCTTGGTTGCATACTTGAAACCATTTAGTAAAGTTGAGGTTGAAACTGTTTGCTAAAGTAAAATTTTGAAACTGCATGAGACTCAACCGGTTTGGGATCATTTGGTCCCAAACAGTCTTGAAACCATTTGGTCCCAAATGGTTTTGAGACCGTTTGGACTCAAACGATCTTGAGACCATTTGGTCCAAACCTCCTCAAAACCGATTGGACAAAAGATGGTCTCAACCAATCCAATTGATTTAGGGTTTCCAATGTTGATCCCCTGATCGATTGAATTCATATAATCATCCATAAATTAGACCTATCACCATACTACAATTGAGCTTAATAGGTCATCCTTCAACTGATTTAACCCCCCAATTGATCATCAATTATGGTTTTGAATCAATTGGATTAAGGATTGAAATCGATGAACCTTCAATGTTGATCATTATAGAACTAATTACTTTGAAATCATTGGATTACCATCCAAATTGAACATGACCTGACCTAAAACGGTCTTGAGGTCATTTGGATAACCTGCAAACGGTCTTGAGACCGTTTTCCCACGACATCATCAAAATCCATGTCATCCAATTAGGGTTTGGATCAATGGATTGATCATCAAATCGATTATTGATTGTATTCCACTCTGGTATCATTGGATCTTCAATTACTCAACCATGTTTAACCCTAGACCTCCAAACGGTCTTGGGTGACCCCCAAATGGTCTTGAGACCATTTGGGTGATCCACAAATGGTTTTGAAACAGTTTGGGTCAATCAACCCAAGTTTCCAAATTAACCAATTAAGAAATCAACACTTACCCGATTAGGGTTTGGTGATTGAAAGACCTTCAACTAATGAACCAATTGAAACTAGTCAATTATATTTAATGAGTCATTAACCATCAACATTATCAATAGTTCTCCAAATGGTCAACCATGGTCAATGCCCCCAAACAGTTTGAAACTATTTCCTTTCAAATGGTTTGATGAAACTGTTTCCTCTCAAACGGTTTGAAACCGTTTGCTCCCAAACGGTTTGGGAAACCGTTTGAGCAACTTATGGAAACCGTTTGGCCTAAAAATTTATTGGGAAAAGTGTCAAGATGATGTAATCATCATCTTCCTTCATGCATCCAAGAACAGCAACCGTTTTTCATGGGAATTTCAACAATGAATCACAAGAGTTCCAAATAGAAGAAAATAACCAACAAATCGTAGAGAATTGAATGCAATACTAATGTTTAAGGGTTAAAGTTATAAAACCCGCCTTTGAATTTGATCTTCAAGATCCAAACTCCACGGATCTAATGGTGGATGAAGTTCTAGCAATTTCCCAAGGTCCGTTCTTGAGCTATTGGATGAACAAGTTGGCTAGGATTGGAAATCGAGTGAAGAAAACCAAGAATCAAGCATTGATTTAGGGTTTTCACCATGATTCCAAGGTGGAAAACAATCAAAAGCTTACAAAAAGGTTAGAGTCATCCTTCTCTTGCTCCTGATCTCTCCCGTGGTCGGCCAAAGAAAATGAGAAAAGAAAATCCAAGAAAGTCCCTTATGTGGGTAGGAAAAAGGATATGTATAAGGGATTTTAAGGAAAGAGAAAAAGAAATTATTTTCTTTAAATTCCGAAATTATTTCCACCACTCCCCCCTCCATTCCTTGGACACGAAGCCACCTTCATTGCCTTGCAAAACCTCTTTCATTATCCAAGAATTAATGGAAAAGAAATTAAGCACCTTAATGAGTTTTATATTAATATCCAACTTTTAGTGGATAATACTTTTTATTATGATAATGTGAGTGAGCTTCCACTCAACCAAGATCTTTTTGTGCCATATCAAGGCACAAGCTCGTACAACACTTTTCTATTTCATCCCTCAACTTTTGGTTGAAGGGCTACTCAATGAATTTATCTCTTTTTGTATTAAATTAAATTAAAGTTCTATTTATGCTCAAATCTTGATTATTTTAATGTCAAGATTCTCTCTCCTCCATGATAATTCAAATGAGGCACCCTTCTCATTTTATTTGCTTTACTTGATGCCAAGAAACATGAGGGACCCTTAAGAGGTGGTATTTTTCATATTGAACCCTTGGTTTTGGGTAAATTACACATTACACCAAAACTAGGTTTTAATGCACAAGAATTGCTCTACAAGCTTTATCTTGGTGCCCAAGCTTGTGGAGACCATACCACTACATCATATTCATTCTTATGATTTCTCAACATCAGAGGAACATTTATCAAGTGCAATTTGCAAGTTAACCCCTCATCCTGGGTAATTTGCACTTTAGTCCAAAATTAACAAAATAATGTTTCAACATTATTAAAAAAGGACTGAAATTGAAGTATAAGTTCCTCAAGAGCCTTAATTACTTTTCAAAGGATAAGAGCAAGTGTCTAATCAACTTTATTAAGCCAAAACACCTAGGGTTAAAACATAACCCAGGTCAGGGATGTTACAGACCGCCACCAAATCGACAGCCAAATCGTTACTAAATATGCAGAATAATCATAAGAATCAGATTAACAAAAAAATTCACTAAAAATTAAAACAATTTTTTTTGCAAAGAGATCCATTTCCAGGAAAACTCTTTAAGGAAGAGCCAAAACCTGATATTCACATTGATCATATATTGTACATACATTGCATCATCTCTTCTTGAGGATAACATATCACAGTTGCTTTCTCAAAACATATACATAAAGCAACAACAAACCTCGAGGCATACAAGCCAAAATCTCATATTGTTCAAAAAACCAACACGTACTAAATCCAAGGACCTGAGAGTACAGAGATGACCCATAGGACTTCTATCTACAAGACACGACAGACAGTACACTCAACCTGAGCTGTCATAAGAGCTGGAAAAAGTTGACCCGACCCGAGAAACCCGACCCGTCCTATCCACAAACCGACCCGATTAAACCCGAAGAAAATATAAATCCGAACTCAACCTGACCCGACCCGAGTTTACCTGAAACTCAATATGACCCAGAATTGTCAGATCCAAATCTGACCTGACACCCGACCCGATGATATCGCGTGACCCGAATCAACCTGAAAAAATCACAACTGACTTGACTCGACTTGTTATCAACCTGACCTGACATTGACACAACCCGACGTCAACCCACATAACACCAACACAACCCAACGTCAACCCGATCCAATACCAACCTGACCCTATATCAAATGACTTGACGTCAAACTGACCTACACCGACCTGACCCTATATCAACCTGACTTGACGTCAGACCGACCTTACACCAACCAACGTAATGTTAACCTGATCCAAAATCAATCCAACAGAACACCGACCCGACGCAATGTCAACCTGACTGAGTACTAGCGAGTAGCAACTAGCGAGAAGCCGAGAAGTCAAGTTTTAGTTTTACAATAGATTTTTTTATGACTTTATCAATATATTATTTATAAGAAATAGTTTGCTTGATAATTTGATTGTAAGGAAAAGGAAGGGGGAGCATATGAGATAATGGATAGTAAAAGAAAAAATAACAAGTAAAAAAATATTTTCTTTATTTTTTTAATTAATGAAACATATTAGCCATTACTCATATTCACAACTCACAGTGTGACCTGAATGAGGTCCAAATCAAAACAACTTGATTATACAAATATACAACCCAAGCAACCCAACTTGATAACTATCCAATTCAAAATGACTAGATTCAAACTCGAGTTAGCCCCAGGAAATAGTGTAAATTGAAATGACCTGAAGTGATTTGACGTGAACCCAAACCAACCCAATAAATGAATCTAAACAAACTTGTACCAAACTTGACCCGATCCGAACACGAGTTGATCCAAAAAAAGCAAAATGAACTGAAGGGACCAAACAGATACTAACCGACTCGACATGAAAGGATAAAATAACCTCAATTATCTTCGACCCATATTGACTATGGCCAAACCTGAACTGACTCGTCTGATTGCCAACTCTCTAATCTGAACAGACTGGGACCCAACCCAAAACAACTAGACCTGAACAAAAAATACAACCCAACAAGACCCTATCTGATTACTACCCAACCTAAACATGACTCGGCCCAAAACCAAAGTAGATTGAGGAAATAGTTAAAATTAACCCGACCCGATATTAAGACGACTCAAAATGATTTGACTTGAACCCGACCCGACACGATAAAGTAACCTGAAAAAGTCTATACCTAAATTGACCCGACCCGAACCCGAGTTGACCCGAAATTACAAAATGACCCAAAGGGACCCAACCCGATACTAACTCGACCCAAACTCTACCGACTCGAAAGAATAAAATAACCTGAATTATCTCCGACCCGTAATGACCCGACCTGAAATGACCCGAACAGAACCCGACCCGACCTGCCCGATTGCCAGCTCTAGCTGTCACTGCTGTCCCTGTTGATGTTCTTTCTCTGCAGTACAGTCTCAATCTCCCTCGTGCACGTCCACCTAAAAAAATGTAGATCCCATAGGGTGATGAGACAATTATCTATGATCTCTTGATCACCTCACAGTACGACTCACCCGTTTTTAGTCTTCCGCCTTTTGAATATGGGTAGAGTTCCAGGAGGTTTGTTTGCTCTCTGGTTTCCGGCTCGGGTTGTAGACTCTCATTGGGGGTTATCTTTCGTGATTACCATCTAATAATTCTGCGCATTTACTTTGCGGATGGAGAAAGATGACCCCGAGAGAGAGGAGGGAGGGAGAAAAGAAGACGAATGTTGCCTACCAACATGCGCAGCTGGGGTCATTGAGAAGTGAGCGGGGTCGACGGAGGGGAGGAAGGAGTGGAAGACAAATTTGCCAACCCGTCGCTTTTCCTTCTCGCCTCGCACAGCTTCCGACAACCGTACCATTTAATGTTTATTTTACTCACGCAGTTGTGCTGTTATCACTATATGACAAATCAAGATTTTCATTATTTGTCAACTAGAAGAGGACGCATGTTAAGCACGTGAGACACACGCTTGGCTTTGTGTGTTTAATAACAGATATATGGAGATAACTACTATGATGCGAATATATTTTTCTAAACGTTTTTATGTCGGAAACTAAATCCATATAAAATCTATTGATGTGAAAAGATATTCCAAATATGTCTTTTCAAATGAAATATATGTAGGTGTGTTTATTGATACAATGTTGAGACATAAGACGGCCACTCTTATGAAAGTAACATTCATGTGCGATTTCTAACAAACTACATTAATCTAAAGTAAAACTTGGTCTTTGTTGTCTTCTTTTTGGAATTCAAGATAAATAGTAGAAAAATAATAAATGAGAAAACATTGTGGTGTTAAATTAGGTTTCAATTGGTAAACATTTGAAGAAGTGGTTATGGCTAAGAAATCTAGAATAGTAAAAGTCTGACTGTGATATAAGATCTACCTTGAATCGTTCCCAATCTTCTCACTATTTTCTGACCTTATGATTTTGTACTACTACTACTATGAACAAAGACAATACATGATCACCTCACTACATATCCATAAATTGATAAACATATATGCATCTCAAATGTTTCTATGTAATAAATAAATAAGGAGGTTTAACATATATGTCTACATTTGAGTGTGTTACAACACCACCTCTTGAAGATATTTTTTGAAATCCAGCCATCACAAGCCAGGTATACAAAGTCATGCTTCTAAACTATCCTAGGGGTATATAATTTCCTTCACTATAGTTCATCATACTACCACCCACTGTTATAGTCCATTCACCCCATAATATTGTTATAGTCCATTCTTGAGGTGGGACTATTACATATGTCTTCATTTGTCTTCTCATATTAGATGTCAATCAAGGAAAGTTACACCAAAACCTAGGTTATCTTGACGGTGTAGTATTAGTTATGGCTGGGATTAAGAGAAAAAGATTTCTCCCCCCTCTCCCATGCTCGTGGCGGAGGCCGAACGTCCGGGAGGGTGGTAAATCAAGGTGGCAACTGGGATTCAAACACGGGTCCCTTCATGAGGAGACATCATGCTTGACCACTTGAGTCACTCCTTGTCGACAGTATTAGTTATGTCTACCTACACTGTTGTGGTGGTTTCCCTATCTTCTTATCATTCGCATGAGTTTACTTTCATGTGGTCTATAGGTTTGGCTACCCCCTCTAATTTTCCATCATCTAAGTTAGAATGATCAATTTTTACGTAACTAGTTTTTCCTTTGGGATCATTCAGATTGCATTCACTAAGTTGGCAAACTAAACTAGTTTACGAATGGAAACCTCAACATTTATCATCACGACTTCTATTGTTGTTGTCATTTTATTTTATAAATAACAATTTTACTAAATATTAAGTATATTTGTATTGTAACGAACGCCACCAAACCGACAGACAAATCATTACTAAATATGCAGAATAATCATAAGAATTGGATTAACAAAAAAATTCACTAAAAATGAAAACTATTTTTTTTGCAAAGAGATCCATTTCCAGGAAAACTCTTTAAGGAAGAACCAAAACCTGATATTCACATTGATCATATATTGCACATACATTGTACCATCTCTTCTTGAGGATAACATATCACAGTTGCTTTCTCAAAACATATATATAAAGCAACAACAAACCTCGAGGCATACAAGCCAAAATCTCAGATTGTTCATAAAACCAACACGTACTAAATCCAAGGACCTGAGAGTACAAAGATGACACATAGGACTTATATCTACAAGACACGACAGACAGTACAATCAACCTGAGTTGTCACTGTTGTCCCTGTTGTTGTTGTTCTTTCTCTGCAGTACAGTCTCAATCACCCTCGTGCACGTCCACCTAAAAAAATGTGGATCTCACAGGGTGAGACAATTGTCCCAGCGAGAGATATAACTCTCCGCCAATAATGTTATTATCATAGTTAAATAGTATTAAACTGAGAAGAGGATAAAAAATTAGAACATGCTCATATTTTAAAGCATTGCAACTATCTATGATAGAACAGTTAATCATATATTCTCTTTATAAGGAATAGGAAGAACATGTATATTATTTACCCATCATACTATATCAACATCTCAAGCTTATCCTGTGATACTCATTATCATGGTATAACATCCATGAATCATTCTCATTTCTATTTGTTAGCCTTAGCCGATCTACTAATCAAATATTGAATTATACCAGTCATGTGAATATACATCATCATCATCTGTCCAAGTATTCACTTTGCCAATCCTGTGAGGTTATTCCAGGCATTGGACTATGCCAATCCTATACAACTATTCCAGGTATTGGACTATGACAATCCTGTGATATTACAACCAGGTATTGGGTTATTACCAATCCTGTGATTAACAGTTAGACATTGGGTTATTATCAATCATGTGATTAACAACCAGGCATTGGGTTATTACCAATCATGTGATTAACAGTCAGGCATTGGGTTATTACCAATCATGTGATTAATAGCCAGGCATTGGGTTATTACCAATCTTGTGATTAACAGCCAGGCATTGGGTTATTACCAATCATGTGATTAACAGCCAGGCATTGGGTTATTACCAATCCTGTGATTAACAGTCGGGCATTGGGTTATTACCAATCATGTGATTAACAGCCAGACATTGGGTTATTACCAATCTTGTGATTAACAGCTAGGCATTGGGTTATTACCAATCCTGTGATTAACAGTCAGGCATTGGGTTATTACCAATCTTGTTATTAACAGCCAGGCATTAGGTTATCCCAATCCTGTGAAACTATTCCAGACATTGGACTATGCCAATCATGTGCATCTATTCCAGGCATTGGACTATTCCAATCATGTGCATCTCATCACCGAATACCACATCACCTTTACTATACATTATACCTTGGCCAAGCCATCATACTTATTCACATCCTTTATATAATACAAGTATTCCGCTTATCTCCTTTAAGCATATTCAAAACACTATAGCCCTTATTTGACTATAAGCATGAATCATGTATGATTAAGATTTAATTATTATTATTGTATCCATTTATTATTATTATTATGTTACTAAGTTTCCATTTCCTAGTTTATTTGAACATTATCATTTCTTATATGAGACTTTTATAAACATCTTGTTACCTCTCACTAGGCAACAACTATTCTCATGGCTCACAAGGCCCATTAAACATCTTGTCACCTCTCACTAGGAAACAACTAATCACATGGCTCACAAGGCCCATTAAACATCTTGTCACCTCTCACTAGGCAACAACTAATCACATGACTCACAAGGCCCATTAAATTGTATTATATGTAACATCATAGCTCATACTTAGCTATGCTCATTATCTCATGCTACCAGCATGGTTTCAATATGGTTAAGGTTTCCCCTTTATTAACCAATTATAATTTCAACTCTTATCATTACCCTTCATTAGGGTTAAGGTTTCTCTTATAAAACCATCTAGGGTTTTCAAGTACATTTATTAAGAATCAAACCCTAATTCAATCTCCACACATATTAGGAGTATCAATGTATGCTCATTTCATGATTATCACAGAAGTATGAGTTTCTCTCTCATCCTTACTAGGATGTTGATTACTTCATACTTTATCAAGTTGGATCAACCTTTCCTTCAAGGTTCATTAGCCTACTTAATCCATATTCATTCAACTCCATACCTCTTAATGTATGACTTGATATAAGACACTTCATGTGTTACTCCATCAAGTCTTGATATAAGACACTTCATGTGCTACTCCATCAAGTACATTGCATCTAGGGCTGGCAATCGGGTCCGGGTTGAGCGGGTCCTATTTCGGGTCAATTCGGGTCAGATCAAATATACTCGACCCGAACCCGACCCGAAAATAATTACGGGTCATACCTGCTTGACCCGAACCCGAAATTCATATTTGCGGGTCTGACCCGATGAACCCGATGGACCCGAAAATATTATATAATATGCAAACCCAAAAAACCCGAAAATGCAAACCCGAAAAACCTGAAAATAGAAACCCGAAAAACCCGAAAATTCAAACCCGCTAGACCCGAAATTGCTGCAGAATTTGCTTATTAATTATTGTTTTGCAAGCAAAGACTTATATAAACTATCATAGATTTATGTTTGTGTGTGTTAAAAATTGATATGGCTAGAAACATGGAAAAATATATACACATACGAAGATTTAATTTCGGGTCGAGCGGGTTTTGCGGGTCGAGAATTGCAAACCCGGACCCGACCCGCAAATAATTTCGGGTTTTTCGGGTTCGGGTCATTTCGGGTTGGGTCGAAAAAATAAAGACCCGAACCCGCTTTAGTCGGGTCGGGTCGAGCGGGTCGGGTCAGGTTTTTCCAGCCCTAATTGCATCTAAGGTGCTTTCCTTCATATGGGTTTTGAGGTGCTTCCACCATATCGGGTATGAGGTGTGTGCTTGCTACCCATATCACTTTAGAGGTGTATGTGTTCTTACCATATCGGGTATGAGGTGTATGTGTGCTTACCATATCACCCTTGAGGTGTATGCATGCTTACCATCTCGGGTTTGAGGTGTATGCTTGCTTCCATATCGCTTTAGAGGTGTATGTTTGCTTCACACCATATCGGGCAGGGAGGCGTGTGTATGCTTCACACCATATCGAGCAAAAAGGTGTGTGTGTGCTTCACACTATATCGAGCAAAGAGGTGTGTGTGTGCTTCACACCATATGTAACATCCCAGGATTTGAGGCCTTGGATAAAATGATCTTATAAGGAATGATTGGACTACCCATATCACCAAGGTGCATCTCCTTTTCCGGGAGCCCATCCCTAAAGAACTCCATAGTTAAACGTGCTCGGCTTGGAGTAGTACTAGGATGGGTGACCAGTCGGGAAGTTGATCCTGACTTGCGCGTGAGTGGATAAAAGCGTGCAGTTAAGGCTAGTGGTGGTCTGTAGGGCCAGTCGTCATTCCTGAAACTCTACTAGAGCCTTGGGCAGTGTGCCCGTGCATTACAAATGGTATCAGAGCCAATTCCCCTCCAGTAGGTGGGGCCCACATGGACATGGCATGCCAGTCTTTAGCCGTGCGGTCCAGGCATGTAGGAAAGGGCTGTCCATGGTTGACGTAGCCACCCTTGCGCTGGTATTCCGTGATCGGGAGCTGGGTGTCCATGGGCCATTGTGGGTCTGCACTGAAATGGGGAAGAGATTATGATGCCTTATAGTTGAGCCTTGACGAGGACATCAAGAGTCTAAGTGGGGGAGATTGTAACATCCCAGGATTTGAGGCCTCGGATAAAACACTCTTAAAAGGAATGATTGGACTACCCATATCACCAAGGTGCACCTCCTTTTCCGGGAGCCCATCTCTAAAGAACTCCATAGTTAAGCGTGCTCAGCTTGGAGTAGTACTAGGATGGGTGACCAGTCGGGAAGTTGATCCTGGATTGCGCGTCAGTGTGGACAAAGTACACGATTAAGGCTAGTGGTGGTCTGTGGGGCCAGTCGTCATTCCTGAAACTCTACTAGAGCCTTGGGCAGTGGGCCTCGGTCGTTACAAATGGTATCAGAGCCATAACCCCTCCAGTAGGTGGGGCCCACATGGGCATGTGGCATGCCAGTCTTGAGCCGTGCGGTCCAGGCAAGTTGGAAAGGGCTATCCATAGAGACGAGATGGAGCCGCCCTTGCGCTGGTAGCCGTGGATGGGAGCTGGGTGTCCATGGGCCATTGTGGGTCTGTACTGAAATGAGGTCAGATTATGAGGCCATATAGTTGAGCCTTGACGAGGACGTCAAGAGTCTAAGTGGGGGAGATTGTAACATCCCAGGATTTGAGGCCTTGGATAAAATGATCTTATAAGGAATGATTGGACTACCCATATCACCAAGGTGCATCTCCTTTTCCGGGAGCTCATCCCTAAAGAACTCCATAGTTAAGCATGCTCGGCTTGGAGTAGTACTAGGATGGGTGACCAGTCGGGAAGTTGATCCTGGCTTGCACGTGAGTGGACAAAAGCGAGCTGGGTGACATGGGCCATTGTGGGTCTGCACTGAAATGAGGAAGAGATTACGAGGCCTTATAGTTGAGCCTTGACGAGGACGTCAAGAGTCTAAGTGGGGGAGATTGTAACATCCCAGGATTTGAGGCCTCAGATAACATGATCTTAAAAGGAATGATTGGACTACCCATATCACCAAGGTGCACCTCCTTTTCTGGGAGCCCATCTCTAAAGAACTCCATAGTTAAGCGTGCTCAGCTTGGAGTAGTACTAGGATGGGTGACCAGTCGGGAAGTTGCCCCCGGCTTGCACGTGCAAGAGGACAAAGCACGCAGTTAAGGCTAGTGGTGGTCTGTGGGGCCAGTCGTCATTCCTGAAACTCTACTAGAGCCTTGGGCAATGGGCCCGGGCGTTACACCATATCACTTTAGAGGTGTATGTGTTCTTCACACCATATCGCACAGAGAGGTGTGTGTATGGTTCACACCATATCGGGCAGTGAGGTGTGTGTGTACTTCACACCATATCAGGCAAAGAGGTGTGTGTGTGTGCTTAACACCATATCGGGCAAAGAGGTGTGTGCTTAACCCAATATCATTTTTGAGGTGTATGCTTGACCTCATATCGTCCAAGAGGTGTATACTACCTTACCATATCATGCAAGAAAGTATAAATTCATATCCATATCCTTTTAGTGGAGTAGGTGCATCACCATATTGGGTTAGAGGTGCTTGCTTGTGTGCTTGAATCCGATATCACTTTATAAGGTGATACCATAATCTTCAAGCTCTAGACCTTCATTCTACTTGTTCTAGTACAAGGATAACAGGTCTAAGCAACTACTAGAACTCATAATTTCATCAACCATTTCAAAATATTTCGGAATTTAAAGTAGTTCATTTTAGCATAGCAATTTAGGTGATGAATAATAACATGGTTGAGTTCAAGTTATATAACCCACCTTGTGAACAACTTCAAAGCTCCAAGCTCCAAATCTTCACGTCCTAAGGTTGAAGAAGAACTTCTCCAAGGTCTAGGGATTGTTCAAAACTCCTCCATAGACAAGAAATCACCATATTTAAGCACTTGGTGAAGAAGGAAAGAAAGAAAGAAAGATCATAACCCTATATCCATGCTTCAATCCAAGGTTGAAGATGATCATGGCCTTACCTTAGGGTTAAGATTTGAGCTCCTTATTGCTCCTTAGCACCTTTGCAAGATACCTCACTACTCATGCATGATATGCCCTCACTTGTGGCTGATATCCACTTCACTTGTGGCCAATATAACTCCACTATGGCCGATATCAACTTGTCATGGCCAATATCACTTATTATGGTCGATATCACTTGCTATGGCCGATAGCAAGGACCTATGAATGATACCACTTCACCCATGCATGATAACAAGACTCCATGCATGATATATAAGTGCAAGGAGGTGGTAGGATTCGAAAAGGTTCAGTTAGGGGTGAAAGGAAGGGTATATATACTTGAGGTTCATGAAAAAGTGTGTATATGAGGTGTCATCAATTTACTAATAGTAGGTGCCACATGGCCATGCATGGATTGACACATGTACTTGCATGCACTCCATCTTTATATTTACATGCAAAATAAAAACTTGAGGATAATTCCAGGGATAAGGGGCGGCCCCCTTTGGTTATCTTCTAGGACAGGCTACTTCCACTCACATTATTATATTCTCAATTCAATGCAACCTTTCCCAAGGAAAGTTGCAAGCCGATATCCATTGCTTTATTGAGGTGATTATCTCGTTTTTGAAAATTCAAAGAGTTAAAAACATGATATGGGGGTCTCCTCTTTGGATCCTTGGCCGATAGGGACTCCCATTTAACACTATAACCTGATACACCTAATACAAGCTCAAATTAAGGTTTCCATTCAAACCCCTTTCTTGGTCTTTTCATCACCAAGAATACCATCACTCATAATTGATTAAAAAATGGTGCCTCATTATTTATATCTCCTCTAAATGATACTAGGAGGGAGTAGGGACACTCTAGATGTGGTAATTTTCATATCAACCCTATATTTTGGGTAAATTACAACTTGCACCAAAATTGGTACACTAGTCACCAACATTATTCAAACAAGTTCAAACTTAGAATTTAGGCTTTCCACAAGCCACCACCTTGCATCATTCTTTCTATAATGATTCTAAAACATTTAGGGAACATTCAACATGTGACAAATTGCAATATAACCCCTCATCTTAGGTAAATTGCATTTTGGTCCAAAACATGAGAACATTGCTCAAACATTATTCAAACAGGACCAAATTTGAAACATAAGTTTGTTACCTGATAGAAAAACACTTTAGAGGATTATATTAAAGTTCTAAGCAACTTACTTAACCAAAACAAATAGGGTTACCTAATAACCCAGGTCAGAGTCATTACAAGTTATAAACCCCTAACAAGGATTTTGTCCCCGAAATCCCAAGTAAAGGGAGACAGATATTATTCATCAATCATATCATCAAGTCTTCATATAACATCTTAATGTCATGGAGATTCCATAGAACTTTGATCAACACAAAGTTCTTTCACACATGGTTATCATAGAATCTGTCATACATGACACATACTCCACTGTCCTTTTCATTATTCACTGTAGAGTCAATTTTGTGTTAGGTAACATTTTCCTTAGTCGGAGAATCATTATACATACCTTATTTAACTCAGGTGTCAAACCTCACTGATTTGTCACCTTTTCAACTTACATATTTATGTAATAAGATCATTGATCTTGGGAGTTTTCTATACCCCTCACTTAGTTTGTCATTTCCCTTTCAAGGAAAGACTAGAGTTGCGTTTTGTCACCCACTTGGGACTACAAGTATTATCATGCATCTGTTGTGCCACTCAAATCTGCTGACACAACACTAAACTTTATTATGACTTGTATCAATTATCCCTTTAGCTATTTATTTTCTTATCATAAGGGGAGGCTACTTATTAAAGAAGAACTATCTCAGAGGTATCTCTAGATGTTATGTATAAGCTTCCTCAACAAATCTAGATAGGGATATTCTAAGAAATGATCTTTAACTTGATCAAAATTTCCCAAAGCAATTCTACAATTGTTCCTTCAACTCATACATCTTTGTTGATGTCATGTTTATGCGGGGCATAAACCCCTAACATATGGTATCCATACTACAGTATGTAACTAGACAAATTTCAAAGTTGGCCCTTCTAGGCAACCAAGCATTATTCATCTTATCAGAAGTCATGTTCCCATCTTCTCATATCATTTAAAGTCCTTGGATACTAGGATTCTTTACCTTGGTATCTATTATATGTGCCAAAAACACATCACATCATCATCCTTTCCATCCTCTGTTGTTATTGCTAAGACTAAACATATAATAGGACCTTTCTTTAATCTTGGGATATTACTTAACACATATACTTTGTCTTGGAACTAAGATCTAAGACTAGCTAATATTTTTCAAAGTATCCATCTATAGATTTCTTCTAATCTATGCACATCAAGTGTCATAAGACTTACTTGATTGTCATGTCCCAAAAGGGAAAGAGCACAAGGAATCATAGTCCTTTTTATCACCCCACCATTATTCAAGGTTGTTTATTTAAAGAAAAGAGATTATCACCTTCTTTGAGTATTACATGAACTTTTAATTATTCATGTGTCATTCAATCTTATTTCCTCTTAGGTTCCTTTCCTTCAACATAGGAATTATAGAGCTGATTACATGTCACCACCTCTCAGTATTATCATCATCATGATTACTAGATCTGGGTATTCAAACCCTACCTCTCATCAGGTAACTGTTACCTCTAGGTCCTCAGACCAAGGTATACATTATACTAAACATCTTCTTTTATTTATAAGTTGATCTATGATTAACTCAGATTTCTCCATATATCAATTAGGATGTAGTAGAAATATGTATGCCACATCTTTTAATTCATTATGCTCTTTAGATTGTCTCAAAATGACTACTTGATCAGAGTAATAAGAAAGATAGCAATCTAAGAGTTCCATACTTACCGTGCCTTCAATAGACGAATACTTGGCTAGGATATTCAAGAACTAAAATTAGGTAGTATCCCAAATTTTCTCTGGGTTTTTCTTTTACATCTCTTCCCTTCCTTCATGAAGAGAGACATTTCAAAACATATAAGAGAATATTGGACTGAATATAAGTTCTCATCCTTCTTATCTCTTCCTTATGTCCTCATAGGACTAATTAAAGGAAGATCAACAACAACTACCTTCTTATAATTATCAGATAAAATCTAGAGAAGACATATCAGAATGAGAAAGCTCTATCTGATTGTCACCCCTCGCAGTCATCTACCACTTTAGGTTGACTCAAACATATAGTCAAGTTGTTTCATATTGTTACTTTTGCCTTTACTTAGTGACTACTACTCTGGTGCACTAGGAATTTATTGCACTGATGGTACCAAAAACGTTGGGTTTTTAGAACAACTAGGCAAATGTCTCCAGAATTATAGAGACCTTTCCTTCATACTCAGTTTATTGCCTCTCCTTGGCATTGCCATCACAGATGTACTATATGTCTATACTTATGGTAGAGTCTATTTTCTTGCCATATGTTAATTCTTCCCACATTTTTCATTGTTCCAACATGACTATGTCATTCAGGAACCCTTTTAGAACCCAATTTTTTTGCATTGAGGGCTGGTAACCTAGGTTGTAATGCTAGTATCTAGGCTACTATATGCGTCGCTGTTGTCCTAACCTGCCCAACAAGAGCATAAAAATAGGATTCTCTATCCTGATTAGGTCAAGATGGGAATTCTCAGGCACTCATTCTTCTCTTACCTGATCCCATGCTCCGTCTCTTGGTTCAACAACATTGCTCTCAACAATGTGTTCCTCGTATTCTCCAGTCATTTTTAAACTTCACCCTTTCTTCTACATAAACAGAAGTCACTATAGGGTATACTGGAGGACACTGGAATAGAATCCGCACCTTAGTCCTATGTCTCTGTAGACTCAATGAACCTTAAACTCTGATACCAAACTTGTAATGATCGCCACCAAACCAACAACCAAATCATTACTAAATATGTAGAATAATCATAAGAATCAGATTAACAAAAAAAAATTCACTAAAATTTAAAACCATTTTTTTGCAAAGAGATCCATTTCCAGGAAAACTCTTTAAGGAAGAACCAAAACTTGATATTCACATTGATCATATATTATACATACACTATACCATCTCTTCTCGAGGATAACTTATAATAGTTGCTTTCTCAAAACATATACATAAAGCAACAACAAACATCGAGGCATACAAGCCAAAATCTCAGATTGTTCATAAAACCAACACGTACTAAATCCAAGGACCTGAGAGTATAGAGATGACACATAGGACTTCTATCTACAAGACATGACAGACAGTACACTCAACCTGAGTTGTCATTGTTGTCCCTGCTATTATTGTTCTTTCTCTGCAGTACGATCTCAATCCCCCTCGTGTACATCCACCTAAAAATATATGGATCCCATGGGGTGAGACAATTGTCCCAACAAGAGATATAACTCTCCACCAACAATGTTATTATCACAGTTAAATAGTATTAAACTGAGCAGAGGATAAGCAGTTTAGAACATGCTCATATTTTAAAGCATTGCAACTATCTATGATACAACAGTACATCATCTATTCTCTTTATAAGGAATAGGAAGAACATGTATATCATTTACCCATCATACTACATCAACATCTCAAGCTTATCATGTGATACTCATTATCATGGTATGACATCCATGAATCAATCTCATTTCTATCTGTTGGCCTCAGCCAATCTACTAATCAGATATTGAATTGTACCAGTCATGTGAATATACATCATCATCATCTGTCCAGGTATTGGCTTTTCCAATCCTGTGAGGTTATTCCAGGCATTGGACTATGCCAATCCTGTGTAACTATTCTAGGTATTGGACTATGCCAATCCTGTGATATTACAGCTAGATATTGGGTTATTACCAATCATGTGATTAATAGCCAGGCATTGGGTTATTACCATTCCTGTGATTAATAGCCAGGCATTGGGTTATTACCAATCCTGTGATTAACAGCCAGGCATTGGGTTATTACCAATCCTGTGATTAACAGCCATGCATTGGGTTATTACCAATCCTGTGATTAACAGTCAGGCATTGGGTTATTACCAATCCTGTGATTAATAGCCAAGCATTGGGTTATTACTAATCATGTGATTAACAACCATGCATTGGGTTATTACCAATCATGTGATTAACAACCATGCATTGGGTTATTACCAATCTTGTGATTAATAGCCATTCATTGGGTTATTACCAATCATGTGATTAACAGCTAGGCATTGGGTTATTACCAATCCTATGATTAACATCCAGGCATTGGGTTATTACCAATCCTGTGATTAATAGCCAGGCATTGGGTTATCCAAATCCATTGAAACTATTCCAAGTATTGGACTATGCCAATCATGTGCATCTATTCCAGGCATTGGACTATGCCAATCATATACTTATCTCCAAGCACCAAAATGAGCCATTTTCTCACCACCACTTCCCTCCTTCTCTGACCTTCATTCCCCCTCTGTACTAATGTGAATTCCCTACACAAGGAAGAAGAAAGTGGGGATCTTCTTGGAATAAATTTTTGGGTTGCAATTGATTTCCTTTTTTGGTCTAAAAAGCTTCCTCCTAGTGATCTTGACCTAAAAGTATAAGTATTACCTTATTTCCTCCGTTTATTTCTTTGATCTTCTTCCTCCTATATCTCTCTAGGTTGGAACCCTACTGTTCCATGGTGAAAGTGGCCTAGAACTCAAAAATTTGTCCTTCTTGTTTCTTTTTCTAGGATTTTGTTTCTTTGTGGAGAGAAGTACCTATTTGGCCAAGTTCAGATCTGAATCTAAGGATTTCTTACCTTATTTTCTTGAGACTAAATACCACATCACCTTTACTAGACATTATACCTTGGCCAAGCCATCATACTTATTCACATCCTTTATATAATACAAGTATTCCTCTCATCTCCTTTAAGCATATGCAAAACACTATAGCCCTTATTTAGCTATAAGCATAAAGCATGTATGATTAAGATTTCATTATTATTATTGTATCCATTTATTATTATTATTATGTTACTAAGTTTCCATTTCCTAGTTTATTTGAACATTGTCATTTCTTACATGAGACTTTTATAAACATCTTCTTACCTCTCACTAGACAATAACTATTCTCATGGCTCACAAGGCCCATTAAACATCTTGTCACCTCTCACTAGGCAACAACTAATCACATGGCTCACAAGGCACATTAAACATCTTGTCACCTCTCACTAGGCAACAACTAATCACATGGCTCATAAGGCCCATTAAATTGTATTATATGTAGCATCATAGCTCATAATTAGATATGCTCACTATCTCATGCTACCATCATGGTTTCAATATGGTTAAGGTTTCCCCTTTATTAACCAATTATAATTTCAACTCTTATCATTACCCTTCATTAGGGTTAAGGTTTCTCTTATAAAACCATCTAGGGTTTTCAAGTACATTTGTCAAGAATCAAACCCTAATTCAGTCTCCACACATATTAGGAGTGTCAATGTATGCTCATTTCATGATTATCATAGAAGTATGAGTTTCTCTATCATCCTTACTAGGATGTTGATTACTTCATACTTTATTAAGTTGGATCAACCTTTCCTTCAAGGTTCATTAGCCTACTTAATCAATATTCATTAAAATCCATACCTCTTAATGTATGACTTGATATAAGACACTTCATGTGTTAATCCACAAAGTACATTGCATCTAAGATGCTTTCCTTCATATGGGTTTTGAGGTGCTTCCACAATATCGGGTATGAGGTGCGTGCTTGCTACCCATATCACTTTAGAGGTGTATGTGTGCTTACCATATCAGGTATGAGGTGTATGTGTGCTTACCATATCACCCTTGAGGTGTATGTGTGCTTACCATCTCGGGTTTGAGGTGTATGATTGCTTCCATATCACTTTCAAGGTGTATGTGTGCTTCACACCATATCGGGTAGAGAGGTGTGTGTATGCTTCACACCATATCAGGCAAAGAGGTGTGTGTGTGCTTCACACCATATCGGGCAAAGAGGTGTGTGTGTGCTTCACACCATATCACTTTAGAGGTGTATGTGTGCTTCACACCATATCGGGCAGAGAGGTGTGTGTATGCTTCGCACCATATCGGGCAGAGAGGTGTGTGTATGCTTTGCACCATATCGGGCAGAGAGGTGTGTGTGTGCTTCACACAATATCGGGCAAAGAGGTGTGTGCTTAACCCAATAACGTTTTTGGGGTGTATGATTGACCTCATATCATCCAAGAGGTGTATACTACCATACCATATTGAGGAAGAAAGTATAAACTCATATACATATCATTTTAGTGGAGTAGGTGCATCACCATATCGGGTTAGAGGTGCTTGCTTGTGTGCTTGAACCCGATATCACTTTATAAGATGATACCATAATCTTCAAGCTCTAGACCTTCATTGTACTTGTTCTAGTACAAGGATAACAGGTCTAATCAACTACTAGAACTCATAAGTTCATCAACCATTTCAGAATATTTTGAAATTTAAAGTAGTTCATTTTAGCATAGCAATTTAGATGTTGAATAATAACATGGTTGAGTTCAAGTTATATAACCTGCCTTGTGAACAGCTTCAAAGCTCCAAGCTCCAAAGCTTCACGTACTAAAGTTGAATAAGAACTTCTCCAAGGTCCAGGGCTCGTTCACAAATCCTCCATAGACAAGAAATCACCATAATTAAGCACTTGGTGAAGAAGGAAAGAAAGAAAGATCATAACCCTATATTCATGCTTCAATCCAAGGTTGAAGATGATCATGGCCTTACCTTAGGGTTAAGATTTAAGCTCCTTATTGCTCCTTAGCACCTTTTCACGATACCTCACTACTCATGCACGATATGCCCTCACTTGTGGCCGATATCGCCTTCACTTGTGGCCAATATAACTCCGCTATGGCTGATATCAACTTGCTATGGCCAATATCACTTGCTGTGGCCAATATCACTTGCTATGGCCGATACCAAGGCCCTATGAACGATACCACTTCACCCATGCACGATAAAAATACTCCATGCACTATATATAAGGGAAAGGAGGTGGTAAAATTCGAAAAAAATCACTTAGGGGTGAAAGGAAGGGTATATATACTTGAGGTTCATGAAAAAGTGTGTATATGAGGTGTCATCAATTTACTACTAGTAGGTGCCACATGGCCATGCATGGATTGACACATGTACTTGCATGCACTCCATATTTATATTTCCATGCAAAATAAAAACTTGATTACAATGCAAGGGATAAGGGTCGGACCCCTTTGGTTATCTTCTAGGACAAGCCACTTCCACTCACATTATTATATTCTCAATTCAATGCAACCTTTCCCAAGGAAAGTTGCAAGCCGATATACATTGCTTTATTGAGGTGCTTAGCTCGTTTTTTAAAAGTAAAAGAGTTAGCAACACGATATGGGTGTCTCCTCTTTGGCTTCTTGGCTGATAGGGACTCCCATTTAACACTATAACCCGATACACCTAATACAAGCTCAAATTAGGGTTTCCATTCAAACCCCTTTCTTGGTCTTTTCATCACCAAGAATACCATCACTCATAATTGATTAAAGCATGGTGCCTCATTATCTATCTCTCCTATAAATGATACTAGGAGGGAGTAGGGACACTCTAGAGGTGGTAATTTTCATATCAACCCTATATTTTGGGTAAATTACAACTTGCACCAAAATTGGTACACTAGTCACCCACATTATTCAAACAAGTGCAAACTTGGAATTTAGGCTTTCCACAAGACACCACCTTGCATCATTATTTCTATAATTATTCTAAAACACTTAGGGAACATTCAAAATGTGACAAATTGCAATATAACCCCTCATATTGGGTAAATTGCATTTTGGTCCAAAACATGAGAACATTGCTCAAACATTATTCAAATAGGACCAAATTTGAAACATGAGTTTGTTACATGATAGAAAAACACTTTATAGGATTATATTAAAGTTCTAAGAAACTTACTTAGCCAAACCAAATAGGGTTACCTCATAACCCAGGTCAGGGTCATTACATGTATGGTTAGGATATAGCATGCATATTTGTTTTCTTTTCCTTTTAGTACCAAGGTTATCTCTTAATTTAAATATCATTATATGTTTCACCAAGGATAATTAATTATCTTGCATGTCATGGGAGGAGGGAGGATGTCTACAGCAAGCTTGGATGTGAAGAAGGAGGCTTCTACATCAAGCTTCATGGATAGATATAACATTAGGGTTTTGTTTGCAAAGATATTCTTCCATACACTTTTGGGCATTATAGTATAATTAATGCCACTTATTGAATTAGCCATACATGATTTAAGTAGACACATTACATTATGTAGATTTCATTTAAGATGTATTTAATTCATTTTCACTTTAGGCTATTGTGATCATAAGGGCAAGATGCACGTTCAATTTTCTTTAACCAACTCATAGTCGTTCACCTACTTATTTTTACCATTATAGATAAATGAAGATAAAACTCAAAATCATTTTAATTATTCGAGTGACATTTAGGATGGAAGAACGATGAAGTCTTTCTCATTAACAATTTTGGGTTAAGATACACTTTTGAGCATACAAGACTCGATTCCTTAAAAGGATTAATATATAACTAATATAATCATTTGGTGACTAAAAAAACTTACCTAACAATTTAGAGGGGCAACAAGGGTGGATCAACTAGCCTTATATATCCAAAACTTCTTCTTAGACTCACTACATAACACTTAGGCCAAGGATCTCAGGGTTGACCATGTCAGTTAAGGGTTTCATCACTAAAGGGCTTCTCTACTACTCAAATTTTCTTATGAACTTGGTTCCATTAAACTATCGACATAATCAGAAAGGTTTTCTTTTTATACATACAATTTAATAATGGAAGTAAGTTTTAAGATGAAAACATTATGATCAAAATTCAAAAATAGCACCAAAGTCGATCTGATAACAAAGTTATAGATAACTCCACCACACTAACCATATACTATTATCCTTCCATAAATTCATTCTACCAAAAGAGTTTAATTCTTCAAACATAGGAAAGGACATACCAAAAGCATCTCTAACTCATAGAATTGGGAGGGAAAGGGCTTCCTACTACATAGTCAACTTCTATCATATCCTAACGAGGTGTACATTTTTTCTCATTTATCTCTAATCATATATTACACTACATTATCTCAAGATATAGGGAAATCATATGATCATCCAACCAATATAGGAAGAAATCAGGGTTTCTTCTTCACTTGATGGTTTACAACCATGGCATCACCACAAGAGAAGGTGAACTATATAGTCAAATTACCCATCATCTCATTCACTAGGTAATCTAATTACACCATGCATATGAGAGAGAGGTGAACACCTAAGAATATATTATTGAACTATTAACTTCCATCCACCAATCTCATACATGAGGCATATCTAGCTCAATGATGACGGTATCAATCCTTGGATAGATATATTTTGACATATTTATGATGAGATACTCCATGTTGAATGCAAGGTATTCCCAACCATAGCATGTCTAATTTAGATTAGCACTTAGTATCAAGGAAATCATCTGAATTCTAAAATTTACATCACAATTTTTTGCTTGTTATACATGTATGCTCAGTACCCAAAGTGGACGTATGTAAGTCACTCTAGATAAACAACAAATTAAAGGGTTTAAGTTGAGAACTAGGGCAAAGCCTATTTATGGCCATTCAAGTCAACCTACACTTCTTATTGTTCAGGCAAACTTCCTAGAAAACATGAGATATGAATGAAACACTAGAAGAGTCAACTCCATGTGGTGACATTTCCACCTCCATAAAGATGGTAGGGGTGTTTTAGGGTTACTAAGGACTAAGTCTCAACCACATAGGTAGTTTGGGGAAAGGAAGTGACCAAATTAGTCAAGGGTTGAAAGCCTAGTTGGTACTTTTTTTGGTCCATAGGCATACCAACAACCTATATAGGGTTACTTGGCTACCTAATTAAGGAATTACATGGGATAACTTGAAATATTTAAGTCACCAACGTCTTAGGCACTGATACAATGATAAGGTGAAAATTCTATATCCTTTTATCATCATATTTATAGTATCTTAACCCTAAACCCTAATATCAGGGTTGATTTCTTGACCTATCAAAGAATTTGGAGATGAATCTCAAATCTTACCAATAGCTAGGGTTTACTATTGTGAAGCTATAATTTCAATTCATTTTGGAATTCCTAGATCCTTCTACAAAGTTATAAATATTATACATAATTTTTGATGCACATTTAAATAAAATAAAATCAAAACTATACTCTTTGTACTTAGGCCCGTGCACATAAATGTCTTGTAAGCTTCTGAGTCATTTATTAGTGGCTCACCCTCATGGCCCCATCCTCGACACTCATATACAACACATCACTTTGATTGGACTGACGAAAAGTTGTCCTCAGCCTCTGGATGGTCAAGAGAATGTGGCCACCAACATTGATTAGGAACAACCAACACTATCTTCCTCTTTGGGATCTCTTGTGAAAAACTAACCGAGGCTCTACCTCCACCTTGCATCAACAAACTCGCTGACCCTTCACACAACCTCCCTTGACCAGTGAGTGGTGAGTTTGAACCCTTCCTCCTTGTACCTTCTTCACTGGACATGGGAAGCTTTTAGACCTTTTCAATTTGGCATCGCCCATGACTATTTAATGTGCCTAATATCTTCTTGAAGATCCCTTTAGTTCACCACCACTTTCAATTCATCAGAATAGGTCCCAGATGGCCTTCCCCCTGACTTTGTCTTCTATGGTACATCCATCCACACTGTGATCACCTCCGAGCCTGCTCCAAATAGAAACCCCCTCCATCTTGGTAGTGATGAGAGGAACCTCATCGACACATTCACAGGGTCCCGACACCTCCTATACCTCTCTTTCACCTCCTTCACTTTGCAATCGTCGAGCTACTCCAAAAACCTCACTGTCGCACCACTCCAGGGGGAGCCAGGCCTCGAGACCTTGTCGCCCTGACCCAGAGCAACCTCGCCAAGGTGACCATGAGATCAACTTTGGACGAGAAGCCCTCTTTCCACCTTGTCGAGCTCACGGGATGTGCAGTTGTGCTACCAAGAAGCTAAAGAAGGAGAAGAAGGGAGTGGACCCTCGTTGCTGACTAGATTTGCATGGACGAGTGAGGCAAACCACATCACCTCTTCCTTGTTCTGATAATATGTATCCTCACAACTATTCTCAGGCATTTGATCTAACATATCAACATACCACTTTATATTCCCTCTTCTTTATCTTATCTCAAATTTGGATAATTTTCTAGAAAATACTCTAATCTTAGGAAAATCATTATAAATCACAAGATCCTCAGAAAAATAGAAACCAGTACTCTTTTTATCAAAAAATTATGAGAAGCATGAATCTGACCTCATTTTATCCTAAATATGACTCAAGTAATTACTCATGTTCAATAAAGTTTTACCTTATTCAATTATCTAGAAAATATTTGTGCATGGGTAAATCAACAAAATCCTCTATTCGTCTACAAAATGTACCTATATAATTATCAAACACTCACTTCTATTTTATGTGACTCAAATATCAACAAAGTTTATTTGTTACTCTTTTGTCATATTTTTGTTATCAAGGTTGTCATAAATACCTACCATGATCTAAAGATCATCAAAATCACCTAGAAAACCTACTATGACATGGCATTTCTAAAGATGAACTCAAATTTGTACTCTGTGACTCATAGGGGTGAGCAAATAATGGTCCAGACCGCAAAACCGGACCAGACTACTCAATTCAGTCCGGTCCGGTCCGGTCCATTTTGAGTTCGGTCCGATCCGCGGTCCGGGAATTTCGATAAGTTCGATCTTCGGTCCGGTCCGGACCGCAGATTGAGTTTTGTATAAAATTCATATATATTTAAAGGTGTATTCTATAATAACTACAAATAAAGTACATATATAAGCACTACTAGTATAAATGTTTGCTACTAAAGTTATATAATTGTTAGAAGTGACTAAGACTATCAACTTTGTACAATTAAATAAGTTGTAAAACATGTAAAAAAGGCTGATTACGGTCCAAACGGTCCGGTCCGATCCGGTCCTAGCACAAAATGGTCCGGTCCCGGTCCGGTCCTACCTTGAAATGGTCCGGTTTGCGGTCCATATATTATTGAAATTCGGTCCGCGGTCCGGTCCGGTCCAGTTTTGGACCGATGCTCAGCCCTAGTGACTCATACTATACACTCACGACCCTAACTAAGAAAAGAACCACATTTTACTCTTTTTGAATTAAGTGATGAATTTGACAATATATCTAATTAGTACCAAATCTCTTATAACTTCAGGGATATAAAGGTACCAGTGAGGAGCATCTCTGGACTCTTCACTTCTGAATTTTACGGTATGCTTTGTGTAAGGCCCCTAAACTTACTTAATGAGTTGAATGAGCTTAATTATCATAATTTAATTCTTACAACCCTAATATAACCTTTTTATATGCTTTGAAATCATAATACAAGCTTAAGTTTTAAATTTGGTCCAATTTGGACACTGTTTGAGCAAGTTATGCAATTTTATGCACATTTTGGACTTTTCTACAATTTACCCAATTGAGAGGATTTATTTGCAATTTATCACTTGCATTATGTTCCTTGGATATTTTATCATCATTCTTGAGCTTTTTGAGCCATGGTGTGCCTATTTAAACCTTGGTTTGAAGGTGTTTTCTCCAAGGGTAATTTAGGGTTTTCCCCTTCATAGATGAGCTACCTTTAGTAGCTATCAACTAATGAATTATTTGATTGGCTAGAAAATTCAACAAAGGAAAGATAATAAGGTCTATACAGATGGTGGGGAATCTTCTTGTGTGTGTGCTTGTATATTATTAATAAATTAAGGCCATGGACACTTGGATAGATACAAGAACTTCAACTTTTTCCTTTTCTTTATCTTAAAGTGTGATATACTTATCCCCAAGCACCAAAACGATCCATTTTCTCTCCACAACCTCCCTCCTTCTCCCAACCTCGTTCTCCCTCTGTTCAGTTGAAAATTTTGCTGCCCAAGGAAGAAGAAAGTGGGGATCTTCTTGGAGAAAGGCTCTAAGGTTGAAATGGACTTCATTTTAGGGTTGAAAAAGCTTCCTTTTAGTGATCTTGATCTAAAAGTGTAAGAATTTTCTTCTTTCCTCCGTATATTTCTTTTTTATCCTTCCTCCTAGCTTTCTCCAGGTCAGAACCTTTCTGTTCCATGGTAGAAATTTCTCTAAAGCTCTAAAACCCTACCTTTCTTGCTCCTTATGCTTAGGGTTTGCTCATTTGATGAAGAAAGGTGCTAGATGGACGAGTTCATAGCTTACTCTTGGATTTTCTACCCTACCTGCTCGAGATTTCTTATGTGTGGGGTTTTATCTTCTCATTAGAGGCAATTTTTATAACTTGATCCACGTTTATTGCTTACCATAAGCTTTCTAGATCATGTTCTTGCTTGAAAATGATGATCCATGCACTAAAAAGCTATGCTTGACTAGGATTTCGATTTTTATAATGTTTCCTGTTCCGATTTCAGTTATATATGAACCTGTGATCATGTGTACATTATTCCTAAGGTATTATATAACTTGGATCAGGTTGTTTTGACAGCCTATGGTGCTAAGCACCTATCAAACAATGGTCAATTTTAGGGTTTAAAGTTGATTTCTTCTATAAATCATGACCCGATGATGGTACCATTGCAACAAACCTATGGTGTTGTCTTCATAACAACTCATGGTCGTGATCAAGGGTGTCAAATGATGGTGACAACCTATGATCACCCCCTTAGGTCAGGTTTTGGATCAATTATAAGTATAATGATCAACCATTAAGTACCCTACTGATGTTATCAATCAATGATGACATCAGCTTAATATTTGATGTTGATTAATGAATAGTGTTGATCTAATAACCTATAGTGATTTAATGATCACTAATGATGGTGGATCAGGTCTATACAATCTATGGTGAGTTAATCATATAATTTTAGCATCAATTAAGCCTTAGACCAATGGTTTCTTGGGTCACTTGATGTAATGGTCAAACCTATACTGTAATTGATGGTTTTAATATATGAACTTGACCCAATGGTCAAGATCTAATGTTTATTCCTCCAATAAATTGGAATGATGGATAATATAATATGTTGGTCCTAATAATGGGATTTAGATGGTTTCCTTTATATGATCAACTTAAGGAGCTTACTTGTTGACAATGGATGGTTTGTTTTAAATAAACACTCAATTATGGGTTTTACCCTACTCTCAATGGAACTTTTTGTGTTATTAATCAAGGGATGTCTAGGGTTAAATGGTGACTATTTATAGATAACAAACCAAGGACTTCATAGGTGGTTTATCCAAGGTGTTTACTTATGTAAACAACCAATGGTCTTACCTTTTAAACATCCAATGGTTCTGGGTGACATTATGGTATAGTGATATGGGTTGAATGATGATGGAACAAATGGAGGTTACCCTTAATAAGGTAGTATTACCTATTCACTCATATGAATAGAAGGGATGATAATCATATTGTGTTGATATGTAACCCTAATGAGGTATAGCTTGCTATACCTAGCTTTAATATAACTAAATGATGGTAATTGGGTAAGAATAGTCTTTGAATGATTAATACAATCATGGAGTACTCTCTTATTTTTGTTGAAGCCCTAGTATGCTATAACATGATGGTTACACCTTGATTTATGTGTGGGTTCATACTTGAGAATAATATGGAATGTGACAGTTATGCTTCACCTTATGCATCCATGATCCAATGGGGGGTATTGTGAGTTAGGGTTTGGATATAAGTGTTGATTAGTAACATTCATATAAATTATTATGTTGAACCTAACTCTAATGCAAATAGATAAAGATGAGTATTCATGTTTAACATTTTTATATGATGGAATGATTG
Organism: Alisma plantago-aquatica; assembly: GCA_963693085.1. NCBI lineage: Eukaryota > Viridiplantae > Streptophyta > Magnoliopsida > Alismatales > Alismataceae > Alisma > Alisma plantago-aquatica. The sequence goes on along the minus strand of OY856409.1, from coordinate 575,453,689 downwards.
TGGAATAACCTCCTTAACATGATCATAAACTTAATGTGTTAATTGATGGTTATCATAGCCACATGGTTGATACTTTCTTATGGTAAACATGTGCATTATGAATATGATGAGAGTTAATCATATCTAGATTCATTGCATGTTGATGCAATAAAGGAATGTTCTTAATGTTAATATAACCCTGCTATGATTGTTTATGAATAAAGCCTAGTTCATTAATGCAATATTTTGCTGATTTGGTGTATTATATATAAGTGATGTTGTTGAGCCTTGTTATAAGGCATGCAAAGATAATGATTATCTTGCAAGGAATAATATGATGGTCTTAATGACCTTTGGGCATGGTTGAGCCCTGAATGAGGTGTAATCCTCTTGTGTTGATAAGGGTTAATACCCTATGATATTGTGAAAAGGATTTATATCATGTGATAGTATGATGGTCTTAATGACCTATGGGCATGGCTGAGCCCTGAATGAGCTGTAATCCTCTTATGTTGATAAGGGTTGATACCCTGTGATATTGTGAAAAAAGATTATTATCTTGTGATAGTATGATGACTAGTGTGGTCTCATGAATGGAAAGTGAATAGTACCATGTGATGATGAGATGAGAAATTATGTTTCATACGTTTTATATCTTTTCAAAGTTGTGATATTATATGCTTGCTTGAAGTGAATTAGGATTTGTATGTCCACTTGTCAGACTTAATTCACCCAATTGGCAGAACTAATCAAGCGAAACTCAAATCATGTAGCGCCATGTGCCATAGATCCATCTGAGTGTCATAATTTTCCAGATGGTGAAACAGGTATTCCTAAGGGAGCATACTATTGAGTATGTGGGGATGGCAAGTTGAGGATATATCCTTGTCATAGACAATGCAAATTGTGGAGGTTGGATATGGTCATGCCTCATACATCTGATGTATTTGAGAACGGATGCGGCCGTGTCTCGGTGATTATAAATGTGACAAGATTGGAGGACAACTGTGGTTGTACCTCGGATGGTAGGGTATGCATACCCAATCCTTTCACTAGTGTCGTGACCTGTACCAAGGATGGACTAGGCTGTTAGCAGCTTGACCTTATGTGTCACTGTGGCAGACCCATACTGACTGGGGCCGGAGAAGTTCTTAGGAGTCCAGCTCTTCCTAGATCTTGTATGGAACTGATTTCGACTTAGCAGTGGTCAGTTGGATTTTGAGTGGTATTCTCAAATTCTTTAGGGCATAATAAAAGATGTAATAAAGCAGTATAGCATATCTGTTTAGGGTTATACATGATGTTTCACATTGGATGATAACCCTTGTTTGTTCTCTTTACATAAAGATGACACTTAGTGCAATTAAGAAATAGTAGATATACTTATGTTGTAGATATGCTTAAGATTGTAGATGTGTACATACAGTAGCCATGATTATGTTGATAATTATACTTCTACTGCTAATTATAATCATGATGCTAGCTATCTCATGTTGTTAGTTATGTTTAGCATGCTAGCCATGTCTTTGTAACTAGAGATGCATATACTACTGATCATGCTTATCCAGATAGTTGTGCTTATGGTGTTAGCTCTTTTTATGATGTTGATATGTTCAACCTATTAGACATGCTAATGTTGTTATCTATGCTTATGTGGCTAGACTTATTCATAATGATAGAGATTCTATGTTACTAGACTTGCTCATGATGCTAGATATGCATATACTACTGAATTTCTTATGTTATCAACAAGATAAAGGATGGTAGTTATTATCTGCTCCCTTGTGTATTTTGATAATAATTAGTTTTGTTGAGATTATTTGTTATATCTAAATAATTTTCTTAACTATTTAATTACTTAAAAATGTTGTAATCAATAAACGTTGTTGGAGGTTATATCTCTTGCTGGGACTGGGTCTCACCCTTGTGGTTCACCACATTTTTTTAGGTAATCGAAAGTGATGAAAACAAACATGTGGAAGAAAAGAGGAGATATAGTAATGAATCTTTGATAAAGTTGATTAGACGTCTAGTGTGTCCTAGAGTCATCCCTGTACTCTCAAGTCTGGGAAGGAAAAGTTTGTATATGGTGTTTCAAATGAATCGGGATTTTGTTAGCATGTTAATGCTTATTTGTGGGACATATACGAATATTGTTCTCCTGTGTATATATGTTGTGGCTAAGGTGATAGATCAATTTGTATCAAATTCTTGGCATAGTATGGATATAAGAAAGATTTTGGAATCTTATGCAAATGTTTATGAGTGGGTGGTGACGCTAAAATCGGTTTTAATTTACCCATATTTTTGGATATGTGATTAATTAGTGATTGATTGTATTTTATGTTTTGAGTAATCTCATTTAGTGTAACAGGTTCTCATAGGTTGGTATCATAGCTTTAGGTTCACTGAGTCTATAGGGACACTAGGACTTAAGACTAGGATGACGTCTAAGTTAAGAATATGACACAAAAATATGGTGCATACTGCCTAATCTCAGTATTTGGGTGCCCTGGCCAGGTATTCAGTTATTGAAGAAAGGTAAGTATGGAACTCTTAGACTGTTATCTTTCTAATTACTCTGATCAAGTAGTCATTTTGAGACAATCTAAAGAGCATAACGAATAAGAAATCATGGTGTGAATATCTCAATCCTACCTTAAAGAAGATGAGAATTACATCATTATCTATCAAAACTTGAATGTTTGGTAACTATAAGAGAAAGATACAACACCGTGGTATCTAAATCTGAATACAAATAAGAAAAAGAGGAGTTCTTGAAGATGTGATTCATGAAGATAATAAAGTAAAAAATAGATAAGTCTATGCTTATAAAGTGATTCAAGGTATGAAATCCACATAAGATGGAGATAACTCCAATGATAAGTATGAAATGAGAAGATAAATGAGAACAATGACAAAGAAATAAGGTAAAACCTGAGTTAATCTCAGACCAACCAATGTGTGTAAGAAAGTGTTAATGAAAAATCAACATGGAATGTGAAAGAAATTAAGAGATGATCCATGCTTAATGAAGAAAATGAAGAATATGATGATTTACTTGTTGACAAATGGTTGAAAAATATTATAAAATAAGAGAACATACCCAAGTGTGATAAATAGTCGCCAAGGAAGGAGTAATGAGATATGTTAATCATGATGATTCCTATGCTAATGGCAAGGAACTCAAAATGAAAAAGGTAAAATGATACATAAGAAGTTGTAACCTGCATAATTAAAATAGAATTGGTTACCTTTTTTCCAGTGACCCTTGAAAAATACTAATATGGTATGGGAAGTGTGTTTCCCTTTGTGTCTTTCCTTTCTAGGGAACAACTTTCAAGTGGATCATTTCTACTTGTTACGTGTGGATTCGCTGCAAACATGAAGGTGGATCACTTATTATATCATAAGGTTGCTTGGACTATGGTTCCAAGATCATAAAGTTTGTGATGAGTTTGCTTTTGAGCCTTCCAATAATTTGGGAGACTCCTCTTATATGTTTTGAAATTTATTATGTTGGTAAAAGTATATGAGATAAGGGTGTGAGTTCCTTATAGTACATGAGGTGGATACCAAGGTAATGAATCCTAGTATCTAAGATGTGTCAATATTATGGGAAGTATGTGAAGGTTGGAGATGTTTATTAAATGAACATTACAAGTATTCCTCTCTCTTAGAGAGAGAGAGAGTTGATGACAACCCTTTAAATGTTGTTAGGAAGGAAAAACAAAAGTGATTCTATAATGTTGTGTATGGTTTAGTGATAGCTGGTCAAGACCACTATCAAGGATAGAAGGTTTATTCATAAATAGATATGCGATACCATGTTCTTTTAAGATAAACCTATGATCAAATATCAATGCATAAGATTTAGATTGGATGACATAATTCACATGACCATGATAAGTTTAGAGTTATGTAATATAGACTAACCAATGTACAAATAGAATTTATGAATATGAGGAACAGAGTGTTCCAGACATGTCATACAAGTTATATCAAGCTTTGAATGATGACATGTCAAACTATTTCAAATATGGTCAAAAATATGATCAGCATTTCTTCAAAAACCTTAGGGTTGCCGAAGTAGCAATAGCTATGAGACAAGTTGAACAAGAGTGAGTTGGGGGTTGACTAGGGTATCCTCTAAGAGTTATGATACCTCTGTTAAGTATGTTATGTGAGTCCTGATAAGATGAACACAATGTCATTGCTCCACCCCTAACAAGGTCAATCAGGAAGCTATATTTGTTAACAGTTATATAAAAGTGTATGGTTCATCAACCAAATAGATGGTTAGTCCACCATTGATATGATAGGATAATCCTATAAAAACATATTCCTCATAATTTCTTGAAAACTAGGGGGTTCCTACATGGTTGATTGAGTTGTTGATTACAACAACCATTAACGGAGCATACGGATGAAACCTTATAAAGTTGCATATGATAATAGATACATGATGTTTTATGTTTGGTAAGATCTAGTGAGTGTACCCTCTGAGTGATGTGTGATACAACATATAGAATAGTTCAAGACAACAATTTAAGTCCCAAAGTTGAAAGTTGGTATTAGATTTGTACAGGTGGCACAACAAGTTTCTATGTTCCATATTTGCAAATGTCTTCTTATGTGGGGGGTTTTTGTGTTGACCCAAGATGAGATATGTATGAATGACGTGACATCACCATGATATGCAAGTAACCATGTGAAGGTAATAGGATGAGGTGCATAGGAAGTACCCATCTTTGTTTACCTTGGATTTCGGGGGTGAAATCCCTATTAGGGGTTTATAGTTGTAAGGCCCCTAAACTTACTTAATGAGTTGAATGATCTTAATTATAATAATTTAATTCTTATAACCCTAATATAACCTTGTGATATGCTTTTAAATCATAAGACAATCTTAAGTTTCAAATTTGGTCCAATTTGGACACTGTTTGAGCAAGTTATGCAATTTTATGCACATTTTGGACTTTTCTGCAATTTACCCAATTGAGAGGTTTTCGTTGCAGTTTATCACTTGCATTATGTTACTTGGATATTATACCATCATTCTTGAGATTTTTTAGCCATGTTGTGCCTATTTAAACCTTGGTTTGAAGGTGTTTTCTCCAAGGGTAATTTAGGGTTTCCCCTTCACAGATGAGCTACCTTTAGTACCTATCAACTAATGAATTATTTTATTGGCTGAGAAATTCGAAATAGGAAAGCTAAGAAGGTATATACACATGGTGGGGTATCTTCTTGTGTGCGTTCTTGTATATTCTTAATAAATTAAGGCCATGGACACTTGGATAGATACTAGAACTTCAACTTTTTCCTTTTCTTTATCTTAAAGTGTCATGTACTTATCCCCAAGAAAAACGAGCCATTTTATCTCCACCACCTCCCTCCTTCTCCCAAACTCGTTCTCCCTCTGTTTGGAAGCGAATTTTTCTTCCCAAGGAAGAATAAAGTGGGGATCTACTTGGAGAAAGGCTCTAAGGTTGAAATTGACTTCATTTTAGGGTTGAAAAAGCTTCCTTCTAGTGATCTTGACCTAAAAGTGTAAGAATTCCCTTCTTTCCTCCGTATATTTCTTTGTTATCCTTCCTCCTAGATTTCTCCAGGTCTGAACATTGCTGTTCCATGGTAGAAATTTCTCTAAAGCTCTAAAACCCTACCTTTCTTGCTCCTTATGCTTAGGGTTTGCTCATTTGATGAAGAAAGGTGCTAGATGGATGAATTCATAGCTTAATCTTGGATTTTCTACCCTACCTTCTTGAGATTTCTTCCATGTGGGGGTTTTATGTTCTCATTAGAGGCAAGATTTATAACTTGCTCCACATTTATTGCTTACCATAAGCTTTCTAGATCATGTTCTTGCTTGAAAATGATGATCCATGCACTAAAAAGCTATGCTTGACTAGGATTTCAATTTTTATAATGTTTCCTATTCTGATTTCAGTTATATATGAACATGTGTACATTATTCCTAAGGTATTATATGACTTGGATCAGGTTGTTTTGACAACCTATGGTGCTAAGCACCTATCAAACAATGGTCAATTTTAGGGTTTAAAGCTGATTTCTTCTATAAACCATGACCCGATGATGGTACCATTGCAACAAACCTATGGTGTTGTCTTCATAACAACTCATGGTCATGCTCAAGAGTGTCAAATGATGGTGACAACCTATGGTCACCCACTTAGGTCAGGTTTTGGATAAATTAGAAGTATAATGATCAACCATTAAGTACCCTACTAATGTTATCAATCAATGATGACATCAACTTAATATTTGATACTGATTAATGAATATAGTGTTGATCTAACAACCTATAGTGATTTAATTATCACTAATGATGGTGGATCAAGTCTCTACAATCTATGGTGAGTTAATCATATAGTTTTAGCATCAATTAAGCCTTAGACCAATGGTTTCTTGGGTCACTTGATGCAATGGTCGAACCTATACTGTAATTGATGGTTTTAATATATGAAATTGACCCAATGGTCAATATCTAATGTTTATTCCACCAATAAAGTGGAATTATGGATAATGTAATATGTTGGTCCTAATAATAGGATTTAGATGGTTTCCTTTATATGATCAACTTAAGGAGCTTACTTATTGACAATGGATGGCTTGTTTTAAATAAATAGGTAATTATGGGTTTACTCTACTCTCAATGGAAATTTTTGTGTTGTTAATCAAGGGATGTCTAGGGTTAAATGGTGACTCTTTCTAGAGCACAAATCAAGTACTTCATAGGTGGTTTATCCAAGGTGTTCACTTATGTAAACAACCAATGGGCTTACCTTTAAAACATCCAATGGTTCTGGATGACATTGTGGTATAGTGATATGGGTTGAATGATGATGGAACAAATGGAGGGTTACCCTTAATAAGGTAGTATTACCTATTCACTCATATTAATAGAAGGGATGATAATCATATTGTGTTGATATGTAAGCCTAATGAGGTATATCTTGCTATACCTAGCTTTAATATAACTAAATGATGGTAATTGGGTAAGAATAGTCCTTGAATGATTAATACAATCATGGATTACTCTCTTATTGTTGTTGAATCCCTAGTATGCTATAACCTGATGGTTACACCTTGATTTATGTATGGGTTCATACTTGAGATTAGTATGGAATGTGATAGTTATGCTTCACCTTATGCATCCATGATCCAATGGGGATGCTGTGAGTTAGGGTTTGGGTATAAGTGTTGATTAGTAACATTCATATAAATTATTATGTTGAACCTAACTCTAATGCAAATAGATAAAGATGAGTATTCATGTTTAACATTTTTAGATGATGGAATGATAATGGAATAACCTCCTTAACATGATCATAAACTTAATGTGTTAATTGGTGGTTATCATAGCCACATGGTTGATACTTTCTTATGCTAAATATGTGCATTATGAATATGATGAGAGTTAATCATATCTAGATCCATTGCATGTTGATGTAATAAAGGAATGTTCTTAATGTTAATATAACCCTTCTATGATTTTTTATGAATATAACCTAGTTCATTAATGCAATATTGTGTTGATTTGGTGTATTATATATAAGTGATGTTGTTGAGCCTTGTTATAAGGCATGCAAAGATAATGATGATCTTGCAGGGAATAATATGATGGTCTTAATGACCTTTGGGCATGGTTGAGCCCTGAATGAGGTGTAATCCTCTTGTGTTGATAAGGGTTAATACCCTGTGATATTGTGAAAATGATTTATATCCTGTGATAGTATGATGGTCTGAATGACCTTTGGGCATGGTTGAGCCCTGAATGAGTTGTAATCCTCTTATGTTGATAAGGGTTGATACCTTGTGATATTGTAAAAAAGATTATTATCTTGTAATAGTATGATGACTAGTGTGGTCTCATGAATGGAAAGTGAATCGTACCATGTGATGTTGAGATGAGAAATTATGTTTCACACATTTTATATCTTTTCAAATTTGTGATATTTATATGCTTGCTAGAATTGAATTAGGGTTTGTATGTCCACTTGTTTGATGCAACCTTAATTCACTCAATTTGCATAACTAATCAAGTGAAACTCTAATCATGTAGCACCCTATGCCATAAATCCATCTGAGTGTCAGAATTTTCCAGATGGTGAAACAAGTATTCCTAAGGGAAACTTGGAGCACATAGTGTTGAGTATGTGGGGGTGGCAAGTTGAGGATATATCTTTGTCATCCATAATGTATATTGTGGAGGTTGGCTATGGTCATGCCTCATACATCTGATTTGATTGAGAATGGTTGTGGTCGTGTCTCGGTTATTATATATGTAACAAGATTGGAGGACAACTGTGGTTGTACCTCGGATGGTAGGGTATGTGTACCCACCTCCTTTCACTAGTGTCGTGACCTGTACCAAGTACAAACTAGGTTGTTAGAAGCTTGACCTTATGTGTCACTGTGACGGACCCATACTGATCGGGGGTGGAGAAGATATTAGGAGTCCAGATCTTCCTAGATCTTGTATGGCACTGATTTCAACTTAGTAGTGGTCAGTTGGATTTCGAGTGGTATCCTCAAATTCCTCAGGGAATAATAAAAGATGTAATACAACCATATAGCATATCTGTTTAGGGTTATACATGATGCTTCACATTGGATGATAACCCTTGTTTATTCTCTTTACATAAAGATGATGCTTAGTGCAATTAAGAGATAGTAGATATACTTATGTTGTGGATATGCTTAAGATTGTAGATGCATACATACAATATCCATGATTATGTTGATAACTATACTACTACAGTTGATTATAATCATGATGCTAGCTATCTCATGTTGTTAGTTATGTTTAGCATGCTAGCCATGCCTTTGTAACTAGAGATGCATATACTGCTGATCATGCTTATCCAAATAGTTGTGCTTATGGTGTTAGATCTTTTTATGATGTTGATATGTTCAACCTATTAGACATGCTAATGTTGTTATCTATGCTTATGTGGCTAGACTTATTCATAATGATAGAGATGCTATGTTACTAGACTTGCTTATGATGCTAGATATGCATATGATACTAAATTGCTTATGTTATCAACAAAATAAAGGATGATAGTCTGGCTAATGATGATAGTTATTATCTACTCCCTTGTGTATTTTGATAATCATCAGTGTTGTTGAGCTTATTTGTTATATCTGATTAATTTTCTTAATTGTTTAATTACTTAAAAATGTTGTAATCAATAAACGTTGTTGGAGGTTATATCTCTTGCTGGGACTGGGTCTGACCCTTGTGGTTCGCCACATTTTTTTAGGTAATAAGAAGTGACAAAAACAAACATGTGGCAGAAAAGAGGATATATAGTAATGAATCTTTGAGAAAGTTGATTAGACGTCTAGTGTGTCCTAGAGTCATTCATGTACTCTCAGGCCCAGGAAGGAAAAGTTTGTATATGGTGTTTCAAATGAATCGAGATTTTGTTAGCATGTTAATGCTTGTTTGTGTGACATATACAAATATTGTTCTCCTGTGTATATATGTTGTGGCTAAGGTGATAGATCAATTTGTATCAAATTCTTTGCATAGTATGGATATAAGAAATATTTTGGAATCTTATGCAAATATTTATGAGCGTGTGCTGACGCTGAAATCATTTTTAATTTACCCATATTTTTTGGTATGTGATTATTTAGTGATTGATTGTGTTTTATATTTTGAGTAATCTTGTTTAGTGTAACAAGTTCTCACACTTTTCCTCTTACTTGGATTACTATCAAATATGGATGTATTTTACAGGTAAGAGACTTAGCATATGCTATTATTAGATATAAATATCTATGTATGGTCAAATTCAATAATATTTCTCTATATGTATATGCAAACCTGAACGTAAATTACTTGTCCATTATATCTAAAGCACTTCAACTCTTTGTAGTAAAGTGCTAGAAACAAAGTACTTCAACTCTTTGATAGTAAAGTACTTGAATTTGATCCATCTCTTTCGTAGTAGATCACATTGTATAATGATCCAACTCTTTGGTAATAGATCATAAGGCCTTAATGTATTCAACTCTTAGGTAGTAAATGCATGGATGATATAATGGAAAATATACTTAAAATGTGCGTGATCGTTTTTTAATAAGAATCTCTTTCTAAAAAGCTTTTGTACCTCATATTACTACCAAGTTTAAGTTTATCTTATTGCCAATATTATTATAATGAGAGGTACATGAATCATGTAGCATACTCAGCACAATGTTTTATTATATTGTGTTGAGATGTACCAATTTTAAATTACTTTTAGGTACTCTTGCTTATGATGATGATGACACACTCAAAATCATGGCTCAACAGATAGATCTTCATGGGGATGCTAAAGTAAATGGGACTCTTAGTTTAGGCTTTGCTTCTTCTACAAGTTGATTCTCATGTATTAAGTTTCCTTTAGTAGTACTCCTAGCCTCTGGGCCCCCATGTACACAACACTTGGTTTATTTATGAAAGCTTTGTTATTTGGTGAATTTATATACTAGTGTGTTTGATCCACTCAGATACGGGAAATTTTAATCCCTTTGCACACCATTTCCTTTTGGGTCTAATGTGTGGATTGGGATTGGAATTGTTAACCCCTGGCAGATACCATATTGTAAAGAGTGGGACCCAATAGAGATCACTCAGATGGTAAGTCCATGAAATCCTTAAGCAATACAAAAACATAAATATCTTCCCCTTATCACCAATACCCCACATACATTGTTCCTTGCCTTAGAAGGTGGTTTTATAAAATAAAAGTCACAACAAATTACATATAAGACCAGGTGCTAAGGGAAACTTGATCATCCCAAGCTATCCTCATGTTCGCATACGTGTACACGGTCTTTTTTGAGTCCTCTAATCTACCTACACATGGTTGGAAGGGGGACAACATACAAAAGTAGACAATGGAAATGGTATGCGATAGTAACCATTGAATATTTGTATGTAAAAAAACATTTAGGCATTATAATGGATTACAAGTACTATATGGGTGTTCCCAAGAAAGGAGGTGCTATCATAATGTGAGTAACTACAAAGGATACGTTTCAAAGGAAATTATCACAAGAGAATGATGCATTCAACAATAAGATTGATAAATAAATGTAAAGATCTTGCCAAATAATATTTCCAAAATCAGAAATAATAACAAGATTTGCATGCAGAGATGTTATAGGCTAACAATATCTAAAGTAAGTCTAAGATACCACTGCACCTTTGGCTAAAAATAGGTGGAAAAAGGACTCATCTGGGCTGAACAACATGCACTAAAATATAAATGGGTTGAACATCTCGCCATGATATGTAAATCAGTGTGTGGGAAATAAGATGGAGGCTAACGAGACATTTTTTGATTGATAGACGACACATATATAGGTGAGGAGGCAAGTAAAAGGAAGAAAATTGTAACACCCAGGTCCACTGCCCAAGGCTCTAGTAGAGTTTCAGGAATGACGACTAGCCCCACAGACCACCACTAGCCTTAATTGCATGCTTTAGTCTCACTCACACACAAGCTAGGATCAACTTCCCGACTGGTCACCCATCCTAGTACTACTCCAAGCTGAGCACGATTAACTATGGAGTTCTTTGGTAATGGGCTCCCAAAAAAGGAGGAGCACCTTGGTGATATGAGTAGTCTAATCATTCCTTTTAAGATCATTTTATTTGAGGCCTCAAATCATGGGACGTTACAATCTCACCCACTTAGAATCTTGACGTCCTTGTCAAGTCTCAACTATATATGGCCTCATAATCTTTCCTCATTTCAGTTTAAACCTAAATGACCCATGTACACCCAGCTCCCGACCATGGATGCCAGTGCAAGGGTGGCTCCATCAACTCAGATAGTCCTTTCCAACATGACTGGATACTACCAACGTATGGGCGGCTACATCAACTCAGATTGCCCTTTCCAACATGCCTGGACCACAAAACTCAAGACCGGCATGCCACGTGCCCATGTGGGCCCTACTTACTGGAGAGGAATTGGCTCTGATACCATTTGTAATGCCTGGGCCCACTGCCCAAGGCTCTAGTAGAGTTTTAGGAATGAAGACTGGCCCCACAGGCCACCACTAGCCTTAACTGTGCACTTTTTCCTCACTCACACGCAAGCCGGGGTCAACTTTCCGACTGGTCACCCATCTTAGTACTACTCAAAACTGAGCACATTTAACTCTGGAGTTATTTAGTGATGGGCTCCCAAAAAAAGATGTGTACCTTGGTGATATGAGTAGTCCAATCATTCCTTTTAAGATCATTATATATGAGACCTCAAATTCTGGTATGTTACAATCTCCCCCACTTAGACTCTTGAAGTCCTTGTCAAGAGTTAACTATATGGCCTCATAATATTGCCCCATTTCAGTGCAAACCCAGAATGACTCATAAACACCCATCTCCCGATCACAAAATACCAGCGCAAGGGGGCTACGTCAATCATGGACAACCCTTTCCAACATGCCTAGACCACACAGCTCAAGACCGGAATGCCACATGCCCATGTGGGTCCCATCTACTGGAGGAGAATTGGCTTTGATACCATTTGTAATGTCTGCCCAAGGCTCTAGTAGAGTTTTAGGAATGACGACTGGCCCCACAGACCACCACTAACCTTAACTACAAGCTTTTTCCTCACTCATGCGTAAGCTGAGGTCAACTTCCCGACTGGTCACCCATCCTAGTACTACTCCAAGATGAGCACGCTTAACTCTAGAGTTCTTTAGTGATGGGCTCCCAAAAAAGGAGGCGCACCTTGGTGATATGAGTAGTCCAATCATTCCTTTTAAGATCATTATATTTGAGGCCTCAAATCCTGGGATGTTACAAAAACTTAACCTTAATGGGCCACATATGCTTAGGGTCATTTAAATAATCAACTAAATAAAAATAACCCTAAAACTTCCCCTCAAGCTAGAGTCCTCCTATAATTGATAATTGTCAGACTAGTGGAAGCAATAATACATTTGTGAAACTTTGAAGAGCATCCAGAGCACAACAGATGGTGGAATATATTTGTGGAAGTCATAAAGTGAACCATGGGTCTTATCATGGTAATGATGGACTCAAAGATAGAGACGATCCTTTCCCCAGCACGTAACTGAAAAGTTCGAGGTCTTTACATGGCATACCCGAACATGCACTATGGGATGAGGTGGAATATCTTTGTAGAAGTCATAAGTCATCATTTTTGTTGATGTAATTCTGTAAAAGGAGCATCACAACTGATATGATGTTTAGTTGTAGGGATAAGAGAAGTGTTATAGGAATATCATGTTATAGAAGGTGGGCACATGTTTGAGATACACTACTATAGGAAAGACTTTCCATAAAAGGTGTCAACAAAACACATATGAATATGCAATAATTAGACAACATGATCAAATAACATGACTTCTTCTCTTCGTCTTCTTTCCTTCATATCATCTCTTCCCTCTACCCATATATCTCTATTATCTCCCTCATGCCAACTACAAAAAAATCATGAGTATAGTTTGTGTGGAAATTCATAAACACTAGTAGAGGACTGGATATGTAAATGCCAATATAGAAAGAAAAAACTACCTATATGAAGGCAGGATAGGTAGTACAAGCCAACTACAAGTATATTTAGGCATGATAGAAAAAATAAAATCATAAGAACATAAGCATTATGATATGAAACATAGAATATCCCCAATTGAAATAAAGGAAGCCAACCATGTGGTTCAGAGGAACTAGATAGAGAGGAAGAAAAAAAATATTGGATGTCCCTTATTTTTTTAGTGTTTTGTAAACTAGCACGTGATCATTTTGTGTCCAATATGCAGCTGATATAACTAACAATGTGAGTCGATATTCTACATGACCCGATTCGACAAATATAGGTAGAAAAATAAATGGATCTTTATATGACCCAAAAGGGGTGCGGGGTGGAGCCATTGTGACATGTCTTAAATCAAAAATTAGATTTGGTTAAATATCTGATTAGTAATAGGCATAGGGTGTAGGGGAAGTTACAAAATTCCCAATGAGCATAGGGGAAGCAAAGTCGATGAGGTAGTGAACTCATGGTGGAAATCGTAGATCTTCTCTTCATGGATCCAATAATTTTGAGGTTGGTAATTGCATACGGGTCCGACTACATATGTTTGTACTTGGACTATGTTGTTGATATTGTGGGGTGATCCTTCGGTAGACTCTCCTACTATGACAACTGTTGTGGCTTCTTCGGTGGCCATGCTCCCTGAGCCACAACAAATAGGAATCCAAGAGAAGGTGTTTACCTCAAATCATGTGTGAGAATGTTGTACATGAAGTGGGAATAAAGGAGTGGCCTCAGTTCTTGTCAGAACTATTGTTTGACATTGTGGTGCTAAAGAATTTTGCATGACTGCTTGGGTCCAGAGCTCCTAACAATTGATGTCCATGGAATGAGAAATCCCAAATATCCATCTTTACATGGATAATAGTACATTCTGATTATTGGTCATTCTTGTTGATTTTTGCAATCTCGTAAGAATGTTTGAACTAGACCGTGTGAAAGTAGAATAAAAGGAGTGGGAGGTCAGGGCTCAAAAGCACTAGGATGTATGTGTTCATGTTATGAAAGAGTGGACTTTTATGAAAGAAGAAGGGAGGATATGACCATCGAGGCTGGTATGATGCCTGGAGGGCGGCCCAACCAAGAAAAGAGAACAATCACCTACAAGAGGAGACACTATATATTTTTTCTATGGTTTAGGATTGATGCTCTCATACCATGTGAAAAATAAGATGGAGGCTAATGAGATATTTTCTTATTAATAGACAATAAACTTTTCTCTTATATATAGGATAGGAGGTAAGTATAAGGAGGTGAACTTAACCCTAATGGGATAAACATTCTTAGGTTCATCTACATAATAAACTAAATGACAATAACTTGAATATTGTATAACAACACATCTGGGGTGGGACAAGACACCCTAATATATAAAATAGGTGGAAATAGTAGACATGGGGTGGAACAACGTGCCCTAATGTTATAACTACATTAGATCCATAGTCTAAATACTATGTAAAAATAACAAAGAGTGACAACATGATATAGTCCAATCAAAACATATTCAATGGCACATAGAAATTGTGGTATTCTTGGCATGTGGGGTAATTAACCCAATTTCAAAGATTTATTTGACATTACAGGAAGGGTGATATGATCTCAAATTATGGAACATGGATTTTCAATTTAGAAACAAGAAAGACCAACATTCAAAAGTACTCATTAAAAGAAAATTGGATTCCTAGTCATGTAACCACCCAAATTTAAATAGATGTGCACATACATTAAAGTATGACCTATTTATTCCATGATAATTCTTAGGATCAATGTCATGAACTTTCACAACCTAATCATAATATGTATGCATTCAATTAATATGGATTTATTCAAAATTTTCAATTAGAGAGTGATCCTAATGTAAGTTTGAAATCAGGCCTCATAATCCATCCCAATAAATCCTTCACATCTTTATGATTTTGATAAATATTATGGTATACTTTTCTGATGTTCAACAAGTTACCACCACTTATGGAAGTTAAATTGTTTTTTGAATAAATTAATATATGAAATGGATATTTGACTAATTTACCCACGTACTCAGTTATGGACTTACTAGGCTGACAAGAAAATGTATCATTTACATGATATGAAAAATTCATAGTTGGTTAAGTAAAAATATGCACATATGAAAATATCCTCATGGTCAAAGAAATCCAACATGAGGCTATAGGGTAGCATGGGGATATCCTCGAGGGGAATATTTCACTGCCTCATGCCTCAACAACACCATTGGAACTCTGATTCCATGACTATCTCCGGTTCCAAATGTCCTAGAATTCATCCTGCTAGCTAGCTCGGTGGAATTGAGGTGAGTACAAAGGGCCCTTCTTCAAGCCCTGTGACCACCTAAATAAGGAGACAACATCTCTATTGATTTTATAGATATGTGAAGGTTTAAGAACATTATAGCAAAATGCATGACCATCCAAGAATATCACTATGAATGGACAAGAATGCCTCATATCAAAATGGAGAAAGAATTCAGCCAAATGCAACATCAAGATGAGTCTGAAATACATGTGATTGTTGTCAATGACTAGTTACATACAAAGGGTAGTGGAAACCAAACACATTGATACAAGCCTAAAATCAACTATGTATCACTCCTAAAGATTTTCCAAGATCCCTTGATGAGTTTAGTGATCTTACTAGAGTGTAGAGGGTTTTGTGTCACATTATTGGTAATTGCACCCTAAAAGAGTTTGAAGGGAGCATTCCAATGCAGAGAACTTATAAAAGGAATAGACAGAAGAAGGTGAGCGCTATTAATGATCATTACAACATGAGGAATTAACCTATGATGTCATGGTATCATGTGGTAAAGCTCCAATATATAGTGAGAAATGGGTTTGTCTAGGCACGAGAGATTAATACCAAGTCAATTGGTTGAGAGAAGTGATGAAATGTTCCAGGGAGCTTCATGGGTGAAGACAAGATAGGGTTTAGGTTGGTGGAAAATTGTGGTCTCAATGTTTGATGGTTCAAGGGTCAACAACAATGGGGTTTTGGTATTTTTCCCTCAAGTCAAGGGAGGAGACGAGTAATGGATCATTGTATTTGCAAGGCTTTAAAGAAAATGTAGGAAGTGGAATCATTGGATGTGGGTAAGAGATAAGGGAGAGAATGGTTAAATAAGTAAATCTCGCTAGATAATTACTCAAGGCAAAGGCTACTAGAAGTCGGGAGGTGGGAAATGAGCTCCTCACCACTTGATCCTAATCTAACTACCACCAACTAGGGCCCGATGAGCCTAATTTCCACGGTCCAAATACATTATATATTATATCATTGTAGGATTATAAATGGGACTTTAGGTAAAATAACGTGATAGACATTAATTCAATTAAATGATAATGACCAGGTCCTTTTCCTTCTTAATCACCTACAAGGGTGTATTTAGTGTTCAATTGATCCCAAAATTGGTATTTTTGCACTTTGGAAACCTTTTTATCATAATTCTTTTCTTGTGTATTAATTAATCATTTCAGGCATTTATTCCAATTAATTGTCCAATTATGATGTGATCTTGTCAAATTCTCTCATCTTATAGTTTTAGGAATATTCTAGAGTGGCAATACATTTTTTAATTTACTATTTCATAAATATTTATAGAAACCTATGATTCAATATATTATGGCTATTTTATATTTTAAAATTAATTTATAAAAGGTATTTATATCTTCATGATATGAATTGCCTCCAATTATTCCAAATGCAATTTGTATTAGGAAAAAAATACTAGATTTTAATAAGATCAAATAGGGCCTAGAAAAAGGGGTGTTTAACCTATATGCCTAGATTTTAGTATATTACAATTTTACAACTATTGCACATAAATTTATATACCTATATATTTTATATATAAAAGATATATCTTTGTTTTCATTCATGGTCGACATCATCTTTTGCCTTTCTACCATTGTGAATCTTCTTATTATCACTTGACACTTAATTTTGACTTTAATAATGCTATTGTAGCTCTTGATATGTAGCATGTGTGATTTAAATTTTTTATTGAATTTTCCAATCTCCCTGTTCAATATCATCCTTACATCTTCATTCCCTAAAAGTTAATCAAATGTGTTATTGGGACTATTGAATCACTGCTTTACAATAGATATTGGTATATGTTTTAACATATAATATTAGGTCTCATATATATATATATATTTATATATATATATAAAACCGTGCCAAGTAGTGGGAGGAGAAATGTGATCTCTGACCACTGTTGAAGAATGAGCCGACGACTCATAGGCAGTGGCTTGGTTAAGGGAACCCACCGGAGCCGTAGCGAAAGCGAGTCTTCATAGGGTGGTTGTCACTGCATATGGACCCGAACCTGGGTGATCTATCCATGACCATGATGAAGCTTGGGTGAAACTAAGTGGAGGGATGAATCGACCGTATGGGAGAGGGATGAACCGACTGATGTTCAAGAATCAGTGGATGAGTTGTGGTTAGGGGTGAAATGCCACTCGAACCCAGGCAAAGGTATGTTTATAGCACCGAAATCATATTACTTGAAAATAGTGGATGAGCAAAATGTGATGAAATTCAAGGGACCACCTCAAAACCTGATCGAGAAGTAGTACAACTTATATATATATATATGTTTGTCATATGTTGATGTTCCAGAATTTGTCTCTTCAATGAACTTTACCATTTAACAAATAATATTAGCTCTCCTATATATATACATATGTTTCCCATATCTTGATGTTTCAGAAGTTGTCTCTTCAATGAACTTTACTTTGATAGATAATGAAATCATGCCTCATGACCCATCCCAATAAACCTGGATAGATTATGAATACATATTTATCCTACTTTAGTCAAATTTTCTACTTATTTGTGAATTTTTATGTCACATTTTGCTTTAGAATCAGAGTCATTCAGGTTTCTTTAGTTTTGTGTTGATTCACTAGGTTTTGAAGTCATTTCTTGACCATGACATGCTTGAACTTAATCTCTACACCCCAACACAAATCCAAGTTTGATCAAATTTCAAACCTACATTCACCATGGTCAAGCATTGACCAATGATCCACATTGATCTCTTTCAAGCCTTAACCAAATGATTGCATTGATTGCCTCCCTTAGGAACTGCACAACAAAGTGAAGGCATCGATCCATGCACTGCATCAACCAATGCCAATGAGTCACTCACTTGTCTTCACTACCACTAGGAAAAGCTTCTTATGCATTCACATCAACTGCACTTTTGCGTTGGCGCACCTATGTGTTGAGTGGAACACCAATAATGACCCCACCAAATCAAGCAAAGCTTCATGTTGACCAAGTCCCCCGCATGCTCGATGCCCTACATCAGGTAGAAAAAACCATGGTTTCCCTCCCTTCAATCTAAGTGACCATGTCTTTCTTTTTGTCTTTCATTATTTATCTCTCCTTTTCCATGATGAGTGAGTTAATCTTTCATTGACATGTTAGGATATACCCTCTACCCATTTTTTCTCTCTTATATCTAAACTTGTATAAAACTTTCTAAATTGTGAATCAATCATTTATAGTATTTTATATGTGTTCAATCAACATATTATCTTATTTATCAAATCTTGGATGTGAGAACTTTAAATCCAAGATCTAGGTTATCATTCGGTTCTTGTTTAGCCCTTGAGGAGAACTTTCTGATATGTATTTATGAGGGATAGGTATCTGATATCTGGGTAATACAACAACAGGCCTATGGTGATATCAATTTGGGTGAAATCCTAATTCTAATAGGATTCTATTCACTTGGCCTCAATGGTTGTGTGTTAATGATTTTTATGGTACAGTGAGAGATTGAAAATAGGTAAGGGTAGTGAACCCCTCCTACCCTAGAGTTATACCCATTTCCAATCTTAGCTTTACTTCGTTAGTTGATAACACTATTGGATCTTTAGTAAATGATCATCATTGGAGGACTAGGGTGGAATGGGGATATGTGGTGGAGGAGTTGGGGATGGAGTTAATAAATAAAATTTGGAATTTATAGGGATGTTGTTGCATTTTCAGATGCATTTGAGGTGGGGAACCATGAGATGATCAAATAAATGGTTGTTGCATTTGTTTTTTCCCTGGGTGAATTGTAGGGTTTTGTAGAGAAAACATACGCGGCGAAAGCAACAAAATTCTACTCAACCCGAAACATGATCTCATCGACAACAGCGTATTTAGAAGTGGTGTTTGCAGGATATACCTTATCGTGGAGCAAGTCCGACGATTTCCTGCTGCTCAAAGGTGTGCAATGACGCTTGTCTACATGGACGAAACTTCTCTCCTATTCGCTATCGTAGGAAGATCTGGCGGCGCTCCTTTCATGCGATGATGTAAGCCGCTCGTAACGTGCACGGATGGTCGTTGATGTCCTCCGAACGCAGACGTCTCAGCGTCTGCGTCTCTACTTTGTCCATGCGGATGGACTGGAACTCCACGTCACGCTTCCTAAGCTGACGGGAAGGAGTCATGTATGTGCGTAGGTGTGCTAGCGGCGTGTTGCTCTCCTTTCTCTCCTAAGGACGGTGACGACTAGGGTTTATGTACGTGAGTGTAAACTGAAAAGCCCCTCTCAATATCTTATATAGACATCGGTCGTCAACCTCCTTTAAATAGGAGACGAAGGGAAGTAGGGTTTCCCAAACCCATCGGTAAACAAAAACACTGCATTAATTAAAAAGCTCGTGGATTAATTAGAATATTCTGGAATTCATTAATTAACCAAATAATCACATTAATTGATTAATTAATATCTGACTCCATGCAATCTCTTGGGATGGCTCTATGGGCATATATGACAACAGACTCTCAGTTGCACTTAGAGCCAGTCACTCCAATATTATTCTAATCGATTACATAAACATTTTAGTAATCAATGTGATTCGGAGCAATTCCAATCAAATCCACAATTATACTCCTATTCCAACACATCCTATGTGTGTGACCATGTAGGCTCCAAACTACGTTGGCAATGATATCCATAATCATATTATGATTTCACAAGCAATGATTGGTATCTAGAAAGACTTCATTGCCACCCAAGTAATAGGAGAAGTTGGAGAACAACTTGACCTATCATTCATGACTGGTGTTACAGTGATTGTATAGTTCCTTTGTCACTGATATCCGGATTGAACTCAAGTTATGGAATTGTTATCCTCTTCAATGTTCAATCCATGTTCCTTGAACTAGAGCAAGTTTTCTGAGATATATGTAAGCTCAATATTACATATTAACTCACATCGGCATGGCCATGCGTTTCTCAGTATCGTTTATCAAGTGGCCAGAATATCAAACTCACGTAGGAAGGACAAATTTCACCTACATCACTCACAGTCATCCCCATGTGTCACAGTGCACCCAAGCACCATCTTTATGGCAATCCTTATTCAAGACCACGGTAGATGATGTCAAAGTACACTGAACGACATGTGATAAGTGTAGTGACCTCAAGTCTAAGAACCACAATCACCACCATCATTATGAGATGTGACTCTAACTACCAATCATGGTATCCATGTGTCACTCTCAAGATGGGTCTATCTGATACACTGTTCTCTAACAAGTATCTATGTATTTGGTTTGATATCTCCATATCATGGATAATGAGACTCTTCCATTAACCAACATACATTCTAATCTTACGTGTTATTGATGTCTATGGATATTTCCACAATCACAATTGATTAGGGACAAAACAAGAATACATACTCTTAGCATACATATGATCTCACTATTCAGGTCGTCAACCCGAAGACATATGTCATTGAGTATATATTATTCTATAGACATCTATAAGTTTTATGGTCATCTCACAATATAAAACACAAACATATAGATTGGAAACTTTCCTTTATTGATATGATCAATGTAGTATTACAAATCATTTACATAGTATCCCATTACAATCATCGAATGATAGTCTCTATGGGCATACATACCAACAGATTCCCACTTGCACTTATATCCAATCACTCATGAATATCAATCCAAGTGATTGAACATGTCCGTCATGTTTCTACTGTGAAAGTGCTTTTGTGAGAGGGTCAACCACATTGCTTTCTGTAGGCATTATGAAAATCTTCACATCTCCTCATTATACGATCTCTCGTTGAGATGGAACCACCCCAGAATATGTTTGGAATGTTGGTGCGATCTTGGTTCTTTAGCCTGTGCAATTGCTCCGTTGTTGTCGCAAAACAACTCAATTGCATCACCAACGCTTGGAACCACTCCAAGTTCAGAAATGAACTTCTTGATCCACACATCTTCCTTTGTAGCATTAGATGCAACAATATATTCGACCTCTGTTGTAGAATCCACAACCATCTCTTTCTTGGAACTCTTCCAGCTCACAGCTCCATTGTTCAGGCAAAACACAAATCCAGATTGCGATATGTAGTCATCTTTGTCAGTTTGGAAGCTAGCATCGGTGTTACCCTTTACCATGAGCTCTTCCTCACCATCGTATACCAAGAATTGATCCTTAGTCCTTCTCAAGTACTTTAGGATGTTCTTTACGGGTGTCCAATGACATTCAACTGGATCTGACTGATATCGGCTCATCATGCTCAAAGCATACGACACATTAGGATGAGTACATAACATCACGTACATGATAGATCCAATTGCTGATGCATATGGAATCTTACTCATGCGTGCCCTTTCATCACATGAACTAGGACATTGGGATTTAGAGATCGTAACCCCATGGGACATGGGAAAGTTACCTCTCTTAGAACCCTCCATGCTAAACCTCTTTAGCACCTTGTCAATGTATGTGCTCTGGCTTAGGCCTAGAAGCCTTCTAGATCAATCTCAATAGATCTTGATCCCCAGTATATAGGACGCTTCACCTAAATCCTTCATAGAGAAGGTCTTCCCTAGCCAACCTTTTACTGTCTGAAGAGTAGGGATGCCATTTCCCATCAACAGTATGTCATCCACATACAATATGAGAAATACAATTGTGCTCCCACTAACCCTTTTGTAAACACAAGGTTCATCTTCATTTTGACTAAAGACAAACTTTTTGACTACTTCATCAAAACATAGATTCCAGTTCCGAGATGCTTGCTTCAATCCATATATTGACCTTTGTAGCTTACAAAATTTATTGGCTTTCTTTGGATCAATAAAACCCTCAGGTTGTGTCATGTACACATCCTCGAGTAAATTCCCATTAAGGAATGCTATTTTAACATCCATCTGCCAAATCTCATAGTCATGATAAGCTACAATGGCAAGCATGGTCCTGATGGATTTAACCATGGCAATTGGTGAGAAGGTCTCGTCATAATTAACACCTTGAATTTGACAGAATCCTTTCACAACCAATCTACCTTTATAGGTTTGAACACTTCCATCCATGTCAATCTTCTTCTTGAAGACCCACTTACACCTTATGGGTTTTACCCCTTCGGGTGGATCCACCAAGGTCCATACCTTGTTGGTGTACATGGATTCCATCTCAGATCTCATGGCTTCGAGCCATTTCTCAGATTTTGGTCCCTTAGTAGCTTCTAGATAGGAAGTTGGCTCATCTGCTATGCCCAATTTGTCACTGTCTTGAGTCACAAGAAATCCAAATCTCTCAGGCTCAAGTCGTGTCCTACTAGACCTACGAGGTTCCTGTGTTACATTTGGAACTTGAAATTCCACAACAATTTGTGAGTCTTCATGTTCCTTATGTACCTCCTCAGGTTCTCTGCTTTCTTGTTGGTCTCGAACTTATTCGAGCTCTACATTCCTCCCGCTAATTCCTTTGGAAATAAATTCCTTTTCAAGAAATACAGCAGTCCTAGCAACAAACACTTTGTTGTCAACTGGTGTGTAGAAGTAGTATCCCTGTGTTTCCTTGGGGTATCCAACAAAATAACATTTTTCTGATTTGGGTCCAAGCTTTTTAGGAAATTGTTTCCTAACATAAGCTTCACATCCCCAAATCTTTAAGATAGACAAATTGGGATGATTCTCATTCCATATCTCATATGGTGTCTTTTGAACTGATTTGGAAGGTACACGGTTAAGTGTAAATGCTACAATTTCAAGAGCATATCCCCAGAACGATATTGGAAGTTCGGATGAACTCATCATTGATCGTACCATGTCTAATAATGTACGATTCCTTCTTTCTGACACACCATTATGTTGTTGTGTACCAGGTGGAGTCCATTGTGATACAATACCACAGTCTCTCAGAAGGTCCTCAAACTCTTGGCTTAAGTATTCGCCGCCTCAATCTGAATGGAGTGCTTTAATACTCTTACCAAGTTGCTTCTCTACTTAATTCATTAAAGTCTAGAACATTTCAAGAGTTTCTGACTTGTATTTCATAAGATATACATAGCCATACCTACTGAGGTCATCAATGAAGGTAATGAAGTATTGATAGCCTCCTCTAGCATTTGATCTAAAAGGTCCACATACATCAGTATGTATGAGCCCTAGCAGATCACTAGCTCTCTCACTATGTCCAGTGAAAGGAGTCTTGGTCATCTTCCCTAATAAACATGCCCCACATGTCTCCAATGATTTAAAATCAAAAGAGTCTAGATAACCATCCTTATAGAGTCTAGATACGTGATTCTCGTTTGTGTGCCCAAGACGACAATGCCATAAGAATGTTTTGTTTGAGTTGTCAAGTTTTAACCTTTTAGTATTTATGTTTTATATGCTAGTCTAAAGTTCTAACAAGTAGATACCATAAGACATAGAGGCATTGCCATAAAAGATCTCATCTTTATAAATAGAAATAATTCCATTCTTAATGTGAAATTCAAATCCACTCTTGTCCATACAAGATACAAAAATAATATTTCTATTAATGGTAGGTACATAATATCAATTCTCTAATTCTATTACAAGGCCCGTAGGCAAAGATAAACTAATAACTCCAACTAGGGTGGCAGCAACTCTTGCTCCATTAGTGACCCACAACTCGACTTGGCCCTTTCGTAAAGGCTTACTTCTTATCAGATCCTGCATATTAGAACATATGTGAGATCCACATCTGGTATCCAATACCCATGATGAAGAAGTATTTAAGTTTATCTCAATAACATATATATCTGAAGTGGAGATCTCTATCCCCTACTTCTTCTTCCTCAGTTCCTCCAAGTAGAGAGGACAATTTCTTTTCCAATGTCCATCCTGGTGACAATGGTGACAACTGCCTTCTTTGGAGATCCCACCTTTAGCTTTGAGCGTGGATGACTTTGGCTTCTACCTGGCTTTAGAACTTTTCTTAGCCTTGCCTTTGCCTTTTGACTTTCCCTTTATCTTGCTGATCATCATCACAGACTTGGGCTTGTCTTTCTTCATCTGTGCTTCAGCTATCCTCAACATGCCCAACAATTCTGACAACGGCTTGTCAAGATTGTTCATGTTGTAGTTCATGACAAAATGACTATATGATTCAGGCAACGATTGTAGAATCACATCAGTGACCAACTCTTGACCTAGGGGAAATACCATCTTGGATAGGCTTTCCACATACCCAATCAAAGTGAGTATATGGGTGCCAACTGAGTCTCCCTCTTTCATCTTGCTTTTGAACAAAGCCTTTGAGACATCATATCTCTCCTGTCTTGCTTGATGTTGATACATGTTCTTGAGATGTGTTACCATCTCCATGACATTCATGTTCTCATGATGCTCTTACAACTCATAGTTCATTGAGCACAACATCAGGCACTTGACATCCATGACATCATCAAGGTGCTTCTTGTAAGCATCCATTTCAGCCTTGGGTGCATTTGCGGTGGGTTCCGCTGGCTCTGGTGTTTCAAGGATATAAAGCTTACACTCATGTGTGAGAACAATTCTCAACGTCCTAAATCAGTTTTGAAAGTTGGTTCCAGTAAGTTTGTCCTTCTCAAGGACCGATCACAATGAGAAAGTGTGAGTGTTGTTTGCCATTTGATTGCTACAAAAAAAATTCACATTTAGTCCAAAACATTTTAACTTGTAAAGATTTGATAAACAAGATTAATTAGGCCTTTAATTAATTACGCTCCCAATATTTTATTCAAATTGATAGCCCTCATTATCAACTTAGAAGATTGCAACATACAACCTTCTAGCGAGCCAAGATCCAAAATAATTGGATCAATGCCCAACAAACGCCGGCATCAAAGACCAAATACTAAGGTAGGTAACTTTTTCCAATTGCATCATATACAACTCTTGGATAGATGATCATGCACAACTCCTTGCCATGATACATCTGTGTGCCTCTAGGTACTTGATCCTATCAAGGTTCCCTAGTTAAGTCCAACCCATAAGCCAACATGATGAGTGTGCACCCTGCGGAGTCAGACCCACACACCCACCATCACACTTCTACGAGATAGACAGTGTACCATGTAGAGGCGTTCCCACACATAGTCGACCCCATCCAAAACGTCAAAAACAGAAGCCTACGGCATATGTGGAATTAGGTTTAGATTTGCACATTAGCAATTTTAATTCGCATCTTATGCAACATAAAAAAATAGTATACAACGATTCGATCATATCGAAACGAATCCAAATACGTCGTAGATCGACGCTGCTCTGATACCACGGTAGGGTTTTGTGGAGAAAACATGCGCGGAAGAAGCAACACAATTCCACTCAACCCGAAATAGGATCTCGTCAACTACATCGTATTTGGAAGGAGTATTTGTGGGATATACCTTATCACAGAGAAAGTCTGGCGATGCCCCACTGCTTAAAAGTGTGCAACGACGCTTGTCTACACAGACGGATCTTCTCTCCTGTTCACTATCACAGGAAGATATGGCGGTGCTCCTTTCGTGCGATGATGTACGCCACTCGTAACACGCACATATGGTCGTTGATGTCCTCCGAACGCAGGCGTCTCAGCATCTGCATCTCTACTTCATCCACGCGGATGTCCTGGAACTCCACATCACGCTTCCTAAGCCTGTGGGAAGGAGTCGTGTCTGTGCGGCGGCGTGCTAGCGGTGTGTTGCTCTACTTTCTCTCCTAAGGATGGTGATGGCTAGGGTTTATGTACGTGAGCGTAAACTGAAAATCCTCTCTCAATATCTTATATAGACATCGGTCGTCAACCTCATTTAAATAGGAGACGAAGGGAAGTAGAGTTTCCCAAACCCATCGGTAAATAGAAACACTGCATTAATTAAAATGCTTGTGGATTAATTAGAATATTTTGGAATTCATTAATTAACTAAATAATCACATTAATTGATTAATTAATATCTAACTCCATGCAATCACTTGGAATGGCTCTATGGGCATATATGCCAACATGAATTTGGTTTTGACATAACAAATTTTAGAGCACATTCCTTTTCCCACCCAAGGCATTTGGATTCATCATTTTTTAGGAGGAAAGTCTTCCCTCGACATGTCATGTTAGAAATACGGATAGCCTGTCTAGTCTTTGTTCAAGCTTTGAATAATTTTATTATGGCCTGAAACATCCTTCTTCACTTCATCTAGGGATCTCAACATTAAAATCAACTCGTCTTAAAACTTGGATCCTTATTTTTTTTGTCTTGCCTCCTTGCACATCATCACCTTGTTGCTTCCATGAAAGTTGGGTTTGTTTCTGCACTCCAATGTGTATGATTAGAACATGAGGGAATTTGAGTTTCTATTCCAATAGATTGTGATGCTTTCAACTCTACGCTAAAAGTGTCCAAAGCTTGGAGAAAATCACTAGATGAACCTCCACCTTGGTTTTTCATCTTTTCCATCATGTCATTGTGGATCTTCATGAGTTGTGGATTGGTTTCACTGGAGGGAGAAGGGGTAGTAGTATCAATCACTCTAATTTTCATTTTCTAACTAATACAAGATGGTGGATGGTGTGAATAATTTTTTTCAGGTGCTCAATTGGTGTCCAAGCTTCTTTGCATTTTTGTCCATAGAATTGCCACCACAACGAGACTCAACCACAATTTGGTGGAGTTGAGACAAACCATAGTAAAATGATTGTACCAACTACCATTGAGGAACTTCATGCTAAGGAGAATACCTTTTCAATATTAAGAATCTCTCCCAATTGTCATGAAGTTGTTCAATTTCTTAATTGTGCAAAGAAAGTCATAGAAACGTACAACGAAATAAACTTAGAAATATCATATAATTTATTCAAGAACTCATTCTTCATTCTATCCCATTTCATAATATCAGTCCGAGAAGAGTATGATTTTTTAGACTCATCCTTTAGAGGAAGGGGAACTAGGTTAAGCTTATAGCATCATCGGAGGCAGTTCAAATCCAAAAGGTGGAGCACACTTCCAAGAAGTCCTAATGTGCTTGTAGGGATTCTCCAACTTTACTCCATTGAAGGTTAGTAGCAACAAAACCAAGGTGGGCAGAATGGAGAATGCTTTCCTGATAAGATATCTGATGTGAGTGGTGATGGGAAAATCATGATTAAGTAGGATGTATTAGTCTTGTAGAGGCCTTAGGACCAGTTCTAGTGTGGTTGGTCAAAAGGATTTTGTTCTTCTTCTTCATATCTCTCATGGTCATGAACATCAGTGGAGGACCACCGTGTGGGGTTTCCTGGTGATTGTGATGATTTCTTATTCTACCACACCCTATCTCAGGACTCTCTAAGAAAGTATCGAGAGATAAAGAGTGCCATTCAAGATGCAGTGTCATCCTACATGATCAGAATCAACCAAAAGAATCTTTAGTAAAAATAAAAGAATTCAAGATAAATATAAAGAATGTGAAATGGTGAGGGCAACAAGGAAGAGTAAAAGAGAAACAAATAGCTAGATCTAGCACAACCATCCTTGATAATGGCACCAAAATGTTTGATGTGAGAATTCAATAGGCTTACAATATGTAACCCAATTCAAACACTCTAATACAATTGATCCACAAGATCATGACATTGTGGTTTTAGTCGAATGGGCAAGTCAGGTTCAGATCCACATAGATAGTTCTAGACACTAACGTTATGGGGTTCAATAGGTTCCTAGATCCAGATCTAGGGTTTTAAGGGTTTCAACTTTAATTTAATTAAGGTACAAGTCATGTGATTAGTGAATGAAATTATCTAAATGAATACAAATCAAGCAATTAGGGTAATCTACTTGTGAGATAATCAATTAACAACTAAGCAAGCAAGATCAATTAACTACTTTATACTATAAATTATCATCTAGAACTAACTTAGATGACTAACTAGACAAGCAAGAATTAGACTAAACAATTAACTAAATTAACTAAACAAAATTGACCAAAAAAGGAATTATATTAACCTATCAAGAAGTATTCATTGTTCACAAGCAAGTAGACTAAGAAGAAGAAAACATGACTAGTCATCAGACAAGCAATTGGGGTTTCTAAATTAAGGAGAGAAATAGGAAATTTAGGGGATATGGGATAATACAACCATGGCATTAGGTAATTCTTATTAACATATCCTATAGTTATTTCTACTAAACCAAAGAAGGGTAAATTTTAACCAGAAGCCTTACCCTACTAGTTGTCCATGGGTAGTTGTTACAACCTCAATTTTTGCATGTGTTTTCATAATTGAAATATAATGATTTTGTGAATTTGGGCTTAACTAAAAAGGTTGTAAGCTTTTTTTTCAAAGGATGGGTTTCCTTACAAATATTCCTTTGTATAGGAATTTTGTGATTCACATTATTATATTAATCCAATAATGGATATAAAAGAGAAGAAAAGTCCAAATATTAGAAAAAAATACAAGAAAAAGAGTATTAAGCAAAGTATTTATAAGAAATACTTGGAAATATCTAGAAAGTGGCATTAATGGCCACAATTGAATAAAATTCGTTTCGAATAAAAGAAATATGAAAAGAGGAAAAAGGAAATGAAAGATAAGGAGAAATCCTTAAAAAGAATAAGGAAATAAGTAAGATAATAAGAAAATGGATAAAAGATAGGTAAAATGATAAGGGATATTCCCAAGATGGGATTTCGAGCCATTAAGGTTCCTTGAGGTTCAAGGAACTCAGAATAATAATTTAATGGCAAAGGAAAGAGAAAATAGTTGAGAAATATACATTATTGAGTAATAACTTGCAACTAAAGAAAGGGACCCGATTTCTTTAGATAATGATACCAAATTTGGTATGATGATAGATTAAGTCATTAAGAACTTTCCCTCAAAATGTGGGATCAAAAATATTAACAGATCAGGAGATATGGATTTTACAAAAATACCTAAAGTATGGAAATAATGTGGGAAAGTATCAAATGTCGCAATTTTTCAATATTTTGTTTTAAAGCGCGTGTGTTATGAACCGTCGGATCAGGGATCCAATGGTGACACAGTCATCTCCTAGAGTGGAATTGTTTTGGAAACCAGAATAGCTGGAGTTGGACTCTGGGTAGGATCTCTTGTGATCTCAATCTTCTCGAACCTTGCTGGCTTTCCCATTAGTTTCGGGAGAGGATTTCGAGCCAGCCTACCCCAAACTTTGCCCTGATCTGTGCCTTTTTGGAAGTCCTCCCAAACCACAGGCCTTCCGCCCAGGGGTGGGTATAAAAAGGGATGTACAACCCCTCTACGAAGCTACCAAGCAATCCTGAAGGATCTCTGTGAGTTGCTTGTTAAGATGCTACCCTCAATTACCCAGGAAGTCAGAGTCTCTACCCTGGTTCTAGCCGCTGACTCGCTGGAGGTTCACCCTCATCATGTCTCCATCTGAGACCACCCCCAAACAAAGTGAAGGGCTCCATGACTTTGCGGTGCCCAAGTGAAGGCATGGGAGGCATTTCTTGGAGCCAGGGAGGCGATGAGCTTAGAGTCAACCTTGGAGTTGACTCGCCTGGACCGCAACTCATGAGAAAGAGGATGAGCAGAGGTTGAAGACAACTCGATGTGAAAAGGCTATCTTGCCCTTGTCTATTGTAATGCAAGGTAAGGACTTTTAGGTCCTTTCATCTTTTCTTTAGAAGTGTAGGCCGCACAAGCATGTTGTCTACGTGGTGGCCCGTGGTTGGTTCAAAATGCTTTATATTGCATAAATCATAACAAATCATGGGGTTGTCTAAAAGTAGCAAGTAATATATGAATCTTGCTCAGAAAAATGAGAGGAATCCATTAAAAATATAATTGAAGCCTGATTCTAATTGCAATTCGAAAAGTAATGGAAGTTGTCAACTTTAATACTTTAATGATTAAGAAACCCTATTTTGAGATGATTAATGTGATTAGTAGGGTTAAATGGATGATTAAAGTTGATATTAACCTGTTAATTATAAAAAGGTATATTAAGAACAAAAAGGATGAACTTTACACATAATTAGTTTAATTTAGAGTTTCTTGTGCATAAATATGCTTTAATGGGCCTTGAAACCCTAATATTAGAAAAAGTGACTCATAATGGTTTTAATTATTCAAAAATCATGAATAAAGCTAAGATATGAGGATTCTAAGCTATTTTGAATAT
Organism: Alisma plantago-aquatica; assembly: GCA_963693085.1. Classification (NCBI taxonomy): domain Eukaryota; kingdom Viridiplantae; phylum Streptophyta; class Magnoliopsida; order Alismatales; family Alismataceae; genus Alisma; species Alisma plantago-aquatica. Next base: position 575,422,695 of record OY856409.1, on the reverse strand, counting down.
AAAGATTCCTAATTATGGATAAATACCCTTGATGAAGTAATTAGGGTTTTCTAATGGTTAAAAGTAGAATTAATGATAAATAGAGTTCATATGTGAATTAGACCATAATGAACTATGAATTGATGATAAATGAGCATAATGATCCTGTCATGAATAAAAAGGATAATTTTGGTAGTTTTATGTGAAAGAGGCTTAATGGACTTAATGGATGGATAATGATGCCTTTAATATGAAAATAAGGTTATATGTTGTAAAAAGGTAACCTTAGTATCTTTCATGATGAATAGATGAGTAATTAGGGTTTAAAATAGTAAAAGATGAAGGGAAACCCTAAAAGTGGGCTAGAAACCCTAGGAAGTGAGCTAAGTTTAATAGATCTTGATGAAATAAGTAATAAAAGGGAATTTCATGATTATTTGAGGATCTTGTTGTATGTGCTTGCTTGGATTTCTTACTTGAATGGAATATTTCTGTCTCAAATCAGCCTGACATGTATGTGGTTAATTATGATTAATCGCATTAGTTTCCCGAAGGTTTCCCAAATGGTTAATCAAATTGATTGAAACTAAATAGTTTGGATGTTCATACTGCAATTATAAAGTCACTATGGTTATCACAAATATAAATACGTGTGTATTCTCGCACCTACATGCCACCCTGATGGAAGATGCCATAAAGGTCAGGCCCAAGAGGGTAGACCAATGGGCACCATGAGAGGTGACCCCAGACACCAAGCTCGGGAATGAGAAGGTGTTCTATGTTGCATGACTATGCGGCACCATGAAAGGTGACCCCCAGGCACCAAGCTCGGGATTGAGAAGGTGGCCTTAAGTCATTGGCAAAAGAGAAACCCTAGAGGGGTATTCTAGGGTTAGGGAAAAAGCGGTGGAGAATGACACATTGAAAATGTAAATTGGTTTACTAATTACCCTGATTGTGATAATTAAATTGTTAGCCATATTTGTGAAATTTCAGTTGTCCCCACATACGAGCATATTCTGATATGCTGACTGACGTTTTGTTTGTCGGAGTTTTAGGTACAACAATTGAAAGAACAAACAATAAAGTGACACATTGTGGAAATAAGAAATAAAGCACCAGGAGGATTAGATAGAATGTATCCAGGCTGTGGATAGAGTAGCTTACCAAAGTTTTAAAAAGGTATGCAAAGTTTTATTTTATACCAGTTTTCAGTTTAGTTGGTAAAATTTGATAATTATTATTGATTATTTGTCAAACCTTTGATCCTGTTAATTGGGATAATGGCTCTGACCTTCTGGTCTCCCTTAAATGGGGGTTACCGGGAGGCGGGGTCGTTACAATTGGTATTAGAGCATAGGTTCCTCATTTAATCTTTAATAATTATTAAATTTTACAAACTCTATAGAACCCAAGGGAGTTATTAGAGGAATTTCCAAAAGACAGAGGTATCTAGAAAAGGATCACATCCGGGGGCTGGCAAGATTTTCCTCCGCACCGCTAGTCGGAATACGAGGACTCCCGGATTATGTGACTGCCTGACCAAAGTCTCAGGATTTGACTCAAAATAAGATACCTTTAGGACTCTCTCATCTTGTTCATCCCTTCTCAACTCAAATGTTTTTAAGGACCTTAAGGATTAGGGTTTTGTCTCTTTTCCTCACCCTCTTGAGGTAGGGGTAAGGTTGATAAGGTTTAAGGAATCCTCCACCAAACTATTAAAAAAATGTAAATAAGATGTCATGGACATAAGCTTAATAGATTAAGCGTAAAAGAATAGATACATGCTTAGGTCGTATGACATAAGTTGTCATGCCCTCAGGAGAGACCTGAGGCTAGACCTTCTTGTCAGGAGGATAAGTAAAGAGAGTTAGTCTTGGAGGTAGAGACCTCCATTATAAGTAGAGACCTGGCTCCTTCTCTGAGAATAATGTTAACCCTAACCCTAAGCGGAGGTTAGAGAGAGAGGCAACATGATGAGTTAGATGTCATGGTAGACCAGGTGTTTGGATGGATATGCTTTTGGATGCCCATATGAGCCATGAGAGGTTGGATGACCTAGTGCCTTTGGCGACCCAACCCTGGAAAGGGTCGTGCATGTTAGAGTGAAGGATAACTCCTTCAATGATGAGGTTAGTGAAGGACCTATAGAAACCCTATGGGCTTATTCCAGTAGGGCATATTATGCACCCAGAATACGTCAGTGGTGCGAGCATAGAGGGTTATAGATAACCTTGAGCAAACATAAGCTTGAACGTAAGCTTCACCATGTAAGGGTGTGCTTGTAAGCTTGACCCACCTTCATGGAGAGAGGATCTCGAGTAGTAAGGTTGTTTGTAGGGTTAGCTCTAGAGAGAGAATAGGACCCATGCAAGAAGATGGAAGCTTAGATTCTGAGACATGAGAAACAATGGGGAGTTGAGGATGATGCGATCTAAGTGAATGATAGTGGTTTCCTCGTGCTTGATCCCTGGAGGCTGATGATATCTTTGTGGCCTTTAGAGGAACCAAACCCTAAATAGAGAATGATGCTTCTGGAACCTATGTGCCTATGATATAGGAGTTTACCTACTGAGATGAGATAAAGAGTGCCTTAGACCCTGGGGAGGTTTAAGTAGCAAGTTGTGAGGCCTTGTACCTTGTTGGTTGCCCTTGAGGAAAACTTAACTCTAAGATGCTGCTCGAATAAAAGGATCATGGGAGTACATGACATGCCTTGGACATGATGGATTTGTGGTTAAGAGTTTGAGCATGCAGTTGGATACCCAAAGGTGAGGTTCCTAGGCCTAAGAGGGGAAGTAGTGTACCTGATACTCATGATGAGATTTGAGTCTCTATAGTTTTGAGCATGGTACTCCTCATGTGTAGAGGAAAAGGAAACCCCTTAAGTTAAAGGTATGTTTGATGAACCACTCACAACTAAGTTGGTCTAATATTGAGGATGAGAATAAGTGTGACCTAGCATGGTTTCGTAGGTGTCTACTTGTGCCTTAGTAGCTTGCTAGGGCTAAGCATGCCCATGTGGATGCAGACCCTAAGCATAGGGACATTTGTGACCTTTGTTATTAAGGTGTAGTTTCCTCCCATCCTGGGAGAGGGACTCTTTTGTAGGGTGTATACCAGTTTTGTTGGTTTTGAGGTAACCTAATTAAAGAGGTTTCAGAGGATCTTGAGAAGATAAGTAAAGAGGACATGGTAAGAGAATGAACCTGTAGATAACCATCTCTAAGTGCATGTGGATGTGTTACCATGAAGGTAATCGGTATGGGGCCTGACCAAGGTAGACAGGTCACCATGATCCCTATGAAAGGATGAAAGTCAGCCCACGAATGCAAAGAGAGAGATGATGAAGGCTTAGGTAAGGTTCTATGTTGGACATGTATTATAACGAAATCTTAAGTCTTTCCTAGGGTCAGGTGGGGATAAGACCGATGAAAGTGGGAGTTGCCTAATTCCCTAGTTGCACATGACCATAGGGTTGGGAGGTAACAACTATCATTGTCTAAGGGCCAGGAGTTAGGAGATTGATCACCTTCATGAACTCATGGGACCCAAAGGGCAGATGAGTAGGGCACTCTCTAGATGCATAAGGGAAGAGGGATGACCCCAAACGTGTCAACACCCTACAGATCTAGAGGAGATGACCAAGGAATGTGTGTAAACCTCATTAGGTTTGAGACTAGTTTTCCATGGAAGTAACTTTGATATAGAGATGATTGTGATGTAGAGACATATGTGGAACGTTCAACTTAGATTTAAAGGTGTACTGGTAAGGTGGGATGTACCATCTCTACTCTTGGAACAGGAACAACTCTATATTTGGACTGCAGCCAAATGCTTATTTCCTCTTGTTATGGGAGTGAGAGATAGGACAGTACGCATACCATACACCAAGGATAAAGATGATGTGAGCTGGAACGTTTCTATGAGGTATGAAGATAGAGATGATAACAAACCCTGGTGGAGTAAATGATACACAGATAGTTTACAAGAAGTAGGAGAGATAAGGTAGTCACCTTATAAGGATGTTTTATCATGAACTATGAGTTATACAAGGTTGGTGGGATGAGTTCAGAGTTTCTTGATGAAGATAGACTTAGAGTTGAGATAAGATAATAAGTGTCGGTGTATGTCTTCAACTTTACCTAACACCTAAGGATGTGAAGTGGTAATGGATGCCCTGGATGAGATGCAGCTACTTAGTTAGCTAGCGGCTAGAAAAGGCTGTTAGGCTAACCCTAAGTTTGAAAAGGAAGATATGTTTGGTTAACACTAATGAAGTTTGTTGAACAAGTTAGTAGTTGTTTGGTTAGCCAGCCTAGGCCTTGATAAAATAGAAGGAAGGTTGTAGAACCCCAGATGCACCTCTTTGGAAAAGAAGGTGATAAAACCCTGATGAGAGTGATTTAGGGTTTTGAGGAATCAATCTTGAGGAATCATGGCAATACGGGAGATCATGAGTTAAGATCACCATATAATGTGGTACTACCAAGATAATAAGTGAAAATAGTACTTTGGAAGCCTAAGATGAAGTTGCATGTGGTATGCTGCCATGCAAGCCAGGAGGTGAAGGATGAACACTAGTAACCCAGTGTATTGACATAAAGGATAAAGAGTCCCCGAGAGGGAATGGAAATTCATCACAATGGATGTTTTGGTAAGTCTTCCCTGACCAAGGAAGGTCAATATCCAATATGGGTTATGGTAGATCACCTTACCTAGATGACATGATAAAGAAAGAATACTGTCAAGGGACAGATCCAATTGAACTACTTGTAAGAGAGAGATGGTCCAACTACACCATGATGTGAGTTCTTAAGTTTAATCTAAAGATTCACTTCCATGCGGTGGAAATAGGTACATGAAGAACTCTATGATAGTACAGTTTATCACCCCTAACTAATAGTTAGTGTAATTCAGACTAGAGGGTCTGATGAGAGCATGTGTGATCATTCAGGGTGATACCTAGAGACAATTCTTGTCCTCTAGAAGATGTGATGACAACCACCATAGCCAATATCGAGATGTAAAGAAGCTCTGTAAGGGAAGTTGTGTCAGTCACCACTTCATTGAGATGATGTTGGTGAAGGGGCCTCGTGAAGGTCAGAACAGAACTACAGTGTGTGCAGATGAAGTCACTTTAATCATGCAATGGATGAAAGAGAGCCCAGGGGCGACATGAGTCGTGAGCTGATGCAAAGCAGACTGACATGCAGTTCACTGTGGGAGAGTATGTGATGAGAAAAACCGACCCCTCTAAGCCACAACTGAGAAAGATGAGTCCCCAATATATGGGTCCATATGAGATGGATTGGTAGAGATGGTTGTGTTTAGCCTTACCCCTCAGGATAACATGATGTGTAATGTGTTCCATGAGTCCGATCTAGAGCACTATGTGAGGAACCCAAGCCATGTGCTGAGCCATGAATCTATTCAGCTTTATGTGAGGCTAAAATGTCCTGAGTCACCTATGAGGGTATGATATACCAAGGTGAGAGAGAACACAGATGGAAGAATATGAGATGATGAAGGTTCTTGGGAAGCACCATGGAAAAGGGTGAGGCCACATGGGAGCCATTATGGACATAGGAAAGGCTTATCCTATTTGCTTGTGTGCATGGTGGAATTTTGGGGGCAAAATTCCTATAAGAGGGGAAGGATGTTACAACCTCAATTTTTGCATGTGTTTTCATAATTGAAATATAATGATTTTGTGAATTTGGTCTTAACTAAAAAGGTTGTAATCTTTGCTTCAAAGGATGGATTTCCTTACAAATATTCCTTTGGATAGGAATTTCGTGATTCCCATTATTATATTAATCCAATAATGGATATAAAAGTCCAAATATTAGAAAAAAATACAAGAAAAAGAGTATTAAGCAAAGTTTTCATAATAAATACTTGGAAATATCTAGAAAGTGGCATTTATGGCTACAATTTAATAAAATTCGTTTCTAATAAAAGAAATATTAAAAGAGGAAAAAGGAAATGAAAGATAAGGAGAAATCCTTAAAAAGAATAAGGAAATAAGTAAGATAATAAGAAAATGGCTAAAAGATAGGTAAAAGGCTAAGGGATATTCCCAAGATGGGATTTCGAGCCATTAAGGTTCCTTGAGGTTCAAGGAACTCATAATAATAATTTAATGGCAAAGGAAAGAGAAAAAAGTTGAGAAATATACATAATTGAGTAATAAATTGCAACTAAAGAAAGGGACCCGATTTCTTTAGATAATGATCCCAAATTTGGCATGATGATAGATTAAGTCATTAAGAACTTTCCCTCAAAATTTGGGATCAAAAATCTTAACGGATTAGGAGATATGGATTTTACAAAAATACCTAAAGTATGGAAATAATGTGGGAAAGTAATAAATGTCACAATTTTTCGATATTTTGTTTTAAAGCGTGTCTGTTGTGAACCGTCGGATCAGGGATCCAATGGTGACATGGTCATCTCCTAGATTGGAACAGTTTTGGAAACCAGAACAACTAGAGTTGGACTCTGGGCAGGATCTCTTGCGATCTCAATCTTCTCGGACCTTGCTGGCTTTCCCATTAGTTTCGGTAGAGGATTTCGAGCCAGCCTACCCCAAACTTTGCCCTGATCTGTGCCCTTTTGGAAGTCCGCCCAAACCACAGGCCTTCCACCCAGGGGTGGGTATAAAAAGGGATGTACAACCCCTCTGCGAAGCCACCAAGCAATCCTGAAGGATCTCTGTGAGTTGCTTGTTAAGATTCTACCCTCAATTACCCAGGAAGTCGGAGTCTCTACCCTGGTTCTAGCCGTTGACTCGCCGGTGGTTCACCCTCATCGTGCCGCCATCTGAGACCACCCCCAAACAAAGTGAAGGGCTCCACGACTTTGTGGTGCCCAGGCGGAGGCATGGGAGGCGAGGAGCTTAGAGTCAACCTTGGAGTTGACTCGCCTGGACCGCAGCTCGCGAGAAAGAGGATGAGCAGAGGTTGAAGACAACTCGCTGCGAAAAGGCTATCTTACCCTTGTCTATTGTAATGCAAGGTAAGGGCTTTTAGGTCCTTTTGTCTTTTCTTTAGAAGTGTAGGCCGCGCAAGCATGTTGTCTACATGGTGTCCCTTATAAAGATTCCTCATTATGGATAAATACCCTTGATGAAGTAATTAGGGTTTTCTAACGGTTAAAAGTAGAATTAATGATAAATAGAGTTCATATGTGAATTAGACCATAATGAACTATGAATTGATGATAAATGAGTGTAATGATCCTATCATGAATAAAAAGGATAATTTTGGTAGTTTTATGTAAAAGAGGCTTAATGGACTTAATGGATGGATAATGCTGGCTTTAATATGAAAATAAGGTTATATGTTGTTAAAAGGTAACCTTAGTATCTTTCATGATGAATAGATGAGTAATTAGGGTTTAAAATAGTAAAAGATGAAGGGAAACCCTAATTGCAATGGAAACCCTAAAAGTGGGCTAGAAACCCTAGGAAGCGAGCTAAGTTTAATAGATCTTGATGACATAAGTAATAAAAGGGAATTTCATGATTATTTGAGGATCTTGTTGTATGTGCTTGCTTGCTTGGATTTCTTATTTGCATGGAATATTTCTATCTCAAATCAGCCTGACAGGTATGTGGTTAATTACGATTAATTGCATTAGTTTTCCCGAAGGTTTCCTAGATGGTTAATCACATTGATTGAAACTAAACAGTTTGGATGTTCATACTGCAATTATAAAGTCACTATGGTTATCACAAATATAAATACATGTGTATTCTTGCACCTACATGCCACCCTAATGGAAGATTCCATCAAGGTCAGGCCCAAGAGGGTAGACCAATGGGCACCATGAGAGGTGACCCCAGACACCAAGCTCGGGAATGAGAAGGTGGTCTATGTTGCATGACTATGGGGCACCGTGAGAGGTGACCCCCAGGCACCAAGCTCGGGATTGAGAAGGTGGCCTTAAGTCATTGGCAAAAGAGAAGCCCTAGAGGGGTATTCCAGGGTTAGGGTAAAAGCGGTGGAGAATGACACATTGAAAATGTAATTTGGTTTACTAATTACCTAATTGTGATAATTAAATTGTTAGACATATTTGTGAAATTTCAGTTCTCCCCACATACGAGCATATTCTAATATACTGACCGACGTTTTGTTTGTCAGCGTTTTAGGTACAACAATTGAAAGAACAAATAGTAAAGTGATACATTATGGAAATAGGAAATAAAGCACCAGGAGGATTAGATAGAATGTATCCATGTTGTGTATAGAGTAGCTTACCAATGTTTTAGAAAGGTATGCAAAGTTTTATTTTATACCAATTTTCAGTTTAATTGGTAAAATTTGATACTTGTTATTGATTATTTGCCGAACCTTTGATCCTGTTAATTGGGATAATGGCTCTGACCTTCTGGTCTCCCTTAAATGGGGGTTACCACGAGGCGGGGTCGTTACAGTAGTTCTGGTGTCATTTAGGGAACTAGTCCCTATACTACTAATTATTAAACCTTCAAAGTCTCACTAGACCAGTGGGTAAATGAATCTAATTATGACCACTCCCTAGTCTAGGTTTCTAAGAGTGGCCCTCCAACCTCACTTTGTGGCAAGGTTTGGTGTATGGTGTAGGAAGATGATTTTCACCTCTTTTAACTCCTATCCAACTTGCAAGGTTTCTCTTTGATAAGAAAGAGTGGAGAAGCACACTAATCTACTTAGATCCCCCACTGAGATGTATTATATTATAGGTATCAATGGAACCTATCCAAGGTTCCACAAGAAACTTGGGTATTTTCCATCTCTAAGCCTTTTTGCTTCTTTTATATACATCTTAGGTGGTTCTAAAGTCCAAACACATCCAGATAAGGAAAGAGTAAGATGAAGAAAAATAGCATTGGTCAACCAAAATAATGCTTTACATGAATATTCCTACATCACGTGGTACCATAGTCCCATATGTAGCCCCCAAACAACCCACAAGAGGAGGCTAGCACACATGATCAAAGGAAAAGAAAAAAGAGTCAATAAGAAGGAAGACGTAGACATATATGTTAACACAGACTCCTCTATCATCACCTCATGTTTTAAGATAGAATATCTCAATTCCCAGAGGTTGAGTGGCACAAAAGAGACTAGGGTTAGGAGGTGAATATAGAATAAAGTTAAGGCTTTTGGTGGAAGGAAAATGGAATGTAAATGGGAGTGGTAGGTGGAGGCCAAAGGTGGTAGTAAATGATCCTAGTAGCATCCAACCATTCATCACATCCGCCTTTAACTATATATAGTATTTATGGGATTTAGGTTTAGGTTAGTGTTAAAAATACAAATTCAGTTAAAAAGTGGCATTAGGGTTTGGGGGTTGAACAACTGTTCTACACCTCCACATCTATTTTGCAATAAGGGTGAGACAACCATTTTGGCATGGAATGTGCGTTGCAAGAGGGGTAAAAAATTGGTTGAAGTAAAGGAAATTTGTAGTGGTGACAAAATCATTTTGGAGTATGAACATAGTGGTATTTGGATAGAAAGACCATTCTAGGGAGAATGACTATTATGTAAATGACTGGTTCTTACACATAATCAAGGGAAGGGGCTCATCCAGAATGATCTTGGAAAAGTAGAGCATCCATTTTGGTCGATACTTTTCATAGTCATTGTACATCTTGGGGTGACAATCATGAGGTCATTCATCACTTTGTCGATGTGATGCAACTTGAAGCTACTTGGAAAATTTTTTGTGTTATAGTGCCACTGTTCTAAGGGCTTCATGATGCACTTGTTTTGTTTGCTTTGATTTCCATGGTGTCAGTTGCTTCAACTTGATTCTTAAGCAACTTGGGTGGGTTGGGTATGGATTTGGTGGTCTTTTATGCTCCTATATTGCAAGTGAAGTCATGGGATCATTTTCCATCATCTCCCTCAATCAAATAGAACTCAAGTACTTATAGAAACATGCAAAAGACTCCATAAGTGCATTTGACTAGAATATATATTTATTGGGAATTAATCATGTAATCTAATTTTTATAGAATGCATGAGAATAAAGAAGACATATGGAGAGATAAACTAGAGATCCATCACATGTGAGTTTGATTAGACAAATAAAATTCTTGAGATAAATAATCTTCTTATTTTATAACTTGGCCTGTACAATTATTAAATAAAGTTATCCTTTGTATTTGATCCTCACTATATTGTGACAAAATTCATCCACTTGCTAATGATTAGTCCTATCATTCATTGAGTTAAAAACTAGGATTTTTATCTTGGTCTATGTATCCTACACAAAATTCACTTCCATAAACTCACCAAGGGTACACCTAGATATATCCAACTTTTTGCCTTTCTTGTTTTCTTTATTTTTGCTCTTTGATAATCAATATTTGTAGGCCTCTCATGGTTTTGAGTCATTTGTAAATTTACCATGATGTTACTTTACATCTTGTGATAATGGTTGTGACTTTTTATCCAATAGCTAATTGATAAGATAAGGAGTTCTACATTGCAAAATATTAATGGAAGAATGTCCACCTTTTTTTGCAACTTGTAAGGCATATTGGTTCCAATCAAATAAGAAACCATTAGTGATCTTAAATAGTAGGGAACCAAAACTAGTGAATTGATTCTTCAAACAGAGTTGATGAATTACATCCCCGTTTGATGTACGATTGGAATTATTGACATAACTTCGACTTGACTACACCTTGACATTCATCTACAATATGGATGAATACATGTTTTAACTTCATATGTAGCTAAGTTTTCACCTTCTATGTTGAATCATGACATTGTGAATAAGAACAAATCGACAACTCTTCAATAAAGAGATCACATGACATTGCAAATTCTACACTAGTGTTTGAGTGACAAGAGCCTCAATCACAATTGTAATGTAATTGTTGATGTATATCAGAAGCTGAATATTGTATACCTTGATTATCAACGTGAAAGATAGGATTTAATATATATTAAATCCATTATGATTGCAATGTCTTTATTTTCAAGGAAAGGTGGTTTGATGATAAATTCAAAATGTAGTGTTTTTTTAACCCTAAATAATGTCGTATAACTTACCATTATGTATATATATTCCAATTCTTTTTAATGTTTGCCATTGTTGTTTTTTGATTGCCATTGTAATACATAGCTGGATTAGAAATTGTAACCTCTTGTTGGTAGAAAAAACTTATGATATTTCGTAATAACAATAATCTTTGAATGAGTATTGACTAATTTTCCTACGTCCATCCTTTATTTTAACATCATTAAAATTATTTAAGAAGTTTTATAAATAACTCATGTATCATTACAAAGACCTTAAAAGGGATAAATGTAGCTAAGTAGCATAATTGAATTGTTTCTTTTCAACATAAACTTATGAGGTGCAAGATTAGAATGACTCAAGGAGTTCATAAGGAAAGGAATTTCACAATTTTATTCACTAATGAGATTTAGATACAAAGTGGAACCAATCTACATATGAGATTAACCACTTGAAACTGATTTGTTTTATCAAAGCAAACTCAAAGTTAAATTACTTTTCTTACGTACTAGGAATATTTTAGTTGATAATTTAGTTATTTCAACCATTCATTTTTTTGTCTATATTGCATGGCGTGTAAGGAAATAGATGTTACCTCATTATCAGTAAGTTTAGGAAACATTTCTTATTTTAATTTATGTTAAGAAGATGTTTCATCAGATAGGTCATCATGCATTTAGGAATTTCAATTTCATCAATAAGTATATCTTCTCGTGATCGGAAATCAACTTGAAGTTGTAATTTTTTTTACCAAACTTTAATTTTACAAAACTTGATTCCATAGTTTGCAATTTTTTCCTCACTGTAATATATATGTATAATCCATCTACCATATTTTTTGATATAATAACTTTTCCTTCAAAAATAATTATTTTACTTCATCCCAAACATGAATTTAGTTCTTAATTAAACAAAACTACTTTTCTTCTAAATATTTTATTTGTTCTTTACTATTCAATGGTATCTTAAACCTTGAGCGTACAAAAAAGTAGGAAAGCTAGTAAAGATAGTGAAGTTCCATATCATGCAGTTGCAACTGATATTAGACCATGATTTTCTTTAGAAATAATTCATAATATAAGATATTTTTTTATTCCAAATGGGCTATCAATGCAAAAGATCCTTAGTTCCCTCTATTTATGTGATCATACATTCCTATATTCACAACAATGATCATAAGTTAGTAATGAAATTTCTCATCATATATGACAATTTTGAATTCTATTTTTACTTCTCTATATAAATTTTCATGTTCATCTTCAATAATGGATTGTAAGATAAATCCATACAAAAAGATTCCCATCAACTTGAGGCACATAATAATACTATCTAAATCATTTTAATAGGGATTCGTCCATAAAACTTGATGTGCATCATAAAATCCTTCAATTACTTGATGAACTTCTTCCACAAGTTCTTAGGGATTATACATGCTAAATAGATCATTATAGTAGGAAAAAACTGTCAGAGACCTAAAACATTAAAATACAAAAGCTTCATCAAGACATTATTTGATGTTGTTATTTTCATCCAAGAAAGTAAAGTATTGAATTTCTTCCTAGAATGTATCATATTAAACATACTTTACAATCCTCACATGACCAAGTGATTAGAACCTATGATATGATATAGTGAACATCATAGATAGTAGCACTATTCCTCGATAGGTGTTGGAAAAGTGAACCTCCCAATGGAATTTTTTCTTTCTTCTATCACAACATTTAGATTTTGTATTCAATACGTAATGCTCAGGAAATTCTGTATATAGATACCTTTGACATTCTTTGTTTATGGATTTTCTCATAATTTTTTTTACTAAGCATCGCTCTTTGAAGTATCATTTCTTACAATTATGGATAGATCTTGATTTGAACAAAGTACAAAAATATAGATATACTACAAATGAAATTTAGGGACGTTATTGATGGATGAATCATTTTCATAGGGAATTGATCAATTCTCCGTATTGCTTCTTCTAGTGATGCCCATCTTTTATGTACAAAATTTAGAAAAAATGTTTAGCATATTTGTAGGATGTTCTCCATCCAATTGGAACAACACATTGTAATATCCTTTGTTCATGTAGTTGTATAGGTTCTTACCTTTCTTTGATTGAAAAATATATTTCAACCTTAATATGACAATTGTACCTTCCAAAAATTAAGCACTACAAGGAATAAGAAACCATTTTTAATTTGTAATTTATAGGAGTAATCTATACTAGTTGTATTCATTTTCTCTCCTTTTTGTTTCTCTTCTACAACTGAAACATGAGAATAAAATATGTACATATATATGTATGAATTACTTGTATATTTTATAGAAATATATACAGTAAACTTACTTCTTTACTCTTTTGAAATAGTTAACTTATATCATAAAAGTTAGATGACTACAATGATGAAATGTTGATCATCAGTTATCTAATCTTTTTATTCATTCATGAAATTCTTTCATGCCAGCTAGTCTCAGTATGTAGAACAATAGAGTGTAGTGTAGGTGATCATAACAACCACAATGATAATTAATACACTAGCTACTGCAATCATGTGTGTAAATACAAATATCCCATTGGAAGTTTATGTGCTTACTATTTTCATCAAATATTCACTCCAAATTACAACCACTTGTGAAGAAGTTGGCATATTCTAAATCCTTGGTGTATGTCTAGGTTTTATTTTATAAAATGAAAATGAAGATGCTCAAGATTTTGAAAATCCTTTAGGTATCTAAATAATTTTGAGAATGGATTTGCTTTAAGGTACTAAGAATATCTTGAACACATTCTCTCTTAATCTTGATGATTGGTGCAGTTTGTTTTCCTTCTGTAACAAGTTTCCTGATTGTATGATCACATATGTGATGAATGCACATCTTATGATATCATCTTGTTTATGAAATGATACATACTCCCTTATACCTTGAAATTGGATATTCCCTTGTTTCTCTTTGAAATGTTTTTCTCCTATTTCACAACCATTATTGTAAAAGTAAAAGTATTATTTTATGTGTGGCCTCTTTTTTCTGTGACAATTACATATGATATAATTGTAGTGTGGTATCATGTCATTATATAGAACAAATGTCTAGCTTTGTGTAATTTTTTTCATGACAAATGATCACAATTTTGTAGTTAGGTAGGACAAAGTCTATTTAGGTATGGAAAATCTGTAATGAAGGTTTTGCTCACACTTTCACATCTTTGTGTGTTGAATATGAATGAGGGTGAAATGAAACTTCTTTCCCTAAAATAGACAAAGATCTGACTTGACATGTACACGTCACCTAATATTATGAGTGTTGTTCTTCTACGTTTCCAAAATATATTGTCATGTAACTAAATGCCTAGACAAATGTATGTCTTGGGATTGAATCTATTTCCATTGGAGCTCCATAACATTTCTCACAATATCCTGTTAGAATGATTCTTTATACATTTTATCATAGTTTGCCTCCTTATCTTCTAAGAAATGACATAATATCGTCTTTGTATTTTGTTAAAGATTCACCCCACAATAATTTTTTAACCTTTGTACTGACAAAGTACTTTCTTTATATCATTATAGATATGTACATTAATTAACATAGCTATAATGATGAAAAGGGTAAACGTTTAATGAACTTACATTATTTAAATTGAAAACATTCTGCTGTAAAATCAAAATTCAAACATTTATGCTTATTGGAAAATTGCTAATTTATTACGTGTATCACTAAAAACAACTTGAGTGATATAAGCGTAAGAAAACTTTTCATAGTGCAAACAAACATGGCATTGATCAATAACAACTCAGATCAGTTTTTTTCCTGCTTTGATTGGTCTTGAGTTTACTATAGTAGATTTAGAACTAAGAGTTCAAATTATTGTTTTGGAACTCAATTTGGGTAGTAAAATAACATTTAAGTAATTGTACTGTTGCAACTCACATATCATGTTTCAACTAACATGTAAATATTATAAATAGTAATAATTGCCAATTATAAATAATGGAAAATGACTTCAAATTGTTTAAAAATGAAAATATACAACCAAAAAATAACTACAATGATCTATTTTCCCACTTTTTTCCTTATAACTCAGTATACATATATAAAAAACTTGCAAAACCAATGTGCATATATTATCTGAGTTTATCCACAAGTGCTGATCATGAAAATTGCATATTGAATGTTGTATTATAGTGATTGGGGGAGGTAACTTCAGGTTCAAAATAATTATGTTGAAATTCCTTCAATCTTTGAAAGCAACATGGCATGCCCTAATCAAATTTACAAACCACTGGACCTTATAACATATATTTCCTATATTTGATGCTCCTTGATGGAGCTAAAACCATCATACTTTGTGACAAATAGGAAACTATGAAGACCATTCAAGGATAAAAGAAATAGATCAAAATATCATACCCCCTAATCCAATGTGACTAACAAGATATTGTCCAAACTAATCTGTGTTTGGAGACCATATTTTTCTGGTTGTATGGTGTTCCAACGTGAAGTTTTGAATGAAAGAAGACGATGAGGTCAAAATCACCCCAGCAATATAGGGAATATACTTGTTCTTATAGATACATGGCCATGGTGGGGAGGAGTAGGATGACAATAGTGATTGTCCTTGAAATCAATAGAAGGAACAACTAGGTAGATCAGAGTGAGAGTGTGATAAAGGAGAATTGTTTTCCATTATTTTGAAATATAAGTTATAGAAGATATCCTATTTATATATTTGTAAGTCTTGTGGAAATTACAAACTTCAATAAACTTCCTTCAAACCAATTCACAAAATTATTTTAAGAATTTGAGTAATTGTAATTTCAACGTAATTTATAGAAAACTAATTGAACTCTAAGGGAAATAGTAGTAGTGTAGTGATTAAATAACAAAACTAAGACCATGAAGGAGGTTGTTTTGGAGTTTCCAGATAATATGTTATAGATATGATGATCAATCTATCAAAGTCCCATTCGTGTTATTTGCCTTTCGTCTTAGTCACAGATATAGTAATGGTGTCTTTCTAAGAACTCACCTTATGGTGTTGTAAAAGTTATATGTGAATGTGAAATTAGATAAATGAAACTAAGGTGAGATGTAGTTAGGAGAATTTGTAATTGTCAGGTGGTAAAGTTGGTAAAGTTGTAAATATTGCAATATGAATGAGGTCATCATGGAGTCATTGTTGAAACAAACCCAAGTATGGGATCAACTTGTTGATTGTCACATTGGTGTTGTTTTATACTTATCTTAATAACAATGGACATCATGTAGTTTTACCATAGAGGTCATCATACAAGGTTGTACATTTAATACATGAACATGGTGCTTTGGAATAAGAACTCAATGGAATTGCACTTGAGGGAATTTATTGTAGTGTTGAAGTTAAGCAAAAACTTATATACTATAAAGGAGGTTTTCATGGAGTCATCAGTTAAGAGGTTCCAAACACAAGGGGCACCCTTCCAGCCTCCCATTAATGTTATATGGTTTTTTTCTCAATCAAAAAGACAAGGGAATTGTGCCACAAAGCAAATCATTGTGTAGTATTGTAAAGTTTAAATGTTAATACATATATATGTATTCATAACCTCATTTTAATGTTGTATATCATATTTAAGAAACATGCATTGTCAACACAAAACTTTGAGACATATTTTGTATAAATATGGGAAGTGATAACAAGAAGGTGAGTGTTAATTATGAAGTGGTCAGTGCAAAAAGGTACTTGTTTGAAATGTCAGTGTGTTAGTATGGTTCCCTTAGAAGAAATCTTGTAGAAGTAGCTACTTGCAATAACAAAACTCTTTTTGTATAGGTGTAAATATGAGTCCTTTTACCCCAAACAAGTATATATATATACATATATATTTATATATATATACTTCAAATGTACTATGGATACATATTACTATGCATAACAATACCGTATATTTGTAAAATATTTTAGGGGAACTAGGTTTCTATAGAGTATCATGGTGCAAAACCATCATTCCATGAACATATGTGTTACAATTTATTTACATTTTTGAAGTTTTTAGATGTCATAAGGAAGTTATCAACTATCTTTTCATTGTATTATAGTTTAAAATATTAGTCCTTATTCTTCTTTATTTCCTTTTAAAGTTTAAGTAACTTCTTTTTTCTTCTACTTATGTTTGTTCATTATTATCCAACACTTCTCTCTTAACATTCATAATCATAATGTCTTTGTTGGTATGCTTCCTCTTCATTGACCAATACATAAAAAAATTATAAAGCTAGAAGTAACCTATTTCAATATATTAAGGATTTGTTTAGCAATAAATGAAAAACTAAATTATATTAAAAAATAGAAATATTTATTTTAGTAAATAAGAATATATGAGTATAAACTAAATTGAAATAATATATTTAATTTGAAGTTAAATACATGATGACAATAAAGGACTTTTAGCTTTCTATCTATCCCATAGTCAACCACCAAGTTTCCCCATATGGATACCATGCATGGACTCATCTTTATTGCCACACATCTTGGGAGTTATGAAATCCTCAAAAAAAGTGGCCAATTAGGTTCTAAATGATAAGAACACATCCTTATCCAACTGTGATGTGCAATCAACCAACATAGTTGCCAAATATAATCGTTCCAACATCTTTGCAACTGAACAAGACATGGTGGATGCTATAGAAGGTGTTACCCTAGATGTCTACTACAGACTCCATTAATAGGAGGTGCATGTTGTGGTGAGATGAATGGAAGATCATATTGAAAAGGAAGAGCTGATTGACATTTCCATGGGTATGTTTACAAAGGTCATGAAAGTCATCACCAACATGCTAGGGGGTGGTCATCGACAGACTGATGGGATGTTGATTGATATGAGCATAGAATGGTTGTCAATTTTAATTGAGTCAAAGCTACTCCTTGTCACCCACAATAGTTTGGGTCACAATTAGTATATCACTCGGGTCAAATCCACAAAGAGACAAAGAAATTCCACAAAAACTCAATCCTAATCTACCATGAAATTCAATGAAAAAGACATTGGTTAGTTGATCAAAGTCCTAGGATTATACTAATATTATCAAAATTATATTCAAATAATTCAATTGTAGGGGGAGTCTTGGTACGTATACACATCATGAATAGTCTACAAAATATATAAAATTCTCTCTCTTGTCCACATCTCACACTACATTACAAATTAATGTCTGTCATCTATTAATTGTATAGGTAGATAACATTCATTTATTTCTCAACAAATTAACCTAGATAAGGACTAAATGTCCCACATATATCTCTAGGGGAATCATAAGCCTACCTTGATGATCAAATAATGAGACTATGGAATGCATAAGTTCCATCCACAGTCAATGCATATTATTTTAATATTTAAAATCCTCCATAAAATTTGTAGCTCCTCAAGCTACAAATTTGGAGATTTGGAAAATAGTAGCCATCAGTTCTCATGGAAAATTAACAATATTTAGAAAAATTATTAATAAAACTCAGAATATTAATCATTGATATTCATCACATGGTTTCTAGGTGCTATTTATGCACTAAATACAAGAATGATTACTTGATAATCGCAGGTGATGCCCAAACTAAGTTGTACATCACGAGATTAAAAGTTTGCATTGAGTATTATGATCAGAAATAGACAAAAGGAGAGAAAGAAATGATGTAAACCAACTATATAGGGGCTATCCTCTACTGTAGAGCTACTCATGGAGCTTCTTAGGGTTGGAGATAGGGAAATTTACATCTTAATCCCTTATTTCTTCTTCTTTTTGACTTTTCTCCTCTAGAGTTTCCCCCTATGTTTACTCAACTTTGAACCAAAACAAATTAGAGATCCCATTCCTTTCTTTATATATTTCAACTTATGCATGGATGAACATCGTGCAACTCGGCTGTTGTAAAGATTGAGGCCAAAGACTATTCCACACATCATTCATGTTAAAATGCATGGTATACAAAAGATCATAGAGAGTGGTTACTAGTGAGTTTGCACAAAGTGTCGTTTACACAACATTTTGTGCTTGGGTGTGATCACTGAAAAAGGTTTCCATTTATATGATGCAATCCATGCAATAAATAATGCACATTATTTGTGTTCAAGTTGATGTTTCACACATCTCTTGTAATTGTGCACACATGCGTGAGGTTGTGCACATAATGCAACTAACTTGGTGAAGTCAGGGAGGCTACTAGGTCAGTGCACATTGTGCGCCATAGGGTGTATATCGTACAAATGACCATTGAGGCTAGACTTGAGCATTTGTTATGTTGATATGTACTTGTCTCTAGATGAACTAAATCATGTACAACATCTATTAAAAAGTCTCAATTATTTCAACTGTCTGCAAAGAGTCTACTTAAACTGTTTAAGTAGTAACAAGCTAATTGTGTAATAAAAATATGGAATTTAAGTCATTAAATGCATGGAATCTGGGTATAAAAAATAGTGTAAACTATGTAATCAACTACCCCAAGATTAAACTGATTGCTTGTCCTCAAGAAATATAATTTGGAAATAAGATCCAAAGTGAATTACATGCATTCACAAAATTTAATTGAACTGATATCACATGAAAGTTTTGTTTTGTTCAATAGGTTGCTGAGACGAATGAGATAAACAAAAAAGGACTCCCCTATTCTAAAAAATCATCCCTTCTATAAGGCTTACTCTTAAATAACAAGCACACAAATTCCACATAGGGTTAACTTAGCTCAACTTTACCTTCTTGCTTTCATATGAAAGAATTCTAGCATGACACACATGGGGAAGATTGGAACCCTTTTTCAATTAGTCTCAAGGTACCCAAGCGTCAAGTCATGATTGATATTTCAAACCCATCTGGAATACCAAGTGAGTTGTATTTGTCTCTATTTTATATTTTAAGGATATATAATTTTAGTTTAGAAATTTTGACAAAGAACTTAACCATAGTGACCAAATGACATTTTCGTCTAGGTTAGCATACTAAGTGGGAAATTTTACAACTTCTTTTACAAATTATATAATAATAGTCTGAGGTTTATGCTTAGTGAGTTTCTCTAAGTGGTCCCTTGGGTTTCATAATTAAGTACTCAAGTTAAGTTGATTCACGATGATTAGAGGGAGGGTTGGCTACTTATCTCAAGAGAAACAGTTGTGAAATTAAGATCATTTTAAACTACACTAGTCATTTCAATAAAACATTTCTTTAAATTAGTTGCAACACTACAAATATTTTAAGTTAATAAGTTCAATTTAATTGCATTTTATAGAGTACAAGATTCTTATTTTTGCATCATCTGAATAAAGTATGGGGCATAGAAATAGCTCAGGCAATAGAATACGATGATGTTAGATTCACATGACCATTTTATTGGGTTTTGGGGAGACAGAGAAGGCAGCAAAAACAAAAATTTTCTTCTCCCGAACCCAGTATAAAGGAATCATGTCAACGTCTATATAGTAGGAAGGATGGTTTGTAGAAACATACCTTGTCCCAAGGCTTGCTCGGCGACGTTACCTCGCAGATTGCACGGTCTTCACTTCCGGTCTTGGACGGTGTCTGTGCAGCTCCTGGTCTCACTGGGACTATCAGGATTGACAGCTATCCTCTGAGCGGCAGAAGTCTCCCACATCTGAAGTAGTCCACACAGACCACCTGGAACTCCGATCTCCTTGTCCCACAAGGAATCAGGAGTCGCACCCTCCTGTCAACATACTAGCCACCGACACACTCTCCTACCACCAGTCTCTTTTCTGTAGTTGTCTTTCCCTTGCTATACCTCCCTTGTCGGGTAGCACTTGCTTGGGCTCTCTCGGTTACCACAACCAGAGAGAATGACAACTTTGCAGAGCAACTGGTGTTCTGAGTTGTACTTTGAGAAGCCCCGAATAACCCTATATATATAAGAGGGTCATGGGATAGGGTTCTCTACCCCGGGAAATGCGAGATTAAAGCAGGAGTAAAAGGGTTAGAGATTTTCCACAAAACAACCATTTGCGCCACTTGAACCGATCATTTCAAGCATGAAACGGTTGGTTGGGGACCTGAGCCGATCGGTTCATACCTCAACCAATCGGTTGGGGCACCTGAGCCGATCGGTTCACTGCCCTGGTTAGTTCCTGATTGACTTTTCCTCTTTTATTTCGAATTGATCCAAATACCAATCCTTGTTACAATCAAATTGGACAAGTGAAATGAAGAGAAATATCTTGCCAACCTGACTTTCCCAACTCGCACGTTTGGACTAGTTGAGCCGATCAGTTCAACCCTTGAATCGGTCGATTCAGCCTGTCCTGAGCTGATCGATTCATCATATGAGCCGATCGATTCACCAACCTGAGCCGACCAGTTCATCACATGAGTTGATCAGTTGGGAGTGAAGACTGTGCATAATCAGTCAATTATAGTTTCAATGAATCCGAAACTCTAATCAATCAGTCCAACACCTTGAACACTATGATACTGAGCCATCAATTGATTGAGTGTTTAATTAAACTACTAAACTCCTTTAGCAATCAATCTAAACATCGTTTGTAGAAAAACTCCTCTTCCAGGTTAAATCCTATGTGTGTGACCCTACAGGTCCATTTCACGTTGGCAGTGAAAGTCTATAACACTTATGACTTCACAAGTAAAGAGCGATGCCTAGTCACACATCAGTGCTACCCATGTGAAAAGGAAAGTTAGAGAACAACTTTCAATCCTACAATCCATTAATGGTGTTACAGTGAATGTATAATTCCTTTGTCACTGATATCCCGAATGAACTCGAGGCATGGAACAATCACCCTGTCAATGTTCATTCATTTTCTTGATCTCAGAGTAGATTGGAGGAGATAATGGGATTAGAAAACCCATTAAGGTTTCTCACTGCAAAACTTTGCTCGATTTTGGCTTCGCGCCTCAATCTATAGGGTCAGTTTTTCCAAATAACTGACCTTATATGTCTTCAAAAAATGCGGGAACCATTTAAGACCTCTTGGGTCGGTTTTCTTAAAAAATTGACTTTATAAGACCTCTGAGAGTACTTTCTCAATCTATAGGGTTGGTTTTTCCTTTTAACCGACCTTGTAGGTCCCCTCGGTCGACAAAATTGTCAATCGGATTTAATTTTGGATCTAGTTTACCTTCGTGCATGTATAAGCACCTCTAGGGTTGGTTTTTCCTTTTAACCGACCGTGTAGGTCCCCTCGGTCGACAAAATTGTCGACTGAATATAATTTTGGATCCAGTTTGCTTTTGCGTGTGTATAAGCACCGCTAGGGTCAGTTTTATTCTTTTAACCGACCCTAGAGGTCCCCTTGGTCGACGACTTTCTCGACTGAGGTTCTCTCGGTCGACGAAATTCTCGACCGAGTTTGAGTTTGGGTGTTTAGGGTTTTGGATCCAGATTTCCTTCGTGCGCGTATAAGTACCTCTAGGGTCAGTTTTTTCCTTTTAACCAACCTTGTAGGTCCCTAAGTCGACAAAATTGTTGACCGAAATTAATTTTGGATCCAGTTTGCCTTAGCGCATGAAGCACCTCTAGGGTCAGATTTTTTCATTTAACCGACCCTAGAGGTCACCTCGGTCGACAAATTGCTCGACCGAGGTTCTCTCGGTCGACGAAATCCTCGACCGAGTTTGAGTTTGGGTGTTTAGGATT
The DNA here is from genome assembly GCA_963693085.1 of Alisma plantago-aquatica. Taxonomy (NCBI): domain Eukaryota; kingdom Viridiplantae; phylum Streptophyta; class Magnoliopsida; order Alismatales; family Alismataceae; genus Alisma; species Alisma plantago-aquatica. The sequence goes on along the minus strand of OY856409.1, from coordinate 575,400,062 downwards.
TTGGATCCATATTTCCTTCATGCGTGTATAAGTACCTCTAGGGTCAGTTTTTTCCTTTTAACCGACCTTATAGGTCCCCCGGTCGACAAAATTGTCGACCAAATTGAATTTTGGATCCAGTTTGCCTTCACGCATGTATAAGCACCTCTAGGGTCAGATTTTTTCATTTAACTGACCTTAGAGGTCACCTTGATCAATGAATTTCTCGACCGTGGCTCGATCGATGAAATTATTGACCGAGTTTGAGTTTGGGTGTTTTTAATTTACCCGACACAGGCACTGCTTATCTCTTGGGTCGTTTTTTTGTTTTAACCGACCCTACAGGTCGGGCCAAGACCTACCTCTTTCTTTCCCGTGAGACCTACTTCTTTTTTCTCTCCCGCGCTGAGACCTACCTCTTTCTCTCTCGCGAGACCTATTTCTTCTTTCTCTCCCGCGCCGTCGAGACCTCCTTCTTCTTTCTCTCCTGTGCCGCCAAAGCTTTCTCTCCCGTTGCAATTGCTGTCATCCAAGAGAAGAGGAGCTCAGAGTGGAGCACCATGCCGACAAAGCTTTCTCTCCCGTTGCCATTGTCATCATCCAAGAGAAGAGGAGCTTAACGTGGCCAACACCGACGTGGAGTTTGAAGTTGCCGCCACCACGGTCGCATAGGTAAGACGTTCCGTTTATATAGGTCTATCTATGCCTGCTATGGTACCGCCGCCACGACCAAGGTAGCGTCCAGGTCCACTCTTGGTCGAGAATTCATCGACCGAGAGTCCACATGTGCGTGGTGTCCAGGTCCACTCTCGGTTGAGAATTCATCAGCTGAGAGTAGATCTGGACGCCGCACGCAGGTGGACTCTAGGTCGACGAATTCGTAGACCGAGAGTGGACCTATGCACATTTATCATGACAATTATATTGTTTTTCTATTTTATATGATTGGTAACCCAACCAATAATAAAAACATGTATTTTTTCATATGTAATCATTATATAAATTCTAAAAATTAATATAAGATTAGACGTGTATACTCCTAGATTGACACTTTAGGGTTTATAGATGAGATCATCGATGCATGATGTTTAACTTAATATATAAATATGACAATAATACATTTATGCATGTATTAACTTAGAAACCCATTTAAAATTTACTCATTAGGAGTAATTTTTGGATAGTCCACGGTCTGGGACTATTTTTGGATATTTAATCTCACTTAGGATGTAACTGTATAATGTATGTTTAGTTTTGAAGAAAATTTTAGTAGTATTTTCTCATTTGTTCTCTGGGTACATATGTGGGTGGTTATTTGCCATTACATCGATGTACTTGGAGAACTTAGGGGAAATGCTGCTGAAATTTTCTTCAAAACTAAGCATACATTTTATAGTTACTAGTGAGATTATATATTCAAAAATGGGATAGGTGGTACACTTTAGTATAGAAGTAATTAACTTCCTATCAATAAAAACTTACAGCTTATAGTATCAATATTAAACGCTTAGTTTTATAATTAATTTTAATGTGATATAGAAAATGGATCGAAGTTGGATGTCTATCAAGAACCGTTGCAGTCTAGAGTTTGCCAAAGGTCTTGATGAATTTATCAGATTTGTTGAGGAACATAGGAAACTACCTACAGATAGGCTATATTGTCCATGTAGAAATTGTGGTAACAATTTGAAAGTTGATACTGCTGAGGAAATTAAGAACCATTTCATATGCAATGGGATCATACAAGGTTATAATGAATGGTATTGGCATAGAGAGAAATTTAATTATGGATCAGAAAATGTCGATACTAATGGTTGTGGCATAGAAGATATAGATAATGATGATAATGTCAATGATGAACCGATTCAAAATGATATAGTTGATGAGATGCTACATAGTTGTCGGGACAATGTCATTGATCCACCTTCTTTATTTGCAAACATTGTCCATGATGGTGATAAACCATTATATAAGGGTTGTACTAAGTTCACGAGGTTGAGTGTTGTGATGCGATTATATACTCTTAAAGCTCAAAATCGGTGGAGTGATAAGAGTTTCACTTCACTGTTGTCTTTGTTAAAGGAAATTCTTCCTGAAGGCAACGAGCTTCCAATTTCAACATATCAAGCAAAGCAAATAATGTGCCTAATGGGAATGGAGGCTAAGAAGATTCATGCATGTCCAAATGATTATGTGTTATTTTAGAAGGACTATAGTAATTTGATAAATTGTCCAAAATGTGGTGCGTCAAGGTAAAAGACCACAAATTCAGCTAAGGCTAAAAATGGCTCTCCTGCCAAGGTGATGTGGTATCTACCACTCATACCACGATTTCAACGCTTATTTGGTAATACAGAAGATGCGCAAAATTTGTCTTGGCATGGGGAGTTAAAGGCCAATGATGATGGCATCCTACGACATGCATCTGATTCACCACAATGGAAGAAAATTGATTTATTATACCCTTAGTTTGGTAAAGAACCAAGAAACTTAAGACTTGGACTCTATACAGCTGGAATGAATCCCTATGGTACATTAAGCATCCAACATAGCACGTGGCCTGTTATGATTGTTATATACAATCTTCCTCCTTGGTTGTGTATAAAAAGTAAGTATGTCATGTTATCAATATTGATATCAGGGCCCAAGCAACCTGGAAATGATATTGATGTTTACCTTCAACCTCTAATTGATGACCTAATAAAACTATGGGAAGAAGGTGTTATGACATATGATGCTTCATGTAAAGAGATCTTTAGTTTGTGTGCTATGTTGTTTTGCACAATTAATGACTTTCCAGCTTATGGAAATTTGTCTGGATATAGCATAAAAGGATACAAAGCATGTCCTATTTGTGAGGAAAATACTGATTCAATCCGACTAAAACATGGTGGTAAAATCGTATATCTTGGTCAACGAAGATTTCTCCCACCAGTGCATCCTTATCGAAGGCAACACAAAACCTTTAATGGGTCAATTGAGGAACGAAGTGCTCCTAAACCTATACCAGGAAATGTTGTATATGATCGGGTGAAACATATTGTTAATGATTTTGGAAAGAGTTCAAGTAGTCGTACTCTCACATGTGACAAATCTCTATACAAGAAGATGTCAATATTCTGGAATCTTCCTTATTGGAGATATTTGGCAATTAGACACTGCATTGACGTCATACATGTTGAAAAAATGTTTGGGATAGCATCATTGGTATGCTATTGAACATACCGGGAAAGACTAAAGATGGCATCAAATCTAGAAAAGATTTAGAATTAATGGGTATAAGAAAAGAATTATTAGTGGAGATTAGGGATAACCACACATAGTTACCACCATCTCGTTACACTTTATCAAAGTAGGAGAAAAAGACTTTTTGTGAGTGCTTGTATAATATTAAGGTTCCACAAAGATACTCTTCTAATATTCGTAGATTGGTATCAAAGAAGGATCTGAAGTTGATAGGTCTTAAATCTCATGATTGTCACACCTTAATGCAACAAATTTTACCTGTGGCTATTCGATCTATATTGCCGAAGCATGTAAGGTTTGCAATCACATGACTCTGTTTCTTCTTCAATGAAATATGCAACAAAGTGATACATCCTGATACTCTTGATAAATTATAGAAAGATGTAATTGTTACCATGTGTCAGCTTGAAATGTACTCTCCTCCATTTTTTGATATCATGGTTCATCTTGTAGTACAAATTACAAGGGCGATGAAGATGTTGGGTCCAATTTTCTTACACTGGATGTATCCATTTGAACGCTACATGAGTGTTTTTAAAGGTGATGTTCGGAATCATTATCGTCCTGAAGGGAGTATTATTGAGGGTTATGTAGCTAGGGAGGTGATGGACTTTTGCAATGATTTTTTGAATTGTAATGAAACTTCTAGCGATCTAAAAAATTCCCATCATACTGAATCTTATTGTGGAAAAGGAACTCTAAGAGGACGAGTGAAAGGAATCAGTCATGAGTTGTGGGAACAAGCACATTTGTATATTTTATACAACATCGATGAAGTTAGTAGCTACATCATAGAACACAATGATGTTATCAAGAGAAATCATGCACGATCCAGTTCAATGTGGCTTGCAAGAGAGCATAATCGAACATTTATTAGGTGGTTTGAAGAGAAAGTCTTTAATCAACTATCTGAATCACTGAATAATGTTGCTGAGAACATAAAATGGCTCGCCTTAAAGACAAAAATGGATGTCATGTCATATGAAGGTTATGACATAAACGAAATTTCATACTACACAAAGCGTCAAGATGAAAGCACTGTAGTTCAAAATAGTGGGGTCACTGTTCAAGCTTGTTCATTGTATTTTGCCAGTGCCAAAGATAAGAGACCACACGAAGCTGAGATGTCAAATTACGACGTCATTGAGGACATATGGGAATTGGACTATACAAATTTCAAAGTTCCTATCTTTAGGTGTAATTGGGTTGACAACAACAAATGAGTTTTAGTGGATGCGTTGGGTTTCAAATTGGTTAATTTTGAAAAGATTGGTGAGAAAGATGAGCCATTCATCATGGCAGACCAAGCAAAACAAGTATTCTATATTGATGACCCGACAAATAAAAATTGGTCTGTCGTTCTTCATGGAAAAAGATAGTTTACTGTAAACCCTATAAATGAAGAAGAATACTACGAAAAGTATGATGATTCTAGCCCATTCTCAGTTGGTTTGCCAAGTGTAAATGTTGAAGATAACACCGATGAATACTATAAACGTCAAGACCATGCTGAAGGAATTTTACTTGACTAACAACTCAACCAATACTAGAGGCATGTATTCTTTGAATTATTTATTGTATTATCATTCAAGAATGTAATCTTTTAAATATACATCATATATCATTCAACCACTTGTGCTTTTATTATCACTTATGTTTCTTTTATCATGTATACTTGCAGGTTCTAAAATGGCAAGTGAAGATGAACATTCTGAGCATGAGCACCATGAGGATGGTAGCGGTGATGCTAAGAAAAGTAGAGGTCCCACACTGATACGTAGGCTGTAGGAGCTCAAGGCCAAAGGGGAGAAATTGGCAGTCCAGTTTGATGTCACAGGAGCACCTATTGGGGAACATGCTAGTGCTTTCAAGCATTACGTAGGGGCAACCCCACGCAGTAAGGTTCCAATAGATATAGAAAATTGGCATGATGTTTCTAATGCCTTAAAAGACCTCCCATGGAAAGATATATATGTGAGTGGAAGTGATATTATTTTAATATGTTTTTGTTTATTGATTCTAATTTAGTTTTTCATCTATGGAAACATATCCTTTTAAGACAACATTATTGCTTCTTTTACATGTATAGGGTGTTTTTCATCTAAATGAAAAATATCACAAGAAAAAAGTGTTACAACATTGTGGTGTACGATGTGTTGGTATATATTCCCATAGAGCCATCCCAAACGATTGCATAGAGTCAGATATTAATTAATCAATTAATGTGATTATTTAGTTAATTAATGAATTCTAGAATATTCTAATTAATCTACGAGCATTTTAATTAATGCAGTGTTTATGTTTACTGAGGGGTTTAGGAAACCCTACTTCCCTTTTGTCTCCTATTTAAAGGAGGTGGACAGGTGATATCTATATAAGATATCGAGAGAGGCTTTTCAGTTTACGCTCACGTACATAAACCCCAATTGTCACTATCCTCAGGAGAGAAAGGAGAGCATCGCGACGCTAGCACGCCACCGCAGAGAGATAACTCCTTCCCACCGGATTAGGAAGCATGACGTGGAGTTCCAGTCTATCCACATGGATGAAGTAGAGACACAGACGCTGAGACGCCTGCGTTCAGAGGACATCAATGACCATCCGTGCGCGTTACGAGCAGTGTACACCATCGCACGAAAGGAGCACCGTTGGATCTTCCTGCGATAGTGAACGGGAGAGAAGTTTTGTCCATGTAGGACAACATCGTTGCACACCTTTGTGCAGTGGGACATCGTCGGACTTGCTCCGTGATAAGGTATATCCTACAAACACTCCTTCCAAATATGCTATTATCGACAAGGTCCTGTTTCGGGTTGAGTGGAATTTTTTTGCTTCCACCACGCATGTTTTCTCCACAAAACCCAACACGATGGAGGGCTTTTAAGACATATCTCAAAAGGTAATTTATAGATAATCCTAAATAAAAGAAGAAAGCAACATATATGTATATTTTTATAGACCCTGAGGTTTGGGAAATATTTGTTGTTGCTAGGAACACAGAAGAGTTTTAGGTAATAAATATTGTGATGTATTGTATGAATCTTTAATTTTATACAGTTAAAGAGGTGAATCTTTTTATATATGTTTGCCAAGTCTAAATTGTAATACCTCATTTTAAATGATTAGGCTATTCACGAGGCCCAAAAGGGAATACGGGCCAAAAATGTGCATGACCATCACTTAGGGCCCGATGGTTATGCCTTGCGCCGCCAACTACAAGAGAAGCAACTCTCTTCTGGAGAAGACTAGTCTAGTACAACTCAAGCTGAGTGTCTACCCCGACACTTGTAGTGGATTGATGCTAAAAAGAATCGAACAGGTGAAATTGTCAACCCTGCAACTAAGGAGGTGGCACAAAAGATGGTAGCTTTATCCCAACTAAGTAAAGAGTAACTCCCACAAACTTAGATTTATTATTATTTAATTGATATTGTGATTTAATATTTTTATTAACAATGAATAGATTGATCTCCACGAGCAAAGTAAGGAAGGAAAGCTCATCCCAACTGGCCACATGGATGAACTATCAGTTTCTCTTGGTACGAAGGAGCATCCTGGCCATGCTAGGGGATTAGGAGCTGGCATAGGATTCAAGTCTTATTTTGGCCCTTCACAATCTAAAAGAGGTCGTGCAGGAGGTCTTAAACAAGAGGAGGTTGAAACATTAGTAGCACCGAAAGTAAAATAAATAATGTCTTCATTTCAGCCTACTCAACCTTCTCAACCTATTCATACTATGCGTCTCTCAAGTGATGAGGTACAAGCCCATGCTCCAGTTGTAGAAGGTCATGGGAGCACTCCCAATAACCCACCACAACAATCTACAGTAAGTTTTTGTTCTATATGTTGTGTTATTAGAAAGATATATATATATATATATATATATATATATATATATATAGTTGTAATAGGTATCTGGTTTACCACTTCGTACATAACTTATATTATTTCAATTCTAGGTTGGTATGAACTGTAAACTTGCAATCGAGGTTCTAGAATATAATGTTGTGGCAGTGGGCAAGGTATACAACCTTGGTGGTACATTGCATTGCCAACAAATTACTGATGACATTTGTCGTGTGTCCATCCATCTTGTGTATGACGGAATGGGGGACAAACCACTACCCATACTTAATCCTGAATATAGTATAGTTGAAGAAGCTAAGGGTACTATGGTGGGTTGGCCTAGACACTTGGTTATCAATGACATGGTATACCTTTATTCTACCATATTTTTCATATTTGACTGCATATATGAACTCGTGTAATATAAGTATGTAATTTAATTAACATGTTTGCTAGCCAAAAAGTAAAAATTCTACTAGTCTTCCTCCTATGCCCAAGCCATCTTTTATTCCAGAATCCACATTCGATGAGTTGGGAAGTAAATATAAATGTTTGTGTCGATACTTAGCCAACCAAAGCTCTGGATTGCAAATGTTGATCAATTTAACAGAAGATGCAACTGGGAGGGACTTTGACAGTTATATTTTTCTTGATGATATTATAGAGTTGTTCCAGTATGATTGGCTGAATACTTCGATAATAGAAGTATGGATAAGGTAATGATCTATAAATATAGAAAATTCCAATACACATTTTTATTTTATTTCTATATATGGAAAGAATTACAAATGTTTTATAGCCATTTATATACCGAGACCACAAACTTTGATATAAGAAATGTTGGATTCTTAGTTCCTTCAATCACTAGTCAAGTGACGACACATATTTAGGATGTGAATGAGTACTTCTCTACTCCATTCAAATATTTTGCTAGTGAGGGGAAGGAAATTATCCTAATTCCTTTTAACGTCCAGTAAGTATTATTATTCAATATAATTTTAATAATGAATAAAACTATTTATTTTAATGTTTGTTTTATTCTTACTCAGAGCTAGACATTGGGAATTAGTGGTGATTGTCCCAATATTGATGACTCTTTATTATCTTGACCCAATGGGTAAAACAACAAGGGGTCCCGAACTGAAATTGCCAGCTATGGAGTAAGCATAAATTTAGCTAATGCTTCAACATGATATTTCTATTTTACCAACTATCATTTAATTGATAGGGGTATAAAGGCTTTTCGTGAAGCTGGAGGACAAATACCCACAAAATTAAAGACATTGACTTTGAAAAATGTCAAGGTAGCTACTTTAAAAACTGCTTAGTCTTATATGTATTAATTTTCAACTCTTACATGTCAACTGTTATAGTGTTATCTCAACTCCTATTTATAGTAGTTTACTAACATTAAGTATAATTCGTTATTTTTAGTGTCCTATACAAAATAATGACTGGGCTTGTGGCTATTATGTAATAAAATATATGCAAGCTATTGTCAAACAAGCATCACATGACATTCAGACTATAGATCAGGTAATAAAGAATAACATCATAAATTTACAAGTGATTGTAGTCATTTTATAAAATATTAGCATGTGTATTTTCTGTTACAGATCTTTACAACTCATCCTTACACACCTGAGGACTTAAATGAATTCTGAGAAGAGTGGTTAGATGCTTTTCTAAATGAAGTCAATATAGCATTGGATTGAATATGTCAGATCCATTTATGTATGTGGTTTTGGAACTCTTTCATATTTACTTTTGTATCTGACATTTAATATCATCTCAGACCTTAAAATCTATCATTTTGTAAATTATGATGTGATTATGTGTGACTCAACTGAATATATGAATCATTTTTGTTATGAATGTGTGGTATGGAATGGTGACGGTTGAGAATCAATGCTCCCCTCTCCCAGAATATATGAATCTTCTTGTTCTTCTATTCTATTTCTGCAAAAATTTAAAAAAAATTGTAACTTCTAGCGTCGGTTTCTCAAAAAACTGACCCTAGTGGTCTGGTTATCAAGCTTAATCTGTATACCTTCTAGCATCGATTTTATTAAATAACCGACCTAATAGGTCCTCTATAAGGTCAGTTATTTATAAAAAACCGACCCTAAAGATTGAATTACTGACTGCAGACACTCCCTCGGTTGACAATTTAGTCGATCGAAAACCTGTCGGTCGACAAATTTATCAACTGAATAAATATCTAATGCTTCAAACAATACTTTCTTGGTCGATAATTTGCTCGATCGAAATAATCTCGATCGATATATTTCTCGACCGAGATAGTTTACAGGGTCGTATTTTTTGGAATAACTGACCTTACAAGCTCTTTTTTCTTGTTTGAAATAATTTTGGTCAAAATATTTCTCGACCGAGACAGTTTACAGGATCGACTTTTTTGAAATAACTGACCTTATAGGCTCTTCTTTTCTTGCTTGGGTCAGATTTTTTGCAACCTCTTGGGTCGGTGTTTACTCTGTGAGGTAGGTTTTCTTTGGTCAAGAAACCGATGCTATACAACAAATTCTGTAGCGATAGCCAATTAGGGGTCGGCTATAAAGTGACGCTACAGGCTTAAAAAACTGATGCTACAAACCATTCCTGCACTAGTGATGACTGCATTATCACGGATCACATGCAAAGATGTCCTCATCTTGGCAGATGTCCTTAGCGACGATCTACCTGGATCAGACATACTATATAACAATAAGGGTAGATGTCTGTCCAGGGACCACTTCTGGGGGATATTCATGAAGAACACACGATTACATAAAAGGTCATTCAAGGTACTCTGCGCCACCCTCCTAGAAGAATTCCTACACCCGGACAAGCCGCATTCGGTCTTCAACGGGACAACACATCTAGCCACCCTCCTCTACAATTTAGACTACAAGTCAGCAAATGTAGCTGAACTGAAGGCAGCAGTTCGGAAGAAGGAAACTAGATATGTGGTGCTGCCCATAAGGAATGTAAAGCATTGGGCATTGATAGTCATCGATCTGTATGAGTGGAAAACGACAGTGCTCAATTGTTGTATAGTTGAACTGGACAACACCTCACTGGTCTACAAGAGGAAGGACGCCAGAGATGCCCTAAGGATATCGCTGCGTCTACAATGAGAAATCAAGGATGCAGATAACAAGTTTCAGGGTCCTGGAAGCTCTTCTCAATTAATAAGAAAGTCCCCTAAGAAGAGGTTGGTTCGGGGGATTGCGCCTTCATAGTATTACGAATGATGGAGGCCATCAACAAGGGCATCCCCCTGGAAGATCTAGACAATGAAGACCTGCATGGACTGCAGGGTATGTATGCTATGGAGGTCATCTATGACCATCGATTCTTCCGACCCGACGATGCCTTCAGAACCTGTACCCCGTAGGCTTCACATGGATATCTCTCTACTTGAAAAGGTCACCTGGAGGGAGTAGCTAAAGACCATGTGGGTTGATCCAACTGACCCAACCAGGGCTACGACTTGGAAAGAAGGTTGGCATGAAAGCTCTGGAGAAGCTGCAAAACACATGTTAGAGGAAGATCCAAACCAGCCTCCAGTGGAAAAAGCTCCTGAAGAGCAGCCTTCAAAGGAACAACCTGAGGAGGGAGAGGTCGGTGAAGAAAACCTATTCGATGTAGGGCTAGATGGACCGGTAGGAGATATTACACCTTCTTTCAAGAACTTCGACAGATGGAGCTGCCTCATTCTGTCCTTAGAAGAACTGACAATAATCATGAGTTCCTTGAAAGAAGACGATTCACCAGGAGATGTCATCTTCAAAAGAGATGGCATTTGTGTGCTAAAAGACGACCTCTGAGAAATGCTGAAAATAGGAGGATGCCTTTCAGTAAGCACAATGTTATCCTACCAAGCACTCCTGGGTGACGACATGCCGAATGCCCACATGACATACTTCTTGCTGGTAGATGACATCCTAAAGGACAAAAGATCAAGAGAAAAGGAGCGTCTGTAACAACGCCTGACGAAATCCCCACCAGACCACATAGTCCTGCCAATTCTTCATGACAATCATTGGACCTTGCTGGCTATCAACATCATCAAAAGGACTGCGGTCCTCTACAACAACTCAGACGCAGCCTACACACTTAACAAGAAGACCAATATGACAACAACAAAGACCCCGATACAAGAAAAGGCAAACACATGCACTGAGGTGATTTTTGACATGATAAAAAGGCATTACAGAGGGTACGGCCCTATGGTAGGCAAGGACTTCAAGAAGACACAGTTTTTCCCCAGGAGCCCTCAACAAGTGCCACTATCAAATGAATGCAACTTCTTCTGCCTAGCCTGGATGATGGCCTTAGCCCCTACTGATGTCAAGGTGGAGGGCATGCAATATGAACAATACCACGTGCTACGAGGAGTATACGCAAGCTAGCTTCCCATGTCCAAGTGGGCCTCTACCAGCAGCAACAACAAAAACATATAAAGAAAGCCCGTTTAGACACCTCACTCAAATTTTGACACCCCGAGACGTGGTGCATGATAATTTTGGGGGAGAGGCCATAAACGAGCTACAGAGGTACATTTACCATCTTTTTACCTTACCTCAAAAATTTTGAAATTTTTCTAAAACTACCTTTGAATTTTTGCTAAAACTACCTTTTGAATTTAGAAGCTAGCCTCCTCTCCTACTAAATTTTCTGATTGTAGTGTTTATGACCTCCTAGAGAGAAATATATAAGCAACATGAATATGTATATACGAATAAAACAACAGTCATAACAACACTACTCTATCTCATTATTGCAATAAGATGTCGAACATGTGACAACCTTAACTCATGAAACCCTAGGAGACTAGATAGCTTCACCTAGCCATACTACTGACCAACCACCCCCACCTGATGCTTTTGACCAGAAAATCATTATTTCCTCAGAAGGGAAACATCTACCCTTTTCAAGATATATCTAAAAGAGGCTTGGCCACCCAGAAGACTAAGTATAAATCCCTCACACCCAAGCCTGAAAGGAGATGTAAAAAGCAAAAAAGAAATAAAGAAAAAAAATATATGAGAGTTGTGCCCAAAAAGATGCCAAAAGTTTCCACACTGCCGGTATATTGCAGCACTCATGAATGTAGATTTGTCGTGCCCGTAAGTGGAACCTTGAAGCTAAGCTTACACACCTCCAATCCTGAATAAAAACTCACAAAACCACCTGACTTAAAGTCAGAAGCCCGAAAAGGGCAACACTGTTCTTACGACAGTTGTGGGTGAGGAGTTCAGAAGGAAGAGGAAAATATCTAAAGCCTTAAGCCTACCTGAACACATTAGCATATGGCCAACTAAAAAATTAAGAATTGATTTGAAAGCTACCCCTAGAAAAAAAGATCTTGCATTAGTATGGTCATTACCTAAGGGAAGGGGTGACAAGTTGAGAGGGAGGAGCCTTTTAAAATTGAAGGCAATGGCAATAAAATGAAGTTATGCAACTCTAGTTGAGGGGGAAGAATGAGACCTAAGGTTTAGAAAACATGCTACAATAGTATTGATGCAAGAATGATATATTTCAGTATTGTTATAATTTTGTCATCTAAGATTGCTTTTTCTCTCTTTGAGTTCTCGAACCTACACTTAGCCCGAGGACAGGATTGATTCTAAGTTTGGGGGAGTTGATAACACTCTATTTTATGTACTTTCTGTATATATTTTACACCACTTTTAGTATATCTTTTGTTAGATTTTTCACATAATTTTTCTATCTTTTTGACTAAAGCCTCACTTAAATGGTTTCAGGAACATTCACAATCCAGGTCGCGGACCAGGACCGCGACTGCGATCCACTTACCTCTCAACCGCGATCGTGGTTTTGGATCTCTCTAGAGATCAAGATCATCAAGCATCAAGGAGGGATCACGACTAGTTTACAGACTGCGGTCATTAGTCAACCGCGACCTCAAGGATGGCCGTGATCGGAACATGCGCCTCAAAGATAGACCAGGGGTCGCGGTGTGGACACAAACCATGATCAAGGACTGTGACCATCTTGGAAACCACGGTCGTTGATGAGTCTTTGCAAACCATGACCGAATGGGAAGACCTCGACCTCGACCACCTAGAAGCAACACATAAGAAGACCTTGATCACGATCATCATAGACCACGACTAACCTCAACTGCGGTGAAAGATGGAATAAAGAGTAGACCACGACCACGGTCTCACCCCTCACCCAACCAAGACCGCGACCGCAGTCTAGGCCTAAGTCGGTGGAATGTGCCTATAAATAGCACACCCACCTGTCTTGTCAAATCATCAGATCATAGATCAAATCCCAAGGACCACGAAGTGATGCCGTGCTCTAGATTTGCTCCAGACTATCCCATCACCAGTCTTGGACCTCCAAAGGCGGAAGCTGAGGAGAGATAAGATTGGACACTCCTTCTTTGAGAGAAGAATCCCACCCATGCCATCCACGTGATTAGATCTAGATCTGAATAAGTACTGTGTCATATCACGTCTCTTCTCTTTCTAGATATAACATTCCATTTCAGTGTACTTCCCTCCCCTCTTTGTGGTGCTTCATGTATCCATCTTTCTGTAACACCGTTATGCTATCCGCAAGCATGAGAGGCTAAACACCTTAACTCAGGCTGGGAGTAGCCACTAAGGCTCTCCCAACATGTATATTGTCTCTTTCTGTTGAATACATACATATTATTATCAAGATTTTCTCCATGCACCTATTTTAATGCTTCACTTGTATGGTTAGCTACCATCTTGTGATGTTTGATTGTTGATATCTCGAGAGAGTAATATCACTTTTATCATGTGTTATAGAGTAGTATGAATGCATGAGAGTGTTGGATTGCTAAATCTTTAAAATCATATATTATGTTGCAAAGTTTACATGTGTTCGTCTCGAGAGAGAGGCCACCCTTAGACTTAGATCTTTCCTCATCTTGAGATAGAATGGAATAGACGCTTTTGATGGTTTCTTGTAATCTTGGTAAGAGTATGCGGGATAGACAAATGATGTTGAATGTTGGTGAGATGCTTTAGTAGGTGATCCCCAACCCGGGTTTCCTTCCATATATTTGTTTCATCTTGTTTCTTATGTTCTTCTTATTTTTGTTTTACTTAACCTACGTTAGCTTGTGTACCTTCGTTCCTTAGGGAACACATTTTGCATACCCCTTTTCGGCTGAAGTATACGATTGTTAGATTCTGTGTGCTTAACACTGTCAACCTTGTCCCTGTGTTCGACCCCGATATCTACATCAGACCCCGTCTATCGTTGCGGGGGCCTGAGAGTCGGGTTATCTATTTAAAAGTCTGAGTACTCTGAATCCACCTCTTTTGGATGTGCGATTTAGGCCGATCAATGATGTATAGGATTCTGACTGTTTGAGAAGCTAGTGTAGACTCAGAAGCCTTAAAGTGCTCCAAGGTTGTAGCTATAAATCTTTGCACATCCTCCTAGTACATTCCCTCTTTCTTTCCAGATTTGTGCCTTTTACTGGGATGACCCAAAAAAGATTTTAGCCCAAACTAAGCTCCAACGGCCCTAACACATCCATAATGCTCTTCTATCCCTATAGAAACTATCAATTCATCATGTGTACCATGAGGGGTGAACTTTATCTCCTTTCTTTGCTCACACAACTCCATATTTTCATCATAGAAACAAACTAATCAATAGAACTTAACAATCTAGGGAAAAACATGGACATGCACGGTGAGATCAAGAAATTTACCATTTTTAGCCACCTCTTGGGTTTCATGGATGGGGATTTCTTTGGCTATGTTTCTCTTCTCATCTCTTGAATCCATTTTAGAAACTTCTACTGTTAATTCATTTCGTATATCCATTTCAACAAGGTCTTTCTTGGATTTGATGCCATCTTTAGTCTTTCCTTGTATATTTAACAAAGTATGAATAATGTTGTCACAAAAATTTTTCTCAACATGCATGACATCGATACAATGTTGAACTGTCAAAGAACTCAATTAAGTAAGATCCTAGAATAAGGAGCTCTTTTTGTATAAAGACGTTTCACCTATAGGAGTAGTACATGGTCTCTTACCAAAATGATTAACAATGTTGTTTACTCTTACATAAACATCCTACCTTAACATAGGTTTAAGGGTACTCCGTGTTGGTATGTATGCCTAGAGAGCCAATCATGTGAATGATTTCATTAATAAATAAAGGCAAGCTTCCAATTTATTCTATTTAACTCAGTTACGACATAATGATGTAACATTATAAATGTCTAGAGAATAATATTACTCAATGATGCATGTCTTTAGGTATGTGACTTGTGGAAATGAGTTCATACGGATGTTAAAAGTATATATATATATTCTCATTACGTCCCTGATCAATTATTATTGTGGAGGGTTGACACACAAAAATAACAATAAGAGAAGAATGTGATTTGGTTGATGATAGAATCTCAGTAATCATGATATGGCTATATCTAGCCAAGCACACATATACCTATTTGAGAAGAGTGGGCAGACCCACCATAAGATAGACACATGGAAGCCGTCATCATGGAAGTCATAGTCAACTCTCACAATGATGGTGGTGGTTGTGGTTTTTAGACCTGAAATCACTAAACTCACCACAAGTCATTTGGTATGTTTTGACATTATCAAACACAGTCTTGAAACATGGGTTGTTATAGTGGTGGGGTTTGGGTGACTGTGACACATGGGGATTGACTTTGATTGATAGAGATGAGATTTGTCCCTCTTGATAGGAGTATGATATCCTATGCCTCTTGATTAGAGAGACTAAGAAATGCATGGCAATGTACATGTGAGTCAATATGTGATATTGAGCATACATATATCTCAGATAGTCTTCTCTTGGTTCAAGAAAGAAGATTGAATGTTGAAGAGAGTGACTATTCCATTCCTTGAGTTCAATCTGGATATCAGTGACAAAGGAACTATACAAGCATTGTAACACCCTTCACAGATTGTAGGTTGAAGTTGTTCTCCAACTTTCCATTCACTCAGGTAGCATTGATGTGCGACTAGGAACAACTCATTGCTTGTGATGTCATAAGCTATTATGGATATTCACGACCAACGTGATATGGGACCTATTGGGTCACACACATAGCTCCCAACCTAGAAGAGGAGTTTAATCTTGAATGATGATTGAATTGACTACTAAAGTATTTAGGTATTCAATTCAAGAAAGACATCAGTTGGTTGTACTTCCAGACAATCTACTCACAGGGTGAGACGGCTTCCTGGAGTGTCAAACGGTCATCTCAAGAGTTGAGATGGGTGTTTGGAGAGCCAGGCTGACTTGAGTTGAAATTGTTATGGGTTGTACTGACCGGCTTGGCTTGACTCACCAAATGACCATTTGGTTGAGAAAGACGACCATCTCACAAGGGAGATATTGTTCGCTTGGGACAAAAGAAGGTTCTAGATACCTTCCAATATTCATTTGGATTGCACGTTACTTGGAGCATAAGGAATTTATGTTTAGCATTAATGGGAAATGAATTTCCAATTTAATATGTGATTGGGAAACAATGAAACGACCATCTTGCAATATGAGATAATTGTCTCGCATGCCAGAAAACTGTCTGGGTTGCCAGATGACTATTTTGATGGTTACATGTTGTGAAAATTCAAGATCTTCTGGTCCCTTCCATTCCTGCACAGACTGGGAACCCAGACCCTAACCCCTCCTATAAATAGAGGGGTACTTAGGGCTTCCTACAATGCAACACTGCCAATTGAGAATTAGTTACTCTGACAATTTTGTCCTCTCTGGTTGTAGTATTAAAGAGATCCCAAGCAAGTCCTACCTGACTAGGGAGGGATAGCAAGGGAGAGAACAACTGAGAATCATTTTGTAGGAGAGCAAGTTGGTGACTAGTACACCAACGGAAGGGACGAATCCTTCCTATCTGTTCTAGAAGGACGACATGAGTTCTAGGTAGTTTGTATGGGATTCTCTAGAGGCGGGAGACCAATGTTTTCCGCTAGGAGAACACCGTCAATTAGCAGTCCATTGAGAGAGGATCCTCTATAGGTAACGATGTTCTAAGTTGCAGTCCATGGTGCAGACACAGAGGTGCAATAGTCAGACGAGTCCTAGTGAAACTATAAGATGGTTTCACATCTACGACGATGAGGAAATGTCGCTGGAAATGCTCCAGGACTAGGTATATACTCAAAACCATCCTTCCTAACTTATAGTTATTGATGCTATCTGTTGATTATGGGAGATGTGGTAGATAAAATTTTTGTTTCCGCTGCCTACTCTGTTGCCATATTTCCCTACATTGGTATGAAAGACAACATGAATTTACTATATTATGGGATAATCGATATGATCAGATTTTGGTTTTGTCATTCTATTATTACATGTGATGTGAATAATATTTGTCTAATCAAATACATGATAATATCAAAGTAATATACATATATATAAATAAATAAATAAATAAATAAATATATATATATATATATATATATATATGCAATTTACAAATTTAAACATGTAGCCCTAAAAGCATTTTTTATGGTGGATGTGTATCATGGTTATTGCCAATAACCCCTATTATCTGTGTATGGTTGTGTGGTTCGTTTATCCTTTTATCTCAAACTACGAACTGAGCTTCTATCTTATCTTTCCATTAAAAGTTAATTCTTTCCTACCCTTAAGATGTAACTCAAGGTTTCTCTATAATCATGTAATAATAGGATAGTTTAATTTCCTATTATGACAAAGAAGATGACATCTTGAAGACGAGCTGACAAGATGGAGGACCAGATGGATGAGCCAAACCGATCAACTGGTGAACCCAACTGATTAGCTGGAGGAGCCATATATGCTGGACTGACGGAACTAGATGACCGATGAGACGAGCTAACAACCGGCCAGGAGGCAAGCCAATCGGTTCAAGGGTTGAACCGATCAACCTGGATTGGCAAGCACGGATCTTCATCAACAAAAAGTTTGTACAT
The DNA here is from genome assembly GCA_963693085.1 of Alisma plantago-aquatica. Lineage (NCBI taxonomy): Eukaryota > Viridiplantae > Streptophyta > Magnoliopsida > Alismatales > Alismataceae > Alisma > Alisma plantago-aquatica. The sequence continues at coordinate 575,382,012 of OY856409.1, read as the reverse complement.
ACGATGTGGACCTTGGATGACGTAATTCCTTGTAGTTCCAAGGCAATACATTAGGTTGGCCATAACCATTACTTTTGTTTATTGCATATTTTTATTGTGGGATATAACATGTATATGATAAATAATATATATGTGATGATTGGATAAATTATATGCATTTATAAATACAAACTCCCTCAATTAAAATATTAAGTCTTAGATGCTTTCCAATAGCATCGCACATGAAAAGTTTGATCGACCAAACATAGTATATGCAAAAGCGTAATGTGCCATCTGTCTCGTGGAATTGTTATGGTAGTGATGTAGGATCCAGAAATGTGAGATGCATTATTATCGTGTTGGCTTCTGGGTCAGGCTTAACTGGTGATGCCTTAGTGAGATTAAGCACTAGAAGCATGCAGATGATTATGGAAAATAGTTGTGCATATCATCTATCTAGGAGTTTCATATGATACAATTGGCATGATGGCCTACCTAAATAGTCAAGATCGAAAAAGGCCGACTAATGACTTGATGAAAAATGGATCTTGACCCACTATAATATTGTATACTGTAATATTCTGAATTGATATGTGAGGGCTATCAATTTGAATAAAATAGTGTGAGTGGTAATAAATAAATACCTAACTAATATCGTCAAAATTTTCATATCAAATCTAAAGGTTTTTAAAAAATACACATATTCTCTTCTAGAGTCAAATGAAGAACAAATCCGTATTGGTCCTTAAGAAGAGAAAACTTGATGGCACAAATTTCCATGACTAGTTTTGGACTTTGAGAAGGGTTCTCAATGAGGAGTGCAATCTCTACATCCTTGACAAACCAGTGCTAGAAATACCTGCTCTTGATGCACCTAGGGCACAAGTGGATGCTTACTGGAAGCATGCCAATGATTCCTTAGAGATAAAGTACCTTATGCTTAGCTGCATGTGAGGACATGAGTGTTCTTGAGATGGTAAAATTTTTACAAAAGTGACACTTGGTCTTGAAAATAAAGAAAAGTGACAGTATCCTAAAGGTTCTCCTTGAGTCTAAGATGACAGAGGGAACCTTTGTAGAAGAACATGTGCTCAATACGATTGGACATGTGTATCTTCTTGAAGAACTAATATTCACCATGAGCTAAGAGTTGGCCACTAAAATGATTCTAAAGACAATGCCAGAATCATATAACCACTTTATTGTATGTTATCATGTGAATAATATGGCTGGACATATGTCAAACTTGCTTTCCATGTTGATTCATGCTGAAATAAAATTGAAGAAGGACAAGCCCATGATGGTGATCAACGGAGCTGAGTCCAAGGATCAAAGCAAGACTGAGAAGAGTTCTAAGGTCAAGCCTAAATCCAATTTTTCAACACTCAAGATAAGGAGAAAGAAAAGTGCAAGAAGAGCTCATCCTTTGTACTTGAAGGCTTTCAGGAAGAAGAAGATGGGGATGGTGATCTCCACTTCAATTATATACATTATTGAGATAAATATGTCTACTTCATCATCATAGGTACTAGATCGTATGTGGATCTCTCATATTTCCTCATATGCAAGATCTAAAAGGAAGTAGGCCTTTGGGAAAAGGTGGGGTGGAACAATGAGTTGCTAACGACACAAGAGTTGCAACTAGCATAGTTGGAACCTATAGTTTATCTCTACCCACATGACTTGTAATAGAGTTAATGAACTGCTATTATGTACCTGCTATAAATAGAATCATCATTTTTTTTATCTTGTATGGACAAGGATGCATTTGAATTTCATATTAAAAATGGTCGATGTTCATTTTCAAAAGATGGGATCTTTTATGAAAGTTCCCCAATGTCTTATGGTCTTTATTTTTTAGATCTAAAGATAGATGTTTATAATGTATATACCAAAAGACTAAAATGTAACAACTCAAACAAGACATACCTTTGGCATTGTTGTCTAGGGAACATAAATGAGAATCACATATCTAGACTCCATAAAAATGGTTATCTGGACTCTTTTGATTTTGAATCATTAGAAACATGTACATGTTGTTTATTAGGTAAGATGGCTAATTCCCCTTTCAATGGTAACAATGAGAGGGCTAGTGATCTATTATGACTCATACATACTGATGTATGTGGACCTTTTAAAAGAACCTCTAGAGGTGGGTATCAATACTTTATTACCTTCACTGATGACTTCAGTAGGTATGGCTATGTTTATTTAATGAATCATAAGTCACAAACTCTTGAAACATACAAGAAGTTTTCAAGTGAAGTACAGAACCATCTTGGTAAAAGTATAAAGCACTTCATTCTGTTCAAGGTGGAGAATACTTAAATCAAGAGTTTGAGAACCTTCTTAGAGCCCATGGGATTGTATCCTAATGGACTCCACCAGGAACACCTCAACATAATGGTGTTTCAGAGAGAAGGAATCACACATTAGTGGATATGGTGCGATTGATGATGAGTTTAGCTAAGCTTCTGAATACTTTCTCATGATATGCTCTAGAAACCATCGTCTTTACACTAAATTGAGTACCATCTAAATTAGTTATAAAGACACCATCATGAGATATGGACTAGGAAGCGTCCCAAAATATTTTTTATGAGGATTTCAGGGTGTGAAGCTTATGTCAAGAAAATTTCCCTAAAAAGCTTGGTCGTAGATGTGATAAATGTTACTTCGTTGGATATCCCAAAGAGACCATGGGATACTACTTGTATAATCCGTATGACAACAAATTGTTTTTTGCTAGAGATTTCGTATTCCTTAAAAAGGAATTTATTTCTAAAGGAATCAGTAGGAGGAAAGTAGAACTCGAAGAGGTTCGAGATCAACAACAAAACATTTAACCAATAGATGAATAAGAGGAACAAAGAGAATCACAAATTAGAGTAAAAATACGAGCGTGATGGTAGGCTTTGAGGTTCTGGTGGCTGCACAACTGACAACAAGGGACAGTTTAAATGACCCCGTGAGGGAGCAACCGGTGACCATGGCAATTTATGTGGGAAGCAACAGACCACCAACATGGAGGAGGAGGCAGGGCGTGGCACATGAGATATTGGTAACCAGAATCCATTGTTGATGGCGCTGGCGGCCAGTAAGCAGATAGCACAATAGGAGATCCTACGATGAGATGGAATATCCTTAAACTTCAGCAACACAAAAACTAATCAAGGGAAGAGCATCGATGGTATGAAGAAGGGGAGAAGTATTGACGTGGAGCGAGAGAATCCTACTCCAAAAGAGTCCCCTGAATTGTAGCATGGGAACACAGAGAATTCTAACCAGACGACTAGTAGATTAACTGATCCACGCAAGCTAATATTATATAAAGATGTTATCTATGAGGTAGATGGAATAGGGAAGCTACCGTTTTCAGAATTCAAAGACCCAAATTTTAGACTTTCCAAAAGGACATTAAAACAAGTGTTATCAATGGCACACCCAACTTTGAGATTGACAATAACATGTTTGAAGAATTGGTTAAACCGTGGACTTTTGCAATAGTCGTCAAGGTGATAGCTAGGGAAATTCACTTTCTCACACTGCAAGACCAGATATGATCTATGTGGAAGATGATGGGTGTGTTTTGGCTCATTGATCTTGAAGACAACTTTTTCATTGTCCAACTGACAAGAGAGGATGATTATTTGAAGGTTCTCATAGGGTGTCATGGCCGTTTATGGGATTCTATATGAGTGTGCAACCATGGGATTCATCATTTTCACCTTTGAAAGAAAACCCTAATTTCATGGTAGTCTAGATAAAGATACCTAGGCTACCAATATTCCTTTATTAAAACCAATTTTTAGAAGAGGTGGGAGATACCATTGGCACTACGAAATGAGTGGATACCAATACAAATCAAAAGAAGAGGGGAAAGTTTAGAAGAATCACTGTAAAATTAGACACCAAAAAACTGTTGGTGCCAACCATCATGGTTCAAGGAGTGAAATACAACGTTGAATATGAGAATCTAATGAGCATATGCATGTTCTACGGTAAGGTTGGGCACATTGATACTGAGTGTAATGAAAGGAAGGCGGCGTTGGAAGCTCAGGAAAAGTTAGGAAAGCATATGGAAGGGATAGAACCCACCCAGAGGCCAATGGGCACATTCACCGAAACACTGCATGCAAAGCCTTTTACAAGGCGTCTGAAATGTATGGAAACTCAAGGGAAGAGCAGCACAGTTGAAATGCAAAATAGGTTCGGAAACCTATCTATCAATGAGGAAACTAAGAGTAGCTAAAGGAACTCTGAGGCAAAGAAGGCACCACAACCAAGCTATGAGTGGAGGCAATGGAAGGTAGTAAACAAGAAACAAAGAACCGTAGAGGAGACATACCGACCCTTGATTAGAGAAGGCCAGGCCCACCAGAACAAATAAGTCTCATAGATAAATAAATACAAGAGAGGGCAAGTCAATTTGCATCAAGCTACAACTATTGAGGGGGACAACACAATTATTATACTTGAGGATGACTCTAGGGGCATAGACAACTTGCAGTTCAACATGGGGGGTTCATCTACAAGTCTAGGAACAACCGTGAGTCCTAAAAAGAGCATGACATTTGGGTCATCGAATGGGATTCATCTTAGAAATAGGAAGATCATCAACTCTAAGGATCTAACAAAGAACAGACCGAGGAAGAAGAACCGTAGAAAAAAGCAGACGGGAAAGAACTGATAATCAACTGAGCAACGAGAGTCAAAGCCCATCTGATATGGTTCCCGAATGTTAACTGCTTCATGGAATGTGTAGGGTATCTACAGGAAGGATACCCCAAACCTTATGTGAGACTTATCTCAGTTACATAGAGTAGATGTAATATTCTCAATATTGGAGTAACCGAATTATGCAAATATAATCCATGAATTGATAACTAATTTTCCCGATAATTTTATTCATGGAATAAAATATCCTTGTGTCACAAGTTAAAACAATAAAAGGGATTTCATTTGCAGTAATCCATTAACAATGTTGGAACCGAAAATCCAATAATGAAAGGATTTCTAATGTAGTGAACACTTGATTTTGTTAAATATGGAATTATGTGCAATACTCTAGAAAGAGATATTTTGTGCATAAATACAATAGCATTGTCTTTATGAATTTTGAAACAATAAATTATGGACAAGTTTCCAAAATAAATAAGATCCATGGTGTTTTGGATAATTAAAAGAGTAATCATCTAACTATTATTGGCAACACAATGTTTGTGGCAACAATTAGTGTTATTCTAATGTAACTTTCGTATATTTGCAAATAATTATGGAAAGAAAGAAAATAATGTAGGGAAAGTATTCTTTCCTAGTTGATGTTAAATCAATTTATGAAAAAGGAATATCTTTTAATAGATAAAGGAAAGAAGAAGTAATTAAGGGCTTCCTAAACGATGTCATACTTTCCCATAATAGAAGTTGGCGACTAAGTGGTTGAATGAAAAAGATATCATCTAAATAGTCATGAGTAGATGTGTTTATAGAATAGAAAGATATTGAATATATTCCATTGCAATTATATGTATGTTCCCCTATGAGTGATTGGTCATAACTGAGAAAAAAAAGAGAATACTTTGAATAAACTCAAAGAACACGTTCCTGGCAAGAGGGTAATGAAAATAGAAGGGAAAGAATATACTCCAATAAAGGAATTGGTTTATTATCAATGGTATCAGCCCCTCCACATTGTTCTAAAATCCTACTAACCTCAAGTATAAAAGGACTTGGACCCAGGGCATCAAGTCCCGGTGACTTGAGACATCCTCTCCTTAACCACCTCTTCAACGTCTACAAAGTAAGCTGCTTGAGAACCGTATCAAGTGTGGCTCTCTTAGCCCAGCCACCTCAGCCTCAGTCTGGAGCCTTGTCGTGCTCGGGCAGGGGGCAGCGGAGTAAACGGGACCGCCGCTTGTTCCCTTCGGGCCACTGAAAGAAGAGGCAATGCAGCCACCTGACCTCCTCCCCAACCTGTACGTCTTGGAAAACACATCAGCGATGCTGCGTCACCCCACCTACCTCAACTAACTTCAGCCGCACCAAGGACGAGACCGACTCCAATGTCGACAAGGGAGAGTCACCTCGATCTTTGTCGTGACCTTTGGAGCCCTGGAGGAAGGGAAGTCAACCACACGGCTGGCTCAACGGCAACGCTTGTAGGGTGACGTCAGGGGAGGAAGAAGGGCCGTCAGTCGAAGCCTCGGGGATCATCGGGTGTCTGGGAGGGCAGTGGAGATAGAGGTTGTCAGAGTTGCAAGGCTGACATCATTGTTCCAGTTGATTACGAACACACAGACGCAACGCCCAGCCGTAGCGGAGAGGAGTTGACGTTCGCGAAGGAGACAGAGAGCGAGAAGAGAGCTGCAACCAGAGGAATATTGTGAGGAGTTGTGACTCTAGTCTGTCGTGTTCGGAGTCGTCCGTGGCGCCAGCGGCGTACGAACCCAAGCGCTTGATATGGAGACACCCTACGCAAGGTGCAAGGTGATATAGAGTCAAAAGACTCTATTGGCCCTGTGCTCATGCTCAAGAAGAAGGGGTGAAAGTGTCTTTTTGTTATCCTGGCCGGCCCAGCTAAAAGGAAAGGAGAAAACAAGTAAGCGCTGACGTGGAATTCTCTGATTGGTTCACATAGTGTTAGTTTGCAATTTTCATAACTAATTATTTGTAGATCGGAATATAGTCAAAATACATATCAAATTGATCATAAAAATGAGAGGAATACAAAAAAAATATAATTGAAATCTAGTTATATCTGTAATTAAAAAAAATAGTGCAATATGTGCTAAAGTGGTGATTAGCACGTGGGAAATCCTAGAGTTGGGTATTTGCATGTTAAATATGGTAAAAACCTCTCTTTATATGTTATTATCTGATGTTGTTGAACATGATGATATTCTAAGATGATTAAGATGATAATCATGGATACTTAGGATTTTTAATGTGAATGATCATACATATAAAGGTTTAGGGGTTAAAAGGTCACACCTTGCAATGTTAATAATGAACTTAATCGGATATAAGTGATCATAAAGTTGGATATAGTGATCTGGTTTGATACCCTTATTCCTAACCTCAACCTGATATAACCCTAAAACCCGATCTAAGAACTAGGTTAGGTCCCTTTAGTATGTTATGATTGTATGGTGACACTGTAGGATTAATATACATGTAAATTAAATCATTGAATTCTTCTTTCTTTCTTGGATCTATTGATTGGATGATTGAATCGACTTGGAGTATAATTTTATAATTAGCATGGCTTGCCATCAAGGTACGTGGTTACGCTTATGATTACATGTATCAACTTCTAACGCTTGTCGAAGTTTCTCAAAGATTGAATGAATGATATTCGTTGGATGTTTATTTAATTGTTGTAAATTGTAAAGTCCCTATGAGTATCACATAAAGTAAATAATGATATTCTAAACCCTAGGTTACACTGATCGAAGGGTAACACACAGAAGTCCAATGATGAATAGTTGATACACATGAGATAGTAGACCAGATATGGGTTACAATATGAAAGAAAATATATGTTATTATGTGCACATAATTGATGGTTGATTATATGTACCTGTGATTATTGGATGAACCCACATACCAATATAGAAATATATTGACCGCATTTTGTTTTTCGATGTTTTAGGTAGTCGATACACAAGATACAAACAAGAAGATAAAGAAGAAACCCATGGAAGGTATTAAAGCTATGCAAGAGGATTAGATAGTTTAGTTACTTCTTCTCATCAAGTTTTAGTTTCGTGAGGAATACCATTGAACACTTTATAAACAATATTTGGAATAAATAAAATTGTTTTCTATTATTTATTATTTGCTAAATCTGTATCCTTGGGAATATAGGTAATGACTCTCAACTTGAAGGTCTTTCCTAAATGGGGGATGTAGAAAGTGAGGTCGTTGCAGTTGATATCAGAGCCCCATATTTTTTCAAATAATGCTTAATAGTTTATAATTTCAAGTAATCTGTAGAAATACGAGGGAATTATTAGGACACCTTCTAAAGATGATGGTGTCTATAAGGGATCACGATTGGGGGTTGGAAAAAATTTCCTCTACACCGCTAGTCGGCTTATGAGCAATCCCAGACCGGTGCATCCTGCCTGTCCAAAGTCTGAAGTGTTTTCCCAAAGTAAAATACTGTTAGGGTTTCTTCTCATCTTGATTCATCCATTTCTCATCCTCTTGCTTAATGAACTCCAAAAGGAACTTCCCTCCTCATCTCAAGTTAAGGATTTGAGAAGAAGTAGGAACAAGGCATCCTCCTCCAAATAATGTACATTTTAATGTGGAAATAATAATGTACATTAAATGTGGATAAAATGAAGAAAAATTGTTTTATGAGTTATAAGGGTAAACCCTAGATAAAACAAATGTTGGTTTGGGAAAACCCTAGTGGGTCATGGGACACAAAAACCCTATGAGGTAGGGTGTAGTCTCTAAACCTTACATAAAAATTTAATCCTAGAAAATGGGAGAAGAATGGGTAATATGGAAACCCTACCTATATGAACCCTAATGAGGGTAAGAGTAATGAGAATTAAGGAAAATGTAAATAAGTCTATGTGACCTAGATGTCCATGTATGAATGTGGAGAAATGTATGCATGTTGCATGTGAAAAAAAGAGATTGGAATATTCATGAGAGACATAAAAGACCAAGGGTTATATGTGAAAATTAAAATATAAATATAACTTGCTCATTGACATAAGGCTATCTCTAGAGGAATGAATTGATAAAGAATATTCCAGTGGGTGGGGATGAATGAAGATCACCCCAAAAGAGTGGGTAGATCATTGAGAATACTCCCAACGAGTGAGTATGAATACCCATCGAATGAGTGTACCTCGGAGATTGGGCAAATAAAGGGTGAGAAGTTATAATATAATAGGAATATAAACAAGTTAAGTGACTTAGTCTCCCATGCACGTGTGTATATGGAAAAAGATATCAATAAGAATTTTTTTAAGAAACTTATGAACAACATGTGATACAATATAACTTGCTCAACTAATTCTGATGGATGTATGTAATACATGTGAGACGTATGATTGGGCCTATCTAATCACCTCGGGTCTAGGGGGCCTATGTATGGTCACTATGGTGGTCGGTGATCTGGGCCTGAAAAGATAATCACCTCAGGAAAAGGCCTATGTATGATTGCCACCATAGCAATAGGTGATTGGGCTAGGGATTATGCATGATGTCCACTATAGGGACTTACCCTAGAGAGGGTTCCCCACATGAATATTGCAAAGAGGGAGTTCCCACAGAGAATAAGTGAGAAGTTAGAAAGAAAATACATGAGAAACATAAGTAACCAATGGTTATATATATTAAAATGAAAATCTGAATATAACTTGCTCGAACCCCTCGTACTATCTTTGGAAGTTTGGATGACTATGATCAAACCCCTGGAGCGGAAGATAAAAAAAGATCAAGCCCCTAGAGGGGAATATCACAGAATGTCAAACCCCTAGAGGGGAAGGCCGACATAGTACCAAGCCCCTGGAGGGTGTAGTCAAGAAAGGTCAAGCCCTAGATGGGAAGGCTGACATAGGAACCAAGCCCCTGGAGGGAAAGGTGGTCCAAGTGCACTGCATGGACAAAACCCATGAGAGGATATCCTAGAGATTGAGCAAACAAGGGTTGAGAAGTTATAATAATAAAAGCAATGCATAAAGATGACAATGTGAAACCATTAGAGCTAGTGTGCCAACCCGAGGTGGGTCAAACCAAGAGTGGGAAGAAGACCTATGGGGGAGGAAAAACCTTAGACCATGGGGTCAGGTTGTAGCTAGAGAGCCTAACTTCCTCCTATGAGCCAAGAAGGCACCCTGGTTAGGACCTTCCCTAGAAAGGTAACTTGACCAAATTGATTTAAAGATTAAGGTAATTGTGATATATGAAAGAGGAAAGCACATATATTGAGTATGATTCTTTGAACCCAACTATACCATCTCTGAGGGACATGAAGAAAAGTCATTATGGATGTGATTGATGGTAAGAGACCAAGTGTGGAAAAGAAATGTTGCCATAAAATGTTGCCATGAGTCCAATGAGGGGACATGAAGTGAATAGTGAGTATTATAAGAGATGGAGGAAATCCGATTTATAGAATCGTATATGAAAATAATGTGCTTGAAAATGGTTAAAGTTTTTACATCTCCAAGAAACTCTTAGGAAGGGTAGAGTCATAAGTCAATCATAAGGTCAAGTAGGGTGTAGTAAAGGTACATAGGAGTTAATTGTGCCTTGAATGCATAAGACCATGTGGTCAGGAGGTAACAACTACTTTTGTCTAAGGCCTATGTGTTAGGAGGTTGGCCACCTTCGTGATGTTCATGTGGCTAAAGGGTTTAATGTGATAGGAACTCCCTAGATGCATAAGGATGAGATCACTCGAAAAGTACCTATACCCCTAGAAACCTTGAGGAAGTGTCTAAGGCTCATAATACATGAGGTGTAAATATAAAAGATATAAGGAAGTCATGAAAACTTGAGAGGAGTTGTGTACAAACTCAGGAATGGAAAAGACACTTGACTTCATGAAATATAAAAATATTGGGAATTAAAAGCATGTATGGTTTAGAGTCATGTTGAGAATGATTCAACCTAAAATTTGAAATTTTGAGGTAATGTGTGGATATGCCATCTCCAGATCAATTATAAAACTATTTACACAATATCTCCAAAAGGACCTAAGAGTATAGTGACGACACCTAGGACTCTATTTCTACAAGACACATAATAGACACTCAACATGAGTTGTTATTGTTGTCCTTGCTACTGCTACCCATTCTCTACTGTACAATATCTACCTCCTCATGCATGTCCACCTAAAAAGTGTGGAAATCCATGGGGAGAGATCCATATCTCAGCGGGAGATATAACCTTCCACCAACAATATTATTATCACAGATAAATCTTCATGAAAGAGAGTAGAAGAAACCTTTATTAAATTAAACATGTATAACTACTTGTTATATGTAGAGTAGAGCAACATCATCATTTAAGTAGTTCAGATATCTATGACTAAGCAATAGATCATTAAATCACTTTTAGAAGGAATATGAAAAACATATATAACATTTGTCAACTATGACATAAAGAAGCAATTGCAGCCTCATTCAATGTTTCTATATTCGATCCTTAAGAAAATATGCTACATGGCTAATTACATCTTTCAACAATCAATCTTATTCCCTGAGGAGATGAGGTATATCGCTCATGATCCAACCAACCTAAGTTAGGTAGCATCAGTGCCATACAAGGCCTATGGAAGAGCCAGACTCCATGACCTCACCCCCTCGGTCAGTATGAGTGAACCTATAGTGACATCACAAGTCAAACTGCTATTTATCTAGATTGGGTATATAGGCTCAATGCTAGAGAGATACATCCCGTAGCTGCTCCCTTATCAAGGTATGATTCATAGTCAATTCTGATGCTCTTGTCAGGGTATGGTCCGTAACCAATCATGATTGTATACTGAGTCACGGCCTATAACCGCACTCTCTTTAGGGTATGGCCCGTAACCAATCATGTGAGTTAAGGATACAAGGAGATACCTCAACTTGCACCCCGCATATTCAAAAATATGCACTCTGAGTTTCCCATAGGAATTTCTCATTTCACCATTCAGCAAGTTCTGAGATTGAATGGATCTATGGCCAAGAGAAACTACATTTTAGTTTCACTTGATAAGTTAAGTGCATTACAACATCTTTTAGCATAAATCAAGTTACAAGCATAAATTATAGGTAAATGCTATAAAGAAAGGTGTAATGCATTTTCAAGGAATCTTGTATCAATTGGAACACATCTTGTTACACCCATCCTGGGATCTCAATCCCTTGCTGAGAATCTCATCCCTTCAATGCTTTCATTATCATGATCATATGTTTTGGGTATTAAACCCTCAGTTCATCTTTGAATAGTGTCACGTCTTACCAGGCAACGATCATTAATAGGTCATCATACCCATATATATATCATACTTGTTGTACAGGTATATCACATGCATCACAAGGCCTATTTAATCTGTATCATGCTAAATCATCATAGCTCAAACCTGGCTATGCTCATCATCTCATAATACTTGCATGGTTAGGATTTCATGTAAAAGTAATATAAAATAAATACCATCAGCATGCCATAAAGAGAATCATTCGAATTACAACCCTCTCATAATTAGGATTAGGTTTTGCCTTTGCAGCCGATTAGGATTTTCAAGTTCATATTTAACAAAGAAACCATAATTCACATCATAAGAGATTATTTTATTACCATAAGTATTCAAGCATACTGAATTACTCTCATCAATTATCATCAATTGATTATCAGTATGAAGTATTTCCTTTCTCATATGAGTAGTATGAGTTTCTCTTTCATCCTTACTAAGATATTGATTTCAACATACTTATTACATTGGCTTGACCCTATTTAGGTTTTATCAACCTTTACTTATCAAAGAGTATCCATCTCATTACTTCATAGTGTATCAATTGATTATATTCAACATGTATCAGCCTACACTCATCACGGTATATCGGCCTACACACTAACCCTTATGACGACCTAGACAAATTCACTTGTGTCAGCCTAGACACTCTTACTTGTGTTGGCCTAGACACTCTCACTTCTGTCGGCCTAGACACTCTCACTTCTGTCGGCCTAGACACGCTCACTTGTTGTAACATACTAGATCTTAGACCCTACCCTGGAAATTGAGATTTTGGACTTAGCCAAACAAGGTTGAAGGTTAGACCTAAATAGATGTTTATTATAACCCCAATGAGCTAATGCATGTATATATCACCTTAATGTAACCTTTAATCTTAGGTTAGTGTGTACATACAATATGCCACAAAACTCATTTTGGTGGTAATATGAAGATAAGAAACTTAATTGGATGAATAATTTAGATAATGGGTCGTTAATGGGCCATATGACATATCTCATAAAAATAAGTCTCAAAAGTGGAAACAAACTTAAAATTCAAAATCTACATATCAAAATTAGGCTACACGTCAAATTTCATCTAATTTGGACCACCTTGAAATATTAGGATAAGTTTAGGAGAGAGAAAATGAGTAAAAGGCATAAGTAATGAATAATGTGATTATATAACTTCAAAATATGTAAATAATGGAAAATTCATATTAAACACATCAAATATAACTTGTGGATGAAGTTTTGTCCAATTTGGATGTTATTTGTGCAAGTTATGCAATTTTAGGTACATTCTGGACTTTTCTACAATTTACTCAATTGGGAGGTTTTCTTTGCAAATTGTCACATGCATTATAATCCTTATATATTCCCTTACCATTATAGAGTTTTTGAACCATAGGTCACCTAGTTGCACCTTGGTTTGAAGGTGTTTCTTTCTAAGGGAATTTTAGGGATTACTCTCTTTATAAATGAGCTTATCTTTAGAAGCTATCAACCAATGTGGTTATTTCTTTGATTGGAGGTCAGTTGGGATGACCTATAAGTGTCCATAAACTGAAATTTGATTTTAAGAATCCTCTATGAGATGTCCTCTTGCATGGCCATGAAATCCCTAGGCTAAGGACACATGGAAAGCTCCATGGACACCTCATGCTTGGCTTCTTCCTTATCCATAAAGGTTTGCATGTCCATAGGCACCCTTAGTATTGGACACATGGAAAGTAAATTGAAACCTTGTTCTTGACTTATTATTTATCCATAAAGGCTTGAATGTCCATGGACACCCTTATACATGACACATGGAAAGTCTCATAGACACCTCATACCTGACCTCTTTCTTTATATAGCCATATCTACCCCTTCCCAACTCAAAATTCGAAAACTCTTGGTCTTCTTTATTTCCTCTAGCTTAGAGCATAACTCCTACTCTGTTTGGCCATGAAGGTTCTGTCCCAAGGTAAAAGAAGGTGTCTACCTTGGTGAAGAAGTTTCCTAGGGTTCCAAATTTGTTCTATTTAGAGTTTCTAAAGCTCCTCCTTGGTGATTTTGACCAAAGCTAGTAAGTATCCTCCTTTCCTTCCCTATTTTCATGTTTTTAGTCTTCCTTACACCTTCTTCCAAGTCATAACCATGGACTTCCATGGTGAAACCCCACCTAGAACCCATAAACACCTCATCTCCATGTTCTTTTGTTAGGGTTTTTCACCTCTAAAGTGGAGAAGGTGCTTCTTGCTCGAGATATGATCTTCGTTGGAGAAACCAGCCTCTCTAAGCTTGTGAACCTTACTTATTGGACCTGTACACCTTCCCTAGAGGTTCTTTGGTGGCCTAGGCTTGGATCTAGGACTGACTTGGACTAATTAGACTCTAAAGTTGAGGTGTGATGTATCCCATATTCTTCTTTGTTGAGCAATTCACTTATGCTTATTATTTCTCTTTGTCATATGGACATTAGCCTATACACAATGTCTTTTCTTTTGATATCATGGTTCTTTTAAACTATGTTGTTTGTGGTAATCTTGGATATTCTCTTGACTCTTATCTTGTACCTTGGTGCATGTTGGACTTTTGATGATATGTGCCCACTATGATGTGGATGTTTATTTGTGGGCATGTGATGTCTTTTTCCCACTTATGAGGTGGATGTATATGTTGGTCACTTATGTGGTGACTAGTTTATATATTTTGACTATACTTTCTACTTGCCTCTACATTTAACATGCTATGTGATTCAGTAGCACTAGAGTAGTATAATTACATTTGTTTTTATGGCAGATGTGTTATTTCCTGCCGAGTATATGTGATATTTCCTACTCTTTTAGGATGGAAAGGAACCTCATACCCAGGGCATGATGTGTGACTCTTGGGCCATGTTTTATATATTTGGAAGATTGGTAGTATTCCTTTCTCTATCAGGTTTCAAGCTTATGAGACTTGGTCGCCTTTGTGTTTATATTGTTCTAGGGCTATGCTTATTTCACGTGCATGCAGGTTGATGATGATTGTAGGGGTGTGTGCCCTACTTTATTTACATGTGCTAGTATGGACCAACTTTATTGTTTTAATTATGGCAAGTATCTCTTTTGTTATTGAAAATCATTTCTCTTGATACCCACTTGGGTTGTCCTTATCTTTTTCATGGAAAGCCTTTACACTTTGATGTCCTTTATTCCATATATTGCTCAATTTCCTATTTAGTATGCACATACCAAACTTTTCTGATGTCATTTATTTTCTCTTCTTACTGGGGTATGCTTTCAACCCTAGGTGAAGGACTTGGATGATAAGGCATGAAGTTTTGGACTAGCTTAAGGAGTTAAAGCTTGGAGACAAAATTGTTATGGTTTATATTTCCCTCTACTTAGATCCTTATGTTGTAACATACATGTAAACCCTTACAGGATATTATGATGTAGTTTTGTAATAACCTTGTGATAAATTGAATATAGTCAACATTTTTATTCCGCTGCTATACTTTGGTTGTTTTGAATACCATTTATTGAAACTTGAAAATGTTATACCTATTCTAGCATACCTATGAGTGTGTTTGGAATTGATGTTTCATTCTTCAAATTTTTTTAGTAAGGGGATGATCCCACACTCCTTACACTTGTGTCATGCTAGATACTCTCACTTGTGTCGGCCTAGACACTATTGCTTGTGTCTCCCATGGCACATAAAAGTGATATCCGTTTAGAGGTTCTTAAGGTGATATTGGTTATAAGGTGCTTAGGGTGATATCAGTTTTGAGGTGCTTAAGGTGATATCGGCCATGAATCATATCTTGGTGTATCATGTTAACCATACCTTAGTGAATCACCTTCTTCATACTTTAGCATAATATTTTCACCTCAGTTAAACATAACATCTTGACCTCGCTTTAGGGTATCAACCACCCTATCATTTTGTGTCGGCCACCCTATCACTTTGTGTATCGGCCACCCTATCACTTTGTGTGTTGGCCACAATATACTAGGGTATTGACTACACTATCATGTAGTGTATCATCCATAACATCATCTATTGTGTCACCCTATCTATCAACAAGTGATATCAACTTCTAGGGTTTTGATACATATCAGGTTAGCCATGACCAAAACACCCTTATATTCTTTTACCTATCAAGGTATCGGCCTCACCACTACTTGGTGTGATGGTCATGACTTCAAGGAGTGTGTCGCCCACACCTTCACATGGTGTGTCAGACTTAGACTCAAAGAAATATGTATCCCTTCACATTGGTGTCGGGTTAGACTCAAAGAAGTGTGTATCCTTTCGCATTAGTGTCGGGTTAGAGGTGTGTTGGGTTTCTAGGGTTAAGGCATATCGAGTTAGCCCTATTAACTTCATAACTTCACTCAACTTCAAGATATCGGCCTACCCCCATCTTTATCCTTAGGTGACATGCTAGACAACTGTTGGGACGATAGTCCTTCACATGTAACAAACTAGTAACGAGTTAGGAACTCATGTATATAGGTTTCCCTTCATATAACCTTATATCGGGTTAGGGTTTCCTCAAACCAATACTGGTTTGTGCATGGAAGATTCCATCATCTTCAAGCTCCAACCCTTTATCCTCTAACATTCTATTTTATGGACAACTACCCCATATATCCATTAGATCTTATAGAATCATCATTCAATCAAGGAAAGTTGAAATTGAAAAAGGAATCATTAAGTATTGCATGATTGAAGGTGAATAATAATAGAATTGAGTTCAAGTTATATAACACACATCAAGATCAACACAAGAGCTTCAAGCTCTAAAGCTTCCCATTCCCAGGGTTGAAGATGACTTATCAAAATTCCAATACTCGATCACAACACTTCTATATGAATGAAGATACCATAGTTAGGAACTTGGTGAAGAAGAAAAGAAAGAAAGGAACCATGATCCGAGAAGCATAGTCCACCCAAGGTTGAAGATGAACATGGCTTCACCTTAATCTTTATTCTCAAACTCCTTCTTTTTCCTCAAGCTTATGTGGTTTTCCACCAATAAAATGATGATATAAGAGTCGAAAGGTTTCACTAGTAGGTGAAAAGAGAGGCTTATATAGCTGAGGTTCAAGGGAGAGAGTGTATGTGAAGTGTCTCCACCATATGCACATCGGTAACACGTGTCCATGCATGGTGGCACCATGCAACCATAATTATCTCATCATGCAAAACTCATGAGGATAATCCAAAGATAATATAACGGCCATTAGGTATCTTGCTTGACAAGATATGACAACCCAATATCACTTTATGTGCAAACTGATACAACTTTTGCAAGGAACATCTAAACCGATAGGCTTCACCTAATTAAGGTGCTTCACCCGATATTAATACTTCCAAAAAGTTTCTAAACTGATATGGGACCTCCTCTATGTCTTCCAAACCAATAGGCACTCCCATATACACTTCATAACTCGGCACAACCCCATCTAGGGTTCAAAACACTCAACACTCTCTGACTCTTTCACCACCAAGAGTGCTATCACTCAACCAAGATTCAAACAAGGTGTCCCCTCCTTTCTCTCTCCTCTAGATGATACTAAAAGATAGAAGGGACACTCTAGAGGTGATAATTTGCACATCAACCCCACATTTTGGGTAAATTGCAATTTGCACCAAAACTATCATATAAAGCACAAACAATTGCAAACATGCTCAAACTTGAGAATTCAACTCTACTTAAGTCTTAGTTACTTTTAAAAATATTAAGACAAGGTTCTAAGGAACTTAATTAGGTAAAACATCTATGATTATCCCTAAACCCAGGTCAGGGGTATTACAAGATTATTGTGGTATTGGGTTTGACAAGTATTATTCACATCACATGTATAATAGAACGATGAAACCAAAATCCAATCATATCGATTACCCCATAATATAGTAAATTGATGTTGGCTCTAATACCACTATTGGGAAATATGGCTACAAAATAGACAATGAAAATAAAAAAATTATCTACCATTCTCCCTTAACCAATGGATCAGGTGAATTACTATAAGATAGAAAGGATGATTTCGAGGATATACCCAGTCTTGGTGCAAGTACAATGGCAATCCTCATCATTGTAGTTGTAAAACTCTGACTCCTAGTTGTATTGAGACTCGTCTAACTGCTCATCCATGAATAAAAGACTCGAACATCATCTTCTTTAGTAGCTCCTCTCGTCATGAACTGTTGGTTGATGATGTCCTCCTTAGCGGAAGACAACGACCTCCCACCTCTAGAGAAGTCCACACAAATATCCTAGAACTCCTTTCATCCTATTAGAATAGATAGGAAGGATTTGTCCCTTCCATTAGCATTCTAGTCACCAACTTTCTCTCCCACAACAATGATCTTAGTTGTTCTCTCCCTTGCAATCCCTCCTTTGTCGGGTAGGACTTGCTTGGGCTCTCTCGGTTACCACAACTAGAGAGGAGAACGTTTGTCAGAGCAACTGATTCTCAATTATCTATGTTGTGTTCTAAGAATCCCCCAATACCCCTTTTTATATAGGTGGGGTTTGGGTCAGGGTTTCCAGTCGATAAGGGATGTAAGGGACTGGAAGATCTCAATTTTTCACAACAATTCTAGAACTTTTACATCCTGCGGTAGTCGAACCGGTTGTCTGGCATGCCAGAAGGTCATCTAGCTCAGTCTAGATGGTCGTCTGGTATTTTCCTAGCTGCATACAAAACTAGCAATTTGATTCCAATTAATATTCCATATTAATTCCTTCCACAACAAGTAATGTGCAACAAAAAATGAACTTGGAAATATCTAGAACCTTTCCTCGGCCGATCTGAGCCATCTCACCCATGCGAGACGACCATCTCGCTCACCCAGATGGCCGTCTGGTGAGCCGAGTCGGGCATGTTAGTTCAATCCATAGCCAATTTCAACTCGAATCAGTCTAACACTCCAAACTCCCATCACAACCCTTGAGACGACCGTTTGTCATGAGATAGGTCTTTGGCAGTGTAGTCAGGCTGCTTGTTGTATGAATCAAATACCTAAATACTTTAGTACTTAATTCAACCACTATTAAGATTAAACTACTCTTCTAGGTCGAGACCTATGTGTGTGACCCTATGGGTCCCATATTACGTTGGCAGTGAATGTCCATAACAACTTATGACATCACAAGCAATGAGCAATGCCCAGTAGCACATCAATGCTACCCAAGTAAATGGAAAGTTAGAGAACAACTTCAACCTACAGTCTGTGTATGTTGTTGCAGTGTTTGTATAGTTCCTTTGTCACTAATGTTCAGATTGAACTCAAGGCATGGAGTAGTCACCCTATTTATCATTCAATCTTGTTTCTTGAATCAAAGCAGACTATCTAAGATATATGTAATATGAATGTCACATATTGACTTAAATGTGCATGGCCATGCATTTCTCAGTCTCGCTAATCTAGAGTCCTAGAACATCAAACTCTTATACGAGGGAAAAATCTCATTTTGATCACTCACAGTCTATCCCCATGTGTCAAAGTCACTCAATCATGTCACCTTTATAACAACCCATGTTTCATGACTGCATTTGATGATGTCAAAGTGTGTCCAATGACATGTGATGAGTGCAATGATTTCAGGTCTAAGAACCACAACCACCACCATCACTGTGAGAGATGACTATGACTTCCATGATGATGGCTTCCATGTGTCAGTCTAATGGTGGATCTGTCTGATACACTATTCTCTAACATGTATCTGTGTGATTGGTTTGATCTTGCCATATCATGACTATTGAGATTCTATCATCAACCAACTCACACTCTAATCTTATGTGTTATTTTTGTCTATAAACCTTACACATAACAACCAATAAGGGACATAACGAGAATATGCATAATTACTCTTAACATATGTATGATCTCATCCTTCCAAGTCACATACTATAAGACATACGTCATTGAGTATTATTATTCTCTAGACATTTATAATGTTACATAATTATCTCATCACTAAAATAAACATAATAAATTGGAAGCTTTCCTTTTATTAATAATCAAATCATTTACATTTATGCCATTACAATCATCACATGATTGGCTCGCTCGACATACATACCAACAATTAGATGCACACACATACATGCAACATGTTACATCAAACCTTGCTCTATTGCTATGATAAGCCCTATGAAAATTGCCACTAGAAGAGGTCTTCAAAATCAATGTTCTCATTTCTCTCCAAGGAATCCGATTAGGTGTCATTGGTTTCTGAGAAATCCATCCTAGTTGTTTGGTGAGACTGAGGAAATTTCACTCTGATGTATTTGTTTACACGGTCCTTGAGGATACCAATGATAATGACCCATCCAAGTGGGTAACCAACCCATTGTCCTGTAATGAGGTCAAGACGTTGTTGTACCTCGAGGATGCCCTCTTGAAGACACTCCACATTTACCTTTTTGTCCCACAACCCTTTAAGCATATGGTGCACTTGACGTTCTCCCGATGTAACTGTCTTCCTCGCGGGCTCGACCATGACCTATACCATGTACACAGTAGGGGGTGATATCAACTTTTTCCCCAACTGCTGGGTGTCACCCGAACTACACCAACTATCTGGCACAAGCTTATACAAGTTCATAGCTGTCAACACCGGACCCAAGAAATTCCTCGGCAAGGACCAAACAAGCTGCAACTAAAGGGGAATTGTGGTGGAAGGGAAGACGAGAGAAGACATGTTGAGTTTTAAATTAGAGTTTCCCCCCATAAAACCCCTCTCTTTTCTTGAAATTCCAAAATACCCCCTCTCCTTAACCTAATCCTAGATACCCCATCCTTTTTCAGTAAGATTACAATCAACCCCCTCTATGCGACTTTTTGTCACAACAAGTGACAGAGAATGGGTTCGTCTCTTTTTTTTGCAATGCATTTTTTTCTTACCTATCACTATGTGAATTATTTATTTAAACATGACCATGACACTTTGTAATAAACTACTTTATATGTCATACTCAAATTTTCAAAAATCTATACTATTGGAAAACAAAAAATAGTTTATAGATATAGTGGTATATATATGTTGGTATGGTGGAAACTAATTTTGGACTAGACATGATTGGAACCGATATAACCCGACTCAATTAAATCTTCTTGAATTTTGGGGTGTATTCGGGTTTCAGATCAGCCTGGTCAAATTTAGTTGGGTCAATTTGGGTCAGGCGACCTTCCGTTTCGGTCGAGTCACTGCAATATGGGTTATGTCCAGTTTGGGTCCAAACATGTCAGAAAATTGAGTTTATAAATAATTTAGTTTTCATTTCCAAAATGATATACTTCAAAAAATAACGTTCAAGTCTCTACATTATAGTTGCATATTATCAATATTACATCTTAATGAATAAATCAGTCTGATTAGATTCAAGTTGAGTATATGCATGTGTGGGTCAGATTCAACAAAACTCTAACATTTTTAAATAAATATTTATAGAGAGGGTCAAAATTAAAATGTCCGATGTAAATTTGTCAAATTATGCTCATCATTAACTCAAACAAGAATATAGCTGACGTTATCGACATGTCTTTTTTTTGGGTGGGGCACCTGGGCACAATCTTATTCATCCTGGTCCCTCAGTCCAGGTCCTAACACATCCTTACACGACCTGCGGCTCGGTGTAGCTTCCTTCCTCACCACATCAGTGAGGAAGCTAGGGCAGCGACTCCACCTCCTACAATCGACTTCCTGTTTCAGACACCACTTAGCAGCTGTATCAACTACCTTATTACAGACTCTCTTCCCATACTTAAAAGTAACTACATCGAATTCCTTACATAGCTTACTAATGAAATAGCAGCTTGCTTTATACTTAGCTGGAATGGCCATGCTATTAGTTAGCATCTGCACTGCCTCTTTGCTATCCTATTCTAGTAGAATCTTCCGGAACTGTACTTGGGATTCCTACAGACCCAACTCGATGGCTCTCAACTCAGCTACCAAGACGTCCAGCGTTGCTCCTTTATCGCATCCTCCTCCTAGCCACCTTCCTTCATGATCCCTTATGATGAATCCGGTAGCCATGGCCTTCCTCTTTCTCTTTACTGCTGCGTCGACATTGACCTTCACTTGCTCCCTCGACGGGTGGAGCCAACCATGATCATCGCCGGTCCGACCGTTCCTTTCCACGCTTTCCTTTGCAAAAGCCATCTTGCAGAGGGTGACCTCTTGTTTAATGCTGCTAAACATACCCTCGGCATTCACATTGAGCTCCTGGAACGCTATACCACATCGAAAGCCCCATAACTTCCAAATAGTAATAGCAACCCAAGTGCTCCAGTCAGTCCGCTCCTTCCTTCTCTGCAAATTAGCCCTGAGCCAGCTTTCCATCGTGCTCTGCTGACACAAACTTAGCCCTGTGGTCTGTTGGACTCATCGCCATACTTCCTGGACCTCCGCACAGCTAATAAGGGCATGCATTGCAGACTCAGGCACCCTATGACATCTTGGGCACATCAGATTATCAGTGAAGCCACGCCTGACCCGGGTCTCATTCGTCATGAGACTACCATGCATTGTTAACCACAACGTCATTTTAACTCTTTGGGGTACCCTTAGCTGCCATAGCCTCATCCACCTACCCGGCGAGTGCCTAGTGTGCTCCATCTGTAAAGAACTGTATGCTCATTTTACAGTGAATCGTCCTCGGTTATCCTTCAGGTAGACAATTTCATCCACACCTGCTGTCGGGTCCGGTGGGGGCATCTCCAGGATTAACCTTGCTGACTCCTTTTCAAACCACTGGTCTATAAACTCCACGTCCCAGCCTCCATTCATATTGACCATGGAGCTGACGGTTAGGCCTAACAGGTCCCCTGGAATTTGAGCCTGGTTCTTTAGCTTTGGTTGCTCGCCTGCAACCCAGTTGTCATTCCACACTGACGTGAGCTCTCCAGATAGAATTACCTTACCGGTGACCGCTTCCAGATTTGGTTTGAGCTTGTTTATCATCCTCCACAGCTGTGAGGCTCCCACAACCCCTTGATTGATACGATGGTGGTACTTTTCCCTCATAACTATCTTCCATAAGGCATGGCGTTGCGACATATAGTCCCAACTCGTATTTTGTGGCAGAGCCTCATTTTATAGTTTCTCCATCTTAATATCAAGTCCCCCATCTTTCTTGTTAGCACAGACTTTATCCCATGCCACAGAGAAAGTGCCCTTCTTCCCCACTGCACCCTTCCAGATGAAGGTCCTCACGACTCTATCAATATTGTCACAAATTGCTACTGGGAGGGCTGTTGATTGCATAGTATAGATGGGAATGGTATTAAGCACGGATTTGGCCAAGGTTACTCTCCCGAAAAGCGACAACGAATTATTAACCCACGAAGATATCCTGGCTTCAATCTTGTTGATGACGTCGAGGTACATGGCTTTAGACGTTCGTTCATGTATGATTGGAACACCAAGGTGCTTCCCTAGGTCTTCCGTCTGTCGTATGCCTATAACCTGCGTGATCGCCTTTCTTGCTTGAGGGTTTGTGTTTTTGGAAAAGAAGATAGCCGACTTCTCTTTTGCTAAGATCTGTCCAGAAGCTCTCTCGAATCTCTTCATAACAACCATCATCGTCTTCGCTTGCTTCACAGTAGCTTCTCCAAAAAGTATTAAGTCATCCGCGAAACATACGTGCAAAATTCCAATCCCAGTCCTTGTCGCTCGGATCGGCATCCAATTGCCATTGCCTTCCTCCCTGGCAATGTCTTGGCTCAGTCTGTCTAGGCACAGTACGAAGATGTAAGGGGAAAGCGGATCCCCTTGTCGCACCCCTCGGGTGGCTTTGAAAGGTGCTAAACTCGTTCCATTCCAGGCAATTGAAATTTCTCCTGCCGTTATGATATTCATAATGACCTGCCTTAGGTGATGTGGTATAGCTGTCCTCCTTAATGTATCCTGGATAAAATCCCAATCCATCCTATCGTATGCTTTCGAAAGGTCCACCTTCATCGCCATCGACGTGCTTTTTCCCAGTCTCATTTTCATGGAGTGAACTAGCTCTTGAACTAAAATGATATTATCTGTGATGCGTCTTCCGGGCACAAAACTGCTTTGCGCAGGCGCAATCCACTCCGGTAGAAAAGGCTTGATCTTTCCACTATAATTTTTGAAAGGAGCTTCAACCCGACATTGTTGAGGGCGATCGGACGGAGATTGTTACAGCTCTCCGGCGTCTTTATTTTCGGGATCAAGATCAACGTAGAATTTGCCAATTCAGCTTCGATTGTGTCACCTGCAAAACACTTAGATAGCATTAGTGTAACTGAGTCGCCTAAGCGATCCCAGTTTTTTTTGTAAAAATCCGGCATCTACTCCGTCCGGCCCCGGCGCCTTGATCGGATTCATCTTCATCAACACTTCCTTCGCTTCCTCCTTGCTAGGAGTCCGCCCCATCTTAAGCAACTCCTGCTCCTGCAGCTTGGGAAAACTTCCTCCATACTCCTTCACTACAGAACTGCCCCCTCTTCTTCTCCTCGTGAACAAGTCAGCAAAGTACCCCCGGACGACTTCCTGCAGCTCTACGCCTTCCACCCAAGCTCCTTGATCGCTCTTAATCTTAGTTATCAGGTTCCGTTGCCTTTTAGCTTTAACCAAGGCTTGGAAATATTTGGTATTAGCATCCCCCTCCTTCATCCAGTCGCATCTCGCCCTTTATCTCCATTCCTCCGCCTCATAGTGGGTCAGTTCATTATATTCTAACTACAACTCCCCCAGCCTGTTGTCATGCTCATCATTCGAGCCGATATTGGTGATAGCCTGCAATCTCCCAATCTCCGATAATAGCTTATGCTTCCGTGCACCTGTATTCCGTCTTTCCTCCTGATCCCATTGCACCGACTTCTCCATCAGGTTTGTGATTGCCTTGTGGAAAGGCAACGAGTTGTTCCAATTCTTTTGTAGGAAAGTTGGGAACGAAGGCCTATCATTCCATGTAATACTTCTCATCGGTCGCCGGCCTCTTGTCTGCGTTCTCGCCCTTGTCGTGACTAGGACTGGTGCGTGGTCCGAATTTACACGAGGTAAATTGGTCACTGCTGTTGTCGGGTATGCTTCAAGCCAAGCTTGGTTCGCTACCGCCCTGTCCAACCTTTCGGAAAGCCAACCACGCCTGAACGTCATCCTCGGTCCCGACACGCCCAAGTCCTCAAGCTCGGCATTACGAAGCCCCTCATCGAACTCCCTGCAACTACTCAGCACGATCGATTCTCTGCCCACCTTTTCGTCCGCGCTCAGCACTGTGTTGAAATCTCCCAGTACCACCCATGGTGAGTCTGACGCCGACGTCATGGTATGGAGATGGTCCCATAACAATCTTCTCCCCGATTGCTTTGTACTCGCATAGACGAAGGTCACCCTGTTCTGCTTGTTCACCTGACAATGTACAAATTGCTTGTGGCTCGCTAGAATCTCGACTTCCCCCACTCTTCTCCTCCACAGCACCCAAATGCCGCCGGAAAACCCCTTAGCTTCAACCCGGTAGGACATTTCAAAACCCAACATTCTTACAATCTTGTCCGCCTTACTTCCACTGGTTCTCGTCTCTAACACCGCAAGAATGTTGATTTTGTGCAACTGTGAAAGATCTTTTATTGTGTTTTGGGTATCTTGTCCACAGATACCCTGTACGTTCCAAGCAGCTATAATCATTGGGTTATCATATCTGATTGTCTCGGGTCTTCACTGCCCGGTGTACTCTCCTCCTCCGGTCCGCTGCGTCGAGTCTTTTTCCGTGGACCATTCTTCATTAAATCTTTTGAGTTCATAATCTTCCGATTCCGGAGATGTACCCCGGTTGACGCACCAAATCGCATAGACTTGGTCGGGCTGCAATATCGATCCGTTGTTTTCCGGCTCAGGACCGCTTCCATCTTGAAGCTCAGACTTCCTTGCCCTCCTTCGTCGTCCCCCAGTATTACCACAGTGTCATCCCCTTCGATTGTCACCACTTGATGGTTTTGCGTTTTCTCCTTTTGGCTCATCGTTCCCTCTTTGGCACGCCAAGTTGCCGGCTGCGTGGGTCGCTGCTCCTCCACCGGACGCTTCTTTTTGTTCGCTGCCTTCCACTGCCTCCACTCGTAGCCCGGCTTAGGTCATGCAGATTCCATCAGTGTCGCTTCCTCATTAGCTTCCTCCGGGATATCAAGATTCCCAAATTTATTGTGCGTTTGTAGTCCTCCTTTCTTGTTTGGTTGCTCATCCTTCCTTGGCCTCCTGACGAACGCCTTGGCATGTAGGTGCTCCGTGAAATTCCCCATTGGATTCAGCCAGATCTCCTCACCTTCTTTCTGTTTCCCCGCCTTTGCCTGTGCTTCAATGGCTCGCTTCTTTTCCATACAGACCTCATCGGTATGACCAATCTTACCACAGAACATACAGATACTTGTCAAATTCTCATACTCAACCCTGTACGTTTCTCCTTGGACTATGATCTCTGGGACCAGCGGCTTGCTGGTGTCTAATTTCACCGCTATACGCGCGAACTTGCCGCGCTTCTTCTGGTCTGTGTTGGCGTCAACCCTGATCGTAGTTCCGATCGCATCTCCTACTTCTGTCAGGAACCGTGAGTGGTACAGATAGATTGGTAGCTGTGGTATGCAAATCCAAACCACCATGAATTTAGGGTTCGCCTCCGACGGGGAGAAGGTTCTGTCTCAGGGTTGGACGCTTAGATACGACCCCATCACCGACCACAGACCACCAGTCGAGGCCGTAAGATAATCATCTTCCCTGGTGAGTTGCACAATGAAATAGTTGTCCTCCAAGTCTATAAGTCTGAACGCTCCTGCAGGTTTCCACATGGCCCGGATTCGGTCCTGTAGGGTTAGGAATCCGATGTTGCGCACGATGACCTTTACGAAGACCGCGAACATCCAAGGTTTAACCATTTCCTCAAACCTGTCCTCTGTGATCATGAACTTTGGAGTCCCGTCCACTATACTCGTGGCAATATCCTCCTTATTCAGTGTAATGTTTGGATTGTCGAATCCCAAGAACGGAAGCCTACGTACTTCGGCGCCGCCGCCCACAACATCTCTATAAGATACTGCTATTCGTGGTTCCTGTCCCGCCACCGTTGTGCTACCGGTCGTTCCGGCGTGCAAAACTGGAAACGCAGCCTGCCCCGACGGCGGGGATGCATTCTCCTTCCCTTCCTGCGTTAGGTTTTTCCCCCTGCTTATCTCGGATTCTTTGCTGTTATAATTTAGCATTATTCCTAGCTTCTTTAGTATCTCTTATTGCGCCAGCCTTCTGTTCACCTTCTCCGCCATGAAGAGCGGGTTGTCCGAGAGGAGCACTGTATCCGGTGCAACTCCCTCACCGGTAGATACTTCCTTCGACGCTTCTCCTTGACTCTCAGGTATCGTGGCCGTCGCTCCTGCCTCCATGTGTGTGCCGCTTGCTGGTGTCCTCTCATCATCCCCTCCTTCCAGCCCTTCCATGCCGACGTAGATCGACCCTTCGACAACGTCCGGGTCATCCGGCGGTCTTGTCCCGCCGAACCTTCCTCTTCCTCCCCGGTCTCCACGGCCGCCGTGCGCTCCTCCTCTCATAACCCTAACACTTAAGGGGTTTTTAGTGCTAGTAATTCTTTCTCATTTTAGACCTAGCTAGCCTTTTCACCCTAATCTTCCAGACATGTCTTGTTTCATCATTACCTAAACAACATAATATATTAATTATTAATATCCTTAGATAAATAAAAAGAAAAAAATGTAAAAACTCTATTATCTGATCCGACCCACACCCAAACTGGACACAACCCAGCTAGAATCGACTCGACCCAAACGGGACCAGTCTGACCCAAATTGACCCAAACTAAATTTGACCAGGTCTGACCTGAAACATGATTATACGCTAAAAAGTCTATAATTTTTTAATAGAGTCAAGTTAAGTTGGTTCCAATCACCACTACAACAAAAATACCCATTAGTGGCTTTTATTCTAGTGGCTTTTCTAAAAAACACCATTATCTATGTAATGCAGTGGCATTTGTAATTTAAATGCCTCTAAACCACGTATTATGGAGTTTATAGAAAAGACTTACCAATTAAGGCATTTTATAATTAATTAGTGGCATTTAAAAATTACTAAATCAAATGAGCGGGCCACAATTAGTAAAATTTTTCTGTTCCCGCGTAGCTTCCCCGGCCTGCAAAATGGTTCCTCTTCTCCACGCGTTGGGTAGAGACATTTACTCCAGACATTTGCTCTACTCGCAGAACCCGCGAAGTCGACCTAGCTAGCCTTTTCACCCTAATCTTCCAGACTGTGGACACTACCTGCTGGAATGCTCTCTGCTCTTCTCTAAGGTGCCGACGATGTTGCCAAGGGTTGGAGGGGACGCCGAGGAAGAGATCAGTCTCCCAACTTGCCGGCGAGGACTGCGGTGGTTTGCCACCCTGCTGCTTTGATGCGCGACAGGTAAGTACACCCCAAGAAATAATAAACATACATGGTCTTTTCCATCCATTCTTGCAGTTTCCATTCTATCAAGGTATATATGATAATCAGTTTATGAAGATAGTCTTGAAATATGATGATTCTGTTGTTTTATATCCAGCAATCACTTCCTTAATTGTTTATATCAAGCCATCGACCATCATTCTTTGTTAGATTTAAACTTAGATTATTTTACAGTCTTGAAATATGATGATTCTGTTGTTTTATTTTACAGTGTCGCATTGGTTTTAGTTATGTATACAAATTTGCTAAATGTTAGTGTATTCATATAAAAATGTGTGTATTGTTGTATTAAATTGTAAGGAAAATGAAGTATCCACTTTTTAAAAAGTGGTCGCTTAGGTGCTCATGTGATGTCGACACATCTCTTGTATCTTTGTTTGTAAATCATTGATGAATAGGCAAGTAATGTATCCTTACCTAGGCCACCACCTTTGGTCAGTTGGCACTCTCTAATGAGAACAGGGGTTCCCACCATTGGGCTAATGAAGGGGAGAGATACTCATCTTTATGTATGTAGGAAGAGGCTAAGGAGAGAACAAGGTTTATGAGATGGTCATTTCTTGTGTAATATTCTAGGATTCAGAAATGTCTAAGGAAGAATAAGACCTTTGTATAATTACTTATAGTATATATGTTTTTTTGGGTGTGGTTTCTTCAATTTTCCTTTGATTACCGTAAACTTGAATGGTCTATATTCTTCTGCACTACCAATTGACAAAAACCTTCACCATTCCTGAAAATTAGGGTCTTTAAGCAACAATGAAGCAAGATACCAAGGGCATGCAGACAAGTTGCTATTAACACTAAGCTATGATTGCACAAAATGCAGGGGTTCCATTGTGGAATAACAATAATTTTTTCTCTGCCATAGGAAGTCTGGTTTGTCCTCTTGATTTCTATATTGAACTAATTGCATGGCTTCTATGCAGTGATGTTTACATAATGGTTGATTCATGTTTTTTTTGGAGTGTACGTCTTATCTCAGTACTACTTTAATGTAAACACATTGCATTATGGTTACTTCAGTTCCATATCCTAAATCAATTTTTGTCTTTTGATGGCATGTTCTGTTACTCAAGAAGTTTATAGACAATTATACATCTTTACTATATATGTACTCCAACCTCTCGCATTTAGCCAGGAACCATCAGCTGGCTAGCACACCAGTTCCTCCAAGTTCTGGGTCTTCTACACTCAGATCTTATACAAGTTGTACACTTGTATGGTCCCTGACCAGGTTTCATCAAACTAGATAATGATGTTGCCCGTTCTCTAATGGGTTCATTCCTGTCGATGTTGATAGAAACCATGGGGAATATGTTTATGGACTACTTACTTCACTTTAAAAAATATATTTCTCTATATTTTGCAAATTTATACTACTTTTTTTGAAAATTTATAATATCGTTATATATACTTACAACTGTTAGTACTAATATTTTGCAGTCTCTGTTCACCCACAACAGTCACTATGGCCTGGGTGTCTACCCCCCCGCTCCTTTTCCCTGAAGTAGAAAAGCTGGACATCACCCTAGACGAGCGTACACTTGCACAACTCACCATTCCCAGACATTGGCATCATCTAGACGGAAGACGCTACACGGCTGGTCAAATGACCTTAAAGTTTGGGAACTCGAAAAATGTAATCGAGGTTCAGTATGATGGTGACGGCAATCTGGTATCCACAACTAGTTGGCGTGGGTGGATTGGGAGAATGAGAATTGGCTGTACGGACAATGTTTTGCTTCGTTCGATTGGTGACAATACCATACATGCTTATATACATAACTACAACAACAGTTTGCCTTCTCACCTGAGACGGTATATGCATGCGCCAGGCTGTACCATATCTGAGGAGACATCATTCGATGAATTCAGCATGCCTGAGGTGCAATCCTTGCCCGTTGGTACCGCCTTGTACCCCATGACCATCAGTTCGGATTCGTCTACCAACGACTCCATCCTCGACACAACATCATCAAAAAAATAGACACATCACAGTCATAACATCCGTCATAATTGTTGATGAATTTTTTTAACTTTTAAATTATGAAATAATCAAACAATTTAAGTTGTGTTGTATTACTTAATGAATATTAGTAATCAAGCAAGTTCTGTGAATTTAAGGTACCCAATGTGATCTTGATGGTGGCTTGCAAATGTTTTTCTCTGGTGTGGTTTTGAGTGATGTTTTTCTTTGAGGATTGCCTCAAAGTGATGTTCTACTTTTATCCTTATTATAACTATATTGTTTGTATGACAAACTTACTCATAAATGTTATATTTTTTTACTATTTTTAAGAATGGGTAATTGTTGGATGGCAGAGGATGACCGAACGAGTAGTAAATACCTTTTATGTTGTTCAATTTTGTTTTAAGTGTATTCATTTTTGTGTGACTTGATATACTCAGGATGAGAGAACAGTTAAGTGACAGCTTCCATAATAAGACAGCTACAAGGAATGATCAGAACAACATCATTGACTCTTGTACGAGGACTCATTTACCTAGCATTACTCCACAAGGTTGTTGGAAAGCTTTGAACCTATCATCCAGTAATCGCTCCAAAATTTTTTTATCTTCCCTTCCACCTAATGTTCAAAATGATAGACCAAGGAAATTCAATAACACTATTGCTAGCTTTGCTGTTACAAAAACACCTTGTGATGGACAAGGTAATCATATCATCGCATTTATAGTGCTGCATTTAATGATATATAATTTCTATATATGTTGTATACTTTATGAATGAATGCCCAGGTCAAAGACATCGACAACGGGTGCCTAATGGCAATGCTTTGGTGTCCAATCATTCAACAAGAGTAGACAGTAGAGCTGCCAATAGTCAAAATAGCCATGCATTTCATGATCACATGGAGCAAAATGGCCTATCTGATCACCATGATGAGTTGTTAAATGCTACAACAACACAATCTGACGGGCTAGGTAATTGGTTAATTCATTGCATATATAGTGCTACCTTTAGTGATATATAATTTCCATTTATGTTGTATCCTTTATGAATGAATGCTCAGATCAAAGACATCGACCACGGGTGCCTAATGGCAATGCTTCAGTGTCCAATCATTCTAGAAGAGTAGACAATAGAGCTGACAATAGCCAAAAGAGCCATCCATTTCATGACCACATGGAGCAAAATGACCTCTCTGATCACCATCAAGAGTCATTGAATGCTACAACAACACCTTCTGATGGGCTAGGTAATTGATTAATTCATATCATTGCATTCATAGTGCTGCATCTAAAGATATATAATTTCCATTTATGTTATATCCTTTATGAATGAATGCTCAGGTCAAAGACATTGACCCCCGGTGCCTACTGTCAATGTTCTCGTGTCCAATCAATCAAGAAGAGTAGAGAGTAGAGCTGGAAATAGCCCAAATAGCAATGCATTTCAAGAAACCATGGAGCAAAATGACATCTCTGATCACCATGATGAGTCATTGAATGCTACACCAACACCTACTGATGGGCTATGTATTCGGTTTATTCATATCATTGCATTTATAGTGCTGCATCTAATGATATATAAATGAATGCTTAGGTCAAAGACATCACATTCGTGGCCGAACACAATGTTTGCAAGTCTGGAAAAGAAAGCCCGGCGATTAAATTCCCATTGAGATAAATCAATTTGGACAACCAGTGGGTAAAAACCAATGTCACTTATCAAGTTTTTTGACAACCATTGTAAGAGATCCCAATCTTTGTCCATTAAAATACGAGGACTGGAGACAATTTCCAGCAAATAAAAAAGAATCCATATGGAATTTTGTGAATGTACAATATTAAAATTTATTTTTAAATGGTTAAATGAAGCTTCTAATTGATATCCTTATTGTTAGTAGAGTAAATTCATGATGGACATATAATTAAAGGAGTGGACAATGAAGAGACTGGGAAAGAAATGGAAGGACCACAAGTGGGAGTTACGGAAACTATACTTTGTAGAAGATAGTCCATATGAAAAACAACTTGAACAAGTTGTTCCCCGCGTAGAAACGTCTCAATGGAAATTTCTTGTGGATTACTGGAGGAGCAATAAAGGAAAGGTAATTTTTTTTATCTATTAATTGATATTTAATTTACCTCACAGATAATTACTATGGACAATACTGCAATTTTTTTCACAGAGGAAGTGTATAACTAATAAGACAAGTAGAAAATTTCAAAATA
Source organism: Alisma plantago-aquatica (assembly GCA_963693085.1). Classification (NCBI taxonomy): domain Eukaryota; kingdom Viridiplantae; phylum Streptophyta; class Magnoliopsida; order Alismatales; family Alismataceae; genus Alisma; species Alisma plantago-aquatica. Next base: position 575,349,395 of record OY856409.1, on the reverse strand, counting down.
TTAGCCACACAACATGAACCAAGTCATTTGCTTGTCTGAAACATGATGTAAGTTAGTCAATATTGTGATCCAATTGGACAATTTGGAGACATCCGTTTAAATGACGTTAACAATAATCTTGTTTGAATGATACAGTTGGAGAAGGAAATAGGCGGGGAAGTTGATCCCATTGAGTTTTTTGAGAAAACTCATTGTAAAAAAGATGGGAGCATAGTTGATATTGAATCTGCCAAAATATTGGTACAAGGATTCCTATCCTATAGTATTATGTTACATTTACTACATGGAAACATTTATATATTTGGTATAAAATTCATCTCCTATGTTCTATTGTGTGTAGGAAAAATTTTCTGAGGTAGGTGACGAGCTGGGAAAAAACCAACCTGATGTTACTTCAGCTGAAATTTATAGGCAGGTTATGGGAGAAGAGAGACCATGATATGTTCATGGTTATGGACTTGGACCATCGCCTTCTGATATATGGGGCAAGAACCGTAAATCCTGAGAAGCTGATGAAGCGCAAAGGAAGCATTTCCAGGATCAGCTTGAACAACAACGAATGTAATTTGAAGCTAAAATTCAAGAACAAAATGCAAAAATAGAGCAAATACTAGCCTTGTCTAGAGCAGGAAACAGTCAATCAGCACAACATGTACACACTGTCCAAGTATGAATACATTTTATACGAGATGTGTGGTATCAATTATTTTCCATGTTGAATTTTGATGGCCTTATGGAAAAGATAAAATAATTGTGGAGATCGGAATGAGACATTCAACAATTTATAAGGGACAAGTATGTTTGTATTTGTGTAAATTGCACATCATTCTACGTTTATATAAATTTTCTATTTAAATTGTATTTTGTTTATAGGAAGTGTATGTGCTGAGTATCGCAGATGTAGATGATAAAGTTGCAATCAGTCGAGTATCTGAGGTTGACCCCTTGTAAATGGTGGGAGGTGCACTTTTAGGCTCATCATGTGTTGGTGTTTATGTAGAGGTTGTGGTGATGGCCAACGAACCTCTAGTCAGACCTTCTGAGCAATATCAATATATGGATGAAGTTATTGGCAATGTCATAGCATGGCTGAAATCACATTTACTGCCAAAATGAGCATATAGTATTGCTTATAATATGACATAATTGGAAACAAAACTAGTATCTAAAGTTGTTTCCATTTGTTGCAGGTCATGAAGTGTAAAGATAGATAATTGCATTCTTGGATACTATGTAGAGAGATGAAAGCTATAGTTGTGTTTCTTTGGTCCAATTTTTTATTAGTACATAACGATCCAGATATTGTTGTTTCATGTCCATTGTCGTAGACAATGTTGCCAAATGACAATCCTATTTTTCTTTTAGCAATGAGCAGTGTCTTACCTTCTTGTGTGTGACATTTACACAACATATTTTGTTTTGACCTGCTGAATGTGAATGTCTTTTTTTGCTTCCTAAGTCAATAGTTCTCTGTAAATTTTTCTTTCATAACTTGATCACATGTTGCATGATAGCTTACTATGTCAATATTTCTCTGAAGAATTGTGCATTTTGTGCCTTCCACGACAAACAACATGTCACTGTATAAAAGGCCAGTTTTTGGAGATCAGAGGCCATTCTCGAGAGCTAAGGTTGTTAGCTCATCTCTTGTGAAAGGCTTCTTCTCAGCTCTTGAGAATGGCCTTTAATCTCCAAGAACAGAGCTGCTGTTAGGACTCAAAAATGGGATTCCTCACCCTAGAACTGGTCTTATAGGCAATCCAACAAAATGGTACATCCTTACATGTTCTTGGTGTATTGCAGCCTAGCCAAAGTAGTATCTAAAAGTAGTATCTAAGGTAGTATTGCAACCTAGCCAAAGTGGTTTTTAGCTATGAGCAGTGTTTTTGGAATCTTGTGTGTGAGATTTACACAACATATTTTTCTCTGGTGATTCGCCTCAAGATGGTTTGTGGTTGAGCTTCTATGATTGCTCAATATTTAGCCTATTAAGATGTCTAAAATGTAACTGAGATATTTTAGTCGCATGCTTCTATGCGTCCTAATTTCTCTGCATAGGTACAACAAGTCATTTTCAACATTTCCATACTCTGATTTGGTGAAGAAGTCAAGGAAGAAGCCTCAAGAAATAATGGGTGCTCTTAGTAATATTGGTTCCTCCATGTTCCCTTAATTGTTAAAACAACATCTACAATAATACCCTTTCTGTAACATGTGGTTGTGATGCAGGCCCTAAAAGCCAATAACTATGGTAAGGATCCTCTGCTAAGATCATGTACAGAGAATGACCTTAAATATCCAAGTACATAGCTGTTGTTAGGACTCAAAAGGCATGTTTTTGGAGATTAAAGGCCACTCTTGAGAGCTAAGGTTGTCATATCATCTCTTGTGAAAGGCTTCAACTGAACTCTTATGATTGGCCTTTAATCTCCAAGAATAGATCTGCTGTTAGGACTCAAAGATGGGATTCCTCACCCTGGAACTGGTCTTACATGCAATCCAAAAAAATGGTGCATGCTTACATGTGCTTGATGTATTGCAGCCTTGCCAACATTGGTTTCTAGTTTTGCTTTGGGTTGTTTTAAGGATTCCTAGATAAGGTATATTTCACTACTTCACTTTGCTTTTTTTCAGTTGAAGGGGATAGTGAATCTGTTCTGGAAACTCTTCTTGCTTATTAGGGGATAGTGAATCTATTCCTGGTGGTCATGTTAGTATAGATTTGAAGACCTGAAGCCTCCTACTGATCTACATAGTCAACTTGCATGTTTTGGTATTAGTTTTTTATTACATGTGGTGGTTGCCATGACTAGTGATGGTGTCAATGATGCATTTGCTCTGAAAATGGAAGACATTGGTATTGCCATGGGAATTGCTGGAACTGAGGTAAGTATATTCGCTATATGTCAATTTGTATATCTATCTTCTTGTCTTTTAGTAATTATTATCGATAATGATTGTTTCTTCTCTTTTTATGTGTCAGTCCAGGTTACCAAGGAGGCTTCAGACATGGTTCTTGCTGATGATAACTTTAGTACAATAGTTATTGCGGTTGGCGAAGGGAGATCTATCTATAACAACATGAAGGCCTTCACCAGGTTCTGCTCTTATTAATCATTATAGGCTTTCTTACCTTACTAAAAGTCTTTCAACTTATTATGTATAGACTATAGTTTTATGAGAACCCTGGACGACATTGAGTTTGATAACCATCTTTTGCTTTTTACATAATTGTCAAGATTGTCAGTTTTGCACCCTTTCTATCATGTGCTTAGTTGTGTGCTTAGCTGAATGTCTACAGCTTTGCTGCATGGCAAACTCTATTCAGCTGACATAATGTGAATGGTACAGTTGAAATTATCACCATTATCGAACTTATTAGGAAAGGTGAGAAGGTGGGTTCTTCTGAGGCTGCCCTTCTTGCCAAGCTCGACATCATGCCCTTCTCATATGGACTAGTTGTGCTGTCAGTTTATGATAGTGGATCTGTATTCAGCCCTGAGGTCCTTCACCTTACTGAAGATGACCTTATTGATAAATTTGGCAATGGTGCTATCTTCCCTGATACTATCTTAACAACATGATAGTGCTGTCAGTGTTTTTGTCTTACATTTGCATGCAAGTGCTCAACATTTTGCTCACTTCATTGTAGGATCCTAGTAAGTTTGCAGTTGCTGCTTCCCCTGCTGCTGCTTCAGGCTATGCAGCTGCACCTGGTGCTTCTGCTGCCAAGGTGGAAGAGAAGAAGGAAGAACCTACTGAGGAATCTGATGACCATATGGCCGTAATGCTATCACTGTAGCTGAGAAGAAGGATGCACCTTCATTGCAGTGTAGCTGGTCTACTCCTATAGAAGCTCACAACTACTTGGAATGCTAGAATGGAGCTATATGTTTTTGTAAGAAAATGAGTTTGTATTCCTTTGGGGGGTCTCCAAGTGCAAAATGAGTTGTTATCCAGTTAATGTTCATGTCTACAATATGTACCATATATAGTCATATGTGATGCTATTGTATTCAATACAAGGGGCAAGGTAAAATGTCCTCCCCATGTAATTGTCATTTGATTATAAATAAAAAAGTTCAATACTTCTGGAATGTGTTCAGCTTCAATTGGCATTCAATTAGAAAACTTGATCATGAACTACAAATTAACTGACTAAAATCCATAAAAAATTAGTAATGCAGAACCAGTATGTCATTAGTGGCTTTTTTCATAAGCCACTACATTCAATCAAAACCATTTTATACAACAACATTATACAAAACAGTGGCATTTGTATAAAAGCCAAATGATGGATAGTGGCTTTTCTATAAATGTCAAATGATGGTTTAGTGGCCTTTATGTGGCATTTATTAGAAGCCACTAAAGACAAACATTTAGTGGCTTTTACAACTTAAGCCACTATCTTCCTAGTGACATTGGCGCTAGAGGCATTTTTTTAAATGTCAAGAAATGCCGCTAAACCTGTTTACTGCCTTTTTTTTCCAATGGCATTTCTGAAAGGCCGCTGATGTGAATATTTGCTATAGTGCACATCTAGTCAAGACTATTTTGCCACCATGCAAACACATACATACATTAATATCAATAATTTATTTTTTATTGTTTTAGTATCATAGGTTTCTAAAACTAAATGTAATATAGAAAATAGTTTATAACAAAACATCATTATTATATTTCAATAAATAAATAACATAACATCAGATAGGAAACAAAAAATGATTGTGAAAAAAATAGAAAAACCCCTTCTCCGTCAATTACTGTGATAAAAAGTGGTGGAGAGGGGCTGATTGGAATCATTTTGAAAAGAAAGGGGGGTATATGGGATTTGGTAAAGGAGGGGCGGTTTGGAATTTCAAGAAAAGAGAGAGGGTTTATGAGAAAAAAAACTCTTTAAATTAGGGATTAGAGCAGAAAGGGGTAGCGCATCGAAGGGGACAAAATGAAAAGAGTTTATTCATGTTAGCCTCTTAGTTTTGTCAAGATCCATGAATACCCCCTCTCTTTTGCCTGTTTCCAACCGGCCCCCTTCCATTCATTTTTCTGTCAGCTTCCATGATCGTAAAAAGTGGCCTGCATTTCTGTTTCCATTATTTTCATTACAGTTCCTTTGTTGAATATCAACATGACACGTTTTTCTCATATTGTAAATAGTAATTTATGTATTATATATGTAAGATTTTTTAATGTATATGATACCTAAAATAAATATTCTACTGTATATTATATTACCTTATAAATAAAAGTGAGTGACATGTCTGTCTGCTAGCTTTTTACCTACTTGGATGCCTATTTTTCACCTTCTTGCCTCCCACTATGTGTTGATGCGGTGTGAGTCTGTGTGCTTTATGAAGTTACATGATTGCTATCTTGCCGACGTTTTTGATGGTTAATGTTATCATGCTTGATTCTAAGTTTAAAAGATATTTTCTCAAACAGTTCTGATTTGTATATATTTACATGTTGTAACTATTATATCTATTAAAATGGTGACTGGAGGGGAGTCATTTGGCTTCTCTTGAGCTGCTACTCCTTTTTTCAATATTATTACTATATTAAATCTATTTTTGTACCCAAAAATATTTTTTGTTTTGTTTTCAAAATAGATTTTATATAATTTAAGGGTCTATGTGCTTGCTCACCTTATCTGTATGCATATTTTAACAATTTGTTGTCTACTTACTTCAATAGTTGTCTATTAGCTTAATGATTAAATATATGTGTGCTTATTTGCATATAATTATTTTGGAGAAGAGTTCATTTTGATAATCACATAATTTTTTAACAAGTGATATGTAAATTATTATGATATACTAACTGCTTATATACATATTCCTAAGATGGAGAACATTTGTAACTTTATTAATGATAAGTTCAAGAGTGGAGGGAGTCAATTGGTAATTAATCGAGTTATTCTCTTTCACTGAGTTACCTATAAATTTTTGTTACTATTGGTTACATAATTTTTAAGAGCAAAGGTAGTAGTGATATTTTTGATAAACACATGTAGAAATTGGAAAGAGTCACCTGACAATTAATCATCAAGCAACACATGCTCAAGAAAGAAACCACATATAATTTTGATAATGACATGTTATTAATTAGAAAGGATCTTATAAAAGTTAGTCAACTATTCTCTTTTACGAGTCAAAAATATTGAGATGTTTCAACTACTCCCCCCTATTTTAAAACGTATAATACATGAGAGTAGCTGGTTCTTGAGCTACACCATTTATTAATTATTACTATATTAAATCCATTTCTGAATCTACAAATGTTTTTATTTTTATTTTTTAATTGATTGTATCACATCCATCCATGTTTATTTAAATTTTTAGGGTATGTGTGCTTGCCCATCTTATTAGTCTACGCATTTTACCAATTTTTCTACAATCTACAAACTTCAATTGCTTATGTACTTATTTCAACATGTTTGTGTGCTTACTTGCATATATTTTATGGAAAAGAGAGAATTTTTGATAATCACACATTTTCTTTTAATAAATTATAGGTAAATTGTTATATATGTTAGCCATCAACAGACAGATACCTATGAAGGGAATTGTGTGTAGCTTACTAATGACAAATTCAAAACTAGAGGGAGTCAATTGGTAATTTATCAGATTATTCTCTTTTTCTGAGTTGTTTATAAATTATCGTGAGTATCAATTGCACAGTTTTTTAGGAAAAAAGTAGCTCTAGAAAACATACTACAATTGGAAACAGTCATATGACATTTAATTGTCAGCGAAAGATGCTTAAGAAAAAAAATCGCATATCAGTTGTTTTAATAACAACCTATAAATTTAAAAGAGTCTTATAAAAGTTAGTCAAATATTTTCTTTTATCGAGTTAATTAAAATGTGCAACACGTGCTTAGCATGTGTCTTCTGACTAGTATTAATAATAAATAATGATGTCAAGCTATGTATTCATGTCGATTTGGAGTAGGAAAAGAATGGCATATTTTCTCAGAGTCAGTGTCAGGATTCATTTGGACACAAATGACACATATTTTCTTAAATGATAATAAAATAGAATACTGTCAGTACCTAACTAGAAATCAATCTATATTATTTGATTTAGAACCCATACTATACTAATGTTTGATCTGAACGAGACTCTAATTCAAATTAAAATGTGTCATCCCTATGCTAAATGTATAAATTTCTCTGAACACATAATCTAGATTTTTTACTAGACATAAATCATAACAATTAGAATTCAAAACAAACATCGCTCAAATAGTTTGTTTTGTATGAACATATGAACAATTTGAAATATAAAAATTTAGAATATAGAACTAGGTTTTTTCGTTTGAGACGTGGGTTCATACCAGTATTTTTAAAACCGAACTGAACCGGACCATCTGGTCTAACCGATTAAATTGGTAAACCAATGACTGGCCGATTTGAAAGTTTAAAAATAATTTTTATATTCTTTTACATTCGAACCAGTCAGAAACACGGTCCAAACGGTCCGACCAATTGACCGGACTGAACCTTGCCGAACAAGTAGCTCAAATAGAAGAAAGAAATAGAAGGTAGAATACAAAAATAGACTAGAGACCCACCTAACTAATAGCAAATTGCAATTACCTTAAAGGAGATACTCATACACCTAGCAACATGTGTCATTATAGGAAAAAAATGGCCACAAATAAAAACTTTCGCCTCCATTGTATTGTGATTTATAATGATAATATTATAAATGCAAATTGTTAGAGAAAAATATACTTATTTGAGGATATCATTGAGGAGCTCATTATAAGAAAAAATATTTTATCTGCTTGGCTTGAGGGAAATCATGTGATATATATATATATATATGTGTGTGTGTGTGTGTGTGTGTGTGCATTTATATATATACTTACATATATATAAAGAGAGAAAGATTTCTCCCCACTATCCCTCGCCCGTGACGGAGGCCGAACACCCGGGAGGGTGGTAAATCAATGCGGCAATTGGGATTCGAATTTGGGTCCCTTTTTTAAGGGACACCGTGCTTGACCACTTGAGCCACTCATTGTCGACACACATATATATATGTATGTATGCATGTATATATATATATATATATATATATATATATATATATATATATATATATAGATAGATAGATAGATAGAGAGATAGATAGAGAGAGAGAGAGTCAGGCTAGAATACACTCGAGTGTATTTAGAGCAGAATACACTCAAGTAGTTTTTCATGATGTAATATTTTTTTCAAAAATCTAATTTGTTGATCTTCTTAAACATCGTGTGAATAGCTCATACGCAAAATTTGAGGACATTTGAACATTTATAGTTCATGTTATAAAGACCGCAAAAATTATGTATTTTAAATTAGTTTCGCACGTCAATTTTATTGCCCTTGGATGAGTGACTTACACTCATCCAAATGAGCTCAAAATTTGTATGTAGCCTAGTTATAGTATGACAGTGAAGATCAATGGTTTACATTTTGTAAAAAATATTCTTGATATGCAAACACACTTGAGTATATTTGTGCGATCTGGACACTCGAGTGTATTCTAGCCTGAATATATATATATATATATATATATATATATATATATATATATATATATATATCAACCCGGTCCGAGCTAACACCGGTCTGACCACTGATCCAATTCTGAAAACATTAGTTTATACATATCATGGTATCTCCATATTTTTGTAAATTTCAAGTTTTGGACAAAATGATAGTCAGACACCAAATTGATCTATTGTTATTTTTCTTGTCACCTATCTCTTTTTGATAACTACGGTCTACTAATATTAGTTTATATAAAAATCATATATAATTTTGAAGTATATAAAATTTATAATATAATTTCCGTTCCACGTTGTTAATTACATATAGTGTTGTCAAATTTCACATATGTATCAGTCGGAGTAAAGATTGACAAACTCCTGTCAATGAGACGCCCAACAAATATAAATCCAGATTTTGTCCACTCGTCTAAACTCAGAACCGCAAATCTAAATCTTGAGTGTGGACATATGAAGTCTAGAGTGGTTTAGGTATGACAATCAAAATCTCTACCGGTATTTTCTCACTCGAAGACCTAGATACATACTTAAATATCACTATTTAAAATTAATAACCTAGAATGGAATATTAATTTTTAAATATAATATGCATTAAATAGCTCTAATTTATAATATATAATTTTAAAATATTAATAAGAATGTATGTACTTAATGGCACGTTGATATATAACAAAGGAAGTGGAATGAAAACAAAAAAGCGGCCACATAAGCTTACGGAAAAATGAATCAGAGGGGGTGGTTGAAATGAGACAAAATAGAAGGGGTAATCAGGAATTTTGATGAAACTGAGGGGGCTGATGGGAATTTGTTCAAATGAATAGACTGGAGGGAATCCATAAATAAAAGTAGGCAGGCTGGCAGGGTGAGTCGTGGTGCGTAAAATTGAAACAGGGTGAATTTGGTGGGAAAGAAAATTGGCGCTACTATCAATATTTGTGTTTAAGTATTTTTTTGTATATATACATTTTAAGTTGTTTGTAGTTTTATTAATGATGTTTTGGAGGATGATACGGAGATGAATTTTAATGACGGAATTCTTATCTTATTTACGGCAACAACAGAAAGTTCTCGTAGTTAACTTTACTATGACGGCAATAAAAAATAAGTTGTCGTTGTTAGTGTATCTAATACGACAAAGATAAAATGTTAGTCGTAATCTTTAACGTTAAAGCTCAAATTTTTTGTAGTGGGGGAACTGATGTAGGATAAATTGCTCATCCAGAACCTGGCTTGGGTTTGATACCTCGTGATTCGAGCACATCATAGTCATCTTCTATTTGTGTTATTCTTTTAATTACTTGTCTTTATTGGATGTTATTTACAATTACTCTTGTACTAGGAGTTAGGTGCAAATGTTAAGAACGTGTTTATATGTTCTCAATTAATTAGTATTTATTTATTAATTTAGTAGTCTAACGAATGCCAATAAGCTAATTAGTATTCTCACATGTTATCTATAAATGTGCGTGCCTTGGGGGTATTGTTTTACAGCTAGATTAAATAAAAGAATTTGACTTCAGAAATCGAATTTGTACCACTAACATTTAACTAAAGTTATGTCAGCATAGTAACTAATTCTACATTGATATATTCTAGACGACAAAGATGACGCAGTAGATGAACTACATGCCGCACGAATTTTTTTTTCACTTTCTTATACACGTTTCTAATTTTATCTCCATCCAACACATGACCTCGTATCTTGGCACTAGGTTTCTCATTTCGTTTCATAGACTTACCCTTCTAAACAACAAAAGATGAACCATGCATTTCTTACAGCACAGCATTTCGGGAAGCTTCAAAAATGAATAACGAGAATATTTGTATATACTCTGACGCACTGATAATAGATTGTATGTATTCATATGCCTCTATGTAATCATCTCACTGTACCGTATCAAATAGATGGCTGTCATGCCTTTTATTTTGCAAAACTTGGAGCAAACATCTAGTAAAGAATCAAATTAATATGTTCTGTTCTCGGACAAATGTCTACATGGCAACTTGTGGCCGGCCTCCTTTATGTCTTCATGTTATATAATTTACTTGAATTATTTTCAGAATCCGACCAAATCTTAGTATTATTATATTCACTTAATTAGAATTCACTCATATCTTAGCTAGAGATTTCAACTACAAAAACCGTGGTCATTACACGAGCACTCATCTTTCAACATCATTGTTTAAAATCAACGAATTTAAACTAATGCGGAAGCGTTTCGTTAGCAGCGGAATTATTGAAAATCACAAAATTTTAAAACTTTTTGTAAAGAGATCTACAAATTAACTGTGAAACTCTTTTATAAAGAAACAAGATAAGTTATTTACAAAATGATTCACTATTACATCTCTGTAATATCACATCTCGAGAGTCACAACATCAACTGCCCTGTTAACTGTACAAGGCAAGATAAAAAAATCTCGAGGCATTACGCCAAAATCTCAGATCTATTTAAAACATCTAAAGACTCCTAGAACCTGAGAGTACAGAGACAACACATATGACATTCTATCTACAAGACTTGACAGACAGTGTCTCCACCTGAGGATCACTGCTGTCCCTGATGTTGTTGTTGTTGCTGCTGCTCACCCACTGAAGGGTTTCTTCGTCCTCGACGTCTACCTAAAAAGTTGAATCCCACGGGGGTGAGACAATTGAATAATTGTCCCAGTGAGAGTTATAACTCTTCGCCAGAAGCATTGTTATTGCAAATATTAAAATAATAATGAACAGAAGAACTATTATTATTCAACAACAGACAATTCATTGAATAAACTAAGTAGAGCAACATTCTCTAAGCAATCATTTCAATTATTACTTAATTGAATGACAAGACTTATATCAATAAAGAATATGAAGAACATGTATACTAGTTATTCAACTAGAACACTATGAATAATGTATCATCAATCATTGTTTCTCGTAGTTCAACCTAAGCAATTAAGCTATATGGCTGATTACATTTTTCAAACATATTTATGCCCTGAGGAGATGAGATATACCACTCATTCTCCAACCGACCATTACTAAATCGCAATCGGTACCATACATAGGTCATCAGAAGAGCCAGATTCCTATGACCTCATCTTCCTCAATCAGTGTGAGGTACAACATGCAGGACATCTTGTGTCTCTGCTATAATAGCTTTCCAGGGTATTCTGGCAACTTCGCTATTAGAGTTACAGTGGCATGTTGTACTCTCTTCGCCATTGAGGGATTTCTTGTTTATCTCTCATCGATGCGACATTAACAATATCATCGGGAGATTAGTGATACATCATCCCGACATAAACATATAATGAAGGATTGAGAGATTTGATGTTTATCTCACATCAATTCCTCCATTAGGACGTAAGGATATTCACATCCATAACCCCCCACATACTCAAAAGTATGCTCTCCAGGAGTTCTCTTAGGAAATTAAACCTGTTTCACCATCATTTAATTTCTAACAATGATGGATCTATGGTCAGGGCTCTACATGATATCATTATACTTGATTATTTAAGTACATTATAACATTCTTTTATCATCAGGCATGTTTTCAAACATAGACCAATAAGATAATTTCTATAAAGAAAGAGTACTACTTGTATCAAGATCATTTCACATCTTGTTAACATTGGGATATCAATCCCTAACCATCTTATGATTATGGTTCAGGATTATGGGTGTTCAAACCCTTAGATTATCAAAACACTTGTTACCAAGTAACATATTGCCATCAAGTCAATTAACAGTATGAATATAATTGTAGCAGTGCAGGTATTTCTCATGGCTCATACAGCCTATCAATCTCATATGTTACCTCTCACTAGGCAACATAGCCTATCATTATTTTCAATAAATATGACATCATAGCTCTTACCTGACTATGTTTCCTATTTCATAAGAACCTGCATGATTAATACAAATGATAACAGACAAATTATCTCTATATCAGCACAATGCAAAGCATAGGTAACTTTACTATTCAAGGATTGTACCACTATGCTTTTACTAGGATTAAGGTTTGTTTGCAAAACAATTCCAAGCCAAGCTTGGAGCACCACGACCGTGCTGCCTTACACGGTCGTGCTACAAAAGATTACCACGACCGTTTTGCATCACCACGGCTGGTACCTAGGGTTAGGGTTTCCTATTCAATTCAATTAGGGTTAAGTAACCCCCTTTAGCTTAATTAGGAATGGTGTTTCCTCATTTCATAATTCAATCATAGGGTTTCATGCTTAAAAGCATAACTCAAAATTAGGGTTTACTGTTCAAATCATCACATTACCCTAGATTAGGGTTTACTATACACAATACATCATATTACCCTAGATTAGGGTTTACTATTCTCATTATAATGAATTAAGATCATACCATCATCATGTATGAGGATTACTTCCATTAATGCCCTTAAATTAAGGTTAAGATTCATTAGCCATCATAATTAGGGTTTCATGAACTCTCTATCATGAATCATACCCTAATTAGATATTCACTCATATTGGGAGTCCAATACTTGATTAACATTTATATAAGAAGTCTTCTCTCTCCTCTTTCTATAAGTTAATGTTTGCATCACCTTGATTAGGCTAAGTCAACTCAATACTGACATCATAGGTTATGTCATTACTATTGTGATCATTAAGGCTTACTCATTCAAAGAGTATCAATCACTCTATCCCATCAAGGGTATCTTTGTTATAGTCATCATTGATTACATCATGTCTTAGTCAACTAAATACTTGCTCCTTTAATCACGTTAGGTATCCATAAGGTTTAGGTTCATCAACCACTAAACCATCTTGACTTCTAAGGCATCAAACGATCTTGACCCTTTTTAGACCTCAAACGGTTTTGCACACTAAACCCCCAAACGGTCTTGGACTGTCCTTGAAACTGTTTGGTGTTGAAGACCGTTTGGTCTTGTTGACTTTTGAAACTGTTTGGTAAAGTGCACACTCAAGACCGTTTGCCAAAGATGGGGTGAAGACCGTTTGGTCAAGTTTGACTTTGAAACCGCATGGACATAACCGACCTTGAAACCGCATGGACATAACCGACCTTGAAACCGCATGAGCACCAAACGGTTTGGGATCGTTTGGTCCCAAACGATCTTGAGACCGTTTGGACTCAAACGGTGTAAAGAGTGGGATAAATCCACCTCTCTACTAATAATAATGGTAAACAAAACTCAATTTGGATAGCAGCGGAAGATAAAATTTTGACTATATTCAATTTAAATAAAGTGTACATAAAAATATTCTCCCAATATGGGTGTACGTTCTTTATACAAAAAGAGGATCTAAGTAGAGGGAAACTAGACTACTCCACTTTTGTCTCCAAGCAACACATCCATCAGCCAAGTCCATGCCCAAGCTATGATCTTCATTCCATATCCAACACCTTGCTCCGCATCTGGGTGGTTGGGAAGGCACCCAACAAAAATGGAAGGACAATAAAAGTATGTGTCACTAAACTATACCAAAGGTGACAAGATAAATGTAACAAGTAAAATAGGATAGTGAATCATCAAAAGATGAGACATCAAGAGAACGAGGCCACATATATAAAAAGAATATTTCAATAGATGCTTGCCATAAATAATATATAACCAAGGACTTGCATGTATGATTAATATTGACTATCTTAACTATGTAGGGTTGAGGCACCTACCGTACCTTCAACCAAAAGGGTGAGGGGAGAGTGTCACATTCCCAGTAACCTACACACATTTTGTGTGCGGGGGAGAGTATCACATTCCCCAGGGGAGAAATAACACATTCCCCAACTATGGGTGGTTCTACATACAAGTACCACTACACTAGTTAATTAGTCTAATAAAATCAACATGCTAGAATAGATGACAAGTAACATCAATATCAAATAGAACAAAGCAGTGGGGTACCAAGACCCAAGAATAATATTCCAAACTGATCATGAGGCAAGTATAGCAAGATAACCATGAAGATAGGATATAAGGTACAAAAAAGCCTCATTATAGAAAAGCATAGGTGAAGGCACAAATAATTCCCAACTGAGGTGTATTAAGTACATACCTTTAATCTTTAGATTCCTAGAGTCAGTTTTCATAACTTTTACACGAGATCAGATCCACTTTCCCTAATATGATCATCATATTCATGTATTAATACTATGTTTAATTATTAAAGATTCAATCACCGAAACTATGAACGTTTTCCACAAACCATCGATTTAGATCTCGAAAACATCATCATTGTCTTAGTTAGGATTTTATGATCAAAATAACATATAATATTATATATTTTGAAGAAATAGACTTTTAGATGCATTTTTGGTGATTTTTAGTTAATTAAATCATCCACAAAAACAGTTACTCGAAAAACTCAAAATTAGGCTTCGAAAATATTTTTAATTGATAGAGGGGATTTTTCTGAGTTCAGAACATATTTTAGATTTAATTTTGGACTCACGGTTTAGAAGATATGAATTTTGTAAAATAGGTCAATCATAGAACGACACGTCATCAAAACCATTGCAAGCAAGGAAGAGAAGGGGGTAAAATCGTAAAAATGCATGAGGGGCTTCTTCCCAACTCACACGAGGCTATGGCCGGCAATAGCAAGGTGCTGCTTGCTTGGACTTTTGGGAAAAAGTGCAATACACGTCCAAACTCGATGCTCAAATATGCTAAAGAAAGCTTATGAAAAACCGAACCTGATGGTATTCTCAATTTGCTCGGAGATGAAGCGAGGAGGGGAGGAAGGGCGCCGCAAACTCCACGCCTTCGTCCCCTGTTCGAAGGTCAAACGACAACGAAACACGAAATTAACAGTGTGGTCAAGTTGCTAATGTGATGGCGGTCCTTGGGGTATGTATATATATAGGCACGGGATCCTGAGTAAGGGTTTAGGTAGGTGAAGGTAGAGGGTGGCGACACCCATGTTGGGCGTTTCCCTAATACTCGATTAAAACATGTGATCTTGTGCTAGTTGGATGCGGAATTCAATTTCCAATCCAAAGCAACTTGTTTCGCGAAGTTTCATTGAGAAACGAGGGAGATATGGCCATCCGAAAAATCAAATTTTTGGAATTTAATGTTCATACGTTTCCAAGGTAGGAGATGAAATCTTCATTTAATTCAACTTGCTAAACTTTGATCTTTTGGTGCATTTAATGTATAAACTTTTCTATAATTATTTAAAGGTACAAATAAAGTCCAAATAAACTCAAATTTGGTAGGTTTATTTATTTTGTGGTGAGGAATTCGAATATAAAATTAGATTTGACTTTTGAGAAATATAGATTTTTTAATTAAGCTAATTACTATTTTCTCTTTCCTCTCTCATTAATGACTATTACATTCTCCAAAAATTACAAAACTTCACCCATAACTCATATTAAGTATGTTGGACACGAATTTGTTATTATTTTCATTTTTTGAGGTTGTTTATTATTTTAAATAATGATTTGTAAGTTTTGCACACTTTCGCTCTCTTGAATTTATCTTCTTATCAAATATTTTCTAAATTGATTCAAAATTATCCAAAGGTCTATTTTAACATGTAGAATACGAATTTGACATTATTATATTTTTTAAAGACCTTATTATTTTATTTAATTTATTTAAATTTTATCACTTAATTAACCTTTTTAATTTATTAGAGGAATCTAGAAACCTTCTAAAAATATAAAACTTAGCCTATAAGCAATAATAAACGTTTGGAACACAATTATGACATTAATTAATTTTTATCAACATATATTTAATATTTTTGGTCTTTAAGTCATTTTCTCTCTCCTGAATAAAATAAAATATTAAACATTGACCAAATTAAATGCAAATTTGCCCAAAAGCTTATTTTTATGTTTAGATTACAAATCTGGAGTTATTTTTATAATTTGAGTGCATTAAATATTTTATCTCTCTTTCTTGGCTTATTTCCCATTATCATGTATTAAAAGCATTATATATTTATTTATTATCCAAATTTGATGATACTTGGCCATTAAGCAAATTTTAAGTCAATAAAACGAAATTGATATATTTATTATCCAAAATATCTTCTTGGGTTTCTATTTAGGATTTTTGGAACAATATATTCCTCATTATCTTCTTTTATTCCAAAATATTCCATATTATCCCCAATTATTGCATTTATCATCTCCTTTATTTATATTTTAGGATTTTCTTTCTTTTTCATATTCTAAAAAGCACTAGAAAGTTCTAGGACTAATTTATTTATTTTTTATCACTTAAGTGTATATTTTGCATATTTGACCCATTACTAAGCTTCCACTGAGGTATTTGTGCATAAAACTCAAATATTGGAATAAAAGGTGAACAAATGTTCATTAGACCATTATATCCTCCACAAATAAATATAAAGGCCAAAGAGGATATAAATGAAAGGAAAAGATGGAAAAGAGGACCAAAAAGGCAAAATGCCCAGATTTCGGTATGTTACAACACTCCACCCCTTAAAGAGGATTTTGTCCCCGAAATCACTAGCAATTAGGGAAGGGTGAGTGTGCAACCTCACATCACAAAACTTCAGGTTGTTCCTCCAACCACACAACTTCCACCAAAACTTATACTTCAACTACACCTAAGGGTTTAGAAACTTCACATACAACTCATCGTAGGTTGGGTTCTTAAGGATCACCTAGGGTTCCACTATTAAGATATCTTTTATGGGATTTAACATTATTTACATTTTGACTTATTAACATTATATTCATTATGATAACACATTGTCATCATTATTTTAATTATGTCATGTCACATTAATGTTATCATTAATCATTATTCATATCAATGTCTTCAGGACTGCAACCACAACAAGGGTATCTAGAGGTCTCTGAATGCCCCAGCTGAAACCCTCCTAATGAACAAAGAAGAATGGATCCAATGGATCATCCTCTCTGCCTCACACAATCATGAACCTCATGCTCTGCATGTTGTTGCCTGCAGGCACATCTGGAACACTCACAACAAATACGTTCACGAGAAGCAACTTCCAAAAGAACAAGACCAGATCATGTTCATCAAGACCAGAACGAGGGGATCAAAAACTATATGAATCACCTCTCTCAAACCCCAGCCAGACCCAAGCCCATGTGGACACATCCGGGTCAGTTTAAACTCATGCTCTTCGTTGATGCCTCCTTCAACAACACCAATCTAGACACTGGCATCGGAATACACATTATCAACCAAGTGGGCCAGTTCATCGAGGGCAAAGGAATATTTCTCAAGACCTCATCAGTACTCCATGCCGAGTTCACTGCGGTCACCTATGCAGCTTCCTTATGCAGGTCCAAGAGCATACACAACACAATCATAGTATCTGACTCCAGCTTGTCGGTGCAGCTGGTGCAAGAGTCAAAGTGTACATCACCGCGTCTCCAGCAACTCTGGAGAAAATTCCACGTCGCCAGAGCTGCTTTACATCATCTCCAAGTATTGTACATCCCAAGAGAGATGAATCAAGCTGCTGACACCACAACAAAACAAGCCCTTTATTCTCGCACTTCCTTCAAACTATCTTTCATGGAGCCAATTAGGCCTCCAGATAATTTTAACATTTGTTTCCCGAGGTTTTGTTCTGCATTAGAGCGCAGGATGAATGAATAAGCTCTATTCCCCCCCCCCAATTTTTTATATTCATTTATATTATTGATTTTACTCATTTATGTGAATTCCAATCATCTCATATTCATATTGAATCCATTATATGTATTTTAATGATCAAGGTGGAACATATGTCATATTAATGATTTGATTCACATTAAGTGACTAATAACATGTATATTAGTTAGCAAGGTAACATGCATTCATATTGATGACTTAA
Source organism: Alisma plantago-aquatica (assembly GCA_963693085.1). Taxonomy (NCBI): domain Eukaryota; kingdom Viridiplantae; phylum Streptophyta; class Magnoliopsida; order Alismatales; family Alismataceae; genus Alisma; species Alisma plantago-aquatica. The sequence goes on along the minus strand of OY856409.1, from coordinate 575,331,010 downwards.
TTAATATGTGATTAGATGATTATATATATCGTTTATGTGTATCAAAGTATGTTAAATGATTATGGCTCTTAACATCATTAATGTATCATGAAAGGCATTAAAGATGTATAGATTAGGGTTAGATTATTACAACTTAGGGTTTAGGTCGACATGACCATTTTATTACACTTATTCATCCTTAGCATGCATTAATTACGAATTATAACCTTACGCATCATATCATTAGGGTTTATTGGTTCATGACATTATTAACATCTTACTTATTGATAATTAGCATTGATATTCATATTATGAGCATTGGATGTACATTAGAGTTCAAGCACATGCATTATTCCTTAGATGATAGTTATATGTTCATTACATATTAACGAGCATGTTAGGGTTACGATTATATCTTGTTTGGTCAAAACCAAAGATCCAAGCACACTAACCACCTAAGTATGAGGTTAGGGTTTCTAAAGATAGATTAGATAGACTTGAAGATGTTATAGGGTTCCCTCCACCTAAAGAGGATTTCATCCTCGAAATCTAACCACTTAAACATCATCATCTAACCATACTCCACCCCTTAAAGAGATTGACCTACTACACTAGGGTTAGAGGATAAGTCTAACTAAACCATTATCAAGATCCATCACACTTCCATTGCACATTCCAATATCTTTCCAAACACCCAAACTCTAAGGTCTAGGTTCTAGGGACAGAAGGAAACTATCTTGGTATCCATCCGCAAACAAATCATCATACATATGAAACTTAGGGTTCCCAAAGATATACAACATACAAGTCTAAGGTCACTATTGCCTAAAAGCAAACTATTTCGGGCAATTCGTATCAGCACAGGCCAGGCCGGTATCATATGGGCACAGGAGTCCTCGTATACCAAGCTAGTGGTGCGGAGGAAAATTTTGTCAGCCCCCAAAACCCTGATCCTTTCTAGACACCCTTGCTTCAACTACATGCCCTAATAGTTGCCTAAAGGCAAACCTAAACAACATCAAGTTATGTATATTTTAATTATAAGTATTTTAGGATTTTATTCATCAATGTTCTAATGTGGAACTATTGGTTCCTAAGTCAACCTATCATCAAGGTAGATCAAATCTAGGCAAACATGTCACTTAAAGGAAACTATGCAAGTCTAGGGTTCTAATTAGGGAGACAAACTGAAATAGTCAAAGATCCGACTACCATTGGCTCTGATACCAAGTTGTAAAGAGTGGGATAAATCAACCTCTCTACTAATAACAATGGTAAACAAAACTCAATTTGGATAGAAGAGGAAGATAAATTTTTGACTATATTCAATTTAAATAAAGTGTACATAAAAATATTCTCCCAATATGGGTGTACATGCTTTATACAAAAAGAGGATCTAAGTATAGGGAAACTAGACTACTCCACTTTTGTCTCCAAGCAACACATCCATCAGCCAAGTCCATGCCCAAGCTATGATCTTCATTCCATATCCAACACCTTTCTCCACATCTGGGTGGTTGGGAAGGCACCCAGTAAAAATGGAAGGAAAATAAAAGTATGTGTCACTAAACTATACTAAAGGTGACAAGATAGATGTAACAAGTAAAATAGGCTAGGGAATCATCAAAAGATGAGACATCAAGAGAATGAGGCCATATATATAAAAAGAATATTTCAATAGATGCTTGCCATAAATAATATATAACCAAGGATTTGCATGTATGATTAATATTGACTATCTTAACTATGTAGGGTTGAGTCACCTACCGAACCTTCAACCAAAAGGGTGAGGGGAGAGTATCACATTCCCAGTCACCTACACACATTTTGTGTGCGGGGGAGAGTATCACATTCCCCAGGGGAGAAATAACACATTCCCCAACTATGGGTGGTTGTACATACAAGTAACACTACACTAGTTAATTAGTCAAATAAAATCAACATGCTAGAATAGATGGCAAGTAACAACAATATCAAATAAAACAAAGCAGTGGGGTACCAAGACCTAAGAATAATATTCCAAACTGATCATGAGGCAAGTATAGAAAGAGAACCATGAAGATAGGATATAAGGTGCAAATAATCCTCATTATAGAAAATCATAGGTGAAGGCACAAATAATTCCCAACTGAGGTGTATTAAGTACATACCTTTAATTTTTATATTCCTAGAGTCACTTTTCATAACTTTTACATGAGATCAGATCCACTTTCCTTAATATGATCATCATATTCATGTATTAATACTATGTTTAATTATTAAAGATTCAATCACCGAAACTATGAACGTTTTCCACAAACCATCGATTTAGATCTCGAAAACATCATCATTGTCTTAGTTAGGATTTTATGATCAAAATAACATATAATATTATATATTTTGAAGATATAGACTTTTAGATGCATTTTTGGTGATTTTTAGTTAATTAAATCACCACAAAAACACTTACTCGAAAAACTCAAAATCAGGTTTCGAAAATATTTTTAATTGATAGAGGGGATTTTTCCAAGTTCAGAACATATTTTAGATTTATTTTTGGACTCACGGTTTAGAAGATATGAATTTTGTAAAATCGGTCAATCATAGAACGACACGTCATCAAAACCATTGCAAGCAAGGAAGAGAAGGGGGTAAAATCATAAACACGCATGAGGGGCTTCTTCCCCACTCACACGAGGCCATGGCCGGCGATAGCAAGCTGCTGCTTGCTAGGACTTTTGGGCGAAAGTGCAATACACGTCCAAAGTCGATGCTCAAATATGCTAAAGAAAGCTTATGAAAAGCCGAACCTAATGGTATTCTCAATTTACTCGGATATGAAGCGAGGAGGGGAGGAAGGACGCCGCAAACTCCACGCCTTTGGCCGCTGTTCGAGGGTCAAACGACAACGAAACACGAAATTAATAGTGTGGTCAAGTTGCTAATTTGATGGCGGTCCTTGGGGTACGTATATATATAGGCAAGGGACCCCGAGTTAGGGTTTAGATAGGTGAAGGTAGAGGGTGGCGGCGCCCATGTTGGGCGTTTCCCTAATACTCGATTAAAACATGTGATCTGTGCTAGTTGGATGCGGAATTGAATTTGCAATCCAAAGCAACTTGTTTCGCGAAGTTTCATTGAGAAACGAGGGAGATATGGCCATCCGGAAAATCAAAATTTTCGGAATTTACTGTTCATTCGTTTCCAAGGTAGGAGATGAAATGTTCATTTAATTCAACTTGCTAAACTTTGTTCTTTTGGTGCATTTAATGTATAAAACTTTCTATAATTATTTAAAGGTACAAATGAAGTCCAAATAAACTCAAATTTGGTAGGTTTATTTATTTTGGTGTGAGGAATCCGAATATAAAATTAGATTTGACTTTTAAGAAAGTTAGATTATTTAATTAAGCCAATTACTATTTTCTCTTTCCTCTCTCATTAATGACTATTAAATTCTCCAAAACTTACAAAACTTCACCATAACTCATATTAAGTATGTTGGATACGAATTTGTTATTATTTCCATTTTTTGAAGTTATTTATTAATTTAAATAATGATTTGCAAGTTTTGCACACTTTCTCTCTCTTGAATTTATCTTCTTATCAAATATTTTCTAAATTGATTCAAAATTCATCCAAATGTCTATTTTAACATGTAGAACACGAATTTGAAATTATTATATTTTTTTGAAGACATTTATTATTTTATTTAATTCATTTAAATTTTATCACTTAATTAACCTTTTTAATTTATTAGAGGCTTCTAGAAACCTTCTAAAAATATAAAACTTGGCCTATAAGCAATAATAAACGTTTGGAACATGATTTGACATTAATTATTTTTTATCAACATATTTAATATTTTTGGTCTTTAAGTCATTTTCTCTCTCCTGAATAAAATAAAATATTAAACATTGACCAAATTAAATGAAAATTTTCCCAAAGGCTTAGTTTTATGTTTATATTACGAATCTGGAGTTATTTTTATAATTTAAGGGCATTTAATATTTTATCTCTCTTTCTTGCCTTACTTCCCATTATCTTGTATTAAAAGCATTATATATTTATTTATTATCCAAATTTGATGATACTTGGTCATTAAGCAACTTTTAAGTCAAGAAAACAAAATTGATATATTTATTATCCAAAATATTTTCTTGGGTTTCTATTTAGGATTTTTGGAACAATATATTCCTCATTATCTTCTTTTATTCCAAAATATTCCATATTATCCCCAATTATTGCATTTATCATCTCCTTTATTTATATTTCGGGATTTTCTTTTTTTTTTCATATTCTTAAAAGCACTAGAAAGTTCTAGGACGATTTTTTTTATCACATAAGTGGATATTTTGCATATTTGACCCATTACTAAGCTTCCACTGAGGTATTTGTGCATAAAACTCAAATATTGGAATAAAAGGTGAACACATGTTCATTAGACCATTATATCCTCCACAAATAAATAGAAATGCCAAAGAGGATATAAATGAAAGGAAAAGATGGAAAAGAGGACCAAAAAGGTAAAATGCCCAGATTTCAGTATGTTACAACACTCCACCCCTTAAAGAGGATTTTGTCCCCGAAATCACTAGCAATTAGGGAAGGGTGAGTGTGCAACCTCACATCACAAAACTTCAGGTTGTTCCTCCAACCACACAACTTCCACCAAAACTTATACTTCAACTACACCTAAGAGCAACTGTCAATTCATCCCTTGTGCCCTGAGGGATGAACGTGCCTTGTTTCCTCTGCTCGTGCAGCTCCCGCTAATCACCATCAACAGAAATTGGTAAGTTAACACCACAAATAATCAATATTCAAACGATTGCTCTAAGAGTTGTATTTTACCATTTTCGCAGCCGCCTCAGCAGTTACGGGCTTCTTTATTTCACCCTTCTTGTTTTGCCTCCCAGCTATCCAGATATCATCTTGGTTCTTTGTGTAATATGTGAACCCATTAATGTCAAACCCTTCATAAGACATAACATTCAGTTTTGGTTTAAAGGTGAGGCATTTGATAGTTTCTGTAATATCATTTGGTGTTTGAGATAGTTGATGTAAGACTTTATCTTCAAACCACTTAGTAAAAGTCTTATTATGCTCTCTAGCAAACCACATTGAACTTGCTCGAGGATGTTGTCTCTTGATGAAATTGGTATGTTCCTCGATATAAATACTCACTTCGTCCATGTTGTGTAAAATATACAAGTGAGCTTGTTCCAACTGCTCACGGCTGATTACTTTCACCTGTGATCCCAAAATTCCTTTGCCTCCTCAACATTCTTGTCATTAATAAGAGTGTTATTACCACTAGAAAGTCATTGCAAAAATCCATAACCTCTCTCACCACATAACCTTCAATAATACTCCCTTCAGGCTGATAACGGTTTCGAACATCACCTTTAAAAACGCTCATGTATCGTTCAAAGGGATACATCCAATGCAAGAAAACTGGTCCCAACATTTTCACTTCCCTAGTCAAGTAGACAACAAGATGTACCATGATATCAAAGAATGAAGGAGGGAAATACATCTCAAGCTGACATAGGGTAACAACCACTTCTCTTTGCAAATTATCGAGAGTATCAGGGTCAATAACTTTGCTGCATAGACTGTTGAAAAAGAAACAAAGTCTGGTGATTGCAAACCTTACATGCTTCGACAATATAGATCGAATTGCCACGGGAAATATTTGTTGCATTAGAGTGTGACAATCATGAGATTTAAGACCTATCAACTTCAGATCTTTCATTGATACCAATCTACGGATGTTGGATGAGTAACCCTGTGGCACCTTAACATTTACCAAGCATTCACAAAAAGCTTTCTTCTCCTTTCTAGACAACGTGTAACAAGCGGGAGGTAAGTATGTTCTTTTATTACCCATTTCATGTAATTATGTTAATTCTGACCTTATTCCCATTTCACGTAGGTCCAGTCTGGATTTTATCCCATCTTTAGTCTTACCTGGTATATTTAACAGAGTATCAATGATGCTATCACAAACATTTTTCTCAACGCACATTACATCGATACAATGCCTGACTGTCAAAGAACTCCAATAAGGAAGATCCCAAAATATTGACTTCTTCTTGAATGAAGAATTGTCACTCCGTGTGGCCATACTACATTGTTATTTCTTACCAAATTCATTGACAATGTCTTTTACTCTTTCATAAACAACATCCCATGGTATAGGTTTAGGTGCACTCCGTTCATCATTCCATCCATTGAATGCTTTGCGCTTCCTACGATACAGATGGAATTTTGAAAGAAACCTTCGATGACCAAGATATACAGTCTTGCCGCAATATTTTAGTCTTATTGAATCAATGTTTTCTTCACATATAGGACACGCTTTAGCTCCTTTGATACTATATCCAGACAAATTCCCATATGCTGGAAAGTCATTAATAGTGCAAAACAACATAGCGTGCAAACGAAATGTCTCTCTTCCTGAAGCATCATAGGTCATCACACCTTCAGCCCAAAGTTTCTTTAAGTCATCAATCAGAGGTTCAATATAAACATCGATATCATTTCCAGGTTGTTTAGGGCCCGATATCATCAACGACAGCATAACATACTTATTTTTCATACACAGCCATGGAGGAAGATTGTATATAACAAGCATGACTGGCCAAGTGCTATGTTGGCTGCTCAATGTCCCGTACAGATTCATCCCATCTGTACAAAGCCCAAGTCTTAGATTCCTATCTTCTTCACCAAATTTGGGGTACAATAGATCAATCTTCTTCCACTGTGGGGAATCAAACACATGTCGTAGGATCCCATCATTATTTTTCTTAACATCTGCATGCCACCTCAAATTCTTCACATCTTTCGGATTTGCAAACAAGCGTTGAAACTGTGATATTATAGGTAGATACCACAACACCTTGGCAGGAGAACCAGTTTTGGACACCCCTGAAGTCGTCAATTTATACCATGACACACCACATTTTGGACAATCTTTCAGATCTACATAGTCCTTTTGAAATAATACACAATCATTCGGGCATGCATGTATCTTCTTGGCCTCCATTCCCATTGGGCACAACATTTTCTTTACCCGGTATTTTGAGATTGGCAGCTCGTTTCCTTCAGGAAGCATTTCTTTCAACAAAGTCAACAATGAAGTGAAGCTTTTGTCGCTCCATCTATTGTTAGCTTTCAACTTATACAATCTCAACACAGTGCTAAGCTTCGTAAACTTAGAACAACCTATGTATAACGGTATCTCAGCATCATGCACAATGTTTCTAAAGATAGGAGGTGGATCAGTGTGCTCTACCCTACAACTATCCAGCATCGCATCAACGATGTCTACTAGAACTGGTTCATTCACATCTACGTCATCGGAGGCAATTTCTTCTTCCACCCAAGCACTGCTATCGACATCTACTGGTTTTGAGTTTGAAATCTCTCCATGCCAGTGCCATTCTGTATAGCCTTGTACAATCCCATTGCACATGACATGACTTTTGATTTCCTCACCAGTGCTGACTTTCAAGTTGTTACCGCAATGCCTACATGGACAGTAGAACCTATCTGTAGGTTTTTTCCTATGTTCCTCAGCAAATCTAATAAACTGATCAAGACCAGATATAAACTCTGGGGTGCAACGATTGAAAATGGACATCCATGATCTATCCATTCTATGATCAAAGAGAAAACAAGTATATATTAGGACAAGATTAGGGTATACACTTACATCCTATCCAAGATTTACTCCTATTATCTACAATGAAGCCGGACTTCATACAAATAGTATATAAATCTTGGATGGGTTTCTAGGCCAACAAACACATGTGATGTCATTCTTATATATAATAAATGTGTACCACCTATCCCATCCATGAACACCTAATCTCACTAGTAAGTGTATAATGTGTATTGGGTTCTTAAGAAAATTTTGGCAGCATTTCCCCGCTGTTCTCTAAGTACATATGTACTTAGATATCAAACGGGGAAATGCTACCAAAATTTTCTCAAAAACCCAATACACATTATACACTTACATCCTAAGTGAGATTAGGTGTTCAAGAATAGTCCCAAACAGGGGACTGTCCAAGATTTACTCCTAATGAGTAAATCTTGGACAGGTTTCTAGGCCAACAAACATAATAATAGATATGTACATGTTAGGGTTTCATCACAAGTAATGTTAGGGTTTCATCACAATTGATGTTAGGGTTTCATCAATGTTAGGTTTAATCAAATCATATTAGGATGCTACAATTGACAAGTTTAAATCTTATTTCAACATGCATCAAAATCTACTGAATTAGGCCAAACATTACAATTAGAAGCATAAATATATGACAAATATATGCAAGCAAAAGATTTGTTCATATCCTAGGATTTACATAAAGCATTACATAAAAATTTATTCATATCCTTACCAATAGGAAGCACGACCACTACTACAGAATTGGCTTATGAAGTCACTTTCCAGGCGTCAGTTATTAACTAAGTACCGACGCCTAAAACCTACAACGTCAGTTTAAAACACAAACCGACATATATCGGATAGGAGTGGCCAGACACGGGTATCACTTTCGATTTAGCGTCGGTTCAAGAATAAACAACCGACGCCTATAAACACCCGTCAAATCCAATTTATCCAACGAAAAAAATTAGGTCCAAAATTTAACTAACAACGTCGGTTATTAAAACATAACTGATGACAAAAACCTTTTCATGCGGGACATTTTTATCGTCAGTTATATTCCCAAAACCAAAGCCGATTTGTTTACCCGCGCTGTCCGCGCCAAAATTTTGACACCCCTATGGTGTCGGTTTTTTCTTTGTGACCGACGCTGTTATGTTGTAGCGTCGGTTTGTTAAAGAACCGACGCTTAAGGTTAACTTAACTGCACCCGCGTGAGGGACTCTTCCCCTTTATCTGTTTCATTCCTGATTCTTCAGTTCGCGTAACTAGGTGCGGCGATTTCTTCTCTGCTGGTGCCGCCGCCGCTCGATTGCTTCTCTGATGGTGCCGCCATCACTCGCTGCTCGTCTCCTCTCCTCTCCTAATCGCCACCCCCGCCGGTGGCTGCTTTGGTCGCCCGTCTGCTCCTCTCCTGCTAGGTCTCTGCTCCTGGTCACCCGCTCACCGCTGCCGCCCGTTTGTTGCTTGCTGCTCCGGAAACCCACCCTCTCGCTCGCTTCCACCGCCGCCCTCTTTCCTGCTCACTGCTCCTATAGGTATATCCTTTTCCTCCTCTTCTCCACCATGTTGTGAAATCGCAGGTCAGCACGGCCGTGCTGGGCAGCACGACCGTGGTGGCTGATTTTGTTCTATATTGCTCAATTATGTGTGTATATTTGTGTATTTACTATTTTGTGCTATTTTGTGCTTGCATATATTTGTGTTTAGGGTTTAGGGTCACATGTGGATCTTCTATTTCTAAATTGATTATGTGACCCTCATTAATACATTATAATAGAATTGAATTGTGTATTTGTGTTGTTGTAGGTGTTGTTGACTTACTGTTCAAATCTTTGATATATGGAATCATGGTTTATTTACTGTTTATTATTTACTGACAAGCATGATTAAATGATGTTACACAAAACTTAGGATATGAATGATGAAACTAGGATTGTAGGTATAAGAATGACAACACATGTATTTGTTGGCCTAGAAACCCGTCCAAGATTTACTCATTAGGAGTAAATCTTGGATAGTCCCCGGTTTGGGACTGTTCTTGAACACCTAATCTCACTTAAGATGTAAGTGTATAATGTGTATTGGGTTTTCGAGAAAGTTTTGGTAGCATTTCCCCGTTTGTTCTCTAAGTACATATTATACACTTACTAGTGAGATTAGGTGTTCAAGAATGGGATAGGTGGTACACATTTATTATATATAAGAATAACATCACATGTATTTGTTGGCCTAGAAACCCATCCAAGATATACTCATTAGGAGTAAATCTTGGATAGTCCCCGGTTTGGGACTGTTGTTGAACACCTAATCTCACTTAGGATGTAAGTGTATAATGTGTATTTTGTTTTCAAGAAAATTTTGACAGCATTTTCCCGTTTGTTCTCTAAGTACATATGTACTTAGAGAACAACGGGGAAATGCTGCCGAAATTTTCTTGAAAACCCAATACACATTATACACTTACTAGTGAGATTACGTGTTCAAGAATGGGATAGGTGGTACACATTTATTATATATAAGAATGACAACACATGTATTTGTTGGCCTAAATTTTTAACCATGCAAAAACTCTAATCTGTTAACCCTAGACCCTAATCTTGTTGTAATGTATATTTGATTTGTCTTTGATCATAGAATGGATAGATCATGGATGTCCATTCGCAATCGCTGCACCCCAGAGTTTATTTCTGGTCTTGACCAGTTTATTAGATTTGTCGAGGAACATAGGAAAAAACCTGGAGATAGGTTCTACTGTCCATGTAGGCATTGCGGTAACAACTTGAAAGTCAGCACTGGTGACGAAATCAAACGTCATGTCATGTGCAACGGGATTATACAAGGCTATATAGAATGACACTGGCATGGAGAGATTTCAAACCCGAAACCAGTGGATGTTGATAGAAGTGCTTGTGTGGAAGAAGAAATTGCCTACGATGACGTATATGTGAATGAACCAGTTCCAGTAGACATCGTTGATGCGATGCTAGATAGTTGTGGGGTAGAGCACACCGATCCACCTCCAATTTTTAGAAACATTGTGCATGATGCTGAGATATCGTTATACACAGGTTGTACTAAGTTTATGAAGCTTAGTGCTGTGTTGAGATTGTATAAGTTGAAAGCTAACAATAGATGGAGCGACAAAAGCTTCACTTCATTGTTGACTTTGTTGAAAGAAATGCTTCCTGAAGGAAACGAGCTGCCAATCTCAACATACCAGGTAAAGAAATTGTTTTGCCCAATGGGAATGGATGCCAAGAAGATACACGCATGCTCGAATGATTGTGTATTATTTCAAAAGGACTATGTCGATTTGAAAGATTGTCCAAAATGTGGTGCGTCACGGTATAAATTGACGACTTCGGGGGAGTCCAAAACTGGTTCTCCTGCCAAGGTGATGTGGTATCTACCTATAATATCACAGTTTCAACGCTTGTTTGCCAATCCGATAGATGCGAAGAATTTGAGGTGGCATGCAGATGTTAAGAAAAATAATGATGGGATCCTACGACATGCGTCTGATTCCCCACAGTGGAAGAAGATTGATCTATTGTACCCTAAATTTGGTGAAGAAGTCAGGAATCTAAGACTTGGGCTTTGTACAGATGGGATGAATCCGTACGGGACATTGAGCAGCCAACATAGCACTTCGCTAGTCATGCTTGTTATATACAATCTTCCTCCCTGGCTGTGTATGAAACATAAGTACGTAATGCTGTCGTTGTTGATATCGGGCCCTAAACAACCTGGAAATGACATCGATGTTTATCTTGAACCTCTGATTGATGAATTAAAGAAACTCTGGGGTGAAGGTGTGATGACCTATGATGCTTCATGAAGAGAGACATTTCGTTTGCATGCTATGTTGTTTTGTACTATTAATGACTTTCCAGCATATGGGAATTTGTCTGGATATAGTGTCAAAGGAGCTAAAGCGTGTCCTATATGTGAAGAAAACACTGATTCAACAAGACTAAAACATGGCGGTAAGACTGTATATCTTAGTCATCGAAGGTTTCTTACAAAATTTCATCCGTATCTTAGGAAGCGCAAAGCATTCAATGTATTGAATGAGGAACGGAGTGCACCTAAACCTATACCAGGGGAGGTTGTTTATGAAAGAGTAAAAGACTTTGTCAATGAATTTGGTAAGAGATCACAATGTACTATGGCCACACGGAGTGATAAATCTTTATTCAAGAAGAAGTCAATATTTTGGGATCTTCCTTATTGGAGTTCTTTGACAGTCAGGCATTGTATCGATGTCATGCACGTTGAGAAAAATGTCTGTGATAGTGTCATTGGTACTTTGTTGAATATACCAGGTAAGACTAAAGATGGGATAAAATCCAGACTGGACCTACGTGAAATGGGAATAAGGACAGAATTAATAGAATTTCATGAAATGGGAAATCAGAGAACATACTTACCTCCCGCTTGTTACACATTGTCTAGAAAGGAGAAGAAAGCTTTTTGTGAATGTTTGGTAAATGTTAAGGTGCCACAGGGTTACTCATCCAACATCCGTAGATTGGTATCAATGAAAGATCTGAAGTTGATAGGTCTTAAATCTCATGATTGTCACACTCTAATGCAACAAATATTGCCTGTGGCAATTAGATCTATATTGTCGAAGCATGTAAGGTTTGCAATCACCAGACTTTGTTTCTTTTTCAACAGTCTGTGCAACAAAGTTATTGACCCTGATACTCTCGATAAATTGCAAAGAGAAGTGGTTGTTACCCTATGTCAGCTTGAGATGTATTTTCCTCCGTCGTTCTTTGATATCATGGTACATCTTCTTGTCCACTTGACTAGGGAAGTGAAAATGTTGGGACTAGTTTTCTTGCATTGGATGTATCCCTTTGAACGATACATGAGCGTTTTTAAAAGTGATGTTCGAAACCGTTATCGGCCTGAAGGGAGTATTATCGAGGGTTATGTGGCGAGAGAGGTTATGGATTTTTGCAATGACTTTCTCAGTGGTAATGACACTCCTGATAATGACACGAATATTGACGAGTAATTTGGCAAAGGAATTTTGGGATCACGTGTGAAAGTAATCAGCCGTGAGCAGTTGGAACAAGGTCACTTGTATATTTTACACAACATGGACGAAGTGAACGTTTATATCGAGGAACATACCAATTTCATCAAGAGATAATATCCTCGAGCCAATACAATGTGGCTTGCTAGAGAGCATAACAAGACATTTATTAAGTGGTTTGAAAATAAAGTCTTACATCAACTATCTCAAACACCAGATGATATTACTGAAACTATCAAATGCCTCACCTTTAAACCAAAATTGACTGTTATGTCTTATGAAGGGTATGACATTAATGGTTTCACATATTACACAAAGCGCCAAGATGATAAGAGTGTCGTCCAAAACAGTGGGGTCACCCTTCAAGCATCGACTATGTTTTTTGCAAGTGCAAAGGGTAAGAGTCCACGTGAAGCTAAAATGTCATATTACGGTGTCATTGAAGACATATGGGAGTTTGACTACATAGATTTCAGAATTCCGCTCTTCAAATGTAATTGGGTTGATAACACCAAAGGAGTTATAGTGGATGAATTGGGTTTCACTTTAGTGAACTTTGAAAAGATTGGCGAGAAGGATGAACCATTCATATTGGCATCACACGTGAAACAAGTATTTTATATCGATGATCCTGCAAATGATAAATGGTCAGTTGTTCTTCATGGTAAAAGACAGTTCATTGAAGATCCTCAAAATGAAGAACAATACTATGATAAGTATGATGACTCCAGTCCATTCCCAGTTGGGTTGCCAACACCAGCAAATATTGAAGCTAATGATGACTTGTATGTGCGTGGAGATCACAATGAAGGATTGTTAATTGATAAAAAATCACAATATTAGCGGCATGTTTATATTTTTTATATGTTTTATTTTTCTGAATGTGAACTTTACATTGTGAATGTGAACTTTACAATGTGAATTACTTTATAATGTAAATGTGAACTTTACAATGTGAGCTTTACAATGTGAACTTTACAATGTGAATGTGAACTTTACAATGTGAATTTTACAATGTGAATTACTTTATAATGTGAACTGTACAATGTGAATGTGAACTTTACAATGTGAGCTTTACAATTTGAATTACTTTACAATGTGAACTTTACAATGTGAATGTGAATTTTCAGATGGCTGAGCATTCTCCTGATGACCGTGCTGATGATAACCGTGAGGGTGAGGACATCAATGCACCGACTCACAATGTAAGTTTTAAAAATATATCATATATTTATATCTATATGTCCATTTATAGTTATATCTTGTAACTGTGTTTATTTTGTCAAATTTTAGGTTGATGATGCACATGTACCATCTGAAGCACTTGAGGCACTTGATCAGCAACACCAAAAAGTTGACAGGAGAAGGGGCATCACTATGATGAAGAAGTTAATAGCGCAAAAGGGCAATGGACCCAAACTTGTTGTGGATTTTGATAATGCAGGAAATGCATCTGGTGTGAATCGCAATTCATTTGTTTCATATCTTGGGTATGTTACTCGTAGCCATTGCAGTTGTAAGATAGATTCTTGGCATAAAGTTTCTAAGGAAAAGAAAGACGTAATATGGAAGGATTTATGCGTGAGTTATTATTATTTTGCAATACTATTTTGTAGATTACTAATTTTTTGGATACAAGTTAATAGCAATTCTAATTTGCAGAGTATATTTGAATTGGATGAAAATCTGCATCGTAAATGCGTGATGCAACGCTGTGGGAGAGTCCTAAGGAACTATAGGACAAATCTCACCCGAGAATACATAAAAGAAGCTGACAAGAGGAAGAAGACAACCACTAAATAGTGGAACTTCCTGGACAAAGAAAAATGGGATGCGTGTGTTGCTGCAAGACAAATGGATGAATTCAAGGTATTAGGCGTCAGTCCCAATCTCATTAATATATGTTGTATTCACCTTTTCAAGATTAACATTTATTATTACTTACCAAATCATTAATGTGCATACTAACTAGGCCCTCAGTGAGGCAAAAAGATCAAGGCGTGCACTGAATGTCCATGACCACACAATGGGTCCAAAGGGGTATGCAGGCATTCGCCAAAGACTACAGTCTGAGGCTACTGCTCAGTCTACTACTACTCAGGAGTCCTCCACTATAGGTAGCACACCTCTGCCTTGCCATGATATCTGGATAGCTGGGAGGCAAAATAAGAAGGGAGAAATAAGGAAGCCCGCAACTGCTGAGGCGGCTGCAAAAATGGTAAAATACAACTCTTACAACAATCGTTCGAATATTGATTATTTGTGGTGTTTACTTAATTACAAATTTTTGTTTTGGCGATTAGCAGGAGCTGCACGAGCTGAGGAAACAAGGAAAGTTCATCCTTGAGGGCACAAGGGATGAATTGACAGTTGCTCTGGGTAACCCAGAGCATCCTGGACGTGTTAGGGCTACAGGCGCTGGTGTGGGCATCAAAGCTTTTTTTGGGCCATCCCAATGCAAACATGTCCCAAAAGTGGGACTTTCACAAGAAGAGGTAACATATTTTTTCCTTGTAGATGTTACTGTAAAAGAGAATTCAATAATTAGAATTTGACGTTTCTTTTATCCATGTATAGGTAGATAAGCTATTTGATAGGAAACTCAAAGAAGCAATGAAAAAGTGGCATGCATCTCAGACTGCCACTTACCAGACAGTACCTATGGTGTCTCCTACTGCAGGCTTTACTCCTACTGCAGAGGTTGGGAGTAATCCTGTAGACCCACCACCTAGCAAATCCACTGTAAGTATTTTTATGACATAGTAACTATTTTTTTAATTCAAGACGATATGTTTTCAAGATGATATGTATATATGAAATTGTAGTCGTTTCAAAAAAAGATGATATGTATATATGTATATAACATTCTTTACACAAAAATTTGTAGGGGTTGAAGCCATGTCGTATAAAAGTTAATGAATATGTCATTGTAGAGGCATCGGCTTACCCATCCCTACCAGGGGATATGTTTCACGGGTCTCCATTACCAGCTGGTTGGATTCGTGTGAGCCCGGTACATATATTCCCCAAGTGGATGGATCTTCCATTGCCATATGCCCACCCAGATTGTGAAACGCTGGGGGAGGCAGAAGGCAGAGTGATATTGTGGCTAAAAGTGGATGTCATCTTTACTGAAATTGTATGGTAAATTTACATTACGTTAAATTTTTAGTGTGTCTATATGATGTGAGTTGATCTGAAATTATTATATATATATATACAGGTTAAAAAGAAGACACCCACATCATCTAGGCCTCCACTTCCACCTCCTACATTACCCAGTTGGGTTCCATAGGACCTACCTGTCCCGTTAGGTCCTAACTGTAGGGGTATGGCAATATGGTTAGGCGAATATGATATAAATTTCCCTATAACTGTTTCTATAGATTCAGATGTTGCAGGTCAATCATACGAAAACAAACTATTTATACAAGATATTTTGGAGTTGTTTCGATATGATTGGCTAAATACATATGTGATAGAGCTATGGATAAGGTGAGATCTTCTTTATACATCCATATACCTTGTGTAGGATCTGGTGATCTGGTTTCTTATTTATTAATGCATGCATAATTAATACATATTTTGCAGCTACTTAGACAAGATATGTGCAGATTTTGCATTCGAACATGTAGGATTTTTGATTCCATCTTTGATTAGTCTAGTAGCTAAAGACCCTCCGTCAGTTCAACAATACTGCTCTGAGGCTTTTACAATTTTTGCTCAAAATAAGAAGACGATGATAATGGCTCCATTCAATGTAGAGTAATTTTACTTTGCTTATTATAATTTGGACTTAAGAAAATTACATTTTTATTGTGGATTTTGAGTTATTAATTTTTAACTTTTTTACCTCTAATGGTATGCATTGGGAGTTACTGGTTATTGTCCTCGAGACGTTCACTGTCTATTATCTAGATCCTAAGGGGAGTAAATTGAATACAAAATATGGACACATAATGAAAATGGAATTATTCCGGTGAGAAATATTTCATTTTCATATCCGTTAACATATGTTATTACATTACTATTTAATTATGCAATGTACTGTGTTACATTAACATGTAGGGGTTTTGATGAGTTCAAAAAGGCTGGAGGAAAGGTCCCCACGAAAAAGAACCAGCCAATAATTTGGAAGAACGTGAAAGTAAGTTCTCGACTGCAATATATGTATATATTATTTATGTGATCAATGCTTAATTAGTTGTATTTTTTAATATTTTGTATGTTTGAATTTATAGTGTGCTACACAAGACAACGGATGGGCATTTGGATACTATGTGATGTGGTTTATGCACATGATTATCAAATATGCCACAATGGACATCGATTGTATTGCTGAGGTATTATATAGTCTCATTAGATATATAATATGAAATATATCGATCTTATTTATAGCTCATTAATTATATATATACATCATTCTCTTTACAGGTGTTTAAAACTGACCACACTACAGGAACGACCTTACCAGATGTACGTGCTCCCTATACGACAGGAGAATTAAATGAAGTAAGAGAAGAATGGGCAACAACCATACAAGTAGTGGGGGATTTAAGATATAATTGGGATGTTGATAGCGAATAATGACTAAATAATGATATTTTGTAAATGAATTTCTGAATTATAATATATGTGTGAATGTTTCTACATGTCTGGATGATTCGACATGTGTCTGAGTGAAAACGAATGAAACTGTTGGTTACTATATGAATGTTTCTATATGTGTGAATGTGAAAATGAATGGAACTACAGATTGCTAGCTACATGAATGTTTCTAAATGTGTGAAAATCAAATGGAACTGCAGGTTGCATTGCTAAATGTGTGAATATTTTTGTTGTTAATTTTGTAGGTTTGTGGTCTGTTGTTGGCTGATATCAATGGATGTCGTAAAACCTGCAGTTCATAACTGAACTGCAGGTTTCTCATCCTATGACCAGCCATACAGCAGGTCTGCAGACTGACAGAAAAAAACAAAAAATAGGCGTCGATTATTGGTATAAAACCGACGCCACATCGTTACAGTGTCGGTTTCTAATAGTAACCGACGTCTATTTCCTTAACACCACGGCCGTGCTGGCCAGCACGGCCGTGTTGGGAGTGCACAACCATGGCAGCGGACCAGACACCACGGCGGTGCTGGCCAGTATGGCCGTGTTGGGGTTTATATGACGTCGGTTCTTATTTAATAACCGATGCTGCCCTTCTGTGGCGCGAAGGTATATGGCATCCGTTTCTTATCTAATAACCGACGCTGATTGTGCCCTACTGGCGCGTTTTTGGTGGCACGCGAAGGGTAAACCGACGTGTAACGACTGGGCTTTTAGCGTCGCCCACATAGGTGTCGCTTAGAAACCGACACTAAAGGCCTTAAATAACCGGCACTAAATGTTGGTTATGTACTAGTGGACCGTGGCTGTGTTGGCCTACCATGGCTGTGCTGTCCAGCCATGGTCGTGCTTGCTGTTGGTAAGGAGCTAGGGAGAAGGAAGCAAAGAGGCTAGGCTACCTGGAGCTAGCGTGGAGAAGAGCGGCGGCAGCAGTGGCGGCGAGCAGGCAAAGAAGCAGAGGGGCGGGTGGCGGGCAGAAGCAACCGACGGCCGGAGAAGCAGCATGCGCCAGCCGGAGAAGCAGCAGCGGCGGGCGGCGGGCATCGGCGCCAACGAGCAGAAGAGCACCATAGCAGTGGCGGCGAGCAGCAGCAACCGACGTCGGGCGATTTTGGGAGAGCGGCGGCGAGCAACAACACAGAAGAGAAATATCGTGATGAAACAGGAGGAAAGGGGGAAGAGCCGGGTGATCGGGTCTATTAAGTTGGTCAACGACGTCCGTTATCTACAAAACCGACGCCTATTACTATTTAGCGTCGGTTGACAGTAAAAAACCGACGTCTAACTACACAATCTTTACCCAAAATTATTTGGCGGGAACCATTATCAGCGTCGGTTATTAAAGGATAACCGACACTGAAAGTGGGACTTTTCGCGCAAATTTTCATCTTAAGTAGGCATCGGTGAATAGTTAAAAAACCGACACTGTAAGTGACACAAAATTTTTTGCTCGAAAATTGGATTTCGCGGGCGATTTTAGGCGTCGATTTGTTATACCCAGCCGAAACTGAATACAAAGCGGTACCCGTGTCTGGCTGGTCTTCAAATATAGACGTCAGTTTTCCTAAATAACCGACATTGAATAGTATAGGCTTCGGTTTTCCTAAATAACCGACGCCCAGAAAAGCGACCCTGAATGTTGTTTTTGTAGTAGTGCATGCATTAATTACGAATTATAACCTTACTCATCATATCATTAGGGTTTATTGGTTCATGACATTATTAACATCTTACTTATTGATAATTAGCATTGATATTCATATTATGAGCATTGGATGTACATTAGGGTCCAAACACATGCATTATTCCTTAGATGATAATTATATGTTCATTACATATTAATGAGCATGTTAGGGTTACGATTATATCTTGTTTGGTCAAAACCAATGATCCAAGCAGACTAACCACCTAAGTATGAGGTTAGGGTTTCTAAAGATAGATTAGATAGACTTGAAGATGTTATAGGGTTCCATCCCCCTAAATAGGATTTTGTCCTCGAAATCTAACCACTGAAACATCATCATCTAACCATACTCCACCCCTTAAAGGGTTTGACCTACTACACTAGTGTTAAAGGATAAGTCTAACTAAACCATTATCAAGATCCATCACACTTCCATTGTGCATTCAAATATCTTTCCAAACACCCAAACTCTAACGTCTAGGTTCTAGGGACAGAAGGAAACTATCTTGGTATCCATCCATAAACAAATCATCATACATATGAAACTTAGGGTTCCCAAAGATATACAACATAGAAGTCTAAGGTCACTATTGCCTAAAAGCAAACTATTTCGGGCAATTCGTATCAGCGCAGGCCAAGCCGATATCATATAGGCACAGGAGTCCTCGTATACCAAGCTAGTGGTACGGAGGAAAATTTTGCCAGCCCCCAAAACCCTGATCCTTTTTAGACACCCTTGCTTCAACTACATGCCCTAATAGTTGCCTAAAGGCAAGCCTAAACAACATTAAGTTATGCATATTTTAATTATAAGTATTTTAGGATTTTATTCATCAAGGTTCTAATGTGGAACTATTGGTTCCTAAGTCAACCTATCATCAAGGTAGATCAAATCTAGGCAAACATGTCACTTAAAGGAAACTGTGCAAGTCTAGAGTTCTAATTAGGGAGACAAACTGAAATAGTCAAAGATCCGACTACCATTGGCTCTGATACCATGTTGTAAAGAGTGGGATAAATCCACCTCTCTACTAATAACAATGGTAAACAAAACTAAATTTGGATAACAGCGGAAGGTAAAATTTTGACCATATTCAATTTAAATAAAGTGTACATAAAAGTATTCTCCCAATATGGATGTACATGCTTTATACAAAAAGAGGATCTAAGTAGAGGGAAACTAGAGTACTCCACTTTTGTCTCCAAGTAACACATCCATCAGCCAAGTCCATGCCCAAGCTATGATCTTCATTCCATATCCAACACCTTGCTCCGCATCTGGGTGGTTGGGAAGGCACCCAACAAAAATGGAAGGAAAATAAAAGTATGTGTCACTAAACTATACTAAAGGTGACAAGATAAATGTAACAAGTAAAATAGGCTAGGTAATCATCAAAAGATGAGACATCAAGAGAATGAGGCCACATATATAAAAAGAATATTTCAATAGATGCTTGCCATAAATAATATATAACCAAGGATTTGCATGTATGATTAATATTGACTATCTTAACTATGTAGGGTTGAGGCACCTACCGGACCTTCAACCAAAAGGGTGAGGGGAGAGCATCACATTCCCAGTCACCTACACACATTTTGTGTGTGGGGGAGAGTATCACATTCCCCAGGGGAGAAAAAACACATTCCCCAACTATGGGTGGTTGTACATACAAGTACCACTACACTAGTTAATTAGTCTAATAAAATCAACATGCTAGAATAGATGGCAAGTAACAGCAATATCAAATAGAACAAAGCAGTGGGTTACCAAGACCTAAGAATAATATTCCAAACTGATCATGAGGCAAGTATAGCTAGAGAACCATGAAGACAGGATATAAGGTACAAATAAGCCTCATTATAGAAAAGCATAGGTGAAGGCACAAATAATTCCAAACTGAGGTGTATTAAGTACATACCTTTACTCTTTAGATTCCTAGAGTCACTTTTCATAACTTTTACACGAGATCAGATCCACTTTCCCTAATATGATCATCATATTCATGTATTAATACTATGTTTAATTATTAAAGATTCAATCACCGAAACTATGAACGTTTTCCACAACCCATCGATTTAGATCTCGAAAACATCATCATTGTCTTAGTTAGGATTTTCTGATCAAAATAACATATAATATTATATATTTTGAAGATATAGACTTTTAGATGCATTTTAGTGATTTTTAATTAATTAAATCATCCACAAAAACACTTACTCGAAAAACTCAAAATTAGGCTTCGAAATTATTTTTATTTGATACATGGGATTTTTCCGAGTTCAGAACATATTTTATATTTATTTTTGGACTCACGGTTTAGAAGATATGAATTTTATAAAATCAGTCAATCATAGAATGACACATCATCAAAACCATTGCAAGCAAGGAAGAGAAGGGGATAAAATCATAAAAATGCACGAGGGGCTTCTTCCCCACTCACACGAGGCCATGGTCAGCGATAGCAAGCTGCTGCTTGCTTGGACTTTTGGGCGAAAGTGCAATACACGTCCAAACTCGATGCTCAAATATGCTAAAGAAATCTTATGAAAAACCGAACCTGATGGTATTCTCAATTTGCTCGGAGATGAAGCGAGGAGGGGAGGAAGGGCGCCGCATACTCCATGCCTTTGGCCGCTGTTCGAGGGTCAAATGACAATGAAACATGAAATTAATAGTGTGGTCAAGTTGCTAATGTGATGGCGGTCCTTGGGTATGTATATATATAGGCAAAGGACCCCGAGTTAGGATTTAGGTAGGTGAAGGTAGAGGGTGGCAGCCAAGGGACCCCGAATTAGGATTTAGGTAGGTGAAGGTAGAGGGTGGCGACGCCAATGTTGGGCGTTTCCTTAATACTCGATTAAAACATGTGATCTTGTGCTAGTTGGATGCAAAATTGAATTTGCAATCCAAAGCAACTTGTTTCGCGAAATTTCGTTGATAAACGAGGGAGATATGGCCATCTGAAAAATCAAAATTTTTGAAATTTACTGTTCATATGTTTCCAAGGTAGGAGATGAAATGTTCATTTAATTCAACTTGCTAAACTTTGATCTTTTGGTGCATTTAATGTATAAACCTTTCTATAACTATTTAAAGGTACAAATAAAGTCCAAATAAAATTAAATTTAGCAGGTTTATTTAATTTGGGGTGAGGAATCCGAATATAAAATTAGATTTGACTTTTAGGAAAGTTAGATTATTTAATTAAGCCAATTACTATTTTCTCTTTCCTCTCTCATTAATGACTATTACATTCTCCAAAAATTACAAAACTTGACCCATAACTCATATTAAGTATGTTGGATACGAATTTGTTATTATTTCCATTTTTTGATGTTGTTAATTATTTTAAATAATGATTTGCAAGTTTTGCACACTTTCTCTCTCTTGAATTTATCTTCTTATTAAACATTTTCTAAATTGATTCAAAATTCATCCAAATATATATTTTAACATGTAAAACACGAATTTGACATTATTATATTTTTTGAAGACTTTATTATTTTATTTAATTCATTTAAATGTTATCACTTAATTAACCGTTTTAATTTATTAGAGGCATCTAGAAACCTTCTAAAAATATAAAACTTAGCCTATAAGCAATAATAAACGTTTGGAACATGATTTTGACATTAATTAATTTTTATCAACATATATTTAATATTGTTTGTCTTTAAGTCATTTTCTCTCTCCTGAATAAAATAAAATATTAAATATTGACCAAATTAAATGCAAATTTGCCTAAAGGATTATTTTTATGTTTATATTACGAATATGGAGTTATTTTTATAATTTGAGGGCATTAAATATTTTATCTCTCTTTCTTGGTTTATTTCCCATTATCTTGTATTAAAAGCATTATATATTTATTTATTATCCAAATTTGATGATACTTGGCCATTGATATATGTATTATCTAAAATATCTTCTTTGGTTTCTATTTAGGATTTTTAGAACAATATATTCCTCATTATCTTCTTTTATTCCAAAATATTCCATATTATCTCCAATTATTGCATTTATCATCTCCTTTATTTATATTTCGATATTTTCTTTCTTTTTCATATTCTAAAAAGCACTAGAAAGTTCTAGGATGAATTTTTTTTTTATCACTTAAGTGGATATTTTGCATATTTGACCCATTACTAAGCTTCCACTGAGGTATTTGTGCATAAAACTCAAATATTGGAATAAAAGGTGAACAAATGTTCATTAGACCATTATATCCTCCACAAATAAATAGAAAGGACAAAGAGGATATAAATGAAAGGAAAAGATGGAAAAGAGGACCAAAAAGGCAAAATGCTCAGATTTCGGTATGTTACAACACTCCACCCCTTAAAGAAGATTTCGTCCCCGAAATCACTAGCAATTAGGGAAGGGCGACTGTGCAACCTCACATCACAAAACTTCAGGTTGTTCCTCCAACCACACAACTTCCACCAAAACTTATACTTCAACTACACCTAATGGGTTAGAAACTTCACATACATCTCATCGTAGGTTGAGTTCTCAAGGATCACCTAAGGTTCCACTATTAAGATATCTTTTATGGGATTTAACATTATTTACATTTTTGACTTATTAACATTATATTCATTATGATAACACATTGTCATCATTATTTTAATTATGTCATGTCACATTATCTTTATTTCTCACATTAATGCTATCATTAATCATTATTCATATTAATGACTTCGGGACTGCAACCATAGTAAGGGTATCTGGAGGTCTTTGAATGCCCCAACTGAAACCCTCCTGATGAACGAAGATGAATGGATCCAATGGCTCATCCTCTCTGCCTCACACAATCGTGAACCTCATGCTCTGTATGTTGTTTCCTACTGGCACATCTTGAACACTCACAACAAATACGTTCACGAGAAGCAACTTCCAAAAGAACAAGACCAGATCATGTTCATCAAGACCAGAACGAGGGAGATCAGAAACTATATGAATCACCTCTCTCAAACCCCAGCCAGACCCAAGCCCGTGTGGACACATCCGGGTCAGTTTGAACTCATGCTCTTCATTGATGCCTCCTTCAACAACACCAATCTAGACACTGGCATCGGAATACACATTATCAACCAAGCGGGCCAGTTCATCGAGGGCGAAGGAATATTTCTCAAGACCTCGTCAGTACTCCATGCCGAGTTCACTGCGGTCACCTATGCATCTTCCTTATGTAGGTCCAAGAGCATACACAATGCAATCATAGTATCCGACTCCAGCTTGTCGGTGCAGCTGGTGCAAGAGTCAAAGTGTACATCACCGCGTCTCCAGCAACTCTGGAGAAAATTCCACGTCGCCAAAGCTGCTTTACATCATCTCCAAGTGTTGTACATCCCAAGAGAGATGAATCAAGCTGTTGACACCACAACAAAACAAGCCCTTTATTCTCGGACTTCCTTCAAACTATCTGTCATGGAGCCAATTAGGCCTCCGGATAATTTTAACGTTTGTTTCCCGAGGTTTTGTTCTGCATTAGAGCACAGGATGAATGAATAAGCTCTATTCCCCCCACCCCCCCAATTAATTTAATTCATTTATATTATTGATTTTACACATTTATGTGAATTCCAATCATCTCATATTCATATTGAATCCATTATATGTATTTTAATGATCAAGGTGGAACATATGTCATATTAATGATTTGATTCACATTAAGTGACTAATAACATGTATATTAGTTAGCAAGGTAACATGCATTCATATTGATGACTTAATTAATATGTGATTAGATGATTATATATATCATTTATGTGTATCAAAGTATGTTAAATGATTATGGCTCTTAACATCATTAATGTATCATGAAAGGCATTAAAGATGTATAGATTAGGGTTAGATTATTACAACTTAGGGTTTAGGTCGACATGACCATTTTATTGCACTTATTCATCCTTAGCATGCATTAATTACGAATTATAACCTTACTCATCATATCATTAGGGTTTATTGGTTCATGACATTATTAACATCTTACTTATTGATAATTAGCATTGATTTTCATATTATGAGCATTGGATGTACATTAGGGTTCAAGCACATGCATTATTCCTTAGATGATAATTATATGTTCATTACATATTAACAAGCATGTTAGGGTTACGATTATATCTTGTTTGGTCAAAACCAAAGATCCAAGCACACTAACCACCTAAGTATGAGGTTAGGGTTTCTAAAGATAGATTAGATAGACTTGAAGATGTTATAGGGTTCCCTCTACCTAAAGAGGATTTCATCCTCGAAATCTAACCACTTAAACATCATCATCTAACCATACTCCACCCCTTAAAGAGTTTGACCTACTACACTAGGGTTAAGGATAAGTCTAACTAAACCATTATCAAGATCCATCACACTTCCATTGCACATTCACATATCTTTCCAAACACCCAAACTCTAAGGTCTAGGTTCTAGGGACAGAAGGAAACTATCTTGGTATCCATCCGCAAACACATCATCATACATATGAAACTTAGGGTTCCCAAAGATATACAACATACAAGTCTAAGGTCACTATTGCCTAAAAGCAAACTATTTCAGGCAATTCGTATCAACGCAGGCCAGGCCGGTATCATATGGGCACAGGAGTCCTCGTATACCAAGCTAGTGGTGCGGAAGAAAATTTTGTCAGCCCCCAAAACCCTGATCCTTTCTAGACACCCTTGCTTCAACTGCATGCCCTAATAGTTGCCTAAAGGCAAACCTAAACAACATCAAGTTATGCATATTTTAATTATAAGTATTTTAGGATTTTATTCATCAAGGTTCTAATGTGGAACTATTGGTTCCTAAGTCAACCTATCATCAAGGTAGATCAAATCTAGGCAAACATGTCACTTAAAGGAAACTATGCAAGTCTAGGGTTCTAATTAGGGAGACAAACTGAAATAGTCAAAGATCCGACTACCATTGGCTCTGATACCATGTTGTAAAGAGTGGGATAAATCAACCTCTCTACTAATAACAATGGTAAACAAAACTCAATTTGGATAGCAGAGTAAGATAAAATTTTGACTATATTCAATTTAAATAAAGTGTACATATTAATATTCTCCCAATATGGGTGTACATGCTTTATACAAAAAGAGGATCTAAGTATAGGGAAACTAGACTACTCCACTTTTGTCTCCAAGCAACACATCCATCAACCAAGTCCATGCCCAAGCTATGATCTTCATTCCATATCCAACACCTTGCTCCACATTTGGGTGGTTGGGAAGGCACCCAGTAAAAATGGAAGGAAAATAAAAGTATGTGTCACTAAACTATACTAAAGGTGCAAGATAGATGTAACAAGTAAAATAGGCTAGGGAATCATCAAAAGATGATACATCAAGAGAATGAGGCCACATATATAAAAAGAATATTTCAATAGATGCTTGCCATAAATAATATATAACCAAGGATTTGCATGTATGATTAATATTGACTATCTTAACTATGTAGGGTTGAGTCACCTACCGGACCTTCAACCAAAAGGGTGAGGGGAGAGTATCACATTCCCAGTCACCTACACACATTTTGTGTGCGGGGGAGAGTATCACATTCCCCAGGGGAGAAATAACACATTCCCCAACTATGGGTGGTTGTACATACAAGTAACACTACACTAGTTAATTAGTCAAATAAAATCAACATGCTAGAATAGATGGCAAGTAACAAAAATATCAAATAAAACAAAGCAGTGGAGTACCAAGACCCAAGAATAATATTCCAAACTGATCATGAGGCAAGTATAGCAAGAGAACCATGAAGATAGGATATAAGGTGCAAATAAGCCTCATTATAGAAAATCATAGGTGAAGGCACAAATAATTCCCAACTAAGGTGTATTAAGTACATACCGTTAATCTTTAGATTCCTAGAGTCACTTTTCATAACTTTTACATGAGATCAGATCCACTTTCCGTAATATGATCATCATATTCATGTATTAATACTATGTTTAATTATTAAAGATTCAATCACCGAAACTATGAACGTTTTCCACAAACCATCGATTTAGATCTCGAAAACATCATCATTGTCTTAGTTAGGATTTTATGATCAAAATAACATATAATATTATATATTTTGAAGATATAGACTTTTAGATGCATTTTTGGTGATTTTTAGTTAATTAAATCATCCACAAAAACACTTACTCGAAAAACTCAAAATAAGGTTTCGAAAATATTTTTAATTGATAGAGGGGATTTTTCCGAGTTCAGAACATATTTTAGATTTATTTTTGGACTCACGGTTTAGAAGATATGAATTTTGTAAAATCGGTCAATCATAGAATGACACGTCATCAAAATCATTGCAAGAAAGGAAGAGAAGGGGGTAAAATCATAAAAACGCACGAGGGGCTTCTTCCCCACTCACACGAGGCCATGGCCGGTGATAGCAAGCTGCTGCTTGCTAGGACTTTTGGGAGAAAGTGCAATACACGTCCAAAGTCGATGCTCAAATATGCTAAAGAAAGCTTATGAAAAGCCGAACCTAATGGTATTCTCAATTTGCTCGGATATGAAGCGAGGAGGGGAGGAAGGGCACCGCAAACTCCACGCCTTCGGCCGCTGTTCGAGGGTCAAACGCCAACGAAACACGAAATTAACATTGTGGTCAAGTTGCTAATGTGATGGCGGTCCTTGGGGTATGTATATATATAGGCAAGGGACCCCGAGTTAGGGTTGAGATAGGTGAAGGTAGAGGGTGGCGGCGCCCATGTTGGACGTTTCCCTAATACTCGATTAAAACATGTGATCTGTGCTAGTTGGATGTGGAATTGAATTTGCAATCCAAAGCAACTTGTTTCACAAAGTTTCGTTGAGAAACGAGGGAGATATGGCCATCCGAAAAATCAAAATTTTCGGAATTTACTGTTCATTCGTTTCCAAGGTAGGAGATGAAATGTTCATTTAATTCAACTTGCTAAACTTTGTTCTTTTGGTGCATTTAATGTATAAAACTTTCTATAATTATTTAAAGGTACAAATAAAGACCAAATAAACTCAAATTTGGTAGATTTATTTATTTTGGTGTGAGGAATCCGAATATAAAATTAGATTTGACTTTTAAGAAAGTTAGATTATTTAATTAAGCCAATTACTATTTTCTCTTTCCTCTCTCATTAATGACTATTACATTCTCCAAAACTTACAAAACTTCACCATAACTCATATTAAGTATGTTGGATACTAATTTGTTATTATTTCCATTTTTTGAAGTTGTTTATTATTTTAAATAGTGATTTGCAAGTTTTGCACACTTTCTCTCTCTTGAATTTATCTTCTTATCAAATATTTTCTAAATTGATTCAAAATTCATCCAAATGTCTATTTTAACATGTAGAACACGAATTTTAAATTATTATATTTTTTTGAAGACATTTATTATTTTATTTAATTCATTTAAATTTTATCAAATATTTTCTAAATTGATTCAAAATTCATCCAAATGTCTATTCACATACAGCTCATCGTAGGTTGGGTTCTTAAGGATCACCTAGGATCACCTAGGGTTCCACTATCACCTAGGATCTATATCTGGAACACTCGCAACAAATACGTTCACGAGAAGCAGCTTCCAAAAGAACAAGACCAGATCGTGTTCATCAAGACCAGAACGAGGGCGATCAGAAACTATATGAATCACCTCTCTCAAACCCCAGCCAGACCCAAGCCCGTGTGGACACATCCGGGTCAGTTTGAACTCATGCTCTTCGTTGATGCCTCCTTCAACAACACCTATCTAGACACTGGCATCAGAATACATATTATCAACCAAGCGGGCCATCGAGGGCGAAGGAATATTTCTCAAGACCTTGGCAGTACTCCATGCCGAGTTCACTGCGGTCACCTGTGCAACTTCCTTATGCAGGTCCAAGAGCATACACAACGCAATCATAGTATCTGACTCCAGCTTGTCGGTGCAGCTGGTGCAAGTGTCAAAGTGTACATCACTGCGTCTCCAGCAACTCTGGAGCAAATTCCATGTCGCCAAAGGTGCTTTACATCATCTCCGGGTGCTGTACATCCCAAGAGAGATGAATCAAGCCGCTGACACCACAGCAAAACAAGCCCTTTATTCTCACACTTCCTTCAAATTGTCTTTCATGGAGCCAATTAGGCATGCGGATAATTTTAACGTTTGTTTCCCGAGGTTTTGTCCTGCATTAGAGCGTAGGATGAATGAATAAGCTCTATTCCCCCAAAAAATATATTTATTCATTTATATTATTGATTTTACACATTTATGTGAATTCCAATCATCTCATATTCATATTGAATCCATTATATGTATTTTAATGATCAAGGTGGAACATATGTCATATTAATGATTTGATTCACATTAAGTGACTAATAACATGTATATTAGTTAGCAAGGTAACATGCATTCATATTGATGACTTAATTAATATGTGATTAGATGATCATATATATCATTTATGTGTATCAAAGTATGTTCACTGATTATGGCTCTTAACATCGTTAATGTATCATGAAAGACATTAAAGATGTATAGATTAGGGTTAGATTATTGCAACTTAGGGTTTAGGTCGACATGACCATTTTATTGCACTTATTCATCCTTAGCATCACTACTACAGAACACGCCTTTGGTGTCGGTTGTTTAACCCCTTTTAGCGACAGTTTTCAAGCGACGCCTATGTGGGCGCCGCTAAAGGTCAAACTCTTCGGCGTCGGTTTTCTAACCGAAGTGTATATGATCTATAGGCGTCGGTCTTATATAGTTGCCTGACGTCTATAGGGTTCACGCCACAAAAAGGGTACCACCTTGGATACTTTCTGTGTCAGTTAACAACTGAACAACCGGCGCCATACTCCCAGACGACACGGCCGTGCTTCGCTGTACGGCCGTGTTTAGTACTATAGGCGTTAGTTTTATATCAATAAGCAACGCCTTTTCCACAACGGCCGTGCTTTCCTGCACGGTCGGGTTGTTTGTCATATTAGGCGTCGGTTGTTATCCAATAACTGATGCGGTATGCCTTTGATGACAGTGTTCTATAAATAACTGACACTTATATATATATTTTTTCTTATCAGTTTGCAGGCCTGCTGTGGCTGGTCAGCATGATGAGAACCTACAGTTCAGTTTTCCGAACTGCAGGTTTACACCATCCATTGATATCAGCCTACAAACAGGCCACAAACCTGCAAAATCAACAAATATTTTTTCACACAAGTAGATACATTCAAACATCAATTCAACTCTCACATTCACACATGTAGAAACATTCAAATACATGTAGAAACATTCAGACATGTATAAACATTCTGAAATATTCATTTACAAAATATCATTCAACATCGCTATCAGCATCCCAATTATATCTTACAATTGCCACTGCTTGTATGGCTTTTGCCCATTCTTCTCTTACTTCATTTAATGCTTCCATCGTATATGAAGCATGTACATTTTTTAAGCGTTTACCTATAGTGTGGTCAGTTTTAAACACCTATAAAGAGAATGATGTATATATATAAGTAATAATATAAAAATAACATTGATATATTTCATACTAACTAATGAGACTATATATAATACCTCATGTATGGTATTAATATCCAATGCGGCATGTCAGATAATCATTTTCATAATTCGCATCACATAGTATGCGCATGCCCAGCCGTTGACTTGTGTAGCTCACTATAAATTGAAATATACAAAATCTAAAAAAATACAACTAAGCACAGTTCACATAAATAATATATACATTGGAGTCGGGAACTTACTTTTACGTTCTCCCAAATTATTGGCTGGTTCTTTCTCCTTGGGACATTTCTTCCAACATTTTTGAATGCATCTAAACCCCTACATGTTAATGTAACACAGTAAATTATATAATTAAATTGTAATGTAATAACCGATGTTAACGGATATAAAAATAAAATATTTCTCACCAGAATAATGGCATTCTCATTATGTGTCCAATTTTAGTGTTCAATGTATTTCCCGCAGGATCTAGATAATAAACAGTGAACGTCCCGGGGACAATAACTAGTAACTCCCAATGTCTACCGCTAGAGGTAAAAAAGTTAAAAATTAATAACTCAAAATGTACAATAAAAATGGAATTTTCTTAAGTCCAAATTATAAATAAAGTAAACTTACTTGACATTGAATGGAGCTATTATTATCGTCTTCTTTTACTGACCGAAAATTGTAAAAGCATCTATATAGTATTGTTGAAAACTATCAGGGTCTTTAGCTACCATACTAATCAATGATGGAATCAAAAATCCCACATGATCAAATGCAAATTGTTTGAATTGATCTTCGATTAAGTAGCTGCAAAACATGTATTACGTATACATTAATATATAAGAAACCAGATCACCAAATCTTACACAAGGTATATGGATGTATAAACAAGATCTCACCTTATCCATGTCTCTATCATTGATGTATTCAGCCAATCATACATAAACAGCTCAATAATATCTTGTATAAATAAAGAGCTATCGTATGATTGACCTGCATAATCTGCTTCTAAAGAAACAATTATAGGGCAATGTATATTATGTGCCCATAGACAACATGCCATTCCCCTACAAGCAGGACCTAATGGGTATTTTAGGTCAGTTGGAACCCAACTTGGTAAAGCAGGAAGTGGAGGTGGAGGCCTAGGTGCTCCGGGTGTCTTCTTTTTAACCTGTATATATAATTTCAAATCAGTTGACCTCATATATACACATTAACAATCTAAAGTAATGCAAATTTATCTTACAATTTTAGTAGTGTAGACGGCATCTGCTTTGGGCCACAATATCACCCCGCCTTCTGCCTCACCAAATGTATTAATATCCGGGTGGGCATATGGCAATGTAGCTTCCCTCCAATCGGGTAATACACATATCAGGCTCACACAAATGTAGCCCTGCGACATTGGAGTCCCATGAAACGTTGCCCCAAAAAGGGACGGGTAAGCCTGCACCTCTGCAACAACATAGTCTTGCATTCTTAAGCGGCATGGCTTCAATGCCTACAAATTTACGTAAAGAATATTATACATATATACATATCATCTTGAAAACATATCATCTTGAAAAGACTAGCTACAATGTCATAAATAATACTTACAGTAGACGTGTTAGGCGATGGGTCTATATGATTACTTGTAGTCTGCACATTAGGAGAAGAGTGGGTCGCCATAGGCTGATTGGAAGCCTGAGATGCCTGCCACCCCAGCAATTCTTCCTTGACCTTCTCAGCAACTATATCATTGACCTTCTTGGAAACTATATCCTCGACTCTCTTATTCTCCTATACATGGATAAAAGAAACATTAGCTTCTTATTATTGAATTCCCTTTTGCAGTAACATTCTAAAAAAAGAATAGGTTACCTCTTCTTGTGAAAGTCCCGCTCTGGGTTTGCGCTGGGATGGCCCAAAGAATACTTTGATGCCCACACCAGCGCCTGCACCCCTAACACGTCCAGGATGCTCTGGGTTACCCAGAACAACTGTCAATTCATCCCTTGTGCCCTGAGGGATGAACATGCCTTGTTTCCTCTGCTCGTGTAGCTCCCGCTAATCACCATCAATAGAAATTGGTAAGTTAACACCACAAATAATCAATATTCAAACGATTGCTCTAAGAGTTGTATTTTACCATTTTCACAGCCGCCTCAGCAGTTACGGGCTTCTTTATTTCACCCTTCTTGTTTTGCCTCCCAGCTATCCAGATATCATCTTGGTGCTTTGTGTAATATGTGAACCCATTAATGTCAAACCCTTTATAAGACATAACATTTAGTTTTGGTTTAAAGGTGAGGCATTTGATAGTTTCTGTAATATCATTTGGTGTTTGAGATAGTTGATGTAAGACTTTATCTTCAAACCACTTAGTAAAAGTCTTATTATGCTCTCTAGCAAGCCACATTGAACTTGCTCGAGGATGTTGTCTCTTGATGAAATTGGTATGTTCCTCGATATAAATACTCACTTCGTCCATGTTGTGTAAAATATACAAGTGAGCTTGTTCCAACTGCTCACGGCTGATTACTTTCACCCGTGATCCCAAAATTCCTTTGCCTCCTCAACATTCTTGTCATTAACAGGAGTGTTATTACCACTCAGAAAGTCATTGCAAAAATCCATAACCTCTCTCACCACATAACCTTCAATAATACTCCCTTCAGGCCGATAACGGTTTCGAACATCACCTTTAAAAACGCTCATGTATCGTTCAAAGGGATACATCCAATGCAAGAAAATTAGTCCCAACATTTTCACTTCCCTAGTCAAGTAGACAACAAGATGTACCATGATATCAAAGAATGAAGGAGGGAAATACATCTCAAGCTGACATAGGGTAACAACCACTTCTCTTTGCAAATTATCGAGAGTATTAGGGTCAATAACTTTGCTGCATAGACTGTTGAAAAAGAAACAAAGTCTGGTGATTGCAAACCTTACATGCTTCGACAATATAGATCGAATTGCCACGGGAAATATTTGTTTCATTAGAGTGTGACAATCATGAGATTTAAGACCTATCAACTTCAGATCTTTCATTGATACCAATCTACGAATGTTGGATGAGTAACCCTGTGGCACCTTAACATTTACCAAGCATTCACAAAAAGCTTTCTTCTCCTTTCTAGACAACGTGTAACAAGCGGGAGGTAAGTATGTTCTTTTATTACCCATTTCATGTAATTATGTTAATTCTAACCTTATTCCCATTTCACGTAGGTCCAGTCTGGATTTTATCCCATCTTTAGTCTTACCTGGTATATTTAACAGAGTACCAATGATGCTATCACAAACATTTTTCTCAATGCACATTACATCGATACAATGCCTGACTGTCAAAGAACTCCAATAAGGAAGATCCCAAAATATTGACTTCTTCTTGAATGAAGAATTGTCACTCCGTGTGGCCATACTACATTGTGATTTCTTACCAAATTCATTGACAATGTCTTTTACTCTTTCATAAATAACATCCCATGGTATAGGTTTAGGTGCACTCCGTTCATCATTCCATCCATTGAGTGCTTTGCGCTTCCTACGATACAGATGGAATTTTGAAAGAAATCTTTGATGACCAAGATATACAGTCTTGCCGCAATGTTTTAGTCTTATTGAATCAATGTTTTCTTCACATATAGGACACACTTTAGCTCCTTTGATACTATATCCAGACAAATTCCCATATGCTGGAAAGTCATTAATAGTGCAAAACAACATAGCGTGCAAACGAAATGTGTCTCTTCTTGAAGCATCATAGGTCATCACACCTTCAGCCCAAAGTTTCTTTAAGTCATCAATCAGAGGTTCAAGATAAACATCGATATCATTTCTGGGTTGTTTAGGGCCCGATATCAACAACGACAACATAACGTACTTATTTTTCATACACAGCCATGGAGGAAGATTGTATATAACAAGCATGACTGGCCAAGTGCTATGTTGGCTGCTCAATGTCCCGTATAGATTCATCCCATCTGTACAAAGCCCAAGTCTTAGATTCCTATCTTCTTCACCAAATTTGGGGTACAATAGATCAATCTTCTTCCACTGTGGGGAATCAGACGCATGTCGTAGGATCCCATCATTATTTTTCTTAACATCTCCATGCCACCTCAAATTCTTCGCATCTTTCGGATTTGCAAACAAGCATTGAAACTGTGATATTATAGGTAGATACCACAACACCTTGGCAGGAGAACCAGTTTTGGAATCCCCCGAAGTCGTCAATTTATACCGTGACACACCACATTTTGGACAATCTTTCAAATCTACATAGTCCTTTTGAAATAATACACAATCATTCGGGCATGCGTGTATCTTCTTGGCCTCCATTCCCATTGGGCTCAACATTTTCTTTACCCGGTATTTTGAGATTGGCAGCTCGTTTCCTTCAGGAAGCATTTTTTTCAACAAAGTCAACAATGAAGTGAAGCTTTTGTCTCTCCATCTATTGTTAGCTTTCAACTTATACAATCTCAACACAGTGCTAAGCTTTGTAAACTTAGCACAACCTGTGTATAACGGTATCTCAGCATCATGCACAATGTTTCTAAAGATAGGAGGTAGATCAGTGTGCTCTACCCTACAACTATCCAGCATCGCATCAACGATGTGTACTGGAACTGGTTCGTTCACATCTACGTCATCGGAGGCAATTTTTTCTTCCACCCAAGCACTGCTATCGACATCTACTGGTTTCGAGTTTGAAATCTCTCCATGCCAGTGCCATTCTGTATAGCCTTGTACAATCCCGTTGCACATGACATGACTTTTGATTTTCTCACCAGTGCTGACTTTCAAGTTGTTACCGCAATGCCTACATGGACAGTAGAACCTATCTGTAGGTTTTTTCCTATGTTCCTCAGCAAATCTAATAAACTGATCAAGACCAGATATAAACTCTGGGGTGCAGCGATTGCAAATGGAAATCCATGATCTATCCATTCTATGATCAAAGAGAAAACAAGTATATATTAGGATAAGATTAGGGTATACACTTACATCCTATCCAACATTTACTCCTATTATCTACAATGAAGCTGGACTCCATACAAACAGTATATAAATCTTGGATGGGTTTCTAGGCCAACAAACACATATGATGTCATTCTTATATATAATAAATGTGTACCACCTATCCCATCCATGAACACCTAATCTCACTAGTAAGTGTATAATGTGTATTGGGTTTTCAAGAAAATTTTGGCAGCATTTCCCCGCTGTTCTCTAAGTACATATGCACTTAGAGAACAAACGGGGAAATGCTACCGAAATTTTCTCAAAAACCCAATACACATTATACACTTACATCCTAAGTGAGATTAGGTGTTCAAGAACAGTCCCAAACCGGGGACTGTCCAAGATTTACTCCTAATGAGTAAATCTTGGACGGGTTTCTAGGCCAACAAACACAATAATAGATATGTACATGTTAGGGTTTCATCACAAGTAATGTTAGGGTTTCATCACAATTGATGTTAGGGTTTCATCAATGTTAGGTTTAATCAAATCATATTAGGATGCTACAATTGACAAGTTTAAATCTTATTTCAACATGCATCAAAATCTACTGAATTAGGCCAAACATTACGATTAGAAGCACAAATATATGACAAATATATGCAATCAAAAGATTTGTTCATATCCTAGGATTTACATAAAGCATTACATAAAAATTTATTCATATCCTTACCAATAGCAAGCACGACCACTACTACAAAAATGGCTTCTGAAGGCACTTTCCAGGCGTCGGTTATTAACTAAGTACCGACGCCTAAAACCTACAGCGTCGGTTTGAAACACAAACCGACATATATCGGATAGGAGTGGCCAGACACGGGTATCACTTTCTATTTAGCGTCGGTTCAAGAATAAACAACCGACGCCTATAAACACCCGCCAAATACAATTTATCCAACGAAAAAAATTAGGTCCAAAATTTAACTAACAACGTCGGTTATTAAATACATAACCGATGACGAAAACCTTTTCGTGCGGGACATTTTTATCGTCGGTTATATTCCCAAAACCGACGCCGATTTGTTTACCCGCGCTGTCTGCGCCAAAATTTTGACACCCCTATGGCGTCGGTTTTTTCTTTGTGACCGACGCTGTTATGTTGTAGCGTCGGTTTGTTAAAGAACTGACGCTTAAGGTTAACTTAACTGCACCCGCGCGAGGGACTCTTCCCCTTTATCTATTTCATTCCTGATTCTTCAGTTCACGTAACTAGGTGCGACGATTTCTTCTCTGCTGGTGCCGCCGCCGCTCGATTGCTTCTCTGCTGGTGCCGCCGTCACTCACTGCTCATCTCCTCTCCTCTCCTCGCCGCCGCCCCCGCCGGTGGCTGCTTTGGTTGCCCGTCTGCTCCTCTCCTCTCCTGCTAGGTCTCTGCTCCTAGTCGCCCGCTCACCGCCGCCGCCCGTTTTTTGCTTGCTGCTCCGGAAACCCACCCTCTCGCTCGCTTCCGCCGCCGCCCTCTTTCCTGCTCGCTGCTCCTACAAGTATATCCTTTTCCTCCTCTTCTCCGGCATGTTGTGAAATCACAGGTCGGCACGGCCGTGCTGGGCAGCACGGCCGTGGTGGCTGATTTTGTGTTATATTGCTCAATTATGTGTGTATATTTGTGTATTTACTATTTTGTACTTTTTTGTGCTTGCGTATATTTGTGTTTAGGGTTTAGGGTCACATGTGGGTCTTCTATTTCTAAATTGATTATGTGACCCTAATTAATACATTATAATAGAATTCAATCGTGTATTTGTGTTGTTGTAGGTGTTGTTGACTTACTGTTCAAATCTTTGATATATGGAATCATGGTTTATTTATTGTTTATTATTTACTGACAAGCATGATTAAATGATGTTACACAAAACTTAGGATATGAATGATGAAACTAGGATTGTAGGTATAAGAATGACAACACATGTATTTGTTGGCCTAGAAACCCGTCCAAGATTTACTCATTAGGAGTAAATCTTGGATAGTCCCCGGTTTGGGACTGTTCTTGAACACCTAATCTCACTTAGGATGTAAGTGTATAATGTGTATTGGGTTTTCGAGAAAATTTTGGTAGCATTTCCCCATTTGTTCTCTAAGTACATATTATACACTTACTAGTGAGATTAGGTGTTCAAGAATGGGACAGGTGGTACACATTTATTATATATAAGAATAACATCACATGTATTTGTTGGCCTAGAAACCCATCCAAGATATACTCATTAGGAGTAAATCTTGGACAGTCCCCGGTTTGGGACTGTTGTTGAACACCTAATCTCACTTAGGATGTAAGTGTATAATGTGTATTTGGTTTTCAAGAAAATTTTGACAACATTTCCCCGTTTGTTCTCTAAGTACATATGTACTTAGAGAACAACGGGGAAATGCTGCCGAAATTTTCTTGAAAACCCAATACACATTATACACTTACTAGTGAGATTAGGTGTTCAAGAATGGGATAGGTGGTATACATTTATTATATATAAGAATGAAAACACATGTATTTGTTGGCCTAAATTTTTAACCATGCAAAAACTCTAATCTGTTAACCCTAGACCCTAATCTTGTCGTAATGTATATTTGATTTGTCTTTGATCATAGAATGGATAGATCATGGATGTCCATTCGCAATCGCTGCACCCCATAGCTTATTTCTGGTCTTGACCAGTTTATTAGATTTGTCGAGGAACATAGGAAAAAACCTGGAGATAGGTTCTACTGTCCATGTAGGCATTGCAGTAACAACTTGAAAGTTAGCACTGATGACGAAATCAAAAGCCATGTCATGTGCAATGGGATTATACAAGGCTATACAGAATGGCACCGGCATGGAGAGATTTCAAACCCGAAACCAGTGGATGTTGATAGTGTTGGATCCTAGATGGGTGACTTAGGTGCTCTAGAGGGGGGGTGAATAGAGCTGAAAGCACTTAAACAAAATTCATTAAACCTTCAAATTATATGACAAGATAAGGTTGCTAAATAGGTAATTTGAGTGCAACTAAATCATGCATAGCAAGGATAAGAGAGATTGAACATGCACCAAATTAGACAAGCTATTTAGAGTGGTTCCACACTTCAAACTAGAAGTGTGTCAGTCCACTTGCCTAGAGAGGTCAACCTCTAGGACTTCAACCAATTGCACTCTTATATTCATTCATAAGACTTACAATACATGACCCAACAAAGGACTTACCTATCCAATACAA
The DNA here is from genome assembly GCA_963693085.1 of Alisma plantago-aquatica. Taxonomy (NCBI): domain Eukaryota; kingdom Viridiplantae; phylum Streptophyta; class Magnoliopsida; order Alismatales; family Alismataceae; genus Alisma; species Alisma plantago-aquatica. The sequence continues at coordinate 575,292,310 of OY856409.1, read as the reverse complement.
AGAGTCTTCAACCTTACCAAGGACTTACCCACTTTGCAAGAGTCTTCGGCCTTCTCCAAGGACTTACCCACTCTTGCACAAGTCTTCGGCCTTGCAGGAATTACCCACTCTTCTTGGATCTTCCGCCTTTGACTTCACCTTCACTCGGAGAAGCTTTCCACCAAGGACTTACCCACTTGAGCTTGAGTCTTCTGCCTTCTCCAAGGGCTTACCCACTCTAGCTCCAAGTCTTCGGCCTTGATCTTCACCAAGGGACTCCTTCCCTTGTTCTTCTTCACCTCTCTTGGACAAGAGAGAGAACCTTCATCTTCAATATAGGAAATGAGAGATGGGGAGGTGGTGGAAGTGAGAGCCTCACAAGATATACAAATGATACTAGCTCTCTTACAAATCTCCTACTCACTCTAATGGATGTAGCAAGTGATTAAGCTTAGAGAGAGAGAGGAGGCTGTAGGAAGCACTCAACTATAGAATAGGAACCTCTCAAAGAGTTTGCATGGAATGCTCAACCTTGGAATGAAGCCCAAGGGGTCCTATTTATAGCTGGGGATGCCTCTTAGCCTTTGGGAACACTTGTGAACGAAAACTAGCCGTTTTACAAGTTGCAACGGATCTATTTTGGGTCCCAACAAAGTCTCCAACGGTTGGATTTGCTTTTTCTGCATTCCAGTACAGTCCGATCGGCCGAGTTTCAATAAAGGCAACTCGGCCGACACACTAGGTGACAAAACCAACAGGGAATCTGTCGGCCGAGTTTCCAGGGGGAAACTCGACCGATCAGTCATCCTTTGGTTTTGACTGACCAGTGGATCGGCCGAGTTTCCTGGCATTGAAACTCGGCCGACAGCCCAGAAAATTCCTCAATACATGGATCGGCCGAGTTTGTAATTCGGCCGACAAAATCCCTGTTAAGGGGTATTTTGGAATTTCCAAAAACTGTATAAATGATGGATTTTTGTGTCCCAATAATTTTTCTAAGCTTAATTACAAGTCATACAATCATTACAAGTGATTACAAAGCAATTCTAAGGTCATATACATAGAGATCCCAAATTGCACACTTGTAGCTATTTTGACTTGTCTTTTCTTCAAATTGATATGCGCAAGTTAGGGCATTTGGAGTGTGTCTAAACCTAATCTGAAATCACTCAATGTAGAAGCATTAGACACCAATATGTGGAATGGTTAGTCATCATCAAAACAAGGGTTTAGTCAATTTAGACGTGAGTCAACATTGACTTAATTGACCTTGAGTCAACATTCTCCCCCTTTTTGAAGATGACAAACCATTCCATAAATGTATTGAAAGCTTGTAAGTAAAATCATACCTTCGGAGAAACCTAGGGGTTTCAGTAGAATTGAGTTCATATGCTCCCCCTCAATTGATGCTAGTGGAGTTTTCATACTCCCCCTCAATTGATGCTATTTCTCCTGCATGGTTAGCTTTCATAACATTTATAGAAACTATGTCTTCTACTCATATATGTTCTACACATATATGTCTTCTCCCATTTACCTTCTCCCCTTTACATGGACACGCTTCTTTGCTTCATGTAAGACATGCATTCTCCATGTTGTCAAAAGAAGACATATCTTTCTCCCCCTTTGTCATTTCAAAAAGGTGGGGGTGTGAAGAAACTAAGAAACACCACTTGTTAAGAGAAAGAAGATAACAAAAGTTATATAAGGAGAGTAGAAGAGCACATATAGGGGCTTGTCCAAGCATAGAAAGAAAAGCAAGTTAAAACATATACTTGAACATCCCAAAAATGCAAGATACAGTGCTGCAGAAAAACAATAAATCACAACTTTGACCCTCAAGATGATGGAATTTGACCAAAAACCATCGGAGCTCATGGCGTAGCGATGAGTCTTGCTCAGAAGGGTGTTTCTGCATAAAAAGCACTATACTTGCAGCAAAAACTGAAATTGGAGCAAAACCTGCATAAAAATCCAAAAAATACTCCAATTTCTACATATCATGTAGATCTATGAACCCTGCATCACAATGTTATGCAAGAAACTCAAGATAGTAGATAAGCAATTTAAAGAACAATCTTGAGCATGTATAAGATAAGATACAAACATAACATATAGATGATCAAGTATACCACTTATTGATAGGGTTAGAACTACATGTATGCGAACTACTAGTAGATGATATCACAAGTTAGGACTACTAGTAGGATCTAGATCATAGCAAAGATATAAGCAACATAAAGCAAGCTATGATTAGATTTAGAGATATATCCAAACAAAGAGATATGCAAATTTAGAAGCATGAAAGGATATAACTCACTATATATGCATCCTTACCATAAGATGATTACCCCTAAGAACCTCAAGGTTGTATCAAACACAAGATATACACCTATATAGATGTAGCAAGTTAGAGCACAACGGAAGCAATTTAAGACACAACCAAGAGATCCAAAGAGATCATCATCAAAACCTGCAAAACAACTCAAAGCAAGAAATTGCAAGATATAGATATACCAATTTAGAGCAATTAGAGAGATAGAGTTGTAAGCAAGATAGGCAATTTAGAACATGGCAATATGCATATATAAAGGTACCAAATGAGAGTGCCAAAGAATAAGGCTATTGGTTGAGAAAATCTAGTTGAGAGGGAAATTCTCACTCAATAAGCCAAATGTATATTCTGTGCACAGTGTAATCGGTCGAGTTCTGTGTATTGGCAACTCGGCCGATCGCAGCTGTTGGCAACACCCATTGGTGCCTATCGGCCGAGTTTCAATAGGGCAAACTCGACCGACAGAGCAGCTGTCAAAAAGCACATATATCTCATAAAAACATATTTAAAGGCATGATAAATATACAAACCATATCCAAACATGTCTAAGCAAGTTAGTAATGCACTATAGAAGCATTAGAAATAGTTTTTGAGCAAGAGTGTGAAGAGAATCACAAAATACCACTTTTGACTCAAAAAAAACCATATGTATAGTGCACATTTACTTGACAAAAACAAGTTAGGATAGGTTATAAGCAATAAAACCATTACCTTTGTGCTTACCATTGCTTTTCCACTTGTTGTCACCCTCTACACATCTCACCTTTCTTCTTTCATGTGGATTGACAAGACAATTTGCAATTCAATACCTCAAGTCAATCCATTTGCAAGTACCTACAAGAAGAAAGATGAAATGGTCCCCAATCATGTTTTTGGGTCCGGAGGGGTTAGTTTAGCAACCCAAGTCCTATTGCTCTTGGGTGCTTTCCTAAAAGGACAACAAGTAGAATAATGACCTAATTCATTGCAATAGTTGCATGTGCCCATAGTCTTGGAACTAGAGGATTCTCCATGGAATAATGGAGGTCCTTTATCTTTGTTGTTCCCTTGACTACTATCATACCCTAAACCATGTCTACCAATTTGTTTAGTAGTATGGTCTAGGATTTGATTAAGATTCTTTTTACCAACTAAGAATCTTTGCAAAGAAGATCTTAAACTATCATTATCATGCTTAAGAGAAGCAATAGTAGAAGACAATTGATTAATGTTATCTCTAGCATGTAGAAGATCATTTTCTAGGCAAAGAGTTTTAGTTAAATAAGAATCTCTATCAATATGAAGAGCAGCAACATCATTCTCTCTATTAGTAGAACGAGAACAAGATTCATGCCCATTGATTTTAGCAAGCAAGGAGGCATTCTCTAGTTCTAATTCATGCAAAACAAAATCTTTGTTTTTGTTTTCAGATTTAAGAACATCAATGTCATGCATGAGAGAATCAAAAATTAAAGTATGTTCTTCATTAGAATTAGGCATGAGAGGTTGAGCTTCTAGAAATTTAATCTTATCAAGCAAACTAGCATTTTCAAGTTTAAGAGAGTCTACTTGGCCAAGACAATCATTTTTATCAATAAGCAAGCAAGAATTTGCATATTCAAGATCATCTAGTTCTATATGCAAATTATCAACAATTTTAGCAAGCTTTTTCTTTTTCTTTTTAGAAGACTTAAGAGATGCACAAATATCATGAATGAGATCAATCAAGGATTCTTTATCTAAAGAGTCTAGATTTACCTCATTTGAGTCTTCACTTGTTGATGCTATAAGGGCAAAATGGCATTCTCCTTCATCACTAGAGCTTGAGCTTGATCCTTCACATGAATCTTCACTTGAGCTTGAGTTGGAGGAGCCGCTTGAGCTTGATTGCCATTTCTTCTTGTGAAGATGGGTCTTTTTGCCTTGTGGGCAATCTTCTTTGTAGTGACCCTTCTTCCCACATGTGAAGCACCGGATGGAGGAGGACTTGCCTTTGTAGAGTCGACCTTTGGAGTACATGGCATCTTCTTTAGCTTGAGAGGATGGAGAGACTTGTTCCATGATAGCTTCAATTTGAGCCTTCATTTCAGCCTTCTTCATTCTCTTTAGCTCTTTCTTCTCTTGTCTTTCTACTTCCTCCCTCTTGTCAAGTGTAGCTTCATGTGCTTGAAGATTTCCAATGAGCTCTTCAATAGGAATATCCCTAAGCGACCTTGCTTCTTCAATGGAAGTCACCTTGGATTCCCATCTCTTGGGGAGAGTTCTAAGGATCTTTGAGTTGATCTCTCCACTAGACATAGGATGTCCTAGAACAGCAAGACCATTTAAGATGGTGTTGATCCTTGAGTACATGTTGGCTATGCTCTCCTCCTTTCCCATCTTGAAGTTCTCAAGCAACCCTTTGAGCATGTAGACTTTGCTTTCCTTCACTTGATCTGTCCCTTCATAAGTGATGCAAAGCTTTCTCCATACCTCATAGGCCGTCTCACAAGAGGAAATCCGGTTGAACTCGGTGGGGGTCATGGAGGCGTAAAGGATGTGCATGGCTCTTGCATTCAAGGTTGCTTTCATCAAGGTGGCTTCATCCCATTCTTCAATGTTTGTCTTTGGTAGAATGTATGGGCTGTTCACCATTTGCCACATCTCGAGACTTGATCCTTGGATGAAGAATTGAAGTCTTCTTCTCCAATAGAGGAAGTTGCTCCCATTGAAGATTGGAAGGCTGGTCGAGAGTCTCCCTCCTAGGTAGTCACCCATCTTCTCCTACTTGTTGAAGTATGCTTGGAGAAGACCCGCTCTGATACCACTTGTTGGATCCTAGATGGGTGACTTAGGTGCTCTAGAGGGGGGGTGAATAGAGCTGAAAGCACTTAAACAAAATTCATTAAACCTTCAAATTATATGACAAGATAAGGTTGCTAAATAGGTAATTTGAGTGCAACTAAATCATGCATAGCAAGGATAAGAGAGATTGAACATGCACCAAATTAGACAAGCTATTTAGAGTGGTTCCACACTTCAAACTAGAAGTGTGTCAGTCCACTTGCCTAGAGAGGTCAACCTCTAGGACTTCAACCAATTGCACTCTTATATTCATTCATAAGACTTACAATACATGACCCAACAAAGGACTTACCTATCCAATACAAAGAGTCTTCAACCTTACCAAGGACTTACCCACTTTGCAAGAGTCTTCGGCCTTCTCCAAGGACTTACCCACTCTTGCACAAGTCTTCGGCCTTGCAGGAATTACCCACTCTTCTTGGATCTTCCGCCTTTGACTTCACCTTCACTCGGAGAAGCTTTCCACCAAGGACTTACCCACTTGAGCTTGAGTCTTCTGCCTTCTCCAAGGGCTTACCCACTCTAGCTCCAAGTCTTCGGCCTTGATCTTCACCAAGGGACTCCTTCCCTTGTTCTTCTTCACCTCTCTTGGACAAGAGAGAGAACCTTCATCTTCAATATAGGAAATGAGAGATGGGGAGGTGGTGGAAGTGAGAGCCTCACAAGATATACAAATGATACTAGCTCTCTTACAAATCTCCTACTCACTCTAATGGATGTAGCAAGTGATTAAGCTTAGAGAGAGAGAGAGGAGGCTGTAGGAAGCACTCAACTATAGAATAGGAACCTCTCAAAGAGTTTGCATGGAATGCTCAACCTTGGAATGAAGCCCAAGGGGTCCTATTTATAGCTGGGGATGCCTCTTAGCCTTTGGGAACACTTGTGAACGAAAACTAGCCGTTTTACAAGTTGCAACGGATCTATTTTGGGTCCCAACAAAGTCTCCAACGGTTGGATTTGCTTTTTCTGCATTCCAGTACAGTCCGATCGGCCGAGTTTCAATAAAGGCAACTCGGCCGACACACTAGGTGACAAAACCAACAGGGAATCTGTCGGCCGAGTTTCCAGGGGGAAACTCGACCGATCAGTCATCCTTTGGTTTTGACTGACCAGTGGATCGGCCGAGTTTCCTGGCATTGAAACTCGGCCGACAGCCCAGAAAATTCCTCAATACATGGATCGGCCGAGTTTGTAATTCGGCCGACAAAATCCCTGTTAAGGGGTATTTTGGAATTTCCAAAAACTGTATAAATGATGGATTTTTGTGTCCCAATAATTTTTCTAAGCTTAATTACAAGTCATACAATCATTACAAGTGATTACAAAGCAATTCTAAGGTCATATACATAGAGATCCCAAATTGCACACTTGTAGCTATTTTGACTTGTCTTTTCTTCAAATTGGTATGCGCAAGTTAGGGCATTTGGAGTGTGTCTAAACCTAATCTGAAATCACTCAATGTAGAAGCATTAGACACCAATATGTGGAATGGTTAGTCATCATCAAAACAAGGGTTTAGTCAATTTAGACGTGAGTCAACATTGACTTAATTGACCTTGAGTCAACAGATAGCAGTGCTTGTGTGGAAGAAGAAATTGCCTACGATGACGTAGATGTGAATGAACCAGTTCCAGTAGACATCGTTGATGCGATGCTGGATAGTTGTGGGGTAGAGCACACCGATCCACCTCCAATTTTTAGAAACATTGTGCATGATGCTGAGATATCGTTATACACAGGTTGTACTAAGTTTATGAAGCTTAGCGCTGTGTTGAGATTGTATAAGTTGAAAGCTAACAATAGATGGAGCGACAAAAGCTTCACTTCATTGTTGACTTTGTTGAAAGAAATGCTTCCTGAAGGAAACGAGCTGCCAATCTCAACATACCAGGTAAAAAAATTATTGTGCCCAATGGGAATGGATGCCAAGAAGATACACGCATGCTCGAATGATTGTGTATTATTTCAAAAGGACTATGTGGATTTGAAAGATTGTCCAAAATGTGGTGCGTCACGGTATAAATTGACGACTTCGGGGGAGTCCAAAACTGGTTCTCCTGCCAAGGTGATGTGGTATCTACCTATAATATCACGGTTTCAACGCTTGTTTGCCAATCCGATAGATGCGAAAAATTTGAGGTGGCATGCAGATGTTAAGAAAAATAATGATGGGATCCTACGACATGCGCCTGATTCCCCACAGTGGAAGAAGATTGATCTATTGTACCCTAAATTTGGTGAAGAAGTCAGGAATCTAAGACTTGGGCTTTGTACAGATGGGATGAATCCGTACGGGACATTGAGCAGCCAACATAGCACTTGGCCAGTCATGCTTGTTATATACAATCTTCCTCCCTGGTTGTGTATGAAACATAAGTACGTAATGCTGTCGTTGTTGATATCGGGCCCTAAATAACCTGGAAATGACATCGATGTTTATCTTGAACCTCTGATTGATGAATTAAAGAAACTCTGGGGTGAAGGTGTGATGACCTATGATGCTTCATGAAGAGAGACATTTCATTTGCATGCTATGTTGTTTTGCACTATTAATGACTTTCCAGCATATGGGAATTTGTCTGGATATAGTGTCAAAGGAGCTAAAGCGTGTCCTATATGTGAAGAGAACACTGATTCAACAAGACTAAAACATGGCGGTAAGACTGTATATCTCGGTTATCGAAGGTTTCTTACAAAATTTCATCTGTATCGTAGGAAGTGCAAAGCATTCAATGTATTGAATGAGGAACGGAGTGCACCTAAACCTATACCAGGGGAGGTTGTTTATGAAAGAGTAAAAGACTTTGTCAATGAATTTGGTAAGAGATCACAATGTACTATGGCCACACGGAGTGACAAATCTTTATTCAAGAAGAAGTCAATATTTTGGGATCTTCCTTATTGGAGTTCTTTGACAGTCAGGCATTGTATCGATGTCATGCACGTTGAGAAAAATGTCTGTGATAGTGTCATTGGTACTTTGTTGAATATACCAGGTAAGACTAAAGATGGGATAAAATCCAAACTGGACCTACGTGAAATGGAAATAAGGACAGAATTAACAGAATTTCGTGAAATGGGAAATCAAAGAACATACTTACCTCCCGCTTGTTACACATTGTCTAGAAAGGAGAAGAAAGCTTTTTGTGAATGTTTGGTAAATGTTAAGGTGCCACAGGGTTACTCATCCAACATCCGTAGATTGGTATCAATGAAAGATCTGAAGTTGATAGGTCTTAAATCTCATGATTGTCACACTCTAATGCAACAAATATTACCTGTGGCAATTAGATCTATATTGCCGAAGCAGGTAAGGTTTGCAATCACCAGACTTTGTTTCTTTTTCAACAGTCTGTGCAGCAAAGTTATTGACCCTGATACTCTCAATAAATTGCAAAGAGAAGTGGTTGTTACCCTATGTCATCTTGAGATGTATTTTCCTCCGTTGTTCTTTGATATCATGGTACATCTTGTTGTCCACTTGACTAGGGAAGTGAAAATGTTGGGACCAGTTTTCTTGCATTGGATGTATCCCTTTGAACGATACATGAGCGTTTTTAAAAGTGATGTTTGAAACCGTTATCGGCCTGAAGGGAGTATTATCGAGGGTTATGTGGCGAGAGAGGTTATGGATTTTTGCAATGACTTTCTTAGTGGTAATGACACTCCTGATAATGACACGAATATTGACGAGCAATTTGGCAAAGGAATTTTGGGATCACGTGTGAAAGTAATCAGCTGTGAGCAGTTGGAACAAGGTCACTTGTATATTTTACACAACATGGACGAAGTGAACGTTTATATCGAGGAACATACCAATTTCATCAAGAGATAATATCCTTGAGCCAATACAATGTGGCTTGCTAGAGAGCATAACAAGACATTTATTAAGTGGTTTGAAAATAAAGTCTTACATCAACTATCTCAAACACCAGATGATATTACTGAAACTATCAAATGCCTCACCTTTAAACCAAAATTGACTGTTATGTCTTATGAAGGGTATGACATTAATGGATTCACATATTACACAAAGCGCCAAGATGATAAGAGTGTCGTCCAAAATAGTGGGGTCCCCTTCAAGCATCGACTATGTTTTTTGCAAGTGCAAAGGGTAAGAGTCCACGTGAAGCTAAAATGTCATATTACAGTGTCATTGAAGACATATGGGAGTTTGACTACATATATTTCAGAATTCCGCTCTTCAAATGTAATTGGGTTGATAACACCAAAGGAGTTATAGTGGATGAATTGGGTTTCACTTTAGTGAACTTTGAAAAGATTGGCGAGAAGGATGAACCATTCATATTGGCATCACACGCGAAACAAGTATTTTATATCGATGATCCTGCAAATGATAAATGGTCAGTTGTTCTTCATGGTAAAAGACAGTGCATTGAAGATCCTCTAAATGAAGAACATCACTATGATAAGTATGATGACTCCAGTCCATTCCCAGTTGGGTTGCCAACACCAGCAAATATTGAAGCTAATGATGACTTGTATGTGCGTGGAGATCACAATGAAGGATTGTTAATTGATAAAAAATCACAATATTAGAGGCATGTTTATATTTTTTTATATGTTTTATTTTTCTGAATATGAACTTTACAATGTGAATGTGAACTTTACAATGTGAATTACTTTATAATGTGAATGTGAACTTTACAATGTGAGCTTTACAATGTGAACTTTACAATGTGAATGTGAACTTTACAATGTGAATTTTACAATGTGAATTACTTTATAATGTGAACTTTATAATGTGAATTACTTTACAATGTGAATGTGAACTTTACAATGTGAGCTTTACAATTTGAATTACTTTACAATGTGAACTTTACAATGTGAGTGTGAATTTTCAGATGGCTGAGCATTCTCCTGATGACCGTGCTGATGATTACCGTGAGGGTGAGGACATCAATGCACCGACTCACAATGTAAGTTTTAAAAATATATCATATATTTATATCTGTATGTCCATTTATGGTTATATCTTGTAAATGTGTTTATTTTGTCAAATTTTAGGTTGATGATGCACATGTACCATCTGAAGCACTTGAGGCACTTGATCAGCAACACCAAAAAGTTGACAGGAGAAGGGGCATCACTATGATGAAGAAGTTAATAGCGCAAAAGGGCAATGGACCCAAACTTGTTGTGGATTTTGATAATGCAGGAAATGCATCTGGTGTGAATCGCAATTCATTTGTTTCATATCTTGGGTATGTTACTCGTAGCCATTGCGGTTGTAAGATAGATTCTTGGCATAAAGTTTCTAAGGAAAAGAAAGACGTAATATGGAAGTATTTATGCGTGAGTTATTATTAATTTGCAATTCTATTTTGTAGATTACTAATTTTTTGGATACTAGTTAATAGTAATTCTAATTTGCAGAGTATATTTGAATTGGATGAAAATCTGCATCGTAAATGCGTGATGCAACACTGTGGGAGAGTCCTAAGGAACTATAGGACAAATCTCACACGAGAATACATAAAAGAAGCTGACAAGAGGAAGAAGACAACCACTAAACAGTGGAACTTCCTGGACAAAGAAAAATGGGACGCGTGTGTTGCTTCAAGACAAATGGATGAATTCAAGGTATTAGGCGTCAGTCCCAATCTCATTAATATATGTTGTATTCACCTTTTCAAGATTAACATTTATTGTTACTTACCAAATCATTAATGTGCATACTAACTAGGCCCTCAGTGAGGCACAAAGATCAAGGCGTGCACTGAATGTCCATGACCACACAATGGGTCCAAAGGGGTATGTAGGCATTCGCCAAAGACTACAGTCTGAGGCTACTGCTCAGTCTACTGCTACTCAGGAGTCCTCCACTATAGGTAGCACACCTATGCCTTTCCATGATATCTGGATAGCTGGGAGGCAAAATAAGAAGGGAGAAATAAGGAAGCCCGCAACTGTTGAGGCGGCTGCAAAAATGGTAAAATACAATTCTTACAGCAATCGTTCGAATATTGATTATTTGTGGTGTTTACTTAATTACAAATTTTTGTTTTGGCGATTAGCAGGAGCTGCACGAGCTGAGGAAACAAGGAAAGTTCATCCCTGAGGGCACAAGGGATGAATTGACAGTTTCTCTGGGTAACCCAGAGCATCCTGGACGTGTTAGGGCTGCAGGCGCTGGTGTGGGCATCAAAGCTTTTTTTGGGCCATCCCAGTGCAAACATGTCCCAAAAGTGGGACTTTCACAAGAAGAGGTAACATATTTTTTCCTTGTAGATGTTACTGTAAAAGAGAATTCAATAATTAGAATTTGACGTTTCTTTTATCCATGTATAGGTAGATAAGCTATTTGATAGGAAACTCAAAGAAGCAATGAAAAAGTGGAATGCATCTCAGACTGCCACTTACCAGACAGTACCTATGGTGTCTCCTACTACAGGCTCTACTCCTACTGCAGAGGTTGGGAGTAATCCTGTAGACCCACCACCTAGCAAATCCACTGTAAGTATTTTTATGACATAGTAACTATTTTTTTAATTCAAGACGATATGTTTTCAGGATGATATGTATATATGAAATTGTAGTCGTTTCAAAAAAAGATGATATGTATATATGTATATAACATTCTTTACACAAAAATTTGTAGGGGTTGAAGCCATGTCGTAAATAAGTTAATGAATATGTCATTGTAGAGGCATCGGCTTACCCATCCCTACCAGGGGATATGTTTCACGGGTCTCCATCACCAGCTGGTTGGATTCGTGTGAGCCCGGTACATATATTCCCCAAGTGGATGGATCTTCCATTGCCATATGCCCACCCAGATTGTGAAACGCTTGGTGAGGCAGAAGGCGGAGTGATATTGTGGCTAAAAGCGGATGTCATCTTTACTGAAATTGTATGGTAAATTTACATTACATTAAATTTTTAGTGTGTGTATATGATGTGAGTTGATCTGAAATTATTATATATATATACATGTTAAAAAGAAGACACCCACATCATCTAGGCCTCCACTTCCACCTCCTACATTACCCAGTTGGGTTCCACATGACCTACATGTCCCGTTAGGTCCTAACTGTAGGGGTATGGAAATATGGTTAGGCGAACATGATATAAATTGCCCTATAACTCTTTCTATAGATTCAGATGTTGCAGGTCAATCATACGAAAACAAACTATTTATACAAGATATTTTGGAGTTGTTTCGATATGATTGACTAAATACATCTGTGATAGAGCTATGGATAAGGTGAGATCTTCTTTATACATCCATATACCTTGTGTAGGATCTGGTGATCTGGTTTCTTATTTATTAATGCATGCATAATTAATACATATTTTGCAGCTACTTAGACAAGATATGTGCAGATTTTGCATTCGAACATGTAGGATTTTTGATTCCATCTTTGATTAGTCTAGTAGCTAAAGACCCTCTATCAGTTCAACAATACTGCTCTGAGGCTTTTACAATTTTTGCTCAAAATAAGAAGACGATGATAATGGCTCCAGTCAATGTAGAGTAAGTTTACTTTGCTTATTATAATTTGGACTTAAGAAAATACATTTTTATTGTGGATTTTGAGTTATTAATTTTTAACTTTTTTACCTCTAGTGGTATGCATTGGGAGTTACTGGTTATTGTCCCCGAGACGTTCACTGTCTATTATCTAGATCCTAAGGGGAGTAAATTGAATACAAAATATGGACACATAATGAAAATGGCATTATTCCGGTGAGAAATATTTCATTTTCATATCCGTTAACATATGTTATTACATTACTATTTAATTATGCAATGTACTGTGTTACATTAACATGTAGGGGTTTTGATGAGCTCAAAAAGGCTGGAGGAAAGGTCCCCACGAAAAAGAACCAGCCAATAATTTGGAAGAACGTGAAAGTAAGTTCCCGACTGCAATATATGTATATATTATTTATGTGATCAATGCTTAATTAGTTGTATTTTTTAATATTTTGTATGTTTGAATTTATAGTGTGCTACACAAGACAATGGATGGGCATGTGGATACTATGTGATGTGATTTATACACATGATTATCAAATATGCCGCAATGGACATCGATTGTATTGCTGAGGTATTATATAGTCTCATTAGATATATAATATGAAATATATCAATCTTATTTATAGCTCATTGATTATATATATACATCATTCTCTTTACAGGTGTTTAAAACTGACCACACTACAGGAACGACCTTACCAGATGTACATGCTCCCTATACGACGAGAGAATTAAATGAAGTAAGAGAAGAATGGGCAACAACCATACAAGTAGTGGGAGATTTAAGATATAATTGAGATGTTGATAGCGAATAATGACTAAAGAATGATATTTTATAAATGAATTTCTGAATTATAATATATGTGTGAATGTTTCTACATGTCTGGATGTTTCGACATGTGTCTGAGTGAAAACGAATGAAACTGCTGGTTACTATATGAATGTTTCTATATGTGTGAATGTGAAAATGAATGGAACTACAGATTGCTAGCTACATGAATGTTTCTAAATGTGTGAAAATCAAATAGAACTGCAGGTTGCATTGCTAAATGTGTGAATATTTTTGTTGTTAATTTTGTAGGTTTGTGGCCTGTTGTTGGCTGATATCAATGAATGTCGTAAAACCTACAGTTCATAACTGAACTGCGGGTTTCTCATCCTGTGACCATCCATACAGCAGGTCTGCAGACTGACAGAAAAAAAAACAAAAAATAGGCATCGATTATTGGTATAAAACCGACGCCACATCGTTACAGTATTGGTTTCTAATAGTAACCGACGTCTATTTCCTTAACACCACGGCCGTGCTGGCCAGCACGGCCGTGTTGGGAGTGCACGGCCATGGCAGCGGACCAGACACCATGGCCGTGCTGGCCAGCACGACCGTGTTGGGGTTTATATGACGTCGGTTCTTATTCAATAACCGATGCTGATAGTGCCCAAGATGGCGCCCTTCTGTGGCGTGAAGGTATATGGCATCTGTTTCTTATCTAATAACTGACGCTGATTGTGCCCTGCTGGCGCGTTTTCGGTGGCGTGCGAAGGGTAAACCGACGCGTAACGGCTGAGCTTTTAGCGTCGCCCACATAGGTGTCGCTTAGAAACCGACACTAAAGGCCTTAAATAACCGACACTAAATGTCGGTTATGTACTAGTGGACTGTGGCTGTGTTGGCCTACCACGGCCGTGCTGTCCAACACGACCGTGGTAGGCCAACACAGCCACGACTGTTACCACGGCCGTGCTGGACAACACGGTCGTGGTAGGCCAACACAGCCATGGCCGTGCTTGCTGTTGGTAAGGAGCTAGGGAGAAGGAAGCAAAGAGGCTAGGCTACCTGGAGCTAGCGTGGAGAAGAGCGGCGGCAGCAGTGGCGGTGAGCAGGCGAAGAAGCAGAGGGGCGGGGTGCGGGCAGAAGCAACCGACGGCCGGAGAAGCACCATGCGCCGACCGGAGAAGCAGCAGCGGCGGGCGGCGGGCAGTGGCGCCAACGAGCAGAAGAGCACCATAGCAGTGGCGGCGAGCAGCAGCAACCGACGTCGGGCGATGTTGGGAGAGCGGCGGTGAGCAACAACACAAAAGAGAAATATCATGATGAAACAGGAGGAAAGGGGGAAGAGTCGGGTGATCGGGTCTATTAAGTTGGTCAACGGCATCGGTTATCTACAAAACCGACGCCTATTACTATTTAGCGTCGGTTGACAGTAAAAAACCGACGTCTAACTACACAATCTTTACCCAAAATTATGTGGCGGGAACCATTATCAGCCAAGTCCATGCCCAAGCTATGATCTTCATTCCATATCCAACACCTTGCTCCGCATCTGGGTGGTTGGGAAGGCACCCAACAAAAATGGAAGGAAAATAAAAGTATGTGTCACTAAACTATACTAAAGGTGACAAGATAAATGTAACAAGTAAAATAGGCTAGGGAATCATCAAAAGATGAGACATCAAGAGAATGAGGCCACATATATAAAAATAATATTTCAATAGATGCTTGCCATAAATAATATATAACCAAGGATTCACATGTATGATTAATATTGACTATCTTAACTATGTAGGGTTGAGGAACCTACTGGACCTTCAACCAAAAGGGTGAGGGGAGAGTATCACATTCCCAGTCACCTACACACATTTTGTGTGCGGGGGAGAGTATCACATTCCTCAGGGGAGAAAAAATACATTCCCCAACTATGGGTGGTTGTACATACAAGTACCACTACACTAGTTAATTAGTCTAATAAAATCAACATGCTAGAATAGATGGCAAGTAACAACAATATCAAATAGAACAAAGCAGTGGGTTACCAAGACCTAAGAATAATATTCCAAACTGATCATGAGGCAAGTGTAGCAAGAGAACCATGAAGACAGGATATAAGGTACAAATAAGCCTCATTATAGAAAAGCATAGGTGAAGGCACAAATAATTCCAAACTGAGGTGTATTAAGTACATACCTTTACTCTTTAGATTCCTAGAGTCACTTTTCATAACTTTTACACAAGATCAGATCCACTTTCCCTAATATGATCATCATATTCATGTATTAATACTATGTTTAATTATTAAAGATTCAATCACCGAAACTATGAACGTTTTCCACAACCCATCGATTTAGATCTCGAAAACATCATCATTGTCTTAGTTAGGATTTTCTGATCAAAATAACATATAATATTATATATTTTGAAGATATATAGTTTTAGATGCATTTTTAGTGATTTTTAATTAATTAAATCATCCACAAAAACACTTACTCGAAAAACTCAAAATTAGGCTTCGAAATTATTTTTATTTGATACAGGGGATTTTTCCGAGTTCAGAACATATTTTAGATTTATTTTTGGACTCACGGTTTAGAAGATATGAATTTTATAAAATCGGTCAATCATAGAACGACACGTCATCAAAACCATTGCAAGCAAGGAAGAGAAGGGGATAAAATCGTAAAAATGCACGAGGGGCTTCTTCCCCACTCACACGAGGCCATGGTCGGCGATAGCAAGCTGCTGCTTGCTTGGACTTTTGGGCGAAAGTGCAATACACGTCCAAACTCAATGCTCAAATATGCTAAAGAAAGCTTATGAAAAATCGAACCTGATGGTATTCTCAATTTGCTCGGAGATGAAGCGAGGAGGGGAGGAAGGGTGCCTCATACTCCATGCCTTCGGCCGCTGTTCGAGGGTCAAACGACAATGAAACATGAAATTAACAGTGTGGTCAAGTTGCTAATGTGATGGCGGTCCTTCGGTATGTATATATATAGGCAAAGGACCCCGAGTTAGGATTTAGGTAGGTGAAGGTAGAGGGTGGCAGCCAAGGGACCCCGAGTTAGGATTTAGGTAGGTGAAGGTAGAGGGTGGCGGCGCCAATGTTGGGCGTTTCCTTAATACTCGATTAAAACATGTGATCTTGTGCTAGTTGGATGCAGAATTGAATTTGCAATCCAAAACAACTTGTTTCGCGAAGTTTCGTTGATAAACGAGGGAGATATGGCCATCCGAAAAATCAAAAATTTGAAATTTACTGTTCATACGTTTCCAAGGTAGGAGATGAAATGTTCATTTAATTCAACTTGCTAAACTTTGATCTTTTGGTGCATTTAATGTATAAACCCTTCTATAATTATTTAAAGGTACAAATAAAGTCAAAATAAAATTAAATTTAGCAGGTTTATTTAATTTTGGGTGAGGAATCCGAATATAAAATTAGATTTGACTTTTAGGAAAGTTAGATTATTTAATTAAGCCAATTACTATTTTCTCTTTCCTCTCTCATTAATGACTATTACATTCTCCAAAAATTACAAAACTTCACCCATAACTCATATTAAGTATGTTGGATACGAATTTATTATTATTTCCATTTTTTGATGTTGTTTATTATTTTAAATAATGATTTGCAAGTTTTGCACACTTTCTCTCTCTTGAATTTATCTTCTTATCAAATATTTTCTAAATTGATTCAAAATTCATACAAATGTATATTTTAACATGTAAAACACGAATTTGACATTATTATATTTTTTGAAGACTTTATTATTTTATTTAATTTATTTAAATGTTGTCACTTAATTAACCGTTTTAATTTATTAGAGGCATCTAGAAACCTTCTAAAAATATAAAACTTGGCCTATAAGCAATAATAAACGTTTGGAACATGATTTTGACATTAATTAATTTTTATCAACATATATTTATTATTTTTTGTCTTTAAGTCATTTTCTCTCTCCTGAATAAAATAAAATATTAAACATTGACCAAATTAAATGAAAATTTGCCTAAAGGCTTATTTTTATGTTTATATTACGAATCTGGAGTTATTTTTATAATTTGAGGGCATTAAATATTTTATCTCTCTTTCTTGGCTTATTTCCCATTATCTTGTATTAAAAGCATTATATATTTATTTATTATCCAAATTTGATGATACTTGGCCATGAAGCAACTTTTAAGTCAAGAAAACGAAATTGATATATGTATTATCTAAAATATCTTCTTTGGTTTCTATTTAGGATTTTTAGAACAATATATTCCTCATTATCTTCTTTTATTCCAAAATATTCCATATTATCCCCAATTATTGCATTTATCATCTCCTTTATTTATATTTCGGTATTTTCTTTCTTTTTCATATTCTAAAAAGCACTAAAAAGTTCTAGGATGAAATTTTTTTATCACTTAAGTGGATATTTTGCATATTTGACCCATTACTAAGCTTCCACTGAGGTATTTGTGCATAAAACTCAAATATTGGAATAAAAGGTGAACAAATGTTCATTAGACCATTATATCCTCCACAAATAAATAGAAAGACCAAAGAGGATATAAATGAAAGGAAAAGATGGAAAAGAGGACCAAAAAGGTAAAATGCCCAGATTTCGGTATGTTACAACACTCCACCCCTTAAAGAGGATTTCGTCCCCGAAATCACTAGCAATTAGGGAAGGGTGAGTGTGCAACCTCACATCACAAAACTTCAGGTTGTTCCTCCAACCACACAACTTTCACCAAAACTTATACTTCAACTACACCTAAGGGGTTAGAAACTTCACATACAGCTCATCGTAGGTTGAGTTCTTAAGGATCACCTGAGGTTCCACTATTAAGATATCTTTTATGGGATTTAACATTATTTAAATTTTTGACTTATTAACATTATATTCATTATGATAACACATTGTCATCATTATTTTAATTATGTCATGTCACATTATCTTTATTGCTCACATTAATGTTATCATTAATCATTATTCATATTAATGTCTTCGGGACTGCAACCACAATAAGGGTATCTGGAGGTCTTTGAATGCCCCAACTGAAACCCTCCTGATGAATGAAGACGAATGGATCCAATGGCTCATCCTCTCTGCCTCACACAATCGTGAACCTCATGCTCTGCATGTTGTTTCCTGCTGGCACATCTGGAACACTCACAACAAATACGTTCACGAGAAGCAACTTCCAAAAGAACAAGACCATATCATGTTCATCAAGACCAGAACGAGGGAGATCAGAAACTATATGAATCACCTTTCTCAAACCCCAGCCAGACCCAAGCCCGTGTGGACACATCCGGGTCAGTTTGAACTCATGCTCTTCATTGATGCCTCCTTCAACAACACGAATCTAGACACTGGCATCGGAATACATATTATCAACCAAGCGGGCCAGTTCATCGAGGGCGAAGGAATATTTCTCAAGACCTCGTCAGTACTCCATGCCGAGTTCACTGCGGTCACCTATGCAGCTTCCTTATGCAGGTCCAAGAGCATACACAATGCAATCATAGTATCTGACTCCAGCTTGTCGGTGCAGCTGGTGTAAGAGTCAAAGTGTACATCACCGCGTCTCCAGCAACTCCGGAGAAAATTCCACGTCGCCAAAGCTACTTTACATCATCTCCGGGTGTTGTGCATCCCAAGAGAGGTGAATCAAGCCGCTGACACCACAACAAAACAAGCCCTTTATTCTCGCACTTCCTTCAAACTTTCTTTCATGGAGCCAATTAGGCCTCCAGATAATTTTAACGTTTGTTTCATGAGGTTTTGGCCTGCATTAGAGCGTAGGATGAATGAATAAGCTCTATCCCCCCCCCCAAAAAAAAATATTTATTCATTTATATTATTGATTTTACACATTTATGTGAATTCCAATCATCTCATATTCATATTGAAACCATTATATGTATTTTAATGATCAAGGTGGAACATATGTCATATTAATGATTTGATTCACATTAAGTGACTAATAACATGTATATTAGTTAGCAAGGTAACATGCATTCATATTGATGACTTAATTAATATGTGATTAGATGATCATATATATCATTTATGTGTATCAAAGTATGTTAACTGATTATGGCTCTTAACATCATTAATGTATCATGAAAGGCATTAAAGATGTATAGATTAGGGTTAGATTATTGCAACTTAGGGTTTAGGTCGACATGACCATTTTATTGCACTGATTCACCCTTATCATGCATTAATTACGAATTATAACCTTACTCATCATATCATTAGGGTTTATTGGTTCATGACATTATTAACATCTTACTTATGGATAATTAGCATTGATATTCATATTATGAGCATTGGATGTACATTAGGGTTCAAGCACATGCATTATTCCTTAGATGATAATTATATGTTCATTACATATTAACGAGCATGTTAGGGTTACGATTATATCTTGTTTGGTCAAAACCAAAGATCCAAGCACACTAACCACCTAAGTATGAGGTTAGGGTTTCTAAAGATAGATTAGATAGACTTGAATATGTTATAGGGTTCCATCCCCCTAAAGAGGATATCGTCCTCAAAATCTAACCACTTAAACATCATCATCTAACCATACTCCACCCCTTAAAGGGTTTGAACTACTACACTAGGGTTAAAGGATAAGTCTAACTAAACCATTATCAAGATCCATCACACTTCCATTGCACATTCAGATATCTTTCCAAACACCCAAAATCTAAGGTCTAGGATCTAGGGATAGAAGGAAACTATCTTGGTATCCATACGCAAACAAATCATCATACATATGAAACTTAGGGTTCCCAAAGATATACAACATAGAAGTCTAAGGTCACTATTTCCTAAAAGCAAATTATTTTGGGCAATTCGTATCAGCGCAGGCCAAGCCACTATCATATGGGCACGGGAGTCCTCATATACTAAGCTAGTGGTGCGGAGGAAAATTTTGCCAGCCCCCAAAACCTCGATCCTTTCTAGACACCCTTGCTTCAACTGCATGCCCTAATAGTTTCCTAAAGGCAAACCTAAACAACATCAAGTTATGCATATTTTAATTATAAGTATTTTAGGATTTTATTCATGAAGGTTCTAATGTGGAACTATTGGTTCCTAAGTCAACCTATCATCAAGGTAGATCAAATCTAGGCAAACATGTCACTTAAAGGAAACTATGCAAGTCTAGGGTTCTAATTAGGGAGACAAACTGAAATAGTCAAAGATCCGACTACCATTGGCTCTGATACCGTGTTGTAAAGAGTGGGATAAATCCACCTCTCTACTAATAACAATGGTAAACAAAACTCAATTTGGATAGCAGCGGAAGATAAAATTTTGACTATATTCAATTTAAATGAAGTGTACATAAAAATATTCTCCCAATATGGGTGTACATGCTTTATACAAAAAGAGGATCTAAGTAGAGGGAAACTAGACTACTCCACTTTTGTCTCCAAGCAACACATCCATCAGCCAAGTCCATGCCCAAGCTATGATCTTCATTCCATATCCAACACCTTGCTCCGCATCTGGGTGGTTGGTAAGGCACCGAGCAAAAATGGAAGGAAAATAAAAGTATGTGTCACTAAACTATACTAAAGGTGACAAGATAAATGTAACAAGTAAAATAGGCTAGGGAATCATCAAAAGATGAGACATCAAGAGAATGAGGCCACATATATAAACAGAATATTTTAATAGATGCTTGCCATAAATAATATATAACAAAGGATTTTCATGTATGATTAATATTGACTATCTTAACTATGTAGGGTTGAGGCACCTACCGGACCTTCAACCAAAAGGGTGAGGGGAGAGTATCACATTCCCAGTCACCTACACACATTTTGTGGGGGGGGAAGAGTATCACATTCCCCAGGGGAGAAATAACACATTCCCCAACTATGGGTGGTTGTACATACAAGTACCACTACACTAGTTAATTAGTCTAATAAAATCAACATGCTAGAATAGATGGCAAGTAACAACAATATCAAATAGAACAAAGCAGTGGGGTACCAAGACCCAAGAATAATATTCCAAACTGATCATGAGGCAAGTATAGAAAGAGAACCATGAAGATAGGATATAAGGTACAAATAAGCCTCATTATAGAAAAGCATAGGTGAAGGCACAAATAATTCCCAACTGAGGTGTATTAAGTACATTCCTTTAATCTTTAGATTCCTAAAGTCACTTTTCATAACTTTTACATGAGACCAGATGCACTTTCCCTAATATGATCATCATATTCATGTATTAATACTATGTTTAATTATTAAAGATTCAATCACTGAAACTATGAACGTTTTCCACAAACCATCGATTTAGAACTTGAAATTATCATCATTGTCTTAGTTAGGATTTTCTGATCAAAATAACATATAATATTATATATTTTGAAGATATAGACTTTTGGATGCATTTTTGGTGATTTTTAGTTAATTAAGTCATCCACAAAAATACTTACTCGAAAAATTCAAAATCAGGCTTCGAAAATATTTTTAATTGATAGATGAGATTTTTCCAAGTTCAAAACATATTTTAGATTTATTTTTGGACTCACGGTTTAGAAAAAATATGAATTTTGTAAAATCGGTCAATCATAGAACGACACGTCATCAAAACCATTGCAAGCAATGAATAGAAGGGGGTAAAATTGTAAAAACACACTAGGGCTTCTTCGCCACTCACACGAGGCCATGGCCGGCGAGAGCAAGTTGCTGCTTCCTTGGACTTTTGGGCGAAAGTGCAATTCACGTCCAAACTCGATGCTCAAATATGCTAAAGAAAGCTTATGAAAAATCAAACCTGATGGTATTCTCAATTTGCTCGGAGATGAAGCGAGGAGGGGAGGAAGGACACCATAAACTCCATGCCTTCGACCGCTGTTCGAGGGTCAAACGACAACGAAACACGAAATTAACAGTGTGGTCAATTTGCTAATGTGATGGCGGTCCTTGGGGTATGTATATATATAGGCAAGGGACCCCAAGTTAGGGTTTAGGTAGGTGATGGTAGGTGGTGGCGGTGCCCATGCTGGGCGTTTCCCTAATACTCGATTAAAACATGTGATCTTGTGCTAGTTGGATGCATAATTGAATTTGCAATCCAAAGCAACTTGTTTCACGAAATTTCATTGAGAAACGAGGGAGATATGACCATCCGAAAAATCAAAATTTTTGGAATTTACTGTTCATATGTTTACAAGGTAGGAGATGAAATGTTCATTTAATTCAACTTGCTAAACTTTGTTCTGTTGGTGCATTTAATGTATAAACATTTCTATAATTATTTAAAGGTACAAATAAAGTCCAAATAAACTAAAATTTGGTAGGTTTATTTATTTTGGGGTGTGAAATCCGAATATAAAATTAGATTTGACTTTTGGAGTAGTTAGATTATTTAATTAAGCACATTACTATTTTCTCTTTCCTCTCTCATTAATGACTATTACATTCTCCAAAAATTACAAAACTTCACCCATAACTCATATTAAGTATGTTGGATACGAATTTGTTATTATTTTCATTTTTTGAAGTTGGTTATTATTTTAAATAATGATTTGCAAGTTTTGCACACTTTCTCTCTCTTGAATTTATCTTCTTATTAAATATTTTCTAAATTGATTCAAAATTCATCCAAAGGTCTATTTTAACATGTAGAACACTAATTTGACATTATTATATTTTTTTGAAGAATTTTATTATTTTATTTAATTCATTTAAATTTTATCATCTAATTAACCTTTTTAATTTATTAAAGGCATCTAGAAACCTTCTAAAAATATAAAACTTGGCCTATAAGCAATAATAAATGTTTGGAACACGATTTTGATATTAATTTATTTTCATCAACATATATTTAATATTTTTGGTCTTTAAGTCATTTTCTCTCTCCTGAATAAAATAAAATATTAAACATTGACCAAATTAAATGCAAATTTGCCCGAAGGCTTATTTTTATGTTTAGATTACGAATCTGGAGTTATTTTTATAAAACTTGGCCTATAAAAATATAAAACTTGGCCTATAAGTAATAATAAATGTTTGGAACACGATTTTGACATTAATTAATTTTTATCAACATATTTAATATTTTTGGTCTTTAAGTCATTTTCTCTCTCCTGAATAAAATAAAATATTAAACATTGACCAAATTAAATGAAAATTTGCCCAAAAGCTTAGTTTTATGTTTATATTACGAATCTGGAGTTATTTTTATAATTTGAGGGCATTAAATATTTTATCTCTCTTTCTTGTCTTACTTCCCATTATCTTGTATTAAAAGCATTATATATTTATTTATTATCTAAATTTGATTATACTTGGCCATTAAGAAACTTTTAAGTCCAGAAAACGAAATTGATATATTTATTATCCAAAATATTTTCTTGGGTTTCTATTTAGGATTTTTGGAACAATATATTCCTCATTATCTTCTTTTATTCCAAAATATTCCATATTATCCCCAATTATTGCATTTATCATCTCCTTTATTTATATTTCGGGATTTTCTTTCTTTTTCATATTCTAAAAAGCACTAGAAAGTTCTAGGATGATTTTTTTATCACTTAAGTGGATATTTTACATATTTGACCCATTACTAAGCTTCCACTGAGGTATTTGTGCATAAAACTCAAATATTGGAATAAAAGGTGAACAAATGTTCATTAGACCATTATATCCTCCACAAATAAATAGAAAGGTCAAAGAGGATATAAATGAAAGGAAAAGATGGAAAAGAGGACCAAAAAGGCAAAATGCCCAGATATCAGTATGTTACAACACTCCACCCCTTAAAGAGCATTTCGTCCCCGAAATCACTAGCAATTAGGGAAGGGTGAGTGTGCAACCTCACATCACAAAAATTCATGTTGTTCCTCCAACCACACAATTTCCACCAAAACTTATACTTCAACTACACCTAAGGGTTTAGAAACTTCACATACATCTCATCGTAGGTTGGATTCTTAAGGATCACCTAGGGTTCCACTATTAAGATATCTTTTATGGGATTTAACATTATTTACATTTTTGACTTATTAACATTATATTCATTATGATAACACATTGTCATCATTATTTTAATTATGTCATGTCACATTATCTTTATTGCTCACATTAATGTTATCATTAATCAGTATTCATATTAATGTCTTCGGGACTGCAACCACAACAAGGGTATCAGGAGGTCTCTGAATGCCCCAGCTGAAACCCTCCTGATGAACGAAGACGAATGGATCCAATGGCTCATCCTCTCTGCCTCATACAATCGTGAACCTCATGCTCTGCATGTTGTTGCCTGCTGGCACATCTGGAACACTCACAACAAATACGTTCACGAGAAGCAGCTTCCAAAAGAACAAGACCAGATCGTGTTCATCAAGACCAGAACGAGGGCGATCAGAAACTGTATGAATCAACTCTCTCAAATCCCAGCTAGACCCAAGCCCGTGTGGACACATCCGGGTCAGTTTGAACTCATGCTCTTCGTTGATGCCTCCTTCAACAGCACCAATTAAGACATTGTCATCGGAATACATATTATCAACCAAGCGGGCCATTTCATTGAGGGTGAAGGAATATTTCTCAAGACCTCATCAGTACTCCATGCCGAGTTCACTGCGGTCACCTATGCAGCTTCTTTATGCAGGTCCAAGAGCATACACAACGCAATCAAAGTATCTGACTCCATCTTGTCGGTGGAGCTGGTGCAAGAGTCAAATTGTACATCACCGCGTCTCCATCAACTCTGGAACAAATTCCACGTTGCCAAAGCTTCTTTACATCATCTCCGGGTGCTGTACATCCCAAGAGAGATGAATCAAGCCGCTGACACCACAGCAAAAGAAGCCCTTTATTCTCGCACTTCCTTCAAACTATCTTTCATGGAGCCAATTAGGCCTCCGAATAATTTTAACGTTTGTTTCCCGAGATTTTAGCCTGCATTAGAGCGCATGATGAATGAATAAGCTCTATTCCCCCCAAAAAATATATTTATTCATTTATATTATTGATTTTACACATTTATGAGAATTCCAATCTTCTCATATTCATATTAAATCCATTATATGTATTTTAATGATCGAGGTGGAACATATGTCATATTAATGATTTGATTCACATTAAGTGACTAATAACATGTATATTAGTTAGCAAGGTAACATGCATTCATATTGATGACTTAATTAATATGTGATTAGATGATCATATATATCATTTATGTGTATCAAAGTATGTTAACTGATTATGGCTCTTAACATCATTAATGTATCATGAAAGGCATTAAAGATGTATAGATTAGGGTTAGATTCTTGCAACTTAGGGTGTAGGTCGACATGACCATTTAATTGCACTTATTCATCCTTAGCATGTATTAATTACAAATTATAACCTTACTCATCATATCATTAGGGTTTATTGGTTCATGACATTATTAACATCTTACTTATTGATAATTAGCATTGATATTCATATTATGAGCATTGGATGTACATTAGGGTTCAAGCACATGCATTATTCCTTAGATGATAATTATATGTTCATTACATATTAACGAGCATGTTAGGGTTACGATTATATCTTGTTTGGTCAAAACCAAAGATCCAAGCACACTAACCACCTAAGTATGAGGTTAGGGTTTCTAAAGATAGATTAGATAGACTTGAAGATGTTATAGGGTTCCATCCCCTTAAAGAGGATTTTGTCCTCAAAATCTAACCACTTAAACATCATCATCTAACTATACTCCACCCCTTAAAGAGTTTAACCTACTACACCAGGGTTAAAGGATAAGTCTAACTAAACCATTATCAAGATCCATCACACTTCCATTGCACATTCAAATATCTTTCCAAACACCCAAACTCTAAGGTCTAGGTTCTAGGGACAGAAGGAAACTATCTTGGTATCCATCCACAAACAAATCATCATACATATGAAACTTAGGGTTCCCAAAGATATACAACATAGAAGTCTAAGGTCACTATTGCCTAAAAGAAAACTATTTCAGGCAATTCGTATCAGCGCAGGCCAGGCCGGTATCATATGGGCACGGGAGTCCTCGTATACCAAGCTAGTGGTGCGGAGGAAAATTTTGCCAGCCCCCGAAACCCTGATCCTTTCTAGACACCCTTGCTTCAACTGCATGCCCTAATAGTTGCCTAAAGGCAAACCTAAACAACATCAAGTTATGCATATTTTAATTATAAGTATTTTAGGATTTTATTCATCAAGGTTCTAATGTGGAACTATCAGTTCCTAAGTCAACCTATCATCAAGGTAGATCAAATCTAGGCAAACATGTCACTTAAAGGAAACTATGCAAGTCTAGGGTTCTAATTAGGGAGACAAACTGAAATAGTCAAAGATCCGACTACCATTGACTCTGATACCATGTTGTAAAGAGTGGGATAAATCCACCTCTCTACTAATAACAATGGTAAACAAAACTCAATTTGGATAGCAGCCTAAGATAAAATTTTGACTATATTCAATTTAAATAAAGTGTACATAAAAATATTCTCCCAATATGGGTGTACATGCTTTATACAAAAAGAGGATCTAAGTAGAGGGAAACTAGACTACTCCACTTTTGTCTCCAAGCAACACATCCATCAGCCAAGTCCATGCCCAAGCTATGATCTTCATTCCATATCCAACACCTTGCTCCACATCTGGGTGGTTGGGAATCATCAAAAGATGAGACATCAAGAGAATGAGGCCACATATATAAAAAGAATATTTTAATAGATGCTTGCCATAAATAATATATAACCAAGGATTTGCATGTATGATTAATATTGACTATCTTAACTATGTAGGGTTGAGGCACCTACCGGACCTTCAACCAAAAGGGTGAGGGAGAGTATCACATTCCCAGACACCTACACACATTTTGTGTGCGGGGGAGAGTATCACATTTCCCAGGGAAGAAATAACACATTCCCCAACTATGGGTGGTTGTACATACAAGTACCACTACACTAGTTAATTAGTCTAATAAAATCAACATGCTAGAATAGATGGTAAGTAACATCAATATCAAATAGAACAAAGCAGTGGGGTACCAAGACCCAAGAATAATATTCCAAACTGATCATGAGGCAAGTATAGCAAGAGAACCATGAAGATAGGATATAAGGTACAAATAAGCCTCATTATAGAAAAGCTTAGGTGAAGGCACAAATAATTCCCAACTGAGGTGTATTAAGTACATACCTTTAATCTTTAGATTCCTAGAGTCACTTTTCATAACTTTTACACGAGATCATATCCACGTTCCCTAATATGATCATCATATTCATGTATTAATACTATGTTTAATTATTAAAGATTCAATCACCAAAACTATGAACGTTTTCCACAAACTATCAATTTAAATCTCGAAAACATCATCATTGTCTTAGTTAGGATTTTATGATCAAAATAACATATAATATTATATATTTTGAAGATATATAGTTTTAGATGCATTTTTGGTGATTTTTAGTTAATTAAATCATCCACAAAAACACTTACTCGAAAAACTCAAAATCATGCTTCGAAAATATTTTTATTTGATAGAGGGGATTTTTCCGAGTTCAGAACATATTTTAGATTTATTTTTGGACT
This sequence comes from Alisma plantago-aquatica, assembly GCA_963693085.1. Taxonomy (NCBI): domain Eukaryota; kingdom Viridiplantae; phylum Streptophyta; class Magnoliopsida; order Alismatales; family Alismataceae; genus Alisma; species Alisma plantago-aquatica. The sequence continues at coordinate 575,264,286 of OY856409.1, read as the reverse complement.
CACGGTTTAGAAGATATGAATTTTGTAAAATCAGTCAAATTATAGAACGACACGTCATCAAAACCATTGCAAGCAAGGAAGAGAAGGGGGTAAAATCGTAAAAACGCACGAGGGGCTTCTTCCCCACTCACACGAGGCCATGGCCGGCGATAGCAAGCTACTGCTTGCTTAGACTTTTGGGCGAAAGTGCAATACACGTCCAAACTCGTTGCTCAAATATGCTAAAGAAAGCTTATGAAAAACCGAACCTGATGGTATTCTCAATTTGCTCGGAGATGAAGCAAGGAGAGGAGTAAGGGCGCCGCAAACTCCACGCCTTTGGAGGGTCAAACGACAACGAAACACGAAATTAACAGTGTGGTCAAGTTGCTAATGTGATGGCGGTCCTTGGGGTATGTATATATATATGCAAGGGACCCCGAGTTAGGGTTTAGGTAGGTGAGGGTAGAGGTTGGCGGCGCCCATGTTGGGTGTTTCCCTAATACTCGATTAAAACATGTGATCTTGTGCTAGTTGGATGCGGAATCGAATTTGCAATCCAAAGCAACTTGTTTCGCGAAGTTTCGTTGAGAAACGAGAGAGATATGGTCATCTGAAAAATCAAATTTTTTGGAATTTACTGTTCATACTTTTCCAAGGTAGGAGATGAAATGTTCATTTAATTCAACTTGCTAAACTTTAATCTTTTGGTGCATTTAATGTATAAACCTTTCTATAATTATTTAAAGGTAAAAATAAAGTCCAAATAAACTCAAATTTGGTAGGTTTATTTATTTTGGGGTGTGCAATCCGAATATAAAATTAGATTTGACTTTTGAGAAAGTTAGATCATTTAATTAAGACAATTAGTATTTTCTCTTTCCTCTTTCATTAATGACTATTACATTCTCCAAAAATTACAAAATTTCATCCATAACTCATATTAAGTATGTCGGATACGAATTTGTTATTATTTCCATTTTTTGAAGTTGTTTATTATTTTAAATAATGATTTCCAAGTTTTGCACACTTTCTCTCTCTTGAATTTATCTTCTTATCAAATATTTTCTAAATTGATTCAAAATTCATCCAAAGGTCTATTTTAACATGTAGAACACGAATTTGACATTATTATTTTTTTTCAAGACTTTTATTATTTTATTTTATTCATTTAAATTTTATCACTTAATTAACCTTTTTAATTTATTAGAGGCATCTAGAAACCTTCTCAAAATATAAAACTTGGCCTATCAGCAATAATAAACGTTTGGAACACGATTTTGACATTAATTAATTTTATCAACATATATTTAATATTTTTGCTCTTTAAGTCATTTTCTCTCTCCTAAATAAAATAAAATATTAAACATTGACCAAATTAAATGCAAATTTGCCCAAAGGCTTATTTTTATGTTTGGATTACGAATCTGGAGTTATTTTTATAATTTGAGGGCATTAAATATTTTATCTCTCTTTGTTGGCTTATTTCCCATTATCTTGTATTAAAAGCATTATATATTTATTTATTATCCAAATTTGATGATATTTGGCCATTAAGAAACTTTTAAGTCAAGAAAACGAAATTGATATATTTATTATCCAAAATATATTCTTCGGTTTCTATTTAGGATTTTTGGAACAATATATTCCTCATTATCTTCTTTTATTCCAAAATATTCCATATTACCCCCAATTATTGCATTTATCATCTCCTTTATTTATATTTTTGGATTTTCTTTCTTTTTCATATTCTAGAAAGCACTAGAAAGTTCTAGGACGAATTTATTTATTCTTTTTATTACTTAAGTGGATATTTTGCATATTTGACCCATTACTAAGCTTCCACTGAGGTATTTGTGCATAAAACTCAAATATTGGAATAAAAGGTGAACAAATGTTCATTAGACCATTATATCCTCCACAAATAAATAGAAAGGCCAAAGAGGATATAAATGAAAGGAAAAGATGGAAAAGAGGACCAAAAAGGCAAAATGCCCAGATTTCGGTATGTTACAAACGGTCTTGAGACCGTTTGGACCCAAACGGTCTTGAGACTGTTTGGTCCAAACCACCTCAAAACCGCAAGGACCAAAAAGTGTTTCAACCACTTCAATTGAATTAGGGTTTCCAATGTTGAACCCCTCAATCGATCATGTACTTGCTAGCCACTTATCAATTGAGTCAATTAGGTCAACCCTCAACTCATTTGACACTCAATTGACCCTCAATTGATCATCAATTAGGGCTTGGATCGATTGGATTAGGGTTTGAAATCAGTTACCCTTCAACATGTTCCAATGTGAGTCTAATTGATTTGAAATCATTGAACCATCATTCAATTTGGTCATGACCTGACCCCAAACGGTCTTGGGATCGTTTGGATGACATCCAAACGGTCTTGAGACCATTTTCCCATTAATTTATCAAAAACCAAGTCATTCAAATAAGGTTTGAACCCTAGGTTTGGTCACCAAAACAACAATTGATTATTCATCAACTTGATATCATTAGGTCCTCAATTGGCTAACCCTACTTAACCCTAGACCTCCAAACGGTCTTGGGTGATCACCAAATGGTCTTGAGACCGTTTGGATGATCCCCAAATGGTTTTGAAACTATTTGGGCCACTCAACCCAAACTTCAACATGATCTTATTATTAAAATCAGCAAATGACCCAATTAGGGTTTAGGTGACTAATGGGCCTTCAATTGGTGATTCACTTGGAATTAATGGATGATTTTTGGTAGGAAATTAGTCTACATTATTCACAACAGTCCTCCAAACGGTCAACGACTGGTCAACGCATCCAAACAGTCTTGGACCGTTTGTTTCTATGCGGTTTGGTTGAAACCATTTGCATTCAAATGGTTTGAAACCGTTTGCTCCCAAACGGTTTGAGAAACCGTTTGAGCAAGGGTTGGAGACCGTTTGCTAAAGTAGGTTTTTGGATAAACATAGGAATTAACGTCATCATCTTCTACCTCAAGAACATAGGTTGTTCTTCATAAAATTGCTAGCAAGAACACAAGAGTAACAAAGGAAGAAGAATAACTAACGATTTTTCATGGAGATGAAGATGCATAAACAAAGCTCAAGGTTTAGAGTTATAAAACCCACCTCTAGGACTGATCCAGAGCTCCAAGCTTCGTAACTTTAATGGTAAATGAAGCTCCAGTAGTTTTCCAAGGTCCGTTCTTCAAGTTTTGGATGGAGAAGATGGCTAGAAAGAAGAATCGTGTGAAAAACACCAATAAACCAACCTTGTTTTATGGTTTCCTCCATGAATTTGAGGTAGATGATGGTCCATACTTACAAAACCAGCTTGGTCATCCTTCCTCTTCTGCAGAGCTCCTCCTTGGTCAGCCAAAGCAGGTTTGAGAAGAAAATAACTAAGGGAAATGATCCCTTGTTTATTTGGGAAGATTGCTTATATATTTATGGGTTTTTTTAAAGCAAAAGGAAAAATGATGGTTATTTCCTTTTTATTTCCAAAACATATCCACTAAGGCTTGATCCATCCTTGGCCACATTTTCCACTTACTAAACTCATGCAAACTCCTCCATTACCCAAGGTTTAAAGGAAAAGAAACCAAACATCTTAATAAGTTGTATATATAAAAGGGCCATTTGTTTAAATTTTGATTATTTCAACATCAAGGTTATCTCTTCTCCTTGATCATTCAAATGAGGTTCCGTTCTCATTTTCTTTGCTCTACTTGATGCCAAGAAACATGAGAGATACTCTAGAGGATACATTTTACATGTTGAACCCTAGGTTTTGGGTAATTTGCACATTACACCAAAACGAGGTTTTTAAAGCACAAGGATTACTTTACAAGCTATATCTTGGTGCTCAAGCTTGTGGAATCCATACCTCCACATCATATTCATTATTATGATGTCTAATCATCATAGGAACTTCTTAACATGTGCAAATTGCAATTAAACCCCTCAACTTGGGTAATTTGCACTTTAGTCCATTATTAATAAAACAAAGTTGCAACATTATTCAAAAAGGACTAAAATAGAAATATAAGTTTCTCAAAAGCCTTAATTACATTTCAAAGGATAAACACAAGCATCTAATCACTTAACTAGGCAAAACACCTAGGGTTAGTTCATAACCCATGTTAGGGATGTTACAAATTATCCACCCCTTACAAGGATTTCGTCCCCAAAATCAAAAAAACATATTAAGAGAAAAGAGCAGGGTATTTCCTTCTCATCTCTTCCTCTAGTTCCCACATGGATTCTTCAACACCATGGTGATTCCAGAGAACTTTCACAAGATTTATGTCTTTCTTTTTCAGCTTTTTAATTCTCTTGTCAAGGATTAACACATGTCCTTCTATATAAGATATATCATCATTCAATTCCACTTCCATAGGTTGCAGAACTGATTCTGTATCAAGATGACATTTCCTTAACATGGAAATGTGGAACACTGGGTGTAACTTCTGTAACTCTAATGGTAACTCTAGCTTATAAGCTACTTTTCCAATTCATTCAATGATTAGATAAGGCCCCATAAACCTAGGAGCTAACTTTCCTTTCCTTCCAAATCTAAGAACTCCCTTCCAAGGTGAGACCTTGAGGTACACTCTGTCTCCAACCTAGAATTCTAAAGGTCTACTGATGTGAACAAATCATATCATCTTTTAGATAATGTTTGGTTGCATATCCATGTTGTTTTGACTCAATTATCACTATCATTCATGATAGATTCTATATTTTTAGCTATTCTTACTTGTCTCATGATTTGGATTATAGGTACTACATTTTGCAATGAAATGATGATGAATATATCATATTATCACTTATTGGATCACTTCTCAAGTATCTACATGTTTTGGGATTCGAAACTATGCAAATACCACTTTTTACGGCATGTAAATCGGACCTACACGCTGAAAGTTATGAGCAGAATACACAACAGCCCAGAACAGCCAAGTGCACGCTGTGTCTTGAAAATGCACGCCGTGCACCTAAAGTGCATGCCGTGCACCTGGAGCATCGAGCAGAATGAAAGTTTCTGGAAAGTTGCACGGCGTGCACGCAATTGCACGACGTGCACCTGGGAGCTAAAAGTTTCTGGAAAGTTGCACGGCGTGCATTTCTTCAGTGCACGCCGTGCACATTGCATTCTAGAGCAAATTGAAAGTTTCTGGAAAGTTGCACGCCGTGCACTTTGGGTGCACGGCGTGCACCTGACAATTTCAACATTTTGAAAAATATGAGTTTTTGTTTAAAACGAAGTGGGAACTTAATGGGCGGTTACGCCCGGTCATTTATGAATATTCCCTCATCTCAGAGCAAGCCTAGAGCAGAGGAGGGAAATTTTGAGGAGATCAAGGGTGGTTTCTTGGGAAAGGAGTCCATTTCTTCTTCTCTTCTTCTCCATTGTCTTCTCCAAGGTGCAGCCAAGCTTCCCCAACTTCGTGCAGCTTCTCGAGAGAGGAGCCAGTCCATTTTGGAGCAGCTTTAGGAGTGGAATTTCGTCCCCAAGACGGAATGCTACTTCTCTTGGGTTACACTTTCAATTCTCCTAGCTTTTCCTTCTCTAAACCATGTTAAACTCTGAAAATTCTGTAGCATTTCTGCAATACATGATCATGGACGAGTAGAATCCGAATCTTTGACATGGGAGAGTAACTCCCATGTCATAGCTTGTATGAACATATGAATTTCGTACTAAATGTTAGTTTCTTACATGTTCTAAGAGTTGTTTCAGATTTGAAATGCTTGTTTGTGTGATTGGCCATCATACTTGCATGTTTTATGCTTTCTTTCATAATCTGAGAAGATGTGTTTGAGAGTATGGAGTTACTCTTTTGGAAACTTGTCCTTGACCGTGAGAGTGGCTGGGATTATGTTGAGGAGCAAGGTTTGTGGTTTGAAATGAAATACATACACGAGAGTGATGTATGAAGTTAAAATCGTCATGACTTCACCGGGAGGTCAGTAATGACTACAAACCTCCTTTGCAAGTTAATTAACATGTTTAAATTCATATTTAATATAAGCTATGATGTGATAGTGAAATCCCAAGTCTAAGATCCTTCCAAATCTAAATCTTAACCTTTCTTAAGTGATAATTTATTGTTTTGTTTTAAATCTATAATTTAGTTGTTCTAATCCAATCATCTTGTGTACAACGATCTAGATTAATAAAAATCATAACTCTTGCGCCTAACTAACCAACGCTCCTTGTGTTCGACCTCGACTACAACTACTCTCGTATACTTGCGGGATATAGCTAGTTGAGTAAAAGATCATTCTTAATGATTGAAACTCGTTAGTGTAAATAACCAACAAGTTTTTGGCGTCGTTGTCGGGGAGCATCGGTATTCCTGTTAGAGTAAGAGTTGTTGATAAGTAAATGAGACTAGATCACAACCTTCATATCCACCATCATATCCATAAATCATAATTTGTTGTATCTTCCATGTTTGTTTTTGTATCTCACTCACCTTGTTTATTTGCAGGAGCATATGGGGTGTTCATAAAAAGATCCTTGAACCGTGCATATCTCTACATTCAGAAAATGAAAACATCATTTGCAGCCCTCATGGAGCAAGAAGGAGTGAAACCCAAACATGTATGGAGGAATCACAACCCACACAACCATCATGTCACCATCATCCAAACGACATTCATCCATGCATCCTTCATCCACACCACCATCATTCACACCTAATTCACCACCATCATATACACCACCAACACCCATACCACATTCTTCCACACCCTCATATCCACCACCTTCATTCATACCACATACACCACCACCATCTACGCCACATCTACCTAATCCTCCGGATCCACATGAAGAACTTGTCAAGGAGGATGACCTTCCTCTTAAGGACTACTTTGGTACAGCTGCAATGCACACGAGTGGGCCTATTAATATTTCAGAATTTGAGGCAGAGGAGTTTTCTATCAGCCCATCCATCATACAATTGCTACAGCTGAATGCATTTGGAGGGACACCAATGGAGGATCCAAACCTCCACATTGCTGAATTTCTACAGTTGCTAAGCACCATAAAGATATATGGTGTTCCTACTGATGGGATACGCCTAATTCTTTTTCAATTCTCTCTTAAAGATAGAGCCAAGGCATGGCTCTATACTTTGCCAAAGAAGTCAATCAACACTTGGGATGAGCTTCTAAAGGTCTTTTTGGCAAGATATTTTCCACCTAGCAAAACTTTGCAGCTAAGGAGTCAACTCATCAATTATTCTTAAAGGGATGGAGAGACCTTGTATGATACATGGGAGAGGTTCAAAGATCTTCAAAATCTTTGTCCACATCACGGTCTAAGCAATTGGCTTCTATTGCAATTTTTCTATAATGGTTTGTGCTATAATACAAGGATGTCTATTGATGCAGCTGCAAATGGAGCTCTAATGAACAAATCTTATGGAGAAGCCTATGCAATTATTGAAGATATGACAGAAAATAATTGCCAGTGGAGTCTGGCTACAAGCTACCACCCATGCTTTTCACATACTACTTCCGGAATGCTAGTGGAAGATCACACGGTTGGTGCTATAGACATAATTGCAGCAAAGCTAGACACTTTATCACAAAGGTTTGAGAAGCTAAGCACACAACCATTTCAAGCAGCCAATAATATTTGTGATGCATGTGGGTTTCTTGGGCACTCATCTTCTACATGTTATGCTTCTTCTATTTATTCTTCAATGGGCTACACTCCATCGGGTTTCTACAACAATGTGAACCCGAATTTCATTCAGCCACAACAACCATAAGTAACTTCTAGATTAGAGTCCATGTTTGCAACATTTATTTCAACTCAAATGCAGCAAAATGAGGAGTTCCATCAACAAAGACAATCAATGAAGGGTGCCATTTGCCAAGTCTCTTCTAAGGTGGACGATATTTCCACTCATGCACACATCTTGGATAAACAAATTACCCAACAAGCTCCTTTTAGCAAAGAAGCATTTCCACCTTTCTTGCCTAGTCCACCGGAGATGAATCCTACGTATTTCAGGCCGGTGACATTAAAGAATGGTATTGTCATAGAAGTATATCCTTCAAAGTATGATGATGTTGATATCCATGATGATTATGAAGTTACAACTAAAGGAGAGAAAGCTACAACACATGCTCTACATGTTGATTCTTCAAGCAAGCCACATGTCCTTCCTCCTCACACTCTACATGACACATTTCTTTATAATGAGAAAACTCTTCCCAACTCATATTTTGATGATGCTTCAAATGGGAATGAAAAGACAAATCATATTGGTATACAAAAGACTATTCTTGCTACAACTCATAGGTGCTTTTGCTTGCCCCAAATCAAGGACATATTTGCAAGGAGGCGTCAATCTTTAGCACAACAATTTCCAGCTGCAAATCAGAGCACCGGTCCTCCATGGACTTTGATGTTTCCACCATGATGAGGTACCCGGTTGCAACCTTTTTAGTTTGATTTATGCAGTGAGGACACTGTAGATTTCAAGCTTAGGGGGAGCAACCAGATGGTAGCCTAGTTCTTTTAGCTTTTCCCTTTCATGTTATTTTCTTCTTGTCATTTGCTTTTGTTTTGTATTCACATTTCAGTCTTTTGTTTTCAATTATGCTCTTCTTGTGGCAAATCTAGTATGATATGAGGTTTATCTTTTATATGTGGATAGAACTCCTATGCTTAACTGATTGTCCTCTTTTGATGAGAAATATCATTTGGAGAAATTGTAAAAGACATGCATTAATCAAATGAAAAGTTTTGGCCATCAACATGTGCTTAACTATGGTTTATGCTTCTAACCTGAACATTCATCTTTCACATCCTTGATTGCTTAAAACATGTAATGGTTTCAATTTTTATGAGTAAATCAACTTTACAACATCATTTGGAATACGGGATGCCCTTGCCAAGCTCTTAGTGCATTTTCAACTATTCTTTCAATGAAAAAAAAACTTTCAAATTAAACGAATGAAATCTAGTTAATGTTGCAATTTAGTTGACTCTCCTATGTTTTGGAAAAAATTTAAAATTTCTTTTGGCTTATCTCATCTTTATACCCCATAAAAGATGGCTACAATGCCCACATATCATGCTAGCCTAGTGTAAGTCCGATCTGGCCACGATGGTTAGGTGGTATGTATTAAAAGAGGGTAAAAACCCCAACCGACACTCCACATGTGCATAAGCCTACATTAGCAGCCGAGTGTCGGAACCCATAATCCATAGAATACCACTTTTGAGAAAGAAGGAGAGTACAACTAAAATTGTCAATTTTAACTAAGATTTCATCATTTGTATCCTTAATAGTTGAGAGTTTGAGTTGCACATCCACTAATTGCTTGGCTTGGTCATCAAAATTCTACGTAGTGTTGTTTAATTGATTGATTCATTTAATTGTGACCACCCCTGCTGAACTAAAAATCTCTTTCTTGGGTGTTTAAGTTGAATTGATGGCTATGAGTATAAACATGTTCATCATGGTTGGTTTGGTCTTATACACATCTTTCTTTTCATTTGATCTATGCATGAACTTGATAATTTTTCATTTGTGTTTCTATGCTCTTTTTTTCTTGAGGACAAGCAATGGTTTAAGCTTAGGGGGATTTGATGTGCACAAATCATATCATCTTTGAGATCATGTTTGGTTGCATATCCATGTTGTTTTGACTCAATTATCACTATCATTCATGCGAGATTCTATATTTTTAGCTATTCTTACTTGTCTCATGGTTTGGATTGTAGGTACTACATTTTGCAATGAAATTATGAGGAATATATCATATTATCACTTATTGGATCACTTCTCAAGTATCTACATGTTTTGGGGTTCGAAACTACACAAATACCACTTTTTACAGCATGTAAATCAGACCTACACGCTGAAAGTTATGAGCAGAATACATAACAGCCCAGAACAGCCAAGTGCACGCCGTGTCTTGAAAATGCACGCTGTGCACCTGGAGCATCGAGCAAAATGAAAGTTTCTGGAAAGTTGCACGACGTGCACACAATTGCACGACGTGCACCTGGGAGCTAAACGTTTCTAGAAAGTTGCACGGCGTGCATTTCTTCAGCGCACACTGTGCACATTGCATTCTGGAGTAAATTGAAAGTTTTTGGAAAGTTGCACGCCGTGCACTTTGGGTGCACAGCGTGCATCTGGCAGTTTCAGCATTTTGAAAAATACAAGTTTTTGTTTAAAACGAAGTGGGAACTTAATGGGCGGTTACGCCCGGTCATTTATGAATGTTCCCTCATCCCAGAGCAAACCTAGTGCAGAGGAGGGCGATTTTGAGGAGATCAAGGGTGGTTTCTTGGGAAAGGAGTCCATTTCTTCTTCTCTTCTTCTCCATTGTCTTCTCCAAGGTGCAACCAAGCTTCCCCAACTTCGTGCAGCTTCTCGAGAGAGGAGCCAGTCCGTTTTGGAGAAGCTTTATGAGTGGAATTTTGTCCCCAAGACAGAATTCTACTTCTCTTGGGTTAAACTTTCAATTCTCCTAGCTTTTCCTTCTCTAAACCATGTTAAACTCTGAAAATTCTGTAGCATTTCTGCAATACATGATCATGGATGAGTAGAATCCGAATCTTGGACATGGGAGAGTAACTCCCATGTCATAGCTTGTATGAACATATGAATTTCGTACTAAATGTTAGTTTCTTGCATGTTCCAAGAGTTGTTTCAGATCTGAAATGCTTGTTTGTGTGATTGGCCATCATACTTGCATGTTTTATGCTTTCTTTCATAATCTGAGAAGATGTGTTTGAGAGTATGGAGTTACTCTTTTGGCAACTTGTCCTTGACCGCGAGAGTGGCTGGGATTATGTTGAGGAGCAAGGTTTGTGATTTGAAATGAAATACATACACGAGAGTGATGTATGGAGTTAAAATCGTCATCACTTCACCGGGAGGTGAGTAATGACTACAAACCTCCTTTGCAAGTTAATTAACATGTTTAAATTCATATTTAATATAAGCTATGATGTGATAGTGAAATCCCAAGTCTAAGATCCTTCCAAATCTAAATCTTAACCTTTCTTAAGTGATAATTTACTTTTTTGTTTTAAATCTATAATTTAGTTGTTCTAATCCAATCATCTTGTGTACAACGATCTAGATTATTAAAAATCATAACTCTTGCGCCTAACTAACCAACGCTCCTTGTGTTCGACCTCGACTACAACTACTCTCGTATACTTGCGGGATATAGCTAGTTGAATAAAAGATCATTCTTAATGATTGAAACTTGTTAGTGTAAATAACCAACATCTACGATGCTTATCAGCGTAAGATTTCTACCTATCCTGTGCAGTCTTTAATTGTTGTTGTATTATCTTAATCTTCTCAGTGATTTGCTGCACAAGATTAAGAACCAAGAGTTGATATTCACCGGTTTCATACCAACATAAGGGAGATATAAAACGTCTACCATACAAAGCTTCATAAGGTTCCATGTCAATGCTATGTTGATAGCTGTTGTTTTAGTCAAACTCTATCAAACTTAAGTGCAGATCCCAACTTCCTGTGAACTGAAGAACACATGCTCTAAGAAAGTCTTCCAAAGTCTGTATGGTCCTTTCTGACTGTCCATCAGTCTGAGGATGAAAGTATGTACTAAACCTTAACTGTGTGCCTAAGGCTTTATGAAGTTGCTCCCAAAAATGACTTGTAAACTGGGGACCTCTTTCAGAAACAATGGTAACTGGGACTCCATGCAGCCGCACTATCTCATCTACATACAACTGTGCCAGCCTCTCAGCAGAATAGGTTGTTTTGACAGGTAAGAAATGTGTTATCTTTGTCAACCTATCAACTATTACCCAGATGGAATCATGAGCTTTGGTTGTTCTAGGTAATCCAACCACAAAATGCATGGTCACATGATCCCACTTCCATTGTGGTATGGGTAAAGGCTGCATTGTTCCTGCAGGCTTCTGGGGTTCAGCTTTAACTTGCTGACACACAGGACACCGCATAACAAACTCAGCAACGTCCTTCTTTAAACCAGGCCACCAATACATATCTTTCAAATTTCGATACATCTTGGTGCTTCCTGGATGCATAGCATACATTGAAGAATGAGCTTCCTCCAGGACTAGCTCCCTCAAGTTATCCACATCTGGTACTATCATCCTACCATGATAACAGGCTACTTGATCATCTGAGTCATGGAAACCTTCTTGTCTCTCACTACCATACTCTGATCTAATCTGTTGAACTGCAACATCAACTTGTTGTGCCTCCTTAATCTGCTGTCTCAGAGTAGGTTTTATGTGCATCTCAACTAACAACCCTGATAACAACGATACTCTTAACTGTACATTGTCTTGTCTTAAGGAGATAAGCATATCTCTCCTTGAGCACACTAAGGAATTCAGCTGTGCTTTGTCTAAGGCTGGTGTTGCTGATTTCCTACTTAAATCATCAACAACTACATTGGCCTTTCCTGGATGGTAATCAATTGTACAATTTTAGTCCTTGATTAACTCCATCCAGCGGCGTTGCCTTATGTTAAGCTCATGCTGAGAAAAGATATACTTAAGGTTCTTATGGTCTGTGAAAATCTGAAATGTTTCTCCATAAAGACAATGTCTCCAGATTTCCAAGGCATGAACTACAACAGCTAGTTCCAGAACGTGTGTCGGATAATTTTCCTCGTGTTTCTTAAGCTTTCGAGAAGTAAAAGAAATCACTTGTTTATCCTGCATCAACACACATCCCAGTCCATTCTTAGAGGCATCACAGAAAACTATATATCCTTCTCCTTGTTCAGGTAACACCAAAACAGGTGCACTTGTCAACCTCTCCTTTAACAGCTGAAAAGATTGTTGACACTTGTCACTCCAGGTAAAAGGAACATCCTTCCTGGTCAACTTGGTTAAGGGTAAGGCTATAGAACTAAAGTTCATAATGAACCTTTGATAATAGCCTGCCAACCCTAAGAAACTACAGATCTCTGTCGGTGTCTTCGACTGTTCCCATTGCAAGACAAATTCTACCTTTTTAGGGTCAACACGTATACCTGAAGCAAATATTACGTGTCCAAGAAAAGAAACTTCTGGTAACCAGAACTCACACTTGCTAAACTTAGCGTATAGCTTATGCTTTGTTAGCAGAGTAAGAGCCTGAGAAAGATGTTGTTCATGCTGTTGAGCATCTCTACTATAGATCAGGATGTCATCTATGAAGACAACAACACACTGATCGAGAAAAGGTCGGAAGATTCTATTCATGAGTTCCATAAATGCAGCTGGTGCATTTGTTAGTCCAAACGACATAACCGTGAACTCATAGTGACCATACCTTATCCTAAAGGCAGACTTAGGTATGTCACCTTCCTTAATACGCAGCTGATGATATCCCGACCTCAAATCTATCTTTGAGAAGACAGTTGCACCACACAACTGATCAAAGAGATCATCAATCCTTGGCAAATGATACTTATTCTTTATTGTTACTTTATTTAGCTGTCTATAATTAATGCACAACCGCATCGACCCATCTTTCTTTTTAACAAAGAGGACCGGAGCACCCCATGGTGAAGTACTCGGTCGGATGAAACCCTTCTCAAGAAACTCTTGCAATTGTTTCTTCAGTTCTGCCATCTCAGCAGGCGCCATCCTATACGGTGTTTGTGCTATAGGTTGCGTGTCCGGGACTAGATTAATTTCAAAATCTATTTCTCAGGGTGGTGGTACACCTGGAATTTCTTCAGGAAATACATCTTCAAATTCCCTGACTACTGGAACTTCAGTAGAGTTAAGACTATCCATGGTAGTATCTACCACATGGGCCAAGAATGTGTAACATCCTTGCCTCATCAGCTTCTCAGCAACCATAGCTGACACCAAATAGGTTGGAAGAATCTTTCTATCTCCTTGAAAGATCCATGTGTCACTTTCATCAGTGAACACAGCTTGCTTGGACTCACAATCCAAGACAACCTTATACCTTTCTAAGGTATCCATCCCAAGGATTACATCGAATCCATGCATCTCAAGTGGTATACGATCCACTTGAATGCGATGTTCAGAAAATAAGAGAATACAGGGAGAACATACTTCCTATAACATAGCAGATCCCATCAAAGAAGTTTCTAGCAACAAACTATCTGTCCTATGACTTGTAATCAGGTTACAGTCAAAAATCACTCTTCGAGTGATAAAGGAGTGCGTAGCACCCAGATCAATTAAAAGAGATACAATACAAGATGTAGACATATCAGAATATAACAATTCCATCTGACCTGCCACAACCTGAGGGTTGATCACTACATCAGGTGGATTTATTGCATAGAATCTTGCCGTTGCTTGTGGTTGATTCGGTTCTTGATTACTTGGTGCTGATGATCCATCTTGGGACGCTTGTCCACATCCTCTAGCTCCTCCTGGGAACTTTCGCCTTTGAGATCCTTGCTGACTCTGCCTTTGAGGTTGAGTTACACTCACTTCTATGGCTCTGCAATCCTTCATCAGATGTCCCATCTTTCCACATATATAACAACTTCTATTTAGTTGTTGTGATCTAGGTGGTCCTGTAACTAACATAGATGCTGAACTGCGAGCTCCTTCTAGTGGTAGGCTTCATCCTCTGCCCCTATTTGACGTCCACTACGTCTGGGTACTGAATCTAGGTGGTGGTGTAGGCACAGAAAACCTAGGTTTCTTAAAGTCTTTAGATGAGGATCCTTGGAACTGGGGATACATCCTCTTATTCTTGGTATGTCTCTTCTCTAACACAGACCTCTCTATCCTCCTGATTGACTCCATAAAGGTAGCAAACCTTTCCCTGTTCTCCAGAGCAGACACAGGGGTGGTCAACTCAGCGTTTAACCCCTTCTCAAAACGCCTAATCCTTTCTTCATCTGTAGCTGCCATATGTGGACAGAACCACAACATCTCCATGAACTTAGCTTCGTACTTGCTAATGTTCATAGGTCCCTGCCTTAATCTCTCAAACTGAGAGATCTTCTCATCTAAGAATGTCTTAGGGAAGTATCTGTTGATAAATTCTCGTCGAAAATCTTCCCATGCAATCTCCACACCTGGCCTTTTCTGTTCCTCCATGGTCCACCAGTGACCGACACTCCCCTTGAGAAGGTATACAACATGTCTAACCTTCTCAACTTCTGGGATGTTCAAGATTCTAAAGGCTTTCTCTAGTTCAGTTAACCACATGTCAGCATCTGCAGGGTCAGCTGTTCTACCATACTCTGTGTCTCCAACTTGGCAAAGTCGTTCAAACGTCTTGCCGGATCCTTGTCCTTCTAGATGGGTAGGTGCCCTAGGTGCAGGTATAGACATCCTATCAGTCATATGTGTCATGGCAGTCATAAACTGCCCAAACATGGCTTGGACGGTTGGGTTCCCCATGTCAATTGGATTGAACTGGGGTGGTTCAGGTACAGGTTCCTCCCTTTCTTAGTTTCTTACACCTCCTCTGGGTGCAGCGACACTACTCTCTGCAACATGTTCCTCGTGTGGTCCAGACATCCTTAGTTTTATCTTCTCCTCCTATATGAGCAGAAGACACTATCAAATATATTGGAAGACACTAGAACAGACTCAACAACCTAAGTCCTATGTCTCAGTAGACTCAACGAACCTAGAGCTCTGATACCACTAAACTGCGATGACCGTCTCGTGAAAACAAGATCAAAGAATTTAAACTAATGCGGAAGCGTTTCATTAGCAGCGGAATTATTGAAAATCACAAAATTTTAAAACTTTTTGTAAAGAGATCTACAAATTGTGAAACTCTTTTATTAAGAAACAAGATAAGTTATTTACAAACTGATTCACTATTACATCTCTGTAATATCACATCTCGAGATTCACAACATCAACTGCCCTGTTAACTATGCAAGGCAAGATACAAAAATCTTGAGGCATTACGCCAAAATCTCAGATCTATTTAAAACATCTAAAGACTCCTAGGACCTGAGAGTACAGAGACAACACATAGGACATTCTATCTACAAGACTTGACAGACAGTGTCTCCACCTGAGGATCACTGCTGTCCCTGATGTTGTTGTTGCTGCTGCTGCTCACCCACTGAAGGGTTTCTTCGTCCTCGACGTCTACCTAAAAAGTCGAATCCCATGGGGGTGAGACAATTCAATAATTGTCCCAGCGAGAGTTACAACTCTTCGCCAGAAGCATTGTTATTGAAAATATTAAAATAATAATGAACATAAGAACTATTATTATTCAACAGCAGACAATTCATTGAATAAACTAAGTAGAGCAGCATTCTCTAAGCAATCATTTCAATTATAACTTAATTGAATGACAAGACTTATATCAATAAAGAATATGAAGAACATGTATACTAGTTATTCAACTAGAACACTATGAATAATGTATCATCAATCATTGTTTCTCGTAGTTCAACCTAAGCAATTAAGCTATACAGCTGATTACATTTTTCAAACATATTTATGCCCCGAGGAGATGAGATATACCACTCATTCTCCAACCGACCATTACTAAATCGCAATCGGTACCATACATAGGTCATCAGAAGAGCCAGATTCCTATGACCTCATCTTCCTCAGTCAGTGTGAGGTACAACATGTAGGACATCTTGTGTCTCTGCTATAATAGCTTTCCAGGGTATTCTGGCAACTTCACTATTAGAGTTACAGTGGCATGCTGTACTCTCTTCACCATCGAGAGATTTCTTGTTTATCTCTCATCAATGCGGCATTAACAATATCATTGGGAGATTAGTGATACATCATCCCGAAATAAACATATAATAAAGGATTGAGAGATTTGATGTTTATTTCACATCAATTCCTCCATTAGGATGTAAGGATATTCACGTCCATAACCTCCCACATACTCAAAAGTATGCTCTCCAGGAGTTCCCTTAGGAAAACATGTTTCACCATCATTTAATTTCTGACAATGATGGATCTATGGTCAGGGCTCTACGTGATATCATTATACTTGATTATTTAAGTACATTATAACATTCTTTTATCATCATGCATGTTTTCAAACATAGACCAATAAGATAATTGCTATAAAGAAAGAGTACTACTTGTATCAAGATCATTTCACATCTTGTTAACATTGGGATATCAATTCCTAACCATCTTATGATTATGGTTCAGGATTATGGGTGTTCAAACCCTTAGTTTAACAAAACACTTGTTACCAAGTAACATATTTCCATCAAGTCAATTAACAGTATGAATATAATTGTAGCAGTGCAGGTATTTCTCATGGCTCATACAGCCTATCAATCTCATATGTTACCTCTCACTAGGCAACATAGCCTATCATTACTTTCAAAGCTTATAAGTGCTTTCAATAAATATGACATCATAGCTCTTACCTGACTATGTTTCCTATTTCATAAGAACCTGCATGATTAATACAAATGATAACAAACAAATTATCTCTATATCAGCACAATGCAAATCATAGGTAACTTTACTATTCAAGGATTGTACCACTATTCTTTTACTAGGATTAAGGTTTGTTTGCAAAACAATTCCAAGCCAAGCTTGGAGCACCATGACCATGCTGCCTTGCATGGTCATGCTACAAAAGATTACCAAGACCGTTTTGCATCACCACGGCTGGTTCTTAGGGTTAGGGTTTCCTATTCAATTCAATTAGGGTTATCTAACCCCCTTTAGCTTAATTAGGAATGGTGTTTCCTCATTTCATAATTCAATCATAGGGTTTCATTGTTAAAAGCATAACTCAAAATTAGGGTTTACTGTTCAAATCATCACATTACCCTAGATTAGGGTTTACTATTCACAATACATCATATTACCCTAGATTAGGGTTTACTATTCTCATTATAAGGAATTAAGATCATACCATCATCATATATGAGGATTACTTCCATTAATGCCCTTAAATTAGGGTTAAGATTCATTAGCCATCATAATTAGGGTTTCATGAACTCTCTATCATGAATCATACCCTAATTAGATATTAACTCATATTGGGAGTCCAATACTTGATTAACATTTATATAAGAAGTCTTCTCTCTCCTCTTTCTATAAGTTAATGTTTTCACCACCTTGATTAGGCTAAGTCAACTCAATACTGACATCATAGGTTATGTCATTACTATTGTGATCATTAAGGCTTACTCATTCAAAAAGTATCAATCACTCTATCCCATCAAGGGTATCTTTGTTATAGTCATCATTGATTACATCATGTCTTAGTCAACTAACTACTTGGTCCTTTAATCACATTAGGTATCCATAAGGTTTAGGTTAATCAACCACTAAACCATCTTGACTTCTAAGGCATCAAACGATCTTGACCCTTTTTAGACCTCAAACGGTTTTGCACACTAAACCCCCAAATGGTCTTGGACTGCCCTTGAAATTGTTTGGTGTTGAAGACTGTTTGGTCTTGTTGACTTTTGAAACCGTTTGGTAAAGTGCACACTCAAGACCGTTTGCCAAAAATGGGGTGAAGACCGTTTGGTCAAGTTTGACTTTGAAACCGCATGGACATAACCGACCTTGAAACCGCATGAGCACCAAACGGTTTGGGATCGTTTGGTCCCAAACGGTCTTGAGACCGTTTGGACCCAAACGGTCTTGAGACTGTTTGGTCCAAACCACCTCAAAACCGCAAGGACCAAAAAGTGTCTCAACCACTTCAATTGAATTAGGGTTTCCAATGTTCTACCCCTCAACCGATCATGTACTTGATAGACACTTATCGATTGAGTCAATTAGGTCAACCCTCAACTGATTTGACACTCAATTGACCCTCAATTGATCATCAATTAGGGCTTGGATCGATTGGATTAGGGTTTGAAATCGGTTACCCATCAACATGTTCCAATGTGAGTCTAATTGATTTGAAATCATTGAACCATCATTCAATTTGGTCATGACCTGAGCCCAAACAGTCTTGGGATCATTTGGATGACCTCCAAACGATCTTGAGACCATTTTCCCATTAATTTATCAAAAACCAAGTCATTCAAATAAGGTTTGAACCCTAGGTTTGGTCACCAAAACAACAATTGATTATTCAACTTGATATCATTGGGTCCTCAATTGGTTAACCCTAGTTAACCCTAGACCTCCAAACAGTCTTGGGTGATCACCAAATGGTCTTGAGACTGTTTGGGTGATCCCTAAATAGTTTTGAAACCATTTGGGCCACTCAACCTAAACTTCAACATGATCTTATTATTAAAATCAGCAAATGACCCAATTAGGGTTTAGGTGACTAATGGGCCTTCAATTGGTGATTCACTTGGAATTAATAGATGATTTTTGGTAGGCAATTAGTCTAAATTATTCACAACAGTTCTCTAAATAGTCAACGCCTGGTCAACGCATCCAAATAGTCTTGGACCGTTTGCTTCTATGCGGTTTGGTTGAAAGCATTTGCATTCAAACGGTTTGAAACCATTTGCACCCAAACGGTTTGAGAAACCGTTTGAGAAAGGGTTGGAGACCATTTGCTAAAGTAGGTTTTTGGATAAACATAGGAATTAACGTCATCATCTTCTACCTCAAGAACAGAGGCTGTTCTTCACGGAATTGCTAGCAAAAACACAAGAGTAACAAAGGAAGAAGAATAACTAACGATTTTTCATGGAGATGAAGATGCATAAACAAAGCTCAAGGTTTAGAGTTATAAAACCCACCTCTAGGACTGATCCACAGCTCCAAGCTTCGTAGCTTTAATGGTGAATGAAGCTCCAGTAGTTGTCCAAGGTCCGTTCTCCAAGTTTTGGACGGAGAAGATGGCTAGAAAGAAGAATCGTGTGAAAAACACCAATAAACCAACCTTGTTTTATGGTTTCCTCTATGAATTTGAGGTAGATGATGGTCCATACTTACCAAACCAGCTTGGTCATCCTTCCTCTGCTCCAGAGCTCCTCCTTGGTCGGCCAAATTAGGTTTGAGAAGAAAAGAACTAAGGGAAATGATCCTTTGTTTATTTGGGAAGATTGCTTATATATTTATGGGTCTTTTTAAAGCAAAAGGAAAAAGGATGGTTATTTCCTTTTTATTTCCCAAACATATCCACTAAGGCTTGCTCCATCCTTGGCCACATTTTCCACTTACTAAACTCACGCAAACTCCTCCATTACCCAAGGTTTAAAGGAAAAGAAACCAAACATCTTAATAAGTTGTATATATAAAAGGGCCATTTGTTTAAATTTTGATTATTTCAACATCAAGATTATCTCTACTCCTTGATCATTCAAATGAGGTGGCCTTCTCATTTTCTTTTCTCTACTTGATGCCAATAAACATGAGAGATACTCTAGAGAATACATTTTACATGTTGAACCCTAGGTTTTGGGTAATTTGCACATTACACCAAAACTAGGTTTTTAAAGCACAAGGATCACTTTACAAGCTATATCTTGGTGCTCAATCTTGTGGAATCCATACCTCCACATCATATTCATTCTTATGATGTCTCATCATCAGAGGAACATCTTGACATGTGCAAATTGCAATTAAACCCCTCAACTTGGGTAATTTGCATTTTAGTCCATTATTAACAAAACAAAGTTGCAACATTATTCAAAAAGGACTAAAATACAAATATAAGTTTCTCAAAAGCCTTAATTACATTTCAAAGGATAAACAAAAGCATCTAATCACTTAATTAGGCAAAACACCTAGGGTTAGTTCATAACCCAGGTCAGGGATGTTACACGAAGTACTTACTCTACATCTTTCTTTTCGCAACATACATGCCAGTTTGGCTTTGAGTGTTGGAAGGATGATGCACTTGGTATTGGTGGGCGGGAAAAGGACAAAAAGCACCAAGATGGTTGAAGGCCCGACGTAAACACCTGAATGATCACTTTTATTTGTTGTCTTGTTATACTGTTTATTGGGCCTTGATAATACTGTCCAGTCGAGGGGCTAGGCTTTCTGTTGCAGTATATTGGACTTCAATACCTCCACTATTATATAGGATCGGAGTCGTCAACAAGAACTACAGATAGGATCACTCTTCCTTTCTAAGAAGTTTATTGCTAACAAGCCATTCTTGCAGCAAGAGCACTTTTCTTGGACTGAGTCCCCACTTCTTTTCATCTCTCTACCTTTTTCCTGCTTTGGTTGTGGACTTCGGTGATATTTATATTGGGTGTGCGGATTGGGATATATATATTGTATCCAATACACCCTTCCAAACAATGTGGTGATATTATATAGTAGCATATGTATATAATAGAAATTGGTCGCAATCCAATGATTGGGAATAAGTAAGAAATGCAAATTTATCAAAACGACTCACCATTCCAATTCGGAGAGACGGTTGTACCTTGGCCCAATTTTGTTTTATTACCTTTATTAATTTAAACATCGATATCTTGCATAAATATACATAAAGAAAACATAGAAAAAGATGATTTATCATTGTTACTAAGGTATATACGAAGTAAAAGTATGACTATCACATAGCTGCAGAAGATGAAAAGTTCTTTGGAAAAATGAGAATATACAAACCTTAAACTTATTGTCGAAGCATCCAATCGTTCCTTCATTAAAATGACCTTCCACCAAAGTAGATGCATACACACGTATCCGGTTAGGAAATAAAATATAAAAAATGTTCATTTACAGATTTACCTTTAGCATAACGATGTGTCAACCTATCGTGGTGTTGACCGCAAAAGTTGTATGCACTATGCTGTCAATCTGTACATCATAGACTGGAGATTTTAATGAAACAACGAGGAAGAAAAGAAAAATAAAGGATTTTTGAAGGATCAAGGATTTTGGACGAGTAGAGCATAGAGAAGCACTAAACAATTATAAGGCAGAGCTGAGAGAGGATGAAGATACGAAGATAGAGGGTAGGACTGAGAGGGAGAGGTAGACAAGGAAGTTTGTTAATGGGATTAAGAATGGGAGGCAGTACTAGGAGGTAGCGGCTGAAGACTGAAGGCTCAGAATGGAAGCGAGAGGGAACAGTGGAGTATTAGAATGTGTGGTATTCAACCCAAAACCAATTGGCAATGAGTGAAGGGACCACACACCTTATAAGTCCATGACCTTTCCCAGAGCTCAACGGTGTGGGACAATTCTAACATCCCCCCTCAAGTGCAGCCACTTTTATGTGCTTGCACTTGTTGTTTTTTAGGTAAGATGTTGGTCCTCACACTTGTCTCGTGAGGTCCTCTCTGATACCATATTAGAATGTGTGGTATTCAACCCAAAACTAATTGGCAATGGGTGAAGGGACGACACACCTTATAAGCCCAGGACCTTTCCCAGAGCTCAGCGGTGTGGGACAATTCTAACATGGAGTACTGGAAGCGACATCCAAAACGCGTCGAAATAGGAAGAAAGGGAGAATCTTTCTCTGCACTCAGGAGTAAGACGACAAGACTTTTGATCATGGGGAGAAGAACCGACTGGGTGTGGGGTAGGGTTCATCTGGTGCAAAGAAAATATAGGTTAGTCTTCGGCGGAAAAGGAAAAATCTCACAACATCAAATTTTATTTCAAGTAAAAATAATGGTTAAAGACTGGTTACTTTTCAATCAGGGTTAAGCCTTGATGTGTATTATCCAATTGCTCAGGGTTAGTATCCCTTACGATGCAGTCCTGACTTTTATAAGATTTTGTTGTAGTGCGTACTCAGTATAATACATTAGAATATTGTGCTGACATGTATTACATGTATTCTTTTATTTATGTTGTAGACATATGATCTTAAAGAACCCAGATAGTTGAGAGTTTTGTGGTGAGAAGATGTACATGTGAACCTATTGTCTAAAGATCCCGTCATAGATGGTATTATGTGTATATGTAAAAGTTTTCTATTCAATGTGTAATATCAATTTTTAATAATTCATCTTGTAATTATGTGGAATGGTGAGCTTGAGTTGTTATGGTTTGTTTATTGTTCATGTGCATGTGCTACTTTTGTTCCTCTAACTCCCTTACTTTTCTTCTTCATGTCTTAGTGTGTGAGTTTGAATTTGGATTCTTACTGAGGTGAAGGTTTCAATTTGGACGTCACACACATGGTCAAGGTGTTAAAAATCTAGAGATGCCCCCATACCACTTCTCAATAAATAATTTCTTATTCTAAAAATTGGACACAACAACATGATTGGTGTAGATGATGTTGAGAATATATTATTGTAAATGACAACTACTATTATATCAACAACACATTTTTCGTAAATCATTTCATAGTTGCATGTAGATTTTTATTCAAAAAACATTAGGTGCATTATTGAATGTGATATTATTCTCAAAATTAACTTATACTGTCATACTTTAGATGTGTGCCTTTTTGCATATTATCTTAGGAAGGAAAATTTACAAACAACAAAACTAACAAGAACTACATCCATTTTAATCAAATCACTAGTGTATTATTTTAGATATTAAGGTCGTATAAGTATAGGTCGACAAATGATACATGAAAGTCTGAACACCAAGTGAATGATGGTGATAGAGGTATTTCTTGTTTGAGTTTATGTACTACCTTTACAACAAACATTCATAAATATAGTCACGACTTTGTAGAAGTTTCTCTAATCTAGTTAATGTGAAGATCTTTATCAGCTAACAAACTTAGCATAGCTTTGATGCAACATAGAAATGACATTGTGTCTGTAAGAATGACTCTATATATCTTTGTTGGTAATCACTTGTCATATTTTATTTTATGTTGTTTGTTCAAAATTTTCTAGTTTTTGCCGCATATTATCATCATAAAATACATACCAATTCTCAATCAATAATTTCTTATTTTGTATGTTGGGAACAACAACATTATTGGTGTAGATAATGTTGAATATATATTGTTATGCGTGACATACTACTATTTTACCAACAACATATTTTCCATTGATCATTTCATATATACATATATATATATATTTGTAGAAAATACATTAGGTGCATTATTAAATGTGATATTATACTCAAAATTAACTTATTATTTCATGAATATAGGTTAGAAAGGGAAAATATTAATGAGTGATCTAAAAATAAAAAAAATTAGAATATTTATAGTCAGACAATAGTGAATTTGATGTGCACTTTTTATAATTTTCTAATTTATAAACACAATAATCATATGTTACAAGCAAATATATATATATGTTATTGTTATTATATTCTCATGGACACATAATATATATATATATATATATATATATATTTACGAGATGTTCCATATGAGCACACACAATAAACCATAAGTTTAGAAAACCACTATTATGGATGTGAACTTTTCAAGTGATAATATTTTGTGATGCCTCCCTCAAATAAAAATTCTAGATTTTCCACTACTGATAGTTGGACCCATAACCGCCTAGGGTCATGTTTCAATCACTCTATTCAAATCCATTATCGACCTAAATTGGTAAATTTATAACTCTCAGCAAACCCAAATTCAGATTTTAGATGAGACATAAGTAAAGTGTATATAATACAACATGAACTAATAACGTATCAAAATTATTAGTTCCAAGTCAAACTAGTAAAATATGTTGGTTAAGAGGAACTATACTTTGTAAACAATAGTTTATGGATTTTAATTTAATGAGTCTTGATCAACTATCTATTAAACAAAATCCAGACCGGAATTAGTTTGGGTTCTAAATTTGATAATAGATGTCAAGTGTGGGTTTATTCTAAATAATTGAAACCAATTTCAGGTGATATGGCCATGCTTTTGACCCAGGCCAACACAAGACATCCATGCAGAATCCAAATCCTTTTTTTAAAAAATATTTGAAATTAAATCTTACAAATGAATTATGTATAGAAATATATTAATAACTAAGTATTTGTTATAATATAGGGGGTACAAGATTTCTTAAAGAAGAGGGGGTAATTTAAGCAAACTTAAATGTGAACTCGAACTGTACTAGCGCAAGCACAATGCTTAGACCCAATCTTATAAAAACATGTGGCAATGAAAAATATTTGATAAATTAATTAGAAATTAGCATTCTCACATGTTCATATTTTTTTTTGAAGTTAAACAGACAAATTTCATTATGGAGTAGCCATACAACATCTACATGAGGAGAAAAACAAACTAAAAGACCACACAAAGATCAAGAACAGATACAAACTACCATAAAAACTCATATCGGAATCTGATAAGGACAATGATGTATAGATCACTCTTCTCCTTCGCTGGCTAAGGCAACTTTCTATGAGGAATACCTTCAACCTGAGTATGTATATGTGGTAGAGTACCTGTACCAAATCGGTGTTCCAAAAGGATATTTTTCCCGCACTTGTTGCCATACAAAGTCCACAACAAAATTGATCGAGAAAGAAAAATCTACCACGAGAAGAGAAAGTAGCGCTGATTAACAGCGAGATAGACAAAACAAGAGAACAATCTAAACAGAAAGCTAGTAAAAAAGAAAGGGGATAGGAAACTCGTCGTAGCTGGGCTCAACGATAGGGAGGAAGAAGATCGTTGCCTCCAGAGACACCACGCTCACACACCTCCCGAAGAAGAGACCTTGTTGATGACGGGCGAGAAGAGGCCGAGGGGGAGCGAGGCACCGCTTTGCGGCGGCCAAACCCCCTCCCCCCAACCAACCGCCTATGGAGGAAGAACCCTAGCGGTGCTAGGGTGAGAGAGCGGGGAGAGAGTTTGCTGTTTACACGCGACGGCCACCAAACTAAGCCATATTCTGTTTCAAGTTTGGACAAATCCGTGCTCTGGTTAGTTCTGTGAAACTAAAATTTGATTCAATACTTAATAGATTTTAATTTGACAAATTTGAATCTATTCTAGTTTGATCGAGATATGGGACCGGGTCTACTCAGACCTCTAAGTTTAACAATTTCGGTCAATTCTGAGTTTGAGACCAGGCGATTGCGACATGAGTACGGATTGTCACGGGTCTGACCGTCAAAAAATGTAATTAGATCTTTTCGACCTAGAATCAGTCGTGACCCAGAATTCAACGTATAAATTGTACAAAATATATTAATTTTTAAATTAAAAACTCAAATATATATTGATATATTGGTATTTTATTTTAACGTAAAGAGAGAGGATAAAAAAGCAATAGCCGTCCCATTCCGCAAGGGATTACTTAGGAGTTTCAATAACACAGAAAATTATCCGAGGTTTCGTCAAAATAAAGTGGATAAAATACAAAAACTCAAATATAAAATTTGACAACGAAAACAAATAATGTGTTGATGATAGTCATATTTATAGAATTGGTACAAACAATAAGAGCATGTATAATAGGAGAATCAAAATAGAGCATGTTACTTGTGGACTACATCGCCTTAGAAATCTGCAGGTTATGCACATTTTGGAGCTATTCTTTTTGACAATCTTATTCACAAATACAGACTGCATAAGTATATGTTCATTGTCGACGACCAAGTCTCGATCATCATGCAGATATAGAACACCATTAGGTACCAACCACCAACCATTTCGTATGTAAAGATGGGTGGTAACAAGTTAGCTTATTTAGTGGCTAGTAAGACTAATAAATTACCACCTAATCATTTATATACTAGACCTTTGATGATTGGTACAACATGTGTGCAGATCAATACTATATTGAATAGATGAGATGCTCATTTCACTCTAAAGAAAACAATGGTCACGAAAATGATATATTCATCTACCGTTTACATAGTACTAAATTAACACTTAAGATCTAGCATACTTTAATGGAAGAGTAGTAGTTGATACAAGAAGAATTGCATGAGAGAGGTTTTTTTAGCTTCGAAATAAACAGAATTAAAATAAGAATATGACGTGAGAATAGTTTTATTGTAGCTACACCAAGTATTAAAAAATGATTGAAATAAAACCCCATAATATGAGTAGTAACAGAGAGTGCTCGAAATAGTATATATTGATATTGCAGCAAAGAAAGAAGTTAAAACTTAGCAAATAAATATTTTACTTTTTTATATTTTACTTTTTACTATGCGGTGCACAATTACTTGAGTTCCATTTTGAGTTTCAAAATGATGTCCATGTAGCATTATTCTTAAAAGTAATCATTGTGGGGTTGAATGCATCAATTTGTGTGATGCATTCAGTGTCACATCAGTACCTAGCCATCATGGGTCTGATTGTGTCAAATAATTTATCACATTCTTTGACTACCATCTCAGCAGAAATCACCCACAAATAGCATATAAGTGGTGGTTGATTTTAGTACGCCAAATATTCGACCCATTTGTCTCCACAAGTGAATGCACCAGAATAGTTAAAGCACATAACTAATTTTATTCGGATGCTAATTTGGTGAATCATGTATTCCTTTTTTAAGGACCTCCTGCGGTACTAGATCCTCGTTCTGGACGACATTCAAAAGACAAATCTCAAGGATTGATCATGCATGAGAAGATAGATTGACTTATGAGCGAGGTACCTCCGCTTATATGTGGCTAGGTTGTCATTCAAGAAGAAAGATCTTTCCTAATTCTGTGTCCACATGAGTTCGTTGAGGTGTCTACACGGACAAATGTCTGCGGTCCTCTTTTCTATTCGAAAAAACCGGGAGCCAATAACAAATCTTTCGTTCAAAAGGACGTTATATATGTCACTTCGGCTTTTCCTAAGGAAATAAGGAGCGCCAGTTAGCTGAGACAGTAAAGGCCATCAGTTTCTGCACCAACGATCTTGGCCACACGAGGATAATTACGTGTTTTTGTCGTTGTTTAATTTTCTGTGCCAAAAGCGGAAAGGCGATATAATACCCAATTGCCAAATTCAACCACTTTCGAAAAGAAAATCTGAATTTGTGCGCGATAGAAATCTGCTGTTTGTCTTGGCTGACGTGATGAATCTCAGCCTCACAGGCGATAAAACTGCAAGTGGGGTGTTCGTCGTTGTGGGCTCAGAGTCTTGCGACGTCACTGAAGTGGTTTGTGGTTATTGCAGTTGTAGTGCTCGACGGAGCAGTCATCAGGCCACTTTAACGAAGATGTGATGGAGGTGAAGTGTTGCCAGCCCAGTTGCAGCGAGGTGTCTCTGTCTTACGCGGAGTGAAGGTGTGCCTTGTGCAGTGTTGTGTGAGTGCGTTGAACGAATGCCAATTACTCTTCCCAGGTTTCTTTTGGCAAAACAAGCACAAGCATTATGAAGTATGAACCTGTAATTTTCAGCGAAGTCGGTCCCTTTTACAGATATGCAAAGAAAGAGAGAGAGAGAGAGAGAAAGAGAGAGAGAGAGAGAGAGAGGGAGAGAGGGAGACCAGTCCAGCACTTGACTTGTTCTAAAAGGTATCGTCAGCTAGTTTAGGGAGCCTAGGTCAGTCAAATTAGGTTAAAATTCACGGGCAGTCACATATCGAACCGTTTATACTGAATTTGTGTTAAAATTTGTCACCTATAAAATATCATCTATAATATTGTTGTTAATGTGAATGAGCATTGTGTGCTGCATGCACGTTTTATATTTAGTCGCACAATTATCTTCTCTTTATGTTCACATTGTGAATAAATAATCATAAACACATGCCCCTAATCTTAAATGAAAAATTATAGTATTGTCATACTATGATATTTGTGATATCTTTGTCATATATTATTTTGATTTTATATTGCTGCAATGCATAGTTATACACTAAGAAGACTTAATGACCATTCTATTCGTTAGAAACATCTTTTTTATCTTACATAAATTACATGGGCTCCAAGGGTCGAAGGCAACATATTGAGCCAGATTTAAGTGTGCTATTGTTCCACCCGCCGAATATTATGTCTTTTTAACCCGCAACTGTGGCAATACCTGCAATGACTCAACTCAAACCCAACATATTACTTGATTTGACAGGTCTAAGAGAGCCAATGTATGACAACTCCATGACTGGTTCTGTCGACAATGGTTAGTGGTGTGCATAACTTTTCTTCCGTGATATAGAAATACATGTAGACAAATACAGACTTACGTAGAAATATAACTAATTTATATATGATACTTTTTTGACTCATCATAGAACAAGAACAAAGACACCCCTTTCAAGATCTACTCAATGGTCATGATACATATACGTGGGAACAAATTTTTGTGACGGAAGTTGAAGAAGACCAAACATACTAGTCACCCTGATCAGCTAGCATCTAGTTATCTCTTTTTATCTTGTTCAAATACCTTCTGTTCTATCTCCAAGCATAGTTGCACAAGTGTTTATGGCAACTCGATTAACGATCTGATTTTGCAAATAGTGATCTTTGATATATTTATCTTTGTACTAGTGAACATTTTGTCATAAAAAACATGGTCGTTAGAGATCAATATGTGCTCATTTGCCTATTTGATGCATGTTTAAACATTTTACATCTCACATTCCATACATGAGATTGTAGGAGGTTGATGAAGGTGGGTTGTAGTTAGAAAAACTAGAGCAATATGACACATGATGGATGCAAAGAGGTCACTTTGATATACGACCAATATCTTTCATTCACAAGATATACAATACATGAGACATGTCGAGGAAGGAAGGTAGAGGAGGCTAAGTAAAATGAAGCTATGACTTGAAAACCCAACATGAGATAGATAGATAGATAAATAGATAGATATAGAGAGAGAGAACTAATAAGAGGGAGAAAAGCTAATTTCAAACTGAATTGTGTTTTTAGCTTCAGGCATCAGTCATTAGGACATCAATTCATTTGTACAATAATTTGGGTTTTTCTTTTTGGAAAAACTAGCCCAAATTGGTAGAGCTCATGTACACAAAATTGAGCAATTTGTGTTTTTCTTTTTGGAAAAACTAGCCCAAATTGGTAGAGCTCATGTACACAAAATTTAGCAAGCAAGTATATACATCATAAAACATAAGCTCCTAACAAACCTTAGCTAAGTAAATAGTCTGAATTGTCTTTGTCAAATGCTTGAGTTAGTGGATAAGACTCTCCTTCAAACTAGTGGTGATTACATCGAGCTCCAGTTTGGTCAAAAATCACTCAATATCCTATGAAGGACAATTTTTATGAAAATATCAACTACTTCTGTTCCAATAGACACATGCTAGGTCTATATGTGTCTATTGCTACTTATTTCTTATCAAAGTGATGTTCGATCTCAATGGATTTAGTCCAACCATGAAATATTATATTAGCAATCAAGTACATAGCATGAAAATTGTCATCGAGCAAAGTGGTAGGCTTTTGAGATGGTACATGAAGATCTTTGAGGAGAAATGAGGCCTTGATGATTTATGCATCAACCATAACTAGGTCATTGTACTCAACTTCAGAACTAGAATGATCCATATAGGTTGTTTCTTAAAACTTTAGGATACACATGTTGAGCCTAGAAAGATACAATACCTAGTTGTTGACCTTTATGTGATAAAACATCCATATTAGTAGCATCATAATAAACAAAAAAATTTAGAGAAGAAGATGAGTAGATACACAATCCAAGAAAGATCTTTTTTAGTATATCATAGAATCCTTTTCACCAAAGTGACATGAAATGTTTATTAGACCTACCATGATCTGACAGGCTAAGTTTACTCTCAATTGAATATTATGTCTTGTTAATGTTAGGTACTATAAATTCCCTACAAGTTTCTACAAGGATTTGGATACGATAGAGGAGAGCTTACAACCCTTGGTGATAGGAGTAGTAGCGAGTTTACAATCTGTGGCAATCCAACTTTGGGGAAGCACACAAAAGCAAGATGACTTTAAATGAAATGTCAAATGACACTGACTATTTCCATTAACTATGAAGGTAAAGGAATCCGTTGGATAAAATCCCAACCACATTTATACAACTTTGCACATAAAAGAGGCCATCATGTTCATTCATCAATAGGTAATTCTTCATTGTTATCATTAGTGACCATCGTCACAACATGTGTATACAAAAAGTATGTCTTCTACAATTTATAATATGAGCATATAAATGGCATACGAGCCATAAACCACATCGTATTTAAATCATAATATAAAACCACTAAGCATCTTCTCACAAATCATGATTGTTAAAAAGTCACCGATTGACTTACAAATAGTGGGATAGTTCTATAGTCATAGGGCACTGCACAAATTAGATTTTACTTGACTAAACTAGTCATTTACTTGCCTTGTATGAAGCGAACACATTACATGATAGTGATTAAAGACATATAAAAATGATAGCTAATTACAAGAACCTTATAAGCTTAAGAAAGCCTCACATCATGCATAAAAGTGTACATAATTAGGCCAAATTATCATTTGCAGCCATACCCATACATTGTCCTAAAAAAAGATTAAAAAAGAACCACCAAAAAGTGTATTAATCTTCATATTCTAGCAATAAAAAACCACACTATTTTTTTTAACTCCTTAGCATGAGGGAGATATAAGGAGATCCATAATACAATAGAAATACCATCGTTAAACAAAAATCACATATACTACAAAATTTCAACATTACAATGGCTAGGAAAACCTTGTAGTTCAGTCTTAGATCAACATACAAATAGCAAGAAAGATAGATTTTCTATTGATCTTCAATTATGTATCCCAAGAACCCATAAAGTAGTAATTTTTGGAAGAAAAAAATGTAAATTTTGAAATTTTTGCATTACAACATTAACTAAGTCTAATGTTACCATCAGTTATAATCATTTAGGTGAAAGGAGTGTAACAAAATCTTGAATTTCATATTTTACTACCAAACATACCATTAGAAAGAAATCTTTCAACATTTCTAAAATGCTTAGCATTATTAGGATTTGTATCTAGGTTTTTTAAGTAAAGAAGAAAAAATAATTTACATAATATTCAACTAGTTAGTTTATTATGTACATGGGCCTAATTTACATGGCCCCTTAGGGTTAAGTTATGCTTCCTTGTACTTAAATCCTATCCTATATATAGGAACCCACTATCAATAAAAGATATCTTTCTCCCCTCCATATTATTTTCTACATGGTATCAAAACATAGATCCTAACCGAGGGAGAAAAATAAAGAACATCTGCCTGCGGGCGGATACCGTTCCATCATGGCTTGCCTTCCTGCCATGCCACTAGTACAGGAATGGTCTGTAGCGTCGGTTTTTTTAAGCCTGCAACATCACTTTTTAACAGACGCCTAAGTGGCCGTCGCTATAGACTTTGCTCTATAGCGTCGATTTATTTGACCAGAAAAAACCGACCTTACAGAGTAAACACCGACGCAAAAGGTTGTAAAAAATCTGACCCAGGCCAGAAAAAAGGAGCCTGTAAGGTCGGTTATTCCAAAAAAACTGACCCTGTAAACAATCTTGGTCGAGAATATTGTCGACCGAACACATTTTTGGTCGACAATTTTCTCGACCGAGAGAGTTTACAACGTCCATTTTTTTAGAATAACCGATGCTAAATATTGAAACCACTTCAGTTCTCCTTCTCGTTCGACGAGTTTGTCGACCGAGAGGTAGTTTACAGCGTCGGTTTTTTTAGAATAACCGACGCTAAATATTGAATAACCACTTCAGTGCTCCTTCTCGATTGACGAATTTGTCGACCGAGAGGTTATCATTCGACAAATTCCTCGACCGAGGGAGCTCTAAGGTCGGTTATAAGGAAAAACCGACCTTAAAGGTGCTTATACACGTGAAATCTGGCTCCTTCTCGGTCGACGAATTTGTCGACCGAAAGATTATCGGTCGAAAAATTCATCGACCAAGAGAGTTTATAGGGTCGGTTTTTTAGAATAACCGACGCTAAAATTTAAATAAACATTTCAGTGTACCCCTCGGTTGAAAAATTGTCGATCGAAAATATTTCGGTCGACAAAATTTTTGATCGAGGGGTACACTGAAACGTTCAAAATGAAATAGAAATGAATATTCATATATTCTGGGAGAGGGGAGCATTGATGCTCAACCGTCACCATTCAAAACCACACATTCATGACAAAAATGATTCATAATCACATCATAATTTACAAAATGATAGATTGCTTGAAATATAAGGAGGAAAAATTAGTTTGAAATCCTAGAAATATACATATTTTGAGAGATTAAAAGCTATCCATATGCAAACAAAGTCTATGATTACCACTTCAAAAAAATCATGCACAAGATGTAGGGTTCATCTAAGATGATACAAAAAACTATCAAACAAGCTCACACCCTAGGTAAAGGTACATCTTTATACTTGGATCAATATTTTTAAGGCAAAATCATGTACATGTAACGTAAGAGTGAACAATAATCATGGATAAAGTTATATAACTCACCTTAGAGATGATGTAGAAACTCCAAACAGCAAGGTAGATTGAAGAAAAATGGGGAAGAAACCCTAGCTTGGGAACTCCTCTTCACCAAGCTGGTTCCTTCTCCAAAAAGGAAGCAAACCCTATGTTGAAAAGGTAAGAAAAAGAGAGTGGAAGATGTTTTCAACCATTATCTCAAGCTCCACCATGGAACGTCATGGATTCAGCCAAGAAGAAGAGAGGGGAAGATAGAACAATAAGAAAAACAAAGAAAAAGAGACATATCTCACTTACTAAGACTAAGAAAGGTGGATCTGAACCCAGAAATGAACTCGGGAAACTTACTTGGAAACGACGGCGACCTTCCTTGGAAACGGCGGTGACCTTACTTGGAAACAGCAACGACCATCGTAGAGGATGAGACGACCTTCACAGAGAGGCGGCGACCTTCGTGGAAGTGTGGAGAGGCGGCGACGATGAGCTCTTTTCACAGAGAGGAGGCAAGGGCTTTGGCGACGCGAATAGGTGGCAAGGTCTTCACGGCAGAAAAGGTATCCGCGCCACAGGAGAGAAAAAGAGAATGAAAATTTTGTTTCGCGGGGGAGAAAGACTAGGTTTCGACCATTTTAAAGGAGAGACTCGACCTGTAGCGTCGGTTAAAAGAAACAAACCGACGCTAAAGATAAGCGGTGCCCGTGTTTGGTTATTTAAAAACACTCAAACACATTTTCAGTCGACAAATTTGTCGACCGAGGGGAGCTCTAGGGTCAGTTAAAAGTAAAAAACTGACGCTAGAGGTGCTTATACATGCATGAACTAAACTGGATCCAAAATTCATGTCGATCGACAAATTTGTCGACTGAGAAGTCCTTTAGGGTCGGTTATAAGAAAAAACCGACCCTAGAGGTGCTTATACACGTGAAATCTGGATCCTTCTCAGTCGATGAATTTGTCAACTGAGAGGTTAACGGTCGACAAATTTGTCGACCGAGGAGAGCTCTAAAGGTGCTTATACATGCGTGAACTAAATTGGATCCAAAATTCATGTCGGTCGACAATATTGTCGACCGAAGAGCACTTTAGGGTCGGTTATAAGGAAAAAACTGACCCTAGAGGTGCTTATACACGTAAAATCTGGCTCTTTTCGGTCGACGAATTTGTCGGCCGAGAGGTTATCGGTCGACAAATTCGTCGACTGAGGGAGCTCTAAGGTGCTTATAAAACCCTAATATGGGATGATGTTATGTGAAACCCTAATATAGGGTGATGTCGTGTGAAATCCTAATATGGGATAATGTTATTTGAAACCCTAATATGGGATAATGTTATGTGAAACCCTAATATAGGGTGATATTGAGTAAAACCATAATATGATAATGTTATGTGTAACCTTAATATGGGATGATGTGATGTGAAATGCTAATTGATAAAGATGGGAAACTCTAACCCTAATGAGGGAATAGTTATGTTATCTTTGTATTGCATGATGTTGATATGAAATTGATATGGTTGTTATCAAGTATACTAACCATGAGATGCTTGTGTAACAAATATCCTGAATACCTTGGTCAGATGACCTGAAGGTAATAGTTACCTGATAAGTGATAACCATGTTTAGTGATGAACTAAGGGTTTGAATACCTAGAATACCTAGATTCAGCAAATGTGACGATGGTGGTATTGAGGGATGTGAATTCCCAACAATGAGACAAGGGATTGAGATCCCAATGCTTTATAAAGTTTTGAAAAGTACTAAATTGGATCCAAAATTCATGTCGGTCGACAATATTGTCGACCGAGGAGCCCTTTAGGGTCGGTTATAAGAAAAAACCGACCCTAGAGGTGAAATATGGCTCCTTCTCGATCGACGAATTTGTCGACCGAGAGGTTATCGGTCGGCAAATTCATCGACCGAGGGAGCTCTAGGGTCAGTTATAAGGAAAAATCGACCTTAGAGGTGCTTATACACGTGAAATTTGGCTCCTTCTCGGTCGATAATATTGTCGACCGAAGGGACTTCTAGGATCGGGTATTTGGAAAAAAAACCGACGCTAGAGGTGCTTATACATGCGTGAACTTAACTGGATCCCAGATTTATCTTGGTCGACAATATTGTCGACTGAAGGGACTTCTAGGGTCGGTTATTTGGAAAAAACCGACGCTAGAGGTGCTTATACATGCGCAAACTTAACTAGATCCAAAATGCATCTCGGTCGACAATATTGTCGACCGAAGGGACTTCTAGGCTCGGTTATTTGATAAAAACCGACGCTAGAGGTGCTTATACATGCGTAAACTTAACTGGATCCAAGATTTATCTCGATCGACAATATTGTCGACTGAAGGGACTTCTAGGGTCGGTTATTTGGAAAAAACTGACGCTAGAGGTGCTTATACATGCGTGAACTTAACTGGATCCAAGATTTATCTCGGTCGACAATATTGTCGACCGAAGGGACTTCTAGGGTCGTTTATTTGGAAAAAACCGACGCTAGAGGTGCTTATACATGCATGAACTTAATTGGATCCAAAATGCATCTCGGTCGACAATATTGTCGACTGAAGGGACTTCTAGGGTCGGTTATTTGGAAAAAACTGACGCTAGAGGTGCTTATACATGTGTGAACTTAACTGGATCCAAGATTTATCTCGGTCGACAATATTGTCGACCGAAGGGACTTCTAGGGTCGTTTATAAGGAAAAAATTGACCCTAGAGGTGCTTATACATGTGTGAAGGCAAACTGGATTCAAGATGTCTAATTACCCGCATTTTTTGTAGATATATAAGGTCGATTATTTGGAAAAATCGACCCTATAGATCGAGGCGTGAAGCCAAAATCAAGCAAATTTTTGCCGCGGGAAACTGTAATTGGCTTTGTAATCCAATTGTCTATAAGGTCGCTTATTTTATGAAAACCGACCCTATAGAGATACACTACAAGGTCGGTTATTTTTAGAAAAGCGACCCAAGAGGTCTTAAGTGGTGCTCGCATTTTTTTATAGACATATAAGGTCGGTTATTTGGAAAACCGACCCTATAGAGTTACACTACAAGGTCGTTTTTTTAAAGAAAAGTGACCCAAGAGGTCTTAAGTGGTGCCCACATTTTTTATAGACATATAAGGTCGGTTATTTGGAAAACCGACCCTATAGAGTTACACTACAAGGTCGGTTTTCTTAAGAAAACCGACCCAAGAGGTCTTAAGTGGTGCCCGCGTTTTTTTTATACATATAAGGTCGGTTATTTGGAAAAACCGACCCTACAGGTAGTGACGTTATAACCCATTTCTATACTAGTGTGCATTTCGACCTTTGTGGTCATCTCATCTCTTCTTCATCCTAAATATCCAAACTTTTTCACTTTTGTGCCAAGACTTTCCATCCCAATATCCATTGTTTGGGCATGGTTTGATTGATGACTTGATAAATTAATCTCGTCTCTGCAAAAAGCTACAACAACTTGTCTCAACCAATTTTCTTTATTTTCTTATTCTCGTATGTTTTCCACTTTCATTCAAACTGTTCATCTTTTTTCCCCATCCATCACCCATATGATTTCTCCCTCTCCAATTAATAACCAACATTTCTCAGTCAAACCCTCCTCTCCTGTCATTGTCCCATTCCCCTCCCTAATCCTTGTCGTCGTTAGATAAAATATAGCATCTTTATCCCTCTAGTTAACCATCAACACACTCCCTACACTGCTACACATGTGATCGCATCTGATTTGTTATGAAAAAAAGAAGATGAAGACTTTACATAGAAGAACACAAAGAAAAAGAAAATAACACCTACTTTCCATTTTCAGTGCATCATCGATCGAGTATCCCACCTCAGCCGTTGCAGCAATCTCCTCACTTGAAATCATATGCTTACTCTCAAATCAGTCGGGAAACTACAAGCCAATGGCGTGGTCATTCTCATGTTCAAGACCCCTTTCCTTTTCATTTTTATCATTGACCCCTTCCCCACATTCACAGGGCAGCACACCAACAATGGACACCATATTGACTACATGCTGACTTCCTCACTGATTCTAATATCTTATGTGACAAATGGCTATATTTAAGGAAACTTTTGAAAAGACAAAATATTGCAACGTAACAACAACAAAAGAGAAAATAAAAGACCTTGTGTTAGTTTATAAAACACTAGAAAAAAAAAAGAAGGGGCAATGCATTAATTGTTTTCCTACCGTGCTTATTCCAGTAGTGCTTTGTTCTTCCTACCATACTTATTCTGGTAGTGCTTTGTTATTTTGTACCAAGATCCATTATGGTAGTACCACTTCTTTTCTACCGAGTTCCATTCTGGTAATATTTTTTTGTTCTAATATATATACCATATTTATTCCAATAGTTCTTTGTTTTTTCTACCATGCCTTTATACTCGTAGTGCTTTATTTCTAAGCCAACATTTCTCTATCAATATTAATTAATCTCTACGCCAACCACTCTCATGATATATTTCATGGTTGGAGTGGGGGGGGATAGAGGAGGATGAGAAGAAGAGAGAAGAGGAGATAAGGTAAAGAGAAGAAGTCATGTCATCCGACCATGTTGCCTAGTTTCTACATATTCATCTATGTTGTTGATACCTACTATGGTGCATATTCCTATATTAGTGCATATCAATCACGTGCCCACCTTCTATGCTACAATATTCATGTAGAAATGCTCTTATTCCAACTACCGTGCATTATTTTGGTGTTAGTGCTTCTTGTATGGAAATATTTCGACAACAATGACGAATCAAAAAGCTTCTATATATGTTCTCCACCATTACATTGCTCTAATTTCTCATCAAAGATTTAGAAATTTATTTGTGATTTCTTTAACATGTCTGGAGATCTCAAATAATATGATTTGTGATTACTTCTATAAGTCTGGCGATTTTCAATTCTAAGGGAGTTCATGTCGCTAATAATGCTTCTACCTTGATCTTATCTTCATCAAGGGGAGAAGACATATTTGCTTCTACATGCTATCTTCTTCAGGGGGAGTGTTATGAGTGTTAAAATTTTACATTGCAAGATTTAGGGAGAGATCATTTCTTGTTAGGGAGATCATTTATTGTATAGGCTATTTTATCCTTTTCATGTATTAATAAGTTGGACAATATTTCACCCATGTTCCAACTTGAGGGGGGAGTTTACCCACTATCAATAAAAATATCTTTCTACCCTCCATATTATTTTATACACATACCACTCACCTATTGTGAAGATCACAAGTTATAACAAGGGGTGAACCACAATATAAGCTTCAAACTCTACCAAACAGTCCCCTAGAAGCACTTCAACATTCCACCAAGAAAAATATATCTTTAACTAGGTCAAGGATGGTATAAAGGAGAAATTTTAACCCCAAAAAGCTAGATCCAAAATGGTATTCCATGGACTTCAAACAAAGAATTGGGAAGCTAAGGGATACATCAAGAAAAGATAAGAAGAGAAAATATAACATGTTCAATGGTCAAAACGTGGATCTTTAGCCTTAGATCCTCTAAATCAATGTAGATCTTCACTAGAGAAGCTCAATCACATCGAAACAACCCTTTCGTTGACCTCCTATGGTTTAGATCATATTCTTGATAACTTTGGGTTTAAAAATAAACCCTAGGGTTAAGGAGTGACAGGGTATATATAGGATGGGATAGTTGAGAAGTCAATACAGACCATGTGTTGTAGCCTCATCGACCCCTTTTTTCCAATAGACTGATCGACCCTTTTATTCTGCTAGGCCATCAACCACTTCACCAGAGCATTCATTGACCACCTCACTGATGGGTCCATTGATCCTCATATGAGAGGTTACATATTGATATCAAAATTAATCTCTCTCAAAGGTGGGAAACTCATTATCGAACACATCCTCAAACTCTTGCACCACTAGGATATCCTCTATCCTAAAATTCTTTAAGTTTTTGTATCTACAACATTTTAAAGAAATTTTGACATCCATTCCTCATCATCTTCTCTAGTATAGCTGCGGACATCAATCACATAGGGAAAATCTTCCTATTTTCTTCAGAAGAACAAGAAGCATCACCATCCCTCTACTTTGTAACCTTGGACCCACAGTCCAAAAAGCTTTATAATTCTCTATGATATCCTTCCCATAGATATACATTCATTCATGCATGTCAATTGTCATGAGATATATTCAAACATTATGTCTAGAAAAGTGAAGAATAGTGGATGCACATATTTCCTACAAAATAGTAGAACTCACTATAATAGTTTCCAGCAACAGATGGTAATATGTACTAAAAATATGAACATTACAAAGGAGAATCACCACTATGGTGATAAACAACACATAAGTCATCTAAAATGGACACTTAAGATGAAGTCGATAAATTACAATAAAGAAGTTCCATATGATCTATCATGACATTTGGGTTGATGATTCCTTCAGGTAGGGTCATGGAATAGACTCAAATCATTTATTGTAGATAATCGTGACCTTGGGTTCTTCCTATTGGTCTTAATGACCTATGCATGAAGCATGACCTTGTCCTCTTATGAAACCATTGGACTTTTGCCAACCTTGATGAATCTGCCTATGCTGATGTGTCACCTCCATGTACAACTATGGAAAAATGTTTTTAGATGCCCAAACTAACCACACTATAGAATCTCTTGGTCTCAATCTGGATCTAACTAGAGCTTTTGTTGTTGTTGTAAGTCCTACATTGCATCTAGTTTTTTAGTCTATATGGTCATGTCCTTGATATTAACCCAGAACTGTTTGCCCTTGAGTAAAAAAACCTTGACCTTTTCCCTTAATAGGAGAATATTGTGACTTTACATGTGCCCCTGGCTCTACGTTGCATATATATGTTGCGACTATTAATATTGTTGTCTTTGTTGCAATAGAAAATATGCTAGCTTCTTGTAACCCCTAGACTATTGACCATGGGTGTAGTTGACCATTTCCTTGACTCATCATCATTATGAAACATATTCATCCTATCAATCATCCTAACTACCTCTATGAAAGGTAAGAACCTCACACGTGTCTCCATAGTAGATGCCACCTGTGCAAACTCCACTTCAGACCCGTTTTGTACCATCTGGTCCTCTCCTCCTTTATGGAAGCCAAGTGAGAGTAGAACCTCAAGTACATGAACTAATATTGTCCTCTGACATAGGTTCCCAAACTAATTCATCTTGTCCTATAGGTATGACTAAGGAAACTACCTTCCCTTGAATTTCTAATGGAACTCAATGCAAGTAATCACTTCATTAGGCTTCTTATCTTCCTACATGGCTAACCAATGGTCACCACTACCTTCTAAAAGGTAGATATTGTGCTTGATCATGTCCTCCTCTACTATATCCACAATCTAAAAAACCTTCTCAAGATCCATAAACACAAGACTTTCATCCACTAGATTGTATGGTCCATCAAACTCCATGGAACCCACTGTTTTCAACCTCTCAAAGGTTTCTTTAGGCCCTGAAAATATTCATCATGTGGTGATGGTACCTTGGCTACAGGAATTGGCTCCCTATCATCATGTTCATCATTGTAGGCATCACCTTCCCAAACATTTTATAGAATGGTATGTCTATTAGTGATGTAGGATTTAAGGGAGGCAATATAGGGTGTGTATTTCCCGTCCTGGGTACTCTTGGCTTGGTACTCTCTACCGTTCTCTAGCCCCAACAGTAGGAAGCTACTTTCCACATGATCTTCATGATATTTAACCATATCTTCATAACCATAAGAAATCATTAGTTATGAAGAACACATAAAAGAATACACAATATTATATGTTCATGTAACTTTAGGAAACTAGGATCTTATACCACAAAATTGTGACACTCCAAACATTAGGGCTCTAGAAAAAAGTGAGACTATTGGAAAAATGTTGAATGATACTAATTATCATAATTAACAAAATATGTTAAGAAATGTATAAGATAAAACTACAACCACATTTCCACAATTATGAACATAAAAGTGTCCATCATACTTATTCATCAATAAGTAACTATACACTGTTATCATTGGTGACCAATGTCAGAACATGTGTTTAGTAAAAGGTATGTCTTCCATAGTTTTTAGCATGATCATATAGACATGGCATGTCAAATAAAAACCTAGTATTATATACATCATGATGTAAAACCACTCTACCCAAACCTGGGTATACAAGGAGAACCCTCAACATTCTCCAAAAAGCCAAACTTCAGCCTCCATGTTATGTCAACGGTCCAAGGGAGGCTCATCTCTTCTAAAGCCCTGGGTATGAGGATGAATGCATAAAAACATGTAGAGAATCATTAGAGTGATACACATGTCCTAGTGACATGATATAGAAATTTCAAAGTATGCCATGCATATGAGTCTGTTATTATTAGTGAAGTAAAGACCACTATTCAATAAACAATAATATTTGAAGAGAAATATGGTGATAGAGCAAGCATCAGAAATGAAAATTTAACTTCCATATTCCCCTTTGAACAGTAGATCGTGTCAACAACTATGTAAAGGGAAGGATGATTACGAGATTATACCTGGTCCAGGAGCAAGTCCAGTGACAGTTCCTTCGCTATAGTGTGAGCCTTACTTCAGGTTGCACTTGGACAAGGTATGCATAGGCCTCCTAGTTTTTCACCATAGAAATCAGTTAACTTTGTCCTCTGAGGGGAAGACAACGGCCTCCTTTCCTCTAAAGTAGTTCGCACAGACCACCATGAACTCCTGTAGTTCTAGAAAAACATACAAGAAGGAATATTACCTTCTAGTTGGTGTACTAGAACCAACTTGATCTCCCACAATTTTTCTCCCTTATTGTCCCTCCATTTATCGAATAGGACTTTCTCATATTCTCTTGATTACCAAAACTAGAGAAATCAACAATTTTTAGAGCTAATTAATGTGTCTGAGAAGACCCCAGTACCCCTCTATTTATAGGAGGGTCAGGATCAGGGTTCCCAGTCTAAGCGGTAGTCGATGAGGATAGAATTTCATGAATTTTCACAACATGTGAGTGGCGAAATGGTCTATTCATAGGTGAACTGGTTGGTTGGCATATGAGCCAATTGGTTCAAACCTTGAACTGGTCGTTTCAACATGTTTCCCAATCACAATTGTATTGGTAATTAATATTCGATTAATGCATAATCCATCAACACTAATCCTTGATCCAATCAAATTGATCAATGAAGAGGCTGGTTCATCACATGAATCAATTTTTGGGAACATGAACTAATATGTTCATGCCCCATCTTAACAAATATTTAGGAAATTCAATTTCAATTAACCTAACACTCCAACCATTTGGTTTAGTACTTGAACTGGTCAGTTCAGAGTCCATTTAGTCAATTTTCAACAATTGATGTTTAAACTGAAACCTAACTCTTTAGTAATCAAGTTTAAACCTCATTCATGAATAAAATCCTATTCCAAGTGTATCCTATGTGTATGACCCTATAGGTTCCAAGTTACATTGGTAGTGAATGTCCATAACTAATTTATGACATCACAAGCAATGAGCAGTATCTAGTAACATATCCTTTCCACTCAAGTAACTGAAAAGTTAGAGAACATATTCAACCTATAATCTTCTACTAGTGTTACAATGTTTGTATAGTTCCTTTGTCTCTGATATCTATATTGAACTTGATGCATGGAATCATCATCCTGTTCAATGTTCAATCCATGTTCCTTGAACTAGTGCAGACTGTTTGAGATATATGTAATCTTAGTATCACATATTGACTCACATGAGCATGACCATGCGCTTCTCAGTCTTTCATATCAAGTGTCTAGGATATCATACCCTTGTAGGAGGGACAAATCCCATCTACATCACTCACAGTTATCCCCATGTGTCACTGTGCACCTGATCATCACCTTTATGGCAACCCTTATTCAAGGTCACGGTGTATGATGTCAAAGTACACCAAAAGACATGTGATGCATGTAGTGATTTCAGGTCTAAGAACCACAGTCACCTCCAAAATTATGAGAGAAGATTCTAAATACCATGTAATGGTTTCCATACATCACTCTCAAGGTGGTCTTGTCTGATACATTGTTCTCTAACAAGTATTTATGTGTTTGATTTGATATCACATATCATGACCAAAGAGATTCTATCATCAACCAACAGACACTGTAGTCTTATGTGTTATTGTTTTCCATCAAACTTCCATAATAACATCTAACTAGGGACATAACATGAATTTATATACTCTTGACATTTGTATCATCTCATTATTCATGTCCTTAAATTGAAGACATACATCATTGAGAAATATCATTCTTTAGACATTTATTATGTAAAACATTATCTCATAACTGAATAAAACAAAATAAATTGAAAGATTGCCTTTATTATTAATCATATAATTTACAAGTTATGCCATTACAATCATTATATGATTGGCTCTCTGGGCATACATACCAACATAATCCCACTTGCACTTAGAGCCAATCATCCATGAACTTAATCCCAAGTGATCTAACATGACCATCATGCTTCTTCTATGAAAGTACTTTTGCCAAGGGATCAACAACATTGCTTTCAATTGGTACTCTACAAATCTTCACATCTCCTCGATGTATCATCTCTCATATGAGATGGAACCACCTTTGTATATGCTTGGAATACTGATGTGATCTGGGCTCTTTAGCTTGTGTAATAGCTTCATTGTTGTCACAATATATATCAATTACATCACTAATGCTTGGAACCACGCCAAGTTCAGATATGTACTTCTTGATCTAAACAACTTTCTTTTCAGCATTAGAAGCAAAAAAATACTCAACATATGTTGTAGCATCCACAACTGTCTCATAATTGGAACTCTTCTAGCTCATAGCTCTGTTGTCGAGGCAAAAAACAAATCTTGATTATGATTAATAGTCATCTTTGTCAGTTTGGAAGCTTGCATCGGTGTAACCTTTGACCACCAACTCTTCCTCTCTACGGTAGACAAGGAACTAATCCTTAGTTCTTATCAAGTACTTAAGGATGTTCTTCATGACAGTCTAGTGACTCTCATCGGGATTAGACTGATATCTTCTCGTCATGCTCAAGTAAT
The DNA here is from genome assembly GCA_963693085.1 of Alisma plantago-aquatica. Taxonomy (NCBI): domain Eukaryota; kingdom Viridiplantae; phylum Streptophyta; class Magnoliopsida; order Alismatales; family Alismataceae; genus Alisma; species Alisma plantago-aquatica. The sequence continues at coordinate 575,220,099 of OY856409.1, read as the reverse complement.
ATGAGACATCTGGACGAGTACATAACATCACATACATGATTGATACAATTGTAGATGTATATGGAATCTTACTCATGTGGTCCCTTTCTTCACAAGAACCAGGACATTGAACTCTAGAGATGTTGAAACCATGAGACATGGGGAGGTTTCCTGTCATGCCCGCATTCCATGATTACCACCAATCATGAGATTAGGGCATGACTATGAGGATTATACTTAATACAAAGTTCACTCCCGACATTTCCTTTTTATTTCCTTTATTTCAAAATCTTTGTTTTCTCGCATTCAGTCACATAAACAAACTTTACAAGTGAAAAGCTTTGATTACTCTAATATGATCTCAACATTAATGATACACATCCATACATTCATTCTGTTTCCCACACCTCCATGTACATACAACATGATAATGAAATACATTCTCTCTTATTAAAGAAATAAAGATACAAAACATTATTTACAACTCTCTCACATCTATACAAGGACCTAGAGTGATAGGGACCGACTGAACCTAACTAATCTCATATTTAACTCATGGTGGTAGATCTACTCTGATGCTTTGACCTTCTTCAAGTCCATGTGGTTTCCCTAAAAATTGTGAGTAGAGGGGTGAGCCTACTCGCTCAGTGAATGAGTACATCAAAGAAATAGTCTAGGGCACTGATATAATTACAAATTTACATTTGAGAAACTGATATCAATTATAAAAATAGTAAGCTTTAAAGAGTCTAATTGACAATCATAAATATGGAAGGATACTCTAGATATCTACAAGAGTGAATCAATATATGAACATGCTTGATTAATCTCAAGGAGAGCTAATAACTCAGAAACAACAAAGAATAATTGAATAACTGTTCACACTTGTTTAACCTCTCATTCATCTTATTATGCCCTGAACCCACATGAGGTGTACCATAACATGTAAAAGAATCACAACAAGCTACGATCTCACTGTACAAGGCTTAGAAGCATGCCCAAGTTCCTAAGCCTATCTCTTGAGTAAGACCCCGTCTACAGTGGGCCTTAGCACATCTTCCTCTCGGCGGTGAATAAGAGCAGTCGGATATCTCAGACTCCACCTCTCAACCTGGGTACTTAGGTGGCGAGTCAAATCCCTCAGGCTTTTTGTGCATCATTGGACCTACTGACCACTGATCATTCAACAAGTAACACGGGTACCACTGGCATCCCCGATTAGTGTTGGGTACCATACAATTATAAAGAGTCTGCCCTACTGGTCAAGACCCCCACACCCTACTGGTGTGCTCTGGCTTACCTCGATCTAGACTACCTCAAGTAGGGAAACTGTTCCCTCCTCATAGTGCAGGCCTAATCCTGTGAGGATTCTATAGTGTTTAGGGCATCTACATGTCTAATTCATTCTTTAAATTCACAATTCAATCATCACATCAACGAATATTTGTTCATCTTTGTAAACTTTTCATTTCATAAACCATCTGATAACATATACCACAACTGAACTATTAAGCATCATCACATCTCAAGTTTAGAAACATTGAAATCACAACACTTGTTTCACTAAACACCCTATCATTAGGGTTTCATTTACCTCATTCACTTATCACATATGTCACATTAGGATTGAATGCATCATAACATCATTCAATAAGGATTGTGCTCAGTAGTTCACATATAATCAAATATATATATGAAACCATGTAATGAACTGAACTAGGGTTTCCACCCTCCTTACAGATATATTAAGAAAACATTGATATCATCGAATGGAATGCAATATCTTATCTGACATATATGTAATACACATATAAATAAAACATTCATTCGTAAGCAAGGACATTCAACTAGGAAAACTTCTTTATTCAATTGTACAACAATTTCAGTCATAGTCGAAAATCCTACTTTTCAGTATAATCATGTAACCTCTACAATTAATTTAACAATTCTCATTTATATGGGTTGCACTCATTTCTAATCTGATTTCATAATCTTAAATTCATCACAATAGAGGAATAATCCATATCAAATCATCTTGCAAAAGCTAGATGAAATCGACCATTTAGGGTTGTACTTGCATACTAATCAATAAATAATTATTAATGATTTAACTAATTTTTGTGCAATCTACTATTTAAAGGAAGTACCCACTTACCCTAAGGTGTGAAAACACCTTAAAAACATAGCCCATCTCTGACGATCTCGAATCCATATCCAAATCCTAGAAAAATCCATGGTTTCTTCTTCCTTTTAATCCTAAACAGGATCTGCTATTGGTAGAAGACGAGATTAGAGGTTAAACCAAACCTCCAAATCACTGGATCAAGGGTTTTGATCAATAGGAAGTGAAGAGAAGAAGGAATCCACAGTTCAAACTACTTACCAAGTTAAATTTATAGCAACCCCTTTTGATTTTTGTTGTTCTTCACGTTCTTCCCCAAAAATCACCCCAAAAATCAACCTCCAGGTCACCCCTCATAGAGAAAATGTCTGAGATGATAGAGGATTGAATCCCAATTCTAACTCACTTTATTTTGTTGAAAATGGATAAGTATTGCTCGAGATAAGATTGTTTTATGATTGGCTGTTCTTGGCGGCGTCGACCGCGATCGCGGTATCGACGCAGCATCGGTCGCGGTGTCGATGCAGCGTCAGTCATGGTTTATAATGCGGTCATAGTGTCGATGTAGTGTCAGTCATGGTTTACAGTGCGGTCACAGTGTCGACACAACATCGATCGCGGTTTACACCGCGGTCGTAGTGTCGACGCAACGTCGGTCACGATTTTCAGTATATGCTTACTGAAAATGGCATAACTCACTCATTTTAACTCTGATTTGGTTCTTTTTTTTGGATTTTTAATTGAATTATCTATAATCCTACAATATTATTTTGATAATATCATCAAATGAAAAATCAGTTATTAATTATTTCCACTAATATCATTATCTCTCTTCTTGCACACTTGTATGGGTCAATGCTATGTTAACCCCAACTCGAATCTTTATAGTATGCTTAATTCATGATTATGAGTTGCCCAAACAAGTATTTAATGTCACTAAGGTTAATATAAAGCGAAAAATAGAATATTACTAGCAAAAACATGATAAGCATTAAGATTATTTTAAATCTCTAGGATTACCAGCAAAGATAGGAACAAGTTGTAACAATTCTCCCCCTCTAATAAAAATTTCATCTCGAAATTTCTAAAAGAGGAAAAGATACTTGTTAAACATCTCCGATTCTAATTTCCAAGTAACTTATTCTTTACATGATTCCTTCGAAAAACCTTTACTAGGGGTATCTCTCTCCTGTTAAGCTTTCAAATACTACGGTCTAGAATTTTATTTTCAAACATTGTGTCATTTGTTTCTCTTCAAATCACAAATTTTAAAAGTATAAAACATGTGAAACATAATTTCTCATCTCATCATCACATGGTGCTATGCACTTGCCATTCATGAGACCACACTAGTCATCATACTATCATAAGATATAAATCCTTTTTACAATATCACAGGGTATCAACCCTTATCAACACAAGAGGATTACACCTCATCCAGGGATCAACCATGTCCAATGGTCATTAAGACCATCATACTATTCCCTCCATCTTCGTCATTATCATTCCATGCCTTATAGCAAGGCTCAACAACATCACTTACATATAATACACCAGATCAACACAATATTGCATTAATGAGCTAGGAAATATTCATAAACAATCATAGCAGGGTTATATTAACATTAAGAACCTTCCTTTATTACATCAACATGCAAGGAATCTATATAGGATTAACCCTCATCATATTCATAATGCATATATTTAGCATAAGAAAGTATCAACCATGTGTCTATGATAACCACCAATTAACATATTATGGTTATGATCATATTAGGGAGGTTATTCTACCATGATTCCATCTTATATAAAAAAGTTAAACATGAATACTCATATTTATCTATTTGTATTAGATTTAGGTTCGACAAGTAAATTATATTAATGTTACTAATCGGCACTTATACCCAAACCTTTACTCATGGCATCCCCATTGGATCATGGATGCATAAGGTGAAGCATCACCATCACATTCCATACTATTCTCAAGTATGAACCCACAAATAAATCAAGGTGTAACCATCGTGTTATAGCATACTAGGGTTTCAAAAATAGTAATAGGGTACTCCATGATTGTATTAGTCATTCAAAGACTATTCATACCCAATTACCATCACTTAGTTATATTAAAGCTAGGTATAACAAGATATACCTCATTAGGGTTACATATCAATACAATATGGTTACCATTCCTTCTATTTGTATGAGTGAATAGGTAAGACTGCCTTATTCAGGGTAACCCTCCATTTTTTTATCATCATTCATCCCATATCACCATACCACAATTGTACAATACTAAGATGGGTTACTGGTATGAATGACTACAACTATCAGACACCTTTAATTACCACATTTCTTGCACATGTACAACTAAAATCATATGTAAAACAAATTTACATCCCTTAATATACCTTCAACAAATTATGCTTCTAAAAACAAATTCACGTATCATTGAAAGCCATTGTTTTCTCTTATTTCTCACATCATTCATTATTACTTACTTCTTGTTACTTATCCTTCTCATTTGATCATATAGAATAAACATCCCTAACATTGAAACATACAAGGTAAGAATAGATTATACATCATTCTTTTTTTTTGTCCGGTCAAAAAGCGTGTTACTATATACCAAAAAACTTTGGGCACTGAGTACATCAATACAAACCAGAAAGCTATAAACGCTCATTCTAGGATCAGATACCCCACGCAGGGGTATTTACAATGTCTCTGAACAAAGAACATGAAATAAGAAGACCATACTAACTAATCAATCTAAGACCAAACATTCCTTCTAGGAAGAAGCCTATTAAGAGTTGTAAATACATGCATTTAGCCCACCTATAAAAGGTAAAAACATCTCTAAACAGGACATCCTCCAAGTAATCCTGCCAGGACTTAGCTTTGAAAGTTTCTAATCTTCTCCGACTTCATTAGCACTAGGTTCCTAGCTGGATGAATCATCCATTTGGGTACCCCTTGACGAGATAGAGGATTCCAAAGAACCTTGCATAACCCAATCATCTATGAAGACTAGCGTCCAAGCTATAACAGGGATCGACCATTTCTCTGACTCGGTTGAAGAGATGGTGAGACCGGTTGAAAACGACTTTGAAAACCTCCTCCACTAGCATTAGACTTCACCCATAAAGTGTGAAAGAGAGAAGACAAAGGCTAGAAAAACTTCATCATCAACTCATAACTAGAACCAGAGCGTCAAGAACCTGGTAAGCTTGCAGAAGAGATCAGCGATCCAAAGGGCATACCATCGAACACCTGGGATGCACCATCCATTCAATGTCAGCATCAATCCAGCACAAGTAGCAGCAAGCGGCCTGCCTGGATTCTGGAATTTGAGCTGCACACAATGCCCAACAGGAGTGAAATGACAAGGAAGGTTGCAGAACCCTCTGTCACAGACACACCAGAAGCGACAGTGGCCTACCCTTGGGTCTTCTGCTACGTCAAGGTTGGAGTCCCAAAACTGGGAATCGTCGCCGGGGCGCAACACCTAGTGGAGAGGGAGGCGTCGCCAGGCCAGATTGGAGTACCAGATCAGGCCTGAGGGAGAGCCTCCATACCACATCGTGGTTTTCCAGTCGATCCCTGACCGCATGACTGCGAGGACCATACAACGTCAGAGATGGGAGGCGCCACCAAGTAACAAGTATTAACACGTCTCCACAATCATCCGCGATAGATACTGAAGACGAACCAGTCGATGTCATGGGGCCACCATTGTACTAGAGGAATCCAAGTATCATAACAGGATAAGGAGGGGTAGGGGACAAAGAGGGAAGTTTAGGAACTTCCTTCCTATGCCTGCGTCGATGGAGCAGTCAAGTAGAAAATTGATCCATCGGGTGGCAGCTCCTCTCCATCCGTCCCTTTAGTGGGGCGGAGTCGACAATTTTGATGCTACCAAGCAACCTGGGTCCTGGCTTCAACACCGTGCCTCCTTTCGCCTCAACAATCCTAGTCGTTATCAGCCCCAGGCGTAATCAACTGGAGCAAGCTTAAGAATCCCTCTCTCCGGAGATCACTACTGACTTCAATCGAGGAAACCACACCGTAGCTGATGATGGCTAGGGGGAAGAAGGCGTCGAATCAAAACTCCCTCCCCCAGTGACGACCACCGGAGGATTTTAGAGAGATTTATTTCATATCACACTTTACTCATGATGTATCATGCCTTTTATTTCAAACAAACTTGTTACAATTAAAATTATTTCTTATCCTTTGCTCTAAATCATTTCCATATTGTTTATCTACCTTTTAGATTTTCTACCTTTAAACCATGGATTACTATCAGTGCTAGTTTACTTTTCACAGTGCAAATCTCATGATCTTATTTTATAGAGATGCTAGTATTCAAGGTCAAATCACTAGTGACATCCCTTGAACTACTACAACTCTAAACATTCTAGGGTTTGGACCTTATTAGTAGCATGACGTTATTGTGATGTGACGTTGCTCCCTTAATTTGAAATTCAAACTTTGGATCTCACAAGTTTTACTTAAGTCTTCCTTATCTTATCAATTGAATTTCCTTTCTCTTACTTGGCCATTTAGATAGATTACATTCTCAATTTACCCTACTAGGTTTCATCATCATATTGTGTGTCATTATTACATTCACTAGATGTCTCTACCATGGTGGTTATGCATCATATATGATTCATTTTCCTATCATTTCATTCCCACATTGCTCTTATTAAGGAAGATATGAAAGAGAAGATGATTCTTAGACTTAGAATTTTTATCTTCAAACATTCCCTTAATACATTTTTCATATGTAGGTTTAATTAGTTATCAACAAGGATACTTAACTAGCTAGCACTTGATTGAATCTCTTAACCTCTTTCTTTTATAATCTATATTACTCCATGATGTTTCAAACCCTTCCTCACTTTCCATAATTCTCTTACCATATACTACTCTTCCACCTGTCATCTTTAACTTCTAATTTTTTTTCTTATGATCATGTTGCTTATTCATGTGTATAATCATGTATACCATGTTGCACGTATTTCTTTTTATGATTCTACTAATGTGAAGTTGAAATTCTAAATCAATAATCTCTCTACTAGTTTCAACTCATGTTTAATACATTAAATATCCTTCATTTTAAATTAAATGGCTCATGCATGGGTCAAACTTAGTATCTCTTTTAATCAAGTGTTTCCCTCCTGAATATAGTCTACCTTTGTATGACTTATTCATTGGTTAAGCTACACTTTTTTTCTTCTTTCAAAAACTAGTTTGTTGTTCTATAGAGACTTAGAACCCCAAAGGTAGTAAGGATGAATGTATTAAACTTTATAACAAAGGTATACATTCCATACTCTCAATTATATCATGCAACCTTCATTCCTTAATCAAACTCATCATTTCTAACATTTCTCTTTGTTTCAACTAAGTTTGTTATCCTAGTCTTATGATATACATGTTCATCTAATTCTCTTCACTTTCATTCTTCTAAACTTCACTTCTATGTACTTATCATATACTTAACTCTTTTCTTCTATTTTCCCTTTGCTTTGGAGTACAAAAAACATTGTACTCGATTATATAATCCATTCCTCATGATTGATTCTTACTCTCTTGGCCCTTGTATACTTTTCTCATATCTTTTCCATATTTCATATTTAGAGTTCATATAATACTAATCATTAAACTTAATCTGAACATTATGTCGTGTTCCTTTATATCCAATTAAGGGTTTCTCATATGAGGCCCCAAAGTTGGATCTCAGATATCAGTTCCAACTTATTCTTAGCTATTCTAATATTTCCCATATGTTTCAACATCTCAGTGTATGTACATTCTCACTATGATGTGTGTCTAATTTATCCAGAGTCTACTCTTATTATATTGTTAATAGGAGTCATCAGATCCCAGTAACACACCCTGTCAGCTGGAGCAGGCCAAACATGTAGTACTAAAGCCAAGAGCTACTCAAGATTAACTAACTCCTATTAATCTCAAACATGTAGAAAGAATATCCACTTAGGGCAAACTCATTTAAACATAAATTCTGGTCTACTTGATACAAATAATATAAACAATAAAGGAATCACTTTATGATACACAACAATATAAAGAACCATATATATTCTACAAACTGATAATCTGAATTCATACATATAAGAGCATTTCTATTGATCTCCAATCAAAGAATCAATATAAAGCAAGAGTTATATCACATTCTATTCTTATGTTCAATCCATTCATTTCTTTCTAGTCTTCTAACCCTAATATTTCTAGCGTTTTTCTCTAGCCCATTCTTCCACTGCATACCTAGCCAGGGCATTCAGAGAAGAATAGATAGAGTAGCTTGATACTGGTCAACCTAAGTATTCAGATACCGGGCCAGGGTATCTAAATACTCAGACCTCCCAGAGTAATAGACACATCACCTCCTATCTTCCACACTTATAACTTTGACTTTCTATCCTATGGTCCTTGACAACTCAACCTAAGCTCTGATACTAAAAAGATTGTCACACCCACATCCCACGATTACCACCAATCATGAGATTAGGGCATGACTATGAGGATTATACTTAATACAAAGTTCACTCTCGACTTTTCCTTTTTATTTCCTTTATTTCAAAATCTTTGTTTTCTCACATTCAGTTACATAAACAAACTTTACAAGAGAAAAGCTTTGATTACTCTAATATGATCTCAACATTAATGATACACATCCATACATTCATTCTGTTTCTCACACCTCCATGTACATACGACATGATAATCAAATACATTCTCTCTTATTAAAGAAATAAAGATACAAAACATTATTTACAACTCTCTCACATCTATACAAGGACCTAGAGTGACAGGGACTGACTGAACCTAACTAATCTCATATTTAACTCATGGTGGTAGATCTACTCTGATGCTTTGACCTTCTTCAAGTCCACATGGTTTTCCTAAAAATTATGAATAGAGGGGTGAGTCTACTCGCTTAGTGAATGAGTACTTCAAAGAAATAGTCTAAAGAACTGATATAATTACAAATATGCATTTGAGAAACTGATATCAATTATAACAACAGTAAGTTTTAAAGAGTCTAATCGACAATCATAAATATGGCAGGATACTCTAGATATTTACAAGAGTGAATCAATATATGAACTTGCTTGATTAATCTCAAAGAGAGCTAATAAATCAGAAACAACAAAGAATAATTGAATAACTGTGCACACCTGTTTAACCTCTCATTCATCTTATTATGCCATGAACCCACATGAGGTGTACCACAACATGGGAAAGAATTGCAACAAGCTATGATCTCACTGTATAAGGCTTAGAAGCATGTCTGGGTTCCTAAGCCTATCTCTTAAGTAAGACCTCGTCTGTAGCAGGCCTCAGCACGTCTGCCTCTCAGCGGCAAATAAGAGTAGCTTTATATCTCAAACTCCACCTCTCAACCTGGGTACTCAGGTGGTGAGTCAAAGCCCTCAGGCTTATTGTGCATCAGTGGACCTACTGACCACTGATCATTCAACAAGTAACACAGGTATCACTGACATCCCTGGTTAGTGTTGGGTACCATATAATTATAAGGAGTCTACCCTACTGTTCAAGACCCCCGCACCCTACTGGTGTGCTCTGGCTTACCTCAATTTGGACTACCTCCAGTCAGGAAACTGTTCCCTCCTCACAGTGCAGGCCTCATCCTATGAGGATTCAACAGTGTTCAGGGCATCTACATGTCTAATTCACTCTTTAAATTCACAATTCAATCATCACATCAATGAATCTTTGTTTAGCTTTATAATCTTTTCATTTCATAAACCATATGATAACATATACCACAACTGAACTATTAAGCATCATCACATCTCAAGTTTAGAAACATTGAAATCACAACACTTGTTTCATTGAATACCCTATCATTATGGTTTAATTTACCTCATTCACTTATCACAAATCTTGCATAAGTATTGAATACATCATAACATCATTCAATAAGGATTTCTCTTAGTAGTTCACATTTAATCAAATATATATATGAAACCATCTAATGAACTAAACTAGGGTTTCCACTCTCCTTACTGATATATCAAGAAAACATTGATATCATCGAATGGAATGCAATATCTTATCTGAAATATATGTAATACACATACGAATAAAACATTCATTCGTAAGCAAGGACATTGAACTAAGCAAACTTCTTTATTCAATTGTATAACAATTTCAGTCATAGCTGAAAATCCTACTTTTCAGTATAATCATGTAACCTCTACAATTAATTTAAGAATTCTCATTTAGATGGGTTGCACTCATTTCTAATCTGATTTCATAATCAAAAATTCATCACAACAGAGGAATAATCCATATCAAATCATCTTGCAAAAGCTAGATCAAATCGACCATTTAGGATTTACTTGCATACTAATAAATTGAAAATTATTAATGATTTAAATGATTTTCATGCAATCTAGTATTTAAAGGAAGTACCCACTCACCCTAAGGTGTGAAAACACCTTAAAAATGTAGCCCATCTCTGAAGATCTCGAATCCATTTTGAAATCCTAGCAAAATCTGTGGTTTCTTCTTTCTTTTAACCCTAAACAGGATCTGCTATTGGTAGAAGACAAGATTAGAGGTTAAACCAAACATCCAAATTGCCGGATCAAGGGTTTTGATCAAGGGGAAGTGAAGAGAAGAAGGAATACACGGTTAAAACTACTTACCAAGTCAAATATATAGCAACCCCTTTTGATTTCTGTTGTTCTTCACATTCTTCCCCAACAATTGCCCCAAAAATCACCCTCCAGGTCGCCCCCTCACAGAGCAAGATGTCTGGGATGATAGAGGATCGAATTGCAGTTCCAACACACTTTATTTCGTTGAAAACAGATAAGTATTGATCGAGATAAGATTGTTTTACAGTTGGCTGTTCTTGGCGGCGTTGATCGCGGTCGCGGTGTCGACGCAGCATCGGTCACAGTTGACACCGTGGTCACGGTGTCGACATAGTGTCGGTCACAGTTTTATGTATATGCTTACTAAAAATGGCATAACTCACTCATTTTAACTCCGATTTGGTTTATTCTTTTTTTTTGGATTTGTAATTGAATTCTATACAATCCTACCGTATTATTTTGATAATATCATCAAATGAAAAATTATTTATTAATTATTTCCACCAATGTCATTAACTCTCTTCTTGCACACATATATGGGTCAATTCTATGTTAACCCCAACTCAAATCTTTATAGTATGCTTAAGTCATGATTATGAGTTTCCCAAATAAGTATTTAAGGTCACTAAGGTTAATATAAAGCACAACATAGAATATTACTAGCAAAAACATGATAAGCATTAAGATTATTTTAAATCTCTAGGGTTACCAGCAAAGATAGGAACGGGTCGTAACATTTCATCTCTTTGAGTTCTCTATGCTGAATCTCTTCAATACTTTGTCAATGTATGCTCTCTGACTTATTCCAAGAAGCATATAATATCTATCTCTATAGATCTTGATTCCTAAGATATAGGATGCTTCGCCTAAGTCCTTCATAGAGAATTTACTTCCCAGATAGGTCTTTACCATCTGTAAAGAAGGAAAGTCATTCCCCATCAATAGTATGCCATCCACACACAATATGAGAAATACTATTATTCTCTCACTAACCTTCTCATATACACAAGGTTCATCTTCATTTTGAGTAAAGATAAACTCTTTGACTGTCTCAACAAAAAAAAGATTCCAGCTCTGTGATGCTTGCTTCAATCCATAGATTGACCTTTGTAGTTTACAAACTTTCGTTGCATCCTTTGGATTTAAAAACCCTTAGGTTGTATTATGTACACATCCTCAAGAAGATTCTCATTATGGAATGTGGTTTTAATATCCATCTACCAAATCTCATAGTCATGATAAGCTATAATTACAAGCATGATCCTAATGGACTTAACCATGGCAACTTGTGAAAATTTTCATCATTGTCAACACTTTGAACTTATTTGAAACCTTTTACAACCAATCTGCCCTTATAGGTTTGTATATTACCATCCATGTCAGTCTTCTTCAGGAAGACCCACTTGCACCCTATGGGTTTTACTCCTTTAGGTGGATGCAACAAGGTTTATACCTTGTTGGTGTACATGGATTGCATCTCAGATCTCAAGGAATCAAGCCATTTTTTAAACTCTAGTCTCTTAGTAGCTTCTAGGTAGGTTTTCGTCTCATCATTTATTACCAACTCACCATATTCTTGAGTCACAAGATAACCAAATCTTTCAGGCTGAAGGTGTGTCCTAGTAGATCTTTGAGATTCTTGTGTTACATGGGGAATTTGAGATTCTACAACAATTTGTGAGTCTCCTTGTCTCACCTGTACCTATATAAGTTCAATATTTTCTTGTTGGTTTTTAACATCTTCGAGTTCTACTTTTCTCCCACCAATTCCTTTCGAAATAAATTCCTTTTCAAGGAATACACTAGTCCTAGTAACAGACATTTTGTTGTCAAATGGGGTGTAAGAGTAGTATACCTAGTTTCTTTGGGATATCTAAAAACATAACATTTATCGAGTTTGAGTCCAAGCATTTTAGGAAACATTTCTTGACATAAGCTTCACATCCCCAAATCTTCATAAAAGACACATCAGGACGTTTCCCATACCATATCTCATATGGTGTCTTTTGAACCAATTTAGATAGTATGCAGTTAAGTGTAAACACTACAATTTGTACATCGTGTCCCCAGAAGGAAGTCGGAAGATAAGAAAAACTCATCATTGGTTGCACCATATCTAGAAATGTACGATTCCTTCTTTCTGATACACCATTATGTTGTGGTGCTTGTGACATGATACTACAAGCTCACAAAAGGCCCTCAAACTCTTGACTCAAGTATTCTCCACCTTGATCAGAACAAAGTTCCTTAATACTTTTTCCTATTTGGTTTTGTACTTCATTCATGAAATCCTTGAATTTTTCAAGGGTCTTTGATTTATTTTTCATCAAGTAAACATAACAATACCTACTGAAATCATCAGTAAAGGTAATCAATTATTAATAACCACCTCTAGCATTTGTTCTAGAAGGGCCACATACATCAGTATGTATGAGGCCCTCAGAATGTTTTTAGTGAAGGGAGTCTGTGTAATCTTGACTAACAAACAAGACTCACATGTCTCGATTGATTCAAAATCAAAAGAGTCTAGATATTCATCTTTATGGAGTCTAGAAATATGTTTCTCATTGATGTTCCCCAGACAACAATGCCAAAGTTATGTATGGTTTGATTTATCGAGTTTTTGCCTTTGGTATATATATTTATACACACTTGTATCTAGTTCTATCAAGTATAGACCATAAGACATTGGGGCACTTCTATAAAAGGTCCCATCTTTACTAATAGAAAATTGTCCATTCTTTATAAGAAATTTGAATTCATTCTTGTCCAAAAAAGATACATATATGATGTTCCTATTAATGGTGGGTACATAATAGTAGTTTTCCAACTCTATTATAAGCCCACTTGGTAGATATAACTCACAAGTTCCAACTTTACTGGCAACAACTCTTTCTCCATTAGAAATGCGAAGTCTGACCTCGCCTTTCTCTAAAGCCTACTTCTTTTCAAATAGTTCACATTTGAGTAAATGTGTGACCCACATCCAATATCTAGTACCCAAGATGAAGAAGAGAAAAATTAATCTCAATAAAGTATATATGTAAAGTAGATATCTCTATCTGTTGCTTCATCTTCCCTAGTTTCCTAAACTCTCTCCTTATTTTGAGTGCAGAATAGTTGGACTTCAGCTTAGCCTCAAAACACTTCTTGGTCTTGCCTTTGTCATTGGACTCTTTCCTACTATCACCATCACAAGTTTGTCCTTCCTCATTTTTGTTTCGACATATATTAAGATGTCAAGAAACTCAGACAACGGTTTAGCCATGTTACTCAAGTTGTAATAGTCAATAAAATGGGTATATGATTTAGATAATGATTGCAAAATCATATCTGTGGCCAACTCTTGACCTAAAGGAAATCCCAATCTTTCTAGATGTCCCACATGCCCAATCATATTGAGCACATGAGATTCTACTGGATCTCCCTCTATCAATTTTCACTCAAACAATGCCTTAGAGACATTATATCATTCTTTCTTTTCATGTTGTTTATGCAACTCATAGTTCATACCACCTAACATAAGGTTCTTGATGTCTACGACATCATTGGCATACTTCAAGTAAGCATCCATTTCAACCTTAGGAGAATATGGAGTGGGTTCCACTAGCACTGGTGTTTTAGGGACATAGAGAATGCTTCTCAAAGTCCTAAACCAGTTATGGAAGTAAATCCCATTTAGATTGTCCTTCATAATGATAAATTACAATGATTGTGTGTTTTTCATTTGATTCTACAAGAAAAATTTGCAATTTGTCAGAACACTTTTTATTTGATTTGATAATATTGATGATATTTACTTAGGCATTTAATTAATTATTACCCCCACTATTTTTTTCAACTTGATACCCCTCACTACCAGTTCAAAAGATTGCAAATATAATCTTCTAGTGAGCCAAGATCCAAAACAATTAAGTTAATACCCAACCAACGTTGGCGCTCATGACCAATTATAAAGGTTGGAAAATTTTTCTAATTGCATCTCATGCAACTTTTTGATAGATGGTATGCACAACCCCTTTCCATAGTCTATCTCTATGCTTCTAGGCTCTTAATTGTATTTTGGTTGTCTAGTTAAGTCTGACCCATAAGCCAACATGATAGAATATTCACCTTGTTGGGGCAGACCCACATATCGACCATCACACTTCCACGAGATAGATGACATACCACACTTGGGCGTGCTCATGCTTGGTCGATCAAGATTTTCATGTGTGCTACTTATGGAAAGCATCTTAGACTTAATATTTATTGAGAGATTTTATATTTATATATACATATACATCTTCAACCACCACATACTTATAGTATGTATTGTATACATGCTATATCCCACAAATGAAAACATGCAATTATAAAACATAAGTGATGGGTATGTCCATTCTATTGTAATTCCTTGCAGTCACAAGAAATTACTACCACATAATGTCTACATCACATGCAAAAACAATTTTTTATTGAAAATTTGTACTAGAACCATTCTAGGTTGATCAGTTCAACCCTTAAACTGATCGAATCGCCTCTTGGTCAGTCAGTCGGTCGTTTGGTCTCTGGTCCAACATCTTTCAGACTCCTCCAGTCGATCGGTTGGGCCACCAGGAGATCCATTTGACTTGTCCTGCCATCTATCCTCCTTGGTCCTCTAGTTGATCTACTCGTCAACTGAAGTGGGCGTTCCATCTGGTGTTGAACATCTTCTTCATTGTAACAAGAATTGAACTATCCTAATATTATTTGACATATTACAAAGTAATAGGAAACCTCGAGTTACATTCAAGGGGAGCATATGAAGGAAAGAATACTACTTTTACATATGGAAGAGAAGATTGAGGCTCAGTATGCAACCACACAACCATGCATAGAGATTTGGGTTATTGGACTTAACCATGCTTAGCATCCACCATCAAAACAAACTTTTAGTGTGATACATGTAAATTGCACGCACACACACACACACACACACACACACACACATATATATATATATATATATATATATATATATATATATATATAAGTTGGGATTATATGTGATTTTTAATTAGATACACACATTAATTAGTTTAAGTATTCACGTCATATGCAATACTTAAATGATGAAAACCAAAATCTAACAATATTGATTAAATCCCACAACATAGTAAATTGACGTGGTTGTGATACCATTAGAGAGAAATATGATGACATAGCAGGTAGAGGAAACAAAATTTAACTGCCATATTCCCCTTTGAACAATAGATCATGTCAACACAATGTAATGGGAAGGATGGTTATGAGGTTGTACCTAGTTCTGGAGAAAGTCCAATGACAATTCCTTCACTATAGTGTGGGTATTTATTTAGGTTGCACTTGTACAATTTGTGCAATGGCCTCCTAGTTGTTCACCAAGGACATCAGTTGACTTTGTCCTTCAAGTGGTAGAAAACAACCTTCTCATCTCTATAGTAGTCCACAAGGACCACTAGTTTTTCACCAAGGACATCAGTTGACTTTGTCCTTCGAGTGGCAGGAAACAACCTTCTCATCTCTATAGTAGTCCACAAGGACCACTAGGAACTCCTATCATTATAGAAGAATAAACAAGAAGGAGTTGTCCCTTCTAGTTGGTATACTAGCACCAACTTTCTCTATCACAATTGTTCTCCCTTGTTGTCCCTCCCTTTTTTGGGAAGGACTTGCTCAGTTCTCTTGGTTACCATAACAAGAGAAGACAACAATTCTTAGAGCTAGTTGATGTGTCTAAGAAGTCCCCCAATACCCCTCTATTTATAGGAGAGTCAGGGTCAAGGTTTTCAGTATGAACGGGAGTCAAAGGGGATGAAATTTCACAAATTTTTGCAACCTCTGAGTGGAGAAATGGTCGGTTCATAGGTGAACTGATCGGTTGACAAATGATATGATCGATTCAACCCTTGAACCACTCATTTCAACATGTTTCCCAATCGCAATTGTATTGCAAATAATATATAATTAACTAACAATATGACGTCAACAATAATCCTTAATCCAATTGAATTGATCAATGAACTAGGTAGTTCATCACATGAACCAGTCGTTTGAGATTGTGAACTGATTGATTCACTATGTGAACTAGTCGGTTCATGCCCAAACTCAACCAATACTCAACCAAAGAAATTTCAATTAACTTGACACTCCAATCATTTGGTTAAACACTTGAACCAGTCAGTTTAGAGTCCATTCAATCAATTCTCAACTGTTGATGTTTAGATTGATTATCTAACTCTTTGGTAATCAAGTTTTAACCTTATTATGAATAAACTCCTATTCCAAGTGTATCCTATGTGTGTGACCCTATAGGTTCCAAGTTACATTGGGATGGAATTGTCATCCTCTTTAACGTTCAATCCATGTTCCTTGAACTAGAACAGACTGTTTGAGATATATGTAAGTTTGATATCACATATTGACTCACATGAGTATGACCATGCATTTCTTAGTCTCTTTTATCGAGTGTACAAGATATCATACTCTTATAGGAGGGACAAATCCCATCCACATCACACATATTCATACCCATGTGTCATAGTTCACCCAATCATCACCTTTATGGCAACCCTTATTCAAGGTCACGGTGGAAGATGTGAAAGTACACCAAAACACATGTGAAGTGTGTAGGGATATCAGGTCTAAGAACCACAATGTAACACCCAGGCCCACTGCCCACAACTCTAGTAGAGTTTTAGGAATGATGACTGGCTCTACAGACCACCAATAGCCTTAACTGTGCGCTTTGTCCTCATTCACACGCAAGTCAGGGTCAACTTCCCGATTGGTCACCCATCCTAGTACTACTCCAAGATGAGCACGCTTAACTATGGAGTTCTTTAGTGATGGGCTCCCGGAAAAGTAGGTCCACCTTGGTGATATGGGTATTCCAATCATTCCTTATAATATATTTTTATCTGAGGCCTCAAATCCTGGGTGGTTACAACCCCCCCCCCCCAACTTAGACTCTTGGCGTCCTCGTCGAGGCTCAATTTAAATTATTGATGTTTAGATTGATTATCTAACTCTTTGGTAATAAAGTTTTAACCTCATTATGAATAAACTCCTATCCAAGTGTATCCTATGTCTGTGACCCTATAGGTTCCAAGTTACATTGGCATGGAATTGTCATCCACTTCAACATTCAATCCATGTTCCTTGAACTAGAGCAGACTGTTTGAGATATATGTAAGTTCAATATCAATATTGACTCACATGAGTACAACCATGCATTTCTTAGTCTCTCTTATCAAGTGTCCAAGATATCAAACTCTTTTAGGAGGGACAAATCCCATGTAGGTCACTCACATTCATACCCATGTGTCATAGTACACCCAATCATCACCTTTATGGCAACCATTATTCAAGGTCACGATGGATGATGTGAAAGTACACCAAAAGACATGTGATGTGTGTAGTGATTTCAGATCTAAGAACCACAATGTAACACCCAGGCCCACTTCCCACTGCTCTAGTAGAGTTTCAGGAATGATGATTGGCCCCATAGACCACCACTAGCCTTAACTATGCTCTTTGTCCTCACTCACATGCAAGCTGGGGTCAACTTCCTGACTGGTCACCCATCCTAGTACTACTCAAAGATTAGCATGCTTAACTATGGAGTTCTTTAGTTATTGGCTTCCAAAAAAGGAGGTGCACCTTGGTGATATGGGTAGTCCAATCATTCCTTATAAGATCTTTTTATCTGAGGCCTCAAATCCTGAGATATTACAATCTCCCCCACTTAGACTCTTGACATCCTCATCAAGTCTCAATTATATGGCCTCATAATATCTCTCCATTTCAGTGCAGACCCAGAATGGCCCACTGACACCCAACTCCCAATCATGGAATACCATCACAAGGGTGGCCACATCACCATGGACAACCCTTTCCAACATGCCTGGACTACATGGTTCAAGACTAGCATGCCACATGCCCATGTGGGCCCCACCTACTGGAGGGGTTTTGGCCTTGTTACCATTTGTAACACCCTAGGCCCACTTCCCACAACTCTAGTAGAATTTTAGGAATGACGTATGGCTCCACAGACCACCACTAGCCTTAACTGCATGCTTTATCCTCACTCACACACAACTCGGGGTCAACTTCCCGATTAGTCATCCATCCTAGTACTACTCCAAGCTGAGCACGCTTAAATATGGAGTTCTTTAGTGATGAGCTCCCAAAAAGGAGGTGCACCTTGGTGATATGGGTAGTCCAATAATTCCTTATAAGATCTTTTTATCTGAGGCCTCCAATCCTGGGACGTTACACACAATCACCACCAACAATATGAGATATGATTCTGACTACCATGTAATGGTTTCCATGCATCATTATCAAGGTGGGTCTGTCTGATGCGTTGTTCTCTAACAAGTATTTATGTGTTTGGTTTGATATCACGTATCATGATTAAAGAGATTCTATCCAAAATTCCTAATACAAGTATCGCTACACAGCTTGATTACACATTTATTATTATTCTCTAGGTAGTCGAGGTGTACCACTCAGAATAGTATCTAGTGACTGTTAAGTCCCCTAGCTCACAACATAAGATCTTAGGATTACAAATCTCCATAAAATCTTGCCACAACCTAGTCGGTGTGAGTATACACATAGGGGCTCATTGACTAGAAACCTACATAAAAAATCAAATATGTCATGTGTAATTATGCCACAACACCTATCACATAAGTATAATGACCCACATATCATTATATCATATGCAACACTTACAAATTTTTAACATACAACTAGAAATACAATCTCATCCATACTCATATACAATCTATTTTATGGTACTAAGGAAAAAGAACCTCGGTTTCCTATGTATAATCAGTGATATATGACTCTAAGTACCTTGTCATTATCTAAGATTGCTACAAGGTTACTTGTTTCTTAACCCAACTTTTGAACACCAAGATAGTTCTAAGCTCACATTTTCACTACATGAATTATGTTTCACTTAATTAATTTAGTCATTTACTCATTTTGTAAGAAGTGACCAAGATATAAGATAGCAATATTACATATCAAAATGTACATAGCACATGTCAAAAATTACGTCCATATCGAGGACAAGTCGTCATGAAGAATCAATCTTAAATTCAAAATGTGTATTTTTCTTCACATTTCAATAGTAAACAACCATGAAAGACTTATTATCATGTTAGATGTATAAGGAGATCCATAATATGCATAAAATGTCACCTTTGAGCCAAAATCACATATACAAAAAAAGTCATCATTATTACATCTAGGGAAACCTACTATCATATTAGATTAGAATACAATAGCAAGAATGATTGGGATTTTGTAAATCTCTTAATATGTAGTTCAACATGCCATGAACTTGTCATTTTAAGAGAAAATCTTGTATATTTCTGTATAACCACTTGTAAACATTAAGTAAAGATAATGTTTCCTTCATTCACCATCATTTAGGTCAAAGGATAGTAAGAAAATCCCAAATTACTTATTATAATACACACCAACCCATAAAATTGTGATCTTTAAGCATTTCTGGAATGCCCCTAGAATTGTTTGGGTTTGCATTTAGGTTTCTAAGCTAAGAAGGAAAATCAATTTACAAATTGCTCCACTATTATGAAAATCATGAGATCCAATATGGTGAGCCCAACATAAGCTTCAAATTGCACCAACTATCAAACCAATAGATCTCCAATGTTTCTCCAAGAAAGATCTAGATTCAACTTGATCAAGGAGGGTAGAAAGGAGAAATTTAGCTCAAAGAGGATGGATCCACCATTATTTTCCACAAAACGTGGAAAATTAAGAGGGAAGAGAGGAAAATCAATAAGACAAGATAAGAAGTAGAGAAAATCTTGCATGTTCTACAACCAAAGCATAGATTTATATCCTTAGATCCTCCAAAGAAATCTAGATATCCACCAAAGAATTTCAATTACACCTAACCAATCTTGTTTTAGACCTCCTATACATCCAATCACGTTCTTAAAACCTTAAGGTTTGTAAATTAATCCTAGTATGAAGGGTGTAGGGGTATTTATTGGCTTGTGAAGTTGAAAAGTCAAGAAACCTGTGCACAGTGGACCCTTTTTCCAATTGAACCATCAACCCTCTAGCTATCAAGACATCAAACAAATCACCAGACCAACCATTGATCACCGAACTACTCAGGCCATCAACTCTCATATGAGAGAAGTCATTAAACACCATCTGTGACACACCACCACACTAAACAAGATTACTCAAAACAAAACATGCGATTAACAACTAATTATCCACATAACCAGAAAATAGGATAAATTAAAACCAATTTAAACATCACTAACAAGTTCAGAAACATTTACATATCAGTCCATCAACCTGCAAATAAGCACATACCATATCATTTATTTACATGTATGTCTACTGGCACTAACCACAACCTGTATACAAAGGATATGTTTCACATATACATCCCATATACAAACATTGAATACTAACATAAACTTGAGTCGATATACATATCATCTACAAAACATCCCCTGCCCAAACCTGAGAGTACATGGGTGACTTTAGGATACAACTAACACCTACTAGACAACCTTCTACTCCTACTTCTGTCCAAGATGCTCTTCTTCACCACCACGAACATGACCATGCCTCTGATGACCACCTAAAAAGAATTGGTGACCCACTAGGTGAGACCCATGTCCCACCAAGAGATATAACTCCCAACAATGATTATTGGTTACAACATGTTATATTATTAAACATACTAAGAATATTTAAATAGGTATAACAGACTAAATAACTAAAATAGGTTAATCAGGATTAACAAAGATAGGCATAACAACAACTATGGCTAACAAGGTATATAAAAAAATAGGTAAAACTATCTTGATATAACAACTATTAGTATAAGAAACAAGGCAAGGGTTAACATCCAATGTGAAGCATATTTAACCCTAATAGATATACTACACATATGTATTATGTCTTTTATTTAGCCTTGGGGAGAGTGAGGTATATCTCTCAGACTTGAACTAACCACTGCGAAGTGCTATTTAGTTCTGTATAAGATCTAGGAGAAATGACATCCTAGGGTCTCCCACCCTCAGTCAGTACGAGTGAAATGGGATGACATAATAGTCAATCTTCCTACAGTGACATATAGTGAAGCTGCTAACACCATCCCATCCTTGGTATAAAGGTCACACCGCTCGAAACTAGGGTATACAAAACCCTATCATCCGAGGTACAACCGCAACTGTCCTCAATCACATCACACACACATATGTGTGCATATATATACATACACACACACACACACACATATATATATATATATATATAGAGAGAGAGAGAGAGAGAGAGTCAGGCTAGAATACACTCGAGTATACGGATCACATCAATACGCTCAAGTGTGCTTGCATATCAAGACTATTTTTTGCAAAATGTAAACCATTAATCTTCACCATCATACTCTAACTAGGCTACATGCAAATTTCGAGCCCATTTGGCCGAGTGTAAGTCACTCATCCAAGAGAAACAAAATTGATGTGCAAAACTAATTTGAAATGTATAATTTTTGCGGTGTTCATAACATGAGCTATACATATCCAAATGTGCTCAAATTTTGCGTATGAGTTGTTCACAAGATGTTTAATAAGATTAACGGATTATATTTTCAAAAAAAATATTGCATCACGAAAAACTACTTGAGTGTAATCCACTCCAGATACACTCGAGTGTATTCTAGACTGATTCTCTCTCTCTCTCTCTATATATATATATATATATGTGTGTGTGTGTGTGTGTGTGTTTGTGTGTGTGTGTATACATATATTTGTATGTATATATATGTGTGTGTGTATATATACATATGTATGTATGTATATATATATATATTTATATATATATATATATATATATATATATATATAATACACTATTCTCAAACTGTGGCATGACCCCAGCCATCCTCCATAACCTTGGGATCATGATGCCAAGGATGTACACTCCTTGCACCCCACATACTCAACCGTATGTAATCTGAGCTTCTCTTAGGAATATGTGTTTCCCCATCCAACAAGTTCTAGCACTGAATGGTTCTATGACTCATGGGACTTCATGATTAGAGTTTCACTTTATTAGTTAATGTCGATTGGGTGAATTAAGGCTGCATCAAACAAGTGGACATACAAACCCTAATTCATTTCTAGCAAGCATATGTTACATAAAAACTCCTAAAGATATAAAATGTATGAGACATATTTCTTATCACACTATCACATGATACCAATCCTTGTCACATCATGAAGATGATTACACCTCCATTAGGGCCCAAGACATGCCCAATTGGCATCAAGACCGTTCTCATAATCGCCTGCAAGAACATCAATATTTTTCCATACCTCATAACAAGGCTAAAAAAACCATCACCATACTTATGATACACATGTTTAGCATAACATTACATTAAGAATCTTATGATGTTCATATGGAAACATATTAGGGTTACAACAACATTACGAAAGTATTTCATCATTATACTAATCACACAAGGAAGCTAAGTTCAACTGACCATCATTACCAGTATGTATTAGGGTTAGGTGTAACAAGATAAGCTAGACTAGTGTTACACATCAACTCATTATAGTGACTATTATTTTATATTCATGTGTGGGAAAAGGTAAGAATACAAAGCTATGGGCATTGAACCATTGATCTTTCATCATCAAAACCAAGCCATCAAACCATGAATATCACCTAAAACCATCAGATGTTTGATAAGAAAAACCATTGGATGAAATACAAGTCAAACATTGAACCATATGTCTAATAAAACCATCAAGTTGTAAACTAGAAAGACCGACTTTGAAAGTAGGGTGAACATTGGTTGTTGAAACATCTTCCCAGTCCAACCATTGATTGATGAACCATCGACCTAGTCCAACCACTAGTTGGTCAACCATTAACCCAGTACAACCATTGGTTGATGAACCATCAGCCTAATCCAACCATTGGTTGATGAACCAATGACCCTATGAAGCCATTGGTTGATGAACAACAGACTCAATTAAGCCATTGGTTGAGGAATCATAAACCCACTGAAGCCATCATTTGATGAACCACCTATTCATAGAAACCATTGATTGATGAACCAGTGCATCAAGTGTTGAACCAAAATGACCATCAAGTTTGGTCAATAGATGGTGAAACAAGCTTCAAAATCCAAATAAAACCAACCGATTTGAGGGGGAAGAAAACCATTATTTCTTGAGAACAAAAGAGTCTAAAACAAAAGATAAGTCAAACCATCAGTTGGCACAAGAAAGGAAACCAAAACAGCACCAAGAATGAAACCTTCAGTTGCAAGGTAAGAAGGAAAAATAGCTCAAAAACCCTATGTCATGACCATCATTTGGTGAACAAAAACCATCATTTGTGACATGGATGCACAACTGATAACACCCATTTTTGTGGTATTTATGGCCCATATTTCGTTGTCAAAACTGCCCTTTTTAACTATTTTCCTCTCCTTTTTGTCATGTTTTTGAATAAATGAGTCACACTATGCTCTTAACTCGTTTTTATCTTCTTTTACAGAGTTTTCCTCGCATTTCCACTCAAAATCAGAAAAAGGCCCGTCCCGGCCCATGAACGTGTTTTACCTGCATCGACCCTCCTACCAATCGGCCGACACACTCATTACCCATCGTGCAGCGGCCCGATACAGATGCTGTGTGGCACGGGTGTGCCGTACAAGAAGACTCCGACGGATGATACACTGCTTACCCGACAGGGAGCTATACCTGACACGACTACTCTTCCGATGAAGCGTGTCGTGCGATACAAGCCACCCATCGGAAGACGCCCACCCGTCAGGACTACCTGACACGCTTGCTACCCGACATCTGTTGTGCTGGGCGACATGCACGATGATCATCCCTGAAGTCGCGCTAACAGAGCTGATGGAGGACACGTGGCATCCAGAGAACCACAACCTCTCCCAACTGCTACCTATAAATAGCAGCTACAAGACTCCGATGGGACGGGTCGGAATCTCGCGAAGGCTAACTTTGGAAAGCGCCTGGAGCTAGTGTGTCGCGTCCCAGAGGCGTGTCGAGCGATACTAGGTGAGCACTTCCCCAACCTGAGAGGGGTGGGAGTGGTTCACTTAGAATCTGTCCCGACAGCCACAACAACCTGATATCGACCAAGGAGGCCACCCGATGTGTCGGGTGCCTAGACGAACCCCTGCCCGAGACGGCTCGCCTCTACACCCGATATGAGGAACCTCATACCCTAAGTTGTCTCTTTCCCGACACGATATCAACCCCGATACGGAACGCCCGTTAGGGTGTGTCGCCTAAGAGGGTGGTATCCTGACCATGACCGTATCGGGGAGGGTGCCTTGATTGATATGCTTACCCGTCACAGCGTATCGCCAGACACGGGCACGTCCGCCAGAGCTCCCACCTGATATCGGGCTAGAGGCACCTTAGGGAATCCGCTGCTATATGTCACCCTCCTAAATCAAGGAGGTGATACCTATCTTCCTTTTTTCAGTCATTTACTTTCTTTATTTACGCAATGTAACTAAACCTTTTTATACAATGCTTATGCTAATGGAATTAGAAGAGTTTTAACACCTGCTCCTTTAAGTTTGGTTCCTTTTTGTTGGACGATTGTTTTATAGCATCTGAACTCTAGCATGTATGCTTGGATCATGTTTTGACTAGCTATCGAATCATGTTTCCCGTTACAACTCCCTCGAGAGAGGGGTTGTAACTCTAGCGTTTGGTCCTATCAGGGGGTACAAGAGTGCCCAGGGTCAGAGCTGCTTCAGTATTCTTTCCACTCCAACCCAAGTCCACTACTCTTGAGAGAGGGTGTTGGAGCTTAGTTGGAGGTACCCTCTTTGAGAGAAGGGGTACTGGATGTTTTCTACTTCTGCTTGTTATGTCGAAGCTTTCCTCTTTCGTTCCTTACCAAGGCGGTAGTGTTTTCTCCTTTGATTCTGTTGCCCAAAACCCCTAAAAATTGATAAATGCCAAAGCCTTAATCTTCCTTGTAACTCCAGTTGGAGGTAGTTTTATTTTGTTTTATCGATCTTCACCTACCGTTCCCTTGGGAACTTTATTCTTACCCTTCTTTTACCGGAGTGTAGAGTGTTGATTATGTGTTCTTAGCACAACCACCCTTGTCCATGTGGTTCGACCCCGATCGCTACTTCAGACCCATCATCATTTCGTGGGCCTAAGAGTCGGGTTATTTAAAAGTCTGACTACTTCAATCCTCTCCTTTTGGACGCGTGATTTAGGCCGATCAACTTTTTGGTGCCGTTGCTGGGGACAAGGCAAAATGGTACTATTAACGAACCCGAATCCACTGACTACACTCCCATGTCTCAAGCTTGGTAATAAGCTTGGCATCACCATTTCTTTTAGTCTTCTAACCTGAAATGCGTATAGAATAGTTCGTTTTATTAACATAAGTTTTCTAACTTGACTATACATTTTATTCAGGTACTCAGGATAGAAACACTCTGCTCGGTTGAGCATCGTTCGTCATGCCACCTTGCGTGGAACCACCTCTTTCTGAGGATGAGCGAAATGCTAGAGTTGGACCACACTCACCTCCGTGTGGCAACGATGACCATTATAATAACGATCATTTACATGAAGAACCTGAATCAAAACAATTTGGTGATTATCATCATCACGAGAGACGTCATCATCACCGAAGGCATAGAAGTAATCACCATAATCAAGAGCAAAATCATAAGAATAGCAACAATGAAGATTCTGACGAAGAAGAAAAGACCCTCAGGGAGTTGGCTGCCACGAAGGCCAACAACTCAAGATGTCCAGTGGTAATCCCAAGGTTTGATGCCGTAAACTTTGAACTGAAACCATCTATCATATCTATGATCTAGAACAAGAGCTTTCGAGGGAATTCAAAGAGTGATAACCCTTATGATCATCTTGACGCTTTTAAGAATATCTGTGACACCATCAAAATGCGGGGAGTTCCACAAGAAGTCATTTACTGCAAGGGCTTCATTTTCTCTTTAGAGGACAAGGCCCTACCCTGGTACCTCAGGCTACCACATCAAGCTCTGAACGGATGGAACCCACTGGCAGACGCTTTCGTGAATAAGTTTTACCCTACAGAGAAAACTATCAGGAACAGGAAAAGGATCATGTCATTCATGCAGAAGACAAATGAGAATCTACATGAAGCCTGGGAAAGATATCAGGAGTATCAGAGAGACTGCCCTCACCACAACTACAAGAAGGGTTTCCTGATAACCACCTTCTACAATGGTCTGACCCCTGAAGAAAGAGTATCGCTAAATGCAGCTGCAGGAAGCGACTTTCTTGGGAAAAAGCCCAGTAGATCCAAAAAGATCATTGAAAACATGGTAGAACTACAAGTCGGTACTGACTACGACAGGACTGATAGAGGATATGCTAAGAAGGCCACTAATGAAGGACCGTCGGTCGAATCCAAGGCTCTTGAAGCAATCACCACTCAAATCCAAAAGATAGCCACTGATGTCAGACAGTTAAAAGAATCAAGAGGGAAAGGAAAGAAACAGATTGAGAAAGTAATGAAGTGTGTCACCTACGGAGAAGGTGGGCACAGTGTTGATAACTGCATTTACACCCGGCCCGACGAGTCAGGTGAAAGCGAATCTGAAGCAGAGGAAGTTGAGAACATCTCTTTTGTCAACTTCAAGAGACCAGACCATCCTCGATTTAGCTATGGCAACAAGGATGCGGCGGAAAACTCGCATCAGTTGAATAATCCACCCAAGCAACCGCAAGGTTTTGAGAAAAGAGGCAGACAAGGTCGGTACACCAGAACCACCAGTTTCCAATAAAATAAGGCAAACTATCAAGGGCAAGGGAAGTACCAAAACTGCCAAGCTGCTAACCCTAGCCAAGGCTAGGGACAAGCCAAGGAGCAGAGTCCGGAAAAGAACTCGAGTCAAACGGACTTAGTGGGCCAATTGTTCGACTTCGTCAAGAGATAAGATACTATAAACAATTAGCTGGTGCAAAGCGTGCTGTCCAACTCGGGTGTTCTGAATACGATGCATGTCCAAATGGCAGATATGCAAACACATCAATGCAGATAGACCAGCAACTGGCTCAAATGGCCGAGTTAATGAAGAATCCTTCGGGGAAGATACCTTCCAACACATAATCTTCCAAAATGGCGGTACTCAGGTCAGGAAAGATAGTAGAGCGCCCTGAGACAGCCAGGCCTGAAGAACCTAAGCCAAGGGTTGCGGTAGAAAACCCAATGAAGGAGAGAACCAACAAGCTCAGGTCAGGGAGCCAGAATCAAAACCTATGGAGGATATGTTCGGTAAAAGAAGTCCTTACTCTCCAGGATTGCCTTTCCCCTTCAAGCTCATAAAGGCACATCTTAAGAAGAGATATGAGAGGTTTATGGAGTCAGTGAGAAAGCTTCACCTCGAAGTGCCATTCCTGGATGCTTTGGAGGAAATGTAGACCTACACCAAGTTTTTCAAGGATTTGATCACCAAGAAAAGAAGAGGAGGAAGGATTGAGATGGTGCACCTTGCCAGTATGTCTTCTGCCTTTGTGAAGGAAGATTTACCTATCAAGAAGAAGGACCCAGTAGCCTTTACTATTCCTTTTGCTGTTGGAGATAACGTTGAGCAGAAAGGTCTTGCTGATTTAGGGGCTAGTATAAGCCTTATGCCCTTAAGCCTCGCACAACGATTGGGATTGACTAATATGGTCAGGACCAACATGAGGATCGAGTTGGCAAGCCATACCTTCAAAAGACCTGTGGGATTCGTTGAAGATGTTCCAATTCATGTAGGAAGATTCTTCATTCCTTGTGACATTGTTGTTATTGACACTGCTGAAGACCCCAGCTGCCCTATCATCTTTGGGCACCCTTTCTTGGTTATAGGAAGAGTGCTGA
Source organism: Alisma plantago-aquatica (assembly GCA_963693085.1). NCBI lineage: Eukaryota > Viridiplantae > Streptophyta > Magnoliopsida > Alismatales > Alismataceae > Alisma > Alisma plantago-aquatica. Next base: position 575,191,392 of record OY856409.1, on the reverse strand, counting down.
TTGATGTCACTGAAGGCATCATCACTCTGAGGGTCGGAAATGATCACATAGACTTCAAGGTAAAAGACGCTATGAAAGGACCGTCCCTGCTAGAATCTGCCTACTTCATGGATAACTACAACCAGTTTTGTGAAGAAGTAGAAGAAGATTTTGCGATGGTAGACCCTCTCATGAGGGAGTTGAACAATCAAGACTCTGATCCTGAAGATCCTAAGGTTGTTGAGATCCTTGATTTCCTTAATAAATTTGATGAAGATCTAAGCGATGAGGAGGAGGTTATAAAGACAGTCAAGTTTTCTTTGCTAGAAATGATGCCAGAAATAGAAAAGGCACCTAAGACCAAGCCAGAGCTGAAGTAGCTTCTGGAAGGTTTAAAGTATGAGTTTCTAGACCAAGAAGGAAGGAACCCAGTCATAGTTAATGCCAGCCTGACGAAAGAACAATTGGAAAGACTGCTCGAGGAGTTGAGGCTCCATAAGCAAGTTATAGGCTATTCGGTAGAGGATATCAAGGGACTTAGCCCTGCGCTATGCATGCACCGCATAAATTTGGAAGAATCCGCTAAACCCCTGGTCCAACCGCAGAGAAAGTTGAACCAGATGTTAAAAGAGGTTGTGAAGAAAGAAGTGATCAAGCTGAGGGATGCAGGAATTATCTACCCAATCAGTGACAACAACTGGGTAAGTCACATCCATGTGGTACCAAAGAAAGGAGGGATGATAGTTGTGAAAGGTGACAAAGTTGATGAAGTAGCGGTCCAGACTGTAACCAGATGGAGAATGTGCATAGATTATAGAAAGCTAAATCAAGCCACGAAGAAAGATCATTACCCACTTCCCTTCATCGACCAAGTTCTAGAGAGATTAGCACATCATGATTATTTCTGCTTTTTAGATGGTTATTCTGGGTTTTATCAAGTCCCTATTTTACCGGACGACCAGGAAAAAACCACTTTTACTTGTGTCTATGGTACTTATGCCTTCTGGAGAATGTCATTTGGAATGTGCAATGCTCCGACAACATTCTAGCGCTGCATGATCTCGATGTTTTCGGATTTTCTGGAAGACATCGTGGAAGTTTTCATGGATGATTTTTCTATCTATGGGAAGGACTTCGATGCTTGTCTGAAAAACCTATCTTTAGTCCTACAACGCTATGAAGAAAAGAATTTGGTCATCAACTGGGAGAAGTGCCACTTCATGGTACAAGAAGGCATAATGCTTGGGCATAAAGTCTCGAGGAGAGGTATCGAGGTAGATGTGAGAAAGGTTGAAGCAATATCTAGACTACCTCCACCTAAGTCTGTAACTGGAATGCGAAGTTTTCTCGGGCATGCTGGTTATTATCGAAGATTCATAAAAGACTTCTTGAAGATCTTGAAACCTTTGTCAAATCTTCTGGTTAAGGATGCTGAATTCAATTTCACTAGAGCTACCTTTCGAGCTAATGTGCGATGCCAGTGACTATGTTGTAGGGGCAGTCCTGGGACAAAAGGACAAAATGCACCATATCATTTGCTATGCCAGCCGTACTCTTGACGAAGCACAAGTAAATTACACGACAACAGATATGGAGATGCTTGCGATTGTTTTCGCCTTCGACAAGATCAAATCTTATTTGATTGGAACAAAGGTAAAGGTCTACACCGACCATGGGGCAATACAATATCTTATGTAGAAAAAGGACACTAAGCCTAGGCTGCTAAGGTGGGATTTACTTCTCCAGGAGTTCGATCATGAGATCATTGATAAGAAAGGTGCGGAAAACGTAGCCGCCGACCACTTATCAAGGATTACAGTCGAAGACAAGAAGGAGCCACCTATCAATGATAACTATGCAGATGAGGCCTTGCTAATGGTAGAAGCCAGAGATCAGAGTTTTCCATGGTTTGCAGAGATTTGTAATTACCTTGCTTGTGGGGAGTTACCTCCAGAAACAATGTACAATAAAAAGAAAAAACTCTTTTCTGATATGAAGAATTACTATTGGGATGATCCCCTTCTCTTTAAAAGATGTGTGGATAACCTGTATAGAAGGTGTATTCCTGAGGAAGAAGTGCCAAACATTCTGAGGGAATGCCATGCCTCACCATATGGAGGACATCTGGGGAGTGAAATAACTGCTACTAAGGTGCTGCATTTAGGGTTTTACTGGCCTTCGTTGTTCAAGGATGCTATTGAGTATGTAAAAATTTGTAAGGAATGTCAGTCAACCGGAAATATTGGAAGAAGGAACGAGATGCCTATGACCAACTGGGTCAAAGTCGAGATTTTTGACGTCTGGGGAATAGACTACATGGGTCCATTTCCCCCATCAAAAGGATATCAATACATTTTAGTCACGGTGGACTATGTGTCTAAATGGGTAGAAGTTGTTGCCACCCAAACTTGCGACTCCAAATATGTGATCAAGCTGTTTGAGAAAACTATGTTTCCTTGTTTTGGAGTACCTTGTACTGTGATAAGTGATGGAAGATCGCATTTTGGGGAGAAATAGTTTGAAGCACTTCTGTAGAAGTATGGGGTCAAGAACAAGGTTGCTACACCCTATTACCCTCAAACTTCTAGGCAAGTGGAGGTTTTGAATAGACAGATTAAGCAGATTTTAGAAAAGACTGTCGGCCGCACACAGAAAGACTGGTCAATGAAGCTCGACGACGCTCTTTGGGCCTACAAAACTACATATAAGGCACCCATTGGCACTACCCCATACAAATTGGTTTATGGGAAATCCTGTCATCTACACTTAGAGCTTGAACACAAGGCTCACTGGGCGATTAAATTCCTAAATATGGACCTAGAGAAGGCAGGGGAGAAGAGATATCTACAGCTATAGGAGCTCGAAGAGTTGAGAATAAATATGTACGAGAATGCAAGGATTTACAAGTAGAGTACCAAGGTGTGGCATGATGCCCACCTAAAGAAGAAGGATGTGAGTGAAGGTGATAAAGTTTTGTTATTTAAATCCTCTATTCATCTTTTTCCAGGTAAGCTACAAATGAGGTGGTTTGGACCCTTCACCGTGGCAAAGATATATCCATAAGGAATGATGGAGCTATATGACAAAGACAATCCCACAAAGGTTTTTCCAGTGAACGGGCACAGAGTAAAAAGGTACTATGAAGATGAAGCATTCGTGAGAAGGTCAGAGATAAGTTTGTAGGATGCTGAAACAACTGAAGGCACAAAGTGAAGGATCTAAAGCTATCAAGCTGATGACGCTAACTACAGCGCTCCTCGGGAGGCAGCCCAAGTTTTACTTTCCTTAGAATATGACGTTATTTCCTTTCCTACAAAAACATTATGAATAGTATGATTGTAATAAGGCCTGAGTCAGTGCATGTACCTCATGCTCATACTCCCTCATTTTATGGGCCACCACTCAGTTTTATAAGCATTGATGAGTAATACTATCTCAGGCTGGGAGTCCCACTTTAGGCCTATGATGTTTTACCCATCAGTCGCTTTTTCCTTCTCTTTAGTTTTAGTTTTTCATCTTTTATCTTGATCTTTTTCTTCTTTGAAGCTTTGTATCGGGCCAAGATGACTCGACCGATACCAAATTATCTGGCCGATATTGGGCAAGGTCCTAGGTGCGATGTCACGCGACACGCCATTATCGGGCTATGGTATCGAGCATCGCACCTTAGCGGTGAGCCGTGTTGGGCGATACACCAAGTAGCGTGCATCCGTATCGGGCGGCATGAGTAAACTACCTTTGATTAGATGGATGGGACTGATTTTACTGCTCATCTCGGGAATGAATTGTCTATTCGGGCGACACGTGCCCAGGTTTTTCCCATTTTACCCCCGCCCTTGAGCGCTATATATAGTAACTACAGTTTAACCATGTCAGACACTGGCATTTACTTTCTCACCTACTCCAAATCTCGCTTTGCTCTCGTATCAGCCAACCTAGCTTCTGCTCCCGTGTTGCGCAAGGCAACCTTCAGAAGATAATGGTATAACATGATACCCATATCGCTTCACTTGCCCAACATGCTTCTGTGTCGCACATCTTGTATCGGGCACAACGCCAGTGTTCTATTTGTGTGTCGCCCGACACGCGCTAGTGTCGGCTACCCCATCTTTTTACCGTGTCGCGTGATGAATGTTTATCACACACCCACCCGATACCCTATACCGGGCAAGGCTGTGTCACCCGGTTTTGTCTGTATCGCTCAGTTTTGTTTTGTATCATCTCACGTCTTGCCAGCATCGGGCGACACTCTTTTCCTGAGCAGCTGTATCAGGTAGTATAGTTGTTCGTGGTGACGCCCGGTGTTGCACGGTAGACTTGTGGAGATATCGGTCCGAACTTTGTACCGCCCGACATAGGCATATCGGACAAGCATCATATTGTCCAGTTTGTTACCCGATACAGTTGTGTCAGGCAACTCTAATATTAGACAAGGCTTTTTGACGAATTGTGCAAACAACTTTGCTTTCTGACCATGTCGGGCTATCACGATTTTGTCGCTGATATCGACCTAACACTATCGGGTTTTGTTAGTTTTCAAAAGACACCACCTATCCGACATCAGGAGACGCACCCCACCGCTCGATATCGGGCATGGTGAATCATTCAGTACAATTAATGCTTACTAAACTTTTGATTTATGATAACAAAAATGGCCCGCACTAAGCAAACCATTGTCCAATAGACGAACAAGGTCAGAGGATCAACGCTGAGGCCACAATAGAAGCCAAAATAGTCGGGCAGAAACTCCCAAATCCTAAAGCAGCTGGTCCACCCTCGGCCGAGAAGAGACCAAGGACGGAAAAAGCAACAGCCCCAATAACTGCTTCAACCACAGCTACAGAACATGAACCTTTAAATCACTCACCAGGCATGTTCATGCCTAGAGACAACGAACACAGGCGGCGACACACAGAACTGGAAGACAAGGTCTACAGGCCAAGCAGGTTCTGCCATCAGTCGTCCTTCCACCAAATAGGCATTTTCGATAGGCTGGAAAATGTCCTAGCAGCAGCCGGGCTGAGGAAGATCTTCTTTAGCCACTCCACCTCTTACATAGAACTCACAAGGGAGTTCATGTCATCTCTCTGCCGAGTACAAAATAAACCAGATGAAATCAAAGAATTTGGCGGAGCAGACAGACTACAAGGAAGTTGTACAATGCTGAGCATGGGATATCGGAGAAGCTGCTCAATGAAATCTTTTCTTCCAATGAGGCAGAAATGGAACTACTCAACAACGGTTGAAGAATCACCGAGGGAGATGGGTTCAACCCGGTGGAGCTCTAGAGAAAGCTAACCAGTGAATCATCATTCAACCCGGGAAGCAAGGTGGCGGCAGTGCACTCCTATTTCTATAGGATAGTGCACAAAATCGTGGCGTGCATGCTCTTCAGCAAGTACGAATCCAAAAATCTATACACTGAAGAGCTACACCTGATATGGAATATAATGGAAGGCTGGACGATCAATCTGGGGTGGTTCCTCCTCAACCGCCTTCACCCAATAAAGGACGCCACCAAAGACTACAACATGGGCGGATTGGTGAATCTGATCGCGGTAGGGTTGGGATACCCGAGGGAACCACGTAGCCTTTCAAGGACAAGGGTGACGACAGGATCGACCTCAAGTTCCTTATGAGGGCCAACATCATCAAGAAGGAGGGGTGATGCTAATTCTAAAAATTTGCACGAACAAACACCCTCCTTCCGCTTCCACGCTTTGCCAGCTACGACGCAGAAAAGTTGGTCTTCACCACAGTAGAGATTGAAGTTGTGGTAGTCAAAGCCGCCTATGCCGCCACCACGAGAATACAAGAGAGGGCAGCCGTGACAAGAAGACCTATCCCTCTCGACGCTCGGTAGGAAAAATCTTCCACAGCTCCTGTTGAGCCACCCACAACTCCAGAGAAACTGGCGACGACCATTGATATAGTTTTTGTCGCTTCTCCCATACCAGTCGCAACCACCACAACTATATCTGCCGTGGCTGAAAAAGTGTCGGCGATCGTGGAGGTCGCCGAGACAACCGGGGCTGAGACAACCTCGATAGCCCCGAGGGAAGCTTCCACGGAAGAAATAGCAGCAGCTCCCAAGACTCTTGTTGTGCCTTCAGTGGCGGAGGAAGTGGTACAGCCGGACACCAGTAATGGGGCATTCAATGGGATCCTCGAGATGGATCTCAGGGTTGTGTAGATGCCACTGCCGCTGGTTTCTCCTATGCGAGATGCAGAGGAGTTCTCTGAAAACAGAGAAGTGGAGCATCATCAATCAAACCACACCGCGCCCTTCTCCACCACCACAAGCAGGCGAGGCAGAGACAGCCGTGAAAGTGCTGACACCAAACCTAAAAGCAACAACCTCGCGAACGATCCAGATTGATACCACCCCGAGTGAGGCCGCACACTTGTCAGGTCGATCTTCATGTGTGAGGAGCATCATAAGGACGAGAGGGAGATCTGATGCAACCCCTCCGTCACTAGGACATATGATGGGTTATGAATTCGATCACTTGCGGGAGGTAACAGGAAGCCACTCGTCTACTTTTTCTTCACTTACCCACAAGTTTTCTATTTTCTAGCAGAGGCTAAATAGCCAGGAGTGGCAACTGCTAACTCTAGTTGGCCTTCCCGGCCAACTAGAGGCACTCAACACAACACTACAGCAGGCCCTCCAACGCCTTGACATGATCGAGGAGAGGCTGAACAAGAGGGATGAACATCCATGCTCAAGGAAGCCAAGGAGATCTCCATCACCTACTGGCTCAGGATCCCCACCTTCCTCATCTGCATCCTCATCTAGGACGTCGTCCACTTCCTCCTCCAGCAGGCCATCCACAACGCCCGAGGAAGGGACGACGCACAAGTCAGCCGACGGAGCTCCAACAAGATAAGAGAGCTCCCACGGTTTGGAAGAAGCTGCTCCCTCAGTCCTCCTGGATGAAGCTGAGGACAACGAAGAACAACTCAGCGTCGAGGAGGACTCTTTTGATGAATCAGAGGGAGAGGGGGGCATCTATGCTGCTAACAAAAGGCACCCCCCAGAGGAAGAATCTCAACGACAGACACATTTTCTGTGCTATCAGAGATACCTTCCTTCGAGATGGCTGACTTCAACAGAAGGGCCATCGGATACCTGACGATCAGGGACCATAAACTATTGAACAAGGTCTTGAGGTCGTAGACTGATGAAGAAGATGTCATCTAGAGCGACGACTACTTCTCCGTACAACGGGAAGCACTCAGAAGCATGTTCCGCTCGCTAGCCGTTGTCAGAAAAAGGTTATTAAGGGTCCTGGAGGGTGCAATAATCGAGAATATCAGCACCAGGACAGGTCGCAGACAATATATAACACCACCCTGACCTTGGCAAGAAGGTTGATGATGGGAGTGCCTGACTCCATCGCGGTGGCCAACATGCTACAACAGATTGAAGAACACAACACGAAACTCGTGTTGGCCCCGTACAAGCACCGCACCAACTAGTTCCTGCGTGTGGCAGATATCCAGAACCATGACGTCCAGCTCTTCAGCTATTGCAATGAGGAGGTCCCACGCTTAGGACATATCTTCGCTCGCCCGGAGGACAAGCGTCTCAGGCTCCTCCCGCTACGTCTTCTCTGAGTTATCAAGCAAGGAGTCCAACGTCATAACGGCATTTGGAACTTCTTCTCTATCAGAGACATCCCCGTCCAAGAAGAATTAGGAAGTGGGAATAGTGCCCTTGTCGTCCTACGCGCCATGGAGCTGATCAACATATTTGGAAACATAAGACATCTCCAGGGCCAAGACTTCTTCCATCTCAGGAGCACCTACTCTTTGCTTCTGATAAAAAACAAGTGCTACTTCCAAGACATAGGGGTACCAAAAAAGCTACTGGATAGTGACCAAGAGGACGAATCTTCAAGACCCGACAGCACTCCAGATAAAGAAGCTGAGCTAGACGCAGACGTTTACGGGGCAGGCAAGCAGTTAGAAATCTTGCGAGAAGTATGCGGAAATGAAGACCCCACTTCGCCTGAAACCTCAGAAGAAATGATCAGTAACTTCGACCGTCTCTCATGTTCTACACTGACACAAGAGTTAGTCAATGAAGTTGTTCTAAAGTTAGCTGACTCTACCCCCGCATACGTCATCTATGAGGCAGGCAATGTCATAGTCCCAGTTGATAATTTAAGGGACATGGTAAAAGAAGGAGGATGTTTGGCGATATCAGTGGTGGCCGCCTACATCCATATTCTACAAAAGAAGTTTGAACATGCATACATAGCCCATCCAATGTTGTTCAACGACATCTGCCTTGTCGATGAGTCAAGAGTAACAAAATCTTTTCTGGAAGAGCTAAAGAGCAGGATGCCATGCGTCATCCACCTGCCCATCCAACATTACAACCACTGGATGCTCCTGACGATGTGCACTCTCCAATGAGCAGGAATCTTCTACAATAGCTCGGACATCAAAAAAGATCATCCAGTGCAGTGTACATCGACAACATTGACACCCCTCGAGCGCTTAGTACAAAAATGCTATGATGAGGTGGTGACGTTGATCCAACCATTCCTGGAGACAGTAGCGAGTAAATGGCATGAGCTTTAGTTCTACCACCGCAGTCAGCAACAAATTCCACTATCCAACGACTATGACATCTTCGTGCTGGAGTGGATATCTAACCAAGAAATGCCTGACCAGATCCACCACATAGACTACCATAGAAAATGCAGAGAATATGTGTGGGAGCTTCTATCTGGCAAAGGCGTGCTCACCTGCTAACTCTCACTGAGTTAACATTACCCTACCTTATCTATTTCACAACTTTGGGACAGAGTGTGGAGTAAGTTTGAGGGGGGTAATATGTATCAGTGAGGGAGGTACTAAAAGCCCTCCGAACTTCACCTTTTCTTCTTTTTCCTATAACCTAACCTATGTACATATACATATACATGCTTGATACAAAAAAAAATTCGCATATACAAATTTTGCCTCTATACAATTGTACAAAGACACTCTATAGTAAAGTCCTGATACGACTTCTTTCCATCTTGTTTTCTCTATGTCTAAGGTGGTGCAGGTTTTTGTTATGCTCTTTCTGAAAATGCAGTCTCAAAATGACAAAAGGCTATGTCTTTCCACACCAAAAATTTAGAAAAATAATCTCGCAACAGCTAAGAGATATGTATGCAGAAGGAAAAAGTTGCCCAAACAGCGACAACTTCTCTTATTTTCCTTTACCCAACAAAACCCCAAAAAGAGAGAAGAGCCTTATGAGAGTGAATAAAAACATGAGAGAAACTTACTATACCAAAGAAGGTTCGTGAACAAGGTTTTGGGGTTCATCGTAGAAGATAACTACTAAATAACTAGCACCTAAGCTCAAACCCTAGGCAAAGATACTACCTTTCTACATAGAATATCATTTTAGAGAAAGATCTTGCACATGAAAGGTATAAGTAAGTAATAAATGTGGAGAAAGTTATATAACTAGACTTTATGATGAATATGAAGCTCCAAACAACAATGTATCTCGAGAAAAAGAGGGGAAAAACCTAGCTTGAGCACTCCACACGGCCAAGCTAGCTCCTTCTCCAAGCAAGGAAGCAAAACCCTAGGTCATGGAAGCAAGAAAGAGGTGTTTTTTAAGATCTAACACAAGCTCCACCATGGAAACCCATGGGTACAACCAAGAAGAAGAGAGGAGAAGGTAGGAAAGAAAAGAAAATGAAGGAAAGGAGGAAGATCTCACCTACCTAGGCTAAGAAACATAGCTAGGAAGCACTGAACGACCTCTACTGGGGTAGATCTGAACTCTAGGTGCACATGCAATGAGATTGTAAGGAGGCGAGATCACCCCCTACTTAAAATTTGAAGAATAAAACATCCATTCAAAACACACTCAAAGGTATGCTGGAATAGGTACAAAATTTTCAAACTTTAATAAATGGTATTCAAAACAACCAAAGTGTAGCAGCGGAATAAAAATGTTGACTATATTCAATTTATCACAAGGTTACAAAAGAACATCATAATCTCCCACAAAGGGTTTACATGTATCACTCAACATAAGGATCTAGTAGAGGGAAATCTAAACCATAAAAACTTTGTCTCCAAGCTTTAACTCCTTAACCTAGTCCAAAACTTCATGCCTTATCATCCAAGTCCTTCAGCTAGGGTTGGATGCATACCCCAACAAGAAGAGAAAATATATGACATAAGAAAAGTCTAGTATGTGCATACTAAATAGGAAATTGAGCAATATATGGAATAAAAGATATCAAATATAAAAGGCTTCCCATAGAAAGGATAAGGACCACCCAAATGGGTATCAATAGAAAAGGAATTGAAATCATATGATAATAAAAGAATACTTGCCATTAATAAAACATAAAGATTGTGCCACACAAGCACATGTAAAGAATTTGGGCACACTACATATCAACAACCTACATGCATGTGAGATAAACATAGCCCTAGAACAATATAAACACAAACGCGGCCAAGTCTCATAAACTTGAAACATGATAGAGAAAGGAATACTGCCAATCTCCCAAATATATAAAACATGGGCCATGAATCACACATCTTGCCCTGGGTATGAGGTTCCTTTCCATCCCAAAAGAGAAGGAAATATCACATCTGCTCGGTAGGAAATAACACATCTGCCATAAAAACAATGGAATTACACTACTCTAGTGCTACTGAATCACATAGCATGTTAAATGTAGAGGCAAATAGAAAGTATAGTCAGAATATATAAACTAGTACCACATAAGTGACCAACATACACATCCACCTCATAAGTGGTAAAAAGACATCACATGTCATATTTTAGAGTTCCATCATGAACAAAGCATAAGATAAGAGTTCAAAAGAATATCCATTATCACATGATCAATATCAAATAAGCTAGTTCACATGAACCATGATTTTTAAAAGAAAAGACATTGTGTATAGGCTAATGTCCATAGGACAAAGGTAATGAATAAGCATAGGTGAATTGCTCAACATAGAAGAATAGGGGATACATCATACCTCAACTTCAGAGTCTAAACAGTCCAAAGTTAGTCCTAGATCCAAGCCTAGGCCTCAAAAGAACCTCTAGGGAAGGAAAACAAGTCCATTAAGTAAGTTTCCCAAGCTTAGAGAGGTTGGTTTCTAACAAAGCTCATATCTCAAGCAAGAAGCACCTTCTCCACTTTAGAGGTGAAAAAACCTAACAAAGGAACATGGATATGAGGTGTTTATGGGTTCTAAGTGGGGTTTCACCATGGAAGGCCATGGCTATGACCTGGAAGAAGGTGGAAGGAAGACTAACAACATGAAAATAGGGAAGGAAAGGAGAAAATTACTAGTTTTGTTCGAAATAACCAAGGAAGAGCTTTAGAAACCCTAAATAGAGCAAATTTGGAACCCTAAGAGCTTTCTTCACCAAGGTAGGAACCTCCTTTTACCTTGGGACATCACCTTCGTGGCAAAATAGAGTAGGAATGATGCTCTAAGCTAGAGGAAATAAAGGAGAGCAAGAGTTTTTGAATTGGGAGTTGGGAAGGGTAGATATGTCTATATAAAGAAGGAGGTCTAGTATGGGGTGTCTATGAGACTTTCCATGTGTCATGTATAAGGGTGTCCATGGACATGAAAGCCTTTATGGATAAGGAAGAAGTCAAGCATGAGGTGTCCATGGAGCTTTCCATGTGTCCTTAGCCTAGGGATTTCATGGCCATGCAAGAGGACAACTCATAGAGGCTTCTTGAATATCATATGTTAGTTTATTGACAGTTATAGGATATACCAATCGACCTCCAATCAAAGAAATAACCCCATTGGTAGATTTTTTTTTTGAAGTTAAACAGACAAATTTCATTATGGAGGAGCCATACGGCATCTACATGAGGAGAAAAACAAACTAAAAGACCACACAAAGATCAAGAACAGATACAAACCACCACAAAAACTCATATCAAAATCTGATAAGGACAATGATGTATGGATCCCTCTTCTCCTTCGCTGGCTAAGACAACTTTCTATGAGGAATACCTTCAACCTGCGTATGTATATGTGGTAGAGTACCTGCACAAAATCGGTGTTCCAAAATGATATTTTTCCCGCACTTGCTGCCATACAAACTCCACAACAAAATTGACCGAGAAAGAAAAATCTACCACGAGAAGAGAAAGCAGCGCTGATTAACAGCGAGATGGACAAAACACGAGAACAATCTAAATAGAAAGCTAGTAAAAGAGAAAGGAGATAGGAAACTCGTTGCAACCGGGCTCAATGACAGGGAGGAAGAATACCGTTGCCTCCAAAGACACCAAACTCACACACCTCCTGAAGAAGAGACCATATTGATGACGGGCGAGAAGAGGCCGAGGGGGAGCGGGGCACCACTTTGTGGAGGCCTAACCCCCTCCCCTCAGCCTGTCGCCTATGGAGGAAGAACCCTAGAGGCTCTAGGGTGAGAGAGCGTGGAGAGAGTTCGGCTGTGTATTAACCCCATTGGTAGATAGCTTCTAAAGATAAGTTCATTTATAAAGAGGGTAATCCCTAAAAAGCCCTTGGAAAGAAACACCTTCAAAACAAGGTGAAACTAGGTGCCCCATGGTCAAAAATATCTAGAATGGTAAGTTAATATCTAAGGATTATATTGCATGTGATAATTTGCAAAGAAAACGTGCCAATTGGGTAAATTGTAAAAAATCCAGAATGTACCTAAAATTGCATAACTTGCAAAAACAACATCCAAATTGGACCAAACTTCATCCACAAATAATCTTTGATGTGTTGAATATGAATTTGCCACTATTTTCATTTTTTGAAGTTATATAATCACATTATTCATTACTTATGCCTTTTACTCATTTTCTCTCTCCTAAACTTATCCTAATATTTCAAGGTTGTCCAAATTAGATGAAATTTGGCTTGTAGGCTAATTTTGATATGTAGATTATGAATGTCTAATTTAATGTGTCATCTCTTTATTTGTCACATGGGAGTCATGGGTCAATTTGAAAATTTTTAATGAATTTTCAAGCTTGCTTTGTTTGAATTTGAGCATATGACTTATGAAAATAATTGGGTTTGCCAACTTTAACACATAAAATCACAAATGTACATGCCTATGATTCAAGAAAAGTGGACGGAATTGGATGTTGAGCCTGAACTGATCAAATGGTAATGAGATTTTAATCTGAAATAAGAGAGAGAAACCTCTTGATTTTACACATGTCAGTAAGGAGGGACATATAATATCTTCCAATGGTTCTGTCAATTAATCTTGTGATCTATCCACTTCATCTCATCTACACTCCACCATAAGAATTGGGAGCACCATACAGTTTGTCATCTTTTGGTTGCATGACAGGTAGTTAAGATTGCATTGTAGTTAGTGTTTACTTTTGTTGAATTGAAAAGAAAGAGAAAAAAAATGTTGCATTATAATCTTGCATTCACAAATTGTAGAGTGCATGTCAATGTCATTTTAGTTGCATTTTGAATAACCCTAATCATCTTGTACAATGATGTGCTTTGCCTCTTCTGCAAATAAAGAACTTATTTCATACTCTCTGAAAGAAAAAAAAGAAAGAAAAATAGTAGTTATGTGAATAAGCCCAAGAGAAAGATATTGAAAATTCCATCATGTTCTATTATGCAAGATAAGGGATTGAAAAAAAAGCATGAAGATCAGAGGGAGAAAGGAATTTGTTCAGCTACGTAATAAAAAAAAGAGAGCAAGCACATGTGTAGGTTTGTAGATATTCTGTCTCTCTTTGAGATAGAAGGATAGTGCATGCATCATTCCACCTAAAATATAGCATTAGGAAATTTTCACGTGCATTTTGCATCATGATAGGTCATTAAATTTTGTATTGCATGATTGACTATTATGTGCTTCCATTTCTTCCACAGCCACCTATTCCATCCACCCATTTCTTGAATTGGTAGGCCACCGTGATTACCTCCTCATTCATTAATATCAGGAGATCTGCTTCCATCTAGATGGTAGTTAGGAAACAAGAAACATAGATAGAGATCACAAAGATGCACCCAGCCTAAACTGGAGGATTTTATTATATTAACTGCCTTATTTGATAGTGTTCATCAATCTTGGGGTGGATATCTCTTATGGATGATCATTGTGACCTAGATGGTAATTATCATTCTATGGTCAGTGAGGGCCGGTATGTGAATGTCTGGTGGGGATCATATGGCAATGTCTGTTGTGATAGTATATTCTTTAGTTGACCCTCAAAATTTTATTCTTTAGTTTTGCTGCTAGAGGACGAGCAAGGTTTAAGCTTAGGGGAGTTTGATGTGAGGATTATGAGTCACATTTCTAGACCTGTTTTACATGTGTTTTATGTATTTATTAGTCACTTCTGTGGTTAGTATCACATGATTCATTCGCAGTAGTCTATAATCTCAGTTCGTATCAAATCTCTCATATTTTACCTTTTTTATTATAAACGATCATAATAATGGGTTTTAGCATAGCTGATTCGGCTTTATCTTGCAATTTCAGGAAAAACACATATACACAGCTGTCGATAACATCGACATCTTTCGATACTATCGACACAATCACAATGAGATAGCCGCAAGGAGCCAAGCAGAGTCGATACCATCGACTGGGAAGTCGATGGTAGTGAGAAATACCTTCAGCGAGCCAGCAATTAGCCGGTCGATACTATCAACACAAAAGTCAATACTATCGACATTGCACAGCTTCAGCGTCAGAATGATGACAAAACTGACACTTAAAGGTGTCGATACCATCGACCCGTGTCGATGGTATCGAGTCTGCATCAGTCGGAGCATCAGAGAACAAAGGAAACCTACTGATACTATGACGGGTCGATACCATCGACCCGCGTCGATGGTATCGACGCCGTCAGATCAGTTTCTGTTCCAGATCGACCCGAATCTGACAATGGTGATATTTTGGCGATCTGATTTGGTGCTTATACCTAATGATGGCGCCCCTAAGCAGGGGATCACATGATTAGCCACTGCACAAGTCCCGAGGGGGTGTGGATAGGAGAACGGAGCCCGGAATCACGCCCTGATCGTTCCGAGAGCCACAGAAGATGAATTCCACCGCCAGAAGACTGTAGATCACGTACTCTATGTCAAGGAATGCCCGGATCTCCTCTGTTTAGGGGTTTACATCAATTTAATTCATGTTTCTCCATATTTTCCCCTTTTTCCACCATGTCTTTCATTGAGATGAACATGCGGGGCTAATCTCCTTTGTCTTTAGGACCGGGAGTAGCCCGAGTAATCGTTGTATGACGTTTTTATCATTGTAATTCACATTTTTTCTCTTCAATATGTGGTATGATTTCGTTTTCTCCATTATACCATTATGATTGATCACCTTAATGATAATCTAATGCCTTTAATTACTTTGAAAGAAGAATGAACGGTTGAAAAGAGACGAAATTCACATTAGTTAATAAATCCCTTGAACAAGGTGATGTACAGTTAATGGTGGAAACCCAGAGTTTGGTCTTCATGCACCTAGTTTAGGGTATAAGTTACTACGATAGTGGAACCAGCCTAGATTTAGGTAGTGAATTATATCACGACAGTGAACAATTCTGACTACAGGCCACTACCCGAAATGAGAGACGAATTTGATTAACTATGTAGGAATAAATACAACGAGAACCCATGGTGAAACTGCAATCCTAAAGATTCCCATTTAAATTGATTAAACTAAACATTTAATTGATTGCTTTGTTTTCTTTTATTTTTCTTTTATCTTTCAATCAAATCTCAAACCTTTTGATTGGTCTAGCTGATCACGAGTAGTTAGTAAGTAGTCTATCGACAATTCAGTGTCCCTGTGTTTGACTCGGGCCTCACAAAGGCCTATATTACTCTAAGGCGTGCAATTGCGTTATATGCACGGTAAAATCGTGTCATGTTTTTGGCGCCGTTGCTGGGGAAACGGCAACTGTCGACACTACGAGTGTTGTAAGCAGCCACTCTAGCCCACTTTTTATTTTATTGTTAATTTTGAAATTCATTGTTTATCTTTTATATTTAGCAATCGTCTAGCACTATACTGAATCAAATTTATTACCCTACAGGTACTAGTGCATGGTGAGGATGTGTAGCATAGACTACACCCTGCCATCACCAGAGGTTCCACCGTTGGGATCAGACGACGAGGAAAACAAAACTCAAGATCAGCCTGAGGATATATATTCAGACTCTGAACCAGAAGCTATGGCTGAGGAGCAGACAATCAGGGAGAAGATCAAGGCGTCATCTGCCTCTGCATCGAAAGGGCCAATCAAGAGGCAGGCTATCAACATTCTCAATTATAAAATCGATCCTGGCCTAATAAATTTGGTCAAATCAAATTCATTTCACGGGATCAAAAATGAAGATCCGGTGACTCACATAAGCCAGTTCGTGGAGAACTGTGATATGATCAAAATTGACAGGTTCCCATAAGAGACGCTCTATTTGAAATTATTTCCCATCTCTCTAGCGAGAAATGCCCGAGAATGGCTGCATAACTTAGACGACAAGTATGTTGAATCGTGGGATCATATGGTCGAAGTGTTCTTTGAGAGATTCTTTCCGCCTGAAAAGACTAATGATCTTGTATGAAAGATCCACAACTTCAGTCAGAAAGCAGGTGAAACATATTCTGAGACTTGGGAGCACTTTCAAATAATGTTGCGGAGATGCCCACACCATGGGTTGGACAAGGAGAAATAGGTTAAGATTTTCTATTTTTCTCTTTCTGAGCATGATAGAAGCAACCTAGATTCAGCAGGTTCGGGGTTCTTCTTGAACAACACTGGCACTAGGTGTTGGGAGATTTTGAAGAATATGGCCAAAAAGCAGTCCTGGGGTGATAGAGATGCACCCGAACATGTTCGAGTTGCAGGTGAGTCAAAGGCCATCAAGGAGCTGAATGAGAAGATGGACCTTTTAGCCAAGAAATTGCTAGCAAAGGAAGATGCAAAATCTGATGATGAGGCACAAGTCAAATTTATGCGCCAGCAACTGGGGTACAGAAACAATGATTATTCTTGGTGGAAAGATAAGAAATTTTCATGCAAGGACCCAAACAATTTCCTACAGGACCCCGATGCCAAACTACAACCATCAGCAGAGGACAAGAGCAATGAGTTTCTCAATCAAATAATCAAGCAGAATTAGGAATTCATGAGCACGTTTGGCCAACAGATTAAGCAATAAGGAGAATTTATGAATCAATTTGGGTAGACCTTACAAAGTCATGGGGCTCAGATGAGAACTATGGAGACATCATTAGCGCAGATGGTAGCTGAGATAGCAAATCTGAAAAAGCCAACACAATAAGGTTTTCCCGGAAATATGAATGTTCCAGGAGGAAATCAACAAGCCAAGGCAATTCTGTTGCAGAGTGGAAAGAAGACTTTAAACCCCAGGGCCGATGAACCGAGAACACCCCAGCCAGAAACCACATGTGAGGCCATAGAGGAGGTTACAATCACAGAGCCGATAGAGGATGTGGTAGAGAATGCCACACCAGAACCCATTGCTGAGGAAGAAACTCAAAAGAGGACACCATATGTGCCGCCACATCAATGGGCACAGACTGTCCCAGTGTCGTATCCAAACAGTTTGAAGGCTAAGAAAGTGGACTCTCAGTTCAAGAAGTTCCTGGATAGCTTTAGGAAACTTTTTGTCAACATTCCTCTGTTAGAAGCAATAGAGTAGATACCCTCCTATGGCAAGTTTTAGAAAGATATAATTACAAAGAAGAGGAAGATTCCTGATACTGAAGTGGTGGTTCTTAAGGAGGAAGTGAGTGCCTTCATTTTGGGAACATTGCCACCAAAAAGACAATATCTGGGCTGCTTTAATATTTCATGTTACATCAGTAAGGTGAAATTCGGTGAAGCATTGTGTGACTCCGGGGCAAGTATCAATTTGATGCCTCTTTCTACTTTCAAGAAGCTGGGACTGAAAGAATTGAGACAAAGCAACATGACGATTCAGTTAGCAGACAATTCCGTGGTTAATCCGTATGGTATTTGCGAGGATGTTTTGGTTAAAGTCGACATGTTTGTATTTCCAGCAGATTTTGTGGTAATGGAAATGCAAGATGAACAAGGAAATGAGATACTCCTTGGAAGACCCTTCCAAGCTACTGCAGATATGATACTCAAAATGGGAAGAGGCTGCATGACATTGGGAATCGCATATGACCGATTTGAAATGGTTATGCCCACAAGTACAAAACAATCAAAGGCAAAGGAGAAGTGTCGCATGGTGAAACATTTTGATCAGAACATTTCTCTTTGCCTAGGGAAGCCATTTCTAGATATGGCTCATGTAATGACCAAGGTAGATAAGGGGACACTGGCTGTAGATATTATGGAACAAACCAAAGTTGTTTCTCTTTGCATAGCTGTGGGTTTTCCAAATGATAAAGAGGAGGAAATTCCCCTGTCTACTGAAGATGATGCAATAGCAAGTTCCGTCCTTGACGCATATCCAGAACTGCCCCTTGAAGCTTGCCTTATCAACATACTGCATGACTGGATGAGAAGCAAGTCGTTACAAGAATGTGTCAAGATGCTTCAAGTGCTTCTGTGCTATTATGCCAAGTGTTATGAAGATCTTGGGCCACTCCCACCACCGCTGCAATCATCATAGTTAGAACTGAAGCCACTGCCTCTAAATTTGAAGTATGCATTCTTAGCCGATGGTGAAAGACTACCGGTGATTATTTCAGCATATCTGAGTGTCGATGAAGAAGATCAATTGATGATCGTGATGAAGAACCACTGAGGCACATTCGAGTGGTCAGTTGCTGATATCAAGGGGATTTCCCCTACACTTTGCCAGCACAAGATTCAGCTCGAGGAAGGAGCCAAACCTGTAATCCAGCCACAGCGTAGACTCAACCCAAGCATGATGGAGGTTGAGCCTAAATTGATCAAATGGTAATGATATTTTAATCTGAAATAAGAGAGAGAAACCTCTTGATTTTACACATGTCAGTAAGGAGGGACATATAATATCTTCCAATGGTTCTGTCAATTAATCTTGTGATCTATCCACTTCATCTCATCTACACTCCACCATAAGAATTTGGAGCACTATACAGTTTGTCATCTTTTAGTTGCATGACAGGTAGTTAAGATTGCATTGTAGTTAGTGTTTACTTTTGTTGCATTGAAAAAAAAGAGAAAAAATGTTGCATTATAATCTTGCATTCACAAATTGTAGAGTGCATGTCAATGTCATTTTAGTTGCATTTTGCATAACCCTAATAATCTTGTACAATGATGTGCTTTGCCTCTTCTACAAATAAAGGACTTATTTCATACTCTCTGAAAGAAAAAAGAAAAGAAAAAAAAATAGTAGTTATGTGAATAAGCCCAAGAGAAAGATATTGAAAATTCCATCTTGTTCTATTACGCAAGATAAAGGCTTGAAAAAAAAGCTTGAAGATCAGAGCGAGAAAGGAATTTGTTCAGCTGCGTAATAAAAAAAAGAGCAAGCACATGTGTAGGTTTGTAGATATTCTATCTCTCGTTGAGATAGAATGATAGTGCATGCATCATTCCACCTAAAATATAGCATTAGGACATTTTCACGTGCATTTTGCATCATGATAGGTCATTAATTTTTATATTGCATGATTAACTGTTATGTGCTTCCCTTTCTTCCACAGCCACCTATTCCATCCACCCGTTGCCCGAATTGGTAGGCCACCGTGATTACCTCCTCATTCATTAATATCAGGAGATCTGCTTCCATCTAGATTGTAGTTAGGAAATGAGAAACATAGATAGAGATCACAAAGATGCACCATGCCTGAACTGGAGGATTTTATTATATTAACTGCCTCATTTGATAGTGTTCATCAATCTTGGGGTGGATATCTCTTATGGATGATCATTGTCACCTAGATGGTAATTATCATTTTGTGGTCAGTGAGGGCCGGTATGTGAATGTCTGGCGGGGATCATATGGCAATGTCTGTTGTGATAGTATGTTCTTTAGTTGACCCTCACAATTTTATTCTATAGTTTTGCTGCTCGAGGACGAGCAAGGTTTAAGCTTAGGGGAGTTTGATGCGAGGATTTTGAGTCGCATTTATAGACCTATTTTACATGCATTTTATGTGTTTATTAGTCACTTTTGTGGTTAGTATCGAATGATTCATTCACTTTAGTCTATAATCTCAGTTCGTATCAAATCTCTCATATTTTATCTTTTGATTATAAATGATCATAACAATGGGTTTTAGCATAGATGATTCGGCTTTGTCTTGCAATTTCAGGAAAAACGCATATACACAGCTGTCGATACCATCGACATCCGTCGATACTATCGACACAGTCACAGTGAGACAGTCGCTAGGAGCCAAGCAGAGTTGATACCATCAACTGGGAAGTCAATGGTAGCGAGATACCTTCAGTGAGCCAGCAATCAGTCGGTCGATACTATCGACACAAAAGTCGATAATATCGACATTGCACAGCTTCAACGTCAGAATGGTGACAAAATCGACGCTTAAAGGTGTCGATACCATCGACCCGTGTCGATGGTATCGAGTCTGCATCAGTCAGAGCGTCAAAGAACAAAGGAAACCTATCGATACTATGACGGGTCGATACCATCGACCCGCGTCGATGGTATCAACGCCGTCAGATCAGTTTCTATTCCAGATCGGCCCGAATCCGACGGTGGTGATATTTTGGCGATCTAATTTGGTGCTTATACCTAATGACGGTGGCCCTAAGCAGGGGATCATGTCATTAACTTCTGCACAAGTCCCGAGGAGGTGTGGAGAGGAGAACGGAGCCCAGAATCACACCCCGATTGTTCCGAGAGCCGCAGAAGATGAATTCCACCATCGGAAGGCTGTAGATCACGTACTCTATGCCAAGGAACACCTGGATCTCCTCCGTTCAGGGGTTTACATCACTTTCATTCACATTTCTCCATGTTTTCCCCTTATTCCACCATGTCTTTCGTTGAGATGAACATGCAGGGATAATCCCCTTTGTCTTTAGGACCGGGAGTATCCTGGGTAATCGTTGTATGACATTTTTATCATAGTAATTCACATTTTGTCTGTTAAATCCCTGGTATGATTTTGTTTTCTCCATTATATCATTATGATTGATCACCTTAATGATAATCTAATTCCTTTAATTACTTTGAAAGAAGAATTAACGGTTGAAAAGAGACGAAATTCACATTAGTTAATAAATCCCTTGAACAAGGTGATGTACGGTTAATGGTGGAAACCCAGAGTTTGGTCTTCATGCACCTAGTTTAGGGTATAGGTTACTATGACATTGGAACCGACCTAGATTTAGGTAGTGAATTGTATCACGACAGTGAACAATTCTGACTACATGCCACTACCCGGAATGAGAGACAAATTTGATTAACTATGTAGGAATAAATACAACGAGAACCCGCGATGAAACCACAATCCTAAAGATTCCCATTTAAATTTATTAAACGAAACATTTAATTGATTGTTTTTTTTCTTTTATCTTTCAATCAACTCAAACCTTTTAATTGGTCTAGCTGATTGCGAGTAGTTAGTAAGTAGTCTATCGATAATTCAGTGTCCCTGTGTTCGACTTGGGCCTCACAAAGGCCTATATTAATCTCATGCATGAACTTGCGTTATACGCATGGTAAAATCGTGTCATCCATCAAGTTCCAAGGAATAGTGATCATCGAATTTGCAACCCTTGGTCACAAGGGTCAAAACCATTAGTTGTAGAACCTTCCTAGGTGAACCACCAACCCAGGGAGACTAAAGAGGGGAAACCATCAAACCTCACACCTCTAGGGACCATAATTGGATCCCCACTCACAAGGAGAACCATCATATATTAATCATTGAGGAGGACCATTGAGTTTTGGCCTCTAAGGTAGCTCATGCATGCGAGCAAAACCCTAACTCATCCTCAATACATGTCACCATGAAATCAAGGTGCATCTAGGATCCCCAAGGAAAAATAACTCAATTATGGTAAAAAACATGTGAGGAACAACAGTCACGTGAAAAATTACAAGAAAAACCATAGATATGGGTAAATTGCAAAAAGGTTCAAAACAAGCATAAAATTACATAACTAACTGAAACAGTGTCCAAACTAGACAAAACTTGAAACTTATGCTTGTCTCATGATATCAAAGCACATATTGCAGTTTAATTAAGACTTTAATAATTCAATTATGATAAGAAAGCTAGTTCATCCATTAATTCTGGTCAGGGGTCTTACACCATCAAGGAAGCCCTCTACCTTCATTTAAAAGAGGTTGTCGACCCCCATATGGGAGGTCATTGATTGTTATCACAATGGAGATGTTGGCTTCCATATGGGAGGACATTGAACCTCATCAAAGAGTTTCCATTGACCCTACTAAAAAAGAAGTGATCAACCCTCATCAATGAGAACACCAATTATCCTCAAGTAGAATATGTCAACCTCCCTTAGGGTGAAGCCATCAACACCCTCCTCTAGACTACCAAACCCAAGCATCAATGGATGCAAGAGCACTAGGGTGTGGCACCAAAGAACCAAGGACATGAACACACCATATAATCACACATAAAAGCATGAATGCATGGTAAAGAATGATCCCAAATATTTATATTTACAAATTCAGAATACACATTAACTCAATAATTCAAGTTGTTAGAGAAAACTAGGTGTAATTAAGGATTAAATAATGTTATCTCATAATCAATTGTTTTAATTTCAAATTAAGCTTTCAATTGAGATAAACAAACAAGATAAGGGTTAAGAAAAGTATGGGGTCTTACAATCTAACTATGTCAAAATTCATTGAGCATGATATTACTCAAAGAAGTTGTAACATACTCGACTCTAGGTACCTTATCATACCCTCCCTTTCATTAGAAATATTTTATAATGCTTTTCCAAAAAGAAATTTTCAATACTTCAATATTACTACAAGTTGGTATTCACTTTAAACATGTTTCAAAAATACACTTAAATAAAGGGTTTGAAATGTATATTGTTCATAATAACAAATAAATAGTAGGACTTAATGTACTAATATCCAAAATAATAAGTTTGACTCTCTAAAACTTGTAGGACTATGAAATGAATGAAAATGAATTAATATGAAAATAAATGTCACAAAAGAGTAACTAATACATGAAGTGGTTACTTAAGAAAATATCATCAAATGTTTTCAAAATACAAAATAAATGTTGAAATTGAGTTCCTTTTATCTTAATTAGGTTATCTAGAAAATTTGAAGTAAAATGAAGATCTACTCTCCCCCCATTTAAATTCATAAAGAAACCTATAGTCATATCGGTTTTAATTGATCAATTCATTGCCACATTAGCACCTTGCCTAAGTCTCGTGTCATAGTTATAAAAACCATGTAACACATGAATTTCTCTATTTTATTATTAATCTGTCTCATGGATGCATTGTCTTGTAATTGAAATCTACTTCCCGTTCTCTTTGTTGTCTTCCACCCTCTTCTGTTCTATATCTTCTGCATCATGTGATCTTTCGCTAGCCCTAAAACCACCACTTGATGTTCGTATCTATCCATGGACACCTCCATTATTCTCTTCCTCCCTTTCTTATAGGTTATGTCAACCCTAGTTGTCTGACCCTACATCCATATTCTCTGAGCCTCCTTGTCCTCTAGGCACCCTGGACGGATGGAGTAGAATTGTCACACCTAGGCACAAAGGATGGAGGCATGGACTCCAGGACACTAAACACTGGATGTCTTCTCCTTTAACCCTACACCCACCATTGGGGATGCATGAATCGATGCCTCCCTTCTTTTTCCCCTCTTCTCTGTGCCATCAATGACTCCCCTTATCCTTCCTCCTTATGCCCGAGCACCATGGCTGGTGGACTTGTTGTTGTCCCTAGTATAGAGCAACGGTGATAGGTCCAGTGACCACCTTCTACCACAAACTTTCCATCCTTCAAATCATCATCAACTCCACCCTTATCCCCCATCATAATCCTGTAGTAACTGACATAGTGTCTCCTCCTACAATCACAATGACTAGTGACTCTTGACGGGAACCAACAACATTTGAGCTTCACATACAACTCGCCCCTCTCCTCTCCATGACAACCCTAGACCCCATGCTTCTTCCTCTTCCTTTCTTCCATGACTTCATAATAGCAAGAACCCTCACGCCAAAAAATTTTGAACCTTGTGGTAGACATCACGAGACCCAAGTCCTACAACACCTTACACCTAGAAAACCCCACTGTTGCCTCTTCATATCTTCACAACCAATGGGACGACTCCCTAGAAAAATCCAAGGTGACAGTGCTATTGTAGGAGCTACATTACTACATAATCACTGTCCATGCTTATCGTTGATGAAAAACTTATCACTACAACAATATTTGGACTTCATTAGACAATTTGGATAAGCGCTTGGACCAACTATTGATCTAGACTCCCATCTAGTTCCAATCAAGAGAGTTGTCATACGAAAGATCAGTAGGCGCCCTAACAATATGTAAGTAAATGGCTATACTTGCTTCATAGTTTCATTTATCAAGAACTTTGTTAACGATATGCAACCTAATGGTGAAATAAAAACAATATTTTACCATGGATGCTAGTTATGATGATAAACACGTGTTAAAACTTATAGCATACACATATATAGATATACATGTATGCATGTATTCTTAATAAAAATCTGGTAAAAAGGAAGCATGTAATATATGTAACATGCAACTAATACTTAGATGAAATTCTAGGTGTTTTGGATAATATTGTTGATTTATTATAATCATCAAACCTCATGATCGATTACCATAATGATAACTACATTAGAGTATAGTATAGGGCATTTATATTAGTAAGTAGTATTTCTATAGACTAATATGAAGATGATATTGTAAAAGGATAATGTTCGACATGTTAATACAATATCTATTTGAAAAATCATCTTAATGGTTTCCACATATGAACTAAAAACCATAGATCCATGAATATGTATAATACTAATCTATGGAAAATTAAAATGCAAAGAGATATTATAAGAATAATCAAATCTAAATAGTAACATAGATATACTCAACCCTAGCTGACTAAACCTAAACTATATGATATATATGTATAAGAATATAATTATGGGTCCTTAATGAGAGGAATGCATATTATTACTCAAGCATATGTAACCTAGAAATGCTTTGAATTATGTGATTAAAGATTAATACAAGAACTAAAATAAATATCTAATAAATCATATATTTATATAAAAAGATTAAGAACCCTAATATGTCATTTGGTGATGGGACTAGGATAAGGACAATATAAAAGTCTATATTAAAAAGGTACACACTTCTTCACCTTAGTTTAACTAATATATACAATGTGTTCCTAGGATGAATACTCGACCTTGGAAACCAAGTATATTCATTGAGTTGAACTTTAGCTGGGAAGATTAGGTATGTGCACATCCACATTTACATTTGAGCATCAAATTGATTATAAACCCATCTTTCCATAAATGAGGAATTCTTTTAACATTTCTCCTTACTAACACCATTTATATACTCCATGATTGATATTCTTGTTATTACTTATAAATGTGAAACTATCCTTGAAGTTGGGTTTATTACCCGTTTTTCCATCTTTACATTGTTCAATATTTTATTCGTGGAACTCATTTAATCTTCCCATATTATATTAAAAGCTTATTATAGTAGTAATATAGAGTTTAATACTTTTGTACCAC
Source organism: Alisma plantago-aquatica (assembly GCA_963693085.1). Lineage (NCBI taxonomy): Eukaryota > Viridiplantae > Streptophyta > Magnoliopsida > Alismatales > Alismataceae > Alisma > Alisma plantago-aquatica. The sequence continues at coordinate 575,165,666 of OY856409.1, read as the reverse complement.
CATAAATAGTATATATATATATGTATATATCGAGGTTTTACTCCCTCTTGCCCATGGGGTATCAGGATTTTACCCCTTGTTTCCCTTGGAGATCGGGGTTTTAATCCCCCTTGTCCTTAGAGGATTGGGGTTTTACTCCCCCTTGCTCCCCTAAATCGAGATCCAACAGTGTTTCCACCCTACAATCGATTAAATTAGTATAACCTACATGCACATTTTATTATTGTTGTGATTTGTTTGGGTAAGATCTTTAAAATGATTAAAATGTTTTCATCAATTTATTTCCTCATTGTTTTGTTATATATATTTGAAATACACCCTTTTGAAATTTGCTACATGATGTATGACCCTACTTTATTGGAAGCACCCCTTTTCTTTTACACATCCAATAATGCTCAAATATGTTTACTACACACATACTTAGAAGTGATATGATGCATACCCTTTTGTCTCCTCTTTTGTTGGGTGTCATTCACAAAACCACCTAGGCATAGGGGTTTTAGATGATAATCACTCATGAAGAACATCTCAAGATTATGACATGAAGATAGCTTGGAATGGTACAGCTGGGATCACATGCTAGTGGCTAGACTCATCTTATTTGTAGCATTACCTCTTATAGAAGGAATAATTGTACATGAATCATCATGTATCATTGCAATAGTTTTGTTTCTTCATCTTATTCATTGTCTTGCTTTGTAATATATACCATTTGGGAAAAAATTAAATACCTCCTTTTCTCATTTTTGTGGAATAGGATGGTTTTATATTTCTCAATTTAGTGAAGAGTGGATCCCCTCTCGGGTCCCACTCTTTATATAAGTACTTCCATGGATGGTTTTCCCAAGTTTGATTTCTTATTTTGTGATGGATTCCAGCCTCCATTTCCATGTTGAGGTGAAGCTAAAATTAGTTTCAATGCATGTTATTTTACTACAATTCATTTACCTACACTTAACAAAGGTTTTAGAGTGTCTAGCCTTCTATTCAATCTATTGTTGTTGATGATAAATACACATTGACTTTTCCTACCCTTTATTTAGATGTAATTTTAATTCCTTTCTAAGATTATTTTAATAAAACCCATTAGAAAATGAGAGCAGCTAATCCATATTTTAACTTAAAACTTCAATATATACATTATTGACCAGTAGCTAAGAAATATACTATAGATAAATGATTCATTGAACTAGAATATTTCATAAAAGTGTATTATCATATGACTATAAATAGGACACATAACCTAGTATCCTAATATTATGTTGCAATATTATTAACACTAATAACCCAAAAAATACCTAGATAAGTAACATTTATTCCAACATATCATCTTCGTGCATACCATATCCCTATAAAAGTAATTACGGCAATATAATATAATTATAATGAGAGTTATATAATATAAAGAATAATTTATAAATGAGATTATGATAGCCATAATCTACATAGATAAAACAAAATATATTTTAAAATGAAGTTTCTTGAACATAAAAATCATTAATGAAAAAGTGCTTTTATTTATGAATAAATATATGATTAAGACTAAATGTGGTTAAGTAGTAAAGAATGGTTTGCCTTCAGTAAACAAATAGGAGTGTTGGGTCTCCTATATATAGGAGCCCAAGAGTACATGGCCTAAATAGAAAAAGGGAAAATACAATGCGCCTAAGCCCAACTAATCAAATATACTAACACACCCCCTCAAATTGGAGAGTAAACATTGTGAACTCCCAACTTGACGCCCAAGTACTTGAACAAAGTAGGAGGAAGAGGTTCGATACAGATGTATGCAACTTGATCACATGTCCTAATGTGAGGAGTGATGATTTACTTGGCTTTGACTAGGTCCCACACAAAATGTAGTCAACTTCAATGTGTTTTGTTCACTCATGTGAGACTAGATTATTAGCTATGTGTATAGTCATATGGCTGTCATAGTATATAGAGTAGATGGAGTTTGAAAAGGAATTCCAAACTCAGTCAAGTTGGATCAGACCCAATTTAGATCACAACATGCATGAGCCATGGTCCGATATTCTGACGTAGTTCTAAAGCGAGCTACCATAACATGTTTTTTTCTCCTCTAGTGAACTGGGTGAGGGACAATCATGACACAATAGCCAGAATTAAACCTTCAATCTTAAGAATCACCAGCCCAATATGCATCTACATATCTGGAGATGGAGATTACCTTGGACTTAGGATGTTTGTACAGTAATCCTCATCCTGGAGTACTCTTTAGATAGAGAAGAATGCATTGAACAATGAACTAGTGGTGCACTCATGTGTTGGCTGACTACCCCAACAACATATGTAATATAAAGTTGAGTATTAGCTGAGTATATTATCTTTCCAACAATATGATGATACTTTTTTGGATCAGTAAATAGTTCTCCTTCATGCATAGTCTTAGTATGATATTCCATCAGGGTAGACTGTGGTTTGTCTTTTGCCATGTTGGCCTCTTGAAGCAGGTCCAAGACATAGCATCGTTGTGACAGACTTATCCCTGAGGTTGAGCAGATACTTCGATTCTGAGGAAGTATCACAGAGTGCCCAAGTCTTTTGTATGAAAATATGCATGTAGAGACTTCTTGAGATGGGATATCCCCATCATATCATCACTAGTGATTGCAATGTCATCAACATAGAAAACAACATGAACATGGCCTTTGGAGGACTTAGAAAAGAACAAGGAGTGGTTTGTGCCTGATCCCTGAATATTAAGTTCAGTTAGGACGTCACTTAACTTATTGAACCAGGCCCTTGGAGACTGCTTGAGGCTGTAGAGAGATCATCAAAGATGGCATACTTTGTGAGAAGACGCCCCCTCAACAACAAACCCAAGAGGTTGATGTAGGTAGACTTCCTGCAGGAGGTCTCTGTAAAGGAATGCATTTTTTATGTTGAGTTGGTAAAGAGGCCAGTCAAGGTGAGCTACAAGGGAGATAAGGATGCAGAAAAATGCTTGTCACTAAAGAGAATGTCTCAGAGTAATCCATTCCAAATTTGGGTGAATCCTTTGGCAACCAGGCACGCCTTGAGTCGTTCAATGGTACCATATGACTTATGCTTTAAAGAGAAAACCCATCGAAAACCTACAATATTTTTGCATGTCGGTGGAGTCACAAGATTCCATGTTTTATTCTCCTAGAGAGCTCACATTTCTTCCATCATGGTAACTTTCCATTCAAGATGGCGTAGAGCATCTAATGGACACTTACGAACATATGTTGTGTGCAGGGTAGTAGAAAAGGATGAGACAGAAGAAGAAAGACATGCTAGACAAAAAGTGTTTAAAATGGGATGCTTGATAGTGCCAAAGAGCATAGCTTCACTTAGTGCTACCATTATATTGGATTGGTCCAAAATTGACAATGATGAAACAAATGAAACCGGTGGATGTAAGGCCCCTAACCTTGATTAAAGTGTTGAACAAGTTAATTTAGCATAATTGAGTCCTTAAAAACTTAATTTAATCTTGTAATATTCTTTTATATCATGTGACAAGCTTAAGTTTTAGGTTTGGCCCAATTTGGAAACTGTTTGAGCAAGTTATGCAATTTTATGCACATTCTGGACTTTTCTGCAATTTACCCAAATCTGAGATTTTCTTTGCAATTTTTTACATGAATTATGTTACTTATATGTCATCTTATCATTCTTGAGATTGTTGAGCCATGGGGTTCTTTATTGTACCTTGGTTTCAAGGTGATTCCTTTCTATGAAGAATTAGGGTTTACCCTTTCATGGATGAGCTACCATTAGGAGCCATCAGCCGATGGTCCCCCTGTTTGGTTGATAACTGAAGGTCACCAATAGGTGGTGACAACCGGTGGTCATCCTAGAAGGCCTTAGGTCAATGGTTTTTCTTGTTTGGATCACTTGGACTGGTGGTTCACTTAAAAGGAGGATCAAACGATGGTTCATCACCTAGTAAGTTAGGGTTTGAACAAATGATGGTTTCCCATGCATAAAAACCAATGACTACTCTTGGAGGTCATAACCCTGTGGTCTATAAGACTTCCACAACATCTGGAGCTGATTATTGAATGTTCGTGGAAGCTCTAGGCCATGGACACATGGAGAGCTGCTAGGACACCTCAAGCTTCTTCTCTCCCTTATCCTTAAGCTTTATATACATATATGTATGCTCCCAAATGAAACCTTTGGTCCCTTATCTATACCCTGATGTTAGATATTTGTCTTTCTCCTACTTGGTGGTGTAGGATCTTTCCAAGGAAGAATAAGGTGGCCAACATTCTTGTTGGAGTTTCTAGGGTTTTGTTTTACTCTCTTCTAGAGTTCACAAAGCTCTCTTTTGGTGATCTTGACCTAAATGAGTATGTATATCATTCTCTTCTTCGTTTCTTGTGCTTTTCTTCCTCCTCCTACCTTCTTCCTAGACTTCACTCTTCTGTTCCATGGTAAAATTTGCCTTAAAGCTAAAATATCCTATCTTCTTGCTCGATCTACTTAGGGTTTGCTTTTATTATGAAGGAAGGTGCTACTTGTCCGAGTTCATACCTAAATTTAGGGGTTTTATACCTTCTTTTCTCAAGTTTCTTTCTTCTATTAGCCTATTATTCTTCCTAGAGGTGAGTTTTATAACCCACTTCACTTCTATTTCTTACTACAAGCTTGCTTGCTCATTTACTTGCTCTAAAACGAAGATTCAAGCACTTAAAAACTATGCTTGCATAGGGTTTCAATTTTTATACTATTTCTTACCTAGTTTCCAGCACTAGATGAATCGGAAATCATGCACACATACTTCCTTAGTTAGAAGATGACCTAGTTCAGGTTAGTATGACAAACTATGGTGCTAAGAACCTATCAAATGATGGTCTCTACTTAGGGTTATAGGTTGTTTTCCACTTTACACATGAACTGATTGTAGTATCCTTGTGACAACTGATGGCGTTGTCTTGTTCACAATCGATGGTGATGATACATGGTGAAAACCAATGGTGTCAACCGATGATCACACCTTAGATCATCTATTGTATCCTTTAGAAGCTTATCAACCGATGGTCAAATGCCATATACATGCCATCAACATATGGTGGTTTTAACTCAACATCCGATGGTGACATGCAAAGGATGGTAAAGCTGACCCTATCAACTGATGGTGACACAATGTGTCACAATCGATTGTGGATTAGGTCACATAAATGATGGTGAGTCAAGGCTTTAAATCTATCTTCAATTAAGCACCAAATCAATAGTTTCTTTGTTCAATTGATTCAATGGTTAGACCTATACTAAAATTGGTTTTGAATTATGAATCCAGTACTATAATGATTGAAGATTGGATGCATCAACATCCAATGGATTAGAATGAATCCTATAGCATAATATGTTGGTTATAATAATGAGAATTTGTTGGTTTAATGCCCTGAATTTGTAGTCTTACCTTTGACCTCATATGAATATATTTGATACCACCATAACAAGTGGATGTGTACCCTTAATAAAACATGGCTTGTTACACCAACTCTAATGTGACTGCAGTAGTGATTAATCATAATCATCCTGCTCAAATGATTAAATGTGACAATAAAATACTCTCTTCTTGTGTTGGAACCTTAATGTGATGATAGTTGAACATCATAGTTCTTGCTATGTTAATCTTGGATGTCACATATGTGTTGACGACCCATTGAGCCTTGTTCTAAGGCATTGAAAGATAATGATTATCTTGCAAGGATTTATGTGATGGTCTTCAAGACCTTTGGGCATGGTTGATCCCTGATGAAGGTGTAATCCTCTTATGATACAATAAGGGTTGGAAGCCTGGAACTTGAGATACGAATTTGTACCTTGTAATGGTATTATCACAAGTGTAATCCCATGATTTGGGAATGAAGAAGTATAATGTGGTAACGTGATTAAGATTATATACCTCATACATTTTATATCTTTGAAATAAAGTTGTAATATTTATACACTTGATAGAAATGAATTAGGATTTGTATGTCCATTTGTATGATGAGGCCTTCATTCGCTCAATTGGAAGTAACTAATCGAGTGTAACCCTAACCATGTAGTGCCTTGTGTCGTTGAACGATATTCAGTGTCAGAACTTATTGGATGGTGAAACGAGTATTCCTAAGGGAAACTCAGAGCACACATTGTTGAATATGTGGGTTTCTTATCACCTTGACCCCATTTGTTATGAAGGATGATTATGTTCATACCTATCCCTCTTTTTGGGAATGGCTGCGGTTGTGTCTTAGTGATTATATATGAAATGTGATTGGAGGATAAATGTAGTTGTACCTCAGTGGGAGGGTTTGTCTTACATATCCTGGAGTCTAGTGCCATGACTTGTACCAAGGGTGGACTAGTTGTTAGCAACTTTACTATATGTTGATGTAGTGGTAGCTTGAATAATATGTCACTACCTTTTTGGCTCGTACTGACAGGGTAGAGGAGAGACCTTAGGATACTGGCACTACTAGATCTTATATGAAACTGAATAGCACTTTGTAGTGGTCAGTTGAACATTGAGTGGTATGACTCAAAATCCCCAGGGCATAGTAAAAGATGTAATACAAGCTGTATAGTATATTTGCTAGGGTTAAATATATTTCACAATGATTGCTTAGCTCTTACCTTGTCTTTATACTACATAGTTCTTATATGATGTAATCTTATGATATTTGAGTAATTATACTTGTTGTTAAGTTATTTTATTAACTTTCTTAGTATGCTTAAACTATTCAATATTCGTAATTGCTTATTCAATACTCAATCTGCTCAATCTACTTACTGTTAATTAATGTGTTGTAATCAATATCTATTGGAGAGAGTTATATCTTTCATAGGGACATGGGTCTCACATGTGCGTCACCACATCTTGTTAGGACATGTTGTTGAAGCGGAGTAGCCTGGTGGTCAATAGATACAGAAGGTTGGGCAGATGTTGTAATCTTTAGTAGATTCCTAGTATCATCCTTGTACTCTCAGGTCCAGGTATGGGATGTGTCTTCTGGATGATATACTTGTATTGACACGAGATTTTGGCAGTATGCCACTATTTGTAAAATATGACATGTACATGTGGAATATATTTTAAATACAAGATGTGGATGAGACCAATGGACACAAATGTAAATACCTATTATGGTATATGAAAATGGAAAATATGGACCTTTATGTAAATATTCTAGAGCTTGTTTATAATGTTAAAATTGGTTTTATTTCTTCCACTTTTCTGGCTATATTATTAGTTAGTAGTTGATCACGTTTTGTGTTTTGAGTAATATCATTTAGCATGACAAGGTATCCTAGTTAAGTTGATACCAGAGCTCTAGGTTTGCTGAATCTACATGGACATAGGACTTAGGTTTGAGTATGTACTTATGTATCTAACATATCTGATCATAGCTTATGCTTATGCAGATATGTTTGTAGGAACATATCAGATCATAGCTTATGCTTATGCAGATATGTCTATAGGACATGAAGAACATGTTGAGAGAAGCTATGTTGCACCAGGAGGAAGATCTAGGAGGTAGGCATGCAATTAGAGAGTGCTAACGATGGGGCCAGAGCCGCCCACAATGCCTCAGATAGACCCAACAACAATGTCTAATCTTGAGTTTCATTCTATGTTTAGAAATATGATGGCCATGATTACACATATAACAGACAGAGCACTAACACCTCAGGCTAGGGAAACCCTGCCTAATGTGGAGTCCCAAGGAGTTGGGATGACATTTGAACATCTTAGACGTGTCTGGGCAATCGAATATACTGGTACTTCAAGTCAAAAGCAATGCAAGTGTGCAATTTGGGAAATCACTCCAAATGATCTTAGATGATTTTTGTAATCACTTGTATTGATGATATGACTTGTAACTAAGATGAGAAAAAATTAGGGAAACCTAACTCCAACGTTTGACCACTCAAATGTCAATTTAGAAACAATTTCATAGGATGTTTATCGATCGAGTTGGAAAATCGATCGATCCAGTGATGGATTTTCTAGAGAGACCAATCGGTCTAGTTGCACACTCATAGAACTTGACCGATTGATCAGCTATGCAAATTTTTTTTTGACTCATCAGTTGAGTATTCCAGAACAAACACAACTGATAGTTTGAAAATTGGCTTTGTCACTTAGTGGATAAGTTGCTTTATCTTTATTGAAACTTGATCGAATGTACTATACATAAAATGTAGAAAAAGTGATTATAACCACTGGTGATTTGTTTCAAGCGAGAATAGATCCATTATATCTTGCAAAATGGCTATATTTCTCCCTTAAGTGATCCCACACTCAAGGGAACACCCCCAACTATAAATAGGACCCCTTCGAGTTCGTTCCAAGTTTGTTCATTCATGATATTCTATGTCTGTGCTATAGTTGAGTGTATTGCAACTCCTTGAGCCCCTTTCTCTCTCTCATTTACAAAGCATTTTATGATTATGAGTGAGTTAGGCCAGTTGTAAGAGAGCTACTTCCTTATTCTTGTAAAGCTCTCATTCCATTCCATCTTCCCTACCCCTTTTCTCAAAGAAGAAAAGTTGAAGCAAGCTACTTCAAGTGAAGGTGAAGTTGTTGTTGTTCTTCTCTAAGGTTGAAGAAGAGGTGTAGATCTTCTCCAGGTGAAGGAGAAGGGTAAGGCCATGATTCAAGAAGAGTGGGAAAATTTCTCCAAGGTCAAAGACTTGATGCAAGTGTGGGTAAGTCCTTGTTAAAGGCCGAAGACATCTTGATCAAGTGGGTAAGTCCTTATGTAGGTGGAAGACTCTTGTCTTGAATAGGTAAGTTCTTGGATGTACTGTGGTCTCCTTGTATCTCTTATGAATGGAATATTAGTATACATAGATTGCAAAGTCCTAGAGGTTGGCCTCTCGAGGTAGTGGATTGACTCTCTCCTAGTTTGGGGAGTGGAACCACTCTAAACGACCTTATCCAAGTGCTTGTTTCTATTTCTCTCGTCCTTGCTATGTTTGTTAGTTAGGACTTCAAATTGCACTTAAGCTATTGGTTTTGGTTGATATAATTTGAAGGTATAACTTATCTTATGAGAATTTTTAAGCTTTATTCACCCCCTCTAGATCCCTAGATCCAACAGAGAAAGAATTTAAGATTCTGAACATCCCTGAAGAGGAAAAAGTTAAGCATGTTGTTTACCTGTTAAAGAGTAGTGTGGACACTGGTGGGCCATAGAACAAGAGAAAATACTAGGAGTTGTGATAGGATGGGAGGAATTTCAGTGGGTGTTTGTCATCTAGTTTTTCCCATAGACAGATGAGAAGATCTCTTAGTTTGAGAAAATTTGACACAGAGAAATAATTAATAATGAGCATGAGTCAAAGTTTATGGAGGTTCTAAGGTTCTTCCCTCACATGACAACTACAGATTAGGAAAGGATACATAGATTCGATAAGGGTCTGAGTATAGAGTTGACTAATACAACGTCAACTTTGGAGAATAGAGAAAGATTTTCCACCTTTGTGGAGTTATTTAGGTGGATTGAGAGGTTTGCTAAAGAGAAGCGATAAACCAATGCTAAGAAAAGACTCGCTCAGTTCTAAGGGAAATCTTCTAGAGGCTTCAAGAAGCTGAGGTTTTCTTCACCATAGTCTCAACAGAGACAAACTTTTAATGAGTAGAGGTCACATGCACATTCATAGTGGTCCCCGAGTAGGGGAAGAGGCCGCAATTTTCTACCAGTAGGAGCTCAAAGCACATCATCAATGTCAGTGATGGGGCCATGTAGGTGACAGTATGATACCAATGCCTATTACAGGTGTGGATAGGTTGGGCATATGATGTGGTAGTGTCCTGTGAAGAACGAGTATGTGACTCAACAACCAAGGTAGATTCAACAAGGTTTGCAATAATGATAGTTTAGCTGTGGAGGTGGTAGAGGATGCAATCAGGCATCACACACAAGATCCTCAGGACAAGCTAGAAGAGGATGTAGATGACAGAAGGCAACAACTAGGTTCTATGCCATTATCCAGTCAGAAGAGGTGGTCAACCCATGGGTCGTGACAAGTCAAATGGAGTTATTTCATTCTAAATTTTCTGCTTCTTACTTCATATCTGTACTAGTTGACCCAGGTGTGATACACTCATTTATCACCAGAGAGGTGATAGATAGTTGTTATTTGCCGATTAGTCACAGATCGGATAGCCTTCACCTAGAATCCCCTCTAGTTGGATCTTTCATGTTATGGGAGTGTGTTCCTCTTGCATTCTCTCTTTCTCGAGATGCAACATTCAAGTGGATCTATTGTTAGTTAATATGCATGGATTTTATGTAATCTTAGGGATGGATACCTTGGAAAAGTACAAGGTAGTGTTAGACTGTAGTACTAAGGTGGCGATGTTCCATGATGGAGATGTATAGTGGATTTTTGAAGGTGATATGAAGATTCTTCCTATGTATTTGATGTCAGCTATGATAGAAAAGTGGTTGATGAGACAAGGGTGAGATGCTTTCTTATCCCTTGTTGTGGATACCAAGAGGAAGAGTCCTTGTATCCCGTAGGTGCCAGTGGTATGAGAGTTTGAAGATCCTTTTCTTGAGGAATTTCTCGATGCTCCCCCTCCTAGAGAGATTGACTTTGAGATCAATCTTGCCTCTAGGACAAAACCCATAGCACATTTTCCCTACTGAATGGCACCGACAGAGATGTAGGAGTTAAAGAAACAGTTGCAAGAACTATTAGAGAAGATCTTTAGCAAGCTAAGAACTTTTGCTTTGGGTTTCCCATATTTTTCATCAAGAAGAAGGACGGTTCAATGAGGTTGTGAATAGATTACCGATAGTTGAACAAGGTGATAAAGTATAAGTATTTGTTTCCAAAAATTGATGATCTTTTTTATTAGTTGAGAGGTGCCACTGTGTTTTTCAAAGATAGACCTCAGGTCACATTACATCAATCGAGGATCAAGGTGGATGACATACCTAAGTCAGCTTTTAGGACTAGGTATGGTCATTATGAGTTTGCGGTTATGTCGTTTGAGCTACCAATGCACCAATAGCTTTCTAGATCTGATATATAATGTGTTTAGGCCCTCTCTTGATCAGTTTGTGGCTGTGTTCATAGATGATATTCTGATCTACTCCAAGGATAGTCAGTAGCACGAATAACACTTTTGCTATGCGTTGAGCTTGTTGAGGCAACCCAGGGTATATGCTAAGTTTAGCAAGTGTGAGTTTTGGTTGTCAGAAGTGTCTTTTCTGGGACATGTTATATCAGCTATAGGTGTTTGTGTCGACCCCAAGAAGGTGGAGTATGTACTAGAATAAGAACAACCCAAGACACTGACAAATATTTGTAGTTTCCTAGGTCAGTAAGGCTATTACAGGAGGTTCATCAAGGACTTCAGTTCAATAGTGTTACTCCTAACCAAGATAACCAGGAAGGATGTTCCTTTTTCTTGGAGTGATAAGTGTCAACATTCTTTTCAACAGTTAAAAGAAAATTTGACCAGTGCACTGGTGTTAGTGTTAGTGCTGGAAGAGCAAGGAAAATACTACATTGTATTTTTTGATGCTTCAAAGAATGGGTTGGGATACATGTTGATGAAGGAAAAGAATGTGATTTCCTTTGCTTCGTGACAACTTAAAAAACATGAGGAGAACTACCTAACACATCTGGAGGTTGCAGCGATGGTCCATGCTTTAAAGATATATAGACACTACCTATGTGGAGAAAAGTGTCACATCTTTACCGAACACAAGAATCTACAATATACCTTTTTGAAGCAAGAGATGAATATGAGGCAAAGGAGATGGATGGAGCTAATCAAAGATTATGATTGTACAATAGGCTACCATCTAAGAAAGGCAAATGTGGCAGTTGATGCGTTAAGAAGGAAGTTGTCTTCATCATCATCAATGGAAGACAATGCACAATTATATTCCTTGGTGTGCCATAAGATAGATATGCTAGTGTCTCTTTTCCAGATGAATATACAACTGGAAGTTTCTTTGTTGGCATGTCTTTTGACACAGTTATAGGTTTAACCTACCTTGAGGCAGCCGATTTGTGATGCACAATAGAATGATAATGTGATATAGAATATCCGATTAGGGATTGGCAGTTAAAAGTATGATGCTTCCATTAGGCATATGATGGTACAATTTGTTTCCATAATAGGACAATAGTTCTTGATGTTGATGGATTGAGGAAGATGGCATTTGAGGAGGCTCACTTCCCAATTAATGTGATGCATCTTGTAAGTACCAAGATTTATCACAACTTGAAGGACTTGCATTGGTGACCAAGTCTAAAGCATGATGTGGCATAGTTTGTTTCTAGATGTCCATTTTTTCAGCAGGCGAAGGTTGAGCATCAGATGACTACAAGGAGATTACAACCTTTCCATATACTGTAGTGGAATGGGATCATATTACAACGGAATTTGTGGTTGGTCTTCCTAAGACAACCAAAGGTCATGATTCCATGTGGGTGAAAATTGACAATTGACCAAGTCATCTCACTTCCTTCCAGTTAAGACAATGTTTACAACAGAGAAACTGGAAAAGATGTATGTGGATGAGATAGTCCATTTGCATTGCATTTGAAATAGGTTCACAATTTACAAGTCAGTTTTGGGAACGTTTACATTCAATAACGGGAACACAACTGAGGCTTAGTACAACTTTCCATCTGCAAATAGATGGCTAATCTAAAAGGACTATAAGGACTTTAGAGGACTCTTTAGGGCATGTGTGTTGCAATTTCTTGGGATTTGGGATATACTATTAAGTCTGATAGAGTTTTCTTATAACAATAACTATCAGAGAAGCATAGATATGGCTCCTCATGAGACTTTCTATGGGAGACATTGTCGGTCTCCACTTTGCTGTTATGAGATAGATGAGTATCAACTTTTGGGTCCCGAGTTAGTACATCAGACTACATAGAAGATTAAAGAAATACAACATCAATTGAAAGCAGCTCAGGATAGAAAAAAGTCTTATGCACATAACCATCACAGAGCATTAGAATTCCAAGTGAGAGATAGAGTGTATCTCAAGGTTTATCCTCAGAAAGGTGTATTGAGGTTTGGAAAGAAGGGTAAGTTGGCTCCTAGGTTTACGGGACCATACACTATCTTAGCTCCTATTGGAAAGGTACCATACAAATTGGAGCTACTTCCATAGATGCATAGGTTGCATAATGTTTTCAATATCTCCATGATGAGGAAGTGTCATCCATACACAGAGCAAACAATCCATCCAGTGGAGGTTGAGTTAGATGAAGATGTTTCCTATGTTGAGGGTCCTGTGTTGATCCTGGATAGAAGGGTGAAAAAGTTGAAGAAGAAAGATATAGTGTTAGTGAAGGTTTTTTGGCATCACCATTGTGTAGAAGAATCCACATGGTAGTTAGAAGATGAGATGCATAGGAAGTACCCATCTCTCTTTGCGTAGGATTTTGGGGGAGAAATCCTTGTTAGGGGTCTTGAGCTGTAAGGCACCTGACCTTGCCTAAAGTGTTAAACAAGATTAATTACCATAATTGAGTTCTTATCACCTTAATTTAACCTTATTATATTCTTTGATATCATGTGTAAAACTTAAGTTTAAAGTGTGGTCCAATTTGGACATTGTTTGAGCAAGTTCTGAAATTTTATGCACATTTTGGACTTTTCTACAATTTACCTAAATCTAAGGTTTTCTTTGCAATTTGTCACATTCACTATTTTCCTTAGATTTATCTTATCATTCGTGATCTTGTTGAGACATGGGGTTCTTGATTGTACTTTGGTTTGGAGGTGATTCCTTTCTATTGAGAATTAGGGTTTACCCCTTCATGGATGAGCTACCTTTAGGAGACAGCAATCGATGGCCCCCCTCTTTGGTTGACATCTAATTGTCACAATAGGTGGTGACAACTGGTGATCATCCTACAAGGCCTTATGTCAATGTTTTTTCTATTTTGGTTCACTAGGATTGGTGGTTCACTTAAAAGGAGGATCAAATGATGGTTCATCACCTAGTAAGTTAGGATTTGTTCAAACAATGGTTTCCCATACATAAAAACCGATGTCCACTCTGGGAGGTCATCATCCAGTGGTGTAGAATACTTCCCACAACCTCTAGAGCTTCTTCTTGCATGTCCATGGAAGCTCTAGGCCATGGACACATGGAGAGTTTCTAGGACACCTCAAGCTTCTTCTCTCCCGTATCCTTAAGCTTTATATACTTATCCATGGGCTCCCAAACAAAAAAATGTGTCCCTTATCTCTCCCTTAATGTTAGAGATTCGTCTTTATCCTTCTTAATGGTGGAGGATCTTTCCAAGGAAGAAGAAGGTGACCGACCTTCTTACTAGAGATTCTACGATTTTATTTTACTCTTTTCTAGGGTTAACAAAGCTCTCTTTTAGTGATCTTAACCTAAACAAGTAAATATATCCTTCTCTTATTCATTTCTTTTTCTATTCTTCCTCCTCCTCCTACCTTCTTCCTGGATGGAATCCTACTTTTCCATTGAAAAATTTTCTCAAAAACTCAAAGAGCCTATCTTTCTTGTTCCTTCTACCAAGGGTTTGCTTCTCTTGTGAAGGAAGGTGCAACTTGGCTAAGTTTAGACCTAAAGCTAGGTATTTTATACCTTCTTTTCTCGAGTTCCTTGCTTCTAGAAGCATGTTCTTCTTCCTAGAGGAATTTTTTATAACCCTCTTCACTTTTATTTCTTACTACAAGCTTACTTTCTCGTTTATTTGCTCTAATACAAAGATCCATGCTCTTTAAAACCATGCTTGCCTAGGGTTTTTATTTTTATACTATTTCTTACCTAGTTTTGAGCTCTAGATGAACTAGAAATCATGTGCATATTCTTCTTTAGGTAGAATATGACTTAGTGCAGGTTGGTATGAAAACATATGGTGTTAAGAACCTATCCAACAATGGTCTCTACGTAGGGTTATAGGCTGTTTTCCACTTTACACATGAATCGATGGAAGTACCCTTCTGACAACCGATGGTTTTGTCTTCTTGACAATTGATGGTGATGACCAATGGTTTCAACCAATTATCAAAACGTAGGTCATCCATGGGCTCCTTTAGAAGCTTATCAACTGATGGTCTAATGCCATATAGATGGCATCAACCGATGGTGGTTTTAACACAACATGCGATGGTGACAAAGGATGGTAAAGCTAACCCTATCAACCGATGGTGACACAATGTGTCACAAACGATGGTGGATCAGGTCCCCACCACTGATGGTGATACAATGCTTTACATGTAGCTACAATTAATCCCTAAACTGATGGTTTCTTGGTTCAATTGATTCAATGGTTAGACATATACTCAAATTGATGGCTTTGAATTATGAACTCGATCCCATGATTGAAGATTGGATGCTTTAACATACAATGGATTAGAATGAATCCTATAGTGTAATATGTTGTTTGTAATAATGATAATTTTGTGGTTTAATGTCCTTAATTTGTAGTCTTACATTTTCCCTCGTATGAATATATTTGATAAACCACCATAACATGTGGATGTGTACCCCAAATGAAATAGTGATTGTTACACCAACTCTAATGTGACTAAGAGGTAGTGATTGATTGTAATCAACCTTCTTTTATCATTAAATGTGATAATGAAATACTCTCTTCTTGTGTTGAAACCTTAATATGATAATAATTGAACATCTTAGTTCTTGTTATGGTAATCTTATGTTTCACATATGTGTTTATGATATGTTGAGCCTTGTTCTAAGGCATTGAAAGATAATGACAATCTTACAAGGATTAATATGATGGTCTTTGATACCTTTGGGCATTGTTGATCCCTGATGAAGGTATAATCCTCTTTGTGATACAATAAGGGTTGGAACTCTAGAGCTTGAGATAAGAAATTGTACCATGTAATGGTATGATGACAAGTGTGATCCCATGATTTGGTAATGAATAAGTATAATGTGGTAATGTGGTTAAGATTATATACCTCATACATTTTATATCTTTTCAAGTTGCAATATTACACTTGATAGAAATGAATTAGGTTTTGTATGTCCATTTGTATGATGAAGACTTAATTCACACAATTGGCAGTAACTAATCAAGTGTAAGCCTAATCATGTAGTGCTCTATTCCGTTGAACCATCTTCAGTGTCAAAACTTACTTGATGGTGGAACGAGTATTCCTAAGGGAAACTCAGAGGGCATATTGTTGAATATGTGGGGTTCTTGTCACCCTGACCCCAATTATTAGGGTGGATGACTATTGTCATACCTAGCCCTCTTTTTGAGAACTTCTCCGGTCGTGTCTCAGTGATTATATATGGAATGTGATTGGAGGGAAACTACAGGTGTACCTCAGTGGTAGGGTTTTGCTTGCACACCCTCGAGTCTAGTGTCGTGACTTGTACCAAGGATAGACTAGTTGTTAGCAGCTTGACTATATGTCATTGTAGTGGTTATCTTGATTGATATGCCACAACTTTTTTTGCTCATACTGATCAGGTAGAGGAGAGATCTTTGAGATTAGCACTCCTAGATCTTATATGGAATTGAATAATACTTTGTAGTGGTCAATTGGACATTAGTGGTACGACTCAAACTCCCTAGGATATAATAAAAGATGTAATACAAGCCATGTAGTATATTTGCTAGGTTAAATATGTTTCACAATGGTTGCTTAGCCCTTACCTTGTCTTTATACTACACAGTTCTTATATAATGTAATCTTATGATATATGAGTAATTATACTTGTTGCTAACTTATTTCCTTAACTTGCTTAGTTTGCTTAAACTATTCAATCTACTTAATTTCTTATTTAATACTCAATCTTCTCAATCTACTTACTGTTAATTAATCTATTGTAATTAATATTTGTTGGAGAGAGTTATATCTCTTACTAGGACATGGGTCTCACCCATGGGTCACCACATCTTCTCAGGTGGTCGTCGGCAACAATGTCAAGGATGTTCTGTTGAAGAGGAGCAACTTGGTGATCAATAGATACAAAAGGTTGGACAGGTGTTGTAGTCTTTGTTAGAGTCCTAGTGCCATACATGTACTCTCAGGTATTGTATGAGATATGTTTTTTAGATGATATATTTGTATCGATACGAGATTTTGGGAGTATGCTAGTGTTTATAAAATATGACATGTACATGTGGAATATCTTTTTCTACTGGATGTGGTTGAGGCCAATGGACACGGATGTATTTACCTATTATGGTATATGAAAATGGAAAATATGGACCTTTATGCAAATGTTCCACAACTTGTTTATAATGTTAAAATTGGTTTTAGTTCTTCCACTTTTCTGGTTATATGATTAGTTAATAGTTGATCATGTTTTGTATTTTAAGTAATCTCATTCGGTGTGATGCAGTGTCACAGTGGATATGATGGTGGTGTCAGTGAGATGAATGGATCAGGAAACAAGACCATAGAATAAGTATGACCAATGGTGGGGTGAGCTGTATAAATAGAACATTTCATCC
Organism: Alisma plantago-aquatica; assembly: GCA_963693085.1. Lineage (NCBI taxonomy): Eukaryota > Viridiplantae > Streptophyta > Magnoliopsida > Alismatales > Alismataceae > Alisma > Alisma plantago-aquatica. The sequence continues at coordinate 575,148,215 of OY856409.1, read as the reverse complement.
TCATGAAATGTTACATCCGTAGAGATGTATATTCCTATAGAGTTAGGTTCAAGACATTTGTATCCTTTTTAGAACAAGGATAATTGAGAAAAATTGTTCGAATAGCTCAGGGGAAAGCTTGTCAGCCTTGGGATCAAAATTATGAATGAAGGAGACACAACCAAAAACCCAAGGTGGTAGAGGGAATAGTGTGGATTGAGGGTAAACAATGGAAAAAAGAATGCACTTCCTGATAATAGAGGAAGGTTGGTGATTAATAAGAAATAAAGTGGTGAGGACCGCATCAGACCAAAAAAACTTAGGTGAGTTGGCATGAATGAGAAGAGAGTGTGTAATGTCAAGAATGACCGTTGGTGAATAATCCCCACATCAAGGAAAAAGGAAGCAACAACCTTTTGGATATACTCAAGGGCTTTGTCAGTTTGAAGAATCTTAATGGATGTCACAATTGAAACAAAACTAACTTGTGAAACTCGCAATTAAGGTAACGACTTCATCACGAGTGAAAAGTAAATAAAGCCATGTCATTCTAGAATAATCATCGACAAATGTTAGAATAGAATAAAAAAAAGGAACCGCTGCCTTCTCTTCCTTGACGGTCCGCAAAGCCTATGCCATGATTAGTTTTTCGTTTCTAATAGCGGCCGTCACGAACATGCATCTAGCCGTCACAAATAGGCGATGATCCAGACGATTAATCTAATATATCACGCAGGAAAGTAAGATCCAGACGATTAATCCAGACGATGATCCATATTGGATGCGGCAGCCGCCAAGAAGGGAAAAAGGAAATGGGGAGGGGAAAGGAAGGAGTGGGGAGGATTAGGGTTAAGACAATGTTTGTTATACCATGAACAATGATTTGTGTTCAATAAACAAATAAGAGTTTTGTGTCTCCACTATATAAGAGTTAGAGAGTACATGGGCTAAATAGAGAAAAGGAAAAATAAAATGGGGCTAAGCCCAAATAATCAAATATACTAACAAGTAGAATCTATTGTATCTTACTAAAGTGAACTCATAGGGATTGTAAGTGCTACCCCTAGAAGTAATAAGAAGTGCATGTACCCATCTACTAAAATCAAATGTTAGCTCACCCTAGAAGGTATGTCCAAAAGGATAACTAAGGAGTCTAATAGAACCTTTGGCCTTTTTAGGAGATCTAGACTTGAGAATTAAAGAAGAAATCTTTATGATTTGGCTTACTTTGCATGTAAGTGGCCCATGTTCATTGAGCTTTCCCTTCTCATGATCTGCACAGTGTTAGTCTCAATAATAAAATCTAGAATATTGTATGCATCACTATGAAATGACTAAATATATTTCAAATATTTAGTTCGTATAAATCAGTATGTAGATTTGTAATAATTTAGATTTCTTATTAACATCCTTACAAGTTATAAGTATTTGGAATTGAGATCCAGTTTGCAAGAAATACTAGAAGCACCGTTCTACAAAAATTGTTGTTCGACTTTCTCCAAGACCACGTCTGTAACACCCTCCCTAAGCATACACATGCACATAGAGGAAGAAACACAGAGTTATCCATAACTTGTGTACTCAGGGAGGCATTACATAAAACTGGCATTCATAACAATAATATAATCGATCAAACATGCTTTAAATAACAAACTTTCTCATATTTGTTCTTACATAAGGGAACTTAAAGTCTATCATATGGAAAAACTAATTTAACATCTTGAAACAAAGTTTCTAGTCTAGAGTTCTAAATATGAAAATATAAATCTGAATCTATAAATCTTAGGATCATCTTATAGTTGGCACCCCACCAGACCTTATTCTTCTCTATGCTGGTACTCCAAGTATCTACGTGCTATTCCTGTTCCTACTCCTTTTCTGCGGACATCTCGTCCCCAACCATGCATTGAGAAAACTAGTCGTTAGAGTAAGTGGCATGAATATTCTAATATTTGCATTACTGAAGAAATAAGATGCTATAAAATATTCTTGAACGTTATAAGCATGAAATTGACATTAAACAAATAAAAACTAAAACATAAATAACTTTTCTTCCTTTAACTTAGCTCTTATTTTTTACTTTTTCTTTCTCTAGAGACCTGTACTCTGGTACCTGGGTCTCATGACCTGCACTATGGTGCCTAGGTCACATAACCTGCACAAAGGGGCCTCAGTTATGTTTCTATATTGGCCTGCACTAAGGGCTTGGGCCTCATGACCTACACAAAGGGCCTCAGTCATGTCTGTTCTCTATTGGCCTGCACTAAGGGTGCCTGGGCTACATGACTTGCACATAGGGCCTGGGTCATGTCTCTCTTAAGTTGACCTGCACTAGGGCCTGGGTCTAACTTCATAAGCTGAGGTCATCTTATTAAACTTAATCTTAACATAAGTCTTAAAACATGAATCTTATACAAATATAATTTTGTAAACTTAATCAAGATAAGGCATTCTACTCTTATGATCTTATCATGCACTTAATTCTTATATCTCAACCATTCTAAAGAATTCTAAATAGCACTTGTTTCTTGGATCTTAATCTATCTTAGAAATCTTGATGTCATATCTCAACTTGAGATATCATGCACATGAAAGTATTAAAATCTAACTTGCATATGTTAACATAAAATCATAGAACATTGGTTCACATAACCATGAAAGACTTATTTAAGAAACATGTAAATATTATGAACTTAATAAGTATGAATACACATGGGCAAGGACCACTTACCTTTTATAAGCCTAAATCCTCTTTACTCTGCTTCTCTGGAGACTGGAACTAACTCTATCCTATAAACCCAAAGGCTTTATCAGATCACATATCCCTTTCTAGTCGACATATTTAGAGTCTTGATACTCTTTGGGTTATTTTCACATGCACTTTACTTGCATCAAGGTGTACGAATACTAGGTCCTTTATATTCATTTGATGTAGTATAACTAGAAGTTAGCGTATACATCTTGAAACACTATAGTGCCTTGGTATTAAATCTAGGTAAACATCACGATTCTGACTTCTTGGTTAATATAGTAGTTAACGGGACAAAACTGTTATATTACTCATTATTAGCCTCGACATTGGTGGACATATATAAATTGGTGATATAATATTATAGTATCATAAAAGGATTCGTCATTTAGGGATTATATAATAAAGCCTCAACTTTGTTTATTCAAAACCAGGTGGCCGGAATCACCGATACGGGTACTGATCTTTGGATCTGCGATTTCAACTGGATAATTGGTTCTGAATTAGCAGTCACGAAAGGTATACATTTACGGAGACGGAAAAACGAACGCAGCAGGTCGTTTGTATATTTAACTTATAATCACGGTTGATTTTGAAGTGAAGATGAACAAAGATCAATGAAACATTGGCTTTACTGGCTTGGTCCATTAGAGGATTTCCTAAACAAGGTCGGGAACAACAAAGGCAGTAGACCTGAACTGCCATGGCTGAGTATTGGAATAACAGGGGGACGAGGGTGGAAATCTGAGACACAAGGAAAAAAAGGGGATTCGTGTCCTTTCAATCATCTGAGATGCTGCGGAAACAATAATCGAAGGCATAGCAAGCAGAAAGAAAGGAAAACAGAACCTGGCATGTCCAAGACGATCCAGGAAAAGAAAACAACCAGGAAACATAAACCTCTAACCCATGCGAGAAGAAAGAGAAAGATTCAAACCCTCACAAGCATCTAGGTGTGCCCGCAAGATCATAACTGTGATCTTCGTGTGTTAGTAGGGACAAAGCAGTGAGACTCGGGCCAATGCAGCTATGGAATCTAGGAAAAAGAATGAACAGGGGACACCGGGATCTAGGAAATTACCTCAAAAGTTGTTTATAAGAATCTGGAGGAGCTTCACAAGGCCTTGAAGAGATCTCTTATCGTTTGTCTGCAAGCCGAGAACGACTGATAAGCAGACACAACAACCACACCCAGATCGTCGGGAGACCACCGGAAGAGATGGTGTACGTTAGGGGATTGAACAATGGTGGCACTGCTGGGGAGAACAACGTTGTGCACCGACGGTAGAGAAATGGAAAGGTGTTGAGTTGAGCATCTTGCGGAGACGGGGTGTTAGGGTTAAAACATGATATTTATTTATAACGGTAGTCGTGTTTGGGTCAATTCAGACTCTCGGTTTGCAAGGGTATTCACTGAAGATCAAGGAAAAACTGGGGAAACGGAAACAATTCTAATATGTGGAGAGCCTGTGTATAGAAAACGTCTGAGGGAAAACATGTAACCGTTACACTCACCATTATCCAGGTTCACTTAGGCAAAAAGATAAATTGAATGCCTTGACTAGATAATTAGGTGGTAGTATATGTAATTATTCAACTTATCTTCCTCATATAAGTTCAAATATCTAGGATTTATCTATTTAAAAGAAAATTGGTAGGTTTGTTAAATTGAGTCTGAGGAATCCAAATGTTGAGTTAGACTATGGGTTTAAGATAGGAATCATAGACTTTGATGACATTTGATAAATAATGCATTAATATTCATTATAAGGAAGTTGTATTACCAAAAACTAGTGGAAGTCCTAATATCTCATAAATTTCCTATAACTAGATCTAGGGAGCATGTTTTGCATAAGTGTGGGGTAAAATACCATTTTCACCCTAACTAATCAGTATGGAATGATTATGGCTCGATATGTGCACTAGATGACCATGATGCAAAACAAGGTATCATCATCCTAGACATGAGTTATTATAGGGTTTTACATCATGTTAAGAAACTAGACTTGTAGTTTAGCATTATATTTATTGGTCACTTTCTATACTAAAATTTTGGGATGTTACAATACTACCCACCTTATAGGAATTTTGTCCTCAAAATTCTACTAGTCTACCCACCTTAGGGTTTCACATATTATATACTCTCAAACCCCCAACATTTACCATAAAGTACTTTTCAAGTTATAACCTCCACTTGGCTAATTATCTAAATCACACATCATAAATAAAACTAGTATGTGCATATATTACTATTGGAATCTAAATGATACCTTCATCATCCACCATGGCAAAGATCCTTGCTTGCCTCATTTCTGGGGGATCTGGATTGGGTTTCTTGTTGAGTTGATCTTCCTTGCCTAGAAACTTTGGACAGTCTCTTTTGACGTGTCCCTCTTCGTTGCAATAGTAGCAAGCAGTGCTACCCATCCTACAGACCCCAGCGTGGGTCTTGTGACATTTTTGACACCTGACGCGTTGAGAAGCATCTTCCTCAAGAGCCTTCCTTTTCTTCTCATAATTGGGTGCATGATGTTTGTTGTTATCTCCTCCTTTATTCCAATGTCGTCCTAGATGATCCTCCAACTCTAGGGAAGCTTCCAGTGCCTCTTGAACTGTCCTAATGCCACGTCCCACCAAAGCATAGCTAAGGTCAGGCTTCAGACCACGCATAAACTTCTTGGCTAGTCGTACCTCATCTAACTCAGTTCCATATTTTTGCAGCATACGAAACTTCATTTCATACTGGGTGACAGTCAAGTCGTACTGCTTAAGGCACTTGAACTCCATCTCCTTCTTCTCAACCATGGCTTCTGAGATATATCAATTCTGGAAGGCAGTGGTGAACTCCCCCCAGGTCAGCGGTGCAACATTGAGTCTTCGGGCGTTGGTGAAGCTCTCCCACCAGACACGGGCCGCGCTCTTTAGCAAATGGGTCCCAAAACGGACCTTGGAATGCTTAGGGCATCCCGAATCACGGAAGCAATGCTCCACACTCCGTAACCACTCCTTAGCATGAGTGACTACATCTGTCTCAGCTTCGCCAGAGAAGGTCTCTGGCTTGATCTTCAGGAAGTCAACCAGGGTCAACTCCTGGTTTCCTGGCTGTGGGTGTCCATGATGCTGGCTAGTCAGAGCGTCAATCAGGGCCTTGACGAGAACGTCAAGAGGAGTATTGGGGTTTGGCCCTCCAGAGCCAGCATGGTCGCTCCCCACACTGTAGGAGCTTTCCTCTCCCTCTGTATGCTCCTTTCCTTTATCACATTTCTTCTTAGGAGCCATCTAAAAGGACAAAAGGGACCACGTAAGAACTTGAGAAAATGATCATCTGGTGGCCAACTATAATGTTGCTCTGATACCATATTGTAACACCCTCCCTAAGCATACACATGCACATAGAGGAAGAAACACAGAGTTATCCATAACTTGTGTACTCAGGGAGGCATTACATAAAACTTGCATTCATAACAACAATATAATCGATCAAACATGCTTTAAATAACAAACTTTCTCATATTTGTTCTTACATAAGGGAACTTAAAGTCTATCATATGGAAAAACTAATTTAACATCTTGAAACAAAGTTTCTAGTCTAGAGTTCTAAATATGAAAATATAAATTTGAATCTATAAATCTTAGGATCATCTTATAGTTGGCACCCCACCAGACCTTATTCTTCTCTATGTTGGTACTCCAAGTATCTGCGTGCTATTCCTGCTCCTGCTCCTTTTCTGCGGACATCTCGTCCCCAGCCATGCATTGAGAAAACTAGTCGTAGAGTAAGTGGCATGAATATTCTAATATTTGCATTACTGAAGAAATAAGATGCTATAAAATATTCTTGAACGTTATAAGCATGAAACTGACATTAAACATATAAAAACTAAAACATAAATAACTTTTCTTCCTTTAACTTAGCTCTTATCTTTTTACTTTTTCTTTCTCTAGAGACCTGTACTCTGGTACCTGGGTCTCATGACCTGCACTATGGTGCCTAGGTCACATAACCTGCACAAAGGGGCCTCAGTTATGTTTCTATATTGGCCTGCACTAAGGGCCTGGGCCTCATGACCTACACAAAGGGCCTCAGTCATGTCTGTTCTCTATTGGCCTACACTAAGGGTGCCTGGGCTACATGACTTGCACATAAGGCCTGGGTCATGTCTCTCTTAAGTTGACCTGCACTAGGGCCTGGGTCTAACTTCATAAGCTGAGGTCATCTTATTAAACTTAATCTTAACATAAGTCTTAAAACATGAATCTTATACATATATAATTTTGTAAACTTAATCAAGATAAGGCATTCTACTCTTATGATCTTATCATGCACTTAATTCTTATATCTCAACCATTCTAAAGAATTCTAAATAGAACTTGTTTCTTGGATCTTAATCTATCTTAGAAATCTTGATGTCATATCTCAACTCGAGATATCATGCACATGAAAGTATTAAAATCTAACTTGCATATGTTAACATAAAATCATATAACATTGGTTCACATAACCATGAAAGACTTATTTAAGAAACATGTAAATATGATGAACTTAATAAGTATGAATACACATGGGCAAGGACCACTTACCTTTTATAAGCCTAAATCCTCTTTACTCTGCTTCTCTGGAGACTGGAACTAACTCTATCTTGTAAACCCAAATGCTTTATCAGATCACATATCCCTTTCTAGTCGACATATTTAGAGTCTTGATACTCTTTGGGTTATTTTCACATGCACTTTACTTGCATCAAGGTGTACGGATACTAGGTCCTTTATATTCATTTGATGTAGTATAATTAGAAGTTAGCGTATACATCTTGAAACACTATAGTGCATTGGTATTAAATCTAGGTAAACATCACGATTCTGACTTCTTGGTTAATATAGTAGTTAACGGGACAAAACTGTTATATTACTCATTATTAGCCTCGACATTGGTGGACATATATAAATTGGTGATATAATATTATAGTATCATAAAAGGAGTCGTCATTTAGGGATTATATAATAAAGCCTCAACTTTGTTTATTCAAAACCAGGTGGCCGGAATCACCGATACGGGTACTGATCTTTGGATCTGCGATTTCAACTGGATAATTGGTTCTGAATTAGCAGTCATGAAAGGTATACATTTACGGATACGGAAAAACGAACGCAGCAGATCGTTTGTATATTTAACTTATAATCACGGTTGATTTTGAAGTGAAGACGAACAAAGATCAATGAAACATTGGCTTTACTGGCTTGGTCCATTAGAGGATTTCCTAAACAAGGTCGGGAACAACAAAGGCAGTAGACCTGAACTGCAATGGCTGAGTACCGAAATAATAGGGGGACGAGGGTGGAAATCCGAGACACAAGGAAAAAAAGGGGATTCGTGCCCTTTCAATCATCTGAGATGTTGCGGAAAGAATAATCGAAGGCATAGCAAGCAGAAAGAAAGGAAAACAGAACCTAGCATGTCCAAGACAATCCAGGAAAAGAAAACAACCAGGAAACATCAACCTCTAACCCATGCGAGAAGAAAGAGAAAGATTCAAACCCTCACAAGCATGTAGGTGTGCTCGCAAGATCATAATTGTGATCTTCGTGTGTTAGTAGGGACAAAGCAGGGAGACTCGGGCCAATGCAGCTATGGAATCCAAGAAAAAGAACGAACAGGGGACACCGGGATCTAGGAAATTACCTCAAAAGTTGTATATAAGAATCTGGAGGAGCTTCACAAGGCCTTGAAGAGATCTCTTATCGTTTGTCTGCAAGCCGAGAACGACCGATAAGCTGACACAACAACCACACCCAGATCGTCGGGAGACCACCGGAAGAGATGGTGTACGTTAGGGGATTGAACAATGGTGGCACTGCTGGGGAGAACAACGTTGTGCGCCGGCGGTAGAGAAATGGAAAGGTGTTGAGTTGAGCATCTTGCGGAGACGGGGTGTTAGGGTTAAAACATGATATTTATTTATAACGGTAGTCGTGTTTGGGTAAATTCAGACTCTCGGTTTGCAAGGGTATTCACTGAAGATCAAGGAAAATCTGGGGAAACGGAAACAATTCTAATATGTGGAGAGCCCGTGTATAGGAAAACGTCTGAGGGAAAACATGTAACTGTTACACTCACCATTATCCAGGTTCACTTAGGCAAAAAGATAAATTGAATGCCTTGACTAGATAATTAGGTGGTAGTATATGTAATTATTCAACTTATCTTCCTCATATAAGTTCAAATATCTAGGATTTATCTATTTAAAAGAAAATTGGTAGGTTTGTTAAATTGAGTCTGAGGAATCCAAATGTTGAGTTAGACTATGGGTTTAAGATAGGAATCATAGACTTTGAGGACATTTGATAAATAATGCATTAATATTCATTAAAAGGAAGTTGTATTACCAAAAACTGGTGGAAGTCCTAATATCTCATAAATTTCCTAAAACTGGATCTAGGGAGCATGTTTTGCATAAGTGTGGGGTAAAATACCATTTTCACCCTAACTAATCAGTATGGAATGATTATGGCTCGATATGTGCACTAGATGACCATGATGCAAAACAAGGTATCATCATCCTAGACATGAGTTATTATAGGGGTTTACATCATGTTAGGAAACTAGACTTGTAGTTTAGCATTATATTTATTGGTCACTTTCTATACTAAAATTTTGGGATGTTACAACGTCTATGCCTTGCAAAACCCTCTTTCCTAGATACATCATACTTGACGCTGATCTGCTGATTTAGGATTTAGGTATAATTTTTTTCTCTGCTACCTTATTTGTTGTCTAATTTCCCTACAGTGGTATCAGGGTCATGTCAATCTATGGTGTATCGAGATCTAAATCAACGTGATCAGATTTATTTTATTACATATTCTATGAATATTCAAAATGATTAATATGCACATCCCATTAAATACCACATATGACAACAATATATATATATATATATGAGTTTGTCTTCAATACCCGCGCGGGTAATTAGAATCTGCTACATGTGGCCACTAATTTGTGTAGACGGTGGCATATATAGTAAATACCTATAGTAGCTAGCATTGAAAAGGATGGTGACATATGTGGTAATTATCAATGTGTCAATTATTCTAGTGAGCGGTGGCATCTAGTGAAAATAAAGTCCCAACAACCTTTTCCTTCCATATACACCAAGTGCTATTATTTAATTGATTATGTTTGTGGATCAAAACATACATAATATGAATATAACATGTGATACAACCAGGTTGTATTACAACACGACATCTGTGGTTACATTTTTATCATTCTCATTACAATTATTTTATTCAAATTACATAATGGTCCTTCCTATTACAACTTACTTTGTACTAATGTTCATTCTATTAGATAGAGAATTTGATAGATCTGGACTGTAATACCGAATGCCATCCTTAACTACAACTTTCTCACTCTCATTATGGATTCTTAGTACTTATTACAGAATGTTCTTTCTTACTGTAATTTTTATGTTTTAAAGTTTATTCTCATAGATAATAAAATTTCATATACCCAAGTTGTATTACAGAATGTCATCACTAGTTACAACTTTCTCATTTTTATTATGAAATATCTATTCTCATGACAAAATGTTCCTTAGTATTACAAATCTTGATGTACTGAGGTTCATTCTCCTGGATGTTAGAATTTGATACATCGAGATTGTGTTACAAAAAGTTATCCTTGGTTACAATTTTTTCCTTTCCATTACAAATTCTCTGTTCTGGTTACAAACAATTCATTTCTATTACCTAATGATATCTTTCTTTACTTGTTATTATAACTCCTATATGATGCCAGCATATTACTTGTTTACTTGATTCTATTTCTTATTTTGTTCTAATTACGAAATGTTAGTTTTAGTTACAATGTGTACTTTTGTATTAAGTTTATCTCGTACACATTATAATTTCTCTTTGCTATTTACAATGTGTCATCTTTCCTTACGGTGCGGTCTCTTGAACACAAAATACGTACTGAGGTTCATTATCCTGGATATTAGAATTTGATACATCGAGATTGTATACAAATAGTTATCCTTGGTTATAATTTTTTCCTTTCCATTACAAATTCTCTGTTCTGATTACAAACAATTCCTTCTATTACATAATGATATATTTCTTTACTTATTATTACAACTCTTATACGATGCTAGAATATCACTTGTTTAGTTACTGCTATTTCTTATTTTGTTCTGATTTAAAAATGTCAGTTTTACTTATAATGTGCTCTTTTGTATTATGTTTTTTCTTTACATGTTACAGTTTCTCTTTGCTATTTACAATGTGTCATCTTTCCTTACAGAGCAGTCTCTTGAACACAAAATATGATGATACGAGTTTTAAATATAAATAATAGTTGATTAAATCTGAAAAGACTATAAATCATATACAAATATTGTGCACATACACACCACATCTATATTGTATATTAGTATGCTACACACATACATAAATAGAATGAACTAACATCAGTTTTATTGTTATTTTAAAGATAATATAAGGCACCCATTTTTGTCCAATGTGCATGTCAGATGGTACGTATCCAACACTAACGAGGTTGCAACCGCTATTTGTACTCTTAGATAAGGCTTGCATTGCTTCTCCATGCACGTTCAATTATTTAATATAATTACTAATAGTGCCACCACTACTCCATGCACATAAAGTAGCTAGCTATATATATAATTACAAAGAGTGTCAATGCTTCCATATCAGCACTTCACATCGTTAATTCGGGAGCCAGGTAACTTCACTTATCTACCCGTGCGGGAACAAAGTGAATACACACACACACACACAGATATATATATATATATATATATATATATATATATATATGTGTGTGTGTGTGTGTGTGTGTGTGTAATCTATATGTGTCATCCTAGAATGTTTTGATGGTGGATGTATGTGTGATTATGGCTAAAACCCCTATGGATGTGCATGCTTGGTTGTATGGTTTCTTTCTAGTTGTTATTCAGTTTGCATAACAAATTTCTCTCTTTCTTTCCAAATGTAAACGAATGCTCTCCTTTTGACACTCCCCTCGAATGTAAATTAGCATTTTTCACTTTTATAATATAACATGTTAATAGAAATATGATAATTTTAATATATTTTTTGGAAAGAAAGAAGAGGTTATGCATCAAGCGAGATAACTGGTTGGGAAGTCAAGTTGATCGACCAGAGAACTGAAGAGGCCATGCGACAAGATGAGCCAATCAATCGACTGGAGGCCCAACCGATCGACTGCAGGCCCAACCGATTGAATGGAGGAGTCTAGTCAAGTGCACGATCCAGATCCAATTGACCAACTGATGAAAGCCAATCAGCCAACCGGGAAGTCCAACCGATCAATTGAAGGGTCCAGTCGATTGACTGGCCTATTCCAGCAATATTTTTTTGAGAACAAGTTGCTACATGAGATGTATGACCTTAGGTGGTAGCAATTCTTTGTGGCTCTAAAGAATTATATTAGTATGGTCATAACCATCGCTCATATGTTTTATGGTTGCATGTTTCATTTATGGATATAGTTAGTATATGATACATGTTTCAGATATGTGGTGATTAGATATGTATATGTATTTATCCATAAAGTCTCTCCATAAATATTATGCTTTAGATGCTTTCCATAAGCAACAAATATGAAAAGCTTGATCGACTATGCGTGGGCACGCCCTAGCATTATGTGTCGTCTATCTAGTAGAAGTGTGATACTAGATCTGTGGGGTTGCCTTAACAGGGTGCATGTTCTATCATGTTGGCTTATGGGCCAGGCTTAACTAGGTGACTTTAATAGGATTAAGTTCCTAGAAGAATACAGATAGACTATGGCTAGGATTTGCGCATGCCATCTATCCAAAAATTGCATGAGATGCAATGTGAAAATGTTTCCTACCTTAATAATTGGTTGTAAGCGCCACCGTTGGCTGGGTAATAACTTATTTATTTTGAGTAATGACTCATTAGAATGTTTTATGCCACAATCTTCCAAATTGATAGTTAGGGATGTCAGTTTGAATAAAATTATGGGAGAAATAATTAACTAATAACCTATTTAATATTGTCAATATTATCAAATAAAATCAAAAATGTTTTGACAGAGTGATTTTTTTTATTAGAAATAAATGGAAAACACACTATCATTGTGATTGATCCTTGAGAAGACAACCTTCCAAACTGGTTTAGGACTTTGAGAAATGTTATTAATCTTAAGGGCAAGCTCTATGTCCTTGAAATACTAGTGCCAGAGGAACACGCTCCAAATGCACCTAAGATTGAAATGGGTGCTTACTTGAATCATGCCAATGATGTCACAGACATCAAAAACCATATGTTGGACTGTATGAACTATGAGTTGCATAAACAACATGAAAACATAGACATTCTTGAGATGGTAATATATCTTAAGAACCATGTAAATAAACATAGGTATAATGTTTCCAAAGCAATGTTTGAGTGCAAACTGATAGAGGGAGATATAGTAGAGCTCAATGTGCTCAATATGATTGGGCATGTGGATCATCTAGAAAGACTGGTATTTTACATTAGGTCAAGAGTTGACCAAAAATATGATTCTACAATCCTTTCCTGAATCATATAGCCAGTTTATCGAGTGCTATCACTTTAGTAGCTTGGCTAAACTACTTTTTGAATTGTTTGACATGTTGAGAAATGCCGAAGAACAAATGAAGAAGGACAAACCCACGATGATGATCACTGGAATAGAGTCCAAGTGAAAAGGCAAGGCCAAGAAATGTATTGAGGCCAAGCTAAAGTCCATGTCTTCTAAAATTAACATAATGAGAAGGGTAAGGGAAAAAGGAATTTGTCCTTTCCACTTAAAGAAACCAACGAAGATGAAGCAAGTGATAGAGATCTCTACTTTAGGTATATACATAATTGAGATTAACTTTTCCACTTCATCATCTTGGGTACTAGATACCAGATATGGATCACACATTTGCTCAAGTGTAAAGGATCTGGAAAGAAGTAGACCTTTGAATAAAGGTGAGGTTGAACTGCATGTTGCTAATGGAGAAAGAGTTGTTTATAGTGTAGTTGGAACCTATGAGTTATCTCTTCCAAGTGGGCTTCTGATAGAGTTACAAAACTACTTATATGTACATGCCATTAATAGGGACATCATATGAGTATCCTATTTGGACAATAATGGATTCCAACTTCTTATAAAGAATGGTTGATGTTCTATTAGTATAGATGGGATCCTTAATGGTAGTGCCCCAATGTCTTATGGTCTATACTTGTTAGATATGGAGAGAAATGTGTATAACATAAATACAAAAAGATGAAAACTTGAAAATTGAAACCAAACATACTATTGGGATTTTCATCTAGGGCACATAAATGAGAAACACATTTCCAAACTCTGCAAAGATGGTTATCTGGACTCTTTTGATTTCAAATCAATAGAACATGTGAGTCTTATTTGTTGGGCAAGATGACAAAGGATCCTTTTTCTAGTAATAGTGAAAGGGCAAGTGATCTATTAGGACTCATACATACTGATGTATGTGGCCTTTCTAGAACAAATACTAGAGTTGGTTATCAGTACTTCATTACCTTCACTGATGACTTCAGTAGGTATGGATATGTTTAATTGATGAAGCATAAGTCAAAAGCCCTTGAAAGGTTCAAGGATTTCATGAATGAAGTACATAACCAACTTGGTAAAAGTATTAAGGCACTTTGTTCTGATCGAGGTGGAGAATACTTAAGCCAAGAGTTTGAGGACCTTCTGCGAGATCGTGGTATCGTATCACAATGAGCTCCACCTAGAACACCACAACATAATGGTATATTAGAAATGAGTCTTTTGATCTTTTGATTTCTTTCTAGGGACATTCTCTATAAATTACAACATTTACACTTAACTACATATCATCTAAATCGATTTAAAAGACACCATATGATATATGGTATGGGAAGCATCCCAATGTCTCTTTTGATGATTTGGGGATGTGAAGTTTGCGTCAAGAAAATATTTCCTAAAAATCTTGGACCCAAATCAGATAAATGTTATTCTGTTGGATATCCCAAAGAAACTAGGGGATACTACTTTTACACTCCATGTAAATGACAAATTCTTTGTTGTCAGGATTAGTGTATTCCTTGAAAAGGAATTTATTTCCAAAGGAATCATTGGGAGAAAATTAGAACTTGAAGAGGTTTGAGATCAACAAGAAAACATTAAACCTATAACCAACCTATCGAGATGCTATTGAGGGACTAGAGTATGAGAAATGGCTTGAGGCCATGGGATCTGAGATGAAGTCCATGTACACCAATAAGGTATGGACCTTGGTGGATCCACCTGAATGGGTAAAACCCATAGGATGCAAGTGGGTATCCAAGAAGAAGATTGACATGGATGGTAATGTACAAACCTATAAGGGAAGATTTGTTGAAAATGGTTTCAGACAAATTCAAAGTGTTGAATATGACAAAACCTTTTCTCCAATTTCCATGGTTAAATACATTAGGATCATGCTTTCCATTGCATGTTATTATGGCTATGAGATATGACAAATGGATGTTAAAACTACATTCCTTAACAAGAATCTACTTGAGTATGTGTACATGACACAACATGAGGGTTTTATAAATACAAAGGATGCAAACAAAGTATATATGCTACAAATGTCAATCTATAGATTGAAGCAAGCTTCACGGAGCTAGAATCTTCGATTTGACTAAATAGTAAAAGAGTTTGGCTTTGGTCAAAATGAAGATGAACCATGTGTTTACAAGAAGGATAGCGGGAGCATATTTATATTCCTCATATTGTATGTAGATGGCATACTATTGATGGGGATTGACATCCCTACTTTATAGATGGTAAAGACCTAACTGGGAAATACCTTCTCTATGAAGGGTTTAAGAAAAGCATTTATATCATAGGAACCAAGATCTATAAAGATAGATCTAGAAGGCTTCTTGACCTAATACATAGTACATATATTGACAAAGTGCTAAGGAGGTTTATCATGCATGACACAAATAGAGGGAATTTGCCCATGTCTCATGGAATTAGCTTCTCTAAAGCCCAATGTCCTAGTTCTTGTGAAGAATGGGAACACATGAGTAGATTCCATACACATCTACAATTGGATCTATCATGTATGCAATTTTATCCACTCGTCCCACTCGTATGCCTTGAGCATGAAGAGAAGATATTATCCAGACCCCAATAAGTCACTGGACCACTATAAAGAACATCCTTAAGTACTTGAGAAGAACTAAGGACCAGTTTCTTGTTTATGGCGGTGAGGAAGAGTTGGGTGTAAGGGGTTACACTGATGCAAGCTTCCAAATTGACAAAGATGATTTTTGTTTTGCCTCAATAATAGAGCTATAAGCTGGAAAAATTCCAAGCAAGAGACAACTATTGATCTAGAATAGAGGTCGAGTATATTGGTGCATCTAATGCACCAAAGGAACCTGTCTCAATCAAGAAGTTCATTAGTGAACTTTGAGTGGTTCCAAGAATTAGTGACATAGTACAGTTGTATTGTGACAACAATGGAACTACTACACAAGATAAGGACCATAGATCGCATCAATGTTCCAAGCATTAGCGATGCCATATATTTGTATTGTGACAACAATGGAGCTATTGCACAAGATAAGGAGCCCATATCACATCAGTGTTCCAAGAACATACTATGGCAGTTCTATCTCATATTAGAGATTGTAAAATGAGGAGATGTGAAGTTTTGTCAAATACCAACTGAAAGCAATGTTAATGACTCACTGACTAAAGAACTTTAACAATAGGACCATGATGGACATATTAGATCACTTGGAACAAGATTCATGAGTGATTGGATCTAAGTGCAAGTGGGAGTATGTTGGTATGTATGCCCAGAGAGCAAATCATGTGATGATTGTAATGTGGCATGATGACATTCATTTGATAATAGTAAAAGGAAATTCCATTTATTATATTTTATTCAATTATGAGATAATGATATAACATAATAAATATCTAAATAATGATTCTACTCAATGATGTATGTCTTTAGATTTATGACTTGGACAATGAGATGATATGTATAATAAGAGTACATACATTGTGGTTATGTCCCTTGTCGAATATTTTTGTGGAAGTAAAATAGGCAACAATAATATATAACACTTGAATGAGTGTTGACTGATGATAGAGTCTCATTAGTCATTATGTGTGAAATCAAGTCAAGCACATATGTACTTGTTAAAATAATAGTGTACCATATAGACCCACCTTAAGGATGATACATGGAACCGTTGAATGGTAGTCTTGGATCAGTTCTCAAAGTGATAGTTGTGATTGTGGTTTTTAGACCTAAAGTAACTACACTTATCACATGTCATTTGATGTATTTTGACACCATCCAACATGACCTTGAATAAGGGCTCCCATAAAGGTGGTTCTCAGGTACATTGTGACACATGGGATTGACTATGAGTGATGTAGATGAAATTTGTCCCTCCCATTGGAGTTGATATCTTGGACTGTGATAAGTGAGACTGAGAAATGCATGGATATGCTCATGTGAGTCAATATGTGATAATTAATCTCACGTGCATTTTAAGAGTCTGCTCTAGTTCAAGAGATATGGATTGAATATTGAGAGGATGATGATTCCATGCCTTGATTTCAATCTGAATATCAAGGATAAAGGAACTATACAATCATTATAACATTGATCACTGATTGTAGGTTGAAGTTGTTCTCCAACTTTCCAATTACTTGGGTAGAAATTATGTGTTTCTAGATACCACTCATTGCTTGTGATGTCATGCATTAGTTATGAATGTTCACTGTCAATGTAATTTGGGACCTATAGGGTCACATATATAGGATGCACCTACAATAGGAGATTACTCATGAATAAGGTCTAACTTGATTACTAAAGTGTTTAGGTATTCAATTTAAATAACATTGGCTGGTAATTGGCTAACCTGGAATATGATTCGACTGGATCAAGTGTTAAGTTGACCAATTCATGTGTGTTATTAGGTAATCAATTTAAACAACATTGACTAAAAACTAGCTGACTGGGAATGTGATTCAACTGACTCAAGTGTTGAGTCAACCAATTCATGTTGAGTCGACTGATTCAAGTATCTAATCGACCGACATGACAATTAGTAAGATTGGATCAAGGATTGATATTGACGTCATGTTGTGCATTGATTGTTGAATTAAAAGTCAATACGTTTGAAATTAGGAAAACATCCAATTGACCGACTGGATGTTCCAGTTGATGACTAGGGTTCCAGTCGACTGACTCAAGTGTTGAGTCGACCAACTTGTGACCCACAATAGCTAGAAGTTCATGAAAATATGTCTCTTCAACTCACAGTTCATCTAGAAACCTTGACCCTAGCCCTCCTACAAATAGAGGGGTAGCCAAGGCTTTCATAAGACACAGCAAGCACTGACAAATGTTGTCCTTTCACAGTTGTGGTAACATGAGAGCTTGAGCAAATCTTATTCATAAAAGAGGGAGATATCCAGGGAGAACAAGTTCACAATAGCATGTTGACATCGAAGGGACAAACTTCTTCCCTTTAGATCTGGTAAAGTGCAACAAGGAGTTCCTAGTAGTCCACATATACTATGATAGAGGTGCGTACATTGTCAAATATACACTAGGAGGATTACGTATGTGACAACCCAATGCCACACAAGTGATATTACTCAAAACTAAATGTGTAATCAACAACTAAACAATCACATAACCATAAAGGAAGGTAAATTAAAACTTATTTCATAATACCATCATGTGTGGAAACATATTACATCAAGATCCATCTACCTATATCACATCACATACATATCAATTATATACTTCTATTCAATGGCTGAGGCCACAACATGTACAAAAGATATTGTTCTATAGATACATGCCACATATATATAAGCATAGGCACACTTCCAAAACCACATGTCAATGTACAACATCTACAAAATGTTCCCTTCCCAGACCTGAGATTATAGGGACAACACTAGGACTCTACTACAACAAAAACAACTATCCAACCTTCTCCATCTACTGATCTCCAAGCTTCTCTTCCTCAATAGCACAATCTTGACTATGTTGCTGATGACCATTTAAAAAGATGTCGTAACCCATGAGGTGAGACCCATGTCCCAGCGAGAGATACAACTCTCAACCAATGACTTCTGTTACAACATGATATATTATCACTGAACATGATGAGAAGATTCAGCTAAATGAATGATTTAAACTGATTACATAGGTTAAGCTAAAATAGATAAGCATGGAATTATACATGATTACAAGGAATACGAAGAACATGTAAGACTATCAACCTCTAAACAGTTAATTTCTCTTACTACATAATATAACAGTTGAGCAGTTTACTCCATCTACAACAACATAAAAAACTAGCAGTACAAGGAACAAGGCAAGGGTACACATCTAATGTGAATTGTGGTTAATCCTATACAGATATAGTACACGGCTGTATTAAGTCTTTTAAGCCCTAAGGAGTTTGAGGTATACCATTCAACTCCAACTGTCCATTTTGAAGTCTAAAGTAATGCCATACAAGATCTAGGAAAGCTGAATTCCTAAGATCTTCTTTGCCCTCAGTCAGTATGAGTCCACTATAGTGACATACAAAGTCAAACTAAAAAACACTTAGCCCTCCTTAATATAAAGTTCATGGCGCTAGACACCCGGATATATGAAATCCTACCACTGAGGTACAACCGTCGTTGTCATCAAGCACATCCCATGTGAAAATTATCCTAGATAAAAACACATCTGTTCTCACATTGAGGCATGATTGTAGCCATCCTCCATACAACTTGGGATGAGGATGACATGGACACACACACAATCTTCTACATCCCACATATTGAATAGTATGCACTCTAACTTTCCATTAGGAATACCCGCTACACCGTCCAACAGGTTCTGACAATTGGGTGTCTTTTAACTACATTAATCAAGTTACATATAAACCCTAGAAATGTTATACAAAGATAAGGGTACATTGCAACTTCAGAAGATATAAAATGAAAAAAAGAGATAAACTTGTCACATCATCACATAGTACTATTTCCACCATACATGAGTCCACACTCATCATCACATCATCATGGGATACAAATTACCTTTCTCATAACACAGAGAATTTGACCTCAATTAGGGTAATCAACCATTTCTAAGGTCATAAGACCATTCACAATGTTCCCTACAAGAACATCAAAATCTATCCATCCCTCATCAAGGCTCATCATCATCACCACACACATGATATATAGCTCGACATAACATTGTAAATAAGAACTATGATGCCCATAAGATAAGAAATTAGGGTTATAACATTATGAGAGAAACCATTCCAACATCATGTAAATTACTTAAGAAAACTAAGCATTATCATCATGCACTTGATTTAAGGTTAAGATTCAACAAGGCTAGTGGAATTAGGATTTCAAGACAACAATTAGAAGTAAACCCTAAATATCATTATCTCCAAAATTCTTGAAAACAAATAAGTCAAACACCATCATCATCAAGTCAACAAAATAGGGCGATCACAAGTCCAGAAATCTTCATCGACCGATTAGAAATAGGTCACACCATTCTTCGTGACCGAAGAGAATAGATGCACCTACCACCTTCATCGGCCAATGAAAACACAAGGTTGGCAACCACTGAAACTATGTCCACCACCATCATTGACCGTATAGAATCCAAAACCGAAATGACCAGTAAGATCCCAAGTTTCACCGACCACACATATCAATTCTTGGCGATCAAGAAACATGAGAAAGCTCATCGACCTGTAAGAAGTAAAAACCTAGCGACCACTAATATCAACACTCTTGGCGACCACATGAAGAGAAAGAAAAACCCATCAACCAAAAGGATTAACAGGTTGATCATCACCATGAAGCTGAAAACCACCAAGGTGTATACCACAAGGAGAAAGTTCAACTCCAAAACCCCAAATTCAACCATCATTAGAGAAAGAAAAACCACAACTTAGAGAGAGAAAACCAATGTTTAGCACATGCATGCAGGATCAAAGACTCCATCACCAAACAAAATTTCGTGTACAAAAGATTAGGGTTCATCAAAGGGGAGTTATCTACTCAAGATTGCCATGTAAACACAAACCCTAGATCAACGATATCATGCTAGTACTTGTAACCACATTTTTAGGGTAGATTATTTACATGCAAGGTAAGTGTAAGCAATAATCGAGGAGAAAGTTATATAACTCACCTCAAAAGAGAAGAAGCAACTCCAATAAGCAAGGAACCTCCAAGAAAAGAGAGAGAAAACCCTAGCTTGATCACCACTCACAACTAAGATAGATCCACCACCAAAAGAGAGCAAAACCCTAGGTCAAAGGGGCAAGAAAAGAGATGATCTTCAAGCTCTAACTCAAGCACTACCATGGAGAACCATGGATTCAGAAAATAAGAGAAAGAAAAAGAGGGTAAAGAAAGGAAAGAAAATATGAAGAGGAAGACCACTTTCTAAAACAAAAGACAAAAAAAAGGATCACCAAACGATCAACAAGGAGGGTTGCTCCAAACCCTAGCTCAACATGCAAGATGGATCGCCCACTTGAGCTCCAGCTTCTCCACCAAGAATAATAGGGACGAGCTCCAAGGGAAAGAAGAGAGAAAGAGGTTGAAAAGGGTTTAGTTGCATGCAAGAGAGATAGCTATATAGCTAGGGGTTGGAGAGAGAGAAGGGAGGTTAGGAGTCATGCTAACACATG
Organism: Alisma plantago-aquatica; assembly: GCA_963693085.1. Taxonomy (NCBI): domain Eukaryota; kingdom Viridiplantae; phylum Streptophyta; class Magnoliopsida; order Alismatales; family Alismataceae; genus Alisma; species Alisma plantago-aquatica. The sequence continues at coordinate 575,126,710 of OY856409.1, read as the reverse complement.
CCATGTGTCCACCAAAACTCATCCTTGCAATCCCCATGCTCAAACATGCAACTAGGGTGTTAAAACTAATAAAAATAAATGACCACTCATGATAAAGAAAAACCATTGACCATTGAAGTTAGGAGGGCATACTGTCTCTAAAGATTCTCAGCAACCACAAGGTCAAAAACTCCACTACTACAGAAACAACCTTTGGCGTCGGTTGTTTAACCCCCTTTGGCGTCACTTTCTGAGCGACGCCTGTGTGGACGCCGCTAAAGGTCGAACAATTCGGCATCAGTTTTTTAACCGACGCCTATTTAACATATAGGCGTCGATCTTTTAGTAGATAACCGACGCCAAAAGGGTTCGCGCCACAGAAAACGGCGTCATCTAGGACACATTCTGCGTCGGTTATATACTAAAAGACTGATGCCATACTTCAAGACGACACGGCCGTGCTTCCCTGCACGACCGTGTTTAGTACTATAGGCGTCGGTTTTATATTAATAACCGACGCCTTTTCCACCACGGCCGTGCTTTCCTGCACGGTCGGGTTGTTTGTACTATTAGGCGTCGGTGTTTATCCAATAACCGACGTTGTATGTCTTTGCTGACAGTTTTCTGTAAATAACCGACGCCTATATCTATTTTTTTTATATCAGTTTGCAGGCCTGCTGTGGCTGGTCAGCAGGATGAGAACCTGCAGTTCAATTTTCTGAACTGCAGGTTTACGACATCCATTGATATCAGCCTACAAACAGGCCACAGACCTACAAAAGTCCCAAGGAAAATTTCACACAAGTAGATACATTCAGACATCAATGCAATTCTCACATTCACACATATAGAAACATTCAAATACATGTATTAACATTCAGAAATATTCATTTACAAAGTATCATTCATTATCGCTATCAACATCCCAATTATATCTTACAGTTGCCACTGCTTGTATGGCTTTTGCCCATTCTTCTCTTATTTCATTTAATGCTTCCATCGTATATGGAGCATGTATATTTTTTAAGCGTTTACCTATAGTGTGGTCAGTTTTAAACACCTGCAAAGAGAATGATGTATATATATAAGTAATAATATAAAAAAAAGATTGATATATTTCATACTAACTAATGAGACTATATATAATACCTCATGTATGGTATCGATGTCCAATGCGGCATGTTTGATAATCATCTGCATAAATCGCATCACATAGTATGCGCATGCCCAGCCATTGTCTTGTGTAGCGCACTATAAATTGAAACATACAAAATAATACAACTAAGCACAATTCACATCAATAATATATACATTGGAGTCGGGAACTTACTTGTACGTTCTGCCAATTTATTGGCTGGTTCTTTTTCCTTGGGACCGTTCCTCCAGCCTTTTTGAATGCATCTAAACCCCTACATGTTAATATAACACAGTAAATTACATAAGTAAATAGTAATGTAATAACAGATGTTAACAGATACAAAATGAAATATTTCTCACCAGAATAATGGCATTCTCATTACGTGTCCAATTTTAGTGTTTAATGTACTTCCCGTGGGATCTAGATAATAAACAGTGAACGTCCCGGGGACAATAACTAGTAACTCCCAATGTTTACCGCTAGAGGTAAAAAGTTAACAATTAATAACTCAAAATGCATAATAAAAATGGAATTTTCTTAAGTCCAAATTATAAATAAAGTAAACTTACTTGACATTGAATGGAGCTATTATTATCGTCTTCTTTTGCTGACCAAAAATTGTAAAAGCATCTATACAGTATTGTTGAACATTATCAGGGTCTTTAGCTACCATACTAATCAATGATGGAATAAAAAATCCCACATGATCAAATGCAAATTGTTTGCAATGATCTTTGACTAAGTAGCTGCAAAACATGTATTACATATGCATTAATATATAAGAAACCAGATCACCGGATCTTACACAAGGTATATGGATGTATAAACAAGATCTCACCTTATCCATGTCTCTATCATTGATGTATTCAGCCAATCATACATAAACAACTCAATAATATCTTGTATAAATAAAGAGCTATTGTATGATTGGCCTGCATAATCTGCATCTAAAGAAACAATTATCAAGCAATGTATATTATGTTCCCGTAGCCAACATGCCATTCCCCTACAAGCAGGACCTAACGGGTATGTTAGGTCAGTTGGAACCCAAGTTGGTAATGCGGTAAGTGGAGGTGGAGGCCTAGGTGCTCATGGTGTCTTCTTTTTAACCTGTATATATAATTTCAGATCAGTTGACCTCATATATACACATTAACAGTCTAAATCAATGTAAATTTATCTTACAATTTCAGTAGTGTAGACGACATCTGCTTTGGCCCACAATATGACCCCGCCTTCTGCATCAGCAAGTGTATCAATATCTGGGTGGGGATATGGCAATGTAGCTTCCCTCCAATCGGGTAACACACGTAATGGGCTCACACGAATGTAGCCATGTGGCATTGGAGTCCTGTGAAACCTTTCCCCAGGAAGGGACGGGTAAGCCTGCGCCTCTGCAACAACATAGTCTTATATTCTTAAGCGGCATGGATTCAATGCCTACAAATTTACGTAAAGAATGTTATACATATATGCATATCATCTTGAAAACATATCATCTTGAAAAGACTAGCTACAATGTCATAAACAATACTTACAGCAGACGTGTTAGGCGATGGGTCTCCAGGATTACTCGCAGTCTGTGCATCGGGAGAAGAGTGGGTCGCCATAGGCTGATTGGAAGCCTGAGATGCCTGCCACCGCAGCAATTCTTCCTTGACCTTCTCAGCAACTACATCGTTGACCTTCTTAGCAACTATATCCTCGACTCTCTTATTCTCCTATACATGGATAAAAGAAACATTAGCTTCTTATTATTGAATTTCCTTTTGCAGTAACATTCTAAAAAAAGAATAGGTTACCTCTTCTTGAGAAAGTCCCGCTCTGGGTTTGCGCTGGGATGGCCCAAAGAATGCTTTGATGCCCACACCAGCGCCTGCACCCCTAACACGTCCAGGATGCTCTGGGTTACCCAGAGCAACTGTCAATTCATCCCTTGTGCCCTGAGGGATGAACGTGCCTTGTTTCCTCTGCTCATGCAGCTCCCGCTAATCACCATCAACAGAAATTGGTAAGTTAACACCACAAATAATCAATATTCAAACGATTGCTCTAAGAGTTGTATTTTACCATTTTCGCAGCCGCCTCAGCAGTTACGGGCTTCTTTATTTCACCCTTCTTGTTTTGCCTCCCAGATATCCAGATATCATGGCGAGGCATGGGTGTGGCAGACTCCTGAGTAGGAGCAGACTCCTGAGTAGGAGCAGACTCCTGAGTAGCCACAGACTCCGCATGTAGTCTTTGGCGAATGCTTACATAACCTTTTGGACCCATAGTGTGGTCATGCACATTCAGTGCACGCCTTGATTTTTGTGCATCACTGAGGGCCTAGTTAGTATGCACATTAATTATTTGGTTAGTATCACTAAATGTTAATCTTGAATAGGTGAATACAATGTATATTAATTAAATTGGGAGTGACACCTAATACCTTGAATTCTTCAGATTTTCTTGAAGCAACAAAATTGTCCCAATCTTCTTTGTCCAAGAAGTTCCATTGTTCAAGGGCTGACTTCTTTTTCTTATCACCCTCTTTTATGTATTCTCTGTTCATATTTGTCCTATAATTCCTAAGCATCTTTCCAGCGCGTTGCATCACACTTTTACGATGCAACTTTTCATCCAATGCAAACAGATTCTGTAAAATAGAAATGTTATTAACTAGTATCCAAAATAGAATTGCAAATAATAGAATTTTTAATCTACAAAATAGAATTGCAAATAATAATAACTCACGCATAAATCCTTCCATATCAAGTCTTTTTTCCCCTGAGGAACTTTATGCCAGTTATCATACTTAACACCACAATGGCTCCGAGTTGTACACCCAAGATAGTTTACAAAATTATTGTGGTTCACTCCAATTGCATTTCCTCCATTATCAAACTCCACAACCAATTTGGATCCACTGCCACTAAGTGCTATTAACTTCTTCAACAGAGTGATGCCCCTTTTCTTGTTAAGTGTTTGGTGCTGCGCATCAAGTTGCTCCAGTGCTTCAGTGGGTACATGTGCATCATCAACCTAAAATTTGACAAAAATAAACACACTGAATTAGCCCAATATAGAAATATAAGATATATGACATAACTAGAAGATAATGAATTTTATAGAAATACAGGATATGTTTTTAGAAATTACATTGGTATCCTCACCATGCTCGTCATGGACAGCATGCTCATCATGGACTTCATCATCATCATGGACATCATGCTCATCATGGTCAGCCATATGAAAATGTCATTAAAAAGGCAAACATTTAGCATTTGTATTAACTAGAAAAAGGCAAATATTTAGCATTTGTATTAACTAGAAAAAGGCAAACATTTAGCATTTGTATAAACATACATGTCTCTAAAATTGTGATCTTTTATCAATTAACAATCCTTCATTGTGATCTCCGCGCACATAGAAGGCATCTTTAGCTTCAATATTTTGTGGAGTTGGCAACCCAACTGAGAATGGACTGGAGTCATCATACTTATCATAGTACTCTTCTTCATCTATAGGATCTTCAATGAACTATATTTTACCATGAAGAACAACCGACCATTTATCATTTGCAGGATCATTGATATAGAATATTTGTTTCGCCTGTGATGCCAATATGAATGGTTCACCCTTCTCGCCAATCTTTTCAAAGTTCACCAAAGTGAAACCCAATTCATCCACTATAACTCCTTTGGTGTTATCAACCCAATTACATTTAAAGAGCGTAATTTTGAAATCTATGTAGTCAAACTCCCAAATGTCTTCAATGACACCGTAATATGACATTTTAGCTTTACGTGGACTCTTATCCTTTGCACTTGCAAAGTACATAGTCGACGCTTGAAGAGTGACCCCACTATTTTGGACGACACTCTTATCATCTTGGCGCTTTGTGTAATATGTGAATCCATTAATGTCAAACACTTCATAAGACATAACATTTGGTTTTGGTTTAAAGGTGAGGCATTTGATAGTTTCTGTAATATCATTTGGTGTTTGAGATAGTTGATGTAAGACTTTATATTCAAACCACTTAGTAAAAGTCTTATTATGCTCTCTAGCAAGCCACATTGAACTTGCTCGAGGATGTTGTCTCTTTATGAAATTGGTATGTTCCTCGATATAAACACTCACTTCGTCCATATTGTGTAAAATATACAAGTGAGCTTGTTCCAACTGCTCACGGCTGATTACTTTCACCCGTGATCCCAAAATTCCTTTTCCCTCCTCAATATTCTTGTCATTATCAGGAGTGTCATTACCACTGAGAAAGTCATTGCAAAAATCCATAACCTCTCTTGACACATAACCTTCAATAATACTCCCTTCAGGCCGATAACGGTTTCGAACATCACCTTTAAAAACACTCATGTATCGTCCAAAGGGATACATCCAATGCAAGAAAACTGGTCCCAACATTTTCACTTCCCTAGTCAAGTGGACAACAAGATGTACCATGATATCAAAGAATGAAGGAGGGAAATACATCTCAAGTTGACATAGGGTAACAACCACTTCTCTTTGCAAATTATCGAGAGTATCAGGGTCAATAACTTTGCTGCATAGACTGTTGAAAAAGAAACAAAGTCTGGTAATTGCAAACCTTACATGCTTCGGCAATATAGATCGAATTGCCACGGGCAATATTTGTTGCATTAGAGTGTGACAATCATGAGATTTAAGACCTATCAACTTCAGCTCTTTCATTGATACCAATCTACGGATGTTGGATGAGTAACCATGTGGCACCTTAACATTTACCAAGCATTCACAAAAAGTTTTCTTCTCCTTTCTAGACAACGTGTAAAAAGCGGGAGATAAGTATGTTCTTTTATTACCCATTTCACGTAATTCTGTTAATTCTGACCTTATTCCCATTTCACGTAGGTCTAGTCTAGATTTTATCCCATCTTTAGTCTTACCTGGTATATTTAACAGAGTACCAATGATGCTATCACAGACATTTTTCTCAACGTGCATTACATCGATACAATGCCCGACTGTCAAAGAACTCCAATAAGGAAGATCCCAAAATATTGACTTCTTCTTGAATGAAGAATTGTCACTCTGTGTGACCATACTACATTGTGATTTCTTACCAAATTCATTGACAATGTCTTTTACTCTTGCATAAACAACATCCCCTGGTATAGGTTTAGGTGCACTCCGTTCATCATTCCATCCATTGAATGCTTTGCGCTTCCTACGATACGGATGGAATTTTGAAAGAAACCTTCGATGACCAAGATATACAGTCTTGTCGCCATGTTTTTGTCTTATTGAATCAGTGTTTTCTTCACATATAGGACACACTTTAGCTCCTTTGACACTATATCCAGACAAATTCCCATATGCTGGAAAGTCATTAACAGTACAAAACAACATAGCGTGCAAACGAAATGTATCTCTTTCTGAAGCATCATAGGTCATCACACCTTCAGCCCAAAGTTTCTTTAAGTCATCAATCAAAGGTTCAAGATAAACATCGATATCATTTCCGGGTTGTTTAGGGCCCGATATCAACAACGACAACATAACGTACTTATTTTTCATACACATCCAGGGAGGAAGATTGTATATAACAAGCATGACTGGCCAAGTGCAATGTTGGCTGCTCAATGTCCCGTACGGATTCATCCCATCTGTACAAAGCCCAAGTCTTAGATTCCTATCTTCTTCACCAAGTTTGTGGTACAATAGATCAATCTTCTTCCATTGTGGAGAATCAGACGCATGTCGTAGGATCCCATCATTATTTTGCTTAACATCTGCATGCCACCTCAAATTCTTCGCATCTTTCGTATTTGCAAACAAGCGTTGAAACCGTGATATTATAGGTAGATACCACAACACCTTGGCAGGAGAACCAGTTTTGGACTCCCCCAAAGTCGTCAATTTATACCTTGACGCACCACATTTTGGACAATCTTTCAAATCTACATAGTCCTTTTGAAATAATACACAATCATTCGGGCATGCGTGTATCTTCTTGGCCTCCATTCCCATTGGGCACAACATTTTCTTTACCTGGTATGTTGAGATTGGCAGCTCGTTTCCTTCAGGAAGCATTTCTTTCAACAAAGTCAACAATGAAGTGAAGCTTTTGTCGCTCCATCTATTGTTAGGTTTCAACTTATACAATCTCAACACAGCGCTAAGCTTCGTAAACTTAGCACAGCCTGTGTATAACGGTATCTCAGCATCATGCACAATGTTTCTAAAGATAGGAGGTGGATCGGTGTGCTCTACCCTACAACTATCCAACATCGCATCAACGATGTCTGTTGGAACTGGTTCATTCACATTTACGTCATCAGAGGCAATATCTTCTTCCACCCAAGCACTGCTATCGACATCTACCGGTTTCGATTTTGAAATCTCTCCATGCCAGTGCCATTATGTATAGCCTTATACAATCCCGTTGCACATGACATGACTTTTGATTTCCCCACTAGTGTTGACTTTCAAGTTGTTACCGCAATGCCTACATGGACAGTAGAACCTATATGTAGGTTTTTTCCTATGTTCCTCAGCAAATCTAATAAACTGATCAAGACCAGATATAAACTCTGGGGTGCAACGATTACGAATGGACATCCATGATCTATCCATTCTATGATCAGAGAAAACAAGTATATATTAGGAAACAAGTATATATTAGGAAAAGATTAGGGTATACACTTACATCCTAAGTGTATAATGTGATGTCATTATTATATATAATAAATGTGTACCACCTATCCCATCCTTGAACACCTAATCTCACTAGTAAGTGTATAATGTGTATTGGGTTTTTGAGAAAATTTCGGCAGCATTTCCCTGCTGTTCTCTAAGTACATATGTACTTAGAGAACAAACGGGGAAATGCTGCCGAAATTTTCTCGAAAACCCAATACACATTATACACTTACATCCTAAGTGAGATTAGGTGTTCAAGAACAGTCCCAAACTGGGGACTATCCAAGATTTACTCCTAATGAGTCAATCTTGGACGGGTTTCTAGGCCAACAAACACAATAATAGATATGTACAATGAAGTCGGACTTCATACAAACAGTATATAATTTAGTGATTGTTCATTCTAATTTATACCAATGTACAAGTAATATAAAGAACAATGATTGTTCACTTTCTAGGCCAACAAACACATGTGATGTCATTCTTATATATAATAAATGTGTACCACCTATCCCATCCTTGAACACCTAATCTCACTAGTAAGTGTATAATTTGTATTGGGTTTTCGAGAATATTTCGGCAGCATTTCCCCGCTGTTCTCTAAGTACATATGTACTTAGAGAACAAACGGGGAAATGCTGCCGAAATTTTCTCGAAAACCCAATACACATTATACACTTACATCCTAAGTGATATTAGGTGTTCAAGAACAGTCCCAAACTGGGGACTATCCAAGATTTACTCCTAATGAGTCAATCTTGGATGGGTTTCTAGGCCAACAAACACAATAATAGATATGTACATGTTAGGGTTTCATCACAATTGATGTTAGGGTTTCATCAATGTTAGGGTTTAATCAAATCAAATTAGGATTCTAGAATGGATTTAAATCAAATTAGGGTTTAAATCAAATCAAACACGGCCGTGGCTGTGTTGGCCTACCACGGCCGTGCTGGGCAGCACGGCCGTGGTAGGCCATTCTTCTCAGTTCTCAGTGAAAGAAGTGGTGAAACTTAGATTTAGATGCAATATTAGGCGAGCAACAACAACTGACCTCCCAGCAGTGGTGGCGGTGACCGGCGAGCTCCAGGCGGCAGGGCATGCAGGTGCAGCGGTGGCCGGCGAGCTCCATGCGGCAGGTCAGCGGTGGCCGGCGAGCTCCAGGCGGAGAAGGGGGCACGGAGAAGGGGAAGAAGGCAGCAGCAGTGGCGGCGGAGAAGGGGGCGCGGCGGCGGCGCGGCGACGCTGTCGTGGAGGAAGAAGGAGCTTTCGTGGAGGAGAAATCAGCGGCGTGGTCGGGCGACAACAGAGAAGAAAAGGGAAATCGGCTCGCAATGAAACAGAAGAAAGGGGAAGAGTCGGGCGATCGTGGGATATTAAGTTCCCAAATAGCGTCGGTTGTTTCAGACAACCGACGCCTAAACCTCTTTAGCGTCGGTTGTTTGAACCAACCGACGTCCAATTGGATGATATTTTCACGAAAATGTTTTGCGGGAACCACTTTCAGCGTCGGTTATAGAAGGTTAACCGACGCTGAAAGTGACACTTTTCGCGCAAATTTGCATCGCGCATAGGCGTCGGTTTCTATCTACATAACTGACGCTGAAAGTGACACTATTTGTTTTGCTCAAAAATTGGATTTCGCGGGCGACTTTAGGTGTCGGTTTGTTATTAACAACCGACGCTGTATTCAAAGCGGTACCCGTGTCTGGCTGGTCTTCGAATATAGACATCGGTTTGCCGAAATAACCGATGTCTAATGTTTTAGGTGTCGGTTTTCCTAAAGAACCGACGCCCAGAAAAGCGACACTGAATGTTGTTTCTGTAGTAGTGCTCAATGACTCCCATAGACCAAACCCTAGGGTGCCTTGGTGAACTAGAGGGCGGCATGGCCTCATCGAACACCAGGACTGGGGAACACACTCAACATCATTGACTGCCAAGAATCATGGATCAAAAGATTCTCGGTGACCATCAAAACAAAAACTCATCAGTCAAACATATAGCAAGGTCAACCATTTACTCAGAGTATCCAAGCAAACCCTAATCTCATCATGCCATGTCACCACAACAAACCAAGATGAAACAAGGCACCCCAAAGCACCACTATCTCCACCATGTTGTCAAAAAATGAGAGATACAACAAGATTGTAACAAATTGAAGGAAAAACCCTTAACATGGGTAAATTGCAATTAGGTCCAAAACAAGCACATATATGTATAACTATCTCAAACAACATCCAAACTGGACCAAACTTGAAACATATGCTTTTCACATGTTATAAAACCAAATCATAAGATTAGATTAAGGTTTTAAGCATCTAATTATGCTAAGTAAACAAGATCAACCAAAAATCCAGGTTAGGGGTCTTACAACCATAAACCCCTAACAAGGATTTTCCCCCTGAAATCAAAGATGGGTACTTCCCACACATCTCATCCTCTAACTCCCAAGTGGTTTCCTCTACACCACGGTGATGCCATAAAAACTTAACAAGAACTTGATGCAGCCCTATTTTAGGGCTCCATCTTGTGTCATTTTATACTTTATTCACATATAAACATACTAGAATGCAAGTTAAATTCCCCAATGTGAGTATTATTATCAAATGAACTTATGGAAGTTCTTTACATTTTTTAGGTACTTGGACCATGCTTTGGATGGATGAGAGAGAAGGAAGGAGTTCTAGGGTTCCTCTTCTCATAGAGGGGTCCAATGAAGGCCCTAAAGCTCCCTCAACCTACCCCTAATGGCCAAGATTTGATATCAAGCAAAGAAGTCCATTGATGATGAAGATTGAAGTTAATTTTTCCATTGAAGACCCCAGCACGGTTGTGGGCATCCACCACAGTCATGGGAATTACAACCAAGAATCACAGGGACGTCAGTGTCTTTGCACTGAAAGCACCATGACCATGGTCATTAGCATGGACGTGGCCAACTGAATACATCACAACCGTGTCCGTCAGTGTGGTCATGGCCAACTAAAGACTACACACAAAGTTCCCCAAAATCAACAGAGAAGTGGTCTATTTTACATGCGAATGACCATAGTCATAGCCATTCACAACGACTGTGGCCCTTGAAGACCACCTCGTTGTGGCACTCCCCACACCCGTGGTGAAATGAAGATAAGATGACCTCAAATCTACCTCGCATGTGGCTTCCTCCTCCAACACGATCATGGTACACTAACACATATGTGGTACCCCTTACCCAACACAACTGTGGCACCCCGCCACGGCCGTGGTCGCCACATATACTTAGCATTTCCACTCCATTTCACACATCGGCTACGTCCCCAACCCACGGCCAAGCCACCTAACCCCTACCATGGCTGTGTTGATCACCTAACCCTACTATTTTTCTACACTTCTTTTCCTATTCTACCCCCACTTACCCTAGTACTTCCCCACCACCTATATATAGATAGGTGGCGGTTGGAGCACAAAGGTTACACTCTCTCCCAACTACCATCAGTCCTCCTTACCCTCTCTTGAGCATTCATTACATTCCCCTTGCATTAATGCTCTCCACCTACTATTTCCACCATAGAAACCTAGTTTTCTACCATAACCCCCTCCATTTTCATGCCCATCAGCCATCCTTGGAGAAAGGAGGTCACTCTACATCAGATAGGAGGTGAAGAAGGAGGATCTACTTTGAGCTCCATGGAGTCCTATCCCCTTCTTCTCATTTCTTTTGCCTTTTGTTTGATTATGTATAGCTAAGCCCCTAGTGGTGGGTTGTTTGGGGTAAAAATTTGACTTTGATACTATGTTGGGGGAGAATAATTTGTAATGAACATAATTTCATTCTACTATGATTTCCTTTGCTTCTATCTCATTTCCCATTATCTTGCATGTGATTTTTGCTCTTAAAATTAAATTGCTTGCTTTGTGATGTTTGATGACACTTAGCTTCTAGGAGGAATTGGAGTATATGTAGCAATCTTAGGAATGGCTCCTAGGTCCAATTAGTGGATCCCTAGCTAGCCCCCTTTGTTCCTACATACATATCCCTCTTTTTACAAGTTAGTGTGAGATCTAAGTGGCTAGTGTAAGTGTGATTAGTGTGATTGCCTAGGACTTTCTAAAGGCTAGATGGCTAGAAGCATGAGGTAAAAAACCCTCATCTCTACTCCCATTCCTACCCTTGGTTCTCAATTGCCCTAGTACCACTTACCCTAGAAACCTAGACTTGATAACTCCTACTAGAATTACACCTAACCCTAGTTCTCCAACTAGTAGTATGGGATACATTATAGTAGCACTTAGATTGTTGTTTGGTTTGGTAATCTAGATTGAATTGTGATAATTGCATTCCATGTTGACATCCCCAACTAATATCAAATCACATCCCCAAACGGCCCACCTACCTAATCCATTGCTTGAAAACCACCTTAGCCTTCTTGCTTGTTAATGCTAGTGTAGCTTAATTGTCTTTGTTTCTTATAGTGAATTGCTTAGTCTTGTTAATTAGGGTTAATCTAGATCCTTGCTTGCTTTAGTGGTTAGTTTAGTTCTTAGTTGATAATTTCTTTGCTAGAGTAGAGTAGATCATCTTGCCCTTGCTTAGTTGATTGATTAATCTAGCCTCTTAGACCTAACTTTCTTAGGATATCCTAGTTTTTGGTAATCTGGTTTTCATACTGTCTTTACTTGATTGTTGTGTAGTGTAATCAAACCAAAACCCCTTTTAAACCATTCAACCCTAGTCTCCACTTTAGGAATGTATCCAACACTGACTAAGCTCTAGTGCCCCCTCTATCCCTGTGGTTTGAACCCCCTTTACTTACCTCTTACCTATATTATAACATGACCCCGTGCACTTGCGGGAGAATATTTTAGTGTTGTGAGTGAACCTAGTTAGGGGCAATCCGAGAAATATCGAAATATACACACTTGTGTTTGAGTTCTATGGGTTGCATCTAACCAAACATAATTGGTTAGTGTGCGCACCTCTAGCTCAAATGTGCTAGAACTATATCCTTCTTATTCAACTTCTTCACTCTCCTATCCAAGATCAATGCATGAACCTCGACATATGACACAACCTCCACCAACTAAACCTCCAATGGATGTAACATCATCTCTGTACCAGGGTGACACTTCCTCAACATGGAAACATGGAAGACTGGGTGCAAATTGTGCAACTTTGATGGCAAATCCAACTTGTATGCCACCTTCCAACACATGCTATAACAAGGTAAGGTCACATAAACTTGGAAGCCAACTTACCCTTCTTGCCAAACCTCAGAACACCTTTCTAAGGGGAAACCTTAAGGTACACACAGTCTCCCATTTGGAATTCCAAAGGTCTGTGATGGTTTTTAGCATACGACTTATGTCTGTCTTGGGCTGCCTTCAGTTACTTTTGTATCACTTTGATCTTCTCTGTAGTCTATTGCACTAGCTCAGGTCCCTAAAATTTGAAAATCACCTATATCATACCAACAAAGTCGTGATCGACAAGATCTTTCGTACATACAGTGCCAAATCTATACTTCTCTGATAGCTATTTTTGTAGGAAAACACTATCTAGCTTAGTTGGACATCCCAACTCCCAAGAAACTACAAGACAAAAGTTTTTAATAGACCTTATAATGTCTGAATGGTCCTCTTGTGATTGATCATCTGTCTACGGGTGGAAAATTGCACGGAACTTCAGTTGTGTCCCCATTGTTGTATGTAGATGTTCTAAAAAATGATTGGTAGATTGAGGACCTCTACCAGATACTATGGTAACTGGAATACCATGCAAACACACCATCTCATCCACATATATATGTGCCAACTTCTCCATTGTATATCTCATCTTGACTGGCAAGAAGTGAGATGACTTGGTCAATGTGTCAATTATGACCTATATAGAATCATGATCTTTGGTTATTCTAGGAATACCAACCACAAAATCCTTTGTGATATGACTCCATTTCCACTACAGTATAGGAAACCATTGTAACATCCCTACAGCCTTCTGATGCTCAACCTTGACATGTTGAAAAAATGGACATCTAGCCACAAACTCTGCCACATCATGCTTCAAACCAGACCACCAATACATATCCTTTAGGTTGTGGTACATCTCGGTATGGCCTGGGTGCATCACATACATCAAGGAATTGGACTCCTTAAGAACAATTCCTCAAACTATCAGAATCTAGGAACATTGTCCTATTGTGAAAACAAATTGTTCCATCATCAGTCTCATACAAATCGTCATGATTCTCATTGCCAAACTCTAACTGGATCTTTTATATCACATTGTCATCCCACTGCACATCTCTAATCTACTGCATCAAGGTAGGCTTCGCCTGCAATTATGCTAGAAAACCTACTAGCAACGAGACTTGCAACTGTATGTTCATCTAGCGTAGAGACACCAACATGTCTTGATTGTGGCACACCATGAAACACAACTATACTTTATAAGTAGATGATGAAGAAGATGACTTCCTTCTCAACGCATCAAATACCACATTTTCCTTTCGTTGATGGTAGTCTATCATGCAATCATAGTCCCCATGTCCTTTATCGCATGTTCAACTCCTGATTTGAGAAGATATACTGAACGTTCTTATAATCCATGAAGATCTAACACTTCTCTCCATAAAAGTAGTGACTCCGAATCTTCAAAGCATGGACCATAGTTGCAAGCTCTAGATCATGTGTCAGGTAGTTCTCCTCCTATTTATTAAGTTGTCACGAAGCAAAAGAAATCACGTTCTTGTTCTACATCAAGACACATACCAAGTCATTCTTTAATGTATCATAGAAGGCAATGCAACCTTTCCCTTATTCTATCAGAACTAACATTAGTGCACTTGTCAACTTCTCCTTCAGCAACTGCAAAGAATGCTGACACTTGTCATCCTAGACAAAAGGTACTTATTTCCTTGTCAACTTGGTTAGGGGTAACACCAAAACATTGAAGTTCTTAATGAACCTTCTGTAGTATCCTGCCAAGCCTAGAAAACTATAAACCTCCATCCATGTCTTGGGTTGTTTCCACTCCAATACCAACTATACCTGCTTTGTATCAACACACACATCTATAGCAGATATGATGTGACCCAAAAAAGATACTTCCTTCAGTCATAACTCACACTTGTTGAACTTGGCATACAACTTGTGTTGTCTCAACACTATCAACGCCAGGCGTAGATGTTTCTCATGTTGTTCACTATCTCTAGAGTATATCAAGATATCAGATATGAACACCACCATGAACTGATCTGAATACGGCATGAACACTTTGTTCATTAGATCCACAAAAGTTGTTGACACGTTGGTTATCCAGAACAACATAACTAAAAACTCATAGTAATCATATCTAGTCCTAAAACTAGTCTTGGGTATGTCATCCGCCTTAATCCTCAACTGATGGTAACCTTACCTCAAATATATCTTTGAGAACATGGTAGCACCTCTTAGCTAATCAAACAAATCATCTATCCTTGGCAACATGTACTTGTCCTTCACTGTAACCTTGTTCAACTTCCGGTAGTCTATCCACAACCTCATAGAACCATGATTCTTCTTCACAAACAACATGGGAGCATCCCATCATGAAGTGTTTGGTCTAATAAAACCTTTCTCTAACAACTCCTGCAACTACTTATTTAACTCATGCATCTCTACCTCTTCCATTTGGTACTGTGATTGCACTATAGGATGCATTCTAGGAACAAGATTGATCTCAAAATCAATATGTCTAGGAGGGGGAACACCAAACAACTCCTCTATAAAGATATCTTCAAACTTTTGAACCACAAGAACCTCCTAGATACTAGGACTGCTCCTCTTGGCATCCACAACATGCACCAAGAAAGCCTCACACCCTTGTCTCATCAACCTCTCCATTGTCATAGTTGAAACCAAACACGTTAGAAGAATCTTCCTATATCCTTGGAAGACCCACAAAACATCACTATCATAGAACGTTGCCACCTTGGAACTATAATCCAAGACAACCCAATACTTCTCCAAGGCATCTATCCCAAGGATCACATCAAATACATGCATGTCAAGTGGCATAAGATCCACTTGAATGATGCATCTCAACAAAGAAAGAATGCAAGATGGACACACCTATTGCAACTCGACGAAACCAACAAGAGGGGTTTCTAACCAAAGACTATTAGATCTACTAAAGTTAGGTAGATAAAAATTGTTTATCACCTCTCTAGTGATATGAGAGTGCATCACACCTGGGTCAACCAAAATAAATAAAAAAGAAGAAGCAGACAAATAAAAATGAAAGAGTTCCATCTAACTTGTCATGACTTTTGGATTGACCATTCCCTCTGGTTGACTCATGGCATAGAATCAAGACATGGCCTATTGTCATCCTCGTCCTTGCTAGCTAGTCCAGAGGATCCTACCTTCTATGCCTAACTGCATCCTTTGCCTCCACCACTAGTGAACTGTTGTTGTTGAGAACCACACTAACTCTCCCTAGGTTTTTGTGTCACTTATTTGTTGCTCATAGGAAAAAATAACCTCATATGCCCGGTCTATCCACACTTATAATTTGTCTTAGCATCATACCATGGCCTAGATGACCTTATCATTGAAACTGACACTGCACTATATGCTCCAACTAGTAGAAAACTACGATCTCTGCCCTTACTCAGGGACCACTGAGATGACACCACTGATCTTAGCTAAGAGAAAACTAACTATTTTTGTGACTTAGATGAAGAAAACCTTGGCTTCTAAAAGCCTCCAGACGACTTCCCCTGAAACTGAGCTAGCCTCTTCTTAGCGTTAGTTTCACACTTCTTGATGGAAGACTGCTCGATCCTCCTCACCAACTCCATGAAGGTAGAGAACCTCTCCCTATTCTCCAAAGTAGACATTTCCCTCATCAACTCCATACTCAAGCCCTTCTCAAACCATTATATCCACTCCTTTTCCGTTGCCACCATGTGAGGACAAAACCTCAACAACTCCATAAACTTCACCTCATACTCATTGATCGACAATAATCCAGTGGCGGCGCCACATGTAAACTGCCCGGTGCCTGTTCCTCACCCATTATTTGAGGAGCATGAATGTCCATTGGGTAATATACGTATAGTATTCTAATTGTCGTACATGCAATTGCGATCTTTATTATCTATGCCTCACCAAAAATAACAATGTGGCTGGCATGGTCGCACCTCACTGGAAGGTTTTAGTAATGGGGAGAAAACACATTTACTAATACTAAGATATTCTTGAATGTTGTCTATCGTGGATATCTCTACAATAGAGAGTACTCATATAGAGCACACTCCTACCCAATCTCACATCCCGAGCTCAATTTACATAAATATAGAATACAAAAGGACTTTATAGCACTATAGAAGAGAAATTTTCATACAATGCCAGTAGTTGAAACGTTTCCATACATGAAAGAGAGAAGAATAATATATACATATGTTTGCATTAAGTGATAATAATCATTCATAACAATATAGATTTTAAATTAAAACAATACTAATAAAAGTGTTAAACAATATTCATTATACATAAATAGTTTGTTTATATTATTGTCATATATAAATTATATACATGTTTTTGAATAATATTTATGTATCGCATATTTATAAATAGTGTGAATATATTTAAATTAAATTGTGGTTATTAACAAGTACTAAAAATACAATACATATTTTTAAGATAAACAATGCTCATTCATAAGTATTGTATTACTTATTCCAGACTTGAATAATGCTAACAGAACCTGTATGATTTTTGTATAACGTTATCTCTCCATCCATTGCACATGTCTTTATATTTAATGCACATTCTCTCTTCATCCAATATCTCATTCTTCCTTTTTATTACACCTTCTCTCTCCCTTCACTACCATCTTCTTCTATTTATTATAAGATCTCTCTCCACCCACTAACTTCTCCTTTATATTAATAATAGACTATCTCTACATTCACTAATGAGGGATATTGTATTAATAGTCTTTCATACTTATTCCCGAGGTAAGGGTGTAAATTTTGGTGGACATGGTGTTTGATTAATAATTTTCCAAATGAATATCACCGCTAAGATTTCAAAGAAAGTTATTACGTGTGGAATTAATGATAGAAAATTCTGTAGAAATTTTGATTTATTTTTCAGATGTCGTAGAATGTAGTGTGTAGAATATTACAAATAGTTCGGATTCAGTGAAATGATCTTCTATTTTTGTCGACAATAACCCAAAACGTAGATACTATATCTTGAGTTTTTCGACCACGCAATTCGAACATGTGAATTGAACTGCGGTCTAGTATGGAATTCAACCCCAGTCTAGTACACAAAATTTAAATCAAGACTAATTTTTGTCAAATTAAACATGTTCCAAAAGTTAAAACTTAATTTCAAAATTAAATTGAGTTGATAATACATTAATTTATAGATAATCTAGGTTATAACATGGGATAAATAAATACATGTAATGAGTTAATTGATTCCATGTAATGAGTTATGAACACTTTAACACATTTAATCAAACCTATCAAGATTATATAATAAAATATTACTAATCATTCGTTAATATAGTATCCAATGCATTGTGTTTTGAATAGGTATATAATGTTATATAATTTGATTTCAATTCCAAGTTATAGATTATAAAACTGGATTCAATTTTAGGTTTTCCATTTTAGAAAAAGGTCCGGATCAATGCAACTTGTAAGTTAATTTGTATTGATATTGAATTGGATGTGGAACAAACTTGGACAAAAAGTGATACTTTTGACCCTCCTATGACCATTTACTAATCAAGTATATCGTGCATTATAGAACCTACAAATATGAAATTAAATGGAACATCAATGTGTCTTCTCAATTTTTGTAAACATTACTTGAACTCTTATTTAATAGTTTTGTTTGTTCACCTTTTTCATTATAAGAATCACAAAATTAACTTAACGATTGGCTTAATGAAATATGTTGATAGAGATGCCTAAGAGAATCTTAATTTAGAGATTATTTTGAAAAATTGTTCAAGAAACATGCAACTTTATCTATCACACAACTATAAATAAATGTTCTTAATAATAATTTATGTATATGTATTAATTTTAGAAAGTTATATTGTGTTTTTTATTATACTTGGAAGTGAAATATGTGGATTTATTTTTGAAAATTGTCATTACATTTGTGCCTCACCCATAGTTGAATTCTGGCTCCGCCACTACATCAATCCCTATTGAATCTTCTCAAACTATGATATCTTCTCAATAAGACACATCTCCAAGAAGTAACAACTCACAAATTCCCACTAAAACTCTTCTGAATATATCATGAATATAGATCTCTTCTCCTCCTCTATGGCCCACCAATGTCCAACACTGCCCTTCAGCAGACACACTGCATGCTTCACCTTGTCCTCATCAGGGATATTGAGGATCTTGAAAGCCTTCCCCAGCTCCATCAGCCACATATTCGCATCTGTCATGTCCGTTGTATCTGCATACTCAATCACCCTGACATGTCTCAACTGCTCAAAAGTCTTCCCAAAAGCCTGGGATTCCTCATTGGGAACAACTGCCCTTGCTTGAGGTGAGGGTGCTCTATTGTCCATATGCAAAATCGCGAGCATCAAATATCCAAAGATGGACTGAAAAGCTAGATTGACCATGGTTGATGGGTCAATTTGAGGCACGAAAGGCTGTTTTAGCCTATCTTCAACACTTTATCCTCCTGTGCATGCCTCCTCGCACCACCTCCTGGCACAACATAACTATTCTCAACATTCTCTTCACGTTCTCCAGACGCATCTGCATAATCATATGCTATGATTATATATGTTAGATGATACAAGAACATATACGAATCCTAGTCATATGTCCTTGTAGACTTAGTGAACCTAGTGCTATTATACCAACCTTTATGTGTGACAACCCAACACCACACAAGTTATATTACTCAAAACCAAACATGTGATCAACAACTAAACAACCACATTACCATGAAAGAAGGTAAATTAAAACCGATTTCATATTACCATCATGTGCGGAAACATATTACATCAAGGTCCATCCACGTATATCACATCACATACATATCAAGTATTTACATTTGTTCAGTGGTTGAGGCCACAACCTATACAAAATATTATGATCCACAGATACATGCCACATATATACAAGCAAATGCAGACAGCCAAACCCACGTGTTGATATACAACATATTCAAAATGTTCCCTTCCCTAACTTGAGAGTACAGGGATGGAACTAGGACTCTACTAAAACAACAAGTGGCTATCCAATCTTCTGCATGTACTGACCTCCAAGCTACTCTTCCTCAACTGCACGATCCTGACCATGATGTTGATGACCACCTACAAAGATGTGGTAAACATGAGGTGAGACCCATGTCCCAACAAGAGATAAAACACTCAACCAATGGTTATTGCTACAATAGGATATATTATCAATAAATAGGATGAGAAGATTCAACTATATGAATAATTTAAACTAATAATACATGTTAAGTAGCTAAAGCATATATGCATGGCAATATACATGATAAGAAGAAATATGAAGAACATGTAAGACTATCAACATCTAAACAGTTAATTTCTCTTACCGCATAATATAACAACTGAGCAGTTTACTACATATAAATCATCATAAACAACCAGTAGTGCAAGGAACAAGGCAAGGGAAAACATCTAATGTGAATCATTTTTAACCCTAAATAGATATACTACATGATTGTATTACATCTTTTAATCCCTAAGGAGTTTGAGGTATACCACTCAGACTCCAACTATCCACTATGAAGTCAAAAACAATGCCATCCAAGGTCTAGAAGAGTCGAAGTCCTAAGATCTTCTCTGCTCTGGGTTAGTAAGAGTTTGTCACAATGACATACAAAGTCAAACTGCAAAACACCTAGCTTGGCTTGGTATATAGGTCATGACACTAGAAACTAGGGTATACAAAACCCTATCATCGAGTTACATCCATCATTGTCCTCAAGAACATCCCATGTGCAAAATCTCTAATATACAACCACAACCGTTCTCACATCGAGGCATGACCGTAGCCATCCTCCATACACCTTGGGATTAGGATGACATGGACACACACACAGTCTCATGCACCCTGCATACTTAACAGTGTGTGCTCTGAGTTTCTCTTATGAATACTCATTTCACCATTCAACAAGTTCTGATAGTGGAATAGATATATGGCATAGGGCACTACATGATTAGGGTTTCATTTGATTAGTTAAATATAATTGTATGTCTTTTAATTACATCAATTGAGTTACATACAAACCCCAGATAGGTTCTACAAAGACAAGGGTAGTTTGCAACTTTAGAAGATTTAAAACAAAAAAAAATATAAACTTGTCACATCAGCATAAATGAGTCCACACTCATCACCACATCATCATTGATACCAATTCCCTTTCTCATCACATAGAAGCTTTCACCTCAATTAGAGTAATCAACCCTATCTAATGTCATAATACCATTCACATTGTTCCCTACAATAAAATCATCATCTCTCCATGTCTCATCATCATCATCATCATCACCACACACGTGAAACATAGCTGGGCATAAAATTGGAAATAAGAAATATGATGCCCATAAGATAACAAATTAGGGTTACAACATTAGCAGAGAGACAATATTTCATCATCATGTTAATTACTCAAGAAAGTTAAGAATTATCATCATGTACTGTATTTAGGGTCAACAAGGCAAGCTGAATTAGGATTTCGAATCAACAATTAGAAGTAAACCCTAAGTATTATTGTTTCCAACATTCTCGGACACAAATAAGTCAAACAACATCATCAAATCAAAAAAATAAGATGATTACAAAGCCCAAAAATCTTGATTGACCATTGAGAAATAGGAGACACCATTCTTGGACACCTAAGAGACTTGGTGCACTTACCACCTTCATCGACTACCAAAAACACAAGGTTTTCTACTGATGAAGATAGGTCCACCACCTTCATTGACTGCACAAAATCCAAGAACCAGACGATGACTATGGTCCCACATTTCACTGACCACATAGATCAATTCTTGGAGACCAAGAAACATGAGAAAACTCATGGCCATTAAGAAGGATAAACCTTGGCGACCACTAACATCAACACTCTTGGCCACCACATGAAGAGGGAGAAAACCCATAAACCATAAGGATCAACAGGTTGATCATCACCATGAAATCGAAAACAACCAAGGTGTATACCACAAGGAGAAATTTTAACTCCAAAACCCTAAATTCAACCATCATGAGAGAAAGCAAAACCATCACTTAGAGAAGAAAACCAACATTTAGCACATGCATGCAAGGATCAAAACCTCCATCATAAAGCAAGATTTTTTGTACAAAAGATTAGGTTCATCAAAGGAAATTTATCTACTCAAGATTACCATGTAAACACAAACTCTATATCAAAGATGTCATGCTACTACTTGCAACCACATTTTAGGTTAGATTATTTACATGCAAGGTAAATGTAAGCAATAATCAAGGAATAATTAATATAACTCTCCTAAAAAGAGAAGAAGCAACTCTAAGTAGCAAGGAACCTTCATGAAAAGAGAGATAAAACCCTATCTTAATCACCACTCTTGGCCAAGCTAGCTCCACCACTAAAAGAGAGCAAAACCCTAGTCAAAGGAGCAAGAAAAGAGATGATCTTGAAGCTCTAACTCAAGAACTATCATGGAGAACGATGGATTCGACCAAGAAGAGAAAGAAGAAGCGGGTAGAGAAAGGAAAACGAATATGAAGAGGAAGATAACTTACTAAGACAAAAGAGAAAGCAAAGGATCACCAAACAATCACCAAGGAGGGTTTCTCTAAACCCTAGCTCAACTTGTAAGATGGATCGACCACTTGAGCTCCACCTTCTCCACCAAGAACAAAAGGGACAAGCTCCAAGGGAAAGAAGAGAGAAAGAGGTTGAAAAAGGTTTAGTTGCTTGCAAGGAGAGAAAGTTATATAGACAACGGTTGGGGAGAGAGGAGGAAGGTTAGGTGTCATGCTAGCACTTGTCATGTGTCCACCAACACTCGTTCATGCAAGCACCATGCTCAAACATGCAACTAGCACATTAAAACAAAGAAAACTCAAGGACCAGTGTTGGTCCAAGAAAACCATCAAACACTAAAGATTAGGAGGTTAAATGGTTGCTGAAGATTCTCAGCTACCACAAGGTCAAAACTCAATGATCGCATAGAGAAAACCCTAGGGTTCCTTGGCAACCTAGAAGGTGTCAAGGTCTCATAGACCGCAAAGACCAGGGGTACACACTCAAAATATAATATACTGCCAAGAATTATGGATCAAAAGATCCTTGGCACCGCCAAAACACAAACTCATCAGTCCATCATATAGCAAGGTCAACCATCTACTTAGGGTATCCAAGCAAACCCTAATCTCATCATTACATGTCACCACATCAAACCAAGATGAAACAAGGTTCCCCAAAGAACCACTCTATCCAGGATGATGTCAAAACATGTGAGCAACCACAAGCATGTGAAACATTTCAAGAGAAAAACCCTAAACATGGGTAAATTGCAATTAGATCCAAAACAAACACATATATGCATAACTAGCTCAAACAACATCCAAACTGGACCAAACTTGAAACATAAGCCTGTCACATGTTATCAAAGTACATCATAAAATTATATTAAGGTTTTAAGCATATAATTTATGCTAAGAAGGAAAGATCAACCAAAAAACTAGGTCAGGGGTGTTACAACGTCACCTCCTGTCTATGGTGTCACACAAGGAAGCTGCCCCAACTGCCATCTAGGAGTTGTCATATCTAGAAGTACCATGCTATAAGAAGTGTTACTCGACTTTCTCTATGACCAGGTATATGACTTGCAAACCCTATTTCCTAGATACAACATTCTTGACGTGGTTTGTTGGTTCGGGATTGGGGCATAATTCATTTTCACTACTGCATCTGCTTTCTTATTTCCCTACAATAGATATCTTTAGTCTAAATATGTCTGCATGTGAACATATCTGATTGTTGTGATTGATTCGTTACGGCAAGAATTTCTATCTCAAATGTTGTACTTGAATTTAAATGCCTCATTCTCTTGAAATTAATCTTTATTGAACTTACCTAACTTTATACGACCCCCTATTCATAGGGACTTCTCTATTGTACATATAAACTCTACTTACATGCCCAAAATGTTGGTATACATACATACTCAGTATTTTCTTACCCATGCTTTTTGTTTCCTATCTTCTGTGTCATGTTCTCCTTCCACCCAGGTGTAGATACCTTGGAGGACCCAGACTGAGGAAGATCGTGTTCATGTTTGTGATAATGGGGATAGCTTAAACTGGATGAGTTTCCTTATGCAATTGAACCTAGGTGTACTTAACTAAAGTTTTTAGTTTGTAATACCACCTTATATGATGAGGAACGATTGTATTATGATACATTTTGTAACTTTATAATAGTACTATTTCTACTGCTTCATCTTTATATGGTTCCTTATATCACACCATTTGAGTGATCCCCTCTCAGGTCACACTATTTACAATCTTGATATGTGCTCATTGGTCTAATCAGTCTGTGTATTCCAACAATCTACCTTACACGTTGAAGGGAGTTAACAACCTGTTAATCGAGTTGATCACTCATACATGGTTGTATAAAATTTATCATGTATCACAATGTAGTGTAAGTTGTGCAAATAGATAACTAGTTGAAGTTTTGGAGGGAGTTTCAACAATATGTGAATGTGCACATTGGTCCAATCGGTTCATTTTGTAGTTTGCTTGGATAGTTATTCACTTTTAGTTCATTTTGGCAATTCATTTTTGGAATTATCTTGCTGCTACCATGCCAAACAAAGAGGATGGATGTGTTGTAATGTTTCACGTCATCGATCCAGCCCATGTGTGTGTTCCCGTAGTATGTTTGTGTGCTCATAGGTCCAATTAATTTGTGTGTTTCAACAATAGTTTTCTTTTTAATTATTTCCATTCGTATGTGTTCTTATAGGTTGAAGAGAGTTGACTCGTTGTTAATCAAGCTGATCTCTTTACGTGGCTTGTGTACAAATTGTTGTGTATGGCAGTGTAGAAGGCAAATTGCACCGACAAAAAAAGTTATCAGTTTGGAGGGAGTTTTAACAGCGTGACTGTGTGCTCATTAGTCCATCCTATTAATTGAGCACCATACGATGAAAGGATTCACGTGGATGTTTATTGAACTATTTTCTTTCTTTATGAAATAATCAAATTTGAGTTTGGATTTAGTCAGTACGGATCCACAATCAGTTGATCGACATGTTCAGTCTTGATTCTTTCTATCATATTACATTTCATATTGTTTATTTGTTTTCTTGTTGTGACCATTTTTCTATTATTTCATTAAAGATAAGATTACAAAATATATATACAAAAGATAAGTTATAAAAGAAAACAACTAACCATAATCATATATTGTAGTTATGTATTAGATAAATTCAATTATAGCACACATGCTTATACATGTCTTCTTCTAGTTATATAAAAAAGAGGAGAGGGAAAATAGGAGTAGAAAAAACGAGCAGCTGCAACTACCTGTGTTTTCCAGTTCCCATCGTTTGGTTTCGTGACCTTCCAATACGGCTGGGAAAAGGAACCCGCACCCTGGCTTCTGTCATGTACAAAAATTGGGAAAACGAACCACACCGTATATGGGCGCAGTTGATTCCCGCGGCAGCCTCTCTGGCCTCCCCTCCCAGGTAATCGGCAGCTTGAGCAGTAATTTTACAAAAAAAAAAGCCTCCCCTTCCAATAGAAGCTGCCCGTTTCATGTGGCTATAGACGCTAGATGTATTAATATGGATAGAACACACAAAATTACTACACTGAACCAAACATATACAAACAAAAGGGATGGATCCGATCAACCAAATGAAAACAATTAAGTTTTGACTCACTGCTTACAATTTCCTGTGTTGGAATTCTTAGTGTGTGTTGGTATTACCTCCAACCAAATTAGCCTTATTGGTTGGAAAATCCATGAGTTGGTACCACGCCTATTTCGGGCGTGGTCGGGTGCGGAGTGTCCTTCTTTACTCATATTGTTCCATGTGAACCACCTTCTAGTCCCAGGAGAACCTACCTGCTGCAGCAAGTTACTAGAAACAAGACAAGCGGTTGCTGTGTGAAACTGTTTTTGTACGAAATGAATGGGAACATAAACATTGAGTTCGTGACACACTCTACCAAATAGAAACAAAGTAGTTTGAAAAATAAGATTACAGTTGCTTTGTTCTCAAAATCATCAAACAACACCGAAATACTTTGTACCAAACAAAGCTTAAATACACCAATCGGACAAAAGTGTTTACTTCTCTTTTTTTAACGCTCCTCTTATATTTTTTTTCTACTTTCTTCTTTTTAAGATCTCTCTCACTTCTTATTCTACTTCATTCCTCTATGTTTAACTTCCCTCCACTTGTCTATTGAATTATGTTCTTTCTATTTCTCTTCGTAGGAGAGCGCCTATTCCAGAAAAACATGAGTGCAAACGCATTAGTCAGGGACATTGTGTGGTGTGCACTACTCTACATATGAAGATGTTTAAACGCAATCCAAACAATATTAGTACAAACTCAGGAAAGAGTCTATGGTGTGAAAGTGACACATTGTTATATTAATAAAGATTTCAATAAGAAGGACAGTGCATAGCAACAAAAAGAACATGACTGAGGTTGGACGGCAACAAAAAAAAATAAACAAAAGAATGAACTTGAAACTATTATATTAAAGTCAGCTGAACACTATCCAAATCGCATTGGACAACACTTTTTACAGCAAGATCGACGATGGAACTAACGTGTCTGCCTCGTCGCTCCAGACAGCTAAGTATTAACCAAACGTGGTGGCGTCACATCTTACACGCGCGTCTTAACTGATTGGCTAGCCAAGTTGCTCTTGAGGATTCATATTCTTTTGCTGATCTCATAGCTACACTGTTGTACTAAATACATGTTCTGAGGGATAATAATATTAATATCATCAGTTCAAGAGGACAACGATACTAACCCAGCCGACGTTAACACGAGACGATGTCCCATTGTTTCCCCTCCACCACCAATCTCCGTGTGGATTACACACGTATGCGAAGTTGCTAAACAGGGATGTGAAAGGCCATTGCACTTTCGTGTGGCAGCTGATCAACAAACTTAAGAGCCATAATTGTATGTAGATTCTGTATCATTATACCTTTTCTAATGAAGACTGGCCATGTCGGCCGGGCCAATCGTGATCTTTTTTTTATAAGGTAGGCAAAGCGTAATCTAACAAAGACAAACACAGGCGTGTTTCCATGCTTTGCAGATAGGCTTTTCCGCACTTAAAAGTTATAAAATATATAATATTCACGCTTAGCAAATGCATCGCGAGGAAGAGAAAAAGGGAAATCTACCTACGTTTTGTCGATTTTTTTCTTCGGTGTATAGGCAGTGGCGTAGGTAGAAATTTTGTTTTTTTGTGTGTGTGTGTGTGTTTTTTTTTTTTGGGGGGGGAGGGGGGGGGGGCACAATATATAAGGATACTTGAAACATAATCAATTTTAGATGTATACCTAGATGAAAATGGTTCATAGTCCACAAACATTACCGTGGACTATACTTCATAATCTATGGTTTTAACAGTGGAGTATAAAACAACCGTGAACTATTTCCGTAGATCAAGTATCGGTAGACTATTCCCCATAGTCCACGGATAAATCCATGGACTATTAGAAAACTGTGGACTATTTTCATTTTTGTAACTCAAATTAAAAACCATACAGTCCACTGTGATAACCGTGGACTATTATTCTTTTCATAATTTAATCAATATTTATTGTCCACTGTGAAAACCGTGGACTATTATTATTTTTATTTTGAGACATTACATTGGAAAATTGTGGACAACTTTATTTTTAAATTCTAGTTTTATTTATATAATATATTTCGGCCCCAATTAAACTATAAATATTCAACTTTATTAATGTAGGATATCACATAGCAAAGAACATGTTATGCTATGATATTTATTCAGGATGTACTCATATTAAATCTTGCACTCATAAATATTTAACAATCACAACAAATTGTTAAATAATATTTGATTATTTGACACAACTCAAAAGACACAATACTTCATTCACATCTGTTCAAATTCTTGAGAATCATTATTTTAATGATCTCAATAATGAACATATTCGATAAACAATATTCATATGTTTGAAACAAATAAAAATATAATAGCTGAAGCTGTCTCGGCCACATCTCTAAAAATTCTAAAAATATCATAGTATTTCCGTACAAATTCTGAACTTAAACATTACAAATGTTGTGTTTTAAGAATCTGACAACATGGTATCACAACAGCAGTAACTTCAACAATGTTGTAAGATATTTTGGTCTCTTACAGATCTTGTCTCTCAAAGTGATCACTTCCTTCCCAAATATGTGGCATGAGAGTCATATTCCTATATAAAACAAAATATTCAAGTCAAATATACATGAAAATAAAATATATTTTTAACATGAATTGATATAGATAACTTCATGATAATTTTATAAGTATAAAAACATGTCATAGTTTGTATGCGTGTTATTTATTTATAACAAAGTAATAGATTACCTCACAGTTGTATCATGTAAAATAAATTTAAAGATATATTTATCTATATTCATTGAATGACATATAAAGTTTGACATTTCATTTAGTATCTAACAATAAGACAAGGAAAAATACACTAGTAACACATTAACTAGACAAAAATATTACTTATTATGCTAAAAGAAAACATAAATCTTACCCAAATGAGGAGAATCAATATCCGTTCCTTCATATAATTGGTGATTAAATAAAAACATTAAAATATTATTGAAGAGATGATATATAAATATAGGAAAATAAGATAGCTAGTATACCGGAGATTCTAATTCATCCTCAAAACTAGAATCAAGAGTTGTTGTCTTGTCCTACAATGAACATGTAAAATAAATTTTCATTCTAAAAAATCTAAACATTTTATTTAATTATGCTTAGTTTAAAATTTAAACAATACTTGTGACTCTAATATCTTTAACCGAGCTCATAAATCCTCAATTTCACGTTCTTTTTCTTTAATATGACAATGTTGTTCTTTGATTTGATGCTCCTTCTCTTGCAACTGGGATTCCCAAGTTTTTGTCACACTTCTATTTGAATTTTCTACTCGTCTCTTCTTCTTTAAATTTCTTCTAGTAATGCCTCCACTTATTCCCCTCTCATATCCTCCATGATGTGACCCATAAACAGAGTCCACAACAGGACCAAACTTCAACGGATCATTTGTATTCTCCAGTCCCAATTCTATACACCTTTCTATTACCTTTTCCTGTAAGACAAATTTATATTTCAAGTTCTTTTTCATACTTTAGAATAATATAGATGATGATATAAAGACTTACACAAATCACTCCTATTTTTTCATCTATATATACACCATTCCTTTTATGACCATCAACCCAAGTTTGCAGGAGTGTGGCTTTTCCACCATTATTCTCCTAAAAAAATTGACATATCAAATATATTAAAAGGTATAAGTCATTTGACAATTCTAAATTATATTAGAAATCTTACCACATTCAAATACTTTTCAGCAAAAGATATTGGTCCAGTTGTGTGCGTAGCTTGTAAAATACTTCGATTTCGTTTATTAATACTTGCTTCTTGCTTCTCAATGATCAAGTGAATTTCAGAAATGGATATGAATATGAATAGCAAAACATATTAAGATAATGTAATAATTTTCAGAACTTTACCTATTTCAATTGACTACTCCAAAGGTCTATAAGTAGTACCCAATTTTTTTGTGGAACTCGATCATCTATAGTTTCCATTTGTTCAACAATAGGAATATTAGGGTTTAACCTACGTTTTAGATCCTTATGAAAATCCTGCAATTGTTGATTGATTATCTTTTGGACAAAGGTAGTAACTTCATCATAAGAAGTCACTTTGATATCATCCATATTAAAAAATTCAAAGTCACGCTGCATCGACAATATATAATATATATTAAAACAATATGATTAAATGTGTTTTGCTATTTTAGTTGAACAAAATAAAGTATAAAAGCATGCTGAGAGTAGAATACTTACTAGAACATCATCCATAACCTTTTCAATTGATGATTCATGATCTTCTCCCCACTCCTTATGTATCGGAAATAAACATGAATTATGAGCTAAAATTCCTAAAAATGTACTCAAGTTGCGTCTCCCTGGTCCAACAATTCTACCATCATTGAGAACAATACATTTATTTTTCTGACCACGCATAGGGGCCACATCCTTCAAACTGATCCTACCTCTTGTCCTTCTCTTTTTAACATTTGGTATGATAACATCTAAGAAATATTTAAAAAATGTGATTTAATTTTTATTTAAATAATGAAAAATATTCATAAAAATATAATACCTGTGCCATCATGCTCAATTGATTCTATTGAATTTACATGAACTTCATCATGTGAATGATGCTCTTAGATTTGATCATTCACTCCTAGTATAGTAGAAAAATACATAAATATATACTCAACATAATAAAAATAAATAAACATGACATCAATATAACTTTATCACAAATATTATACCTCCTATTTGTTGTCTATCATTGTCATTTTCTGGAGTTGTGACTCCAACTTGCCTCTGCCCATTTCCTAAAATTGATATTGTAAAAGTAAACAAATATTAATATCAATTATTGATATCAAATATAACTATTAACCTCAAATATTGTACCTCCCAGGTGGCGTGTACCATTATCATGTGCTGGGGTTGAGGTATGAACGCTCCTCTGCTCATTTCCTAAAGTTGGCATAGTATCAACATCAATTTTTTGATAATAAATATAACTTTGTCACAAATATTATACCTCGCATGTCCTGTCTACCGTTGTCATCTCCTGGAGTTGTGGTATGCACATGCCTATGCCCATTTTCTAAAATTTACATAGTAGAAGTATATTAACATCAAAATCAATTATTTGATAACAAATATAACTTTATCAAAAATATTATACCTCGCATATCTTATCTACCATGGTCATTTCCTAGAGTTGTGGTACGCATGTGCCTAGGACCATTTCCTAAAAATTTACGTAGTAGAAGTATATAAACATCAACATCAATAATTTGATAACAAATATAACTTTATCAAAAATATTATACCTCCCATTTCCTGTCTTGCATTGCCATTTCTTGGATTTGTGGTATGCATCCACCTCTGTTCATTTCCTAAAATTGACATAGTAAAAGTAAATCATCAACATCAACTATTTGATAATGACAATAACTTGCATTATCAATGTGTTTTATACCTCCTTTTTGTTGTCTAACATGCTCATTCTGTGCAGCAGGAGTTGGGGTACACATTTGCATATGTTCATTTACTATAATTGACATAATAAAAGTAAATAAAACATCCAAATAAATTATTTGATAAGAAATATTATTTTTTACTTATATTGTACCTTCATTTAGATTTCTACCATACTCATTATCAATAAGGTTTCTACCTTGACGATTCCCTACATATCACATTTGAAAATTAGAAATGCATCATCTCTACAAATCTAGTAGAAATAACTATTTTATTTGTAAAAAGTACCTCCTCTAGATGATCTATCATGTCCATGTCTTGCAACAACTGTCGAGGAATTAACATGTGTCTTGTCATTCCCTACATTTCATATGATGAAAATGAACATACATTGATATAACATACTTATTTTCATTCTAAATACATACCTTTCTTTTGTTGTAAGGTTTTCTCTAAGTTTTAATTTTTCTTTTGAGAATTAACTTGGCCTTGAAGATTCACTATATATCATCACATTTGAGAAATAAAGAATACATCATCTCTATTCATCTAGTACGAAGAGTCATTTTATTTAAAATAATTACCTCCAGTTGATGGTCTATCTTGGGCATGTCTTGCAAATTCTTTCGAGGTATTCACTTGCGTCTTGTCATTCCCTACATTTCATATAATGAAACCGAACATACATTGATATGAAATACTTTTTTTAATTCTAAATAAATACCTTTCATGTGTTGCAAAGTTTTCTCCAAGTCTGAATTTTTCTTTTGAGAATTAACTTGGCCTTGAAGATTCACTAGATATCACATTTGAGAAATAAATAATACATCATCTCTATTCATCTAGTACGAAGAGTCATTTTATTTAAAATAATTACCTCCAGTTGATGGTCTATCTTGGGCATGTCTTGCAAATTCTTTTGAGGCATTCACTTGCGCCTTGCCATTCCCTGCATTTCATATAATGAAAATGAACATATATTGATATGAAATACTTTTTTTAATTCTAAATAAATACCATTCATGTGTTGCAATGTTTTCTCCAAGTCTGAATTTTTCTTTTGAGAATTAACTTGGCCTTGAAGATTCACTAGATATCACATTTGAGAAATAAAGAATACATCATCTCTATTCATCTAGTACAAAAAGTCATTTTATTTATAATAATTACCTCCAGTTGATGGTCTATCTTGGTCATGTCTTGTGAATTCTTTTGAGGCATTCACTTGCGTCTTTCCATTCCCTGCATTTCATATAATGAAAATGAACATATATTGACATAACATACTTCTTTTAACTCTAAATAAGTACCTTTCATGTGTTTTAAGGTTTGCTCAAGGTATGGATTTTGCTTTTCAGAATCAACATGGCCTTGAGAATTTATTAGATATCACATTTGAGAATTAACAAATACATCATCTCTATATTATAGTAGAAAAAGTCATATTATTTATAATAATTACCTCCAGTTGATGGTCTATCTTGGTCATGTCTTGCCAATTCTTTCGAGGCATTCACTTGCGTCTTGCCATTCCCTGCATTTCATATAATGAAAATGAACATATATTGACATAACATACTTCTTTTAACTCTAAATAAGTACCTTTCATGTGTTTTAAGGTTTGCTCAAGGTCTGGATTTTACTTTTCAGAATCAACATGGCCTTGAGAATTTATTAGATATCACATTTGAGAATTAACAAATACATCATCTCTATATTATAGTAGAAAAAGTCATTTTATTTGTAACAATTACCTCCACTTGATGGTATGTCTTGCCCCTATCTTGTAAATTCTGTGGAGATATGTGGCTCCCACTGATCTTTCCCTGTATTTCAATAGTGGAAACGAACAAAAAACCTAAAATGTACTTTTTTGACTTGTAACATTACCTAATGCAATGCCTATTTCGTTATGGGAAGCCTTGCTCATTGGGTCAGTTTTCTTGATGATAGTGTTCACAGAGATGCGCTTAGGAGGCATTTTCCTATAGGAAAAAAATAGATAAAGTGAGAGAATATACTTGAATAATATGAAAGAAGATACAATGAGAGAATATACTTGAGTAATATGATCAAAATGTATTAAAAAGAAGGATAATTCTTACCATAAATTGACTATGTTTTCTTTTATTAGTAAATTCAGTTATATCGTTCTCATCTACTTGATTCATTTCAGGATCTAGGTCAGATCTCACCCAAAGCTCAGTTTCTTCATCCGACACACTTTCCACTAAAATTTCTTCATCTGATATATTTGTATCAAAAGAGGCAATGTCGATAGGAATGTCATATGTGTCTCTAGCAACCCAAAAGAAAACTACATTTAAATTTTCATCTTCAAGATCAGCAGAATAGAAAACTTGTTTTGCTTGTTCAGGGAATATAAAAGGCTCGTCGTCAAATGCAAGCTTGGTTGTATCGACAACGGTGAAGTTAAGATAATCCCTTGTCACTCCAACTCCTTCATCAGTATCATACCACAAACACTTAAAAAGATAGAATGGATCTAAATATTGGAATTGAACTTCATATATAGCCAACAAAACTCCATAATATAAATTGTCATCCGGTCCAATAGTTGCAATACCACTATTTTGTGTTACACGACTGCACTCTATATATTTTGGTTCAAATTTGTATCCATTGATGTAATAACCATGATAAGAAAATGCTTTAATTGAAGGTCCTTCAGATAAATACTTGAGCCTTTCTGGAATGTGTTGATGCTTCCTTAACTCTCTAACCTAGTAAAAGTAAATAGGTTTAAGTATTCATATAGTACATTTATGTATAAAATAAAATAAAAAATGCTTACATGATCTTTAAAGCAACGTACAAAATTTCTATGTTGTTCTAATTTGATGTCATCTTCACACCATGAAGGATGTCTAGATCTTAGAATGTCTGCATGATGCCTACAGAAACAATAAATATGATTCTTTTAATGCTACCATAAAATAATAAGAAGAAGTAATGGAAAATAATTCCTCAACTTACTTTATGTAATCATCAATAGCATCATCATTGAAAAGGATAAAGCGGTGAGCTTGATGAGTTTCATCCACAGAAAGAGCAATAATTTGACCAGCTCCAATTGGTCCATCCTCATAGTCTGGATTCTATTTTTCTTTGGAATCTGAATCACATAGGTACAGGAACAAAATGTAGCCACTTCATATCTCAAATAACCCTCAACAATGGAACCTTCTGGATTACTTTTGTTTCTCACGTACTTCTTTAGAGTAAATATATATATCTCTCTATCGGATACATCCATCTAAATGGATTAGGACCACATATTTTAGCTTGAGTTGGAAGATGCACTGATAGGTGAACCATTACATCAAAAAATGTTGGAGGGAATATCTTCTCCAACTTGCATAGAATTAGAGGTATATCATGCTCAAGTTTTTCCATGCTTTGAACATCAATAGATTTGGCACACAATTGTTTAAAAAATAGGGATGATTCCATCAAAGCTTTCCCTACATGTTTTGAAGTGGTTTTCCTTAAGGCTAGGACAAGCAATTGTTGCATTAGAATGTGATGATCATGGCTTTTTAGGCCCACTAACTTCTTCTCATGAAGCTGAACTAACTGAGAGAAATTGGAAGAATATCCATGTGGAAATTTAAGATCTTTCAAAACTGTAAGAAACATTTCCTTCTCCTCAGGAGTCATGCTATAAGATGCAGGGGGGATAACAACTTTTCCATTACTCATTGCCTTCTTTATCCACAATGATTTTCTAATCTTCAACCTATCCATGTCTAAACGAGCATTGATGTTCTCTTTACTTTTGCCATACTTATACAACAACCAACTCAATAAATTAGCAGATATATTTTTTTCGATATGCATTACATCCAAACTATGGCAAACTAACAATTTACTCCAGTATGGAAGTTCAAAAAATAACTTTTTTTGTTCCAAGCAAGGGGAAATTGTTGTCTGACATTTGCTACATTGAATGTTTCCCTCCCAAAAATAACATTAACATAATCATCCCATAGTTCCAAGATTTTTTGTCTAGAAAGAGAATTTTGTGCATAATCTAATTCAATAGTTCCATCAAAGTGTTTCTCATCATATCTCCATGGGTGGTCAATAGGAAGAAATCTTCTATGCCTCATATATGCTAATTTACAACTAAATGGTAAATAAATGGATGATGTGTCAATATGACATTCAGGACAGCCATAAGTTCCACTTGTTTTTTAACCAGATAACATCCAATATGCAGGGTAGTCACTTATGGTTCCTAAAAGAGAAGCCCGCATCCTAAAAGTTTCACAATTTTCTGCATCATATGTATCAACATCCACTGTCCACAATAGCTTCAATTCATCAATCAGTGGTTGTAAATAAACATCAATGTTGTTTCCCGGAGACTTTGGTCCATCGATTAGAAGAGGCATCATAAAATATGATTGTTTTGTTACTAACCAAGGAGGCAGATTGTAATTCAGGATAATCACTGGCCAAATACTATGACTGACGCCATACACCATATTAAAAGGACTGAACCCATCAGTAGATAGTGCTAATCTAACATTACGAGGTTCACTACTGAATTCAGGATGTTTTTCATCAAAATCCTTCCAGAGTTCTAAATCACGAGGATGACTCATCTTACCAACAACTGGTTTTGGGCTAGTGTGGTGATATGTCATTAAGCTATCCGTTTTGGTTGAATTGAACATCCTCTTCAATCTAGGAATAATAGAGAGACAGCGACAAACTTTTGCAGGTATTTTGGAATCTGTCTCTTTAACATTATTTGTTGGCTTCCATCTAGATGCTTTACACCTTAAACACTCATCTAGATAGGCTTGATCACCTCTATATAACATGCAGTCATTTGGACATGTATGTATCACTTCTTTTGTTAAACCTAAAGAAGACATCAACTTGTTCATCTCATACCAAGTCTTGGGAAAGTTCTATTCACTGGAAATACCTTACAGAGTATCTGAAGAAGCTCTAATATTGATTTGTTGGTCCAATGATTATCACACTTGATATTAAAGAGATTAGAGACCAAATGTAATGTTGAGTATTCACAACCTTCATACACGGGTGTATTAGCTTGTTTCATAACTTCTTCAAATTTTTTAGACTCATGATCTAGACATGAAATAAAATTATATTCCATTTCATCAACATCCCTAATTATTGCATCAGAAATCATTTGATCGACATCGTCACTTGACTCAAGTGTTGACGTTCTAGTAGTTTGTTCGTGGTAAAAAATTTCACCATGGTACACCCATAGAGTGTAACGAGGAAGAAAACCATAGAGGACTAAATGCTCCCTAATAGTGTTATGGTCTTTGTGGAACTTATTCTCACATTTCATACATGGACAAAGCATCATTACTGTCTTAACATTATTTGAGGAAAATTGCATAAAACAATCTATCCCCTGAACAAAATCATTATCCCGATGATGATCAAATCTTGTTTTTGGCTTATACATCCAATTTCTGTCAATAAAATATTGATTGTCCATAGACAAAGCCTAACATAAAAAGAAAAGCATATTTTAGAGAGAATTCGAATTATTTTGTCATAAATAATACTATTTTCCTAACAAACAATATTATTAAAACATTTCATACAAATATGTTGTTCGTTTAAATAATATAGTTACCTATATTGATACTAAATACACACATTATCTTCCTATTCTATCTCAATATGTTTTGTGACATTAAGTTTTTGTCTAATATCAAAAGAGTTTCTATTGTTTGAATATTCATATAAACATAACTTGTAAATTTGTATGTCGTATGGAAAAAGAAGACTCATAGTCAACTATAAAATAGAAGTATGAATGAAAAGTAATACACAAAGCATAGCACAAAGCTTGGAGGATAAACTCAAGTAAGAATGTGTTGGTTAATAAAGTCAAACAAGTAACAAAGACATTATAAATAATTTTTTATCTTACTATTAACAAATTTATACACAAAAAAATTACATAATACATAAAAATAATAACTACAACAGTACAACTGAGAATACTCATAACACCAAATTTTGTGATGTTTTTGTCCCTTATTTCTTTATCAAAATTGCCCTCTTTAACTATTTTCCTCTCTCTTTTGTCATGTTTTTGAATAAACAGGCCACGCTACACTATTAACTCAATTTTATCATCTTTTGCAGAGTTTTCCTCATTTTTGAACTCATTTAGCAGCAAAAAGGCTCGTCCTGGCCCACGAATGTGTTCCACCTACATCCTGCTTCTTACCAACCGGCCGGCTGATACGCTCGCTGCCCGACACAGGTGCGTGATACCATACCGCGCAACACAAGGATGCCGCGAAAGAAGGAACGAACGAGCGACACGCCACTTACTTGACAGGGAGCCGGGCTCGCCATAACAACTGAAGCGTGTCGCGCGATATAGGCTACCCACCGACAGGCACCACTCATCACGATGACTGACAACCCGACATCCTTGTGCCGCCCGATACACATATCGGGCGTCCCTGAAGCCACAATAATGGAGCTGAAGGAAGAACACATGGCGTCCAGAGCACCATAACTTCCCCCAACCGCTGCCTATAAATAGCAGCTACATGACTCCGATGGGACAGGTTGGAACCCCCCAAAAGCCAACTCAGGAAAGCATCTGGAGCTAGCGTGTCGTGCCTCAGAGGTGCGTCGGGCGATTCTAGGTGAGCACTTCCCCATCCCGAGAGGGAGGGAATGGTTCACTTAGGGTCGGACTGGGCACCACCGTAGGCCGATATCGACCGACAAGGACACCCGATACGAGTGACCGATACTGGAAGCAACACTCTAGCCCGACACGATACCGAACCCCGATACGCATCGCCAATCGCGGCGTGTCGCCTGAGAGGGTGCCGCCCGACATGATTGTATCGGGCAAGGGCACCCCGCACGATACGTCCGCCCGTCATGAGTGTGTCGCCAAAGAGGGTGTGCCGCCCGACATGGGTGGGCACCCGATACGGGCGTATCGGGCAAGGCTCCCGCCCGGTATCGGACTGGAGGGTCTGCTGTGGCCTGTCGCCCTTCTAAATCAAGAAGGCGATGTTTATCTTTACTTATTTCAGTCATTTACTTCTTTACTTATGCAATGTAACCAGACCCTTACATGTTAATAGAATTAAAAGAGTTTTAATTATCTGCTACTTTATGTTTGGTAACTTTTGTTGGATGATTGCTATGTTTAACATCCGAACTCTAGCTTGTACACTTGGATCGCATTTCGTTTAGCTACCGAATCGTGTTTTTCCCGTTGCAACAGCCTCGAGAGAGGTGTTGTGGCTCTAGTGTTCGGTCCGATACTGGAGTACGAGAGTGCCCGAGATCAGAGTTGCCATGGTAACCTGTCCACTCTAACTTAAGTCCAGCAACCTCGAGAGGGGTGTTGGTGCTTAGTTAGAGGTACCCGCTTCGAGAGGAGGGGTACATGATGTTTTTTGCTGCGCTTGTTTTACCGAAGTTTTCTCCTTTGTTCCTTACTAAAGCAATAGTGTTATCTCTCTGTTTCTGTTGCACGAAAACCCTAAAAACTGATAAATGCTTAAAACCTTAATTTTCCTAGTAGCTCCAGTTGGAGATAGATTTCTTTTATTTTATCGATCTTATCCTGCTATTCCCTTGGGGAATTTTATCATCTCCTTACCCTTACTGTAGTGTAACGTGTCGATTCTGTGTTCTTAACACTACCACCCTTGTCCCTGTGTTCAACCCCGTATATCTACTTCGACCCCGTAAACAAAGTTGCGAGGGCCTAGAAGGTTTCAGGTTATAAATTTAAAAGTACGACTACTTCAAATCCGCTCCACTTTTAGGACACGCGATTTAGGCCGGTCAACTTTTTGGCGCCGTTGCCGGGGACAAGGCAAAACGGCACTGTTGACGAACCCGAATCCACTAACTACACTCCAGTGCCTCAACCTTAGAAATAAGCTGGACAACACTCTCTTTTTCCTTTTTTATATTTTAACCTAAAATGAATAATTCGTGTTATTAATAACAGATTTTCTAACTTGATTTTTACACACTATTCAGGTACTCAGAAGAAAGACATTCTGCTCAACTGAGCACCGACACCATCAAACATGCCGCCTCGCATTGAACCATCCCATTCAAAAGGTGAACGCCAAGGGTGTGCTAGACCTCACTCGCCCCTGCCTGAAGATAACGACCGCTATGACGGCAATAATCATCCTGAAGATCCAGAACTGGAGCAGTTTGAGGACGACCATCGCCGTGATAGACGTCGTCATCACCAGAGGCACAGAAGAAATCACAATAATCAAGAACAACACCAGGGAGGCAGCGACATCGATGATTCAAATGAAGAAGAAAAGACTCTAAGGGAGTTAGCTTCCACAAAGACCAACAATTCCAGATGCCCTGTCATCATTCCTCGATTCAACGCCACCAATTTCGAGCTCAAGCCATCAGTCATCTCCATGATTCAAAACAAAAGATTTAGAGGGAGTTCTAAGAATGACAATCCCTATCACCACTTGGATGCTTTAAAAAACATCTGCGACACCATCAAGATGCGGGGAGTCCCCCAGGAGGTAATATATTGCAAGGGCTTCATCTTTTCTTTGGAAGATAAGGCTCTATCATGGTATCTGGGGCTGCCCCACCAAGCTCTGAATGGATGGAGTGCACTGGCAGATGCCTTTGTAAACAAGTTCTATCCTATTGAGAAAACTATCCGGAACAGACAGAGGATTACATCCTTCATGCAAAAGCCAAGCGAGAATCTCCATGATGCCTGGGAGAGATATCAAGAATATCAGAGGGACTGCCCTCATCACAACTACAAGAAAGGTTTCTTGATCACTACCTTCTACAACGGTCTAACCCCCGAGGAAATGGTTTCACTGAATGCAGTAGCAGGTAGTGACTTTCTGGGGAAGAAGCCGAGCAGGTCCGAGAAGATCATCAAGAACATGGTCGAGCTGCATGTCGGCATTGACTATGATAGATCTCACAGGGGGCAAGCTAAGAAGGCTAGTGAAGGACCTTCTCTTGAATCCAAGGCTCTGGAGACTATCACATCTCAAATCCAAAGGATAGCAACTGATGTAAAGCAGCTAAAAGAATCCGGTGGAAAGGGAAAGAAGCAGATCAAAAAGGTCATGAAGTGTGTCACCTATGGAGAGGGTGGACATGGGGTGGATAACTGCATCTACACCCGACCTGACGCATCGAGCGATACTGAATCTGAGGCTGAGGAGACTGAGAATGTCTCTTTTGTAAATTTCAAGAGGCCGGACCATCCTGGTTTCAGTTATGGCAACAAGGATGCAGTTGAAAACTCGCATCATCTACATAACTCCACCAAGCCACCTCAAGCTTTCGAGAAAAAGGGAGGATAGAGTCAATTCACCAAAACACCTCCTTCCAGTCAAACAAAGGAAATTTCCAAGGACAAGTTAAATACCAAGGTCAAGCCAAAGAGCAGGGAAAGGACAAGGTTTCAAACCAATCAGACGTGGTTGCACAATTTTTTTGATTTTGTAAAAAGACAAGATACAATTAATAACCAGCTAGCATAGAGTGCGCTTTCAAATTCGGGAGTTCTGAACTCACTGTAGGTCCAGATGGTGGATATACAGACGCATCAATGCCAAATTGATCAGCAATTAGCTCAGATGGCCGAATTGATGAAGAATCCCTCAAGCAAAATACCCTCTAACACTGAAACTGCCAAAAAGGCAGGGCTGTAATCAGGAGGAACAGAAATCGAGTATGGATGCTGCTGGAGGCTAAAAGTGAAGAACTTGGAGCCGTCGAGCTGGCGACGCAAACTACAACGCTCCTCGGGAGGCAGTCCAAGCTTTTATTTTTCCTAGAATAGGATGTTATTTACTTTCTTGTAAAACAAACATTATGAACATTTGGACTGTAATAAGGCCTGAGTCAGCACATGCGCCACATGCGCTGACTCTTCTGTTTTATGGGCCACCGTTCTGTTTTATAGACCTTGATGAGTAATACCATATGAGGTCGGGAACTTAACCTTAGGCCAATGATGTTTTACTCATCGACCGCTTTTTCCCCACTTTGTTTTCAAGTTTTTCATCTGGATTTTGTTATGAAGGTATCGTATCGGGCAACAACTCAATCGGCGCACAGAACGCGCTCATATCAGGCGACGGTATTTTAGGCATCACAAAATCCGTGACGGATGACATACCTGGGTGGTGTGCACATGTATCGTGCAAGATGAGTAATCACCCTTGTTCTGACGGATGGACTGCCCGCCTCGGGAATGACTTATCTCAACGGCCGACACGCGTCCCAGAATTACCTGTTTTACCCCCGATTGGGATTGCTATATATAGTACGAAGGTATTACTGTGTCGGGCTACTGCCTTTACTCTTTTCATCTACCCGTATCGTGTTGTGATTTCCTTCGTTTGCTCCCATGTCGTGCAACCCTCTTCTGCTCTCGTGTCACGCAGAAAGCTTAAGAAAACAGCAAAGGTATAGCCTGATAGCCCGCTTGCCCGACACTACCTTCCTATCGCGCATAATGTATCGGGCTGACGGCTTTGGTTAATTTTCTTGTATTGCCCAAAACATGTGTCGCGTGACACACCTTTAGCACGCGCTAGCCCGATATGCCGTATCGGGCGATAACCTTGTCGCCCATCCTTGTGCCGCCTCGCTCATTCTGGTTATCGGGCGACACATTGCTTTTCTATCAGGAAGTCCCTATCGGGCAGTTTGTTTCACATGACTGTATCGCCCGACACACCCGTGTCGGGCAACGGGTATGATGCACGGTTTTCTCTTTATCATCTAGATATGTATCGCCTATGGTGTTCCTTTTGATGAACGACACTCTGACCTCGTATCGGGGAAGAGCCTATGGTGTTTTCTTGGAAGGCATCGTATCGCCCTTTGTTAAGACTCGATACAGTGGTGTAGAGTAGTTTTGTATTGGGTCGTATCTTTATCTTGTAATCAATTTTAACATTTAATTGATCAATGCATTTATCTAATGATAACAGAAATGGCCCGTACAAAGCAAACCGTCGTTCGAGTTGACGAACACGGCAGAAGAATCGGCACCAAGGCCACAACTGAAGCAACAACGGTCGGGCAGAAACACCTGAATCCCGAAGCGGCTAAGCCATCAACTGCCGAGAAGAGGCCGAGGATAGAAGGAATAACAATTCCAGTGACAGCTTCAACTGCAGCGGCAGAACCCCTGGATCACACACCAGGAAGGTTCATGCCGAGAGATGAGGAGCATGGACGCCGATACTCAGAACTGGCGACGAAAATTTACAGGCCGAGCAGATTCTGCCACCAATCATCCTTCCATCAATTGGGCATTTTTGAAAGACTGGAGAATGTCCTCACCGCGGAAGGACTGAGTAAGATCTGCCTCAGCCGCTCCGCCTCCTACACTGAACTCACAAGGGAGTTTATGTCGTCTCTCCGCCGGGTGAAGAATACACCTAAGGACGTTGGAGAATATGGCGGAGCAGACAGACTACAAGGGCGGCTGTACAACTCGAAGCACGTCATCTTCGAAAGGCTGCTCAACGAGATCTTCTCTTCCAGCGAGGAGGAGAAGAAGCTGCTGAATAACGGTGAAAGGATCACCGAGGAAGACAGGTTCAACCCCGTGGAGCTCTAGAAAAGGATGACCGACGAGTCACCATTCAAGCCGGGAAGCAAGGTGGCGGCGGTGCACTCATGTTTCTGGAGAATAGTGCACAAGCTGGTGGCATGCCTACTCTTCAGCAAAAACAAGTCCAGCAATATCTACACCGAAGAACTCCACGTCATGTGGCACATGATGGAGGGCAGAGTGATTAACCTGGGGCATTTTCTGCTAAATAGACTGCACCCAATAAAGGATGCCAGCAAAGAATACTACATGGGTGGCATCGTCAATGTGATCGCGGTTGGGCTTGGGTACCCACGGGAGCCACACAGTCTTTCGAGGACAAGGGGAGACGAACTGATCGACCTCAAGTACCTAATGAGGGCCAACATTATAAAGGAGGGGTGAAGCTACTTCTACAAGTTCGCAAGGACAAACACCCTCCTTCCACTCCCTTGCTGTGCCGCCTACGACGCAGAAAAGCTGGTCTTCACCACAACATAAATTGAAGATGTGGTGGTAGAAGCATCTTACGCCGCCACCACCAGTATCCAAGTAAGGGCGGCTACGAGAGGAGAATCAATCCCCCTTGACCCAAGGCAGGACAAAACTTCAACAACCTTCGCCGAGCCAATCGCCACTCCAGAGCCACCAACGACAGTATTTGATAGAGCTGTCGTCACTCCTGCTATACCAGCCACAGTCACAACAACACCTACCATGGATGAAGAAGAACCGGCGATCATTGAGGTCGCCGAGACAACCACGGTAGCTGCCGCGTAAGAGACGGTCGC
The DNA here is from genome assembly GCA_963693085.1 of Alisma plantago-aquatica. Taxonomy (NCBI): domain Eukaryota; kingdom Viridiplantae; phylum Streptophyta; class Magnoliopsida; order Alismatales; family Alismataceae; genus Alisma; species Alisma plantago-aquatica. The sequence goes on along the minus strand of OY856409.1, from coordinate 575,083,136 downwards.
AGCCCCCGAAACTTCTGTGGTGCCTTTAGAGGCAGACGAAGAAGTACAACTGGATGCCGATAATGGGGTGTTCGCCGAGATACTCGAGATGGAGCTCGGAGCTGCACAGCTAACGCCGAAACTGCCACCGGTGTCCCCCAGAGTGGCTGCTGAAGAAATCACCGACAATGTAGAGGTGGAGCAGCATCCACCCACACCGCGTCCTTCTCTACCACCACAAGAAGGCGAGGTGGCAACAGTCACAGGGGTGCTGACGCCTCACCCAACAACATCCACCTCGCGGACGATCGAGATAGGTTCTACCTCGTCGGGTAGACCCTTACATGAGAGAAGTATCGTGAGGATGAGAGGGAGACCTGCAGGAGCCCCTCTGTCGCTCTAGAAAATGCTGGGGCACGAATCGACCACTTGCGGAAGGTAACAGAAAGACACTCGGCTACATTTACTTCTCTAACCCGCAAGTTTTCATTTTTCCAACAAAGGCTGAATAGCCAAGAACGGGAGCTACTGACTCTAGTTGTCCTTCCTGGCAAACTAGAGGAACTCAACGCCACACTTCAGCAGGCCCTCCAACGTCTTGACATGATCGAGGAGAGGCTGAACAGGGGAGAAAACCATCTGTGCCCAAGGCAGCCGAGAATGTCTCCATCGCCTCCTGGCCCAGGCTCTCAACCTTCCTCGTCAGCAGCCTCCTCTAGATCATTGTCCTCTTCCTCCTCTAGAGGGCCATCAACAACACCTGAGGAAGGGACACCACCAAGGTCAACCAACGGAGCTCTAGCGAGACAGGAGAGCTTCCGCGGTCTGGAAGGATTAACTCCCTCAGTCCCCCTGGACGAAGCTGAAGATGACTACGAAGACATCAGCATCGGGGAGGACTCTTCTGATGAATCAGAGGGAGAGGGGGGGACATATGTGCCACCAATGAAAGACACAACCCCAGAGGAAGATGCTCTGCGGCAGACTCGTTCTCTGCGCCGTCAGAGCTACCTTCCTTTGAGATGGCCGATTTCGACAGAAGGGTCATCGGCTACCTAACGATCAGGGACTAGAAATTGCTGAACCAGGTCCTAAGGTCGCAAGCAGATGAAGAAGACGTCGTCTGGAGCGACGACTACTTCTCCGTACGATGGGGAGCACTCAGAAGCATTTTCTTCTCACCAGCCGTCGTCGGAAAAAGGCTGTTCAGGGTCCTAGAAGGTGCAATAATAGAGAACATTAGCAGCGGGATAGGTCGGACAACAGTATACAACGCCACCCCGACCTTGGCAAGAAGATTGATGATGGGAGTGCCAGACTCCACTGCGGTGGCCAACATTCTGCAACACATAGAAAAGCACAACACAAACTGCATGTTGGCCTCGTACAAGCACCGCAACGTATGGTTCCTCTGTGTGGCAGACCTCAGGAACCACGACATCCAGCTGCTTAGCTGCACCAACAACGAGGTGCCATGCTCCGGGGATATCTTCAGTCGCCCAGAATACAAACATCTCAAGCTTCTACCACTGCGTTTTCTACGAGCCATCAAGCAAGGAGTCCAACGTCACAGTGGTGTTTGGAACTTCTTCTCTATTAGAGACTTCCCTGTCCAAGCAGAAGAGGGAAGCGAAAATAGCACCTTCATCATCTTACGCGCCATGTAGTTTCTCAACATATTCGGATTCATAAGGCATCTCTAGGGCCAAAACTTTTACCACCTCAGGAGCATATACGCCCTACTGCTGATCAAAGACGGGCGCTATTTCTGAGACGTAGGGGTACCAGAGAGGCTGCTGAATAGTGATCAAGAAGACGAATCTTCACAACCCAGCAGCTCTCCAGAGAAAGAAGCTGAGATGGACACTGACACCTACGGGGCAGGCAAGTAGTTAGAGATCCTGCGGGAAGTGCATGGATTCGAAGACCCTACTTCACCTAAAACACCGAAAGGACTGATCAACAATTTCGACCACTTCTCATGCGCTACACTCACACAGGAGTTGGTCAATGAAATTCTTCTGAAGTTAGCCGACTCTACCCCGGCTAACATAATCTGAGGCAGGCAATGTCATAGTCCCGGTTGATGACTTAAGGGACATGGTAAAAGATGGAGGATGCTTGGCAATAACTGTGGTGGCCGCCTACATCCATACACTACAGACAAAGTTTGAACATGCATACATTGCACATCCATTGTTGTTTTAACGACATTTGCCTCGCCGATGAGTCAGGAGCAAAGCAATCATTCCTGGCAGAGTTGGAGCATAGGGTTCCACGTACAATCTTCCTACCCATCCTGCATTACAACCACTGGATGCTCCTGATGATGTACACTCGCCAACGAGCAGGTATCTTCTACAACAGCTCAGACATTAACAAAGATCATCCAGTGCAGTGTACATCGACGATGTTGACCTCCCTCGAGCGCTTAGTGCGCAAATACTACGACGAGGTGTCTGTGCTGATACAACCATTCCTGGAGATGGCAGCAAGCAAATGGCACGAGCTCCAGTTCTGCCACCCTAGTCCACAACAAATTCCTCTATCTAACGACTACGACATCTTCGTCTTGGAATGGATATCGAATAAAGAGACGCTTGACCAGCTCCGCCACATCGACTACCACAGCAAACAAGGAGAATATTTGTGGGAGCTTTTATCTGGCTCAGGCGCGCTCACCCGCTAACCCTCACTGAGTTAACATTACCCTACCTTATCTACTTCACAACTCTGGGACAGAGTGTGGAGTAAGTTTGGGGGGGTACCATGTACCAGTGAGGGAGGTATAAAAAAATTTGAAAATTTTGAAAAATGCAATGTTCTTTTGTTCTTCTTCTATATCATGTGTACATATACATGCTCATACAAAAATTTTGAAATTTGTTTTGCTTCTTTTTGTCTTCATACATATGTACAAAGACACTATATAGTAAAAACCTGATACGTCTTCTTGCCAATTTATTTTCTATGTACCTAAGGAGATGGAAGTTTTGTTATGTCTTTCTGATAATGCAGCCTCAAACGACAAAAGACTACGACGTTCCACGCCAAAAATTTTGAAAAAAAAATCTCACCACAGTTAAGAAACGTGTATGGAGAAGGAAAAAGCTGCCCAAACAGCAAAAATCCCTTTTGTTTTCCTTTACCCAACAAAATCCAAAAAAGAGAGAATAGCCTTATGAGAGTGAATAAAAGCATGAGAGTTGTGACAAATGAAAAAGAAAAAAAATATATACACACTTGTTTTCCAAAAGTACCCATCTTTAGGCATGGTAGATCCGGGGCATTGGTACGTAGGACGTGAAATCACTGCTCTAAAGCCAACTGGCTTGGACTGTAGGGACCAATCGCCCGCTAATGGACCCATACCTGGATGGACTGATGGGAAACAAGAAAAACCCAAAAAGCCTTAAGCCTATCCAAACACACAACTTTCTACTCCCAAAAGCTGTTTGGTGTGAAAGCTAACTTCGAAATCATGCACCCAAGTCTCGCTGAAGCTGTAGAGAAATTTTTTGCTTAAATAAGGCAGGAGAAAATAAAGTCTGTTGCTCGTGGTCAGGCCGCATTCTCTGTGAGACATCTCAATGCTCGCTCAACCCATGGTCTGAAAACTATACCGGTCAAGAAGAAGCATCACAAAACAAAGTTTAAATATTGATTGAGGACAATCAAAATGCTAAGTTTGGGGGATTTGATAACACCAAATTTTGTGATGTTTTTGGCCCTTATTTCATTATCAAAACTGCCCTTTTTAACTGTTTTCCTCTCTCTTTTGTCATGTTTTTGAATAAACAGGCCACGCTACGCTATTAACTCAATTTTATCATCTTTTGCAGAGTTTTCCTCGTTTTTGAACTCATTTAGCAGCAAAAAGGCCCCTCCCGGCCCACGAACGTGTTCCACCTACATCGACCTTCTTACCAACTGACCGGTCGAAGGAATGAACGAGCGACACACCACTTACCCGACAGGGAGCCGGGCTCGCCACGACAACTGACGTGTGTCGTGCCATACAAGCTACCCACCGGCAGGCGCCACTCGTCACGATAACTGACAGCCCGACATCCTTGTGCCACCCGATACACATATCGGGCGTCCCTGAAGCCGCAATAATGGAGCTGAAGGAAGAACACATGGTGTCCGGAGCACCATAACTTCCCCCAACTGCTGCCTATAAATAGCAGCTACAGGACTCTGATGGGACAGGTCGGAACCCCCCGAAAGCCAACTCAGAAAAGCATCAGGAGCTAACGTGTCGTGCCTCAGAGGTGTGTCGGGCGATTCTAGGTGAGCACTTCCTCATCCCAAGAGGGAGGGAATGGTTCACTTAGGGTCGGCCCGGGCACCACCACATGCCGATATCGACCGACAAGGACACCCGATACGAGTGACCGATACTGGAAGCAACACTCTAGCCCGACACGATAATGAACCCCGATACGCATCTCCATTCGCGGTGTGTTGCCCGAGAGGGTGCCGCCTGACATTATCGTATCGGGCAAGGGCTCCCCGCACGATACGTCCGCCCATCATGAGTGTGTCGCCCGAGAGGGTGTGCCGCCCGATATAGGCGGGCACCCGACACAGGCGTATCGGGCAAGGCTCCCGCCCGGTATCGGGCTGGAGGGTCTGCTGATGTCTATCGCCCTTCTAAATCAAGAAGGCGACGTTTATCTTTACTTATTTCAGTCATTTACTTCCTTTACTTATGCAATGTAACCAGACCTTTACATGTTAATGGAATTAGAAGAGTTTTAATTATCTACTGCTTTATGTTTGGTAAGTTTTGTTGGATGATTGCTATGTTTAACATCCGAACTCTAGCTTGTACGCTTGGATCGCGTTTCGTTTAGCTACCGAATCGTGTTTTTCCCATTGCAACAACCTCGAGAGAGGTGTTGTGGCTCTAGTGTTCGGTCCGATACTGGAGTACGAGAGTGCCTGGGATCGGAGTTGCTGTGGTAACCTGTCCACTCTAACTTAAGTCCAGCAACCTCGAGAGGGGTGTTTGTGCTTAGTTAGAGGTACCCGCTTCGAGAGGAGGGGTACAGGATGTTTTCTGCTGTGCTTTGATGTAGCCCCATTTTGGGGCTCCATCTTGTGTCATTTTGCACTCAAATCACATCTAGACATGTTAGACTACAAGCGTTTACCCCTAATTTGGTTATCATTACAAATATGCTTATGGATGCTCTTTGCACTATTTTTCAGGTACTCAGACCATGCCTAGATGGAAGAGAGAGAAAGAAGGAATTCTAGGATTTCCCCACTCGTGGAGGGACCCAAAGAAGACCCCAAAGTCCCCCTCAACCTACCTCTAATGGCCGAGAATCGTCTCCAAGCAAAGGCATCCAAGAATTATGAAGTTTGAAGCCATGCTAGCATTAGAAGACCCCAGCACGACCGTGGTGCCATGGAACGGTCGTGCTGGCAATTGAGCAAATTTACAGGTTGATCGACAAATCATTGAAGTTCAAGCAAGTTAGCCACCACAGCTGTGTTGCCCAGCACAGCCGTGTTGGATAAAGATGGAACGGGCGTGCTACTCAGAACGACCTCCTCCCAACTCCGCCACCACGGCCGTGCTACCCAGCACGACCGTTCTACCTAGTACCCAACACGGACGTGCTGCCCAGCACGGCCGTGCTACCAGCCTTCGTTTTCACCCACCAACCTGTTGAATTAAAACTTAGCCCACACAGTCGTTCTCCTCCACCACGGCCGTGCCCACTCCTACCCAGCACATCCGTGCTGCCCAGAACGGTCGTGCTACCACCCCAAAACCTATACAACTTTCACTGATTTTCCTATTCTACCCCAACTTAGCCCTAGCCCCTATATAAGCACTAGTTGCTTCTAGGGCTCGAGAGAGAGCACTCCCTAGTCGTCACCTAGCTGCTCCCTTGCATCCATTGCTCCCATCCACCCATTTCCTTGCATTCAACCCCATTTCCACAATAGAAACCTAGTTTCTCTAGGTTTCTATCCATCCATTCCACCATTTTCATGCACCCCTACACCATTGGAGGAGGGAGGTCGTCTGCAGTTGCTTGGAGGTGAAGAAGAAGGCCACTTCATCAAGCTTCATGGAGTTTCTTCCTCTTCTACCCCTTTCTTTTCCTGTTTTCATGACTATGTCTAGCTAAGCCCCCTTGTGGTGGGATGTTTGGGATTAAAATGTTACTTTGATACCATGTTGGGGGATAAATTCTTGTAATGAACTCAATTCATATTTATGATGATTACTTCTTGCTTCCATCTCTTTTCCTATCTTATTGCATGTGGTTTGTGCTTCTTGTATGAATTGCTTGTTTTGAGGTTTTTGATGATACTTCATTTCTAGGAGGAATTGGGGTGTATGTGGCAATCTTAGGAATGGCTCCTAGGTCCAATTAGTGGATCCCTAGCTAGCCCCCTTTGTTCCTACATACACACCCCTCCTCTTACAAATGAGTGTGAGATTTAAGTGGCCAGTGTAAGTGAGAGTGATGCAACTGCCTTGGGCCTTCTAAAGGCTAGAGTGGCTAGTGGCATGAGGTTAAACCCCTTCATCTCCACTCCCATCTCTACCCTCAACCCTCAATTGTCCACTATCACTTACCCTAGAAACCTAGATTTGGCCAATCTCACTAGAACTACACCTAACCCTAGTCTTCTACTAGTAGTATAGGGTATGTTCTAATGGCATTGCCCTTGTTGTTTGGTTTGGTAATCTAGATATGATTTGAGCACCATGCATGTTTAATGAACTCCCCCAACTAAAATCAAAGTGACATCCCCCAAACAGCCCACCCACCTTAATCACCTTGCTTAAAACCCTAATCGCTTAGTTTGCTTGTTAATGCTAGCTTAGTGCAATTACTTTAGTTTAACTTAGTCAATTGCTTAGCTCTACCCTTCTGTGTTAACTTAGGTTCTTTCTCTTGCTAGTGGTTAGTTTAGTCTTATTTGCTCCTTGCCTTGCTAGAGTAGTGTAGCCCTTCTTGCTCCTACTTAGTTAGTTTGATAACTTAGTTCACTAATTTGCTTGCTCTTTCATAATTTAGTTTCCTTTTCGCATCTCTTACTAGCTCATTGGTGTAATCAACCAACAATCAACCTTAAAACCCTAAAAATCCTACTCTCCGCACTAGGAACATAGCTCACGCCGTCTAACTCTAGCGCCCCCTCTATCTCCGCGGATCGACCCCGTACTTGCCGCCTCACCTATACTACGACACGACCCCGTGCGCTTGCGGGCGTAGTGTCTTAGTAGACGTAGGTAGTTAGTGTGGGACCATATAAATTTTGAAAGCACAATCCCATATCCCGTGCGCTCCGACCTCGTGGGGTGTAAAAGCACCACTAGCAGAGACGCACCACGCTTGTTTTACCGAAGTTTTCTCCTCCGTTCCTTACTAAAGAAATAGTGTTATCTCTCTGTTTCCGTTGCACGAAAACCCTAAAAACTGATAAATGCTTAAAACCTTAATTTTCCTAGTAGCTCCAGTTGGAGATTGATTTCTTTGGTTTTATCGATCTTATCCCGCTATTCCCTTGGGGAATTTTATCATCTCCTTACCCTTACCGGAGTGTAACGTGTCGATTCCGTGTTCTTAACACTACCACCCTTGTACCTGTGTTCGACCCCGTATATCTACTTTGACCCCGTAAACAAAGTTGTGGGGGCCTAGAAGGTTTCAGGTTATAAATTTAAAAGTCCGACTACTTCAAATCCGCTCCACTTTTAGGACGCGCGATTTAGGCCGGTCAAATACAAAAGTCATATGATTTTAACTCTTAAAAAAATTATATGGGCATGTGTGAAGGTCGTACATGAATATTGATCGATAAATATTAAAGATGGTAAATTTTTAATTAAATTAATGTAGTGGATGGTAGTTGTACATTGATAGAAGAAAAAGTCAGACCACTCACAGGAAGATGAAGCACGCGTCGAAACTTGTGCATCTATGACAAGATTCTTCTTAACAGTACACCAAGAATAAATCTGCTTCCCAAATTTTTGGTATCAATCAACGCCCTGTTGCGAGTATACATAGTTAATAACTTATCAGGCTTACACTAATAAAATTGTGAAATATTTTAAACTCTAAATAGGAAATAATTGTGCACTTATTTGTGGTCAAAATAAAGTTTTATGGTAGTGATGTGTGAAGATATTTACAAATGAACAATATAGACAAAACATATACTTCCAAACATAATCAATGATTGTAAAGGTCTCTATACCATAACGGAAAATTTATTACTGGAGGTAGCAACTAAAATCGGTTACATATGTGCAGGATTGGTTATTTGTTTTGCCATCCCATGTTTGGATACACGATGGCTTCATTCTTTGTCCTACAACCTTCCGATGGCTAACAAACAATACAAACTGGAGTCAGTATCTTAGCACGTCGTTCATCTAAGAAAGTGCACAGAACAATCTTAGAAAGAAAAAGAAATCAACAACTCAAAAGTATGGTGGTTGGAGAATCAAACTAGAGAAAGACACAATTTTAATGTTTTGCGATTGATTTTTGAAATCGGTATACCAGTGATGCCGGTCTTGTCAAGATGATTGCTTGGTAATTGATGAGTGTGGCTACAACCAGAGCTTATGGCACTAACAGATTTGAGGCATCTGAATTCTGTGAGAGGCTGATCATCAGTTTCAGATTCTGGTTCATAGCGGACAGATAAGTAGAGCCGTGTGAAAGGTCTTTTGGTTCGTAACCCAATTGCAACTCAACCATGGTCTATCTTAGAGACCATGTAGTTAGTGGAGTATGAGAACTCCTATGGTAGTGATAAAAATGGAGGCCTAGATTAAAATATATAAAAAGGTCTTTTGGTTGTTTGCTTCTTGCTAAAGAGTTATGAGGAATCAAAAAGATTTAGATAATAAAAAATAAAATGAAAATTATGTTGCTCCTTCTCCGTTCAGATATGCCTAAATTAGATTTAATTATGGGGAACTATATATCACATTGTTGATGCATATAAACTCAGTTATATTGTCGATATTATTGCTGAGAATAGGAGCAACATCTCCATGTGCTACTCACGCCAAATATCTTATAGAGAGAAAACCAACGACATTAAACTTTGATTGTTAAGCGGCTTTACTATTGTTTCCTTGGCAAGAGCGTCCCTAAACACCTACCTCCTAGAAGAGGGCAGCGACTCATTTTACTGAACCGTCGAACATAGATTTATGGAACTGTTAAACATAGATATTTACATGACAATAACATATGAGGTTAGGAGAAGCACGAAGACACCTGTAGACTGCAGTTATCAGACTTTAAACTTCAATAGTGCCTTATTAATAACTAGAAATTTAGATTGTTTACGGCCAGGCTCATATACAAATGGCATAGCCGCTGCGGCTATGTGTTTACAGTCTCCAGGAAGATGTAGATTAGAAGAGAGTCTAGGTTCTAATTAAAGGATTTTGAATTGAATAACATGATGTTTTAACAGTCAGAAGCAAACATGGAAATAGAGTACAACAACAAACCTGGAAGCAGAGCACAAGAGCAAAGTTCTATCCAGGTATCCACAAAATCTGCACGGTAGAATCCATAGCGGCAGATCCTCCTCGCAACTTCACTGTGAGAAGGCTAAACTCTAAGGATAGGAAGCGGCAGACGCTAGGGCAATCGTAAAGAGGAGCGCCAGCCATGGAAGACAGAAAGCCGCACACAGGGTTGTAAAATAGAAACCGTACGAGAGATGAAAAGTGAAAGTCGGGGAGGATAATTAGTGGGGCCCAAGTTTGTATAACCGTGGAACAACAATACGAACATATAATTTGAAAGCTAATAAACTAAAAATTAAAAAAGAGAAGTCATTTAGTCCAGCGAACTCGGGCTCTGAATAAACGAACTGTGGCCTATTACAAATTGCACTCGGAAATCAATTAACCGTAGAGTAAACAAGTATGCCAACCGCAAACCGTGGACTATGGACCATTGTGCACTAGTGTGTTAAGATACATCACAATCCTAAAATCAACATAATCAATTTTAGATGTTAAGGTACATCACAATCCTAAAATCAACATGAATAGATAAATGTCCATGAACATTAAATGATGTTAATAAAAATGATAAAATTACAGAAAAAGCAATAGTAGAGGTATATTGGTGCAATATGCTTGGATATGTGCAACCTTCTACAGTATAATTGTCGAAATAATGACCAACTTTTAGCACATAAAAATAAAGAAAGTTAGATATTGTATGAAGAACTTTATGCACTGCTCTTGCAAATTAATAACTTCAATAATTTCTATTTAGATGCATCCATAGCATGGTGAGTTTGAGGATGAATTATTATTGTTATAGCATACATTAGATGGTCATAGCTGCAACCGTTCTTTTCTAATAATTGGTTAGATAGTCTTACTCAAAGTGTGAAATACTTGGACCTCTTATCACTAAAAAATAAGAAAACTTTTATTTAATGTATTTGAAATAATTACAATGCACTCTCTTTTATAGGACTAGAGAGTAAGGGATAAATAGAGCTAGGCAATGTGGGATAAAAGAAAAAAAGGACAAGACAAGTCTAAAGCGCATAACAAAACACACAACACACCATAACACATAACAAAACACACAACACACAACACAAAATAACATATAAGCTTATATACTAATACTCCTCCTCAAGATGGAACATAGATGTTAAACATGCCTAGCTTGTCTATCAGTATAGTAAAGTGAGTCTTGGTAAGATCTTGGTAAAGATGTCAGTAACTTGATCTTTTATACAGAGATAAGGAGTATAGATATGTCTAGAGAGAACATATTCGACGAACAAAATGGCAATCCACCTCTATATGCTTGGTGTGCTTGTGAAACATTAGATTGCTAGTAATAAATATGGATGCTTTATTGTCACAGTGCATAGGTATAGGAGTGGAATCAGAGATATCAAATTCTTTGAGGAGTTCTTAGACCCACATTAATTCACAAGAAGTATGACTCATAACTCTGTATTTTGCTTCAACACTAGACTGAGAAACCATAGTCTATTTCTTATTGCACCATGTAACTAAATTTTCACCATTAAAATTACAATAGACAGAGGTAGATTCATTGTCACATCTACTTCTGGCATAATTATAATCAGAATATCCAATGAGTTTACAATGCCCATATTTATGAAAAAGTAATCCTTTCACTAGAGAAGTTTTTAGATATTTACGGATATGCCAGACAAAATGACATTTTCAGGGTTTATCGAGATACCTACTCACAGTCCCACAATAACAATAAGACCAGGTGTCACAGTAAGATAGATAAGCTTACCAACCAATTTTCTGTATTGGTGGTTATCAGGATACAGTGTTGAAGATTCATCATCCCAATCGGTATTGGGATCCAGAGGAGTACTGGAAGGTTTAATACCAAGTGTTCCTATTTCCATGAGTAGATCTAGAAAATATTTACGATGTGATAGATAGACACCAAAATAAGATCTGGAAACTTCAATTCCCAAGAGGTACCTAAGTTTACCAAGATCATTAGTAATGAAGTGTTGTTCTAGATATCTTTTGGTAGCAACAATACCATCATAATCACTACATACAAAATTATATCATCCATATATACAATAAGAATAACAAGCACACAACTGGTCCTTTTAATATAATTGGGACGACCCAAATGTGAGCATCGAAATTGGAATTTGAAAAGTATATCACTCAATCTATCAAACCATGTTCATGGGCTTTGTTTTAGGCCATAAATCGCCTTCCTGTGTCTGTAGACTTTGGAGAACTCCCCCTACCTAACAAAACCAAGTGGTTGTTCCATGTATACTTCCTCATGTATGTCACCATATAGAAAGGTATTTTTAACATCAAGTTGAAAAAGAAGACAATTCTTATTCACAACAATAGATATAACCACTCGTGCATAATTAAGTCTAATAATAGGAGAAAAAGTTCCAAAGTAGTCAAACCCATAGATTTGAATGTAATCTTTTTCTACCAGTCATGGCTTCCAAGTTGTTCAACTAAACCATATGGCTAATATTTGATAGTAAAAATCCAACAACAACCAACACTAGGATAATTTTTAGGATGATCAACAAGATCCCATGTCTTTCAATCTCGAAGGGCAGTCATTGCATTTTCCATAGCTTGATGCTAGGCAGGATGCTAGAGAGATTGTGTAGCATTCTTTCGTAGATAAAGAGAAGAAAGAGCATCAATAAAACATAGAAAGCTAGCAACAAGATTAGTGGAAGAGAAAAAGTTACTAATCAGATGATGAGTGTGGGAATGAACACCTTTCATTTGATTAATAGGATGATGTAGGTTAGAGAATATCTGGGAGGTGTTACGATCTGTCGACAAGGGAGAAATTAGTTATTAAGGAGTCAGAGAGGGGACTGTAACATGGGTCTTCTCATGGACACCTCTTTAGTTTTGTTAGTGTGATCATGATCTACCACCTCAGGCAGAGGATTAGGATCCAATAGATCACTAGATAAGGCAGACCCCTCGTTAGAGTAGTACTTCATGTGTTCAAAAATTGTAAAATCTGCACTTACAAACCATTGTTGATTGGCAGGATTATAACATTGTTATCCTTTTTGAGTTTGTGAATATCCTAGAAAGACACACTTAGTGGACCTGGGGTCAATTTTAGATATTCCAGGGCAGACATTCTTACCAAAATAGGTGCTGCTAAAGATGTGCGGTGGAATCGAAAACAAAGGCACATTAGGATACAAAAGAGAGATAGGGACTTGATTATGAAACACAGAAGAAGGCATACAGTTAATTAAGTAGCATGTTTTAGAAATAACTTTAGGTTAGAAATATTTAGGAACATGATAGTGAAGGAGAATTGTGTGTGCTATTTCAAGAAGATGACAATTTCTCCCTTGTGACACACCATTTTTTTGTGGCGTGTAAGAGTAGGAAGTCTGATGAATGGTACATTGAGAACTACAAAGTAGATCCACATGTTTTTGCATAAATTATAAGACATTATCAATTTGTGAGATTTTAACAATAGTTTTGAATTGGGTTTGGACTCAGTAAAAAAGATGGTGACAGTTTGCAAAGTAGCACTGTGATCCTTTAGAAGAAGCAACCAAGTCGCCCTAGAATAATCATCAATAAACATCATAAAATAGAGATAGATAGATAAGCTAGGAACAAATAAGGGACCCCAAATATCGACATGAACAATATCAAATAGATTTTTATAACCAACTAATTTCTCTTTATAGAAAAACAACCCAAGACTTTTGCCAAACTGGAAAGATTCCACATAAAATGTTTTTCAGAAATATCAGGAACTAAACAATGCAGCTTTGCAGTTGATTGATGCCCCGGACAATAGTGTCATAGCAAACCAGTCACAAAAGTAGATAGCAGAGCTACAGTTGATTACAACACATCAAGTTAATATTGTTTATCTGGTCCTTCATGGTCAAATCAATCCTCATCCTCCTTCAGAGATCTTGAAACACACAACCCTCGGGGTCAAAAGTGATTGAGACCTAAAGGATCTTAATAGTTTTACTGACAGATAGAAGATTAAGAGGGAATTTTGGAACATATAAGACATATTTTAAGGCCATTTTTTTAGACAAAGATATAGTTACGATTCCTTATACAACAAATTGAGTCACATCAGCAACGATCATAGGAGGGACATGGGTAGTCATAGATAAGGTAGTAAAAATATTAGAATAAAAAAAAATATAAGCAGATGCACATGAGTTGATGACCCATTTATTTTTATCATAAACAATCTCCAAGGGAAGTGGTTGGCAAGAATAGACAAGCCTGGAGGAGTTTCTCAAACTCAAAGCAGATTGCGTTCACCGTGGGTTGGGTTGAGCAGGAGGCAGCACTAGCAAAATTCTCAAAAGTAGCAAAAGATACATAGGTTGCCTAGGCAGGTTCACCATGCTTTCTCCAGTAACGGTCTTCAGGGTGGTTTGTGTACCCACAAAAGTTGCAGAAGCAATAATTAGTAGGAAGTTGGTGTTGGCCTCGTCCAAGGCCAGGAGGACCACGTCCAAGGGTACAAAAAGCACAACCACAGTGACTGTGACCACGACCACGTCCATGTCCTTGACTCGAGTCATAGGAGTAGATGACAAAAATCGATTGATCAGAAGAAGTAGCAGGTAGCGAATACATGGAAGGAAGGCATTGAATGTGCTTGAGAGCATCCCTTGTTATAGGTAAGGGATCACTAGATAAGATCAGGTCAACAACACCAGAAAAGGACAAAGGGAGACCATCCAAGAATTGAACTAACTAGAGTTCATTGTGTTTCCTGTGAACTTATTTGATGTTGGAAGAGAGGGAATTGTGTTCTTTGTATTCATCCCAAAGTGTAGAGCACTAGTTGTAGTGGTCTCCTATTGACCCATTAGTGGAATACTCCTTTTTCACCAGATTCTTGAAGATATCGAAAACCTTCTTTGGGTCATATTGATGGGAATACACATGGGATAGTTGATCCCATGTAGATTTGGCATTCTGAAGGAGAAGGAGATATTGGCTGATTTTCAGTTTGGCACTATTCAACATCCACGTCATAATACCATAATAATCTTTGGACCATTGTGCGTAGGCTTTCTTGGCATTTTCATCAGCTGTAACAGCAAGAGGGATCAAAACATCAATAGAAATGTGGTAATAACACTCTTGGCCTTTAATATATAGTTCAAAAAATGTCATCCAAAGGTGGTAGTTTGATCCATCGAGTTTCATGGTCGTCACACACAAAGACCAAGGAGGATATGTAGTCTCCATGAAAGCCAAAGTGCATAGAGAAGTAGACAAAGAAACAATAGAAATAGCATATCAGGATCAATAGATCTAAGAAACCCTCATAGGGGTAGTAGATAGAAGCAAAGGGTCAACAAATCTTAAAAATCCACATAGGGGCAAGAGAAAGTAGCAACAATTCGAAAAATATCCAAAAAAAATCCGCATAGGGGCATAGATAGCAGTAACAGGTTTATCAATAGATTTGAGAGACCCGCATAGGGGTAATAGAGAGAAGTAAGGACCTACACCACCATAGTGTGTGATTCACTCCACTATGTATCATAGGCAAAAAAAGGTCTTATTTTTAGGTCTTCAGTTTTCTATTTTGGGATTAGATGGAAGAGGGATCGATGGGATGGAGGGTGGAGATCAATGGGGTGGAGTTCGATAGGGTGGAGATCAATGGGGTGGGGTTTGGTGAAGGTGAAGTTTAATAAGGGGTGGAGATCCATGGGGTTAAGTTTGATGTGTTGTAATGAGGGTGAAGGTCGATGAGGGATGAAGAGAGATGGGATGAAGGTCGATGGGATGGTGGAGGTTGATGTGATGTGATGTAATGAGGGTGAAGGACGATGAGAAATGGAGGGTCGATGGGTGGAGCTGGGAGATCGACAGGGTGGAGCTTGATGGGTTTGGAAGTTTATGGGTGAAGGGAGATCGATGGGTTTATTGAAGCTGAAGAGTTGATGGAAGTTTGATGGGATGATGGAGGTTGTTAAGTGGTGGAGGTTGATGGGAAGGTGTTGGTGGTGGAGGTCGATGGGTGATGAAGGTGGTGGAGGTTGATGGTGTTGGAGGTAGAGGGTGACTAGGTCGTGGGGTTGGTGAAGATGGTGGAGATGGTGGAGGTGGTGGAGGTTATTGGTTGGGAGGGGCTTGATGGGATGGCTTAAGAGGTATCAAACATGTTTGATTGTGACTAATGCATCTATATAAAATATTCCTCAAATATTTGTTGGCTACCTATGTAAAAGAATACCCACCCATACTTGGTCTGGAGATGAATACATAGGATCTTGTGCACTTGGGGAGAGACATGCATTGTACATCGTTGCTATTTCAGCTTAAGGATGAATCACAAATCCTCATAGGCTACAATCTCTTCACTATGGAAAGAAAATAATTGTAGAAGTGGTTGTGACAAACTTCCTCTGGATAGTTTATTCATCAAACTAGAATTGTTACATTAGAAGTTGTATATATCTTGACATGACTTTTCCTATGTTTCATTTAGTAAGTAGAAACTGTAGTTAGCTTTTATTCAAAACAAATAAATGTTATGCAGGTTCATGATTAATGTGGAAACCCTCCACACTAAACAAGACTATTCAAATCGAAGCATCAATTCAGTACTAATCAATTATATTACCAAAAAGGTACAAAACCAACAATTGAATACAATTTTCCTAGCATATCCGAGAAAACTCTTTCATCAAGATCTAACAATTCATGTATATATACAACCAAGGTATCTTTGCATGAATTTAGTGGCCTCAGCCATAACCTATTTACATAAGATATTGTCCAGATAAACCTATTTACAAAAGATATTGTCCAGATAATTACAATGTTTGCACTATCCATGATATAATATCAAAAACTTATGTCGATATACAGGATATACAAAATTGCATGCCCTGAGCAGAGAGTGTAGGGACGACTCTAGGACTCTACATATCCTAACCAACCTCTATGTCTCTATAGATCTTCAAATTATCCCACCTCGACACCATGTGTCTGACCACACTGTTGATCACCTAAGAAAAATGTGTGAAAACTGACAAGGTGAGACCCATGTCCCAACGATATGATATAACATATAACAATATTTATTTCTTACAAGTAGATCATATAAGTAAAAAAATTAAGGTAGATAGTATTACAAAATTGAAGGATTATGCAACTTATATATCTAAAAAAAATTGATTTCTTTTACTGTATTATAAATCACCTATATTTCTAAAGAAAATATTGTAAAATCATCATCCAATGTGATTCACCAAGCGCCCGTAACAGTTATACTGCATGAATGAATTACATATTTTATTAATCCCTGGGTAGTTTTAGGAGTACCACTCAAACTACTAGTTGACCAATGCAAAGTTGAAATCATCCTCGTATAATATCAAGGATGACTGGAATCTCAAAATATATATTTCCCTTGGTTAGTACGAGTAACAACCATAGTGGCACATCGGCCCAACTACAAAGACAACATAGTTTGTCCTAGGTATACATGCCATTACACCAGAAACCATGGTTTAAACCCTAAAATATGAGTTATGACCATTGTCACTCTCAATCACATCAGCACCTAAGACACACTATTACAACCCCAATTTTTCGGGTTCTTATGGTGGGAAATGCAATTTTCCCAATAAATGTATAGCTATGGGAATTGTATGAATTGTATGTATCGAATGGATTCCCTTTGAAATATTTTATTTTTTTATGTGATTTTGTGGACTATAAGATGTTAATAAGTCCAGTAAGATTAAAAGAAAAAGGAGAAATCACATATTGCTTTATTAAGAAGGAAATTTGAAATAATGATGAAAATACAAGAAATATGGGGAAATATGGATAATGGAATCATCATGGATGGGATTTCATGTCCACATAGTTTCTAATGGAAAAAGGAATCCAAATAAAGGAAAATAAAAGAATAAGAGAGGGAAATATGCATAAAGTATGCCTTAATTAGTGATAACTTTATTATGAAGACAAGTCCATCATACTTTCGAGCTTGAGTCCCAAACTTGTAACATAAGTATTTTAAGTCATTATAGACTTTCCCTTAAAATTTGACATTAATTGGGGATGTGGTTTGGGAGATATGATTTTTATAAGATTTCCTAATTGAAAGGATAATTGTTCGAATGCATTAAATATCACACATTAGATTTCCTATTCAATTTTATTTAAAATTGGGGTGCATGCTGTGAGCCATTGGATCCACATCTAACGGTGCATGTGGATCATTTAGATCTAGTTAGAATCAGAACAGGAAGAGGAAAACCTGATCTTTGACTCAATTTTTCACGAGATCTGATACAAGTGCAAGCAAGGAAATTACTTGGTTGAGTTCGGGAGGAAATTCCGAGCCAGATAGACCTAGATCTTGCTAGGTTTTGTTGCCATTTCAGGAAATGCCCAATTTCACTTGGACAAGGATTCGACGGTGAGGTTGGGGAGCCTAACCTAGACCCCCACACCTATAAATAGTACCCCTCTAGACTCCTCACACCCTCATGGACACGACCGGATACTTAGTTCGTTCTCTCATGCCCCAGATTCATAGATCGAACCTACTCTGGTGAGATCCAGGCTACAGCGCCACCATGGGCCGAGAAATTGGGGAAGAAGAAGGGAAGCAGCAGTAGTCGTCCGATGGTGATCCACATTGGACTCACAAATAGATCCAACAGCCCTGGATGCTTCACGTTTTTTATAGTTGTGAGTGGGTGCAAGCGCCGAGAGCTGTGCGATCACGCTCGATCAACAAAGACTCGTGATCCAACGGCTATTGCTTTTATAAAAAAAAAACAAAGGGCCGGATGGATGACATGGTGCTCTGCCATTGGACGAGAGGTAATTTATCTTGCATAAATCGTAACTAAAGATTGGTAGCTCCGATGAAAATAATTTATATATGAAAATTAATTAGGAGGATGAAAAGAATGCAATAAAAATATAATTGAACCCTATATCTACTTACAATTCAAAAAGTATGTAAAGATGCTATCTTTAATGGTTTAATTAATGAAAAACCCTAATCTTTGACGATTAATGAATTGGGAAGGGTTATATGGATGTTTAATGTGGAAATTAACTTTTTGTTAATAAAAGGAAGATTTTGATATAAAAGAATGATCTTTATACATATTTGAATCAATTTGGGGTTTCATATACCTGAGCATGCATTAATGGGCTTAGAAACCCTAATTTAGGAGAATATGTCTTTTAATGGTTTTAATTGTGCAAATTCATGAATAAGACCGAATTATTTGGTTACAAATCCAATTTGAGTATAAAATATCATTAATGTGGATAATTTAGTAATTAGGGTTTCCTAGTGTATACAAGTGGAATTAATGATAAATTAGGGTTTCCTAACCTAAAAGATCTGAAATATAGTAATTAGGGTTCCTTTGAGAATTGACATGTAATTCTTTATTGAGTTGTTAATTCAAAGGAACCTAAACATGATAATTGGCCTTAATGATCTTAATATGGCCTAAAAGGATAAACATGGAGGTTTTAGTGTAAAAAAAGGTATATTTGACCTAATTGGAATTCAATCATGCCTATGATGTTAAAATTAGGGTTTGTGGATCAAAAGAGCATTAAAAGTGATAAATGCATTATGGAGGCTAAAAACCCTAATAAAATCCCAAAGTTAGCCTAGAAATCCTAAGGTGGAATTCAAGATTAACTTGGATTCCACCTTAGGATTTCTAGGCTAACTTTAGGATTTTCTTAGGGTTTTTAGCCTCCATAATGCATTTATCACTTTTAATGCTCTTTTG
Organism: Alisma plantago-aquatica; assembly: GCA_963693085.1. Taxonomy (NCBI): domain Eukaryota; kingdom Viridiplantae; phylum Streptophyta; class Magnoliopsida; order Alismatales; family Alismataceae; genus Alisma; species Alisma plantago-aquatica. The sequence continues at coordinate 575,063,819 of OY856409.1, read as the reverse complement.
ATCCACAAACCCTAATTTTAACATCATAGGCATGATTGAATTCCAATTAGGTCAAATATATCTTTTTTTAAACTAAAACCTCCATGTTTATCCTTTTAGGTCATATTAAGATCATTAAAGCCAATTATCATGTTCACGTTCCTTTGAATTGATAACTCAATAAAGAATTATAGTTCAATTATCAAAGGAACCCTAATTACTATATTTCACATCTTTTAGGTTAGCAAACCCTAATTTATCATTAATTCCACTTGTATATACTAGGAAACCCTAATTACCAAATTATCCACATTAATGATCTTTTATACTCAAATTGGATTTGTAACCACATAATTTTGTCGTATTCATGAATTTGCACAATTAAAACCATTAAAAGACATATGCTCCTAAATTAGGGTTTCTAAGCCCATTAATGCATACTCAGGTATATGAAACCCCAAATTGATCCAAATATGTATAAGGATCATTATTTTATATCAAAATCTTCCTTTTATTAACAAAAAGTTAATTTCCACTGTAAACATCCATATAACCCTTCCCAATTCATTAATCATCAAAGATTAGGGGTTTTCATTAATTAAACCATTAAAGATAGCATCTTTACATACTTTTTGAATTGTAAGTAGAATTAGGATTCAATTATATTTTTATTGCATTCCTTGCATCCTCCTAATCAATTTTCATATATAACTTATTTTCATCGGAGCTACCAATCTTTAGTTATGATTTATGCAAGATAAATTACCTCTTGTCCAATGGCAGAGCGCCACGTCATCCATCCGGCCCTTTGTTTTCGAAAAAAAGCTACAACCATTGGATCACAAGTCTTTGTTGACCGAGCATGATCACACGGCTCTTGGCGATTGCACCCACTCATAGCCATCTAAAACATGAAGCGCCCAGGGCTGTTGGATCTCCTCGTGAATCCACCGTGGATCACCATCAGACGGCTACAGCTGCTTCCCTTCTTCTTCCCCAACTGCTCGACCCATGGTAGCGCTATAGCCTGGGGCTCACCGGAGCAGGTTCGATCCATGAATATGGGGCACAAGAGAACAAACTAAGTGGCTGGTCATGTCCGTTAGGGTGTGAGGAGTCTAGAGGGTACTAATTATATGTGTGGGGGTCTAGGTTAGGCTCCCCAACCTCACCGTCGAATCCTTGTCCAAGTGAAATTGGGCATTTCCTGAAATGGCAACAAAACCTAGCAAGATCTAGGTCTATCTGGCATGGAATTTCCTCCCAAACTCAACCAAGTAATTTCCTTACTTGCACTTTTATCAGAGCTCGTGAAAAATCGAGTCAAAGATCGGGCTTTCCTCTTCCTGTTCCGATTCTAACTGGATCTAAATGATCCATAGGCACCGTGAGATGTGGATCCAACAGATCACATCATGCGCCCCAATTTTAAATAAAATCGAATAGGAAATCTAATGTGTGACATTTAATGCATTCGAACAATTATCCTTTCAATTAGGAAATCTTATAAAAATCATATCTCCCAAAAAATGTCAAATTTTAAGGGAAAGTCTATAATGACTTAAAATAATTTTGTGCCAAGTTTGGGACTCAAACTCAAAATTATGAGGGACTTTTGTTCATAAGCAAGTTATCACTAATTAAGGCATACTTTATGCATATTTTCCCTCTCTTATTCTTTTATTTTCCTTTATTTGGATTCCTTTTTCCATTAGAAACTATGTGGACTCGAAATCCCATCCATGATGATTCCATTATCCATATTTCCACATATTTATTGTATTTTCATCATTATTTCAAATTTCCTTCTTAATAAAGCAATATGTGATTTCTTCTTTTTCTTTTAATCATATTGGACTTATTAACATCTTATGGTCCACAAAATCACATACACAAATAAAATATTACAAAGGGAATCCATTCGATACATATATTTCATACAATTCCCATAGTTATACATTTATTGGGAAAATTGCATTTCCCACCATAAGAACCCAAAAATTGGGGTTGTAACACACACCCTCAACCTTTATCCAAAACATTGAAATTAGGATTATGAGGATTTTACCCTCCCTACACCCACATATACTCAGTAGTGCATGAGTTGGAGTTCCTTTCAAATTACTCATTCCACTATCCAACTAGTTCTGACATTGGGATACTTCTATGCTCACATGACCCTACATAATTAAGATTACACTTAATTACTTAATTCAGTTATATTTTTAACTACATCAAGAAAGTTACATACAAAAACCCCAAACGTTCCTAGAAGTTAATGGGGGTTTGCAACCTCAGAAGATATAAAACATATAAAATAGTTTCATGTTACCCTATCCAGGCATAGGTATCCATCCTCGTTCATTAAGAAGCCATACTTTTGGTTACATATAAGCTTAGTAGGGCACTTGGATCCAATTAAACCAAAAATTTCTCAAAATAATATCACCATCATTTAGAACCTTGTAGAGAGATTAAGAGTCATAAGCAAGAACATGCCCAAATTTCATCATAAATGTCCAATAGTTGTAAGAATCATGGTATTTTTAAGAAATAGGCTATGATACACTCAAAAATTATTATGAATATGTAACTTTCATGACTAGGGTTCCTCCCAACCATTATTAAAACACTTCAATTATTATTACATGACCTAAAATTTCCTAAGATCCACCACATGATGTAAGGAATAGTACTGTGACCACTGCTATCCAATTAATAACAATATCACATCAAACCATGCGAAAATTACCATTAACATCAAATTACCAAAAATCACTAAAAATTAAAACCATCCTTCCATAAGATGAACTTGTTAGAAATTTTTTACCACAAGGCCCAAGGCCATATATACATATATCATTGTTTGCTTCATATTAAAAGGATATGAAATATCAGTTGCTTCACCAAAATGTATACAAAATCAACATTACACATTGAAGCATTCTTAGCCAAAATCTCAGATCAATCATGAAACCAAATATGAAGACTATCTCCCAAGGACCTAAGAGTACAAGGATGGCACATAGAACTCTATTTCTACTAGACACATACCAATAGACTCAACTTGCGTTGTTGTTGTTGTCCTTGCTATCACTGCCCGTTCTTGGCTATACAATCACTACCTTCTTGTGCATGTCCACCTAAAAAGTTGTGTAACCCACAGGGTGAGACAACAAGTCCCAGCAAGATATATAACTCTCCGCCAACATTATTATTATCACAGTTAAACTTTTATGAATACAAGCAGAAGAAAACCTTTATTGAATTAAACATGTATCATTGCTGATTATATATAGGGTAGTGTGGTCTCATCATCTCATTAGTTCAAATATCTATAACTAAGCAATATATCATTTAAACAATTTTAAAAGGAATATATAATTGTTATAAACTAAATAGTATGAAAGCAAGGCAAGGCTTCAACCAATGTTTCCATATTTGATCCTTAAACAAATATGCTATATAGCTGATTACATCTTTCAACAATCAATCTTATGCCCCGCGGAGATGGGAATATACCTTTCATCTCTAACTGACCATTGTGAATTAAAACATCAGTACCATAAAGGTATTATGGAAGAGTTGAAATCCATGACCTCATCTTTCTCGGTCAGTACGAGAGTGGGAGAGACATTATGAGTCAAACTACAATTAGCTAGCCTGGTGTATAGAGGCTCTTCGCTATAGAGATACAACATGTAGCATGTTCTCTTATAAGGGTGTGACTCGTAGTAAATCTTGATTATATTAGGGTATGGTCCATAACCAATCCTGGTTGTTTATTGAGTCATGGTACAACCGTACTCTTGTTAGGGTATGACCCAAAGTCAATCCTAATATTTAGGGTATGACCCATAGCCAATCATGTGAATTCAAGATACAACTTGTACCCCACATATTCAATAATATGTGTTCCGAGATAAACTCGTTTCACCATTTAGTAAGTTCTAACACCGAATGGATCTATGGCTAGGGAAACTACATTTTTAGTTCACTTGATGAGTTAAGTGCATTATTGCATCCTTTAGCATCAATCAAGTTACAAGCATGAACTATCAGTGATTACTACCAAGGAAAGCATAATACATGTTTCAAGAAATTTGGTATCAATTGGAATATATCTTTCTATACTCTTCCTGGGATCTCAATCCCTTAGGCATATTACTGGGAATCTAATCCCTTGCATATTTTCATCATCATGATCACCTATTTTGTGTATCAAACCCTCAGTTCATCTTTGAACAGTGTCACCTCTTACCAGGAAACAATCATCTCTAGGTCATCAAACCCATATACTTGATTATCTCATACCAGGAGGTTTCAATCTTCTTAGTTCATTATTGAATAATGTCACCTCTCATTAGGTAACAACCAACTCTAGAATATAAGACGCATATACGCTTATTATTTCAAAAAAACTTGCATGGTTAGGGTCTCATGATAAAAGAGATATCAATTTAAATGTCAGCACCATGCTGTAAAAGAATAATCCCTTAATCAAATTACAAATATAATAAAATGAAAGGTATATCATATTATCTAATATTATTTAATAGTTAGAACACCTCTGTGTTACTCTATCATTTTCATCATGGAATATCAATCTCTTAAACTCACCATTGAATACCAAATCACCTTATAGGCAATTATTTTTTTTCCACACATCAAACCTATATACATTCTTTCTGTGAAACAATTATTCCATAGGCCTCATAAGGCATAATCAAACTATAATAGATTATAACCAATATAGCCCTCATTTGTCTATATTCATAAGGCATTCATGGTAAAGATTTCATTATTGTAACCATTAATTATTATCATCATGCCATTTCAAGTTACATTCCTTCTTGTGATTAGGATAGGGTTTCTCTTTTCAACTGATTAGGGTTTCTAGGGTTATATTCAATCACCAACCCTAGACCATAAATACTTATCTCTAGGAGCTTATATTATCATCTTTACATTTTATTATATCATAGATAATCACTCAATCAAGTTACAACCCTCTCATAATTAGGGTTATGACTTCTATTGTAACTGACTAGGGTCTTTAGGGTTTTATTCAACAACCAAACCCTAATTCATAACTCCTCACATCTAGGAGCTTATTTCATTGCCATAAATATTCTATCATACTTGATTACTCTCATCAATTATCATTAATTGATTATCAACATGAGTGATATAAGTTTCTTTCATCTTTATTAGAATACTAGATTCAACTTTAACTTGTTGTATCGATTTGACCCTCTTTAGGGTATACAGAACTAAACTTATGAAAGTGTATCCATCTCATTATTTCATAGTGTATCCATTGATTATATTCAAGGTGTATCAGCCTACACTCATCAAGGTGTATCGGCCTATATTCAACAATGTGTATCGACCTTTATTCTAATACTTGTGTTAGCCAAGACACATCTACTTGTATCGACTAAGGTACCATTACTTGTATTGGCCAAGGCATGTCAAATGGTATTAGTTTAGAGGTTCTTGAGAAGGTATATCGGCTATAGTGCACTTTTAGGGTATCGGCCACCCTATCTCTTTGTATATCGACCACATCAACCCATTGTGTATAGGCCTCACCATTAACTAGGATATCAGCCACTCAACCAACTAGTGTGTCAGCCACACCATCAACTAGGGTATAGGCCTAGCTATCCCTTTATGTATCGACCTCATGGCTTCCTATGGGATATCAGCCTCTAGGGTTTAATTTATATTGGGTGAACCCATATTCAACACCTTAGTTTTCTTACCTATTGGCCTCACCGCTACTTGGATTATCGGCCAAGGCGTCAACAAGTATATTTCCCCCACCTTCACATGATGTGTCGGGCTAGAGGGATATCAGATTATGAGTGTATCAGTTTAGGGCTAGGTTGGCCATATTGGCCTCTACACTCAACTAAGGCAACATGATTCAATACTCTATCTCTACTAGACATATCTTAGTCATGATGTGCTAGTATTATAAAAGCATATCATTTTATGGTGTCTAACATATCGGCCTTGCTTCCTCCAAGTCATAATGGATTAACAACATATCATTCTAGAGCATCAAAAGTCATGTTGGCCATCCATGTAATGGTGCAAGTATGTGTATCGACTTGGTTATCTTCTAGATATCAACCTTCCCTATTCTCAGTCTTAGATGACTGGTTAGACAATTAAAAGGAGTACTCCTACTCATGTAACAAACCAAAAGGGGTATGAGTTCATGTGTATCAGTTTCCATGCCTACACCCATGTATCGAGTTAGGGTTTTCACAAACCAATATCGATTTGTGCATATCAGTTTCATCATCTTCAAGTTCAAACTCTTTGTAAATTACTACTCTAGTTCATGGATAACAGCCCCATATATCCATTAGGGTTCATAGAACCATCATTCAAACAAGAAAAGTCAAAGTAGGAAAGGAATCACCAAGTATTTCGTGATACAAGGTGAATAATAATAAAGTTGAGTTCAAGTTATATAACCCACCTCAAGATCAACACAAGAGCTTCAAGCTCCAAGGCTCCACGTTCCAAAGGTTGAAGATGACTTATCAAGTGCCCAAGACTTGATCACAACACTTCTATACGAAAGAAGATATCATAGTTAGGAACTTGGTGAAGAAGGAAGGAAAGGAAAGAATCATGATCCAAGAGGCATAGTCTTTCTAAGGTAGAAGATGATCATGGATTTAACTTGGGCAAGTTGCTCGGCCTTCCCCTTACTCTGTGAGTTCCTATTGTCATCCACCAAGCAAGATATGGTAAAGGAGTCGAAAGGTTTACTTGGAGGTGAAAAGAGGGATATTTATGGTTGAGGCTCATGAAAGAGAGTATGTGTAAGGTGTCATCAGCATATGTACATGGGTGACACATATCTATGCATGGTGACACCATGTAACCATGATTATCTTGACATGCAAAACTCTTGTGGATAATCCAAGGGTGAGATATCAGCCATTGGAAAGCTTGCTCAACAAGATATCACAACCCAATATCACTTTGTATACAAACTGATACCACTTTTGTAAGGAAGTTTTAAACTAATAGGCTTTACCTCTTTGAGTTTCTTAGCCCGACATGAATGCTTACAAAATGTTTCGAAACTAATAGGGGACCTCCTCCATGGTTTCTAAACCAATAGGCACCCCCATATTCCTTTCACAACTCGACACAACCTCATCATCTAGGGTTCAAGGTACTCAACATTCTATGGTTCTAACATCACCAAGAGTGTTATCACTCATCCAAGAATCAAACAAGGTTCCCCACCCATATCTCCTCTAGATTATACTAAGAGAAAGTAGGAACACACTAGAGGTAGTAAATTGCACTTCAACCCCTTATATTGGGTGAATTACAAGTTGCACCAAAACTAGCACATAAAGCACAAGCATCAACCATACAAGCTCAACTTGGAATTTTGACTTTCCACAAGGCGCCCCTTAGAATCATGATCTCTTCCAAAACAAGAAAACATTGCTCAAACAACATTCAAACATGACCAAACTTGAAACCTGAGTTCTTGTTAAGTCTTAATTACTTTGCAAAAGATTAAGACAAGATTCTAATCATCTCTCTTAGACAAAACTTCTAGGGTTATCCCAAAAGACAAGTCAGGGCCCTTACAAGTACATGGGTCAAATTTATTCGTTCTTTGGGTACTAGAAAATCACATATGTCACAATTTAAAAGTCAATTCACTTATACTCAGTAAATTTGGACCTTTAATATTCAAAGATGAGTTCAAAAAAATAGCAAGAAATTTTCATAAAGTCCAGATTAAAGATCAAGAACTCGTATCATAATTTTGTTATATAAAACAACCCATAATGGACCATCTTTTAGCATTCTAAGAGTTTCTAGATCAATATTAAAGGTATGCATCTAGAAAGTAGGTAAGAAATGTTTTTAAGGATATCTCACATGCTTTTATTGATAGGAAAATTGAGTCTAAGATCAAAATCTCCAAAATTAGTAGTCAAGGCACTAAGCTTGGTCCACCAAAGCTCCTAGAACACCTCCTACTTGCACGAACAAGGTGATTCTAAAGAAAAGAAGGAATAAAGGAGTGTTTCTAAACCCTATGTGTAGGTTTCTAGCAAGAAACACCATGCAACTTGGTCATAGGAGAAAGAGGGTGAAGAAGAATAAGTAAAATGATTAAGAGGTAAGGGTTTTACATGAGTGGAGAAAAAAATAAGATCGATGGCCTTAAAGCAGTCCAAGGAGAACTCGAACTTGAGCATGCACCCATTAAATTCTAAAATATTGACCCTGATGGGTTCTCATTGGCCTCTGGTTCATAGCACGAATATTGCAAAATGTGAGAGGTTGGAGAGAAAAGGGGGTATTTGTAGATGGTTGGGAGTCAGTGATGTTCAGTTTGATCTTTGGGCAAGGAAAACTCATCGACCAAAACTCATTGTCCAACAACTTGTCGACCCAAACTCATCAACCAAAACTCATTGACCAAAAACTCACTGAGCGAATCCCAATTGTCAGTCAGAAACACTCATAATTCAAAGCTTTGTCAATCAATGAAATCCTATGGTCAGTTAGCCAACAACATCATCAAGCATCAAATACTCATCAACTATTGAGATAGAAAGATCTGTGTTGACCAACAACCGTCGACCGTCAGACTCATCGAGCACCAAGGGTCCTTTGGACCAATGGTTATGCTCGATTCCATTGACTGATGAAAACACTACAAAACTAATACTAAATTAATTATACAAGTATAAATCTTATGAAATGTTTCAAAGCATACGAAGGAGAAAATTTGTAAGATACTCATGAAGCAACTCAAGCAAGTGTTAAAATTATGTTTACAATCCCAAAATAAGGTAATTTGTATGAAACACAAGGTATAGAAACATAAACTAGTTTTACATCATAAACCAAGATGAAATTTCTAAACTAAGCATCTAAAGCTTACTAATTATGTTTATGATTTAATAAATGTTAAGGGCCTTACAACTATAAACCCCTTATAAGGATTTTGCCCCTGAAATCCTAATAAAACAAATAAGCATACTTCCTACACATCTCATCGTCAAACTCCCACATGTCTTACTCCACCCCTCAATGATGCCAAAACACCTTCACTAAAGCTATATATTTCTTCCTCAACTTCTACACATGCTTATATTAAGATCAAAACTGGACCTTCAACATAGATAATACCCCCCTCTAACTCTACTTTCACAGGATGCAATATCTACTCTGTATCAAGATAGCACTTCCTCAACATCAAAACATGGAATATGTTGTGTCCGCGGTGTAACTCTGGCGGTAACATAAACCTATAGGCCACTTTCCCAATTTGAGCTAGGATAGGGTAAGGTTCCGTGAACCTGGGAGCTTACTTACCCTTCTTACTGAACCTTAGCACACCCTTCCAAGGGGAAACCTTGAGATATACAAGGTCTCCAACCTATAACTCCAATGGTCTACTACAATTATTGGCATAGGACTTCTGCCTATCATGTGTTGTCTTTAATTATTACTGAATCACTTTGATCTTCTTTGTGGTCTACTGAACCAACTCAGGACCCAACAATTAATATTCACCAACCTCATACCAATAAAGAGGTGATCTACAACGTCTACTGCACAAATCCTTATATGGTGCCATGTCTATACTCTTCTAGTATCTTTTGTTGTACGAAAACTCGATCAAACTCATGTGAATATCCCAACATCCAATAAAGTAAAGCACACATGCCCTTAGTAGATTCTCTAACTTTTGTATGGTTCTTTCAAATTAACCATCTTTTTATAGGGGAGAAGATTTAATGAACCTCAAATGTGTCCCTGAAGTTGTATGTAGATGTTCCCAAAACATGCTTGTGAATTGATGGCCTCTTTCTATTACTATGGTAACTAGTATGCTATATAGACAAACAATCTAGTTGAGGTATATCTATGCCAACTTCTCTTCTATGTATATGGTATTTATTAGCAAAAAGTAGACTAGCTTTGTTAACCAAACTACAATCATCAAGATGGAATTATGACCTTTTTCTGTCCTAGGAAGACCATCCAAAAAGTTCATTATGATATGATCAAATTTCCATTGTGGAACCAACAAATGTTGCAACATTCCTGTAGGCTTCTAATGCTTTCACTACTACAGAATTGGCTTATAACGTCACTTTTAATGGTGTCGGTTGTAATAATACACCGACACCTAAAATATACAGTGTCGGTGTATAAAATAAGCTGACATCAATCTGCGAAGGGCGACCAGACACATGTATCTCTTTTATTCAGTGTTGGTTCCTTAATAAGCAACGGTCGCCTAAAAGTAACCGCAAAAACCAAAATTTCCAGTGAAAAAAATTACCTCCAAAAATTAGCATACATCATCGGTTTTTAAAACAGAAACTGACGCTACAGGTTTTCTGTGAGACAGAAATTTGCTCACTTTTTATCGTCGGTTTTGTGACAATAACTGACGCCATTGTGTTTTCGCGTGCATAACCGTGAAAATTTTCACCTCCCTTTAGTGTCGGTGTTTTGTTGCAAACCGACACTTATAGTTTTTATTGTCGGTTGTTGTTAACAACCAACACCTATTGTTAACTTAACAGCGCGAGGCAGACTCTTCCCCTTCTATTTCATTCATTTCTGCTGAGGGTTTGCTCTGATGATTCCTCTGCTCTGATGATTTTGTTGTTGCTCTACCTCGGCCTCCGCCTCTGCCACCGTTTGCTGTCCGTGCTTTGGTCGCCGCCACTCGCCGCCACTGATCTGTCGCCGTACCTCTTCTGCCTCCGCCGCCTCTGCTTCCGCCAGCCGTTGCCGGCGACCACAGCTCTCCGCCCGACGACCTTCTGCCCGATGTCGGTGACCATCTATCTTCCCAGAGCCCTTCTGCTCGACGACCAACCCTCCGCCCACTGCCTGGACGCTTCCCTCTTCTCACAGGTACGCCCATTATCAGGTTTTCCCCTAACCTTCCCCCCTATTCTTGTTTTTCCTGTATCACAGGCACGCCCATTAATCCTATTGTTGTGGCTGTGTGCAATTTTTCTTCAATGTTATTGTGGTGCAGAGTTGCTATGCGATTTATTTATTTGATCAACATTATTTGAGGTGCACTGCCTTCTTGTTTATTAGACACCCAATCTTATTGTGGCTCTCCAATTTGCAAACTTGTCTCTGATTCACATTAATATTACCATGTTGTATATGGTTTTGATCAGAACAATGCGTAGATTATTGAATAAAATATACTTAAAGCTCTATTATTCTTCTTGTTACAAATGTATAGTTAGTACAAGAATATTAGATGATATTCAAGAAAACCCTATTTTGATGAGCATGTTGTTAATCATGTTAATTATGATTCTTTTATTTATTCTGATGTCAGTATATAATTATGCGATCCCAACATCTTAAATTGAATTAGAATGATTTCAATGAATTATAGGGTTTTAAAGTTGATAATCATGTACGTACATGCGGAAATAGGGTTATTAAACCAATAGTTATAACATAGTATGATCTTAATCTGATCTGGATGTTAATAATAACGTAGTATGTTAAATATGATGATTAGGGCTATATATATAATGTCTAGTAAAGATTCCTAGACTTTTTGTCATTAGGGTAATTTTTTTAAGGTTAGTCTGTCTACTAGAGATTGCATGTTTGAAACTATTGATTTCATGATTTATTATTTAATAATGCTCTATAGATTAGGATTAACCATGTTGCCTGTAGTTTATACACATTTATTATATATAAGAAGGACAACACATGAATTTGTTGGCCTAGAAACCCATCCAAGATTTACTCATTAGGAGTAAATATTAGATAGTCCCCAGTTTGGGACTGTTCTTGAACACCTAATCTCACTTAGGATGTAAGTGTATAATGTGTATTGGATTTTCAAGAAAATTTCAGTAGCATTTCCCCGTTTGTTCTCTAAGTACATATGTTGCCAAAATGCTGCCAAAATTTTCTTACTAGTGAGATTAGATGTTCAAGAATGGGATAGGTGGTACACATTTATTATATATAAGAATGACAACACATGGGATGTCCATTCGCAATCGTTGCACCCCTGTGAATGTGTACTTTACAATGTGAACTTTAAAATTAGTGTTAATTTACAATGTAAAATTTATAATTTGAATGTGAACTTTCAGATGGATGATCAGGACCGTGCTGATGATCTCTGTGAGGGTGAGGATGTGCTTGCACCGCCTGACAATGTAAGTTTTAAGAATATATCCCTGAGGTTTCTATCTATATGTTCATTTATAATTATATTATGTAAGTGTGTTTTTTATCAAATTTTAGGTTGGTTATGTACCCCCTAAAGAAATTACAGCACTTGATGAGCAGCAAAAGAAAATTGAGAAAGTGAGGGGCATCACAATGATGAACAAGTTAATACATCAAAGGGGCAATGGACCCAAATTGGCTGTGGATTTCGATCAGGCAGGAAATCCATATGGAGTGAACCGCAACTCATTTGTTTCACATCTTGGGGTTCTTACTCACAGCCATTGCAGTCCTATCCTAGAATCATGGCATAAAGTTCCTAAGGGGAAGAAAGACCACACATGGAAGGAACTATGCGTGAGTTATTATTATTTGTAATTCTATTTATGTAGATTACTAATTTTTAGGATACTAGTTAATAGCAATTCTATTTAATTTGCAGAGCATATTTGATCTAGGTGAAACGTTGCATCGTAAATGTGTGATGCAACGTTGTGGGAGGGTCCTAAGGAACTATAGGACCAATCTCACCCGAGATTACATACGTGATTCTGAGAATAGGTTCTTGATTGATTCCAATTCTAGACATTGATCAATATTTCACTAACTCTACACTAATAATTTTTGTTTGTATTCTCTTTGAAAAATAAATATAGGAAGAAGGAAGCCACACAGCAATGGAACTACTTGGACCCCAAAGAATGGGAGGAGTTTCTTACCAAAAAAAAATTGATGAATTCAAGGTATTAAGTGCCACTCCCAATTTAATTAATATACATTTTTATGTATTCACCTATTCAAGATTAACCATTAGTGTTACTAACCAAATCAATGTGCTAACTAACTAGGCTATCAGCGATGCTCAATGAGAAAGGTGTGCACTGAATGTGCACGACCGCACAATGGGTCCAAGAAGAAATGCAGGCGTTTTCCAAAGACTACAGGCTGAGTCTACTCAGCCTACTACTACTCAGGAGACTGTAGAGTCCTCTACCACTGCTCTCGCACCTCTGTCTCGTCATGTTATGTGGATAGATGGGAGGCAAAACAAGAAGGGAGAGATACCAAAGCCCGCAACCTTTGAGGCGGCTGCAAAAAATTGGTAAAAATCAAACTCTTAGAGCAATCTATCGATATTGATTATTGTTATGTTTACTTACGAATTTTTGTTGATGGTGCTTAGCGGGAGCTGCACGAGCAGAGGAAGGAAGGCAAGTTCATCCCTCAGGGCATAAGGGATGAAATGACAGTTGCTCTAGGTAACCCAGAGCATCCTGGACGTGTAAGGGGTGCAGGCGCTGGTGTGGGCATCAAAGCGTTCTTTGGGCCATCCCAGTGTAAACGTGTCCCAAAAGCGGGACTTTCACAAGCTGAGGTAACTTGTTCTTATTTTAGAACATTATTGTGAAAGGGAATTCAATAATAAAAAACTAGCATTTCTTTTATCCATGTATAGGTAGATTCCTTAATTTATAGGAGAGTCAAGGAAGCAGTTGATAAAAGACTCCAGGAAGCATTTCACAGGTGGCAGGCGTCTCAAACTGCCACTCAGATAGTACCTGTAGCGAACCTCTCTTCTCCTACTCCTCGTACTGTAGAGGTTGGGAGTAATCCTATAGACCCACCTAGCACGTCCTCTGTAAGTATTTTTATGGCATATATAATAGCTAGTCTGTTCAAGATTATATGTTTGTGTATATATGCATATAAAATTCTTTACATAAATTTGTAGGGGTTGAAGCCATGCCGACTACAAAGTGAAGGATATATCGTTGAAGATGCATCGGCTTACCCACCCCTTAAAGGGTGCATGTTTCATGGGTGTCCAGTACCAGATGGCATGGTACGTGTGAGCCCCATACATATACTCACTGGCTGGATGAATCTTGCACTGCCTCATGCACACCCAGATGTTGAAACACTTGGTGAGGCAGTAGGCGGAGTGATACTGTGGCCCGAAGCGAATGTCCTCTATATTGATATTGTATGATAAATTTTCATTACTTTACTTTGTTAGTGTGTATATATATATGAGTCAATTGATATGAAATTATATATACAGGTCAAAAATACGAGACCCGCTACATCTCGGCCTCCACCTCCTCGGCTACCAAGTTTGCTTCCAGGGGACCTACACGCCTCGATAGGTCCTAATTGTAGGAGTGTGGCAGTATGGATCGGCGAACATAATCCAAATTGCCCTATAAATGTTACTATTCCAGAGAATGCTGCAGGTAAATCATACGATAACAATCTATTTATACAAGTTTAGCATACATATTAATGCATACATAATAGAAGTTCTGGATACGTATTAATGCAGGTCAAACATTCAGAAACAACATATTTATACAAGATATTTTGGAGTTGTTTAAGTACGAATGGCTAAACACATCTATGATAGAGCTGTGGATATGGTGAGATTAATGCATACGGCAATCTGGTTTATACATCCATATACCTTGTTTTATATACGACAATCTGGTTTCTTATATATTAATGCATACGTAATACATGTTTTGCAGCCACTTATACAAGACATGTACAGATTTTGGATTTTCCCATGTGGGATTTTTTGTTCCATCTTTGATTAGTCTTGTAGATACAGACCCTTCTTCAGTTACTTCATATTGTTGTGATGCTTTTGAATATTTTGGTAAAAATAATAAGACGGTGATAATAGATCCATTCAATGTCGAGTAAGTTTACTTTGCTTGTAATTTGGACTTAAGCAAATTACATTTTTATTGCGGATATTGAGTTATTAATTTTTTACTTTCTTACCTGTAGTTCTAAGCATTGGGAGTTATTAGTTGTTGTCCCCAAGATATTCACCGTCTATTATCTAGATCCTACGGGGAGTGAGTTGGATGTATTATATGGACATGCAATTAAAAGGCCATTATTCTCGTGAGAAATATTTTATGTTTTTATATTTGTTAATATATGTTATTGCATTACTATTTAATTATGCAATTTAATGTGTTACATTAACATATATAGTGCTTTACAAGAGTACAAAAAAGCTGGAGGAAAGGTCCCCAGGAAAAAAAATTTGACACTCATTTGGAAGAATGTGAAAGTAATTTCCTGACTCCAATGTATATATTATTTATGTGAACTGTGCTTATTTGTATTTTTGAATATTTTGTATGTTTCAATTTATAGTGTGCTACACAAGACAACGATTGGGCATGTGCCTACTATGTGATGTGATTTATGGACCTAATCATCAAACAAGTTGTATTGGAAATCGATAACATACAACAGGTATTATACATAGTCTCATTAGATAATATGAAATATATGAATCTTATTATATATTATTATAATTATGTATGTACGTCATTCTCTTTGTAGGTCTTTAAAACTGAGAACTTCAACACAGGTGCAAAGCGTTTCGATGTACATGCTCCCTATACGAGAGATGAATTAGATGATGTAAGAGAAGATTGGGCAAAAGCCCTGCAAAGAGTGGGAATTTTTCAATATGATTTTGATGACAATGATGATAATGATGATGATGAATAAAGAATAACTTTGTTCTCATAATTAATTTTGTGTGAATGTGAATGAATTTTTATGAATTGTCATATGTGTGTCGGTTGCTACTGGTTTCTACATGCGTGTGATGAAAAAATAATATGAATTAAATGTTCGTATACATGAGTGTGATCACATATATATAATTTGTCCATCATTTTAATTTTGCAGGTGTGTGGCCTGTTGTTGGCTGATATCAATGGATGTCATAAAACCTGCAGTTCATAACTGAACTATAGGTTTTTCATCCTACGACCAGTCACAGCAGGTTTGTAGACTGATAGAAAAAAAAATCAAATCATAGGTGTCGGTTATTTGTATAAAACCAATGACATACGGTTACAGTGTCAGTTTCCATACTAGTAACCGACGTCAATTTCCCTAATGAGGCTAGACACCACGACCGTGCTGGCCAGCACGGCCGTGGCAGTGGCCCAGACATAAAATAGGTGTCGGATATATGTATAAAACCGACGATATATGGTTACCGTGTCGGTTTCCATACTAGTAACCGACGTCGATTTCCCTAATGAGGCTAGACACCACGGCCGTGCTGGCTAGCACGACCGTGTAAGGGGGTGAGATGGTGTCGGTTTCTAAGCTGATAACCGACGCCTATACCCCCTGCTGGTGCATTTTTGGTGGCATGCGAAGGGTTGTGGCGTCGGTTTGAGAACCGACGTGTAACAGTTGGGCTTTTAGCGGCGCCCACATAGGTGTTGCTTAAAAACCGACACTAAAGGCCTTAAATAATCGACACTAAAGGCCGGTTATGTACTAGTGTTTTTTTTACATGCTAACAAACTGGACACTTGGCCACAAACTCTATTACATCACACTTCAAAACTAGCTGCCAGTAAAAATCCTTGAGATTATGATACATCTTTGTATTTCCAGGCTGCATAGCGTACATTGAGGAATAAGCCTCCTCAAGTACCATTCCCCTAAGACCTCCAACATAAGGGACCACCATCCACTTTTGGAAACACATTATCCCATCCTATGTATCATGAAACCCATTATGATTCCCATTCCTAAACTCTATCGTGATGTTCGGTATCATGATATCATCCTTCTAAGCATCTCTAAGATGTTGCATCAATGTTGACTTGACCTGTAACTATACCAACAAACCTACCAATGAGGAAATTTCCAACTGTACATTCATCTCTCTAAGCAACACCAACATGTCATGCTTGTAAAAAATCCATGAAGTAAATGTGCTTTGTCTGCTAATGATGATGAAGATGACTTTCTGCTCAACACATAGGCCACTACAATCACCTTTCTCGAATGCTACACTATTGTACAATCGTAATCCTTGATCAGTTCCATCCACCTCCCCTACCTCATGTTCTGCTCCTATTTAAATAACATGTACTGAATATTCTTGTAATCTATGATGATTTGACAATTTTGTCCATACAAATAGTATCTCCAAATCTTCAAGGAAAGAACTACAACTTCTAACTCCAGGTCATGTGTTGGGTAGTTATATTCATGTTTCTTAAGTTGACCAGAAGCTAAAGAAATCATATTCTTGTCTTACATAAACACACATCCCAACCCATACTTTGAGGCATCATAGAAAATAGTGTAACCTTTCTCAAGATCTAGCAACACCAAGACTGGAGCACTTGTCAACTTCTCTTTTAGCAGTTGGAACGAACGTTGACACACATCATCCCAAATGAAAGGAACACCCTTCCTAGTTAATTTGGTAAAAGGTAGATCTATTACACTGGAGTTCTTAATGAACTGCCTATAATAACCAACCCAAACTAGGAGCTCCAAACCTCAATTTGTGTCTTGGACTGATCCCATTCCAACATTTCCTCCACTTTCTTTGGATCTACATGAACCCCTTGTGTTGAGATGACATGACTAAGGAAAGACACCTCAGTCATCCAAAACTGGCACTTACTGAACTTAGCATACAATTTATGTTGCTTCAACAAATCCAAAGCCTGACGATGATGTTGCTCATGTTGTTACCTGTCTTTGGAGTATATCAAGATATCATCTATGAATACCACCATAAACTGGTCAAGATACGGTCTGACACTCTGATCATTAGGTCCATGAACGTCGTGGGTGTATTGGTTAGCCAACGGCATAACCAAAAACTCTTAATGACCAAACATAGACCTAAAAGTAGTATTAGATACGTCATCTTCATTGATCCTCAAGTGGTGATATCCTTACCTCAAATCTATCTTAAAAAATAGTGAGCACCTTTCAACTAGTCAAATAGATCATACGCCCTCATCAATGGTACTTATTCTTCACAATGACTTTGTTCAACTATCAGTAGTCTATGCAAACCCTCATAGATCATCTTTTTTTACAAGCAACATTATATCACCCCAAGAGGAAGTTCTCATTCATATAAAACCTTTATCCAACAACTCCTAAAAAATTTTCATCAACTCCCTCATTTCAACTGATCCATCCTATGAGGTGCATGTATTATGGGTTATGTTCCATGAACTATATTAATCTCAAAATCAATATCTCTTAGAGGTGGGACACCTAGAAGCTCATCGAGGAAAATATCCTCAAAATCACAAGAGTACATCATGGATACTAAAACTCCCTACCTTGGTATCTAATACATGTGTCAAGAAAGAATGACACCCTTGTCTCATCAATTTCTCTACTGTCATAGCCGACACTAGATAGGTAGGAAGAATCTTTCTATCTCCTTAAAATGTCCAAGTGATATCCCCATCATAAAATGTTGCAACTTTAGAGCCACAGTCCAGGAAAACCTTATACCTCTCCAAGATATGAATCCCAAGGATCAAATCAAATTCATGTATATCAAGTGGTATGAGGTCCACTTGAATGTTGTATCCTGAGAAACAAAGAATGGACGATGGACACATTTCCCACACATGGAAAAACCAGCCAAAGGATTTTCTAACAAGAGGTTATAATTTCTACTAAAAACATGCAATGTACAACTATTTATATCCTCTCTAGCAGTAAATTAGTGTGTTTCACCCGGGTCAACCAAAATGGATACAAAGGTAGATGCAAATAAGTCAAAATGAAAAAGTTCCATCTGATCTGTCACAACCTATGGGTTGGCCACTCATTGTGGTTGACTTATTACAAAGAATCTAGTTGTTGCATGTTGTCATCCCCGACCTCTACAACCTGATCCTAAATACCCCACCTATGATGACTGGACATGGGTTCTACTGCCACTATTATTGAATTGCTAATTTTGTTGCATCTATGAACCCTACTAGCTCTACCTTGGATGTTGTGTAACTTCCTGGTTCATTATAGGGCAAGAACGCCTCACATTCACATCCTGAACACACTTGTAACACATCCTCGTATCATATTACGACTAGACTACCTTGTCACAAACAATGAACCTAAGCTATTTTCCCCGGATGGCAGGAAGCTACGACCTCTTTCCTTACTATGAGACCAATGTGACTGCACTTATGATCATAGCTCTGAAAAGTGTTAGTGTAAGGCCCCAGACCTAGATTAGTGCTTGAGTGTGCTTGATTTGCTTAATAAGATTCTTAAACCTTAATATAACCCTTTGAGATGCTTTGTTAACATGTGGCAAGCTCATATTTTTAGTTTGGTCCTATTGGGATGATGTTTGAGCTATGTATCCATGTTTTTGACCAAGTTGCAACTTACCCATGTTGAGGTGTTATCTTGCAATTTGTCACATGTAGGTGTTCCTCTCATGATTGGGCATCATGAGAGAGAAGATCGTGTATAGGATCTCCTTGCATTGACCAAGGTTGATGGTGTGGCATCATGTGATGATGCTAGGGTTTTTAGGGTCTTGGCTTTGATGATATGTTTCGACCTTAAGCTTGAGTTGGGAGTGTATCGACCGCTTCACCTCACTTGGAGGAGTGTTGTGACCCCAACACTTGCTGAAGATGATGGTTCTTTCAACCATGATGGTCTTGGTGGGGTTTGTTCTAGATGGTTTGTCTTCTAGTGTGTGTTTTGACCATGTTTGTCTGGTGATCTTTTATAATGGTCGATACATGGTTCCTTAATGTTTGTTTCTACTCCTAGGGTGGTGCTAACTCATTAGGTCGATACCCCACCTACGTTGTATCACCATGTGTTGCGTGCAAGTGTTTAGTGGTTGCATTGTTGTTTTCTTGGTAGACAAGTGTCCTTTTGGTGCTCTCTTGTGTTGACACCTCATACCCACCTTATCTCTCTCATCCCTTGAGTATATAACCTCTCTCTTCTTCATGCAAGCAATCCTTTTGCTATCCTTCCTTGCTTGGCCAAACTTGGAGCTTGGTGGAGCTAGAGGGTGTTCATTAAGGTGCTTTGGTGGTTGATCAACCTTGCATGGGGTGCTTTTGAGCTTGATCATCCTTCTTGTGGCAATCTTTGGTTATCTTCTTCCTTAGTAAGTGGTTTAGAACCCTTGATCTCGTTTTTCCTTTGAACCCTATCTTGTTCTTCCTTCCTTCTTGGCCATGAGACTAAGGTTCTACAATGGTGGTCATCTTGAGAGAAACTTCTCATCACAAAGGGTCAGAGACTATGTTTTGACATGGTGGTACCCAAGTGAGAGGAAGCTTTCTTCATCTTCTCCTTTCTTCTTCTTGGTTATGTGTAGAGTTTATCAACTCTTTCTTGAGCTCTTCTTTGACCATGGTGTTCTTCTCATTGGAGGTGACCTTGTGGCTGAAGTGTTGACTTTGGTTGGAGCTTCTTTCTCTCTCTTTAAGATTGTAATCCTTAGAGATTGATCGCTCGATAAGGTGGGTTATATTATTCTCTACCTTCTTCTATTATAGCACTATAATCTTGCTTGCATACTATTGTTTCTACCTCTAAAATGTGATCTTAATACTCTAGATGATGTTGTCATGGTTTAGGGTTTATGACTTGGTAGTATTATCATGTAGATTGCTTTCTTTCTTTACCCTAATTTCATGTACTCATTTTGTTAACTTATGGTTGGAGTGAAGTTGATACATGCATCATGCTTTTTGTTTGTATCACCATGTTATGGTTCGGCTCTCATGTTTTCTTGAGGTTTTTGATCGATTTTCTTGAGGTTGGAGCTTGTTCTTCTTTATCATTGTTTAATTTCTTGATGGATCATTTTAGAGATTGGTTTTAGGATTTTGACGTTCATCTTGTGTGGAGTTTTCCATTCTTGATGGTGCCTATTATCTTGATGCTTACATCTATTTTGATCATGGTTTATCCCTATTTTTAGGATGGGTATGAGCCTTTGTGGTAGCTTGACCTAGTTGGTCGCAACACATTTGGACTTGTTTTGATTGACAAACTTTGATGTAGGGATGGGTTGTTGCGGTCATTACCCAAACCCTAATGGGTTGATGGTCATAACACCTAGGGTCGATACACATGTTTTAGAGATGGTCGTGACATATGCTTGCTTTGATGGTTCTTGTTTCGGTAGTAACAAGCCTTTTTGGTAACGGTAACCCTAACACTAGGGGTGGTCGTTACATGTGTTAGTTGTTGATGTGTTTCAGTCATGATGCATGTTTTGATATGGTGTTTCGGTCGTGATACAAGTACTGGTGTGTTTCGGTCATGACATGCTTTTTTGGTGGTCGAGACACATATGTTATGATAGGTTGATACATACATGGATACTTGGTCGACACACATATATTATACATGGTTGCTACATAAGTATAACATAGGGAGGTGGTTATATGTGTACATGTAAATGATGTTGATACTTAGTGATGTTGATATAATAGTCTAATCATGATTAAGTAATGATGATCAACCCTAATTGGTTCCAAGAAAATGGGAGACGACATAACAAGGGTTTGGTGATTGAATCATGATATAAAATTCTAATCGACTATGTGTGTGAATCTCTAACCCTAATTCTAGGGTGTGTTATGCTTATTAAGCTTGTTTGCATAAATAGTATGTGATTGTACTCTCTCTCTCCCATTGGTATGAATCTAACCTTGCAGCTAAAATGAATGACATAGATTGTGATTTCTATGGTGATAGTTACGATCCCTTTCGAGGCGTGTTGAGGTAATGATCTGACATAGAGATATATGATTGGGCCTTATGACCTAGAAGATGCTTTATGCCTATTGTGAGGTGTTATCCTCCAGTGATGTGATGTGGGGTTGATATCCCACGATAGTGTGATTATGGTGATAGCCTTGTGTGGCTATGTGATGGCAGTGTTATCATGAGAAGATGTGACCAATTTATGTTTCACACAGTTTTTATCTGATGGAGTTGTATTATTCCCTTATATTTGTGTAATTTTTTAATTTTTGTACATTGTAACTTCATTGATGCTAAAAGATACCCAATTGGCTTAATTAATCAAGTGAAACACTAATCATGTAGTTTCCATGTGCCATAGATCCATCTTCAGGGTCAGTATTATCTAGATGGTGAAACAAGCAATTCAAGTGGGAAACTCAGAGCGCATATTGTTGAATATGCATGGTGCAAGTCGAGGCATCTCCTTGTATCTTTATTACACTGGGATGGTTGAGGTCATACCCTGGTAGGAGAATAGTCGAGACCATATCTCAGACGATGTGATTCACTACATGTGGTATGTTTGTTGGGATGACTACGGTCATACCCTGATAGAATAACGGTTGTGGTCGTATTTCATCTCACTAGCATCGTGACCTATATACCGAGGTGGGCTAGGCTATTTTACAGTTGGACTTGATATGTCACTATGGCAGACTCGGACTGACCGATGGTGTGGAGAAATCATGGATTTTGACTCTTCCATTGATCTTGTATGGCATTAATTTTGACTTAGCAGTGGCAAGTTGGAGCATGAGTGGTATACCTCATCTCCTCAGGGCATAATAAAAGACATAATATAGTCATGTAGTATATTTTCTTAGGGTGACATACGTTTCACATTGGATGAGTGCTTTTCCATATCTTTGTAATGATTTCTTGAATATAATATGGCAAGATATCAACTATTATACATATTCTTTATATTCCTTCTTAATGTTTTAACTATTGTACTTCTTAATGGTAACTATCCTTTTTGCTTAATCTTTATTATTTGCTAAATACATATCATTTAGTTAAATCTGCTCAACTTGATAATAATGTTATCTATCTACTTTATCTACATGTGCTTTTAATAGACATTGGCAGATAGTTATATCTCTTGCTGGGACTTTTGGTCTCATCCCGTGGGTTTCCAGATATTTTAGGTGGTCGAGCATGAAGAGGTATAGATTGTGTTGTTGAGGCAGAGTAGCAAGTGTGTAGTAGGAGTCCTATTTGTCATCCCTGTACTCTCAGGTCTTTGGGGGAGTTTTTTGGATGTTATATAACATGATGACGTATTATGTGCATGCCTTTTCTGTAAAGATATGGAATGTAT
This sequence comes from Alisma plantago-aquatica, assembly GCA_963693085.1. Lineage (NCBI taxonomy): Eukaryota > Viridiplantae > Streptophyta > Magnoliopsida > Alismatales > Alismataceae > Alisma > Alisma plantago-aquatica. The sequence continues at coordinate 575,040,664 of OY856409.1, read as the reverse complement.
GCATATGAACATGTTATCATATGTAGTAGAATGTGGCCAGTGAGCCAGTGAATGATGTTATGTGATTATCTTTTGGCATGTGATATGTATATGATATATGTGGCTTATGTGGAGTCAGATGTGATAAGTTTCAGCTTTTGTGCTCATGTGGAAATGGTTTTAATTTCATATGGACATTCTTAAGATGGTGACACATCTTAAGTACCATGTAAAGCATAGAAGTCATAATGTCTCCAAAGAGCTAGTCGAGTGCAAACTGACAAAGGGAGGTCCAGTAGAACCCCATATGCTCAATATGATTGGACACATGGAATGACTAGGATTACTCTTAGGTCCTGAGTTTACCATGAATATGATTATGCAAGCATTGCATGAATCATATAGCTAGTTTGTCAAATGCTTGGCATGTCAATACCAAAGCAAGGAAGAATAAGGACAAATATGTGACGGTGATCAACGGAAGTGAGTCCTAGGGAAAAGGTGAGGCCTATAAGTGTTTAGAAGCTAAGCTAAAGTCCAAGTATTCTACACACAAGTTATAGAGAAGGGTAAGTGTAAAAGGAATATGTCCTTTTCACTTAAAGGATAAAGAAAAGAAAGTTCCACCATTTCACTTGTCTGGACAGTGGAAAGGAATTATCCTCTTCATAGAGGATCTCAGGACAAAGGTAGAGATAGAGATCTCTACTTCAGGACCTATGAAGATGTAAGCTAGAACTATGCGGAGCAAGGGTTGCTACCTCTACAGTTGTAAATAGTCATTCATGGGCACATAATAGAATTAGTGAATTGCTATTATGTACTTACTATTGATGAACATTATGATTCATTTAAAAAATATGATCTTCTATGGTAATACCCTACGTCTCACAAACTATACTTGATAGTTGTTGAAACAAATCTGTATGACACACATAACGACACAAATGTGTATGACACACATAATGACTTTATAACTCAAACAATGCATACTTATAACATTTTCATCTAGAATGCATAAACAAGAAATGCATTTCTAGAATCCATTTGATGGATATCTAGACTCTTTTGGTTATTGAACTAACACAGACATGCAAGTCCTATTCGTTGTGCAATATGACAAAAGCATCTTCACTGGATGTAGTGGGAGATTGACTATACCATTAGGACTAGTACATACTGATGTACATAGACCTTTGAGAATGAATGCTAAAGGTAGTCACATAGCCCTCATTATATTTACTGATATGATCAATATATATTGAAATTTTTTATTTAATGAAATACAAGTTTCAATCTCTTAAAGTGTTCAAGGAGATCATAAATGAAGTACGTAACTAAATTGGTAAAAATGTTAAGATACATTGATGTGATAAATGTTGAAATATCATCACCAAGAGTTTGAGAACCTTCAGGACAGACCATGATAGTATATGACAATGAACTACACCTAAAACATACTGATGTGTCAGAAAGAAGGTATCACATCCTGTTAAGCTATGATGAGATTATCAATAAAATCTAGTTGATCTTATTTTTTTTTTTGGGCACATGCTTTACACTAAAACAATGTTGTTGTTATTTATGCCCAGAGAACCAATCATATGATGATTGGGATATGGCATTAGATACCTTATTTGATAATAATGAAGGCAACCTTCCAATTTATTTTGTATATTCAGTTATGAGATAATGGATTATATAATAAATATGTAGAGAATGATATTACTCAATGACATATGTCTTCAAGTATGTGACTTGGAAGAATGAGATCATATGAATGTTAAGAGTATATAAATTCTCATTATGTCCCTGATCGGTTGTTATTGTGGAAGGTAGATAGATAACAATAACACATAAGATCAGAAGTATGAGTTGGTTGATGGCTAAATCTCATTAGTCATGATATGGCAATATTAAACCAAGCACACAGATACATGTTAGAGAATAGTGTATCAGACAGACCCACTGTGAGAGTGACACATGGAAGCCATCATCATGGAACTCATAGTCAGCTCTCACAGTGATGGTGGTGGTTGTGGTTCTTAGACCTGAAATCACTACACTCATCACATGTCATTGGGTACACTTTGACATCATCAAATGCAGTCCTGAAACATGGGTTGTTATGACAGTGATGATTGGGTGACTTTGACACATGGGGACAGACTGTGAGTGATAGATATGGGATTTTTCCCTCCGATAGGAGTATGGTATCTAAGGCCTCTTGATTAGCGAGATGAAGAAAAGTATGGCCATATGCATGTGAGTTAATATGTGATATTGAGCTCACATATATCTCATGCAGTCTGCTCTGGTTTAAGAAACAAGATTGAATAATAATGAGGATGACTGCTCCATGCCTCTAGATTAATCTGGATATCATTGACAAAGGAACTATACAAACATTGTAACACCATACACAGATTGTAGGTTGAAGTTGCTCCCTAACTTTCCATTTCACTTAGGTAGCAATGACGTGCGACTAGGCACTACTCTTTGCTTGTGATGTCATAAGATAGTTATGGACATTCACTGCCAACGTGATATGAGACCTATAGGGTCACACATAGGAACTCATCTAGAAGATGAGTTTGATCTTGAATGATAATTTAATTGATTACTAAAGTGTTTAGGTATTTCAATTCATGCAACAGATCACCTGACTAGACTGCCAAATAATCAGTTCAAGTGTGGAGACTGTTGTTTGGAGTGTCATGTTGATTGTATTGTGTATTGGTTGGAATTTTACCTGACCTGGGTTGCAAGATGCCCATTTTTCTTGTGTGAAGTGGCCATTTGGCTTGGTGTGAGACGCCTGTCTCACTTGAACCAAATGGCCATTTGGATTGGTGCAAGATGCCTATCTCACTTGTTCCAAATGGCCGTTGTGTTTGGTACAAGTTGTCCGTCTCAGTTGCACCAAACACCCATTTCAGGGGTACATCAAGTTGAGTACTAATTGGAATTGAATTGCCAACATATGTGCAGAACTGGAAGGTGTGAAACTGTCATTTTTCTTAGAAAAATGACCGTCCCATTGGGTGAGACGACCATTTCATCACATGTAGGTTGTGAAACTTCCAGAAAAGTTGCAAAAATTCAAGATCTACTTGTCCTTTCCACTCTCGCTTTAGCCCCGCATTGCCCGAGGACTGGGAACCCTGACCCTAACCCCTCCTATATATAGAGGGGTATTGGGGGATTCCTAGAACACAACTACTACATAGACAATTGATAATCAGTTGCTCTAACAAGTGTTATCCTCTCTGGTTGTGGTAACCATGAGAGCACAGGCAAGTCCTACCCGACTAGGGAGGGATAGCTACAGGAGAGAAACAACTGAGGATCATTGTTGTGGGAGAGCATGTTAGTGACTAGTACACCAATGGGAGGAAAAACTCCTTCTTGTCTGTTCCAATAGGATGATAAGAGTTCTAGTTGGTTCATGTGGACTACTCTAGAGGTAGGAGTCTGTTGACAACTGCTAGGAGGGAAACGTCAACTCACGGTCTATGGTGAGATCTGAGGAACTGCTGCAGTAGTTGTCCGAGTTTGATGTCCATGAAGGAATAGTCAGACGAGTCTGAGTGTGACTAGGAGCTGTACAACCTCTGTCCAAGATAGAGTGCATATCTACATCGATGAGGATTGTTGCTAGACTTGTTCTAGGACCAGGTATATCTTCATGAAACTATCCTTCCCATTGCATAGTTATTAACATGATCTGCTGGTTAATGAGAAATATGTCAATAAAATTTTTATTTGCACTGCCTATCTGATGGCATATTTCCCAAAAGTGGTATCAGAGCCACATCAATTAATTATGTTTTGGGATAATCGATATGATCAGATTTTTATTTTACTGTGTTTATTTATCGCATGCGATGTGAATATTTAAATTGGTTGATGTGCATGTCTATCTAATCACCACATAAAGAACCCAAATGAATATATATATATATATGACATGATTATATGTGCAATTTACACGCGTCGCCATAAAATTGGTTTTGATGGTGGATGTGAAGCATGATTATGGCAAAAACCCCAAATATGTGTGTGCATGGTTGTGGTTATTATTCCTGTTGTTAATCAATCTACGTACTGAGCCTCTCTCTCCCTCTCCTTTCCTTGTGTTAATTAAACACTCTTCTTCGTATTTCCCATCGAATGTAACTTGAGGTTTTCCAATATACAATATAATAAGAAATATGATAGTTTTTATTTATGTTTTGACGTGAGATGACGATCTGCGCAAAGGCAAAATGACCTGCTTGTGAAATGACCTGATCAACTAGGGGACCAAGGAGCTAGATGAAAGGAAGATGAATCAATCAACTGGTGGCCCAATCAACTGACTGGAGGTTTCCAGATGCTGCTTGGACCTGAGAACTAGACAATCATTTTAGAATAGCCCAACCAAGAAACCAGGAGGTGACCCGACCGGTTCAAGAGTTGAACTGATCAACCCGGATTGGTTTGAGCATAGATCTTCACCAATAAAAGGTTGCATATGATGTGAACCATAGGTGGTAGTAATTCCTTGTGGATCTATAGAATTACATAGTATGGCCATAACCATTGCTTATGTGTTTTATTTATTGCATGTTCTCATTTGTGGTTATAGCATGTATATGATACGTACTATATATGTGGTGATTGGATAAAGTATATGTATTTATACAAACAAACTCCCTCAACTTAAATATTAAGTCTTAGATGCCTTCCATTAGCAATACACATGAAAAGCTTGATCGACCAAGCGTAGATCTACACAAAGCATGGTGCACTGTCTATCTCATGGAAGTGTGATGGTAGATATGTAGATTTGCACAAAGCATGGTGTGTATCTATCATATTGATTATTGGGTTAGGCTTAACTAGTGACTTGGAGAGCCCAAGCCGAGAGGCATGCTATGATCATGGCAAGGAGTTGCGCATATCATCTATCCAAGAGTTGCATATGATGCACCTTGGCATGATGGTCTACCTAAATAGTCAGGTTGTGGGTGATTGGTAAAAGCTGACTCATGAACTGTTGAAATATGGATCTTGACCCACTAGAATATTGTACACTACAATATTCCAAATTGATATTGAGGGATATCAATTTGGATAAAATAGTGGGAGAGATATTTAGTTAAAGACCTAATTAATATCATTAAATTATCAAATCAAATCAAAACAAATCAATTTTTTTTAAGTTGCAATATTTCTTTGTAGAATCGAATGTCAAACACATGCACGTTCAAATTGCGATCAGTCCTTAACAAGGACAAAATAGGATAAAGTTCCACAATTGGTTAAGGATATTGAGAAATGTTCTCATCAATGAGTGAAAGCTCTATGTCCTTGATAGACCAATGCTAGAGGAACCCACACCAAAAGCGCCTAAGGCTAAATGAATGCTTATTGGAAACATGCCAATGATGCCATAGACATTTGAATACCTAATACTCTATTGCATGAACTATGAGTTGCATGAACAACATGAATACATGGACATTCTCAAGATGGTCACACATCTTAAGAATCATGTAAAGCAAAGAAGGTATAATGTCTCAAAAGTGTTAATTGAGTGCAGACTAACAAAGGGAGATCCAGTAGAACCCCATGTGCTCAATGTGATTGGACATGTGGAATGATTGCGATTTCTCTTAGGTAAAGAGTTGACTATGAATATGATTATGCAAGTGTTGCATGAATCATATAGTCAGTTTATCACATGTGTGGCATGTTGATGCCAAAGCAAGGAAGAACAAGGACAAATCTATGATGGTGATCAACGAAAGTGAGTTGTAGGGAATAAGTAAGGCTAAGAAGTGTTCTAAGGCTATGTTGAAGCCCATGTCTTCTACACTCAATATATGGAGAAGGGTAAGTGTAAAAGCAATCTGTCCTTTTCTCTTAAATGATAAAGAAAATAAAGTGCCACCATTGTCACTTGTTTGGACATTGGAAAGGAATTATCCTCTTCACAGAGGATCTCAGGAAGAAGATAGATAATTATATCTCTACTTCATGACATGATAAGAAGTAAGCTAGAATTTCAATCTGACTTATTCTTTATACTTCATGAGCACATAATAGAATTAGTGAATTTCTATTATGTACTTGCCAAACATCGTATTTTTTGTATGACAAGAACATTATGATCTTTTATGGACATTCCCTATGTCTCATAAACTATACTTGATATTTTTAAAGAAAAATGTGTATGGCACATATATTGAATGACTTGATAACTCAAATAATGAATACTTATAACACTATCATCTAGAGTGCATAAACTTTCTTAATGAGTTAAATAAGATTAATTATCATAATTGAAGTCTTATAACCCTAATATAACCTTATTATATACTTTTAAATCATAATACAAGCTAATTTTCAAATTTGGTCCAATTTGGACACTGATTGAGCAAGTTATGCAATTTTATGCACATTTTGGACTTTTCTACAATTTACCCAATTGAGAGATTTTCTTTGCAATTTATCACTTGCATTATGTTCATTGGATATTATATCATCATTTTTGAGCTTGTTGATCCATGGGGCACCTATTTAATCATTGGTTTGAATTTGTTTCTCCAAGGGTATTTTAGGGTTTACCCCTTCACAGATGAGCTACCTTTAGTAGCTATCAACCAATGAATTATTTGATTGGCTTAGAAATTCGACAAAGGAAAGCTAAGAAGGTCTATATGGATAGTGGGGGAGCTGCTTGTGTGTGTTCTTGTATATTCTTAATAGTTTAAGGCCATAGACACATGGGGAAGCTACTTTTACACCTCATGCTTGCTTCCATCCTTATCCATGGGCTATATTTACCTCTTCCTTGCCCCAGTACGAAATTTTCTTGCTTTCTCTTTCCTCTAACCTAGATCAAAAACTCCACTCTGTTTTTTTGTAGAACTAAGTTCTCTAAGGTAGAAGACAACCTCTTTTTGGAGGAGAAGGTCTCCTAGAGCTCCATGTAGCCCTACCTAGGGTTTCCAAGGTCATCTTCTAGGGATTTCAACCAAGACCAGTTGTTTTCTTCCTTCCTTCTCCATTTCTATTGCTATTCTCCTTCCTTATACCTTCCTCTAGGTCGAAACCTTGTTGTTCCATGGTAGAAATTGCTCTGAATCTCTAAAACACTACCTTTCTTGCTCCTTATGCTTAGGGTTTGCTCATTTGATGAAGAAAGGTGCTAGATGGACGAGTTCACAACTTATGCTTGGATTTTCTACCCTACCCACTCGAGTTTTCTTCTATTTGGAGTTTCATCTTCTAATTAGATGCAAGTTTTATAACCTACTCCACGTTTATTGCTTACCATAAGCTTGCTAGCTCATGTTCTTGCTTGAAAATGATGATACATGCACTAAAAACACTACTACAGAAATGTCTTATAACGTCACATTTACAGGCATCAGTTGTATACAAGAAACCAACACCTAAACCCTACAACATCGGTTGAATACAAAAACCGAAATCTATCAGTGAAGAGCAGCCAGACACGAGTATCACTTTTTATTGAGCGTCGGTTCCTTAATAAGCAACTGACGCCTAAAATCGACCGCCAAATCCAAATTTTCTAGTGAAAACAATTACCTCCAAAATTTAACATACGGCGTCGGCTGTTAACAAAGAAACCGACGACTAAAGGTTTTTTGCGAGATAGAAATTTGGCCCATTTTGATCGTCGGTTATCTTACAATACCCAACGTCGATGTGTTTTCGCGTGTTGTCCCCGCGAAAATGTTCACCCCCCTTTGGTGTCAGTTTTTCTACAGAAACTGACGACTATGGTCATAATTTGAGAACATTTTTTTTGTTGGCATATGTAGATAGACGTCAGTTTTTCTAGTTGGAACCGACAACTATCATTGAAAATAGGTGTCATTTTTTTGGTGGGAACCGATGCCTATTGTGTTAAGCGTCGGTTGCTTTTCATAACCGACGCCTATGGTTAACTTAATAGCACCCGCGTGAGCCAGACTCTTCCCCTTTCTCTGTTACATTCCCGATATCATCTGCTCTGGTGATTCTGCTCCGCCGCTGTTGCAACCTCCACCAATGTTGTGCTCCGCCACCGCTGGTCCGCCGCTACCGCCGCTCCTCCGATGCTAGCCTACTGCCACCTGCCGCTGCTATCTTTTGCTCCTCCACCGCCGACCTAAGCAAGGTATACCCTCCTCCTCCACTATTTTCCTTTTCTCCTCCACTGTTGTTGTCCTTTCCTCCTCCGCCGCTGACCTGGACCTCACCCAGGCGGCCCAGGCATTCACCTAGGGTCCCAAGCCCAGGTGCCCAGCCTAGTTAGGCCTCTGGGCGGCCTGGGCGGGCTGGGCAGATGCTTGGGTGACACCAAGGCAAGTCTAGGCTGCTTCTAGGCATTTTTTTATTTTTTTATTAAGTTATTGACTGATTTGTGTTTATTTATGTACTGATTTTGTTATGATTTAATCATCTACTTAATTAACTTTATTTATCAACTGATTTAACTTTATTTTTCAATTGATTTGTATGTATTCATCTATTGTTTGTATTTATTTATGTATTGATTTAGGAATTAATTGATCATCTACTGATTTATATTAGTTTATCAATATATTTGTATTTATTCATCTACTTATTTGTATTTTTTTGTCTACTGTTTTTTATTTATTGATCTAGTCATTTGAATTTATTTGTGTACTGCTTTTGAAATTATATAATCATATCTAGTGATGTAACTTTATCACGGGCTCATTATGAACCATTAGATCTAGATCATAGGGTATCTCTATCGTCTTAACTATGAAATTGGTAATTAACTTGTTTCCTTGTTCATAATATTGAGAATCCTAATCACCCTTCTTGCTTAATAATGAACTCTGATGCACTCACGTGACATGCTTGGAATGTAAATGATGAAACTTTTCCCTAGATTTCCATTCATGCTTCTAAAGATATCAATAATCACTCTAACTTAAAGAACTAGGATATGGATGATGAAACTAGGATTGTAGGTATAAGAATGACAACATACATGTATTTGTTGTCCTTGAAACCCGTCCAAGATTTACTCATTAGGAGTAAATCTTAGATAGTCCCCAGTTTGGGACTGTTCTTGAACACCTAATCTCACTTAGGATGTAAGTGTATAATGTGTATTTAGTTTTCAAGAAAATTTTAGTAGCACTTCCCCATTTGTTTTCTAAGTACATATGTACCTGGAGAACAGTGGGGAAATGCTGCTAATATTTTCTTGAAAACCCAATACACATTATACACTTACTAGTGAGATTAGGTGTTCAAGAATGGGATAGGTGGTACACATTTATTATATATAAGAATGACAGCACATGTATTTGTTGGCCTAGAAACTTGTCCAAGATTTACTCATTAGGAGTAAATTTTTGATAGTCCTCAGTTTAGGACTATTCTTGAACACCTAATCTCACTTAGGATGTAAGTGTATAATGTATATTTGGTTTTCAAGAAAATTTTGGTAGGATTTCCCCGTTTGTTCTCTAAGTATGTACTTGGAGAACAATGAGGAAATGCTGCCGAAATTTTCTTGAAACCCCAATACACATTATACACTTACTAGTGAGATTAGGTGTTCAAGAATGGGATAGGTGGTACACATTTATTATATATAAGACATTAAACCCTAAATTTTTAACCATAAACCCTAATCTTTTAACCCTAGAACCTAATCTTGTTCTAATATATACTTGTTTTCTCTTTGATCATAGAATGGATAGATCATGGATGTCAATTCCAAATCGCTGCACCCCAGAGTTTATTTCTAGTCTTGATCAGTTTATTACATTTTCCGAGGAACATAGGAAACAACCTGGAGATAGGTTCTACTGTCCATGTAGGCATTGTAGAAACAACTTGAAAGTCAGCACTGGTGACGAAATCAAAAGTCATGTCATGTGCAATGGGATTGTACAAGGCTATATAGAATGGCCCTGGCATGGAGAGATTTCAAACCTAAAATCAGTGGATGTCGATAGAAGTGCTTGTGTGGAAGAAGAAATTGCCTCCGATGACGTAGATGTGAACGAACCAGTTCCAGTAGACATCGTTGATGTGATGTTGGATAGTTGTGGGGTAGAGCACACCGATCCACCTCCCATGTTTAGAAACATTGTGCATGATCCTGAGATATCATTATACACAGTTTGTAAGTTTATGAAGCTTATCATTGTGTTGAGATTGTATAAGATGAAAGCTAAGAATAGATGGAGCGACAAAAGCTTCACGTCATTGTTGTCTTTGTTGAAAGAAATTCCTCCTGAAGGAAATGAGCTGCCAATCTCAACATACCGATTAAAGAAATTGTTGTGCCCAATGGGAATGGAGGCCAAGAAGATACACGCATGCCCAAATTATTGTGTATTATTTCAAAAGGACTATGTGGATTTGAAAGATTGTCCCAAATGTGGTGCATTAAGGTATAAATTGACGACTTCGGGGGAGTCCAAAACTAGTTCTCCTACCAATGTGATGTGGTATCTACCTATAATACTACGGTTTCAATGCTTGTTTGCCAATCCGATAGATGCAAAGAATTTGAGGTGGCATGCAGATGTTAAGAAAAATAATGATGAGATCCTACGACATGCGTCTAATTCCCCACAGTGGAAGAAGATTCATTTATTGTACCCTGAATTCGATGAATAAGTCAGGAATCTAAGACTTGGGCTTTGTACAGATTGGATGAATCTGTACGGGACATTGAGCCGCCAACATAGCACTTGGCCAGTTATGCTTGTTATATACAATCTTCCTCCCTGGTTGTGTATGAAAAATAAGTACGTTATGCTATCATTGTTGATATCGGGCCCTAAACAACCTGGAAATGATATCAATGTTTATCTTAAACCTTTGATTGATGACTTGAAGAAACTCTGGGGTGAAGGCGTGATGACCTATGATGCTTCACGAAGAGAGACATTTCATTTGCATGCTATGTTGTTTTGCACTGTGAATGACTTTCCAGCATATGGAAATTTGTCTGGATATAGTGTCAAAAGATCTAAAGTGTGTCCTATATGTGAAGAGAACACTTATTCAATATGAACAAAGCATGGCTGCAAGACTGTATATCTTGGTCATCAAAGGTTTCTTCTAAAATTCCATCCATATCATAGGTTGCGCAAAGCATTCAATGGACGGAATGAGGAACAGAGTGCACCTAAACCTATACCTTGGGAGGATGTTTATGAAAGAGTAAAAGACTGTGTCAATGAATTTGGTAAGAGATCACAATGTACCATGGCCACACGGAGTGACAAATCTTTATTCAAGAAGAAGTCAATATTTTGGGATCTTCCTTATTGGAGTTCTTTGGTAGTCAGGCATTGTATCGATGTCATGCATGTTAAGAAAAATGGTTGTGATAGCATCATCGGTACTCTGCTGAATATACCAGGTAAGACTAAAGATGGGATAAAATCATAAATGGACCTACGTGAAATTGGAATAAGGACAGAACTAACAGAAGTAGTTAGTAGTGATTGGAGAAAATACTTACCTCCCACTTGTTACACGTTGTAGAGAAAGGAGAAGAAAGCTTTTTGTGAATGCATGGTAATGTTAAGGTGCCACAGGGTTACTCATCCAACATATGTACATTGGTATCAATGAAAGATCTGAAGTTGATAGGTCTTAAATCTCATGATTGTCACACTCTAATACAACAAATATTTCCTGTGGCAATTCGATCTATATTTTCGAAGCATGTAAGGTTTGCAATCACCAGACTTTGTTTCTTTTTCAACAGTCTGTGCAGCAAAGCTATTGACCCTGATACTCTCGATAAATTGCAAAGAGACGTGGTTGTTACCCTATGTCAGCTTGAGATGTATTTTCCTCCTTCGTTCTTTGATATCATGGTGCATCTTGTTGTCCACTTGACTAGGGACGTGAAAATGTTGGGACCAGTTTTCTTGCATTGGATGTATCCCTTTGAACGATACATGAGCATTTTTAAAGGTGATGTTCAAAACCGTTATCGGCCTGAAGGGAGTATTATTGAGCATTATGTGGTGAGAGAGGTTATGGATTTTTGCAATGGCTTTCTGAGTGCTAATGACGCTCCTATTAATGACAAGAATATTGAGGAGCATTTTGGCAAAGGAATTTTGGGATCACGGATGAAAGTAATCAGCCGTGAGCAGTTGGAACAAGGTCACTTGTATATTTTACACAACATCGACGAAGTGAGTGTTTATATCAAGGAACATACCAATTTCATCAAGAGATAATATCCTTGATCCAATTCAATGTGGCTTGCTAGAGAGCATAACAAGACATTTATTAAGTGGTTTGAAGATAAAGTCTTACATCAACTATCTCAAACACCAGATAATCTTACTAAAACTATCAAATGCCTTACCTTTAAACCAAAATTGAATGTTATGTCTTATGAAGGGTTTGACATAAATGGATTCCCATATTGCACAAAGCGTCAAGATGATAAGAGTGTCGTCCAAAATAGTGGGGTCACGCTTCAAGCGTCTTCATTGTGTTTTGCAAGTGCAAAGGATAAGAGTCCACGTGAAGCTAAAATGTCATATTACGGTATCATTGAAGACATATGGGAGTTTGACTACGTAGATTTTAGAATTCTTCTCTTTAAATGTAATTGGGTTGATAACACCAAAGGAGTTATAGTGGATGAATTGGGTTTCACATTAGTGAACTTTGAAAAGATTGGAGAGAAGGGTGAACCATTCATATTGGCATCACAAGTGAAACAAATATTTTATATCGATGATCCTGCAAATGATAAATGGTTCATTGTTCTTCATGGTAAAAGACAGTTCATTGAAGGTCCTATAGATGAAGAATAGTACTATGATAAGTATGATGACTCCAGTCCATTCTCAGTTGGGTTGCCAACACCACCAAATATTGAAGCTAATAATGACTTCTATGTGTGCGGAGATCACAATGAAGGATTGTTAATTGATAAAAGATCACAATATTAGAGGCATGCATGTTTATACTTTTTATATGTTTTATTTTTCTAAATGTGAACTTTACAATGTTTTAATATCTTCTAGTTATGTTAAATGCTAAATGTTTGATTTTTTAATGACACTTTCAGATGGCTGAGCATGAGCATGATGACCATGATGATGATTACCATGAGGGTGAGGATATCAATGCACTGCCTCACAATGTAAGTTTTAAAAATATATCCTATATTTATATCTATATGTTTATAGTTATATCCTATAAGTGTGTTTTTTTTGTTACATTTTAGGTTGGTGATGTACCCCTTGAAGAAATTGGGGCACTTGATGAGCAGAAAAAAAAATTGAGAAAGTGAGGAGCATCACAATGATGAACAAGTTACTACAACAAAGGGACAATGGACCCAAATTGGCTGTGGATTTTGATCATGCAGAAAATCTAGTTGGAGTGAACCGCAACTCATTTGTTTCATATCTTGGGGTTCTTACTCACAGCCATTGTAGTCCTCACTTAGAATCTTAGCATAAAGTTTCTAAGGGGAAGAAAGACTTAGTATGGAAGGAACTATGCGTGAGTTATTATTATTTGCAATTCTATTTTTGTAGATTACTAATTTTAAGGATACTAGTTAATAGCAATTCTATTTTGCAGAGTATATTTGATCTGGATGAAAAGCTGCATCGTAAATACGTGATGCAACACTATGGGAGGGTCCTAAGGAACTATAGGACAAATCTCACCCGAGATTACATACGCGATGTTGAGAAGAGGTTCTTGATTGATTTCCAATTCTAGACATTGATCACTTTTTGACTAACTCTACGCTAATAATTTTTTTTGTATTCTCTTTAAAAAATAAATTTAGGAAGAAGGCAGCCACTGAGCAATAGAGCTACCTGGACCCCAAAGCCTGGGAGGAGTTTGTTACCCAAAGAAAAACAGATGAATTCAAGGTATTAAGCACCACTCCTAATTTAATTAATGTACGTTCTTATGTATTCACCTATTCATGATTAACCTTTAGTGTTACTAACCAAATCAATGTGCTTACTAACAAGGCTATTAGCGATGCTCAAAGAGCAAGGCATGCACTGAATGTGCATGACCACACAATGGGTCCAAGAGGCTATGCAGTCGTTCACCAAAGACTACATGATGAGTCTACTGCTCAGTCTGCTGCTACTCAAGAGACTGCAGAGTCCTATACTATTGGTCCCACACCTCTGCCTCGCCATGCTCTGTGGATAGCTGGGAGGCAAAACAAGAAGGGAGATATAACAAAGCCCGCAAGTGTTGAGGTTTCTACAAAAATAGTAAAATTCAACTCTTAGATCAATCGATTGATATTGATTGTTGTTATGTTTACTTACCAATTTCTATTGATGGCGATTAGAGGGAGTTGCACGAGTAGAGGAAGGAAGGCAAGTTCATCCCTGAGGGTACAAGGGATGAATTGACAGTTGCTCTGGGTAACCCAGAGCATCCTGGACATGTTAGGGGTGCAGGCACTGGTGTGGGCATCAAAGCGTTCTTTGGGCCATCACAACGCAAACCAATCCCAAAAGTAGGACTTTCACAAGCTGAGGTAACTTAATTATTTTTTTAGAATGTTATTGTGAAAGAGAATTCAATAATCAGAAGCTAGTGTTTCTTTTTTCCATGTATAGGTAGATCAGTTAATTGATAGGCGATTCGAGGAAGCACTTGATAGGAGAGTTGAGGAAGCACTTGATAGGAGAGTCGAGGAAACACTTGATAAGAGACTCAATGAAGTAATTAGCAAGTGGCAGGCGTCTCAGACTACCTCTCAGACACTACCTGTGGTGGGCCACTCTTCTCCTACATTAGAGGTTGGGAGTAATCCTTTTCACCCACCACCTAGCACGTCCACTGTAAGTATTTTTATGACATATATAGTAGCTAGTCTTTTCAAGATGATATATTTATGTATATATGTATATAACATTAAAGTTGTAGGGGTTGAAGCCATGCCATCTAAAAAGTCAAGAATATATCATTGAAGAGGCACAGGCTTACCCATCCCTTCTAGGGGAGATGTTTCATGGGACTCCAGTACTAGCTGGTGCAGTTAGTGTGAGCCCGACACATATACTCCTCGATTGGAAGGATCTTCAACTGCCATATGCCCACCCAATACATATACTCCCCAATTGGAAGGATATTAAACTTCCATATGCCCACCCAGTGAAATGCTTGGTGATGCAAAAGGCAGAGTGATAATGTGGCCCAAAGCAGATGTCGTCTATACTAATATTGTATGGTAAATTTACATTACGTTAATTTTTTCGTGTGTATATATGAGTCGATTGATCTGAAATTATATATACAGGTCAAAAAGATGACACCCGCTACATCTCGGCCTCCACGTCCACCTCCTCAACTACCAAGTTGGCTTCCAAGGGACCTACATGCCTCGTTAGGTCCTAATTATAGGGGTATGGCAGTATGGATCGACAAACATGATCAAAATTGCCCTATAAATGTTACAATTCCGAAGGATGCTGTAGGTCAATCATATGATAACAATCTATTTATACAAGTTTTGCATACATATTAATGCATAGGTATTAATGCAGGTCAATCATACGAAAACAAGTTATTTATAAAAGATATTTTGGAGTTTTTTCGTTATGATTGGCTAAACACATCTATGATAGAGGTGTGGATATGGTGAGATCTTGTTTATACATTTGTATACCTTGTTTTATACACATTGATTTTGCAGCCACTTACACACGATATGTACAGATTTTGCATTTTCCCATGTGGGATTTTTGGTTCCATCTTTGATTAGTCTTGTAGATATAGACCCTTCTTAAGTTACTTCATACTGTTGTGATGCTTTTGAATATTTTGGTAAAAATAAGAAGATGGTCATAATAGCTCCATTCGATGTTGAGTAAGTTTACTTTTCTTATAATTTGGACTTAAGAAAATTACATTTTTATTATGGATTTTGAGTTATTAATTTTTAACTTTCTTACCTGTAGTGGTAGGCATTGGGAGTTACTAGTTATTATCCCCAAGACATTCACTATCTATTATCTAGATCCTGTGGGGAATGAATTGAATACATTATATGGACACGCAATGAAAAGGCCATTATTCTCGTGAGAAATATTTCATATTTTTATATCTGTTATGGAACATGGACAAGTTTTCACTCATTGTGTCTCGCATGTTGAACCCTTCAGTATCTTACATATGTATGTCCTTTAACTAAGGTCAAGAAGCTTTCCAGATCTATCTTTATAGACCTCGATCCCTATCACATAGGATACTTCGCCTAAACCATTCATATGGAAGGTACTTTCCTTGCCATGTTTTAACATTTATATGATAAGGATGTTATTATGCATCATTATGTGGAATATCAATATGCTCCCATTAAATATTTTATATCACAGATTCCATCTTCATTCTAACTCAAGTCAAACCCTTTGACTATCTTGTCAAATCAAAGATTCCAACTTTGAGATGTTTGTGTCAATCCTTATATTAACCTTTATAGTTTATAGATTTTATTTGCATTAATAGATATATAAAACCATTAATTTGTGTCGCATACACATCCTCTTTAATTATTCCAATTAATAAATGTGGTTCTAACATCCATATGCCAAATCTCATAGTCATAATAAGCTGCAACAGCAAGCATGATCAGATGGATTTAACCATGGTAATTGGTGAAAGACTTCATCACATTCAATAATTTGAACTAGTTTGAAACTCTTTGCTACAAATCTACCCTTCCATGTTGGTCTTCTTACAAAGACCCAAATGCACCCTATGGGTTTTACCCCTTCAGGTGGATCCACCAAGGTCATACCTTGTTGGTTTACATGGAGTCCATCATAGATCTCATGGCCTCAAGCCATTTTTTTAAGAATTTGGTTTCTCAATAGTTTCTAAGTAGCTAGTTGACTCATCTCTATGATCAACTTACCACCTTCTTGAGTTATAAAATATCATAATCTTTCAAACTCAATTCGTTCTATTTAAAACTATGAGTTCTGTGTTTACATAAGGAACTGGAGATTCCAAAATAGTTTGTGATTCTCCTTGTTCCTATTGTATCTCTTTAGGTTCAATGTTTTCTCGCATGTCTCAAAAATTTTGAGTTCTACTTTTACTCCCACTAATTCCTTTGAAACTAATTTGCATTTAGGAATTCAGCCATCCTAGCAACAAACATTTAGTTGTCGAGCTAGAATATAAGTAATATTCAATAAGGTAACATTCATGTGATTTGTGGATAATGGCTTTTAAGAAACTATTTTCTTATACAAGCTTTCAATCCCAATCACTACAAAAGACTCATCAGGACACTTCCCATGCCATATATCATATGGTATCTTTTGTACCATTTTAGATGGTACATTCTTTAGCGTTTAAGCATGTGCCCAAAACAAATTGTAAGATTAGCTAGATTTTATTGATAATCTCACCATGACTTGATAGGGTGTGATTCCTTCTTTCTGACACATCAGTATGTTTTCAAGTGGAGTTCATTATGATACACTATAATGATCTCACAGAAGTCCTCAAACTCTTGGTTTATGTATTTCAACATCGATCATATCGAGGTATCTCAATACTTTTACCAATTTAGTTATGTACTTCATTTATGATCTCCTTAAACACTTCAAGAGATCCAAACTTGTATTCCATTAAATACAAATTTCAATATCTAATTATCGTATCAGTAAATATAATGAGGTACTTGTAACTACTTTTAGCATACATTCTAAAAGGTCTATGTACATCAGTATGTACTAGTCCTAATGGAATAGTCGATCTCCTCTACATTTAGTGAAGATTTTTTTTGTCATATTTCACAACAAATAAGACATGTGTGAGAACTCATTACACTAAACTAGATTACTCAAAACATAAAACACAATCGATCACTAATTAATCACATACCCAAAAATATGGGCAAATTAAAATCGATTTCAACATCAACACCTGCTCAGAAATGTTTGAATAAGATCCCAATATCTTTCTTGTATCCATACTATGCCAATAATTTGATACAAATTTTTCTATCTCCTTAACCACAACATATATACACAAGAGAACAATTTTCATATATGCCACACAAACAATCATTAACATGCTAACAAAAATTCAATTTGTTTGAAACACCATATATAAACTTTCCTGCCCGGACCTGAAAGTACAGGGATGACTCTTGGACACACTAAACATCTAATCAACTTTCTCAATGATTCATTACTATAGCTCCTCTTTGTTGCCACATGTTTATTTTCATCACTTCTGATTACCTAAAAAAAATGTGGCGAACCACAAAGGTGAGACCCATGTCCCAGCAAGAGATATAACCTCCAACAACGTTTATTGATTACAACATTTTAAAGTAATTATATAGTTAAGAAATTTAATCAGATATAACAAATAAGATCAGCAGTACTGATGATTAACAAAATACATAAAGGAGAAGATAATAACTATCACCATTAGCCAGACTATCATCCTTTATGTTGTTGACAATGTGAGCAATTCAGTAGCATATGCATATCTAGCATCATGAGCAAGTATAGTAACATAGCATAGCTAACAACATGAGCAAGTCTAATTGGTTTAGCATATCAACATCATAAGAAGAGCGAACAACATAAGTACAACTATCTGGATAAGCATGACTAGCAGTATATGCATATCTAGTTACAAAGGCATGGCTAGGATGCTAAATATAACTAACAACATGAGATATTGGCATCATGATTATAATCAGTAGTAGCAGTATAGTTATCAACATAATCATAGCTATTATAGGTACACATCTACAATCTTAAGCATATCCACAAACTTAGTATATCTACTATCTCTTAATTGCACTAAGCATCATCTTTATGTAAAGATAACAAATAAGGGTTATCATCCAATGTGAAACGTTATGTATAACCCTAAACAAATATGCTACACGGATATATTACATCTTTTATTATGCCCTGGGGAATTTGAATCATACCATTCAAAGTCCAACCGACCCCTGTGAAGGGCTATTCGGTTCCGTACAAGATCTAGGAGTGTCGGTATCCTAAGATCTCTTCCCCTCGGTCAGTACGAGTAAAAAGGCAGTGACATATCAGTCAAAGCTGCCACCACAATGACATATAGTCTTGTAACTAGCCCACCTTAGTACAGGGCATGGCACTAGCATCTAGGGTATTCAAACCC
This sequence comes from Alisma plantago-aquatica, assembly GCA_963693085.1. NCBI lineage: Eukaryota > Viridiplantae > Streptophyta > Magnoliopsida > Alismatales > Alismataceae > Alisma > Alisma plantago-aquatica. Next base: position 575,021,488 of record OY856409.1, on the reverse strand, counting down.
AATCACTGAGGTACAACCACAGTTGACCTCTAATCACATCATGTTATAATCACCAAGACACGATTGCAACCATTCTCAATCACATCATATGTATGAGGCATGACAATATCTATCCTCTACAATCTACATTGTGGGTGACAAGGATATATCCTCAACCTACCACCCCCACATACTCAACAATATGTGCTCTGAGATTCCCTTAGGAATACTCATTTCACCATCAAACAAGTTCTGACACTGAAGATGGCTATACGTCATAGGGCACTACATGATTAGAGTTTCACTTGATTAGTTATGCCAATTGGGTGAATTAAGGTTGCATCAAACAAGTGGACATACAAACCCTAATTCACTTCTAGCAAGCATATAAATATCACAACTTTTGAAAGATATAAAATGTGTGAAACATAATTTCTCATCTCATCATCACATGGTACTATTCACTTTCCATTCATGAGACCACACTAGTCATCATACTATCACAAGATATAAATCCTTTTCATAATATCATAGGGTATCAACCCTTATCAACAAAAGAGGATTACACCTCATTCAGGGCTCAACCATGCCCAAAGGTCATTAAGACCATCATACTATCACAGGATATAAATCCTTTTCACAATATCACATGGTATCAACCCTTATCAAAACAAGATGATTACACCTCATTCAGGGTTCAACCATGCCCAAAGGTCATTAAGACCATCATACTATTCCCTACAAGATCATCATTATCTTTGCATGTCTTATAACAAGGCTTAACAACATCACTTACATATAATACACCAGATTAGCACAATATTGCATTAATGAGCTAGGAGATATTCATAAAAAATCATAGTAGGGTTATATTAACATTAAGAACATTCCTTTATTACATCAACATTCAAGGAATCTAGATATGATTAACACTCATCATATTCATAATGCACATGTTTAGAATAAGAAAGTATCAACCATGTAGTTATGATAACCACCAATTAACACATTAAGTTATGATCATGTTAAGGAGGTTATTCCACCATCATTCCATCATATAAGAATGTTAAATGTGATTACTCATCTTTATCTATTTACATTAGAGTTAGGTTCAACATGATAAATTATATCAATGTTACTAATCAACACTTATACCCAAACCCTAACTCACGACATCCATTGGATCATGGATCCATAAGGTGAAGCATCACCATCACATTCCATGCTATTATCAAGTATGAACCCACACATAAATCAAGGTGTAACCATCAAGTTATAGCATACTAGGGTTTCAACAACAGTAATAGAGTACTCCATGATTGTATTAGTCATTCAAGGACTATTCATACCCAATTACCATCATTTAGTTAAATTAAAGCTAGGTATAACAAGCTATACCTCATTAGGGTTACATATCAACACAATATGATTATCATCCCTTCTATTCATATGAGTGAATAGGTAATACTACCTTATTAAGGGTAACTCTCCATTTGTTCCATCATCATTCAACCCATATCACCATACCACAATGTCACCTAGAACCATTGGATGTTAAAAAGGTAAGACCATTGGTTTTTTACATAAGTAAACACCTTGAATGAATCATATATAATGTTATTGAGCTTTAATCTATAAAATTCACCATTTAACCCTAGACATCCTTTAATTAATAGCAATAAGGGTTCTATTGAGAGTAGAGTAAAACCCACAATCGACTGTTTATTTAAAACAAGCCATACATTGTCAACAAGTATGCTTCTTAAGTTGACCATATAAAGGAAACCATCTAAATCACATTATTAGAAGCAACATATTACATTAGCCATCATTCCACTTTATTGGAGGAATAAACATTAGATCTTGACCATTGGGTCAAGTTCATATGTTAAAACCATCAATTACAGTATAGGTCTGACCATTGCATCAAGGACCCAAGAAACCATTGGTCTAAGGCTTAATTGATGCTACAACTACAATGCTTAACTCACCATAGGTTTTCGAGACCTGATCTACCATCATTAGTGACCATTAAGTCACCATAGGTTGTTAGATCAACACTATATTCATTAATCAACATCAAATATTAAGCTAATGTCATGATTTATTGATAACATCAGTAGGGTACTTAATGGTTGCTCATTAAACTTCTAATTGATCCAAAACCTGACCTAAGGGGGTGACCATAGGTTGTCACCATCATTTGACACCTTTGATTCCGACCATCAGTTGTCATGAAGACAACACCATAGGGTTGTTGCAATGGTAGCATCATTGGGTCATGGGTTTATAGAAGAAATTAGCTTTAAACCCTAAAATTGACCATCGGTTGATAGGTGCTTAGCACCATAAGTTGCGAAATCAATCTGATCCAAGTCATATTATACCTTAGAAATAATGTACACATGATCAAAGGCTCATCTAGAACTGAAATCAGAACAGGGAACATTATAAAAATCACAATCCAAGTCAAGCATATCTTTCACTAGTACAGAACTGATCTTTAGTGTCGGTTATTTAAGGCCTTTGGCGTCGGTTTCAAAGTGACAACCAAGTGGGTGCCGCTAAAAGTCAAACCCTTCAGTGTCAGTTTTAACACCGATGCCATAACCCTTCCCACCACCAAAAACACGCCAGCAAGGACACCATAGGCGTCGGTTATTAAATAAAATCGACACTATATCTAGCTCAAAGACGTCGACGTTTCACAAAAACCGACACCATATAACCCTTTCTGCCACCAATAAAATGCGCCAGCAAGGGCACCATCGGTGTCGGTTATATATAATATATAACTGACACCCATAGCCACATAGATGTCGGTTTTTTGCTAATCACCAATGTCGTATGTATTTGGTGTCAGTTTGATACAAATAACTGACGCCTATGTTCTGATTTTTTTTCTTATCAGTTTGTAGGCCTACTGTATGGCTGGTCAGCAGGATGCAGAACCTGCAGTTTAATTCTGAACTGTAGGTTTACAACATCCATTGATATCATCCAACAACAGGCCACAAACCTACAAAGTCATTCATATTCAGACACGTGTATTGATCAGATACATGTAGAAACCTATAAAGTCATTTATATTCACATTCAGTTCCATTCATTTCATCTCTTTTCACATTCAAACATTCATGTATTGATCAGAAAAAGTCATTCACATTCACACATGACAATTCAGAAAATTTTCATTCACATTCACACAAAAATAAGTATGAGAACAAAGTTTAGAAATATCATTCTTTATTCATCATCGTCATCATTGTCATCCCAATCAGTGTTCTAAAACTGGTAATCGGTGTACGGGCAGACATGGTACCGAATAGAGTATATACGGTATGCGGGAGTATATGCGGGAGTATATGCGGGAGTATATGCGGTTTTGGATTTTTTTTATAAATTTATTATATATTTACATAAATTTATATATTGACCATATATAATTCGATATATAAAGAGAACAATAATAACTGGGGATATAACAAAAAATGAAATTTCATTTGAATATTAACAAAGAAATAAGCATGATTGAAGATGAAAATAATTTAAATAACATATCCCAAAAAGGTTCATACCAAGTAAACAACAAGCACCAAATAACCAAGCAACTCATGTCCAAATCACAAAGTAGTACATCAACAATCAACACAAGTTTATCAATACAAATCTAATCAATCTAACAGCTACAGATTATACAAAAGAATAAGAAATGAAAAAGTATATGTACATAGATATTTTCCTATTATTGTCATTCCAGATAGAGTATATAAGAAAGAAAGCTACACATTTAGCTTTCCTATTGAGGTGCAAAATATCATTGAGCCATCTTGGTACACAACCAAAGAATGAACTGAAATAAGCTCATAGATCATAAAAATAGCAGCATGAGAAGAAAATATGATGTGCGTTTTCTTCACTAATCCAACACAGATAACAAATAGAGTACTCACATGAGAGTAAGAGACACTTCCAAACTAATATGAGAGAGAAATAACCCAAATTGGCATAATTGTAAGAAATGGTAGTTGGAAGTAAGCACCTGAACATGCTAGCTCAGTGCATGAGAAGTGACAAATCAGAAATTTGACAGAAAACCTTCAATTCAATGATAGGATCATCAAGAAGAGGACTTGCATAAATGGTTCACTACATGTAGAAATGTTCAATTGGCTGAAGTTTATGCCATATGCATCATCTATCATGATTCATAATGGCAATAGTATGGTTTCTAAACAGATACAAAAATAGAATCATGTATGTGTATAGTAGTTTTCCCCACTAACTATTTGATATATAAGATACTATTATTGAGACCATGCATTGATGTGCCATGTGCTTCACGTTATATTTCAGTTTGATAATATAACTAGATCATTGTAAATGGATGGAATCACCAATCTATAGAACTGTTTCCAGCACAAGTACAATGCATAATAGAACTTTTGTAAATTACAAATAAATATAAATAAACAATAGTTTAGTTTTATGTAGATCTCATTCATCATAACAGAATTGTTTCAAGTTACTCTGCCTCTATAATCTGTGTAGATTTGTGTTTATTTCATAATTAAGTCATGTGTTGTAGACATCCCTCGACCGGTTTCCTGTTAGGCAGAAAGGCTTTCCTGTGCTCTCCCATCTCCTCTAAATAGGGTAGTAGGGTTTAATAGACAAAAACTGAAAGGAAAATCTCTTCAGCACATCATGAGTAAGGAGACAAAGAAGGTAGCATTTCTAGATAATGATAGAAATATTCCTCAGAATCAGACTATTCTAGGTGAACTTTGGCCAATTCATACATTGGTCTTTCATCCTACACATATTCTAACAATCCTTGAGAGACAAAGTCCCTTTTCTATCCATAGAGATGTGATCCTCAAGTTTAGAATCAGGATTAATAAGATTTTTAAGAATCATAAGAAACAGAGGGGTGTGCGGAAACTTATTAAATACAGAGGGGTGTGCGGCAACTCCTCTACTAACAGAGGGGAAAGACGATCCATAGCTACAAGTGAGTAGTTGTTTTCTAATGGATGGCGTGGAAAATAATGAATGATCTAGAATTCTAGATGGAGGGCGCTCCAACCAAACTGGCCCTAAGAGAAGTGGAAACGGCTACTGATTAACCCCAAAATAGAATAACTGCTTACCTGTGAGTCGCCGTCCAAGGTTGAAGAAGGCCTGACCAAGCTTGAGAGGCACCGCAGTGCTTGAGGGAAGCCGCCGTCCAAGCAATCAAGAGAGAGGCGCCGCAGTGCTTGAGGGAGAGCCGCCACACTGCTTGAGGGAAGTCGGTGCACCTTGAGGACAACCGTCGCACGATTGGAGGGAAGCCGTCGCACGAATAGAGGGCACCCGCCGTACGACTGTAGGGCAACCACCGTCTAGAAGTCCAGCAGCAGAAGGGGCCGACGCAAGGATCGCTGCAGCTGTTAGGGTATCAGGTAGTCGTTGCCTGTGGAAATAGCCTGCGCGATACACGCGAGGTTTATTTGGTCAGGGTATAAGAGCCCGAGAGAAGGAAATTAAAAAAATGATACCTGTTTGAAAAGTGGTGAATAGTCGGCCGCATATGCGACGTTTTTGATGTTTAATCGGGTCGAGCCCGCTTGGATGGGCGATTCATGATATGCGCAGCGGCCCATTAACCGAACCGCTTATTCGGCCGCATATGCGGTTGCACGGGCCGATTTCCTGAACACTGATCCCAATTATATTTAAAAATTCCCACTACTTGTAGGGCTTTTTCCCATTCTTCTCTTACAACATCTAATTCCTCCCTCGTATAGGGAGTATGTACATCTAATAACTTTCCACCTGTACTGAAGTCAGTTTTAAACACATGCAAAGAGAATGACGTATATATATAATTAATAATATTAAGATTGATATATCTCATATTATCTAATGAGACTATGTATAATACCTTTTTTATAGTATCGATTTCCATTGTGGCATGTTTGATGATTAGGTCCATAAATCGCATCACATAGTAGGCACATGCCAAGCCATTATCTTGTGTAGCACACTATAAATTGAAACATACAAAATATTCAAAAATACAAATAAGCATAGTTCACATAAATAATATATATATTGGAGTTGGGAAATTACTTTCACATTCTCCCAAATTAGTGGCGGATTCGTTTTCCTGGGGACCTTTCCTCCAATTTTTATGAACTCTTATAAAGCCCTACATGTTAATATAACACATTAAATTGCATAATTAAATAGTAATGTGCTATGATGGAATCCTAAATCAATACTAAGGTCATGAAAGGATAAGACTGATGGATGTAGGTGTTGTTTGTTCCCTGGATGCACGAGACCATAGGGTCGGGAGGTAATAGCTACCTTTGCCCAAGGACTATGGGTTAGAAGGTTGGCCACCTTTATGAGTTCATGGGGCCTATGGGGTAAAAGTGAGAGGCACTCCTTAGATTCATAAGGGATGGATCACCCCAAAAGTGTCGGCACCCTAGAGACCTTGAGGTAACAAATAAGGATTGTACATAAAAGAGATATGCTAAGATTCAAAAGGTGATGGGAAAAGTCTTCCCATGGGCCTAGACCCATAATCAAGTTGTTAATGATGTGGAGACATGTGATGTACGTTTCAACATAGTTTGGAAAGTGTACTGGCGATGTGCGATGCACCATCTCTACTCTCAGAGCGGGATGAACTTTGTATTTGGACTGCAGCCAAATGCTTATTTCCTCTCGTTATGGGGGTGAGAGATATGGCAATACGCATGCCATACACTAATGATAAAGATGATGTGATTTGAAACATTTCTATGATGTCTGAGGATAGAGAAAATATCATACCTTCTAAAAAGTTTATTGAATGGGTGGTTTACAAACATGAAGAGAACTAAGGTAGTCATCATATGAGGATGTTTGTATCAAAAGCAGTATGGAATTTATGAGTTATATAAGTTTGAGTTTGATAACCAAGATGATGAGCTCGGAGTTTTCTTGACTCAGTTAATCCTAAACCTGAGATGAGGATGATGAGTGGAGTATATGAGGGTGTATGTCTTGCCTATCACATAAAGATGTAAGGTGGTAATGGATGCTCTTAGCCGAGATGCACCAGTCTTGCTTAGCCAGTAGAGAGACTAGAAGAGGTTTCTAGGTGAACCCTATGTTTGTGAGACATATAGGGCTAACACTCTGATACAACCAGACCCATTGGTTGAATTAGTGGTTGCATGGCTAGCCAGCCTACAGCTTGTTATGATAGAGTGATGGTTGTAAGCACCTCATATACACCTCTCAAGAAAAGGAGGTGGTGAAACCCACTACTAGAGTGTTTTAGGGTTTCTGAGGAGACAACCTTGAGGAATCATGACAAAAGTAGAGGCTCATGATGTTAAGTCATCGTAGTACTACCAAGATAGTTAAAGTTTGTAGTTGTACTTTGAATACCTAAGATGAAGAAGTATATAAAGTTGCATGTGGCTTCTCGCCAAGCATGCAAGGAGGTGAAGGACGAACATCCGTAACCCAGTGAGTTGCTACCAATAATGAAGAGTCCACGAGAGGGAATGGGAGTGGATCACCATGGACGTTTTGGTGAGTCTCCCCTGAACCATGAGAGGACAGGATGCAATATGGGTTATGGTAAATTGCCTTACCAATTTGACCTAACCCCTTTCCTAAGAGAGAGTGTTGTCAATGCGACAGATCCAATTGAACTATATGAATGAGAGAGATAGTTCAAATACACCGTGATCCGAGTTCAACTTTTGGAGTATGACCTCAAGTTCACTTCCATGTGGTGGAAGTAGGTGTGTAATGAACTCGATGCTAGATTGAAGTTTAGTACCTCGTATCACCCCTTGTTGATAGACAGTCAAGAGAGTATGATCCAGACTAGAGGGTCTGATGAGAGCATGTGTACTCGTTCAGGGTGATACATGGGGGCAGTTCTTATTCTATGAAAGTTTGTGACGATAGCCACCATAGCCAGTATCGGGATGTAATAAGTTCTGTAAGGGAGGTTGTGTTGGTCACCGCTTCATTAGGATGATGTCAATGAAAGAACCTTGTGAAGATCATAGAAACCACCATGTGTGCAGATGAAGTCACTTTGATCATGCGATGACTGAGATAGCTTAGGGGTGACATGAGTCGTGAGCTAATGCAAAGTAGACTGACATGCAGTTCACTTTGGGAGAATATGTGTTATGAAAACCCAACCCCTCTGAGCTATATATGAGAAAGATGAGTCCTCGATACATGGGTCCATTCAAGATGGATTGGTGGAGATGTTTATGTGTAGCTTTACCCCTCAGGATAACCTAATGTATGATGTGTTTTATGTATCTGATCTAGAGCACTATGTGATGAACCCGATCCATGAGCTGAGCCGTGAACCTATTGAGCTTCTAATGAGGCTAAAATATCTTGAGTCACCTACAAGGGTACGAGATACCAGGGTGAGAGAGAACTCAAATGTAAGAATATAAGATGATAAAGGTTCTTTGGTAGCACCATGGAGAGGTTGAAGCCACATGGGAGCCGATGATGGACATGGAAAGGTCTTGTCCTGATTGTTTGTATGCTTGGTGGAAGTTTGAGGGAATAATTCCTATAAGAGGGGAAGGATGTTACAGCCCCAATTTTTGGGTTCTTTTGGTTGGAAATACAATTTCCTCCAATAAATGTATGATTTTGTAATTTGTATGATTTAAGTAAATTGAGTGGTTTCCATTGATAAATAGCCTTGTTTGATTTCGTGGGCCTTATTGGCTATTGGGCCCAATAACAAGAAAAAGGAAATAAAAAGGAAGAGAAATCAGTTAATAAAGAAATAACTGAGATAATAAGAATAGGAAAGATGTAGAAGCATCTAGAAGGCTAAGAATTATCATTCAAGGAGGGATTTCGTATCTTTAGGATTTCTTGGGTTTCAAGGAGTTCAAGTTGCAAAGATAATAGGAGAAGAAAGAGATATAATCAAATAAAGCATTATTAAGAAGGAAAGTTGAGATAATGATGAAAATATAATAAATATGTGGAAATATGGATAATGGAATCATTATGAATGAGATTTTGACTCCACATGGTTTCTAATAGTAAAAGGAATCAAAATAAAGAAAATAAAAAATTAACAGAGAGAAAATATGCTTAAAATAAGCTTTATTAAAAGATAACTTGCACATGAAGATAATGCCTTTTTACTTTTGATTTTGGGACTCAAAATTTGTGTACGAGTAGATAAAGCCAAGATAAAGGTTTCCCTAAAATTTGGGATCAAAAGGATAAATGGTTTGGGAGATATGAAATTTTTACATTTTCCTAAAGTAAGAGGGATAAATTAAATATCACAATTAGATTTTAATACATGTTCTTTTATGGGGCCCGACGGTCGTTGGATCTGGATCCAACATTGGCTGCACTTTGCCTAAAATAAGGAAAGGAGGAACATACTCACATAATTTCGGGGCTAGATTCCTCACTAAGAAATAATCGAGCACCAATGGGACCGATCCCATTGCGACTAGGATCCCTTTTCGAGTAGAATGAGCCTAGGTTTGGATACTTTTGGAGAGCGGTCTGAGGTTTCCCCAAAGTCCTGATGGAGTCAGACTCCATGGCTGTGGACTGCGGACAATACCTATATAAGGGGCTCCACCCTCCTCCTCCCGACAGGGAGAGAGATGCTGGGAGGCCATGCAGGTTCGAGGAAGTGCCTCGTTAATCTTGTTCTTGCCCAGTTATTGAAGAGCGAAGGATTCTGGTCTAGTGTCCCTGTCCACCGGCGACATGGAGGTGGAGGTCATCTCCCCAGGTGGGCGTTTCTTTCAGTAACTGAAGGTGTGGGTGACTTTGGAAGGATGGGTCGAAGGATACTGCAAGGTCTTTTGCTCCTACATGACGCCAGATCATGGAGTCAACCACAAGTTTGACCCTCGTCTAGGCCTATTTCACGAGAAAGGGGGGATCCAGAGGAAGGGGATGAGGGAAGGCAAAATTACCTTCTTGCCTCTGGTGTTTGAGAAGGAAGGTGAGGGCAGAAATGTCTTTCTGACATTGGTTGGGCCCAACTCGCTTGAAAAAGAAAAATGATTCGATTGGCTGACATGGCGGCCAAAGATTGGCTCAGGAGGTAAATACTTTACAAAATCATAGAAAATAATTGGTACTCATATGTAGACAAATAATATATGAAAATTGATCAGGAGAACGCATAGAATCCAATAAAAATACTTTTAAAGCCTGATTTCATTCTTATTTGCAAAAGTTCATTAAGTTGATTATAAAGTGCATTAAACTTATGTTAAACACCCTAATTGTGATTAAATATCGAATTTATGATGCCTAACTGGTTAATGTGAGCACTATTAGCCTGTTGGATGATAAAATAAGAATTGAATCTGATTTAGATGAGAAGTTGCTTGTTTTGGGGTTTTAATCTATGAATCCATGATAATGCATGTAGAAACCCTAATCTAGGGTAAAGAAGGATATTAATTTGAATAATTTGAATTATTTCGAAATATGCTGATAATTGTTGATCCTAATCCTGTTAGGAGGGATAGGAAAAGATAATTAGGGTTTATGAGTATTTTTACTGATTTAGGGTTTGTAGTAACAAAAGTGATAATAAAACCCTAATTGCAAGTGAAACCCTAAAAGAAAATAGAAACCCTAGGAAGCAAGTTAGATTGGATAGATCTTGATAACATGAATAGTGAAGGAAATTGTATGGTTGTTTTCAAGACCCTTATTGTGTGAATTGCTTGCTTGCCTGGATTTCATACTTGCTTGGAATATTGCTATCTTGAATCGCCTGAACATGTATGTGGTTATTTATGAATAATCGATCTAGTTTCACAAAATTTTCTCGAATGTTTGATCGATTGGATGCAATCTAAACTGTTGAGTGTTTATTTATGCAATCCTATAAAGTCACTATGATTATCACAATTAAGTATATATGTGTATTCTCGAACCTACATGCCACCCTGATGTATGATGCATGGCCAAGCCCCAGAGGGAAGGTCTATTTGGTCAAGCCCTAGAGGGAAGACCATTGGGCACCGAGAGGTGACCCCAGGAACCAAGCTCAGGATGGAGAAGGTGGCCTTCTGTCCCTTGCAAGGACAAATCCCTAGAGAGGGTGATCCAGGGTTAGGGCAAAAGCAGTTGAGAATGTCACATCGAAAACATAACTTTGGATAGTTAATAACTTATTTGTGATAATTAGGTTGTTAACAAATATTTATGAAATTGTGTTTGTTCCCCACATACCAGTATAGAAATATACTGATCACCGTTTTGTTTGTCGGCATTTTAGGTATTATCTGAAAAGGACAAACAGTAAAGAGAAATCTTTGAAGATTAATTTAAGTAATCCAAAGGCGGATTAGATAGTTAGATCACTACTGTGGATAGAAGTCTTAGAACCTATTTTGAAAAGGTATGCAAAACGTTTATTTTATTCCAACTTTCCAGTATAGTTTTAGTAGAATTTAATAGTTATGTTTTATTAAATGTTAAACCATGGATCCTGAGTTAGTGGGATAGTGACTCTGACCTTTTGGTCTCCCTTGATTGGGGGTTACCGGGAGGCGGGGTCATTACAATACTACCACTAAACAACATGATCTTAAGACAATAGGTCCACTTGTACATCAGATCGCCACACAACTCCCAACTATCCTGGTCTCCAAGAGCATATGTCCACAACCTAAACAAAAGATTACATGTGGTACATGTCACCACAATATTCAAGAATATTGTATTGAGTATGCCTATGTATTTTTTATATACCTCTCATTACTAAGATTTGGCAATAAGATATAACCAAAACTTGGTAGTAGTAACAAATATAACAAAAGGCTTATACTTGAAAAAAGAATGTTTATTAACAAAAGAGAACACATATTTAATTTAGGCACATTTTCCATTATACCATCCATGCATTTACTACCTGAGAGTTGAATGTGTTAAGGCCTTTATGATCTACTACCAAAGAGTTGGATCATTTCACAATGTGATCTACTACCAAAGAGTTGGATCACTTCCAAGTTCTTTACTATCAAAGAGTTGAAGTACTTTACTTCCCAACACTTTACTATCAAAGAGTTGAAGTTCTTGGATACAATGGAACAAATATATTATGTTTCATGTGTTCATAGCCATAAGTATGGAAAATCAAGCAAGATATCATACAAGAACAATCATTTCATCCAATATCATATGACAAGTATTTTACTACACATATAATGAAAGCATATTGTATAATAAGCCAAGTAAGAGGTAATGGTGTACCATGAACAAGATATACTAAACCACATAATTTTGATGTCAACTACCACATTGGTTAACCCCTGATAAAGACAAGATCACATGTTGCCATTAGGTTCTCATCATCTTAACCCTAGTTAAGATTTATTAGAGTTTAGCATGGTTCTTTAGGATATTTCCATTACTACTTGCATTCTTGTCTTGGAATTATCTTACTGATGTCATATTCCATATTATAGTTCATTTACTGATAATTGTGTTTCAGATTATTATGTGAACATATTAACCTTAGGTTATGTGAATTAACTTAAATTAGGGTTTCAAACCATGTATCAAAGGTCATCTTCATATAACCTGAATTCCATGAATCTAGCTGATATGAAACTTAGATATTAGCTTCTAGTTACTTATATGAGCGTACTATTTAGTTTCTAGGATTTTTTTAGCATATTTGTAATTATTACACATTAATTAGGGATATTAGACCTAATAAGCCATATAAAGCTAATTACATGATTTCATGTCCAAGCATCATCATATATAACATCACATATTTTATATATCATATTTTAGATCAATGGATGTATTTTCATAATTTTAGATCAATGGATGTATTTTCATAATTTTAGATCATCATTTGATATTTATTACTCATAAAACAAGTGCAACATATCATACAAGATATCACTATGTTTTAAGCATCAAGAGGTTGATATTATGATTCCATGTTGTTTTATGCATTTTTCTGAGAATTTCGGTAGCTTGTTTGTATTTTTCAAATAGCAGAGTTAATTTCTACAAATTACTGAAGATCAAGGTATTTACTAAGATTTTACCTTTATTTGTCCAACAATGTGCTTCCATGTGGCCATCAGGGTGCGGCTCTTCGCTTGGGCTAGGGTTAGGCCATGGTTCAAGGCTCTTTGGACCCAGTTTAGGTTGCTTCATCTGAGTTGCAGTTGCCTCCACTCCTTTCTTCTCATGTTCATACTCAACACTCGACGCTCGCTCTGTGCTCCATCTTCTAACTATTTCCGCATAAGGGATTATTGCGGTGAGAAATTGTGGTCTTCAAGGTTATAATCGACACACTGCTCCTTCACCAATAGATTTGGTCAGACCACCTCTACTCCTTCGGTTTCTCTAGGTAGCCACCAGAGCCTCCTCCTGGTGGCTCGGAGATCCTACCACTATTTCACTAGAATGGCAGAGAGATATCGGCCATGGCTCTTATTCCTTTCTTGCACCTTCCACAACCATCGTCTCTATTCTGCATCTCGAAGCCAAACTTAAGTTGTTGCTATTGTGACTCCTCCTCGAGGCTCTAGGAGCTCGTCGTTGTCAGCTACCATGGCAGAGAAAATTGGAGAAAAATAGATCCCATCAAACTACACAGATCTCAAACTCCCAACAGTTTCACAACTACTCCTAGAACTTATTCACAACCTCTACCTACATTGAGTAAACCCCCCCACGACGTTGCTCTAATCATCATCTTCTCTAAGGTGAATATGTTTTTGCCTATCTTCCTACCATACCTTCTATGGTTCTTGTCTATTTGAGTGGGTGGGGATGAGGGTGCATTTGGGAGTTCGATTCCCTTAACAACCTTCTATCTATCTCAATTTTCCTCTTCTACCTTTTCTCCCTTCATCCTTCTATGGTATGTGAATGGTGATGGATAGGGAAGAGGGAACAACTACTAGTTCTCATCACTTGTTAGGCTAAAGGATCCATGAGAAGGGGGATATTGATAGCTATTAACCTCCCTGAAGCAACTGAATTCTCAGTTACGTGCCTCAACCGATGACCACATCATGTGTTGGTGGAGAGATCGTGCAAACTACCTACTTACTATTATAATCCAACTACATGGTAGGAGATCAAATTCCACCCATCGATCTCACATCCAAGGCCACATCCTAACACTGGTCGGATGCCTTCTCCTTGACTAGTGCTATGACCACTAAAGCAAATTGGATCCAAGGTCAGATCATTGCCACACATTCCATATGTGCTTCATAGGGGCGCCCGATTTAGTTGTTGATTAGAACTTAGTAAACCTTGTTCTATCATACATCAAATCACATTATTTCATGACATTCAAATATATATATCTCCTATTAGGATCATTCAAATATTCCCTAATTTGGACTATAGCTTCCTCAACACTCGATGTATTTTACATTAGAATTTGGTGCCAAAATTCAACTATGTATCATGTCAATTAAATACCTCAAAATGCATAAACATAGGGATCTTGATTTTGATATCAACATTAATCAACACCTACACTTTACCAAAGCACTTATAACTCTTATAATTAACTCAACATGTATGAATTTTGTTATCTCATGAACTATTTAAGGATCTCAAAAGTTCAGTCCCTCACAGATGTAGATACATGTATGGTATGATATGTGTTAAAGGTGGTACAATTTGTGTACCATGATGTAATATGTTTTTACTTGAGAATGTTATGATCAATTGATTTTAATTTACCATGTTTTCTGGTAATTTGGATGTTTAGTGTTAATTATGTGCTTTAGTTTTGAGTACTCTTGCTCGTATAGTAGTGGGTCATCAGATGGAAAGGTTGGTATCAAAGTTGTAGGTTCGCTCAGTCTATAGGGACATAGGACTAGGGTTGTGTCTGCTCCTGTGTATCAAGTATATCTAATTGTAGCTTCTTCTTATGCAGAAGAAGAAGAAGATATGTATGGAGAACACAAAGAACATGCTAAGAGTAGTGTTGATGCACCAGGAGGTGGTGCTAGGAGGTAGGAAAGTGTAGATGGAGTGCCTGAAGTGCCTCAAATCAACCCAGAAACTGTGGCCAATCCTACATTCTAGTCCATGTTGGATAGTTTATGACCAGGATGATGCATATGGTGGATAGGATGCTCGTACACCAAGCTAGGGAAGATGTTTCCAATGCAGAATCTTAAGGTATTGGGAAGACCTTTGAGAGGTTGTGGCATGTGAGGGAATATAGTATGCTGGTGCGATGGACCCAACATACATAGATATGTAGCTAATAGAGTTAGAGAAGGCCTTCAAGATCCTCGACATCTCAGAAGAGGAGAAGGTTACCTATTGAAGGGTAGTGCTAGCCATTGGTGGGCCATTGAAGAGGAGAAGAGGCATGGAGTTTAAATTAGTTGGGATGATTTTTATCAAGAATACATGAGTCGATATTTCTCAGAGACATACATGGACTAGAAGATCTTGTAGTTTTAGAAGATCCAGTAGGGATCTATGATAATCAATGAGTACGAGGCCAAGTTCATGGAGTTTTTGAGGTTTTATCCTCACATGTCTGTGATGAATAAGGAGAGGATGCAATGTTTTAAGAAGGAATTGAGCTCAGACTTGACGATGATGGTATCGGCTTTGGAGAATAGGGAGTGGTTTGCCACATTTGTGGAGTCTGTGAGACATATTGAGTGTTCAGTAGTTAATAAGCATCAAGATAACTCCAAGAACAGACTGGTACAGTTTTAGGAACAATCCTCTAGAGGCTTCAAGAAGCCTAGGTTTTTAGCACCTCAATCACAACAGAGGTCAGTGGTTCAGTCTCACTAGTTACCAAGCAAGTTGGAGCTCACAGTATGACATCAATATCAGTGATAGGGCCGTCTAGGCCATAGTTTGACACCAGGGTATATTATCCATGTGGTCAACAATGGCATCTGAGGATGTTTTACCCAGTGAAGGATGATAAGGTGACACAACAGATGAGACAGAGTCAACAAGGTTCGCAATAGTGATAGTTTAGTAGTGGAGTTGGCAGAAGATGCAGTCAAGCATCATAGGTTGGTTTGTCTATGCATGCCAATAGAGGACGGGGGTGACAACATGCAACAACTTGAGTCTATGCTATGAGTTAGCCATAAGGAGTAATCAATCCACCGGTCGTGATAGGTTAGATGGAGTTATTTCATTATGATTTGTCTTCTTCCTGCTTTATATCTATTTTGGTTGACACATGTGTGACATAATCTTTTATTACTAGACAAGTGTAGCTAGTTGTTCTTTTCCTCTTAGTCGTAGATATGATAGTCTTCACTTAGAAACCCCTTTGGTTGATTTCGTTGATTTGCGGGAGGTATGTCCATCCTACGTTCTTTCTTTCTCAAGACGCATCATTCAAGTGGACCTTATACTACTTGACATGAACAGATTCAATGTGATCCTTGGAATGGATACCATGGAGAAGTATCGGGTGGTCTTGGACTGTATTTTCAAGCTAGTGATATTCTTTGATGGTGATGTTTTGTCGATCTTACAAGGAGGTAGGAAGATTATTCTGACGTGCTTGGTGTCAGCAATGACAATGGAGAGGATGACGAGGCAAGGTTGTGAGATTTTTCTAGCACATGTGGTGGATACTAAGGTGAGAAGTCCTAGTATTCAGGAGGTTCCCATTGTTTGTGAGTTTGAGGATTTGTTTCCCGACGAGTTTCTCGATGTTCTCCCACCTTGAGAGATTGACTTTTAGATCAATCTGGTTCTCGGTACATAGTCGATAGCATGGACACTTTACATAATGGCACCAGTTGAGATGCAAAAGCTGAAGAAGAAGTTGTTGGAGCTGTTAAAGAAGGGATTTATCAGATGGGCACTTCCCCTTGGGGTGCTCCTATGTTATTTTTTAAGAAGAAGGACGGATCTATGAGGCTTTGCATTGACTATCGATAGTTGAAGAAGGTGATGATTAAGAACAAGTATCTTTGCCATAGATAGACAATCAATTTGATCAACTGAGAGGTGCTAGAATCTTTCCAATATAGATCTGAGGTTAGGATACCATCAGTTGTGGATCAAGGTAGATGATATACCCAAGTCGATTTTTAGGACTCAGTATGGTCACTATGAGTTTGTGGTTATGCTATTTGGGCTAACCAATGCACCATCAACATTCATGGATCTAATGAATAGGGTGTTCATGTCTTATGTTGATCAGTTTGTAGTTGTGTTCATTGACGACACTCTGATATACTCCAATGAAAGCTAGAAACATGAGCAACACTTACGATAGACGTTGACTTTGTTGAGACAACACAAGTTGTATGCCAAGTTCAATAAGTGTGAGTTCTATTTAAAGGAGGTATTGGACATGTGATGTCTGCTAGAGGAGTCTGTGTAGACTCAAAGAAGGTTCAATCAATGCTAGAATGGGAGCAACCGAAGACACCGACGGAGGTCCCTAATTTCCTCGGCTTTATAGGATATTATAGGAGGTTTATCAAGACCTTCAAGTGTCCTAGTGTTACCCCAAACAAAGTTGAAGAGGAAAGATGTACCATTTGTCTAGGATGATAAGTGTCAGTGTTCTTTCCAGCTTTTGAAGGAGAAGCTTACTAGTGCATCAATGTTAGTGTTGTATGAGCAAGAAAAAGGTTATATCATCTTTTGTGATGTGTCAAAGAATGGTTTAGGTTGTGTGCTGATGTAAGATAAAAATGTGATTTCTTTTGCTTTGTAATAGTTTAAGAAAAATGAGGAGAGCTACTCGATGCATGATCTAGAACTTGCATTTGTGGTCCATGCTTTGAAGATTTGGAGATACTACCTTTATGACAAGAAGTGTTAGATCTTCACTAACCATAAGAACCTTCAGTACATCTTCTCAAAGCAGGAGTTGAATATCCGTCAGCGATCATGGATGGAGGTAATCAAAGATTATGATTGTACCATATACTACCATCTAGGGAAGGCAAACATGGTGGCAGATGCTTTGAGTAGGAAGTCTTCTTCATCATCATCTGATGATAAGGTGTAATTGTAGGAAGTCTTCTTCATCATTATCTGCATATAAGGTGTAATTATGTTTCTTGGTATGTCATAAGAAAGACATGTTGGTGTCTCTTCTCCAGATGAATGTGAAGCTGGAGGTCTCCTTGTTGGCAGGCTTGCTGTCTCAGTTAGAGGTGAAACCTACATTGAGGCAGCAGATCAAAGATGCATAATGCGATGATACTATGATATAGAAGATTCGAGCAGAGTTTATGTGGCATCCAACTCACAAAAACAAGATTTGCTTAACCGAAAGCGATCATTTGCAGCGGATTATTGAAAATCACAAAAAAAATTAAAACCTTTTTCAAAGAGATCCAACAATAGGAAAACTCTTTCAAAGAGAACCAATGTATTGCATTTACATCCTGGTTCATAAGTACATATCTTGTACCATCTATTCTCAAGATTTACAACATCAATTGCCTTGTTAAAAACTAAACACAGACAACATAAGAACCTTGAGGCATCAAGCCAGAATCTCAATATGATTCATTAAAAGCACTAACTAATAACTCTGAGGACCTGAGAGTACAGAGACAACACATAGGACTTATATCTACAAGACATGACAGATAGTACACTCCACCTAAGTTGTCACTATTGTCCCTGTTGTTGCTGATGTACTTCCTCTGCAAGATGTTCTCAGTCTCCTCCGTGCTTGTCCACCTAAAAATGTTGGATCCCACGGGGGTGAGACAATTGTAATTGCCCCAGCGGGAGATATAACTCTCCACCAAAAACATTATTATTGTAGTTTAATGATATAAAACTGAGCAGAGGATAAGCAGTTTATAGCATTCTCATCTTTTAAAGCATTGTAACTATTTATGATAGAACAATAGATCATCTATTCTCTTAATAAGGAATAGAAAGAACATGTATATCATTAATCCATCATATTATACCATCATGTCAAACTTCTCTTGTGACACTCATTATCTTGATATGTCACCCATGAGACATTCTTGTCTCAATCTGTTGGCCTTAGCCAATCTGCTAAACATATATGGGATTATATCTACCATGTACTCATATATCATTAATGCAGGCATTGGATTATTACCAATCCTGTATCATCATTACAGGCATTAGGTTATTACCTATCATGTGTCATCATTACAGGCATTGGGTTATTACCAATCCTATGTCATCATTACAGGCATTGGGTTATTACCAATCATGTGTCATCATTACAAGAATTGGGTTATTACCAATCATGTATCATCATTATAGGCATTGAGCCTCTTCTAGGTATTGGACTTCTTCCAAACCTGATTACACCGCCAGGCATTGGACACTACCAATCCTGATTTCATAGCCAAGTATTGGACTTTAACCAATCCTAATTACACAACTAGGCATTGGACACTACCAATCCTGATTTCACAGCCAGGTATTGGACTTTAACCAATCCTGATTACACAGCCAGGCATTGGACACTACCAATCCTAATTTCATAGCCAGCTATTGGACTTTAGCCAATCCTGATTACATAGCCAGGCGTTGGACACTACCAATCCTGATTTCACATCCAGGTATTGGACTTTAACCAATCCTGATTACACAGCCAGGCATTTGACTCTAACCAATCTTGATTACACAGCCAGGCATTGGACTCTAACCAATCCTGATTACATGCTTCATGCCTCTGCCAGGTATTGGACTTTAACCAAACTTGAGTACATAGCTCATGTTCACAGCTCATGGAATATAAATTCCTTTAATTCATCATTATTCATCACATCCTTTTCTATGCTTTGAACCCTGAGGTTAGCCTTCATAGCTTTTCACATTCTTTATTGAATGCAATTGTTCCTTTTATTAAGTTTATTAAAACATTATCATTTCTTACAATAAACGTTTATAATCATCTTGGTACCTCTCACCATACCACAATTGTTCTCATGGCTCATAAGGCCCATAAAGCATCTTGTCACCTCTCACTAGGCAACATCCAACCATATGGCTCACAAGGCCATTGAACCTCTTATCACCTCTCACTAGGCAACAATAACATATTACCTCATGTAATACAATAGTAATACCACTATTACCTCAATAGGGTTAGGGCTTACTATTCACATCACATTAGAGTTTCTCATGTCTCATTACCCAATTTAGGGTTAGGGTTTCTCATCTCACATTAATTAGGATTTCAACCTTAATATATTGCTCCACACCTCTAGGAGCATCCATTAACATCTCAAGTATTCGATCATGTTTATTACTCTTAACATTTATCATTAAATGATTATCAATAGAGGGTATGAGTTCATTTCTCATCCTTATCATGGTATGATTACATCATACTCATTAATTTGTCTTAACCCCATTCTCAAGGTATTTTAGCCTATACTTATCAAGGTATATCAAACTCATTACATTTCATTGAAACAATTTACATAACACTTCTTCATGTGTTTCTTATCCAAGTATATTGGATTTGAGGAGCATCAAGGTATATCAACCCTAGAATGCTAAAAGTGATATCTATCATATTTTGATGTATCACTTTCCTCATCACTTCCATTTACTTGAGTTATCAACTTACCTTCTATTAAGGTATTTCCCATCTTAATACTTCCATTCACTAACCTATCACTTTTACCATGAAGTGCATAGGTTACACACAAGAATGGTCCAACTATCTTCAATGATATGGACTCATCTCAGGTTAAGTCATTGCTTACTATAAGGTTGCCTATAATCAACCATTTGAGATATTTCACCTTTATAAGGCTTTATCCACTATTTTATTATTAGGACTCTAGTTTGTTATCATATTGTCCAAGATTAGGGATTCATGTATTATAATTCCAATTTAGAGTTTCACGTACCTTCATCCTATATTAGGGCTCCTGATCATACCATTGCATAGGGTTTTACATGGCATCATCCTCAATTAGGATTTCACATGGCATCACCCTCAATTAGGGTTCCTCATGGAATCACCCTCAACTAGGGTTTCTCATGGAATTACTCTTCAACTAGGGTTTCTCATGGAATTACCCTCAACTAGGGTTTCTCATGGAATCACCCTCAACTAGGGTTTCTCATGGAATCACCCTCAACTAGGGTTTCTCATGGAATCATCCTCAAATAGGGTTTCATGGAATCACCCTCAAATAGGGTTTCTCATGGAATCACCCTCAACTAGGGTTTCTCATGGAATCACTCTTCATTAGGATTACATCCTTACCCTATATTAGGGTTACACCTAGCATTGCCCTAGATAAGGGTTAATGTTCATCAATCTTCTTAATTAGTGTTTCATGATCACTTTATCAAAGATCATACCCTAAAATCATGGTTTATTCATCTTGGAAGTGGTTGAGACTTATCCATTACATGATTATCCTACATGTATGGATTCCTCTCTCTCTCATCATCTCTAGGATGTTGACTATGTCAAACTTGGATAAATTAGGTCAACCAACCCTTTAGTTAAACACATTCAATTAGGGTTGACATAGTGTATTAAAATATTGCTTACTTAAGCTTCAGGGATTAACTCATCTAGGGTTACCAATTACTTAGTACCTTAAAGGTACAACCCTAGTGATTATCTTTGAGATACATCAGAAGAAACCATATGATCATTTAACTTTTCATCACCTTAGGTTCCCAATTAATTTAATCATATTGAATCATCCAAACTTTCTTGACCATTGATGCTCCAAATGGTTTGAAACCGAATGGACTTGGGTTTCCAAACGGTTTGAGACCATTTGATCCCAAATGGTCTTGAGACCGTTTGAACTCAAACGGTCTTAAGACCGTTTGGTCCAAACTCTCTCAAAATCGAAGGGACCAAAAAGGTCATCCATCACTTTATCAATTCAGGATTTCAATCATTAAACCACCTATCAATTGGACCATTGATTTATTCTTCAATTGGACCATTGAATCACACTCAATTAGTCCTTCAATTATGGTTTTGAACCCAATTGAACTAGGGTTTATAATCAAGAAACCATCAATTTAGGGTTTTGAAATCGAGGAACCATCAATGGTTGACATTATGGAACTAGTCCAATTGAAATCATTAGATCATTATCAAACCATGACATGACCCAACCTCAAACGGTCTTGAGGTCATTTGGATAACCTCCAAATGGTCTTGAGACTGTTTTCTCCATCCATCCTTGAAATTTGGTGAGATTCAATTAGGGTTTAGATCATTAGGTGGATCACCAATTGAGCAATTGATTGCATTTCAATTTACCATCTCTTGTCCTTCAATTACTCAACCATACTTAACCCTAATCCGCCAAATGGTCTTGGTTGACCTCCAAACGGTCTTGAGACCATTTGGGTTAATCAACCCAAAGATTTAAATCAGCTAATTGCAAATTCAGCACTTAACCCGATTAGGGTTTCTAATTGGAGGATTGTCCATGCATTGATTCAATCAATTGGAACCATTAGATCTTCATACAACATGTACTAGGGTCCTGACCTCAAATGGTAAACCCATCCAAATGGTCAACCCATCTAAACGGTTTGGGATCCAAACCTCCAAACGGTTTGCAAACTTTTTGGTCTCCAAACGGTTTGGTGAAACCGTTTGGACCAAATCATTGAAACCGTTTGCAGTAGATATTTGGGGAGGTGTGTGCTTATGATGATGTCATCATCATCAAGCTCTAAAACCACGAAACTTGCTATGATTTTCATGGTGATTGCATCAATCAACCAAATAAAATTTTGAGAATGAAGAAAGAATCAACAATTGATAAGGAATTGAATGTAATAACAATATTAAGGGTTCAAGTTATAAAACCCGCCTCCAATTGAGCTTCAAAGCTCCAAGCTCCATGTATTTAATGGTGGAAGAAGCTTTCTCAACTATCCCAAGTTCGTCCTCAAGCTTTTGAGTGAAAAGGAATGGCTAGGATAGAAGATTGCATGGAGAAAAGAAGAAATCCATCATTTATTTTCGATTTCCACCATGAAATCATGGTGAAAGAAGGTCAAGAAGCTTACCAACAGGTTGGGGGTCGTCTCCCTATTGCTCCAAGCTCCCTTGGTCGTTTTTGCAAGCAAGAAGTGAAAGGGGTTTCGAAATTACCCATCCAAGTTATGGATAAGGGAGCATATATGCATTTTATTAAAAAAATCATTTTAGGAGAGAGAAAGTAGGGATTATCTCCTCAATTTCCTTGCCACTTTCCCCCTTCACTTCCTTCGTTACGAGGTTATATTCTTTGCCTCTTATTCCTCTCAATTATCCATGATTTAAAGAAAAGCAAATTAAGCATCTTAAATCATATTATACTAATATCCATAAGTGAGTGGATATTTCTTTTTCTTATAATAATGTGAGTGAGTTATCCACTTCCTTTGGATATTTTCATGCCTTTGCTAGGAACATGGTCGTCCATTATCTTGCAAACTCATGCCTCACCTTTTGGTTAAAGCGGTCTTTAATTAATATATTTATTTTTGCATTAAATTGAAGTAAAGTTCCAATTATGCTTAAATCTTGATTATTTTAATATCAAGATTCTCTCTCCTCCAAGGAGATACAAATGAGATGCCCCTCTCATTTTCTTTGCTCTACATGATTCCAAGAAACATTAGGGACTATTTTGAAGTGGTAATTTTCATATTGAACCCTGAGTTTTGGGTAAATTGCACAATACACCAAAACTAGGTTTTAATGCACAAACATTGTTCAACAAGCTCTTTCTTGTTATTCAGGCTACCCCAATCTATACCACTGCATCATTTTCATCCTTATGATACTTCAACACTTGAGGAACATCTTATCATGCAACATTTGCAAGTTAACCCCTCAACTTGGGTAATTTGCACTTTAGTCCAAAATAGATAAAACATTATTTCAACATTGTTCAAAAAGGACTAAAATTGAAACATAAGTTCCTCTTGAGCCTTAATTACTTTTTCAAAAATTAAGAGCAATCGTATAATTAACTTTATTAATCAAAACACCTAGGGTTAAGGCATAACCCAGGTCAGGAATGTTACAAATTATAAACAACTAACAAGGATTTCGTCCCTAAAATCCCAGATAATGGGAGACAGATATTATTTATTCATTATATCATCAAGCCTCCACATAACATCTCATTGTTATGGAGACACCATAGAACTTTGATCGATATAAAGTTCTTCCATACAAAATTCTCATAGAATCAAACATACATGACACATACTCCACTGTCCTTTCATTATTAACTTTGGACTTAATTATGTGTCATGTAACACTTTTCTTATTTAGATAGAGGTTATTTGTTAATTTAATTTGATAAACTCTTCTTGCAATAATTTTACAATTATTCCTTCAAATAGTTCTTTCTCATCAATGTTTTTTTATGCAAAGCATAAACCCCTAACATATGATGTCCATACTACATTATATAACTGATATGACTTCACAGTTAACCACTCCAGGTGGTCAACATACTATATCTGATACCAGAATCACTTACCTTGGTATCCATTACATGTGCTGGAAACATATCACAAATTCATCTTTGTTTTATCCTGGGACATTACTTTTTACACACATCTTTTTCTTGTAATCCAAGTTCAAGACAAACTGATACTTTTTCTAAGTATCCATCAATAAACATTTTTAATTGTGCACATCAAGTTTCCTAAGACCTACTTGATTACCATGTCCCTGAAAGGAAAGAAAACAAAGAATCATATTCTTCTTTTGTTTATAAGTTGATTTATAATTAAATCAAATTCCTTCGTATATCAATTAGAATGTGGTAGAAATATCCATGCCACATCTCATTCTTCATTAGGCTTATTTGGATTGTTTCAGAATGATTAGTTGATCAGAGTAATCAAAAGATAACAATCTAGGTATGTCATACTTACCTTGCCTTCAGTAAATGAATACCTGGCCAGGGTATTCAAGAACTGAATTTAGGTAGTATGCTTTTATTTTGTTTTATGTTTTCATTTCTTTAAAATTGATATACTTAATATCTCAGATTTTCTCTGAGTTCCTCTTTCATTTCCCCCCCTCCTTAATGAAGAAAAAGAAATTTCAAAACATATAAAAGAATATTAAACTGAACACAAGTTTTCATCCTACTTATCTCTTACTCATGTTCTCAAAGGATTATACAAATGAAATGAACAACAACTACCCTTCTTATAGTAAAGAGTGCAAGATAATTCAAAATAGAAAGTTCTATCTTGATATGTCTACTTATTACAAGTTATCTAGTGTCTTGTCTGTTGAGTCACCTCATCACTTTCTATTTGGACATTGCCACCTCAGATGTCCTCTTTGTCCACATCTATAGCAAGCTCGAAGCCTCTTAGGTGACTGTTGTTTAGGTGCACTATATTGTACTTGAGTCGGTACTACTGAAATCTTTGATTGTTTAGTACCACTAATTCCTTGTTCCTGTGATTGTTTAGACTTCTTTTTAAGGTATATCTCATGTTTCTTTGTCATGGACCCTTCTATCCTTCGAATTGACTCCACAAATGTGGCAAACCTCTCTCTACTCTCTAGGGCATATGCCGGAATAGACATCTCAGCATTCAATCCTTTCTCAAAACGTTGAATCTTTTCCTCCTCAGTAGCAGCCATCTGAGGACAAAATCATAAAAGTTCCATGAATTTAACCTCATATTCTCTTATTCACATGGCTCCCTGTCGTATCTTCTCAAATTGTGAGATCTTTTCATCTAAATAAGTCCTTGGAAAATACTTATTGACAAATTCTCGAGGGAATTCCTCCCATCCAACCTCTTCATCATTCCTTTTTATTTCTTCTATTGCCCACCAATGTCCAACACTACCCTTCAAAAGGTACACAACATGTTTAACTTTGTCAACATCTGGGATACTAAGGATCTTAAAAACCTTTCTAACTCAGTGAGCCAAAGATCAGCATCTGCTGGGTCAGATGTCCCAGCATATTTATGGCTCCTACATGACATAGTCGTTCAACTATCTTACCAAACCTATATCCATCATTGGGAGCTGGTGCCCTAGGTTTCGGTGTTGGCATCCGGTCTGCCATATACCTCAGTGTGGTCATGAGTTGCCCAACAAGATTATGAACATCTGGGTTTCCTCTCATGATTTCATCAACATGGGGATTCTCGGGCACTGGTCCCTCCCTTGCATGATCCCTTGCACCTTCCACTGGTGCAGCAACGTGTTCATCATGTTCTCCAAACATCTTTGAGTTATATATCTTCTTCTGCATAAGCAGAAGGCACTATAAGATACACTGGGTACACTTAGAACATACTCGATACCTTAGTCCTATGTCTCTGTACACTCAGCGAACCTATAGCTCTGATACCACTAAATTGTGGCATCCAACTCACAAAAACAAGATTTAATTAAGCGGAAGCGATCATTTGCAGTGGATTACTGAAAATCACAAAAAATTAAAACCTTTTTCAAAGAGATCCAACAATAGGAAAACTCTTTCAAAGAGAACCAATGTATTACATTTACATCGTGGTTCATAAGTACATATCTTGTACCATCTCTTCTCGAGATTTACAACATCAACTGCCTTGTTAAAAACTAAACACAGACATCATAAGAACCTCAAGGCATCAAGCCAGAATCTCAATATGATTCATTAAAAGCACTAACTAATAACTCCGAGGACCTGAGAGTATAGAGATGACACATAGGACTTCTATCTACAAGACACGATAGATAGTACACTCCACCTGAGTTGTCCCTACTGTTGCTGATGTACTTCCTCTGCAAGATGTTCTCAGTCTCCTCTGTGCTTGTCCCCCTAAAAAGGCTGGATCCCATGGGGGTGAGACAATTGTAATTGCCCCAGCGGGAGATATAACTCTCCGCCAAAAACATTATTATTGTAGTTTAATGATATAAAACTGAGCAGAGGATAAGCAGTTTATAGCATTCTCATCTTTTAAAGCATTGAAACTATTTATGATAACCAATAGATCATATATTCTCTTAATAAGGAATAGAAAGAACATGTATATCATTAATCCATCTTATTATACCATCATATCAAACTTCTCTTGTGATACTCATTATCTTGATATGTCACCCATGAGACATTCTTGTCTCAATCTGTTGGCCTTAGCCAATCTGCTAAAAATATATGGGATTATATCTACCATGTACTCATATATCATTAATGTAGGCATTGGATTATTACCAATCATGTATCATCATTACAGGCATTGGGTTATTACCAATCATGTGTCATCATTACAGGCATTGGGTTATTACCAATCATGTGTCATTATTACAGGCATTGGGTTATTATCAATAACGTGTCATCATTACAGGCATTGGGTTATTACCAATCATGTATCATCATTATAGGCATTGAGCCTCTGCCAGGTATTGGACTTGTTCCAAACCTAATTACACCACCAGGCATTGGACACTACCGATCCTGATTTCACAGCCAGGTATTGGACTTTAACCAATCCTGATTACACAGCTAGGCATTGGACACTTCCAATCCTGATTTCACAGCCAGGTATTGGACTTTAACCAATCCTGATTACACAGCCAGGCATTGGACACTACCAATCCTGATTAGATAGCCAGGCATTGGACACTACCAATCCTGATTACAAAGCCAGACATTGGACACTACCAATCCTGATTTCACAGCCAGGTATTGGACTTTAACCAATCCTGATTACACAGCTAGGCATTGGACTCTAACCAATCCTGATTACACAGCCAGGCATTGGACTCTAACCAATCTTGATTACAGGATTCATGCCTCTGCCAGGTATTGGACTTTATCCAAACCTGAGTACATAGCTCATGTTCACAGCTCATGGAATATAAATTTCTTTAACTCATCATTATTCATCACATCCTTTTCTATGCTTTGAACCCTGAGGTTAGCCTTCATAGATTTTCACATTCTATATTGAATGCAATTGTTCCTTTTATTAAGTTTATTAAAACATTATCATTTCTTACAATAAACTTTTATAATCAGCTTGGTACCTCTCACCATACCACAATTGTTCTCATGACTCATAAGGCCCATAAAGCATCTTGTCACCTCTCACTAGGCAACATCCAACCATATGGCTCACAAGGCCATTGAACCACTTGTCACCTCTCACTAGGCAACAATAACATATTACCTCATGTAATACAATAGTAATACCACTATTCCCTCAATAGGGTTAGGGCTTACTATTCACGTCAATTTAGAATTTCTCATGTCTCATTACCCAATTTAGGATTAGGGTTTCTCATCTCACATTAATTAGGATTTCAACCTTAATATATTGCTCCACACCTCTAGGAGCATACATTAACATCTCAAGTATTCGATCGTGTTTATTACTCTTAACATTTATCATTAAATGATTATCAATACATGGTATGAGTTCATTTCTCATCCTTATCATGGTATGATTATATCATACTCATTAATTTTTCTTAACCCCATTCTCAAGGTATTTTAGCATATACTTATCAATGTATATCAAACTCATTACATTTCATTGAAGCAATTTACATAACACTTCTTCCTGTGTTTCTTATCCAAGTATATTGGATTTGAGGAGCATCAAGGTATATCAACCCTGGAATGCTAAAAGTGATATCTATCATATTTTGATGTATCACTTTCCTCATCACTTCCATTTACTTGAGTTATCAACTTATATTGTATTAAGGTATTTCCCATCTTAATACATCCATTCACTAACCTATCACTTTTACCATGAAGTGCATAGGTTACACACAAGAATGGTCCAACTATCTTCAATGATATGGACTCATCTCAGGTTATGGCATTGCTTACTATAAGGTTGCCTATAATCAACCATTTGAGATATTTCACCTTTATAAGGCTTTATCCACTATTTTATTATTAGGACTCTAGTTTGTTATCATATTGTCCAAGATTAGGGCTTCATGCATTATAATTCCAATTTAGAGTTTCACATACCTTCACCCTATATTAGGGCTCCTCATCATACCATTGCATAGGGTTTCACACGGCATCATCCTCAATTAGGGTTTCACATGGCATCACCCTCAATTAGGGTTCCTCACAGAATCACCCTCAACTAGGGTTTCTCATGGAATTACTCTTCAACTAGGGTTTCTCATGGAATCACCCTCAACTAGGGTTTCTCATGGAATCACCCTCAACTAGGATTTCTCATGGAATCACCCTCAACTAGGGTTTCTCATGGAATCACCCTCAACTAGGGTTTCTCATGGAATCACCCTCAAATAGGGTTTCTCATGGAATCACCCTCAACTAGGGTTTCTCATGGAATCACTCTTCATTAGGATTACATCCTTACCCTAGATTAGGGTTACACCTAGCATTGCCCTAGATTAGGGTTAGTACGTGTTCATCAATCTTCTTAATTAGTGTTTCATGATCACTTTATCAAAGATCATACCCTGAAATCATGGTTTATTCATCTTGGAAGTGGTTGAGACTTATCCATTACATGAGTATCCTACATGTATGGATTCCTCTCTCTCTCATCATCTCTAGGATGTTGACTATGTCAAACTTGGATAAATTAGGTTAACCAACCCTTTAGCTAAACACATTCAATTAGGGTTGACATAGTGTATTAAAATATTGCTTACTTAAGCTTCAGGGATTAACTCATATAGGGTTACCAATTACTTAGTACCATAAAGGTACAACCCTAGTGATTATCTTTGAGATACATCAACAACAACCATAGGATCATTTAACTTTTCATCACCTTAGGTTCCCAATTAATTTAATCATATTGAATCATCCAAACGTTCTTGACAATTGATGCTACAAACGGTTTGAAACTGAATGGACTTGGGTTTCCAAACGGATCAAACAGTCTTAGACCGTTTGGTCCAAACACTCTCAAAACCGAATGGACCAAAAAGGTCATCCATCACTTTATCAATTCAGGATTTCAATCATTAAACCACCTATCAATTGGACCATTGATTTATTATTCAATTGGACCATTGAATCACCATTCAATTAGTCCTTCAATTATGGTTTTGAACCCAATTGAACTAGGGTTTGTAATCTAGAAACCATCAATTTAGGGTTTTGAAATCGAGGAACCATCAATGATTGACATTATGGAACTAGTCCAATTGAAATCATTACATCATCATCAAACCATGACATGACCAGACCTCAAATGGTCTTGAGGTCATTTGTATAACCTCCAAATAGTCTTGAGACCATTTGCTCCATCCATCCTTGAAATTTGGTGAGATTCAATTAGGGTTTAGATCATTAGGTGGATCACCAATTGAGCAATTGATTGCATTTCAATTTACCATCTCTGGTCCTCCAATTACTCAACCATACTTAACCCTAATCCTCCAAACGGTTTTGGTTGACCTCCAAACGGTCTTGAGACCATTTGGGTGACCTCCAAATTGTCTTGAGACCGTTTGGGTTAATCAACCCAAAGATTTAAATCAACTAATTGCAAATTCAGCACTTAACCCGATTGGGGTTTCTAATTGGAGGAGTGTCCATACATTGATTCAATCAATTGGAACCATTAGATCTTCATCCAACATGTACTATGGTCCTGACCTCAAATAGTCAACCCATCCAAATGGTCAACCCATCTAAACGGTTTGGGATCCAAACCTCTAAACGGTTTGGTGAAACCGTTTGGACCAAATCATTGAAACTGTTTGCAATAGATATTTGTGGAGGTGTGTTCTTATGATGATGTCATCATCATCAAGCTCTAAACCCACGAAACTTTCTGTGATTTTCATAGTGATTGCATCAATCAACCAAATAAAATTTTGAGAATGAAGAAAGGATCAACAATTGATAAGGAATTGAATGCAATAACAATATTAAGGGTTCAAGTTATAAAACCCGCCTCCAATTGAGCTTCAAATCTCCAAGATCCACGTATTTAATGGTGGAAGAAGCTTTCTCAACTATCCCAAGTTCGTCCTCAAGCTTTTGAGTGAAAAGGAATGGCTAGGATAGAAGATTGCATGGAGAAAAGAAGAAATCCATCATTTATTTTCGATTTCCACCATGAAATCATGGTGAAAGAAGGTCAAGAAGCTTACCAACATGTTGGGGGTCGTCCTCTATTGCTCCAAGCTCCCTTTGTCGTTTTTGCAAGCAAGAAGTGAAAGGGGTTTCGAAATTACCCATCCAATCCATGGATAAGGGAGCATATATGCATTTTATTAAAAATTCATTTTAGGAGAGAGAAAGTAGGGATTATCTCCTCCATTTCCTTGCCACTTTCCCCCTTCCCTTCCTTGGTTACGAGGCTATCTTCTTTTCCTCTTATTACTCTCAATTATCCATGATTTAAAGAAAAGCAAATTAAGCACCTTATATCATATTATACTAATATCCATAAGTGAGTGGATATTTCTTTTTCTTATAATAATGTGAGTGAGTTATCCACTTCCTTTGGATATTTTCGTGCCTTTGCAAGTAACATGGTCTTCTATACTCTTGCAAACTCATCCCTCACCTTTTGGTTAAAGGGGTCTTTAATTAATATATTTATTTTTGCATTAAATTGAAGTAAAGTTCCAATTATGCTTAAATCTTGATTATTTTAATACCAAGATTCTCTCTCCTCCAAAGAGATACAAATGAGATGCCCCTCTCATTTTCTTTGCTCTACATGATGCCAAGAAACATTAGGGACTATTTTGAAGTGGTAATTTGCATATTGAACCCTGAGTTTTGGGTAAATTGCCCATTACACCAAAACTAGGTTTTAATGCACAAACATTGTTCAACAAACTCTTTCTTATTATTCAGGCTACCACAAGCTATACCACTGCATCATTTTCATCCTTATGATACTTCAACACTTGAGGAACATCTTATCATGCAACATTTGCAATTTAACCCCTCAACTTGGGTAATTTGCACTTTAGTCCAAAATAGACAAAACATTATTTCAACATTGTTCAAAAAGGACTAAAATTGAAACATAAGTTCATATTGAGCCTTAATTACTTTTTAAAAAATTAAGAGCAATCATATAATTAACTTTATTAAGCAAAACACCTAGGGTTAAGGCATAACCCAGGTCAGGGATGTTACAGTTTAGCAACAAGAAGCATGAAGGCTTCCATGAGTCATAGGATGGGATAATGTGTTACCATGGTAGAGTAGTGGTTCCTGATGTTGATAATTTGAGAAAGTTGGTTTCAGAATAGGATTACTCTTCGATGTATGCTATGCATCCGGGTAGTACCAAGATGTACCAAAATCTAAAAGATTTGTATTGGCGGTCTGGCTTGAAGTGTGATGTGGTTGAGTTTGTGGTAAACTGTCATGTGTGTCAGTAGGTTGATGAAGAACAACAAAAATCGGAAGGGACTTTGCAACTGTTACCTATACCTCAGTGGAAATGGGATCATATCATGGTGGAATTTGTGGTTGGACTTCCTAGGACAACCAAAGTTAATGATTCAATATGGGTGATAGTGGACATGTTGACCAAGTCAACACACTTCCTCCCTATGAAGACAATGTATACAACTGAGAAGTTGGCACAAGTGTATGTTGATGAGATAGTACGTCTACACGGTATCCCAGTGATGAGAGTGTCTAATAGAGGTCCTCAGTTTACCAGTCATTTTTGGGAGCATCTACACACAACCATGGTTACACAGTTGAGGTTTAGCACATAGCTTCACCCGTAGATAGATGGATAATCTGAGAGGATTACTCAGACCTTAGAGGATATATTGAGATCCTCTGTCTTCAGTTTTTTGGCAGTTGGGATGAGCACTAAAGTTTGTATTAGTTTGCATACAACAATAGTTATCAATGGAGTATCTACATGACACCTTATGAGGCTCTGTATGGGAGGTGTTTTAGATCTCTATTGTGTTGGTATAAGCTCGATAAATACCAACTTTTGGGTCTTGAGCTTATACAACAGACAATAGAGAAGATCGAGATGATACAAAGTAGCTGAAGGTAGCCCAGGATAGGTAGAAATCTTATGTTGATAATCGTCAGAGGTCGTTGGAGTTCCATGTGGGAGACAAGGTATACCTCAAGGTCTCTCCTTGGAAAGGTATGCTAAGGTTTGGGAAGAAGGATAAGTTGGATCCCAGGTATATGGGTTCTTTCTATGTGATTGTATGAGTTGGGAAGGTGTTTATAAGTTGGATTTTCCACCTGAGTTGCATAGGTTGCATCTGGTGTTTCACATTTCTTTGTTGAGGAAGTGTCACCCTGACACATAGTCGGTATTGCAACCTGTATAGGTTGAGTTGGAGGAGGATGTGTCTTATGTGGAGGGTCATGTGTTGATCTTGGACTAGAGGGTGAAGAAGCTCAAGAAGAAGGATCTATTGTTGGTTAAGGTTTTGTGGCATCACCGTCAGGTGGGGCCACATGGGAGCTTGAAGACAAGATGTGTAGGAAGTATCCCTCTCTTTTCATGTAGGATTTCGGGGGAAAAATCCTTGTTAGGGGTTTATGGTTGAAGACTCCTGACCTAGCTTAGTGCTTGACCTTGCTTGTTTTTCTTAATAAGATGATTAAACCTTAATCTAATCTCTTGAGATGTCTTAATAATATGTGACACATTTACGTTTTCAGTTTGGTCCAATTTGTATGACCTTGTGGCATTTCTTAGTGATCCTTGATCTTGGTAAGTGGCTTAATCTCTTTGATCTCATTTTTCTTGAACCATGTCTCTTTCTCTCTTCTCTCTACTAGACTATGGTTCTTCATGGTGGCTTTCATGAGGAACTTCTCTCCAACAGAGGTTGAATCCATGTTTCTCTGTGGTAGTACTTGAGTGAGATGAAGATATCCTCTTTCCCCTTTCTTTTTTAGCCTAGGGTTTTTTCTCTCTCTCTTTTGATCTTCATTTGACTCGGTGTGTTCTTCTTCTATTTATGTGATCTTTCTTGAAGTAGGAGTTGATCCAAGCTTGGTGTTTCTTCTCTTTCTTGGAGCTTCTTTGCTTTTGAAGTTGATCTTCACCTCAAGGTGGGTTATATAACTTTGACCTCTTCTATTATTGCATTTTATCTTGCATGCATGTTATTTCATCTCTAAAATGCGATCATAAGATGCTTGATAATACTATCTTTTTTTAGAGTTTTAGATTATGTAGTATTCTTGTATAGATTGCTCTTTCTCCGAAACCCTAATTCTTGTACCTGAGATGTATGGATGGTGGAGTTGCTAGGCTTGCATGCAACATCTTGAATGTTGGTTTTGTCATCTTGGCTTATGTTTGGCCATATTGAATGAGATGGAAGTTTTGTTTCTTATTTACGTGCATTTGAAGTTTGGTTTTCTCTCCAATACCACAGTTTTCCAGGTTGAACCTTGTGATGCTAGTTTTAGGGTTTTGATGATCATCGTTTTCATGGAGTTATACCTTGGTGATGTTTGGTTTCCCTAATGTTATACGTCTATTTTGATCGCCATGTTCCTCATGTTTCATGTAGTGACTATAATCCATAATGGTCATTGTGGTTCAGGTTTAATTGGTCGTAATAATCCTAACCCTAATCACCTTGGTTGCTATATTGTGTGTTTGTTACAGATGCTAGGGTTGTTGTTTGAGTGTTGGTCACTACATATGAATTTGTTTCTTATTGGTTACTATGTTGTGTGAGCTTTTATGGTTGATACATGAGGTGGTGCATTGCGGTCGACACTTAGCCAATGTTTTGTGGTCACAACGTTTGGTTTGACCATGAGGTCGCTACATATGTTGAGTCATGCATGGTCATTGCATGTGTAGGTCAATGGACCTAGTGATGTTGCAGTCGATAGTGATTGTTGTATATGGTTTGGTCACTACATGGGTGGTCCATTGGTCACTACATGGGTGGTCTATACATATATGATGATGGTTAACCTAATATGTTCCAAGAATGTGGGAAGTGATGTACTTAGGGTTTGATGTTGTATGTTGTTATGGAAACCCTAATCGGTTATCTATGACAAACACTAACCATAATTATGAGTACAGAATGTAACACTTATATTTCTTGAAGTGATAAGAATGTAATGATGTTTTCTCTCTCCTTTTTATGTAACCCTAATGTTGCAGGTTGAATGAACATCATAGTTTGTGGTTGCTATGGTGTCTCTAATATGACATATGGTGATGATTATGAGCCCTTATGAGGCATGATGAGATAATCATGATATGCAGGTGCTATGTGATTGGTTTTTATGACCTGGTAGGGTCTTTGTGCCTAGTTAGTGGTGTTATCCTCCAGTGATGTCATGGGGTATGGTTATCCCAGAATGATGTGATAATGATGATGGCCTTGTATGGCATTATTATCATGTGATGATGTGACAAGTTTATACATCATACATTTTATATCTTTTGGATTTGTTTTACAATTATGCTTGCTAGAATGAATTATGGTTTGTATATCCACTTGTATGATGCAGCCTTATTTCACCCAATTGGCAAAACTAATCAAGGGAAACCCTAATCATGTAGCTGCCCTGTGCCATGGATCCATCTTCAGTGTCAGTACTTGCTGGATGGTGAAATGAGTAATTCTTGTGGGAAAGTCAGAGTGGATCTTGGTGAATATGTGGGGGTGCAAGTTGAGGGTATATCTTTGCATCCACAATCACTAGTTTTGAGGATGGATGTAGTCTTTCCTTAGAAGGAGAGTGGTCAAGGTTGTATCTTAGATGATATGTTTTCAGGAATGGTTACGATCATATCCTGGCTAGAGAATGGTTGTAGTCATATCTCACTAGTGTCATGCCTATATACCAAGGTAGACTAGGCTGATTTGTAGTTTGACTCTATATGTCATTGTGGCAGACTCAGACTGACTAAGGATGTGCAAGGTAATAGGAATCTAGCTCTCCTAGATCTTGTATGGAACTGATTTTGACTTAGCAGTGGTCACTTGGAGCATGAGTGGTATACCTCATCTCCTCATGGCATTAATAAAAGATGTAATACAGTCGTGTAGTATATTTGCTAGGGTTAAACACAATTCACATTAGATAACCCTTTGCCTTGTTTCTTATATTGTTTATTTGTTATCTTTTTATACATGTTCTTTATATTCCTATTGAGAATATATGACAATCATTTGACCAGTTTATAGCTGCTTAAACTGCTTAATCAATGTCATCAGTTTTACTCATTCATTTAGTTGAATCTTCTCATAATTATTATTATGTTATAATCTATCTGTATTAATAATAGTTGTTGGAAAAGAGCTATATCTTTCACTGGGATGTTGGTCTCACCTTGTGGGTTTTCACTTCTTTTAGGTGTTCATGCACGACGCGGTAGAGATCGTGCGATTAACGAAGAGAGACAAGGAGATCAGTAGCAATTGAAGGTTGGACATGTTGCTAGTATTTTGTAGTAGAGTCCTAAGTGTCGTTCTTGTACTCTCTTATCCTTATGGGTGCTTTGTAGATGCCATACATCGTTATGAGGTTTTTGGCAGTATGTCATGGTTTTACATGTATGGTTTGTATATATGTACAAGTTATTTTTTCTAATAGGTTTGTGGCAAGATGGCCACTATACGGTGATGTAAATACTTGTATGGTATGATATTGATACAGGTGGCACTGTTTTTAGACCTTGATGTAATATATTTCCACTTGAGAATGTAGTAAGCAATCGGTTTTAATTTACCATTTTTTTGGTAATCTGGATGTTTAGTGTTAATTCCACACTTTAGTTTTGAGTAATCTCACTCGTGTGGTGGTGGGTCATCACAATCCTAGCCCCTCCTAGCTTGTTTAAAAGTTTAAAATCTAATATCATCCGGTTAAACTTAAATATAACCTAATTGATCACCCAGATCTAAGTTGAAACATAAGTGTTAAAATATTTATTTGATGTTGAACAAACTTCTTTTATGGTTCCATAAATCAATATCTCTATATAATAGTGGAAGTTCATAATCAACCTCAATAACCACTAACCACATGGTAATGTTGACCAAGAACCTTCAACACCACTATCGATGCCCATCTTATGAAATCAATCGAGTTGCTACTTTGATGCATTGTAACAGTTCTTCTAACCCCTCACATGAACCCTAGCTCTAACTAGATCACCCCACCACCACCAAACATCTTCCATGCACCCAAATCGTTGAAAGCTTGTGCTTAGTGAATCTTTATATGACATTGTCCCTATCTCTATGGGGTTCCCTTCAATTGTCCTGCAATACCAATCTCTCCATGAAAAATTGTCAAGTATTGTCAACCAACTCCATCATCTTCCTCAAAGATCAATTACTAGCCAACAATTAGGCCATAAGAGTTTATTCAGTCTCCATAGGACTATCCTGACACATCCACAAGCTCCTAACCTACTCAAAACTCCACTTGGGTGCTCTGGTGGCCACCTCATCCACTGGAACAATGGTATAGTAATCTATGAGGAGCTATATTACATATATCATCTGTTGAAGTTTTTTAGATCCTCTCAAACATGAAGGACCTCTTGTGCATCCCCGACAAAGCTTATACTTTTATCGCCCTTACCTTATCATAGAATCAGTGGCTACCTACATGAAAGGGAATAAGAGGAGAGGAAAATTGTTAGCAAGACACTGACCCATTGGCCATGCATGCGATTATTGAAATCTAGGTTAATTTTAGAAATCTCATGAAAGTATGAAAAGGGTCCATTTTCTCAGCAACTCAAAACATATCCCACACCCTAATATGGTGATGCCAAATCTTATGCTAGATATGTTTCGACCATAATACACTCACATCATGGCTAAATGATATTTATCATGTCTAAATATGTTATTAGTGATCTTTGGACTTAAATTTGGATATCATAGATAAATTCCCATCATTAATATCTATTTTCACGTTCTCCAATCTTCATTAACACTCCATGGCTCATAATTCTAACACCTGACTTTAACTAAGATAAGAAGAACATTACTTAATTTTGGAAATTAAACAATGACTTCTGCAATATATATCAAATCAACAATGACATTCTATAGTTTAGGATTATTAAGGTACAAGTGGAGTAACTTTAGACTCCCCATTTATGAAGTAAATGTACACCTACCTCTTGTTGACCTAATATGACGTGTGCTTGTAAGTTACGACTATTAAGAACTTGCACAAGATTTATTCTGAAATAAGTTTTCATGTATAACAAGCTTCGTAAATGTGTTTGAAATTATTAATCTTGTAAATGTGAAACATGAAATATTGTGATCCGTTATATAAAAGAACTAAATCTCTTTGGCAGACTGACGTATCTTTAAAGTACTAAATGTCTTTGGTAGAATAGTAAATTTTGAAAGACTAAATCTATTTAGTAAAATAGTACAATTGTAAATGCATGTTAAGATGTGTAATTATCTTTTATAAATGAAGAGGTTTAATACATGCATGCCACTTTTTATAGGTACACCACCAATTCCTAGATTGTTTGTCGCTTTATGAATTTTCTTGATGTGTGTACATCAAGATTGTACTGATATTTACCACATTTAACGAATTTTGGGTATTATTGCAAATTCTTATGGTGGTACCCAATCATGATGTAGATGAATCAACAAATTAGAACTCCTTGCACAAGATAAAGTTAAAGGAGACTCCTAATTTAGGCTTTATATCTTCTGCAAGTAGTTTATCATGTATTAAGTTTCTTCCGTAGAACTTCTTGCTTTTGAGCGTCTATATACATAACTCTAGTTTATGTATGGAAACTTTGTTATTTTATTCATTTATATATTTATGTGTTCGGTTCATTCAGGCGCACAATTTTAAAACTCCTTTTCATCTGATTCCCTTCTACGTAGTGGCGTAGCCACATACACCAGTGGGTGGACACGTGCCCTACCTTCATTCTGAAAATTGTATACATCTCTATATGAAATTGAGTTAAGTAGAAGCAAAATGTGCTCCGGTGCCCTACCAAATTATCACGCGCATGTCCTTAAATTAAGTGGTGCCCCCCTTGAGTGATTTTTCTGGCTGCGCCACTGCTTCTACGTCTAGCGTGTGAAATTGCTGACTTGTTGTGATAGTGATGTCGTCTAAAATTCAGAGGCATCGCACTACATATTCTTTGTAATGCGTCATGTGTATCGAAGTATTGTTTTGATTTATTAGAAATCTAGCATTAAATAGATCTTCTGCGCATTAGCCGGTTTGCTTTTATTTTTTCTGACCCAATTAAGAATCCAACAATGGTTCTGTACGCATATGCGCATATACTTGTGGTTGCATGTTTTTTGTTGCTAAGGCAATTATATGACAATTGTTGCATTTCAAAATTTCAGACCTCTTTTGGACTATCCATTACTAAATACCTCTGTGGTTTTAAAGTGTTTAGCCCGGATTAGTTGCTAGGATTGGAGGCACATCTATAAGTTTTTACATGCTATGCGTAAGTGAGGGCAAAACACATAGTTGAGGCTACTGTTTGTATGTAGCAAACATGAAAACGATATTCATGTTTGTTTTATTTACTTAGCTTCAAGAGTTCAACACTTCCGCATTTAAAGATCAAACGAAGGAGTAGAAAATCAATTTTGAATTGCAGTAAAAAACAGCGGCAGAAAGGTCAGTTTTTGTAATCCTATTCTAATATAATCCCTACAGGCAATCATGCTTACAGTAGAATCTCTTGCACCCAGAAACATAATAGACTGATGTTAGTTAGAGGATCGTGAAGGATTTATTGAGACAGAGAATCTCCTTGGCCGTCCAAGTATATTGTGCGAGGTCTTGCAACATGTATGCTACGTCCTTCGTCAACGGTAACAACTTGGGAAGGCACTCTGTATACAATCAATAAGAAACAAACGTGTCAATCAGCAAGTGGGGACTGATTTATGTTATGATCAATTTACGAGATTCCCCAAATTGGGTTTTCACAAATTATTTGAGTAGTTTTTCATTCTCAATATTTTCTAAACTGATATGGTTCCTTGATGGTCACGTACATTCACATGCAGTTCTTGTCTTCCAAGGAGGATAATTTTAAACTTTCAAAGATAATTTTAAAGAGTTTTTTCCCAGAACCCCCTCCTTTTGCTGAAATTCCGATATCTCCACTCTCTTTTGGATAATTCCTACCAGCCCCCTCCTCCGTTAACTAGTCTCTTATGCTAACGTTTTCTGTTCTATTTTTATTTTGTTTATTCTTCACCTCGTTCAGTTACCTCTTTTGTCAATGCTTTCCTTGTTTCGTTGTCCATTTGTTTATTTTTGTCTCCCCACTTAAATAGCACCGACCACTTATTTGAACTACATGCATCGATGAAGTTGACGCATGCGTGATTTAGAAAATACACATGACGCTTATTTAGGAAACATTGAGAAGTTGTCGATGGCGTGAATCAGAAAAGGAAACATTGAGAAGTTGACGATGGCGTGAATCAGAAAAAGCGTATTATGGTTATTTAGATTTCTTAGCTAATTGATTTGCATTACTAAAGTTACAATTTAAATAAAAAATAGGTTTTCTTTTAATAAGCACACTGTCCTAACCACACCTAGTGATGGCAGAACCAGACATATCCCGGACGACCTAATCCGACTAAAGTAGGTTCGGATGTTGAGTTTTCGACTGAATATGAAATGATATGAACTTGAAGAACTCTGAATTTATTTGGGGGTCAAATCTAAGTTTGCAATCCTCCACATGCAATATTTGATCGTCCCATATATAAATATATGTTTAACTATTTTGAATTTCATATTGTAGGCATATAATATTGAAATACATACAAACAAATACTTAATTCAATAAGAAGAAATAAGACTATTATCTAACAACTAATCCAACTCTTTGTTTACAAAACTATATTAAGTAAATAATCAACATTTTTGGTTATGCATTTTTAGGTTTTTTTTATTTGTATATAACATGGGATATTTTGATCAATTTAGTTTATTTGTTTGGACTAGCAAATAAGAATTTTAAGTTCAAATCGAGTATATATGATTTAAAATTATTTTATGATCAAGTTCATGCCAAGTATTTCTATGCTAAGTTGAATTGACCTGAAATAGGATATGGACACACTTGCGTATCTAACACGCTAAAACTAAATAGGTTTATGCACAACTTCCCATTTGTTTAGCATACTTAATTTAACGGATGAGCATATAACCCAACAAATTTAACCAACCAATTTGACCGACTACACATGAGTAAACCAAGATGTTGGTCATATCATTTACTTAAGCCTAACTAGACCAGAAAAATAAACTCAATTTTTTGACGAGGTGCGTTAGGGTCAAGTTAGACCTAGACCCCAAAATTCAATTTTCCTTTTTTTTCACTTGTCGGCCTTTGTGAGCCTAGCCATGTCATTGAGCCTCCAACCTGTAATTTAAAAGTCTATTTGGACTTTGTTTTAGGTTCCATTCGAGTGAAATTTCAGTCGAGTGAGAATTACTTCAATACAAATCGAGTTTTGAATCTATGTACATTTATAAAAATTAATTGCCAATGAAAATAATAAAAAAGTTAATGATGTCATCTTGGGTAGCTTTACTCTAGTTGAATTCAATCTCAGTCGGTCATATTTACTTCAACTAAGGTTACATTTTAAATATAACCACACTTACAATAATAAAAATTTATGTATCTAAATAATAGAATTTTTTTATCATGTCATCATTGGACGGGTTGGATTCAATTATATTTTAACTTTTCGTAAACATATGTTTATAAATTTTATGCATCGGTGGATGAAGAATCATGAATTGTATTAATTTTCTTGAGTAGCCGGTCATATGTATAGAACTAACTTCAGCATTGAGCACAATACCGAATTTTATATGCTCACACCATGAAATTTTGAATACTTGAATATATTTAGATAATTTCAGTATGATCAGATTTTGCTGAGTCAACAATTACAAGACTTGACCCACAAATGAACTCGAGTTCTTTGATTTCTGATCATTTCAGTCAGGAAAAAAAAAACTCAAGACTTGAATCCAATTTAGTCGAGTCAAGTTGGGTCTAATTTTGCCAACCGCCTAGGTGCCTTTAGGAGAGTTTGTTTGTTTCAACCGAAATCGATCTATTTTTTCTAAATAGTAAATTTTATAATTCGAATCAACTACCAAAAGAATAAATAAGAATAATATGTTTTTTTTTCTAACTCACACATAGTTAATGTCCTCGGTTCAATAAAATTGTCCGCACCATTGAAGTGGAGATGCAAAAAAAAAAAGAGGAAGCATCCACGTAAACAGCTAACTCGACGAGGTCGAGAATAAACAAAACAAAAATCAAACAGAAATCGTTAGCATGTGTGGCGGTTAACAGGAATTATTCAAAAGAGAGAGGAGGATGCCGAAATTTCTGCAAAAGGGAGGGGGTTTTTGGGAAAAAAACTCAATTTTAAACTGATATCGTTTTAGTGTATGGTCTGTAACTATTAATGTACAAATAGGAGTCGGAGAAGATTGAAACATACCTGAACATCTGGTGATGTTGAACAACACAAATGATGCCAGAACTCTCTCCTCTAGAGCTCTGTTGTAATTCAAGCTGCCTTTTAGCCGCATGATCAGCGTAGAGCACGCTAGAGCTGATAAGCCACTGGTGGTTTGCGACGTGCATAGTGAGCTGCTCACCCATGCTATGGTGACAAGGCATGACCGAGCCAAACAGGGACTCCCGTTAGCAATGCCATTGGACAGAGCTGTTATCAAGCTTCTGCTGCCTCTCCTAAGCAGGACGCTCATTACTACTCCCAACCAGTTCTCGGTGATGACATCCTCCTCATCCTGATCGCAGTAAAAAGAAGCAGAGAGCGTTGTCAAATACAGAGCAAAAATGAGGGTAATTGTGGATTTCTGATCTGCCAATAGAATCGCTTCAAGCAAGTAATTTACAACTCATGGTATGTATTTATTGTCTGAATTTCCATACCACTGCTGACTTATCATCATCCATAGCTGTTGCTCTGTTATGGAGCATGGTCTGTGTGGAATCATCCAAACCAGCCCTCTTCAATAGCCAAGATTCTGCCAAAGACACACCTTCCTCTGAGAAACGCCCAGCCAAAACCAGGAGAGCTCTGCTGCTCTGTTCTTGGACCTTCCTGTTATTCGAACAATCTAGACCTTTCACCAAAGCATCAATAGCTTCTTCAGTGTATATGCTGTATTGCGAAGGATCTCCCTGGAACCG
The DNA here is from genome assembly GCA_963693085.1 of Alisma plantago-aquatica. Taxonomy (NCBI): domain Eukaryota; kingdom Viridiplantae; phylum Streptophyta; class Magnoliopsida; order Alismatales; family Alismataceae; genus Alisma; species Alisma plantago-aquatica. Next base: position 574,978,318 of record OY856409.1, on the reverse strand, counting down.
TATTAAAGCCCGATTAATTAGAGGCGTACTTGAGATGAAGGAAACGATTTGAAAGATTTTTAAGGATACGAAACGTACAAGGAGATCAAGCTGCAAGAGGATTGCAGCAGCTAGCGGGCGATGTTCTGGTGAAGCTCTTACGATGTAAACCAGTAGGATTTGCATCGCGTTCAAGCAGCCTTCAGTCCGTAAGCCGACTAGGAATCTAGCAACCTGTGCTCTTCTGGAAAAGGAAGGAACCATATTAAAACAGTACAGTAGCCGCACTATTTGGAACATACATTGTTGCCAATCGAATATATATTACCTTGAGAGGCAAAGCAACTCTGTAATCAACGGTATGGCATAGGTGTTGGACTTGAGTCGATCCCCTAGAATCTCAACCAAGGATGCCTTGGCTATATTGATAGCCAAGTACTCCCTACAACTACCATCGGCCGCAATGCACGCAGTCAACAGCGAAGCAACCGTGCTCCTCTCCCTCAGCTCTCCAACATCAAGCCACCTGATGAGCAACTTCAGCCCCTCAAGTCCCACCATCTGCTTGGCATTCTCAGCATTCCTATCCACATCAAACCCTGACAGAAGCTGATCAAGTAAGTAGAGCGCCGCCGATCCAGGACTGCAACTCCCCAATCTAGAGAACTTCACCAGCGGCCGCATATCAACCTGTTGGTCGCCGTGCTCCAGGACGCGCAGCACCGACGGGACCCAATCGGCGGCCAGCATCTGTTTAGCCTTTGGCCTGAGCAAGTGTAGCAGCACCGCCGCTTTCAGATACAGGCGCCGGTTGCGGAGCAGACGCATGAAAGTCTCAAGCTGCGGGTCGGCGTTGAGGATGACGTGCCTGTTCACCTCGCTCCTTGTCACTGCCTCTGCCAAGATGGACATTGCGATGTCTAGTATTTGGTCGTCCCTTGACGCGGAGCACACTTCTAGTACCCCTTCGATGACAACGACCCTTGATGTTGCTGGCTCTAACGCCGTCGCCGGTTTCCCGGCGTCTCGGCATGCCGACCACGCACGGCCGATGATCCGGACCGCGGCCTCGCACTCGGTAAGGCTGGTGGAGGCACCTGAGACGGCTGTAATGGCAGAGCGCAGATTGGAGATGCTGTTAGTAGTGGTTGAGGGAGCATGGCCGGCGGTAGGTTTTCGGAGAGCCCTTGTGGTCGTACTGTTGGTTGCAGCCGGACTGTTGAGCCTTGGTGTTGTTCTTCCTTGGATGCGGGACGGGCCACCTGATCCCTTAGCGTCGAGTTCTGTCCTGCAGGTAAATAGCCTGCCGATCGAAGCTATCTTTCGTGGGGTGTGCGGTTGTACTGCTGCAGGCGAGCCGTAGAGCGCGTTCTCGAGGACGTGGCTCGGCGTTCTCTGGTGGTGGTGGTGGCTTCTTGATCCCGGTCGCCTACAAGTGGACGGCAGTGGCGGGGTCGAAATGAGTGTGTCCTTTCTGTTAATCGCCGAGCAGGGCGAGGTCGGCAATGATGCTTTCCCAGACCACGGCGATTGGAGAGCGCCCCGGACGGCAAGGTCGCCACTATTGTCATTCTCCTTTCTCGCATGGCTGCGCGGAACCCACGGATCATGCGAGGTGGCTAGGCGAGTACTGGCGGTAGTGTAGCTGTAATTGGTGGTGGCCGGCTTCGAGAAAGAAGAATGTAACCCGAGGGAGGAACCACCTGAACGGGTTCGACGGTGGTCGATTTTCCTCCGAGGCACGCCACTCAACTGGTCGACGCTTCGACGATCATGACAGGAGAAGATGCCGGCGACGGCAGATGCGGAAGTGGTGGTAGGGTCGGAGGGATGCAGCAGTGAAGAACATTCCCCGGACCCAGCCGTCGTCTGGGCTTTCCGGCGCCGAAGGAGGGCTTCTTCTGCAAGGAGTTCCCGGAGGGAGGACGCCATCCACTCATTCCCCCTCACGGGCGGGACTTGGAACTTGGGAGGGGGTTATGAGAAGAAGGAGAAGAAGAAGAAGTGGTCTGAACGAAGCACATCAGAGCTGAGCCGAGCATGGCATATGGCAGAGAACGCAACAACGGCGTCGGTTCCAAGACCTTTGAGTAGAAAAAGAAGGGATCTGCAACGGGAGTCGGAACGGTGGCCTCACTCACAGTCACAGAGAATGGTGACAAAGAGGGAAAGGACGTGTTTTGCTAACTGCTGGGATGTGAGGGCGGGATCTCCAATCAGACAGATACTTGCTCCGTAGTCTCACTCGCCGTCGCCTGCTTCTTGGATTATCCATGCTTTACCATCGCCAGTGAAAAGGAGGCGCAAAGTACGATACTATTCTCCTATATGCTTACAAACGTGGGTAAAAAGGCGGCGCTAAATACGAAACTAGTATCCTTTCTGCATGCAGGATCCAGACATTTTCTTTCTTAGTTAAAGAAAGTCCTCACCTCATTCAACTTTTCAAATCTCAATGGCATTGCATTGGGTCGACGGGAACTACCTCAGTTCCATGAAAACATTGAGGAAATAACACACGTGAAATAGACATTTTAAAATTATAATTTTATCAAAGTTTGATTCAGGCAGCATAAGTAAGGTGGTACTTAGGACGGCCAAAACGGTCATTCTCCCTAAGCTAAGTAGCTTGTTCCCCAAGATGGTTTCCACGAGAGCTTGGTACCTTTGTGAAAGGGCGATGCATTTGTCACACCCAAATTTTCATGATTAATTTTGAAACCTATAATATGATTTTATTAAATAAAAATTATTGAAGGGCTTATGTAAAAGACCATAAAATTATACTTTTTGTAGAAAAATAAAAGAAAATTAAAAATACACTTTCTCTTACCCCTTTGCCATAATGTGTTCCAATTAACTTAAAATGATGAACAAATACTTTTCCTTCCATTTATCTCTCACTCATACTTGAAAATGTTTAAAGAAATAAAAGAGGAAGATAAAAGGAGTAGAATTCAAAATTATGAAATAATTTAACTTGGGTAAGAAGTTTTCCTTTTTCTTATACAACTTTTAAACAAAAAAATGAAAGCACAATTATTCTTTTTTCCTCTCTCCTTCTATTTGGAATACTCAAAAGACATAATGAAAAGCCTAATGCATTTAGGGATTAATTTTGAATGCATGGAAAAGGATATCCATTCAGTCATGTGATGTTGATATTACTTCCTTTCCCCTGTTGAATACATGTAGCATCATCTTCTCTCTTATCTCTTTCTTCAAGAAAATTCTCCAAAAAGGCATAAAAAGGATATAAAACATAAATCTTGAGTGGGGGTAATTATTCATCTCATTTTTAGACTCAAATAAACAATTATGGAAGGATATTACACATTATTTCATCTTTTATGTACATAATTCTAGATAGTAACTTCCATTGAATCAATGGACATAATATGATCAAAATAGGAATCTAAGTGGATAGGAAGAATCTAGACTACTTATTGGACGTTTGTTCCAAATTTGGTTGAGTTTTGACCTTATTTGACCCTCCAATCCAATTAGGAAAGGTTTTCCTATAGTATAACTAGGATTTGACTGAAATACGTTTAGTGTAATATATAAAACCCTAAATTCTAGATTATATCACTAACACATGTTTTATGTTTCTACCTTCCTTTTTTACGTGGAGCATCCGACCCTCCATTGGAGATCCAACCTATCAGTGATTTTCTTCTGCCTCACACTTTGTAAGGAAGTAAGATAACCTCTCTACTAAAATGGCAAACAAAATCCGATGAATAGCAGCGGAAGTTAAAAACTTTGACTATATTCAATTTAAAAAAGAGTACATCAAAATTTTCCCAATAAGGATGTACATGTTTTATATAAATAAAGGATCTAAGTAGAGGGAAACTCAACTACATCAATATGTCTCCAATTAAACTACTTAACAAATAGTCCATGATGGAAGGATGAACTCCTTCTCCTAAGCTTAGGCTGGTTCACCATACTCCCGTTGCGCATTCTGATCCTAAACCTGGGTGGTTGGGATCACCCAGCAAGAGGAGAGAAAAAGGTATGTGTCAATTACAGGAATAAAGGAAAGTAAAGTATAGCAAAATATAAACATGGATTAATGATTCCAATGTACTCAGGAAATGTCAAAAGTATGAGGCACATAAAATAAAATACTTTCCATAATATCACATATTAATATTGAAGTATGCATGATAAAAGTATGACTATATTATCTAAAGTAGGGGTGAGGAAGCTACCTACCTCAACCTCTGGGTGAGGAAGCTTCCTTGAGATTCATACTGTTAAAAGAGTTTGTAATATTGTGTAGTTGTAAAGATTGTGAGGTCGGAACAAAATATAAAATGGAGAGAATTATCACATTCCCCTGGGCAAATTTACACATGCCCACTATGGGTGGCTAGTACAGAGGTAAACTACAATAGCTAATAAGTCATCAAGTTATCATGCTCAATAAATAAAATGGTGATATTAAACAACAAATTAATAGTGAGATGGCAGGGGGTATAAAACCTAAATATGTAGTGAAATAAATGTGCCAAAAGAAGGAAATAGAAAGAATCAAAGGCTAAGCATATGCCTCATAGAAAGATTAGGGATGGATATCAAAATGCCCAACTGAAGGACAAGTGTTCAAACTCATATATAAATAGGGTTTCACATACCTCACTTGAGATTCCTCAAGAAGACCTTTCATCAATTAAATGTTTCCAATGTCACATTTGTCCTAGATACAATACACACGGATTAGGGCTTATAAAGCATATTAAGTGAGAAACCCTAATTTTGGACTTCCTATGAAAATCATCGATTTAGTACTCAAAACTTGGAAAACTAATTACTTAGGTTCTCCTGATAAAAAAATATTTATTTCTTAAATTTGGAGTTAAATAAATTAGTTACATATTTAACGACATTTTATATAATTAAAATAATATTTATAATAAACATCAAAATAGGGATGTGAATCAATGCTTAAAAACCTTAAATTCATATTCCTTGTGAAAAATCCTTTCCAACAAGTATTTATTTGTATTTTTCTAATATCATAGACAAAAGTTATGGATTTTGCATTGTAGACCAATCAGATTTTAGGAAACTTTATGTGTGACATAGATTAATTCTCATTTAAATGCCGATGTAAATGACTGAAAAATGACAAGAGAATGATAGATACATGTGACATAATAATCAAGTGTGTGGGGGCATTTTAGTCATTTCAAATGAAACATGTATTGCACTGATAAATCAAAACCAATGTGTGAATTCCCTAAAATGCCCTTGCCCCTAAAATCAACGAATTAGCATAGCTTGGGTACTAAGGGGATTTTATTACCTTGTTTCTTATACTTGTGCAATGGCGCTCGACCAGCTGGCTAGGAGATCCAGGCCTCTGCCAATGCGGGAGAAGGATGGTCGTTCTCAAGGAACCGAGCCTTGCCATGACTTCCCTACTCTAGGCTGAGTGGAGTGAGGTATTGCTCACCGACTCCGACGACCTAATCAACATGCCAGGCTTGCTGAAATTAGGGGAGACTCGAAGACTGGAAACCATGATATGGTTGGGGAAACAAGGAAGCACGGGTAGGAAATCGCTCCTTGAGGTCTCGCGGAGCCTGGGGTGCAGTATCTGTGGCCAAGGAGCCACTGCGAAGCCCTGGCGATGAGTGATGATGAAGAATAGGCACCATCATGTAGGGTACAACAAGGGGTAAAGGTTCAGAGCAAGCTAGTTATCTTTAAGAGGTGGAGGTGAGTCAAGTTTTCTCATAGGTGCATCAATTGCACAATGGGGCAGTCATAGAGACGGGACAAAGGGGAAGTCGTCGGAAATCAAAACTGAGTAGAGTGAGGAGTTCAGGAGTACTGGAGGAAAAATTGGAAGAGGATGAAGGCTTGTGATGTGAGGGTTCTCTATGTGGACTTATATAGGCGGGAGCTGAGCCATAGGCTCCAATGTAACTCTACAGGGGAGAGGTTTTGGTTGCCCTAATTGGGCGTTTCGTCAAATGAAGATGGAAGGTTGCGAGTTATGGACCGATCGAAATCGCAACTCATGGAGAATATACTAGAGAAGAAATATCACAAAATTGAGCAGTAATGAGGGATAAAGAGATTGAGAAATTAAAGCATGTGAAACTGTTGCTGACTCGAAGGACAAAACGGTGGTTGCGGACATGTTTTAGACCGTCAGATCGTGGAACTAAATACAGCGATGGCTAGTGACTGTCGGATGGCACAAGGATGAGATGGATGAAATCAAAGTAATGTGTGACAGTAATTTAAATCACAGACTATAGGAAATTAACTGCATTGATTGTAAATCAAATTAAAACCATAGTTATACTTTAGTGAAAACTCATTTAATCGATTTGGAGGGTCAAACAATGACCAATTGACTCCAAATTTGGACCATAGGCTAATATTAATGTCTATATTAATGCTATGAAATTAGAATTTCGTTCTGTAAAAGCTTTGGCCCTTAATCAAAATATTGTCCATTACTGTATATATTAATGTATTTTAAAGGGTGAATTAATATGAAAAGACAATTCTTAGCAATTCCTTAAGTAGAAATTCGAAATGGATATTATGAAATCATTCAAGAGTCATGTCACACCTCCTATTCTCCTTTTTATTGCTTCATTAACATTTAGGAGGAGAGAGAAAAGAAAAGAGGAGTATTCTCTCATTAATTAACTCAACTCCACATTATTACCCATTCTTGTCCCAAAAAGCCATAAAAACTCTAAATTAATATATTCTACTGATTATCTCTCTTAAATGGTCATTTTGTATTATTAGACTCTAATTAACACAATAGTTGAGATATTTGTGTAAAACTCCATTCATTGAAATGAGTGTGGGTCAAACATAATTCAAACCATTAAGTATTACTCAATTTCAACATTGAGGCCAAAGATGATAGAAAAGATAGGAAAATTTAGGAAAAAGGACAAAAAGGACATGAAGGAAATAAAATCGTGAAATGGGTTAAATTACAATTGAATCAAAGATTCAGTATGTTACAGCACTCCACCCCTTAAAGAGGATTTCTTCCCCAAAATCTCAACAAGAGGGAAGGGTGAGTATGTAACATCCCAACATTAAGCAACTAGGTGGTTACTTCTAATCTATGGTACTTCACATGCTATACTAAGGTTTCCACTATTCATATTACCTTTTATTGAATATTAGACAATGGAAAATTTTTGGTTTATTAGCATTATTTCCATTATGAAGTTACATCCTCCTTATTTTTCAATTAATTGTGTCGCATTGTTGTATAAAGAATTACATCTCAACACTATGCACAAAATATATGTATTTCTCATTACTAATTAATAATTTTAAGCACAATTTGAGTTTACTAAATAATCTCAATATTTATTAATATGTTAGAGTACAATAATTAATAACTTGAATTTATACTCAATTATCCTCATTTTACCATCATGTAGAATTATCACAGATTATTTTGTAAGAAATAGATAATATTATCCAACAAGTTATTAAGTCTAAATAATGTCACATTAATTTCTTATACCCATATTACACATTGTCACATCATCTTTCATACTCACATTAATGTCATCATTAATCATTTTATCTTATTTACACTTCATATTATATTTGACATCACATTAGGCATTTGGAATTATTGTAGACTTAATAATCATGCTTATGTAAAGCCAATTACTCCTTATCACATTTGAGTAATTATATATATTTTAATGAATAAGGTGTAACACATTGCATATATTAATGAGGTGTGTATTAGAGAATAAGGTGATATGCCTTACATATATTGATAACTTGATTCAATTATAATTAGGTGATTATATTCCATTTTGTGTATCAAGCTATGTAATATGATGATGACACCTAATGTCACTAGCGTATCATGAAGGCATTAAGGATATATATCTATATATGTATATGTTAGATAATTACATCTTAGGGTTTAGGTCAACATGACCATTATATGTTATGCATTCTTAGTATGCATTAGTTCCATTTATCATATCATTAGGGTGACATGGTCAACATTATGTGCATTCACAACTAGTGAGTTACTCATATTAAGTATTTGTTAGGGTTCAAACATATGAACTAATCATTAGATGACTTATTATGTATTCATTAGTATATAAACAAACAAGTTAAATTTTAATTATAATTTTTTTGTTCACTACTTAAGATCACTAATCTCTTGTCTATGGAATTAGGGTTTCTAAATTTTTGAATAGCTAGATTTAAATGTATTGTAGGACTCAATCCCCATAAAAGGATTTCATCCTCAAAATCAGCAATTCCAAAACCTATCAAGGTACTGCTACTACTACTCCACCCCTTAAAAGGGTTTACCTACCAAGTCAAAATAAAATAGAGGTAAAAGAATGAGTCTAATTAGACCATGTATACGATTCAACACTTAATTGTTTTACTATTCACTATTACTCGACCTCAAAGTCTAGGTTGTAGGGTAGCCTACCCCTAAACATGGAAATCTTAGACTCATATCAGGATAGGTGATTTTATTTGGTTACCCAAATAGTCATATATTAGGTTCATAGGGATACTCAACATTGAGGTTATTAGCCTAAAGGTATGCTATTTCATACAATCAGTATCAGCTTAGGCCAGGCCAGTGTCATATGGATCTGGGAGTCCTCGTAAACCAAGCCAGTGACACGGAGGAATTTTTTGCCATCCCCCAGACACTGACCCTTTCTAGGCACCCTTGATTTCAACTTATGTCCTAGTAGCTACCTAATAGACTAATCACCTAAATGTTGACTAAAGATATTTCTAATAAGAAATTCTTATGGTCCTAAATCAACCTTTCACCATAGGTCAAATCTAAGGTGAACTAAAGGGAAACTGTATGAGGTAAGGGTTTATAATTAATGAGACAAATTGAAATAGTCAAGACTCCAACTACCATTGGATCTGATACCATGTTGTAAAGAAGTGAGATCACGTCTCTACTAAAATGATAAACAAAATCTAATGAATAACAGCGGAAGTTAAAATTTTTGACTATATTCAATTTAATAAAGATACATCAAATTTTTCCCAATAAGGGTGTACATGTTTTATATAAATAAAGGATCTAAGTAGAGGGAAGCTCAACTACATCAATATGTCTCCAATTAAAATAACTTAACAAATAGTCCATGATGGAAGGATGAACTCCATCTCCTAAGCTTTGGCTGGTTCACCATACTCCTGTTGCGCACTCTGATCCTAAACATGGGTGGTTGGGATCACCCAACAAGAGGAGAGAAAGAGGTATGTGTCAGTTAAAGGAATAAATACAAGTAAAGTATAGCAAAATATAAACATGGATTAATGATTCCACTATACTAAGGAAATGTCAAAATTATGAAGCACATAAAAGAGAATACTTTCCATAACATCACATATTAATATTGAAGTATGCATGATAAAAGTATGAATATACTATCTAAAGTAGGGCTGAGGCACCTACCAACCTCAACATATGGGTGATGGAGAAATAACACATTCCCAAGCACCTGAATATATATATAATGGGGAGAATTAACACATTCCCCTGGGCAAATTTACACATGTTCACTATGGCTGGCTAGTACAAGGGTACACTACAATAGATAATAAGTCATCAAGTTATCATGCTCAATAAATAAAATGGCAATATTAAAAAACAAATTAATAGTGACATGACAAGGGGTATAAAACCCAAACAAGCAGTGAAATAAATGTGCCAAAAGAAGGCAATAGAAAGAATTAAAGGCTAAGCATATGCATCATTAGAAAGATTAGGGATGGATATCAAAATGCCCAATTAAAGGACAAGTGTTCAAACTCATATATAAATAGGGTTACACATACCTCACTTGAGATTCCAAGAAAATACCTTTCATCAATTAAATGTGTCGAAAGTCACATATGTCCTAGATACAAGTTTATACACACAGATTAGGGTTTATAAAGCATATTATGTGAGAAACCCTAATGTTGGACTTCCTATGAAAACTACCGATTTAGGACTCAAAACCTTGACCAATCGATTACTTAGGTTCTCCTGATTAAGAAAACATATCTATTTCTTAAATTTGGAGTTAAAATGAATTAGTTACATATTTTAAGGCTTTTTATATAATTAAAATGGTTTTTACAATAAACATAGAAATAGAAATGCAAATCAATTCTTAAAACACTTAAATTCGTATTCCTTGTGAAAAAACCTTTCCAACGAGTATTTATTCATATTTTTCTGATGTCATATGCAAAAGTTATGAATTTTGCATTGTGGACCAATCAAAAATTAGGAAAATTTGTGTGTGACATAGATTAAATATCATTTAAATGCCGATGCAAATGATTGGAGAAATGATAAGAGAATCATATATGTGTGTGACATAATAATCAAGCATGTGAGGTAATTTTAGTCATTTCAAATGAAACATGTATCGCGCTGATAAATCAAAACCATTATGTGAATTCCCTAAAATGCCCTTACCCCTGAAATCAATGAATTAGCATATCTTGGGAAGTAAGGGGGTTTTATTACCTAGTTTCTTCTCCTCACTCCATGGTGCTCATCCTGACGGCCAAGAGATCTAGGCCTCTACCAATGCCGGAGAAGGATGGTCGTTCTCGAGGAATCGAGCCCTGCCATGACTTCCCTATTCTAGGATGAGTGGAGCGAGGTATTGCTCGCCGACTCTGATGACCTCATCAACATGCCAGGCTTGCCAGAAGTAGGGGAGACTTGAAAATTGGAAACCACGATATGGTTGGGGAAATAAGGAAGTGTGGGTAGGAAACACTCCTTGAGATCTCGCAGAGCCTGGGTGCAGTTTTTGTGGCCAAGGGGGTACTGCGAAGCCCTAGCGATGAGCGTCGATGAAGAGCATGCACCATCATGTAGGGTACAATAAGGGGGAAAGGTTCAAAGCAAGCTAGTGATCGTTAAGAGGTGGAGGTGAGTCAAGCTTTCTCATAGGTGCATCAATTGCACAATGGGGGCAGTGATGGAGCTGGGACGAAGGGGAAGTCATCGGAAATCAAAACTGAGTCAGGCAAGGAGTTTGGGAGTACTGGAGGGAAAATTGGAAGAGGAGTAGGAAGGCTTGTGATGTGAGGGTTCTCTATGTGGCCTTATATAGGTGGGAGGTGAGCAATCAGCTCCACTGTAACTTTGCGGTGAAGAGGTTGTGGTTGCCCTAATTGGGCGTTTCATCAATCGAAGATGAAAGGTTGTGAGTTATGGACCTATCGAAATAGAAACTCATGGAGAATCTATTGGAGAATAAATATCACAAAACTGAGTAGTAATGAGGGAGAAAGGGATTGCAAAATCAAAGCCTATGAAACTATTGCTGGCTCACAGGACGAAACGGAGGTTGAGGACGAGTTTTAGACCGTCGGATTGTGAACTAAAGAGAGCGATGGATAGTGACCATCAGATGGTGCAAGATTGAGATGGATGAAATCAAAGTAACACATGACAATAATTCAAACCGAAGTCTATAGGAAATTAACTGAAATGAATGTAAATCGAATTAAAACCATAGTTATACTTTAGTGAAAACTCATTTAATTAATTTGGAGGGACAAACAATGACCAATTGACTCCAAATTTGGACCATAGGCTAATATTAATGCCTGGATTAATGATATGAAATTAGAATTTCGTTTTTTAAAAGCTTTGACCCTTAATCATCAGATTGACCATTAATGTATATATTAATGTATTTTAAAGGGTGAATTAATATGAAAAAACATTTCTTAGCAATTCCTTAAGTAGAAATTCGAAATGGATATTATAAAACCATTCAAGAGTCACATCACACCTCCTATTCTAGTTTTTATTTCTTCATTAACATTTAGGAGGAGAGAGAAAAGAAAAGAGGAGTATTCTCTCATTAATTAACTCAACTCCACATTATTACTCATTCTTGTCCCAAAAAGCCATAAAAACTCTAAATTAACATATTCTACTAATTATCTCTCATAAATGGTCATTTTGCATTATTAGACTCTAATTAACATCCTAGTTAAGATATTTGTGCAAAAACCCATTCATTGAAATGAATGTGGGTCAAACATAATTCAGACCATTAAGTATTACTCAATTTCAACATTGAGGCCAAAGATGATAGAAAAGATAGGAAAATTTAGGAAAAAGGAAAAAAAGGACATGAAGGAAATAAAATCTTGAAAATGGGTTAAATTGTAATTGAATCCAAGATTCAGTATGTTACACACTTTCTTCGCAAGTTTGAATGCAAACTAGTGATTCCTTTCCCAGATCACATTCACCCTCATCTAGCAATATTTTCATGAGATTTCTTTGGATATGGCTTCATCTTTGCTTCCCAAATTGAGTGAGGTGTTAATGTATTTCCCTCTTTCTCTATAGTTGAAATGTCCAAATAGGGTTTCAAACCCCTCTCATCTCCATGATAGATGTCACCATCTCTGTGACTACCTATATATTTTATGCCACCAAAAGATCTGTGAATGGACACATGTCCCTCCTCCTCTATCAATTGGGTCTCCAGCACTCTGATTCAGCCCGACCTACTTGCTCCTCAACACCAGAGATCACCACCTAACCTCATCATCCCCTTCCCCTCCTTTACAATTGAGGCACCAGTATGCATCTTTAACGTTTCTCAGATGTTTCATGATAGTTTTCTAGCCCTGGATTTGTCCTAGTTGCCACATCCTATAGGCAAGATTTGGGACCTTGTTGGCATTTGTTGCGATGGAACTTCAGTGCCTATCCAGGTAGGGAGAACTGATCTTGAGCTTCTCCTAAACCTCTTATTTGTTTTCAAATCATTAGTTGGACTGCTACTGGCTTCTGTTCATCATTTCTACTTTCGATCATCCTTCCATTGTTTCTAATATTTCTCTACAAAACCTGGGAACAAGGATCCTTATTCCTCATCTTTTGTTTCTTTGGCTTCTCTAGCCCATGACAAGGAGTTCCCGACCTCTTAGATTGCTTTGATCAGCTTCAGCAATGCCCTTGTACTTCCAACTGTAGCATCCAATAGCCATGGCTTGGATATGGGGCTCCCATGCTCCCCAAGCTCGAGCTCAGGCTCAATGAGTGCATAGTGGTTTGGAGATCGCATTTGCGACCCACCTTATTAAATGAAAGGGGTTTTTCATAATTTTGATCACAATTTATACCTCCTGAAGAAGTGCCTCACACCATGGACAAGGGGAAGAAGCCAAGTTATGATATATCCCTAATACCCCTGCATTTTTAGTCGGATTATTGATTTTATAAGATAAGTCATAGGTTTTTCCTTGTCTCATTTTCTTTGACCACTAAATCATTAGGGCAAGTCCCCTTGCTAGTTAGTCGATTTTGATTGGTCCACCTCAGAGCCGGCCCGCCTCTTGATCGGGCTACTAGACTTGGAAAGCGTATATATGTGGCTTTTTGGTAAGTTATGAATGAACAAGTACTTGGAAATTCATATAAAATCACTATGCAAAAATATGCATTAGAAAGCTATTTTGATTCTCTATTGATCTAACATGTTTGAAAATGTTGTTTTGCACATTCAATCTATTAAATAATTCCTAGACCACGATTAGGGTTTAATGATTATGAACTCGTGTAAATATTATGTTATAAATAAAATTACATGTGATTAAAGGCTCACTAAAGTTAGAGGAATTGACATAAGGAGGTTTTCTCTAGACAAGTGGGCCATGCATATTTGGCACAAGTAATTTGGTTTATTGAATGATTATTTTTATGGTTATGTACATATTATGTTTCATGAAGTTATGAATGCTTTATAACATAACATCATGTATATATATCATGGTGTGATTGATTGTTTATGTTCTATTGTACAAACCCTAGCTATGACTATGATATGTGAATAATGAACCATGTTCAAAGAAGGGAGAAATCCCATTAAGTCATAAGAGGGAGAGATCTCAGTGAGACACTAAGAGGGAGGAATCCCATTATGATTCAAGGGGAGAAATCTCATTATGGCACTAAGAGGGAGAAATCTCATTATGGTAAAGATTAAGATTAAGGACATTAATGATTAAGTCAAGATCATGAACAAACTTAAGGAATTGGTTATTTTTGTATGCTCGTCAATCATTAACCTTCAGGTTGTTAAGAGCTTTCCTAGCATTATGGGCTTCCTAGAAATTATGGGTTCCTATGGGGCATTAGGAGAGGAAGAAAATGATCACTTATCTAATTCATCATTTCAGTCGATTCAAAGAATACTTAAGAAAATCTATGGTCAACATTATGTCAGTTTTATGTCAAGTATTGTTAAGTTATGTCAATTTGTTTTCATATCAAGTTTATTTCATCTCAAGTTATATTTACTTTGTGTTATATAAAGTGCCAAATATCGCTTACTGATGTGATGTTTTCCTTTCATGGTTGGGACGTGATGCCCACAACATTTGAAGCAATTGAAGATTTGAAGAAATAAGCATGGACTAGAAGGATTTCAATCTTTTCTTGGTGGGTTCCATTTACTAAGTCAATCCAATGCCTTTAGATATCATTGACATCATGTTCAGGTTATCTTATCCAAGTTTAGCTCAGTAGTTTCTGATTTCATGTCTATGAACTATGTATGAATCTATTTCAATTTAATGCAAGGTGTTTCATTTACTTAAATTGTAAAGATTAGCATATTGTGACATCCCCCTTAAGTAAAATGCTTCCACTCAGTGATATATATATATATATATATGAATATGTATATATATATATGTTTTAAAAAGTGGGGTGTTACAATATTGGTACATCATTAGATTAATCACATGCGTTCATGAATGACGGAACTAAGAAGACAAAGGTAAGGGAGGATACAGTTTGTAATATGGAGTTGCCTTACTTGTCTAGTGTTTTCCTAAAGAGTAGTAATTTACATCATGATAGTCGTCAAAGGATCTTAGTTCTCAATGTCGATAAATAATAGGAAGATAAGATCCTTTTGGCATCAAGCAATCTAATACCAGGTGACCCTCTTGCTACTATACTATTCATTTTGGCACAAGAAGCCTCACAATTTCCACATTTAGGACTAGAGGGCAAGGAATAGCTCATGTCTACCTGATGTTCACAAATGGCCTTAATATCTTCATCAATCTTAGGTGGGTGTTCAATGGAAAAATGGAAGAGTTTGTACACTTATACTCTAACACTTTAGGACAAAAGATAAACAGGAAGATATCATTGATTCATGGTATTAGGAAGCTTCTTAGATGCAAGGAGAAGATAGTTGATGTTAGCTTGGAGATCTGAGCCCATGTGAAACAACCTATTGCACATAGAATCTTGTGTGGATTAAATTTCATCATTCAGAAGTATAAGGCGTCAAGAACCAAAATGACGACCTAAATGATGTAGATCACAGTTTTAGATTTGATTTTCTTTTTGAAAGGTGAACGGGGTGTATGAAGGGTGTTGTCAAAGGGAGCCAGATTCCAATTCCTCATCTAGTCCACCACTTCGGTGGTAAGGGGAGGGTCAACAGTCAGTCATGATGAATACGAGGAACAAGAACACACCAAGCGCAACTAGCATGGGTTGTGCATTTTTTTTGATTCCATGCAATTTGGTGCAAGTGATGTTATAGACTTACAACAAAGAACATCTTTCAAGTTGAAGTTATTTGTGAGATATGGAGGTGCTCAAAATAAGCTAGATCTTGAAGCAAAAAGATACAACAATAAACATGAACCTTCATTTTTACTTATTACCTTTTGTTCTGGACCAAAAATGGTTGTCGTCCCTCCCACCTCGCCATAATTTAGTTAGATAACCTTAGATGACACATCACTACTCTAGATTATAGGATCATGATGTTAGACATCCATTTTAGTTGATGAGGTTGTTTTGTGGGATCACCATTTCGGTTATCTAGTTGTATCATGTTAGAAAGAATGTGTAGAGAATGTATCCGCCTTCTACCTAAGTAACTTCATGTTCCACTTATAGATATAATGTTGGTTTATCTAACTACTCCTCTTGCATGGTGATAATTTCATATTGTGGTAACCCGCCATGCTAAATGAGATTACTCAAAACCAAAACGTCAATCTATCAATAATTAAACACATAACCAAAAAGTACATAGTTAAAACCCAAATAAAATTTTCCAAACATGTTAAAGAAATCATTTGCAAAAAGGTCCAACTTCATAGATATATAGTAGGTACCTCTAAATGAAATCTATGGCCTCAACCATAACCTATATACAAAAGATGTTGTATGCATAATTACAACATTACATAGCCCAAGATATGCAAAACAAACTCGAGAAATGTATATCATCTACAAAATTCCCCGCTCGAACCTGAGAGTACATAGACAACTCTAGGACTCTATACAACCCAACCAACCTTCTCAGGCTCTAAGATCTTCAAATTACACTACCTCATCAGTCTACGTCTGACTACCCTGTTGACCACCTAAAAAGAGTTTGGAAACCATGAGGTGAGACCCATGTCCCAATGAGAGATATAACTTCCAAAAATATGTATTACTTACCATGGTTATGTATTTCAGCAATTAAAGTAGATAGTATTATAGAGTTGAAAGACTATATAACTTACATAAAGAATAGGAATAACTAAAGTCATAAACACAGTTGCTTTCTCTTAATGTATTATTAATCATCTACAAATCAAAAGAAGCATAGAAAGGATTATCAGACAATGTGATTCGCCAAGTAACCCTAATAGTTATACTAAACGGTTGAACTAAACATTTTATTAAGTGTTGGGTAGTTTGAGGTGTACCACTCAAACTACTAGTTGACCATTGTAATTAGCCTTGTATAAGATCTAAGATAACCGAAATAATAAAGATCTCTTCCCATTGGTCAAGACGAGTAAAAACAATAATGGTAGATCATCCTAAATACAAAAATAGCCTAGTCCGCCCTGGGTACACAAGCCATAACACTAGAAACCAGAGTATATGACTCTCAAATTCAATTTATGACAGCGGTCGCTCTTAACACATATCATATTTGAGACACAACCTTGACTACTCTACAAAAACCTTGGGATTGGGATGACAAGGATATACCCCCTCGTACCTACATATACTCAACAATATACAACTCTGAGCTCCTTTCAGATTACCAGTTTCACTATTCATTGAGTCCTAACACTAGAATAGATGTAAGGACTCAGGACACTACTTTTTTAGGGTTATATTTGATTACTTAAGTTAGCTTATTACATTTTGACTGGATTAATCAAGTTATGCATGAACATCAAAAAGGCTCTTATAAAAGTTATTGAAGTTCACAACCCCAAAAGATATAAAACATAGTAAACAATTTCATGTCACTCTAATCATGAGTGTCCATGTACTCAAACTTATAACAAATAGTTGCTTTCAATTACAACGTCATAATAGAAATTTCAGGTCCAACCATTGCATAAAATGTTCAACAAACTGCAAGGCATACCATGAAGGTAAAATTGATTGTCTCTTGGGTACCAAAACATCATATACATGGCATTTTAGAAGTTCAAGCACTTCCATCCTGAGAATTCACACCTTTCATAGTCAAGGAAGGTTTATTATACTACAAGAAAATGTTCATGAAGACAAAGTAAGGCTTTAGAATTTGTATCATCATCATTTTTTGATTAAAAAATTGTACTAAAAAGATCATCTTGCAGCATATTACGGGTTCTGAAATAAGATTAACAACATGCATGTAGAAAGCAGGAAAGAGATGCATTAAATGTTATATAAGTCACTTGGAAGAGAGGGAAAAACTTAAATACAAGGTATAAACTCCTGAAATCAACAAACAAACGTGAAGCTTAATCTACCTAAGCTCCAAGAACACTTCCTACCTCCATAAGACGGGTGTTTTTGGAGTAAGGAAGGAGAAAAGAGAGCTATCAATTCTTTTCCATAGGGTTCCAGTAGAAAGACACCAAGAAAACTCATGGAACTCAACTGCAAGAGACAGTAGGGTGGAGAACAACAAGATAATGAGTAGAAGAGAAAGAATCTTACCGAAGGAAGCAAGAATCTCGGTCAAAACCCTTGGAATCGTCAATGAGAAACTCGAACTAGAACATCCACAATGATCCCCTCTAGACCTTCATCAGTTTCTCATATTCTCATCGGGTTCCTGTAGTTGTAATTGAAGCTTTGCCAAAAGAGTGAAAGGAAAGAGAGAAGGGGGTATCTATAGGGATGGAACCCATAAAACTCATTAGGAAGAATATTTATCAGACAAATCCCAGAGATCATGTCAGGTAGGAATGTCATCAACCTGGGTCTCATCAAGCGACAACTCTGAAGGCTCATCTGGAACCAAAATCTCATCGGCTTAAGAAATCTATTGGCCAACTACCCTGAGAGTTCGTTGGAAATGTCTCATTGTCCTCACGGAGTGCGTCAAATGAAAACTCATTGATCTAAGCCTCATCCGTCACCAAGACAAATTTAATGGTGAACTCCTAATAGGATAAAGGTTAATCCATTAGGCACCAGAAAAACCATCGTGCATTAAGAATATTGTCAATCGATGAAACACTATTTTACTACCTCACTAAGTTGTATAAACTCCATCAATGCAAGTTTAAAAGATTCCTAAGGAGAAGTAAAAGTATAATATTCTCAAAGACATCATAAAGAAACTAAAAAAATATTTATATTATGTTTATAACACAAAAAAGGGTAATCTACACATAGGTTCACAAGTTTCATGAATTTGTATAACTTGAGCAAACAGGGTCTATTTTTTATTTACATTTGAAATGTAGCACCATAATATAGTGTGACGTCACAAATAAGAGTTTGATTCCAAAATGTAGCATTTAAATAATCCAGTTAGGCCAAACAATTAAGTTTATTAGTTAGGCATGGTTAGGGGCCTTACAACCATAACCTCGTAACAAGGATTTTGCCAAAGAAATCCTAATCAAACAAGATGGGGTACTTCTTACGTGTCTCATTTTCTAACTCCCATGTGGCTTCCTATACACCACGAAGATGCCACAACACCTTCACTAAAGGTATATCTTTCTCCCTAAGCTTCTGCACACCTTTATTCAAGATCAAAACTAGACCCTCAAGATAGGTAACATCCTCCTCCAACTCTACCTCCATGGGTTGTATCATTTTCTCTATATCGAGATGACAGTTCCTCAACATCAAAACATGGAGCACATAGTGCAACCTATGCAATTTTGGTGGTAAATCCAACTTGTATACCACCTTCCCAACTTGTTCTATGATAAGCTATGGTCCCATAAGCCTAGGATCCAACTTACCCTTCTTCCCTAACCTCAACACACCTTTGTAAGGGGAAACCTTCATATACACATGATCTCCAACTTGAAACTCCAACGACTTATGGCGAGTGTGAGCATAAGCCTTCTGCCTATCTTGTGATGCCTTCAAATATTGCTAGATTACCTTGATCTTCTCTATCGTATGTTGCACCCTCTCAGGACCCAACGACTAGTATTCACCTACCTCCTACCAACAAAGAGTTGACCTAAAATTCCTACTGTACAAAGCCTCATACGGTGCCATCTCTATGCTCCTCTGGTAAATTTTGTTATAGGCAAACTCAATCAGACTCAGATGAATATCCTAAATTCCCAAAAACTGAAGCACACATGCCCGTAGTAGATCTTCCAAGGTATGAATGGTCCTTTCTGACTGGCCATCTGACTGTGGGTGAAAAGTTGCAATGAACCTCAATTGTATCCCCAATGTTGTATGTAGATGCTTCCAAAACCTGCTTATAAATTGATTACCTATGTTAGTCTCCATGGTAATTTGTATGCGATGCAAACTTAATATCTCACCCACATAGATTTATGCCAACTTCTCTATTGTGTAGGTAGTCTTCACCGACAAAAAATGGGTTGACTGTATCAACCGATCAATGATTACCCAAATGGAATCATAACCTTTGGCTATCCTTGGAAGAGTTACCATGAAGTCCATGGTTATGCAATCTCATTTTCACTATGGAATTAGCAAAGGATGCAACATCCTTGTAGGCTTCTGATGTTCTATCTTGACCTATTGACAAACTGGACACTTGGTAACAAACTCCACCATGTCACACTTCACATGTGGCAACCATTAAAGATCCTTGAGGTTATGATACATATTTGTACTTCTAGGATGCATAGCATACATTGAGGAATGGACTTCCTCAAGTACCATCTCCTGCATACCGCCAACGTTAGCAACAACCATTTAGTTGTGAAAACACATTGTATAGACATCTGTCTCATGGAAGCCACCATGCTTTCCACTGTCAAACTTTGATATGATGTTTTGTATCACATTATCATCTTTTTGTGCATCTTTGATCTACCGTATCAAATTTGACTTCACCAACATGTGCCAACAAACCTGCCAACAAGGAGACCTCAAACTATATAATCATATGTCGAAGAAATACTAGCATGTCCCTCTTGTGACGCGACATGGAGTGCAATTGTGCATTATATGTAGACAATGATGAAGACGAGGATGACTTTCTACTCAATGCATTGACCAACACATTCTCCTATCTTGAATGATAGTTTATTGTACAGTCTTAGTCCTTGATCAACTCCATCCATCTCCTGTGCCTCATGTTCAGCTCCTACTTTGATAAGATGTACTATAGATTCTTGTGATCTG
Organism: Alisma plantago-aquatica; assembly: GCA_963693085.1. NCBI lineage: Eukaryota > Viridiplantae > Streptophyta > Magnoliopsida > Alismatales > Alismataceae > Alisma > Alisma plantago-aquatica. The sequence goes on along the minus strand of OY856409.1, from coordinate 574,957,674 downwards.
TGAAGATTTGACACTTCTCTCCATACAAATAGTGTTTCAAAATATTTAAGCTAAGAGCCACTATCTCTAACTCCATGTCATGATTTGGGTAGTTCTCCTCATGTTTCTCAAGTTCTCAAGAAGCAAAAGAATCACATTCTTGTCATGCATCAGCACGCATCCCAACCCATTCTTCAAGGCATCACAGAAAATGATGTAGCCTTTCCTAGACTCTGGAAACACCAACACAGAAGCACTCATCAACTTCTGCTTCAACAATTGGAAAGAACATTGACACTGGTCATCTCAAACAAAAGGAAAACATTTCCTAGTAGTTTGGCTAAAAGTAAATCTACTACACTAAAGTCCTTAATGACCCTCCCGTAGTAACCAACTAAACCTAGGAAGCTTCAAACCTCTATTGGTGTCTTGGGCTTCTCTCATTGCAAAAAATATCTCCACCTTCTTAGGATGTACACAAACACCTTTTACATATATGATGTGACCAAGAAAGGACACCTCGGTCAACTAAAACTCACACTTACTGAACTTGGCACATAGCTTTTGCTACCTCAACAACTCCAAAGCCTAGTGAGGATGCTATTTGTGTTGCTGACTATCCCTGAATTCTATCATGATATCATCTATGAACACCACTAAAAAATGATCAAGGTATGGTCTGAACACTCTGTTCATCAAGTCCATAAACATTGCCAACACATTGGTTATCCTAGCATAACCAAAAACTCATAATGACCATACCTAGTCCTAAAAGTAGTCTTAGGTATTTCATATGCCTTGATCCTAAACTAGTGAAATCATGACCTCAGATCTATCTTGGAAAATACTAAATCACCTCTCAACTGGTCAAACATATCATCTATCCTCGACAAGGGATACTTTTTCTTCATTTTGACCTTGTTCAATTGTCAGTAGTCTATACAAAGCCTCATAGAACCATTTTTCTTCTTTGTTGAACAAAATTGGAGTACCCCAAGGGACCGTGCTTGGTCTTATGAAACCTTTCTCCAACAACTCCTACAATTTCTTCTTCAACTCTTTCATGTCAGTTGGAGCCATCCTATAAGGTACACGTGTTATAGTTTGCATACTAGGGGCTAGATTTACTTCAAAATTAATCACCCTCAGGGGTGTATCACCTAGAAACTTGTCAAGAAAAACACCCTCAAACTCATGCACCACTAGTACATCCTGGATACTAGGACTTCACACCTTTGTATCCACCATGTGTGCCAGAAAAGCTTCACACCCTTGTCTCATAACCTTCTTTGCTATCACAACTGACACTAAAAAGGTAGGAAGGATCTTCCTATCTCCTAGAAAGTCTAGGAGACACCACCATCATAAAACATCATGAATTTGTAACCAAAATCCAAAACCACCTTATACTTCTCCAAGGTATCCATCCCTAGGATCACATCAAACATGTGCATATCAAGTGGCACATTATCCAATTGAATGTTGCATCCCGAGAAGGAAAAAATGCAAGATTGACACACCTCCCACAACACCATGGAACCAACAAAAGGGGTTTGTTCATAGAGGATATCATCTCTACTACATGCAGGCATGTTACATGTATTTATCACCTCTGTATGATAAATGAGTGTGTCACACCCAGGTCAACCAAACTAGATACAAAATAAGTAGTAGATAAGTCAGGATGAAAAAGTTCCATGTAACCTGTTATGACCTTTGGATTGACCACTCCTTTCGCCTGACTCATAGCATAGAATCTAGTCATTACCTACAGTCTTCCCCTTCCTTTTATATCTTGTACATCTTACCTGTAATGATATGTCACATCCTCTCCTACCACTGCTATTATATTGTTGCTTCCATTGTTGTGAGCCATGTTGGCTCAACCTTGGTTGTTGCATAACCTCCAATTTCATCATAGGGCAAGACCATCTCACATGCCCAACCTAACCACACTTGCAACATGTCCTTGTATCATACTACAACCTAGATGGCCCTATCACATATACCAACCCAAAATTGTTCACCCTAAAGCTACAACCCATCCCCTTGCTAGGGTACCACTGAGACTGTACTTGTGTCCTTAGCTCAAAAAAATGTTGACCTCGACCGAGACTGTTGGTACTATAGTGAAGAAAACCTTGGATTTCTTGAAACTGCCAGATGATGATCCTTAGAACTGAGCGAACCTCTTCCTGGCATTGGATTCTCGTTTCTCCACATCTATCCTCTTTATCGTCCTCACAAACTCCACAAAGGTGAAAACCTTCTTATGAGACTCTAGAGTTGACGTCATTCGTACCAACTCAACATTCAAACCCTTCTAAAACCTCTTGATCCTCTCCTTCTTTGTGGCTTCCATGTGGAGACAAAACCTTAAGATAGAAGTTGTTGCTTTCATGGTGAAGGAGGGAATTGTTCTAAGATATCGTGTTAGATATAGAGGCATTGAGATCAATAAAGAAAAGATAGAAGTGATTTCCAAGATGTCTCCTCCAACTATTGTCAAAGAAATTCACACATTCTTGATACATGTTGGATTCTATAGGAGGTTTATTTGTGACTTTTGTAAGATCACCAAGCATGTGACTGATCTTCTCCATAAGGATGTGGTATTTATCTTTGATTCTAAATGCATCAAGAGCTTCAACACTCTGAAGGAAGCTCTCATCTCTACTCCCATTCTTTGAGCTCTAAACTTTTCACTTCCTTTTGAGATCTTATGTGATGCCAGTGATTACGCCATAGGGGCACTTCTAGGATAGCGCACTGAAAAGAAACATCATGCCATTTACTATGCCAGGAAGATACTAGATGACATAGAAAAGAATTATGCAGCCACTGAAAAGGAGCTGCTTGCCATTGTTTTGCCTTGGGAAAAATTGGCTCCTACCAGATTGGCTCTCAAGTGGTTGTTTACATTGATCATGACACTATCAAATATTTGATGTTCAAGAAAGATGTGAAACCAAAGAAAATTAGATGGATTTTATTGCTGTAAGAGTTTGATCTGAATATTAAAGACAAGAAGGGGATTGAAAATGTCGTTGTTGACCATCTTAGCAGATTGCACATCCAGGATAGTGACACGGTCCCTACCAATGACTCCTCACCTGATCAACACTTGCTGAAAATATCTACATTCACTTCATGGTGTGCAAATTTCATCAACTATCTAGCTACATGAGTCATCCATCTAGACTGCACACGGAATGGTAAGAATAAATTCATGTTTGACATTCTTCATTACTACTGGGATGAGCCTTACCTTTTTCAATTATTCTTAGACATTCTTTAACATAGGTGCATCTATGAATAAGAATCTCCTCATATCCTAGAGCAATGTCACTTTAGACCAACTGGAGGCCACATGAGCTCCAAAAATACCGCTTTCAAAATCCTTCAATGTGGGTTCTTTTGGCCCTCTATACTCAAATATGCTCATAACTTTGCAAAGTCTTGTTATAAATGCCAAAGATCTGACAATATTTCTAAGAGGGATGAGATGCCTCTCAATATTTTGCAAGAAGTGGAGATTTTGGACATTTGAGGTGTGGACTACATGGGTCCATTCCCCTCTTCTTATGGCTTCTCCTACATTTATGTTGTTGTTGATTATTTCTTTAAGTGGAATGAATCCATTCCCATAAAGTGTAGTGACTCTAAGCCAGTGATTAAGCTTTTCAAGGACATCATCTTTACATACTTTAGAGTCCCCTGCACTGTGGTTTCTGATGGGGTATCACACTTTCTGGAACACAACTTTGAAGCCCTTCTCTACAAGTATGGTGTCTCTCACTATGTGGCTACTCCATACCCACCTCATACGAGTGACCAAGTGGATGTTTATAACCATCAGATCAAAGCTATTTTGGAGAATACAATTAGTAGGACAAGGCAAGATTGGGATAACAAGTTGAACGATGCACTATGGGCATACAAAGCTACCTACAAGACTCCTTAGGCACTACACCTTTCCACTTAATCAACAGAAGTTTTTTCATTTATTGGTGGAGATGAACATAAAGCTCAATGGGCCATCAAGAAGCTCAACTTCGACCTCCGTGCATCAAAGAAAAATCATCCACTTCAACCAAAAGTGCTCGAAGAGTTATAGATTACTATGTATGATAATGCATGCATCTACAACGAGCTTATAAATATGTGGCATGATGGCCAACTTTAGAGGAAAGATCTACATGTCAGAGACCAAGTGTTGTTGCATAACTCTCATCTCCTCCTCTTTCTATGAAATCTCAAGAACCGATGGTCAAATCCTTTCATCATCAAACATATTTTTCTACATGGAGTTGTTATAATTTGGAGTGAGAAGACTAGAGAATTCACCATCAATGGTCAATGATTCTATGCTATTTGACTATTGTTGATATGTTGGCCAACCAACCGCTCCCATTTCTTCCTCCAACATATCATGATTGATCTTTAGACATCGATCAAATGACATTAAAAAAATGCACTTCTCGAGAGGCAACCTGATTGTTACTTCCATTTTTAGTCATTCTTACATCTTAGTACATATTGCATTTAGTTCATTAGTGCATCTCATGACAAGATCATTAGTTTTAACAAATTTTATTGTAAAAGAATAACTTTTTCTTAATAGAGAGAAACCATATCATGTGGTCCAACCAGCACAGTTCTTCCCCTCCATCTTGAATTCAATATTTTCTCAGGGATGACCAAATGTGTATGTTCGGGGTGTAGGGTGGTTGGTATGTATTCTACTCTCTACCAACACCTATATATTTGACATTATGATCTTATCATTTCATTCCTCATGCATTGCATTTAGCCTATTTTTTTTCAAAAAAAATCTTTTTGTAGAGTAAACAAATACATAACCTAGTTGGCTTAGTTTCAAATTTTCTGTTCGCTTGCATGCATGTTCCATCATTAAACCCCCTTACTTGAAGCTGAACCTCACAATGACCAATTTTTAAGCAACCAATGGATAGAAATCACCCTATGTAGCCTAGGAACCTAAATATCATGCTTCCGTGGGAAAGATGGCACGTTTTTAAGGAACTGAGAGGGATCAAACACATCGTTCTTCTAACTAACTAGTGAAACAAATTCATGGAATCATCACTTTTTCCCTTATCATGTTACTATTCAAACATAGTGAGACTAAGAGAACAACCCATTGCACTAAATTGTAAATCAAGTTGCATATTGATCTGACCCCTATTCTACCCTTCTTATTCCATCTTCTTACCTTCCATCCATCAAAAAGAAAATAAAAAGCCAAAAAAGTGCTAAACTTCAAGTACAGGGTGGCACACCCCCTTCCTACTCTATCTGCTTCTTCCATACCCCTCTCTATGTAATAGGGGCCTACCACCAACAATAAAATATGCCAATGTGCACAAAATAAAAAAATGTTGACATATATGTATTTTCACAAATAAGAGCAATCTTGATTCAAATATATGAGAGATTTGCATCTTCCTTCTGCAATTCCCTTCTCTCCATATTCTACCCAGAGACACAATGAATGTCTCAGTTTGATATTCTTTTCACACACCCGAGTATCAGATCATTTACATACTTGTTATTCTATAACATTCTCTAAATGCTCATGAAAAGTCTTAGACGTGCCTAGTCCGGGGAATAGTGGTGAGGAAGTTTTTTTGGGAAGCAAAATTGGAAATGAAGACATGGACATATGGGTTTTGTGGTTTCAAGAAGTTGGGATACTTGTCCATATTCGGTGGTAGGAAAATGAGCATGATGTGAATGTGAGGCAATCACATGGGTTGAAAGTATTCAGTTGGTGACGTTTCAAATTTTTTGTTACTTGGGGAGGAGATGTGTTGAAGTTTGGGGTTATTTCATGAATGCATATTCATCCTAGTTTTAGTCACATTTTCAGCGTAATTTTGCATTCATCCCCATCATTTTAGCTTACAACTAGCTTGCATTTAGGGTTCTTTTATTTTATGATAATTTATAAGATTTTGTGTAAGACCCCTGACCTTGCTTTATGGTTGAACATTATTTCCTACCTTCATTGGATTCTTAAAACTTAATATAATTGTAATATGTGCTTTAATATCATGTGACAATCTTAAGCTTCAAGTTTGGTCCGATTTGGACACTATTTGAACAAGTTATGCAATTTTATGCTTGTTTGGACTTTTATATAATTTACCCATATCTATGATTTTTCTTGAAATTTGTCATTTGCCTTTCATTCCTTACATGTTTTCTTATCATTTTTGAGTTGGTTGTGCTTTGGTGCGCCTAGATGCACCTTGGTTTGATGGTGACATCTATCTTAAGTCAAGTTAGGGTTTTACTCATGGATGAGCTACCTTCGAAGCCAAAACTCGATGGTATCCCTTGGTGGTTGCAATTCAAAGGTATTGGGATCTGATGGTGGGTCCTTGTTCGTCCCTATAGGTTTGAGGGTCGATGGTTTCTCCTCTTGAGGCTCCTTGGGTTGTTGGTTCACCTAGGAAGGTGCTACAACTGATGCTTTTGACCCTTGTGACCCATGGTGCATCAATCGATGGTCACCATGTGTATCACCTGGGCCGACTGCCCATGGCTCTAGCAGAGTTTCAGGAATGACGAATGGCCCCACAGACCACCACTAGCCTTAACTGTGTGCTTTTGTCCACTCACGCGCAAGCCAGGATCGACTTTCTGACTGGTCACCCATCCTAGTACTACTCCAAGCTGAGCACGCTTAACTATGGAGTTCTTTAGAGATGGGCTTCCGAAAAAGGAGGTGCACCTTGGTGATATGGATAGTCCAATCATTCCTTATAAGATCATTCTATCCAAGGCCTTAAATCCTTGGATGTTACAATCTCTCCCACTTAGACTCTTGACGTCCTCGTCAAGGCTCAACTATATGGTCTTGTAATATTTTCCCATTTCATTATAGACCTAGAATGACCCGTGGACACCCAGCTCCTGATCATGTAATATCAGCACAAGGGTGGCTACGTCAACCATGGACAACCCTTTCCAACATGCTAGGACCACACGGCTCAAGATTGGCATGCCACATTCCCCCGGAAAAGGAGGTGTAACTTGGTGATATGGGTAGTCCAATCATTCCTTATAAGATCATTTTATTTGAGGTCTGATATCCTGGGACATTACAATCTCCTCCACTTAGACTCTTGACGTCCTTGTCAAGGCTCAACTATATGGCCTCATAATATTTCCCCATTTCAGTGTAGACCCAGAATGACCCATGGACACCCAGCTCCCGATCACAGAATACCAGCTCAAGGGTGTCTATGTCAACCACGGACAACCCTTTCCTACATGACTGGACCACACCGCTCAAGACTGGCATGCCACATTCCCATGTGGGCCCCACCTACTTGAGGGGTTATGGATCTAATACCATTTGTAACACTTGGGGCCCACTGTCCAAGGCTCTAATAGAGTTTCAGGAATGAGGACTGGCCCCACGGACCACCACTAGCCTTAACTTCACACTTTTGTCAACTCACGCACAAGCCGGGATCAACTTCCTGACTGGTCACCCATCCTAGTACTACTCCAAGATGAGCACGCTTAACTATGGAGTTCTTTAGAGATGGGATCCCGAAAAAAGAGGTGCACCTTGGTGATATGGGTACTTCAATCATTCCTTATAAGATCATTCTATCTGAGGCCTCAAATCCTAGGATGTTAGACCATGACTTGGAACTCCATGGCCACATTAGGAAGTCATTATCTGATGGCTCTGTAGACTCCCACAGATGATGGATCTTCTACTTGCATGGACATGATGTCCTTTGGCCATGGACACATGGCAAGCATGGTAGGACACCTTAGCCCCATCTCTTCTCTCTCACCCATATCTTTATAAACTTCCCCTCTTCCGTGAAAACCAACCCTTTGGACCCCCCATCTTCTTCCTTGATGTCAAGAGCTTGTCTCACCTTTCTTGGTGGAGAATAAGGGGCCCAAGGTAGAAGAAGGTGGTCGATCTACCTTGCATGTGCATCTAGGGATCAGATCTACCCTCTCCTTGACCTAGTGGAGCTTCCTTAGCTTGTTCTTGATGTAAGCAAGTAAGATTTCCCTCTTTTCATTTTTTTTCTGTACTATCTTCTTTGTTCTTATTCTTGGCGGTAGCCATGGTGTTCCTTGGTAGATATTTTTCTATAGCTAGAAGAACATCCCTTTCTTGCTTCCTTGACCTAGGGTTTTGCTTCCTTGCTTGGAGAAGGAGCTACCTTGGTCATGTGGAGTATTCAAGATAGGGTTTCTTCCTCTTCTTATTGAGCTACCTTGCTAGATGGATCTTCATCTTCATCCTAGAGGCAAGTTATATAACTCTCTCTACGTTTAATTCTTACTCCTTGCTTGCATTTGCTAGATCTTGCTCTAAAGCGAGGTTCTAAGTAGAAAGATATTATCTTTGCCTAGGGTTTGAGTTTTGGTTCTAGTTCTTGAGTAGTTATCTTCTTGGATGGACCCTAAACCTTGTTCACAAACCTTCTTTGGTATAAGAATCTTTATAACTTGCATCCATGTGACAAATGATGGTTTTTGTTCACCAAACGATGGTCACTACTTAGGGTTTTTGAGTTAATTTCCTTCCTTAAGATGCAAACATATGGTTTTGTTCTTGTTGTTGTTTTGGTTGATTTTCTTGAGTCAACTAATGGTTTGACTTAGCTTCTATTTTGTACTCTCTTATTCTCATGAAACGATGGTCTTATTGCCCCTTGAAGTGTTGAACTTGATGATCTTCATTCCCTACTGATCTGATGGTTTTTGAAGCTTGTTTCACCACCTGTTTGCCAAACTCGATGGTCACACTGGGTCCAAATTCGTGGCTCTCTTGATCCCATAACTGATGGCTTTTCTGACTCCAAGACTCTATGGTTTCTCTTACCAATTGTCATCAAACTATGTCTATCCTGGCTCTTAGGTCGATGGTGCCAACCAATGATGCTTTTGACTTATAGGTCTAATGGTGACCCTGAACACCACAACCGATTGTGATTTTATGTGTCACAACTAATGGTTTCATTGAGGTCATAAAAGGATGGTGTCCCTTTAGTCAATAACGGACGGATTGACTAGGTCATGAGTGATGGTTCTTCTTGGTCACAATTTGATGGCTTTACTAGACATATGGCTCAAGGCTCTAATTGTTTTGCATTTGATGGTTTTGGTTACCCAACATCCAATGGTTTTGAGTGAAATTCATGGTTTGATGGATTGGTTTTGTTGATGAATAATAAATGGTTCAACGCCATAACTTTGTAGTCTTACCTTTGCCCTCGTATGAATGTAAACTAATCATCACCATAATGAGTTGATGTGTAACACTAGTCCATCTTGTCTTGTTACACCTAACCCTAATACACATAGGTGATGTTGATTAGTTGAACATAGCTTCCTTGTGTGATTAGCATAATGATGGAATACTTTTTTAGTCTTGTTGTAACCCTAATATGTTTCCATATGAACATGATAAGCTTCTTAATGCAATGTTATGCTAAACTTGTGTATCACAAGTATGGTGATGGTTTGTTGAAGCCTTGTTATAAAGTATGTAAATATAATGATGTTCTTGAAGGGAATGATATGGTGGTCTTAATGACCTTGGGCCATGGTTAAGCCCTGGTGGAGGTGTAATCCTCTTCATTATGTGACAAGGATTTGTATCATGTGGTGGTATGATGGCATTTATAGTCTCACGAATGGCAATGAAATAGTACCATGTGGTTTTGTGATCAGGAGCATGTCTCATGTATTTATATCTTCTAAAGTTGTCATATATATAAATGTTTTCTAGAAATTAATTATGGTTTGTATGTTCTCGTGGTTGATGCAACCTTAATCCACCCAATTGATATTAACTAATCAATTGAAACCCCAATCATGTAGTTCCCTGAGTCGTAGAACCATTCAACGTCAGAACTTTCTATATGGGGAAATTATTATTCCTAAGGGAAACTCAGAGCACATACTGTTGAGTATGCGGGGTGCAGGGAGTGTACATCCTTGAAATCCATATCCCAAGGTTATGGAGGATGTTTGCGGTCATGCCTCGGTTTGAGAATTTATACATGTGATGTGGTTGAGGACAACTGCAACTTATCTCATATGATATGGTTTTGTATACCCTGGTGTCGAGAGTCGTGACCCTTATACCAAGGATGAGCTGGTGTTAGCAGCTTGACTATATGTCACTACATGAAGTTTGATTGTTATGTCATTGAATTTCACTTATACTGACGGAGGGTGGTTGATCCTAGGATGCTGACTCTCCAAGATCTTATGCAGAACTGAATAACACTTTGCAATCGTCAGTTGGAGTCTGAGTGGTATACCTCAAACACCCCAGGGTTTAATAAAAGATGTAATCTAGTCATGTAGTATATCTTCTAGAGTTAACTAGCGCTTCACATTGGTTGTTAACCCTTGTCTTATTTCTTTTCTTGATAGTTGTTATATCAAAATAGTTTTATATGCTTCTTTATATACCTTGTTACCCATGATTGTTGCTATTCCTATCTATGCTAATCATTCTTAACCTACTTTAGTTGTTTAGCCTGTTATACTTTTATAGTTGCTTAATTGGTTTAACTTTCTTATTACATAACATGTTGTAATCAATTGTTGAGAGTTATATCTCTCACTGGGACATGGGTCTCATCTCATGGGTCACCACATCTTTTTAGGTGGTCGTCAGCGACATGGTCAAGTTTACTGTGGTGAAGAAGAGCACCTGGGAGAGCAATAGGAATAGAAGGTTTTCTAGTAGTTATTCATGTCCTAGAGTCATCCATGTACTCTCAGGTTTGGGCAGGGGATGTGTTGTTGATTATATGTATATTGACTCCAATTTTTGGCAGTTGTTGATGTTTGTATATGGCATGTATATGTGAAACAATATCTTTTGTATATAGGTTGTGGCTGATGCCAGTGGATAGATATGTAAATACCTAATATGGTATACTTATATGTAAAATTTTATGGACATGTTTGAAATCTTTAAATTGGTTTTAATTTACCCTTTTTCTGGCTATGTGGTTAATTAGTGATCAATCATGTCTTGGGTTTTGCATAATATCATTTACTGTGGTGGTGTGTCATATTTTAGGTTGTTATCAGAGCTTTAGGTTTACTAAGTCAATAGGGACATATGACTTAGGTTTTGTGTGTATTCTTATGTAATCCAACATATCTAACCAGGGCTTATGCTTATGTAGATATGTCTATTGAATGTGAAGAACATGTGGAGAGTAACTTTGTCATTCCAGGAGGTGGTGGTAGGAGGCAGGCACATGATGAGAGAGTGCCTGAGATGAGGCTGGAGCAGCCCTCGATGCCTCAGTTCGACCCAAAAACTATGGCCAATCCTACTTTCCAGTCCATGTTTGGATAGCTTATGGCCATGATTACACACTTAGCGGATAGATCCCCCATACTACAATCTAGGGTAGTTGTCCCTAATGTAGAATATCAAGGTTTCAGGAAGATAGTGGAGAGGCTGAGACGTGTTGTAGAGATTGATTATGTGGGTACGACAGACCCAGAAAACATTGATATGTGGTTAACAGAGCTTGAGATGGCGTTTAAGATCCTCAAGATCCTAGAAGAGTAGAAGGTGAAGCACGCAGTTTATCTGTTGAAGGGAAGTGTTGGCCACTGGTGGGCCATAAAAGAGGATAAGAGACTAGGAGTTGGGATAGGATGGGAAGAGTTTTGGTGGGAGTTCCTGAGCCGATGCTTTCCAGAGATGTATCTGGATGAGAAGATAGCATAGTTTGAGAAGATATGTCAGGGCTCGATGACCATCAATGAGTATGAGGTGAACTTTATGGATCTTCTAAGGTTATATCCTCATATGGTAGCGACAAAGAAGGAGAGGATCTACAGATTTTGAGAAGGGCTTGAGCCCAGAGTTGTCCACAACAACATCAACTTTGGAGAACAAGGAGAGGTTCTCTACCTTTATGGTGTTAGTGAGGAGGATTGAGAGGTCTGCCCTTGAGAAGCATGAAGCCAACGCTAAGAAGAGGCCAACTCAGTTTCAAGGACAGTCATCTGGTAGCTTCAAGAAGCCAAGGTTTTCTTCAGGACAGTAATGGCAGTCACAAAAGCGATCAACTTTTTCTGATTTGTGATTGGGAGTGCAGTCTGAGTGGTCCCCGAGCAAGGGCAGAGGTCATAGTTTTTTTCCAGTAGGAGCATACAGTGCAACATTAGTGTCAGTGACATGGTTGTCTAGGCCATAGTACACCTTGAAGACTTTCTACAAGTGTGGACAAGTCAGGCATGAGAAGTGGGTGTGCCCTATGAGGAACGAAGAAGTGACACAATAGTCACAGTAGAGCCAGAGAGGTTCACAACAGTAGTAGTTTAGTAGTGGTAGAGGTAAAGGACATGATCATGCATTGTAGGATAGATCTTTTGGGCCAGCTGGAAGAGGTCAAGGATAACAACAAGTGACAGTTAGATTCTATGCTATGAGTCAGTCAAAGGGAATGGTCAATCCACGTGTCATGACAGGTCAAATGGAACTTTTTAATTTTGAATTATCTACATTTTATTTCATATCTATTTTGATTGACCCAGGTGTGATGCATGCTTTTATCACCATAGAGGTGATAAGTAGTTGTAGTCTTCATGTTTAAAGTAGATCTATAGCCTTTTTCTTAAAACCCCTTTGGTTGGTTCCGTCGATCTATGGGAGGTGTGTCCATCTTGCATTCTTTCCTTTTTGTGATGCAGCATTCAAGTGGATCTGATGCCACTTGATATGCATGGATTTGATATGATCCTAGTGATGGATACCTTGGAGAAGTACACGGTTATTTTGGATTGTAGTTCCAAGGTGGCGACGTTTTGTGACGGAGGTGTTTCTTGGATCTTCCAAGGAGATTGGAATATTCTTGCTATGTGTTTGGCATCGATTGTGATAGAAGAGAGGTTTGTGAGACATGTGTGTGAGGCTTTCTTGGCACATGTTGTGGATACCAAGGCAAGAAATCCTAGTATCTAGGATGTACCTGTGGTATGTGAGTTCGAGGATGTCTTTCCAGATGAGTTTCCTAGCATTCCCCCTCCTAGAGAGATTGATTTTGAGATCAATCTTGTTCCTGGAACACATCCCATAGCACAAGAACCCATCCAAATGGCACCTATAGAGATGTAAGAGTTGAATAAGTAGTTGCAGGGAATGTTAGATAAGGGTTTCATTAGACTGAGAACTTCCCCTTGGGGTTCCCTCATGTTGTTCATTAAGAAGAAGGATGTTTCTATGAGGCTTTGTATAGATTACCAACAATTGAAAAAGGTCAAGATAAAGAACAAGTATTTATAGCCAAGGATTGATGATTTAGTTGACCAAATGAGAGGTGATACAATGTTCTCAAAGATATATTTGAGGTCAGGTTACCACCATTTGAGGATAAAGGTAGATGACATACCCAAGTCTGCTTTTAGGACTAGGTATGGCCACTATGAATTTGTGATTATGTCGTTTGGGTTGACCAACACACTAGAAGCTTTTATGGATTTGATGAACAAGGTTTCCAGGTCGTATCTGGATCAATTTGTGGTTGTGTTCATCAATTATATCTTTATATACTCTAGAGATAACCAAAAACACCATCAGCACCTACGCCAGGGGTTGATGTTGTTGAGGCAACACATGTTGTATGCTAATTTTAGTAAGTCTGAGATTTGGTTGACTGGAGTATCTTTTCTGGGGCATGTCATATATGCCAAAGGAATTTGTGTAGACCCGAAGAAGGTGAAATCCATTTTGGGGTGGGAGCATCATAAGAACCCAACAGAGGTTTGAAGTTTTCTATGATTCGAAGGCTACTACATGAGATTCATAAAGAACTTCCGTGTTGTAGCGTTACCCCTAACCAGGATGACTAGGAAAGGTGTTCCTTTTATTTGGGATGACAAGTGCAGTGTTCTTTCCAGTTGTTGAAAGAGAAGTTGACCAATGCTCCATTGTTAGTGCTGCTAAAACAAGGAAAGGGTTATATCATCTTTTTTTATGCTTTGAAGAATGACTTGGAATGTCTGTTGATGTAGGACAAAAACATGCTTTTTTTGCTTCAAGACAACTTAAGAAACACAAGGAGAACTACCCGACACGTGATTTTGGAGCTTGCAATAGTGTTTCATGCCTTGAAGATTTAGAGGCACTACCTATATGGGGAGAAGTGTCAGATATTCACTGGCCAAAAGAACCTTCAGTATATCTTCTCAAAGTAGGAGCTGAAAATGATGCAGAGAAGATGGATGGAGCTGATAAAAAACTATGATTGCATGATACATTATCATCCATGGAAGGTGAACGTGGTAGCTAACATACTAGAAGGAAGTTGTCTTCTTCATCATCTACAGACAGGGCACAATTACATGCGTTGGTGTGCCACAAGTGGGCCAAAAGTGGGACTTTCACAAGAAGAGGTAACATATTTTTTCCTTGTAGATGTTAATGTAAAAGAGAATTCAATAATTAGAATTTGACGTTTCTTTTATCCATGTATAGGTAGATAAGCTATTTGATAGGAAACTCGAAGAAGCAATGAAAAAGTGGCAGGCATCTCAGACTGTCACTTACCAGATAGTACCTATGGTGTCTCCTACTACAGGCTCTACTCATACTGCAGAGGTTGGGAGTAATCCTGTAGACCCACCACCTAGGAAATCCGCTGTAAGTATTTTTATGACATAGTAACTAGTTTTTTAATTCAAGATGATATGTTTTCAAGATGATATGTATATATGAAATTGTAGTCGTTTCAAAAAAAGATGATATGTATATATGTATATAACATTCTTTACACAAAAATTTGTAGGGGTTGAAGCCATGCCATCTAAAAGTTAATGAATATGTCATTGCAGAGGCATCGACTTACCCATCCCTACCAGGGGAAATGTTTCACGGTACTCCATTACCAGCTGGTTGGATTCGTGTGAGCCCGGTACATATATTCCCCAAGTAGATGGATCTTCCATTGCCATATGCCCACCCAGATTGTGAAACGCTTGGTGAGGCAGAAGGCGGAGTGATATTGTGGCTAAAAGCGGATGTCATCTTTACTGAAACTGTATGGTAAATTTACATTACGTTAAATTGTTAGTGTTTGTATACGATGTCAGTTGATCTGAAATTATTATTATATATATATATACAGGTTAAAAAGAAGACACCCACATCATCTAGGCCTCCACTTCCACCTCCTACATTACCCAGTTGGGTTCCACAGGACCTACCTGTCCCGTTAGGTCCTAACTGTAGGGGTATGGCAATATGGTTAGGTGAACATGATATAAATTTCCCTATAACTATTTCTATAGATTCATATGTTGCAGGTCAATCATACAAAAGTAAAATATTTATACAAGATATTTTGGAGTTGTTTCGATATGTGTAACGACCCCGCCTCCCGGTAACCCCCAATTAAGGGAGACCGAAAGGTCGGTGCCGTTATCCAATTAACAAGATCAAAGGTTCGACAAATAATCAATAACAATTATGAAATTCTACTAACTAACTGGAATTTGGTATAAAATTAAAACTTTACATACTTTGAAAACCTTGGAAATCTATCTATCCTGGTCTAGAATTAATCTATCTAATACTCCTTGCACTTTATTTCTTTTTCCACAATGTGTCACTTTACTGTTTGTTCTTTCAATTGTCGTTCCTGAAACGCCGACAAACCAAACGTCGGTCAGTATATCGAAATATACTGGTATGTGGGAACAAACAAAATCTTGCAAATACGGCTAACAATTTAGTAATCACAATCAAATTAATTAACAAGTCAATTTACACTTTTCAGTATGACATTCTCCATTGCTTTTGCCCTAACCCTGGCATACCCACCTTAGGGTGCCCTTTGCCAATGACTTAAGGCCACCTTCTCAATCCCGAGCTTGGTGCCTGGGGGTCACCACTCATGGTGCGCACTAGTCATGCAATATCATAGGCCACCTTCTTGGTGCCTGGGGTCACCACTCAAGGTGTCCATTGGTCTACCCATCTGGGCCTGACCTTTGGCATCATCCATCAAGGTGGCATGTAGGTGCGAGAATACATATTTCTATTTTTAATGTGATAATCATAGTGACTTTATGATTTGCAAATATGAGCATCCAACAGATAATTTGCATTCAATGCGATTAACCATCTGGAAAAACCTCAGGAAACTAAGGCAATTATCCATAATTAACCACATACCTGATCTAGAGCAACTTTATTGTCCAAGCAATAAGGATAAAGAATCAATCAACAAGCAATCATCAATATCCTGAAATTAATGCATACGTTCCAAGTGTTATAGTTTATCCAGAACATTCTAAAGCTAGACTTGGATTCCACCTTAGGCTTTCTAGACCACATTAGGGTTTTATTAGGGTTTTTGCCTCCATAACACTTTTATCATATTAAATGCTCTCTTAGTTCATAAACCCTAACTTCAACATCATAATCCCAATTAAAGTCGATTAGTTCTCTTTTATACCAAAACTACCTTCTTTATCCTTTTAAGTTATTTCAAGGTCATTAGACTCAATCATCACCTTTAGTTTCTTTCGGATTAACAACTCATAATTCATGATGGTCTAATTCCCATATGAACTCTATTTATTATTTATGTCATCAATATCCATTAAACCTATTTTACATTAAAGCTACAATTTTCATCCTTTTAATATATAACAAGATCATTATGCTCATTTATCGTCAATTCATAGTTCACTATGATCCAATTCACATATGAACTCGATTTGCCATTAATTCTACCCTTTTATTCATGAGAAAACCCTAATTACAACATTTAGGGTATTTATCCACAAATTAAGAATTTTATTGCTTGAAATAGCTTAGATTCAGCATATTCCCACTTTAATCACGAAATTAACCGATTAAATCCATTAATATTCAAATTAGTCAACATTAGGGTTTTCAAGGCCCATTAAAGTATATTCATGCATATGAAACTCTAAATTAACAAATTATATGCAAAGTTCATCCTTTTTCTTCCTAATGTTCCTTTTTATCATTAAGAGGCTAATATCAAATTTAATCATCTATTAAACCCTACTAATCACTTTAATTATATCAAATTAGGGTTTCTTAACCATTAATTCATTAAAGTTAATAACTTCCATTAATTTTCGAATTTCAAGTGGAATCAAGCTTCAATTATATTTTTAATTGACTCCCCTCGATTTCCTGAGCAACTTTCATGTATAACGTGCATCTATCCGAGCTACGGTTGAGGAGATATGAATTTAACAAAAAAAGACTTACTTTGGTCGATGGGGGGCTGCCATGTAGGCACCTTCCATGCAACGCGTTTTGCTGATCTGAGATTAGAATTGAATGATGTGTTTACCCTCCACTTAAGCGGGTCGGCTCTTCATACCCCGGGGGTATAACTGTCAAATGCCGGCCGTCTTCTTCCCCTGCGCGCCCTAGCGCTGCGCTCCATGTTCTGTCGACTGCAGGGGTTCACCCCCGCAGCTCCAAGGCCCGAGGGTGGCCGGAAAACGCCGCCCCTCCTCCGTCGACCTCCGCCAGGTTCAGGGCGCTTCTCCTTCACAACCAAGGTGGCCGCTCCAGCGCGCCTAAGCCTGCGACTCTCGAATGACCGTGCAGACCTACTGTAGGTTAGTGTAGGAGGTCCAGGGCTTGGGGACAATAGTCGAACATCCTCAGGTCATCGCGGGACATCCAACCTGCATCAAGGTAACCCACAGCTCACCATTGCTTCAAGAAGAACACCAACTACGTGACTTAGGGTTGAAGGCAAGGTCATGGAAGAAGAATATAGGTAAGAGAGAGGGAAACATGTGGGATCTCCATGGGCCCGAACCAGGGATCTAGCCCTTTATATAGAGAAGAGTATCCATGCCCTGACACACTTGTCCTCGAAGAAAAAGAGTCTTTTCCCATTAGGAATTGGATTTCTTCATCATGAAGCAAGTTCCCCTTTCTCTCTCTCCTAAACGTCTCTTTAATATTCCTTATTTCTTGGTTAAATAGAAATATGAAAATCTTCTCCTTTATCCTCGTTTATACTTGCCTTATAATTATTTGACACAGAATCATGTTTTCCCTTTTAATAGAAAATACTTTCCTTTTTATCAAAGCCACGAAATTCCTTCATTACACATCACATTATTCTTTTATTTAACTTTATTGGTATTTTCTCTTTCCTCTTCCTTCATTGGGACTCCTTGGATCCCCAAGGCACTCTACTATTTCGAAATCCTTTTTATTGGATACTCATTATCCTTAAAAGCATTAATATGCATTATTCTTCATTATCTTGTTTATTTCTTGTTAAGTTAACTCTTTTTGAGAATTTCTCTTTATTTCTCTTTTATTTTCCTCATTGGTATTCCTTTTATTATCAGGAATCCTTGGGATACAAAATTCCACTAAGGATAACTTGATTTTACCTCTTTTTACTTATTTCTCACAAGTTACCATTATTTTCAATTTCTTTCTTACTAAAGAAATACTTAATTAACTTTTTCTTTTCTTATTGCTTTCTTTTGCAACTTGGGACTCTTTGGAACCCAAGGAACCCAAGAGGCACGAAATCCATCCTTGTATCACATTCTTTTGCCTGCTAGAGGTTTCCACACTTTTCCTTTTTCTCTATTTCCTTATTTTCTCGATAATAGTGGAATTTCTTTTATCCTTTCCTTGTTATTGGGCCCAATAGCCAATAAATAAATCAACAAGTCTATTTCAAACGAAAATCATGCATTCATTCATTATTTGTTCACTTATCTTTAATATGGGAAATTACATTTCTCAACAAATGAACCCAAAATTGGGGTTGTAACATCCTTCCCCTCTTATGAGAATTTTGCCCTCAAAATTCCATCAAGCAAGCAATCAAAAAGGATAAGCCTATCACATGTCCATCATGGCTCCCATGTGTCTTCACCCTTTGCCATGGTGCTTCCCAAGAACCTTCATTATCTCATATTCTTCCATCTGAGTTCTTTCTTACCTTGGTATATTGTACCCTCATGGGTGACTCAGGACATTTCAGCCTCTCAAAAGCTGAAACGGTTCAGGGCTCAACACATGGCTTGGGTACCTCACATAGTGTCCTAGATCAGACTCGTGTAACACATTACACAGCATGTTATCCTGGGGGCAAGGCTAAACACAACCATCTCCACCAATCCATCTCAAATGGACCCATATATTGGGGACTCAGCTTTCTCAGTTGTAGCTTAGAGGGGTCAGATTTTCACATCACATATTCTCCCACAGTGAACTGCATGTCAGTCTGCTTTGCATCAGCTTATGACTCGTGTCTCCCTTGGGCTCTCTCTTAGCCATTGCACGATCAAGAGACTTCATCTGCACACACTGTGGTTCTTTTCTGACCTTCGCGAGGCCTTCTTCACCAACATCATCATAATGAAGTGGTGACCGACACAACCTACCTATAGACCTTCTTGCATCCCGATAAAGCTATGGTGGCTAACATCGCATCTTAAGAATGGTCTGGATGTATCACCCTGAATGAGCATACATACTCTCATCAGACCTTCTAGTCTGGATCATACTGTTCATTAGTATAGGGTGATAAACTGCCCTATCATCGAGTTCTTCATGTATCTACTTCCACCTCATGGAAGTGAACCTTTAGGTTACATCAAGAACTCTTGAATTTGCATCATGGTGTAGTTGAACCATCTCTTTTCATATGTAGTTCAACCAAATCTGTCCCTTGACAGAACTCTTCCTTTCTCATGTCATCTTGGTAAGGCGATCTACCATAACCCATATTATATCTTGACCTTCTTGGTCTAGGATAGACTCACAACATCCATAGTGATGAACACCCATTCCCCCTTGGGAACTCCTTATACTTTATATCCATGCACTGGGTTAATGGTGTTCGTCCTTCACCTCCTGGCTTGAATGGCCACATGCTACCTGCAACTTTGTTTTAAGCCTCCTGTATTGTTATGATTCCTCAAGCTTGATACCTCGAAAACCCTAAACCACTCTCAAAAGGGTTTTATTACCTTCCTATCCAAACAAGTGTATATGAGGTTCTATCACCATCCTTTTGCTACATCAAGGACTAAACTGGCTACCCAAACAACCATTAACTTGTTCAACATATCTTATTACATCTGAGTGTTAGGCAAAACACATCTTCTTCTCAAACTTAGGGTTAGCCAAACAACCTCAACTTCTTCTAGCCTCTAATTAGACAACTAGATCTCAACCAGAGCATTCATCACCACCTCTCATCCTTAAGTGTTAGGTATAATTGAGGACATACCCCTCCATGTATTATACTTATCATGTCATTTCAAACTCTAAGTCTGTCTTTATCAAGAACACTTGAGCTCCTCCTCATGGTGATCAAACTCAACCTTGGTTAACTTGCAAATTCCACATAGCTCCTGATAAAACATCCTCTTAAGCTGACTACACTAATCCTCTTAGTGTTTGTAAACCATCCATGTATCATTCACTTCACCAGGTTATGTTATCATCTCTATCATCATACCTTGTAGCTACGTTCCAACTTACATCATCCTTATCCTTGGTGTAAGGCATGCGTACTGTCCTATCTCTCATTCCCATAACAAGAAGAAATAAGCATTTGGCGGCCGTCCAAATACAAAGTTCTTCCCGTTCCAGGAGTAGAGATGGTACATCCCACCTTGCCAGTACACCTTCAAATCTAAGTTGAAACGTGCAACTCATGTCTCCACATCACAAACATCATTATATCAAAAATTACTTCCATGGAAAACTGATCTGAAACCTACTTGGGTCACCACACAATCCTTGGTCATCTCCTCTAGGTCTATAGGGTGTCGGCACTTTTGGGGTCATCCCTCTTCCCTTATGCATCCAGAGAGTGCCCTACTCATCTGCCCTTTGGGTCCTATGGGTTCATGAAGGTGATCAATCTCCTAACCCATGGCCCTCATACAATGATAGTTGTTACCTCCCTACCCTATGGTCATGTACAACTAGGGAATTAGGCAACTTTGTCTTTCATCGGTCTTATCCCTACCTGACTCTTGGATAGACTTAGGATTCTATCATAGTACATGTTCAACTCAGAACCCTACCTAATCCTCTCTCTGCATTCTTGGGCTGTCTTTTATCCTTTCATAAGGGTCATGGCGACCTACCTACCTTGGTCGATCCCCATACTGGTTACTCCCATGGTAACACATTCACATGCACATAGAGATGGTTATCTATGGGTCTATAGGTTCATTCTCATGCCATGTACTCTTCACTTATCTTCTCAAGATCCTACGAAACCTCCTTAGGTTACCTCAAAACCAACCAAACTGGTAAACTCCCTACCAAAGGGTCGCTCTCCCAGGATGGGAGGAAACTACACCTTTATAACAAAGGTCACAAGCATTCTTAGGGTTTACATCCATATGAGCATGCTTAAACCAACAACTACTAAGGCACAAGCATTCCTATAAAACCATGCTAGGTCACACTTGTTCTCATCCTCAACATTACATCAACTTAGTTGTGAGGGGTTCATCAAACATACCCTTAACTTAAGGGGTTTCCTTTTCCTCTACACATGAGGAGTACCATGCTCGAAACTGTAGAGACTCAAATATCATCATGAGCATTAGGTACACCACTTCCCCTCTTCGGATAGGAACCCTAGGTTCACCTTTGGATATCCAACTACATGCTCAACCTCTTAGCCATGAATAAAGCATGTCCAAGGTATGCCATCCTTTCATTCGAGCAACACCTCAGAGTTGAGTCCTCCTCGAGGACATTCAACTAGGTATAAAACCTCAAAATCAGTTACTTAAACCTCCCCAGGGTCTAAGGCACTCTTTATCTCATCCAACAGGTAGTTACTTATACCATAGGTACAGAGGTACCAGCAGACTCATCCTTTCTCTAGGGTTTGGTTCCTCTCATGGCAACCAAGACATCATCAGCCTCCCAGGGTCAAGCATACGGCAGCCACTACCTTCCACTTAGGTCGCATCATCCTTAACTCTCCACTGTTCCTCAAATCTCGGGGTTTCAGGCTTCCAACCTCCTTGCTGGGTTCTTGCTTTCTCTCTCTAGAGATAACTCCACTCCCAACCCTACTACTAGAGGTCCCCTCTCCATGAAGGCTCATGCTCACAAGCATACCACTATGTGGGTGAATCCTATGCTCAACTCATGTTTGGCTCTAGATTATTCATATTCTTATCTCATAAGCCATCCGCCATATCCTTCTGGTCTTAGTTTTAACCTACTGTTCACATTACTGATGTACTCAGGGTGCAAGCTATATCCCACTTGCAACAGCCCATAAGGTTTATATAGGTTCATCTCTAACCTTAACCAGGAAGGAGATATCCTTTGCTCAAACATGCACGATCCTTCTCAGGGTTGGGTTGCCAAAGGTGCTAGGCCATCTAACCTCTCATGGCTCATATGACAAACCATAGGCATGTCCATCCAAACACCCAGTCTACCATGACATCTAATCTCATCATGTCTCTCTCTCTAACCTTCTCTTAGGGTTAGGGTTAACATCATCCTCAAAGGATGTGCTAGGTCTCTACCTTCAATGGAGGTCTCTACCTCCAAGACTAACTCTCTCTACTCATCCTCCTGACAAGGAGGTCTATCCTTAGGTCTCTCCTGAGGGCTATGACAACTCATGTCATACGACCTAAGCATGTATCTATTCTTTATTTTGTGCTTAGTCTATTAAGCTTATGTCCATGACATCTTATTTAAATGCTTTTCATTAATTTGGTGGAGGATTCCTTAGACCTTATTAACCTTACACATACCTCAAGAGGGTGAGGAAAAGAGAGAAAACCCTAATCCTTAAGGTCCTTAACAGAATTTGAGTTTGAGAAGGGATGAAAAATATGAGAGAGTCCTAAAGGTATCTTATTTCGAGTCATATCCTAAGACATCGGCCAGGCAGTCACACAATCTGGGAGTCCTCGTATTCCGACTAGCAGTGCGGAGAAAAATATTTCCAGCCCCCGGAAGTGATCCTTTTCTAGACACCTCAATCTTTTAGACACTCCTCTAATAACTCCCTTGGTTCTATGGAATTTGTAAAATTTAATAATTATTAATGATTAGATGAGGAACCTATGCTCTGATATTAATTGTAATGACCCGCCTCCCGGTAACCCCCAATTAAGGGAGACTGAAAGTTCGGTGCCGTTATCCAATTAACAAGATCAAAGGTTCGACAAATAATCAATAACAATTATGAAATTCTACTAACTAACTAGAATTTGGTATAAAATTAAAACTTTACTTACCTTTGAAAACCTTGGAAATCTATCTATCCTGGTCTTGAATTAATTTATCTAATCCTCCTTGCACTTTATTTCTTTTTCCACAATGTGTCACTTTACTGTTTGTTCTTTCAATTGTCGTTCCTAAAACACCGACAAACAAAACGTCGGTCAGTATATCGAAATATACTGGTATGTGGGAACAAACAAAATCTTGCAAATACGGCTAACAATTTAGTAATCACAATCAAATTAATTAACAAGTCAATTTACACTTTTCAGTATGACATTCTCCACCGCTTTTGCCCTAACCCTGGCATACCCACCTTAGGGTGCCCTTTTCCAATGACTTAAGGCCACCTTCTCAATCCCGAGCTTGGTGCCTGGGGGTCACCACTCATGGTGCCCACTAGTCATGCAATATCATAGGCCACCTTCTTGGTGCCTGGGGTCACCACTCAAGGTGTCCATTGGTCTACCCATCTGGGCCTGACCTTTGGCATCATCCATCAGGGTGGCATGTAGGTGTGAGAATACATATTTCTATTTTAATGTGATAATAATAGTGACTTTATGATTTGCAAATATGAGCATCCAATAGATAATTTGCATTCAAAGCGATTAACCATCTAGAAAAACCTCGGGAAACTAAGGTGGTTATCCATAATTAACCACATACCTGATCCAGAGCAACTTTATTGTCCAAGCAATAAGGATAAAGAATCAATCAACAAGCAATCAACAATATCTTGAAATTAATGCATATGTTCCAAGTGTTATAGTTTATCCAGAACATTCTAAAGTTAGACTTGGATTCCACCTTAGGCTTTCTAGACCACATTAGTGTTTTATTCGGGTTTTTGCCTCCATAATACTTTTATCATATTAAATGATCTCTTAGTTCATAAACCCTAACTTCAACATCATAAGCCCAATTAAAGTCGATTAGTTCTCTTTTATACCAAAACTACCTTCTTTATCCTTTTAAGTTATTTCAAGGTCATTAGACTCAATTATCACCTTTAGTTTCTTTCGGATTAACAACTCATAATTCATGATGGTCTAATTCCCATATGAACTCTATTTATTATTTATGTCATCAAGATCCATTAAACCTATTTTACATTAAAGCTACAATTTTCATCCTTTTAATATATAACAAGATCATTATGCTCATTTATCGTCAATTCATAGTTCATTATGATCCAATTCAGATATGAACTCGATTTGCCATTAATTCTACCCTTTTATTCATGAGAAAACCCTAATTACAACATTTAGGGTATTTATCCACAAATTAAGAATTTTATTGCTCGAAATAGCTTAGATTCAGCATATTCCCACTTTAATCACGAAATTAACTGATTAAAGCCATTAATATTCAAATTAGTCAACATTAGGGTTTTCAAGGACCATTAAAGTATATTCATGCATATGAAACTCTAAATTAACTAATTATATACAAAGTTCATCATTTTTCTTCCTAATGTTCCTTTTTATCATTAACAGGCTAATATCAACTTTAATCATCTAGTAAACCCTACTAATCACTTTAATTATATCAAATTAGGGTTTCTTAACCATTAATTCATTAAAGTCAATAACTTCCATTAATTTTCGAATTGCAAGTGGAATCATGCTTCATCTATATTTTTAATGGACTCCCCTCGATTTTCTGAGCAACTTTCATGTATAACGCGCATCTATCCGAGCTACGGTTGAGGAGATATGAATTTAACAAAAAAAGACTTACTTTGGCCAATGGTGGGCTGCCACGTAGGCGCCTTCCATGCAACGATTTTTGCTGGTCTGAGATTAGAATTGAATGACGTGTTTACCCTCCACGTAAGCAGGTCGGCTCTTCATACCCTGGGGGTATAACTGTCAAATGTCGGCCGTCTTCTTCCCCTGCGCGCCCTAGCGCTGCGCTCCATGTTCTGTCGACTGCAGGGGTTCACCCCCGCAGCTCCAAGGCCCGAGGGTGGCCGGAAACCACCGCCCCTCCTCCGTCGACCTCCGCCTGGTTCAGGGCGCTTCTCCTTCACAGCCAAGGTGGCCACTCCAGTGCGCCTAAGCCTGCGACTCTCGACTGACCGTGCAGACCTACTGCAGGTTAGTGTAAGAGGTCCAGGGCTTGGGGACGATAGTCGAACGTCCTCAGGTCATCGCGGGACGTCCAACCTTCATCAAGGTAACCCACAGCTCGCCATTTCTTCAAGAAGAACACCAACTACGTGACTTAGGGTTGAAGGCAAGGTCATGGAAGAAGAATGTAGGTAAGAGAGAGGGAAACGCGTGGGATCTCCATGGGCCCGAACCAGGGATCTAGCCCTTTATATAGAGAAGAGTATCCATACCCCGACACACTTGTCCTCAAAGAAAAAGAGTCTTTTCCCATTAGGAATTGGATTTCTTCATCATGAAGCAAGTTCCCCTTTCTCTCTTTCCTAAATGTCTCTTTAATATTCCTTATTTCTTGGTTAAATAGAAATATGAAAATCTTCTCCTTTATCCTCGTTTATACTTGCCTTATAATTATTTGACACAGAATCATGTTTTCCCTTTTAATAGAAAATACTTTCCTTTTTATCAAAGCCACGAAATTCCTTCATTACGCATCACATTATCCTTTTATTTGACTTTATTGGTATTTTCTCTTTCCTCTTCCTTCATTGGGACTCCTTGTATCCCCAAGGCACTCTATTATTTCGAAATCCTTTTTATTGGATACTCATTATCCTTAAAAGCATTAATATACATTATTCTTCATTATCTTGTTTATTTCTCGTTAAATTAACTCTTTTTGATAATTTCTCTTTATTTCTCTTTTATTTTCCTCATTGGTATTCCTTTTATTATTAGGAATCCTTGGGATACGAAATTCCACTAAGGATAACTTGATTATACCTATTTTTACTTATTTCTCACATGTTACCATTATTTTCAATTTCTTTGTTACTAAAGAAATACTTAATTAACTTTTTCTTTTCTTATTGCTTTCTTTTGCAACTTGGGACTCTTTGGAACCCAAGGAACCCAAGACGCACGAAATCCATCCTTGTATCACATTCTTTTGCCTGCTAGAGGTTTCCGCACTTTTCCTTTTTCTCTATTTCCTTATTTTCTCGATAATTATGGAATTTCTTTTATCCTTTCCTTGTTATTGGGCCCAATAGCCAATAAATAAATCAACAAGGCTATTTCAAACGAAAATCATGCATTCATTCATTATTTGTTCACTTATCTTTAATATGAGAAATTACATTTCTCAACAAATGAACCCGAAATTGGGGTTGTAACATCCTTCCCCTCTTATGAGAATTTTGCCCTCAAAATTCCATCAAGAAAGCAATCAAAAAGGATAAGCCTATCACATGTCCATCATGGATCCCATGCGGCTTCACCCTTTGCCATGGTGCTTCCCAAGAACCTTCATTATCTCATATTCTTCCATCTGAGTTCTTTCTTACCTTGGTATATCGTACCCTCATGGGTGACTCAGGACATTTCAGCCTCTCAAAAGCTGAATCGGTTCAGGGCTAAACACATGGCTTGGGGTACCTCACATAGTGCCCTAGATCGGACTCATGTAACACATTACACAACATGTTATCCTGGGGGCAAGGCTAAACACAACCATCTCCACCAATCCATCTCAAATGGACCCATATATCGGGGACTCAGCTTTCTCAGTTGTAGCTTAGAGGGGTCGGATTTTCACATCACATATTCTCCCACAGTGAACTGCATGTCAGTCTGCTTTGCATCATCTTGTGACTCGTGTCTCCCTTGGGCTCTCTCTTAGCCATTGCACGATCAAGCGACTTCATCTGCACACACTGTGGTTCTTTTCTGACCTTCGTGAGGCCTTCTTCACCAACATCATCATAATGAAGTGGTGACCGACACAACCTCCCTATAGACCTTCTTACATCCCGATAAAGCTATGGTGGCTAACATCACATCTTAATAATGGTCTAGATGTATCACCCGGAATGAGCATACATACTCTCATCAGACCTTCTAGTCTGGATCATACTGTTCATTAGTATAGGGTGATAAACTGCACTATCATCGAGTTCTTCATGTATGTACTTCCACCTCATGGAAGTGAACCTTTAGGTCACATCAAGAACTCTTGAATTCGCATCATGGTGTAGTTGAACCATCTCTTTTCATATGTAGTTCAACCAGATCTGTCCCTTGATAGAACTCTTCCTTTCTCATGTCATCTTGGTAAGGCGATCTACCATAACCCATATTGTATCTTGACCTTGTTGGTCTAGGAGAGACACACAACATCCATAGTGATGAACTCCCATTCCCCCTTGGGAACTCCTTATACTTTATATCCATGCACTGGGTTAATGGTGTTCGTCCTTCACCTCCTGGCTTGCATGGCCACATGCTACCTGCAACTTTGTTTTAAGCCTCCTGTATTGTTATGATTCCTCAAGCTTGATACCTCGGAAACCCTAAACCACTCTCAAAAGGGTTTTATTACTTTCCTATCCAAACAAGTGTATCTGAGGTTCTATCACCATCCTTTTGCTACATCAATGACTAAACTGGCTACCCAAACAACCATTAACTTGTTCAACATATCTTATTACATCTGAGTGTTAGCCAAAACACATCTTCTTCTCAAACTTAGGGTTAGCCAAACAACCTCAACTTATTCTAGCCTCTAATTAGACAACTAGATCTCAACCAGAGCATTCATCACCACCTCTCATCCTTAAGTGTTAGGTATAATTGAGGACATACCCCTCCATGTATTATACTTTTCATGTCATTTCAAACTCTAAGTCTGTCTTTATCAAGAACACTTGAGCTCCTCCTCATGGTGATCAAACTCAACCTTGGTTAACTTGCAAATTCCACATAGCTCCTGATAAAACATCCTCTTAAGCTGACTACACTAATCCTCTTAGTGTTTGTAAACCATCCATGTATCATTCACTTCACCAGGGTATGTTATCATCTCTATCATCATACCTTGTAGCTACTTTCCAACTTACATCATCCTTATCCTTGGTGTAAGGCATGCGTACTGTCCTATCTCTCATTCCCATAACAAGAAGAAATAAGCATTTGGCAGCCGTCCAAATATAGAGTTCTTCCCATTCCAAGAGTAGAGATGGTACATCCCACCTTGCCAGTACACCTTCAAATCTAAGTTGAAACGTGCAAGTCATGTCTCCACATCCCAAACATCATGATATCAAAAATTACTTCCATGGAAAATTGATCTGAAACCTACTTGGGTCACCACACAATCATTGGTCATCTCCTCTACGTCTATAGGGTGCCTGCACTTTTGGGGTCATCCCTCTTCCCTTATGCATCCAGAGAGTGCCCTACTCATCTGCCCTTTGGGTCCCATGGGTTCATGAAGGTGATCAATCTCCTAACTCATGGCCCTCAGACAATGATAGTTGTTACCTCCCGACCCTATGTTTATGTGCAACTAGGGAATTAGGCAACTCCGTATTTCATCGGTCTTATCCCTACCTGACTCTTGGATAGACTTAGGATTCTATCATAGTACATGTTCAACTCAGAACCCTACCTAATCCTCTCTCTACATTCTGGGGCTGTCTTTTATCCTTTCATAAGGGTCATGGCAACCTACCTACCTTGGTCGAGCCCGATACCAGTTACTTCCATGGTATCACATCCACATGCACATAGAGATGGTTATCTATGGGTCTATAGGTTCATTCTCATGCCATGTACTCTTCACTTAGCTTCTCAAGATCCTACAAAACCTCCTTAGGTTACCTCAAAACCAACCAAACTGGTAAACTCCCTACCAAAGGGTCGCTCTCCCAGGATGGGAGGAAACTACACCTTTATAACAAAGGTCACAAGCATTCTT
Source organism: Alisma plantago-aquatica (assembly GCA_963693085.1). Classification (NCBI taxonomy): domain Eukaryota; kingdom Viridiplantae; phylum Streptophyta; class Magnoliopsida; order Alismatales; family Alismataceae; genus Alisma; species Alisma plantago-aquatica. Next base: position 574,928,522 of record OY856409.1, on the reverse strand, counting down.
AGGGTTTACATCCATATGAGCATGCTTAAACCAACAACTACTAAGGCACAAGCATACCTATAAAACCATGCTAGGTCGCACTTGTTCTCATCCTCAACATTACATCAACTTAGTTGTGAGGGGTTCATCAAACATACCCTTAACTTAAGGGGTTTCCTTTTCCTCTACACATGAGGAGTACCATGCTCGAAACTGTAGAGACTCAAATCTCATCATGAGCATTAGGTACACCACTTCCCTCTTCGGACAGGAACCCTAGGTTCACCTTTGGATATCCAACTACATGCTCAACCTCTTAGCCACGTATCAAGCATGTCCAAGGTATGTCATCCTTTCATTCGAGCAACACCTCAGAGTTGAGTCCTCCTCGAGGACATTCAACTAGGTATAAAACCTCACAACCGGTTACTTAAACCTCCCCAGGGTCTAAGGCACTCTTTATCTCATCCACCAGGTAGCTACTTATACCATAGGTACAGAGGTACCAGTAGACTCATCCTTTCTCTAGGGTTTGGTTCCTCTCATGGCAACCAAGACATCATCAGCCTCCCAGGGTCAAGCATAAGGCAGCCACTACCTTCCACTTAGGTCGCATCATCCTTAACTCTCCACTGTTCCTCAAATCTCGAGATTTCATGCTTCCAACCTCCTTGCTGGGTTCTTGCTTTCTCTCTCTAGAGCTAACTCCACTCCCAGCCCTACTACTAGAGGTCCCCTCTCCATGAAGGCTCATGCTCACAAGCATACCACTATGTGGGTGAAGCCTATGCTCAACTCATGTTTGGCTCTAGATTATCCATATTCTTATCTCATAAGCCATCCATCATATCCTTCTGGTCTTAGTTTTAACCTACTGTTCACATTATTGATGTACTCAGGGTGCAAGCTATATCCCACTTGCAACAGCCCATAAGGTTTATATAGGTTCATCTCTAACCTTAACCAGGAAGGAGATATCCTTTGCTCAAACATGCACGATCCTTCTCAGGGTTGGGTTGCCAAAGGTGCTAGGCCATCTAACCTCTCATGGCTCATATGACAAACCATAGGCATGTCCATCCAAACACCCAGTCTACCATGACATCTAATCTCATCATGTCTCTCTCTCTAACCTTCTCTTAGGGTTAGGGTTAACATCATCCTCAAAGGATGTGCTAGGTCTCTACCTTCAATGGAGGTCTCTACCTCCAAGACTAACTCTCTCTACTCATCCTCCTGACAAGGAGGTCTATCCTCAGGTCTCTCCTGAGGGCTATGACAACTCGTGTCATACGACCTAAGCATGTATCTATTCTTTATTTTGTGCTTAGTCTATTAAGCTTATGTCCATGACATCTTATTTACATGCTTTTCATTAATTTGGTGGAGGATTCCTTAGACCTTATTAACCTTACACATACCTCAAGAGGGTGAGGAAAAGAGAGAAAACCCTAATCCTTAAGGTCCTTAACAGAATTTGAGTTTGAGAAGGGATGAAAAATATGAGAGAGTCCTAAAGGTATCTTATTTTGAGTCATATCCTAAGACATCGGCAAGGCAGTCACACAATCTGGGAGTCCTCGTATTCTGACTAGCAGTGTGGAGGAAAATATTGCCAGCCCCCAGAAGTGATCCTTTTCTAGACACCTCAATATTTTGGACACTCCTCTAATAACTCCCTTGATTCTATGGAATTTGTAAAATTTAATAATTATTAATGATTAGATGAGGAACCTATGCTCTGATACCAATTGTAACGACCCGCCTCCCGGTAACCCCCAATTAAGGGAGATCGAAAGGTCGGTGCCGTTATCCAATTAACAAGATCAAAGGTTCGACAAATAATCAATAACAATTATGAAATTCTACTAACTAACTGCAATTTGGTATAAAATTAAAACTTTACTTACCTTTGAAAACCTTGGAAATCTATCTATCCTGGTCTTGAATTAATCTATCTAATCCTCCTTGCACTTTATTTCTTTTTCCACAATGTGTCACTTTACTGTTTGTTCTTTCAATTGTCGTTCCTAAAACGCCGACAAACAAAATGTCGGTCAATATATCGAAATATACTGGTATGTGGGAACAAACAAAATCTTGCAAATACGGCTAACAATTTAGTAATCACAATCAAATTAATTAACAAGTCAATTTACACTTTTCAGTATGACATTCTCCACCACTTTTGCCCTAACCCTAGCATACCCACCTTAGGGTTCCCTTTGCCAATGACTTAAGGCCACCTTCTCAATCCCGAGCTTGGTGCCTAGGGGTCACCACTCATGGTGCCCACTAGTCATGCAATATCATAGGCCACCTTCTTGGTGCCTGGGGTCACCACTCAAGGTGTCCATTGGTCTAACCATCTGGGCCTGACCTTTGGCATCATCCATCAGGGTGGCATGTAGGTGCGAGAATACATATTTCTATTTTTAATGTGATAATCATAGTGACTTTATGATTTGCAAATATGAGCATCCAATAGATAATTTGAATTCAATGCGATTAACCATCTGGAAAAACCTCGGGAAACTAAGGTGGTTATCCATAATTAACCGCATACCTGATCCATAGCAACTTTATTGTCCAAGCAATAAGGATAAAGAATCAATCAACAAGCAATCAACAATATCCTAAAATTAATGCATACATTCCAAGTGTTATAGTTTATCCAAAACATTCTAAAGCTAGACTTGGATTCCACCTTAGGCTTTCTAGACCACATTAGGGTTTTATTAGGGTTTTTGCCTCCATAACACTTTTATCATATTAAATGCTCTCTTAGTTCATAAACCCTAACTTCAACATCATAAGCCCAATTAAAGTCGATTAGTTCTCTTTTATACCAAAACTACCTTCTTTATCCTTTTGAGTTATTTCAAGGTCATTAGACTCAATTATCACCTTTAGTTTCTTTCGGATTAACAACTCATAATTCATGATGGTCTAATTCCCATATGAACTCTATTTATTATTTATGTCATCAAGATCCATTAAACCTATTTTACATTAAAGCTACAATTTTCATCCTTTTAATATATAACAAGATCATTATGCTCATTTATCGTCAATTCATAGTTCATTATGATCCAATTCACATATGAACTCGATTTGCCATTAATTCTACCCTTTTATTCATGAGAAAACCCTAATTACAACATTTAGGGTATTTATCCACAAATTAAGAATTTTATTTCTCGAAATAGCTTAGATTCAGCATATTCCCACTTTTATCATGAAATTAACCGATTAAAGCCATTAATATTCAAATTAGTCAACATTAGGGTTTTCAAGGCCCATTAAAGTATATTCATGCATATGAAACTCTAAATTAACTAATTATATGCAAAGTTCATCCTTTTTCTCCCTAATGTTCCTTTTTATCATTAACAGGCTAATATCAACTTTAATCATCTATTAAACCCTACTAATCACTTTAATTATATCAAATTAGGGTTTCTTAACCATTAATTCATTAAAGTTAATAACTTCCATTAATTTTCGAATTGAAAGTGGAATCAAGCTTCAATTATATTTTTAATGGACTCCACTCGATTTTCTGAGCAACTTTCATGTATAACATGCATCTATCCGAGCAACGGTTGAGGAGATATGAATTTAACAACAAAGGCTTACTTTGGCCAATGGGGGGTTGTCACGTAGGCGCCTTCCATGCAACGCGTTTTGTTGGTCTGAGATTAGAATTGAATGACGTGTTTACCCTCCACTTAAGCGGGTCGGCTCTTCATACCCTGGGGGTATAACTGTCAAATGTCGACCGTCTTCTTCCCCTGCGCGCCCTAGCGATGCGCTCCATGTTCTGTCGACTGCAGGGGTTCACCCCTGTAGCTCCAAGGCCCGAGGGTGGCCGGAAACCTCCGCCCCTCCTCCGTCGACCTCCGCCAGGTTCAGGGTGCTTCTCCTTCACAGCCAAGGTGTCCGCTCCAGCGTGCCTAAGCCTGCGACTCTCGACTGACCGTGCAGACCTGCTGCAGGTTAGCGTAGGAGGTCCAGGGCTTGGGGACGATAGTCGAACGTCCTCCGGTCATCGCGGGACGTCCAACCTTCATCAAGGTAACCCACAACTTGCCATTTCTTCAAGAAGAACACCAACTACATGACTTAGGGTTGAAGGCAAGGTCATGGAAGAAGAATATAGGTAAGAGAGAGGGAAATGCGTGGGATCTCCATGGGCCCGAACCAGGGATCTAGCCCTTTATATAGAGAAGAGTATCCATGCCCCGACACACTTGTCCTCGAAGAAAAAGAGTCTTTTCCCATTAGGAATTGGATTTCTTCATCATGAAGCAAGTTCCCCTTTCTCTCTCTCTCTCCTAAACGTCTCTTTAATATTCCTTATTTCTTGGTTAAATAGAAATACGAAAATCTTCTCCTTTATCCTCGTTTATACTTGCCTTATAATTATTTGACACAGAATCAGGTTTTCCCTTTTAATAGAAAATAATTTCCTTTTTATCAAAGCCACAAAATTCCTTCATTACGCATCACATTATCCTTTTATTTGGCTAATATCAACTTTAATCATATATTAAACCCTACTAATCACTTTAATTATATCAAATTTGGGTTTCTTAACCATTAATTCATTAAAGTTAATAACTTCCATTAATTTTCGAATTGCAAGTGGAATCAAGCTTCAATTATATTTTTCGATGGACTCCCCTCGATTTTCTGAGCAACTTTCATGTATAACGCGCATCTATCCGAGCAACGGTTGAGGAGATATGAATTTAACAAAAAAAGACTTACTTTGGCCTATGGGGGGCTGCCACGTAGGCGCCTTCCATGCAACACATTTTGCTGGTCTGAGATTAGAATTGAATGACGTGTTTACCCTCCACTTAAGCGGGTCGACTCTTCATACCCCGGGGGTATAACTGTCAAATTCTGGCCGTCTTCTTCCCCTGTGCGCCCTAGCACTGCGCTCCATGTTCTGTCGACTGCAGGGGTTCTCCCCTGCGGCTCCAAGGCCCGAGGGTGGCCGGAAACCGCCGCCCCTCCTCCATCGACCTCCGCCAGGTTCAGGGCACTTCTCCTTCAAAGCCAAGGTGGCCGCTCCAGCGCGCCTAAGCCTGCAACTCTCGGCTGACCGTGCAGACCTGCTGCAGGTTAGCGTAGGAGGTCCAGGGCTTGGGGACGATAGTCGAACATCCTCAGGTCATCGCGGGACGTCCAACCTTCATCAAGGTAACCCACAGCTCGCCATTGCTTCAAGAAGAACACCAACTACGTGACTTAGGGTTGAAGGCAAGGTCATGGAAGAAGAATATAGGTAAGAGAGAGGGAAACGCGTGGTATCTCCATGGGCCCGAACAAGGGATCTAGCCCTTTATATAGAGAAGAGTATCCATGCCCCGACACACTTGTCCTCGAAGAAAAAGAGTCTTTTCCCATTAGGAATTGGATTTCTTCATCATGAAGCAAGTTCCCCTTTCTCTCTCTCCTAAATATCTCTTTAATATTCCTTATTTCTTGGTTAAATAGAAATACAAAAATCTTCTCCTTTATCCTCGTTTATACTTGCCTTATAATTATTTGACACAAAATCATGTTTTCCCTTTTAATAGAAAATACTTTCCTTTTTATCAAAGCCACGAAATTCCTTCATTACGCATCACATTATCCTTTTTTTTACTTTATTGGTATTTTCTCTTTCCTCTTCCTTCATTGGGACTCCTTGGATCCCCAAGGCACTCTATTATTTCGAAATCCTTTTTATTGGATACTCATTATCCTTAAAAGCATTAATATGCATTATTCTTCATTATCTTGTTTATTTCTTGTTAAATTAACTCTTTTTGAGAATTTCTCTTTATTTCTCTTTTATTTTCCTCATTGGTATTCCTTTTATTATTAGGAATCCTTGGGATACGAAATTCCACTAAGGATAACTTGATTATACCTCTTTTTACTTATTTCTCACATGTTACCATTATTTTCAATTTCTTTCTTACTAAAGAAATACTTAATTAACTTTTTCTTTTCTTATTGCTTTCTTTTGCAACTTGGGACTCTTTGGAACCCAAGGAACCCAAGAGGTACGAAATCTATCCTTGGATCGCATTCTTTTTCCTTCTAGTGGTTTCCACACTTTTCCTTTTTCTCTATTTCCTTATTTTCTCGATAATAGTGGAATTTCTTTTATCCTTTCCTTGTTATTGGGCCCAATAGCCAATAAATAAATCAACAAGGCTATTTCAAATGAAAATCATGCATTCATTCATTATTTGTTCACTTGTCTTTAATATGAGAAATTACATTTCTCAGCAAATGAACCCAAAATTGGGGTTGTAACAATATGATTGGCTAAATACATCTGTGATAGAGCTATGGATAAGGTGAGATCTTCTTTATACATCCATATACCTTGTGTAGGATCTGGTGATCTGGTTTCTTATTTATTAATGCATGCATAATTAATACATATTTTGCAGCTACTTAGACCAGATATGTGCAGATTTTGCATTCGAACATGTAGGATTTTTGATTCTATCTTTGATTAGTCTAGTAGCTAAAGACCCTCCTTCAGTTCAACAATACAGCTGTGAGGCTTTTACAATTTTTGCTCAAAATAAGAAGATGGTGATAATGGCTCCATTCAATGTAGAGTAAGTTTACTTTGCTTATTATAATTTGGACTTAAGAAAATTACATTTTTATTGTGGATTTTGAGTTATTAATTTTTACCTTTTTTACCTCTAGTGGTATGCATTGGGAGTTACTGGTTATTGTCCCTGAGACATTCACTGTCTATTATCTAGATCCTAAGGGGAGTAAATTGAATACAAAATATGGACACATAATGAAAATGACATTATTCCGGTGAGAAATATTTTATTTTCATATCTGTTAACATATGTTATTACATTACTATTTAATTATGCAATGTACTGTGTTACATTAACATGTAGGGGTTTTGATGAGTTCAAAAAGGCTAGAGGAAAGGTCCCCATGAAAAAGAACCAACCAATAATTTGGAAGAACGTGAAAGTAAGTTCCCGACTGCAATATATGTATATATTATTTATGTGAACATTGCTTAATTAGTTGTATTTTTTAATATTTTGTATGTTTGAATTTATAGTGTGCTACACAAGACAACAGATGGGCATGTGGATACTATGTGATGCGATTTATGCACATGATTATCAAAAATGCCGCAATGGACATCGATTGTATTGCTGAGGTATTATATAGTCTCATTAGATAATATGAAATATATCAATCTTATTTATAGCTCATTAATTATATATATACATCATTCTCTTTACAGGTGTTTAAAACTGACCACACTACATGAACGGCCTTACCAGATGTACATGCTCCCTATACGATGGGAGAATTAAATGAAGTAAGAGAAGAATGGGCAACAACCATACAAATAATGGGGGTTTTAAGATATAATTGGGATGTTGATAGCGAATAGTGACTAAAGAATGATATTTTGTAAATGAATTTCTGAATTATAATATATGTGAATGTTTCTACATGTCTGGATGTTTCTACATGTGTCTGAGTGAAAATGAATGAAATTGTTAGTTGCTATATGAATGTTTCTACATGTGTGAATGTGAAAATGAATGGAACTACAAATTGCTAGCTACATGAATGTTTCTAAATGTGTGAAAATCAAATGGAACTGCAGGTTGCATTGCTAAATGTGTGAATATTTTTGTTGTTAATTTTGCAGGTTTGTGGCCTGTTGTTGGGTGATATCAATGGATGTCGTAAAACCTGCAGTTCATAACTGAACTGTAGGTTTCTCATCCTACGACCAGCCATACAGCAGGTCTGCAGACCGACAGAAAAAAAAATAGGCGTCGGTTATTTGTATAAAACCGACGCAACATCGTTACAGTGTCGGTTTCTAATAGTAACCGACGTCTATTTCCTTAACACCACGGCCGTGCTGGACAGCACGGCCGTGGTAGCGGACCAAAAATACGCGTCAGTTATTTGTATAAAACCGACGCCACAACATTACAGTGTCAGTTTCTAATAGTCACCGAAGTCTATTTCCTTAACACCACGGCCGTGTTGTCCACGGTCATGCTGTCCAGCACGGCCGTGTTGGGAGTGCACGACCGTGGCAGCGGACCAGACACCACGGCTGTGCTGGCCAGCGCGGCCGTGTTGGGAGTTATATGACATCGGTTTCTTATCTAATAACTAACGCTGATAGTGCCCAAGATGGCGCCCTTCTTTGGCGCGAAGGTATATGGCGTTGGTTGCTTATCTAATAACCGACGCCTATAGTGCCCTGCTGGCGCATTTTCGGTGGCACGCGAAGGGTTTTGGCGTCAGTTTTTGAACCGACGCGTAACGGCTGGGATTTTAGCATCGCCCACATAGGTGTCGCTTAGAAACCGACACTAAAGGCCTTAAATAATCGACACTAAAGGTCGGTTATGTACTAGTGAAGCGAGATATGTTAGTATCACTATGCCAGGTGAATGTAAAGTTGGAGGTTTCCTTATTGGAAGGACTATTGGCACAGTTGTAGGTGAAGCCCACATTGATGCGGTAGATCAAAGATGCTTAAAAGAGTGATTCCAAGATACAAAATATCATGCCTGAGTTTGGTAGTAGGAAGTATGATGGCTTTGATGAGTCTGTTAATGGGAGAGTATGTTTTCACAACATGATAGTGGTTCCATATGTTGAGGGCCTGAGGAAGATGGTTCTTGAGGAAGCTCATTCCTAAATTTACACAATGCATCCTGGAAGTATCAAGATGCACCATAATTTGAAGGACTTGTATTGGTGGCCAAGAATGATGCCTCCATGGACGTTACAACCATTGCCAATACTATAGTGGAAGTGGGAACATATCAGCATGGACTTTGTGGTTGGTCTTCCTAGGAATACTAAGGGTCATGATTCTATATGGGTGATAGTTGATAGGATGACCACGTCATCTCACTTCTTACCAATCAAGACAACATATACAATAGAGACGTTTGTACAAATTATGTTGACAAGATAGTTTGTCTACATGGTATTCCAGTTACCATGTCCATAGTTCATGAGTCGGTTTTAGGAACATCTACATACAACTATCGGGACAGAGATGAGGTTTAGTACAAATTTCCACCCATAGATAGATGGCCAATATGAAAGGACCATATAGACTTTGGAGGATCTCTTGAGAGCTTGTGTCTTGAAGTTTCTTGGCAGTTGGGATGCACATCTGAGTTTGATAGAGTTCACCTACAATTATAGTTACCAAAGGAGTATATATATGGTGTCATATGAATCTTTGTATGGGACATGTTTTCGGTCACCTCTATGCTGGTATGAGACATGTGAATATCAGCTTTAGGGTACTGAGTTAGTGCAACATACTACATAGAAGATCAAGTGATACAACAACAGTTGAAGGAAGCCCAAGATAGATAGAAGTCTTATGTTTATAACTGTAAAAGACCATTGGAGTTCCAATTTGGGGACCATGTGTACCTCAAGGTTTCCCCTTGGATGGGTGTGTTGAAGTTTGGCAAGAAGGGTAAGTTGGCTCCTAGGTTTATGGAACCATACCCTATTTTGGCATGTGTTGGGAAGGTGGCCTAAAAGCTCAAGTTACCACCATATTTGCACAAGTTGCACCCTATATTCCATGTATCCATGCTAACGAAGTGTCACCTAGATACAGAGTAGGTGTTGCCACCAGTAGATGTTGAGTTGGAGGAGGATATTGTTGGGTTTTAGGGGAGACAGAGAAGGCAGCGGAAACAAAAAATTTCTTCTCCCCAAACCCAGAACAAAGGAAATGCGTCAACGTCTATACAGTAGGAAGGATGATTTGTGGAGGTATACCTTGTCCCGAGGCTTGCTCGACGATGTTACCTCACGGCTTGTGTAGTCTTCACCTCCAGTCTTGGACGGTGTCTGTGCAGCTCCTAGTCACACTGAGATTGGCACCTCCTAATCTCACCGGGACTGTCAGGATTGACAACTGTCCTCCGAGCAGCAAAAGTCTCCCGCCTCTGAAGTAGTCCACATGGACCACCTGGAACTCTTATCTCCTTATACCACAAGGAATCGAAAGGAGTCATACCCTCCTATCAGTGTACTAGTCACCGACACACTCTCCTTCCACCAGTCACTTTCTGCAGTTGTCTTTCCCTTGTTGTGCCTCCCTTATCGGGTAGCACTTCCTCGGGTTCTCTCGGTTACCAAAACCAGAGAGAACGACAACTTTACAGAGCAACTGGTGCACTGAGTTATTGTTCTGAGAAGCCCCCACTACCCCTATATATAGGAGGGTCATGGGACAGGGTTCTCTATCCCAGGCAATGCGGGACTAAAGTAGGAGTAGTAGGGTTCGAGATTTTCCACAAAACAAGCAGCATGCGCCAGCTGAACCGATTGTTTCAATCTTGAAACGGTTGTTTGGTGACCTCAATCGACCGGTTCAAACCTGAACTGATCATTTTGACACCTGATCTGATCGGTTCATCACATGAGCCGATCAGTTCATTATCCTGGTCAAACTCAAATTGACTTTCAAATTTGTCTCCGATTAATCAAATATTAATCCTTGTCCAAATTGAATTTGTATAAGTGAAACAAATTGTATTTGCAAAATCGACTTTCTAAATGATCTCCGTTGGTCACATGAGTTGACCGGTTCAACATTTGAGCCGATCGGTTCATTGCACATGAGACAATCAATTCGCAGTTGAGCCGATCGGTTCATCTCATGAGTCGATCGGTTGGGGCAGCAGACTTGTGCAAATCAGTCAATTGCAGTTTCAATCAATCAGATACTCTAATCAATCAATCCAACACCTTGAATACTATGATTTTGAGATATCAATTAATTCAATGTTTAATTGAACTACTAAAATCCTTTAGTAATCAATCTAAACATGGTTTTTGGATAAACTCATCTTCCAGGTTAAATCCTATGTGTGTGACCCTGTAGGTCCATTTCACGTTGGCTGGAAAAGTCCATAACACTTATGACTTCACAAGCAAAGAGCGGTTCCTATCGCACATTAGTGCTACCCAAGTGAAATAGAAAGTTGGAGAACAACTTTCAATCCTACAATCCGTGAATGGTGTTACAATGAATGTATAATTCCTTTGTCATTGATATCCCAAATGAACTCAAGGCATGGAACATTCATCCTGTCAACGTTCATGCATTTTCTTGATCTCAGAGTAGATTGGAGGAGATATGTATGACATCAATATCACATATTGTTTCACACATGCGTGCGCATGCCTATCTCAATCCCACTCATCAAGTGGCCATCGATATCAAACTCCCTCAGGAGGGACAAATCCCATATCTATCACTCACCCCTCAAAACCCCATGTGTCAAAGTCACCCAATCATCACCTTTATAACAACCCATGTTTCAGGACTGCATTTGATGATGTCAAAGTGTACCCAACGACATGTGTTGAGTGTAGTGATTTCAGGTCAAAGAATCACATTTACCACCATCACTGTGAGAACAGACTGTGACTACCATGTCATGGTTCCATGTGTCAAACTCATGGTGGGTCTGTCCGGTACGCTTGTTCTCTAACAAGTACCTATGTGTTTGGTTTGATATCTCCATATCATGACTAATGAGATTCTCTCATCAACCAACACCACAATCTAGTCTTGTATGTCAGTGTTGTCTATCTACCTTCCACAATGACATCTGACTAGGGACACAAAAAGAATGTACAGACTCTTATCATTTGTATGATCTCATTGTTTAGGTCCTCAACCTGAAAGCATACGTCATTGAGTATTGTCATTCTCTAGACATTCAATCTATTCTATCATTATCTCATATGACTGAACCATAAAGAATTGGAAGCTTGCCTTTGATGTTTATCAAATCAATCTTAATGCATCCTACCAATCATCCCATGATTGGCTCTCAAGGCATACATACCAACAGACTCCCACTTGCACTGCGAGCCAATCACCCTTGAATCATATTCATAGTGATCTTCAAACATGTCCCACATGTTACTGTGCTCTAGTGCTAACATAGTGAGTTATGACAACACTTTGCCAAAGTCAGTATTAACCGCATGTCTCTCATCTCTTTACCGTACGTCATACGTATGAGATGGAGTTGCCGTAATATGCGATCTACCATTCCTTTGCTAACCTTTAGCCACATTGAATGACCAAGCACTCCTAACTTGTCGTCAATGGCTGGAATAACTATAAGTTCATCTCTATGAACTCTTAGATCCATATAGTATCCACTGTTGTTCTCTAACACACAGATACTCGTCATTTCCTTTTAAAATGATTTTAATGGAATGTTTCCATTTATCAATAAACATTCATTTTATATATCTCATATATATATTGCGATTAATTTTTTATCCTTTTCAGAAGTTCGCATCAATGTAACTCTTTATAGTGAACCCTTCCTTTTCCATAGAACTAGTACTTCTCAAGTACTTATCAAATTCTTATGGTACTCCAGTAACTCTTATTGGAATTAGATAGATATCCACTCGTCATGTCCCACATACGAGTTATCAGGATGAGCATATCATATTGTCATGTCCTACATACAAGATGATAAATGCGTTTTGTTCTTGCCATGGCCATACATGCAAGATGATGGGATATTTACATACATGATAGATCCTTATCTATTCTTAGTGTTTCCATTATTCATAAGAATTGGACACTTGGCTCTGGGATACTAACTCCATGTAACATGGATAAGTTTTCTCCCACTAAATTTGTGCATACTAAACTCTTCAGTATAGATTGCCAATGTATGCTCTCTCTTTTCAAGTCAAGAGGTTTTTGAGAACTATCTCTATAGATCTCTATTCCTATCACATAGGAAACTTCTCTTTCTTCATTAAAGATAATTTCCACTTTGGATTTCCATTCTAGAACATTTCCATTTCACATCAACATGTGGAATGTGAATACACTCCCACTAAATCACAAATCCCTTCTTTATCTTTGACATATCAGTCAAATACTTTGACTATATTATCAAAGTAAAGATCCAGTTCTGAGTTGCTTGTACTTAATCAATCACATTGATTAGTTCATTGTAACTTATATACTTCATTTGCATTAATGGATTCATAGACCTTATAGGTTGTGTCACATACACATACTTGTTTTATTCCTCATAGGAATGCAGTTTTAATATCCATATGCAAATCTCTTAGTCATTAAGTTGCAATCAACAAGCATCATCCTTCTCAAAATTTTATCCATGTGTCTTAACACTTAAGACTCATTCGCACTTATGGATTTCATCCCAATGGGTGCTACCATCAAGGTCATACCTTATGGTTCACATGGAAGTCATTTAGGATGTAATGGTCATAAACCATAACTCAAAATATGGTTCGTCATATTTATCTAGATAGTTGACTCATCACATGACCAACTCATCTCATAGATAATTGAGGTGTATCTGTCAAGGATATAAGAACTCACAACTCTTTGTGATTCTTAATGTCCTTTATTAGTGTAGGGTATTCTTTATTTAAGAAGAAATTAGTTATTTGATAATCATCCTCTAACTCCTTAGAGTGTGACTCCTTTTTTATTTAGAAATCACCATGCCTTAATCTTGAGTTCACTATGATACACTATCATAATTAGTCATAAGGTTCTAAAACATTTGGTCCAAGTATTTCATTCATTGATCTCATCAAGAATCAACACTTTACCAAATTCGTACTTCATCTATGATATTCTTGAACACTTCAAGATATTCATATTTGATATTTCTCTAAACACCATTTGAAGTACTAGCATTAACTCCAATAGGTATGTAAATACATCACATGTATTATACCTAATAGGATAATCATTCTCCCACTACCACTAGTGAAGATTGATTAATCATGTCTAAGAGATTCATGTCTCTTACTGGTTCTCTAACCAAAAGAGTCTAGCTTATCCATCATATGAAAACTAGAGATGAATTTCTCATGATTTAATGCTAATTTGATTGTTTGAGTTATCAATAACTTTCAGGTATCATTTTATCTTATTCATACAAGTACCACAGATAAACAAGGCATTGCCATAAAGATCATATCTTTGAAATAGAAACATTAACTTTATTAATTGCTATCATAGTCATACAATATGCAAAAATAATGTGTTTCTATCCATTGGCAATTATGAAATAGTAGTTCAAAACTCTATTACATGCCTTTAAGGCTAAAAATAAACTAAAGTACTCACATCTATGGAGGCAAAACTTGCCCCATTTATTGAGTGCTTTACACTTTACATCTTGGTATCATATACCTCAAAAGTGTTACAAGTTTATTTCATGAAACCTTTAGGTGGAGACGTCTGTTGCCTCCTTCTTCTTTAGTTCCTCTAGATAGAGTGGACAATTCCTTTTCCAATGTCCTGGCTTTTGACAATGGTGGCAATTGCCTCTCTTGGTCACGCCTCCCTTTGCCTTGAGAGCTGAAGACGACTTGGGCTCCTGGATAGCATCAGAACCCTTCTTAGCTTTGCCCTTGCGCTTGGACTTGCCTTTCTTGCTGCTGATCATCATCACAGTCTTAGTCTTGTCCTTCTTCATCTGTGTCTCGACTGTCATCAACATGCCCAACAACTCTATCAATGTCTTGTCAAAGTTGTTCATGTTGTAGTTCATCACAAACTGACTATAGGATTCTGGCAACGATTACAATATCACGTCAGTAGCCAACTCTAGGCTCAAGGGAAATCCCAGTCTCGTCAGGTTCTCCACATACCCAATCATTTTGAGTGTGCGAGGACCAACTAGATCTCCTTCTATCATGATGCACTTGAACAGCGCCCTAGAGACATCATATCTCTCTTGTCGTGCTTGATCTTCATACATGTTCTTGAGATGCTGAATCATCTCAATGACACCCATGTTCTCATGTTGTCTCTGCAACTCGTGGTTCATGGAGCACAACATCAAGCACTTTGCATCAATGGCATCATCAGAATGCTTCTTATAAGCATCCCTTTCTACCTTTGGTGCAGTAGGAGTAGGTTCCTCTAGAACTGGAGTATCCAGGACAGAGAGCTTCCACTCTTGAGTGAGAACAATTCTCAATGTCTTAAACTAGTCATGGAAGTTTGTCCCATTCAGCTTGTCCTTCTCAAGGACCGATCGCAATGAAAAGTGATTGTTGTTTGTTGTCATTTGTACTACAAAAGGAAATATAAGCAATTTAGTCCAAAACTCAATTTTGACTTATTTGATTGATTTAAAAGGTTAACAATATAATTAGGACTTTAATTAATTATCACTCCCACTATTTTGTTCAAATTGATAGCCCTCACCATCAATTTGGAAGATTGCAGTTTACAATCTTCTAGTGGGTCAAGATCCATATTTCATCAAGTCATGAGTCAACTTTGGCTGATTGCCCACAATCTTGACTATTTAGGTAGGCCATCATGCCAGTTGCATCATATGCAACACTTGATGAATGAACATGCACAACACCTTGCCATGAACATTCCTTTCCTCTGGGCCTAGACGCTCTAAGAATCACCAGTTAAGTCTAACCCAAAAGCCGACACGGTAAACATGCACCCTGCTTTGGCAGAACCTACATGTTTACCCTTCACACTTCCACGAGATAGACGGTGCACCACACTTTGGCATAACCTACGCTTGGTCGATCAGTTTTTCATGTGTGCCGCTAATGGAAGGCGTAAAAGAATTTATATTTAGATGAGGGATTTGGTTTTTATAGGTACATATACATATCCAATCACCACAATACATAGTACGTATCATATACATGCTATATCCCACAGAAAACATGCAAAATGAAAAAAAAAGTAATGATTATGGCCATCCTAATGTGATTCCTCGAGCCAAGAGGAATCACGGTCATCTAGGTCTACATCACATGCAACCTGTACAAGATGAAGTGTTATAGCCATCCGAGTTGATCAACTCATCACATGAATGACCTGCTCATCCTGCCCGATCATCTGGGTGCCACCAGCCGATCGGTTGGCTCCTCCAACTGATCGGTTCGCCTGGTCATCGTGCAACTCTTTATGGACGCCACTCGATCGACTCGCTCCATGAACTGGTCGTCTAGAT
This sequence comes from Alisma plantago-aquatica, assembly GCA_963693085.1. Taxonomy (NCBI): domain Eukaryota; kingdom Viridiplantae; phylum Streptophyta; class Magnoliopsida; order Alismatales; family Alismataceae; genus Alisma; species Alisma plantago-aquatica. The sequence continues at coordinate 574,912,458 of OY856409.1, read as the reverse complement.
CGCCAACCGATCGTTTCACACCTTGAACCGATCATTTCAGTTGTCGTCAGGTTGTCTGTCATTCTTTGACATAATAGGAAATAAAATGTATCCTATTTACATTTGAATTGGGAAACCCTGAGTTACATTTAGGGGAAGCAAAGGTAGGAAAGAAATCTCGAATTATTTTGAGTTACATCAGGAATAGGAGACAGTGAATCAGTGCGCAGACCAAGATGCAAGCAACCAAATTCAACCAAGCACATAGATATAGGGTTTATTAGCCAAAACCACGCTATACATCCACCACAAAAACTCGTTTAAGGGTGACACGTATCGAGTGCATTAATATTTCATATCATATATGAATATTGGGATTTCTAGATTTAGGATTGTACATGCATAAAGCCAATTTTATTCGCATCGTATGCAATAAATAAAGGCGACAAACCAAAATCGATCATATTGATAATCCTAAAGTATAGAGCAGTTGACGTGGCTCTGATACCACTGTTGGGTTTTAGAGGAGACAGAGAAGGCAGCAGAAATAAAAAATTTCTTCTCCCCAAACCCAGAACAAAGGAAACACGTCAACGTCTATACAGTAGGAAGGATGGTTTGTGGAGGTGTACCTTGTCCCGAGACTTGCTCGGCGACGTTACCTCACAGCTTGCACGGTCTTCACCTCTGGTCTTGGATGGTGTCTGTGCAGCTCCTGGTCGCATCGGGACTGGCACCTCCTGGTCTCACTGGGACTTTCAAGATTGACAACTATCCTCTGAGCGGCAGAAGTCTCCCGCCTCTAAAGTAGTCCACACGGACCACCTGGAACTATGATCTCCTTGTCCCACAAGGAATCGAACGAGTCGCACCCTCCTGTCGGCGTACTAGTCACCGACACACTCTCGTGTCACCAGTCGCTTTCTATAGTTGTACTGAGTTGTAGTTCTGAGAAGCCCCCACTACCCCTATATATATAGGAGGGTCATGGGATAGGGTTCTCTATCCCGGGCAATGCGGGACTAAAGCAGGAGTAGAAGGGTTTGAGATTTTCCACAAAACAAGAAACTTGCACCAGCTGAACCGATCGTTTCAACCTTGAAATGGTCGTTTGGTGACCTCAACCGATCGGTTCAAACCTGAACCGATCATTTGGACACCTGAGCCGATCGGTTCGTGGTCCTGGCCCAACTCAAATTGACTTTCAAATTTGTCTCCGATTAATCAAATATTAATCCTTGTCCAAATCGAATTTATACAAGTGAAACAAATTGTATTTGCAAAATCGACTTTCCAAACGATCTCCGTTGGTCACATGAGCCGACCGGTTCAACATTTGAGCCGATCAGTTCATTTCACATGAGCCAATCGATTTACCAGTTGAGCCAATCGGTTCACCAACCTAAGCCGATCGGTTCATCTCATGAGTCGATCGGTTGGGGCAGCAGACTTGTGCAAATCAGTCAATTGCAGTTTCAATCAATCTGATACTCTAATCAATCAATCCAACACCTTGAATACTATGATTTTGAGCTATCAATTAATTGAATGTTTAATTGAACTACGAAACTCCTTTAGTAATCAATCTAAACATGTTTTGTGGATAAACTCCTCTTCCAGGTTAAATCCTATGTGTGTGACCCTGCAGGTCCATTTCACGTTGGCAGTGAAAGTCCATAACACTTATGACTTCACAAGCAGAGAGCGGTGCCTAGTCGCACATCAGTGCTGCCCAAGTGAAATATAAAGTTGGAGAACAACTTTCAATCTTACAATCTGTGAATGGTTTTATAGCGAATGTATAATTCCTTTGTCACTGATATCCCAAATGAACTCAAGGCATGGAACAGTCATCTTGTCAACGTTCATTCACTTTCTTGATCTCAGAGTAGATTGGAGGAGATATGTATGACATCAATATCACATACTGATTCACACATGCGTGCACATGCCTATCTCAATCCCACTCATCAAGTGTCCATGGATATCAAACTCCCTCAGGAGGGACAAATCCCATATCTATCACTCACCCCTCAAAAGCTCCATGTGTCAAAGTCACCCAATCATCACCTTTATAACAACCCATGTTTCATGACTGCATTTGATGATGTCAAAGTGTACCCAACGACATGTGTTGAGTGTAGTGATTTCAGGTCAAAGAATCACATTTACCACCATCACTGTGAGAACTGACTGTGACTACCATGTCATGGTTCCATGTGTCAAACTCACATTGGGTCTGTCCGGTACGCTTGTTCTCTAACAAGTACATATGTGTTTGGTTTGATATCTCCATATCATGACTAATGAGATTCTATCATCAACCAACACCACAGTCTAGTCTTGTGTGTCATTGCTGTCTATTTACCTTCCACAATGACATCTGACTAGGGACACAACAAGAATGTACAGACTCTTATCATCTGTATGATCTCATAATTCAGGTCCTCAACCTGAAAGCATACGTCATTGAGTATTGTCCTTCTCTAGACATTCAATCTATTCTATCATTATCTCATATGACTAAACTAGAAAGAATTGGAAGCTTGCCTTTGATGTTTATCAAATCAATCTTAATGTATCCTACCAATCATCCCATGATTGGCTCTCAGGGTATACATACCAATAGATATGTCTTATGAGGAGGGTCTTGTGTTGGTCCTGGATAGGAGAGTGGTGAAGCTGAAGAAGAATGATATAGTCTTAGATAAGGTGTTATGGCATCACCGTGGTGTGGAGGAAGCCACATAATAGTTAGAAGATGAGATATGTAGAAAGGACATGTCTTTGTTTGTGTAGGATTTTGGGGGCAAAATCCTTGTTAGGGGTTTATGGTTGTAAGACCCCCTGACCTTACTTTATGATTAAACATGCTTTCTGACCTTAATTGGATGCATAAAACCCTAATCTAACCCTAATATGTGCTTTGATATCATGTGACAAGATTAAATTTCAAGTTTGTTCCAGTTTGGACATTGTTTGAGCAAGTTATGTAATTTTATGCTTATTTTGGACATTTCTACAATTTACCCATATCTATGATTTTTCTTACAATTTGTCACATGCTTTTCGTTCCTTACTTGTTTTCTTATCATGTTTAATTTGTTTGTGTTTTGGGGAGCCTAGATGCACCTTGGCTTGATGGTGACATCTATCTAGGGTTGAGTTAGGATTTTACTCTCAAGGATGAGCTACCTTAGAGGCCAAAACTCGATGGTATCCCTTGGTGGTTGAGATCATATGGTGTTTAGATCTTATGGTGGGTCCATTGTGGTCCCTATAGGTGTGAGGGTCAATGTTTTTCCCTCTTGAGGCTCCTTGGGTCGGTGGTTCACCTAGGAAGGTCCTACAACTGATGGTTTTGACCCTTGTGACCCATGGTGCATCAATAGATGGTCACCATGCCTTGGAACTCAATGGACACCGTAGGAAGTCATGATCCCATGACCCTAAACACTCCCACAACAGATGGAGCATCTTTTAGCATGTACATTATGCCCTTTTTCCATGGACAATTGGACACATGGCAAGCATGGTAAGACACCTTAACCTTGTCTTCTCTCTCACCTATAGCTTTATAAACCTCTCCTCCTCCATGTAAAGAAATCCTTTGGACCCCCCATCTTATTCCTTGATGTCTAGAGCTCGTCCCTCTTTGCTTGGTGGAGAATAAGGGGCCCAAGGTAGAAGAAGCTAGCCAACCTATCTTGCATGTGCATCTAGGGTTTAGTTGATCTATCTTGCATGTGCATCTAGGGTTCAGATCTACCCTCCCCCAGTGGATCTTCCTTAGCTTGTTCTTGACCTAAGAAAGTAAGCTTTCCCTCCTTTCCTTTGTTTTCTTTGCTTTCCTACCTTCTCCTTTCTTCTTCTTGGTCGTACCCATGGTGTTCCATGTTGGATCTTGTGCTAGAGCTTGAAGAACATCCCTTTCTTGCTTCCTTGACCAAGGGTTTTGCTTCCTTGCTTGGAGAAGGAGCTAGCTTGGTCGTGTGGAGTGCTCAAGATAGGGTTTATTCCTATTCTTCTCAAGCTACCATGTTGTTTGGATCTTCATCTTCATCCCAGAGGTGAGTTGTAAAACTTTCTCCATGTTTATTTCTTACTCCTTACATGCATGTGCTAAATCTTACTCTAAAATGAGGTTCTAAGTAGAAAGATCCTATCTTTGCCTAGGCTTTGAGATTAGGTGCAAGTTCTTGAGTAGTTATCTTCTTGGATAGACCCTAAAACCTTGTGCATGAGCCTTCCTTGGTATAGTAAGCTTTATACCTTGCATCCATGTGAGAAATAATGGTTTTTGTTCACTAAATGATGGTCACTACTTAGGGTTTTTGAGTTGTTTTCCTTCCTTGTGATGCAAATTGATGGTTTTGTTCTTGGTGTAGTTTTGGTTTCCTTTCTTGTGCCAACTGATGGTTTGACTTAGCTTATATTTTGTACTCTCTTGTGCTTAAAAAATGACGATCTTAGTTCCCCTTGAAGTGGTGAACTCGATGGTCTTCTTTCCCTACTGATCTGATGGTTTTTGAAGCATGTTCCACACCAATTGACCAAAATCAACGGTCATTCTGGGTCCAAACTTGATGGCCCTATTGAGCCCACAACTGATGTCTTTTTGACTCCCAAACTCGATGGTTTCTCTTACCAATGGTAAATGATGGTTGTCTTGGCTCTTAGGCTGAAGGTGCCAACCAATGGTCCTTCTAACTTCAAGATCTGATGGTGACCTTGAATAACAAAACTGATGGTGGCACCACAACTAATGGTGGTTCTATGTGTCACAACTGATTGTACATCCTATGTCCACAACCAATGTTTTTTAGGTTAGAAACTGGTGGTGCCCCTTGAGTCAACAATTGATGGCTTGACTAGGTTATGAGTGATGGTTCTTCTTGGTCACAATTCGATGCATTTACTCAAAATATGGTTCAAGGCTTTGCTCATTTTGCATACAATGCTTTTTCTTACCCAACATCCAATGGTTTTGATGAGTGAAGTTCATGTCTTTATGGCTTGGTTTTGTTGATGAATAATTTATTTTTCAATGTCCGTAACTTTGTAGTCTTACCTTTGTCCTCATGTTAATGTAAACTAGCCATCACCATAACGAGTTGGTGTGTAATACTAGTCCAGCTTATCTTGTTACACCTAACCCTAATACACATAGGTGATGTTCATTAGTTGAACTTAGATTCCTTGTGTGATTATTATAATGATGTAATACTTTCTGAATGTTGTTGTAACCCTAATATGTTTCCATATGGACATCATAAGCTTCTTAATACAATGTTATGCTAAACTTGTGTATTACAAGTATGGTGATGGTTTGTTGAATCCTTGTTACAAAGTATGGAAAGATAATAATGTTCTTACAAGAAATGATATGATGGTCTTATTGACCTTCGGGCATGGTTGATCCCAGATGGAGGTGTGATCTTATTCATTATGTGATAAGGTTTTGTATCATGTGGTGGTATGATGGAATTTATAGTCTTGTAAATGGCAATGAAATAGTACGATGTGGTTTTGTGATCAAGAATATGTCTCATGTGTTTTGTATCTTCTTAAGATTATATATATATATATATATATATATATATATATCAATGCTTTCTAGAAATGAATTAGGGTTTTTATGTCCACATGTTTGATTCAGCCTTAATCCACCCAATTGACATAAACTAATCAAGTGAAACCTTGGTCATGTAGTGCCCTGAGCCGTAGAACCATTCAGTGTTAGAACTTGTTGGATGGGGAAATGATATTTTCTAAGAGAAACTTGGAGCGCATACTGTTGAGTATGCTGGGTGCAGGGAATGTACATTCTTAACATCAAAATACCAAGGTTATGGAGGATGGTTGTGGTCATGCCTTGGTTTGAGAATATGTATATGTGATATGGTTGAGGACATCCGTGGTTGTACCTTAGATGATAGGGTTTTGTATACTCTAGTGTTGAGTGTTGTGACCTTTATATCTCAGATGATAGGGTTTAGCATCTTGACTATATGTCACTGTAGGCAGTTTGACTGTTATGTCACTGTATTTCACTTGTACTGACTGAGAATAGGAAATCCTAGGAGGCCAACTCTCCTACATCTTATACATAACTGAATAGCACTTCATTGTGGTCAGTTGGAGTATGAGTGGTATACCTCAAACTCTCAGGGCTTAATAATAGACTTAATCCAGTCGTGTAGCATATCTTCCAGGGTTTAAATGTGATTCACATTGTTTGTTAACCCTTACCTTGTTTCTTATACTGATAGATGTTATATCAAAATAGTTTTACAGGTTTCTTTATATACCTTGTCAGACATGATAATTGGTATGCCTATCTGTGCTAATCATGCTTAACCTGCTTTAATTGTTTAGTTTGTTATACATGTTTAGTTTTCTTAATTGGTTTAACTTGCTTATTATATAAATTGTTGTAATCAATACTCTTTGTTGAGAGTTATATCTCTTGTTGGGACATGGCTCTCATCTCATGGTTCACCATCAACAACATGGTCAGGTTCATGGTGGTGAAGAAGAGCAGTTGGGAGAGCAGTAGGAGTAGAAGGTTGGATAATAGTTAGTCATAACCTAGAGTCTTCCTTGTACTCTCAGGTCCAGGCAAGGGGTGTTTTGTAATGATATGTATATCGAATCTAGTTTTTTGTAGTGTGATGATGTTTGTATGTGGCATGTATATGTGGAACAATATTTTTTATACATAGGTTGTGGTTGATGCCATTGGACATATAGGTAAATACCTAATATGGTATGTGCTTATATGTTTCTTGTTGGGCTTATATGTAAAGTTTTTGGACATGTTTCTAATTTTTAAATTGATTTTTAATTTACCCTCTTTTCTGTCTATATGGTTAATTAGTGATCAATCATGTTTTGAGTTTTGAGTAATCTTGTTTAGTGTGGTGGTGTCTCACATTTTAAATCAAATTCCTAGTTGTCATAGTAGGTTTGAACTTCAATACATGAGCGTCATGTAGGAGGTTGTGTTGAATGTCAGGAGAGTCCTTTCCTACTAATGGTATTACTATAGATCACAAACCCTCACGTGCTACCACTGACTCTTCAAATCCATGACGACCAACACTTAACTCCATGGTGGATGGGAGAGTTCTAAACCCTACCCTATGCCTATAAATAGAAGACTAAGACCTGTAGAAAAAGGGGATCCTCCACTTCATGTCATTATGTTGCTACATCCACTCCATGTCGCTATGTTGATAAATCCACTCTAGACATTTCACCTTCATCCATGGGTTTGCAAATTCCATTCAAAGCTTCCTCTGTCTAATCCAAGACTCCAAGGTCCTAACCTCAAATGAGGGTTGTTCTATAGAGTTTGTTTCCATCAACTAATGACCACCACCTTTGTCAGCATGTTGCTCCTTCATCACAGTTACAAGATCCGACCTTGAAGAAGGAAGGGTGCTGCTCCAAGTCTATTTTAAATGAACGTTCGGGGTAGATATTCTGCTGCATTTTCCACCATTGTTTTCTAGAACAAAGATAGGTTTTTGTACACCACCGATCTATTTTTATCTCCTTCTATGATCATGGATTTCTTTCTCTCTTCTACTCTTGTTTCTCTTACTATTGTTGCCATGAGTGAGTAGTACTCTCTCTAGGGTGTGGTGAGTATCCATGCTACCTGATTTTTCTCTTGTATCTGCATCTACTATTGTAAGGTCCATCATATGCTTTGAATCAATCATTTTATGCTTGTATTCTTTCCTTATCACCAAATTTATATGTAAATCAGATTTTGGGGTAGAGAACTTCAAAGCTAAGATCTAGCATACCAATTGATTCATGTTAAACCCTTGATGAGAAATTTGGATAGGTGTTTTCTGGGGCGATAGATGTATGCTTTCTAGGTAACACAACGGCAATATTAGATTGATATCTATCTAGGTTTTAATCCAAACACTGAAAGGGGGATTTTCATAGCCTCATCGTATGTATTTTCATGTTTAATGTAATGCAGTGAGAGGTTTGAATGATAGGTAGTAGTGGTGAAACTCATTCCACCCTAGTGTTCCCATCCATCAATTTATCAACATTTTAATTCAACCTTTACTATTTGAAACCCTAGTTTCATAAACCAAATTTAAATCTTGTGTTGACTACTAGTTCTTTTCCAATTACCTTGATCTGAATAGTTCCTAAACATTTTTTCCTTTGGGTTCGATCTTAAACTATACTACAATTAGATCCATTTTCTTGAGGGTGGTGATTAGTACTTGCTTAGGTAAACTATAGGGATTTCACCCCTAGTGAATTTTATGGTGTAGTAAAAGCCACGTCAAATGAGTCTGGTGGAAAACTCCTAAGTTCCCTATAGGGACCTTGGCTAGTTTCTCCTCCTTCCCCTTGTCTCTCTATTCCATTAACCCTATGTGAGAGATCTAAATGAATATATGTTCTCTTCAAAATTCAGTTAAAAAAAGGCTTCATTAGCAGTTAGATGGACATAGTGGGAGGTGAAATACCCTTCACCTATACCCTATACTATTCCTTGCCCCTTAGTGCATTAGAAGTATCATGTCTAGGTCTATCTCTATCTATACTTTAGTTATTAGAGCCTTGTAAGGATAGATGGGAAGTAAAAGGGACTCGTTCCCTATCATGGAACTATTTGTTACCTGAATCCTCACTCCTAATGGCTAGAAAGCCAAATGCTGGAGGGCCAAAGTGTCCGTCCATAAAATGGATCGCATAACATATGCAAGAATAAAACCACAAAAAAAACTGAGGTTTGAGACAACAAAGCATAAAAGTATGCTAAACTAATACCTGACATAAAATCTTAGGTCCCATATATCAACCATGTGAATTCCATTTGCACGTCATTAGATCATCAGAGTAAGATAATAATATCATAGATATAGAAGCAATGATGATTGTTAGACATTCATAATGAACATGTTACCTAAAATCATGAAATGGGTACACGTCAGCACAACTTTGCTGAGTATGATGTGCAAACATATAAAATCACATGTTTAAGAAATATATATTTTTGGCTAAAGCATAATGTAAAAACAAGAAAGGAATTAACACCATTTAAAGAATTTCTTATTAACATGCAAGCATATTTCAAGTTCATTTCCCTTATACCAACAATATCATAAGGCTTTTGACTAGCTTCTCAAAGGAAGGGGGTCTGTGAGGGTGCTCATGATTAGGTACCATGTTTCAACGTGAGGGACTACAAGACTAAATGTAAAGAGTTAACCCTATTCATAAGGGAATGCAAGACCACCAACAAGTGATACGTTTTGTATAAACATGGTATATTATATATGGACAACTCAAGTGGGACACCCATCCTTGTGTCCTAGCAAATATCCAGGAAGGTAAACAAGGTTGTATAATGGACATCTAATTATTTATTCAAGTTTGTTTGACATATTATATTCAAGACCAAAACATAGTAGTCATAGGGACCTTGTAGCTCAAACAAGTATTATAAGTCAAGCATGTATATTGCATACATACATGCAATTTTCAATACCATTAGTCTGGCCAAAAGGAGGATAAAAGCATACCTTGATATGAGCAAACTAGCATTAAGGACAAGATTTTATCTTTGAACATAGTCCATCAAAGAGATCCTGACATTACAAGAAAGCATGATGTGATTAGAAACATAAGACTTAGGCCATCTTAAACGTCATTAAAGGTGGATGTTTTTCCTAATCTAAGTTCCATTTTTCTAAATGATTTATTTCGACATCTCCAATGTTCATGTAATTATTCATCATCCATATACATATTACATCATATATAAATTTGACTTAAGGTGAAACATCTTAGCAAGACCAGAGATTTCAATTTAGGATTTCATGGATATTAACAAGGAAATCACAAGATTTGAATAAGATTAAGGGCTTACTCATTTTATCATCCATTTAAGTCATATTGAGCCATTTTCATGAAATATGGTCATTACTAGAGTACAAGAGAGATCAAGCATGATTTAGTATCACAAAGATCAACATTTTAGGGATTTGATGATATAAAATAGCATAGATGACCATTTGGATGAGATTTATACAATAATACATCTCGACTTTGTTGGTTATGTATGCCCAAGAGACAACCATGTGATGATTGTAATGGCATTATTTGTAAAAATAATTTGATTATACATAAAGGGAATCTTCCAATTTATTCTATTTAATTTAGTTATGAGATAATGATGTAACATTATAAATGTCTAGATAATTATATTACTCAATGACGTATGTATTCAAGTTACTGTCCTTGAGGATGAGATCATACAAATGTTAAGAGTAAATATACATATTCTCATGATTTCCCTGATTGGTTGTCATTGTGGAAGGTTGATAGACAACAATGACACATAAGATCAGAGTGTGAGTTGGTTGATGACTAAATCTCATTAGTCATGACATGGCAATGTCAAACCAAGCACACAGATACATGTTAGAGAATAGTGTATCGGACAGACCTATCGTGAGACTGACATATGGACTCCATTATCATGGAAGTCATAGTCAGCTCTCACGGTGATGGTGGTGGTTGTGCTTCTCAGACCTAAAATCACTACACTCAACACATGTCATTGGGAACATTTTGACATCATCAAATGTAGTCCTGAAACATGGGTTGTTATAATGGTGATGATTGGGTGGATTTGACACATGGGAATTGATTGTGAGTGATAGTCATGGGATTTGTCCCTCCTACTGGAGTGTGCTGTCCTAGGCCTCTTGATAAATGATACTGAGAGAGGCATGACAATGTGCATGTGAGTCAATATATGATATTCTGCTTACATATATCTCAGACGGTCTGCTCTTGGTTTAACAAATAAGATTGAATAATAATGAGGGTGTCTACTCCTTGACTCTAGTTCAATTTGTACATCAGTGACAAAGGAACTATACAAACACTACAACACCATACACAGATTGTAGGTTGAAGTTGTTCCCCAACTTTTCCATCTACTTGGGTAGTAATGATGTTCAACTAGGCACCACTCTTTACTTGTGATGTGATAAGTTGTTATGGACACTCACTTCCAATGTAATATGGGACCTATAGGGTCACATAGATAGATCTTGACCTAGAAGAGGAGTTCAGATCTCGAATGACAGTTAAATTAAGTGCTAAAGTGTTTAGGCATTTGATTAAGGCAAAAAACAAGCTGACAATACTACTAAAAACTCATCTCAAGTGTTGAAGCGGTCGTTTGGAAGTACCAAATGACCGTCTCAAGAGTTGAGATGGGGGTATGGGTGTCGGGCCAGCTATGAGTTGAATTTGGTTAAGGATCAAACTGACCCAGCCAAACAGGCACGAATCGGGTCACTAGATGACCATCTGGGTGAATCGAGATGGTCGTCTCGCATGGGCAAGATGATCCAGTTCAGCCAGGGAAGGTTCTAGATGTTTACCGATTCGTTTCCCTTGAGCAATACTTGTTGCATAAGGAAATCAATGTCTAACATTGATGGGAATTGATTTACAAAATTTGTGTACAACTAGGAAACTACAAAATGATTGTCTCACAGTGCGAGACGACCTCTGTATTTTCCAAATGGCCATTTTGACTTCTACAGTTTGTAAAGTTTCTAGAATTATTGTGAAAATTTGAGTTCTTCCGGTCCTTTCCACTCTTACACATTAATCTTGTATTGGATAGCAACTGGGAACCTTGACCCTACCCTCTACTATAAATAGAGGGGTACTGAGGGCTTCCAAAAACACAACACAGATAACTAAGAATCAGTTCCTCTGACAACTGTTGTCCTTTCTTGTTGTGGTAACCACGAGAGCCCGGGAAAGTCCTACCTGACTAAGTGAGGGATAGACAAGGGAGAGAACAACTGAGAGTTGTCATGGTGGGAGAGAAAGTTGGTGACTAGTACGCCAGTGGGAGAGACAACTCCTTCCTGTCCGGTCCAGCAGGACGACATGAGTTCTAAGCGGTTCGTGTGGTCTACCATAGAGGCGGGAAGCCATTGTTTGCCGCTTGGAGGATAATGTCAGCCAACAGTCCATGACAAGAGGAGTTGCTGAAGAAGATGGTGTTCATGGCTGTAGTCTATGGTGCATGCTAGGAGGTGCAACAGTCAGATGTGTCCCAATCCAACTAGGATTCAGAGTTTCGCATCTACAACAATGAGGATTGTCGTTGGACTTGCTCCAGGACCAAGTATATCGATAAACCATCCTTCCTACATTACAGTTATTGATGTGTTCTACTAATTACGAGGAATATGATAGATAAAATTTTAAATTCCATCGTCTGCTCTATACCATATTTCCCAATAGTGGTATCAAAGACAATGTCAATTTACTATAGTATGGGATAATCGATATGATCATATTTTAATTTTGTCGTTCAATTATTGCATGTGATGTGAATAATATCTTGTCAAATTCAAACACCATGATAATCCCAAACTAATATGTATATGATATATATGTAATTTACACACGTCACCCACAAAGAGGTTTTGATGGTTGATGTGTATCATGGTTATGGCCAATAACCCCTATTTGTGCATGGTTGTATGTTGTTGGTTTATCCCTTTTATCTCAATATGTGTGTTGAGCCTCTATCTTATCTTCCCATGTAAAGTTAATTATTTCCTACCCTTTCTCCCCTCGAATGTAACTCGAGGTTTCCCTATAATCATGTAAAAGTAGGATAATTTACTTTTCTATTATGACAAAGACGAAGGACCTTGGAGGACATGGTGGAAAAACTAGACCGATCACCTAGTGGACCTGAACGATCTTCTAGAGGAGCTAGCCGATGGTGGATATAAGGACCAGAAGACTAGTGAGATGACCTAACAATCAACCAAGAGGTAAACCCATCAGTTCAAGGGTTGAACCGATCAACCCAGATTGGCAAGCACGAACCTTCATCAACAACAGGTTTCTGTATATGATGTAGACCTAGATGATGTAATCCCTTGTGGCTCCAAGGGATTACATTAGGACTGACCATAACCATCACTTTCATTTATTGCATGTTTTCGTTATGGGATATAGCATGTATATGATACATACTATATATGTGGTGATTAGATAAAGTATATGTATTTATATAAACTCCCTCAACTAAAATATTAAGTCTTAGATGCCTTACATTAGCAATACACATGAAAATCTTGATCGACTACGTGTAGATTTGCACAAAGCATGGTATGTCATCTATATCATGGAAGTGTGATGGTAGATATGTAGATTTCCACAAAGCATGGTGCATATCTATCGTATTCGCTATTGGGTCATGCTTAACTAGTGACTTGGAGATCCTAATCCTAGTGGCATGCAGATGATCGTGGAAAGGTTTTGCGCATATCATATATCCAAGAGTTGCATATGATTCCATTGGCATGATGGCCTACTAAATAGTTAGGTTGTGGGCGATCGACAAAATTTGACTCGTGACTTGATGAAATATGGATCTTAGCCCACTAGAATATTTTACACAACAATATTCCGAATTGATACTGGGGTCTATCAATTAAAATAAAATAGTGGGAGTGATAATAATTAGAGACCTAATTAATATCATCAAAATTTTTAAATAAAAAATGGTTGTTGAAAAAAGCAACTTTTCTCTTGTAGAATCAATGACAAAAAAATCTGATTTGCGATAGGTCCTGAAGAAGGACAAAGTTGATAGGAGAAATTTCCACGACTGGTTTTGGACTTTGAGAAGGGTTCTCAATGAAGTGTGTAAGCTCTACGTCCTTGACAAACCAGTGCCTGAAATACCTCCTCCTGATGCACCTAGGGCACAAGTGGATGCTTACTGGAAGTATGTCAATGATGTCTTAGAGATAAAGTACCTTATGCTAAGCTACATGAACTATGAGTTGCATGAGCAATGTGAGTACATGCATGTTCTTGAGATGGTGGCACATCTTAGGAAGGTAACACTTGGTCTTGACAGGCAAGAAAGGAATGTTATCTTAAAGGTACTACTTGAGTCAAAGTTGATGGAGGGAACCTCAGTAGAAGAACATGTTCTCAATATGATTGGACATGTGTATCATCTTGAAGAGTTGGGATTCACCTTGATCAAAGAGTGGGCTAGTCATTTTATTGCATACCATCATGTGAGTAATTCCCTGGATAGATGTCAGAACCGCTTGCCATGTTGATTCGTACAGAAGAAAAACTGAAGAAGGACAAGCTCATGATGGTGATTAGTGGGGATGAGTCCAAGGATCAAAGAAATACCAAGAAGAATTCTATAGTCAAGCCTAAGTCCAATTCTTCAACACTTAAGATAAGGAGAAAGAAAAGTACAAGAGGAACTCATCCTTTGTACTTGAAGGCTTTTAGGAAGCATCATATGGGGATGGTGATCTCCACTTCAGGTATATATGTTATTGAGATAAATCTATTTACTTCATCATCTTAGTTATTAGATACCATATGTGGATCTCACATATGTGGACTTCACATATACGAGATCTAAAAGGAAGCATGCCTTTGGGAAAAGGTGAGGTGGAACTATGAGTTGCTAATGGCACAAGAGTTGCGTCCAGTGAAGTTGGAACCTATAGTATATCCCTGCCTAAGGGGCTTGTAATAGAGTTAAAGACGTTCTATTATGTACCTCCTATAAATAGAAACATCATTTATGTATCTTGTTTGGACAATGATGCATTTGAATTCTATATTAAAAGTGGTTGATGTTCTATTTCAAAAGATGGGATCTTTTATGGTAGTGCCCCCTATGACTTATGGTCTTTATCTGTTAGACCTAAAGATAGACGTATATAATCTTAATACCAAAAGACTAAAACTTAACAAATCAAACAAAACATACCTTTGGCATTGTCTTCTAGGGTACATAAATGAGAATCGCATAAGAATGGTTATCTAGACTCTTTTGATTATGAATCATTTGAGACATGTGAATCTTGTTTGTTGGGAAAGATGGCTAAGACCCCTTTCACTAGTAAAAATTAGATAGCTAATGATATATTAGGAATCATACATACTTATGTGTGTGGACCTTTTAGAACAACATCTAGAGATGGGTATCAACACTTCATTACCTTTACTGATGACTCCAACAAGTATGGCTATGTTTATCTAATGAAACATAAGTCAAAATCTCTTGAAAAGTTCAAGGAGTTTATGAATGAAGTACATAACCAACTTGGTAAAAGTATTAAGGCATTTTGTTTTGATCGAGGTAGAGAATACTTAAACCAAGAGTTTGAGGACCTTCTTAGAGCCCATGGAATTGTATCCCAGTGGACTCCACATGGAACACCTCAACATAATGGTGTATCAAAAAGAAGGAATTACACATTATTGGATATGGTGTGATCGATGATGAGTTTAGCTGAGCTTCCAACTACCTTCTAGGGGTATGCTCTAAAAACTATCGTGTTTACACTAAACTGAGTACCATCTAAGTCAGTTTAAAAGACACCATATGAGATATGGACTGGGAAGCATCCCAAAATGTGTTTTATGAGGATTTTGGGTTGCGAAGCTTATTTCAAGAAAATGTTTCCTGAAAAGCTTGGACCTAGATCTAAAAAATGTTAGTTTGTTGGATATCCCAAAAAACTATGGTGTGATAACCCAGATTTCAGGGTTTAGATACCCATATAGAAGTTGAAGACCATGAATCTTATGTAGATGTTTAGTACCAAATTGAAAAGTTTTATTCAATTTTGGACTCTTTTCACTCAAAAAGGGTAAGCATAGATGCAGTTAATGATTATTAGATCTAGTTGAGATCAGGTGCAATGGATAGCTTCTTAATTATCGAATGAATACAAAAGGTCCATTTAGTAGTCATAATGAAATTGAGTGGTCAATTGATGAACCTTGAGGTATATTAGGATTATTACAAGTGTTGTTGGACTTGTAGAATCAAGATTTGATGACTATTTAAGTTGAATTCAAGGTTTATACACATAATTCTAAGGTTGTTTTAATATTTATTTGCATGACCAAATAATGGATTTTGAGTCTCAAACTTTGTTACAAGCTTCTTTAATATATTAGGAGACTATGTATAAAATCTTAGAATGGTTGGAGATTCCTAACGAGAGATATATTTCTTTGAAGTTGGGGGCATTATTGAGATAAATGTTTAGAAACCTTTATCATTCAATTATGTAGTAGCTAGGCCCACGATGGAACGGAGACTTCGTCTCCCACCTCCTGAGTCTGCGGAAGCGGTAGCCTCGACGCAACTCAACAAAACTCATGCAAATGTCAGATCCAGGAGAGAAATCAGTAGTTTAGTTGCCCTCTCCGTTGAGTCTACGAGTGGTGCGAGCTGAACCACCCAACGACCCAGGCGGGGCGGCGGCTTCGTGCAGGGAAGAAGAAGCACGCACGATCGTGGGCGCAGCCTGGGATAGCTGTGAATCCCGAGTTGAGGAGGATGGCAGTAGCGTTTTCCCTCATAGGATGCCTAAACCACTGTGGCAAGTCGGAGAGGGGTGGTGCCAATCCCTCACAGGAGATCCAAGCTGGGATGTGTTGATCTCCCAGCCGAAGATCTTTCCCTAACGGCAGCACCCAGAGCAGTTGTGGCCGACGATTTGGTGCCCGGAAACCTGCAGCAGCGGAGAAGGAGGCCTATAAGCGGTGCAGTGCTTGCCAGTGTAGATCCCCATGATGGTTTCTTGCTCACCGGAGCACCTTCTAGGCGGCGGCGGCTGAGAAGTTGTTCATGGTCCCCTGTTTCACAGAGGAAACAGGGGAAGGGGGGTGGATCGCGAACAGGAAAGGGGGAGAAAGTGGCCCCAAGTAACCAGATCCCTGAACCATAGACCTGACCGCAAATCTAGATCGGGGAGAACAAGCAAAGAGGGGCGCCCAGGACATGTGGCACTTTCTGATTGGTCGAAAAAGGTCAGTTAATTCAAATAATATGCATATCTTCCAAAATTCGTAGAAAATAGCTCGATTATCCAAAAAATACAAACAAGGTATCAAAACGTTCATAAAAATGCGTCGAATACAGTAGAATGATAATATCAGGCTTTTAAAGCATTAATCTTAGTGATATCATGTATGCTGCATAATGCTTAGTTCATGAGTAATAAATATCAAATGATGATATTAAATTATGGAAAGATGTCAGTAAGTCCATAACCATGTTTATGATGCACCTGATGTCAGTTATGGTCATGTTATGACATGCAGTCATGTAATTCACTTAATATGACTAATTAAGACTAATAACCCTATATAAAATGTAATTAATGCATACGTGCTCGATAAATGATGAAACTTACAGAATACCCTCATATCTGTAACTGGAATATAATATATAAATATGAGATCAGTTATATGCATATAATTCATGTTATATGAAGATGACCCGTAATACATGAGTTGTAACCCTAAATTGAATAATGTATATAAACTAGGGTTAATATGTGTACAAAAAAGATATGGAACCTAATGTTCAAATAATGAACTATAATCTAGAACATGACATCAGTAAGATAAATATAAGACAATAATGCAAGTAAACATTGGAATATCCTAATGAGATAATATAAATCCTAATGAACACGACTAGGGTTAAGATGATCCGAATCTAATGCTAGTATATGATTTTGTCATTAATCAGGTGTTGACCAGTTTGTCTAGATGATCAAAGATATTTATGAATATCTGAACTCAGGTACGTGGGTTTTATTTAAGTATATGACTATGGTTTTCTTGCTTGCAATCATGATATGTATGTATGCTCTCTTCTATTTGCAAATATTGGATGTAGTATCACTATATAGTACTCGATGTTTTATCACTTGTAAACATAAATGATAAGTAGATGCTTTGTAGTTATTTAAGGTGTTCATTATCCCCCTTACGAGGGAATGGATTAATGTTGGCTAGTACACCTCCCTAGAGCACACAGTGTATGGGGAGTTTCCCTAGAGTACTTGGTACACGGGGATGGGCCCAATATTTATGTTTTGGTACTAGTCCACCTTGATAATGCAATTCATCTAGGAAAATGACTTAAATTGGCATATTTCGCTTAATAAAGAAGTGTTTTCTATGATTTTATTTCCTTCTGCAAATCTTTTTCAAAATTATGAAAGCTATAAATATATGTATCTTTCTGCCCATGTACACAACACCTTGTGTGTTGATTTGTTGTTTCACGTATGTTTTAGGTTTAGAGATAGCATGGGAGAAAAGTACAGGATGTGAGCAAGTTGTACAGGTTGTACCTATTGTGTAGATCCTAGTTTAGCATACATGTTCTTAGACTGTAGAATCTTCATTCAATATGTAATTGTAAATCATTGTGTAATAATTCTTGTTGTATTAATATACATGTTGAATGTTGAGAAATGTTATGGTTGTATGTTCATGTATGTGTATTATGCTTCCGCATCACTTTCTGATATGATTGGATGATGTTTTTGGATTCTAACATCTCATTCCCAATAGGGTTTGGAGAAATCAAAATCCGGGGACGTCACATATGGGATACTACTTGCATAATACATCTGACAACAAAGTGTTTGTTGCCAGAGATATTGCATTCCTTGAAAAGGAATTTATTTCCAAAGGAATCAGTGAGAGACAAGTAGAACTCAAAGAGTTTCGAAACCAACAAGAGAACATAGAACCACTAGATGAACTAGAGGAATCTAGAAAAGCACAAGGTGTTGTGGAATCTCAAACTCCTCAGATAACACAGGAACCTCATAGATCTAATAGGGCATATTTTGAACCTGAGAGATTTGGATATCTTGTAACTCAGGAAGGCAGTGAATTAGTCATAGATGATGAGACAATAACCTATAAAGATGCTATAGAGGGACCAGAGTCTAAGAAATGGGTTGAGGCCATGAAATCTGAGATGGAATCCATGTATACCAACAAAGTATGGACTTTAGTGGATCCACCTGAAGGGGTAAACCCCATAGGGTGCAAGTGGGTATTCAAGAAGAAGCTCAACAAGGATGGAAAAGTTCAAACCTATAAGGTCAGATTGGTTGCAAAGGGTTTCAAACAAGTTCAAGGTGTTGACTATGACGAAACCTTTTTGTGCAGTGGTGATGGTTAAATCCATCAGGATCATGCTTGCTATTACAGCTTATCATGAGTATGACATTTGGAAAATGGATGTTAAAACTGTGTTCCTTAAGGAGAATCATGTTGAGGATGTGTATATGATACAACCTAAGGGGTTTATGGATCCAAAATTTGCAAATAAAGTCTATAATCTACAAAGGTCAATCTATGGATTGAAGCGAGCAAAATGGAGATGAAATCTTCATTTTGATGAGACTGTTAAAGGGTTTACCTTTATTCAAAATGAAGATGAACCTTGTGTGTACAAGAAGGTCAGTGGGAGCATAGTGACATTGCTCATATTATATGTCGATGACATACTATTAATAGGGAATGACATTCCTACTTTATAAAAGGTAAAGGCATGGCTTGGAAATATGTTCTCTATGAAAGACTTGGGAGAATCATCCTACATATTGGGGATAAAGATCTATAGAAATAGATCTAGAAGACTTCTCAGACTAAGTTAGAGCACATACATTGACCAAGTGTTGAAGTGGTTCAACATGTAGAACTCAAAGAGAGGAATCTCACATGCGCTCCATGTTGTTCTATCTCTAGATCTCAATGCCCCAATTCTTGTGAATAAAGAGAGCAAATGAGTGAGATTTCATATGCCTCAACAATTGGATCAACCTTGTATGTAATGTTGTGTACCCATCCAGACGTCTCCTATGCTTTGAGCATGATGAGAAGATATCAGTCAGATCTAGGTGATGCTCACTGGATAGCCGTAAAGAATATCCTCAAGTACTTGAGAAGGACTAAGGATCAGTTCTTGGTCTACGGTGGAGAGGAAGAGTTGGTTGTCAAAATTTACACCAATGTAAGCTTCCAGACTGATCAAGATGATTATAAATCACAACCAGGGTTCGTGTTCTTCCTCAACAATGGAGTTCTCAACTAGAAGAGTTCCAAGCAAGAGACAGTTGCTGATTATACAACAGAGGTTGAGTATATTGTTGCATCCAGTGCAGCAAAGGAGGTTGTATGGATGAAGAAGTTTGTCATAGAACTTGGGGTTGTACCTAGCATCAGCGATGCAATCGAGCTATATTGTGACAACAATGGAGCTATTACACAAGCTAAGGAACCCAGATCACATCAGTGCTCAAAACATATACAAAGGCAGTTTCATCTAATACAAGAAATCGTACAACGTGGAGATGTAAGGATTTGCAAAGTACCAACTGAAAGCAACGTTGTTGATCCCATGAAGAAAGCACTTTCACTATAGAAGCATGATGGACATATAAGATCACTCGGAATAAGATTCGTGGGTGATTGGCTCTAAGTGCAAGTGGGAGTCTATTGGTTATGTATGCCCAAGAGCCAATAATTTGATGATTGTAATGTCATTACTTGTAAACAATGATTTGATTATAAATAAAGGTAAGCTTCCAATTTATTCTATTTAATTCATTTATGAGACAATGATGTAACATTATAAATGTCTAGAGAATTATATTACTCAATGACGCATGTATTCAAGTTTGTATCCTTGTATATGAGATCATACAGATGTTAAGAGTAAATATACATATTCTCATTATGTCCCTGATCGGTTGTCATTATGGAAAGTCGATAGATAACAATGACACATAAGATCAGAGTGTGAGTTGGTTCATGACTAAATCTCATTATTCATGATATGGAAATGTCAAACCAAGCACATAAATACATGTTAGAGAACAATGAATCAAATAGACCCCCTGTGAGACTGACACATGGAAACCATAATCATGGAAGTCATAGTCAGCTCTCACAGTGGTGCTGGTGGTTGTGATTCTTAGACTTGAATTCACTACACTCAACACATGTCGTTGGGTACACTTTGACATCATCAAACGTAGACCTGAAACATGGGTTGTTATAATGGTGATGATTGGGTGGCTTGACACATGGAGATTGACTGTGAGTGATAGACATGGGATTTGTCCCTCCTATTAGAGTGTGATGTCCTAGGCCTCTTGATAAGCGAGACTGAGAAAAGCATGGCCAAGCGCATGTGAGTAAATATATGATATTGAGCTTACATATATCTCTGATAGTCTGCTCTTGGTTTAAGAAACAAGATTGAATAATAATGAAGGTGACTGCTCCATGCCTCTAGTTCAATATGTACATCAGTGACAAAAGAACTATACAAACATTACAACACTATACATAGGTTGTAGGTTGAAGTTGTTCCCCAACTTTTCCATTTACTTGGGTAGAAATGATGTGTGACTAGGCACCACTCTTTGCTTGCGATGTCATAAGTTGTTATGGACACTCACTTCCAATGTAATATGGGACCTATAGGGTCACAAACATAGGTCATGACCTAGAAGAGGAGTTTAGATCTCAAATGATAGTTGAACTAAGTGTTATAGTGTTTAGGCATTTGATTCAGGCAAAAAACAGGCTGACCGCACTGCCAAATGCTCATCTCAAGTGCTGAAATGATCATATAGAAGTGCCACATGACCGTCTCAAGAGTTGAGATAGGCGTCTGGGTGTTGGGCCAACTGTGAGTTGAATTTGGCTAAGGATCAAATTGAGACAGCCAAATGGGCATGACTCATGTCACTAGATGACCATTTAGGTGAACCAAGATGGCCATCTCGCATGGGCAATATGGTCCAGTTTAGTCAGGGAAGGTTCTAGATGTTTCCATATTCGTTTTACTTGAGCAATACTTGTTGCATAAGGAAATCAATGTCTAACATTGATGGGAAGTGATTTTCCAAATTTGTGTACAACTAGGAAACTATACAACAACCATCTCGCAGTGTGAGGCGACCGTCTCCCATGTGAGACAGCCATCTAGCTTTGCCAAACAGTCATTTCTACTGCTGCAGTTTACAAATTTTCTAGAATTGTTGCTAAAATTTGACTTCTTTCGGTCCTTTCCACTCCCGCGCATTAATCTCATATTGGATAGCAACTGCAAGCCTTGATCGTACCCTATACTATAAAAAGGGGTACCGGTGGCTTCCTAGAACACAACACAAGCAATTGAGAATCCGTTCCTCTGACAACTGTTATTGTAACACCTCATCCACAACAAAACACGATTACATGCAAACCAGTGGATTACTGAAAATCATAGGAAATTAAAACCGATTTACAACAAGCACCACAAGATGAAGCATATCACATCTTAGCCAACACTTTACATTTCATAACCTCTTTTCAGGGTGCTACAACATAATTTCCCATCATCTCTTTACATGAAATAATTGTTTGTCATGCTGCTTTACATCAAGATACATACCAAAAACCGTACATCGATCATTATACAAGAAACATCGAAAAGCTCTCCCGAAGACCTGAGTGTACAGTAACGACACAGAGGACTCTACTGCTAGACACTGTCTATCCCACTGGGTATGATACCTCTGCATATCATCTATAGCCACATGATCTTCATCTCACTAGACTCGTCCACCTAAAAAGGGTTATTAACCAGCGGGGTGAGACACACAGTCCCAGCGAGAAACATAACCCTCTACCAACTTTATAATGATCACAGATAACTGGTATAAGCAGATTATAGGAGCAACATACTGAGCAAAGCTAACTTTATTAACATTCTTACCAAACTATCAAGAGACATATAACCAGGCATTCTGTATGGAACATGATTGATAAGATAAGATTTATAAGATCTTATCACAAGATATAAAGAACGTTCATATAACTGCAAGATATAATTGGATCATCTACACAAGCAAGGCCTCAATCAATGTACTGTGTTTTGCCTTAAGCAATATATTCTATACGGCTGGATTACAAGTTATTATGCCCTGAGGAAGTGAGCTCTCCCGCTCAAATCCAACCTTCGGCTGCGAAGCCCAAAACTGGTGCCATACAAGGTCATTGGGAGAGCCAGACTCCATGACCTCACCTCTTTGTGGTAAGTGCACAACAATTAACAAGCAGGACCACAATGTCTTGCTTAAGTGGCCTCAACCACAGGGTCAGTCCCGCAGGCTGCCCTTTTCATCATGAGCCACGAGCCTATTCACCGTGCTCCTGAGCCATGAATGCATTCATGCTCCTTCACACTGAGCCATGGGCCTGATCACCATGCTCTTATACACATCTTGAGTCCACAACCGCAGTTTCACTCTGATCCTCCTATTTTCATCTAGGAGAAACCTCACATATTCAACAATATGCTCTCTGAGTTAACCCGTAGGAGAACCCGTTTAACCATCACCTAAATACTGATGATGATGGATCTATGGCCAGGGCAAACTACATGAAAGGTTCCATTTTCTAATTATTAATACATTTTAAGTGGATTGCAAGATTCAACCAAGTTATATAACATGTAAACAAAAACACAAGTAAACAACATAGATCTCATTGTCAGGTGTTATATTGTCACTCTTATTTTTCAAAGCCAACATTAATGTTACCACTTGGCCTCTTGCCAATCATCAAGATCCATCTCAAGGGTCAATATCACTGGGACTCAATCCCATCATCACATAATGTCACTGCCTCTCAAGGCTTACATCATCACCATGGGATAGCAATCCCTTCTCTCAATCATCAGAGGATAACACATCAACTTCGCACTTAGCCTTTATCAGGTCCATAGACCTTCCACATCATACTAGTGATATATGTTATCTCATCAACAAGGATTATCATCATTGAGTGTTATACAGAACACATATTCCTCATAGCTCTTACCTGGCTATGAATTCATTGGATACACCTGCATGGTTAGTATACATATTGAGAGAGATAACTGAATCACCAGACATAGATCTTTATGATTATCATGCTATTAGCACTGAAGGTACATGATTGGATCAACATCCATGATTATAACTACATGAAGCACAAAGTTGTGTCTTGTAAACAAATTACATTATTGTAATCAAACCACGAGCATTCACTATGCCATATATCTCATGAACATATCTTTGATCATCATGTCATCAAAATTAAGGTTTATAGCATTGGAATATTCTTCCATCATTATGAACATATGCAGCTTAAAGTCATAACCGTATTAATCAATAAACACCACTGCTATCATGTCAGGGGTATCCCACCATACCTTGCATATCAAGTTATTAAGCACATCATCCCCAATGATTTATCATTAAGGATCATACACCATGATCCACCATCCAACTTTATCAGAGGTTCATCTATCATTAACCATAGGTAACCACTATACCAGGTTCACAACTTATCCCGTCATACCTCATCATAATCAAAGGTATGAGCTCAAGATAACATACATAGGGTTATCGGGTTAGGGCACAACCCTCACTAAAAGTGTTGCATACCCTCACCAAAACTAGGTAGTGACCGCAAACCCTCACTAAAGGGAGTATCAGATAGAGTACATGTAACATCCCTGACCTGGGTTATGCTTAACCCTAGATGTTTTACTTAATAAAGTTGATTATATGCTTTCTCTTATCTCTTGAAAAGTAATTAAGGCCCAAGAGGAACTTATATTTCAATTTTAGTCCATATTGAACTATGTTGAAAATAATGTTTTGCTTGTGTTGGACTGAAATGCAAATTACCTAAGTTGAGGGGTTAAATTGCAAATTGTGCATGATAATATGTTTGTCATGTGTTGAAGTATCATGAGAATGAATATGATTCAGAGGTAGGGCTTGTGGTAGCCTGAGTACCAAGAAAGAGCTGATAAAGTAATGTTTGTGCATTAAAACCTAGTTTTGGTGTAATGTGCAATTTACCCAAAACCTGGGGTTCAGTATGCAAAATACCACTTCTAGAGGGTCCATCATGTTTCTTGGCATCATTTAGAGAAGATAAACTGAGAGGGGCGCCTCATTTGACTTAATTTGGAGGAGAGAGAATCTTGATTTTAAAATAATCAAGATTTATGAATAATTGAAACCCTAATTCAATTTAATATAAAAAAAGAAATATATTAATTAAAGTGTCCTTCAACCAAAAGTTGAGGGATGAATTTGAAAAGAGTTTGGACGAGCTTGTGCCTTGCAAAGGCACAAAAATATCCAAAGGAAGTGGATAACTCACTCACATTATTATAAGAAAAAGAAATATCCACTCACTTATGGATATTATTATAAAATGATTTAAGGTGCTTCATTTGCTTTTCTTTAACTTGAGGATAATTGAGAGGAATAAAGAGACAAGAAGATAGACTCGTATCTAAGGAATTGAGAGGGAAGAGGCATCACTAATTTTGGAATTAAATGATTTTTATATGGCATTTTCTCTCTCATTGATTTTCTTATAAAAACACCCTTACAAGCCAAACCAAAGGATTTTTCGGAATACACTTCTTTCCCTTTCTTACAAACGACCAAAGGAGCTTTGGAGGATCAGGAGGACTACCCCCAACCTGTTAGTAAGCTTCTTGACCTCCCTTCACCTTGAATTCATGGTGAAAATCGAAAATCAATGCATTAATTCTTCATATCTCGATCCGCTCTTCAATTCTAACCATTCCTTTTCACTCAAAGCTTGAGTATGAGCATTGGGATAGTGAAAGGAGTTGAATCCACCATTTTTGACGTGATCTTGAAGCTTTGGAGCTCAATTGGAGGCGGGTTTTATAACTTGAACCCTTAATATTGTTATTGCATTCAATCTCTTATCAATTGTTGATCTTTTCTTCATTCTCAGAATTTTATTTTGTTGATTGATGCAATCACCATGAAAATCACAGAAGTCTTCGTGGGTTTATAGCTTGATGATGATGATATCATCATAAGCACACACCTCCACAAATATCTATTGCAAACAGTTTCCAACAAAATGGTCCAAACGGTTTCACCAAACGGTTTTCAAACCATTTGGTGATTTGAGTCCCAAACTGCATGAGAGTGTTGACCGTTTGGATGGTTTGACCATTTGAGGTCAGACCCTAGAAAATATTGGATGATGATCCAAGGGTTCCAATTGATTTACTCAATATAAAGACAAATCTCCAAAAGGAAACCCTAATCGAGTTAAGTGTTGATTTTCAATTTGGCTAATTGAGATTTTTGGGTTGACTAACCCAAACGGTCTCAAGACCATTTGGAGGTCACCCAAGACTATTTGGAGGTCTAGGGTTGAGTGTGGTTGTTAATTGAAGATCCAGAGATATCAAATTAAGCTATAATTAATGGTTGATTTAATGATCAACTCAATCATCTAAACCCTAATGGAATTCCACAAATTCCAAGGATAGAATGGGGCAAATGGTCTCAAGACTGTTTGGAGGTCATCCAAATGACCTCAAGACCGTTTGAGGTCTGGTCATGTCATAGCTAAGTGGTTATTCAATGATTGTAATAGAATTAGTTCCACAATGTCAACCATTGATGGTTCCTCAATTTCAAAACCCTAAGTGATGGTTTCTTGATTATAAACCCTAGTTCAATTGGGTTCAAAACCTTAATTGAAGGTCCAATTGAAGGGTGATTCAATGGTTCAATTAAAGAATAAATCAGTGATCTAATTAATAGATGGTTCAATGATTGAAACCCTAAATTGACTAAGTGTTGGAAAACCCTTTTGGTCCATTCGTTTTTGAGAGATTTGGACCAAACGGTCTTAAGACCGTTTGGGATCAAACGGTCTCAAGACTGTTTGGGACTAAACGGTCCCAAACCGTTTGGAGACCCAAATTCATTTGGTTTCAAATGTGTTGTCTAAACGGTTTCAAGCACTAACTTTGTTAAACGGTTTCAAACCGTTTGAATTCAATTGATCAAAACTGTTTGAGGTCTAAGTGACTAAGACCGTTTGGGGTCTAAGTGACCAAGACTTTTTTAGGTTCAAATTGGTTAAACCATTTGGATGCCTAATATGATTAAAGGTCAGTTAGCTACTTGATTGATAATGATGTAGTATAATGGTGATCATAATGATTAACCCTAAATTGTGTGTATTTAAATGAAGAGCTGACCTAGATCAATCTTAGAGTACTTAACAATCCTAGAGAGGATGAGAAAGAGAGAGAATGAGATAGATGAATGTTTATATAATTAAGCCCTAATTCTCTCTTTATGAACAAAACCTGTGATTAGGGTTTGATCCATAATAATGAGATTATGTGAACCTTAATTTATAAATATGGAAAATTCATATTCCTAATAATGGAGTAGTGATGAATGTATTGAAAAATGTAACAACTAGAGAGGTTGATAATGGATATCCTTATATCAATAGTTCCTAACTCAAGGATGAGTCCATATCATTGGCAATGGTTGTGTATTTTAAATAAAGTGACTTATAACCAATACATTACATGATAAATGTGTTGAACTGGTGCACAAAGTATTAGGATGAAGAATACCCTAATACAAGCTAAGTTGATGAACTCAAGTAAGATAAAGGTGATGAGGGAAGTGATATATCAAGATATGATAGATATCACATCCAACACCTCAAGACTGATATACCTTGATGTGTTTTAAATCCAATATATTTGGATGGGTGACACATGAAGTGTGTCATGTTAACTGTTACATTGAGATGTAATGCACTTTGATAAGTGTAGGCTAACATGCCTTATGAAAAGGTTAATCCCAACCAATAAAATATGATGCAATCATATTCTGGTAAAGATAGGAGAGAAACTCATACTTTGTGTTGATGATTCATCTAATGGTGAATGATGGGAATAAATAAGTAAGATTGAATACTTATGTTATCCATATTGATTCCTAGCTGTGTGAAGCAATGGAATAGGACTTGATCATTAATAATATGATCTTGAGAACCTATATGGTTATTTATGGGAAACCCTAATTCAGGGAAATGAAGTGTAAATCCCTATTATGGGATGATGAATGTGATACAAAACCCTAATCCATGGTGATGTTATGTAATGTTATAGTAAAACCCTAAATTGGGTAATAGGATATAATAAACCCTAATATAGGGTAATACTATGATAAACCCTAATTTGGGTGATGATATGTGAAGTCCTAACATAGAGTAATCCTATGTGAAGCTTAAGTACAAATTGATGAGTTAAGAATGTAATAAGAAAACCCTTGTATTGCATGGTACTGATATATAATTGTTATCATGAGTACTAATCATGCAGGTATGTTGAGATCATGAGCATAGCCAGGTATGGGCTATGATTCTCTTTATATTGAAAATGTTTTATGGGATTCATAAGTCATAATATGCCTTGTTGCTTATTAAGGGATAATAAGACGTGATATGAGCTTTGTGAACTATGTGGAATACTTTGTGTAGTAAGAATCATAATGTCCTAGGTCAGTTGACCTGAAGGTATTAAGTTACCTAATATGTGGTAACAAGTATTCCATGATGAGTTAAGGGTTTGAATACCCATATTCTATAATCATGATGATGTACTTGTTAAGAGATGGAAATGTACTTGATGAGATGAGGGATTAAGATCTCAATACTTTGTTAAAAGAATATGGCTACAGGCCATGACTCCACAAAGACAATGCCAGGCATTAGCTATGTGATCTAAGCCTGAAGAGAGTATATGTTGCGATTATAATTCTATAGTGAATAAATGTTATACATATTCCTTAATGAATAAGTAACTGTTGTTAAACAATAATGATTCTTTTGTTCAGATTTATCTTATTAAACTGTAATAACTATGTTTCTGGCGGAGAGTTATATCTCTCACTGGGGCAATTTACAATTGTCTCACCCCCGTGGGAACCTCATTTTTAGGTGGACGCGGATGAGGAGGTAGGAATCCTTCAGTAGGTGAAGGACAGCAACAGCAGCAGCAAGGACAACAGTGAAGTCTCAGGTGGAGACACTGGCTGATATGCCTTGTATAGTTGTACATAGAGTCCTATGTGTTGTCTCTGTACTCTCAGGTCCTCGGAGTAGTAGTTAGTACTTTCAAGATTTTGGCTCAGCGCCTTGATATTTTATACTGCATGTATTTAGTTTAACAGGGCAGTTGATGCTTGTAATTCTCAGGAAAAAATGATGCAGGACATGTATTTGTAAACTAGTATGTAATCAAACTACTTCAGTCCTTTGTGAAAGAGTTTTTCCTAGATGTGGACCTTTCTGTAAAATGGTTTTAATTTTTAGTGATTTTTGGTAATCCGCTGCTTAGTGATCGCTTCCGCATTAGTTAATCATGTTTTTGTGAGTCGGATGACACATTACCAACTCTCACCCAAGGTTGTCGACTACAAGCCTATCATACATTGATGCATAAAGGGGGGTAACGTGCCAACCAGGATCTATGGTGTGTCGTGCAACCTGATCCAGAACTTTGTATTGTGCATCCATACAATGTCGATATCAGGTAACCAGGTGAAAGGGTGTGTGTCGTGCAGCACATGGGTGTCACCTATGACCTAAAACCCTACTGCCCATTAGGGTTAGGGTTTCATACTAAGAAACCCTCAATTCTCTACCGCCTAAGGCCATATCGACCAAGATCATGGAGCCCAACAAGCACACCCACTTGGTTAACACATCCAGATACTCAAGGGGCTCTCATACCACCCAAGGTACACTACTTCAATGTTGCCATGACGCCTATGGTACCCTATCATCCAACTAGGGTTTGAGACCCTATAATGGCCAAGACACCGTATTGACCATTCCTCACTTGTATGTCCAGGGTACTATCCGAGCTCCACACATGTATCGGGAAAACCTCAACTCTAAATCCATCCAAGCTATTAAGCATATACTCATGTCCAAAGGAGGGAACCTGTATCGGGCAAGGCATATCGGCCAAGGCCTCCTATAGATGTGAGTCGGGCAAGCAAGGGTGTCAAGTTAGGTCCTTCACTAAGGCATATAGGGCAGGGATACTTAGTCTCACCCAAAAGCTTAGTCAAGGGTAGGGCTCTCATCTAAGAGTATTGTGCAAAGCACATCATGGCCACATGTCCCAACATCATATCAGTGAAGGATCAAGATGTGAACCATAACACTCAAAAGCACCTTATCGGTCAACTAGGGTTTGGGCAACCCTATCATCCAAGACTCCATGTTGGGTATCTAGGGTTAGGATCATTCTGTCGGCCAAAGCAAGCATATCATCCCAAACTAGGGTTAGGGCATCTGTACCGCCCAAGGCACCACTTCTAGGGCTATCACCCACACCAAGGATCAGCTTAGCGGTTCCAAAGACATCACCACCATATTGCCCAAGATATTAACCAAGGGTTCAACTCCAAGAGCATGTCGTGCAACAAGGGTAGATCATATGTATTGCCCAGGGCAACCCTATCGCCCAAGCTAGGGTTGAAGCTCCATATCGGCCAAGACACTAAGGTTAGGGTTTTACGTCGGCCAACCACCATATCGCCCACCATAATCATCTTGGGTAGATGTGCATATCGGTCACAAGGTCAATAAAGAGTTCAATTATCATATCACCCAAGTCGCAATCTCTAGAAGAGGGTATTGGGCAACAACCTCAAGGAGCCACCATGTAGAACATATATCGGCCAAGGGACCAACTAGGTGTCCACCAACCATATCGTACAAACCCTAACCCTAGGGTAGGAAAGAGGTATCAGTCACCACCATATCGCCCCAAACATCTAGTCCATAGGCTCACTTTCAAGTCCAAAGGAGAGAAAGGGGTATTTCCATAACCCATCAACTGAAGCATAACTTATTAAGTAAGGTACTATATCGGGCAAGCAAAGTTGTATCGGGTAAAGCCCCATATCGAGCCAGTAATCTTCAACCTCTAGCCACTCATTACCATCTTGCACAAGAAGAACAAGCTAAAGGCAGTAATAAAATGTAGCGTTCCCGCTAGATAAGATTTCAAGTTCCATATATACATCTATCATGGAGAAAGGTATCGATTTAAGTACAAGAACCAATATATGCATATATGGAGAGTGTGCATAATAGAGATGGTTAAGAGTTATGTAACCCACCTTAAGAGGATCTCCATGAAAGGCATCAAGCTTCTTGGTCCAACCAGAAAACCCACATTCCTTTCCAAGAACACCACCCATCCAAAGCTCCAAACATGCCTTCGGCACCATCATCATCACCTCAAGAAATAAAGGAAGAAGAAGAAGATACCATGGTTATGTATAGCTCAAGAAGAAGAAAAGAGGGGAGATAACCATGGCCTTAATTACTCTTATCAAGGGCCTATCCATGGCTGAGAGGGGAAGAGAAAGGTGAAGAAGGAAGCATAAGGAAAAGCTAGCAAAGAAGCATGACTTACCAAGGTCGGATCTTGAGCAAGGAGTTTCCATGGCCAAGGAGCTCGCCCCTCCATGCTCCATGGGAGTCTTCCTTAGCTCCCAAAGCTCCCATGCTCATCCCATACAGGTAGGGGAAGGAATGTGGACAAAAGGGAGCACTTGGTCAAGGAGGAAGGGAGTTATATACACCAAGGAAGAGAGAGGTAGCAAGGTAGAGGTGTCATTACCACATAAACTAAGGTGCCACTTGCTCTTTCTCTAAACGCCACTTGTTGCCACCCTAGCAGCTCATGCGGGGCTTGGTGATACACTCTAGAATGTGTATCATGCAGCTGGGCAACTGCCATGGCCGATACACCCCTCAAACCGACACACCAAGCAAGCTTTGCCCGATACACTAAAAGACAAGGTAACATATGTGACACATATATGTTATAAGGACCATATAGAGATGTCACTCCTCATCTAACAACCAAACAAGGTGCCCCTACTTCCATCCACGTTCTAGATGATGCAAAACAGAAGGTAGGTGACTCTAGAGCTGATAAATTGCATATTGACCCTTCACTTTGGGTAATTTGCAATTTACACCAAAACTAGCATATAAAGCATAAACATCATCCAACCAAGCTCAAACTTGGAACATAGGTCCTCCACAAGGCACCCCACAACATCATTCTCTTTATAATGATGCAAGAGAAATAAAGGAATGTTTTACATGTGACATATTTCAATATAACACCTTACTTTGGGTAAATTGCACTTTGATCCAAAACAGGCAAACATTGCTCAAACAACATCCAAACGGGACCAAACTGGAAACATGAGCTTGTCACATGATATCAAAACATCTTAAGAGATTAGATTAAGGTTCTAAGCACCTTTCATAATCAAAGCAAAGAGGGTTAGCCCAAAACTTGGGTCAGGGTCCTTACAAGTCATAAACCCCTAACAAGGATTTCGCCCTCGAAATCCCAAGCGGAAAGAAGACAGGTGTTACTCACACATCACATTATACAACTCCGCAGAGCTCCTGGGTGTCATAGATCTATGACCAACATGTTGGGTCTTTCTCAGAGCCATCACAAGGTTTCCTTGTACTGGGCACAGGCCCAACCCTCTGTCATCATCATCCTTTATCTGGTACATCCTTTGATACCGAAACATCACATGCAACTCGTATTACTTAGGTATCCGTTCCTTCTGCTGATATATCACATTCCTCGTTACTTTTCCACTGTGCTACTCTGATCTCACAGGCTTGATTCTTAAGCTTCACAAAACTGGTAGTCACCATTCTTCTGCCATATACATTCCAACTGTTCCATCTCCTTTCACATGGGATGTCTCAAATCCAAGGGAGATTTTTCTCAGACGAGGTTATTACAAGATACATACTCTACAAAACACATGCATGCATAAGACAGGGCTCATAAGGCACCTCACAGTGTATCGCTTAAAGCTCAACACAAAAGGAGTTAAACATTTTTGGGTTAACAACAACCACATTATCTTGGTTTCAAGCATGTCATGTTTTCATGTCATCTCCCAAGAGCACAACGAGTACCAACTCGGATGGTAACAGATATGCACTATCTCAACTGATCGAGATAGGATTCTCAACCCTTGTTCGTCAATCTCTAACCGCTGCACATCCCACCTGGATCTTTTGTTACTCGAAACTTGTCTATGAGTTGTCAAAGAATCAGGCTCAACATGATAAACTTTCCTAGGATGACCTCACCGCACTTCCCTTTTTTTTCTTGGTTGCATACCTTCCGATGTCATGTTTATGCGAAGTATAAACCCCTAACAGGTGATAGCCATACTATAGGCACTTAGCCAGGTTGAATCCAAATCTAGCTTCTCCATCTGAGACCACTTCACACCTTTCCAAGGATATCCATTTCCGGGATTATCTCGATCCCCGATATGTCAAGTGGAAAGAGATTCACTTGACTATCAAGTTCAGGAAAAGTAGGGATACGAGAAGGATATACCTCATCCTGCACAACTAGGTCATCAACAAGGTGCTTGACAACAGGCTATCTCTCTCCTCACTAACAGGAAGGAAACATCTGCCAAACGTACTATCAGCGCTCAAAGGAGGGTACATCATGAACTGGATCAACTATAGAAGATAAGAGGCAAGAAGAAGATAAAGCATAATGGAGTGACTCCATTCAACCTGCCAGCACACCCTGGTCATCTCACCATTTCGGGTCATCTCATGCCTCGAGATCTAACTGTTGCATGTTGCCATCCGCTGCCCGGTCAAACCATCCGGTCCTCACTTTCTTATCCTTATCAACGTTCCTCTGTGATGCTGATCTGCTGCCTCGAGGGTCACTACATAGATCCAAACTCCAAAACAGGCTTCCAACTTGTGGGTTCAAGGTCAAGGATGATATATCCAGATGGTTTACCATCTTACTTCTACAATCTAGGCATGTTGATTCTCAACCCCTTCTCAGAAGGCATGCCAAGAGGATCCTACCATC
The DNA here is from genome assembly GCA_963693085.1 of Alisma plantago-aquatica. Lineage (NCBI taxonomy): Eukaryota > Viridiplantae > Streptophyta > Magnoliopsida > Alismatales > Alismataceae > Alisma > Alisma plantago-aquatica. The sequence goes on along the minus strand of OY856409.1, from coordinate 574,878,737 downwards.
ATCATCTATCACAAACATCTCCATCTTGGAAATCAAAGTCCAAGATCAGCTGATACTTTTTGAAGTATCCAAACAGCGATCACTTCAAAAGCACACATATCAAGTGACACAAGGTCCACTTGACTGCCACTCCCTCAAAGGGAAGGGAGGCAAAGGAACAAACTCCTCCCATCAACCCATCAACATCTACGGTTTCATATCAAAGGGGAGGATATTATCACTTTCTTTGAACCTTACATGAGTTTTCAACCGTTTATGCATTGTTAAACCTTATTCCATTCGGCTTCATCTAGTTTCTTCTTGGTTTCCTTGCACTCAGCATAGGAAACATCGATACCATTACATGTTATTATTCTTGTTCTCTTGTTACCGTTTCATCATAATCACGATTATTTCCTGATTATATCAGATTTTTGTTTTTCTCTTTGTGAAAAAGATCGTTATTCTTCACATATTCTTTACTAAACAGGGATCATCTCCCTTGTTCTCTTTTTCTTATCCCGAATTTGCACTTTAGACTTTCACATATTTGCTTATGTTCATGGGTTAGTCTGAGATTATCTCAAGTTCCATCTTGTTTACTCATCACTAGTTCTTTTCTTTCTTCCAACTTTATCTTTGCTTTCAAGCATTTCCTTCATCTTGTATAAGTTTTACATTTTAACTTACCTTGTTATCATAGGTTAATCTATCTTTTGTCACATATATCTCTCGAGATTATAGTTTCAAGAACTTATCTCATCATATTCTTATACGGATTTAGGTTTTATAGAACCATTACTTCCTCTTTTGATTATCAAGCATCCATGTATTAAGGAGTTATGGTGCATTCATTTACCTCTTTTATACCATGATTAATGTATTAACATCGTACTTCCTGACTTGTTATGCTCTTTAGATTGCTCCAGAATGACTACTTGATCAGAGTAATCAAGGAGGAAGCAATCTAAGGCTCCACACTTACCTATGTCTTCAATATTTGAATACCTGGCCAGGGCATCCAATTACTGAGGTTAGGTAGTATGCACCATATTTTATGTCACGGTCCAACCTTAGACACCATCCTAATCCTAGTCCTAGTGTCCATGTAGACTCGGAGAACCTAGGGCTATGATACCAAACACTGTAACACCTCATCCACAACAAAACACGATTACATGCAAACTAGCGAATTACTGAAAATCATGGGAAATTAAAACTGATTTACAACAAGCACCACAAGATGAAGCATATTACATCTGAGCCAACACTTTACATTTCATAACCTCTTTTCAGGGTGCTACAACATAATTTCCCATCATCTCTTTACATGAAATAATTGTTTGTCATGTTGCTTTACATCAAGATACATACCGAAAACCTTACATCGATCATTATACAAGAAACATCGAAAAGCTCTCCCGAAGACCTGAGTGTACAAGTACGACACATAGGGCTCTACTTACAGACACTATCTATCCCACTGGGTATGATACCTCTGCATATCATCCGTAGCCACATGATCTTCATCTCGCCAGGCTCGTCCACCTAAAAAGGGTTATTAACCAGCGGGGTGAGACACACAGTCCCAGCGAGAAACATAACCCTCTATCAACTTTATAATGATCACAGATAACTGGTATAAGCAGATTATACGAGCAACATACTGAGCAAAGCTAACTTTATTAACATTCTTACCAAACTATCAGGAGACATATTGTTGACTCAAGCTCAATTAGGTCAATGTTGACTCACGTCTAAATTGACTAAACTCGTGTTTTGATGATGACTAACCATTCCACATATTGGTGACTAATGTCTCTTCTTGAGTGATTTCATAGTAGGTATAGACACACTCCAAATGCCCTAACTTACGCATCTCAAATTGGAGAAAAGACAAGTTAAAGTCAATGCAAGTGCATGTTTTTGTAATATGATGTAAATCCATTAGAATCATGTTGTAAATCACTTGTAATGATTGTATGACTTGTAATTAAGCTTAGAAAAAATCAGGAGCACTTAGATTGAATGTTAAATCACTTTAGATGCAACTTTGAAAATTGATTGCAGGCACTTTGTCGGTCGAGTTTCCCAGCCTGAAAACTCGACCGATCATCCTTGATCAATTTTCTGGATATTGCATCGGTCGAGTTGTGTTTACACAGAACTCGACCGATCAAGTAACTGACCATTTCGATTCCTAATGGTCGGTCGAGTTTTGTCAGGACAAACTCGACCGATCATTTGAATATCGGCCTTGTCGTTTACTTGATCGGTCGAGTTACCCATATAGAAACTCGACCGATTGCACTGTACGGAAAAGTGCAAAAAAGTGCTTCTAGCCATTGTGGAGTTGCAATAAGTGAAAATAGATCCGTTGCAAGCCACAAAATGGCTAGTTTTTGTTCTCAAGTGTTCCCAAAGTCTAAGAGGCATCCCCATCTATAAATAGGACCCCTTAGGCTTCATTCCAAGGTTGAGCATTCAACGCAAACTCTATGTGAGGTTCCTATTCTATAGTTGAGTGCTTCCTACAGCCTCTTCTCTCTCTCTAAGCTTAATCACTTGCTAAATCCATTAGAGTGAGTAGGAAATTTATAAAAGAGCTAGTCCTACATGTATATCTTGTAAGGCTCTCACTTCCACCACCTCCCCATCTCTCATTTCAATCATGAAAATGAAGGTTCTCTCTTTTAGCTAAGAGAGGTGAAGAAGAACAAGGTAAGGCGTCCCTTAGTGAAGATCAAGGCTAAAGACTTGGAGCTAGAGTGGGTAAGCCGTTGGTGAAGGCAGAAGACTCCTTGCTCAAGTAGGTAAGTCCTTGGTGGAAGCTTCTCCGAGTGAAGGTGAAGTCAAAGGCGGAAGATCCAAGAAGAGTGGGTAATTCCTACAAGGATGAAGACTTGTGCAAGAGTAGGTAAGTCCTTGGAAGAAGGCGGAAGACTCCTTGCAAAGTGGGTAAGTCCCTGGTAAGGTTGAAGACTCTTTGTATTGGATAGGTAAGTCCTTTATTTTGTCATGTATTGTAAGTCTTATGAATGAATATAAGAATGCAATGGTTAGGAAATCCTAGAGGTTGACCTCTCTAGGTAAGTGGACTGGCATACTTCTAGTTTGAAGTGTGGAACCACTCTAAATAGCTTTTCTACTTGTGTTTGCTCAATATCTCTCACCCTTGCTATGTATGTTATAGTTGCACACAAATTTCCTATTTAGCAACCTTATCTTGTGATATATCTTGAAGGTCTAATGAATTTTATTTAAGTGCATTCATCTCTATTCACCCCCCTCTAGAGCATCTAATCACCCATCTAGGATCTAACAATTGGTATCAGAGCGGGCTTCTCCAAGCATACTTCAACAAGTAGGAGAAGATGGGTGACTACCAAGGAGGGAGATACTTGATCAGCCTACCAATCTTTGATGGGAGCAATTTCCTCTATTGGAGAAGAAGGCTTCAATTCTACATCCAAGGATCAATTCTTGAGATGTGGAAAATGGTGAACATCCCATACATGCTACCAAAGACAAAGATTGAAGAATGGGATGAAGCTACCTTGAAGAAAGCAACCTTGAATGCTAGAGCCATGCACATCCTCTATGCCTTCATCACCCCCACCGAATTCAACTGGATTTCTTCATGTGAAACAGCCTATGAGGTATGGAGAAAGCTTTGCATCACTTATGAAGGGACAGATCAAGTGAAGGAAAGAAAAGTCTACATGCTCAAAGGGTTGCTTGAGAGCTTCAAGATGGGAAAGGAGGAGAGGATAGCCAACATGTACTCAAGACTCAACACCATTATGAATGGTCTTGCTGTTCTAGGACATCCTATGTCTAGTGGAGAAATCAACTCAAAGATCCTTATAACTCTACCCAAGAGGTGGGAACCCAAGGTGACTTCCATTTAAGAAGCAAGGTCTCTTAGGGATATTACTATTGAAGAGCTCATTGGAAATCTACAAGCACATGAAGCCACTCTTGACAAGAGGGAGGAATTAGAAAGACAAGAGAAGAAAGAGCTAAAGAGAATGAAGAAGGTTGAAATGAAGGCTCAAATTGAAGCTATCATGCAACAAGTCTCTCCATCCTCTCAAGTTAAAGAAGATGTCATGTACTCCAAGGGTAGATTTTACAAAGGCAAGAAGACCCACCTTCACGAGAAGAAGGAGAAATGGCACTCAAGCTCAAGTGGCTCCTCCAACTCAAGCTCAAGTGAAGATTCAAGTGAAGGATCAAGCTCAAGCTCTAGTGATGAAGGAGAATGTCATTTTGCTCTCATAGCATCAACAAGTAAGGACTCAAGTGAGGTAAATCTAAACTCTTTAGATAAAGAATCTTTGATTGCTATCATTTATGATACGTGTGCCTCTCTTAAGTCTTCTAAAAGGAAAAGGAAAAAGCTTGCTAGAATTGTTGATAACTTGCATGTAAAATTAAATGATCTTGAACATGCTAAATCTTGCTTTCTTGATGATAAAAATGTTTGTCTTAGCCAAGTAGACTCTCTTAAACTTGAAAATGCTAGTTTAGTTGATAAGATTAGATTTCTAGAAGCTCAACCTCTCATGCCTAGTTCTAATGAAGAGCATACTTTAATTGTTGATTATCTCATGCATGATATTGATGTTCTTAAATCTAAAAACAAGGACAAAGATTTTGTTTTGCAAGAATTAGAAACAGAAAATGCCTCCTTGCTTGCTAAAATCAATGTGCATGAATCTTGTTCTAGTTATACTAGTAGAGAGAATGATGTTTCTTCTCTTCACATTAATAGAGATTCTTATTTAACTAAAGCTCTTTGCTTAGAAAATGATCTTTTGCATGCTAGAGATAATATCAATCATTTGTCTTCTACTATTACTTCTCTTATGCATGATAATGATGGTTTGAGATCTTCTTTGCAAAGATTCTTAGTTGGTAAGAAGAGCCTTAATGATATCCTACACCATACTAATAAATAAATTGGTAGACATGGTTTAGGGTATGATAGTAGTCAAAGGAACAACAAAGATAAAGGACCTCCAATATTCCATGGAGAATCATCTAGTTCCAAGACTATGGGCACATGCAACTATTGCAATGAAGTTGGCCATTATTCTACTTGTTGTCCTTTTAGGAAAGCACCCAAGAGAAATAGGACTTGGGTTGTTAAACTAACCCCTCCGGACCCAAAAACATGATTGGGGACCATTTCATCTTTCTTCTTGTAGGTACTTGCAAATGGATTGACTTGAGCTATTGAATTGCAAATTGACTTCTCAATCCACATGAAAGAAGAAAGGTGAGATGTGTAGAGGGTGACAACAAGTGGAAAAAGAAATGGTAAGAACAAAGGTAATGTTTTTCTTGCTTATAACCATTTCTAACTTGTTTTTGTCAAGTTAGTGTGCACTATACATGTGGTTTTTTAGTTAAAAGTGGTATTTTGTGTTTCTCTTCACACTCTTGCTCAAAAACTATTTCTAATGCTTCTATAGTGCATTACTAACTTACTTAGACATGTTTGGATATGGTTTGTATATTTAGCATGCCTTTAAATATGTTTTTATGAAATATATGTGCCTTTTAACAGCTGCTCTATCGATCGAGTTTGCCCTGTTTGAAACTCGACCGATAGGCACCAATGGGTGTTGCCAACAACTGTCATCAATCGAGTTGTCAATGCACAAAACTCGATCGATAACATTGTGCACATAATACACAGTTGGCTTATTAAATGAGAATTTCCCTCTCAACTAGATTTTCTCAACCAATGGCCTTATTCTTTGGCACTCTCAGTTGGTACCTTTATACATGCATATTGCCATGTTCTAAATTGCCTATCTTGCTTACAACTCTATCTCTCTAATTGCTCTATTGGTATATCTATATCTTGCAATCACTTGCTTTGAGTTGTTTTGTAGGTTTTGATGATGATCTATTTGGATCTCTTAGTTGTGTCTAAAATTGCTTCCGTTGTACTCTAACTTGCTACATCTATCTAGGTGTATATCTTGTTTTGATACAACCTTGAGGTTCTTAGTGGTGATCATGTTTTGATAATGATGCATATTTGTATGTGAGTTATATCCTTTCATGCTTCTAAAATTGCTTATCTCTTTGTTTGGATATATCTCTTCATCTACTCATAGCATGCTTTATCTTGTGTATCTTTTGGTATCTCTTTCTATGATCTAGATCCTACTAGTAGTCCTAACTTGTGATATCATCTACTAGTAGTTCATATACATGTAGTTCTAACCTTATTTATAATTGGCATCTTTACTCATCTATATGATATGTTTGTATCTTGTCTCATACATGCTCAAGATTGTTCCTTGAATTGCATATCTACTATTTTGAGTTGCTTGCATAACATTGTGATGCAGGGCCCAAAGAGCTACATTATATGTAGAAATTAGAGTATTTTTTTGGATTTTATGCAGATTTTGCTCCAGTTTTAGTTTTTGGTGCAAGACTAGTGTTTTTTATGCAGAAACAACCTTCTGAGCAAGACGCATCCCTTTGCGATGAGCTCTAATGGTTTTTGGTCAAATTTCGTCACCTTGAGGGTCAAAATTATGTTTTATTGTTTTACTACAACACTTTATCTTGCTTTTTTAGTTGTTCAAGTATATGTTTTAACTTGCTTTTCTTTCTATGTTTGGACAAGCCCCTATCTGTGCTCTTCTACTCTCCTTATATATATTTGTGTTATCTCCTTTCTCTTTAACAAGTGATGTTTCTTATTTCTTCATACCCCCACTTTTTGAAATGACAAAGGGGGAGAAAGGTATGTCTTCTTTTAAAAAGAGGAAGAAGGCATGTCTTACATGAAGAAGAGAAGTACGTCCATGTAAAGAGGAGAAGGTAAATGGGAGATGACATATATGTGTAGAACATATATGAGTAGAAGACATAGTATTCTATAAATGTTATGAAAGCTAACCATGTAGGAGAAATAACATCAATTGAGGGGGATTATGAGAACTCCATGCACATCAATTGAGGAGGAGCATATGAGCTCAATCCTATTGAAACCCCTAGGTTTCTCCGAAGGTAAGATTTTACTTGAAATCTTTAAATACATTTATGGAATGGTTTGTCATCTTCAAAAAGGAGGAGATTGTTGACTCAAGGTCAATTAGGTCAATGTTGACTCACGTCTAAATTGACTAAACCCGTGTTTTGATGATGACTAACCATTCCACATATTGGTGTCTAATGTCTCTGCTTGAGTGATTTTAGATTAGGTATAGACACACTCCAAATGCCCTAACTTGTGCATCTCAAATTGGAGAAAAGACAAGTCAAAGTCAATACAAGTGCACATTTTTGTAATATGATGTAAATCCATTAGAATCATGTTGTAAATCACTTTTAATGATTGTATGACTTGTAATTAAGCTTAGAAAAAATTAGGAGCACTTAGATCGAATGTTAGATCACTTTAGATGCAACTTTGAAAATTGATTACATGCACTTTGTCGGTCGAGTTTCTCAGCCTGAAAACTCGACCGATCATCCTTGATCAATTTTCTGGAGATTGCATCGGTCGAGTTGTGTTTACACAGAACTCGACCGATCAAGTAACTAACCATTTCGATTCCTAATGGTCGGTCAAGTTTTGTCAGGACAAACTTGACCGATCATTTGAATATCGGCCTTGTCATTTACCTGATCGGTCGAGTTACCCTTATAGAAACTCGACCGATTGCACTGTATGGAAAAGTGCAGAAAAGTGCTTCTAGCCATTGTGGAGTTGCAACAAGTGAAAATAGATCCGTTGCAAGCCACAAAACAGCTAGTTTTTGTTCTCAAGTGTTCCCAAAGTTTAAGAGGCATCCCCAGCTATAAATAGGACCCCTTGGGCTTCATTCCAAGGTTTAGCATTCAATGCAAACTCTATGTGAGGTTCCTATTCTATAGTTGAGTACTTCCTACAGCCTCCTCTCTCTCTCTAAGCTTAATCACTTGCTACATCCATTAGAGTGAGTAGGAAATCTGTAAGAGAGCTAGTCCTACATGTATATCTTGTGAGGCTCTCACTTCCACCACCTCCCCATCTCTCATTTCAATCATGAAGATGAAGGTTCTCTCTTTTAGCTAAGAGAGGTGAAGAAGAACAAGGGAAGGTGTCCCTTGGTGAAGATCAAGGCTGAAGACTTGGAGCTAGAGTGGGTAAGCCCTTGGTGAAGGCAGAAGACTCCTTGCTCAAGTAGGTAAGTCCTTGGTGGAAGCTTCTCCGAGTGAAGGTGAAGTCCAAGGCGGAAGATCCAAGAAGAGTGGGTAATTCCTACAAGGCTGAAGACTTGTGTGGGCTCTGATCTCCAAACCACGATATAATCACGATTTAAACTTAGCGGAAGCGATTTGATAAATAGCGGAAGACAAAAATCACGGGAAATTAAAACTTTTCGAGACAAGAGCTTGAATCCATAAAAGCTTCTTTCATAACAAGAGATAATCTATTTACATATCATGATAATTACTTCTTGAGTAATTATATACATCAAGATACAAAATCTCAAGAACTCATAACAAAAGACTCCAAGACCTGAGAGTACAGAGGACACATAGGACTGACTCTAACTACACCACACGGTAGGCTAAATCTCCACCTGAGATTTACTGCTGCTCCTGGTGCTGCTGATGCTAGGATTGGTCACCTGTAGACCTGTTCCTCCGTCCTCGACGTCCACCTAAAAAGTTGAAGTCTATGGGGTGAGACAATTGTACATAATTGTCCCAGCGAGAGTTATAACTCTCCGCCAGAAGCTTTATTATAACATCAAAGAATAACTTAAGCAGTAAAAGCTTACAAAGTATTCAATAGCAGATACAGTTGTATACAAGAGCTCAACATTTATCAAGCATAAAGAACATATGCACTATTCAGTGTAACATCAATCAATTAGCTCATAGTTACCTTTAACAGGTATATTACGCTTGTAGATTATGTTTTTCAAACAGTCTTATTATTATGCCCTGTGGAGATGAGGTTTACCACTCATACCCCAACCAATCACTATTAAGTGCCTTAGTATCATATTAGGTCATTGAAAGAGCCATATTCTCATGACCTTCACCTTCCTCAGTCAGTAAGAGGATCACTTGTAGGACATCTTGTGTCTCTACTATTATAGCTCACCAGGGTAATCTGGTCCTTCGCTATTTTAGAGTTACAGTGGCGTTTTGTACTCTCTTCGTCATCAAGAGATTTCATGTTTATCTCCACTGATACGGATATCTATGTTTTCTTCATCATCAGGAGGTTTCATGTTTACCTACTACTGATACGGTATGGAAAAGTAGTGAAGGATTGACAGATTACATATCTACATCATATCCCTACACTAGGATGTAATGTTCTACACATCCATGTACCCCACATACTCAATAGTATGTGATCCAGGAGTTCCCTTAGGAAAACCTGTTTCACCATCATTTGATCTCTGACAATGATGGGTCTATGATCAGGGCTCTAAATTATACTTGATTAGTTAGGTACATTCAGTATTCATTTAACATCACACATTGTTCTTCAAACAGTAACAGTAGCATAACAGCTATAAAAGGAGAATACTAAATGTAACAAGCCTAACTCACATCAATCATCATTTCTCATTATACTCATCACAAGTCATCTCTAAAGCATGACCTTGATGGTATTCATGGCTCTCACAGCCCATTATTATCATAGAATGCCACTGACAAGGCATCAAGGTACTTTACTTATTCATAAAGCTATCAATATGCCTTTAATGAATATAGTATCATCATCCATACGTGGATATGATCACTTCCATATCAGAACCTGCATGGTTAATTCAACTAATAAAGGTAATTCAAAACAATGATTATAATTTCCACTCTTGTCATAAGAGCTAAGTTCTTTGATTCTTATCAAATAGAGTTTAATACTCATATAACATGTCATCACCTTTGAATTAGGGTTTACTATTCACATTACATGTCATTACCCTTGAATTAGGGTTTAATATTCACATCACATGGTGAATTGAACTCATAACATCATCATGTATGAGGAACATCATCATTGATGCTCTCATATTAGCTTAAGATTCATCATATATCATAATTAGGGTTTCCATGATCTCATATAGGTGGATCATACCCTAATCATGCACATTCATGTGTATTGAAGGTTCTTTACTTGAGTTTCCACCCTAAAAAGGGTACTTTCTCTCTCTTAAGGTACTTTCTCTCTCCTAATCCTAGTATATGGTGATAACACCACTCTAGATCAGGTTGGGTTAAGTCCTCATGCGCTAACATAAGCTAAAACATCACTATCATGTGATTAGGGTTTGATTTGAACAAGGTTTTACTCAATTGAACCCCTCAAGGGTATTTTGGTAATTCACCCCATTGATCACCATCATGGTTCAATTCATTAGTCAATTAATCCCTTAATATCCTAGGTTATCATTAGGGTTTAGATTAGAGCATCATTGAACCATTTACACCTTCAATTGATTAAGTGAAATCAACCTTTGAAAACCTCAAACAGTTTCAACCTTCAACCTCCAAACGGTTTGAGACCGTTTGGATGAGTTGACCGTTTGGTAGGGTTGACTCCATGACCGTGTGACCTTCAAGATCGTTTGCCCAAACCGTGTGAGGGTGTAGACCATTTAACAAGTTTGACTTCAAGACCGAGAGGGCTTACACGGTTTGAAACCGTTTGGTGTCTCTCGATCTTGAGATCGTTTGAGTCCAAACGGTCTTGAGACCGTTTGGCCTCACACGGTCTTGAGACCGTGAGGCCTCACACGGTCTTGAGACCGTGTGACCTCAAACGGTCTTGAGACCGTGAGGTCTCAAACGGTCTTGAGACCGTGAGGCCTCAAACGGTCTTGAGACCGTGAGGCCTCAAACGGTCTTGAGACCGTTTGGTCCACTTGGTCTCAAACCGTTTGGACCTCCAACATGGTTCAATGATTTCAATCGTTTATGATTATCAATGTTGAAGCCTCCAAATGGTCAAAGCCATGGTAACCACTTATAGATTGAGTTAATTAGGGTTATGTTTAACCAATTGGTCACTCAATTGACCCTCAATTGTTATCCAATTAGGGTTGAAGTTGGTTCAATTAAGGTCCATCAACGTTCAACCATCAACACTCAACAATGTGAATCAACACAAGGTTGAACCCTTAAATTGAGCTCCAATTGGGCCCAAACTTGGCCCAAACGGTCTTGAGATCGTGTGGATGAACTCCACACGGTATTGAGACCGTTTTCCCAAGATTTCATCAAAATCTAATGTGATTTGATAGGAGTTGAACCTTGATTGAGTCTCAATTCAGTATTTTTGATTAATTCAATAACCCATTGCAATTTTCGCCCTCAATTGATCAAATTACCTTAACCCTAGACCTCCAAACGGTCTTTGGTTGTCACCACACGGTATTGAGACCGTTTGGATGAGTTCCAAACGGTCTTGAGACCGTTTGCCCATCCAACTTTTGTATTCTAGTGTAAATTCTTCAAGGTTGGATCTATTATATTGATTATCATATCAATACTTAATTGCAATGTAATTTGGTATCTTTGTACTTTCAATTGGTCAACTATACTTGACCCCAGACCTCCACATGGTCTTGGGTGATTCCCCACACGGTCTTGATACCGTTTGATTGATCCCCAAACGGTCTTGAGACCGTTTAGGTTAATCAACCCAAAAACACTTAATCAAATCATTGAGATTTCAGTACTGATTTCAATTAGGGTTTGCCCTAGTAATCATCCTTCAACTCTTAGCTCGTTTGGAATTAGTCCATAAAATTTGATGAGTTGTTAATCAACATTATTTTGAACAGTAATCTCATACGGTCAATGCTTGGTCAACGTTCTTACACGGTCTTGAGACCATTTGCCCAAAAAGGGCGATTTCAACAGATTGGAAATCAGGAGTAAATTCAATTAAAGTTGTTGATTAAAAAGGCCATATCTCACGATTCCTTTGGAGTTATCATCTCAAATTTTGTGGGTGATTATCCTACATTATTATGAACAGAAATATTATACGTTCCACGCTCGGTCAACGCGTCTAAACAGTCTTGAAGACCGTTTTCCCTTACACGGTCCTGAGACCGTTTGCTCACTACACGGTTTTGCAAACCGAGAGAGCAATTTGTAGAGACCGTTTAGTAAAGTGAAAAGTAGTGGATTAACTTTGGAAATAACGTCTTCATCTCCTACCTCAAGAACAGCAAGGACTTCTCACGGATTTGCTTGCAAGGTAGCAAAGGAAGGTAGAGAAGAAGAAGAACTATCATCTAAAAGCATAAACGAGATGTATATAACAAAGCATAGGTTTAGAGTTATAAAACCCGCCTAAAGCTTGCTCCTTGAGCTCCAAGCTTTCGAGCTCCAAGCTTTTAATGGCATCCTTGAGCTTCCACAGGTCGGCCAAGGTGAAACCTCCAGGGAAAGTCGAGAAGAGATGGCTAGAAAGGTAGAGCTATGTGAGCTAGCTATCAATTTGACCTTGAATTCGAGTTCTAACCATGAACTTAAGCAAAAGGGAGGATTCAAACCTACCTTGCACTCCTTGGTCGTCCTCCTGAGCTCCACAGCTCTTCTTTAGTCAGTTTGGTTGAATAGAATAGTGAAGGAAACAAAGGGAAAGTTCCCTTGCTTAGAGAGGTGGAGAGTATATATACTTGGGGTGAGATTTTCAACATAAGCTCATAAGTTCTCCATATTTTCAACTAAGTCCCTCCATCCTTCTATGCTCGTCCCTTCATATTAATTCTAAGGACAAACCTTCTTCTAAGGTTAAGAAATGAGGGCAAAGAAGATCAACCTATTAGTTAAGTATACACATAAAAGGGCTATAGCACATACACCTTGATTATTCAATCACAAAGGTGTTTTTTTCATAACTTGATTAATCAATTGAAGTGACCTTTCATCATTTCTTCTCTAAATGATTACAAGAGTCTTAAAAGATATTTTAGATGATGTGTTTTACAAGTTGCACCCCTCAAATTGGGTAAATTGCACTTTTCTCCAATTTAGGGTTTTCAAGCACCGGGATTGCTTCCACAGTTGCACCTTGGTGCCCAAGCTTGGGAAATCCCTCAAACCTTACCATCATCATTCTCATGATGTCTCAACATCAGAGGAACATCTCAACATGTGCAAATTTCAAGTTAACCCTTCTAACTGGGTAATTTACACATAGGTCCCTGTATTACAAAACAATGCTACAACTTTATATAAAAAGGAGCAAAAACTGAAATATATGTTTCTGAGAAACTTAATTACATGCCCAAAGTTAATCACAAGGATTTAATTACATATTTAGGCAAAAAACCTAGGGTTAACTCATAACCCAGGTCAGGGATGTTACAACTTGTGCAAGAGTAGGTAAGTCCTTGGAAGAAGGCGGAAGACTCCTTGCAAAGTGGGTAAGTCCTTGGTAAGGTTGAAGACTCTTTGTATTGGATAGGTAATTCCTTTGTTTGGTCATGTATTGTAAGTCTTATTAATGAATATAAGAATGCAATGGTTAGGAAATCCTATAGGTTGACCTCTCTAGGTAAGTGGACTGACATACTTCTAGTTTGAAGTGTGGAACTACTCTAAATAGCTTGTCTACTTGTGTTTGCTCAATCTCTCTCTCCCTTGCTATGTATGTTATAGTTGCACACAAATTTCCGATTTATCAACCTTATTTTGTGATATATCTTGAAGGTCTAATGAATTTTGTTTAAGTGCATTCAACTCTATTCACCCCCCCTCTAGAGCATCTAAACACCCATCTTGGATCCAACACATATAACCAAGCATTCTGTATGGAACATGATTGACAAGATAAGATTTATAAGATCTTATCACAAGATATAAATAACGTTCATATAACTGCAAGATATAACTGGATCATCTACACAAGCAAGGCCTCAATCAATTTTTTGTGTTTTGCCTTAAGCAATATATTCTATACGGCTGGATTACAAGTTATTATGCCCTGAGGAAGTGAGCCGTCCCGCTCAAATCCAACCTTCATCTACGAAGCCCAAAATCGGTGCCATACAAGGTCATTGGGAGAGCCGGACTCCATGACCTCACCTATTCGTGGTTAGTGCACAACAATTAACAAGCAGAACCGCAGTCTCTTGCTTAAGTGGCCTCAGCCACAGGGTCAGTCTCGTAGGCTGCCCTTTTCATCATGAGCCATGAGCCTATTCACCGTGCTCCTGAGCTATGGACGCATTCATGCTCCTTCACACTGATCCATGGGCCTGATCACCATGCTCTTATACACAACTTGAGTCTACAACCGCAGTTGCACTCTGATCCTCCTATTTTCGGCTAGGAGAAACCTCGCATATTCAACAATATGCACTCCGGGTTAACCCGCAGGAGAACCCATTTCACCATCACGTAAATACTGATGATGATGGATCTATGGCCAGGGCAAACTACATGAAAGATTCCATTTGCCATTAATTAATACATTTTAAGTGGATTGCAAGATTCAACCAAGTTATGTAACATGTAATCTAAAACACAAGTAAACAACATAGATCTCGTTGTCGGGTGTTATATTGTCACTCTTATTTTTCAAATCCAACATTACATGTTACCACTTGGCCTCTTTCCAATCATCAAGATCCATCTCAAGGGTCAATATCATTGGGACTCAATCCCATCATCACAGAATGTCACTGCCTCTCAAGGCTTACACCATCACCATGGGATAGCAATCCCTTCTCTCAATCATCAGAGGATAACACATCAACTTGGCACTCAGCCTTTATCAGGTCAACAGACCTTCCACATCATACTGGTGATATATGTTATCTCATCCACAAGGATTATCATCATTGAGTGTTATACAGAACACATATTCCTCATAGCTCTTACCTGGGTATGAATTCATTGGATACACCTACATGGTTAGTATACATATTGAGAGAGATAACTGAATCACTAGACATGGATCTTTATGATTATCATGCTATTAGGACTGAAGGTACATGATTGGATCAACATCCATGATTATAACTACATGAAGCACAAAGCTGTGTCTTGTAAACAAATTACATTGTTTTAATCAAACCACGAGCATTCACTATGCCCTATATCTCATGAAAATATCTTTGATCATCATGTCATCAAGATTAAGGTTTATAGCATTGGAATATTCTTCCATCATTATGAACATATGCAGCTTAAAGTCATAATTGTATTAATCAATACACACCACTACTATCATGTCACGAGTATCCCACCATACCCTACATCTCAAGTTATTAAGCCCATCATCCCCAAGGATTTATCATTAACGATCATACACCATGATCCACCATCCAACTTTATCAGAGGTTCATCTATCATTAACCATAGGTAACCACTATACCAGGTTCACACCTTATCCCATCATAGCTCATCATAATCAAAGGTATGAGCTCAAGATAACATACATAGGGTTATCGGGTTAGGGCACAACCCTCGCTAAAAGTGTCGCATACCCTCACCAAAACTAGGTAGCGACCGCAAACCCTCACTAAAGGGAGTACCAGATAGAGTACCAACTCTCACCCAAGGTTGACGGCTACAAGCATGTCATACATTCATGCACAAAGGGGGGAGGGGGGGTAACGTGCCAACCAGGATCTATGCTGTGTTGTGCAACCTGATCCAGAACTATATATCGTGCATCCATACAAGGTCAATATCAAGTAACCAGGTGCAAGGGTGTGTGTCATGCAGCACATGGGCGTCACCTATCGCCTAAAACCCTACCGCCCATTAGGGTTAGGGTTTCATATCAGGCAACCCTCAACTCTCTACCGCCTAAGGCCATATTGGCCAAGATCATGGCACCCAACAAGCACACCCACTTGGTTAGAACATCAAGATACTCAAGGGGCTCTCATACCACCCAAGGTACACTACTTGAACGTTGCCATGATGCCCATGGTACCCTATCATCCAACTAGGGTTTGAGACCCTATAACGGCCAAGACACCATATTGTCCATCCCTCACTTGTATTTCTAGGGTACTATCCGAGCTCCACACATGTATCGGTCAAACCTCAACTCTAAAGCCATCCAAGCTATCAAGCATATACTCATGTCCAAAGGAGGGAACTTGTATCGGGCAAGGCATATCGGCTAAGGCCTCCTATAGATGTGTGTCAGGCAAGTAAGGGTGTCAAGTTAGGTCCTTCACTAAGGCATATTGGGCAGGGATACTTAGTCTCACGCAAAAGCTTACTCAAGGGTAGGGCTCTCATCCAAGAGTATCGTGCAAAGCACATCATGGCCACATCTCCCAACATCATATCAGTGAAGGATAAAGATGTGAACCATAACACTCAAAAGCACCTTATCGGTCAACTAGGGTTAGGGAAACCCTATCGTCCAAGACTCCATGTCGGGTATCTAGGGTTAGGATCATCCTGTCCGCCAAAGCAAGCATATCATCCCAAACTAGGGTTAGGGCATCTGTACCGCCCAAGGCACCACTTCTAGGGCTATCGCCCACACCAAGGATCAGCTTAGCGGTTCCAAAGACATCACCACCATATTTCCCAAGATATTAACCAAGGGTTCAACTCGAAGAGCATGTTGTGTAACAAGGGTAGATCATCTGTATCGCCCAGGGCAACCCTATCGCCCAAGCTAGGGTTGAAGCTCCATATCGGCCAAGACATTAAGGTTGGGGTTTTACGTCAGCCAACCACCATATCACCCACCATCATCATCTTGGGTAGATGTGCATATCGTTCACAAGGTCAATAAAGAGTTCATTTATCATATCACCTAAGGCTCAATATCTAGAAGAGGGTATTGGGCAACAACCTCAAGGAGCCACCATGTAGAACATATATCGGCCAAGGGACCAACTAGGTGTCCACCAACCATATCGTCCAAACCCTAACCCTAGGGTAGGAAAGAGGTATCAGTCACCACCATATCACCCCAAACATCTAGTCCATAGGCTCACCTTTCAAGTCCAAAGGAGAGAAAGGGGTATTTCCATAACCCATCTACCGAAGCATAACTTATTAAGCAAGGTACTATATCGGGCAAGCATAGTTGTATCGGGTAAAGCCCCATATCGGGCCAGTCATCTTCAACCTCTAGCCACTCATTACCATCTTGCACAAGGAGAACAAGCTCAAGGTAGTAATAAAACATAGCATTCCCATTAGATAAGATTTCAAGTTCCATATATACATCTGTCATGGAGAAAGGTATCCATTCAAGTACAAGAACCAATATATGCATATATGGAGAGTGTGCATAATAGAGATGGTTAAGAGTTATGTAACCCGCCTTAAGAGGATATACATGAAAGGAATCAAGCTTCTTGGTACAATCAGCAAACCCACGTTCCTTTTGAAGAACATCACCCATCCAAATCTCCAAACATGCCTTCGGCACCATCATCATCACCTCAAGAAACAAAGGAAGAAGAAGAAGAAGATACCATGGTTATGTATAGCTCAAGAAGAAGAAAAGAGGGGAGATAACCATGGCATTACTTACTCTTATCAAGGGCCTATCCATGGATGAGAGGGGAAGAGGAAGGTGAAGAAGGAAGCATAAGGAAAAGCTAGCAAAGAAGCATGACTTACCAAGGTCAGATCTTGAGCAAAGAGTTTCCATGGCCAAGGAGCTCGCCCCTCCATGCTCCATGGGAGTCTTCCTTAGTTGCCAAAGCTCCCATGCTCATCCCATATAGGTAGGGGAAGGAATGTGGCCGAAAGGGAGCACTTGGTCAAGGAGGAAGGGAGTTATATACACCAAGGAAGAGAGAGGTAGCAAGGTAGAGGTGTCATAACCACATAAACTAAGGTGCCACTTGCTCTTGCTCTAAATGCCACTTGTTGCCACCCTAGAATCTCATGCACGGCCTGGTGATACACTCTAGAATGTTTATCGTGCAGCTGGGAAATTGCCATGGCCGATACACCCCTCAAACTGACACACCAAGCAAGCTTTGCTCGATACACTAAAAGACAAGGTAACATATGTGACACATATATGTTATAAGGACCATATAGAGATGTCACTCCTCATCTAACAACCAAACAAGGTGCCCCTACTTCCATCCACGTTCTAGATGATGAAAAATAGAAGAAAGTTGACTCTAAATCTGATAAACTGCATATTGACCCTCCACTTTGGGTAATTTGCAATTTACACCAAAACTAGCATATAAAGCATAAACCTCATCCAACCAAGCTCAAACTTGGTACATAGGTCCTCCACAAGGCACCCCACAACATCATTCTCTTTACAATGATGCAAGAAAACTAAAGGCATGATTTACATGTGACATATTGCAATATAACCCCTTACTTTGGGTAAATTGCACTTTGATCCAAATCAGGCAAACATTGCTCAAACAACATCCAAACGGGACCAAACTGGAAACATGAGCTTGTCACATGATATCAAAACATCTTAAGATATTAGATTAAGGTTCTAAGCACCTTTCATAGGCAAAGCAAAGAGGGTTAGCCCAAAACTTGGGTTAGGGTCCTTATAGTTGTCCTCTCTGGTTTTGGTAACCGTGAGAGCGCAGGCAAGCCCTACCCGACTAAGGGAGATAACAACTGAGAGTTGTCATTCTAGGAGAGCAAGTCAGTGACTAGTATGCCAGTGGGAGGGACAACTCCTTCCTATATTGTCCAGCATGATGATAGGAGTTCTAGGCAGTCTGTGTGGATTACCATAGAGGTGGGGAACCGTTGATTGCCCCTTGGAGGACAACGTCAACCAGCAATCCATGACAAGAGTAGTTTTTGAAGAAAACAATGTTCATGGATGCAGGTCGTGGGGCATACCAAGAGGCCCAATAGTTAGACCCATTGCAAGTCGGATTTAGAGTTGCAAATCTACAACGACGAGGAGTGTCACTGGACTTGCTCCAAGACGAGGTATATCCATAAACCATCCTTCCTGCATTATAGTTATTTATGTGATCTACTGATTATGATGAATATGGTAGATAATTTTTTAAATTTCGATGTTTGCTCTGTACTATATTTACCAATAAACTTAGCAACATGAACATTGAATCACATTTTATGTCATGCCTCAGTCACTTAGTCATAATAGTGAACATGACTGTGTCACATGATATTTTCATGTCACAAGTGATTATAAGTGCTAATTTAAATGACATGAATAGATTTGATTGTGTTTTATCCACATTAGCACAAGATTGAGATAATCATCATGGAAAGTCCATAAATGTCCCAATTAAAGTCATTTTTCATATCATCAAGTTGCAATAGAGTTCAAGCATGAAAAAGTTAGGATCTTAGTACATGAAGCAATATATGTTGTTGATATAGATCAATCATGATGATTTGGAGTTCATATAATCAAGTTAATCATAGATTTAATGATGTTTAGCATAAAATCCCATTTTATGTCATTTAAGCAAAACTTGATCATTTAAGGGTGCAATGATGGATGGAGTACGATTCTTGGTGTATAAAGTTGCCCAAGTTACTGATATTTGGATAGCATCAAGTAATGGTGCATAAAGGAGCAAGAGTGGGCATTAATTAGCAGAAATCACTTCAAAGACTTATAAAGCATGTATTTTAGGAAAAAAGTAGAGCTATAAGAAGAACTAGACTCTGAAAGTATTTTTATTGAAAAGATCTCATTTTTATGATAAAAAGCATATAACAAATGCCATTTTGAACAAAGATTGTGTGAGAAATAGTTTTTGCAAGGATTTACCTCAACACATATGATATAGACCCTTGGATTAGCCCTCCTTGTGCACCTGTGGAGGGTCTCCCTCAGCTTTCCAACAGCAAGATGTGTTTCCTCATTGAAGGCGGCTGGCACCATGAGAGGTGGGAGAAAGAATATGAAGAACAAGGAGGTAGGGGAGTTGCTACATTGCACAAAAAGGATAGGAAATATATGGGAAATGAAGAAGATGAAGAAAGGAATCCAATGGGTGAGTTCATTTGTCGTGAGACATGGTCAACCATGCCCAACATGAGTGCCCATTATCACTTGCATACCCCTAGGGAGCTAGAGGTAGGAGATGATCCTATGGTTGTCTGATCGGCGTGGGAATCCTTGGCCATTCGATTACTGATATAGGCACACATCCACACAAGGACAACTGGACACGCCCAAGGGGTCGTCCCTAAAGAGAGCAAAATGGCATAGGCCCAGGAAGGAAAAAGAAGAATAAAAAAGAATGAAAAAGGCTAGAAAAAGAGGCAAACATGAAATAGCCATGTGTTCTTGAAACTTTGATTTGGGTGAAATCTTTCCCATTGGATCACAAATTTCATTCTCTATCTAATAGAAAAATATTATTATCAAGATCAATATGTTAAGTGGTCTCAAAATTCAAAATTGTTGACTCAAAGTCTAAATTGACTAAACCCTTGTTTTGATGATGACTAAAATATTCCACTTATTTGTGTCTAATGCTTCTACTTGAGTGATTTCAGATTAGGTATAGACACACTCCAAATGCCTTAACTTGCACATATCAAATTGGAGAAAACACAAGTCAAAGTCAATACAAGTGCACATTTTTGGAATATGATGTAAATCCAGTAAAATCATGTTGTAAATCACTTGTAATGATTGAATGACTTGTAATTAAGCTTAGAAAAAATCAGGAGCACTTAGATTAAATATTTAAGTACTCAAAAGCCATTTTCCAATATTCACGTCAGGTTGTTCATCGGTCGAGTTGTAAACTCGATTGATCCTGATTGGATCTTGAAAATGACTTTTGATCGGTCGAGTTTGCATTTCAAGGAACTCGACGAATCCCTCTACAGACCAAAACTGATTTAAGTGAATCGGTCTAGATACCCCAGGACAAACTTGACCGATGGCCTAAATTGGTCTTGTCTCTTAGTGGGATCGATCGAGTTACCTTTATAGAAACTCGACTGATTGTACTGTACGGAAAAGTGTAGAAAAGTGTTTCTAGTCGTTGTGGAGTTGCAACAAGTGAAAATAAATATGTTGCAATCCACAAAATAGCTAGTTTTTATTCTCAACTGTTCCCAAAGGCTAAGAGGCATCCCCATCTATAAATAGGACCCCTTGGGCTTCATCCCATGGTTAGACAAGCACTATGAAGGTCCCTATTCTATAGTTGAGTGATCCTATAGCCTCCTATCTCTCTCTAAGATTAATCACTTACTACATCCATTAGAGTGAGTAGGAAATTTGTAAGAGAGATAGTCCTACATGTATATTTTGTGAGGCTCTCACTTCCACCACCTCCCTATCTCTCATTTCAACCATGAAGATGAAGGCTCTCTCTCTTGGCTAAGAGAGGTGAAGAAGAACAAGGGAAGGGAGTCCCTTGGTGAAGATCAAGGCTGAAGACTTGGAGCAAGAGTGCGTAAGACCTTAGTGAAGGTAGAAGACTCCTTGCTCAAGTGGGTAAGTCCTTGATGGAAGCTTCTCCGAGTGAAGGTGAAGGCAAAGGCTGGAGATCCAAGAAGAGTAGAAAAGTCCTTGAAGGCGGAAGACTTGTGCTAGAGTGGGTAAGACCTTGGAGAAGGCTGAAGACTCTTGGCAAAGTGGGTAAGTCCTTGGTAAGGTGGAATACTCTTGGTGCTTGGATGGGTAAGTCCTTTGGTGGTCATGTATTGTAAGTCATGAATGAATATAAGAGTGCAATGGTTAAGAAATCCTACAGGTTGACCTCTCTAGGTAGTGGACTGAATCACTTCTAGTTTGAAGTGTGGAACCACTCTACATATCTTGTCACTTGGTGTATGTTCAATCTCTCTCTCCCTTTCTATGCATGTTTAGTTGCACTCAAATTTCCTATTTAGCAACCTTATCTTATTATATATCTTGAATGTCTAATGAATTTTATTTAAGTTCATTCAGCTCTATTCACCCCCTCCTCAAGAGCGTCCAATCACCCATCTAGGATCCAGCAAAAACTACCTTAATGTTAGTTAAGGAACTCAACCTTATATAATTGATTCAAACTTGCAATTAATCCACCATATCTCAATAACTGAGCAATGTGTGATTCTAAAACATCAAGTTGGTGATGGGGGAGGTCATTGAGTGAAATTGAGTGTATTGACTCCCAATATGTGTAGTTAGAGGAGAGAGAAAAACCAAGTTGTTACATTCCCCTATACACCATCACACCATTGTTGACCAACTAATAGGACAGAAGTCATACCCTACATTGATCTTTGTAGTTTGGTTTAATGGCTACCTATTGGATGTTTATGCATGAATAGTACCTCATGGCATGGTTGATCACTAAATATCCCCCCAAATAGTCCACTACCCCATGTACTTGCTTAAACCTTAGTCTGCTTGCTTACTGGTTAGTTTTCTTTTGATTATTTAGTCTACTTGATTACCTTGTTCATGATAATTAGTTCTTTTTAGAGTAAGTGGTTCTTTCTTAGTTTCTTATGCTAGGGTTTACTAGTTAATTTCTTAGTGTACTTCTTGCTTACTTCCTTAGTGTAATTTCTAACTAGTGTAGGTAATCGTTCTTTCTCTCTCTCTCTCTCTAATGAAAGTGATTGGGTGCCCTTAGTTCAATAGCTCTTCTAATTTGTTAGTTAGCATTGATTGTGTAGGGTTAACTTACTTTTTATTCTTGCTTTCCTAGCTTGCTTTTTTAGAGTAGTGATGTTCAACTCCCTCCCCTCAATCAAACTCAAATAAAATACCTACATCCCACTCTAGAAACTTAAAAAAAACCTATGTAGCATTTCACCCTAATCCTTGTGGATTCAACCCTGTACTTGTTGCTTTTCCTATACTACATCTTAATCACGTGCAATTGAGGATCATTGTTTTGTGTGAGAGTATGCATTAATTTTGGGTTACTTTTTGTAATCTTGTTGCGTTCACACACATTAAGCTTTCTGGTGCCATTGATGGGGAGAGGCTTTCAAGACCTATCTAGTTGTGACAGTGTAACTTTATCTAGTAGACCTCATCATTGATATTCTTTGTTCTTTGTTACATGTCTACATTTGTGATTCCTGACTTGCTTCTCTTTGATTGTTTGTGCTTGCACAAGTGAGGGTACATGTTTAGAATCTTTCCTCATATATTGACTCTTTCTTCATAGATCCTGAGATAGGTAGGAGAAGGTCAAGGAATTAAAACATCATCCAAGTAGAAGAGCTAGCAATGTCGAAACAAGAAGGAGAAATGCTCCAAGGCGAGTCACCCATTCCACTCATACCTACATGAAATTTTCTTCTGGTCAAGTATACCTCACTGATTGCTATAAGAGTGGAGCACAAGTTGGGGAAAGTATTATCTATACCTCCATCTCTATTGGGGGCTTCTTCCCAACTTTTTTGAGTTATAGAATGAAAACCTCTAAAAGCATATTGACACCTTTTTGGAGATTTTCTCTACCTTGTCAACTCCTCCTACAATCGATGACTCCATTTGCCTTACACTCTTCCCATTTTCATTGAAATATAAGACCAAAGAATGGTATTCCATAAAGACCAAGGTGATGATGACGTGGGAGAATAACAAAATGAGTTCCTTAACAAGTTTTATCCCATAGCCAATCTCACTCAGATGAGAAGAAATATTGCATCCTTTAGTCAGTTAGGCCATGAATGAATTCATGAGAGGTTGGAAAGGTTCCAAAAGATTCTAAGGAGTTGCCCTCACCTTGAGGTATCATTGTGACAGGTAGAACAATATTTCTACTCTAGATTGCCTCAAATGGGGAAAGTGGTGGTAGACGCTTCTTGTGACGTTACATTCATGGAAAAGCTTCTCAAATACTCAAGGCTTCTATTTGAACACTTGGCATAAAAATTAAGACATACAACATCAAACACTTCTGATACTATGATAGGAAAATTAGTGTTTCTCCATCTACTACACCACCTTCTTCTTCAAGTGAGTCCAAATCACAAATGATGAAGATCTTTATTGATATTATGAATTTGATGAAGAGTCAAGTGGGAGTTCTTCCAATCATATTTTGCAATATGACTCCCTTGAGGAATATATCAAAGCTATATAACCTTTTGGGAATCACAACAACCATGATCCAATGTCCCTATCTTACACGCCCGAGTGGAGAAATCGCCCATATTTTTCATGAAAACAATAATGAGATGATGTTCAAGAAAAGATAAGGCCAAATAAAGGTCAAAGATTCAAGAATAAAGTTCTTGGGATATTGAGAAGTATAGATGAGGTCAAGAAATATGTGTCCACCCATAGACAAAGCATTGATAGGCTTAAACAAAGGTTAGACCAGCTATCCTTGACTCTTGCTCATTGTGAGGAGGGGAGACTTTCCACTCAAACCTTGGTGAACCCAAACAATGCAAATGGACAAGTGGTATCCCCACAAGGCTCCTATGGTCCACTTTGATGTCGTGCCTTGTGATGCAACACATATTAAACTTGGAAGTATGGTTGTGAAACTCCGTGTCAAATCCACCAAAAGTGCATCATCTGACATATGCACATTCTTTGATTTGGCATGGAGTCTGTAGCTACAATCCCACTCTCCAAAAGCTCATTTTGTCAACTGAGGGGAATTGATGTAGGATAGGTTGGCCATCCGGAGTTTGGCTTGGGTTTGACACCTCTTGATTCGAGAACATCATAATCATCTTCTATTTGTATTATTCTTTTAATTACTTCTTTAATTTTCTAGATAGGATGTTATTCACAATTACTTTCATACTAGGAGTTAGGTGCAAAACTTAAGGACTTGTTTATATGTTCTCAATTAATTAGTATTCATTTATTTGTTTAGTAGGCTAGTGAATGAGGATAAGCTAATTAGGGATTCTCACATATTATATAAATGCCCATGCCTTGGGGGTATTGTTTGACAATTGGATTAGATGAAAGAATTTGATTTTACAAACAGAATTTGCACCACTAACATTATATTAGAGTTATGTTAACACACGAATTAATTCTACATTGATATATTCTAGACGACAAAGATGACGCAGTAGATGAAGTACATGCCGCACGAATCTTTCACTTTCTTATACGCATTTCTAATTTTATCTCCATCCAATACATGACGTCGTATATTGGCACTAGGTTCCCATTTCGTTTCATAGACTTACCCTTCTCGACATGAAAAGATGAACCGTGCACTTCTTATAGCAAGTCATTTCGGGAAGCTTAAAAAATGAATAACTAGAATATTTGCATATACCCGACGCAGTGATAGTAGATGGTATATTTTCATATGCCTCTACGTTATCATATCATTGTACCATAGTAGATGGCTGCCATGCTTTTTATTTTATAAAGACATTGGAGCAAAGAGCTACTAAAGAATCAAATTAATATGTTATGTTCTCCAACAAATATCTACATGGCAACTGTGGCTGGTCTCCATCATGTGTCTTCATGTTATATAATTTACTTGGATTATTTTCAAATTCCTATCAAATCATATTATTATTATATTCACTTGCTTAATTAGAATTCACTAATATTTTAGCTAGAGATTTCAACTACAAAAACCGTGGTCATTACGCGAACACTCATCTTTCAACAT
This sequence comes from Alisma plantago-aquatica, assembly GCA_963693085.1. NCBI lineage: Eukaryota > Viridiplantae > Streptophyta > Magnoliopsida > Alismatales > Alismataceae > Alisma > Alisma plantago-aquatica. The sequence continues at coordinate 574,853,226 of OY856409.1, read as the reverse complement.
CATTGTTTAGAATGTTCTCTCGAAGTACTCGCTCTACGTCTTTCTTTTTCAACGTAGATGGTAGTATGGCTTTGAATGTTAGAAGGATGATGCACTTGGTACTGGTGGGAGGGAAAAGGAAAAAAAAAGCGTCAAGATGGATGAAAGCTAGACGTAAACGGGGTCAAATCTTTCATGCCCATCACGTGTGTGCCCACTCAATTCAAACCGTCCATTCTCTAATGGCCCCACAATTTAATGGATGACATCTCCCGATCACACAAATGGACACAGAGGATTTGGACCCTAAACCTGAATGATAGGCTTTTATTTGTTGTCTTGTTGTACTGTTTATTGGGCCTTGATCAGTCGAGGAGCTGGGCTTTCTATTGCAGAATATTGGACTTCGCTTTTCATGGACTGAGTCCCCACTTCTTTTACTTTCTCTCTACTTTTTTCCTGCTTCGGTTGTGGACTCCCTCGTGGCGTGAAACTGTTCAAACGATGTGGCGTTGTTTGGTTGGACTGGTCACTTGGTGGTCCTCCGTCCACAACGAATTCTGTCATGCAACATCTACAACTGATTTGGTACGCAGGGCACCTTGACCACCATGAATCTCTACATTTTATGGTGTCTGCTCGGCGAGGAGCCTTTCAACTGGGGGATTATCATTATTATGGTCCGCAACACCATCTCTCCATTCATGTTGGACCATATTATCACGGCCATAACTGTCTCTCTGGGCTAATACCCACATCCCCTTCCAGGCCATCCTGCCTAATAGGAGCCAGTACCTTGTTGACTTACATTACTTCCAGGCCAGCCACATCTTGTGCTCTAGCATCCAGGAGGGTACTTATTCCCCTGTATTTCGCAATAGCACAGTTCAGATCACACTGCCCCTTCATGTCAGGTTTGTTGTGGAGACCCTTTGTTATGATCTCGACAACCTGCCAACCAAGATACAATACTTTCTCCTTGAGCATCCACTCCCGATAGATGTCATTCTTGAGCCCACAACTCATCGCTGGAGCATCTCCTTAGAGGCAAATGACAATGTGACCGGACTTCCTTTGCTACTACCACGCCACACCAGAAGACACACCACTGAGGATGCAGGTCCTCAGGGACCTTACGGCTTCTACAAGATTCAACAGCAGTTGGACCACATTGAGCATTCCCAGATCTACATGGAGCGTGAGTAGCAGCGACAAGGCCATCATCTTAATCATTTATATCTTATGCAGCGTTCATAGGAGATTTGGTACGTCAACCGAGGGTGGTATACTATGAGGAGCATGGAGCTCACCAGACTTACCCTCATCCCACTTCCTAGTATTGGGGACGTGACTATGATCAGCCCTCTTCTAAGAAATAGTCCCCTTGGGCATTACATGGCACCTGATCGGATCTCGATGCATCACTTGCCCCATTCACCCTCCACCACCATCACCAGGATATCATGGTGCCCGGTGGCCACCAGAATAGTTATCTTCCATCCATATTGGATCAAGTTTTCTCTCATGAGGAGAAAAATTCAATGTTTGGGGTGGAGGTGGGTGGTACATACCAATTCCACCCACTCTATCTTAGCTTTTTCCTTTTAGCATTTCCAGTTTGGTATCTTGCTTGCATATAGTTTTAGCCGAAAATATTCATTTTCTTTGCTTTTCTTGTATGAGTTAAGGCCTTTATCTAGTAGGTCATTAGTTTCATATGTATGTAATCAATATGTCCCCTTGATTGAAGTGAATCTCTTGCAATATTTTCGTAATACCACCTTTCTTAGAAATCATATGTCCCCTAGGACCTTAATTAGCACTATTCCTTGGAAAAGTTGGCAATCCTTAGGATGTATAGGAATACAAAACAATGTGTCTTCATCTAATTTGTTGAAATAGCTTGTATAGTTCTAGATTTTTGCTTGTTATAGAATGATTTGATTGATGTTATAATATTCCCAAAGTGCTAAATTAAAAAGACGAGAATGCGCAAGTTTAATCTCTTCTATACTTCTTCTACCACCTTCTTATCCCTCCATTTCGACAAAACAAAAAAAGTCAAAATCTAAAATTGTGCCAAACTCCAAGCTCAGGGTGGGATAACCCCTTCCCCCACTTCTACTTTTTCCATACCTGACGTATATATAATAGAGGTGTACCACCAACCAAAGATGTCAAAGGGGACACTAAAAAATGCAATCAATGTAATTACAATAAAGAAAATAAAAGATCGTGAGTCATACGGTGGTGTTAGGGTTTGGAGACGCGGGAGGTGCTCCCGGTGGCAACAAAGAAGGAAGAATAACCCGTCCTCCTGATGGGGCAAGTAGAAGAGGGGAAGGCGATGGTGATGTCCATCACGACTAGAGAAAGCAGGTAGAGGATGGAGGTAACTTTATGGAAATTGTAGGATTACAAGGGAACCCACTACTACAAAGGGCAACTATCGAAGTCACTACTCAATAGGAGATATTGAAAAGGTTGGGTATCTCCCTAAATTTCAAGAGGTACAATGAGAAGTAAGGAAGTAGCTTGAAGGACTTGAGCGCATCGCTAACTATGGAGATTGACTTGGTGGGCGGGGTAGGAAATCAATTCCCTGATATGGATCAAGAATACCAGAACAACAACGGACCTGGAACTAACACAACACCCCATCCTGACCCACGTTGGTTGGTGTCTTACAAGGGCATCACTTGTGGATGGGAAGGTCCAGGAAAACTTCTATTTTTGGGGCTTGATGATCCAATTGTGAGGCTAACAAAGGAGAATATCAAGAATAGCATGAAGGAAGGCATCTCAACCTCTGAGATAGATAGAAGTGTCTTCGGAAATCTAATGAAACCCTAGACATTCTTAGTTACCATGAAGGTCATTGGTATGAATATCAGTTTCTAACCCTACAAGACAAAATTGAAGCAATGTGGAGGTTTGACTTAGAACAAAACTTCTTTGTAGTCAAGCTAACTAGGGAGGATGATTATCTAAAAGTGCTCACTGGAAGGCCATGGCCTATCATGGGTTCGTATCTTGGCATACAACCTTGGGACCCAAGGTTCTCCCCATCATATGTGAATCTGAGATTTAGAGTATCTTGGGTGAGGATTCCCAATTTACCCATATTTCTATGCCAAATACAATTCCTGGAGGAAGTTGGGAATGCCATTGGCACTACAATACAAGTGGACACTAATATTGATCATAAGAAATGTGTTAAGTTCATGAGAATTGTAGTAAAGCTAGATACCATCATACTGCTCATCCCAGCCATAACGGTCTAAGGGAGAAGTACAAAATGGAATATGAAAACCTTACTAGCATCTACATGTTTTGTGGAAGAATTGATCGCACAAACAACAACTATAAGAGAAAGGAGCTTTAAAGGAGGTACAAGAAGCATCAGGGAAACAAGTGGAAGGGACGGAAGTGATTCTAACACCATTGGAAATTTCATTGAGTCCATGCATGGAAGACCTTTCCAAAGGAGGACAAGGGCATACATATAGTCAGACCAAGGATAAAGCAATTGAAACACAAATAGGATTGGAGGTCTAAACCTAAATGAAGGTGATGAAGGCCCAAGTGAGAACATGGGAGGGGAGAAGCAACCACAGTCGGGTTTTGAATGGCAAAATTGGAAAGCACAGAATAAGAATGAAAGGTCCAATGAGGAGGGAACTTAGGGGAATGGTGGAAACTTTGGACAACAACTGGAGTTTGAGGGAGACCACGAAGGAAGGAAAGAAATGGAGTACCACAAGAACACACACCGAGCCACCACTATTTAAGGAGATAACATGGTGGTCATCCTGGATGATGACTCTGGGACATCAAGGTGTTTCCAATTCTTTATGGGGAACCCAACGGTGAGTCAAGGCCTTGCAAATATCCCAATCAAGAACAGATGACCTTTGGGGCATCTACAGACATCCGCTTAAGGAACATGAAGGTTCTTAACACCAAGGACCTTACTAAGAATGGTTCAAGGAAAATGAACAGAAAAGAAGGTGATCAAGGAGGTGGGAGTTCACAATTGGGCAAGGAGGACCAGAGATAAAAACAAATAAACTATTAATGATAGTACTTTCTTGGAATGGACAAGGTATTTGTTCAATAGATACACAAAACATAGTGAGGGAACTCATGCACTTATACAAAATTGAGATATGTGACATTATTGAAACTCGTACTAGCAATGAACGAGCAGAGAAGATTATGAAGTGTATTGGATTTGATGCATCCTATAGAGTCGAGGCGATCAACTTTGCTGATGGCATCTGGGTTCTTTGGGATAATATAATTGAAAGAGTAGAGATTCTGGCAAGACATGAATATTTGGTTCATTGTATGATTAATCAAAAATGTGCGATTGCATTTGTATATTCCAGTACTAAACAAGTGGGCTAACACTTGTTGTGTTAGCACCTGGAAACATTGGTCAATGCCTCATCCTTACCCTGGTTAGTCTTGGGAGACTTCAACATAGTGCTAAATGCTAACAAGGAGGTTGGAAAAAGTAGTACATCTGGGAAGTTGTAGAGAAGTTTCCATGGGTCTAGAAAAAGTCAGACTAGAAAATTTGGGAGCATCATGTCCAAAAATGACATTCAAGCGAGGATGGTTGTAGGAGATTAGATTGAGGAACAACTAACTAGGATTGGTTACATGAGTTCCCTATGACATCGATTCAAGTACTCCCCAGAATAAACTCAGACCAATCTCTCCTTCTAGTTCAAACGGAGTGTACCAAGAGGCAGTTCAATTATGGACCAAAAGCTAGTGCGACATGGAATACACGAGAGTGCTTCCCTAAAATCTTTCAAGACAAATGGAACCCTGACATGAATTTCCACCAGTCACTTACTAAACTTATATGGAAGTTTGTTCAGTGGAATAGATAAGAACAATGCAAAACCAAGGCTAGGAAGGACCATATACTCTTAGAAATTTCCTATAAATAGAAGGCCATGGTATCTAATTATGCAGAGGATAATGAACATGAGATTATAAATTAGCATTTGGAGTTTAATGACATTATGCATCAACAAACTGAGGAATGGTGACAAATAGCTCAGTGTGATTGGATGCATTCAGGAGATGCAAATATGCACTACTTCCATTCCATTTTAAAAGCTAAGAGACAGAGAAATTTTATCTCAAGATTGAAAAATGAAGAAGGGTTATAGATTGACAAAAAAGAAGAACTCAAGAAGGCAACAAGGGAACACTTTCTGAAGTTATTCTCCAAATGAGACAATCAAGACAGAGCAACCAAGGTGGCAGCATACCCTGGATTTTTTCCCAACATTTTGGAGCTTGAAACCAATCGAATTGGAGGCATCCCAATTGAAGAGGAAATATTTGCCACCCTGATGAAGATGAACCTTATCAAAGAACCTAGGCCTGACAAAGTAGATGTGGGCTTTATGCAGAAGAATTGGCCCCATATGAGGGGCTCTCTTTCACTCCTGATATTTCATTATTTTTCATGTATCCCTATTAATGACACCCTAGAAAACTTCACTAATGTTGATCCCAAAGACACCCACACCAGAGTCGTGCAACAATCTCAGGCCAATTTCCCTTAACATGTGAGTCTCAAACTCATGTCCAAGATAGTAGTGGAGTGGATCAAACCCCACCTTCCTATGTGGATATCACCCATGTAGAGAAGCTTTATTTTGGGAAGGCTGATCACATATAATATCACACTGGTATCAGAGCTTATCCACTCAATAAATATGAGGGTGGGGAAGAAGACAACAATGGCAGTGAAGCTTAACCTTTTGAAAGATAATGGCAGAATGAGTTGGTCACTCTAGAACGACAATCCCAGATAATATCATAACTCTCATTATTAACATAATCACGACATGAGAGATTGCTATTACCTAGAAAGGTGAAACTCTACAACCTTTCAAGGCTCTGAGAGGTGTTTTTTAGGGAGACCCACAGTCTCCATACATTTTCATTTTATGCTTAGATCCCCTAAGCCAGGAGGTAGCTAAGGAGGAGCCTTATGGTGGCTAGAAATCAATGAAGATGTCCCACGAAAGCCCCTAGGTAGTACATGTCTGCTTTGCAGATGACCTGCTATTGTTTGGTGAATCCACAGATAGGCATGAAAGGAATGAAAATCCTCAGGTGTTTTGAACGAGCTTTAGGCCAGATCATGGTTAAAGAAAAGTAATCCGTTTTCTTCTAAAAAACACATGCTTCAGGAGTTGAAGAGCAATCACAAGAAAAACTGGCATACAATAGATAGAGAACCTGGGGAAACATCTCAAGTACCCATTATCCATGAGTGTGCTAAAAAGGAATTGTACCTTGACACTATCACTAAGATTGAACCCAAGATCTCCTCATGGGTCAATACCTCTCTATCATTTAATGGGAGGGTGACCTTAATCAAATTAGTCCTTAATTCCACACCGATCTATATAGTACAAACCACAAATTACCTATATCTAGATGTGATGTGTTGATCAAGTTATAAGGGCATTCCTCTAGGAGGGAGCGAAAGGTGTTGGAGGTATCCACCTGGTGGCCTGGGACAAAGTTACAACAAGCACGAGAGAGGGAGGCTTGGACATCAAGTGAGTTAGAGCACAAAATGAGGCACTGTTTCATAGAGTCAAGTGGGATTTCATATTGCACCAGAAGGTAGTATGGAAGGATGTCATGTTAATTAAGTATTCTAACCGCATCAAACATGGTGTCTCCATTGTTTCATGCCTCTAGAAGTTCTTGAAAAAATCCATAAACCAACTGAAGATGGAAGCAAAGAAATTGATCTTATCTGGAGCTAACTCCAATGTATGGAGAGAAAAGTCAATTCATAGGAGCTTAGCTCCACAATTAAAGATGAACAAAAGTATCCCACCTGAGAAACAAGAGCTTAAAGTAAGTTCCATGGTGGACATGGAAGGAGAATGGGATCATGCATTCCTACATAAATGAATCTTGTTACCTCTATGCCACCTCTAGCTCATGAAGCATGTAATGATGAAATCACATACTTACATGATAGCAAAGGAATTTCTCGACAAAATGCATCTATTAGAAGATCTAATAGAGCTCTACAGTCAGGACCCTAAGGAAATAGAGTTTGATCTAGATGTTGGAGGTACTACAAAGAGTCAAGACCACCATGTGGTTCTCAATGCATGGAGAACTGATGACAAACCACATTCAGGGAAGAAGAGGGTTCACAAGCAATGACCAGTGTCCACAATACGATGCAGAAGTTGAAGCTCTATCACACGTGTTGGAGCAGTGTGTATATAGTCGATAGGTCTAGTCCTTGGTCCAAAAAAGAGAACATACCACACTAATTATAGGTCAGTCCTTCACTATATGGCTCGCCTCAAACTTGAATAATAGGAAATAATGTCTAGAGTGGCCAATCTGGGTAGCTATCACAGTTTGGAAATTTTGTAACTTCAAATTCCAATTGGTGTTCCAAAGTGCAAAAATGAACCCCAAAAGCTTGTTGAAAGCCATCACAAAAGAGGTAATCAGTTGCCTTAGTGCTTTCCAGCATGGTAGAGCTATGGCCTAGGCTCAAAATTCAAATGAACCTAAATGGGAACCATCGGTAATGGATTGGGTGAAACTCAATATGGATGCATATATAAAGAAAAAGAGGAATGTCATGACCACTAGCTTTGTGATCTGAGATGAAACAGGCAAGTGGCCATGGGGACTAGGGAAGTGGGGCATCATGTGCTTACTGAAAAACTAAGAGCTATCTCAATCAAATTACATGAATGCAAAAAAAGGTTCAATAGAGTAATATTTGTATGGGAATCATACAAGCGATCATCATGTGAAAAGGGAAGATGGTGGTACCTTCAAAGTATAAACCACGATGCAAGTTGATCGAAAAGAACACCAAATAGTTAGGCTTGTTCAATTTAATTTTAGTAGGAGATTTTGTAATAAAGATACTAATATAGCTGCCAAATGGGGATTGAACCATGAAATCATCTCATGTAGGTGGAGGTAGTACCCCAAGTTCATGTCCAAGGTAATTGGTGATGAAATGGCACTGCACCGTAGTAAATATTGTCATTTTGTTTCTCCTTTAATGGGAGTGCAGGATGATCATGAATCGAATAGAGGAGAGATCCCTTCTCCCATACCTACCTTCACTCCATTTTTCTACCAAAGGGAATATCCATACCCCCAATTCACCAATAAGTAAACCCTGGTCTTGTGCAAAAAAAATCTTGTAAGAATATGTAGCAGTACTAGTAATAGAAGGGATATAAAATCTATTCCTTTGCAAGTCTTGAAAGAAAGAAACTTGTGAAGTAAATTTGAGTTGAAAATGTGTGAAAATTTGGTTTCATAGTTCCTGGAAATTAGGTTGCCTGGTCATGAAAGGTGGTAAGGACAAAGTAGTGTTATGCAAGTCAGAAAAACAATGTGTCAATATTAATTGGTGGGTGTGTAGGGATTGTGTGTTGCTCAAGGATGAGAAACGTTAAAGCTTGGTGTATTTTTATGAACGTGTATTAACCATTTTTATCACATCTTTTTGGTCAATCATTTAGGACATTTTGTTGTTTCTCTCCCAATTTTCAGGAAATAATTTCCTTTTTTGGAATTCATCTCCTTAAATGAAATTTTAATTAGCTTTGTTCATTAATTGTAGAGAAACAACTTGACTCCACTCCTTCACTCTCAAAGAATAAGAACCCTCAATGACTACTCAAGTGTTAAAAGTTCAGAGGCTTTATTTGCATAATCTCAGCCCCCAGAATACCAATCAGTCGATTGGCCCCCTTTGGTCGACCAACTTAGTGCTTGATAAGGAAGGAGCCACAACCCAAATAATCGGTTGGTACCCCAACCAGACGACATAACCCAATAAAGAAGGTGCATTTCCATTTATGAACTAGTTGAATCACCTTGAGTTGATCAACTAAATTGCCTTCAGGTTCAAGAACCATTTTTGTTATAACCTGGTTTTTCACATGTATTTACATACTTGAAATACAAATATTTGAATAATCAGGATATGTTAGAAAATTGATGTGCTTTTTATGGGCTTAATTTTCTAATCTTCCTTTGCAATGGTTTTTGTGGAATTTATTGTTTTCAATAATCCAATAAAAAATGGGAAAAGAAAGAGAGAAAATCCCATTACAAATGAATTACCAAAAGTCATGGATAATTATTATTCTAGATATAGGATTATGTAGAATTTTCTAGAAAAATGGTATCAAATGCAACTAATGGATTGGTTTCTTATCCACATTGTTATAAATGATAAAAGTTAACAAAATAAGAACTATGGCCAAGTTGGGAAGAGAACAGAATTAATTTGATGCCTTAAATAAAGAATATAAAGGGGTGATTTGGAGACTCTTTAAGATTTGCATTTTGATCTCCAATCCTGCCCACACTTACATAAAAGTGATAAAGACTTCCCTTTAAATTTTGGGATTAAAAGGATTAAAGAAGAGAGAAATATGTTTTATTTAATCAAAGTTCACATATAGGTCGTTGTGAAACAAAATAGGAAAATGGGTTTTCATGTCCATGATAATTAGCTAATATAATTTTAGATTGAAGATAATTCAAATATGAGATTATGGAAGAAAAAAACAGAATATTCAAAGTTGTCTTGTAATCTAGGAAATTAAATATGAAATTATCTTAAATTGTTAATAAGAAAATCTTGGAGTTAGTAACTAATTATTTTGGATCCAATATTTTTCCAAGAAAAAGGATAATAATAAATAAAAGGTTTCCCTAAAAATTCAATGGTGAAAGGAGTTGTTGACTGAGAGATATAATTACTTTAAGAAATTGAAGTTTATTTAAAAGGAAAGTTATTTGTTTAGAGAAAGGTCATCTCTTTCCCTCTTACACTAGATACACAGAAGTTCTATTTCCTTCCTAGACATTGATGAGTTGATCCTACTCCATCTTCCTTTATAAGGATGATGAACCCTCCATAGAAATTGTAAGAATCCCTCATTAATTCAATGACCAGTTTGATCATTTCTTTTTCCCATCTCCAGTAGAAGAGTTAAGAACTGATTGTTGGATCTACCTATCACCTAGATAGGGAAGAGAAGGATTCTGGGTAGCCGTAAATCCATGCTAAAGAGCAGGACATCAAAGAAGGATGATGGAGGATTCAGGGTCGATGGTGTGGAGCCACAGGAGGAAGCTCGGTGGGGTAGGAAACTGCCAGGGCCATCCATGATGGAATTATGTTACATCATAGGAACAGAGCCCATGTATGAGACGTCAAGAGAAGGTGTAATAGGTGAGGACCATTGGGGCTAGGTTTCCGATAAATGGGTTCATCGTCAGGATCTGTGAGCCAAATTAACAAAAAGATCAGTAAAGCAAATAGGTTAATCACTAATGTGTCAACTTCCCATTGGCCTAGATATAATCATCTTGTGAATAATATAGTAATTAAACCGTAGATCGGTGAGATGGAATCTATAAATATAATTGATCAAGAAAATGAGGGGGACATTGTAAAGTATATTTAATGCCTGAATCTAATACCAATTCTAAAAGTAGGGCTAATACCAAAGTGGGTGGTGATTAATACATGGAAACCTTGGAATCAATGATTAATGTGTTGAAATATATCAAGTACCTTTTCCTTGTGTTATAATCTGATATAATTGACTATAATAAGATCTAATGATGTAACTGGCTATGATCTTAATACTCATAATCTAATCTAGATGTCCATCATAAACAAAGTCAGTCAATTTAATGAGAATTAATGTCTAGATATATTTTGAATCATGATCAAAGTATCTGAGTCATATACATTATATTAGAGTTTAAAGCGTAATAGACATGATCTTAAGATTTCATAATCTAACATAGTTGTTCAAAATGGCTAAAAGATTTTACTTGATAACTAGAATTTCACCTAGTATCTAACATGGATTAATAACCTAAAATATGGAGCAACAAAACTAGGGTTTGATACCCATATTCCTCATCCAAACTCGATCACGACCTTAAATCCTAGATCAGGACACGAGTAGGGTTTAATGTGAATAAGATGATGGTGACACTTTAGGATTTACATACATGTCGATTAAATGTTGAATAGCTTATTTATGTTGATTGGATTGATTGAAGTATAATTGCATGATCTGCATGGTTCTGCAAAAGGTATGTGATGTAGGCCTATTTTAGGGCTCCATCTTGTGTCTTTTTTCATCTTAATCACATCTAAACAAGTTAGATTGCAAGTTAATTCCCTCAATATGCATATTTCTATGAAATGCACTTATGGACGTTCTTTGTGTGATTTTTAGGTACTTGGACCATGCCTTGGATGGATGAGAGATGAGGAAGGTGTTCTGGGATTCCTCTACCCATGGAGAGGTCCAAAGAAGGCCCCAAAGATCCCTTAACCTACACCTAGTGGAAAAGAGTCAAGCTTAAGAAAAGAAGTCCATGGATCATGAAGTTAGAAGCTCAAAGTGCAAGCAAAGCTCCCAACACGGTCATGGTTACACGGAACGGCCGAACTGCAAAGGAAGAAACCACAAAAAAAATCTCAATTTTAAAGCATCTATAGAAAATCCTCCATGGTAGTGCTGGCTAGTACGACCATGCTACCACCCCTCCACCATGATCGTGCTACCCAACACGGCCATGCTGCCACCTGCCCACCACATTTGTGCTACCCAACATGGTCGTTCTACCCAACACGGTCGTGCTACATATCACCCAACACTTCTGTTCTACCCAGCACGGACGTGCTACCTAGCTTCCACCACGGTCGTGTTGTCCAACACGGTCGTGCTACCAACCTTCTAAGAGCTCAAAGTTCTACTGTAACTTTTGCCAATTTCCACCTCACCCATTCCATTCCACTATGAGCATATTGGCCCCTACCCACAATGGGCATGCTGCCCAGCACGGCCATGCTACATACAACCCTAGCAGTAGATTTGCACTGTATTTCCTATTCTACCCCCCACTAGACCTAGTGCCTCCCCACCATCTATGGGATTAAGAGAGAAAGATTCCCCCCTCTCCCATGTTCGTGGTGGAGGTCGAATGCCCGGGAGGGTGGTAAATCAAGGCGGCAACTGGGATTTGAACCTGGGTTCCTTCATGAGGAGACAAAGTGCTTGACCACTTGAGCCACTCCTTGTCGGCCCCTCCCCACCATCTATATATACATGTGTAGTGGCTAGGGTATGATGTTAGCTCCCCCTTTAGCTTCCATTACTCCCTTCCACCTACTCTAGAGCTCCTTTATCTCCTTCCTTGCATTCAAGTCCTCCACCCACCATTTCCACCTCATTTCCACCATAGAAACCTAGTTTTCTAGGGTTTCTACCATAATCCCCTACATTTCCATGCCCTACATCAACCTTGGAGGAGGGAGGTCGTTCTACAGTAGCTAAGAGGTGAATAAAAGAAGCTACTTTGAGCTCCATGGAGTCCTATCCCTTTCTTCTCATTTATTTTCTCTTTTGTTTGAGCATGTCTAGCTAAGCCCCCAATGGTGGGTTGTTTGGGGTTGAAATGTGACTTTGATACCATGTTGGTGGAAAATAACTTGTAATAAACATAATTTCATTCTATGATGATTACATTTTGCTTCTATCTCATTTCCCATTATCTTGCACGTGGTTTATGCTTTTAAACATAAATTTCTTGTTTTGTGATGCTTGATGAGACTTAGCTTCTAAGAGAAATTAGAATATATGTGGTAATCTTAGGAATGGCTCCTAGGTCCAATTAGTGAATTTCTAGATAGCCCCCTTTATTCCTACATACATCTCCCTTCTTCTACAAGTAAGTGTGAGATCTAAGTAGCTAGTGTAAGTGTGATTAGTACAATTGCCTAGAGTTTCCTAAAGGCTAGATGGCAAGTAACATGAGGTGAAACACCCTCATCTCTACTCCCATTCCTACCCTTGGCTCTCAATTTCCCTAATACCACTTACCCTAGAAACCTAGATTTTCCAGGTCCTATTAGAATTACACATAGCCCTAGTTCACCAACTAGTAATATAGGGTATATTCTAATGACACTTGCCTTGTTGTTTGGCTTGGTAATCTAGATTCAAATGTGATATTTGTATTCTTTGTTGACCTTCCCCCGACTTATATCAAGTCTCATTCCCAAACGACCCACCTATCCATCATATTGCTTAAAATTCATGTTTGCCTCCTTAGCTTGTTAATGCTAGTATAATTAAATGACTTTGTTAATTCTTAGCTAATTGCCTAGATTCTAGATAATTAGTTCTTGCTCAAGTGGTTAGGGATCCTTCGAGCTTTCTTGTATTAATTTAGCTAATTAGTTATAACTTAGGCTCTTGCTTGTCTCATTGCTTAGCTTGCATCTTAGTTGATAACCTAGCTTGCTAGTGTAGTGTAAATCCTTGCTATAGCCTAATTGCTTGTTTTTCTTAGTTTCCTAGTCATATCTTGCTTAGAGTAATCTGGAGTTTTTGTTAACTTAGTTTTCTTGTTTCTCTTTCTTGCTTGGAATCGTAGTGTAATCAAACAAAACCAACTTCAAATCCTCAAACTTTAATCTCTATTTTAGGAATATAGCTAACATAAACCTAGCTCTACTACCCCCTCACTCCCTTAGGATTGACCCTAATCTTACCACTAGCCTATACTATAGCACGACCCTGTGCGGTTGTGGGAACGTGTGATTAGTTGAGCATGTGAGTTGGACTAGGTCCTTATACAAATTTTGGGAGATCCGTGTGTTTTCCCTTAGGGTTGCATCTTTCCACCTTCAGTTGGCTTGCGTGTGGCATTTAAAAGAATTGCACCAAGCTTTCTGGTGTCGTTGTCGGGGAGAGAGGCGTTGGGCCTAGATAGTTAGTGTCGCTTAGTTTTTCGTACTGCCCTTTCCATTTCTATTCTTTATTCTTTGTGTTACATTTTCATATTTGTTTGGTAACTTGTCCTCTTTTGTTTGGTTGTGCCTTATGCATGTGACAAGAAACCCTTTGATTTCAATATTGTAGACCGAGATGCACGAACCCCTCCAATCCCTCAACCGCCCTACATGATGAAGATGTTGGAAGGCATGGTAAATCTCATAAAGATTCATGTGGGAGGTTCTTCTAATCACTCTGCCAAGTCGATGGAGGCTCTTTGTAAATATGTGTAAGTTCTACAATCATGTGGCATTTGGAACAACCAAGTCTCCATGTCAAGCTCTTACACTTCAGAATGAAGAAATCATCCAAACCTTTCATGGGAGCAACAAGGAGACCACAATCAAGGAGACATATCCGTGTTTGATGAAGAAGTTCTTACAAGGTTAAGAAGCCTTGATGAAGTGAAGAGAGAGGTGTCCCTTCATGGACAAACCATTGATCGGCTTGAGTAAAGGTTGGATGAGATTCCCCTTTCACTTGCCCTTTGTGAGGAGGAAAGACCCCTTTCCCAACCCATGTCCAACCCCAACAATGCTAGTGGAACCATGGGTGCTCCTCAAGGTGCTTATGTCCCACCACATGGCCAAGAACCCACTCTCCAATAATACCAAGGGTCCCCTAACCCCTATGCTCCTCCACCACCAAAACCACAATTATGCTTCCAACACACCTCACAACCACCACCACAATATCAACTACAAAAACCACCCCCATGCCAACCACCTCCATAATAACCAACCTACATCCATCAAAATCCTAATCCACTACACCAAAAACCACCACCACCACCACAACCATCACATTCTCCCCCTCCTCCCTATGAACAAGTGAAGAAGGTTTCAGTGTTGAGGTGTCACAAGGTTGTTGAGGAGCTCAACAAGTGAGGGAGGAAATTAGACAAAAATAATGATGGAGAACCCCTACCGCAAAGTCCTTGTGAGAGTGCTAAGTGCACCAAAAATTCTGCAGTCCTTCCAGATTTGAGAAAATATCTTGCGTCCCACCTTCCTTTGAGATGACACCACCAAGTTCTCCCATTGCTGATCCAATACATCCCAATGTGATATTTTTAGGTTTTTAAGTGTCCAATAGGATGGAAACCCCTCTCTTTGATGCCTATGAAGACTCATTCCTCAATAAAAGGAAAAACTATGGCATGAAAAATCTAAAGGTCTTAAGATTGACTAAGGCAAACACCTCATTGCTTGCCATCATAAAGCAAGGCCCAACTTATGTAAGGTTCCATAAGGGTTTTTTCACCTTCAAGAAGAAGATGAGAGGGAAGATGCATAAGGAGGTCATCTTAAATGAGCTAAAAAGATTTGTTGATGAGGATTCTTACTTTGAAACCTATGATGATGACCCCGGAGGAGAGACAAATGAAGAAAGACACTTGAAAAACTCGCATAACCCTTGTGAGGAAGATCAAACAATGAAGGCATTTGAGAGGATTGCGTATGATGAGGATGAAAACACTTTGCTTTTGGACAATGGTTGATTGACGGAGGAACAAAAATCTAGATGAAGGCTCCAAACTTAGAGATAGTAGGAGGCAACATTGGTTTGAGACTCTTTCTCTCAAAAACCTTTTTTTCTTGATTGCACTTTCATTTTTTCCAAGAAACACGCACACTATACTTGATAGTTTTTCTATTTGTGAATCATGTTAGTACAGTTAAAAGGAAGAAAAGGTGATGCATAAAGGGTCTATCCAAGGAGAATATAAAAGTTGAAGAGAACATTACAAAATAGTAGAAAAGCTATAGGAAGGAGTCCAGAATGACTGTGCCACACAACACGACCGTGCGACTGGCAAGATAGAACGGTCGTGTTTCTTAGCACGTCTGTGGTGGTCCTACCCTACTCACCTAGTGCAACATTGATCACTCCATCTCTAGGTGGTTGTCTTCTGTGACTTCATGCCCTTTACCCTATTATTCTAAACTTCTATTTCATGTTGAGCACAACAGATTTAAAAGTTTGGAGTGGTAAGGCAGTAAGCCCTTCTTTCACCGCATTATTATGTATTTACCTTGTGCTAAATTTTTGCAAGATGATAAAATAGTTTGACTCACTTTCATACTTGTCTATTCTGACCTTGTGTGTCTGCTAGCATTCATGAATACATGTAGTTTAATTTCATGCATTATTGCGTAATTTTTCAAAACTTTTGCTCTTTTTGGTCTTCCAAGTCATGCATTGCATTTCCATGTAGCTTTTAGTAATGTTTGTGTATTTTAACTAGGATTTGCTGCTTTATGTTTTGATTTCCCTGAAAGTAGGTTTGGATGTGATTTAGTGCAAATTGGCACCATTTTGGCCAGTTTTGCCCAAATTTGAATGTTCTTGCCTAAAAGCATGTTTTAACTTAAACTCCACTTTTGAACTGAAAATATTGATCCTTGACAAATGCATGCCACAATTTTAGTTTATTGCTATATGGTCTTGATTGTTGACTTTTTACATGTGCATCACCTCTCTCAAGTTTGTGAATGTTTTGGTTAAATTGTGAATTGAGCAAGCTATGAAAGCTTAGAGCCTATGGAATCACATGATATAAATGTGAATCTCATGTTGTTCACTCATGTGGTGTGATATCATTTGATGAAGTGTTGGATTAGTTTTCATGCAGGATATTTAATGTTGAGGACTACACTAATGACCCCCTTTGACCAAACTCTTCTTTCACCATCTTCATACGTCTCGGCCTCATGAAAGGATGCCTTAGTGCACATATTTAGCTTGGGGTGGCCATATATATATCTCACGGCTTCACTCTCTCCACTATATGCCCTATCTACACCAAGGGCAAAAGAATAGAAAAGAATAAAAAGAAAACAAAGATGCTCTTGTTTAAAAGCATCTAAATAAAGAAAAGATGAGTGTGTAAAAGCACTTTGATCTCTTACCGCAATCCTTTTCTTCCTTTCATACCCATTGACCTGGAAAACATCAAACCTAGCTCATTTTACCCTTTCTACATCCATGTGGTTCATTTGGTGTGGTTTGAAGCATAAGATTGAATGCATGAAAGTGAAACAACACTCCTAGTCATCATTGATTAACGCCGTCTTGAAACAGTTTAGCCGGAATTACATGAAGGACATATGGAAAGCTTGTGTATTCTATTTTCTATATATGAAGTTTGTATGATCAATGCTCTTTTCATGATTGGTTTGTGAAATTGTATAGGAGAGAGGTAGAACACGTGCAATTAATCACTTCTAAGATCATTTAGTCAATAATCATATTTTATAATGCATTTATCACTCTTGTTTATTGAAAGAAAGCTGAAGAGAGAGATTAAGTTGGAGCATACTTGAGGACAAGTATGTTTTAAGTTTAGGGTGGTGATGCATCCCTATTTTAGGGCTCCATCTTGTGTCTTTTTTCATCTTAATCACATCTAAATAAGTTAGATTGCAAGTTAATTCCCTCAATATGTATATTTCTATGAAATGCACTTATGGACATTCTTTGTATGATTTTTCGGTATTTGGACCATGCCTTGGATGGATGAGAGATGAGGAAGGTGTTATGGGATTCCTCTATCCATGGAGAGGTCCAAAGAAGGCCCCAAAGCTCCATTAACCTATCTGTAGTGGACAAGAGTCAAGCTTAAGAAAAGAAGTCCATGGATGATGAAGTTTGAAGCTCAATGTGCAAGCAAAGCTCCCAACACGACTGTAGTGACACAGAATGGATATTCTACAAAAAAGAAATCACAGGAAAAATCTCAGTTTGGAAGCATCTACAGAAAATCCTCCACAACGGCCATGTTGCCCAGTATGGCTGTGTTGCCATCCTCCACCATGTCCATGCTAGCCAGTATGGCCATGTTGCCACCCCTATACCACGGTCGTGCTACCCAGTACAGTCGTGCTGGCACCTGCCCACCACAATCGTGCTACCCAGGACGGCCATGCTACATATCATCCACCACGTTGGTGCTACCCAGCACGGCTGTGCTACCTAGCTCCCACCATGGCCGTGCTACCAGCCTTCCAAGAGCTCAGAATTCTACTGTAACTCTTGCCAATTTCTACCTCGCCCATTCCATTCCACCACGTGTGTGCTGACCCCTACCCACCATGGCCATGTTGTCCAGCACGACCATGCTACATACAACCCTAGAAGTATATTCGCACTGCATTTCCTATTCTACCCCCCACTTGACCTAGTGCCTCCCCACCACCTATATATACATAGGTGGTGGCTGGGGCATGAGGTTAGCTCCCCTTTTAGCTTCCATTACTCCCTTCCACCTACTCTAGAGATCCTTTATATCCTTCCTTGCATTCAATTCCACCACCCACCATTTCCACCTCATTTCTACCATAGAAACCTAGTTTTCTAGGTTTTCTACCATAATCCCCTTCATTTCCATGCCCTTCATCCACCTTGGAGGAGGGAGGTGGTTCTACAGCAGCTAGGAGGTGAAGAAGAAGAAGCTACTTCGATCTCCATGGAGTCCTATCCCTTTCTTCTCACTTCTTTTCTCTTTAGTTTGAGCATGTCTAGTTAATCCCCTAGTGGTGGGTTGTTTGGGGTTAAAATATGACTTTGATACCATGCTGGGGGGAATAACTTGTAATGAACATAATTTCATTCTATGATGATTGCCTCTTGCTTCTATCTCATTTCACATTATCTTGCATGTAGTTTGTTTTTTAAACATAAATTGCTTATTTTGTGATGCTTGATGACACTTAGCTTCTAGGAGAAATTGGAATGTATGTGGCAATCTTAGGAATGACTCCTAGGTCCAATTAGTGAATCCCTAGCTAGCCCCCTTTGTTCCTACATACATATCCCTTCTTCTACAAGTAAGTGTGATATCTATGTAGCTAGTGTAAGTGTGATTAGTGCAATTGCCTAGAGTTTCCTAAAGGCTAGATGGCAAGTAACATGAGGTGAAACACCCTCATCTCTACTGCCATTCCAACCCTTGGCTCTCAATTTCCCTAATACTACTTACCCTAGAAACCTAGACTTGCCAAGTCCTATTAGAATTACACCTAGCCCTAGTTCACCAACTAGTAGTATAGGGTATATTCTAATGACACTTGCCTTGTTGTTTGGTTTGGTAATCTAGATTGAAATGTGAGATTTGCATGCTTTGTTGACCTTACCCCAACTAATATCAATTATCATTCCCAAATGGCCCACCTATCCATAATATTGCTTAAAATCCATCTTTGCCTTCTTAGTTTGTTAATGCTATTGTAGTTAATTGCCTTTGTTAATTCTTAGCTAATTGCCTAAGTTCTAGATAATTAGTTCTTGCTCAAGTAGTCAGGGCTCGTTCGACCTTGCTTGTGCTAATTTAGCTAATTAGTGATAACTTAGGCTCTTGCTTATCTCATTGCTTAGCTTGCTCTTAGTTGATAACCGAGCTTACTAGTGTAGTGTAAATCCTTGCTCTAGCCTAATTGCTTGCATTGCTTAGTTTCCTAGTCTTATCTTTCTTAGATTAATCTAGAGTTTTTTTTGACTTAGTTTCCTTCTTGCTCTTTCTAGATTGCAATCATAATGTAATCAAACAAAACCAACTTTAAACCCTCAAACTCTAATCTCTGCTTTAGGAACATATCTAACACAAACATAGCTTTAGTGCCTCCTCTCTCCCTGAGGATCAACCCTAATCTTACCAATAGCCTATACTACAACATGATCATGTGTGCTTGCGGGAACGTATGATTAGTTGAGCCTATGATTTGGACTAGGTCCACAAATAAGTTTGGAGAGACTCATGTGTTTTCCTTTAGGGTCACATCTATCCACCTTAGTTGGTTAGTGTGTGGCCTTGAGAAGAATCACACCAGTATGTGGTTATGCCTATGACTTAAATGACTTCCGTAGTTTTTTGAGGTTTTTCGCATTGATTGTTGATGCATTGTAGGTTGTTTATTTAATAATTTAATCTTCAAAGCCTCTATGATTATCACATTATATAAGTATAACTTGCTCAACTATTTGTGGTGGATTTTAGTGATACATGTGGGATGTATGATATGTCATTATGATGATGAGTGATCAAGCCGGGATATGATGATCACTAATAAGACCAAACCGAGATAGGATAGTCATTATGAAGCCAAGCTGAGATAGGATGGACATTGTGAGGCCTAGCCAAGAAAGGAAGGTCATACCAAATTGAGCCCAGGAATAGGAGGTTATGATAAGTCCATTATAGGGACAAAATCCCTAGTGAGATGGTTCCCTACAATATTACTCCAAAGAGGGAGTGTACCACATAGATTAAGCTAAGAAGTTAGAAATAAAATGCATGTCCAATTTTGTAATCATAATTTTTGCCATGGTTGATTATATTGTTACACCTACATGTGAATATTTTGGTTCCTGACATACCAGTATAATTCTGTGTTTTTGTTTCATAGTGTTTTAGGTAAATGTTAGATATGAAGATGTCACAATGTGATGAACATATCAAATTACTTAAAGACAATAAAGTTACCTTGTAAGGACTAGTTAGTTACTTCATCTCATATGTATAGTTCTGATGATGGAAATTCATGTAACTCCTTAGAGGAGCTTTTTGTAAACAATAATTGAGTTTAATGTAAATTATTTGTGATTGATTATTATTTGATTAAAATTTGGATCCTTGGGAAAATTTTAGGTAATGGCTATCAACTTTAAGGCCTTCCTTAATTGGGGGTTGCTGAAAAGTGAGGTCATTACATTTAGTATTAGAGCCGTAGATTTTTCAAATATATTTAATAGTCTATAATTTCAAGTAATATGTAGCAATATAAGGAAACTTAATAATGCAAAAAATGATGGCAATGGTGTCCAGAAGGATCATGGTTTTGGGGGATGGCAATAATTTCCACTAAAACATTAAGTTGGTATACATGGACTCCCTTATCCAATGTGATACCAGCTTGGATAGAACCTAGGGTTAGTCTAAAGTAATGTTTCATCTAAGTCTTCTCATCTATACTTTCATCCATTCTCATCGTCTTGCTAATAAAACCTAAAAGATACTTCCCTCCTCCATGCAAGTTAGTATTTTTGAGAAGAAGTATGATTAAGTCATCCTCCGCCAATTAATGTACATATAATGTGTAAATAATAATGTACATGTAATGTGGAAATGATGATAAAGAAAAGAAAATTGTTTTATGGGCTTTACTTATGAGGGTAACCTTATATGGAGTAAGGATTAGTTTAGAAAAACCCCAAAGTGAGTCAAGGGATATAGAAAATCATAAGATGTTATAGTTCCTAACCCTAACCTTAAACATTGCCCCAATAAACCTTAAGAAACAAATAGAGAAAATAGAGAGAAAATCCAATGAGTTGGGATACCCTAGTTTATCCATGCATGCAATTACATGGAGTAAGGCATGCATGATACACGTGAAGGGCTTGCATAAACATGTGAAACTTAGACAATCAATGATTACATAACAAGAAAGATATGAAAATGCTCAGTGCAACTTGTTAGAATTGGTGTCCTGACCTGGGGTAGATCAACTCTATAAAGGAGAAAAGATCTATGAGAGAGATATAGCACTCAAAATCGGGAGGTCAATCTATGACTACAAAGTCTAAACTACTTCTGGTAGTCACCCTAACAAGAAATGTGTCCCCACACAAATACGAGTAGAAGGTAGACATGCATATACATGAAAGTGAGTGACATCAAGGTTATAAAAGGGATTAGCTCTAAATCAAAGGTTTAATGTGTTGTGGGATTACGAGATAGGCATACTAGAAGGAATGGACAATGAGTTTGGTGTTACATAATGAGATAATATGATTAATGATGACTCAGTTAATTTTGAGAATTTGACGTTAGTTTTGAATTTGGACATAAGATTTGATAATACAAGTGTGTGCTTCTCCGAATAAGATAAAATAAATGAGGATAAGATGTGAATCGGCATGAGCCTCAACCTCTTGTACAAAGGGGGACCTCTAGTGTTCAGCCAAATTATAGGGTTAACTCTATGAGAGAGTGAGACTTAGAGGGAGTCAGGTACCTAAACTCCAAGACATGAGAAATTAAGGGGGAAATTTGTAGTGAAATGTCCCAGACTAAACTATCTTTGAGTAAATGATTTGAGTTACTATATGCATGATCCCTAGAGGCTTAAAGTACCCTAGACATCCTTAGAAGAACCAGACCCTAGAGATAGAGAAAGAGGTTTCTTACATAGATATGCATATGATATGAGTACCTACCATCCAGGTGAGGGATATAGAATCATAAGGTGCTAGAGAGGTGAGGAATGGTAATATGTGGTGAAACCTCATACTCAGGTTGTTAGTCCCTTGAGTAGAAATCTAAGGGTTTTTTATGTGAAGGAGAGAGTTGGGTAAGAATATTTCATGAGTAGAAATCTAATAAGAGAATGCCATATTATGTTTTGGTTTGGTACGTGCTTGAGTGGCTAGATCATGTAGTATTAATGACCATGCTCAAGAGGTAAACTCGAGGATCCTAGACCGAAGAGGGAAAGATCCTCAGGCATATAATTGAGTTAGATAATAGAGTTTGAGTATGGCACTACCCTCAGGGAATGCATACGGAGGGGATGACCCACTTGGACTTGGATATATGTTTGATGAGACAATCGTAAAAGTTGGTTTAGCCCCACCATACTATCATATATATATATATATATATATATATATATATATATATATATATATATATATATATGTGTGTGTGTGTGTGTGTGTGTGTGTATGTATGTATGTATGTATGTATGAAACTGGTCCAACCTTGTGAGGTGACAAACGGATATGACATAATGGAAGACTTAGAAATTATTTAATAAGCTCTCTATCTGCTATTGGTTATCCACATGTAGGAAATATGAAGTGACTTGGTAACCTGAGGATGAATCTTCAATAAAGAATGCAATCTAATATGAGAAAGTGAAAATGGGATAATGCTCATGATATTATTGAACATAGTTGAAGTTGACATGAGGGATAAGTGATAAATAAATTTACCTATTCCAGAGTATGCTTTACCTTTTTTGGTGTACTATATTGTATGTATTGGATAAAGTACTTGGAATATGATGTTAATAGTCATTCCTATATCCCTTAACACATGAGACATAATAGATCGGTCCTATTATACCAAACTTTTCAATTCATGGAAGTAAGGTACCAATAGTGATCTAATTCTTGAGTGATATATCAAGGTATAGAATGATATAACTCTCATGTAGAAAGTGCATGGATGGCATAATGGAAAATGTGCCTAAAGGACATGTTCTTATGTGATAATACAAATCTTCGTACAAGATTGTTTCTATGGATTTCTAATAAATTCTAGTTTAATCTTGTCCTAGGATAGGACCTCCACTAGAAAGGTGAATTCACAAATCAGTTTTGGAATCGAGGTAACACTATATGTCACTTAAAACTTGAGAGATTAAGTGCATTAAGCACAAAAGCACATATATTGAGTATGATTCTTTGGAACCATGTATGAACATGTCTAAGGGACATGAGGAGAAGTCACTATGGAAGTGAATGATAGAATGGGACCATGTCCATATCGGGAGGTAACCATGACTATGATGAAGGGACATAAAGAAAAATATGCATATCCTAAGAGATGACAAAATTTTGGGTGAAAAAATTTTAAATGATATAATGCGCTTGGGTATTATCAAAGAAACCTAAAGAAAAATGTGTGATGAAATAAAGTTATGACATCTCAATAAAACCCTTGGGAAGGGTAGGGACACAAATCAAACCTAAGATCTTGTATGATGATTAAAAGTAGATAAGGTTTATGAAGATGGAGAATGATCATGTGCTAAGTGCGTAAATCCCTTGGGGGTCAAGAGGAGATTATTCTGAAGGTACCTATGCCCAAGATATCTTAAGGGAATGACTAAGGCTAATAAGACATGAGATGTAGATGAAAACAATGCTAGAAGTCATGAGATGATGTTTGAATAAAAACCTTAAAAGGAAATGTGCATAGACTCAAAATGAAGAAAAAAATCACATTCCATGTGACTGCATAGAAAGAAAATTGTGGAACTAAAAGGTATTCATGGTATGGAGTCATTGTTGAGAGTGACTCAAGCAAAATTTATAAATTTAGAAGATAATGTGTCACCAAACCATCTCTTCCCTTGGAATGGGATGAACTTTGTATTTGGACTGGAGCCAAATATTCATTTCATCTTGTTATGAGTGTGAGAAATTGGATAGACACATGTTATAAAAAAAAAGGATATATGAGAATGAATACCTAGTTGAAATTTAATGACATAACCTAGGGTTGGAGGAGTTACCTCACCGTTAAATAGTGAATAATAGATTGGAAACCTTGGTGAAAAGGAAGTCACCAAGTGAAATCAGAATGCAATTGGAAATCACAAAGTAATAACTAAGTGATAATAATAACACACAATGATAGGGTTGTGGATTAACCTAAATTTGAATTTCAATACAAACTTTAGTAAGGAGAGAATTTTATAGATCAATAAAAGTTGTTAAGAATGACCTAGATAAATATTTGAAACCCTAATTTTTTAAATTAACGAGAAGTTATCATTCACCTTCAATTATTTTGGCTTGAGTTTTGGGGACAAAATCACTTCAAGGAGGGGTGAAGGTTAGATCTTCAAATTTGGTAAATTCAAATCCGATGAATATAAGATTTAAATTGATGAGCATTATAGAATAATTACCTATCTGTGAATGGAAACACAATATTACGATATCCAATGAAAATAATAATAAAGTGGTTCAAATTTTGAGATGGTAAAGGTTCTTTAGGAGGACCATGGTGAGGTTGAAGTCTCATGGGATCTACAGGTGGACGTGGAAAAGTCTCATCCTAAACTTTTTGTATGATTAGTGAATTTTGAGGAAAAGATTCCTATGAGAGGGAAAGGATGTTATTTTCACATGTATTTACATATTTTAAATACAAATATTTAAATAATCAGGTTATGTTAGAAAATCGATGTGCTTTGTTTTAAAGGTATGGATTTAATTTGCAAATCATCCTTTGCAATGGTTTTTGTGGATTTTACTATTTTCAATTATCCAATAAAAGATATGGGAAAAGGAAGAGAGAAAATCCCATAATAAATGAATTACCAAAAGTAAAGGATAATTATTATTCTACATATCGGATTATGTAGAATTTTCTAGAAAATTGGTGTCAAAGGAAACTAATGGATTCGGTCCATTTCCACATAGTTTGTAATGAGAATAGTTAACAAAATAAGAAATATGGCCAAGTTGGGAAGAGAAAAAAAATAAATTTAATGCCTTAAATAAAGGATATAAAGGGGATACATGGAGACAAAGAAAAGAGTTCTTAAGTTTTGTATTTTGGTCTCCAATCTCACCCACACTTAGATAAAAGTAATTAAGACTTCCCTTTAAATTTTGGGATTAAAAGGATTAAAGAAGAGAGAAATATGTTTCATTTAATCAAAAGTTCACATATAGGTTAATGTGAAACAAAATGCGAAAATGGGGTTTTTTGTGCCTGTATTACCTAATATAATTTTAGGTGGAAGATAATTCAAATATGAGATTATGAAAGAAAAAACCAGAACATTCAAAGTTGTCATGTGATCTAGGAATTTGAATATGAAACTGTCTAAAAATTGCTAATAAGGAAAGTTTGAAGTTAGTAACCATTTATTTTGGATCCAATATTTTTCCAAGAAAAAGGAAAATAGGAAATAAAAGGTTTCCCTAAAAATTTCATGGGGAAAGGAGTTGTTGATTGAGCGAGATAATTACTTTATGAAATCGAGGTTTATTTAAAAGGAAAGTTTCTTTTTAGAGAAAGGTCTTCTCTTTCCCTCTTACATTGGATACTTGGAAGTTCTATTTCATTCCTAGCCACCGATTAGGTTGATCCTATTACTTCTACCTATATAAGGCTCGTGAACCCTCCATAGAATTGGTAAGAAATCCCTCATTAGTCATGGTTCCAATGACCTGTATGATCATTTCTTTATGAGCCAAGAATTGATTGTTGGATCTACCAATCGCCTATCTAGGGCAGAGAGGGAGGCCGAGTATCCCTTGTTTCACATTACAGAGTAGGTCATCAAAGAAAGCAAGTAGGAGGAGTCGGGGTCGTTGATGTAGATCCATAAGAGGAAGCTCGGTGGGGAAGGTGTCTGCCAAGGCCGTCCGCGATGGTGCTCTATTCCATCACATGAACGGAACCTGCGCTTGAGGAACCGAGCAAAGGTGGAAGAGGTGAGGACCGCTGGGGTCGGATTTTTGATAAATAGGTTCATTAGTAGTACATAATACAAAGAAACAAAAAGGTTAGTAAAGCAAATATATTAATCGCCAACATGGCAAGTTCCCATTGGCCTAGATATAATCATCTTGCAAATATATAATAAATCCGATGAAATCCAATATATATATATATATATATATACATATATATAGAGAGAGAGTCAAGCTAGTGTACACTTGAGTGTACCGGAGGCACCGTACACCTTAATCATTTTTGAAGATGCGGTAACTTTTTGGAAAATCTAAATTGTTGATCTTCTTAAATATCTTAAGAACATACTATATAATAAATTCCAGCTCATTTGGACACTTATAGGTCGTGCATCTAAAGGAGTCAAAAATCATGCATTTGAAATTAGTTTTGTACGCCAATTTTGTTGTACTTGGATGAGGGACTTTCACTCATACAAATGAGCTCAAATTTTGTATGTGGCCTTTTATTATTGTAACCATGAATATCAATGGATTAAATTTTAGAAAAACATGGTCTAGATAAGCAAACACCATTGGGGTGTACAACATGATCTGTACACTCGAGTGTATTCTAGCCTAACTAACTATATATATATATATATATATATATATATATATATATATATATATATATATATATATATATATATATATATCAAATTGATCATGAAAATGAGAGAAAAAATAATAAAATATATTTAAGGCCTGAATCTAATACCAATTCTAAAAGTATGGTTAATGCCAAAGTGGGTGGTGATTAATACATGGAAACCTTAGAATTAATGATTAATGTGTTGAAATACATCAAGTACCTTTTCCTTGTGTTATAATCTGATATTGTTGACGATAATAATACCTAGGAGGATGATAATAAAAATGATGAATAAGTAGGGGTTTGTAGACCCATAATCATCTATATGTGGATTTTATTTTGAAGACCAATGATGTAACTGCTATGATATTAATGCTCATAATATAATCTAGATGTCCATGATAACTAAGTTGATCAATTTAATAAGAATCAAAGTCTTGAATATATTTTGAATAATGATAATCATGATCAAAGTGTTTGATTCATATACATGATAGTTAGAGTTTAATGCCTAATATACTTGATCTTAATATTTTATAATATGACATAATTGCTCAAAATGGTCCCAAAGGCTTTACTTGATAGCTAGAATTTCACCTAGTGTATAATGTCGACTAATAACTTGAAATATTGAGAAATAGAATTAGGGTTTGATACCCATATTCCTCATCCAAACTCGGAGCATGACTTTAAATCCTAGATTAGGACACAAGTAGGGTTTCATGTGAATAACATGATGGTGACACTTGCGGATTTACATACATGCATATTAGATGTTGAATTTCTTGGATATGTTGATTGGTTCAATTGAAGTATAATTGCATGATCTGCATGGTTACAAAAGTTATGTGCTTACACCTATGACTACTCGACTTAAACAAATTCCATAGTTTTTGGAGGTTTTTCACATTGATTGCAGATAGATTGTTGGCTGTTTATTTAATTCCTGCAATCTTGAAAACCTCTACGATTATCATATTATATAAGTATAACTTGCTCAACTATCTTAGATGGATATAAGTGATACATGTGGGATGTATGATATGGCATTATGATGACGAGTGATCAAGCCAGGATATATCACTAATAAGACCAAGTCGGGATAGGATGTTCAATATGAGGCCAAATCGGGATAGGATGGCCATTATGAGGACTAGTCGGGAAAGGAAGGCCATAACAAACTGAGCCTAGGAATGGGTTGTTATGAGAAGTCCACTACAGGGGAAAAACCCTAGTGAGAGGGCTCCCCATAATGATTACTCCAAAGTGAGAGTGTAACACAGAGATTAAGTTGTGAAGTTAGAAAGAAAATGCATGTCCAATTTTGTAATCCAAATTATTGTTATGTCTAATTAAATTGTTACACATACATGTGAATATTTTGGTTCCCCAACATACTAGTATAACTTGTTATACTGAACGTTTTTTATTTAATAGTTCTTTAGGTAAACGTTAGATATGGAGATGTCACACTATGATGAAAAGATCAAATTACTTGAATACAATAAAGTTAACTTGTAAGGAGAATTAGTTAGTTACTTCTCCTCATATGTAAAGTTCTAATGATGGAAGTTCACATAAATGCTTAGAGGAGCTTTTTGTAAACAATAATTAATTTTAATGGATACTATTAACTATTGATTTTTTTTAGTCTTGATCCTTGGGAAAATGTTAGGTAATGGCTCCCAATTTTAAGGTCTTCCTTAATTGGGAGTGGATGAAAGTGAGATCGTTCCCCAATTGCATGACTGATCTTCTCAAAGGTGACACTTCAATCCCTCCCAGTTGACTGGTTGGATCACCAAATGACTGACTGGAGCACTGGATTTGGTCTCTTCCAATGCCTCTACCTATGTTAGGGTTTCTTAGGGCACTTCCTTCCCTATAAAAGGAGGGGTGCCAAATCAAATGATTTCATCTCATATTATATCATTTTAGAGACTTCCTCGGGTGCAGGAAGCAAGGGAAGAGAGGAGGAGTTGGTGCATTCCTTAGAAAGGCCATCAAACTGCTAGATCTTTTTGGCAACATAATTCATTCCACTTTTCTTACTTGTTATGTTATCACCAAGATGGAGTAGTTCCTTCCATACTAGGGCATGGGGAATATCCCTATATCCTGTATTTTGTCTTAGTTGTACTTGACTCTAAAGTTAATGGTAATAGATGTGTTTCCATCTGTTCATATCATTTGACTAATGAATTGATCATTAGTTTCTGTTGACCATTATATTCTACGAAGATGAAATAACCTAATCCATGGGTTTGAACCTTGGTTACAACACACAATCTCTTGATGAAATCCCTAATGGAACCTTGTTGAGTGGTTGAACGAGGATCCTCAAGAACTAAAATCCTTCGATTTGAGAGAAGTTTGACATTTTCTTGATTTGTGTTTTGAAATGATACAAATCTCCATAAGCCCTGATCTCATTAATACAACTAATGAGTTAAATCAATAAAGGTTAATACATGGTCTATGGCGGTGAACACTCAGACCCCTGGTATCTCTTAAAATTGGCTAAAATCTTAGATTATATTACCTTTCTACTTTTACAATTCTTGATTCTTATTTTATTTGTAATCAGTCCTTGTAAACCTTGTTCTATATCTTATTCATAACAATTTGTTTGAACTTAGTACTCTTAAAATTTTGTCCCATGGAATCAATATTTTTCTATACTAAAATCAACTTCTATATTTTCCAATGAGTTTATAGTTGTTAAAAGGTTAAACTCTAGGGATTATTTCTCTAGTGCATTTGTTGTTTCGACAAAGCGCATCATTTATTTCTATTTTTTACTCACTTCTTTCCTCTTAAATCATGTTTGTACTTGTTTACTCATCTTCCTCCATTCAACCTCACGCCAACCAAAAAAAGGATCATGAGATTGGTTGGAGTGGAAAGTCACAAATAGTGGTAGAGGGGTAGATATGTAAAGGATAGTACAAAAAATAAAGCATTATTCATATAATGGCACTATAGGAACAACAAAGTACTACCAGAATGAAACTCAGTAGGAAGAAAACAGTACTATCAGAATGAGACTCGGTAGAAAAAGGAGTGACACTAACATAATGGATCTCGATAGGAAAAAAAAACCTAGCCGATTAATTTCATGATAGGATAGATGAACATAAATCCTCAGTTTTTGAAAAAAAAGCACTCAGCCATTTGGATTAGAAAAATCACATGGAGAGGAAAAACATTGATGCAATGCCTCTTCTATTTTTTAGTATTTTTAAATTAATACATGGTCTTTTTATTTTCCAAATAAATAAATAAAAGTATTTTGTATTTACCGGTTAAAGTTTGGTCAAATACTTTGACGGTCAAAGTTTCATTAAATTCTTAGTTACTTTCTCTCCTTTGATGGCCCTAATGGTAAGGAGTATTTTATTATCATTTTCTTGTGAGTGGATTTAAAACAAACACATAAACAAAGTTGATTATAATGTTGTTGAGTTCCTAGGGTTATGGAAGTGGAGGAGGGGAGCAGGGCAGCGGACGGTTCTAATGGCGGCAAACGAGCAGTGGATCATTAGAATGGTCACAGGGAAGACAAAGGTGATGGTCACACAGACAGACAAGACCAGAATGAGCGCAGAAGATATCAAAGCCCATGAGCACTCAATACCATAGAAGGCATGGCCACGAGGGAGAAAGCTATGGAGCAGGGCACCAGAAGTTTATTAATCTCGCAGGCTGGGATATGCTGGAGTGAAAGATATTGTTTATGAGGGTGATACACCACCGGCCTGCAACTCTAGGGAAGCACTTAGGACATCTAAAGCACTGATTAATGGAGATGGGAAATGGATTTTGGAGCATGATTTCCCCCCATTATCAATGCAGAATAGATCGGCAGGGGGGTAGTGACGGACCCAACGCAAAACATTTGGGGTACGGGAAATGATGGAACCACACCATTGGTCACCGGAAAGGAGAATATAGGACTATTTCTAAACAAACCTGTTCGAGGAGAATATGGAACTAGAAGCAGTCAGTGTGGGAATCTACAAAGGAAAGCCTTCTATAATAATTGATCCTATAGAGGAGGAATTTCTGACAAGCCATGGTGGTATATTGTTATTGTTAAAACTTTAGGAACTGAAATTGGCTACATGACAATAAGAGATAGGATGAGAGAAAAGTGGATCTTAGTGGGACATTATAACATATTTGAACTGGACCTCAACCACTTTGTGGTTCAATTATCATGCAGAAGGGATTATGAAATGGCAATGATGAGTGGGCCATGGAAAATATTTAGATGCCATTTTAGCATATGGGATTGGTACTCAACCTTTACCCCTTCAAATGATCTCTCGAGATATATAATATGTTGGGTGAGGGTGCACAATCTCCCATTACAGCTATATGTCCAAACTATGTTTGAATGCATTGGAAAGGTGATGAGAAAATTGGTGAAGGGGGATGATCAAACTGTGAAAAGAACCCAAAGCAAATTAGCTAGACTTTCCATCGAGGTGGATACAACTTGCGAGTTAATCTCAGTGATACTTATAAATGGTCATGACTACGATATAGAGTATGAAGGGCTCCCCTTTGTATGTGCTAACTATGGCAAAGTAGGTCATACATATAAACATTTTCATCAAGCTACCATCAGAAGTGAAGAGGAAGGCACTGAAAAGGTGGTTAGCAATAACAACATGGCAAAGATGAGAAATGAAGAGGACTGGAAAACATATAGTTGAAGACGCAATAGACAAGGTAGAGAATAGAAACATGATAAACCATCAGATAAACTGAGCGGATTCAAGAATAAATATGAAGGACTTATCAATGATAATGGGACCAATTAGCAAATAGGAAGAGAAGAGGTATATGACCAGGCAACAACAAGTAGTACAACAAATCACAGACCACCGAAGGTATGGAAGAAAAAGAGAGTAGCTAACTCTCTAGAAACAGCTACTCAGAAAGTAGAAGCTCTGAAGGATATTACCAATGAGGAAGATGTTGTGAGGATAAAGAAGAACCTATTGGACAACAAAGCAAACAAGGAAGACCATACTATGGTAAATCCAGAGGTTGATGAGGTGGTGGAAATAATCATAGATGCTGAGGAGACAGTATGAACCAACAAATACCAGACAAGCATAGAAGGAAATATAGTGTTGACCACCCCAATTATCAATATTGTCGATGAAGCCACACCAAAAGACACCACAATGGGGAAGAGAATTAAGGGCAATGGGACAAGAATGAAGAGGTAGGGCAAGATGAAATAGGTGTCGATGGTGGAATGTAAGAGAAACATTTCTCTATTGAGGGGAACTCATACTATAGAAGCTATCTTGGAGGCCTTAAACATTGTTGCTAACAAGGAGAATGAAGTTCCAAGATCCTAAACATCCATCAACCTTTAACCTATCACAAAATGGTAAGATTTCTTTACATGAATATAAGGGGAATAGGCAACTTGGATACGTGTAGAGTACTCAAAGAATATATTATAGCTCATAAACCCAGTATTACTATGATATTAGAACTGATAATCGATGCAAAGAGAGCTCTAAACACTATCCACCATTTAGGGTTCTCTAACTCCCATAGATCTGAAGCTAGAGGTTTTTCTGGAGGCATATGGGTGTGTTGGAATGTTGAACATACCAAGGTGTATATCATCAGTACTCACCGACAGTTATGGCCACGTTCATCTATACCAACCTCCATATACAAATACATAGCCTTTTATGGAAACATATCATATGTATGGGTGGTAAAGTCCTTGAACCTTGGATTGTAGTAAGAGACTTCAACACTATTTTAACACCAGAGGAGAAAATGAGTTATCAAACATTCAACATCTGAGAACCAATAACTTTTACTGACACCATCCTTGAGGCGGGACTCTCTGATTTAGGCTTTTCAGGTCAGCGATTCACGTATCGCCATGGCATGAAACATGGGAGAATAGATCGGGCCTTAGAAAACAAGGCATTCCTTTTAAAATACCCAGAGGTTGTTGTGACTCACCTCCCCAAGATCAAATCTGACCACTATCATCTCTTGGTTAAACCGACTAGCAAAAGCAGGAAACCAAGACAGTTCAAGATCAGAGCGTCATGGAGCTCAAAGATGTCCTTCCCTTAAAAGTTGAGTAAGTCTTGGAACAACAACCTCAACTTTTTAGAGGCCCTCATTCATGAAAAAAATGGATTGAGTACATGGGATGTAGTACGCCAAAAGTAAAATAGAGCATAAAAGGAGTGAATCATTCTCAATATCGATATTATTCAATGAAATCTAACAGAAAGGTATGACGATATTACTGACAATTTGATGATAGATAAGCAGGCTGAACTAAATACACTCCTTAAAAAAGAGGAGGAGGAATGGAAGGAGAAGAGCCACATTAACTGGATTAAGGATGAGGATAATAACACTCAGTTCTACCATGATTATGTCAACCAAAGATGTCAGGCTAATCAAATCACTGCTATCAAGTGGTAGGAAGGGGAATGGAAAACAGATGAAAAAGAGATATTCATATTAGTTATCGGGTTTTTCACTGATCTGTTCACAATGCCAAGTAAGTTTTGGACACACATGATGAACATCATACCAACACATTTTGAGAAAATTTTGGAGGAACAACAATGAAACATGGTATGAGAAGTTGATGCAAAAGAAATTGAAAGCATTCTTCACAAAATGAATCCATACAAATCAGCAGGCCCCGATGGTATGAGGGCTCACTTCATCAAAGCTAACTGACATATCTTGAGAGAGTTCGTGGTGAAATCGATGAGAGAATCTATAATTAAATCCAAACTCGACGATTGGGTGTGTGAGTCCACCATTGTACTTATACCGAAAGTCTGAAAGTCATAGGAGTGCTGCCAATTCCACCCTATATCTCTCAACAACACCATACTTAAAATCTGCTCTAAGGTGGTTGTTGAGAGGCTTAAAGAATGGCTTCTAAAATGGACAAGCCCAGCTCAAAGCGCCTTTGTCTCGGGTAGGAGGATAGCAGATAATATTGTGGTGGCTCAGGAACTTATTCATAAGATGAGAAGAAGAACATAGCCCAAGACCATGGCCATAAAAATTGATCTCACAAAAGGATATGATATGATGGATTAGAATTTCATCGATGATACTCTCAAGAAGGCCAGTGAACCTGAGAAATTATGAGTGTATATGATGAACTCCGTTACAAGAGAAGAAGCAAAGATTGCTTGGAATGGACAAACTACAACAGCTTTCAAGGCGGTCAAGGGGCTCAGACAGGGAGATCCCTTAAGCCCCTACTATTCATCATGTGCATTGAGAGATTGGGCCAGTTAATTAATAAGGTTATCTGAAAGAAGCGATGGAACCCTATGATATTGAGTAGAATAGGCCCAAGGATCGCACATATGTGTTTTGCTGACGACATTATCTTGTTTGCCAAGGTGACAAAATATGAGCATCCATGCTATTATGAAGTGTTTTAAAAATTTTGAAATGGTGTTAGGACAAGCCATCTCTATAGAGAATACTAAAGTATACTTGTCTTGAACGGTTAGTAGATTGGAAGTAGAGAAGATTTGGGAGATAAGAGGAATCAGAAGCATGAACAACCTTGGTAGATACCTAGGAGCCCCTATTCTGCATCCGAGGGTGAGTAAGACCACTTATAATGAAGTGCTAGAGAGAGTAACTAGCAGAATTAACTCTTGGGTGGCTCGAAGCCTATCCATGGTAGGGAGAGTGTGCCTGGAAAAAAGTACACTTACATCTATACCAACGTACATTATGCAAATGGCAAGACTCCCCTTGCAACTGTGTGATAGAATTGTTGGTGCTATAAGGAAATTTATATGGAAGGGGGGAAAAGTAAATGTGGTACCCACCTAATTTCTTGGGATAGAATTACCAGCAGCAAATCCAATGGTGGACGTAGAGTTAAATCTATGGGGGAATGGAATAATGCCTTAATCATGAAACACTGCTAGGACATTCATAGTAAGAGGCCCACTATGTGGTGTAAGGCCATGGCAGGCAAGCTATTAGATCGAGTGTCAATGAAGAAATAAAACCTCTCAAGACTCACCAGATAAGTGGTGAATAGCAAGGAGTTTGTAGAAATCAATTCATATATGAGTCCCATCAACAACAACACTATCAACCTATGGAAGGACTCCTAGCTCCCAAGTGGAAAGCTGCTCATAGATATTGCTAAACATCCTATTTTGACAGACATTGAGGACCTCCAAGTGAGCAGTCTAGTCATTTTGAATGGCATATAGGATCAGGAGTTCCTGGAACATCGGTTTCTAACTGATGTAGTAACTGAAATTAACACAATTGTGTCATCTACAGATCCATCAGGGGAAGATTTGAGGGTTTGGACGCTTGAGCCGAGGGGTAAATTTACAACGAGAACTGCTTACAATGCTATGTAGACCAATAAGGAAATCAAAAGAGACAGACAATGGAACACTCTCTGGAAATCTGATGTTGCAGCTCGAGTCAAGATGTTTATGTGGAAAGTAGCCAATAATGATATCCTTACAAATAAGAACAGAATGAGAAGACATATGACGACGATAGCCACATGCCCAAGATGCAACCTTGAGGAAGAAAGCATCATTCATGCTATGAGGCATTGTGGAAAGGTTCAGGTGAGTGGGTAGGACCTACTTTGATCTAACTTCCCACCCGAGTTTTGGGCAGTTAACAACATTGATCAGTGGGTATCCTTGAATCTGAGATCAAACATGGAGCACAAAATGATGTATCATATTGCCTGTTGGAGTTTATGGAAGTCAAGAAATGTGTTGGTCTTCGAGAAGAAAGAGACCCCACATTCACATCATATACAATTTTTTAGGAAAGAGGTTCAAAGGACCAACAAAGCCATGGTGGATTGTACTACCAGAAAAGGATTTGTTTCACAGGAAAACTTAACTTCAAACAAACCTGCTGGAGGAGTTTTGAAAATAAACATTGATGCGGTGCTAAAAGGAGGGAAAGGAGATATAGAAATTGTGATTCGTGATCACAATGGTTTCTGGTTAGGAGGAGTGGGGCAATCTGTGATAGTTGAATCCCCGCTAGAAGCGAAGCTCAAGGCACTCGAGCTTGCATTCAAAATTGTTTGTGTATGTGGCCTACAAAATGTCATCGTGGAGACTGATAGCCAGCAGGCGGTCCTAGTTCTTACTGATGACTTCAGAATGAACCTCCAGTTTGTGAATGTGATTCTAGGGATACAGAAGGCAAGGAGCCCAACTACCATGATCCAGTTTTGCAAAAGAGAAGGAAATGCTCTTGCGAATTCGCTTGCCAAGTACCACTTTAGAAATAAACATGGCAGTGATCAATATCAAAAAAAACCACCCTCGGTCTAGAGTCAAAGTTCTGAGATAGAGTGTAATGGTAGTAGTACTACCATATAATAAGCATTTCTCAAAAAATGTGTAATTTGAATTTAAATTGGCTTGCAAGAGGTAGGCAAGATGAATAAAATCACCACCTGACTTCACCCAAAAAAAAATTGAGTTGCCCTGAGTTGTTGTCATGGTAGAACACATCAATTTTTTTATTGCTGAAGATGCTTGCCCCGATTACATGACCAAGGTGGATTCTTGTGCCTCGGAAACCAAATCAAAAAGTGCACCACCATCACTACAGTGAAGAGATATGCTTTGTGTTGCTCATTCTTCTCATCTTAGCAGCAGCGATCTATGTAGTGTGTAGGGATGCCCATTCTCATCGAGATCAAGGAGATTGTGGGGATTGGTCACATTAATAACACGTCCTCTGCATAGATGTCAGTGATCAAGAAAGTCAAATTGAAGTGTAAAGGTGAAATTTTCATAAATAGATCTTGAGAATGATTTGAGGAAGGGCTAGTTAGATGAAATTCAGAGAAGGAAGAACAAAAGTGAGGACTATGGAGGTTGGGATGATCATCTCTGGAGGGAAGTCAAGCCAAAAAGTGACAAGATCATTCATAGGAAGAGGCTTTTCATTTGCTTCCTAAGTTATTATTGATGTGTTGATACCATGCATAAATGTAAATGGGGGGGGATGAGATGTTTGGTAAAGATGACAAACTTCCCTCCTATATATAGGAGAGGAGGCAAATACAAGGAAACATAACTTAACCCTAATGGACTAAAATAATTATGCTCATATACATAATAAATTAAACAATGTTAATTTTGTATAGATGAAGCAGGGAAGGTATCTCACTATGTCCTTCCTCGTGTCATGTTGAGATGAACCTCATGCACATTGAGTCTAGCATGTTGTCCTTAACTATGAAATTCCTTCATCCTCTCCTTGATGCATAGCACCGATGGAACTCTATCATGTTTTCTCTTTCATATAATCTTGTATATGGTTATCTCATTATCTCATCCTTTTTCTCTCAATTAGCTATCTCTTTGAATAATAAAAAATATCATATTCTTACTTTCTAGATATTCAAACTCCCCATTTCTCTAAACCTTCCAATCTACTTTTGATTTGATGTTGCCCCAACATGTCATAGATTAGGAGAAGGCATACCAACAACAACCATTGGATATTTAATCCAATGGAAGTCTCGTTCTCCCATAGCATATGATATGCACATTATCTTAACAATATCTCTTACTTAATCAAATAGTTTTACCATTTAATAATACCAATAAGTCAATATTTTCCCCCATTAGTAGATCTAGGATTCTAGTTCACAAAATTCTCTTGGATGCCTTCTAATTTACACCCAATAAACAATAATAAAACATAAAACTAATCCAAAATTAACTACATAAACATTGTTGGAATTAAAATCGAAATATTTCTAATTAAATCATCAAACATAAATCTCACACCTAATTACATTATGACACTGTCCTTCCTAGCATCATTTTTCACACTACCTTCCATGTGGAACTCTTCTCTTTCCTACCACGTGGTGTCCAGCTAGAGTAGTAAAGAGATCCTAGGGTAAATCATATAGTATATTTCATGTATCTTAATGAACTTTCTCTCTAATATATGTGCACTTATAATAGCTAGAGTGAGAGATTTATGTGACCTCTTTTACTCTGTACCCAACATTATTAATAAGTATCATATATACATACAATGTTCTATTCAATCAATTTATCCTAAAAAGTACATTTGTTTTTTTTATTTCAACACTAAATTGTCCACTTTATGTCACATATAAAACAACTTCTAAAATGAAATTTATAGTTTTTACATCTAGGTTCCTTAATTTTTCTAATTAGTATTCTAGTCACCATTTAGAGAAACTATGGTTTCTGACCTTGTGAGGCAATACCATACTAAATGAGATTACTCAAAATTGGAAACACAATTGATCACTAATTAACCACATAGAGAGAAAA
The DNA here is from genome assembly GCA_963693085.1 of Alisma plantago-aquatica. Taxonomy (NCBI): domain Eukaryota; kingdom Viridiplantae; phylum Streptophyta; class Magnoliopsida; order Alismatales; family Alismataceae; genus Alisma; species Alisma plantago-aquatica. Next base: position 574,815,109 of record OY856409.1, on the reverse strand, counting down.
GGGGATAATTAAAACTAAATTAAACATCTTGAACATGTCTAGGAATATTTACATATAGGTCCAACATCTTGCAGAAAAGAACATATCATACCAGATATCTATATAATTGTTCAGTGGCCTCAGCTACAACTTGCATACAAAGGCATTTTTTCACATATACATGCCTTATACAACATCAGCATGCTGTCAAAACCTCGAGTGGATACATATCATCTACAAAACATCCCCCCGCCTAGATGTGAGAGTACAAGAATGACTCTAGGACACACTAAACATCAGACAACATTCTTCTCTTATTGATCTCTAAGTTTCTCCTCTTCACTATCATGAGCCTGACGATGCCATTGAGGATCACCTAAAAAGATGTGGTGATCCACGAGGTGAGACCCATGTCCCAGTGAGAGATATAACTCTCAACAATGTTCATTTATTACAATAGGTTATGTAATTAAACAAATAAGGTAGATAATATTATAGCATGCATGATTAACATGGTATTCAAAGGAACATGTAAATCTAACACCTTCTAAACAATTGATTTCTCTTAATATATTGTATATCAACTAAACACTACAATAAACAAGGCAAGGGTTATCAACTAGTGTGAATTGCTATTTAACCCTAAATAGATATACTACACGGTTGTACTACATCTTATATTAATCCATGGGGAGTTGAGGCATACCACTCAAACTTCCAACTAACCACTATGAAGTTGTAATTAGTTCCGCACAAGATCTAAGAGAGATAAAATCCTAAGATCACTTCCTCTCAGTAGTATGAGTCTGTCATAGTGACATATTAGTCAAGTTGAAATCAGCCTAGTCCTCCCTTGGTATATAGGTCATGGTACTAGAAACTAGGGTATTCAACTCTATCATCTGAGGTACAACCATATTTGTCTTCAGTCACAACACATATATAGATTCATAATCATCTGAGATACAACCTTGATCGTTTTCTTTAACCTTGGGATCAGGATGAAAAGGATACACTCAGCCTACACCCGCATATACTCAACATTATATGACTCTGAGTTTTCCTTTTGGAATACTGGTTTCCCTATCCAGCAAGTTCTAACACTGGAATAGTTATATGGCACATGGCACTACATGATTAGGGTTTCACTTGATTAGTTAATTCCAATTGGGTGAGATTAGGTTCCATCAATCAAGTTACATACAAACCCTAAAAGAGTTCTCCAAAGACATTGGTATATAGAAACTTCAGAAGATATAAAATGTATAAGATGCAATCCTTATCACATTATCATGGGGTACCACCCCCTTTTTCATCATAACAAGGATTACACCTCCATTAGGGTTCAAGACATGGATAAAGTTAACTTAGACCCAATGTTTTAAAAAGCGGTATGTGTTATGCGTTCGGAGAGGTCACCTTGTAGAGTATATGCAGTATGCGGGAGTATATGCGGAAGTATATGCGGTTTTGGATTTTTTTAATTACTTATTATATATATATATATATATATATATATATATATATATTAATCTTGATTTACATATTTAATATGTGCAATTGTGTATCTAAATAGTACAATTACAAGAATAATGGATGCAATTATGCAAATATGCAATCATCACAACTTAAATAAATACAAACATGCACTATAATCTAAATTTAAACAAACATAGATGAATGTAAATGTATAAAAGAAGAAATCAGAATATCTCTAACTAAAAATTGGGGTTTAATCGGCCTTGTATGCGGCCGTACAACTGATTATGCGTCTTGGTCCGTTTTTTGGAGGGATTTCCATTATGCATTTTTTGGAGGTCCGCGCCTTGTTTGCGGACGCATAGACCGATTTTTAAAACACTACTTAGACCATTCACATAAAATCCTACAAGAATATCATAATTTTTCAATACCTTTGTAAAAGGTTCTACAAATCATCATCATACTTGTGATACATAGGTGTAGTATAAGATTTGCATCAAACATAAGAGCTATTATGTTCACAAAGGTAACCTAGTAGGATTACAATTAACATTATGAGAGTATACTTTCATCATAACAACATAAAGGAAGACAAGTATATTTAACCATCATCACTTAGTCACTTTAAGTTGTGTTCAACAAGATAGATTGAATTGATCTTACAAATAGGCACCCATAAATAAACTTGTGACACCCTGTCAAGCTAAACAAGATTATTCAAAAATCAAAACATGATCGATCACTAATTAACCATATAATAGAAAAAGGAGATAAATTAAAACTGAATAAACATCATAAACATGTCCAAAAATATTTACATAAAGGTACAACGTCCTTCATAAGATCATATACCATATCATGTATTTACATGTATGTCTAGTGGCTAAAGTCACAACCTATATACAAAATATATTATTCCACATATACATACCATATACAATCATAAGCACATTGCCAAAAACTTGAGCCAATGTACATATCATCTACAAAATATCCCCTACCTGGACCTGAGAGTACATGGATGACTCTAGGGCATTCTAACTACTAGACAGCCTTATGCTCCTACTGCTCTCCAACCTGCTCTTCCTCAACACCACAAACATGATGATGTCATTGATGATCACCTAAAAAGATGTCGTGATCCACGAGGTCAGACCCATGTCCCAACAAGAGATATAACTCTCAACAACGGTTATTGATTAAATTAGGTTATTTAATAAATAGCTTAAGTAGATTAAGTAGATTAAATAGATAGTATAACAACAAGGAAGATTAACGTGATATGTAAAGGAACAAATAAAATTATCATTTATAAATAGTTGATTTCTCTTACTGCATTATTTAAAAACTTAAAATTATAAGAAACAAGCAAGGGTTATCAACCAATGTGAATTGTGCTTAACCCTAAGTAGATATGCTACATGGTTGGGTTACGTCTTTTATTAAGCCATGGGGAGTTTGAGGTTTACCACTCAAACTCCAATTGACCATTGTTAAGTTGAAATTAGTTCCATACAAGATCTAGGAGATCCGGAATCCTAAGATCTCATCCACCCTCGATCAGTACAATTCAGCCACAATGATGCATAAGGTCAAGCTGCAAAACAACCTAGTCCACCCTTGGTATATAGGTCATGGCACTAGTAACTAGGGTATACAAAACCCTATCATCCAAGGTACAACTGTGGCTATCCTCAAGCACATCACATACATAAATATCTAAGATGCGACCGCATCCATTCTTCTGCCAAGGTATGACCGCAACACCCTCAAAAACATGCATATACTCAACAATATACGACTCTAAGCTTCCATTAAAGGAATACTCATTTCACCATCTAGCAAGTCCTGGCACTAGAATGGATCTACGGCACATGGAACTACATGATTAGGATTTCACTTGATTAGTTAATTCCAATTAGTTATATTTTAACTGCATCAATCAAGTTACATACAAACCCTAAAAGAGTTCTACAAAAACATGGGTATATCACAACTCTAGAAGATATAAAACATATGAGATACTAATCACAATACCACATGGTACTATTGTGTTTCCATTCATGAGACTATACTTGTCATCACACCACCGTAGGATATAAATCTTTGTCACATAATGAAGAGGATCACACCTCCATAAGGGCTCAACCATGCCCAAAGGTCCTTAAGACCATCACATCATTCCCTATAAAAACATCATTATCTTCATATGCCTTATAAAAAGGCTCAACAAACCATCATCGTGCTTGTGATACACATGTTTAGCATAACATTACATTAAAGAGCTTGATATTTTCATACGGCAACATATTAGGGTTACAAAAACATTGAAAGAGTATTCCTTTGTCATATTAATCTTATAAGGAAGCTAAATATGACTAACCATCATCACTTATTTCTATTAAGGTTAGGTTTAATAAGATAGGTTGAATTTAAGTTATAAATAAGCACTCAAAGATAAACCCTAGCACTTAGCATCTCCATCGAATCACGCATGCATACGGTCAAACATAACCATCAGATTAGGAACATCAAACCCAAACCATTGAACCATGAACTTCACCCAAGACCATGGAACGTTGGATAGGTAAAATCACTAGATGCAATACAAGTAAAACCTTGAACCATTCATCTAGGAAACCATCTAGTTATGACCTAGAAGAGTTATCAAAACATTACCTAGAAAGGCCATCGGTTATTAACACTAGAGATATCATGTAGGTTGTTGAATCTTGCACTAGTGAACCCTTTGGTTGAGGACCCTTGGCCAAAAACCCAATCAAACCATCGACCTTAAAGTTAGTGAAACCGTCGAATGTAGATAGTAGGACCATTGGTTGATGACCTAGTGAGACCATCAATTGTGGACCATCTAGTCATGAACCAATGGGTCCATTGGTTGTGGAGTCAGAGTGATCATTGAGTGTGGACCCAGTTAGACCATGGAGTGTGGTCAATAGGTGGAAAATAGATCCAAATACCAAGTAAAAACCACCATTTTGAAGAGGTGGGAATCATTGAGTGAAACCATGCACTACATGTGAGTATTAAAACCATTGTTTGTGGGGAACCCAAGTGATCATTTGTGAGAGAGAACATAATCATCAGTTCCATGAACAAGAGAAAGACTCAAGCAACAAATAAGTACCAGCCATCAATTGTCACATGAAGATCAAACAAAACAACACCAAAACCAAATCATTGGGTAGCAACACAAGGAGGGAAATCAGCTCAGAACCCTAAGAAAGAACCATCGTTTAAGAGAGAAAAACCCATCATTTTCCACATGAATGCAAGGTCTAAAGCTTCCTATACCAAGGAAGGATCATGCACAAGTATACAAAGTTCATTCAAGGAGATAGCTACTCAAGAACTACTACTTAGGCTCAAACGTAGGCAAAAATAGCATCTTTTACTTTGAACTACGTTTTAGAGACAGATCATGTACATGCAAGCTAGGAGTAAGCAATAAACGTGGAGAAAGTTATAGAAATATCTTCAAGGATGAAGATGATGCTCTAAACAGCAAGGTAGATTGAGGAAAGAAGGAAGAAATCCTAATTTGATCACTCCACTCAGCTAGTCTAGCTCCTTCTCTAAAGGCAAGCAAACCCTAGGTCAAAGAAGAAAGAAAGAAGGCATCTTCAACCTCTAGTTTGAGATACACCATGAATCCGAACAAGAAGAAGAGAGAGGAAGGTATCACAACAAGGAAAATGAAGGAAAGAAGGATTACCTTACTTGCTTAGGTCAAGAACAAACTAAGGAAACTCCACTAGCTTGAAGAGAGGGTAGATTCAAACCCTAAGTGCACATACAAGCAAGATAGGCCAAGCTTCTTCTACCTTGGGATCCTTCTTCTACGCCAAGTAGGGGGGAGATCCAAGCAGTAAGGAATAAGAGAGAATGACCAAAGAGCTCATTTTCATGGGAGGAGGGAGGTATATAAATCTATGGTGAGAGAAAAGAGAAGGTTAAGGTGTCTAGCCAAGCTTGCCACGTGTCCCCATGGCCGAAGCATCACATCCATGCAAACCAGTATGATCATCAGTTGTGGGAGTCAGGAGGACCATTGAATTTAACTCCCATGTCAGCCATCGACCCCCAACATAGGGTGACCATCAAATCTTGGTATCCTTGGTCACAAAGGTGGAAACCCTAGCATCACCATCGGTTCTGCACCTTAGTTGGTGAACCATCAATCCAGGGAGCTTCAAGATAGAACACCATCGACCCTCACACCTCAAGGGACCACGATCAGATCCCAACACACCAGGAAATCCATCATATCTTAACTCACAAGAAGAACCATCGAGTTCTAGCACTCAAGGTAAGCCCATCCATGAGAGGGAAATCCTAATCTCAACCCTAGGTAGATTTCACCACTAAACCAAGGTGTAAAAAGGTGCCCCAAGGTATAACTAACTCAAGCATGATTACAAAAGCATGTGAGGCACAACAATCATGTGAAAAATTATAAGAAAAACCCTAGATATGGGTACATTGCATAAAAGCCCAAAACAAGCACATATGTAGCAAAACCAGCTCAAACAGTGTCCTAGACCAAAGTTGAAACTTAGGTTTTCACATGATTTCAAAGCACATCTTAGGGTTTAATTAAGGTTTTAACATACAATTATGATAAGCAAGAATGTTCAACCGTAAAGAAAGGTCAGGGGTCTTACAATTGATTTATGCACACAGTTAGGAAAAAGCATAAACACTTACACCTAGCATCCCCATCAGATCATGGATACACTTAATTCAAAACACCATCATCAAATCATATGCTTCAAACACAAACCATCATATCATGTGATTCAACACAACCCATCATATCACATACTATACACAAGTATGAACTCATATGTAACAAAAGGCATGACCATAAAATCATGCTCCTAAAAAAACCATCAAATCATGACCCTAAAAAAACCACTAGATCATGGACCTAGAGGATCCATCAAGTCATACACCTAGTGAGGCTATCCATTGTGAAGCTAGTGAGACCATCCTTTGTCAAACATGGAGAAGCCATCAAATGTCAAGCATAGAGATATCAGCATATGTCAAGCTTGAGGAACCATCGGGTGTCAAGTGCTAGTTGAACCATCAAATTTTGAAGCTAAGTGAAATCAGATTTTTTACACTAAGCAAACACCATCATTTTAAGAGCAAGAGAAACCATCAATTCAATGATAGATGGGGCATCATGACCATCGGTTCTTGAGGGAAAATAAGACAATCAATTTTCAAGCATACCCTCAAATCAGTAACTAAGAGTAAATCATTGGTTCCCCTTAGAAGCCAAACCATTGTTTCATGGGTAAAAAGATAAAATAATCCATAACATATAACGAAAATACATTGTTTTTCACTACAAAGAAACCAACATTTCATGGACATGTAAGGTTTATAACTCCTACTTCCAAGGAAGAAACGTGCACTAGGTTAAGAGTTACATCAAGGAAGATTTTCTACTCAAAAACGACCACATATCCTCAAACCCTAGTCAAAGAAATCATCTTTTTACATGCTTCTACATTTTTAGTGCAAGATCTATACATAGCAAGTTATTAGTGAGTAAGAAACGTGAAGAAAGTTGTATAACTCGCCTCAAGGAATGTGATGAAGATCCAAAAAGCAAGGGAGCTCGAATAAAGAGAAGGAAAACCCTATCTTGAGCACTCCACACGTCCAAGATAGCTCCTTTCTCCAAGAATAAGGAAACCCTAGCTCACAAGAGAAGGAAGAAGGTGTTCTTCATACACATCCACAAGCTCCAAAAAGAACACCATGGATCCAACCAAGAAGGAAGAGAGAATAAGGAGGGTAACAAAGAAAAAATGGTAAAGGAGATCACTTTACTTGTTTAGGTCAAGAATATAGGTTAGGAGGAATTGGTCAAAATGGTGCCAAGTTGCCTTCAATCACATCTAAGCCTATATTATTGAACTTAAAATAGGAAACAAGAAAATCCTAGCTAAAACATGCAAAAACTACAAAAAAAAATCTATATGATATGCAATGCATGGAAAAAAGAGCAAAATTTTTGAAAATTACACAAAATGACACGAAAGAAAACTACATGGCATGCAAAGATGCAAAGCAGCCAAATTATAAAATAAGGCAAGCAAAAGTAAACAAACAAAAGTAAATGGCAGGTGAAATGCAAAATAAGAGGGCAAATGAGATAGGGCATACTTCCCTACCACCCCAAACTTTTGAATCATGTTGTCCTTAGCATGACATTAAATCCTGGGAATGATAGGGTAGATGATCACTGTGGTGGTGGTGGTCCTCCCTACAGTGGAGGATGCTGGTAGTACGAACCCTAGTAGTCTGACCGTGGAGGTGGGTAGTTGTCCTGATATGCTGACAGTGAACACCAATCTTTCCCCCACTGGGGGTTCCTCTGTGCCTGGGCATGCTAGAACTGGTATAGGTGGTTGACCTGATAATTCATCTGATGGTGGTATAACCACAAGGCTTCCTGAGTATGTTGAAAACCCTCATGTGCCTACAGTATTCTATCATGCGTCGCTTGAATGCCCTCTAGCTGTACATGAATGGTGACCATGTCAAATGTGTTTGTTGTGGGTTGTTGTTGTTGTTGTGATGTTTCCCCCTCACGACACCTCACCCTACGGTTCTCCCGCTCCTCAGTTGTCCTTCTCCTCTCGGCGGCTGCCTGTGACTCTCCAAGCCCCTTAGGTAGATCGCTGGGCTGCTACTGCCATGTGTCTCTAGGATTCTCCTCTTCCTATCTCCTCAAGATGTCCAAAAAGTTTGGAGATGGGCCACATCCCTCTAGTACATATGTAGCATGGTAGGGGAGCTCAAGTGAAATCCCAACATAAGGAGGGTGGACCTGGTAGAAAATCTTCTGATCAACCACATTGATATCATCGATGATTGGGTCAAGTAATGCAAGTCAACTAGCTTCCCTCCTTCCACCTTTTTGTAGCTAGATACATCATGTCCTAGGACCAAGGCAATGGAAGTAATAATCCCTCCCATGATAAATGGATTCTTGCTCTTGGATGGGATTGTCTTCATATGATCAATGATAAGCGACCTCAGATTTACAATCTTCCCTTGCACCATCCATCTTAGTACAAAAAAGTCTTTCCTTGTGTAGCTTCCTTGATTTTCATATCGGGTGAAGATGGTGTTCACCAAGACCTTTTGAATGTACCTTAGGACAGGGTTGTGAATCAGGCTAGTCTTTGATTTACCATCTACAAAACTACTCTGCCTAATGAGTTTCTTCCACATAGCAACATAATTTACATTAGTTTCTCTATCAGTGCTTCCTTCATCAAGTGACGTTGCTGCCTCAGGAGTTGAAGTAAAGATACCATTCAGAAAAGATGCACTAACAAGGTAGGTGCTACTCCCCAAGGTGACACTGATGGCGCCCTATGAGACTTTCTCTAATGTGGCAAAGAATTGCTGCATAAGCTCCACATAAGTCTCATGCACTGTAGTCAACACCTCAATTATCCCAATGGGCTCCACGACATCCTTAAAAAAATTGAAGATGCCCAAACTCTTCATCGTCTCCTGGACGCGTAGCGAGTGGAAATCACTCAATGTGTCAAGCACTCTTAATGGTTGGGTTTCTTTGCTTTCTTACTATGACTGTCTGGTGTTGCTTCATGATACACTTCAAGTGCATCCTCTGGTTTTGCGTCTGGTATGACCTCATCAGTATCATCTACTAGTAGCCACTGTCTGCTCTCGACTGTTGCTGTGGCTATGGTGTCGTAGACGTCAACGGGTGTGTAGCTAAAAATGACGACCTAGCTACTGAAACTGAAGGACGGGCTTCCGAGACTGATGGTCGGGTTGCTTCCCTACCTCTACTAGGTAGCCTGGATGATTCCTCCATAATTGGATCCACTATTGTAGCTACATGGGGCAATGCCCCGTGTGAACCAGAGGCTGTCGAAGGTGCTGGGAGGTTAAGAGGGGCCATCGGGGCTGAAAGGGATGCGTTCTTGGGCCAGCATCCGTAGGAGATCACATCCTTGGTCTTTTCTACTGTCTTCTTAGACATTTTCTTCATTTTGTCTTGAAATTGGAGGAGAACAATAGGATTTTAGGTTTTCTCCAAAGAACAGGGTTGTTGGGGCGGATTTGAGAGAGATGGGGTGTTTCGTGGATGGAAATGGGAGAAATCTAGAAATTGAGGTAGTGGAAATGGTGGGGGATTGATTAGAGATAGATTGGGGGTGATTTTGTGGAGATTTGAGGGTGGTAGGATGGATGGGGAGTGTTGCACAATCATTGTTTGTGGAGAATGGCTGTGGAGCTCGTAGAGAGTCTATTTGGAAATGATTTGGGATTTTGTAAAATGGCGGACTTAAGTGCTGAGTCAGGTTGCAGCACGGCCATGATGCAAGGCACGACCAAGGTGGATTGCCTATTGCACGACCATGGTGGCCCACACGACCGTTCTACATATGTGACTACATGGTTGTGCTACCTTGCACGGTTGTGGTGGCTGTATTCTTCAATTTTGATGTTTATTGATTCCCATGTTAATCGTGAATGTATCACCATGGCCGTTCCATGTCACCACGGCTGTGGTGAGTACTATGGATGTTGATTTCAACTCGAATCTCATCAAATATCAAACCTTTGGCCCAAATGATTTTTCATAGACCACTTTTTCAAAATCTCATCTAATTTTCCTCATTTCACCCTATTTTCACCTGCACGTCTTAAAATTAAATAAAAATTATTAAAAACAAGTATGTGTGTGTGTTTTCTTGGAAAAGTGTAAAAACAAAGCAAAAGTATCAAAAATTGAAGGTTGGGTCAAAATTTTCCCAAACCTATGTGGTTTGCCTCCCACAAGCATTGAGTTTCTTTCCTTCATCTTGTCTTCTTGGCGACTCTTTGATAATTCATCCATTTGGCATCCTCATGTCCCATTTTTGTAATATATACATCTCTCATTTGCATTCAACCCATGTTCCTCATCCCTTTGATCACTAAAGCTGTCATCAATTTGTTCATCTTGATCTCCTCTTCTCAAATGATCAATAGGACTCTTGATGTGACCATATCCAACATCCTCATCTCGAACTCTCTGATTGGAGGACTTGTATATGTTGATCTTTATCTTCTTGTCCATGAAAGAGACTGTCATTATGTTGTTTCAAACATGTATCTTGACATCAGTTGCAGATAAGAACGGTCTCCCCAAGATGATGGGGATCTTCCTATCATTCGGCTCCATGTCAAGAACAATGAAATCAGCTGGGAACATGGCTCCTCTTTTCTTGTCAATCGTTACCAAGGCATCACCCACTCACCCTCTAGGCACTTTGATGGAGCGGTCCACCAAATGGAGAGTGCAATGTGCCGGTTTCAACTTGCCTAGATGCAACTCAGCATACACACTATATGGCATCAAATTCACATCGGATCCCAAATCAACTAGGGATTGTCTTATGTGATGTCCCTCAATGTAGCTAGGTATGACTGGGGCTCCTGGGTCTTTCCTCTTCACGGGGAGTGAGTGCTGGGGAATGGAGCTCACTTGTTCAGTCAACTTCACTTTCTTTGGTATCCTCCCCATTGACCTTCTCTTCAATGTGCATAGGTTCTTGAGATACTTGGCATATGATGGAATTTTCTTGATAGCATCTAAGAGTGGAATGTTCACCTTCACTTAGCAAAACACCTCAAGAATATCCACATTGTGCTTTTGCATCCTCTTCATTTTTTGTGGCTCATCTAGTGCCTCAATGAAGGGAGGATCATTGTCTTTTTCCTTGCTTGCATCAATGTGAGGTGGAATGATGTGTAAATTATCGCACTAACAAACTCACTCAGGGTTGAAATCCCCGAGATTTTACCAAAACCTCATGCAATAATACCACCCACAAGAGGATGGGTCTTATCGCAGTATAGTTAAGGATCGAATCCCAAAGGACAACGTTTTTTGGAATCTTTGTCAGTCGAATCTAGCTCAAGTAAGACTAATATTTAGAACGATTGGTTGGTTTGTGGTTAATTAAACTAAATGCAGGAAAGTAAAGGAGTAGAATTAAAGTTGGGTCTAGATTAAATGATATGGTATCGCTGGGATGGTACCGGATTCACCCCCACTACACATGCAAACACGTCCAAACATCAAACATCTAGGCAAGATATTACCATCTAAATGGAGCTACTACAAAACCCCCCATACAGGCATTCGGGCTTGCATAAGAATCATCTTAGGTATCAGATGTCTCGTCACCATTCGGATCATATACTTATGACTCTGAAGATACCACATCCAACTAAGGATGTGGTCCTCCCCGAGGGGTTTTTAGACCACTAAAGCGTCACCGTGGGCTAGATGTCTTGTCCCCTCACGGATCATACACTTACGACCTCAAGGAACCCCTTTCTATTTCTAGTACGGGAGACAACCGCGTTAAACAGTAAGCAAGAAGGTGATTAATCTACAAGAAAACATCGACGATTAAGAAAGATGATACAAAATTCAAGTAAGGTTGTGACCCTCCCTAAGGGATGTTTCGGCCACAGAAGTGTCACCGTAGGCTAGATGTCTGGTCCCCTTATGGATCACACACTTACGACCTCAAGGAATCCTATCGGAAGTTCTCGTCAAAGAGTCAATTTCATAAATCACCATTCTACCCTACATATAGAAGTTCTCGCAACATAGGGAAGAACAAGATGAAAGAAAGCAAGTAACCAACTCCAAACTTTAACGATTAACAATGAAATGAAAAGTTATATACATTTCCATGAACGTTTAACCAGAGAACATCCTAGCATGGGTAGTGGGGCTAGTCCCCGCACCCCAGTGAAAAGGAACTACTCACTCATGATATGAGAAACAAGAAGGATAAGAAAGAGAGAGGAATCCACCATGAGCATGATGCAGAAGGTAGTCACAGCTCGGTGAAGATGATGTGGTCTTCTACGTCGTGTTGGGGCAGATATGGAAGAACGAGGGATACCAAGACAGGCCGGGTAGTCTTTCTCACTCCTCCTTTCTTCTCTTCTCAGTCTCCTTGAGTTGCAGCAAGAACGGCAGGTGAAGCGGCAGTGTGGACGGAGCTGGATCTGGATCGAACCTGTTTACAGGCAGCCTGTCGGCGTCCCAGAATTGATACCTCAAATGGGGACCCTATTGGTCCTATTTATAGGCATAGATTTGGCATTCATACTTTAAGTGTGAGTCCAAATGGTTTGCTTATAATTGTCCAAATGGTTTTGGTAAATATCTTGATCATTCGACTTGCATTGCATGCTCAAACGGTCTTACATTTCATTCGGTTTGCCTGCAGCAAATGATCTTCGTGTTGCTAATACAAACGGTCTTGATTGCTAGCTCACACGGTCTGTGTGTATATACTTTATCAAACGGTATGCATGCATGGTACACTCATGCACGTGATTTCAGCTCATTCGGTTTCATTCACCAAACGGTCTACTGCTCTTCACGATTAACAAACGGTCTACGTGTATGTGCTCATTCGATCTTCACTTTTCTAGAGCAAATGGTTTGCATACCCAGCCTCCTTTCAGTCTTTGATCCATACTCAAACGGTCTTCCATCGCTGGCCATACGATTTGCATGTAGCTGGCTTAAACGGTCTTCACATTCAGCTCATTCGGTCTTCACATTTCCTTCATTCGGCCTTTGAGCTACTAATCCAATCGGTCTGCATGCATGCTTTGGAAAATGGTCTCGCTCACGTGGATGTGGCCATTTGATCTTCATGCATCTCAAACGGTCTTCACGTAGCCAACAAATGGTCTTCATTCCAGCAGCTCATTCGGTCTTCATTTGCTAGAGCATAGCAAACGGTCTTCATGCAGCACATCCAAACGGTTTGTCATCCGGTTTGCATGCATGCACGTGATCTGTATCAAACAATTTTGCTGCTATATGCATATTCTCCAAACGGTTTTAGCTAAATACCCAAATGGTCTTCCTACTTTATTCGGCCTTTACTTCAGTTAGTCAAGCAAACGGTTTTGACCAAATGACCCAAACGGTCTTTGGTTTCATTTGGTCTTTGAGTAGTGTTTTTGCAAATGGTTTGCTGCTTCTCAAACGGTTTGCAATACATGTCCATTCGGTCTTGTGCAAATTGGTTTGCTTTGTACTACTTTTTCATTTGATTTCGTGCAGACCTGCTCTATCGGTCTTGCATGCACGTAGCTTTAGGCTACTTCATCAAATGGTCTCGCAACTTCAGCTCCAAATGGTTTTGAGGTGAGCATGTCCATTTGGTCTTGAGACCGTATGGACAAAACCGAATGGTGAGACCAAATGGATGAAACTGTTTGGCCAGGCCCAAATGGTGAGACCGAATGGTTGAAACCCAGGATGAGAAAGGTGGGTCCCACTCAAAATGGTTTGATTGTTCAACCTTGTCAAGACATGCATCAAATTAACATAAATTCAGTTAAAATCATGATAGTTGGACCAGTTAAGTAATTTTGCACATATTGATATTTAGTAAATGAAATTGAAGGCATTGAGTTGAATTTGACCCAAGATGGTAATTGAAATTCCTGATGAATATACATTCATCAAAATACCCTAAACTTAAACGTTGCTCCTGCTCAAGTAACACAAAATCTGAAACAGTCGCCAAATGAATACTTTCAATTCGTGTGATTGCCTCATCTTCACATCATGATTGTTTTCCTTCTGCTCAGTATGACTCAGTATCTCAACCTCCTGAGACCACTGAACACATCTTACCATATCTTCATTCCTGAGTTTGCTTTCCAATATCACTTCCTCTTCACTTTTTCCAACAACAAGCATGTCAAAGAGTTTTGTAAGAGTCCAGAGATACCCGTAGAACAACAAGTGTTCATTTGATCTGACACTGGTGTTTTTTAGGATAGGGTAGGCATTCATTGTGCCATTAGGTAGAAGATGGAGTGAATGGTGGTATGGAAGGAAGAAATAAATCTCTCCTCTATTCGACTCGAGATTTTCTTCTTATTTGTTTTGCAATTTCATTTATTGCATTTTTTGTGCGAATCTCTCCTCTATTCGACTTGAGATTGCATTTCTTTTTGTGTGCAATTTGGCATTTTTTTGTGTGCAAATCTCTCCTCTAATCGACTCGAGATTGCATTTTTGGTGGTACGCCCCTATTAATTTGCGAGGGGTATGGAAGAAGTAGATATAGAGAGAAGTGGTGTGCCACCCCGAACTTAGGGTTTGGCACTATTTTGGTTATTTTTGTTTCTTTTTTATGGATGGAGGGGTACGAAGATGATGGAAGAAGTGTAGAAGAGAGTTCAGATTAGAATGCGACTTGATTTACAATTCCGTGCACCGGGTTGTTCTCTTTATCGTACTCTGCTCAAATAGTGACTTGGTGAGGATCCAATGGGGATTCCATGCTATTGTTCCACTAGTCAGTTAGGAAACACGATGTGTTTGATCCTATCAGTTCGACAGACACTTGCCATTTTTTCTTAAAGATCATGATGTTAGGATTCATAAGCTTCACAGGATGATTTAAATCAAAAGGCTAGTTTTTAGAAGAAGGTCCTTTTGAGGGTCTGCTTCGAATAATGAGGGTATAATGATTCAAAATGCAAAGAGAAATAAAAAGGTCAAAAATTCATCCAGTATCTTTTCATATTTCTTTTGAAAACATTAAAATTGTGAAAACAATTATTTGAAAATTTTGAAAATTTAGGTCAAAATTGCGACGATGAAATCTTAAGTTTGATTAGATGGGTGAAGGTGGAAAGTAAGATACGTACCACCCACCCTCCACCCCTAACTTAGAAATTTGCTCGTCCCGAGCAAACTCTAAATCCGAGATGGAGGGGGAAGTTCATGCCATTTGGACCACTGGATGTAGTTGCATTCCAATCAGCGTGCATCCTCCATCTGAAAATCTCAAAAATGAAGATTAATCAGAACTCAAAATAGCATCTCGCAATGCGATTCTTATTTGGTGCAAAATTATCTAAAAAGTAAAAACAAAATTGAGAAAATTTTCTAATTCAAAGTTAAAATGATTTTTATTTATTGGGTTGCCTCCCAACAAGCGCTTTTGTTTTACGTCGATGGCTCGACGTGATATCTTCAACTTCACAGTAGTTCCTTTGGATTGGAGAGATCTATTTTTGCTTTGGTGCTTATGTCGGCTGTGGTGAAATATGTTGTCAAACATTGACCATTTGTCATGAATTCACTCGACTTTTTGTTCCATAAAGAGAAAGCACCATGTGGGGAGATGCTTTTGACAATGTACGGTCCAGACCAGCAAGAGCAGAGTTTCCCTGGGAATAACTTCAACCTTGAGTTGAATAGCAGAACTTGGTCTCCCACTTGTATGTCTTTTCTTTTCAAATGACCATCATGCCAAAGTTTGGTGTGTTCTTTGTAGATTCGTGCATTCTCATAAGCTGTCATCCTAAGTTCGTCCAGCTCTTAGAGTTGCAGAATCCTGGCTTGGCCTGCTTCTTTCATATCAAAATTCTGTTTTTTTATTTCCCACCATGCCTTGTGTTCCAGTTCAACTGGAAGGTGGAAAGCCTTTCCATATATTAATCGAAAAAGTGTAGTCTCGAGGGGAGTTTTATAAGCAGTTCGATAGGCCCATAATGTGTCATTGATTTTCACTGACCAGTCTTTTCGATTGCGGCCTACTGTCTTTTCCAAGATACCCTTGAGTTGACAATTAGAAACCTCCACCTGTCCACTTGTCTGTGGATGGTAAGGTGAGGCTACCTTGTGAGTAACACCATACTTTCTTAGCAACACTTAAAAGCTTATTTCAAGAAAATGGGAACCTTCGTCGGATATCACAGTGTGTGGGACACCGAATCAGGGGAAAATAATATCTTTGAACATCTTGATGATAGGTTTGGAATCACTAGTGACGATTGGTATGGCTTCAACCCATTTTGAGATGTAGTCCACCGCTACTAGGATGTATGAAAATCCATGAGAAGATGGGAATGGACCCATGTAGTCCTCCCCCCAAACATCGAATATCTCTACTTCTTGCCATAGATTCAGTGGCATCTCATCTCTCTTTGTTATATTGCCTGATCTTTGACATTTTTCGCATGATAAGACAAGGTCATGGGAATCTTTGGATATGGTGGGCCAAAAGAACCACATTACAAAACCTTCAAGGCAGTCTTTTTAGATCTCATATGTCCTCCCACTGGTCCTGAGTGACATTGTTCCAGGATAGGTTGAGCTTCTTCTTTGGCGATACATCATCTGTATAAACCATCAGCACATAATTTGATAAGGTATGGCTCATCCCAGTAATACTATTTCACATCATGCATAAATTTCTTCAGTGCATTTTCGGTGCATTGAGGATGGATAACCCCAACAGTAAGATAGTTCACATAATCTGAGTACCACGGTATAGCTTCTGAGACCTTCATTAGCCGATCATCTGGAAGGGAATCATTGATCGAAATCTTCTCAGTATCCAGAGTGTGGATGCGACTGAGGTGGTCTTCTACAACATTCTCTGTACCCTTTTTGTCTCTGATCTCTAGATCAAATTCTTGCAATAGGAGAATCCATCTAATTAACCTAGGTTTTGCATCTATCTTTGCCAGAAGGTAACGAATGGCAGCGTGATCTATGTAGACAATGACCCTTGAACCAATTCGGTAGCATCTGAACTTATTAAAGGAATACACGACTGCTAGAATTTCTTTCTCAATAGTTGTGTAATTCCTCTAAGCTTCACCAAGTGTCTTTGATGCATAATAGATCACATAATGTTTCTTTTCTATACATTGACCCAAGACAACACCCATAGCATAATCACTTGCATCACACATGATTTAAAAAGGGTGGTCCCAATCAGTAGCTCTGATGATGGGTATTGTTGTAAGGGCATGCTTTAGTTTGTTGAAACTTTTAACACATTCTTCGTCAAAATTGAATCCAGTATCCTTTAGTAGCAAGTTTGTCATAGGCTTGGTTATCTTTGAGAAGTCCTTTATAAACCGTCTGTAGAAACATGCATGACCTAGGAATGCTTGAACTTCCTTTACATTGGTAGGGATAGAGAGCTTGGAAATAACTTCTATCTTGGCTTTATCTACTTCAATTCCTCAATTACTGACCCTATGGCCGAGGACAATGCCTTCCTTCACCATAAAGTGACATTTCTCCCAATTCAGCACAAGATGTGCTTCTTCACATCATTTGAGAACAAGGGAGAGGTGTTTTAGATATGAATCGAATGAATCTCCATATACAGAAAAATCATCCATGAAAACTTCCATAATTGTTTCAGTGAGACCATCGAATATGGCAGCCATGCAACGCTGGAAAGTTGCAGGTGTGTTACAGAGGCCAAACGACATTCTTCTAAATGTGTATGTTCCAAATGGGCAGGTGAAAGTAGTTTTCTCTTGGTCATCTGGGTGTATGGGTATTTGATAGAATCCAGAGTAACCATCGAGGTAACAGAAGTATTCTTGATGAGACAGCCGCTCTAATACTTGATCAAGAAAAGGCATTGGAAAATGATCTTTTCGAGTTGCCTTATTTAACTTCATGTAATCAATGCACATCCTCCACCCTGTGACTGTTCGAGTGGGGATGAGTTCATTTTTTTCATTTCGTATCACAGTTTTTCCACCTTTCTTCGGGACTACATGCACTGGGCTCACCCATGGTGAGTCCGATATTGGATAGATAATTCCAGCAGTGAGCAATTTAATCACTTCCTGAAGGACTACTTCTTTCATATTAGGATTTAGCTTCCTTTGGTGTTCAATAGTCAGCTTGTGGTCTTCCATCAGAGGAATCCTATGCATACACAGTGCTTGACTAACCCCAGTGAGGTCATTCATTTTGTAGCCAATCACTTTCTTCCTCTCCTTTAATTCTTTCGGGAGTTTATCTTCTTGTTCGGTCGTAAGATCGGAATTTATTATTACTGGACAAACCTTGAGATCATCCAAAAACACAAACTTCAGTCCCTCAGGAAGGGGCTTCATTTCGCGGGCTTCTGGTTTTTCACATGTTTCTTCAATAGCTTCCTCTGCTTTGAGTTCCTCACAAGTGACCTCAACATCTTCTTTTGCAGAGTCGAGGGATTCGATGTAATCCTTTACTTGTTCGTCAATAGGTTCATCAACTGATGGATCTATTAGAGTGACTTATAATGGATCGTCTGATTCATGATTCTCTTGAGTCAGAAGTGACATCTACTCTATGCAATCAATCAGATAGACTTCTTCTTGCATACTTGGTCTTCTCATGCTTTCAAAAACTTTAAATTTGAGAGTTTCCTTGCCTAAACTAAGCAGCAAGGTTCCTGCTTCAATGTCAATTAGAACTCTTGCAGTGGCGAGGAATGGACGTCCAAATATGAGAGGATATCTGGAGTCCTCTTTTATGTCCATGATGACAAAGTCACACGGAACATAGGAATCTTTTCCTTCCTTGACAGGTACATCCTCAATAATTCCTAATGGGCATTTTATCGAATTGCCTGCGAGTTGTATGGTCATGCCAGTTGGAATAAGTTCAGCAAACCCTAGCCTTTTACAAAGGCTAAGTGGCATGATGGAGATGCTAGCACCAAGATCTTCCAGACCTTTCTTGCATGAAGAATCGCCAATATGGCAGGAAATCCCAAAAGATCCTGGATCTTTCTGCTTCTTTGGCATCTTACTCTAAATGATATCCAAAGTGGTTTTAGCTAACTTGACTATCTCATATTCTTTAGTTGTATATTTCCTAGTCAGGAATGACTTTAAGTACTTTGTCCAAGCTGGTATCTCAGCCAGTGCATCCAAAAAGGGTATATCAACATGAAGTTTCTTCATAGCTTTTTTAAACTTATTGAACCAAGTATCCAGCGTTGTTTGCCTTAAACGATAAGGGAACGGCATACGAGGCTTATATATAGGAATATCAGGTTCTGGTGTTTTAGTTTCTTCATCAATAGGTTTCTCAAGACTTTCCTTATCTGTCTTATCAGTAGTTATTGGTTCTTCTGGTTGAGACTCTGGTGTTGTTGAGTCTTGAATGATCATAGGCTCATCCTCATTTGTAATAACCACAGGTGGCTTGATAAGAGGATCAGAATAATCCTTGTCTGACCTAGTTGTGATAGCCTTCAATTGTTCTGGGTGCTTAGGATTATTCTTGGGCTGGCCCGCAAATGCTCCAATAGGTGGCTTTATGCTAGCGGCAAGTTGAGCTAATTGAGATTCAATAGCTTTCTGATGTGCTTGCTGGTTAGCTATCAAGGTTTGTTGGTTAGCTATCATATTCTGTTATGACTATAACATCTTCTCAATGGTTGTCAATTTGTCATCAGGTGAGAGGGGAACGACTTGTTGTCCTTGAGGCTGATTAAGATTCTGGTACTGAGAACTATTTTGATAATTATTGAAGTTCCTATTCTGAAAGTTTCCCTTGAAATTTCCTTGATTTCGAAAATTCTATTGTTGATTATGCTGAAATCTTGGTGGGTCTCGTGGTTGATTGTTCAAACTAAAATGATGCGAGTTTACTACTCCAGAGGGATTTCCATATTGAAACTCTGGATGGTTCCTATTCTGATTCGGATTGTAATAACCTTGACCAAGGATGGCATTAATAGCATTAAGATTTTCCATTTGACCATTATCTCATTGTCCACATACGTTTCTTAGAACAACATCGTAAAGAACATTACATGCTAAGGTGGAATGATCAGTTCCTTTACATGCTTCACAGAATAGGGAAGCAGACTTGATCTGTTCTTGTTGTTGAGTGGGCGAACATCCTCTTCCAATTGCAGCAAGAGATGATTCAATATGGTCTTGCTTGGCAACTAAGAGTTTTAGGGTTTCAGTGATAGACTTGTACTGGGTAGTAGCTTCAGACATAGCTACTTTCAATACTCCCTTACCTACAGATCTATCCCAATTAGCTTGATTTTCAGCTCCAAGGGTGACAACCCTCCATGTGTTGTCATAACTTTGATGCATGAAGTTTCCTCCAGATGAGAAATCTAAGAATCTCTTGATATCGTCATCCACACCCCTATAGAAAATTTCGATAAGTTGATTCTTAGTAATTCCATGGTGTTGACACTTGCGTAGAAGCTCTTTGTATCTGTCCCAGGCTTCAGCAAGGGTTTCTCCAGGGACTTGAGTGAAATTTGTTATCCGGCCTCTAATTTCATAGGTGAGAGATGGAGGGTAGAAATTTTCCAGAAACACATTTTGGAGTTATTCCCAAGTGGTGATGGGTATTTTAGATTACAATGAATTATACCAACTTATAGCTCTATCAGCAAGGGAATACTTGAAGAGACGGAGTCGAATGGCATCATCAGATACTCCATTTTGCTTTGTCATGGCACATAGATCAATAAACCTCAAAAGATGTTCCTGACTATGGGCTGTTTTGAAGCAATGTGATCCAATGTGCCCTAATCTCAAAATTGGCAGCATTGATGGGAGGAGGTTGTACTAGATGATGAACATTAGCAGCTTTGGGGATCGAGAACTCTCTAAGATCCTTTTCTAGTTCTGTTGCTTGTGCCGCTGCTTGTGCTGCTTGAATTTCTTCTTGAACCACAGCTCTAGCTTCTTGCATGAATCTTTCTCTTTGTGCATTAAGGGCTTGAGCTACCCTTCGAGCTATCTCCTCCTCTTGAGCCATTCTTGTTTGGTTCTCGCTATTTTGTCAGTGAAAGGTTTTGTCAATCTCCAGATCAAAGCTGGTAGTGAGTCCGGAGTTGTTCAGGCGGTGCATACACCAATCTTGGGGGTACCTGAAACAAAGAGATCTAAAGTGAGATTGATGGGGTGGAATGAAATCCAAGTAGATGATCGATTGTATTAAAAGAAAAACAAAATCCTAGATTAGCCTTAAAAGAACTAGATCTGACTAACTGATTCCATTGTCCCCGGCAATGGCACCAGAATTTGAGGTGGCAATTATCACACTAACAAACTCACTCGGGGTTGAAATCCCCGAGCTTTTACCAAAACCTCATGCAATAATACCACCCGCAAGCGGACAGGTCTTATCGCAGTATATTTAAGGATCGAATCCCAAAGGACAACGTTTTTTGGAATCTTTGTCAGTTGAATCTAGCTCAAGTAAGACTAATATTTAGAACAATTGGTTGGTTTGTGGTTAATTAAACTAAATGCAGGAAAGTAAAGGAGCAGAATTAAAGTTGGGTCTTGATTAAATGATATGGAATTGTTGGGATGGTACCGGGTTTCACCACCACTACACATGCAAACACGTTCAAACATCAAACATCCAAATGGAGCTATTGCAAAACCCCCCATACGTGCGTTAGGCTTGTGTAAGCATCACCTTATGTATCAGATGTATCATCACCATTCGGATCATATACTTACAGCTCTGAAGATACAACATCCAACTAAGGATGTGGTCCTCCCCAAGGGATGTTTAGGCCACAGAAGCGTCACCGTGGGCTAGATGTCTTGTCCCCTCACAGATCATACACTTATGACCTCAAGGAACCCCTTTCTATTTCTAGTCTGGGAGTCAACCGCACTAAACAGTAAGCAAGCAGGTGATTAATCTACAATCAAACATCGACAATTAACAAAGATGTTACAAAATCCAACTAAGGATGTGACCCTCCCTGAGGGATGTTTAGGCCACAGAAGCATCACCATAGGCTAGATGTCTCGTCCCCTTATGGATCACACACTTACGACCTCAAGGAATCCTATCGGGAGTTCTCGTCAAGGAGTCAACTTCATAAATCGCCATTCTACCCTACATATAGAAGTTCTAGCAACATAGGGAAGAACAAGATGAAAGTAAGCAACCAACTACAAACTTTAACGATTAACAACAAAATGAAAAGTTATATACATTGCCATGAACGTTTAACCAGAGAACATGCTTGCATGGGTAGAGGGGCTAGTCCCCACACCCCAACAAAAAGGAACTACTTACTCATGATGCAAGAAACAAGAAGGATAAGAAAGAGAGAGGAATCCGCCATGAGCATGATGCAGAAGGTAGTCATAGTTCGGTGAAGATGATGCGGTCTTCTACGTCGTATCGGGGTATATTTGGAAGAACAAGGGATGCCAAGACAGACCGGGCAGTCTTTCTCACTCCTCCTTTCTTCTCTTCTCAGTCTCCTTGAGTTGCAGCAAGAACGGAAAGTGAAGTGGCAGTGTGGACAGAGTTGGATCTGGATCGGACCTATGTATAGGCAGTCTGTCGGCGTCCTAGAACTGATACCTCAAATGGGGACCCTGCTAGTCCTATTTATAGGCATAGATCTATCCTTCATGCTTTAGGTGTGAGTCCAAATGGTTTGCTTATAATTGTCCAAATGGTTTTGGTAAATATCTTGATCATTCGGTTTGCATTGCATGCTCAAACGGTCTTGCATTTCATTCAGTTTACATGCAGCAAACGGTCTTCACGTTGCTAATCCAGACGGTCTTGATTGCTAGATCACGTGGTCTGTGTGTATATACTTTATTAAACGGTCTGCATGCATGGTACACTCATGCACATGATTTCAGGTCATTCGGTTTCATTCACCAAACGATCTACTGCTCTTCACGATTAGCAAACGGTCTACGTGTATGTGCTCATTCAGTCTTTACTTTGCTAGAGAAAACGGTCTACATGCCCAGCCTCCTTTCGATCTTAGATTAGTACTCAAACGTTCTTCCATCACTGCCCATACGGTTTGCATGTAGCTGGCTTAAATGGTCTTCACATTCAGCTCATTCGGTCTTCACATTTCCTTCATTCGGTCTTTGAGCTACTAATCCAATCGGTCTGCATGCATGCTTTGGCAAACGGTCTCGCTCACGTGGTTGTGGCCATTCGATCTTCATGCATCTCAAATGGTCTTCACGTAGCCAGCAAACGGCCTTCATTCCAGCAGCTCATTCGGTCTTCATTTGCTAGAGCATATCAAACGATCTTCATGCAGCACATCCAAACGGTTTATCATCTGGTTTGCATGCATGCACATGATCTGTATCAAACAGTTTTGTTGATGTATGCATATTCTCCAAATGGTTTCTGCTAAATACCCAAACAGTCTTCCTACTTTATTCGATCTTTACTTTAGTTACTCAAGCAAACGGTTTTGACCAAATGACCCAAACGGTCTTTGGTTTCATTCGGTCTTTATGTAGTGTTTTTGCAAATGGTTTGATGCTCCTCAAATGGTTTGCAATACATGTCCATTCAGTCTTGTGCAAATCAGTTTTCTTTGTACCACTTTTTCATTTGATTTCATGCAGACCTGCTCTATCGGTCTCGCATGCACATAGCTTCAGGATGCTTCATCAAACGGTCTCACAACTTCAGCTCCAAACGGTTTTGAGGTGAGCATGTCCATTCGGTCTTGAGACCGTATGGATGAAACCGAATGGTGAGACTGAATGGATGAAATCATTTGGCCAGGACCGAATGGTTGAAACCCAGGATGAGAAAGGTGGGTCCCACTCAAAATGGTTTGATTGTTCAACCTTGTCAAGACCTGCATCAAATTAACATAAATTCAGTTAAAATCATGATAGTTGGACCAATTAAGTAATTTTGCACATATTGATATTTAGTAAATGAAATTGAATGCATTGAGTCAAATTTGACCCAAGATGGTAATTGAAATTCATGATGAATATGCATTCATCACGGAACACTAGGGATGGTAGGACTTGCAAATGGAGTATGAAATGGAGCACATGGTATCCCAAAATCAATAGGATGTATCACTGAATCATCTTTGGCAATTTCAAACACAGTATCACCACTTGGCTACCTTTGCTTTGATTTGTCAACCTTTCTTTGACTTGTGGGCTGCTTAAGAGATTTCCCACTCCTTCGAACTGTCATAGCACTTCCTTGTTCATGGTGGAGAGGAGAAGCTAGTTGTGGTTGTGGAGGAGGTGGAGGTGACACGTGGTGTTGAAATTGAGGTGGAGGGGAGAATTGAGGTTGGAAGGTGAATTGTTGGGAAAATGATGGTGATGGAGGGGTAGGTGGAGTATAAGGCTTGGGATCGCCTTGGAAATGATAGATGGGTTGCACTTGCATGGGAGGTGGACTATAGAAAACTTGAGAAGAGGGCATGGGTCCACTTGTTTCATGGTATCTCATGATGGGTTTTGAAGACAACTTTTCTTCTTGGAGAGCAATTATGGAAGATAGCTGCTCTACTTTCTCTTCTAGCCTTGCAACATCTTTTTGAACATCATCAAATATTTTCAATCTAGAGAGAACCTCTTCCTCAAACCTTAAGCTATATTTTGGAGTTTGTGGCTCTTGATAGCTATAGGAGTGAGGTGTCTTCTTTTCCTCACCATAGAACTCAATAGGATTGACCGAGTGGCGAGGAACATTTGTCACCTAGTTCTTCATGAATCTCACCATGTCACTAAGAACCTTCATCACTTGCGAGCTTGAGTCATTATGAGAAGGAGGTGTCACACCAAAAACATAGACCTCGTCATTCATCATGCTAGAAGCTCAAATCCTTGATCCTTCAGCCAACTGCTCAAACAAAGGCCATATCTCCTCAGGTGACCTAGCCATGAAAAGTCCTCCACAAGAAGAATCCACTGTGTCTTGGTCCTTTAGAGATAAACTAGAGTAGAATCATTGAACTAGTTGTCACAAAGGGATCTCATGGTACAACCACTCTCTCAAAATCTTCTTAAATCTCTCCCATGCATTGTGGAACTGCTCATTGCCCATTTGACTAAAACTTGTCATGGCACGCCGCATTTGTGTCAACCTTTCTATATAATAGAATTGTCTCAAGAAGGCATTCTTCATTGTTTCCCAACTCATGATGTCCCTCTTGAGTCATACCAATCTTTGGCTCTATCTTTGAGGGAGAAAGAGAACAAGGTCAACCGGATTGTATCATCACTATTTGTCGGTGTCCTAAAGGTGGAGCATACTTCAAGAAAGGAATCCAAGTGCTTGTAGGGTTCTCACTCTCCAAGCCGTAGAAGATGGGTAGGATCCCAAGAAGACCTAGAGGAATAGAGAATTTCTCTCCTGGCATTTGATCAACCCTGTTAGAAATTGGAGATTTGTAGTTGCTAGGCATGAAGTAGTCTTGAAGCAGCTTGTGAGGTGCATTTTGGCCTTCCATCTTGTCTTCTCCCGAGTGGCTTGTCACATGCACAAAGCACAACCAAATAAAAGAAAATAAGTTAGTAAATCAACATACACAATGAATCTAAGGAATAATGAATAAAGAATAGCAATGGTGAGGGTGGTAGGAAAAGTCAAAGCAAAACTAACTAGCTAGGCCAAGCGCCTTGATCACCGACAACGGCGCCAGAAAGTTTGATGTGTTCGCCAAAGGTCCACATACTACCCGATTGGATTCGACTAGATGCACCCCACGATACCAGAACACACAGTGGGTTTCTTTCAAAATTAATAAACCTAGACCAACACACCTACGTCTACTAAAACACTATCCTACAAGTGGACGGGGTCGTGTCATAGTATAGGAGGGTGGAAAGTATAGGGTCGATCCATAAGGAGAAAAGGGCGTACTAGAGCTAGGTTTGTTTTGCTAGGTTCCTACTGCAGAGACTAGGGTTAAGGGTTTGAAGGTTGTTTTTATTGTTAAACTAAGGGTGAAATAGAAAGCAGCTAAAGGCAAGAATGAAATCTAAGTTAACCCTAGACTAGATTAAGACTAATTAAACATGAAAAGACTAAGCTAGGTATGAAAAGGCAATTTGAGAACAATCTACACTAAGGCAAGAAAAACAAGGCAAAAGAGTAATTAAAGACCTAATCTATCAAGAACAAAGCAAGAATAAGGTAAGAAGCTATCTAAGCAAGAAAAGAGCTAACTAAGCTAACACTAGCTAAGCAAGATGAAAATCAGGGCTTTAAAGCAATTAAAGGAGATGTGGGTTGTTTAGGGGATGCACTTATCAAATAATTTGGGGGGTGACATATGAACATTATGATTCCATTTAGATTATCCAAACCAAAGAACAAGTTAGAGTCTAATGAATTAACCTAAGCTTCTAACTGGCCATAGGTATGCTAGGTTGTGTATAGGGGAACTAGTCCCTAACACTCCCCACTACCCTTGCGAGGCTCAATTGGGTTAGGGCTTAGGTGTAATTCAATTAGATTCTAAACAAGCCTAGGTTTCTAGGTTAGATTATCTTAGGATGATTAGGGGCTGAGATTAGTAAAGGGGTGGAAGTGAGGTTTTAGGCCTCCCATCACCCACATTCTAACATTGAGAAAGCTCCATGATAAGCACACCAATTTCATCTAAACTAGCTATTTAGATCTCTCAACTAGGGTTAGGAGAATTGATTATGATGTCGGAAGATGGGTAGCTATCTAGGGATCCAATAATTGGACCTAGGAGCACATCCCAAAATTCACACATATAAGCAATTTCCCTAAATTCCCAATTGATTTCAAGCACAAACCAACAAGCAATTTATGGAGAATGAGATAGAATTAGAACATAATCATTAGCAAATGGAATTACAAAGTTTACATATCATTTTCCCCCAACATGGTATCGAAGTAACATTTTACATCCCAAACAGACCACCCAAGGGGCTTAGCTACTCATAACAATGCAAAATACAAAAAGAGAAGAGAAGGAGATAGAAGAAGCCATGGAGCTCAGTGTAGATGAGTGCATCCTCCTCTCCAGCTACTGAAAGGTCATCCTCCTCTCTCCTCTAAGGTGTATAGGCATGGAATGATGGTGGAAATGGGTGGAAATGGAAGGAAACTAGCGTTTTGATGGTGGAAATGGTGAAATGGAGGTGGAAATGGAGTGGAATGGCTAAGGGGGATAATGGGGAGCTAAGAGGTGGTAGGAGGTAGCTCACCTTGACCTACAGCTGCCACCCCCCTATATATAGGTGTGGGGGAAGCAATAGGTCAAGTAGAGGTAGATTGGGTATTGTAGTGGCAAAAGTAGCTAGGTTTTGTGAGTAGCACGGCCGTGGTGGATCACCACGACCGAGGTGGGTAGGGGTGAGAACGACCATGGTGGGGTAGAACAATCGTGTGAATTAAAATGTGAAAACCACAGGTTGAGGGTCACTTTTGTACTACAGCTGGCATGGCCTTGGTGGTTACCACGGCCATGGTGGGGTAAGGGTAGCACGATCATGGTGGCTCAAAATGCTCAGGCCGTTCTCTACTCCACGGTCGTTCTGCCTCTACTGCTACACAGTTGTACTAGGGTGCACGGTCGTTCTGGGTCAGTGCACCACACCCAGTCTATGTGGCACAGTCGTGGTGATTCTAGCTTTTCTTGAGGATGACTCTATTGATTTTCAAGTGACCTAGCACGGTCGTTCTGTGGTACCACGGCCGTTTTGGTCTCTCGATCAGCACTTTGACTTGATTCTTTGGATTTTCTTAGACATTTTTGCTTCAAGGGATCTTTGGCCACTAGGGGTAGGTTGAGGAAGCATCAGGCTTCACTTTGGGTCTATCCAAGGATAGAGAAACCACAAGATCACTCCTTCTCTCTCTCTTCCATCAAGTGTGGTCCAAAATGCCTAAAAAACATGCAAATATTGTCCATAAGTATATTTTACACAAATATGCATATTGAGGGAAATAACATGTAATCTAACAGGTATAGATGTGATTGAAATGCAAAATGACACAAGACGAAGCCCTAAAATAGGTTTGAATCATTAGGAAACTCCAAACGTTCCTAGAGAGGGTGGATCCAAACCCAAAAAGCACATCCAACCAAGCTCGACTAAGCTTCCTCCTCTAGAGCTCACCTCCTCCACCATGCAAGAGGTTTGGACCTTTCCAAGAATCAAGAAGAAGAAGGTGTGTAAAGAGTTTGTTTGGGTGAAAGGACAGAGGTAAATATAGCTTAGGGAGAGACAAAGGTGGGTTGAGGTGTCAAGACATGCATGCCATTTGTCCAAGAACCAAAACCTCACATCCATGCAAACCAGGTCAAACATCAGATTTTGATGCTAGGAGGACCGTTAATTGTCAAGCCCAGGGGAGCCATCATTTTCCAACACCAGGTGTCCCATCTTATCATGTCCTCACATGGACACAAAATCAAACCCTAGAACCTCCATCGGTTGGTGCACCTTATAAGGAAAACCACAGACTTGTTGTGCCTATAAGAAAACCATCAAATCTCATGCCATGCAAGAGAACCATCAGATCCTACCACCTCAAAATGTACCATTAGATCACAATCATACAAAGGGAAACCATCGAGTTAGGGAACTTAGGTGAGAAACCCTAGTATCAACCCTAAGTAAGATAACACCCCACATCTGATGGTGCAACTAGATACCCAAAGATACAACTATATCAAATATGTTATGAAAACTTATGAAGCATAACATACATGTGACGAATTACAAATAAAACCCTAGATATGAGGAAACTATACAAAAGTCCTTATAAGCACATAAATTGCAAAACTTACTCAATCAATGTCCAAACTGGACCAAACTTGAAACTTAGCTTTCTCACATGGTATCAAAGCATTGACTAGGGTTTGATTAAGGTTTGAAGCATCCAAATAAAAAAAATTTAGGGTCTTACAAAACTCAATCATTATGATTTCTTCTCATAATTTCATTTATATTCATTTGTAATATATTTTAAACCAATATTCTCTAGGGTTTATTTCTTTTTATACTCATACATATAGAATTTCCCAGAAAAAAAATAATGATTTCTTAATCTCTAGATAAGGTTATGTCACTAGAAATTCATTCAGTTAGTCTTGTCAGTATGGTGGCAATAGATCCATTCAAATATTGTCTTAAATGTATCTAGTAGTATCATTTTAAAAATAGTACATGAATTCACAAATTCATGATTGACACGATTTAAATGTAATCTTGTTTGATTTAATATCTATTTTTAATGAAATGATATCTATATCATTATAAAATAGTCAAGATCTCTCAAGAACAATAACTCCCATGATTTTTTATTTATTATCCATTAATTTTTTGTTCACTTATCTAATTCAAGATGAGAAAATTTGAAAGCATGAAATATGGTTAAATTCATGAATGAGGAAAATTATAAATAACATTACGTGATTGAACATTGAGAAAAGAGACAAACAAAGTTTGTAAACATAGAAAAGATCAATATCTATTGGGTAATAGTATCCCTCTTAGTTATATATCAACAAAATTATCTAAAGTAAAAGTGGAAAATAAAAATATAACTACTATGAAGATGTGCATATTGCAAATTGTTTAGATAAACTTTGATATATGCAGAGTTCATAATATTGGCCATATTTATAATGCATATTATGGTTTAATAACCATATTGGTAATTAAATTATTATGCTTTTTAATTTCTAGAGTTGAACATATCACTAATGAAACTATATATTAATGGTTTATTGATTTTACTTTACTATACCTTTAGATTCAAGACATTTAGTTGAGATCAATGTAGAGTGCCAAGTTAGTTTGTATTCATATTGAATATGTTATTGATCAAGTGCATTAATTTGTAGAGTGAGAACCTAATGTACTTAGGTTAATTCATCACAAACTAACACATACACATCAACTCGATGGTTAAATTATCTACCAAGAATACTATCCATTTTGAACTATGTGCAAGATAGACTCCTTGCCTTTCTCAGTTCATGAAAGACAATATGTACCTAATCAAGTCATTATTATATTTAATAGTGTTGTAGAGGACTAGTGTATTTTAAATAATGAATCAAAAGTAATGCCTATTAATATAACCAAAAAGAAAGGTAAAACTATAATGAGTCAAATTAAATATCTCCTCAAGAACAATCAGTCTAACATTTTTCTAGCCAACCCAAATTGTAACATATTAAGGTTACCCTGACTTTAGAAACACGGATTGCATGAATAGGAGGTTAGTGTTTTTAGATCATTAGAATTTACCAAAAAAGGTTACAATTATACCTGACATGCTTGTTTATACCCTAATAGATATATAATGGTCACATGATGAGTAATTCACATGTTTGAACCATTATGAATATTTAATGCACATAATATCATTAAATCACATATTAACCCTAATTAGGGATACATATGATCTTAACCATGTCATGCACCAATAAACCCTAATGTGAAGTTGAGATTATGTATGGAACCTAACTTGAGACCTCGGATGTGAAATGTTGACCTTAACCTATAGTTGGTATGTCTAAACCTAACACATACATCATTTGATGACATTCATGATAGATTAGTGGCATTAGATGCTATAATCATATATCATATGATAATACACCTAATTCATACTAAATCACCTCATCATATCAGGATATGAAAATCAATCCATCAATATGTAATATGTTTCACCTGGTTTATTTGTATACATCTAATGACTCAACTATGGTTAATAAGTAATTCTAATTTACATGAATATCCATGAATAACTAATGTGGGGTTAGATGTGTGTAACTAGTGATTCGATGTGAATGAATGTGCATGAATGATTCATTTAGACAATAATGTAACTAATTGGTATAATGTGACAATAATGGATGTTTAATAAAATTGAAATTAACAAATGTGTCATTATTTGTGTTAGTGGTGAAATTAATGATACATTGAGTAAAATAATATTTTTTGCAAGATAATGTAATATAACCCCATATGGTGATAGTAGGAGGATAATGAATTCTAAATCTAGATTATTAGAGGTATTGGTAAAGTATGATAATAGTTATATAAATATTTGAATTAAACCCTAATTACACTCAAACTCCTACAAGATAATCTCAAAAGATAAATATAAGCCTAAAATTGGATTCTTATGGTCCTAATTGGTTAGGTGCAAAGTTTAGCATTATTGGATAATGCCTACAGTTTCAAATTTATTTGAGAAGATAATGTTGATCTATACAATTTCAATGCTAATCAGACTTTGGTTATCTTGATTTGAATCACGATATTTGGTCACACTCCTTATTTTGTGGATTTCCCTGAGTCATCAGTGTGAGAATGGTTTCCAGACTTTGTCTCTATGTGGACTCTTTGTGAGCCCTTTGATTTGAATCGCATGGCAATCGAGTTTTTTTCTACCTCGTGCCCAACTTGTTCAGGACTCAATAGTCCTGTGAATATATGTCTACTTCTACCTTGTGCTACTTTCCTCCTCATCCCCTAATTTCTTGGTCTTCATGGGGTCTGGTCTGGATAACCCCTAATTTGTTGGGATTTAGGCTCTCTAGTATCCCAAGTGAGGAAGGGGTGTGGTTGTCCCCTATTTTCCCCCTTCCATGCCATCTCCTTCTCTCTTTAGGATGTCATACCTATATATAATAGCATGTTCACCATCCTCAAATCACATGTGACCTTCTGCACCCACTAGATGTACCATTGATCCAGGAGCATCTCCACCCTACCAACCTCCCTGCGCCGGCCAACTAGTATCCAACTGAGGGGCTTCGGCATTCAAAATCTCTATGCGACGGAGTGCATCAATTTCTTATGCCTCTATGAAGGTATGCCTACCTTCAGTTCTCGCGTCGAGGTACTATATATACTTTCCCCAATTTCCACCTTTTGGTATTGGTTTTGAAGTCATGTCATGTTCTAATGATTTGATCATTGATTGATTCAGTGTTTTCTCAGTTTGGCTTTATGGGATCTCTATGAGTAAGGCCTAATCCTATTTGTTCTTTCTTTCATTGGTTATATAGGTTCTACCAGGTTGTTTAGCTTGCTCCTACTTGGCTACTACGACAGGTTACTTCCTTGCCTCTGATCGGCTGGCAACCATCTCTTGGGCTCATTGAGTTTTCCTTGACTTGCAGAAGGTGATGAGGTCCACCCCTTGTATTGGTTATCCCTGCTACAATGAGATCTTTGTTTTGGCTTTGTGAATGCACATTGATTTCTGTGTTCACTGAGATGCATTGGCAAGGAAGAAAATGGCAGTCATGATTTGGTAGTCCTAACCTTACCTTGATTTTATGTTGTCACGTTGTCCATGGGTGTTTTTGTCTTTTGATTGATTTTAGTGGTATGTCGTAGTTTGATTTAACTATTTGATTTTACACATGTGCCTTTTCATGCATCAAGATGATGATGTGTGTTGTGATGACCCTAAATTTTAGGGTTTTTGATACCTGTAAAGCATTTTAAGACCATGAATGTTTTATTCATGGTTGAACCCCAAATCAGGAATTGGGTACTTAAATATGATTAATTTCACCTAAAAGGTATGGTTCTAGGTATTATAGTTGATGATTATTTGATCTAATTGTGTTCAACCATGATGGTAGCTTTTTATTAGTCAATTTGGGTACTTATGAGGTCAATAGTTCCATTTAGTAGCCACAACATACTCAAGTGGCCAACATATTAGCCTTGAGGTATGTTAGTATCGTAACAAGTGTTTTTGGGCTTGTCGAATCAATATTTTATGATCACTTGAAATGAATTCAAAATTTATACATCTTTTTATTAGTTTGTTTGAAGAATCTCATTGCATGTCCATATGATGGATTTTGAATATTGAACTTTAGTATAAGGTAGCCTGAATGAGGGTAAACCTCCAGTCAAAATTTTACAAATAAATGGTTCTCCTAGAACAAGTTATTAAAGTTTTAACATACCTTAACTATGTGACCAATTGGAATTGAGAACTTTGGTCAGATCTGTTACATATTTGTCATGCTGCCAACCAAACTCAAAGGGGAACAAATCCAGTTAGGTGAGGCCATGGACGGTAGATGAGGCTCAATCTGATCCATCCCACTATGATCTGGCGGTGGGGACTATGTCTCCTACCTCTGATTTACACATAGCAATCACCCCCTCAGGCTACGATCCAGTAGCTCAACTTTGATCCCCAAAATGACGACATTCATGCATTTTAGTAGCACCCATAGATCAAAAATGCTCAGAGGAGTTGAACAATCCTTATAGAATCCCTTTTCATGGAAACTTGTGAGAGATCAAACCAATTCTTTAGAAACCCTCTCATTCACAACCGTAGATAACAGAGGAGGAGGGCGGCTTTTCCACCCAAAACCACCACAGAAACTTAGAATTTCCTTCCCTATCTTTTGTTTTGCCGATGATGAGCCAAGTCGTTGGTCAGAACCCTTCTTATCCAAATACGAGGTCAAGGGAGAAATTTCCGAATGACTTTGTGGAGATGAAATGAATACAATGAGTTTGAGGAAGCATCTTGAATCTTTGTATGGTCTTGTTTCCAGTTGAGGAGACATGCAATACTTTTTCCCCTCCCAAGTTCCTATAGCAACGACAAGGAAGCACCAAGTGACCCTGAAGTGTTGCCCCCTTTCGATTGTCCCTAGTCATCGACTACATCATGAAGGTTAGGTTTTCCCCTCTTATAATCTTGGACGCGGTAGAGACTTGGGGACAGCTCCAAGATCAAGATCGGTTTCCTAGACTTAGGATGTAGGTGCCTCATTAGATCTTGGCGCACCCGATTCCAACACCCATCGTCAACTTTCCCTCCTTCTGACCTTTTCCACGGCAACACCCAACTGGTGAGCACATGACTCCAAAGCTTCTTCCGTCTTCAACGATGACTGAGTGACTGAAGGCGATCTTTGAGAGACGACATAGAAGAATCCAACACCTCCAAGCTTTGAGGATGTCACCATCCTCACCAAACTCAAGCTAGAGGCCATGCATGCAGTGCAATGGTTGGTGTGTTGTGCAGAAGCAGACCCCGAAGGTGAGTGCGAGACTAGGACAAAAGAAGCAGGCAATTGATCTAGCCTGACCAAATCCTGAACCCACTCAACTCATAAAAGATCAGGATGGTTCACCTAAGCTAGATAGGAGGACCACCTGCTCTCCCTTGCCATGTGACGGTGATTTGAGGCTTGATCGAGATGATCCAACAGATCCAGTAACTCCCTTAAGGTAAATGTTGTCTTAATTCTTTAGAGATACATGGAAATTTAGAAAATTCCTTGTAAATGGACCCCTTGGACTAAACGTCCCTAAAAATTACCCGTAGACTCAGAAAAATACCCCATTATTAGTGAATCACTAGATTAGGATTTTGAAAAACATTAATTGACTATTTTCAATTTATTTGATAATGTTTACTTTAGGGTGGAAACTAATGACAGAGCTTGCTCTGATTATTATTCCAATATACCAGATCTCTTCTTATCAAATAATGATTAGGTGTTTTAAACCTCATTTTGATTCTAGAAATTAGTACAAGCATTAGAAAAATATGAAACCTGAACCACACGTTATATATGACCTATGGAGGAGACTAAAAATATTAGACGTCATACTAACATCTGAATGAACCTAGGTTTGTCCTAAACCCTAAATTGGACCTAAATATCATCAATAATGGTGAACATTTTATTAATTATGATTAATAGTTATCAATCAGGTGGTGAGCATAATAGTACATGATGATGGACATATTAGAAATCTATGAACTCAGGTGTGTGGGTTTATTTAATTATATGTCTATGGTTTTGTTTGGATCATGGTACATATGTATGCTCTTTATTTGCAAATATCGGATGTAGTATTACTATCACTACTCAGTGTTTTGTCACTTGGAAACATAAATTATGAGTACATGTATTTGTAGTTATTAAGGTGTTCATTATCCCCCTTATGAGGTAATGGATTAATGTCAACTAGTATACCTCCCTAGGGCACACATTGTATAGGGAGTTCTTCAGAGTATTTGGTACATGGAGTAAGGCACAACATATATGTTTTGATACTACTCCACCTTGATAATGCAACTCATCTAGAAAAATGACTAAAATTGGTGTATTTCGCTTAATAAAGAAATATTTTCTATGATATTTATTTGTTTATGTAAATATTTTCAAATTATGAAAACCATAAATATATGTACTTTTTTCCCCTATAAACAACACCACGTGTGTTGATTCGTTGTATTAGGTATGTTTTTGGTTCAAATCTAGCATGGGACAAAAGACGAGAAGTGAGCAGTTGTACCTATTGTGTTAGATCCTAGCATACATGTTTAGACTTATGTAAAATATCCTTTCAATATGTAATAGTAACTAATGTTGTATTAAGTAATTTTGTAATATATACATGATGAATGTTGAGAACTTATGGTGTATGCATTATAGTTGAATGTTCATGTATGCACATTTAGCTTCTGCATCGCTCTCTTTTCATATTGGTTAACATTTTTGGATTTTGTCTTCTCATCCCCACAGAGTTTTGGGAAGGTAGAATCTGGGGACCTTACACATGATGCAGGGGTTTCTTGGTCCTTTGCATCACGTTTTTTATTTAAATTTCAAAAAATCCCCATATCTTATAAAATTCATAATAATTAATAAGGAAGTCATAAACATAAATAGAGATATGTTTTGGAATCACAAAAATGTGATCTATCATTTAGTATAGCATTTATAAAGTGATTCCAATTAATTAAATACGTGATTTTTCTGTATTTATCCTAATTGTCTTTAATCTTGTAAAATTCATATCTAATGATTTATAAGTCAAAAAATAGTAATTAAATATGTTTTGAAATAGAGAAAGTATAATCTATCCAATATGTAATGTGCATAACCCAAATCTATAATGATAAAAGGGGTTATTTTTAGGGTTTTATAAGTAGGAGCATAAACCTAATTGATTTGAATATTTAATAGGTAGCTTTGGACCTTGATTAGGTTCTAGAGTTTGGCCCTGGCTTTGCATACATGTTATTGATGTATGTTGCTTCTCTTTATGAGCCATATTGGATAATAGTTCTATTATCTCTCCCTCTATGCTTAATTGTAGCATATTGCTTTGTATGTCACTTGATTGTATATATTTCACCCGCTTGGGTCCAATCTCTGAATTTTATCTTATGGCCTATTGAGTATGCAAATTGAATCTCTTTTATTTAATCTTGTTCATACTTGTTCAATTTCCAACCTTTATTGCATTATTTCTTGTTATTATTCCATTTCATAATGGAAACCCTAATTTGATGGATCGCTTAAATTGAACTTTAGCTTGCCTCTCTATTATATGCATGATTGATTGTTAAGACTACTATTATCAATTAGTGGTGGTACATTATGGGATTGGATTCCATTGTACAACTTTCCAATATATATGTGATGGTACTCTCACCTAGCCCCATTTGCTCTCACCTATTTTATACATATTATTATGTAGGATTATGGGTGCTCTCATCTCCTTCCTGGTCTCGAGTTGCAGAAGTGTCTTGGCCCTACTTTTAGGTGGTTGTTGTCCAATATTTAACCTGCATGCATAAAAAATGATTATTTATTGTTTTTTAAAGGCCAGAATTTTATTATTGTACTTTTTTTTCCTTCATATAATATTTTTGTCTTAATATTTGAAGAACTCTTTTCATATCCACTTGGATTCTTCTTCCTCCCTCTTCATTGGGAACCATTTTATTTTTTACCTTTGATGTACTTTTACTATATAAATTGTCCAATCCCTATTATAAGCACCTATCGACTCTTTTGTTGATAATCTTCCACCTTGTCTTATCTTATGGGGGTGTTACCAACCCCTTAGGTGAAGAAGGTCCTACCATAGGTGACCCTAAGTTGCATCATGCTTGAGAGTAGTATTTCTTTCTGGAGATAGATTGAAGTGGTTGGTTTACCCTCTGTTGAACCTATATTATAGATTAGTTTCCTATAGTTTCTTTTATGTGCACCTATGTTGTGAAGAATAATGTTAGACATGAATATTGTAACAGTTGGAATTTATCTTCCGCTGCTACACTTTTGGTATTTGATACATAACATATTGGAATCATAGTATATCATCCTTTGCAAAAAATTGTTATTGAGTTTGGCATTCAGATGGTTTTATTGTTCACATCTCACTAAGTGAGTCGCTCCCCTCTAGGTTCCCACTCCTTACAAGTATGGTATTAGAGCCAGAGCAGTCAGTTGATCCAACTATTTCAATATTTATCTCCCTTAGGTTTTATCTCTCCATAGGTTCCTTATAGGATCCTTAGCTTATGTTGAAACTCTCTAGGCAAGATGCTTATCCTAGAATCTACTTATGTTGGTCATGATAGGATGAGAGACAAATATAGAATCTAAGGAAGTTTTAGGATGATCTAAGTGACTTATCCCTTATTTGTTTATATTGGACACCTTGTGCCTTTACACCACGGTATTAATTTGATACCTATGTTTATGTTTTAAAGCTATGAGGTTTGATATAAATTATGTAAGAAGAATGATCAAGTAGGTGGTAAGTTAAACCCAGAGTTGAACCACATGTTTGGGTAGAATACCCCTGGAACCTAAACTTTAATGTATGGGTGATATTCAAGAATAAGTGATGATGTGATAGATTCTAACTGTGGTTCTATCAAACATGTCCTTGTACCTCTAGTTTAGTTTGACTTGGTAGGTCAAACCTTTTCAAGGGGTGGAGGGGTAGTACCTTAATAGATCATGGATATGTCGATTTGAGGATGAAATCCTTTTTAAGGGGTGGAGTCTTGTAACATACCGAGATTTGGCTACCCTAACTTTATAAACCCTAATTCCATGAATAGGAGGTTAGCATGCTCAAGTCATTAGAATTGAACAAACAAGGTTTTAGTTATACTCTGACATGCTTGTTTATACCCTAATGGACATATATATGATGAGTCATTCGCACGTTTGAACCATAATGAATATTTATTGCACATTATATGACTAGCTCACATATTAACCCTAATTAGTATACATATGATCTTAACCATACAATAGATCAATAAACCCTAAGGTGATATTGAGATGATGTATGGAACCTAAATTGAGACCTAGGATGTGATAGTGTTTACCCTAACCTTAACTTGGTATGTCTAACCCTAACGCATACATCATTTGATGACATGCATGATACATTAGTGACATTAGATTCTATAATCATACATCACATGTTAATACACCTAATTTGGATTTAACCACGTAATCGTAGCGTGAAATGAAAATCAAATCATCAATATGTAAGATGTTTCACCTGGTTCACTTGTATACATCTAATGACTCAAATGTGGTTGACAAGTAATTTGATTTACATAAATATGCATGAATGACTAATGTGGGTTTAGATGTGTAATTTGTGATTCGATTTGAATGAATGTAAATGAACAATTCATTTGGACATCAATTTGAATAATGGGTATAATGTGACAATAAATGTATGTTTAATATAAGTGGAGTTAACTAATGTGCCATTATTTGTGTTAATGATGAAATTAATGAGAAATTGAGTAAAAAAATTGTGTACAAGATAATCTAATATATCCCCATATGGTGATAATAGGAGGATAATGAAGTCTAAATCTAGATTATTGAGGGTAATGGTAATAAATATGAAAATAACTTACTTAAACCCTAATTTCCCCTCAAACTTGTACAAAATAATCTCAAAAGATAAATCTAAGCCTAAAATCGAATTCTTTGGGTCCTATTGGCTTAGGTGAAAAGTTTTAGCATTATGAAACAATGTTTGCAATTTCAAATTGATTTGAGAAGATAATGTTGATCTATACGATTTCAATGCTAATCAGATTGTGGTTATCTTGATTAAATCATAATATCTGGTCAAACTCCTTAATTCCCAAATTTTCCTAAGTAGCCAGTGTCATGCTGGTTTCTTGTAAGGAGTGGGACCCAACAGGGGATCCACTCACTTACTAAATCAAATAAAAAGGAAGCATTCCATATATCAAACACCACTATAATTTTTTTTGCAAGGGGATGATAATCCATTTTATTCAAAAGTATGATTCAAGTAACCAAATGTAGTAGTGGAAAAAAATATCTAACTATTATATAACTTGATATTGTCTCAAAACTTCACCACATAGGGTGATTCATATGAAAACTAACTAAACTAAAGGATCAGTGGAGGGTCATCTAATCACCTCACAAAAGTCTCCCATAAGGATTCAATTATACTTGATGAGGTCCTGGTCCAACTTGGTTATTTTCTCCTTGACCTACACCTGGGGTTGGAAGCGTACCCCAGCAAAAGGAGAAAAGTAGATATACATCATCAAAATGCTAGTATGAGCATATTAAATCAAGAATTGAGCAACATTATGAAATAATGGATGTCAAATAAACAAGGCTCCCCATGTAAAAAGGAAATGACTACCCAATTGGGCATAAAAGAATATGAATTCAATAAAATGATAAATAACAACAAGACATACATGTGACAGTACTAGAACAATATAAATTGTTGTTAGGATATAACACATCTACCAAAAATATGGGGTGAGTAGGAACATATACACAACTACTCTGAGCACTATAAGATACACATCTTCTCTAATAATATCACATGCAAGAATTATCACGTCTACATTATCAAGTGTGGGAATTTACACATCCACATAAAATAACACATGTCACATTATACTAGTAGTTAACACATGATGCATAACAAAAGAGTAAGCAAGTCTAAATCAAAATATGATAGATGAAAACATCCAATCAATATAAGTGGGGTCAAAGGACCCATTAAATACAAGATTCAACAACATCGATGATGTGATAGAAACAATAAAAAAGATATCTTTCAAGAATAATATTGAAGGACATGTAGCAATCAAATTAGGATTTTGGCTCTTCAAATAAATCAAAAGATGGAAACAGAGGTGATTGCTCAACATGAATAATATGGAATGCAAACATACCTCAAGGTGTTAGTCAAATTGTTAAAATCTAAATCTTAGATCCATATCAGGGTTAGAAACTATTCTGACGTTTGTAACACTGATGATTGAGAAAAGATCACCATGAAATTACAAATATTTGATGGCTCATACAAGGGACTTGAATAGGATGATAAGAGAGAAGGTTATGGTTACATGGTGATCAAGTGATTTCTATGTGTTGAAGGCCATAGGGAGGGGTCTATTTACATATTTGGCTTGGGTAGAAAGAAACTTACCAATTTTTGTTTACTAAGAAAAATATACAACATATTTTGAAAATGGAGAAAAGTCAAGAATTTGTTCACAATTGATAGGTAAGAAAATTAAAAACCATATCAAACAGAATGTATTAACTTAAACTATTAAAAATTAATGTTTCCAATTGTATATTCTCTTTCCAAATTTATTTTAGGGTCCAAACAAACTTCAAATAAAGTAAACTTTGACACATATGTTAATTATGACATTTCGAATTTGAATTGTACACTAGTTTTCATTTTTAGAATGTTCAATATGTCATTTACATTATTTGATACCTTTTAACATTATGTTTTTAATTTATTTTATAATTTTTTCTGGGTACTAGTATTATTCAACTAAAAAAGAATTTGGCAATTGGACCAATTATTACATGAGAAATAAATTTGAAATTGCTTTCTTGTTTAAAATTGTATAGTGGATTATTTCATATAATGTTAAAATGGATAGTTATATTGTGTATATTGAGTTGCTATATTGGGTATATATGATCCTTTCAAAATTATCCTCTCATGTGAGAAGTAAAGAATCTTTTCAATTATCCTCAACTATGTTTATTTATAATTTATTTTGAATAATAGTAACTTAGTTTCCCAATTCATGATAATTGGTTCCATAATATTAGTAACATCCTCTAGAGATAATATAAGAGGGGAATATGTAAGTCTCTTACTACTTTTTACTACTGACATGTTACATCTAATTATTTAGTACATGCAAGTGTGATGATATAATTTGCATATGTATTAATTTGTGTGTTTCTAAAATAAATTTTGGATTTTACTTCTTTTATGTTGCATGTACAACATTGTTTCCCATTATGTCACACCACAATTTTATTTGTTACAATCCATGCAAGTTGGTTTACGTTATTCA
Organism: Alisma plantago-aquatica; assembly: GCA_963693085.1. Taxonomy (NCBI): domain Eukaryota; kingdom Viridiplantae; phylum Streptophyta; class Magnoliopsida; order Alismatales; family Alismataceae; genus Alisma; species Alisma plantago-aquatica. The sequence continues at coordinate 574,773,807 of OY856409.1, read as the reverse complement.
TTTAATATATTATATGTTTTCTTTTTATAATAAATTCAATATTTTTGATCTTATCTTTCATTTTCTTTTCTTAAGGAATTCGAGGCATCTAGAAACTCTTTATCCTACAAGCAAACTTAAACATGAGGATCATGAAATAATTAGTTTTTCCTTTTGGGGTTGTTTAACATATTATTTAATATTTTGGGATTTAATATACATTCTCTCTCCTAAACTACACTAGAATAGATAATATTTTCCGATTAATGTGGAAATTCACACATAGACTATTTTGTTATGTGGAATTCAAATTTGGAACTTATTTCCACTTTTGAAGTCATTAAGCATTTTGTAATATTTTGGAGTAAAATTCACATTTTCTTGTCTAAAAAAAATTAAGATAGTTATTATCATTCAAACAATGTGAAACTTGGCACCCAAGTTAATTGGGAACCAAAAAACACATTTTTATCATTATATTGATTATCTTCAATTAGAATCTCATTAATTTCACATTTTTACAAAAAGGTTGCATATTATTATTATGCACGAAATTCCACATTTTACACATTTAACATATTTAATCCATTAACTTCATATTTATTTAAATAATATAACATTATTAATAGTTATGCACATAGAATTACAAATGGTTACTCTAAAGTATATAATTCATTTGTATTTAGCCATTATGTTAGTAAAGAAAATATATGTAGCATATTTCATGATATTTATTACTTGTTGGTACATAGTTAAGTCATTATGTAAATGTGTTTTAATTTTTATCCTTGTTTGGTCAAATCTAAGAAAGCAATCTTAAAAGGTCAGGGTTGGATGTGTACCCCAGCAAAAGGAGATAGGTAGATACATCAGCAAAATGTTGGTATGAGCATATTAAATTGAGTATTGAACATCATTATGAAACAAAGGACGTCAAATAAATAAGGCTTCCCATGGAAAAAGGATAGGACTACCCAACTGGGCATAAAAGAATATGAATTCAATAATATAATAAATAAAAGCAAGGCATCCATGTGGTTCACATGTGATAGTACTAGAACAATATAAACTATTGGTAGGAAATAACACACCTAGCAAAAACATGGGATGAGTAGGAATATATATACATCTACTGTGAACAGGACAAGTATGACACCATACCACACTAAATGACAAGACTCAAAAACAAAACACATGATCAACTACTAAACATCCATACTACCAAAAAAATAGGGTAAACTAAAACCGGTTTAAATAGTACTTACCATAGTAGAAACAATTACATAAAGGTCCAAGAACTTTGTATATCTCCATACACCATACCACATATTTACACATCTGTCCAGTGGATGAGGCCACAAATTGTATACAAAAGTTGTATTCCATCATTACATTCCACATACAACATCAATATATACAAAAACACTCGTGTCTTTATACATATGATTTACAAAACACCCCCTTCCTAGACGTAAGAGTACATGGACGATACTAGGACTTTACTATGACAATAACTAGCAGTTGTCTAACCTTTAGAGGCTATTGGTCTCCAAGTTGCTCTTCTTTGACACCTTGAACCTGCCCATGTCGCCAATGAACACCTAAAATATATATATGGTAACCCATGAGAGTAAGACCCATATCCCATCGAGAGATATAACTCTCAACCAACGACTATTGATTGTTGTAGATACATTAATTAACAAGATAAGTAGATTTAGTAGTTTAAGCATCTTAAGCAATTCTTGCAGGTCAAATAGGTTGAGCAACCTAAATAGATAGGCATAGCAACATACATGAATAACAACATGCTTGTTTAACAAGATATCTAAAGAACATGTAAGAATCATATCATCTAAGAAGTATAAGAGACAAGGCAAAGGTTAACATCTAATGTGAAGCATTGTGTATAATGCTAACATATATACTACACGGATGGATTACATCTTTTATTAAGGCCCTGGGGAATTGAGGTATACCACTCAATTCCAACTGACCAATATTATGTCACAATCACTTCCATACAAGATCTATAGAAGAGTCAGTATCCTCAGATCTCACCCGCTCTTGGTCAGTATAAGTTTGATGTAGTGACACATCTAGTTAAGATGTAAAGCAGCCTAGTCTTTCCTTGGTAGATAGGCCATGACACTAGTGAACAGCCTAGTCCTCCCTTAAAAGGTCAAGGTACTAGTGAAACCAGGGTATCAAACCAAACATCTGAGGTACAACTGTAGTTGTTCTCAATCACATCATATATACTGAATCATAAACATATGAGATAGTGCCTCAACCATTACCCTACCAAGGTATGACCACATCCATCCATGTAAACATGCATATACTCAACAATATATGACTCTGAGCTTCCTTTAAGGGAAAACCCATTTCACCATCCAAAAAAAAATCCTGACACTAGAATGGATCTATGGCTAGGGCAACTACATGATTAGGGTTTCACTTGATTAGTTAATGTTAATTGAGTGAATTAAGTCTACATCAAACAAGTGGACATACAAACCCTAATTTACTTCTAGCAAACAATTGATTTATTGCAACTCTAGAAGATATAAACATCTAAGATATAGTTCTTGTCACATCATTACATGATTCCAATCCTTGTCACATAAGTAAGAGGATCACACTTCTATTGGGTATCAAACCATGCCCAAGGGTCATTACGACCATCCCACCATAATCACCTGAAGAACGTATTTTTATTTCCTCACATTATTACAAGACTCAACAAACCATCACCATAGTTGTGGTACACAAGTTTGGCATAACATTGCATTAAGAATCTTATGATGATCATATAACAACATACTAGGGTTACCTCAACACTAAGAGAGTATTCCACTATCATTCATTCACATAAGTCATACAAGAGAGTTAAGTATGATCAATCACCATCATTAGATTACATTATCGTTACCCATCATCTCATGTTGATAGCTATTAACTTACAATCATACGAGGGTAAAGGTAAGACTACAAAGTTAAGGGCTTAGCACCATCAATTTTATGTCATCAAAACCAAACCAACATGTCATGAGGAATCACCCCCAAAACCATTGTATGTTGAGTAGGTAGAAATATTGGTTGTACATATTCAAACACCTTGAACAAACCATTCATAGGAACCATCAAGTTGTGACCTAAATAGAGTCACCAACTTCACCTAGTCAAGCCATCATTTGATAACCCAAAGACTACCATCGATTGAAGCCTTGAGAAGCACCACCATTTGGCTGGCTCAAAGGATACCATCAGTTTTAGGTATGCAACTGACCATCAGTTGTAGTACTATGGATCACCATCGGTTGTGGTGTCCAGTGCCTGGACTACCATTGGATCATGAAGTCAGAACCTCCATTGGTTGACAACATTATTGTTGAACTAGTAGAGACATTATTTGGTGAGCATAGGTCAAGAGACCATCGAGTCTTGGAGTCATAACATCTATTGGTTGATGGAGCATAAAATACATAGGTTGTCACCAACATGTGGTAAAACAAGGCAAAAACCTAAGAGAAACCATCGTTTGGTTGAAGAGAAAGAACCATCAATTGAAACCACCACAAGAGCATTAAGACCATCGATTTTTTAGCACTAAGAGACCAAAATAGACCTTAAGAAATTACCATCAGTTGGAATGAGACACACAAGCAAAACATCTCCAAAATCAAGTTTATCGGTTCTAGAAAGAAGGCAAACCATCGAGTTATGTACAAGGTAGAAAACAATTCAAAACATTAAGTAAAACCCATCATTTAGGAGACATCAAGGACCATCGTTCTCCATGAAAGCAAGAGCTAATAGTTCCTCTACCAAAGGAAAGTTATGCACAAGGTATAGATCACATCCAAGAAGATAAACATCCACAAACTAGCACCTAAGCTCAAACCCCAGGAAAAGATATTACCTTTCCACTTAGAACGTAGTTTTAGAGAAAGATCTAGCACATGCAAGCTATAAGTAAGCAATAAATGTGGAGAAAGTTATATAATTAGCCTCTAGGAAGAAGAAGAAGCTCCAAATAGCAAGGTAGCTTTAGCAAAAGAGTAAGAAACCCTAGATTAAGCACTCCTCATAGTCAAGCAAGCTCCTTCTCTAAGAAAGAGAGCAAACCCTAGGTCAAGGAAGCAGAATAAGGTATTCTTTAAGCTCTAGAGCAAGCTCCACCATGGAACACCATGGCCACGACCAAGAAGAAGGAAGAAGTAGGTAGGACAGCAAGGAAAAGGAAGGGAAAGAAGGATATCTTACTTGCTTAGGTCAAGAACAAGCAAATGAAGCTCTACAAGCTCCAAGAGAGGGTAGATTTGAACCCTAACATCACATGCAAGGAGATCGACCACCTTCTTCTACCTTGGGAAACTTATACTCAACCTAAGCAAGAAGGAATAAGCTCTAGATAGCAAGGAATAGAAAGGGGTCCAAAGGGTTCATTTGCATGGAAGGTAGGAGGTTTATAAAGCTATGGGAGAGAGAGAAGAGAAGGTTTAGGTGTTCTACCATATTTGCCAAGTTTCCATGGACAAGGGACATCATGTCTATGCAAGCAGTATCTCGATTGGTTGTGGAGTATGTTAGGACATCAGATCTTGGCCTCCTAGGGTGTCCATCAAGTTTATCACTTGGTGACTATCACTTCTAGAAACCCTAGGTCACTAGGTGGAAAACCATCAATTGAACATCCCTTCTTAGCAAACCATCGATCGAAGGGACCTAAAGAGAGAAGACCATCAACCTAGCACATCCAGATATCACCATTGGTTGTCCCCTCATAAGGATGACCATAGGTTGTCATCCATCTAGGGGGAATCACTGATTGATGGCCTCTAAGGTTGTTCATCCATGAGAGCAAAACCCTAACTTACCCTAAAGAGATGTCACCATCAAACCAAGGTACAAAAAGGCACCCCAAGGTAAAACCAACTCAAACATGATAAGAAAACATGTGAGGAACAAAAAACATGTAACAAATACAAGATCAACCTCGGATATGGGTAAATTGCAAAAAATATCAAAACAATCATAAAATTGCAAATCTTTCTCAAACGGTGTCCAAACTAGACCAAACTTGAAACTTAAGATTGTTGCATGATATAAAAGCACTTCAAAGTTTTAGATTTAGGTTTTCATAATCCAATTAATATAATTAAGCATGTTCAACTATTAAGTAAGGTTTGGGGTCTTACAACCATAAACCCCTAACAAGGATTTTGCCCCTAAAATCCTACACGAACAAAGATGGGTACTTCCTATGCATCTCATCATCTAACTCCCACGTGGATTCCTACATACCATGATGATACCACAAAACCTTCACTAAGAGTATATCCTTCTTCTTCAACTTCTTCACATTACTATCTAGGATCATCATAGTACCCTCAACATATGACACATCCTCCTCCAACTCAACCTCCACTGGCTGCAACACCTACTCAGTATTTGGGTGACACTTCCTTAGCATCGAGACATGGAAGATAGGTTGCAACCTATGCAACTCCATGGTAACTCAAGCTTGTACGCTACCTTCCCAACATGTGTCAAAATAGGGTATGGACCCATAAATTTGGGAGCCAAGTTACCCTTCTTACTAAACATGCACACCTTTCTAAGGGGAAAACTTAATGTACACATAGTCTCCAACTTGAAACTCAAGCATTCTATGACAACTGTCGGCGTACAACTTTTTTCTATCCCGGGATACCTTCAATTATTGTTGTATCACCTTGATCTTATCTTTTTTTTGTTGCACTAGCTCAGGACCCAAAAGCTAATATTCTCCTATCTCGCACCAACAAAGTAGTGACTGGGAATGCCTCTCATATAAACCTTCATACAATGACATGTCTATACTCCTCCAGTAACTATTTTTGTAGGAAAACTCTATCAAACTCATGTGGACATTGCAATTACCAAGAACTACAAGACACATGCCCTCAAGAGATCTTCTAAAGTCTGAATGGTCTTCTCTGGATGACATCTATCCATGGGTGGAAAGTCATACTAAACTGCAGTTGTGTCCCCATAGTTGTTTACATACATTCCCAAAGCTAATTGGTGAACTACGGACCATGCAGATAGACTATCTCATCAACATATATTTTTGCCAACTTCTCTATTGTATGTGTTGTCTTGACTGGCAAGAAGTGAGCTGACTTGGTCAACCTATCAACTATCACCTGAATGGAATCATGACCTTTGGATTCCCTAGGAAGACCAACCAGAAAGTCCATAGTGAGGATCTAATTTCTACTACAATATTAAAAATGGTTGTAACATCCTTGCAGGCTTCTAGTGCTCAGCCTTGACATGCTGACAAATTGGACATCTAGCAACAAACTCTGCCACATCATGCTTCAGACCTGGCCATCAATATACGATCCTTTAGATTATGGTACATCTTGGTACTACCAAGATGCATCGCGTACATAGAGGAATGAGACTCCTTAAGAACTACCTTCCTCAAACCATCAGTATATGGAACCACTGTCCTAGTATGAAAACAAACTGTCCCATCATCTAACTCATGGAAACCATCATACTTCTAGTTGCCAAACTCTACCATGATTTTCTGTATCATGGTATCATCCCATTGTGCATCTCTCTGCTACATCAAGGTATGGTTCACTTGCAACTATGTCAAAAAACATACCAATAGGGAGATCTACAACTTCTTGTTCATCTGGCAAAGAGACACCAACATGTCCCGCTTATGACATACTAAGGCATGCAACTATGCCTTGTCTGTAGCTGGTGATAAAGAAGACTTCCAGCTCAACGTGTCTGCCTCCATGTTCACCTTACTAGTATGGTAGTCTATCATGCAATCTTAGTCTTTGATTAGCTCCATCCATTGTCTTCATCTCATGTTCAAATCTTGCTTCAAGAAGATATACTACAGGTTCATATGGTCGGATCTGACACTTCTCTCCATATAGATAGTCCCTTCAAATTTTTCAAGGCATGGACCACGGATGCAAACTCTAGATCATGCATTGGGTAGTTTTACTCGTGCTTATTTAACTGTCATGAAGAAAAAGAAATTACATTCTTGTTGTTATAATCTAAATTTTTCTTGTATTTTAAATAATTGAAATGCAATTATTCTATGAAAAGAGACTTGTTCAGAAATTTGGGTGTTACATTTTAAAGAATGGATTTCCTTTGAAAATTTCCCTTGGATGTATGATTTCATAATTTATACTATTTTAATAGTCCAATGATGGATACAAGAGAAAATGGATAAAAGAAATTCCATAATAAGTAAAAGGAAAAAAGAAATAGAAGATAATTATGTGCATATGTAAGAATTGTGTAGAATTCTCTAGAAAGTGACATGGTTGACCAGGATTGATTACTTTTTAGTTCCACATGGTTTATAATAAGAAAAGAAATCAAAATAAAGAAATAGAAGAGAAAGGAAGAGAAAAGATGAATTTTAAATGCATAATATATGCCTTATAAGTGGATAACATGCATATGAAGAAAAGTCTCTTTGATTTTCGAATTTTGGTTCCACAATTTGCATACAAGTAGTTTAAGTCATTAAAGACTGACCCTTAAAATTTGGTCTTAAAAGGAGAAATAGAGATAGAGAGAGTTATGAATTAAATGGTTTTCTATAAAGTGATGATTTAGACAGAAATAAGAATTAAATGTCACATATATTCCTGGTAGGGAACCATACCCAAGATTTTAAAGAATGAATTTATTTAATATTTCAGGCAGCATAACAGTCATTGGATCTTGGATCCAATGACGTATGGTTCATCACCTACCTTAAGCCAAAAGGGGAATATGGGAACAATTATTTTGAATTGACTTATTGTATATCCCTCTCTCCAATTCACAAGATTTCTTAGAAACCTTTCCATTAGTTTCAGGAGACCAATTAGAAATAAAGAACATGGCGGAGTGCCACGGTCGTGGTGGGTAAGGGGCCCCACGGCCGTGTGGCTTAACATGACCGTTTTGGAGGAGGAGGAGGTGACTGTGGGAGGGGCCATGGTCGTCTTGATCGTCTTCGGCCATGGTCGTGGCGAATTGTCCACGGTCGTGGAGTTCTGGGCAAAAAACCCTGTTGACAACTGACTTCTTGATCAATAAATGCACGACCGTGGGAGGAGCCCATGGCCGTTTTCTCTTCTCGAGGCCACAACCGTGCTGATGGCCATGGTCGTGGGGTCTTCACTGGCCACAGTCGTGGCTGGGAGGCCATGACCGTGGGACTCTGTGGAATTTCCCTGTTGAAACTGTTGGATCTTGGTGATAAATGCACGACCGTGGCATTGTGGCCACGACCGTGGTGAGAATTAAACTCAAGGAGTCTTAATTCTTTTTCAAAAGATTAAAACAAGTTTATGAATAACTTAAGCAAAACTTCTAGTTTTATGCCATAACCTAGGTCAGGGATGTTACACTAGTAGAGGAGACAGAAGCCTTCCATGAGGTTGAAGCTGTAGCAAAACTCCTAATGATTCACCTAACTATCCTCTTTGTTCCCTTGGACACCACTAATGAACATGATCTCCCTTTATTCTATTCTTGCACCCTCTATCAGGTTCAAGACCACCTTTGACTCTATCTGAATCGGGGAGAGGTGACTTAGCCTTTACCGAACTCGTCGCCCCCCACAAGTTGACCAATCCCTGACGTTGGTTCGCAAGGAGAAGTAGGGCGAGGGGTTGAAGATAACACTCAATTTAATGACCCTCCTACCCCACGCATGAATCGGCCCCAGGCTCAAGCACGCAAGGACAAACACAAGATTTCACCAAGCTCAATGATTTGCTTTTGTGGGGATGAACTGTCTACGTGGTCGGCGCTGAATCATAGGACCCTGACCCACGTGGAAAAGAAAAAGAGATCAAATAATTACATTGCTACATCTGATTGACCAAAGGTAGCTTATCTTGAAAAATGTTATTATTAATTATTGATAACTCAGATCAAGACAAATAATATATGAATTTTTCTTGGAAAAATATGAGGAATTCAATAAAATATAATCAGGACCTGTGTCTGCCTATAGTTCAAAATTTACAAAAAGTTGTCATCTTTAATGTATTAAATGAATCAAAACCCTACTTTTTTATTGTTTTGATGATACTAATGAGTTCAAGTGATGTTGATGTTTAAAGACTGATCTTTTATGAATAAAAAGAGAAAGTTGAAAGTTATACAATCTTAGCAACCCATAATTTTATAAATTAGGGTTTCCTTGAAATATAAGGTGTAATTAATGATGAATTGGGGTTTATAAATCCAATAGGCATAAAAAGTGGAAACTAGGGTTTGGGAACCCAAAACCCTAATAAAACCCTAAAGTTGACCAAGAAACCCTAACTTGGGACCAAAGTTAGTCTTAATGAAGATTTGGATAAAATAATGATACATGGGTGTATTGCATTAACTTTCATGGTAACTTTACTTGGTTGATTGATTGATTTCTCTTTCTTGGACATCTAGACTCCTACTCAAGGCATGTGATTACCCTTATGGCTAATCGCTCTAGTTTCATGGTGATTTCTGAGGTTTCACTGGTTTTCTTGAAATTAACTGCTTGGATGAACTTTAGTTCTTGCAACTATAAAGTTACTATGGTCATCACCATATATATATGTGCATGGCTAGCTCAGACCCTAATCCTCATCTATAGCTTTGTGTATATGTGAGGAATTTATGATCTAGGTATTGGTCTACCTTGGGGTAGGATCAATAAATTATCATGAGTCGAGGTTTGGTCTACCATTGGGTAGGATCATACGACTATACAGCTCTAAGTCTTGGTCTACCTTTGGGGTAGAACCAAAAGGGGATATTGAGGATCTACCATATGAGAGAGGTAGTATCCATGTCCACTATAGGGACAACATAGAGGCTTGGATATGTTAGGATTGAGTAGTTATGTTTAAGATGTAAAGTTTGATCTTTTAAATTATAATTTTGTTGCAATATGTTGTTACAACTAGATGCAAACGTTTTGTTTCCCCCACATACCAATATAACTCGTTATACTGGCTAACATCTTTTTTCTTGGTGTTTTTGGGTAGTATGCAGTTACGTCTACAAGCTTAATAAAAAGTGGATGTTCAATATAGTTAGCTAGTTCTCTCCTTGGGTAAAGTTTTGAAATCCTAATTTTGGTATGTGAAAAGAAGAAGAAAAATTATATCCTGCTTAAGCTTAGTTGTAGTAGAATGTATGAATTATTTATTATTTGTAAAACCATATGATCATGTTTGTTATAATGACTCTATCTTCTTGGCCTTCCTTAATTAGGGGTTGCCAGGAGGTGGGGTCATTACATGTGATAGCATCAACACACATCCCAAGCCATTTTTCAAATCATCACAAAAGATGATATAGCCTTTCCCTTGCTCTGGTAGAATCAAAACTGGTACATAGGTCAACCTCTCCCTCAATAACTAGATAGAGTACTGACACTTGTCATCCAGAATAACAGAATGCCTTTCCTCATCAACTTTGTTAGGGGAAGCACCATAGAAGTGAAGTTCTTGATGAACTTCATGTAGTAGCCTACCAAGCCTAGGAAACTTTAAACTTCTATCAGTGCCTTGGGATGCTCCCACTCCAAAACTGATTGAACCTTCTTCAGGTCCACACAGACACCCTTAGAAGAAATCACATGACCTAGAAAAAACACCTCCGTAAACCAGAATTCGCATTTGCTGAACTTGGCATACAACTTGTGCTGTCTCAACAACGTCAACGCCTGACATAGGTGTTGCTCATGTTGTTGACTACCTTTGGAGTATATCAAGATGTTGTCAATGAAAACCACCAAAAATTGGATCAAGGAATGTCCTGAACACCCTATTCATTAGATCCATGAAAGTTGTTGGCATGTTGGTCAATCCAAACGACATAACCAAAAACTCATAATGACCATACCTAGTCCTGAAAGTTGTCTTAGGTATGTCATCTACTTTAATCATCAACTGGTCATAATAAAACCTCAAATCTATCTTGGAGAACACTATAGAGCCTCTCAAGTGATCAAATAGATCATCAATCTTCAACAATGAATACTTGTTCTTGATTATGACCTTGTTCAGCTATTGATAGTCTATGCATAACCTCATGGAACCATCCTTATTCTTTATGAACAACATGGGGGCACCCCAAGGGGAAGTGCTTGGTCTAATGAAGCCCTTCTCTAATATCTCTTACAACTACTTCTTCAACTCTTGCATCTCTGTTGGTTCCATCATGTATGGTTCTTGAGCTATGGGTTGTGTTCCAAGAACAAGTTTGATCTCAAAATCAATCTCTCTAGGAGGACGCACCCAAAAACTATATAGCAAAGACACCCTCAAACTCACACACTACTTGTCAAGGAACCATTTTTACCCCAATCCCAATCCTACTACCTAGATAGTAGTAAAAGGATTCACTACTACAGAAATGATGTATAACGTCACATTTACTGGCATCGGTTGTAACCCGAAAACCGACGCCATTAACCTATGACGTCGGTTGTAAATGCAAACTGACACCTATATGTGTAGACTGAATGATTTTCATAAGACACGTGTATCACTTTTTATTTAACATCGGTTGCGCAACTTAAAAATTGACGACCAAAGTCACCTGTGAAATACAATTTTTAAGAGAAAAAAATTTTACCTCCAAAATTTTCTATTCTGTGTCGGTTTTGATAGAAATCGACGACACATGTTCCCATGCCAAACCCCGTGAAGGTTTTATCCCCTCAATTGTTGTCGATTTTTTACAAATAACTGACGAATAAGGTCCCTTACGAGGCAAAAATTCATTCCCTTATTTTTGTCGATTTTAGTAGAGGAATCGACAAGGATGTGTGTTTGCGTGTTGTCCCCATGAAAAAAATCCCCCCCAAATTGCCTAATAGGCGTCGGTTTTATTTTGGCAACTGACAACTATGAGTGATGTGGATAGACGTCGGTTGTTGTGTGTTGAAACCAAGGACGAACACCCCGACCCGACACAAATTTTTTTGTTTAAAGTTTAAGATAGGTGTCGGTTTTGTATATAACCGACGATAGATATTTGTATAGACGTCAACTGTTGGTATAACCGATGTCGGTTATCTAACTTAATCACAAAATAGACTCTCCTATTTGTCTCTATTTCATTCCCGAGAGCTAGCTAGGTATCCCTTCCTTCTCTGGCGATTTTCCCCTCAGCCATCACTGCCGTGAGATGGTCTTCCTCTAGCCAGAGCTAGAGCCTCGTTGTCGCTGCTCCAGCCTCACCGTCATTGCTCCAACCTCCACTGCCACCACCGCTTCAACCTGCTTGCTACTCTAGCTCCTTAGTACTGCTGTTCTCCACCATTGTTGCCACTGCTTGCAGCCGCCATTCTCCACCACCGTCGTCACTGTTCTCTTACTACTCGCCGCTCCCGCCTGTGGTAGTGGCGAATTCCACCACAACTCGTGTTGTTGATCTATACACCACTCACTACCTCTTCCACTCCTCCACCACTCACTGCCTCTGCCACTCCACCACCGCATTTCGTTCTGTTGAGCTCACCGCTTACTACCTCTACCACTACCTCTGTTTCTCACTACCACTGCCTCTACCGCCGCAGCTTGTGCTCCACTACTCACTACCTCTGCTTTCCCTAGTCCTAGGTAAGAGAGCTTATATTAGTAATTTGAACACCCTCTTACATCAATTTTGGAACTTTACTAGCTTTTGTACCATAAAAAGACCCTATGTTGATAAAATGACCTAAAAAGGGCTTTTATGCTACATGTTACTCCTTTTATGCCTAGACTTGATTTGAATGTGCTTCGAATCCTCATGCTTTCCCTAATTCAGTAAATTTTGATGCATGTTGAACTAAGATTCAAACTTTTCCATTCTAGCATCCTAATTTGATTTGATTATGTGCTTTGAACCTTGAAACATGCATGTTAAAGATACATTGATGTTAAATCTCAAACTTAACTCACATGTGGGCCTTCTATGTCTAAAATGATTATGTGAACTCCTAAATCAGTAACATATCATTCTTTGTGCACCCAAATACCTTGTTAATCATGTATGTGCCCTAAGGTGATTAAATGTCTAAATCTTGACTTGAAATATGACCTAGTATGTATGTTGATAATTGAAGCTCTAGTCTCTTGAAAGTCTTACCCTAATGACCACCCCTACTGTGTAATGATCTCCAATTAGCATCTTGATGTTTTTGATGACACATAAAACCTAGGATATGAATAATGAAACTATGATCATATATATAGTAATGACAACATATATGCATGTATTTTGTTGGCCTAGAAACCCATCTGAGATTTACTCATTAGGAGTAAATCTTGGATAGTCCCCAGTTTGGGACTGTTCTAGAACACTTAATCTCACTTAGGATGTAAGTGTATAATGTGTATTAGGTTTTCAAGAAAATTTCGGCAGCATTTCCTGGTTTGTTCTCTAAGTACATATGTACTTGGAGAACAGCGGGGAAATGTTGCCAAAATTTTCTTGAAAACCCAATACACATTATACACTTACTAGTGAGATTAGGTGTTTAAGAATGGGATAGGTGGTACACATTTAATATATATATATATATATATATATATATATATATATATATATAAGATCCTGGAATCAAATATTTTAACCCTAAACCCTAATATTTTAACACTAAAGTCTAATCTTTAAATCTTTATCCCTAAATCTAAAACAATAAACCCTAACAATCGTTAACTTAATATGTAATCCCTAAACCCTAATATATACTTGTTTTCTCTTTGATCATAGAATGGATAGATCATGGATGTCCATTCCAAATCGTTGCACCCCAAAGTTTATTTCTAGTATTGATCAGTTTATTAGATTTGTCAAGGAACATAGGAAAAAACCTGGAGATAGGTTCTACTGTCCATGTAGGCATTGCGATAACAACTTGAAAGTCAGCACTGGTGACGAAATCAAAAGTCATGTCATGTGCAACGGGATTGTACAAGGCTATACACAATGGCACTGGAATGGAGAGATTTCAAACTTGAAATCAGTGGATGTCGATAGCAGTGCTTGTATGGAAGAAGAAATTGCCTCTGATGACGTAGATGTGAACGAACCAGTTCCAGTAGACATTGTTGATGTGATGCTAGATAGTTGTGGGGTAGAGCACACCGATCCACCTCCCATGTTTAGAAACATTGTGCATGATGTTGAGATATTGTTATACACAGGTTGTACTAAGTTTACAAAGCTTAGCGCTGTGTTGAGATTGTATAAGCTGAAAACTAATAATAGATGGAGCGACAAAAGCTTAACGTCATATTTGTCTTTGTTGAAAGAAATTCTTCCTGAAGGAAACGAGCTGTCAATCTCAACATAGCAGTTAAAGAAATTGGTGTGCCCAATGGGAATGGAGGCCAAGAAGATACATGCATGCCTGAATGATTGTGTATTATTTCAAAAGGACTATGTGGATTTGAAAGATTGTCCAAAATGTGGTGCGACAAGGTATAAATTGGTGACTTTGGGGGAGTCCAAAACTGGTTCTCCTACCAAGGTGATGTGGTATCTACCTATAATATCACAGTTTCAATGCTTGTTTGCCAAACCGATAAATGCGAAGAATTTGAGGTGGCATGTAGATGTTAAGAAAAATAATGATGGGATCCTACGACATGCGTCTGATTCCCCATAGTGGAAGAAGATTGATTTATTGTACCCTAAATTTGGTGAAGAAGTCAGGAATCTAAGACTTGGGCTTTGTACATATGGGATGAATCCATACGGGACATTGAGCAGCAAACATAGCACTTGGCCAGTTATGCTTGTTATATACAATCTTCCTCCCTGGTTGTGTATGAAAAATAAGTATGTTATGCTTTCCTTGTTGATATCGGGCCCTAAACAACCTGGAAATGATATCGACATTTATCTTGAACCTCTGATTGATGACTTAAAGAAACCCTGGGGTGAAGGTGTGATGACCTATGATGCTTCACAAAGAGAGACATTTCATTTGCATGCTATGTTGTTTTGCACTGTTATTGACTTTCCAGCATATGGAAATTTGTCTGGATATAGAGTCAAAGGATCTAAAGTGTGTCCTATATTTGAAGAGAACACTAATTCAATACGACTAAAACATAGCGGCAAGACTGTATATCTTGGTCATTGAAGGTTTCTTCCAAAATTCCATCTGTATCGTAGGTTGCGCAAAGCATTCAAATGAGGAATGGAGTGAACCTAAACCTATACCAGGGGAGGTTGTTTATGAAAGAGTAAAAGACATTTCCAATGAATTTGGTAAGAGATCACAATGTACCATGGCCACACAGAGTGACAAATCTTTATTCAAGAAGTCAATATTTTGGGATCTTCCTTATTGGAGTTCTTTGGCAGTCAGGCATTGTATCGATGTCATGCACATTGAGAAAAATATCTGTGATAGCGTCATTGGTACTCTGTGGAATATACCAGGTAATAATAAAGATGGGATAAAATCTACAATGGACCTATGTGGAATGGGAATAAGGACAAAATTAATAGAAGTAGTTAGTAGCGATCAGAGAACATACTTACCCCCCACTTGTTACACGTTGTCTAGAAAGGATAAGAAAGCTTTTTGTGAATACTTGGTAAATGTTAAGGTGCCACAGGGTTACTCATCCAACATCCATAGATTGGTATCAATGAAAGATATGAAGTTGATAGGTCTTAGATCTCATGATTGTCACACTCTAATGCAATAAATATTGCCTGTGGCAATTCGATCTATATTGCCAAAGCATGTAAGGTTTGCAATCACCAAACTTTGTTTCTTTTTCAACAGTCTATGTAGCAAAGTTATTGACCCTGATACTCTTGATAAATTGCAAAGAGAAGTGGTTGTTACCCTATGTCAGCTTGAGATGTATTTTCCTCCTTCATTCTTTGATATCATGGTACATTTTGTTGTCCACTTGACTAGGGAAGTGAAAATGTTGGGACCAGTTTTCTTGCATTGGATGTATCCCTTTGAACGATACATGAGCATTTTTAAAGGTGATGTTCGAAACTGTTATCGGCCTGAAGGGAGTGTTATTGAGGGTTATGTGGAGAGAGAGGTTATGGATTTTTTCAATGACTTTCTGAGTGGTAATGATGCTCATGTTAATGACAAGAATATTGAGGAGTGTTCTGAAAAAGGAATTTTGGGATCATGGATGAAAGTAATCAGCAGTGAGCAGTTGGAACAAGGTCACTTGTATATTTTACACAACATCGACGAAGTGAGTGTTTATATCGAGGAACATACCAATTTCATCAAGAGAAAATATCCTCGAGCCAATTCAATGTGGCTTGCTAGAGAGAATAACAAGACATTTATTAAGTGGTTTGAAGATAAAGTCTTATATCAACTATCTCAAACACCAAATAATCTTACTGAAACTATAAAATGCCTCACTTTTAAACCAAAATTGAATGTTATGTCTTATGAAGGGTTTGACATGAATGGATTCTCATATTATACAAAGTGTCAAGATGATAAGAGTGTCATCCAAAACTGTGGGGTTACCCTTCAAGCGTCTTCATTGTTTTTTGCAAGTGCAAAGGATAAGAGTCCACATGATGCTAAAATGTCATATTACTGTGTCATTGAAGACATATGGGAGTTTGACTACGTACATTTTAGAATTCCTCTCTTTAAATATAATTGGGTTGATAACACTAAAGGAGTTATAGTGGATGAATTGGGTTTCACATTAGTGAGCTTTAAAAAGATTGGCGAGAAGGGTGAACCATTCATATTGGCATCATAGGTGAAACAAGTATTTTATATCGATGATCCTGCAAATGATAAATGGTCGGTTGTTCTTCACGGTAAAAGACAGTTCATTGAAGATCCTATAGATGAAGAGGAGTACTATGATAAGTATGATGACTCCAGTCCATTCTCAGTTGGGTTGCCAACACCACCAAATATTGAAGCTAATGATGACTTGTATGTGCGTGGAGATCACAATGAAGGATCTAGTCTTTTCAAGATGATATGTTTATTTATATATGTATATAACATTCTTTATGTAAATTTGTAGGGGTTGAAGCCATGTCGTTTAAAAAGTCAAGAATATATCATTGAAGAGGCCGACACTTACCCACCCCTTCTAGGGGACATGTTTCATGGGACACCAGTACTAGATGGTGCGATTCGTGTGAGCCCGATACATGTACTCCCCAATTGGAGGGATCTTCCATTTCCATATGCCCACCCAGATTTTGAAACGCTTGGTGAGGCAGAAGGCAGAGTGATATTGTGGCCCAAAGTGGATGTCGTCTATACTAATATTGTATGTTAAATTTACATTATGTTAATTTATTAGTGTGTATATATGAGTCAATTGATCTGAAATTATATATACAGGTTAAAAGGAAGACACCTGCTACATCTCGGTCTCCACCTCCACCTCCTGAAGTACCAAGTTGGCTTCCAAGGGACCTACACACCTTATTAGGTCCTAATTGTAGGGGTATGGCGGTATGGATAGGCTAACATGATCCAAATTTCCCTATAAATGTTTCTATTCCGGAGGATGTTGCAGGTCAATCATACGATAACAATCTATTTATATAAGATATTTTGGAGTTGTTTCATTATGAATGGCTGAATACATCTATGATAGAGCTATGTATATGGTGAGATCTTGTTTATACATCCATATACCTTGTTTTATATACGATAATCTGGTTTCTTATATATTAATGCACATGAAATACATGTTTTGCGGCCACTTACACACGATATGTATAGATTTTTCATTTTCCCATGTGGGTTTTTTGGTTCCATCTTTGATTAGTCTTGTAGATAAAGACCCTTCATCAGTTACTTCATATTGCTCTGCTGCTTTTAAATATTTTGGTAAAAAAAGAAGATGGTGATAATAGCTCCATTCAATGTTGAGTAAGTTTACTTTGTTTATAATTTGGACTTTAAGAAAATTACATTTTTAGTGTAGATTTTGAGTTATTAATTTTTAACTTTCTTACCTCTAGTAGTAAGCATTAGGATTTACTAGTTATTGTCCCCAATATGTTCACTGTCTATTATCTAGATCCTACGGAGAAGGAATGGAATACATTATATGGACACACAATGAAAAGACCATTATTCCCGTGAGAAATATTTCATATTTTTATATCCGTTAACATCTTTTATTACATTACAATTTAATTATGCAATTTAATGTGTTACATTAATAGGTAGGGCTTTACATGAGTTCAAAAAGGCTGGAGGAAAGGTCCCCAAGAAAAAGAAACAACCACTAATTTGGGAGAATGTGAAAGTAATTTCTCAACTCCAATGTATATATTATTTATGTGAACTGTGCTTATTTGTATTTTTTGAATATTTTGTATGTTTCAATTTATAGTGTGCTACACAAGACAATGGTTGGGCATGTGCATACTATGTGATGTGATTTATGGACCTAATTATCAAACATGTCGCAATGGAAATCGATATCATACATCAGGTATTATATATAGTCTCATTAGATAATATGAAATATATAAATATTATTATATATTATTAATTATATATATACATCATTCTCTTTGCATGTGTTTAAAATTGACTTCACTATAGGTCAAAAGTTATTAGATGTACATACTCCCTATACGATGGAAGACTTAAATGATGTAAGAGAACAATGGGCAAAAGCCCTACAAGTAGTCAGAATTTTTAAATATGATCGGGATATTGATGGTGATAATGACGATGATGAATAAAGAATGATATTTCTAAACTTTGTTCTCATAATTATTTTTGTGTGAATGTGAATGATTTTTCTGAATTGTCATGTGTGTGAATGTGAAGATGATCGATACATGAATGTTTCTACATGTGTCTGAATGTGAAAAGAGATGAAATGAATGGAACTGCATGTTGCTAAATGTGTGTGAAAATGGAAAATTTTGGAATAGAACTACTGGTTTCTATATGTGTGTGATGAAAATTAATATGAATTAAATGTCCTTATACATGTGTGTGATCATAAATTGTTGTCCATCTTGTTAATTGTGTAGGTTTGTGGCCTATTGTTGGCTGATATCAATGGATTCTATAAACCTACATTTCTGAACTGAATTGTAGGTTTTGCATCCTGCTGACCAGTCATACAGTAGGCCTACAAACTGATAAGAAAAAAAATCAGAACATAGGCGTTGGTTATTAGTATAAAACTGACAACAAAGACATACAATGTCGATTATTAGCAAAAAAAAACTGACGTCTATGTGTCTAGGTACCACGGTCGTGCTGGGAAGCACGACCATGGTGGGGTCCTCATGGCACTAGGTATATGGTGTTGGTTATATATAAAAACTGACGCCGATGGTGCCCTTGCTGGCACGTTTTATTGGTGGCGAGAAGGGTTATGACGTCGATTTTTGTGAAACGTCGACGCCCTGAATATAGTGTCAGTTTTATTAAATAATCGACACCTATAGTGACCTTACTAGCACATTTTTTGTGGCGGGAAGGGTTATGGCATCGGTTTTAAAACCGACGCTGAAGGTTTTGACTTTTAGTGGCACCCACTTGGGTGTTGCTTTGAAACTGATGCCAAAGGCCTTAAATAACCGACACTAAAGGTCGGTTATGTACTAGTGATCGAAGCGCCCATCCCTGAGTGGCCCGATAGGATCTCACACACTGGCATATACAATAAGAAATAATAACTCAAAAATAGGTGATTTAAAGAACAAACTAACCCAAAATTTGAGATATTGCACATCTATCTTTGTCATCAGAGTATGTCATGTGCGGAAACGATCTAGTCAGTGTTCCATTTGTTTTGCCTAAAATCAAGAAAATTGAGACACAATCATTTAATTGCACAGAACACTATCAGAATCAAGTAAAATTGTTTATAACAAAAGAGTATACTTGGTAGGACTTATATTCAAGGAAAGTATAACAAGCAATTATCCAAATCCAACATTTATTTGACAAGATGTTTATTCCAACAATTCAATTTTTATTATGAGTTCCCATTATGCTATAATCGAGAAGCATGCTTATATATTTTGTGTGACTCCATTGCCCCAATACCATGGGGGTGGTCACCAGGCTCCTTCTCTCCATATGAGGTAGGAGGCCAATGTACAAGTTCCCCCTCCAAATGAGGAGGTCTCTTGCACTCAATATCAACATTATCAACATTATTAACATCATCATCATCATCAATATACAGGTAATCATAATGGGCAATATCATTTATGTTCTCGTGTTTTTCTCAAAATATAATATAAGAAAATTGGAATGCTAATCAATAGGGAATAGTATCTCAAACAAGTATATAGCCAAGTATACAGTCAAGAGATACATAAAAGGTATCTTCAATACAACCAAGGAGGAGATATAATAGTGTACCTTTTGCCGAATATTTTAGGTACAAAACTCAACAAGTATTAGGTCAACCCTTTGAGTCAGACCCTAAATCAACAAGATTGGATCAAGGGTCAAGATCATGATATTTGAAGATCATGTTTCAATATTTGAGATTAGTGTTACACTTTTCCCATGTCAACCTTAGGGTTAGGTCATTCACTTATAATCAATCATATTTCAATATGTCCAACATTATTCAAGTGTCAAGAATATATCAAGTGTGGATGACCTACTTACGTTTTCTAAGATCATATGTGTTAAACCTAACTTTATGATCATCATCCAAGTCATCATCAATTTGTAGATCATCATCAAGGAAGAAGTTCAAGGGTCTATATTAGATATTTCACAAGATTTAGCATAATCATAATTACCAAGTCATAATTCTAGGTTTGGGACCCATCATCAAGCTTATCTCTTTAAAATACATGATTCATTTTCAAGATTAGATGAGTCAACGAGATTAGATCTAAATTTTTATTTCAAGATAAACATTAGAATCAGATATTAGGGTTTCCAATGATTTAACACCATTATTGAGCCATTTGATAAACTAAATAAGCAAGAGATAAAATATAGGGATATTAGTAAAAATAATTTGTAATTAGGCTTCCCAACCATATTTAAATTATTCATTGGGTTTTTTTTATCAAGACCGACTATTTATTTGTAATTTTTGGAGCTAGGATGCATTTTCTATGATTTAACCAAGATCTAACTATTTAATTGATTATTTGTCAGAGAGGGAGAAAATTACCTTTAATCGAGAAAAAGGGGGATTGTTGGATTCACTTTGTCGGATGGCCGAGATTGCTCCACATAGGCACATGGATCACTTATTCAAGGATACAATTCAATATTGAGTCACGGTTCAAGTCCTTGATTAAGCGGTTTAATTGTTGGTTTGTTGGGCCACTTCGATTGGGTCAAACCCTCCTTGGACCAGTGGTTCGAGGACTCTTCTCTCCCGCTCAAGACCTCATGCTTGAGCATGCATATGTGGTGGATGGGCTCATCATAGCTATGGAGGGTTTAACGGAGGAGGGGCCGAAGCTAGCAGTGATTGTGCCGCCCGAACTCATTGTGACCCCGCGAAGCTCGGGGTGGCCAAAGGAAGCGGGTTGGCGATGCAAGGGAGAAATTCCAAAAAAGGATTAGAGGCAGTGTTGCTCGGTCAATTAGGTGAAGAAGTGGCAGATCAAGGTCATTCGAGGCCAAGAGAAGCACAAAATCGTGAGTGTTAGCAAGGCATGGTGGATGCTGTCCTTGGGGGTCCTTTTATAGTGTTGTGCTAGGGTTAGGATAAGATTGGTTCTTGCTCTCAGCCATGGCCATCAAAATGGGATGAGAAAGTGAGAGGGTTGTTTTGGTAGTACAAAGGTGCACAAATGCTGGTCAAACTAGGGCTTGATGAGTGAGGAATCACAAGAAGAACATTTTTTCTCGGTTAGAAATTCAAAATGAGGTCAAGAGTGCGAGATTACTTGATTTGGTTGCATTAACACCTCCCCGCAATCAGCGGGAGGTAGGAGATGACTCCTTGTAATGCATGGGCCCACTACCCAAGGCTCTAGTAGAGTTTCAGGAATGACGACTGTCCCCACAGACCACTACTAGCCTTAACTACACACTTTGTCCTCACTCACGTGCATGCCAAGATCAACTTCCTGATAGGTCACCCATACTAGTACTACTCCAAGCTGAGCACGCTTAACTATGGAGTTCTTAGTGATGGGCTCCCGGATAAGGAGGTGCACCTTGGTGATATGGATAGTCCAATCATTCCTTATTAGATCATTTTATCTGAGGCCTCAAATCCTGGGATGTTACAATCTCCCCCACTTAGACTCTTGACGTCCTCATCAAGGCTCAACTATATGGCCTCATAATCTGACCCCATTTCAGTGCAGAACCACAATGTCCCATGGACACCCACCTCCCGATCACGGAATACCAGCGCAAGGGTGGCTACGTCAACCATGGACAGCCCTTTCCTACATGCATGGACCGCACAGCTCAAGACTGGCATGCCACATGCCCATGCGGGCCCCACCTACTGGAGGGGTTATGGCTCTGATACCATTTGTAACACTCGAGCCCACTGCCCTAGGCTCTAGTAGAGTTTCAGGAATGATGAATGGCCCCACAGACCACCACTAGCCTTATCTGTGTGCTTTTTCCTCACTCATGCGCAAGTCGGGGTCAACTTCCCGACTGGTCACCCATCCTAGTACTACTCCAAGCTAAGCATGCTTAACTATGAAGTTCTTTAGTGATGGGCTCCCGAAAAAGGAGGTGCACCTTGGTGAAATGGGTAGTCTAATCATTCCTTATAAGATCATTATATCCGAGGCCTCAAATCCTGGGACGTTACAATCTCCCCCACTTAGACTCTTGACGTCCTCGTCAAGGCTCAACTATATGACCTCATAACTTTCCTCATTTCAGTACAGACCCAAATGGCCTATGGACACCCAGCTCCTGATCACGAAATACCAGTGCAAGGGTGGCTACGTCAACCATGGATAGCCCTTTCCAACATGCCTGGACCGCACGGCTCAAGATTATTATTTCCCCCACATACCCGCTTTATGCCGACCGACGTTTTGTTTGTCGGCGTTTTAGGTACAAGTGAAAAGAACAAACCGTAAAGTGGCATATGTGGAATTAAATATGAATTAAAGTTCAAAGGAGTATTAGTTAGAATAGACTCCATGTGGATAGAAGTAGATATCCAAGCTTTTGAAAAAGGTATGAAAAGTTAAATTTTATTACAGACTTTCAGTTTAGTTTAGTAAAATTTGATCATTATTATTGATTATTTGTCGAACCTTTGATCCAGAAATTGGGATAATAGCTCTGACCTCTTGGTCTCCCTTAATTGGGGGTTACTGGGAAGAAGGGTCGTTACATTTGGTATCAGAGCGTAGGTTCCTCATTTAATCTTTAATAATTATTAAATTTTACAAACTCTGTAGAACCCAAAGGAGTAATTAGAGGATTTTCTGAAAGACAGAGGTGTCTAGAAAAGGATCATGTCCGGGGGATGGCAAGATTTTCCTCCGCACCGCTAGTCAAAATATGAGGACTCCCAGATAAGTGTGACTACCTGGCCAAATTCCCAAGATTTGAGGCCTCGAATAAGTTGATCTTAAAAGGAATGATTGGACTACCCATATCACCAAGGTGCACCTCCTTTTCCGGGAGCCCATCACTAAAGAACTCCATAGTTAAGCGTGCTCAGCTTGGAGTAGTGCTAGGATGGGTGACCAGTCGGGAAGTAGATCCTGGCTTGTGCATGAGTGAGGAAAATGTGCACAGTTAAGGCTAGTGGTGGTCTGTGGGGACAGTCGTCATTCCTGAAACTCTACTAGAGCCTTGGGCAGTGGGGTCGGGTGTTATAAATGTAACGTCCCAGGATTTGAGGCCTCAGATATAATGATATTATAAGGAATGATTAGACTACCCATATCACCAAGGTGCACCTCCTTTTTCGGGAGCCCATCACTAAAGAACTTCATAGTTAAGCATGCTTAGCTTGGAGTAGTACTAGGATGGGTGACCAGTCAGGAAGTTGACCCCGGCTTGCGCGTGAGTGAGGAAAAAGCATGCAGTTAAGGCTAGTGGTGGTCTGTGGGTTCGTCATTCCTAAAACTCTACTAGAGCCTAGGGAAGTGGGCCCGAGTGTTACAAATGGTATCAGAGCCATAACCCCTCCAGTAGGTGGGGCTCGCATGGGCATGTGGCTTGCCAGTCTTAAGCCGTGCGGTCTAGGCATGTAGGAAAGGGTTGTCCATGGTTGACGTAGCCACCCTTGCGCTGGTATTCTGTGATCAGGAGCTGGGCATCCATGGGACATTGTGGGTCTGCACTGAAATGGGGTTAGATTATGAGTCCATATAGTTGAGCCTTGACAAGGACGTCAAGAGTCTAAGTGGGGGAGATTGTAACATCCCAAGATTTGAGGCCTCGGATAAAATGATCTCATAAGGAATGATTGGACTACCCATATCACCAAGGTGCACCTCCTTTTCTGGGATCCCATCACTAAAGAACTCCATAGTTAAGCATGCTCAGCTTGGAGTAGTACTAGGATGGGTGACCAGTCGGGAAGTAGATCTTGGCTTGCACGTGAGTGAGGAAAAAGTGCACAGTTAAGGCTAGTGGTGGTCTGTGGGGACAGTCATCATTCCTAAAACTCTACTAGAGCCTTGGGCAGTGGAGCCAGGTGTTACAAATGGTATCAGAGCCATAACCCCTCCAGTAGGTGGGGCCCACATGGGCATGTGGCATGCCAGTCTTGAGCCATGCAGTCCAGGCATGTTGGAAAGGGTTGTCCATGGTTGATGTAGCCACCCTTGCACTGGTATTCCGTGATCGGGATTTGGGTGTCCATAGGCCATTTGGGTCTGCACTGAAATGGGGAAAGTTATGAGGTCATATAGTTGAGCCTTGATGAGGACGTCAAGAGTCTAAGTGGGGGAGATTGTAACGTCCCAGGATTTGAGGCCTCAGATAAAATGATCTTATAAGGAATTATTGGACTACTCATGTCACCAAGGTGCACCTCCTTTTCCGGGAGCCCATCACTAAAGAACCCCATAGTTAAGCGTGCTCAACTTAGAATAGTACTAGGATGGGTGACAGTCGGGAAGTTGACCCCGGCTTGCACGTGAGTGAGGAAAAAGTGCGTAGTTAAGGCTAGTGGTGGTCTGTGGGGCCCGTCGTCATTCCTGAAACTCTACTAGTGCCATGAGCAGTGGGCCCAGGCATTACACTCCCTGGCCATGAGATCCAGCCCTAATCCATGGAAGGGTGGATCCAAGGGCCGAGATCACCCCCGATCCCTGTCATGGATCAATGACGTTGAAAAAGGTCAATTAAAGACAAAAACAATGGTTTTCAACACATTAATTTCAATAATTCATAGAAAATTGTAGGAATGTCCAATTGCGATGAAATTTGGAACATATGTTCAAATTAAAGTGTAGAATCTTTAGAAAAAGTTAGATAAAAATATGGTGAAGTTTGATGGACCGGTTTATTTCTTTGAGTAAAGTAACAAATTAATCAAATTTGTGGTGTTCTAATGTGTATAAAATTCACATTGATCACCATATTTTGGATTTGAGTCTCAGCATTGATTTAGGAGCCAAGAAAAATAGTTTGA
Organism: Alisma plantago-aquatica; assembly: GCA_963693085.1. Lineage (NCBI taxonomy): Eukaryota > Viridiplantae > Streptophyta > Magnoliopsida > Alismatales > Alismataceae > Alisma > Alisma plantago-aquatica. Next base: position 574,748,236 of record OY856409.1, on the reverse strand, counting down.
GTTCATGAGTGAACATATAGAATGCAAAAGAGTAATTAATTCATTGTTATGCTGAAATCCACTTTGTCACGCTATTGGTACTTCTTGGATACTATGACCTCTCGCCTTTGTATCCATAACGTGTGCCAAGAAAAACTCACACCCTTACCTCATCAACATGTCTGTCATCATAGCCAACACCAAACACATTGGAAAAACCTTCCTATCTCCTTGGAAAACCCAAGAAACATCTTCATCACATAATTTCTCCACCTTAGAACTACAGTCCAAAACAACCTTGTACTTCTCCAATGTATCCATTCCTAGGATCACATCAAACCCATGCATGTCAAGTGGCATAAGATCCACTTGAATGATGCATACCGAGAAGGAAAGAATGCAAGAGGGATGCACTTCCCACAACTCAACAAAACCAATAAGAGGGGTTTCTAACTAAAGACTATCAGACCTACTACAAACAGGTAGATTACAACAATTTATCACCTCTATGGTGATAAAAGAGTGTGTTGCACCCAGTTCAACCAAAATAAATATGAAAGAAGATGTAGATAAATTAGAATGAAAAAGTTCCATCTAACCTGTCACGGCCCATTGATTGGCCACTACCTCTGGCTGACTCATGGCGTAGATTTGAGCCATCGCCTATTGTCATCCATGTCCTCTATTAGTCTACCTAGAGGATCCTACATGTGACATCTAACTGTGTCCTCTACCACCACCACCACTGCCAAACTACTACGGACACTATGCTGACTCTACCTCGGCTATTGTGTCACTTCATCATCCTTTATAGGACATGTCCACCTCGGATGTCCTACTTGTCCACACTTTATCACAAGTCATGGAATCAAATTGTGTCATAGAAGGCACTGTCACCGATACGAATTTTGTGCTACATGGTCCAGGTAGCAGAAAACTACGTCCTCTACCCTTACTTGGGGACCACTATGACTGTATATGCGATCTTAGCTCGAAAAGGTTGATCTCTACTGTGATTATTGATACTATCCTGAAGAAAACTTTGGCTTCTTGAAGCCACTAGATGACCATCCCTGAAACTGATTTGACATGTTCTTAGTGTTAGCTTCACGCTTCTCAAGGTCAGACCTCTCAATCTGCCTCACTAACTCCATGAAGGTCAAAAACTTCTCCCTATTCTCCAAAGCACTAGTTGTCGTAGACAATTCTGAGATCAAACCCTTCTCGAACCTATGGATTCTCTCCTTCTCCATTGCTCATGTAGGGCCAACACCTCATAATCTCCATAAACTTAGCTTCATACTCTTTGATAGTCATCGATCCCTGGCGCAACTTCTCAAACTGTGATATCTTCTCACCCAGATACATCTTAGGGTAGTATCGGCTCACAAACTCCCACCAAAACTCTTCCCAACCTATTGCAACTCCCAATCTCTTCTCCTATTTAATGGCCCACTAGTGGATGGAGCTTCCCTTCAATAGGTAGACAACATGCTTCACCTTGTCCTCATATGGGATGTTGAGGATCTTGAAAGCCTTTTCGAGCTCCGTCAGCCACATCAATATCCACTGGGTCTACCATACCCACATACTCTATCCCCCAATGCCTCTTAGCCTCGCAAACATCTTCCCAAAACCATGAGATTCTACATTAGGGATAGATGCCCTTAGCTGAGGTATGGGCACATGTAAAGATTACATCCCTCCTATGATTTTATTCGAAATCACATAAAATATCCCCCTTTTCTCACTCTTTCTCTTCTAATCCCCATTTCTAGGGTTTTTGAGCTGAGAGGAGAAAGAATTTGATTCATTTTCTAGAGTTTGATTGGGTATCCAAAAATTCAGAGGTTGACCTACGAATTTAAGGTGCTTGGCACCTGAGGTGAGTGTTTTTCTCCCTCCTAAGCTCTTTATTCATGTTGAAATCCTAATTATATCCAGATAAAATAATCAAAAACCTTTCTTGTATATGTATGTGATTGGATATTGATTTGGAAAAGATATTGGGGGGATCCAATTAACTAATTTTGATTATTTCTCATTGATTGGAACTTGATTAGTTCCTAATATATTTATTGAGGATCCATGGGTAATCTTATGGGTAGATGACTATGCTATTTCATGTGAATTTTGCCTAAACATCATCCCAATGGCCAATGTGCTTGGAATTGAATTGACATGTACAAAATCATATTTGAATTGTACTAGATTGTATTATACAAGTGTATTGTTGAATGTTAATGGAATTGAATATAATATATGTACAAGGGTCAGTAAGAGGTGACCACATATGTTACAACCCCAATTTTTTGGTTCATTTGGTGAGAAATGTAATTTCTCATATTAAAGATATTTGAACAAATAATGATATAATTTGTTTTGAATAAATGGATTTCGTTTACAATAGCCTTGTTGATTGTTTTGTGGGCTTGATTGGCTATTGGGCCCAATAACAAAGAAATTTGATTAGTAAATGAATAATTGAGAATTAGAGAAAAGAAAGAAGTGGAAACATCTAGATGGCAAAAGAATATAATCCAAAGTTGGATTTCATGCCTCTTGGATTCCTTGGGTCCCAAGGAGTCCAAAGTTGCAAAAATAATGCAAAAAGAAAAGAAAAGATCAATTAAGTATTTCTCTATTAAAAAAGAAATTGAAAACAATGGCAAAATGTGGAAAATGAGTGGAAAGAAGTATAATTGAGTTATCCTTGGTGGAATTTCGTATCCCAAGGATTCCTAACATTAAAAGGAATACCAATGAGGAAAATAAAAGAGAAATAAAGAGAAATCCTCAAAAAGAGATATTTTAATAAGAAATAAACAAGATAATGAGAAAATAATGGATATAGCAAGATTAAGAGAGAGAGAGAAAATATGCTTAAAATATGCTTTATTAAGAGATAACTTGCATATAAAGAAAATTATCTCATACTTTCGAGTTTGAGTTTCAAATTTGGTACATATGTGGATTAAGTCATCATAGACTTTCCTCTAAAATTTGGGATTAAAAGAATAAACGGTTTGAGAGATATGAATTTTACAAGTTTCCTAAAGTGTAAAGGATGACATTAAATGTAACAATTGATGTTCTAATATGAGGCTTACTATCCGTTGGATCCAGATCCAATGGTAGCTATTTTTCATTTCATATTAGGAGAAACGGAACAGTAAAATTTGAAATCAATTCATTGGATCGCTTTCCCTGATCCACTAGGACTCTTGAAGAGTGGATAATCGATCTTGGGAGATCAAATCGGATTGGATAGACCCTTTGGTCCCCATGTTTTGTGCGGATTTGGAAGTTTCCTCAATGGAGCTGGACTCCAGGGAACTTGCCTAAGGCCGATCTATAAAAGGGGGATGACTTCCCCTTATGTGAGGGTACATACACCTTCATCCAGTCCGCAATATCTTGTTGATCGACCTTGCTATCGACTCCACATCTAACCCAGGCTAGTTGTCGTGTTTCTCCTGCTCGTCGGGCCCCTACTCCTGTAGAAAAGTAGGGGCTGCAATGTAGGCATTTCTTGGTGGCATGAAGCCACTGCGGCACTACTGGAGGTTGCTGCTAGGTCAGTGAGGTGTGTGGATCCGATGGAGTCTTGGCTCGTCGGTCCGAGGTGGAGAAGGGGGGCAACAGAAGGTTGGCGGTGGAACTCGATTTCCACGGAGGAATAGGGGACTGGAACCCCCATCCGCATAGAGAAGAAGACACATACGCTGGTCAGTCAGGTCACAAGGGAGTCAGATCCAAGAGGTGGGTCCACGAAGCCAAGGAAGGAAATCGCCAGGAAATATATAAAAAGACACGTGGCGCCTTGCTATTGGCCCAAAAGGTAAGTTCTTTGGAAATTCATAATTATTTCTGGGTAGCTCCGATGAAAATATGCAAAATATAAAAATTGATCAGGAGAATGCATAGAATCCAATAAAAATACTTTTAAAGCCTGATTTCGTTCCTATTTGCAAAAGTGTGCTAATCCAATGAAAAGTGCTTATGGATTAGATTAGAAACCTTAATTGAACATCATGGTTAAGTTCATGATACTTAATTAATGAAATTAAGTAATAGCAACCTGTTCAAATGTTAATATTGAACTTGAACCTGATCTAGATGAATTATTGCATGGTTTAGGATTTTTACACCAATTATGAATGATTAAGCGGTTAGAAACCCTAATTTAGGGTAAAAGAGGAGAAGATCATATTTAATTTGAAAAATGTGAAAATATGTTGTTAAATGACGGTTCTAAGCTAATTCGAGTATAAAAGTTCCTAATTGTGGATAAATACCCTTAATATGAAAATTAGGGTTTTTCTAATGGATAAAGATGGAATTAATGATAAATTGAGTTCTTATGTGATTTAGATCATGTTGAACTATGAGTTGTTAATCCGGAAGGAACCAAAGATGATAATTGGGCCTAATGGACTTGTCATGAATTAAAATGATAAAAATGGTAGCTTTAATGTAAAAGAGGCATAAGGGACTTAATTGATGTTTAATTATGCCTTTAAATCAAAATTAGGGTTATATGTTGTTAAAAGATAAGCTTAATATCCTTCATGAAGAATGGATGAAATAATTAGGGTTTATGAGTAATTAGGGTTTAAAATAGTAAAAGATGAAGGGAAACCCTAATTGCAATGGAAACCCTAAAAGTGGACTAGAGTCCCTAGAAAGCGAGCTAGGTTTAATAGATCTTGATGGCTTGATCAATAATAGGAAATTGAATGATTATTTTAGGATCTTGTTGTGTGTGCTTGCTTGCTTGGATTTCTTTCTTGCATGGAATAATTTTGTCTCAAATCAGCCTAACAGGTATGTGGTTAATTATGGTTAATCACATTAGTTTCCCAAAGAGTTTCCCAAATGATTCATCGCATTGAATGCAAATTATCAGTTGGATGTTCATACTTGCAAATTATAAGGTCACTATGATTATCACTAGTATATTATAAGTATGTATTCTCACACCTACATGCAACCCTGATGATGATGCAAAGAGGTCAAGCCCAGGAGGGAAGACCCATGGGAACCATGAGTGGTGACCCCAGGCACTAAGCTCGGGATTGAGAAGGTGGCCTATGATATTGCATGACTAGAGGGCACCATGAGTGGTGACCCCAGGCACCAAGCTCGGGATTGAGAAGGTGGCCTTAATACAATGGCAAAAGTGAAACCCGAAAGGGGGTATGCCAGGGTTAGGGCAAAAGCGGTGGAGAATGTCATACTAAAAAGCGTAAATTGTCTTGTTAATTAACTTGATTGTGATAATTAGATTGTTATCCATATTTGCAAAATTTTGGTTGTCCACACATACCAGCATATTTCGATATGCTGATCGATGTTTTGTTTGTCGATATTTTAGGTACATAGTTGAAAAGAACAAATAGTAAAATGACACATTGTGGAAATAAGAAATAAAGTGCAAGGAGGATTAAATAGAATAGATTCAAGTTGTGGATAGAAGTAGATTATCAAAGTTTCAAAAGGTATGCAAAGTTTTATTTTATACCAGATTTCAGTTTAGATAGTAGAATTTTGTAATTATTATTGATTATTTATCGAACCTTTGATCTGATTTATTGGGATAACGACTCTGACCTCTTGGTCTCCCTTAAGTGGGGGTTACTAGGAGGTGGGGTCATTACATTTGGTATCAGAGCATAGGTTCCTCAATTAATCCTTAATAATTATTAAATTTTACAAACTCCGTAGAACCCAAGGGAGTTATTAGATGATTTTCCAAAAGATAGAGGTGTCTAGAAAAGGATCATGTTCGGGGCTGGCAAGATTTTCCTCCGTACCGCTAGTCAGAATACGAGGGCTTCTGAATTAGTGTGACTGTTTGGCCAAAGTCTCAGGATTTGACTCAAAATAAGATACCTTTAGGACTCTCTCATCTTGTTCATCCCTTCTCAACTCAAATGTTGTTAAGGACCTTAAGGATTAGGGTTTTCTCTCTTTTCCTCACCCTCTTGAGGTATGGGTAAGGTTGATAAGGTTTAAGAAATCCTCCACCAAATTAATGAAAAGCATGTAAATAAGATGGCATGGACATAAGCTTAATAGATTAAGCGTAAACTAAAGAATAGATACATTCTTAGGTCATATGGCATGAGTTGTCATTGCCCTCTGAAGAAACATGAGGCTAGACCTTCTTGTCAGGAGGATGAGTAGAGAGAGAGAGTTAGTCTTGGAGGTAGAGACCTCCATTATAGGTAGAGACCTGGCACATCCTTTTAGGATGATGCTAACCCTAACCCTAAGTGTTGGTTAGAGAGAAATGACATGAAGAGTCAGATGTCATGGTAGACCAGGTGTTTGGATAGACATGCCTTGGATGCCATATGAGCCATGAGAGGATGGATGACCGAATACCTTTGGCGACCCAACCCTGGGAAGGGTCGTGCATGTTAGAATGAAGGATAGCTCTTTCATTGATGAGGTCAGAGAAGGACCTATAGAAACCCCATGAGCTTATATGGGCATGGCATAGTAGGCACCCAGGATACGTCAGTAGTGCATGCAGTAGGTGGAAACCCTGGCCAGGAGAGTATGATGGGTAGCTTATGAGATAAGCATAAAGATAATCCTGAGTGAACATAAGTTGAACCTAGGCTTCACCCACGTAGAGGTATGCTTGTGAGCTTGATCCATCTTCATGGAGAGAGGACCTTTTAAGGCTGGTTGTGGAGTTAGCTCTAGAGAGAGAGAGCAGGACTCAAGTAAGAAGGTTGGAAGCCTAAACTCTGAGATATGAGGAAAAGTGGGGAGTTGAGGATGATGAAACCTAAGTGGATGTTTGTGGTTGCATCATGCTTGATCCCTGGAGGCTGATGATGTCATGGTTTCCATGAGAGGAACCAAACCCTAGAGAGAGGATGAGTCTGCTGGTACATCTGTATCTATGGTATAGATAGGGAAGATGAGTTCCTTAAACCATGAAGAGGTTTAGTAATAGGTTGTAAGGCTTATACCTTGTTGGTTGTCCTTGAGGAGGACTCCACTCTGAAGTGTTGCTCGAGTAGGAGGATGATAGGAAGTGCATGTCATACCTTGTACATGTTTGGATCGTAGTTACGACGTGGAGCAGACAATGGACATCAGAGAAGTGAACCTAGGGTTCCTAGGCCTAAGAGGGGAAGTAGTGTACCTGATGCTCATGATGAGATTTGAGTCTCTATAGTTTCAAGCATGGTACTCCTCATGTGCAGAGGAAAAGGAAACCCCTTAAGTTCAAAGTATGTTTGATGAACCCCTCATAGCTAAGTTGATGACATGGGAAGGTATGATCTTGATCCAATGATGAGAACAAGTATGACCTAGCATGGTTTAGTAGGTGGTCTTCTTGTGCCTTAGTAGCTTGCTAGGGTTAAGCATGCTCATGTAGATGTAAACCCTAGACATAAGGACGTTTGTGACCTATGTTATCAAGGTGTAGTTTCCTCCCATCTTGGGAGAGGGACCCTTTTGTAGGGTGTATACCAGTTTTGTTGGTTTAAGGTAACCCAAAGAGGTCTCATAGGATCTTGAGAGGCTAAGTGAAAAGTACATGGTACGAGAATGAACCTGTAGACCCATAGATAACCATCTCTAAGTGCATGTGGATGTGTTACCATGGAGGTAACCGGTATGGGGTCTGACCAAGGTAAGCAGGCCGCCATGACCCCTATGAAAGGATGAAAGTTAGCCCATGCATACAGAGAGAGATGAGGGAGACTTGGGTAAGGTTCTAAGTTGGACATGTACTATGTTAGAATCCTAAGTCTATCCTAGGGTCAGGCAGGGATAAGACCGATGGAAATAGGAGTTGCCTAATTCCCTAGTTGCACATGACCATAGGGTCGGGAGGTAACAACTATCATTGTCTGAGGGCCATGGGTTAGGAGATTCATCACATTCATGAACTCATGGGACCCAAAGGGTAGATGAGTAGGGCACTCTCTGGATGCATAAGGGAAGAGGGATGACCCAAAAAGTGTCAGCACCCTATAGACCAAGAGGAGATGACCAAGGATTGTGTAGTGACCCAAGTGGGTTCAAGATCAGTTTTCCGTGGAAGTAACTTTGATATCGAGATGATTGTGATGCAGAGACATGTGTGGCATGTTTCAACTTAGATTTGAAGGTGTAATGACAAGGTGGGATGTACCATCTCTACTCTTGGAATGGGAATAACTTTGTATTTGGACTGCAGCCAAATTCTTATTTCCTCTTGTTATGGGAGTGAGAGATAGGACAGTATGCATGCCATACACCAAGGACAAAGATTATGTGAGTGGAAACATTGCTATGAGGTATGAGGATAGAGACAATAACATACCCTTGTGGAGAGAATGATACATGGACGATTTACAAACACTAAGAGTATTAAGGAAATCATCTTGTGAGGATGTTTTATCATGAGCTATGTGGGATTTGCAAGTTATGCAAGGTTGAGTTTGATCACCATGAGGATGAGCTCAGAGTTTCTTGATGAAGACAAACTTACAGTTTGAGATGAGATGATAAGTAGAATACATGGAGGTGTATGTCTTCAACATTACCTAACACCTAAGGATGAGAAGTGGTAATGAATGCTCTGGTTAGGATGCAGCTGCCTAGTTTGAACAAGAGGTAAGTTTGGCTAACACTCAGATGTATCAATGGAAGTTGATCAAGTTAATGGTTGTTTGGTTAGCCAGCCTAGTCCTTGCTGTAGTGAAAGGATGGTGGTAGAACCTCAGATACACTTCTTCGGATAGGAAGGTAATAAAACCCTGATGAGAGTGGTTTAGGGATTATGAGGAATAGATCTTAGAGAATCATGACATACAGGAGATCATGGTTTTAAGATCACCATACACTGTGATACTACAAAGATAATATGTGATAGTAGCACTTTGGATGCTTGATATGAAGTTGCATGTGGCGTGTAGCCATGCAAGCTGGGGTGAAGGATGAACACTAGTAACCCAGTGCTTTGACATAGAGGATAAAGAGTCCCCAAGAGGGAATGGGAGTTCACCACTATGGATGTTGTGGTAAGTCTCCCCTTAATCAAGAAAGATCAAGATGCAATATGGGTTGTGGTAGATCGCCTTCCCTAGATGACATGAGAAAGAAAGAGTATTTTCAAGGGACATCTGATTGAACTACTTATAAGAGAGAGAGATGGTTCAACTACACCATGATGCGAGTTCAAAAGTTCTTGAGTAGGACCTAAAGGTTCACTCCCATGAGGTGGAAGTATATACACGAATAACTCGATATTAGTACAGTTTATCACCCCATACTAATGGTTAGTATGATCCAGACTAGAGGATCTGACGAGAGAATGTGTGCTCATTCAGGGTGATACATGGAGATAGTTCTTAAAAGGTGATGATAACCACCATAGCCTTTATCGGGATGCAAGAAGTTCTAGAAGGAGGTTGTGTCGGTCACCACTTCACTAAGATGATGTTGGTGAAGGAGGCCTCGCGAAGGTCAGAAAAGAACCACAATGTGTGCAGATGAAGTCACTTTGATCATGGAATGGCTGAGAGAGAACCCAGGGGTGACAAGAGTCATGAGCTGATGCAAAGCAGACTGACATGCTGTTCACTTTGAGAGAAAATCCGACCCCTCTAAGCTACAGCTGAGAAAGATGAGTCCCCGATATATGGGTCCATTTGAGATGGATTGGTGGAGATGTTTGTGTTTAGCCTTACCCCTCAGGATAACATGACGTATAATGTGTTCCATGAGTCCAATCTAGAGCACCGTGTGAGGTACCCAAACCATGTGCTGAGCCCTGAACCTATTCAGCTTTTGAGAGGTTGAAATGTCCTGAGTCACCTATGAGGGTACGATATACCGAGGTAAGAAAGAACTCAGATGGAAGAATATGAGATAATGAAGGTTCTTGGGAAGCGCCATGGAAAGGATGAGGCCACATGGGAGCCCTGATGGACATAAGAAAGACTTATCTTGTTTGTTTATGTGCTTGGTGGAATTTTGAGGACAAAATTCCTATAAGAGGGGAAAGATGTTACAACCCCAATTTTTGGGTTCATTTGGTGAGAAATGTAATTTCTCATATTAAAGATATTTGAACAAATAATGATATAATTTGTTTTGAATAAATGGATTTCTTTTACAATAGCCTTGTTGATTGTTTTGTGGGCTTGATTGGCTATTGGGCCCAATAACAAGGAAATTCGATTAGTAAATGAATAAATTAGAATTAGAGAAAAGAAAGATGTGGAAATCTCTAGAAGGCAAAAGAATATAATCCAAAGTTGGATTTCGTGCCTCTTGGATTCCTTGGGTCCCAAGGAGTCCAAAGTTGCAAAAATAATGCAAAAAGAAAAGAAAAGATCAATTAAGTATTTCTCTATTAAGAAAGAAATTGAAAACAATGGTAAAATGTGGAAAATGAGTGGAAAGAAGTATAATTGAGTTATCCTTGGTGGAATTTCGTATCCCTAGGATTCCTAACATTAAAAGGAATACCAATGAGGAAAATAAAAGAGAAATAAAGAGAAATCCTCAAAAAGAGATATTTTAATAAGAAATAAACAAGATAATGAGAAAATAATGGATATAGATGCATCTATAAGGATAATGAGTATCCATTAAAAAGGATTTCGAAATATTTGAGTTTATTGGGATCCAAGGAGTCCCAATGAAGAAAATAGAAGATTAAGAGAGAGAAAATATGCTTAAAATATGCTTTATTAAGAGATAACTTGCATTTAAATAAAAGCATCTCATACTTTCGATTTTGAGTTTCAAATTTGGTACATACGTGGATTAAGTCATCATAGACTTTCCTCTAAAATTTGGGATTAAAATAATAAATAGTTTGAGGGATATGAATTTTACAAGTTTTCTAAAGTGTAAAGGATAACATTAAATGTAACAATTGATGTTCTAATACGAGGCTTACTATCTGTTGGATCCATATCAAACGGTAGCTACTTTTCATTTCAGATTAGGAGAAATGAAAAAGTAAAATGTGAAATCAATTTGTTGGATCACTTTCCCTAATCCACTAGGACTCTTGAAGAGTGGATAATCGATCTTGGGAGATCAAATCGGACTGGATATACCCTTTGGTCCCCATGTTTTTTGTGGATTTGGAAGTTTCCTCAAAGGAGCCAGACTCCAGGGAACATGCCTAAGGCCAATCTATAAAAGGGGGATGACTTCCCCTTATGCGAGGGTACTGACACCTTCATCCAGTCCGCAATATCTGGCCGATCGACCTTGCTATCGATTTGACATCTAACCCAGGCCAGTTGTTGTGTTTCTCTTGCTCATCGGGGCCCTACTCCTGCGGAAAAGCAGGGGCTGCAATGTTGGCATTGCTTGGTGGCATGAAGCCATTGCGCCACTGATGGAGGTCGTTGTTGGGTCAGCGAGGTGTGTGGAGCCGATGGAGTCTTCGCTCGTCGATCCGAGGTGGAGAAGGGGGCCAACTAAAGGTTGGCGGTGGAACTCTATTTCCATAGAGGAACAGGGAACTGGAACCCCCATCCGCATGTAGAAGAAGACCCATATGCGGGTCAGTCGGGTCATAAGGGAGTCAGATCCAAGCGGTGGGTCTGCGAAGCCAAGGAAGGAAATCGCCAGGAAATATATAAAAAGATATGTGGCACCTTGCTATTGGCCCAAAAGGTAAGTTCTTTGGAAATTCATAATTATTTCTGGGTAGCTCTGATGAAAACATGCAAAATAAAAAAAATTGATCAGGAGAACACATAGAATCCAATAAAAATACTTTTAAAGCCTGATTTTGTTCCTATTTGCAAAAGTGTGCTAATCTAATGAAAAGTGCTTATGGATTAGATTTGAAACCTTAATTGAACATCATGGTTAAGTTCATGATACTTAATTAATGAAATTAAGTAATATCAACCTATTGAAATGTTAATATTAAACTTGAACCTGATCTAGATGAATTATTGCATGGTTTAGGATTTTTACACCAATTATGAATGATTAAGCAGTTAGAAACCCTAATTTAGGATAAAAGAGGAGAAGATCATATTTAATTTGAAAAATGTGAAAATATGTTGTTAAATGATGGTTCTAAGCTAATTCGAATATAAAAGTTCCTAATTGTGGATAAAAACCCTTAATATGGAAATTAGGGTTTTTCTAATGGATAAAGATGGAATTAATGATAAATCGAGTTCATATGTGATTTAGATCATGTTGAACTATGAGTTGTTAATCCAGAAGGAACCAAAGATGATAATTGGGCCTAATGGACTTGTCATGAATTAAAATGATAAAAATGGTAGCTTTAATGTAAAAGAGGCATAAGGGACTTAATTGATGTTTAATTGTGCCTTTAAATCAAAATTAGGGTTATATGTTGTTAAAAGATAACCTTAATATCCTTCATGAAGAATGGATGAAATATTTAGGGTTTATGAGTAATTAGGGTTAAAATAGTAAAAGTGAAGGGAAACCATAATTGCAATGGAAACCCTAAAAGTGGACTAGAGTCCCTAGAAAGCGAGCTAGGTTTAATAGATCTTGATGGCTTGATCAATAATAGGAAATTGAATTATTATTTCAGGATCTTGTTGTGTGTGCTTGCTTGCTTGGATTTCTTTCTTGCATGGAATAATTTTGTCTCAAATCAGCCTAACAGGTATGTGGTTAATTATGGTTAATCGCATTAGTTTCCCGAAGATTTTCCCGAATGATTCACTGCATTGAATGCAAATTATCAGTTGGATGTTCATACTTGCAAATTATAAGGTCACTATGATTATCACAAGTATATTATAAGTATGTATTCTCGCACCTGCATGCCACCCTGATGGATGATGCAAAGAGGTCAAGCCCAGGAGGGAAGACCCATGGATACCATGAGTGGTGACCCCAGGCACCAAGCTCGTGATCAAGAAGGTGGCCTATGATATTGCATGACTAGAGGGCACCATGAGTAGTGACCCCAGTCACCAAGCTCAGGATTGAGAAGGTGGCCTTAAGTCAATGGCAAAAGTGAAACCCGAAAGGGGGTATGTCAGGGTTAGGGCAAAAGCGGTGGAGAATCTCATACTGAAAAGTGTAAATTGGCTTGTTAATTAACTTGATTGTGATAATTAGATTGTTATCCATATTTGCAAAATTTTGGTTGTCCCCACATACCAGCATATTTCGATTTGCTGAGCGACGTTGTGTTTGTCGACGTTTTAGGTACAAAGTTGAAAAGAACAAACAGTAAAATGACACATTGTGGAAATAAGAAATAAAGTGCAAGGAGGATTAAATAGAATAGATCCAAGCTGTGGATAGAAGTAGATTATCAAAGTTTTAATAGGTATGCAAAGTTTTATTTTATACCAGATTTCAGTTTAGATAGTATAATTTTGTAATTATTATTGATTATTTGTCAAACATTTGATTTGGTTTATTGGGATAACGGCTCTGACCTCTTGGTCTCCCTTAAGTGGGGGTTACCGGGAGGTGGGGTCGTTACAATATATCCTGATTAGGGTTTGTATTGAGGAAGTGCATCAAATGAGTCAATTAATCAATGCATACTTATGATTTATGAAAGGAATATATGAAAATGAAAACTAGGGTTTCCATGTCTATGAATATCCCTAATGAACCTATATGCATCATTATGAAATTACTTAGTGATATGGCTCTTGTGATGTGTTGAATTGGGGATGACTTCTTGAAAATCTTAGATGTTTAGTATTAAGATGAGTATGAGTGATGAAGTTAGAACTTTTATATGATGTTGTAAATGTGATGAAATATTGAATGTAAGTATTAATACTTCAATTAAAGATGATGAGTCTTACTAATATGATCTAAGCCTAATGCATCTATTTTGGTACAATTTATGTAATAATGATTAGCCCTCATATGAATGTGGGTCCTTTTATACAAGATACATAACGGTGATTTTTGAAGGATGATCAGAGATTATGATGTAAGAATATGTAACCTAAACCATTCTTTTAAGCTAAAGTGATTAGTATACTGAAGAATGATCATCGTTGATTATGGAAATGACATTAGTAGTCAATGGCATGGTACACTTATCCAAATATAAGAGACAATATGACCAAGATGTACTTAATGGTGATTGCAATTTAAAGATGAAAATAATGAAGTTAGTATGATGAAGTATTTTATCTTTTATTGTATATACATGTGGTTTAACCCATATTAAAAGAAATATACTAAGAATTGGACTTTGATAAATGTTAAGTAGAAGAGAAGCATTGTATGTAAAGTGAATCAAGAAAGATTGGTCCAAATACCATAATGAACATGAAATGAAAGAAGTTGAGACTACTGAATATAAAATGAAGGAAAAAGATTGGAATTAGTAGATGATTCTAAGAATGTAACTCGTACCCTAAAATGATGAGTTTTATGATTCTAGTGAATGACAATCTAAAATGAGGGATTAAGGATGCACAAAACTATAGTTGAATTCAACTAAAAGATGAAATTCAAGTATTTGAATTGATTTACAAGAATGTGTTCTTAAATTGTGACTTGTACTCTAAGAATGGACTAATAGTACAAACTTCAAATGATAGTCAACATGTGTTGATTAGTAACCTCATCTGAAGAATGTGAAATAAAAGAAGAAGAGAACTAAGTCTGCTATGCATGTATATGCATGAAATTTATTTGCATCTATTGAGATTGGATGGAACAAGCATATGTTGTATGATAAATCTATTTTGAGTATGATGAATGATACATGATATCTATATGCTTTTAATATATATAGTTATAATGCTTTTGCTAATATTTGTTAAGAATTGTGATATACAATGAATTGATAACAAATATGGTGAAATTGAATCTAATATGCATTCCTTACATTTGAGAAACCCTGATAAGGGTAAATGTTGCATACTGAGATTATGTCTAGGCCTGAAAGCCCACTGATCATGATAAAACCCTGATGGGGTGAATGTTGGACAATACGATTATGTCTCGAGATGAAAGCCCACTGTTGATGTAGAAGACAGAAATAATCATAAGTGTTGCAATCTACAAATTTATTGTGCCTCTTGCTTGATCATTTTCCTTACTGATAAACTTGATTTGTTTGATGTTATTCTAGTTACATGAGAATACACAGATATGATATATGATGTTTTCAATTCTTTTAAGATGAGTAAAAGAGATTAATAACAAGTCAAATTATCGAACATCTTGTTAGGTGTGTTGAACATTGTGAGTTTCCCCCCGAGGACCACACTGGGAAAACAAAACGGATTTCCTTATAGTAATCGATAAATTATGAGAAGTATTTGTGGAGTGTGGATCGAGAACTTAAAGTTTAGACCACCAGGATTTAGGAGTGAGTCATCTGGAGTGGCTCTAGCCCTAAATCCTTGTTGTAAAAGTCTATGTCTAGATGGAATAGACTCTGATGAAATGAAATATGTGAAATGTGATATTATGTAAAATGTTGTGATATGTGATATACTATTTTTTTGGTTCCTATCTCGTGTACCCGAGATGAGGATGTGAGCCTCTTTAGGCAACCATGAGGTGTCTAGGGTTTGTTGTTGATATCTTAGGGTGGTCGGATAAACCCTAAGTTAGTGACGGTGAGTCGTTGACACGAGAATCAGGCGTGGCGACTTCTACTTGGTGAGGTACAAGCCAAGTAGTTTCAGGGCAAATGAATAAAAGATGATAAGTTGTGTAGAACATGATTTGAATGGTTGTTACATTCCATGTACTACTACTTGATGCTTTGTCATTATTGATTATGCTTCTTGTTGAGGAAAGTAATCATGTTGCTACAGACATTTTCTATTTCATATTATGGTATGTCATGTTGACAAGTTATAAATGATGGTATTCATATCCATTCTAAATATGAGTAGGATTGCTTGTTGTTTGATAGTATTATTTGGTAGATGTGTATTATGTGTACTTCAACTTCAGGACTGTAGGATGTGTTCCTGGTCCAGCTGGTGGAGTGTCACAAAGATGATGTGATTGTAATGTTATGATTCAAAATGCTTAGAACTTGACTTATTTCTCATGCAGTAGGGTTCTTAATTTAAACTAAGAAGTATCTGTTGATTTGTTCATAGACATGTTGTAAAAGATGTTTCAAAGTTATAGTTGGTGTAAGTGATTAGCATATCTGTTGGATTATATTACCATTGTAAGTTAGATATGACTTATGATAGAACTATCTACTAGACTTTTCAATATCTACATGTTTTTGTTAAGTTTATTATACTTAATCTGATGATGATGCATGTACCTAGCTTGAGTGGGAGGTATCCACTCACTGGGGATCTATATGAGTCTCATGAGGTTGTTTCAAATGTTTTTAGGTATAATGATATCCAATAGAGAGGTCATGATAAAGAAGATATCAATAGCATAATATAGATAGATTAGAATGCCCTTGTACTCTCTCTTTCCTGGGATGGGTTGTAGACTAAGTTTCTTCATCAATGTACATGTATTTGATGTAAATCGAACCACATATAAGAACAAGATTTGATTCTAGTTTTAATGGAGTTGAATAATTTTTGTGATATCTAAATGTGATGTCCTTGAGGTGACATTGATTTATGAATTTGTGAAGAAAGAAAAAGGAAAAATTTATATGTGTTTTTCATATATTGTTTAATTGCCTTTGTCGAGAATTCATTGTTTCATTTCATAATTCGAGTTTAGGTTTTGGGATTATCTCTAATGGTTGATATTTATGTTGATCAAAAGAGTGGGTCCTGACAATGTTGTATCAGATCCTAGGTTAGATGAGTCTACATGGACAATAGGATCTAGGACTAAATGATAATGTGGATGTTGAATATAACCTAAATGATGTGCATATTGACTGAACTCTATATCCAGATACTCTAGTCAAGTATTTGGGTACTGAAGTAAGCTAGTATGGAACTACCGACTATACTTATTTTGGATGCCCTGACCAAGTATCTAGATTAAGTAGTTTGGTAGTATAAAAAGATGCATGATGATATTAAAAAATAAATGATGATAAAATGGTGAAAGAGAAAAGGATTGTATCAGTCAATATTGAATTTATGAAAAGCAGGGAAGTTCATATAAGAAAGATGAAAACCTAATAGATTATGAATATAATCTCTAATGAGTTTGAGTCTGAGTATGAAATCTAAAATTTTAAGAAAAGGCTAAGAACTAAGATGATGCATGCTAAATGATCTTCCATGTGAAGAAAACTGATGAATGCAGATGATAATATGTGAATGAGTCACAATCTCAATCCATGGGATGCATAATCAAATTTGAAAAGAATATAAAAGGTGATGTGAGCCATGTATTGATGAATGATGTATTGCTAATTTTTGTGATCCAAATGTTTATAATACTTAAGGAGAGATATGATGATGACAAAGGATGAAATATCCATCTAATACAACAACAAAAAAAGACATCATATGAAAGAAAGATCAAATGGAAGACTTTATAACTTGATGCTGAGAGAGATGAATGATTAGATTATATGAATTTCTTCCAAATCTTTTCTTGGATTTCGGGATGAAATTCTAAAAGGAGGGGAGAATTTGTAATGACCCGTTTTCAAATTAACCATCTAATTAGGGTTTACTTTATTGATTGCATGCTTAACCAGGTGTATCATTGTTTAAAGCTTGACTAATGATGGTAGTTTAATTTTTATGTTTTAAATTTAATGAGAAACTTTAATCATACTTTGATTCACATAATTAGGATTTAAGAATTGAAAACTATAATTGGCCACAATCAGGTTTTGATGACATATGAATACAGAATTTGATAAGTATAGTATCTCACTAAATGATTTTTAGTATTTTATGTGTAACTCTTATTTAGTTGCAATTCTGATATGATTTGGATATCTAAAATGTGAGCATTATTGAAAAATATCAAAATTTTTTAAGAATGTTATGACCTGTTTGTTGGTCAAGTTTCAAACTTGACCGACCATATTTTTAGATTGATATAGCAGTGTGGTAATTGAATTTTATATTTTTATTGGTATATCAAATTGATCTCAAATGTTAATTATAGTTTGGAACTCTATTATAGACATAAAATTAAATTGGAGTAATTTTTATATGATGTTTGATATCTACAGAGAGGGATGTCGGTCGAGTTTTGTGCAGAAAAAACTCGACTGACTATGATGTAGACTACAATATAGAAATGTAGTATTTGATTTTTAGTTATATATTAGTAACTCTAAATGATCCAAAAAAATTATTGTTACTTATAAACTCAATTTCAGATATAGATTTAAAGTTTCATAATTTTTTGATGATTGTTGAGTTATGAAAAGTGTGGTGTCGGTCGAATTTATAACTCAACCGACCAACTAATCTTAGAAAAATAAAAATACAATGAAGGGCTTGTTTGCAATTGTTCTAAGCACCTCAATAACCTAACACACAAGGATCTCTCATAACTCATCATTCCTATCAAAGAAATGAAATTCAATAGAGAGAGGAGAGCTAGGGTTTTGAGAATAGAATGTGGTGGAGATGTTGACCTATGGTTTCTCTATCCAAGATATGATAAAATCAAGCAAGTTTAGCTTTTTTGCATAGCATTTCATGATGAATCTTATCTCGCATGTCAAGATTACATCCCTCCTATGATTTGATTCTAAATCACATAAAATCTCCCCCTTTTCTCACTCTTTCTCTTCTAATCCCCATTTCTAGGGTGTCTGAGTTGAGAGGAGAAAGAATTGGATTCATTTGCTAGAGTTTGATTGGGTGTCCAAAAATTCAGAGGTTGACCTACGAATTTAAGGTGCTTGGCACCTGAGGTGAGTGTTTTTCTCCATCCTAAGCTCTATCTACATGTTGAAATCCTGATTCTATCCGTCTAAAATAATCAGAAACCTTTCTTGTATATGTATGTGATTGGATATTGATTTGGAAAAGATATCGGGGGATCCAATTTATTGATTTTGATTATTTCTCATTGATTTGAACTTGATTAGTTCTTGATATATTGACTGAGGATCCATGGGTAATCTTATGGGTAGATGACTATGCAATTTCATGTGAATTTTGCCTAAAAATCAGCCCAATGGCCGATATGCTTGGAATTGACATGTACAAAATCATATTTGAATTGTACTAGATTGTATTATACAAGTGTATTGTTGAATGTTATTGTAATTGAATATAATATATGTATATGGGTCAGTAAGAGATGACCACATATCCTGATTAGGGTTTGTGTTGAAGAAGTGCATCAAATGAGTCAATTAATCAATGTATACTTACAATTAATGAATGGAATATATGAAAATGGAAACTAGGGTTTCCATGTATGTGAATAGCCCTAATGAACATGTATGCATCATTATGAAATTACTTAGTGATATGGATCTTATGATGTGTTGAACTAGGGATGACTTCTTGAAAATCCTAGATGTTTAGTATTAAGACAAGTATGAGTGATGAAGCTAGAACTTATATATGATGCTGTAAATGTGATGAAATGTTGAATGTAAGTATTAATACTTCAAGTAAAGATGATGAGTCTTAATAATATGATCTAAGCCTAATGCATATGTTTAAGTACAATTTATGTAATAATGATTAGCCCTCATATGAATGTCGGTCCTTTTATACAAGTTACATAACACTGATTTTTGAAGGATGATCAGAGATTATGATGTAAGAAGATGTAACCTAAACCATTCATTTAAGCTAAAGTTATTAGTATAATGAAGAATGATCACTATTGATTATGGAAATGACATTAGTAGTCAATGACATGGTACACTTATCTAAATATAAGAGATAATATGAACAAGATGTACTTAATGGTCATTGCAAGTTAAAGATGAAACTAATGAAGTTAGTATGATGACATATTTTATCTTTTATTTTAATTACATGTGGCTTAACCCAAATTAAATGAAATATACAAAGAATTGGACTTTGATAAATGTTAAGTAGAAGAGAAGCATTGTATGTAAATTGAATCAAGAAAGATTGGTCCAAATACTGTAATGAACATGAAATGAAAGAAGTTGAGACTACTGAATATAAAATGAAGGGAAAAAATGGGAATCGGTAGATGATTCTAAGAATGTAACTCTTACCATAAAATGATTGGTTTTATGATGCTAGTCAATGAAAATCTCAAATGAGGGATTAAGGGATGCACATAAATGTAGTTGAATTCAAACTAAAAGATGAAATTCAAGTATTTGAATTGATTTATAAGAATGTGTTCTTGAATTGTGACTTGTACTCTAAGAATGGACTAATAGTACAAACTTCAAATGATAGTCAACATGTGTTGATTAGTAACCTCATCTGAAAAATGTGAAATAAAAGAAGAAGAGAACTAAGTCAGTTATGCATGTATATGCATGGATTGATTTGCATCTATTGAGATTGGATGGAACAAGCATATGTTGTATGATAAATCTATTCTGAGTATGATGAATGATACATTATATCTATATTCTTTTACTATTGCTAGTTCTAATGCCTTTGATAATATATTAAAAGATGGAAACATAGGTGATTGCTCAACATGAATAATATGGAATGCAAACATACCTCAAATTGTTAGTCAACTTGTTAAATCTAAATCTCATATCTATGTCAGGGTTAGAAATTGTTCCAAGGTTCATAACACCGATGGTTGAGAAAAGATCACCATGAAATTACAAATCTTTGATGGCTCATAAAAGGGACATGAATAGGAGGATAAGAGACAAGGTTAGGGTGGCCTATTGGTCAAGTGATTTCTATGTGTTGAAGGCCATGAGAAGGGGTCTATATATAGGACTATTTGGCTTGGGTAGAAAGAAACTTATATGTTTTTTTTACTAAGGAAAATATACAACACATATTATAAATGGAAAAGGTCAAGAATTTGTTAACAAATGATAGGTAGGAAATTTAAAACCATATCCAAGGGAATGTTTAAAATTAAACAATTAACAATTAATGTTTCCAATTGTATATTCTATTTCCAAATTTAATTGAGGGTCCAAACAAAGTTCAAATAAAGTAAATCTTGACACCTATATTAACTACGACATGTAGAATTCGAATTATACATTAGTTTTCATTTTTAGAATGTTCAATATGTCATTTACGTTATTTGAATCCTTTTTGCATTACCTTGTTGGTTTATTTTATAATCTTTTATGGGTACTAGTATTATCCAGCTAAAAAGGAATTTGGCAATTGGACGAACTAATACATGAGAAATAAATTTGACATTACTTTCTTATTTAAGAATTGTGTAGTGGATTATTTCATATACATTAACTTTTTATAAATGTTAAAATGAATATTTATATGGTGTACATTGAGTTACTATATTGGGTATTTATCATCCTTTCAAAATTATCCACTCATGAGAGAAGTAAAGTGTGAGACCCCTAACCTTGCTTAAAGTGTTGAACATGCTTAATTATCATAATTGAATTCTTATAACTATAATCTAACCTTGTAATATGATTTGGAATCATAATACAAGCTTGAGTTTCAAGTTTGGTCCAATTTGAACAATGTTTGTGCTAGTTATGCAATTTTATGCACATTTTGGACTTTTATGCAATTTACCCAATTGAGAGATTTTATTTACAATTTTTCACTTTCATTATGTTCTTTGTATGTTGTCTCATAATTATTGATCTTTTTTATGCATGGGGCACCTAGTTGAACCCTAATTTGGAGGTGTTTTCCTCAAGGGTATTTTAGGGTATACCCCTTTATGGATGAGCTACCTTTAGGAGCTATCAACCAATGATTTCTTTGATTGGCCTGGAAATTCAACAAAGGAGATCTAAGAAGGTCTCTATGGATAGTGGGGGAGATGCTTGTGTGGCTGCTTGTAAATCCTTAATAGTTTAAGGCCATGGATGCATGGAGAGCTTTTTAGACACCTCATGCTTCTTCTCTCCCTTATCCTAGAGCTTTATATATCTATTTTTTAGCTCCCAAATGAAAGTTTTTCTTTCCACCACTCCCCTCTTGCTAAGAACCTTGTTCCCTATCTGTTTAGCTTTGGAGGACCTGTCCAAGGTAGAATAATAAGGCGAATTTCTTGGTGGAAGCTCCTAGGGTTTTGTTTTGCTCTCTTTTAGGGTTTAAAAAGCTTCCTTCTAGTGATGTTGACCTAAAAGTGTAAGTATTTCCTTATTTTATCCATTTATTTCTATGTTATCCTTCCTCCTACCTTTATCCAGGTCGTAACCTTACTTTTCCATGGTAGAAATTTCTCTAAAGATCTAAAACCCTACCTTTCTTGCTCCTTATACTTAGGGTTTGCTCATTTGATGAAGAAAGGTGCTAGATGGACGAGTTCACAGCTTATGCTTGGATTTTCTACACTACTTTCTCATGTTTTCTTTTGTTTGGGATTTTATCTTCTAATTAGAGGCAAGTTTTATAACTTTCTCCACGTTTATTGCTTACCATAAGCTTGCTAGCTCATGTTCTTTCTTTTAAATAATGATCCATGCACTGAAAAGCCATGCTTGACTTGGATTTCGATATTTATAATGTTCCCTATTCTGATTTCTATTCTATATAAACCTATGATCATCTGTAAATTATTCCTAAGGTATAATATGACTTGGATCAGGTTGGTTTGACAACCTATGGTGCTAAGCACCTATCAACCAATGGTCAATTTTAGGGTTCAAAGTTGATTTCTTCTATAAACACATGAGTCAATGGTGGTACCATTGCAACAACTGATGGTGTTGTCTTAATAACAAGTGATGGTGGTGACCAAGGGTGTTAAATGACGTTCACCCCTTAGGTCAGGTGTTGTCCTAATTATAAGCTTAATGATCAACAACTAAGTACCCTAATGATGCTATCAATCAATGGTGACATTAGCTTGATATTTGATGGTGATTAATGAATATAGTGCTGATCTAACAACATATGGTGACTTAATGGTCACTAGTGATGGTAGATCAGGTTCCCACAACCTATCATGAGTTAATTATGTAGATGTAGCATCAATTAATCCTTAAACCAATGATTTCTTGGGTCATTTGATGCAATGGTTAGACCTATACTCCAATTGATGGTTTTAATATATGAACTTCACCCAATGGTTAAGATCTAATGATTCTTCATCCAATAAATTGGAATGATTCCTAATGTAATATGTTGGTCCTAATAAAGTGATTGATATGGTTTCCTTTATGAGATCAACTTAAGAAGATCATTTATTGACGGCTTGTTTTAAATAAACAATCACTTGTGGGTTTTACCCTACTCTCAATGGAAATTTTTATGTTGTTAATAAATGGATGTCTAGGGTAAAATGGTGACTCTTTCTAGATAACAACTCAATGACTTCATAGGTGGTTTATTCAAGATGTTTACTTATGTAAACTACCAATGGCTTTACCTTTTCAACATGTAATGGTTAGAAGTTGATGCCTCAATATTCCCATTGTTTTGGGTGAAGCATGTAATGTAATGCTATGATTCTAATGATGAGAATTTGATGGTTAAAAGCCTTAAACTTGTAGTCTTACCCTTACCCTCATATTATTATGATTGATAATCACCATAATGAATTAATGTGTAACCATAATGAGGTTTAGCTTGTTATACCTAGCTTTAATATAACTAAATGATGGTAATTGGGTATGAATAGTCCTTGAATGGTTAATTCAATCATGGAGTACTCTCTTATTGTTGTTGAAACCTTAGTATGCTATAACCCGATGGTTACACCTTGAGTTATGTGTGGATCCATATGTGGAAATGGTATGGATTGTGATGGTGATGCTTCACTATGCATCCATAATCCAATAGGGATTCCATGAGTTAGGGTTTGGGTATGAGTGTTGATTAGCAATATTAACATAATTTATCTTGTTGAACCTAACTCTAATGCAAATAGATAAATATGAGTATTCATGTTTAACCTTCTTATATGATGGCATGATGGTGGAATAATCTCCTTAATATGATCATAACCTTAATGTGTTAATTGGTGGTTATCATAGCCACATAGATGATACTTTCTTATGCTAAACTTGTGCATTATGAATATGATGAGGATTAATCATATCTAGATTCCTTGCATGTTGATGTAATAAATGAATGTTCTTAATGTTAATATAACCCTTCTATGATTGCTTATGAATATCTCCCAGCTCATTAATGTGATATTGTGTTGTCTGGTGTATTATATGTAAGTGATGGTGTTGAGCCTTGTTATAAGGCATGGAAAGATAATGATGATCTTGTAGGGAATAGTATGATTATTTTAATGACCTTTGGGCATGGTTGAGCCCTGAATGAGGTGTAATCCTCTTGTGTTGATAAGGGTTGATACCCTGTGATATTGTGAAAAGGATTTATATCATGTGATAGATGATGACAAGTGCAGTCTCATGAATGGCAAGTGAATAGCATGATGTGATGATGAGATGATGAACAATATGTATCATGCATTTTATATCTTCTGAAATTGTTATATAGCAATGTTTGCTAGAGATGAATTAGGGTTTGTATGTCCACTTGTATGATGTAGCCTTAATTCACCCATTTGGAAATCATTAATCAAGTGAAATTCTAATCATGTAGTTCCCTGTACCATAGATCCATATGAGTGTTAGAACTTGCTAGATGGTGAAATGAGTATTCCCAAGGGAAACTTAGAAATCATACTATTGAGTATGTGGGGTGTTTGTCATCCTGAATCTAAGTTTTTAGGGAGGATGACTACGGTCATACCTAGCCCTCAGTTTGACAATGACTGTGGTTGTGTCTTGGTGATTATATATGTGATGAGATTGGAGGACAACTATGGTTGTACCTCAGATGGTAGGGTATGCGTACCCACCTCCTTTCATTAGTGTCATGACCTGTACCAAGGACGGATTACGTTGTTAGAAGCTTGACCTTATGTGTCGTTGTGGAGGACTTGTACTGTCGGGACCCACTCTTTTGATCAGTATAAATACCAATCATTAGAGATAATCCCAAAACCTAAACCCAGATTATGAAATAAAATAATGAATTCTTGACAAAGGTGAATAAAAAATATATGAAAACATAGATATTTTTTTTCCTTTTTCTTTGTTCACAAACTCATAAATCAATGTCACATCAAGGACATCACATTCAGATATCACAAATTATATTCAACTCCATTAAATCCAGAATCAAATCTTGATCTCATATGCAGTTCAGTTTACATCAAATACATGTACATTGATGAACAAACTTAATCTACAACCCATCTCGGGAAAGAGAGAGTACAAGGACATTTTAATCTATCTAGATTATGCTATTTATATCTTCTTTGTCATGACCTCTCCGCTGGATAGTATTATACCTAAAAATATTTGAAACAACCTCATGAGACTCATATAGAGCCCCAGTGAGTGGATACCTCCCACTCAAGCTAGGTACATGCATCAGCATCATATTAAGTATAAAAAACTTAACAGAAACATGTAGATATTAAAAAGTCTAGCAAATAGTTCTATCATAAGTCAAATCTATCTTACAATGGTAATCTAATCCAACAGATAAGGTAATCACTTAAACTAATTATAACTTTGAAATATCTTTTAAAGCATGTCTATGAACAAATCAGTAAATAATTCTTAGTTCAGATTAAGAATCCTACTGCATGAGTAATAAGTCAAGTTCTAAGCATTTTGAATCAATACATAACAATAACATTATATTCGTGACACTCCACTAGCCGGACCAGGAATACATCTTGTAGTCCTGAAGCTGAAGTACACATAATACATATCTACCAAACAATACTATCAAATAGCAAGCAATCCAACTCATATTTAGAATAGATATAAATCCCAACATTTATAACTTGTCAGCATGACTGATCATAATAGGAAATAGGAAATGTCCATATCAACATGATTACTTTCCATAACATGAAGCTTAATCAATAATAACAAATCATCAACTAGCAGTACAAGGAATATAATAATCATTCAAATCATGTTCTACATGGCTTATTATCTTTTATTCATTTGCGATGAAACTACTTGGCTTGTACCTCACCAAGTAGAATTCACCACAACTGATTCTTGTGTCAATGACTCAATGTCACTATCTTAGGGTTTAGCCGACCACCCTAAGATATCAACAATAGACCCTGGCCACCTTAAGGTTGCCTAAAGAGGCTCACGTCCTCATCTCAGGTACATGAGATAGGAACCAGCAAAATAGTATATCACATATCACAACATTTCACATATTTTCACATTTCACATATTTCATTTCAACAGAGTCTACTCCATTTAGGCATAGACTTTCACAATAAGGATTTAGGGCCAGAGCCACTCCAGATGACTCACTCCTAAATCCTGGTGGTCTAACCTTTAAGGTCTCAATCCACACTCCAGAAATCCTTCTCATAATTCATCGATTACTATAAGGAGATCTGTTTTGTTTCCCCAGTGTGGTCCTCGGGGGAAACTCATGGTGTTCAGGGTACCTAACTAGATGTTCCATCATTTCACTTATTATTAATCTCTTTTACTCATCTTAAAAGAATTCAAAAAATCATATATCATATATGTGTATTCTCGCATAACTAGAATAACATGAAATGGATCAAGTTTATCAATAAGGACAATGATCAAAGCAAGAAGCACAATAAATCTATATATTGCAACATATATGACTATTTCTATCTTCTACTTCATCTCATAGCAATCATCAACAGTGGGCTTTTAGCCCGAGACATAATCTTATTTTCCAACATTTACCCCCTCAGGGTTTTATCATCATCAGTGGGCTTTCAACCCTAGACATGATCTCATTATGCAATATTTACCCTTATCAGGGTTTCTCAATATGTAAGGAGTGCATATTAAATTCAATTTCGACATATTCCTTATCAGTTCATTATATATCATAGTTCTTAACAAATATTAGCAGAGGCATTAGAACTAGCAACAGTAAAAGCATATAGACATCATGTATCATTCATCATATTCAGAATCAATTTATCATACAACATATGCTTGTTCCATCCAATCTCAATAGATGCAAATAAATTTCATGCATATACATGCATAACAGACTTAGTTCTCTTCTTCTTTTATTTCACATTCTTCATATGGGTTACTAATCAACACATGTTGATTATCATTTGAATTCCATCAAAATAGTTCATTCTTGTAGTACAAGTATTCTATCAAACAATCACAATACAAGAACACATTCTTGTAAATCAATTCAAATACTTGAGTTTCATCTTTTAGTTGAATTAAAGATCACATCGAAAACAATGTATGTAGGAGGGAGATAAGGAGGCGATGGGGAAAACTAGGGCTCGTGGGGTCGGGGCGACAGTGGTGGCACTGCACGGAATACCGAATCTGATGTCAATCGAGGAGGCACCCAGGGTAGAGCGGAAGATGGAGATACACAGGATGTCCATATGCAATCTAATGATAATCTGGAAAGTAGAACAAGGTTCACCATACCATTGGTTGGACTACAGTTTAACTACGCCGGGGTGAGAGGAGGATCGGCCGATCATGGTAACACTAACAACATCGAAGCAAATACAGTCGGAGAGAACATCATAGTCAATAATAAGGATGGCCCACCAAAGAACCAACATGAGAACATAATCAACCGCGGAGTGGCAGCAGTGACACAATCAAGCCCGCTGTCATTCTCCGAAGTCATTGTTGGCCATAGCTATCAAGTACCGAATGATAATTTTGTGGACGGTCTATATGAAGATAGGCTCCTAGTTTTCGATGTTACGCTGGGATAACTAGAAGGAAAGCTAGTGATCACCATTAACCTGGAAGTAGAGGATATCCTTATCAAACCATGGAGATATGCACTTATTGTATGACTACTGGGAGGAGAAATAGGGTATATGACCCTGTGAGATAAACTAAAGTTATTATGGAGGATAATAGGAAGATTTAACATGTATGAAATGGAATGTGGACATTTTGTGATTCAATTATCCTGTAAAAGAGACTATGAAGAAGATTTACCGGGAGGTCCATGGAAGATTTTTGGGTTAAATATGGTAGTATGGGACTGGTAGCCCATGTTCACGCCAAAGGAGGATTTCCCAGAATTACTAGTAATATGGGTAAGAGTCATGAATCTGCCCATTCATTTATATGTACCTACCATGTGCGAGTACCTGGGACTTTCACTTAGTAGACTCATCAAAGTGGATGAGCATACAACGAGAAGAACCCGCAGTAAGTTTGCCAGGATGGCAGTGGAGCTGGACATGTTAAGAGAATTGGCCACTACGATACTCATCAACGGGGTTGAATATGAAGTCTATTATGAAGGACTTCCATGGGCCTGCGCATTATGCGGATAGGAAGGACATACGTCGAAGAATTGCGAGACACAATTAGAAAGTCCCACAAATGAGAATGAAGCAGCAGATAAGAACCAATTGAACACATCAACTGAATAAAATGCATTTGAGGAAAGCTGGCAGACGCAGAGGTCCAAGAGAGCAAGACACAGGAACACAAACACCGATATAGAGCAACCAAGACTACATATACATAATGCATTTGACAACTTGAATGAGGAGGCCATTGAGGAAAAAAATCAAGCAGAAATGGGAGTTGTTCTGACAAGCACAAATGACGTGAGTGAAGGATAGACCAAGAAGACAACAAAGGTGTGGAGAAAAAAAAAGGCAACCAATAAAACAGAAAATGTGGGAAATTCGAAAGGGGTTTCTGAGGGTAGGATTAATTCCAAAGAACAGAATAGCAGAAAGGAAAAAAAGAAAGGAAAGGAGAATACTGAGAAGCATATGGCAGTCTCACCAGAGGTTGATGAAGTCATCGAAGTGATACAATTGGAGGAAACAACCGAAGGAAATTGCGAGACAAACAAAGATGGCAGAAATCAGAGTTCACAAAGTCTGATAACAAATGCAGAACTAAATGAAATCAATGAGGCTCTAGTGTCTAATGCAACAACAAGTATGGGTAGAAAATGTAAAAGCAACAAAACCAAAATGAAGAGGAAAAAGAAACAACAGCTCACAACATCAGTATCCAGAAGGAAAATCTCTCGGAAATCAGTTTGCCAAACACATCCATCATACACATCGGAGCAGCAAACTCAACAGGCTAAAGGGGGGGAAGACAACTATGCCCCAGAGGATGAGGAGCTGGAAACTCAGATAGCAAGCATGGAGGAAGAGGAATCCCTCGAAAATCATACCAACCATGTATCTATCATTCCATGTTAGACTTAATGTACTAGAATATAAGGGGAGCAGGAAAACAAGGGCACATCTGAAACTTTAAGGAATTGATTGCACATCACAAATCAAAGATTATAGCCTTAACTGAACCATGTATAAGTGGAGAGAAAGCACGACATACCATTAAAAGACTGAACTTCTCAAACTCCTTCCAAGTAGAATCCCAAGGATTTTTCGGGGGCATTTGGGTCTGTTGGAATGAAGTTGAATGTGACTTAAAGATCATAAATTATCATCGACAATTCATCACCTATTGCATTAACAACTCTACTGTTGTCTCATTCGTTTACGCCAATCCTCATACTAGAGTGAGACAACTAATTTGGAAACATATCACACATATGGGGTATTCCATATCCAAGATATGGATTGTGTTAAGGGACTTTAACACTACGTGCAATCCTAGCGAAAGAAGTGACAACATTCACTATAATTTAAATGAAGCCAGAGTTTTCTAGGAAATGTTGTTGGAGGCAGGTCTCTCAGACATGGGATTTTTGGGACCCAAATTCACTTTTAAAAGGGGATCTCTGCAACAAAGGTTAGATAGGTTTGTTGCTAACCATACTTTCCTACAGAAATATCATAACTGTCATGTTGTGCATCTACCGAGAATGCCCTCAGACCATAATCCATTATTGGTAAGAAACGCGATTCCAAGGAGGATACCGGGAAGGTTCATCACGAAGGCAGTGTGGAACAAGAATAGTGAATTTAAAGATCTACTCGCCGAAGGGTGGAATAATGCAAATGACTTCAACATGGCATTGGAGAAAGTGAAACCCAAACTCATACATTAGGACCGCAGGCACATGAGGGATGAGCAAAACAAAAAAAAGCATGTTAATGCGCAACCTGGGACGGCTGGAAAAGGACCTTGCATTCAACTATAATGATATCACGGATAGCATTTACACAAACATGAAACTGCGGTTGGAAGAAATTTTAAAAGAGGAAGAGGAATAATGGAAGCAAAGAAGCCATATAGATTGGCTGCGAGATGGGGACTCCAACATGAGGTTCTACAATGCATATGTCAATCAAAGACATAGACATAATATCATACTGCAATTGAAGAATCGGGAAGGAGAATGGATAACTGATGAAAGCAAACGTACGTAGCCATTTCCAAGAAATACTAACTGAACCTGTCCACCGCGATGTACACACTATGGAGCGCATACTAGGAGAGTTCAAGAATCTCATGTAGGACCAATGCCGAAAACTAGCTGAAGATATGAAGAAGGAAGAGTGCCTACATATTATCAAAATAACTAATCCTTACAAGGCGGCGGGACCTGATGGCATGAATGGGTTATTTGTGAAGAGCAACTAGAATACAGTGAAACCGGCCATCATGATAACTGCTACCAATGCCCTGCGAAGAGGAGAGCTGTGACGTCCCCGGATTTTGGCTTCTCCAAACCCTATTGGGAATGAGATGTCAGAATCCAAAAACATCATCCAATCATATCAGAAAGCGATGCGGAAGCATAATACGCATACATGAACATACAACCATAACATTTCTCAGCATTCAACATGTATATTTATACAAATGAGTTATTACAACACGATTACAATTACATATTGAATGAAAATTCTACAGTCTAAGAACATGTATGCTAAACTAGGATCTACACAATAAGTACAACCTGGACAACTTGCTCACATCCTGTACTTTTTCTCCCATGCTATCTCTGAACCTAAAACATACGTGAAACAACGAATCAACACACAAGGTGTTGTGTACGTGGGTAGAAAGATACATACTAATATGTTTGCATAATTGAAATAACTTGAGAAGAAAGAGTAAAAGAAAACATTATTTAAAGCGATAATCAAGTAAACATTCCTTTTATTGCTTTCACTTTGATGCGGTTGTACTACTCATACTTGCACTTGACTTACATCTAGTGTGGTCAATATAGTATCATCATACATCTAACATGGGCCAAGGAATCATACATCCATGTTAGGCAACATACATCCACACCAGGCTATGTGCTCTAGTAGCTACAACCCATCATACTCATTTATGTTCTATTAGATTTGGCGAAGTATAACTCATACTAGTTCAACCAAGCAATCATATCCAAATACGAGCATTCAAGATATCACATATCATATGCAACTAGAAAACTAGTATTATACTTAATAAATCCCACGTACCTGAGTTCAGAGATTCCTATTTACATTCTGGATCATCTACATATCTGGTCAGCACCTGATTAATCACAAAGTCAAATACTAGCATCAGATTCTCATCATCTTAACCCTAGTCGTGTTCATTAGGGTTTATATTATCTCATTAGGATATTCCAACGTTTACTTGCATTATTGTCTTATATTTATCCTACAGATGTCATTTTCCAGATTATGATTCATTATCTGAATATTAGGTTCCATATTCTATTTTTGTGCACATATTAGCCCTAGGTTACATCATTAACCTAGATTAGGGTTTTAAACCATGTATTAATATTCATCTTCATATAACATGGATTTTGTTCATCTTTATGATCTCATAATTAAAACTGAGGTTCAATATACTGATATAAGCTTACTCTGTGAATTTTATCATTTATTGACCATGTATGCATTTATTGCATTTTATTAGGGTTATTAGCCCTAATTAGACATATTAATCAAATTATATGCTTTTGAGCATCAACATGAACATATCTAGGATCATATGCATTCTATATGTAATTATGTACTTACTGATATTTTTCCATGATTTTATGTCATCATTTGCTATTTATTATCCATTAAAAGAGCATTTCACAACTTATATGATATAACTGAGATTAGTGCATAAAATAATAGATATTATGCTTCCACTACATTCTACGCATTTTTTTGAGAATTTTGGTATATTGTTTGTATTTTTCTGACAACGGAGCTAATTACTAGGAATTATACAAGATCTGGGAATTTTGAAGGAAAATACATTTTTTCCGGCCAATTGGCCTCCGCCACATGTCCAGTGGGGTCGGCACTTCCCTTTTTCTGGTTGTGGGCCGGTTCAAGCTGGTTCACCAGTGGTTTATGGCCGGTTCACTAGGTCTGGGCCTGGTGGTTTTAGGGCTGCGGACCCGGTCCAGCTTGGTTGCGTCAGTCTGGTTCAACGGTTGGACCAGCCGGTCCTCCTCCTTTCTCTTAAGCGTGCGAGGCGTGACTCTATTCTCCCATGAACAGGTGCCACCACCGTCTGGACCAGCTCTGGCGAGCAAGCAAGGGCAGAAGAGGGTTCCTCAGGGGCAAGCGAGCTTGCGGTCACCTTTGCGAGGTCGGACCGGATTGGGACGGTAGAGTATCGGGGTGTGGCTCCCCTTGGAGCAGTGATCCGTCGAGGTCCAGCGAGGAGGTCACCAACCACGGAGGAGAAGAAGATGAGGGGAGCGAGAGCAGGCATTGGGAGCTTGAGAAAGGGTCGATGAGCGTCAGCGGTGTGTCACACAACTCGAGGGGGATTTGATTGAGGTCACGGCTAAAGGAAAGGCCCAAGCAGCAGCTGCATCGTGGAGGAGGTGCCCGGAGGGAGTTTGGTTGAGGGTGGATCTACTGAGTCGCGGTTCAGATGAATTGCAGGCCAGGGTAGACAAAAGGGGTCTAGGTGAAGCTAATGGAGGCTATTTGTAGGCTCTTGAAGCTATGGGCAATGAAGCCCTAAAAACTCCACCGCCGGAGTGAGAAGGTCAGGACGAGCGGAGGTTAGGAGGGCACAACGGTGCATGAAAATCGGTCATTGTTGGGGTAGTTGGCCACGAAATCGTGAGACGAAGTCAGCTCGTCGAGCGAAAAGTTGAGATAAGGGGTGAGGTGGTGCCTGGACGAGGGTCAGGTTCCCTTTCTTCTCCCCGCTCTTTGCGGGAGGTAGAAGACGGGTTCCCAGCCCTTGGATCCCCGCGCGATCGAAAGGGGCAGGATCCTAAGGTCAGGAACGTGCGGACCAAGAATAGAAGCCGCGTGACACATAAATGTGTCACGGCCTGGTCATTTAAGCCGAAACTTAGGTCCTAGGGTCCAATGTGCATGAATATATGCACCAAAATTCAATTGCTATATCTCCTAATTGGATAATCCAATTGCCACAAAATTTTAGGTGTAGCTTTATAATGTCATGATGTAGCTATGATGTAAAATTGGAGTTAAAATCCGAATGTTGGCCATGTCAATTGGCTATATGTCATATTTCATGTAATTTGACTTTATAAGATACTAGGGATGGTATTAAAAGAAATTGATAAGCCGAAATAATCAAGGTTGACATCAAACTCTAACATTGGTTCATATATACATAATTCCTCAAAAGAAAATTAGTTCACTACTCACTGGATCACTAAATGTATGATTGGTCTCATGAGGACTTAAAACAATTAGTAGGGGTATTCATCACTAATTGAATTCAATTAGGCATCATAGTCCTCTATCATATCTCAAATCACCTAATTTGGGTGAAGGAAATCCATGATTGCATTACCAATTCCTCAATTGGTATTTGACATCTTACATAGAATGCATGTCTCTCAATTATGGTATTAGTTATTAAAACTCAAAAATCTAGGTTATCACAAGAGCTAAGTGAAAAACTTTATGATTCTATTGTGGTACTAATTCCAAGGACAAAAACACCTCTATCATGTGATCAACTCTGACCGATTTCTTTGAATAATTTCTGCCTCAAGTTGATATCGAAAGTGGTAGTTGAATGCCTGAAGAGTTATATGCCAGGATGGATCTCATAATCTCAAAGTGCTTTTGTACCTGGACGACATATATCTGATAACATTTCTATCGCCTAGGAAGTCTTCCATAGCATGAAGAAGAAGAAGAAGGGGAAAGCAAACATGGCAATCAAGGTAGACTTGTCAAAGGCATATGACAAACTATCGTGGGCTTTCATTAGCAACACACTGCAAAAACTACATCTCCCTTCGAACATATATAGTTACATTTTATTCTCCATCACTACTGGAAGTTGTACAATTCTTTGGAATGGGATAGGCACAGAACCATTTAAACCCAGCAGGGGCCTTCGTCAAGGGGACCCTCTTTTGCCATATATTTTTGTACTATGTATCGAAACACTCAGCCAAATGATAAACAACCTAGTAGAAAGAGGAGAATGGAAAGCAGTTAAACTGGGACAAGGTGGTTTATCAGTATCACACCTTTGTTGTGTTGATGATCTTCTACTGTTTGGGGAAGCATCTCGCAAACAGATGAAAATGATCAAGAAGTGCTTTAAGATGTTTGAAAAGGCATCAGGATAGGCAATATCCATTGCAAAAACACAGATCTACTATGCTAGAAGTGTGCCTAGAAATACAAGAAAACGGATTACAAAACTATGCAGATTCCAGGAAACTTAGGACATCGGCAGATACCTTGGACTGCCCATAATTCATTCTAGGGTCACCAAACAAACATATACATGAGTCATTGATAAAGTGGAATCCCAAGCAATAGGTTGGGCAGCTAGAACGTTATCTCTAGTAGGCAGAATATGTCTCGCAAAGTCCACTCTCGAGGCCATACCCACTTATGTTATGAAAACGTCAGTGCTACCTTTGAACATGTGTGATCATATAGATGGATGTATGAGACATTTTATTTGGGGAGGATGCCATATATCTAATCCTATGTCACTCGTGGCATGGACAAAGGTCACAAACAACATTGATAAGGGAGGATTAGGCTTAAAAACAATGAGGGATTGGAATCTCGCACTTATCTCTAAGAGTGCTTGGGATATTACAAATGGGCGGAACACTTACTGGAACAAATTCATGAAGAAACGATATGAGGAACATGACGATGACCATTGCCATAACCTGTCTAGACTAGCTAAAGCTACCCTGCAGTGTAAAAATCTAATTGAAAATAGCTCCTACATCCTTGTACGCAACGGAGGTTCAACAAATTTTTGGTATGACGTGTGGGTAGAACCAGACATCAAACTAGCCAATGAGGCTCTTCATCCTATTCCCAAAACACTAAAAGACTTAGTGGTGGCAACTACTGTTCTGGAGAATGGACAATGGGATGAGAGTTTCCTAAAGCATTGGCTACCTGTAGTACAATGTGCAAAGATAACAAATATACGAGTAGGGAGCTGAAGGACATCAGAATCTGGAATGCAACGGATAATGGGTCATTCACTACAAAAACTGCATATAATGTGATACGGAGGGAACATGAGGTGGTAGTATCAGGAGATTGGAATAAGATATGGGGAGTGAAAGTATCTCCCAAGGTGAAATACTTTGCATGGACCGCAATGCTCGGGGCTTTACTCACTAACAACAGAAGGAAACAATGCAAATTGACTATTAACAGCACGTGTGACCGATGCAATGAGGAAGACGAGTCCATTACACATGCACTGCAAGATTGCCGCCATTCGAAAGAAGTGTGGATAGCTTATATGACATCTAGAATGATACACGACCTACTCCACTCAAATTCGGAAGATTGGTTCAAAGAGGAGATCAAAAGAAGAACTAACCATCTTCCTGAGTTTCTGATTGCATTCTGGATGATATGGAAGGCACGAAATAACCACATCTTCAATAAAATTTGTACCCCATCGCAAGTGGTGGCCAGGAATGTACAAAGAGAGGTTATGCTTAACATGAAGTCATGTAAGAATTTGCACGAGGAAAGGATAGCAGATAATATAAATCTAACCTACTGGACAAAACCTCCACCAGGAGTTGTTAAGATGAATACAGATGCAGCTTGGATGAAGAAAAGGCTACAACAACAATTGTCATACGCGATCATCAAGGCTGTTGGATGGGTGGACATGTGAGGAACATTATTAAATCATCGGCAGTATGTGTTGAAACTATCATTGTTGACTTATCTCTCACTGCAACAACCAATAATAACATCCAAAAACTTATCTTAAGTACTGATTGCAAGGTGTTAGTGCAACGACCGTCTTGCAAAAACAAGATTAACTAATGTGGAAGTGTTCACTAAGCAGTAGATTACCAAAAATCACTAAAAATTAAAACCTTTTTATCAAAAGATCTATCAAGTAAGAACTTTCTCACATAGAATAAAAGTAACACATTTACATTCTATTTTTCAAAAGTACATATCTTGTATCAACTCTTTCTATGAGTTACAAGTATCAGCTACCCTTTTTAAACTAAACACAGGCAGTATGAAAATCTCGAGGCACTGAGCCAAAATCTTGAAAGCACTAACTACTACTCTGAGGACCTGAGAGTACAAAGACGACACATAGGACTCTATTTACATCTATAAAAGGCATAACATCCAGTGTCTCCACCTGAGACTTCACTACTGTTTCTGCTGTTGTTGCTGTTGTCCTTCACCTACTGAAGGATTTCTGCCTCCTCGTCTGCGTCCACCTAAAAATGTGGTTCCCACGGGGGTGAGACAATTGTAAATTGCCCCAGCGAGAGATATAACTCTTCGCCAGTAACATTATCATTGCAGCTTAAGAAGATAAATATGAATAGAGAAATCATATTTATTTGGCAACATATCTTTTAATGTCTAACCGATTAGAACATTATTCTTATCAAAAGCATTGCAGCTATAACCTGATAGAATAATATGTCATTTATCCTTTAAGGAAAATGAAGAACATGTATAACATTTATTCACTACAGAATCATTATCACAGCATTAACTCTCTTCAGGCTAAGATTATATATCTAATGCCTGTCATTGTCATTGTGGAGTCATGGCCTATAGCCATACTCTTTTCCACAAGGTATTGGGATCTTAATCCCTTAACTCACCAAGTACAATTTCACTTCTTAGCAAGTTTATCACCATGATTACAACATCTGGGTATTTAAACCCATAACTCACCATAGGATACTTATTACCACTTATTAGGTAACTTAATACCTTCATATCATCTGACCAAGGACATCATAATTCTTGCTACACAATGTGTTGCACATAGTACACAAAGCTCATTGATTCATACTACACAAAGCATGTGAAGGCTTACAAAGCATATGAAACATTCTCAATAACAAAGCATCATAGCCCATACCTGGCTATGCTCATCTCCTCAACATATCTCCATGATTAGTAATCATGATACAATTACATATCAGTATCATGCAGTACGAGGGTTATCTTATTACATTCATAATCCACTAGTTTGTATTTGAGCTTCACATAGCATTACCATGTGTTAGAATTTCACATAGTAATACCCTGTATTAGGGTTCTCATAGCATTAACTGGTCATAGGATTTCACATAGCATTACCTTGTATTAGGAATCACATAGCATTGACTTGTAATAGAGTTTCACATAGCATTACTTTGTATTAGGGTTCACATAGCAAGGAATCAATATGGATAATCATAAGTATTCAATCATACTTACTTATTCTCATCATTCCTCATTAAATGAATTATCAACACACAGCATGAGTTTCTCTCTCATCTTTATCAGAATATGATCACATCATAGTTTATAGGTTTGAACTAACCTTTTCATAAGGCATGTTAGCCTACATTCAACAGAGTGCATTACATTACAATGTAACCATTGACATGAAACATCTCATGTGTCATTCATCCAATTATCCTGGACTTGTAACTCATCAAGGTATACTAGCATTGGGGTGTTGGATGTGATATCTATCATATCTTTATATATCACTTCCCTCAACACCTTATCTTACTTGAGTTCATACACTTAGCTGGTATTAGGGTATCCCCCATCCTAATACTTTATGCACCAGTTCATCACATTTGTCATAACATTAAACACTATTCCACTATTAGGAATAATATTCTCCATACTTATAATTTGAGGATTCACATAGCATATTCCATACATTTATGGATTTCACAACACATCACCCAGTGCTAAGTCTTCACATAGGATTAATGGCACTACCCTATATTAGGGTTCCATACACCTTACTCCATTTTAGGGATTAAGGTTTTCTATTCACATCCAAATAGGGTTTCTCTTACCTCATACCCAAATTAGGGTTAGGATGTACAATTCCCATTAAATTAGGTTTTCCTATATTGTTACACTAAGTTAGGGTTATATCATCACCCTGGATTTATGATAACACTCAGTTTTTCCCTAGATTAGGGTTTCACACATAGCATTGCTCCAATTAGGATTTCACACATAGCATTCCTCTAATTAGGGTTTCACACATAGCATTGCTCCAATTAGGATTTCACACATAGCATTGCTCTAATTAGGGTTTCACACATAGCATTGCTCTAATTAGGGTTAGGGCTCGTTGATTAGGGTTTCATGATCTCATTATTATGGATCAACCCTTATCACATAGTTTACTCATAAAGAGAGAATTAGGGCTTAATTATATAAGCATTCATCCCTCTCATTCCCTCTCTCATCCTCTTTAGGATGTTAGCTACACCAAGATTAATCTAGGCCAACTCTTCACTTGAGTACACATAGCTAGGGTTAACCTTCACAATCATCAATTGGACATATCCTCATACTTCAATTGAGTTAAATAGGTCAACCTAAAACTTATTTAACCCTCAATTGACCCTCAATTAGTCATCAACTAGGGTTTGAATCAATTGAATTAGGGTTTGGAATCAATGATCCTTCAACACTAATCAATGCAAGATTAGTTACTTTGAAACCTTTGAACCATCATCCAAATTGAACATGACCTGACCCCAAACGGTCTTGAGGTCGTTTGGATGACCTCCAAACGGTCTTGAGACCGTTTGCCCATCATCTCATCAAAATCCAAGTCAACCAATTAAGGTTTGGATCATTGGATTGATCACCAAATCAGCAATTGATTACACTTTAACTTACTAACATTGGATCATCAATTGCTTAACCATACTCACACCTAGACCTCCAAACGGTCTTGTGTGACCTCCAAACGGTCTTGGGTGACCTCCAAACGGTCTTGAGGTCGTTTGGCTCATCCAACCCTTGGATTTTAGTGAAAAATCATTAGGGTTTGAGCTATTGAGTTGATCATCAAATCAGCACTTAATTGCAAAGTGATTTGGTACCTTTAGACCTTCAATTGGTCTACCATGCTTAACCATAGACCTCCAAACGGTATTGGGTGATCCCCAAACGGTCTTGAGACCGTTTGGGTGATCCCCAAATGGTTTTGAAACCGTTTGGGCCAATCAACCCAAAGCATCATCTCAATCACTTACAAAATCAGCACTTAGCCGATTAGGGTTCATGCCATATCTTTGGATCTTTAAACAATTAACCATATCCAAACCTAGACCTCCAAACGGTCTTGGGAGACCCCCAAACGGTCTTGAGACCGTTTGGGTGATCCACAAACGGTTTTGAAACCGTTTGGGCTAATCCACCCAAAATCTCAAATCAACTCATTGGAATTTCAGCACAAATTTCAATTAGGGTTTGCCCAATTG
Organism: Alisma plantago-aquatica; assembly: GCA_963693085.1. NCBI lineage: Eukaryota > Viridiplantae > Streptophyta > Magnoliopsida > Alismatales > Alismataceae > Alisma > Alisma plantago-aquatica. The sequence continues at coordinate 574,708,595 of OY856409.1, read as the reverse complement.
ATTAGCCTTCAACTCATGATTCCTTGGGAACTAATCCATCAAATTTTGTGAGTCATTAACCAACATGAATAGGAACAGGAATCTTAAACGTTCAACCCTTGGTCAACCCTCTCAAATAGTTTTGAAACCGTTTTCCCAAAAAGTCAGATTAATCTAGTTGAAAATCAACACTTAATCCAATTAGGGTTTGCCTAATTGATTAGCCTTCAACTCATGTTTCCTTGGGAATTAATCCATAAAATTTGGTGAGTCATTAACCAACATGAATAGGAACAGGAATCACAAACGGTCAACCCTTGGTCAACTCCCCCAAACGGTTTTGAAACTGTTTGGTGAAACTGTTTGCTTCTAAACGGCTTTGAAACCGTTTGCTCCCAAACGGTTTGGGAAACCGTTTGAGCAACTCAATGAAACTGTTTGGCTTTGATATTTGGTGAGGTACTTGATTATGATGATGTCATAATCATCAAGCTCTACACCCACGAAATCTGTTGTGATTTCCATGGAGATTGCATCAATCAACCAAACTCAATTCCGGAAATATAGAAATGATCACCAATTGATAAGGAATTGATTGCAATAATAAAATTAAGGGTTCAAGTTATAAAACCCGCCTACAATTGAGCTCCAAAGATCCAAGTTCATGGCAACAATGGTGGATGCAACTCCTTTTACTATCCCAATGGTCGTCCTCAAGCTTTGAGTGAAAATAATTGGTTAGAATTGAAGAGGGGATCGAGTTATGAAGAATTCATGCATTGCTTTTCGATTTTCACCATGGATTCAAGGTGAAAGGAGGTCAAGAACCTTACCAACAGGTTGGGGGTCGTCCTCCTGCTCCTCCACAGCTCCTTGGTCATTTTCCAAGCAAGGGGAAAGAAATAAATCCGAAGAAGCCTTTGTTTTGGCTTGGAAAAGGTACTTTTATAAGAAAATTGATGAGAGAGAAAATCTCTTATAAAAGTCTTTTAATTCCAAAATTGTTGCCACCACTTCCACCTTGGTTTCTTGCATGAAATGTCATCTCTATCCCCACCTAGCTCCCTTCCATTATCCATGAATTAAGGGAAAAGAAATTAAGCACCTTAACCCTTATAATAAGAATATCCATATTTGAGTGGAAATTCTTTTTCTTATAATAATGGTGAGTGGAATTTCACCTCCTTAGGATATGCTCCTGCCTTTGCAAGTCCTTAGGCTCATCCACACACATATGAATCCAACCATTTTAATTTTGGTTGAAGGCCCTTTAATTAATACATTCATTTTTGCCCTAATTTGAATTAGAGTTTCACTTAGGATTAAATCTTGATTATTTTAATATCAAGATTCTCTCTCCTTCAACTTAATTCAAATGAGGCGCCATTCTCATTTTCTTTGCTCTACATGATTCCAAGAAATATTATGGACCTTATTGAAGTGGTAATTTGCATATTGAACCCTAGGTTTTGGGTAAATTGCACATTACACCAAAATTAGGTTTTAATGCACAAGGATTGCTTTACAAGCTTAATCTTGGTGCCCAAGCTTGTGAAAACCATACCACTACATCATATTCATTCTTATGATGTCTCAACATCATAGGAACATCATATCATGCAACATTTGCAATTTAACCCCTCAACTTGGGTAATTTGCACTTTAGTCCAAAATAAGCAAACATTGCTTCAACATTGCTCAATCAGGACCAAAATTGAAACATACGTTTCTCATGAGCCCTAATTACTTTTACCAAGATAAGATTAAGAATTTACTTATCATGATTAGGCAAAACATCTAGGGTTAACACATAACCCAGGTCAGGGATGTTACAGTTAGTTGATATGCTCAAGTGAGAACCGGAAAAAAAACCCGAGGTATGCCAACATCATCAGCAGAATACAGGCTCACATGAGGAGGAATGATCATTGGCCAATAACATATGAGTGCAGAGAGGGACACCAGACAACATATTTAATGGCCAGGTTCCACCAGTAACAAAGGAATGGGTATTTTAACTATAGTAGGCCTCCAGAATACTTAATAGAAGTTTTATATAAAGATGGATGTAATGGTAGTAGTACTACCACATTTCTATTCTATATGAATAAAGAACCTTGTAAACTCTTTCCTTACTGGTGTGCAAGAGGAGGGCATGATGATTAATATAGCCTCCTGGCTTCTACAAAAAAAAACTACAATTATGTACATTCCTTAATCCCTCATTTGAGATTGTTATTCATTAGCACCATCTAGCTCAACATTTTAGGGTTAGAGTTTGCTTCTTAAATTCATCTACTAATTATCATCTTTTTCCTTCAATTTCATATTCATTAATCTCAACTTCTCTCATGTCATGTTCATTAAATTACTGGAACCAATTATTTTTAACTCACTTGACATACAATACTTCTATTTTCATTGATTTCCATCAAAGTCTAGTTTTCGCATGTTTCATTCAATTTGGATTAAGCCACTTGTAATTAAAACAAAGGATTAAAGACTTCATCATAATAACTTCATTATTTTTATCTTTAACTTGCCATCACCATAAATACATTTTTTTTCTTCATATCATTTCTTATATTTAGATAAGTGTACCATGTCATTGACTTCTAATGTCATTCCCATAATAAAAAATGATCATTCTTTATTATACTAAAACAAATGCATTAGACTTATATGATATTAATAAGACTCATCATATTCAATTGAAGTATTAATACTTTCAACTTCAGCATTTGATCACATTTACACCATCATATACAAGTTCTAGCTTTATCACTCATAATATTCTTAATAATAAACTTTTAGGGTTTATCCTAAGAATCATATCATTCAGTAATCCAATCATGACTCAAGGGTTCATTAGGGTTATTCACAAACATGGAAACCCTAGTTTCCATTTTCACACATTTCATTCATCAATCATAAGTATACATTGATCAATTGACTCATTTGATTCAATTCCTCAACACAAATCCTAATCAAGATATGTGGTCATTCAAATCCATTAACATTCAAAAATAGACTTGTATAATATGATCTAATACAATTCAAATATGAATCTATCCATGTTAATTCAATTCCAAGCATATCGGTCATTAGGCTGACATTTAGGCAAAATTTGCATGAAATAGAATTTTCATCTATCTGTAGGATTCTACATGGATCCTCAATCAATATATCAGGAACTAGTCAAGTTTTAATCAATGAGAAATAATCAAATCAGTAGAAGTTGATCCCCTGATATCTTTCCCAAATCAAATCCAGTCACATACATATACAAGCAGGGTTTCTGATTGTTTTAGCCGGATAGAATTAGGCTTTCAACATGAATGCAAAGCTTAGAAGGGAGAAAAACACTCACCTCAGGTGCCAAGCACCTTAATTTCGTAGGTCAACCTCTGAATTTTTGGAAACCCAATCAAACTCTCGCAAAAGAATCCAATTCTTTCTCCTCTCAACTCGAAAACCCTAGAAATGGGGATTAGAAGATAAAGAGTGAGAAAAGGGGGAGATTTGATGTGATTTTGAATCAAATCTGGGGAGGGACGGAATCTTGACATGTGATAGAAGATTCACCATGAAATGTTATGCAAAGAAGCTAAACTTACTTGATTTCATCATATCTTGGATAGAGAAACCCTAGGTCAACATCTCCACCACTTTCTCTTCTCAAAACCTAGCTCTCCTCTCTCTCAAGAATTTCATTTCTTTAATAGGAAGGACGAGTTATGAGAGATCCTTGTGTGTTAGGTTAGTGATATAGATGAATTGAGGTGCTTAGAACATTTGCAAACAAGCCCCTCAATGTATTTTTATTTTGCTCAGACTGGTTGGTCAGCTAAGTTATAAACTTGACCGAAACCACATGTTTCAGAACTCAAACCTTATATAAAAATTATGAAACTTTAACTTAATGTCTGAAATTGAGTTTGTAAAAATAGTAAATTTTTTATATCATTTGGAGTTACGAATAAATAATTAAAAATCAAATACTACACTTCGATATTGCAATCAGCAGCATGGTCGGTTGAGTTTTTCCTTCACAGAACTCGACCGACACCCCTCTCTGTAGGGATCAAAAATCATCCAAAAATTAAAAAAATTTAATAGGATGTCTATAATGGACTTTACAACTATAGTTAAAATTTGAGATCAATTGGATATACCAATAAAAAGATAAAATTCAATTTCCACACTGCTATATCAATCTGAAAATATGATCGATCGACTTTGAAACTTGACCGATAAACATGTCTAAACATTCTTCAAAAATTCTGATATTTTTCAATGTTGTTCACAATTTAATATCCAAATCATATACAAATTTGAAGTAAATCAGAGTTACATATAAAATACTAAAAATCATTTCGTGAGACACTATACTTATCAAATTTTGTTTTCATATGTCATCAAAACCCTAATTTGGGCCGATTAGGGTTTCCAAATCTTAACCCTAATTCTATGAATCAAAGTATGATTAAACCTTCTCATTATATTTAAAACATCAAAAATTAAGTACCATCACTAATCAATCTTTAAACAATGATCAACTTAGTTAAGCATACAATCATCCAAGTAAACCCTAATTAGATGACTAATTTGAAAATGGGTCATTACATGTACTGACCAGGGGCGGAGAAGATCTTAGGAGTCCAACTCTTCCTAGATCTTGTATGGCACTGATTTCGACTTAGCAGTGGTATGTTGGATTATGAGTGGTATCCTTAAATTCCTCAGGGCATAATAATAAAAGATGTAAGACAGTCACATAGAATATCTATTTAGGGCTATACACAACGCTTCATATTGGATGATAACCCTTGTTTGCTTTCTTTTCACTGAGGTCATGTATAGTACAATAAGAGATAATAGATATGCTTATGTTTTAGTTATGCTCATGTTGTCAAATATACAGACACTAATGGTTAAGATGATGCTACTAGATACGTTTAATATTGATAGCCATGCCTATGTAATTAGAAATGCTTAAACTGCTAATCATACCTATGCATTTAATTGTTCTATGATGTTAGTTCTACTTATGATATAGATTTGTCCCCTTTATTTGAGATGTAAATATTGATAGCCATGTTATGTTACTAGACATATTCATGATGTCAGGGATGCTTATGGATTGATTGTGTTGTTATCGAGGAATATGATGATAGTAAAATTAATGATAATGATTGTTATTAGATGCAATTTGATGATATTTGAGTAGATATCTATCCAGAGAAATAGATTTATTTGTTACCTATATATGCATTGATGATCATACTAGTTGTTAAGATTATTTGCTTAATCTATTTAGCATACTTAAACTATTCATTTGTTAAATTGATTATTAAATACTCCAACAACTCAATTATCTACTATTTAAAATGTTGTAATCAATAAACGTTGTTGGAGGTTATATCTCTTGCTGGGACATGGGTCACACCCTTGTTGTTCGCCACATCTTTTTAGGTAATTGACAGTGACAACAAAAGAACTGTGGAAGTAAAGAGGAACTATAGTAATACATCTTTGAGAAAGTTGATTAGATGTCTAGTGTATCCTATAGTCATCCATGTACTCTTAGGTCCGGGCAGGAAAAGTTTGTATATGGTGTTTCAAATGAATCGTAATTTTTTTAGCATGTTGATGCTTGTTTGTGTGGCATATACAAATATTGTTATAATGTGTATATATGTTGTGGCTAAGGTGATAAAATAATTTGTATCAAATTCTTGTCATAGTATGGATACAAGAAAGATACTGGGCTCTTATGCAAATGTTTCTGAGCGGGTGTTGTTGTTGAAATCAGTTTTAATTTACCCATATTTTTGGGTATGTGGTTAATTGGTGATCGATTGTGTTTTATGTTTTGAGTAATCTCATTTAGTGTAATGCATTCTCACATAAAGAATATCTTATATTTACTTAAATTCCTAAATCTCTCTTTAATTATCCTCAACTATGTTTATTCATAATTTCTTTTGAATTATAGTAACTTAGTTTCCCAATTCATGATAACTATTTCCATAATATTAGTAACATCCTTTAGAGATAATTTAAAAGGGGAAATATGTATTCTCTTACTACTTTTTTCTACTAACATTTTAGATCTAATTATTTAGTACATATGAGTGTGAGCAATAATTTACATATTATTTAATTAGTAAGTTTCTATTATAAATTTCAGATTTTATTTCTTTTATGTTGCATGTACAACATTTTTTCCCATTATGCTACACCACAATTTTATTTATGAGAATCTATACAAGTTGGTTTACATTATTCAAATAATATATTAGATGTTTTATTTTTGATAATAAATACAATATTTTTGGTCTTATCTTTCATTTTCTTTTCTTAAGGAATTTGAGGCATCTAGAAACTCCTTAGACTACAAGAAAACCTAAATATGAGGATCACGATTTTGCAATTAGTTTTCCCTTTTGGGGTTGTTTAACATATTATTTAATATTTTGGGCTTTAATATACATTCTCTCTCCTAAACTAAACTAGAATAGATAAGATTGTCCAATTAATGTGGAAATTCACACATAGAATAATTTTGGTATGTGGTCAAATTTGGAGCTTATTTTTACTTTTGAAGTCATTAAACATATTATTTAAGGATCATATATCCAATTTGTTGCTAGAAAAAAAAGTGTGTAAACTCTCCCCGTGGCCACTGGCCTATCGCTCTGGCGATTAGGGTTAGGGTACATGGGAAACCTTTCCACCTCTGTTGGGGGTTCTCCTTTCTCTTGCAGGTCCAAGCGAAGGCAGTGATCTCTCCAGTCATCCCATGGCAGAAGACTTGGCATGAAGGTGTGTGAACCTACGAATGACAGAAGATGAGACTGAACCGATTGAGGTGCCACAGGGATATGAGTCAGACGTAGAAGACCATATCCAACTGGCTCTTGGGGTGAGGCTTCTCATGAATAGGGCATATAATTTCTGGGCTATGAATAGGATGATGACATAATCATGGGCGTTGAGCCAAAAAGTGTTGTTTAAGCAGTTGGAAGGGGACTGCTTCGTGGTACAATTCTTCCACTGGAGGGACAAACAAAGAGTGTTGGAAGGTGCACTATGGAACTTCAAGAATAAACTATTGTTAATGAAGGAAATTGATCGATCGAAACAACCGGGAAACGTAGTCCTAAATCACAGTCCTTTCTGGATTAGAGTCTATGGACTCCCAATGGGAATGCGATCAGCGGAGGCCATAAGGAGTATTGGTGAAAGATTAGGTGAGGTTATTTAATTAGATGTTGATGAATTGGGGTGGGAAGCATCATCTAGAGTCCGAGTCAAGTTGGACATCACAAAGCCACTGAAACGGATCCTGAGGGTCAGAACAAGAAATCAACAAATTGTGGAGATAGAGTTAAAGTATGAAAGGCTCGCAAGTTTCTGCTATATCTATGGTATCATAGGCCATGTTGAAAAGGACTGTTGCTAGGAGGAAGCCGAGGAAGGTAGAGGAAGGAACTGGGGAGCATGGTTAAAGGCTTTGCCACGAAAAGCAAGGATCCCGCTCCACGAAGAACTCTTTGGAGAACAGAAGGTTAAAAGGAAGATGAATTTTCAGAACAGGTCGGGAAAAGAAGGCACAACACACAGACCATCTAAAGATGAGAGAATCAAGGATCTTTTCATCCGCACAGGGGATATGAAATACAATAGGGGGGAAGAAGGCACAACCTAGCGACAATATGACAGGGAGGAAGATGGATGAAGGAGGAAGTCGGACATTAGGAATGGGAAGCAAGAAGTATGGAGAAGCAGAACTGTGGGAGGATCGGGAGGGGGTGAACGGAGGAGACAGTAAGGAAGTCTAAAGAGGGGACGACCAAGTGGGGAGTACGGGGGAGGGAGAGAAAGCCGAAGAGACAGACAATGACAACCACAGTCAGAGCAGCAAGGGGGTAACAAGAGACGAGGGGAACAACAAGTTGAGATACAGGAGGGAGGAAGTTATGAATATGCGAAAGGGAATGATAATTCCAGAAGAGGGACCTAACACCGATGAGGAGTACGAAGCCATAGACTCAAGCAGAGGAATACATGAAGCAATGGGAGCCAGGGAGGAAACTAACATAATGAGGGCCGAGGAAAGGGACACAGTAGGAGCACCACAGAGGGTCACAAGAGCACATGGCAGAAGGAAGAACGAGAGAGATACAAAGAAGATGACAACCACTTGCAGACAAAAGAAGAAAAATGTGTGGGTCTACAAAATGAGCAAAGCAGAAAGGTTGGGAATAAATGCATCGGAGGTTGAATTCCTGGTGCATACATGTAAGAGGGTCAAGAACATGGGCCTATGTGAGATGGAAGTGGATGCATGGGATGAGCGTGAAGGGGAGGGAAAGAAAATGAAACAAGCCGGGGAAGCAGCTCAAAGGAGAGGCACAATGCCTCAAGTAGCAGAGGTTGACAACGATCAACCCCGCGAAGGCCAATGAAAATCATCAGCTGGAATTGTCACGGTCTGGGCAGCCCTGACACGGTAAATGCCCTCTGGTCGTGGTGCTGGAGGGAAAGCCCAAACATAGTCTTCGTTATGGAGACTATGATTTTTGTGAAGGATCTCGAGGAAACAAAGAGGAAGTGTGGTTTTATAGAGGGAGTATGTCTGGCTAGTATCGGCAGAGCAGGGGGTATAGGCATCTGGTAGAAGGACATAAATCTTGAAGTGAAATCCTACTTCCAACACCACATGGATTGTCTCATTATGGAGGGGGCATCTAATGTTAAATGGCGGGCGGTGGGCATTTATGGTTGGGTTGCCCAACAAAAGAAGCACAAAACATGGGATCTCATGTGGCAACTGAGAAGGGAAAGCAATGTTCCATATATTTTCTTTGGGGATTTCAATGAGATTATTTCAAACAACAAAAAGTGTGGGGGGGTCCACCTAAGTCAGACATGTTCTTACAGGACTTCAAGGATGTGATTGATGATTGTGATTTATGCAATCTGGGATACAGCGGCAACAAGTTCACTTGGAGGAGGGGGCTGACACCAAAAACTTTGAGAAAAGAGAGACTGGATAGGGCTATGGCGAGCACAAACTGGAGGGACATCTTTAGAGCATGCCAAGTTATACACAACACAACCTATGAGTTAGACCATGCATCTATCATCATAAAAGATGAAAAGAGGGCAAAGAGCACGAGTCCAAGGAGGCGGTTCTTTTGTATGGAGCCGATGTGGGTGGGGGAGAACTAGTGTGAGGAGGGGGTAAAATAGGCATGAGAAGAAGCTACATTGTCCACTTTGGCAAATACATTGCTGAAATGTGGGGTTAGGATGAAAAAATGGGCTGAAAATCATTTTGGGGACATAAAGAAAAAAATCCAAGAGGCTGAAGCAGAGCTAGGAAATATCCAGAGATTACCGCCAGACAATGAAAACCTCAAAAAATATTCAGAACTTGCGAAAAATCTACAAGGATGACACCGCCAAAATGAGTCATATTGGCTAGCCCATGCGAGAATAAAAGAGATGAAGGAAGGAGACAAGAACACGACCTATTTTCATCACAAAGCTTCACAGAGAAAGAAAAGGAATACTATTGAGGGGCTAAAAAACAAGGATGGGGAGTGGAAGAAAGAAGAGGACGAAGTGAGCAACATCATTACAGAGTATTTCAAAGATCTATTTAAAACGTCCAACCCAAGAAACATGCTGGAAGAAGCGAGGGGAATTGAAGAAAAAATATCTGAGGATGCTAAAAGAACTCTTGGCAAAGATCTGATAGACAGAGAGATTTTGGAAGTAGTGGCACAAATGCATCCAAACAAAGCTCTGGGTCCCGATGGAATGAAGGCAATGTTCTTCTAGAAATATTGAAAAATTGTGGGTAAAGATGTCGCAAACTATATTAAAGGATGGTGGGAATATGATTTCAGCATAGAAATCCTAAATGAAACACTAGTGATACTGGTTCCAAAAGTGGAAGATCCTAAGGAGATGGATGAATATAGACCGATAAGTCTGTGCAATGTGGTCTACAAGATTGCATCAAAGGTTATGGCCAACTGCTTAAAACCTCTAATGGATGGGATAGTGACAGAGAATCAAAGTGCTTTCATCCCTAGTAGGCTAATAACTAATAATATCTTAGTGGCCTATGAAAAGTTTCATACTATAAGGAGTGGCAGAGGGCAAAAGAAGGGACACATCGCTCTAAAGTTAGATATGTCAAAGGCATGTGACAGGGTGGAATGGAGGTTCATTGATTACATCTAGGAGAAGATGGGATTTGGGGTTAGATGGAGATGGAAAGTGCAGGACTGCATCACTACAGTGTCTCAGTGTTTCACCATTAATGGGGATAGGACCGGAAAGATCAAGCCTTCTCGTGGACTTAGACAAGGTGACCCTCTCTCGCCATACCTTTTTATTCTATGTGCGGAAGCTTTCTCTACATCTTTATTACGAGCATCACAGGAAAACAAAATCCATGGGGTCCAGGCAAGCCGCCAAGGACCCCACATTTCTCACCCTTTCTTTATAGATGACTCCATTCTTTTTGCAAGGGCAACCACTGAAGAATGCTTGAAAATATCTGAAATCATCAGCCAGTATGAACAAGCATCCAGACAGAAGATAAATCTATGTAAAATGGAGGTAGCCTTCAGTAAGGGAGTTAAGAGGGAGAGAAGGGAGATCCTCAAGGAGGTTTTGCAGGTGAGAGAGGTGGAGAGACATGAAAAATATTTGGGGTTACTGACTTCTATAGGGAGGTCAAAAAAGGTGCTTAGCTATGTTCAGGAGAGAGTGTGGAGGAAACTACATGGTTGGAAGGAGAGGATGTTATCTAAGGCGGTGAGGGAGGTGCTTATCAAGGCAGTGGCTCAGGCCATCCCATCCTATGTGATGAGTGTTTTTCAACTCCCCAGTGGAGTAGTTGAAGCCATCAATAGGAATATAGCACATTTCTGGAGGGGGGCAAAGGAGGATGAAAGGAAGATAGCATGGGTCAGCTGGGAAACTCTATGTAAGCCCAAGAGAGAGGGAGGGATGGGTTCAGAGATCTACATGTTTTCAATATGGCACTGTTAGCAAAGCAAGTATGGAGGCTGCATCACAGACATGACACCCTGACGTACAAAGTGCTGAGAGGAAGATACTTCCTTGAATCAAACATCATGGAAGCGAGAAGGGGTTATAACCCGAGTTTCGCTTAGAGGAGCATCTGAAACTCAAAGTCCATCATCTGTGAGGGGATCAGGTGGAGAGTAGGGGACAGATCGAGTATCAATATATGGAGGGATCAATGGATACCGAACACGGGGAACCTTGCCTAGCCAAGAGAGGGAGTCAACATGGAGGAGATAAGCACGGTAAGTCAGCTCATTGGAGAGGGAAGGAGTGAATGAAATAAAAAGCTAGTCCGTAGATGCCTCCCAAGCTCAACTGCAAAAGGGGTGCTCTCGATCCCGCTGAGAAGGAGGTAGGGGAGGGACTCGCTATATTGGTAGCCGAGCGGGAACATAAATTACACAGTCCAAACTGGCTATTGGTTGGGTCGTTTGGGAGCGAAGGAGCTGTAGGTACAGATACAAAGGGAAGGATAATACCATTGGAAGATGGTCTGGAACAGAAGGTGGCCCCCAAAAGCCTCCCACTTCCTATGGAGATGCTATACGGGGTCACTGATAATGATGGGCCGTCTGTTAGATCGGTGGTTCCATCCTGATGGCGTATGCATTATATGTAGGCAAGAAAGGGAAAGCCTAATGCATATGTTCTTTCGATGCATAAATGTAAAGAGACTCTGGAAGGACTGCAGCCCACAGATGAGGGAGAAGATCACCCAGGTGTACGAGGGACAATTAGGTGAGGCTCTTACTCAACTACTAAACTCGGGTTCAGAGGAGGAAGACAAAGACATGCTGGTGGCCCTGTGGGCTATATGGACTAGGCGAAACGATTGTGTTTTTAGGAACACGGAGCGATCAATTATGCATATATGGAAAAACTACCAGTCCCTATTGTGCAAGCACATGCAATGGAAAACCAGTACTGTAGGGGAGAATAGTAGGGGGAGTAGAGAAGAAAAGTGGCAAAGACCGAGAGCAAACCAGATAAAACTGAACTGTGACGCAGCAACTGGGCACCGAGGAAAAATGGGGGTTGGCATGGTGTGGAGAAACACAGTGGGGAAGGCAGTTTATGCGGAGGGGATCATAGCGACAGAGCTGGCAGACGTAGCTTTGATGGAGGCATGGGCAATGAGAAAAGGTATGGAGCACATCTTGGAACTGAACCTAAAAGAGATAGTGGTGGAGACTGATTGTCTTAGGGTCATTCAAGCCCTCAACATGGGGACGGATCAACTGGACATGCTGGGTACCTTGGTGGAGGATATCTCACATCTAGCTAGTAGATTTACTTCTTGCTCTTTTAATTTCTACAGTAGGTCAAAGAATAAAGTTGCTCATTGCTTAGCAAGAGTTGTAGTAGATTGTGAGTATAGTTTTTCATTTCAGCATTCCTTTCCTAGTTATGTAATGGACGTTGTGATGGCCGATTTGGCTGGTTAAATAAAATAGTTGGAGTGTTTTCCCTAAAAACACATTATTTAATATTTTAGAGTAAAATTCACATTTTCTTTTCTAAACAAAATTAAGATAGTTATTATCATTCAAACATTGTGAAACTTGGCACCCAAGTTAGTTGGGAACCGAGATACATATTTTTATCATTATATTTGAGTTTTAGAATTTCCTTTTGTGAGTAACATCACCATTATGGTTTAGACAATTTATCAGCAAATATATATTGATTATCTTCAATTAGAGTCTTATTAATTTCACATTGTTAAAAAGGTTATAAATTATTATTATGCACTAAGTTCCATATTTTACACATTTAACATATTTAATCCAGTAATTTCATATTTATCCAAATAATAGAACATTATTAATATTTATGGACATGAAATTACTAATTGTTACTCCAATTCATTTTTATTTATCCATTATGTTAGTAAAGAAAATATATGTAACATATTTCATGATTTGTATTACATGGTGGCAGATAATTAAGTAATTATGTAAATTTGTTTTAATTTTTATCCTTTTTTGGCCAAATATAAGAAACCATTCTCACTAGATTTCTATCATGGAATAGGGTAAGATTCTAAGTTTTGGTGTATGACATTTCCGGTCTTTGTCTCTACGTGGAGTCCATGTGAGCCATTTGATTTGAATTGCACGAAAACCATGTTTTCTTCTATCCCGTGCCCAACTTGTTCTGAACTCTATAGTCCTATGAATATTCGTCTCCTTCTCCCTCACACTACTCTCATCCTCATCCAGAAATTTCTTTCTCTCCACATTACTCATGTGGGTCAATATGGATAACCCCTAATTTGATGGGGATTTGGCTCTTCAATACCCCAGTCGAGGAAGGGGTGTGGTTGCCCATTGTTTTCCCCCTTCCATGCCATCTTCTACTCTCTTTAGGATGTCAGGCCTATATATAATAGAATGCACACCATCCTCGTATCACCTGTGACCTCCTGCACCTGCCAGATATCCACCATTGATCCATGAGCATCTCCACCCTACCAGCCTCCCTGTGGCGACCAACTAGGGTACAAATGAAGGATTTCGACATTCAGAAGCTTTATGCGACGACCTACATCAATTCATTGTACCTCTGCAAAGCTATGCCTGCCTTCAATTCTTACGTCAAAGTACTATCTGAGCTTTCCCCAATTTTAACATCTCGATATTGGTTCTGAAATCATGTTGTGTTCTGATTGGATCATCGATTGATTAAGTTTCTGCTCAGTTTGTCTTCTTGGGGTCTCCATGAGAAGGTCTGATCCTGTTCATGCTTTCTTTCATAGATTTTTGAGTTCTGAGAGGTTGTTTGTTTATCTTGCTCCTGGTCAGCTGCTACGACACACACCTTCCTCACCTCTGATCGGGTGGCGACCCTCTCTTGGGCTCACTAAGTTAGCCTCGGCCTAGGGAAGGCGATGATGTTCGACCCTTGCATTGGTTCTCCCTGCTACAATCAGAGCTTTGTTTTGGATTGGCGAATGCATAGTGCATTCTATGTTCATCGGGATGCATCTGAAAGGAAGAAGACATTGACCACAATTTGGCAGTTCTAACCTTATGTTGATTTTATGTTATCACACTGTCCATGGATGTTTTTGTCTTTTGATATTTAATTTTAGTGGTATGTTGTGGGTTGATTTATCTATTTGATTTTATGCATATTCCATGTCACACGTCAAGATGATGATGCATGATGTAGGGGCTGTTTGGTCCTTTGCATCGAGTTTTGTGCTTCAATTTTCAAAAAAATCATTGTATCTTATAAAATTCATAACAATTAATCAAAAAGTCAAAAAAATAAACTGAGATATGTTTTGGAATCACAAAAATTACATATATCATTTAATATAGATTATATATCCTGATTCCAATTAAATAAATATGTGATTTTTATATATTTACCCTAATAATCTTTGATCTTGTAAAATTCATATCTAATGATTTATAAGTAAAAAATTAGTAAATAAATATGTCTTGAAATTGGGAAAGTATAATCTATCGAGTTATATAATTTTCACAATGCAAGTCAGTAATGATAAAAGTGGTTATTTTTAGGATTTTATGAGTAGGAGCATAAACCCTAATTCATTTGATTATTAATAGGTAGCTTTGGACCTTGGTTTGGATCTAGGGTTTGACCCTGATTTTGGATACACACTCTTGAGGTATGTTGCTTCTCTTTATGAGTCATAGTGGATGATAATTCTATTCTCTCTCTCTCTATTCTTGATTGTCGCATTTTGCTTTGTTTGCCACTTAGTTGTATATATTTGACCCGGTTGGGTCCAATCTCTCAATTTATCTTATGGCCTATTGAAAATGCAAATCAAATATTTTGTATTTAATCTGGTTTATATTTGTTCAATTTGCAACTTTTATTGCATGATTTCATCTTATTGTTCCATTTCATAATGGAAACCCTAACATGATGGATTGCTTAGACTGGACTTTATCTTGCCTCTCTATTATATGCATATTTGATTATTGAGACTATTATTATCTATTAGTGGTGGTACTACATTATGGAGTTGGACCCCATTGTACAACTTTCTAGTATATAGGTGATGGTACTCTCACCTAGTCCTAGGTGCTCTCACCTATTTTATACATATTATTATATAGGATTGTGGGTGCTCTCACCCCCTTCCTTGACTCGAGATGTGGAAGTGTCTCGAAACTTCTTTTAGATGGTTGTAGTCTAATATTTAATCTGAATGCATAAACATGATTATTTATTGTTGTTTAAAGGCAATAGTTTATTATTGTACTTTTTATCCCTTCATATAATCTTTTTGTCTTACTATATGAAGAACTCTTTTGATATCCACTTGGATTCTTCTACCTCTCTCTTCATTGAAATTATGTTATTTTGCTTTTGATGTACATTTCTCATATAAATTGTCCAATCCCTATTATAAGCACATATGGACTCTTGTGCTGATAATCTTCCACCTTGTCTTCTCTTGTGGGGGGTATCCCAACCACTTAAGTGAAGGAGACCTTACCATAGTGACCCTAAGTTGCAGCATGCTTGAGAGTACCTATTTTTTATAGAGGTTGATTGAAGTGGTTGGTTTACCCTTGCTGGTCCTATGATATAGATTAGTTTTCTATAGTTTCTTTTATGTACACCCTGCATGGTGAAGAATAATATTAGACATGAATATTGTAATAGTTAAAATTTATCTTCCACTGCTACATTTTTGGTAGTTGATACATTACATATTGGAACCATAATATATCATCCTTTGCGAAAAATATTATTGAATTTGGCAATTGGATGGTTTTTTATTGTTCATATCTCAATAAGCGAGTGGCTCCCCTCTCGAGTCTCACTCCTTACACAAATAATCTGACCCAACTTGGTAAAATTTGGCCTCTTAGGATGTCAATACTCTAGCCGCTAGTTGTTTCCTACTCATCACTAGCTGGTCTTCATTTACAAAGGTTGGTCTGACTACACTAAGGTCGGTCCAACTTTTAACTCTTACTTATGCAAAATTAGACTTTCTCCTATAATGACCATCTAATCCTTTTATGGCATCCCAAAGGGTCCCAAAATCCCATATAGGATCCAAAGTTTGGCTCTTACTTAGCCAAAACTTGCCTTCCTCTTATACTGATTGACTGATCCTTCTACGACATCCCAAAGGGTTCCAAGCCCTGGGTAGGTTCAACAACAACCGTGATTCACTCTCAAACATTAGGAATTGACTTCCACTATATACATGTGACATGACATCTTTGCCCTCAAACTATAATTCAACTGAATCAAGGTTTCACTTTTCCGATCCAAATTTATCCTCATGCTTACAATAAATCATAATTCTTTACCAAAAAAGATATCAAGTGACTAATATAGAATTTAGTAGATGTAACACGTAATTAGTCATGTAGTCACAATTGTCCGGCTAGGCAACGTCGGTCCTACGATAAAGGTTATAGATAAATTTTGATGTGTTGAATAGTAGGATACTTGTAATATTCTAAGACGCATATCAATGTTTTATCAAGCTTTGGGGTAATCAAGTCATTATAATTTATTTTAAAAATGAAGCATATCACTCGTCCAACTAATCAATTTTACATCTCCTCAAAAGGCTTAAAATTTTGCTTCTTAAAGTGCACTTACATATCGTGTCAAAAACCTTGGATTGAGCTCTGATGAGCCTGAATGCATGACGTCAAAAAGTTCGTGTTTATTTAGATTAGGTATGTTAATAATTAAGTACCTTGATTTTCAGGATGGAAAGAACGTGTGTACGCTAATTTATAACAAACTCACACATGGACATCAACTTGTTGGTTCACTTAGCTAGTAATCCTATTGTCCATCTTGAACTGCGTGCAAGATAGCTTCCTTGCCTTTCTCACGTCACAAAAGACAATGCCTACCTTATCAAGTTATTATTGTATTGGATACTAGTGTAAAAGACTCGTTTATTGGCAGTAACGGACAACAAACTCCGATGTATTACTGTTAGGACAAGGAAGGAAAGATCGACTATAATGAGTTAAATAATATAATCAAATTTCCCACCCAAAATCTAATTATATCAACCTTCAACCGCTTTGTACAGGCGTATAGCAATCAGCTTCTGTCCTGCCCCCGCCACCGCTATCTGGACTCCTGCTCGACCGAAAAGGCCCAGGAAGTTCAACCCCCCCAGACAACGCCGGTCTCCTGGATTCCTTACTGTTAGAAGTCTTCCGTCCATTTGCGACCAGGAGGCAGGAGACGGGAACCATAAAAGCAGATCCTTGCATCTTGCCTGCCCCGAGGCCACCAGGGCAATCCTTGTTTTCATCGACGGTGCCGTGAGATGGCGAGCGAACTCAAGTCGGCGGCGCTCCTGGAGCAGATGAAGCAGCACTTCACCACAGACGCCGGAAAAGCTCTCACTAAGATCGGGCTCGTGTACCAGCTGAATATCGCTCCCAAGGTTTTCTAACTATATCCTCCCTCTCTGTCATGCGTTCCCTAGATCTGGCTCTTGGCAAATTCTCTTTCGCCGGTTACAGATTGACAAAAATTGTTGTTTCCTCAGAAAATTGGACAGGACGAGGAGGTGTACGTGGTTGACCTCAAGAAGGGCGAGCTCACAAAAGGTTCGTTGCTTACCTAACAGCTCTTTGTTGTTCAGGGATTGCCTGTAGAGTGTCCATCAGCTTCCAATTTTCTGACTTTACCTTCTATAAACCGAAATTGATACTTTTGGGGGTCTGGGCTTCCAGGTCCGTACAAAGGGAAGCCCGACGTCACATTTTCATTCAAGGATACGGACTTCTTGGCTGTAGCCACGGGAAAAATGAACCCCCAGATGGCATTCATCAGGTCAGTATCCTGCTGAGTTCCTTATTTACATTTCAGATTTGCCGTGTGTAATATTGCGCGAGTAGAGTTCCATACTGGGTGAATCTAATTGCTGTTGTGAATGAATGCTCTTTATAGGGGAGCCATGAAGATCAAGGGTAGCTTGAGTGCTGCACAGAAGTTTACCCCTGACATCTTCCCTAAGCCATCCAAGCTGTGAGCTGCGGGTGACAATCTCTTTGCAACTGGATTAGTCCATCGCAGTCTGTTGATAAAATATATTACAACTATACGCTACTCAGAGAATAGGGAGTTGCTTTGGTCCGGAATAATCAATGGCAGGGTGACAGTAAATCTTTTATTATATCAACTTTTTTTTTACTCATAAGAGGATCAACTGTACTAGAGTTATCATATATTTATCAACTTTTTACTCAGAAGAGGATCAAACATACTAGAATATCTCTGTCATAATGCTAATGGCCCCGGGTGAGAAGTAGGAAGTTGGGACTTCAATATTTATAGGTTAATAAAATAATAAGAAATATATATCTGTGATGCGTATGTCTTGCTTTTGGGTAAATAACGGTTGGCAACCAATTTGTTGATTTTACAATGTGGTTTCTTGTTTTCTTTTGCTTACTTTTGGCGTTATTTCCCTTAATTTGGTAGGAATTTATTATTGCTCTACATTGCACGGCTCGATACTTTTGGAAGGCTGATATATGCTGAGTTATTTCTCACATTTGCATAATTTATGCTAAATTTAAGTCGTGTATATAACAATTTTTTACCCAAGCAAGGTAGTGCCATATATGACGTTCTATGCCCACAGCTGTGAATGTTCACATCGTTTTTTGTCATGCTGGATTAAGTACATGTCAAAAAAGTGACATATTGCTAGCATCATATGCCATACCAGTTTGCCACATCATGCCCATTATATTACACTAACTTAACATACACACTGTATCAGTATAGTAAATTTCACGAATATGTCATACACTATGTTTTACCGAACATTCTGAATTTTAAGGAGACCATCTCTCCTGCCTCACTGTGAAATAAGCTGGAATTCAAACCATTGAGTGTAGATATAATACAGAAACCGGGCTTATATCATTGTGATGGTCTAGGTTTTGCACAGTTGCTTTTGACGTTCTTTTGCCTAATGCGGGTTATAGGATTGCAACACTTTTCATCTTCTTTACAACCATCCATCAGTGGTAATGTAGATCTGGTCTACTATGGGAGTGGGGATGACAAAATTCTAGTTAATATTGTTCTGCATAAGTAACTAGTATAGGACAGGCTAAGATTGTGTAAAATGGCGTCTTTTGCTGTTGCACTTTATATTACTTCGAATGTTCAATGATGTGTATAAATTAGCGTCAGAACATCATTTTCGATGGAACATTTATAAATAAGTGGCTATGCAAGCAAAATATAGCCCAAAAGCTTTCACCACAGTACCCAATGTTAGCGCCATATATGATATATCACATTCTAATGTCCTTTTGTCCATATCGTCCAGCAACAAGTTTTTGTGCCCCCTCTTCATGTGGGAATTCGTGGCAGCTGCATATATCGTATTAGCTTGCAATATGTTGCATAGTTCTGTGTCAATCATCTCTCTAGTTTTATGCAGTAATATAAGCCAATTTTTTGCTTTTGGATGTAAAAGAGTCGTCAAAAAAAGGCGCAATGCTACGGTGCATGTATTTGTGCTCACTGACTGAGTGGTTTTGTCTCTCTAAGACTTGGGACTGTGATTCATTCTGCTCTTCTTTTATAGACTAGAAATTAAGGCTATAATGTGAGTGTGATATTACTGAAAGAAACCTGGCAGTATCATTATTGTACAACATTGATTAAGATATTTTATTTGGGGGGGGGTTATTATACACATAACCCATCTCATTATTTTTTGAAGTGGAGCTTGGTCAAGCCACCTGCAATAATGTTAGAATCTCTACCAATTCGGTCTACTCTCACCTCCCATTGTCCAAACAGCAGTTGGATAGTCCTCTGTAGTCTTCAGAATTGTATTGACAGTGCTACTGTTAGATTCAATAGCCACGCGCCTTCTTCCATCCTGCTCTCCAAGTTTCCTCTAATGCCAACTGTATTGCAGCTAACTCAGCTGCCTGGACTGAGGACCCCTCCATTTCCTTCCCCCAAACAGATAGCTAGCTACCATCTTGATCTCTGGCTACTAAGGCCAACGCTGCCTGCTTTCTATGAACAGAAGCATCTGAGTTGATTTTTAGCCACCCCTCCAGAGGGTACCATTTATGGATAAGCTCTAGATGTTCTTTCTTCACTGCCCTATTAGATATCTCCAAGGAAGCCATCACCTTGTTGGCCGTAGTGCTTGTGTGCTTTACCTGTCGCTGCATTTGCTGTTGTTTATCTAATATTATAGCATTTCTACGTTTCCAGACATATTCCTACCTTGAATATAGTTTGGTGTTTCCTTTGAATTTAAGGTTGCTGCTAAGCCATATGGCTAGGGTGTCGGTGAAGAAGCCCTACTTTGCTGCTTAGATAAGCCAACCTCAGCTAAACCCCTTTCACTTGCATACAGTTTGTAAGGGCCTGAAGCTCATTCGCCCATTCTCTGTCTGTTGGTCATGATGGTGTTGTGGCAAACGAGTCATTAGAAAACTCTGAACTTGCCTGGAGTTCTATCCTTCCAAAAGTGAAAGGTGCTACCATGGACTAGTTATGTTCTTTTTTCTTCCGTGCTATCAGCAAGTTGTGAGCTGAGCTGGTACTATTGTTTGCAGCCTTCCAAATTGATATATCTTCTTTGTCTTCCATAGGAGGCTGTAACAGGACGATAAATTTGACATATTGTGCAGCAAGTACTATCCAGGAAGATTCTTTTCCAGCTATCATCTAGCTCAATCAAGCTGGTAAAACTCTACACTGGACAAATATTCCACAATGGCCTTTGGAATCACACCTTCTCCGGGCATTTCCCGTTTGAGATGTACCCTCCATATCTCCAGCGCTTAATTTTTAGGGAGGGTAAGGGAGGTATGGACAGATGCTTATGAGGCTTGGACAGATGCTTGTAGGTTTGGACAGATGCTTATGAGGCTTCCTTGATACCGTGCGAGATGATGGCGCCTCTTGTTTTGGGTATCCTTGATCTGGTGGTGTGTGATGCGTTTGCTCCTTATGAGGCATTGATGGACGGTGTATATCTTTGGTAGATGTGGCGGATGGTGGTGGCATCTCATAATTTTATTGTCTTTGGTTTTAGATGTGGACATCACATAGTTGCATGCCTAACCTAGTTAGTTGCCGATTTCCACTTTGGTTAGATTCCTTTTTTCTTTATACAGGGTTGGGGGTGGATGTTTTGAGTTAGTTGTGTCCCAAGTTCGAGAGGTTTGATTCAAGGAGTTCGGTTGGGATCTTTAACATCCTATCCGTTCTGATTGTGCGCTTGCGTGGTGCATGATGAATATGGTTATTCCTACTTAATTCAAAAGAAAATATCCTTTTCACTAATATTATCCTTTTATTGTACTTATCAATAATAGGCTTCATCATGACCGGTGGCCCTTCAGAATTTGGCACCTTGTGAACCAAGCTTGTTCATGAACCCTGTATACTTCCTCGCTACTTCTTCATACCTTGTCGTCTTCCCATTGAATCTCATATTGCACGTGTTCATCATACATCCCTTGTTCCAATATTCTATAAACTTGACTCATGGTTCAAGTAGCTATTTCAACAGCAGTAGCAGCCGCGTAGAGGCACCTGTTTGATTAAGCGTGAGTAACAAGTGAGGCGAGAAGAAATGATCCCCCGTAAGTTCATCTGAGTGGATCATGTGCAAATATATAGAGTCTAGGTTCTAATACTAACACACCTCAAAAGACACAGAAATCTCGTTATACCCACACACATGTAGCCTATATCAGTGACCTCCCCTCAAACTAAAGGGTGAGGTTCCTCCTATCCTTAGTACTCTTAGCTAGTTGGTCTCAAGAGTGGACGATATGGGGTTCGCAGTGAAACCTTCTGCCCATCGATTTTTTTCTAAATTGTACAGTCCAACATTTGACATAGTTGGTACATGTCTGCATTGTATACATTGATATTGTGGATAACATCGATTTAACTAGAATTATCGTTCTAGCAAAGGTTATAGAGCGCACCACCTATCCAGAGATCATGCATTCCTCTTTGTCAAGGACATTGCAGAGGGTAGCCTTGTTCACCCCATTGTGAAGAACTAACACACCCATGTCTTTCATGAGATCATTTGTCATTTGAAATTTGGCTATAACACATCTTTGCCTTGTCACCATGAGGAGGAAACTAGAGAAGAATATACATCTTCTCCACCAAGGTTAACTTCATCGAGTTAATTCAGATCTCTTGGAAGCAATGCATTACTTCCTTCATTTGTGTAATGTTGCTTTGACAAAAATAATTATATCATCTTGAAAGCCCCATCTTAAAATATCAAAACCTTGATTAGTTAACTTTATGGGTTTTAATCTACCCCTTTGAAAATTTGTATCAGTCAGCTCACTTAGGCGCTCCATACACAAAAAATGTATGGGAAAAATGGCTCTCCTTGTATGATACCTCAACTAGGTTTATAAAATTACAAGCTTATCTCCAATTCTAAGGGTGCTCGTCTTCCCTCTAGTAATGGATTCAATGATGTACTTTAAATTGATGAATTTCCAACCTACTTTTAGGATAGTATCGGGAATGAAAGGCCAATCCACGTGATTGAAGGCTTGGACAATCAACATTGATTGCCATGTAAGGTGCAACTTTGGATCTTCTCATATAGTCTATAAATTCTTGAACTAATATAATATTATTAGAGATCCACCTACTTGGAACAAAGGTGCTTTGTGTTGGCACGATCCAACTTAGTAAAAAACTACTTGAGCCACATGATAGTTATCTTGGACGATAGTTTAAGACCTGCTATTCTACAACATTAGTCAAAGTTGATTGTAGTTGTCTGGATGGGCTACCTTCTCTATTATAGGAACCAAAAAGGCCATAAAGTAGAGGCAGCTCCAAGATGGCACTTCTTGCTATAAAGATAACCAACTATTCAAATTTTTGTAGTGCATTTGCATAAATTGAGTATCCACTCCATCACCCCCTTGACTTATTGGGATTCATCATCCTCATCATTTATAGGATATCTTTCTTTGTGGGAGTGCTCCCAATATGGTTAAGTTGTTCAATAGTTTGTTGGCTTAAAGGAGTTCAACTGAACATCTCTATCATCTAGCACTGGTGTCACGATAGTTGTGAAATGGCTATACAAGAACTTATGTACCAACTCATTCAATCATGCAACATCTGTGGTCCATCTCTCATGATCGCTCCTCAGTGTTAGAGAACATGTTTTTCCTCTACATGTTGTTGGCAAAAGAATGGTTGTTCTTTGAACTATTACTTCCGTTTCACATCTAGTTTTGCTGAATTCTACGCTTCATGTTCACTTGTTCACACCGTAGATGTTCTTGTATTCCCATTATAGATCTATACATCTGAAGTGAGTTGTGGGACTATAACTAGATTCAAGGTCCTTTTGCTACTTATCTAATATTGTAAAAATATCTTGCTTCTACGTTTCTCTCCTTCTCTATGGGTTTGTCCCATATGATAATGTGCTTACTTGATACTTTTAAAACCTTCTTGAAATTTGAGATTCATGTTCCAATTTTCTTATAATAACTAACTAAAAAGTGACTTGTTTTCCATGCTACCTTTTTCCATGTATTTCACCCGCTCTTCTTTTAATGAAGGGCTGAAGGAGTAAACAATTATAGCCAACATTATTTTGGACAAGTGCCTAAGTGTGAGTTTAGGATTTTTCATGAATCCACCTTGTGTTTTCTAGAGCCCATTCCAAACTCTCATGAAGGACCCACCATTTTTGAAAGTAAACTTGGGTCCTGTGATCCCAATATCCAGAGAGGCCAACTCAAGAAGGGTTTCCTAGAAGTTTGTCACTTCAGAGTGAATGAACTATGGGATGACATGTTTGTCTGAAGGATCCATTTGAATTATCAAATGACGAACCAACATCATATGATGATTTCCTTAGGTGAATTAGGCGCTTCATACTAGGTTTTAGATGTTAGGGTCAGTGCTCATGTTCACATATGTGAGAAAAATGGAATTATGAATTTGCTAGTGCATTAAATGTCAATAGCTCTATAGTATCTGTATGGTACATGATCGGTCCGAATCGCACGTCCGGAAGGGAGGCAGATTCAGAAGGAATCAAACCTTTAAATTTATAACCCAAAATCTTGAAGGACCCCCACAACTTTTATTACGGGGTTGAGTAGATATACGAGGTCGAACACAGAGACGTGGTGACGTGTAGGACGCTTGAGATTTTGTTCTTGAGTTAGATAAGCCAAGACGATAGTCGGGAAAGTAAGGAGCTAGAACTAGTCTAGCGGGTTGTCACAAATTAAAACAAAACAAAGGAAAGAAAACAAAACAGAGTCTGTGGGATTCTACTAATCAGAGAGAAGGAGTTCTCGGCTATGTAACCACAAGTTGGGCAACCTATGCACCTGTTCTCGGGCATAGACAACCCTTAAACACCCCAGCAAGCAATCTACATCCAAACCTGGTACGCATTGTAGTATCTGTTCCTGTGGGGTCATTCCACTCGCTCTCGCGTAGCGTGACTAAAACCCATCAAAGATATGAAACCTCTCTCGAGGATGGCAAACCAACAACCTAAAATATTCTAGATACCCTCTCAGGTCTAGAATATTCTGGGATGTTAGGAACAGACGACCTTGAACCGTCCTCCTTTCAGGCTCCGATCCAAACTATCTTCTTTTATCTATTTCTACAACAAATCTTTTGATATAGGTAGAAATAGCAGTTCACGCAAGAAAGAGATCAACCAAACTAGCAATCATAACCAGAAAGAGGAGATAGAACATAAAACGTGCCATGTCTGAAATAAAACTACTTGCTCACGGTAAAAGTACATAAACATGCCCAAAACGAGCTACATAGCCAAGAAGGAGCTCAACTAGTCATGGACTAGTATAGTTGGCACCAAACAAAAGATGAAAGAACATCATTGCATAGAAACAAAGGAGAACAATAGAAGAAAGGAGAAGAAGAAGAGATTTAGCCCGTAGAGGAGAGGTGGCTCTCGCTCCCTAGCCTCCATATAGGCCAGATCTCGTCCTTGGGTCGTCCTCCTTGATCTTCTGGACTCCTCGGCCTCCTCTCTCTAGATCTCGCCCCTGAACAACAACTTGGTGAGTGAATGACGGTGGAAGATGGTGGAGGATGGAGACACGCTGAAGAGGCGGGCGTAGAACAAGCACTTCGGCCTTCTCGGACCTCCAGACTCTCCTACGGGGCTCTGGGAACCACATTGGGTCGGAACCAACAACTGGAACCTCCCAAAACACGGAGCCTCCTTTCAAGTGGCAAAGGGCGGGTCTTTATAGGTGGAACCGTTGCATTTCTAGTCTGGATCGCGGCTCCAATTGCCACAGTCGCGGTGAGGACCGCGGTCGCGGTCCCCCTGGTCGTGGTCTGTGGTCGAGGTACCTCCCACGGTCGCGGTTAGTCAGAAGTTGCGGCGATGGCTTGGATCACGGTCGCGGTCTCTCCCTAGACCGCAGTCTTGGTGGAGATAGACACCACGATCGCGGTTGAGGTGAACACGGGTACCACGATCGCGATCGAGGTGTCCTGTTGGCCGTGATCGTGGTGTAGGCTTAGCTGCTGCAAAAACACATGCGTCGGGGAGAATCCAATTGAGAATAGATGTCTTTTCAGGTTCGGTACCTGCAAGTCCCAAAACTGGCTAGTTGAGCAACTTTATCTAAGAAAAGACATAAATTACTAAAAGATAATAAACATGGGTTAATTTGGGCATATTAAGGCCATAGTGACACAAAACCATAGATAAATGCTTAGCATAAACTCATAAATTTGGGTGTTATCAACTACCCTAAGCTTAAACCCTTGCTTGCCCTCAAGCAAGACTGTGCTCAAAGAACAAAAAGATAACATCCAAACTAAGTTTGGCGATAAATGCTAAGGCTAAGAAAAATAGTTTAAAACATCAATTCTTTCGATCCATTTCATTTCAGAACAAACCCCCACCAATCGAGCACAATCCTGCCAAAATAAGATCAAAGAGCAACCATGCAAGATTAAGCTGGTCCTCTGTAACCTGTCGATACTCTCGAGGGGTTGAATCATAATTATACAAAATAAAAGCATTGTCACATAGATAATCCATGCGGGTGATGAGCAATGAGCAATCATCATGTATCCATGTAGACCAATCTGGGACAATGCGTGAGACGAACTCCTCGTACTGTGCTCGAACCAACCCTGCTACTGGGATGATCTCATGGGTCTCCTATGGGTTCCTAGTGACTCTAATGAGCTTTCGGGGTGGCACTACCAGACACGTCATATTACGCGTTCATGAGCGCAGTCTTACACCGGCTGGGCACCATCCTCAACTCTTCTAAAAGAGAAAACAAGCGCTCATTTATTTGCACTCAGGCTCTTATTCTCCGCATTCTATTTTTGTAGGCTTGAGTAAGAACTATATTGATATTTTTGGGATTTTGTGGGCGGCCAAGCCTCTTTGCAGATTTTTAATTTTTCATCTTTTTGACTCAATCTAAGGTGAGAGGGCGCGTAGTCCATCAAGGAAAACATTTCAACTTGATTATGGCTCAAAACTCATCATGATCCGTTTGACACATGTGAAGTAGAAATTATGATTCAAGGATCCTTAGAATACAGGCAAGGTTGTGAAACCGCAACTAGGAGTCTTTGGTCGTTCTTTAGCTCATTCCAACGGTCCCCTATCTTGGATTTGTCATTCACAACATAGATAAAGGAAATAATGTTTTAAGCTATGAAAAAGGCACATAACCTTAGATTTATTACCAAACTTAAGGAACAATTCGATGGGCAAGTCAAGCAAAAGATCAATGCAATTTAAGATGAAAAAAAAGTGCATTCATGCATAACGATAAGCATTTAGTTCTAAGATTTGTATTACATAGCCTTAATTGCGGAGCTAAAAATTATGAAACAGAGTCTTACACTAAAATTACGCTAAATGCCAGGAAAAAGAGGAATGCATGCATGCTATGGAAGAAATAAAAGTGAAAAGCGGCAAAAAGAAAGGGGTATACACCCTGACCACCACCCCAAGCTTAAAATCTTTGCTCATCCTCGAGCAATTCTTCTGGCTTCGGAAGGAGTGGACAACAACTGCTTATTGGTAGTCGCTATTTAGATATTGGTCTAGGTTTTCTAGACCGCTCAGTGCGTTATCAAAGTTTTGGTTAAAGTCTTGTTGAAACTGAACTGCCTGGTCGAAGCTTTGGGCCGGCTGATAGAAGGGCTCATGGGGTTGCTGGAACAGTTGCTGATGAAACGTCTCTGGAGGAAAGACCATGTCAAACCTTTCTATGAGGTAATGTACGTCTTGCTCCAAAGTGTCGAACCGTCTTCTAGAGTCAGCTCTGAAACTTGTCATGAATTCATAGAAGGTCTCTTGATTATCATTCGGCTCATATGGCTGCTGTGGAGGGGGTTGCAAATAATCTACAGTTAGCATCTCTTGAGTCTCAAGTATGTTGTAGGGCCCTCCCTGATAAGGTATGTTGTGGAAGGTTGCCCCCATCTACTGCCTGCCCTCTTGAGCCTCAAGCACCTGTGGTGCAGAAGAAGAAGCTCCTGCAGCTCCGCCTGTATGATGAACATTACCCTCGACGTCCAAGAGAGAGATGTCCATGAATGACGTTCAACATGCGAAATCTGCATTTGCTGGCAATAAAATTTTGTGCTTGTAGTGACCAAAGATGTTTAGATAACCAGTGCTGCATTGTTTGATCACTACTGAACGGATCAAGTGGTCTAAGTCTAACTTGGACCACTCGACAGTTTCTTGCATGAGCGCTAACTGTTCATCCCCAATTCCCAAATGGCGTGCTATAAAAGTTTTAACTCCCGCCATAGGCATGAAATGAACATGTTTCTTGAAAGAGTTGTGAATGTGGCAAATTATGAAATTCCCACATTCACTTTCTTTCCTACCACTGCACACCACAAAAAGTAGAGGTCAACTGCACTGAGCGCTCCTTGACTGTCTTGTTTTTCCAAGATGCAGTTTTCTATCACCCGATGTAGATAACGAATTGCCGGGTTGTGGATGTGCGTTGCTTTGGAGCTTTTTGTGACGTACTTGTCTTCCCCCATAATCATCTTCCATGCTTGGACAACGTTAAAGTCGTGGTCCCATATCTCCAGCTGTCCCCTAGACATCTCAGTGCAGTCTTCAACAGACCTTGACAACCATCTATTGAGTTTTTCCATTGTAACCTCGCGGGGTTGGTTAAGGAGACGAAAACGTAGCATAGTGTATTGGTGGTCCTTGCATGTCTCTAGCGTGGCATAAAACTCACAAGTGAGTCTATGGTAAGCATTGCACTGTGTGTACGCGAGCACATCAAGGCCAACAACTGAAAGAAACTTGTTGACTTGTTCTTGGATCCCAAGTCTAAGTAGTGTTCCTGGATCGGCGTACCTCGGTCCCACAAGTCTGCGTTTGTTTCTAATAAGAGAATCAAAATTTTGCTTTTGCTTTATGCTCTAAAATAAGGGAGAGGGGAGTGAGCTTTGATCAACACCGCTATGAGCTGCTTGGCGTCTGTTCCCCTGGAAAGAATCCCATGAGGAAGTTGACCGTTGTAAGTATGTTGAACGTTCTGCCGACCGTCGACGCTGGTCTCCTGCAGATGAAGCTCTATAAAGAACTGACGGGCCTTCTTGATACCCGGTCGAAGTCTGCAGTTCAACGTCGCGACGTTCTGTCCACGTCCTTTCGCTTGATGCTTCTTGCACTGACTCACCGCTGTGGGTATCCATAGGTGTGCCAACAAGGCTGCAGTAGCCAGAGCCGAACTCTTGCGACCCAAACCCTGATGCATAGAGCATAACTTCATCTTCATATATTGGGTTCATAGTTTGGGAGGCGTGTTGTGGGTAGGGGCTCTCGTGATTCAATGGTGATGTGGAGCTCCCTTCCCCTTTCTTCCTGGTCATGGACTTTTTGAGCTTTTTGAATCCACTCTTCATGGCGTCCATGGTGTCGATTCTTTTGATGTAGACTCTATAGATTTTACTGTGGCGGAGGTCGATGTAGATGCTCAAGAATGCACCAAATCATCTCGCGGTCTGAACCGCGACCAAGTTGAAGATCGCGATCGCGGTATCGAAGACTGCGACCTCTGTGTAGGCTACGATACAACGACCTTGACTTCTTGATCACCGCGACCACGATTAAGAAGGCGACCGCGGTCTGAGGAACCGCGACCGTGAAGCAAAACTTGATACTCCCGGCTCACGTGCATTGGACACCGCGACCTGGTGTACAAGATGACTTCGACCTTCACGACCGCGACCGCAAAGACCGTGACCGTTCTCGCCAAGGCGCTCTGATCGCCGACTCGCTCATTAAGAAGGGGACCACGATCAGGACTTCAGAACTTGGCGTTGCTTGAGGTGTGTGGCAGGTGAGCTGCTGGGCCACTGCTTAACGACCGCAGTCGCGGTCCAGTTGTGGTTGCAGTTATGGTTGCAGTTGCTGGTGCCGACGCAGATGTTCCTTTCCTGTCGTCCTACAACGGGGACAAGGAGAAGAGGGAAAAACAGACGGAGAGCAGCGTGAAGATGGAGGGAACTCTGTGGTTAGGCAAGGAGGCGACGCTTCGACCCGGGGGTATTTATAGACCGGGCGTCCAGCCCAACCCTCGCGTGAAACGCGTGAGGTCGCAGACAAAACGCCGGTAAAATTGGAAAAAGCGTTGAACACTCGGTAAAAAAGGGCAAAAAAGCTTGGCCAAAATAAGCTGCTAGGGTGCGAAGATGTAAGTGCATGAAAAATTATAAGAAAACTAGGTGATGCAAAATAAATTATATTTCTGGCAGTTAGGGGAAAGATAAAAATTAAATTGGCTTTATTTGTACGTGAAAAGTAAAGTAAAGATTAAAGAAAATTTGTGTAGGAAATAGAGGGTGGCTGCCCTATAACTCCTACACTAGGATCCCAAATCCTTAGTTTTTGGGTTCCGCTTACCTGTATCTCGACGCTTGTGCCCATGGTGTAGTGGTAGGACATGAGGAAAAATGACCCCCTCTGACTTTGGAAGAGAGGGATAAAATGTGCCCATTCAGAGAAATCATCCCTATGCATAGATTCACTTGAACTGCACTGGGATGATTTCTTCGACAACTCATCTTTGAGACAACCTTCAAGATATGAATCTGAACAGGAAGGCCCATACTTGTTAAGGAGGCAAGGCGACACGACGTTGGGGCCGGATGCCTTGCGCCTTGGCGCGACTAGGCGCGTCTAGGCGTCGCCTAGGCGACCTTAACAAATAATAATTTATGTATATATTTTATGTATATATACATGTGTCATGGTTTTTCCCCACTCATAAACACACATTGTGCAGTTATATATGTAGCTATCTACATATTTATAGTCGATCTCTCCATATATATATATTATTGTATGACAAAATAACCAATTACATTTCTAATATATTATCATTTGACAATAATGTCAAGGACACAAAAAGAATTATTGTAAAGAATGTAAGAGTGATCAACATATAAATATATATTTATTGTCATACATAGCTACAAATATTAAGCAATGTAATCACTATCCTTCATAGCATAGCTACTTAGTACAATCTGAATTGAAGGTGCAAACTAAGAAAAATCAAATGTGTACTAAGAGTATTAGATCCAGTCAAACAAAAAAAGAGTATTAGATCCAGTCAAACCCAAAAAAGAGTATTAGATCCAATTAAAAAGTGATATTTGGCACATAAAATAGGCAACACTATTAATTTTGAGAATTGGTGTAGCCATATCAAACATTAAGATAAGTGAATATACAACCAAACCCACAAAATTAGGTTACTGTAGCATTATAAGCAAGGCGTCCTCGCCTAGGCGCAGCCCTGGGGCGCCTTGACAAGTATGGGAAGGCCCCAGGATGTCGACGCAGGGGAGAGGTTGAATGCCTCCTGGAGGGCTCTTCTTTTCTCCTCCCATCTCTAAACTTGAGGTTGGATGCTCATTAAGTTTTTATTTACTGTCTGAGTCATCCAATCATCTTCTAAACAAGAGGTCCCCCTAGAGAAACTTGTTTGTCGTTCTTCTACCCCAAGCTTGTCACCTTCTATGGGGTATAGGGTATCTTCATGCTCATCAACCATGTTGTAATGGATTGTCCATTCTGCTCCTTTGATGTCCACCAAGCCTTGTAAAGGGATGGTGGAGAATGATGACTCATGCTGCTTCAACTCGTCTTTGTCAGTATACTCACTGCTCCAATTCGAACAGCTGTCGTCGTCCTCCTCCTCGAACAAGCTATTCCAGACCATAGTAGGTGTGTGGGTGGTGGCTAAGTGACAAGTCTCAATGTGAGAGTCATCACCTTGGTTTGGATCAATTTCTGATTCAGGTTCTTCAAACTGACCCCCCTGTTGTGAGGTTGTCTGACGTTCCTGGTGAGGATAGGAGTCATCATCATCATCATCTAACCATTCATGCGTGCTACTAGTATCTTCCATTGGTTGATCAACTGAATCATCTGGATAAAATGAAGAGTTCCCCCAGATTGGCGGTTCTTCACAGAAAAATCCTGATGAACCCAGTTGATGGTCTGAATAGGATGGTAGGACAAGGTCCACTTCAGGCCGAACAGAATGGTTTTGATGACTGTAATCTTCATGATCTGTGATGCCATTTTTAACCGAATTGTAACCAAATCGATGAGCTCTTGGAGCCTCCTGCCTTGTTCAACATCTTTCTTATGAAGATGTTACACTTGAGCAACAATGCCTTCGAGACCCGTCAATTCTGCCATACACGTCTGATGGGAATCCGCTGTATCAAACTGATGTTTTCGGATGAATCCTTGTTCAACAGTTTAAAGTATACTTCTACTGTGCTTTGCAATCTCCGTTGCTATTTGGAGTTGATGCTCCTTCTTTTCTAATAGTTGCTGGAGCGGATCGACATTTTCTTGGAGATGAGGAGTTAAAGAGGAAGTCAATGCGTTGACACTTCCTTCGGCTAGCTTCACTGCTCGGATCAACTCTTGATCCCACGCCAACGTGGAAGTCGAGGGCTGATCCGCCATCTCCTTTTTTGGAATTTCAAAGTATGACGACTGTGGGGGCGAGTTGAACCCCTTTTGGTATTTTTAGTCCCTCGAATCTTTAGATAATACAAGATTCTTTCTTTACAACCTTCAATTATTCGCCAACAGTCGAAACTGCAGAAAAACTCGGGGGGACAGGTGGACAAGATGACCTGCCTTGCTGAAGCAATGTCCATGGCCGAAAAAGTATGAGAAAAAGAAAAAAAGGCTATTCAATATATATGAACAAGTATGTGTAAAACAAAAGAACTATGCATAAATGTACATGCTTAAAAATGATAGAACAAAATCTTCTAGGCGTGTAAACGTGGAAAACCACATCCCCGACAACGACGCCAAAAAGTTGATCGGTCCGAATCGCGCATCCAGAAGGGAGGCAGATTCAGAAGAAATCAAACCTTTAAATTTATAACCCGAAACCTTCAAGGACCCCCGCAACTTTTATTACGGGGTCGAAGTAGATATACGAGATCGAACACATGGACGTGGTGACATTTAGGACGCTTGAGATTTCGTTCTTGAGTCAGATAAGCCAAGACGATAGTCGGGAAAATTAAGGAGCTAGAACTAGTCTAGCGGGTTGTCGCGAATTAAAACAAAACAAAGGAAAGAAAATAAAGCAGAGTCCATAGGATTCTACTGATCATAGAGAAGGAGTTCTCGACTATGTAACACAAGTTGGGCAACCTATGCACCTGTTCTCGGGCATAGACAACCCTCAAACACCCCAGCAAGCAATCTACATCCAAACCTGGTATGCACTGTAGTATATGTTCCTGTGGGGTCATCCCACTCGCTCTCGCGTAGCGTGACTAAAACCCATCAATGATATGAAACCTCTCTCGAGGATGGAAAACCAACAACCTAGAATATTCTAGATACCTTCTCAGGTCTAGAATATTCTGGGATGTTAGGAATAGACAACTATGAACCGTCATCCTTTCAGGCTCTGATCCAAACTATCTTCTCTTATCTATTTCTACAATGAATCTCTCGATATAGGTAGAAATAGCAGTTCACGTAAGAAAGAGATCAACCAAACTAGCAGTCATAACCAGAAAGAGGAGATAGAACATAAAACGTGCCAGGTCTGAAATAAAACTACTTGCTCAAGGTAAAAGTACATAAACATGCCCAAAACGGGCTACATAGCCAAGACGGAGCTCAACTAGTCATGGAAAAGCATAGTTGGCACCGAACAAAGATGAAAGAACATCGTTGCACAAAAACAAAGGAGAACAATAGAAGAAAGAAGAAGAACAGATTTTGCCCGTAGAGGAGAGGTGGCTCTCGCTCCCTAGTCTCCGTATAGGCCGAATCTCGTCCTTGGGTCGTCCTCCTTGATCTTCTAGACTCCTCGGCCTCCTCTCTCTAGATCCCGCCCCTAAACAGCAGCTTGGTGAGTGAATGACGGTGGAAGATGGTGGAGGATGGAGACACGCTGAAGAGGCGGGCGTAGAACAAGCACTTCGGCCTTCTCGGACCTCCAGACTCTCCTACGGGGCTCTGAGAACCACACCGGGTCGGAACCAACACCTAGAACCTCCCAAAACGTGGAACCTCCCTCCAGGTGGCGAATGATGGGTATTTATAGGTGGAACCGTCCCAGTTCTAGTCTTGATCGCGGCTCCAATTGCCACGGTCGCGGTCCTCCTGATCGCGGTCTGTGATCCAAGTACCTCCCGCGGTCGCGGTTAGTCAGAAGTTGCGGTAATGCCTTGGATCGCAGTCGCAGTCTCTCCCTAGACTGCGGTCTCGGTGGGGATAGACACCACGATCGCGGTTGAGGTGAACACGGGTACCGCGATCGCGGTCGAGGTGTCCTATTGGCCGCGATCGTGGTGTAGGGCAAAAACACATGCGCCGGGGAGAATCGAATTGAGAATAAATGTCTTTTCAGGTTCGGTACCTGCAAGTCCCAAAATTGGCTAGTTGAGTAAATTTATCTAAGAAAAGACATAAATTACTAAAAGATAATAAACATGGGTTAATTTGGGCATATTAAGGCCATAGTGACACAAAACCATAGATAAATGCTTAGCATAAACACATAAATTTGGGTGTTATCAGTACATCGAACTGTGTTCCATGAGAGCCATATGCCTCCATAGAACCCTTTTGCTTCAACTTAGTGTGAGCAAGAAACATGAGCTTCTTGACGGTGTTCAAGGCTTTGTCCGCAGAGATTCAAGTTTTAAGAACAACCACATGAGATGGTTTGTGTCTATGAATCACATCCATTATGGTATTGTCGGTCTTTTGATTTCCTATACATCACATGTTACCGTTGGTATCTATGCCCTGGGAGCCAGTCATATGATGATTATATTGGGACATTATGTACTTGATTTGATTAATAATAAAGGTAATTCCTTTTATTATCTTTGCTCAATAATGAGATGATATAACATAATACATGTTTAAAGAATGATGTTTTTATTCTTGAGAATATTTTATTTGGGAGTGAATTGATCAATCATGTTTTTGACAATATGTTATACTATATATTAAATGAATATGATAAAGTGTTGATTGAGAACATTAATGATGGTTTATGTTCAAGATAGAGCTATAGAGAATTTGCTTGCAATATAAAGGTCCTAAGAAAAGTAAAAATCAAACAGAGGTTGTATTGTGATTTTAGTGATTGTAGCATTACAAAAAGTAGTGGGACTAAGTTAATTAAAATATATGTTTGAAATTTTGACAAGTTGTATTATGTCCTTTTACAATATCAATACATGGTGGATGAGATATATTAGTGATATTTGAATATTAATTGATCCTAATATTTTCAATTTAGATTGTGAAGTAAATTAGGGTTCTCTTACAATATCAAACATGCTGGATGAGACAGAATAGTGATATTTAAATACTAAGTGATCCTAGTATGCCACTTAGATTGAAAGTGAATCTATATATAAACAAATGTAATATTGTTCGAAAGTGAGTTAGTTATAAAGAAATAAGTTCTTCATGAGATAAGTATGTACTTAGAGTTATTAGCTGGATGTGGGGAAAAAGAAACATTGAAATTAATATTGTATAAGAAACAAAGTGAACTGTAGCTATTATGGACAAAGTAAGAGTCAATTTTCTTATATGGCTTATACATGTGCAATACAATTTATTAAATACAACATTTTTGGGGTGAAATTATTGTGAAAGATAAAGTTTGTATGGGAAGAGGTAGACTTAAATTAATTTGACAAGAGCTCAGAAGAACACAATCATATTTTCATGCTTAAAAAGAACATAACTCGTATTGGAGATAAATAGGGAGTATGGATCATCGTAATCAACTCCTACATTTTTGAGATTAATGCTTAGGTTATAATGAAAATGATGACTATGATATTGGACGGTATTAGATTTTTTATAAATAAACTTGTAAGGTGATTTCAGGGAAGTATGAACCTTAGAAAATCATTTTATGTGTGTATACAATTTAAAATATGCTAGAGGACAACCAAATTCCACATAAAGATGCTAATCTGTGCATGTATGGGATCCACTCTCTACTAAAATAAAAAGACAACATCCCTTATAATCAAAACCATCATAATTTTTTTTCCACAAAGGGATGATAACCAATTCATTCACATGTATGTATCATAAAACCAACAATGTAGCAGCGGAAGAGAAATATATCTAACTATTACAATTGAGTGTCTATGCAACTTCTTCACCACACAATAGAAGGAAACAAAAGGAACTATTAAGCAGAGGGTCGTCCCACTATCTCAATCTACCTCCAAAAGCTAGATAAGGTAACTCCTGGATAGCCTTGGTCAACTTTAGGCATCTTCTCCTTTCTCGCTGCCTAGGGGTTGGAAGCATACCCCGAAAAGAAGAAAAAGATGAAAACTGTCATCTATCAAAGGGCATATAATAGGGATTGGACAATTTAAAGGAAATAGGGACAACAAATCTCAAGGCTTCCCATAGAATAAAGAAGAAACATCCAATTGGATATCAAAAAGAAATTCTTCATATAATAAGATGAAAGAGAATATATGAAGGAAATAATAATGCTCATATTATACAAATCTTACCTTGAAAATCACAAGAAGAGAACAACAATTAATAATAAGAATTATGCATGTGGGCAAACTAAACAATAATCCACATAATAACATTTTGGGGTATATGACATCACCACTATAATCGTATATTATGGCATCACCACTATAATCTTCGGGGGAGTTATGGCATCACATCACAATTACCCAGTGACATGAATCACCATCTGCACCCTCTGTTGGTATTACACACAATTGGGATACATCACCCAATACGCAAATAAACAAATTCTCAAATCAAACATGCACTATAAATAGAGAGGCAAGCAGAGATATTGTCATATCACCATAGAAGTGTCCAACTTCCAAAGTCATCAAGGATAAGTATAGGCTTAGCTAAATGTGCTTATCAAGGCTAACACATGGCAAAATAGGGTTTCCATTAAATATAGATTATCAACACCAACAAGATACAAACTGAATGAAATATCCACAAGATACAAGGATATGATCCAATTAACAATTATCATAGTACACAAGTCTAATTTCAAGATTAAGAAACAATTGATACAACAATAAGCAAATGTGTGACATCTAAAT
The DNA here is from genome assembly GCA_963693085.1 of Alisma plantago-aquatica. Lineage (NCBI taxonomy): Eukaryota > Viridiplantae > Streptophyta > Magnoliopsida > Alismatales > Alismataceae > Alisma > Alisma plantago-aquatica. The sequence continues at coordinate 574,671,827 of OY856409.1, read as the reverse complement.
AATGTCACCATTAAGTCAGAGAGAGAGAGAGAGAAAGAGAGAGAGGAATAACCAATTGTCCAATATGACTCATGAGAGGATGCAACTCACCTCACTGATGTGTATATCAGGTTAGGATCCATACCCTAGATCCAATCAGAGTTTATCTTCACCTAATATCATATTAAATGTAAACCATTACCTAATGAGTACATTAAAATCCTAAAAATATCACCTTTTTATGAAGTTGGAATTAGACTCTAAAAACTTCACCAAACTATATTTTATCACTACTAATCATATCCAATTCCTTTAAAACTAGAATCAAGACTTATTGCTCAGATGTGATTCAATTTACAATAGTTACTTGAATATGAAAGGACAATCTCAATCTACAACCCATCATGGGAAAGAGAGTATAGGGACATTCTAATCTATCTAGTTTATTCTTTTGCATCTTATTTGTTACGTGCTCTCCTCTTGGATAACATTATACCTAAAAACATTTGAAGCAACCTCATGAAACTCATATTGAGCCCCAGTGAGTGGATACCTCCCACTCAAGCTTAGCACATGCATCAACATTAGGTGAAGTACAATTAACTTTAAAGAAATATGCAATACATTCTCCTGATTAAGAAAACATATCTTTTTGTCCAGTTTGGAGTTTATATGATTAAGTTATAATTATTATGAGTTTTATACATATATTTCACTCTTTAATAATAATCTTTTGAAACACATTGAAATTAGGCGTTGAAAGTATTTTTATGAGATAGACAATATTTTTCCGATTTCAAAACATATTTATTTGTAATTTTTGTACAAGCGAGTCAAAAGTTATGGATTTTATGAATTTGGCCAATCAGAAAATAAAAAATTGCCAAATAAGCTAGAGACTACGAGAGAGAGAGAGAGAGAGGAAAAGAGGGCCCGCACGGGTGGCTTGGCCCAATAGCAGGCACCCAACTCATCGGTCAATGGCCAACATGGCCTTGTCCGCAACAAAGAAAATGAGCAACAAAAAGACATATATGCCCCTGCGTGCTAAAATGAACAAAATAGAAAATGAGAGGGGCATAATAGGTAAATCACGAGGGCTCATCTACCCCTTCCTTGCTCGTGTGCCATGGCTTCACAACAACAATGTCGAAGCTAGGGGGATTTTGGGCAAATCTATATGTGTTGATGATTCGAAAAATTAAGAGCATAGAACTATAGAGGAAGGTTGGGGCAACTTACTGCTAGGGGGAATTGACCATAGGAGGCGAGGAGAAAGAGAGCGAGTCGTCGCAAGGTCGAGCTCCAATCAAGGTTCCCGACGTCCAAACACAACAACAACAGAGAAATTGACTTGAGTCAAAGGTTTCTTGTGGTGAGGCGAAACCCTAGAGAGGTATATTTATATATATAAGATTGGTTGATGTGATGTATGGAGTCGCAGCTCTGGGATAGGCTTGGGAAAAGATTGGGTGTTTCGCGAATACTCGATTAAAACATGAGACGTTGTGCTAGTTGGATGCGTAATTGAATTTACAATCCAATGCAACTTGTTTTGTGAAGTTTCATTGAGAAATGAGGGAGTTATGATAAAAAACCGAACCCCTTTGTCCACATTTACTGTTCATGCGGGTGTCTTCTACTCAAGGTAGGAGACAACTCGCCAGCCGTCCGATCTGCATCGGATGGTCGACGCGGATGACATGTAATACAACCTTCCAACTTTACTCTTTTGATGCATTAAATGTACAAAACTTTCTATAATTCTTTGAGGGTGCAAAAAAAGTCAAAATAAATTCAAATTTGGTAGGTTAGCTAATTTTGGGGTGAAAATCTGATTATGCAATTAAATTTTCCTTTTAAAGACTTATGATATATTAATTAAGCAAATCTTATTTTCTCTTTCCTCATGCATTAATGACTTTAGGATTCTCCAAAATTAATCAAACCCACAAGTTATATGAAGCGTGGTGGACATGAATCTGCCATCAATTCATTTTTTTGAAGTTGTTTGTTGTTTTAATTAATGATTTGAAGGTTCTACACACTTTCTCTCTCCTAAATTCACGTTCTCATCAAATATTTTCCAAATTGAGTGAAAGTTCACCCAAAGGTATATTTTAACATACATAACACGAATTTGATATTATTTTATTTTTTGAAGACTTTATTATTTTATTTAATACATTTAGATCTTGTCACTTATTTTGTCCTTTTAATATATTAGAGGCATCTAGAAACTTTCTAAAAATATGAAACTTGGCCAATAAGCAATAATAAGCGTGCGTAACACGATTTTGACCTTAATTAATTTTTCAACATATTATTTAATATTTGTTGTCTTTAAAATATTTTCTCTCTCATGGATAAGAAAATATTTAAGATTGTCTAAATTAGACTAAAATTCACACAGACTTATTTTGACATGTAGATTATGAGTTTAAGGTTTTTTTCCACTGTTGAAGTCGTTTAATAATTTATTTAATAATTTGGAGAAAAACTCATATTTTCCAACTCCAACTAATGCAGAGATAATTATAAATTTTCCAAAATTATGAAGCTTGTCATTCAAGTAAACTTTCACTCAAGGAAAACATATTTGGGCTTAGAATTATTTTTTTAAGTTTCTTTTTTATAAATTTTAGGCAATTTACTCATATTTCAACTATTTGTCACATTAAAGCATTTAATGCATTTTTTTCTTGACTTTACCCTTTTCCATTTTATTCTTTTTCTCTTTCTTATTCCAAAAGGCCATAGAATGTTCTAGGTTGAACTTGTTTTATCTTTATCCAACTTAAGTGGTTAATTTGTATTTTAGTCCATCATTGAAAAATCCATTAAGATATTTATGTGTATGACCTTACATTAACGTAATTAGTGTTCAATTTCATTCCAAACCATTATTATTTCTAGAAATTAACATCAAGGCATATACATGATATAGAGGATAAGAAGAACTTAGATTAAGGGTTAAACTAGCAATTTACCCAAGATTCAGTATGCTACAACACTCCACCCCTTAAAGAGGATTTCGTCCTCAAAATCTAATCATCCATGATCTATCAAGGCATTACTACTATCCCTCCACCCCTTAAAGGATCTGACCTACCAAGTCAAACTAACTAGAGATACCAATATGAATCTAGAGCATACACAAAACATTACCTACTAACAACACTTACACTTAATCATGAACTAGGGAAAAAGGAAAACATGATTAGGTTATTGTAAGCTTAAAGGTTACCTATATCATTACATCCTTCTCCATTGTTCTTGTTACCATTACCCCTACGTCAGACTGGTACATGGCCACCATGAAGTTGGGGACAATGAGGTTTAATATGACCAATTTCTCTAGGATGATGGCATATGATAGGACCTTTAGGTTTAGAAAAACAACTTCCAGGGGAATGGTTCTTATGGCACTTGGAACATCTATCACTCTTTGAATCATCACTAGGTGTCTTCCTCTTACGATTTATCTTTGCTTGATAACCAGTGTAAGCTTTTCTAGAGAGGGCATTGTCCACCAACTGGGGAAAGGTCAAGGGTAGATGAGGAATCAACATACATCCAATGCTAAAACATAGTCCGTCCATGAAGAGACTAGCATGACGCTCATCAGTCAGATCTATGGCATAAAGCTTGAAACGTATAAACTTCTGCACGTACTCTACAGTCATGGAATTTTGATGTAAACTATAGAACTCATATTCCTTATTCTTTAGGGCTGTAGAGGATATATACTTCTCTTTAAATCGGGCAAGAAATTGACTCCAAGTCATAGAAGCAACATCACGAGTCTTAGCCAAACTATTCCATAAATGTTGGGTTGGCCCGTTGAGCACGTAAGTAGCAAAGCAAACCTTTTGATGCTCAGGACAAGCCATGCCATTAAAAGTCCTTTCAGAAGGAATAATCCAATCATCTGCCTTATCCGCCATGTTGACTTCATTCTTGCCATTAAAGCATGTGGGGGCACATCTTCAGGAATTCTATGAGATTATACTCCTTGGGCTTCTCAAGAGTAGGAAAAAGGTTAGCCTTTTCTGCTAGGGTTGAGGAAAGTAGTTGCAGAAGGAGAATCAACTCTTGCTCAAGGGAGAGTCCCGAACTTGGAGATTGTGGGATATGTTGGTTCACTATAGGTTGACCATCAGATGTCATTGGATTTTCAGATGTTGTGGAGTGAAAGGAGGATCCATCCCGGACATCCTAAACTTAGGGTTCTGAGGTGTCACAAAACCTTCTAGGTTATCAACATATGACTTTTCACTAGCCATATGAATGTGCTTGCACAAGGCAAGGGGTAGGGTATAAGCAACTTATGTAAAAAAGACAAACAACCTATGGGAGATAAATTGAAATAGTTAGACCAACCGACTACCTTGGCTCTGATACCATGTTGTAAGGAGTATGGGATCCACCCCCTACCAAAATAAAAGGCAAGATCCCTTATAATCAAAACCATCATAATTTTTTTCCACAAAGGGATAATAACCAATTCGTTCAATGTATGTATCATAAAACCAATAATATAGCAGCGGAAGAGAAATATATCTAACTATTACAATTGAGTGTCTATGCAACTTCTTCATCACACAGGGTGTAGATAGAAGGAAACAAAAGGAACTATTAAGAAGAGGGTCGTCCCACTATCTCAATCTACCTCCAAAAGCTAGATAAGGTAACTCCTGGATAACCTTGGTCAACTTTAGGCAGCTTCTCCTTTCTTTCTACCTAGGGGTGGAAGCATACCCCAAAAAGAAGAAAAAGATGGAAATTGTCAGCTATCAAAGCCGGTATGTGCATATAATAGGGATTGGACAATTTAAAGGAAATAGAGACAACAAATCTCAAGGCTTCCCATAGAATAAAGAAGAAACATCCAATTGGATATCAAAAAGAAATTCTTCGTATAGTAAGATAAAAGGGAATATATGAAGGAAACAATAAAGCTCATATTATACAAATCTTGCCTTTAAAATCATAAGAAGAGAACAACAATCAATAATAAGAATTATGCATGTGGGCAAACTAAACAATAATCCACATAATAACATTTTGGGGTATATGGCATCACCACTACAACCGTATATTATGGAATCATCACCATAATCTTTGGGGGAGTTATGTCATCACAACACAATTACCTAGGGACATGAATCACCATCTGCACCCTCTGTTGGTATTACACACAATTAGGATACATCACCTAATGCGCAATTAAACAAATTCTCAAACCAAACATGCATTATAAATAGAGAGGCAAGCAGAGATATTGTCATATCACCATAAAAGTGTCCAACTTCCAAAGTCATCAAGGAGAAGTATAGGCTTAGCCAAATGTACTTATCAAGGCTAACACATGGCAAATTAGGGTTTTCATTAAATATAGATTATCAACACCAACAAGATACAAGCTGAATGAAATATCCACAATATACAAGGATAGGATCCAATCAACAATTATCATGGTACACAAGTCCAATTTCAAGATTAAGAAATAATCGATACAACAATAAGAAAATATGTGACATCTAAATAATGTCACCATTAAGGCGAAGAGAGGGAGAGGAATAACCAATTGTCCAATATGACTCATGAGAGGATGCAACATACCTCACTGATGTGTATATCAGATTAGGATCCACAACCTAGACCTAATCAGAGTTTATCTTCATCTAATATCATATTAGATGTAAACCATTAATTAATGAGTATATTAAAACCCTAAAAATATCACCTTTTAATTAAATTGGAATTAGACTCTAAAACCTTCACCAAACGATTAGTTACATTCTTCTGATTAAGAAAACATATCTTTTTGTCCAGTTTGGAGTTTATATGATTATGTTATAATTATTATTAGTTTTATACATATATTTCACTCTTTAATAATAATCCTTCAAAAAACATTGAAATCAGGCATAGAAAGTATTTTTATTAGATGGAGAATATTTTTCCAATTCCAACATATATTTATTTATAATTTTTGGACATGCGAGTCAAAAGTTATGGATTTTATGAGTTCGGCCAATCAGAAAATAAAAAATTGCCAAATAAGATAGAGACTGTGAGAGAGAGGGAAAAGAGGCCCCACGCGGGTGGCTTGGCCCAATAACACGCATCCAACTCGTTGGTCAATGGCCAGCATGGCCTCGTCCGCAACAAAATTAATGAGCAACAAAAAGACATATATGCCCTCACACGCTAAAATGAACAAAATAGAAAATGAGAGGGGCATAATATGTAAATCACGAGGGCTCATCTACTCCTTCCTTGCTCATTGCCATGGCTGCACAACAGCAAGGCCGAATCTTAGGGGATTTTGGGCAAATCTACATGTGTTGATGATTCAAAAAACTAAGAGCATAGAACTATAGAGGAAGGTCGGGGCAACTTACTGCTAGGGGGAATTGACAGGAGGAGGCGAGGAGAAAAAGAGTGAGTCGCCGCAAGGTCGAGCTCCAATCAAGGTTCCCGACGTCCAAACATGAGAGCAATAGCGAAATTGACTTGAGTAAAATGTTTCTTGTGGTGAGGGAAAATCCTAGATGGGTATATATATATAGGATTGGTTGCTATGGTGTATGGAGTTGGAGCTTCGGGATAGACTTGGGAAAAGATTGTGCGTTTCATGAATACTAGATTAAAACATGAGATCTTGTGCTTGTAGGATGCAAAATTGAATTTGCAATCCAATGGAACTTGTTTTGCTAAGTTTCGTTGAGAAACGAGGGAGTTATGACAAAAAAAAATCCCTTTGTCCGTGTTTACTGTTCATGCAGGTGTTTCTACTCAAGGTAGGAGACAACTCACCAGTCGTCCGATCTGCATCGTATGGTCGGCGTGGATGACATTTAATACAACCTTCCAACTTTGGTCTTTTGATGCATTAAATGTATGAAGCTTTCTATAATTATTTGAGGGTGCAAACAAAGTCCAAATAAACCCAAATTTGGTAGGTTAGCTAATTTGGGGTAAAGAATCCAATTATGCGATTAGATTTGACTTTTGAAGACTTATGATTTATTAATTAAGTAAATTTTATTTTCTCTTTCCTCATGCATTAATGACTCCAGGATTCTCCAAAATTAATCAAACTTCACCCACAAGTTATATTAAGCGTGTTGGACATGAATTTACCATTAATTCATTTTTTGAAGTTGTTTGTTATTTTAATTAATGATTTGAAGGTTCTACACACTTTCTCTCTCCTAAATTCACCTTCTCATCAAATATTTTCCAAATTGAGTGAAAATTCACCCAAAGACATATTTCAACATGTAGAGCACGAATTTGGCATTTTTAAGACTTTTATTATTTTATTTAATACATTTAGATCTTATCACTTATTTTGTCCTTTTAATATATTAGAGGCATCTAGAAACGTTCTAAAAATATGAAACTTGGCCTATAAGCAATAATAAGTGTGCGGAACACGACTTTAACCTTAATTGATTTTTTCAGCATACATTTAATATTTTTGATCTTTAAATTATTTTCTCTCTCCTAGATAAAATAAAATATTTAAGATTATCCAAATTAGATGAAAATTTACACATAGACTTATTTTGACATATAGATTATGAATTTTAGGTTTGTTTCCACTTTTGAAGTCATTTAATAATTTGGAGAAAAACTCATATTTTCCAATTCCAACAAATGAAGAGATAATTATAAATTTTCCAAAATTGTGAAACTTGTCATTCAAGTAAACTTTCACTCAAGGAAAATGAATTTGGCATAGAATTATTTTTTTAAGTTTCTTTTTTTTTATAAATTTGAGGCAATTTACTCATATGTCAACTATTTGTCACATTGAAGCATTTAATACATTTTTTTCTTGACTTTAGCCTTGTCCATTTTATTCCTTTTTCTCTTTCTTATTCCAAAAGTCCATAGAAAGTTCTAGGTCGAACTTGTTTTATCTTTATCCAACTTAAGTGGTTAATTTGCATTTTAGTCCATCATTGAAACATCCATTAAGATATTTATGCGTATGACCTTATGTTAACATAGTTAGTGTTCAATTTCATTCCAAACCATTATTATTTCTACAAATTAACATCAAGGCATAGAAAGGATATCGAGGATAAGAAAAACTTAGATTAAGGGTTAAACTAGCAATTTACCCAAGATTCACTATGTTACAGTGCATACAAACTTGAACAATGTGATATGATTACACAAATAATATTCATTGTGCATCTACGTGCCTTGGTCTTTTGCTTGATTTTTTTTCTTTGGCATGCACATATAAAAATTCACCTCTTTAATACATTCACAATGCCAAACAAGAACAAATAAAATAAGTAAGAAGAGGTTAAATTGATAGAATTTTGATTTAAGAAAATGATGAAGGTGGACTTATCCTTCCTTGTCTGTTAACTCACAAACTCCTACAAGACTGAAAACAAAGGACGATGTCACTATTTGTCCATCAAACTAGTAGAGGAGCACTAGTTGAGGTTTATACCAATTACGATTCACATTTTTCACTGAAAAATACTATAGTAACGCCCCTTCAAGCACATATATATCATCTGAAGAAAATCCCATGTTGTCCATAAAAAAGGTCAGTCAACTTGGATGAGCGTCACAAAACATTATATATGTAGCAACAAGATAAATGAAAAACCATGCATTAATTGGAAAATAGTTTCATACAATGTTCTTTGAAAGAGAAAACTTATAATGTAAACTATCTCATCTTTGAACTAGAACCTAATACATGGAAGGTAGAAGAAATCTAAGCCATAAATCTCATGTGGGAACTTGATATTGGATCTTCAAAGGTGTAGATGACACCCCACCAACTAAGTCTTGGGAACTTCTACTTTGAAGAACTCACTTCAAATTCCTTTGCTCCTTGATCTAGGGACATCTCATCCCATGACCATGCAGATACATATACACATCAATAAGCGACACTATACACATTATAAGAAAAGAAAGTATATATAATTGCCTTCAGAGAGACATCTTAACATATGTTTAACTTGAGCATTCTTAAGTACATGAATCTATAACATGAAGAATTGAGCTGTAAATATATGTATCTCTCTATGACGCCCACTACGAGCACATGATTGCTAAGAAAGCCCTTGATGCTAGGATAGCTCATAGTTGACATGAATGCCCATGATTTGTCTATAAAAGCCCATAACGACCCCTTGAGGTCCATGATTTGAGAAACATATGAAAACTGATTCTATTCTAATTATCTTAACATTAACATTACCATGAACATGAATTTAATCTTGAACTTGAATTTTGAGCATGATGGATTGAACTTTAAATCTGTTGATCATTGATCATTAATCATAATCTCTAGTCTTAATGAGTATGATAACAATAAGACATAGGTTATAGTAATCACCAATCAATTTATATAATGAACATGATTAGAGCATAGAACTTGAAATTGAATGCATAATTCATAAATCATACATAGCATACAATTCAACCAATGTATATATGTATAGTGGCATGACACACTTACCTCAAGCAAAGAAGATCCTACCCAGTTCCTCTAATCTTGGGTAAATCCTAAGCTCTTGAAATGTACACAGTAAATAACATCCTAAATCCTAAACTTAGGTCAAATCAATTCATTAGTCATTGAACTATATTTAATTGCTCGTGTGTATACTTAATTAGGGTGTTTAGTTAGATTGTGGTTTCTTAATAAAACACCAAAACAAGGCGACAAACTAGGGCATGAAAATCATAAAATTAGATTCTTCATTCAATTTTTTTCCCAATACATATTTTTAATTATTTTTTAAATACACATGTAATTAGTTATGGATTTTCTAACTCCATCCAATACAGATAAGGAGAACTTTAGGGTGACACTAATTAAAGGAAAGGAAAATTCGACGTAAATACCAAGGCAAAAAGATGACAACACCTAGGCACGCGTTACCCATAAATTAGATAACCAGGGATAAGAAGGTCATTTGATTCTAAATCAAACTTGTGCATTAAATGTGACAAAGGTGTGCGAAAAGCCTAAAACACCCCTAGGAAATAAACCAATCGATTTACATATTAGGGGTAAAGGTATAAAACTAACTGACCTCCTGCTCAACCAAAAACAAGAACAACTCGTGATACATGCTCCATTCTTTGAGACAAAAAGGTGATTGTGACACAATTTTAGCAAAATTCAAGGTTGCCATAAAGTTCCTTGCATCCTGCCAAAGCTACAAGCTTGGAGATGTGCGTCATTGTGGTCAGGAAGCCAAGAAAACAATGATGTGAAGGGTGAGCAAAGTAAAAATAGGGGAACCAAGAAGATGAAGAAATTACCATGGCTGGAAGTTGAAATTTACACCTGGTACATATTTACGGAGGCCCTCGACAGGTGATCCACTCCCTCGATATCGATCACGATGAATAAGAAGCAGATGGGTGAACCACCAGAGTGGCCGCGATCGTCGGTGTTTCTATGATGATGATTGGGTTATAGGGGATCCAGGGCAACCCAGAGGAGTTCTTTGTGTTTGCAACATGATTGTGAGGGTCTAGGGTTTATAACTTAATAGAGGGAGGGTCAGGAGGCTCTCTAGATGTCGTTGTGGCTGGAGGAGTTTGACACATAGAGGGATTGGGAGAGTCCTCATTGAGCTGGGTTTCTATGGCTCAAAACCCCACTGAGAGCAGGATAGATATGCTCGTCACAATTTGGGGATGGTGAAAACTACCCCGTTTGCTGGAGACGTTGATCACAAAGCAGAATTGGGGGGGGGTATCACGCTATAGAGAAGTCCACCAAGCACATGACTTTGGGTGAAGGGGATGAATCCCCCTCTCGCCAAAAGATTCAGGTCTGCAAGTCCCATTTGGACTCTAACTTTGCCTAATGGGCCATGTGACATACATTAGAACCAAAATCTAATTAAAAGCAAAGTTTCTTCATTTCAAATTAAACAAATTCTTTTATATTTAAAATAAGTGGTCAAATAAAGTCCAAATAACCTCAAATTTGAACCATGGATAGATTATGAAGTCTAGATTCTTCATGTCCAATTAGATTTATATTTTCATGAACTTTTATTCAACAAATTTATATAGGTCATTGTCTTAATTAATGTGTATTAAATCATAAGATAATATGAACACGTTTCCTTTTGTTGTAGATTGTAGTAATCTTCACATTTTTACATTGATAGTTGAAAATTTACAATTTGGACCCTAACTTTATTTAAATTCAAATTTCAGGATGTCACAATTCTACCCACCTTAATTAGATTTTGTCCTCGAAATTTCATAAGACTACCTACCTTAGGGTTTTACTTATTCTATGAATACTAGCTCTCTACATTATCTCAAGGTCTCATTATCATACCTGGGATATAAACCGATCGATTTACATATTAGGAGAAAATGTATAAAATTGACTGGATGCCTACTAAACCAAAAATGAAAACTATTCGTGATACATGCTCAATTCTTGGGAATGAAAAGGCGATTGCAACATAGTTTTAGCAAAATTGGTTGCCATAAAGTTCCTTGCGTCCCACCAAAACTAACAAGCATGGACACATCATGGACACATCCCTCGTAGTGGTCAGGAAGCCAAGCAAACAATGCCGCCAAGGGTGAGCAAAGGAGGAATAGGGGAACTGAGAAGATGAAGAAATCACCATGGTTGGAAGTTGAGATTTGTGGCTGGTACAGATTTGTAGAGGCCATGGAGAGGCAATCCATTCCCTTAGTATCGATCACGATGTTAGTGAGCAGAGGGGTGAGCCCACCAGAGGGGCCACAATTGTGAGTGTTGCTTCGATGGTGACCAGATTACATGGGATCCGGGGCAATCTAGAGGGGTTCTTTGTGTTTGCGACATGACCATGAGGGTCTAGGGTTCATAACTTATATAGGAGGGTCCTGAGGTTCTTTGGATGTTGTTGTGGCTGGAGGAATTTGACACAAAGGGATTGGGAGTGTCCTCGTCAACCTGGATTTCTAGGGCTCACAACCCATTGACAACAGGACATATCTGCCCACATGATTTGGGTTAGTGAAAACCACCCCGTCTATTGGAGACACTGATCACAAAGTCAAAACAAGGGGGAGTATCACACTACAGAAAAATCCACAAAGCATGAGACTTCGAATGAAGGGGATGAGTCCCCCACCAATCGGCGTTCGCGAGTCCCATTTGGACTCTGACTTTGTCTAATGGGCCACGTGATATACATATGAATATGAATTTGATCAAAACCAAAGTTTCTTAGTTTCAAACTATACAATTCTTTATATTTAAAACAAGTGGTCTAAGAAAGTCCAAATAACCTCAAATTTGGACTATAGTATATTCGGGAGTCTACCATCTCCCTATCAAATTATATTTAGGCTTCAAATATCTTATGCCCATAACTTCATTTAGGTCATATCATAGTGTATATGCATTAAAATATGTGATAAAGTAATATCCTTTCCTTAGTCAATTAGTTGTGTCCAATTTTGAGGTTGCGAGTCATTATACACTCAAGGACTTAGTTATTATATTTTTGTGTATGATTGAGGGGTTATCTTTGTTGACTTGAGAGTTATACATTGCCCATATTTTGATAATGACTTAACCATTCCATTCCTATGTATCTAATATGTTTGTTCAAGATTGATTTCAGGCTTTGGCTACATGAAAATGATCAAATTACAAAAGTCCTAGCTTGTTCAAGTTCAAGTCAAAAGAAATGCAAGTGAGCATTTTGGTAAATCACTCCAAATGACCTTAGATGATTTTTGTAGTCACTTGTATTGATGATAAGACTTATAACTAAGATGAAAAAAAACCAGGGACATTTAATTTTAACGTTTGATCACTCAAATGTCAATTTAGAAAATTTGTCACATGCTATTTATCGGTCGAGTTGGAAACTCGATCGATCTAGTGATGGATTTTCTAGAGAGACCAATAGGTCGAGTTGCACACTCACAGAACTCGACCGACCGACTCATTGAGAAAAACTGATTTTCGCTCATCGATCGAGTTTCCCAGAACAAACTCGATCAATAGTTTGAAAATTGACTTTGTCATTTAGTGGATCGGTCGAGTTACCTTTATTAAAACTTGATCAAATGTACTGTACACAAAATGGAGAAAAAGTGATTATAACCGTTGGTGAGTTGTTTTGAGCGAGAATAGATCCATTGCAATTTAGAAAATGGCTATATTTTTTCCTTAAGTGATCCCACACTCAAGGGAACACCCCCATCTATAAATAGGACCCCTTGGAGTTCATTCCAAATTTGATCATTCATGCTATTCTAAGTTCTTGCTATAGTTGAGTGTGTTGCAACTCCTTGATCCCCTTTCTCTCTCTTATTTACACACAATTTCATGATTATGAGTGAGATAGGGCAGTTGTAAGAGAGATACTTCCTTGTGTTTATAAAGCTCTCATTCCATTCCATCTTCCCCTCCTATTTCCTCAATGAAGCAAAGGTGAAGCAAGCTACTCCGAATGAAGGTGGAGCTGTTGCTATTTTTCTTCAAGGTTGAAGAAGAGATGAACATCTTCTCCAGGTGAAGGAGAAGGCAAAGCGTGAAGATCCAAGAATAGTGGGTAATCCGTTGAAGGATGAAGACTTGTGCAAGAGTAGGTAAATACTTAGAAGAAGGCAGAAGACTCTTAAAAAGTGGGTAAGTCCTTGGTAAGATTGAAGACTCTTTGTATTGGATAGGTAAGTCCTTTGGTGGTCTTGTGTTATAACTCTTATTGGTGAATATATAGAGGAAAGCACTTGCAAAGTCCTAGAGGTTGACCTCTTTAGGTAGTGGACTGGCTCTCTCCTTGTTTGGAGAGTGGAACCACTCTAAATGACCTTGTCAAGTGCTTGTTCTTTTTTCTCTCATACTTGCTATGCTTGTTAGTTAGGACTTCAAATTGCACTTAAACTATTAATTTTTGATTGATATAACTTGAAGGTCTAATCTATCTTATGAGAATTTTTGAAGCTCTATTCACCCCCTCTAGAGCCCTAAATCCAACAAGTGGTATTAGAGCCAAGGATCTTCTCTAATAATCTCCCATGATACAAGAACATGGACAACAACCTACTTAGTTCACTCAACCTAGAAGGAGGCTTCTCCATGCGTCCTCTGGTCTTTGATGACACCAACTTCCTCTATTAGAAGAGGCACATGTAATTCTACATTGAAGACATGAACTTTGACATGTGAAAAGTGATGTTCACACCATACAAGGAGCCAACCAGAGCTATTGCAATATAGAGTGAAGTTGCACTTAAAGAAGCCTAGGTCAATGTCAAAGCCATAAGCATCCTCTATGCAACCCTTACCCCAACGGAGTTCAATCAGGTCTCATCTTGGGACACCGCCTATGAGATTCGGGACAAATTATGCATCACTTATGGGGGTACAAAGAAAGTCAAGGAGGTTAAGATCTACATGTTGAACAACCTTCTAGAGAACTTCAAGATGGGCAAGAAAGAAAGGGATTGCGGAGATGTACTCAAGACTCAATGTCATCATCAATGGGCTGGATGCTTTGGGCAACACTTTAGATAGAGGTGTAATCAACTCCAGATCTTGATGACTCTACCAAAGAGATGAGAGTTAAAGGTGACCTCCATTGAAGAAATGAGGAGCTTGGGTGACATCCCAACCGAAGAGCTCATTGGCAACCTCCAAACTCATGATCCAAGGCTTGACAAGTAAGAAGAAGAAGAAAAGAAAGAAGAGAAGGAACCCAAGAAGATCAAAGATAGTGCTTTTAAAGCACAAGTGTAGGCGATCATCCTTCAACAACAACTTGCTTGCTGAACTTCTCCTTCCTCCTCTGGTGAAGATGATGGCCCTAGTGAGCATGAAGTCAACTACATCAAGGGTAAGCACTTCAAGGGAAAGAAAGCCTCTTCCTCTACTCCTAGATGCTACAAGTGTGGATAAAGGGGACACTACAAGAGTGAATGTCCCAAGTCAAGAAAATCACACCACAAGGGCAGCTCAAAGAAGGAAGAAGAGTACAAGAAGGAGAGAAGGTACAAGAGGAAGGACAAGAAGGAGAAACGACACAAGAATGTAGCTCATGCAGATTGAGAAGCTTCATCCTCAAGTAGCTCAAGCTCCGAAGAAGATGGAGAGTGCCACCTTGCACTCATGGCCTCTACTAGTGAAGAAATTGGTGAGGTAAGTGAGGTAAGTGAGGTAAGCTTGCATGAGTTATCTAAGAAAGCTGTTACGATATGCTTGTTTCTACCCGTTCTAATTTTGCTAAATGTAAATCTAAAAGAAAAAGGTTAGGAAAAATTATTGATGATTTATATGCTAAACTTGAAATTTTTGAGCTTAATGAGAAAACTCATCTTGAGAGTATTGATAACTTGTAAGGCCAATATCTTGATCTTGAGCTCTAATACAATGGAGTTGAGGTAGAGAATGATGTCTATCTTAAGAACATTGAAACTCTTAAGGAAGATAACCAAAAGTGCCTAAAGGAGCTTGAAACTCTTAATATTGAAAATGCTGAATTCAAGCTTCTTGTTGATGCTCGTAGGGATGAGAGAGACATTTATCTTAAGGAAATTCAAGTGCTTAAATATTAAATTCTAGATTACTTGGTCAAGTTATTGATTTAACTTCTAGACCTATCTTTGCTAGTAATGATATTGCTTCTATTTCTCTTGATAAAGATTCTTATTTGACTAAAGCCCTCTGTATTGAGGCCGACCTTGTTCATGCTAGAGATGATATTGTTAGCTTGTCTTCTACTATCATATCTATTAATGATGATAATCATAGACTAATGGCCTCTCTACAAAAATTCCTCAAAGGGAAAAACTCCCTAAATGAAATCCTTGACCATTCTACCAAACAAAGTGGTACTCGTGGTTTGGGATATGTAGGGGAAGCACCAAAGGAAAAGAACAAAGCCAAAGGTAAGAAAAAGAGCAAGGAGATCTATTTCTTTGTAGGAGAGTATTTTGGCACTAAGAATCCTATGGTTTGTTCTTATTGTAAGTGTGATGATCATTACTCTACTTATTGTCCTTACAAGCCTTAGGGGACCAACCCAAAAATAAAATGAATCTCCAAGCTAACTCCGGATCCCAAAGTTTGAGTTGGGAACCGAAACTCTCCTTTCTTACAGGAAAAAGGAAGATGGATTGTTGATAGTGGCTGCACTAAGCATATGCCAG
This sequence comes from Alisma plantago-aquatica, assembly GCA_963693085.1. Taxonomy (NCBI): domain Eukaryota; kingdom Viridiplantae; phylum Streptophyta; class Magnoliopsida; order Alismatales; family Alismataceae; genus Alisma; species Alisma plantago-aquatica. The sequence goes on along the minus strand of OY856409.1, from coordinate 574,655,663 downwards.
GTGATATAAGCCATTTCAATAACTTCACCAAAAAGAAAGGAGGCTCGGTCACCTTTGGAGACAAAAAGAAAGGTAAAGTCAAATGTGAGGGTGATGTAGATGAATCCTTGTGTATCAAGAATGTTCTCTTTGTGGATGACCTACATCATAAATTAATTAGTGTTAGTCAATTATGTGACAATGGTTACCTTGTGTTATTTACTTCCTTTGAATGTTTGATTCTAGATTCCCTCACCTATCAAGTTATATATAAGAGAACTAGAAGTAGTAATCTTTATGTTATTGTTCTTGACTCTATTAAGCCTGTTGTTGGTAGATACCTAGTAGTTAATTCAAATGATATTTCTCTTTGGCATCGTCATCTTGGTCATGGAAATATGCATTAGTTGAAGAAGTTGAGCAAAAAGGACTTGGTCAAGGGACTTTCCAAATTGGATTTTGAAAAGGATGAAGAATGCCAACCTTGTACCCAAGAAAAGCAAACCAAGTCCTCCTTCAAATCCAAAGGAGTCCTTAGTACCAAGAGAACTCTTGAACTTCTTCACATTGATCTATTTGGATCAATGAGAACTCAATCCTCGTGGTTCCAAGTATTACCTTGTTATTGTCCATGATTTCTCTAGATATACTTGGACCTTCTTTCTCATTTTCAAGAGTGATACACTTGATGTTTTCATGAGCTTTTGTAAACGAGTTGAGAATGAAGCCTCTTTCCGCATTATTTTCATCCGTAGTGATCATGAGGGAGAATTTGAAAATGATATTTTTGAACGTTTTTGTCAAGAATCGGGTTATGCACATAACTTTTCTTCACCTCGAACACCTCAACAAAATGGGATCGTAGAGAGGAAGAACATGTCACTATAGGAGATGGCTTGGACCATACTTTTAGAGTATGACACTCCAAAGAAGTTTTGGGCCAAAGTCGTTAGTACCTCATGCTTTATGCAAAATTAGATTTTTACACATCCTTCTCTTAAGAAAACCCCCTTTGAGTTATAGCATGGTAGGAAGCCTTCTATTGAGTATTTCCATATTATCGAATGTCCTTATTTTGTTTTGAATACGAAAGATTCTTTCCACAAGTTTGATCTAAAATCTTACAAAGTTTTCTTTCTTGGCTATAGCACTACTAGAAAGGCTTATAGAGTGTTTAATGTTGATCTTGCTAAAGTAGAAGAATCTATAAATGTTAAGTTTATTGAGACTAACCCCTCTATTCCCAAAGATATTGTTCCAAATGATAATGTTGCAGGTGAAGTAATTCCTATTTTAAAAGAGCTCAACATCACCCAAAAGGAGAAAGAGGTGTTCACTCAAGAAGAAGAAAAAGATGAAGAAAAGAAGGGTCCAACTCCCCGGTTTGCAAAGAATCATCCAAAAGAGCTGATTTTAGGTGATCCTTTTGAAAGAGTGAAGACGCGGGCCACATTCAACAAAGAACAAACCAACAACACCTTCATCTCATAACTCGAGCAAAAAAATGTCAAGGAAGCTCTTGGGGATGATGAGTGGATCATATCTATGCAAGAAGAGTTGGAGCCATTTGAAAAGAATAAAGTATGGATCCTAGTGCCAAGACCAAGTGATAGAAAGATCATTTGCACCAAGTGGGTCTATCGCAACAAGCTTGATGAAAGTGACAAAGTGGTAAGGAACAAAGCAAGGTTAGTGGCTCAAGGCTACAATCAACATGAATGTATATATTTTGATAAAATATATGCACATGTAGCTAGAGTTGAGTCCATTCGTATGTTACTTGCCTTTACTAGTTATAAAAAATTTCTTCTATATCAAATAGATGTTAAAAGTGCGTTTTTGAATGGTATAATTGAGAAAGAAGTGTATGCTGCACAACCTCCTGGCTTTGAACATGATTGTCTACCTAACCATATTTATTTGTTGTAAAAAGTTCTCTATGGACTCAAATAAGCACCTTGAGCTTGGTATGAGAAATTAAAGAACTTTTTATTAGATCATGGGTATATCATGGGCAAAGTAGATTCTACCTTATTTTTAAAGCACACTTCTAACAATTTTCTTATCATTCAAATATATGTTGATGATATCATTTTTGGAAGAACTAACCTTGATCTTTGCAAAGAATTTAGTGATCTTATCCAAAGTGAATTTGAGATGAGTATGAAGGATGAGCTCACGTTCTTCCTCGACTTTCAAATCAAGCAAACAAAAGATGGGAACTTCATCAACCAATGCAAGTACGCACGTGAGTTACTCAAACGATTTGGGATGGAGAACACAAAGTCAATGGACACACCCTTGTCAAACACCGCCAAACTTGACAAAGATGAAGAAGGTGAGAAGGTAGATGAGAATCTCTATATAGGTATGATCAGAAGTTTACTTTACTTAACTGCCTCTAGACCTGATATAATGTTTAGTGTTGGTTTGTGTGCTCATTTTCAATCAAACCCTAGGAAATCACATCTTATAGCTGTTAAGAGAATTTTAAGGTACTTAGCCAAAACTCAAATTTGGACTATGGTATCCCAAGTCAAGAGACTTTACTCTTACTATTTATAGTGATGTGGATTATGCATGGTGCTTGACTGATAGAAAGTGCACAAGTGGCACTTGCTTTCTGCTAGGATCATGCTTGGTATCTTGGTTCTCCAAGAAATAGAGCACAACGACATTATCAACTACCGAGGCTGAATATATTACAACAGAGAGTTGTTGTGCCCATGTCCTATGGATGAAGCAAATGCTCTAAGACTTTAACATTCATTTTGATGCTTCTCTTATCTATTGTGATAATAGTAGTACAGTTAACTTGTCATATAATTCTATCTTGCATAGTAGAGCTAAACATATACATGTTCATCACCATTTTCTTCGTGATCACATTGCCAAAAAAGATATCTATATCACACATGTGAACATGGAAAATCAGTTGGCAGATATTTTCACTAAACCTCTAGGTAGAGAGCAATTTAACTTTATTAGATCTAAACTGCTCATAACTATTTTGAATGAATCTAATATGACTTCTATCTAGCTGTCATCTATCCTATATGCTCTGCTAATGTTTTGATCACCATTGCATGCTAATATGTTAAAAATTGATTTTTCATGTTCATTTTGCCTTGTTTTCTCTTGTTTTGGGATATTTTTCGTAAACACTTGTTTTATTGCAAAATAGTATCAAATGATGAGTGATATGTGCCTAAGTATGTTCAAAATGCATAATGAACTTGAAAAATAAATTTAATTAACACTCTAATGGCTAAAAATTAGGACTTCTAAGTTTAGGTCAAGGTGACCATCGGTCGAGTTGCCAAATCGACCGATCAGAGGCCGAGAGATTTTTTAAAGAGCCTATCGGTCGAGTTTTTGAGTCACAAAACTCGACCGATAGCTGGGCTGGAGCAAACTTAAGATTGGTTCGGTCGACTATTCTCCCTCTCAACTAGAGAAAAGTCGATCGATCCAACCGCTAGATCCCTCAAGCTCTCAAACCTAGCCCCGACATTCCTCTCCCTAGCCCTAGTTTGACCTAGCTCGACCTCCCTTGACCTTCCTCCTATCTAACCTAGGTCTGTAGATGAGTTTTGGTGGTGATTCTTTAGCTTTTTCTCTTTCCTTCCTCTCCTTTTTGTCTCCAATGCATCCAATAGGAGGAAGAGGGCCGCCCCAGGTATTGCACCTTCATCTTTGTCCAACTCACACATGATTCCCTTTGACGACTTTTTCTTTGTCTCAAATGAGGCTCTAAATGGGTACAAAGAGCTCCTTCTTAGAGACCCTTTTCCTTTTTGTACCCTATTTGAGCCACACCCACGAAGACAAGAGGTCATAGATCAAGTAGTGGAGTTGCTATACGACCGCCATCTCTCAGCCTTAGGTGTTGAACGTGCGTGCTATAATAATTCCATCACAAGCACCAAAGTTGTTCATGAATTCTATGTAAATTTGCGTTGGAATTATGACACCATCATACCCCCAGCTAATACTCAATTAGTCCTCTCACATCTATGATATCCAGGAAGAAATTTCAAGTCTCTGACGATACCCTGAATATGTTCTTTTCGGGTATTGAAGTGACTAACACCTGACGTAAGGACTATCCAGAGTATTTTGACCTAGTTGAGCCTGATGCCTTCAACAAGAAGTATGATCTTACTCTCCCTAATATTCATAAGTACTTGAAGAAGCCTCAATTCCCATATAGGAAGAAGTGCACCCTTCCCTCCTCTGCCTTGGACCTCGAGAGACACATACTTGCCCTAGTTGTTAACTGCATTATTCATCCAACGAAGAATCAGACTGAAATTGTAGAAAATACTGTGGTAATCATGCACTATCTCTTGAAAAACATCAGAGTCAAGTGGGGGAGATACGTTCTCCATCATATGACATACTTTGACTCAAGCAAGAACACCCATGGCACCCACCCATCATACCCACCCCTGATTTGTGGTCTATTCCATCTTGTCACTGACAAATCTTTTTTCCATGACCTGCACTACAAACCTGCATTGAAAGGAGTTTGCATCAGTAAGACCACACTTCAGAAGTTTGTGCCTATCCTATCCTCTACCACCTCTGGCGCCTCTACCTCTGCCTCTACCTGAACACCTCCACCACCTCAGCCTACCCGACCTACCCGTGCCTCGTTCCATGTATCCAATGAAACCCTTATGGGCTACATGATGCATCAACAAGTATACAACCTTGATGTTCAGGAGCACATGCATCAGGACTTCTATTCCATAATGTCTAACATGAATATGTCCTGTGCACACCCTTACCCTTCCTACCAACCTTACCTAGGAGGTGAGTATGCATCCTTTGCATATGATCACTTTTACCCTGCCCCTCCCCCTGCATCTTTCAATGCTACACCCTCTACTGTTGGTGGATCTACCCTTGGTGTGCTGCCTCTAACAATGGGCCCCTTAGCTACTCTGCTTGCTAGTCTCAGTAGTTCTACTCCTTCCTTCCCACATGCCAATGAGCTCCATGCTCTTGGTATGTCTTGGGATGAGCAGAATGCTCTTTGGCCCGGTCGAGGTTTTGATTCTCTTACTGATGAGGAGATGCCAGACCATGCTGATGAGGAGGCTGCTGCTAATCGGGAGGCTAATGAGGATGATGGTGATGCTTCTGATGATGGCTCTGATGGCTTTCCTACTGCATCTGGTGATGAAGGCAATGTTGTTGTCTCTACTGCACCTTCAGACGGAGATGATGACTACGAGCTTGATGCTTCTGATGTTGTGATGATGATGTTATGGACATAGATAGCTTAGATGTTAGTTATTCTAGTTTTTTTGTCTAGATGTTGATCATATATATCTTTCTAGGCTATTTTATATTACAAACATCTGGGCACATGTTCTGAGCTGTACTATTTTATCATCTAGTTTTCATCATTTTGGTTTGTAGTTGTTTTTGAGAACATGCTTTCTGAGTTGTAATCTTAATCCTTTGTACACTTACTCTTTGATTTATTATATCTCATGATTTGGTTCCATGTTTACCATATTTTGAGTATGACTTAGATTGTTTGCTTCTGTCATCTCTGTTTGGTGTATGCTTTGAGATTGCATTGTCGTGGTTGTATGATTGGTTGTGCTTGGAGAAGACCTATTTTGTGCTCTTCTACCCCCTTCCTTTTTGATAATGTCAAAAGGGGGAGATAACTTCAATGTTTTGAAGCTCAACCATATTACTTTTATTGCCTATGTGGTCCTTTTATTATTCATTACATGCTTTATCATGTGACTTGCTAAAGGACCATATAGTATATATGTCATATTGCTTTGTGTAGATAGACTAACTATGCAGGTTAGAGTAAGCACATATTGAGGGGGAGAAATTCACATTGTTCAAATCTTGAATCTCCTTGTAATTCACAAGGCAAAGGTATAACTTTACATATCCTTTTCAACACGATTGAGGAATGGTTTGTCATTGTCCAAAAGGGGGGGGAATGTTGACTTCAGAGTTATACATTGCCCATATTTTGATAATGACTTAACTATTCCATTCCTATGTATCTAATATGTTTGTTCAAGATTGATTTCAGGCTTTAGGTACATGAAAAGGATCGAATTACACATGCCCTAGCTTGTTCAAGTTCAAGTCAAAAGAAATGCAAGTGTGCATTTTGGGAAATCACTCCAAATGAACTTAGATGATTTTTGTAATCACTTATATTGATGATATGACTTGTAACTAAGATGAGAAAAAATCAGGTACACTTAATTTCAACGTTTGATCACTCAAATGTCAATTTAGAAAATTTATCACAGGTTGTTTATCGGTCGAATTAGAAACTCGACCGATCCAGTGATGGATTTTCAGGAGAGACCAATCGATCGAGTTGCATAATCACAGAACTTGACTGACCGACTCACTGAGAAAAACTGATTTTAGCTCATCAGTCGAGTTTCTCAGAACAAATTTGACCGATAGTTTGAAAATTGACTTTGTCATTTAGTGGTTTGATCAAGTTACCTTTATTAAAACTCGACCGAATGTAATGTACGGAAAACACAGAAAACGTGTTTATAACCGTTGGTGAGTTGTTTTGCATGAGAATAGATCCGTTGCAACTTGGAAAATGGCTATATTTTGCCTTTAAATGATCCCACACTCAAGGGAACACCCCAACTATAAATAGGACCCCTTGGAGTTCATTCCAAAATTTCTCATTCATGCTATTCTATGTCTTTACTATAGTTGAGTGTGCTGCAACTCCTTGAGTCCATTTCTCTCTCTTGTTTACACATCATTTTGTGATTATGAGTGAGATAGGATTGTTGTAAGTGAGCTACTTCCTTGTACTTGTAAAGCTCTCATTCCATTCCATCTTTCCTACCCCTTTCCTCAATGAAGCATAGGTGAAGCAAGCTACTCTGAGTGAAGGTGGAGCTGTTGTTGTTCTTCTTCAAGGTTGAAGAAGAGGTGAAGATCTTCTCCAGGTGAAGGAGAAGGCAAAGGCCGAAGATCCAAGAATAGTGGGTAACCCCTTGAAGACTGAAGACTTGTGCAAGAGTAGGTAAGTCTTGGAAGAAGGCAGAAGACTCTTGCAAAGTGGGTAAGTCTTTGGTAAGGTTGAAGACTCTTTGTATTAGATAGGTAAGTCTTTTGGTGGTCTTGTGTTGTAATTCTTATTGGTGAATATATAGAGGAAAACACTTACAAAGTCCTAGAGATTGACCTCTCTAGGTAGTGGACTGACTCTCTCCTAGTTTGGAGTGTGGAACCACTCTAAACGACCTTGTCAAGTACTTGTTCTATTTTTTCTAATCCTTGCTATGCTTGTTAGTTAGGACTTCAACTTGCATTTAAGCTATTGGATTTTGATTGATATAATTTGAAGGTCTAATCTATCTTTTGAGAATTTTTGAAGCTCTATTCACCCCTCTAGAGTCATAGATCCAACAATCTTAAGAAAGAGAAGACAAAACACTTATTTCTTATATCTTTGTATATTTAGATAAATGTGAGTTTTTAATGCACATAAGAACATGATATATTCTTTTTCATAATTGAAGCAAATTTTATAAATTAAACTATATCCATTTAGTCCATGCCTTAACCTTTATTACAAAAACCCACTATTTGCTTCTAAATTATGTACGTGAAATCTTGGGGTGTTACAGTTTCACATGCATGATGTTGACATCCCATGGTGCTGTATCCAATGGGAAATATTTATCACTTTTTAGTTGCAAACCCCTCTCCCCTTACTGCACGATACTATTCTTTTATCCATCTTTGGCTAACTTCCATTTGCACACAATTAGAACAAATTTAGAATAAGCGAGTTTGATCTACATAGAAGAAAGTTCTAAAGTAACATGGGCTTGATCTTGAGTATATATATATGTATTGGTGATCAAAGAAAGGACAATAGTCTAGATAGCCCCATATTGCTGGATTTGGTGTCCTATTTGGACTATAGATTAAAGACATTTTTTTTCCAACTAGCATGGTCAACCTAGAAATCTTTCCTTTGATCACACATCACACTTGGATTATTTGACATTGAACTAAAACCCATTTGTCGACCACTGAGGCCAATCTACCAAGTGGTTCCACCAAATTAGCCAAGAAATGTCTCCTTCTACCAAGATGTGTGATTATATAATCCCCTAGGTTAGTCAATCACATCATGTTTGACCAAGAATGTGGGTCAATGATTCTAAGGCATCATCTTATGTTGGAGGAGAATATATAATTCATTTGGGTGTTCTTTGTTGCTAGATGAATGTATTCTTCTTGGACTTCATTTATGTAAAACACCGCACATTCTAGTATATCCAAGGAGGAGGTTTTTCACTAACCAATTCCATTCACCAATATAGATACATCCTTTGTTATAAATGTTTGTTGTAGTGCATCAATTGAAACTCCATTTTTGGTCCTCCATCCAATGACTACGATAATATCAAGCTCCCATGACATGTTACTATATTTTATCACTTCAACACTTATCCACATTTTCCCATAATTTTTGTGTATTTTCTCCCTTCATCTACCTAATTTGCTATCTTACAGAGTTTCACAATCAAAGAATAACCATATTCTAGGTTCATATCCAATTTCAACTCTACTTGGGCTTTTGGTAGGCTTCTTTTACCTAATTCGTTTCCAATTAAATTCTCCATAAAAATGTTCAATTTCAAATGCTAGTTGAAAGCTCAATTGTAGTTGGAACTATTTAAAAATCTCTGTCAAATTTTTTATTATTATCTAAAAAGATAGAATAAAGGTAAATGAGAAGACTATGGCTTCATATTTCACCTCTATCTCTTCTCTTTCCATTCTTATTCTCATTTTTAGTGAAATTTATTTACACGATTATTCCTCGCACAAAATGAATTTTCACAAATCAAACAATACACAGTTATTCAAAATTGGAATTTCAAAATGAGATCAAACCAAATATCCCATGGGAATTGTCTATGAGTGATTTATCTAATCTTCTGAGCCTACCATGTGGACGAATTAAACAATCAACTATTGGCAGTATTTCAAGAATTTAGCAAGTCCACAAAGTACAATAACCCACCTCCTAATAAAACTTGAAATCAAGGAAAACATGTTGCCCAACACATGAAATCAAAATGTTGCATTTAGGAACCCCAACATTTCAAACAAGAAATATTTATACTCTTATATCCAACATCAAAACTCACCCCTTATGGAGAGAAAAGTACCATTCTCTTCCAAAACTCAGACCTTGTTCTTAATAGTACAATCCTTCCTTTATAACAAACTTTGTGACATGACGGAAGGCAACAAACCAATAGGGAGGTGCAATTAGCCTTTAGTTCTAGTTTCTAGTTTAACTGCTAGTCATACATGCATGACTTCTTTGACTAATTTTGATATTAGAACTAGTTTAATATCTAGTTCTTGTAGGTAGTTTATATACTAATCATATCACCTATTTGTAAAACTCTTAGTTATTTTCCTTTAGATCCATCATGTGATGATTGTAATAGAGATATATTGTATATAATATGATTATTAATAGAAGACAATTCCACTTATAATGTTTGTTTCAATGTTGAGATAATGTATAAATGTAGCAATGTCCTAATAATATTTTGACTTGATGACATATGATTTGGGTTGAGAACCTATATGTGAGACCACATGTTTACTCAAGAGTATTCATTCTTGTTATGACCCTAGTTAGTTATTATTGTGGATATTATAGAGATAGCAATAATATAAATGGCTAGTGTGTAAGATGAATGATGACTATGTCCATTTAACCATGCTATTGTATATGAATTCAGGTACATGGGTACTTATCAGAAACACATTTACTGGATATACCCACTTTGAGAATGAGACATGGAAGCCACGTCATGGACATTAGAGTCATACCTCAACATAATAATGGTGACTATGATTCTTAGACCTAAAGATACTACAATGATCACATAATCTTCTATGTACTTTGACACTACCCGATGCCATTAATTAAGTTTCAAGAGAATACAACTAGGTGTTTAAGTAAAAATGTTATTTAGATGATTATAACATGAATGAGGGTTCAATAACATCAATAATGATTTCCGCGTTAGTTATAAATATGTACGTGTATTTTCAAAACGTTACTTGGTTTAGAACAATCAAATGATTATGCCTCATATAATAAGAATGCAAAAGAAAAGTGTATGAAAAGGAGATGACTGCTCAAACATCTCAAGTGATAAGCATGTACCTGCACACAAACAACCTAACTCTAATGAGATACTTGATTTACAAAATCACATTTTCTTCATATAAATGTATCATTCACGTCAGTTGAATTACATCGTGCATGTTTATTCCAATCCTAATATTGATATATTTTATATTATTCTTAAACCAAGGTCAAGCACCCAGTTAGGATATTAGGTTTGTTGATTTCATTTTCTAAGAAACGAGACATGAATGGTTAAGAGTATCGAATCATGAATCAAACAATATCTCAACTCAATTTACTAGGGAAGTACCTCAGATTCTACAAATCTAGCACCTTGGTGATGGTATCCTAAGATTTAGCTTGATCAAACCAGTGAAAGATCAAGAGGTCGACATCACATTTCAACAACTACAATCCTTGTAAATGGCACCAATTCTAGTTCTTTCCGAGCCAACAACATTAGTGTTGTCTTGGGCATTTAAAAAAAAACTATGATTCCTACACTTCCATAGAGATGGGAAAGCAACAATAATCCACAAAAAGTTAGGACAACTCATATTATTAAGGATCCAATCAAGGAAAGAAGGGAAGCTATTTGTAGCAACATTAACAACGTCCATTACAAGACCATTGTAATTCCATATTATAGAAACATTACACATGACAACATAAACATGCACACTTACGAGAGTCTATTGAGTATCATGTACTATAAGTTGTAAAACCTAACACTAATCTAGTGTAAATGATCTTGGTTTTCTATTAGAGTTGACCCAAAACCACTTAATTGAGAGGCACTAATTCCACACTAATTGAATTTACTATTAGCATATGAGGATGGTTGTGCCATTTCTTTAGGATGACCCATTCACATGTTCAACACACACATCTATGTCTAGAACAAGACGAACCATACAAAATAGACAAACACGCCAAGAAAAAGTATTTTGCTCAGATGTGGAAGTTTTCACACATCAAATAGGGTTAACTAATCTATTAGTGAGGGTTAATTTAACATATCATTTGTCAAATTGTTTTTCACTCTCACACATATGCATGTTTTTTAATTAGAAGAGTTAACACAATTAAATCACACTAATGGTATTTAAGTTTGACTAGATGCAATCTATTAGATACATGTATTTAACCTAAATTTGATTGGATATATCCCTCTCGTACGCTATGGTGTGGACCTATATGACCAATATTTGATCCAATACCTCAAGTATACAAACCTATGGATTAATATTTGACCGAATACCTCACATATATGACCATATGACAGAACATATCCAATAAAAGTAGTCTAATGCTTATTTGACTGATACAAGTAATATTCGATTGATCAAAAAATATATTGAATGAGACACATTTCTGGTTTGAGAAAATCATATATTTTATACACAATAGTGTAAAAATACACAAAAGACCATTTTTAGGGCATACATCTTGAGCTCAGCTTGACTGGGCATGGCGTGCTCAAGCATATGTATGGTCTCCATGTCTTCCTCTAGTCCTTGTGAGAGTGGGCTTACTAGCTCATTCACATCAAAATAGTTAACCCCAACTTGGTGGTAGGCAATATGGGACTTAGGTACTATTTAGTAGGAGGGGAATGATGAGGAGGGGAAGGTATTAGAAAAAATTTAGGTTCTTTGGTTAGATAAAAGTGACGAGGATGGGTGGGGAATGAAGAGGACAATTCAAGTGTTTTTCATCCACTTCTCTCATCAACAATTTGGGAAGGGGACATAGTAGGTGTAAGGACGAAGAAAGAAGAAGGTAGAAGATGGCGTACTAGAGTAATGGTTCTGGTGGGTGTTAGAAGTGTCAAGAAATGAGGTGTGAGGTCGTGGTGGTTGCCACGCCTACCGCCCACCACTCGTAGTGGTTGTGTCAGCATTGCATTGTCACTTTCGGTAGCAACTTTCTACCATAGGGAAGGAGGAAGAAAGGATATCACCAATAGGATTTAAAGTTCCGAATCATGGAGAGGAAGAGAGGATAAGGAGAGCGAATAGAAGAAGGATAAAGGAAGAAGAAGAGGAGAACAAGAACCACCAACAAGGTGAGGAAACAACCACTCACAAACTAACACCCAACCATTCATGGCTTGCTCAACTCTCTTTGCATGACTAGTGGACAGTAGGGTACCCTCCGGTTAAGGGGAAGCAAACATTACCAAATTAAAAGTGTTAGTGTATTTTAACGCAATTAATGTAAAGTTTAGCAATAACTTCAAATGATCAAGTAAACAAGTGAACAAAGTCTGCTTGAGATCAAAATTTACAGGATGGTATATTAAATCTTGGAGTATTCAAAAACACTATTAACTTATTATTTTGGATTGTTTTAGGTCACTAATTAGTATAGGTCTTCATTAGGCATTTTATGACTCTTGAAAAGAGTATAACAATTTACCCACTATTTAATGGAATAGAAAATGTTAATATTTATGATGTATTACTCATATTACTTATTTTTAAGGCATTTAATTTATTATTTTCACTAAAAGATTTAGTGTCATTGTTTTTAAGATCTATATATAAATATTTAAATTGCCAAGAACATAGTTTGTTACACAACATGTTTCTCCTAAGTCCTATTTGTCTAATTCATCTACATCAAAGAGGTTCAGGAGGAAAACCCAAAGTGGGAAAACAAAGAAAAGTTATGCTTCAATGAAATAATAATATATGTAATATAAAGCCACTCGAGCATTAAAGAGTAAAGTACAAGTATGGAGCTATTCCAAATCAAGGATAGGTAAATAAGAGAATATAAAGTATAATTTATGAGGAATCATAAAAAGAGAATGAGGGATCTCCCTTTATAAAGAGATAATCAATGAATGTAAGATTCTTAAAATTTTAACAATTTCACAAGAACAACAATTATAACATTTTGCATATGTTAAAATTGGACCACAAAATATCTATAGTAGGGCCGAGAACCCATAGGATCTCACGCCAATGTTGGGTGTAAGTAGCATGACCGAGGCTAATATAGCATATACTTGTATACACATGTGGGTGGAACTAGAGTACCCTCAGAAAACATAGCATGCCCTTATATATGGTATTGCAAAAGAGCCACTAGTCTCGATACAATTAGTCAAATTATCATATATGAAAAATTTAGTGGCATGATATATTGTTCCATTTATCATTTTCCATATGGAGAGATCATGTAAATCAAACATAGAAGGTGGGGTCAAGGACCCATATTAATCAAGAAAATTTGAAATCACAAGAGGATCAAATCATTACAAATAATGATAGAAGAGATTTCCAATTAGATTTTAAAAGTCATCTAAATGCAAGTTTATGCCTTTTTATATGAGATTAGGGTTTAGTCATCTGAAGGCCCAAATATAAATAGGTAGGAAGTACATACATGATATCTAGTCCTAAAAGGTTCAGGGTCAAAACATATGTCCACATCAGGGCATCAAAACACCTAATAATAATATTCCATTATTATTAAAACCCCAGTACTTAACATGCGAACTTGATTGATTTGAACCCTAAAATATGCCTAGATTAACAATGATATTTATGGATCCAAAATCACATTATTTATATTATTATTATTTAAATTATTATTTATTAATTTAAAGATCAAGTTATTTACCAATTTTTTAGAACAAAATTCCTCAGAAGAAGACAACTATGCCCACATCATGTTCTAAATCCTTATTGTGAGACAAGGCAACGACTTTCATTTACCCATCAAATAATCGTGCAAGATCAATTGAACACAATGCAATGAAAATATTATTTTTCCCTTCAATAATGTTAAAACAATTCCTAGAAGGCATTCACAAAAGGTCACATGTGGATTTGTCCTTCCATAGTTCATAAAGATTGAGCACATGAGACTCTAAAACCACACTAATATCCACATTTGGATTTGTCCTTCCATAGTTCATAAAGATTGAGCACATGAAACTCTAAAACCACACTAATATCCACAAAATTAGAAATAAAAACCACACTAATATCCTATGAAATCCCCCGAACTTAGAATCTAGCTTGCCCTCAGGCTACTAAATAGAATCAAAGCATCGAGTGATGGGGTTAGGCTGTTTTCTTTTGATAAACATGCTACTATAGAATTATGCCATCCTTAGATCAAAACCCTTGTGTCTAGATTGGTTCACCTACTAAGGTCTGATTCCATCTCCTTATTTTCGGACTTCAATAAATTTTGCACCTTCCGCTGCCTTTTGTAGTTAAGGACTCTTCTTTGCAATAGCCTCCTGACCTTTGTTCCTAGCTATACTCGTAAACGGTTCCTTCTAGGGGTAGCTTTCACACCCGACCTTTATTTTGATTAGGTGCTAGCTATTATGTTGGGGTGGGCTAAGGTTTTAGTGTGTTGCTGCCTTTCTCAGATTCACTCAACCATATTTCTATCGTAAAGATAGTGCCACCCGATTGGGCTCTGATGTAATGTCAGGTGGTTGTGTGAGGTCCCCTTCAAAGTGTAAGTGTGTAAAAGTTGGCTTCCAGACTCCACTACCAGGTAATATATATCTCTATTCTAGAGTGCTGCGATACACTGATCGGAAAAAGTCCTTCAACAACGTTTCGTGCACAACTCTCATGATTTTATCCCTCTTGGATTTTATTTCTCTCATGTCCTTGGGGAAATAGGATTTGTAGTTAAGGTTTTTGAGCTGGCACACCTTTTTTAATCCCAATGCGAAGATTTCTTTTTTTGGAACTGGAAGGGGTAGTTGTTTCTGCATCTTGTTGAAGGTGTATAATTTCAAACCTGTACTGCAAAGATGAGGTGATTGGTTGGGAGTGTGACAGATTGAGTCCTCCTTTTTTCCAGGGTTTTCATAGGTTCAAAAGTGTTCTTTCACTTTCCACAATATTTTGTTGTAAGAATTACATAACAAGTGTAGTGTCGTGTCATTTTATTTTATGTGAGTTAGTAGCCCATTTGTACCACTCTTGAGATGATTACTCTATAAAGTAGTAGGAGGACAAACAAGTTTAAAGGTTGGAGAATTGGATATATCCTACAAAAATGGGTCCCAAAACTCTGCCTGTTGCACAATTTATGAAAGAAAATTCAAAATTTTTCAAAATTTCCTCTAAAATAGGAGGGGAGCTGTGTTTAGAATAAAAAGTTAAAGTATTGAGCTTCAGAGATGAGGAAAGGTAATGTACCTCTCATGCCCATTTATATATCCCCCCTTAACTTATCATTCTCTCTGTCCCGGGGTGTCAAAGATAGAGGTTAGGAATACACGGGCTAGGCTTATGTTTCTTTTGTCGCCCATTTGGATTGTAGTAGAATGTTAGTGTAGATACCTCAGAGTTTGTGGTATGCTTCATGCTGCGTGCTTTCAACTTTCACTCCCCTGTCTGCTAAGGTGGACATCCAATATAGGCAGTGAAACAACGATTGCTTGATTGTTGAATCTGCTGAGGGCTTTCGTGACATAACTGTGGCTTCTTGAAGTCTTTGGTAGAGTTGTATTCATATCCCATGTCATGATCTTATATCATGTTAATGATGAGTTCTGCACAATTCTTCACATTTTCTTCAGTGACAATCTTTGGTGTTATCGCGTTGGTGTACTTTTTCAGAGAGAAGGTTGTGTCTAAGCTGTTGTAAGGGATTGCAATCTTTGCTTTTAATATTGATTGATAGGAGTGTCCATTGATTGTCGTGATATAGTGTAACATTCCTAACCTAAGTTATTCCATAACCCTGGAAGTTTTGCTTAAGTAAGTTATTTATAAACTTGTTTTAATCTTTTGAAAAAGTAATTAAGACTCAAGGAGAGTTTAATTTTCAAATTTGAGCTTATTTGCAAACTATTTGTGCATTATATGATAGTTTGCGTGTAAATTGCAATTTACTAAGATGAGGGATTATATTCCAATATGTCATATTTTGAATGTGCCTCAAGTGCTTTAGCATCATAAGAGAGAGAATGATTCTAAGGGGTGGCTTGTGGAAAGCCTAAGTTCCAAGTTGGAGCTTGTTTGAATAATGCGTGTGCCTTGTGTACCAATTTTGGTGCACATTGCAATTTACCCAAAATGTAGGGTTGATATGAAAATTACCACCTCTAGAGTGTCCCTACTCTCTCTTAGCATCACCTAGAGGAGAGAGAAAGAAAGAGGCACCATGTTTGAATCATATTTGAGTAATGATATTCTTGGTGATGAAAAGACTAAGAAGAGTTGTATAGTTGAAACCCTAAAATGAGTTTTTAAGTTGTATTGAGTTGTAGAGCTTATATGGGAGTGCCTATCGGACAAGAATCCATAGAATAGGTCCCATATCATTTTTTCAACTCTTGGAAAAGGTCAATACGTGTTAAGCACCTCAAGAATGTGATGGATATCTGTTTACAACTTTCCTTGGAAAAGTTGTATCGGTTTTTGAATAAAGTGATGTTGGGTTGAAATATCTTGTTGAACAAGATAACTAATGGATAAAATATTATCCCTATATTATCCCCAAGAGTTTTTCATGTCAAGATAAATAAGTTTGCATGCATGCATACGTGTCAACCCATGCATAGACATGTGTCACCTACTAGTATAATGTGATGACACCTCTTATACACTCTCTCTCATGAGCCTGAATTATATATACCACTCCTTTCACCTAATAGTGAAACTTTTCAAATACTACAACTCTCTTTCTCTTAGATATCGTGCATAGTAGTTGAGGAGCAAGGAGGAGCTTGAGCCTTAAGCTTAAGGTGAAGCCATTGCCATCTTCAACCTTGGTTGAAGTATGATTCTCGGGTTGTGATTCTTCCTTCCTTTTCTTCTTCACCAAGTTCTTATCTATGGTGATTCTTTGCATATAGAGGAGTTGTGAACAAGTCTTGGATCTTTTATAAGTTCATCTTCAACCTTGGGAACGTGAAGCTTTGGAGCTTAGATCTTTGAAGTTGTTCGTGAGGCGGGTTATATAACTTAAACCCAATCATGTTATTATTCACCTTCAATCTTGCTATACTTGTTGATCTACTTTTAATTTTGATTTTTCTTGAATGATTGATGATTCTATGAGTTCTAATATTTGCACAAGACTGTTGTCCACGAACTAGAACAGTAAGGGACAAAATTATAGAGCTTGATGATGATAACATCATCATGGCACAAACCGATATCGGGTTGAAGCACCTCTAACCCGATATTGTAATGAAACCCAATATGGTGATATGAAATCCGTTATACCTTGGAACCCCACACCCCTATCATTTTTTACATTTGGGTTGGTTGAAAAAGGACTAACCAGTTGTCTAGGCTGTCACTCAACACACGATAGGTTGATACTTTAAAGGTTTGGAAAGATATGAGCATAAGGGTCTAACCCGATATGCAAAACCCTACAATTGAGTAACCCGATGTAAGTGACACACACACACACCTCTTGGACGATATGGTGATAAGCACACACCTCTTGGACGATATGGTGGTAATCACACACCTCTTAGATGATATGGTGATAAGCACACACCTCTTGGACAATATGGTGATAAGCACACACCTCTTAGACGATATAGTGGTAAGCACACACCTCTTGGATGATATGATGGTAAGCACACACCTTTTGCACGATATGGTGGTAAGCACACACTTCTTGGATGATATGGTGATAAGCACACACCTCTTGGATGATATGGTGGCAAGCACACACCTCTTGGACGATATGGTGGTAAGCACACACCTCTTGGACGATATGGTAGGAAGCATACACCTCTAGCCCAATATGGTTGAAGCACATCAAAACTAATATAGAGGTAAGCACCCCAAATCCGATATACTTGATTGAGGAACACATGACGTGTGTTATGTCAAATGTTACATTAAGATGTAAAGAGTTTAATGCATTTTTATAAGTGTAGGCCAATGTACCTTGAGAAAAGGGTTGAGCCAACTTAATAAAGTATGATGTAATCAATATCCTAGTGTGAATGAGAGAGAAACTCATACTTTGTGTGATAATCATTTAATGATAAATGATGCGAATAAACGAGTATGATTAAGTACTTATGATATCAATGTATGCTCCTAATATGTGTGGAGCTATGAATTAGGGTTTTGATTCTTGAGAATATGAACTTGAAACCCTAATCAGCTAAAAAGGGAAACCCTAACCCTAATAATGGGAAGGTTATTTTTCTCTTGTATTGCATGGTGATGATATGTACTTAATATTATTTTTATCATGAAATACTAACCATGCAGGTCTCATGAGATGATGATCATAGCCAGGTATGAGTTATGATGTTTCATATGATACAAATTAAATGGGTCTTGTGAGCCATGTGAAATACTTGTGCAACAAGTATAATGTATACCCGGGTCTGAGGACCTAGAGGTAATAGTTACCTAATAAGAGGTGACAATGTTCAATGATGAACTAAGGGTTTGAATACCTAGATCTAGAAATGATGATGATGATAATGTTAAGGGATGAGAATCCCCAGTAATATAATAAAGGACTGAGATCCCGAGTGTTATGCATTCAATGTGTTCCAAAGATTATGAAAGTACTTAATAAATGTATTACACATTTCTTTGTAGCATCTGTTATAATTCATACTTGTAACTTGGTTGATGCTAAGAGATATTGTAATGAACCTAATTAATCAAGTGGAACCTTATCATGTAGTTGCCCTGGCCATAGTTCCATTCAGTGTCATAATTTGTTGAATGGTGAAACGAGTTTAACTCGGAGAGTATATTTTTGAATATGTGGGGGTAATGGGTGAAAATATCCTTACGTCCAAATAGGGATTGTTGTGTGGTCTTCCTCATCATCATAAGAGTATGGCTATATGCCATTACTCAATATTAATATACCAGGGATTGTTGTGTGGTCTCCCTGAAGAGAGTACATGCTGCAACTCTAACTCTATAGTGAAGATGCCACTATACCCTGACAAGCTAATTGCAGTTTGACACGTGATGTCACTACTAGTGGTCTCGTGCTGACCGAGACAGGTGAGGTCTTGGAATCCGTCTCTTCCTTTGACCTTGTATGGTACCGATGCTTTATGTAGTCGTGGTCAGTTGGAGCATGAGCGGTATACCTCATCTCCTCAGGGCACACGTGTGATTGTAAATATGTAATCAGTAGTGTAGCGTATTTGATAAAGGATTGAATACAGAAACATGGGTTGATGTTACACTACTTTTATACATCTTAAATGAATAGATGTTATATGTGTTCTTTGTATTCCTTATAAAGTGAATAGATGATTTATTTCTCTATCATAGATAGCTGCATTGCTTTACAAGATTATATTGCTCTATTATGCTTATAAATAATGATTAATTTTGATGATTATTATAAAATATCCTCTTCTTAGTTTTATACTGTTTACCTGTGATAATCATGTTTTTGGCAGAGAGTTATATCTCTCGCTGGGACTTTTGTCTCACCCCGTTGGTCCCAACATTTTTAGGTGGATGCAGACAAGGAGATAGAGACCATACTATAGAGGGAGGACAACATCAATAGGGACAATAGTAACATCTCAAGTTGATTGTGTTGTCTGTCGTGTCTTGTATATAGAGGTCCTATGTGTCGTCTTTATACTCTCAGGTCTTTGGGAGTTAGTACGTAATTGTTTTATAAACGATATGAGATTTTGGCTTGTATGCCTCGAGGTTTTCTATTGTTTATGTATATGTTTGGGCAAAGCAACTGGTATATGATATCCTCGAGATGAGATCGTACAATGTATGTACAATGTGAACCATGATGTATATATTGCTTTGGTTCTTCCCTTAAGAGTTTTCTGAAAATGGATCTCTTTGCAAAATGGTTTTAATTTTTAGTGATTTTTGTTAATCCACTGCTAATGGTTATTTCACGTAATTACTATGTGATTTGGCTGTCGGTTTGATAGCGGTAATCACATATAGAGGTCGGAATATGAACTCTAGAAACAGACTTTTGAGGCATTGTTGTAGGCGATTCCTTCTCACCAGAATCCTTGTTACACATAATATCGTCTACTAACGTAAAGTAGGCCATGTGGGTGTTAAGCATGTGGTCTCTGAGAAGAGTCTGATAAGTAGACATAACACTCACGACCATGTAACCATTCGGTTGCAACGTTTCACAGAGGTCATCCTTGAGCACACATATGCCTTGTCTTTCAAAGACTACCTCTCTCACTGAGCCATCTTCTTTCAAGTTCTCCATTATTATTTTTAATGATTCTAGGGGCATGTCTTCACAAGACCATCGGTCAAAATTAAAGAAAATGGCTTCTATAGATCCTGTCGGCCCATCGGGTAGAGCTTCTTGCTGTTGATCATCTTCTAGTTCCGCATCATCTCTGGTGGTTGTCTTGTTGTTTGGCAACTTCTGGGATGGCAATGGGAGTTGGGATTACTGGTGCTATCAAGTCTGCCTCGCTTGTTTTGTACTTCCATATGTTTGTATTTTTTTTCTTATGCTTGGTTATCTTCTTGCCACCGTTCTTTCCATTTTCTTGCCCTCTCAGGGTCGAAAGGATCTTTCTAGAGGGTCTTCAATTGTTCTCGCCACGATATCTTATCATAAAGAGGTAACCCTGTATGTAGTTTGTGGGGCACTGAACCGAGTGGCATCACCAGATCATTGAAAAAGTGGTGATCATATATCATCTCCATCACATACTTTCCATGAAGTCCATGGAAGTCTTCATGAAAAGGATCCTCATAGGGTATCCCTTTGTTGACTGATTCAATCAGATGTAACACTATGAAAGCACAATCCCCTGATCTTACTTCTTCCTGTGGGACCTTTATGGTGATATTGAAGTTTTTTTAGGATGAGCAATGACGTGAACTTGCTCCCTATATAGCACGTTGAAGATGAATATGTACCTTCAAGATGTCGCACGCCTCCTTGCTTTTCAAAATCAAGGACATGCTGGGAAGCTCATTAACACATCAATTATAGACAGTGGTGTGGCGACCGTATAGATGTATGACAATTAACGCCTAATGCTAAACTGTCCTGATGGGCAAGGTGACGAATTGGGTTTCTTCCATTGTGATGACATCTTGCAGTTCCTTCACAGATTCTGAGTCATATCTTTCATCGTACAATTGCCTTGCTAGATGTGTTGTGCCATTAAACATTGGCTGCACCTTATCAGGATGAAGGAATTCTTCTAGTAGCGTTGCATAGAGAACCTTGAATAGGCATTTGTGCACCCATTCTCTTTTCAGGAACATCCCTCTGAAGTGTTCCTTGGTTAGCACTCTCCCCTTGTGGTATATGATTTTTGTTCCACGCAGATTACCATCTAGAATATTTTCCAGCACATGAACGTCTTGACAGATAATACGAGATACTGACAACATGTCCATCCCTATTAATTTGTATGGTAGTGGGGGAGCCATGGGCTCCCTTGGTTCCACTTCTTGTGGTGTCCTTTGTTGTCTTGGGGATGCCCCTTCAAAGAAATAGGCAAGGATGCCTTCATCATCATCAGACGTTCCTTCTCCTGCCCCTATTGGCCTTGTTATCAACACTTGAACTTTCAGATGCATTGTCAGAATTTTTGGAGAGGGAAGCACTGTTGTTGTTGTTGTTACGACGTTGGTTGGTGGCATTGATTTATCTATTGTCTCAAACATGTCTTCACTGAGTGTTGCCATGTTGTTGTCGTACACAACATCATTGTGCTTGTTGTGGACTAGTTCTTGGAGGTAGACATCACAAATATCCATGCTAATATTCATCTTGTCCAGATATTGGTTGATTGTTGCAATGTCACAAGATGTTAACTTCTCAGCACTGGCGTCCTCCTACCCGATGGCACCTCCAGCAGGCTGGTCTTCTGTGATATGTTCATCTTCTGTGGGAGAAGAGTTTAGATCAAACTCTTGCACATTGTTGTTTTCATATGCAATAGTTGGCTCATTAGTACTTGGTTGCACCTATTGATTGGGCGTCTCCTCTGGTTTCTCTCGCGGAGTATTTACAATCTCTTCTCTTAGTGTTGGAGGTTCACTTTCTGCATCGTCATCCTTGTGGTGTTCATGGTTTGAGGGGCTTGAAGATGCTTGAGATGGCGAAGGGCTGACAATTCACATTGACCCCCTTCTGGTTCACCATTCCTCTATATATTGGCATTCATCTTATATTTTCTTTTTCTCCTTCTCTATTGTTTTAAGAAATGCTTCGTGATGTTGGCGCATGACATCCATGTCTTGTCTCATTGTGTCTCACTCCTTCCTGAGTTTCACCATCTCTGCAACAATTGTTTGCATGACATTCATCATTGTTGCTTGGTTGGTGATGACGTCCTGCATGAACTAGGGATGCATTGCAGTTTTGTCATCAATGTGCTATACTTGCATAGGTAGTGCGAGCAAGCTGGAAGTAATATGCATTGTATTTGAAGATGAACTAAGCATTTGTGCACACATGACGTCAAAACGACATCCAAGTTCTTTCCCAAATGTCGGGGAGCGTTGATGTTGTCTCTTTGAGGCGTCGTTACTACAAAAAATGGTGTCTTCGAGGTTGGTGGCAGTGGTTGTGTGCTTGCTGCTACTTCTTGTTAGGGATGGGTTGGTTGATCATGTTGTGCTATCATTGAGGGTTCTTCCTGTGCCCTTTCATGCTCTTTTCCATCGCTTGTTCGATGCTTGATGTCTCAGGTTGATCATAATCCCTTTATCTCAAGCGTCATGCAAGTCAGTGGAGGAGATGAGATTGGTTTCTCAATTTCTACTGAAAGTCTCATATGTTCTTTTTCCACCTTTGGGTGTCCTATGCATGGAAGCCCAAAAATTGGCACCATGCCAGCTATTGATCCTGTTGGTATGATTACTTCCTCTGGCCTCTGAGCTTGGGACCTTGTCTTTACTACTAACTTCTTCTTATTTTCTATTGGTGCGTCAAGAACTGATGCTTTCGGCTTCCCTTTTTGCCATGTTTCTTCTTTAGATGGTAAGTACTCTGAAGTGTTGTGGCATGAGTATCTTGTGACTCATCTTTAGGTTCAGGGGATTTTTGCCCCAACAACATCTTGTAGCTTTCCTTTTGCAGCAACATTTGTAGGTCGTTCGAAGTGCCAAACAATCAACTCAAGTGTTGAGAGGGCCGTTTGGAGTGTCGGGCTGATTGGAACTTAAATGTTGAAGTTTCATAGGAAATAGGCTCCAACCGATCGGTTCACTAGGTGAACCAATTGGCTCGAGTCGAGCAAGGCGAGCGGTTCACCTAGTGAACCAATTGGCTCGGTCGGGACGGAGGAAGGTTCTAGTAATTACCCTATATTTGTGAGAAAGTTTGATCATTTTAATTGCGCAATTCTATTGATGTAAGGAATTAATGTTTAACATTATTTGGAAATGATTTTTCAATTTTACGTGCAATTGGAAACTGTCAGACGACTGTCTCACATAATGAAATGATCATCTCATAGAACAAAATGATCGTCTTATTAGCCAAACGACCGTACCTGCATTTACTGGGAGTCTGAAGTTGTTGACAACAACCTCCACTGGGCATAGAGTTCAGTTCATTAGTAGAAGGAGACTAGTTCTCCTCAACCCATTAAATCATGGAGTATGAGGAAGAGGAGGGTCATATGGGATTCAACAATAATTTCAAAATGTTCAAAAACCAATGTGATAATTCAAAAATGTAGCTTTAGCATATTCTAAGTGGTCAGTAAAAAATATACTGGTTACTAACCCTCTGCAACCGCAGAGACAAGTGATTACATCGTAGCACCGCTGAGGGATAGAAGATATTAACAACCAAATAAAGCATGTATCGCAGGGGCTTCAGCGGTTGCCCAGTGGTCGCTCACAAGTCAACAATCATCGGTCACTGAGGAAGACAAGATGTCAATGACCTAAGTATTAGCATCAGTTGAAGGAATACCAACAATTGAAGAAAGAAGTAAGGAAAGAAATACCAACAACAATAGCGGTTGTCAAAGCCCAACTACCACTAGGATTGTAATGTCCTCAACGATCACAGAGGAGCTGAAGACCATGGCGATCTCAAAGAGTGTGTTCCACTGCTGTTTGGGAACTTGAAGCGTCGACTGTGATCGTGGGCGGATATGCGATCAAAAGAGTAACAGAGGACTGGGTTTGAAACCCTAAATCGCTTGTGTAAGAAATGGGAGTGGTGGTTGAATCATCGCCGCAAGAGGTGAAAATGGAGGCGGCGTAAGCAGCAGGTGAATACGACGTGAGGGAGGAGTGATTAGAGTTTACCTTCCATTGGAGAAAAGAGTATGGAAAAAAGTAAGAGATCAGCCACAATTGCTGGCATTTGTGGGAGGTGTCGATCAATGTCGGTAGCAATGACAACAAGGTCACTATTGGCTAGGTTTGTTTCTTTTGGCGTTGTCTCCTCCGATTTCCCTACAATTCACTAGGGCTTCACCGTAGATGTCAAAGATTGGAAGGAGTGAGAGCGCTAAACAACAAAATTTTTATACCTTTGGGGGTAAAACCTACCAGTGGCTAAGATTTTGTCCTTAAGTGGCCGAATAGGATTCTAAACCTCTAGGGTCCCTGAGATTGGAAGTTTCATCAGTCGTAGAGGTGCCGAGTTCGGTGATCACTGATGCTTCACATGGCACGCTAGTCGCCAAGGAACTGGCTCTCTGTGATTGCTGAGGGTGTGTTCTTCTTCGACCACAGGGGCGTTGGAGTCAATGACCATTGTCATGTGTGAGATTCATTAATCGAAGGAGCATCTAGGTAAGAATGAACGATGACCACCGACTTTTGGTGATCTTCAATGGTCGTTGAGAATCACTACTGCGGTGACTGCCTTGCTTTAGGTGTCATTTTCTGCTGGGCACTACAATCTGCTCAAAGTATGGGTAGAGTGGTGAGGTTGGGTAATTCTGTCAAGATGACAAAGTTGTCTAGATAAAACAGGTGAGGATGACAAAATAGGAATAAAATAAGCACAATAATATCCACAAAATTAGATGTTATCAGCTGACCAACAATTACTAGCCTTCTTGGCCTCGTCACACTTCTTTGTCCCTCCCTTTCTCTCTTACTCACTTACCCAAGCTCAACTGATCCAAAATCCATTCGGTTTGGTTCTCTACTTGGTGGTTTCAATAATCCCCTCTCCTTTTTTTCACTTCTGTAATGAGAAATATTAGGGAACCCTAACCAAGCCTAAATGTCCCAATTAAAATACCTAACCTAGCCTCACCTCTCCCTATTAACACCCCAATTTTGCTCACGCAGTAGAAAATCATGCTTAAATGTCAATTCTCTGGATAATGATGGAGTTCATCAAACTTTCTAAATTTTATCCTTTTTCCACATTTTCCCACTCTTTTTCATATTTTTTTGCTATTTAATCCATCCATTTTTCACCCACCTTAGCCCAGTTCGGGGCTTTCTATAAAGTAACCTTCTTTTCGACTGAAAGTGCAATTTTTCCTTCAATTTTACCTTAAATAGGATATTTTTTATAGATTTCCTAATTGAATTATTTGGAATTAAATATCCCCTTTCCAACTCCCTTTTCCTAGAAAAACTGAGAGATAACTATGAGTTATTTTTCTGTGCGCAACTGTTCTTCAATTCTACCTTAAATATGCTTTCTTCACAAATTGCCAGTTGAATTGTCTTAAAAAGAATATTTACTTTTTTTCAATTGCTTTTCCACAAAAATCTAAGAGATAACTTCGACTTATTTTTCTTAGAAAGTTTTTACCGATTTTCACCAAAATATTCCTAATGGGAGACTACCTTTCTCCACCCAAGAACACTAGACGGATCACAGCCATCCGTCGCGTGACACATAGCAGATCATCTTGATCTGTGCGCCCTTCCGTGGGGCACACCACACTAATCTGCTTCCTCTTACAGAAGGTTCCGCTTAGGACCCCAAACCCCAAAATCTACCAATAATAGATCCCCATACACAACATATTTCAAACCCCTCTCGTCTCTCCTGAAAAAAGAGAAACAACTATCTCTTCATTTTATTTTTTACATGTGATCATAGGATCATTCTTCTGACACCAACTGCTTTGCTAATGCTGATAGACTGTGTAAGAATAACTACTTCTTTTCCCGTTGCATCCATTTCAGTAACTATTACTTGTTTTGATCCATTTATAATTGTTCATATCTATACGATCTTTCTCAAAGATCTGATCTTGCTCTACTAAATCTCTATCTCTATCTCGCCTCTCTCATACTCTACATCAGTCCTAACCACCGTGATGGATCTTCTATGTGGGAGGTACTGAGGCTATTGGGACCACAATACACCTAAAAACTAGGATCTTTAGGGATATAATGGGAATGCCATGGCCGTCTCCATCCCCAAAAGGTCTGCCAACAATAAAAATTATTTTTTATTATTTTTACCGCCGCTTCTTTAACTACAACCTCGATCACTGTTATTTTTATTAGAGATGACTAAAAAGGTTACAATACCGTTCATCAGGCGAGATGGGATGCTAACACCTTCCCCATTTGTAACATGATTGCTGAATCTAATCTCAAAATTAATGCATACTTTTCTTATCCACCCAAGGTGGAGTCAAATTTTGGTTTTTATGTATTTTCCTGCTGATCTAAATGCCTATATTCCTTGTTTTACATATAAAAGGGGTGGCAAATTGAGCTTTTTCTCCTTGATTTTTTTTGTTCCCACAACCATATGATCGATTGTATTTTTTAGGTTGGTTACAATAGATTGGCGACTCCACTGGGGAGTTGTCAAAAAATCTTAGTTTATTTTTCCTTTTTGTCATCTCATGTTTTGTCGATTGATCAAGGTTTCTATTTTTTTGTTCATTTTCCTTTTGTTCCTTCTGGTTTTCCCCAAATCGGAGTTTTTTTTCCCTAGATTTCTTTTTTGATATGTGGATCAAAGCAATCCGTCCATAATTTTTTCTAAAATTCTTTTCTACATATAAACATACGGAACACTCTGTTCTTCTAGCAAAAATATTTTTTTTTCCTTTTTTTCGTTTCCTTTTGTTTTCCTAGATCTTAAAAAGGCGTCTGGATACTCTGTTCCACTGAAGAAAAAAAATGAGTTTTTTGCTTTTCTATTCCTACCACTTTGATTTATGTTTTTTTATTTTATGGGAAGTAGGACAATTGTTGTCTTTCTAAAAATTTTCCATTTTTAGGGTTAGCCTCCACTTCCATTCCAGGGTGGTCTCCACTTCTACTTTCCTCCCCTTTTTCTTTTTCTTTCCCATTTCTTTTTGGCATACTTTAAAAATATATAATAAGTAAAGAGAGAAAAGGATGAGAGAAGTCTTTAGGATAAGCAAAATCATCCCTTTCTTAATCATTGCATGATTGCTTTCTTATGTGCCTATCATTTTTTTCATTCTTTATTATTGTGGGATTATATCAGAAGATACTACACCCATGCAATGCACACCTACAATCCCATGTGTCACGTAATGGTTGCCAACACTCACGTTGGATTTTTTGAGAGTGGCGTGGGGATGCTAGTAAATGTACCAACACAATGTTAAGATGGACATCCAAATGCCTTGTATACACTCCCCTCTCCTTAGCACACTCATGACTTATTACGACCACCGTAGTCATGAGGTGTACTAGAAGCAGTACCTATATATGTTGAACGTGGGTTTCCCCCACAATGAGCGCCATCACGACATAGAGAAGATAAGGATCATCCCCTCCTCTACAAACCATGTTTGAGTGAGGACATAATATACATATAAACTCATGTACTAAAAAGGGGGACTTTATCTTGTGCATATGCATCTTATGGTTGTTTGTTTTACAACTTTAAGATTTTTGCATGCTTTGCTAATTCAATGATTGTTGAAAGATTTGTGCTTTAAGATTGTAATCATCGCACCGGATTGTTTGCCTTTTTCTAACGTCCTCATGTTTAATTTTTTTTATCAAAATAACAATCTCATGATCTCGCATGATCTCAAACCATTTCAAAACAACAACCTCCAATGATCTAAAAGGATTCCAAATGATTTGCAATGATCTCAATCATCAACAATCTTTGATCCATGATCTTTTCAAACTTGAAAATATTTCAATGATTTCTGACAAATCTCACATGATTTCTCTCATTCAACAATCCTAATTGAATAATCTTTCTGAAAAATACTATTTTTTCCTTTCAAAATTAAAGAATAACTTTATAAGAAAAAAATTTCCTTTTAATATAAAAAAGAAAGAAAACTCTTTTTAAAACATTATTTTCAAAAGAAATTTCTTTTTATAAACAAAATGAAAACTCTTTGAAAAAATCTATTTGAAAAAAGGTCTTTTTAAAAAGAAAATAATTTCTTCCTAAACATCCTTTCCAAACAAATCTTTTCAAAACCAAAAAAGAAAACTCTTTTCAAAACAGAAAAAAGAAAAATCTTCTAAAAAAATAAGCTTTTTCCAAAAAGAACTATCTTTTCAAAGAAAAATGTTTTCAAAAGAAAAATATTTAAAAATAGCACAATTTCAAATCCTTTCTGGGAAACTCCAAAAAGTCGAAACGTCTTTTCAAAACTAAACAAAGTTGAACACTCTATAAAAATGTAAAATATTCTCAAGAGTCAAACAAAAGAAAGGAAAAGTCTTTTCAATCTTGGAAAACCTTATCCAAGATCTTTTGACTTTCTCTATGTCAAAAGGATGCAAGATTGCATTCTCTTCTCATGAGCAATGACTCATGCCTAAAACCTTCAACATCCACTGCAAGATTACTCAATGCTCAAATCTTGGATATAACATCCAAATCTTGACTACAATATCGACTCATGCCCCCATGATATCAACTCTATTTGATCTAAATAATTTTACATCTTGACTGAGATGTCACCCAGTAGCAAGAGGTCCTCCCATATTATCCTACCCAAACCACAATCTTGAACTACAACCTAAAACTGAGCCATTACCTTGGATTTCAAGCCACATCTTTTGACAGTCCCGAAACATGCCCTAGAACTTGGCTACCGCCATGCCTTCACGCTTGTATCCAACCACAACCTATGGCCCCGAGCGGGCCACCTTGAACTTGGATACCCTATCTCTTATGCTTGTTTCTCTCGTAAAACCTTACTTGAGGAGAGAAAAACCTCACACATTGATCCCCATCCACAATCTCTATCCCTAAGAGGGTCACCTTTTCCCTGGGTACGATCCTAACTTCACTCTTCTTTCGCCAACAACCATGATCCACATGCTTTATCACGATTCTACTAGACACACCTCATGACAAGACTAGAAAAATCCTTCCATGTCACTCAATCCAGGGGCATGTTCCTCTCTTCATACCATTAAATATGAAAATCTATGCTGATACATGAAAAATCCCTTTCCACGCAAAGGGTGACTTGTATATCTTTGACACAATCTTTGTCCCCTTGTCCATGTAAGGGGCGTGGTAACCTTTGTCTATCGTATTTTTTTGGAATGCTTTTCTGTGCAAGGGGCAATTTTTGTTGAGTCCTACTGAAAATGTTGTGGTCATAAAATCATTAGTGCCATATGATAAATCCTCTTGATTAACACAAGGGGTAGTTTGTTTACAACCATGTTTTTCCTATTTCAACTCCTTGATACATAAGGGGAAGATTCTCAGTTGGTCTCCCGATACTGTGACCAATCATTCCACCTTCATCATAGAGAAGGACATCACAAAAGTCTCAGGCAGCAAACACTTACTGATAGTTTTTGAAAGAGTTTCCTGAGATGAAAAACACAAACAAATAGTACAACACCGTTGAGGTGATGAAGACACTGGCTGAATAATGTCATGATGAATTGAAGACTTAAATCGACGTAGGATCCATCCAACGGTCACAATGAGCTGATGAAGCACAAGACATATATGCACTTGAGTTCGGTGGCAAGGAGACAGTCCAAGATGACGCAGATCAGCCAAAGACACAGACACATGTGTTCCCTTTTGCAGGCCATGCACAACTATTATCGCCATACAACATGTAGGGTGAACAACTAGATCATCCTAAATGAAACCCTCCAAGGGTATACCCATTCAGGAAACTTACAACTAAGCATTTTCTACAGGACACATATATGACACACATAGTCACTTCATACAATATCCAAGAAGATGACAAGATATACAAATCCAAGAAACAACCATAAGCCATTGTTTATCAAGGCAGAAGGCCAAAAGCTACAAAAGGTCAGAAGACTACAATTTCAACTCATAAGAAGAATCCTTATGGATTCAATCACACTATGTACCCTCCACCGCCACCTTGGAACTATCCTCTAGTTCCAGGACCATACTGATACGCGCCTCATCCAAGTATGATCACAACATTCACAGTCCGCTCAGAGATCTGACAAGTATTGATTATAGTATGACATATCTCATGCGGAAACTAGGAGATCTAGAGGTCGGGATAGAAGAAATTAACACCTTTAGGTTCACCACCATAAGATCACAAAGCTTGACTGCCAAAGCATAACAAAGGGAGATACATTTTTAGAAGTGACAATTTCTTACACCATCGTCAAAGAGGAGATGCCAACGCATAAACCAAAGAGAAGATTCCCACATTTATAGGTCTCTCTCAGTAATGCGCTCACATTGGTTAAGCATCTTGAAAACTTTCTAGACATAACGGAGCCTCACAATCCTGTACTAAAGATATACAATCCCAACATTCACTGTGATTATCACTGCATCATAGGGCACAAAAAAGACTCATGTATAGCCCTCAAGCTCAACATTCAAGACCTAATCAATGCAAGTTTGGTCCAATTGGATGCCGTAACAAGTGTAGTCATTCCATCACATGTCATCAAAGACCCATATACAGCCAAAAAATTGATTGAATCCTTGCTCAAGTCATAGCACAGTGGAAACACACCAGCCCATGTAGTCACAAAGTTGATTTTACATCCACTCGAGTCAGAGCTCTACCAGGGAGCACTGATACGTACAACTGTCACGAGCCTCAAAGCATTCATGGATAGTGAAGGATCTATCTAACCATTTTTATTTTAAATAAATTATCAAAAATGAAAAAAAAATCAAAATGGTAAAAAATAAAAAATTTAAATGGAATAGCTTATGTTTTCAAAATAAAAAAATCATCAAAATCAAAATCCAAAAAACCACTTAATCTACTTAAGTGCTTGGATCCCCTCGTGCACCCTAAAGAGAAAGGGTCAAAGTAGAATCATAGGGTCGAGGACAGAAGGAACACGACCGTTATCTGAGGCCCCAATGGTTCACAAACCTAATCTCACCCATAAAATTCACTCAATCAATAAAATCATCTAAAGCTACAATTACAGGATGACACCACACCTCAAAATTAATATGTCCTCTTGTAGGTCTTCTTAAGTTGAGCACCCCAGAGGTGAGTTGGAAAAGACACACCAAGTTAGGATATCCTGAAAACAAATTTAGGGTTCATTCCCAAGATGAACTTTAATGTTTAAATATGACAAATACCCTTCTCACAAGGCCTGACAAAGATAGGTAGACTGGATGATAAGGAGCTTTGGATCCCTTGTGGCGTTGTTCATGTCTCACAATTTTCCATGATGATCTATCTTGGGGACCAGAATTGGGGAACCTTTGCTAGGAAAAACCCATTAATACACAATTCAAGTTCCCATCCTAAGGCTCTAAGCATCAATGTCCACAACATCAAAGAAATTAACTGAATATACGTTAACTTTGAAGCCCAAAGGGAACCCAATCTTGGACATATGCTTGTGGTGAATTGCTTAATAAGCATGACATCCAGGACCAGTGGAGTCTAAAACTCCGATTCTAAGGTTCTAAGCATCAATGTCCACATACTTCAATACAAAATGATCAAATATAAAACAAAACTAAGTCCAAAGGACATCCAACAACGTGGATACTTGCTGGTGACACACTTCATAAACCAAGAAGTGATGAGAATAGATCCCATAGGGGTGTCTCTGACACCTGGCTTCTTAACCCAACTGGGTAGAGTATTTTTACTTGAATGCTCGCTACATGGTACAAATTGAGTCATATGAGCAGGAAATCAAGAGACAATGGAGAATTAATACCACCCTAAACAAATTTTCCCTAGTGGTACATCTGTATATGATCATCTCAAAGGAATAACCAACCAATTCACAAAAGACTTTGGGCAAGCTTATATATGCTTGGGGTCTCAAATCACCTTAAACTCCAATGCATAAAAGTGGAAAGAAAGGTAGGCAAGGTAATAATTCACCATCAAATAAGATATAGTGATTAAATGATGACCCCTCACATCTCATGACATGTCTCCTAGATAATATGGGTTACCACCAAATCATCAAAGGGGTCTTAGTCCAGATCGTCTAAATGTTGACCAACAACCTAATACCAAAAGAAAGAAACAAACAAACAACAAAAACCCTTCAAGGGTCAAATCCTAACATATTCCACGATAATTAGCAACACAACAATCCACAAACCATGGTATGCTATATCAAGAAATTGAGTCAAAAATCAACCTCAAATACAACTTATGGATAACATGATCATATAAATGCCAATAGAAGAATTCAAAAGCATTGAAACAAAACAATAAGGGCAAATTCTACCATCATACTTCAAATCATGATAACCCCTTTTCCTTGATAAAGACTGATAAAGAAGGAAAATCTCATATGATAGCGTCTCACTCTGCATCAACATCACAGATCACTCCAACGTCAAGAGGGCCTCCTTCAACAATCATGACATATATCCATTAGTAGAGCCCATAAGGGAATCGTTGGCAAAATATTGCCGACAACAAAGGCGCAATGAGTTGTTCAGTATAGAGACATATTCTGAGTAAAACATAGCTCTATAATGCTTGCATAAATCTCTAGAGAAAGAGTCAGACAAGGCGCATCATCTCTTGAGATACTAAAACCTTACTTTCTCTTTAAGACAGACCTACAACCCATGAACAAGGGTTATCTCTTATCATTTAGCATGGCCTCACATGGCATGCTCTCTGCACAATATCTACCAAATCATCATAGGACATTTGGTTTAAATACCTTGCAAAAGGACAATCCAGCTACAACGATCTCATGTCTCCTCCGACCACTTCTCTCACAACATAGCCAACATGATACAACCTATATTGACGACAACCACAGAGCAGTTTCAAGCCTCTACCTTCCAATCAAGATGCACTAATCAGTTTGCACAAGACAACTAAAGGCCTTTCAGAAACACACCATCAAGGTCACATAACCAAAATAGATTGAATGATATGTTAGACCTTGATTCCAGACTTTTACCATCATCAACTATTTCACAATACCATTATTTACCTTCAAACTAATTGAAGCTAAGGAGTTTAAAATTCTGATTACCTACACCACACTTCACCAATAAAACATGACCCATAGTCATCAACTGTGTGATTGGTAGAAGCAACTGCTTGAGCTTTTTCCTCGATTTAAAAGCCCTACACTCTTCTAGGCATCCTCAGTCATGACCAGTTCTACGTATGATTGCTTTCAGAACTCTTTTGGGTCTTGGACGAAGACCTAAAAATTGACCAAAAACATAACTTCGATTCTCTTTTGGGTCCTAACCATGACCTAAAACTATACCAATCACACTTCCAAATCTCTTTTGGGTCCTGAACTATTTCCTAAAACCGGTCCAAACACATATCTTCCAAATCTTTTGGGTATTGGACCATGACCTAAAATTGGACCAATCATATAACTTCCAACTCCTTTGGGTCCTGGACCATGACCTAATTGAGCCAATCAAATAACTTCCAATCTCCTCTGGGTACTAGACCATGGCCTAAAACTAGACCAATCATGTTCTTTATCATCTAATCTCTTTTGGATCCTAGGCCAAGACCTTATCCTAGACCACAAGACATGTCCCGAATAGGCTCCTCTCCTCTCTTTTTGTAACAACCTATCTTGGGTTCTAGATCAAGAACTTACACTTTACTGACCCACATTAAATCCCTACCCTGAGTAGGCACTCAACTATTTGTTTAAAGACCTATTTTGAGCTGGCTCTCTTCATTTCAAGCCCTACTCTCAGTAGGCACCCTTCCATTTTAAAAGCCCTACCCTAAATGGGCTCCATGTGTTTTAAAGACCTAGCTTGGGTGGGCATTTAACATCATTAAATCTTTACCCTCATTGGATTAAACTCTACATTAAAGTCCTACCCTGAAAAAGGAAATTCTCTATCAAAATCCTATCCCAACTAGGTGCCTTTCCTTATAAAACCCTACTCTTAGGTAGGAACCCACACTTAAACCCTACAATGGATAGGCACCTCACGTCTCAAAGCCCTATCCAAAATAGGCATTTCATTTATCAAAGATCTACGTTTAGGTAGACATCTAGACAATATGTGTAAGCTTGAGCCCACAACCTAAGGATCTAGTAGAGTTTCAGGAATGACTGTTGGCCCCATAGACCGCCAGTAGCCTTAACTTTGCAATTTTTCCTGACTCACATGCAAGCCTGAGTCAACTTTTTGATTGGTCTCCCATCCTAGTACTACTCTGGGCTGAGCACACTTAACCACAAAGTTTTTTTAGTGTTGGGCTCCCTAAAAAGGTCAACCTTGGTGATATGGGTAGTCCGATCATTCCTTTTGAGATCATTTTATTTGAGTCCTCAAAACATGGGACCATAGACATGCCAAGGGGATCATCTCCCTAATTGTAGTATAGCATTCTAAAGAAACTCAGTGGATGAGTATGAAGTAAATTACATCTTTTATTTGATCTTTGACCGCTGAGGCTTTGATTTCCACTCTGAACTCCATGCTTGGTTTCCTAGTGATCTCAGATGCTTCCAAGAACCTTTGTGCTCAATAGACTATTTTGTCACCTTCACTGAGAGCCTATGAATTGATAAACACCACTGGTCACGTCGTAGTGTTGTGCATCATCACCCTGCATTCCACTAAGATTTTGGTCATGAAAGAAAGGGTAGATGTGGTGCTCCCTAGCTTCCTGGAGACCTATTAATAGCTCATTCTGGTAATGAAAGAAAGTGTAGACGTGGTGCTCCCTAGCTTCCTGGAGACTTATTAATAGCTCATTAGGATTAGTGTATGACAAAGAAGCCATTGAAGATCCCCTTCTCCAAAATAGTCATGGGCAACCTGAGTTTTGATGGGAGGTTAGAACTCTAGGGGGTGCTTCATGAGCCATTCATGTTAAAGGGAGAATGTAACATCCCAGATTCTGCCATCTCGAGACTTAGAAGGCCCGAGAGGACAAATATGAAAACGTTAGGTAATCATTTTAGAGTGCGATGCCGAATCGACATACACATGCATGAACATTCAACCATAACATACACCATAAAAATTTGTCAGCATTCAACATGTACATATTAGAATGTGAGTTATTACAACACGATTTACAATTATATATTGAATGAAAATTCTACAGTCTATGAACATGTATGCTAACTAGAATCTACACAATAGGTAAACCTATACAACTTGCTCGCTCACATCCTTTATCCCATGCTATCTCTAAACTTAAAACATATGTGAAACAACGGATCAACACACAAGGTGTTGTGTATGTGGGTAGAAAGATACATACTAATATGCTTGCATAATTGAAACAACTTTAGAAAGAGAGAATAAAAGAAAACATTATTTAATGCAATAATCAAGTAAACACATCTTTTAGACATATCATTAGATTCAGTTGTACCGCAATTTCTATTAGCACTTATCATACATCCAATAGGGGAAAATTACTTTATCATACATCTAGCATGGGCAATTCAACATACATCCATACTAGGCAATATATCATACATCCATACTGGGCCATTTGTGCTCCAGTAGCTACAACTCATCAAAAGTTCTTTTATGTTCCTTTAGTTTTGGTGAAGCATATAATACTAATACACATCCAAGAATTTATATGCAAATAAAAGCATCCAAAGTACATCATATCATTATGCATCCACGAAAACTAGTCATATACTTAATAAAAACCCACATACATGAGTTTAGAGATTCCTATTTATATCTTGAATCATCTACATCTCTAGTCATCACCTGATTAATAGCAATTAATCATCATTAATAAATATTCATCATATTCTAGGTATTTTAGGTCCAAATTAGGGTTTGACCAAATCTAGGTTCAAACAACCTGGAACTTATGTCTGATATTTTTATAATGGTCAGGAGGTCATTCTAGGGGTCTGGTTCAGTTTTCATATTTTTTGATGATTGGTTTACTTTCTAGAATTAAAATGAGGTTAAAACATGTAATTTAAGCATTAATGAGAAAAAGCCTAACATAGATCAATAAAACTAAGATAAGAGTTCACAAAAGGGTTTCTAGTGTTATTAGGATTCTACCACAATTTGTGAGAATTAATATCACATGGATACTATTTGTTTCATTTAATGAATCCTAAAAAGGAGCTTTGTACTCTAAATTAAATATCATCATTCAAAGTGGTTCAAGGGTAATGTAGATGATATTTTTCTAAGTCTAAGGATATTTTTGAGGAATGTATTGGGCATCAGAGCTATTTTTAATGATATTTCTAAGTTTTGGTCCAATTCTGAGAAATTAAAATAAATGTACCTCATCGAGTGGGTCCCACTGCCTGAGGTGGCAGTGTTTGCTTGATCCACGTTGGCCAAATAGGTGGGGAGTGGCTCAGTAGCTTATAGCCTGGGCCGACCTGTTTAGTGGCTAGATCGAACGAAGCCTACCGTAACCTGTTCCACATCGACGAAAGACGCGACGCCGTCTGCTTCGTGGGGGCCTATGCAGACGCAAGCCCCGAATACCGTGGTGGCTGCAGATCTCAGTGAGCTCTGGCTTGCTATGTCTCTTAGGCGGGCTTCTGATGGTTCTAGCCACTCCGGATTAGCCTGGACATCTTTGCGGCGGCTTCTACTCTCAGTAGAGGGGCCAGATCTCCTGTTCGAAGTGCTAGTTGCTTTTAGCGCCGCCGAAGGAAGGAAGCGGCGAGGCAACCAAGCGGATAGGAATCCTTGCCCAAAGGTCAACCCTCCATCTTCCATAAACCTCGCAGAGCCGAGACAGGAAGGGTACAAGGCCCTGAAACCTCCTCTTGAACTCATCTCTTCTTCTTCCGTCTTCAAACTTCCCTCATACTGTCCGCAACCCAACAACCACCGCGTTCGTCTCCAGTGAGCTCATGATATCTCCAGATCATACTATAGGAATGTTCCATCATCCAGAGGTTCTGTGAGGATAGGTTCTTCTCAGATTTGTGGAGATGCCAGACCTTCCTTGGTCTCGTTCTGGTTGCAGCATGACGAGGGAAGATCTGTTGCTGATCGATTTTGAAGAAGGGCCATTGAGAAACTAACTCTGCAAGAAGTTGAGTTTGAACCTCCTTCCATGCCCTAGCCAGCCCACGCCTACGAAAAGATTTGGAGGAGCACTGAGAAGAGAGGTCCCGATTCCTCTGTTCATAAAACTAGGAAGCCCCTCTCTAGGGTTGTTCAATAGTTCCGAGAATATAGGATCTACTCCTGCTATTAGCTTGACATGGAGATCGTGATAGACTAGGTCATACCTCGTGTAAGAGGATCCGTTGCCTAATGGTTGTATGAGTCCCCACCATATCAAGGCCGTGTGACATGGGGTCAGGGTAGATATCAAATTTCAAGCTTAGTACTACTTATTTAGAGTAGCCGTCAAATAAATTCAAACCCAAATATCTCACAAACAGATGATGCAAATTCTATAGAACTTTAAGCATTAGTTGATCAACATGTCATGTAGCATTTAGCCAAGTTTGATACCATAACTCTAACATTGGTTCATTAAATTTGATTCCTTGAATGACCTCGTAAATAAGCATATGAACATTGAAATGCAAGTCAATTATCCATCAACTCTTGATCAATAATTTCAAATTGTATAATTTGACCTCATCACACCTCAAGGTCCATAATAACAAAATTTTCTCAGTGTATGTCCCAAAATACCACATTGGACATTAAACTCCTAAAATTCAGGGTCATCACAGAGAAGCTACCCTTCAATTTTACATAGTTGTCCTCAAGATCCAAACTCTGCATAATGCTTAGGTCAAAAGTGGGAATTTTCATGTGAGTGGTTTCAATGGGATTTTTTTACAAGATTTACCCTGTCACGCAACCTAAATTAGGAGCTTCATGTAAGGGTAAATCATTGTTTCGAAAGAGCGATTCCTATTTGTTGAAGTGATTTTATTTGGTTTTGTCTCACTTTCTGATTGGTCAGACCTTATGAGATCGATATCTTTTTATCCCAATGTCAGTAATTAAGTGTAAGTACTTGTTTGAAAGGTCTTGAGACAAAGAACCTACCTCACCAATAATTTAACCACCTAGTAACCATATATAATTAAAAATATTAAACCAATGTGAATGAAGTTTAGTTAATTCATGATTATGATATACTCTGGAGTATGCCTTACTGGAGGGAGAGTTCTACTGACTACAAAATGATTTTTTGGGTACATAACTGCAGCAAATCGAGAGGGTCAAAGGCATATTAGAAACAATTAATGGAGTGTCAATAAGCTTCCATGAGGTATAATTGAACTGGGGTGGCTAGGTCTTACTGCTCGAGCTCACTAGCACTGGAGAAGAAGACCAACGTCAGAATGGTGCTTCATGACATCTTGGCTCTGTTTGGTTGTGGAGGAGACTTGTTAGGAGCCAAGGGAATTTTTGCGGGACTCTAGGAGACAGTGAAAAGTAGTATGGTGGTGTGGAGAACTTTACATGCCAAATGGATACAGAGGGATATTTGGACATTTTTGATAGGGGAAGAGTTAGGCATCTACTGAGGGCTCTAAGGACTCAGAATGACCTCCGGAGGTCGATGGTGGTGAGATCCAAGGAGATCGTAGAGTATATATAGAGAGACAACACGATAGAGATTTGGTCACCTGAACATCTACTGTTGGGCCTCGACACGGAGAAAGCACAGGGAGGAAGATAGGTCCCTCAGTTAAACAATCATAATCCAATGGTTCACATGTAAAGTGAGATGAAGCAGCAATCTGTGACTTGCTTTAGTTAAGTGTACAATTCAACTTAAATCGTCTATATGTGCCATTTAACTAGGCTTAAATGTCCATGATCACTCACTTTATCCTCCTAACATTAATTGAAAGAGCTAGGATTAGTCAAACGTAAAGAAATCCACTATTATACATAATTAGACCATGAGGAACTCAAATATCCAGTTAGATTTAATGTTCGAGCTAGGAAAATATGTGATGTACAACATTAGGCACTTAATGTATTAATCATTGGAGAGGTGTGACAGTAATAAAATTTGAGGAAATCACTCATATATAATTATATACTCAAATACGAATCAAGGGAAAATATTATGCACGTAGGTGAGGTCAATTTCCAACTATACCCTAGCTAGTCATCATTGCAGAATTAGGGCTAGGTATGTGTATTACTTGACTTTGATGTGAACCAAGATATAATTATCATATTTGTGGGTGTTAGTAACTTACATAATTAGAGAAAATTAGAATTATAACTTAGAATCATTGGTCATGTTCATTACATCTGAACTAATATGGATGTCACACATATGATTTGGTGTATATGGAAACTAATATGTAATCTATCTGATAAGATCCACAATTATGTACTTTGAGGATTCTCGAAATATGTTTCTTTTCACCACACAATCTATCCAATAAGACCCACAATTAATTCCCCATCAATAGAGGTAGTGCAGTAGATGTGTGTAGATCTCTAAGTATTGCCCCAAAGTAGCATTGGTGCCTGTATAATGGTCTCTAGATATGTTATTCCATGAATACTAGTGGTTGACTACCTTCTTTTGTGGAAAAGGTAGTATGTGATGAATCAATCACTGATAAAGT
Source organism: Alisma plantago-aquatica (assembly GCA_963693085.1). Lineage (NCBI taxonomy): Eukaryota > Viridiplantae > Streptophyta > Magnoliopsida > Alismatales > Alismataceae > Alisma > Alisma plantago-aquatica. Next base: position 574,615,625 of record OY856409.1, on the reverse strand, counting down.
CAGTTGTACTAAATAAGGTGGAGGTTTTGGTTGTGACTTCTTCCATCATCTGGATCGACATAGCAGTGTGGTGTGGAAGTTGGAGGAACCATCTAATTTGAAGGACCAACCTATTGATAAATTTTAATTATGAATGTGAATCCATATAGACAACCTTTCAATTAGATTTGGATTCAATAGTTCCTTCTTGATCGTAACATGTTGCTTCGATTCCTTCATGTGGCACACACCTAACTCATCCATGCGTCTAGTGGGAACTAGATCGGGAGAAGAAGTAGAAAAGTCAAGTAGTGGTGCCATGTAGACCTCCTACAAATGAAGTACCATTATATATGTAACAACCAGATATGAAATAGAAGCTGCTTGTTCATTTCCCTCCTACACTTCTCATGAATAAATAAGTTGCAGTTGACTTAATTTTGGAGAAAATTTGTGATGCCACAACAATGATGAAATGTGATGAAGCCTCAGGTTCTTCTTCCATAATTGTGCCACTTTCTTATGAATAATCTCATTGTCATTTACCTAGAACTCTTCTTGCCTAAGGTTGCAACACATATTTTAGAATCGTCCTTTATTTACCTTTTTTCAAACATTCTACTATCATTATCTCTATGTCTGGTACTGTTGTATCTGGGATCACATAAGCATCATCTAACATAGTGATATCTATATTCATGCACTCTATCTTCCATTAGATCCTCAAATACCTCAACTGGTTGAAAGAGTTATGAAGTCATCCGATCAAGTTGCACTTCCATTATTTTATTTATGGCTTTTTGATCAGCTAGCATATCCTCAAGGGATCCAACATCTCACTTATCTCAGACAAATCACTACTACATTTTTGGCCAATAACGTCGTTGCCTGTAGGGTTAGTTTTTCCAAATAACCGACCTTATATGTCTACAAAAAATGCGAGCACCACTTAAGACCTCTTGGGTCAGTTTTCTTAAAATAACCGAACTTGTAGTGTAACTCTATAGGGTCGATTTTCTAAATAACCGACCTTATGTGTCTATAAAAAATGCGGGAACCACTTAAGACCACTTGGGTCGGTTTTCTTAAAATAATCAACCTTATAGTGTATCTCTATAGGTTCGGTTTTCATAAAATAAGTGACCTTATAGACAATGGGATTAGAAAGCCCATTAAAGTTTCCCGTGGCAAAAATTGCTCGATTTTGGCTTCGTGCCTCGATCTATTGGGTCGGTTTTTCCAAATAACCGACCTTATATGTCTACAAAAAACGCGGGCACCATTTAAGACCTCGTGGGTCGATTTTCTTAAAAAACCGACCTTGTAGGGCATCTCAGTCAAAAATATTCTCAACCGAGTTGAATTTTGAATCCATTACCCTTCGTGCATGTATACGTACCTCTAGGGTCGGTTTTTTCTTTTTAACCAACCTTGTAGGTCTCCTCGGTCGAACAAATTGTCGACCATGATAAATTTTGGATCCAGTTTTCCTTCGTGCATGTATAAGTACCTCTAGGGTCATTTTTTTTCCTTTTAACCGACCTTGTAGGACACCTCGGTCGAGTTGAATTTTGGATCCAGTTTGCCTTCACGCGTGTGTAAGTACCTCTAGGGTCAGTTTTTCCCTTTTAACTGACCTTGTAGGTCCTCTCAGTCGATGAAATTCTCAACCGAGGTCACCTCGGTCAAAAAAATCATCGACCAAGTTAAATTTTGGATCCAATTTTCCTTCGTGCGTGTATAAGTACCTCTAGGGTCGGTTTTTTTTTCCCTTTTAACCGACCTTGTAGGTCCCCTTGGTCGACCAAATTATTGACCAAGTTGAATTTTAGATCCAGTTTGCCTTCACGCGTGTATAAGTACCTCTAGGGTCAATTTTTCCCTTTTAACCGACCTTGTAGGTTCTCTCGGTCGACGAAATTCTCGACCGAGGTCACCTCGGTCGAAAAAATCATCGACTGAGTTGAACTTTGGATCCAGTTTGCCTTGACGCGTGTATAAGTACCTCTAGGGTCAGTTTTTCCCTTTTAACCGACCTTGTAGATCCTCTCGGTTGACGAAATTCTTGACCGAGGTCACCTCAGTCGAAAAATCAACGACCAAGTTAAATGTTGGATCCAGTTTGCATTCGCGCGTGAATAAGTACCTCTAGCGTCAATTTTTTCATTTTAACCGACCTTGTAGGTGCCCTCGGGTGAAGAAATTCTCGATCGAGGTTCGCTCGATCAACAAAATTCTCGACCGAGCTGAAGTTTGGGTATTTTGATTTACCTGACACGGGCACCACTTATCTCTTGGGTCATTTTTTTATTTTAACCGACCCTACAGGTCGGGCCCGAGGCTTGAAGTGGTCGGGACCTACTTCTTCCTCTCCCGTGAGACCTAGTTTTCTTTCTCTCCTGTGCCTCCGAGACCTACTTCTTTCTCTCCCGCGTCGAGACCTACTTCTTTCTCTCCTACGAGATCTACTTCTTCTTTCTTTCCCATGCCGTCGAGCCCTCTTTCTTCTTTCTCTCCCATGCCACCAAAGCGTTTTCTCCCGTTTCCATTGTCTTCGTCCGAGAGAAGAGGAGCTCAGAGTGGAGCTTGAAGTGACCGACACCGAAGTGGAGCTCGAAGTTGCCGCCACCACGGTTGCAGAGGTAAGACTTTCTATTTATATAGGTATATCTATGCCTACCGTGGTACTGCCGCCATGACCATGGTAGCATCCAGGTCCACTCTCGGTCGACAATTCGTCGAGCGAGAGTCCACCTGCACGTGGCGTCCAGGTCCACTCTTGGTCGAGAATTTGTTGATCGAGAGTGGGCCTACGCGCCTTTAACTAGACAGTTATATTGTTTTTCCATTTTATATGATTGCTAACCCAACCAATAATAAAAACATGTATTTTTTCATATGTAATCATTATATAAATTCTAAAAATTAATATGAGATTAGACATGTATACTCCCAGATTGACACTTTAGGGTTTATAGATGAGAATCATCGATGCATGATGTTTAACTTAATATATAAATATGAAAATAATATATTTATATATTAACTTAGAAACCCGTTCAAAATTTACTCATTAGGAGTAAACTTTGGATAGTCTCTGATTTGGGACTATTTTTGGATATTTAATCTCACTTAGGATGTAACTGTATAATGCATGTTTAGTTTTGAAGAAAATTTCAGTAGGATTTCCTCATTTGTTCTCTGGGTACATATGTGAGTGGTTATTTGTCATTTACATCGATGTACTTGGAGAACTTAGGGGAAATGCTATTGAAATAAAAATTGGTGAGAAAGATGAGCCATTCATCATGGCAGACCAAGCAAAACAAGTATTCTATATTGATGTCCCGTCAAATAAAAATTGGTCTGTCGTTCTTTATGGAAAAAGACAATTTACTGTAGATCCTATAAATGAAGAATAATACTAAAAAAGTATGGTGATTCTAGCCCATTCTCAGTTGGTTTACCAAGTGTAAATGTTGAAGATAACACTGATGAATACTATAAACGTCAAGACCATGCTGAAGAAATTTTACTTGACTAAAAACTCAACCAATACTAGAGGCATGTATTCTTTGAATTATTTATTTTATTATCATTCAAGCACATAATATTTTAAATATAAATCATATATCATTCAACCACTTGTGCTTTTATTATCACTTATGTTTCTTTTATCATGTATACTTGCAGGTTCTAAAATGGCAAGTGAAGATGAACATTCTGAGCATGAGCACCATGAGGATGGTAGTGGTGATGCTAAGAAAAGTAGAGGTCCCACACTGATGCGTAGGCTGTAGGAGCTCAGGGCCAAAGGGGAGAAATTGGCAGTCCAGTTTGATGTCACAGGAGCACCTATTGGGGAACATGCTAGTGCTTTCACGCATTACGTAGGGGCGATCGCACGCAGTAAGGTGCCAATAGATATAGAAAATCGGCATGATGTTTCTAATGCCTTAAAAGACCTCCTATGGAAAGATATATCTGTGAGTGGAAGTGATATTATTTTAATATGTTTTTGTTTATTGATTCTAATTTAGTTTGCTTGGAAAGACATATCCTTTTTAAGACAACATTATTGCTTCTTTTGCATGTATAGGGTGTTTTTCATCTAAATGAAAAATATCACAAGAAAAAAGTGCTACAATGTTGTGGTGTACGATGGAGGGCTTTTAAGACATATCTCAAAAGGAAATTTATAGATAATCTTAAACTAAAGAAGTAAGCAACAAATATGTATATTTTTATAGATCCTGAGGTGTGGGAAAGATTTGTTGTAGCTAGGAACACGGAAGAGTTTCAGGTAATAAAGATTGTGATGTATTGTATAGATCTTTAATTTTATACAATTAAGGAGGTGAATCTTTTTATATATATTTTCCAAGTCTAAATTGCAATACCTCATTTTAAATGACCAGGCTATTCATGAGGCCCAAAAGGAAAGACGTGTCAAAAATGTGCATGACCATCACTTGGGGCTTGGTGGGTATGCCTTCTACCGCCAACTACAAGAGAAGCAACTATCTTCTGGAGAAGAGTCTAGTACAACTCAAGTTGAGCGTCCACCCCAACACTTGTAGTGGATTGATGCTAGAAAGAATCGAGCAGGTGAAATTGTCAACCCTACAACTAAGGAGGTGGCACAAAAGATGGTAGGTTTATCCCAACTAAGTAAAGAGTAACTCCCACAAATTTAGATTTATTTATATCTAATTGATATTGTGATTTAATATTTTTATTAACTATGAATAGATTGATCTCTACGAGCAAAGGAAGGAAGGAAAGTTCATCCCAACTGGCCACATGGATGAACTATCAGTTGCTCTTGGTACGAAGGAGCATCCTGGCCGTGTTAGGTGATTAGGAGCTGGCATATGATTTAAGTCTTATTTTGACCCTTCACAATCTAAAAGAGGTTGTACATGAGGTCTTACACAAGAGGAGGTTGAAACATTAGTAGCACAGAAAGTAAAAGAAGTAATGTCTTCATTTCAGCCTACTCAATCTTCTCAACCTATTCATACTCTGCGTCTCTCAAGTGATGAGGTACAAGCCCATGCTCCAGTTATAGAAGGTCATAAGAGCACTCCCAATGACCCACCACAAAAATTTATAGTAAGTTTTTGTTCTATATGTTGTGTTATTAGTATGATATATATATATATATATATATATATATATATATATATATATATATATATAGTTGTAATAGGTATCTAGTTTACCGCTTTGTATATAACTTATATTATTTCAATTCTAAGTTGGTATGAACTATAAACTTGCAGTGGGGGTTTCCGAATATAATAATGTGGCAGCGAGCAAGGTATACAACTTTGGTGGTACATTGCATTGCCAACAAATTACTGATGAAATTTGTTGTGTGTCCATCCATCTTGTGTATGACGGAATGGGGGAAAAACTACTACCCATACCTAATACTAAATATAGTACAGTTGAAGAAGCTGAGGGTGCTATGGTGGGTTGGCCTAGACACTTGGTTATCAATGACAAGGTATATCTTAATTCTACCATATTTTTCATATTTGACTGCATATATGAACTCGTGTAATATAAGTATGTAATTTAATTAACAAATTTACAAACCAAAAAGTAAAAATTCTACTAGTCGTCCTCGTATGCCCAAGCCATCTTTTATTCCAGAATCCACATTCGATGAGTTGGAAAATAAATATAAATGTTTGTGTCGATACTTAGCAAACCAAAGCTTTGGATTACAAATGTTGATCAATTTAACAGAAGATGCAACTGGGAGGGACTTTGACAATTATATTTTTCTTGATGATATTATAGAGTTGTTCCGGTGTGATTGGCTGAATACTTTGATAATAGAAGTATAGATAAGGTAAGGATCTATCAATATAGAAAATTCCAATACACATTTTTAGCTTATTTCTATATATGGAAATAATTACAAATGTTTTACAGCTATTTATATACCGAGACCACAAAATTTGATATAAGAAATGTTGGATTCTTAGTTCCTTCAATCACTAGTCAAGTGGAGACACATATTGAGGATGTGAATGAGTACTTCTCTATTGCATTCAAATATTTTGCTAGTGAGGGGAAGGAAATTATCCTAATTCCTTTTAACGTCCAGTAAGTATTATTATTCAATATAATTTTAATAATGAATAAAATTATTTATTTTAATGTTTGTTTTATTCTTACTCAAAGCTAGACATTGGGAATTAGTGGTGATTGTCCCAAAATTGATGACTCTTTATTATCTTGACCCAATGGGTAAAATAACAAGGGGTCACAAACTGAAATTGCCAGCTATGGAGTAAGCATAAATTTAGTCAATGCTTCAACATGATATTTCTATTTAGAATTTCTATTTTACCAACTATCGTTTAATTGATAGGGGTATAAAGGCTTTTCGTGAAGCTGGAGGATAAATACCCACAAAATTAAAGACATTGACTTTGAAAAATGTCAAGGTAGCTACTTTGACAACTGCTTAGTCTTATATGTATTGATTTTCAACTCTTATATGTCAACTCTTATAGTCTTATCTCAACTCCTATTTATAGTAGTTTACTAACATTAAGTATAATTCATTATTTGTAGTGTCATATACAAAATAATGACTGGTCTTGTGGCTACTATGTAATGAAATATATGCAAGCTATTGTCAAATAAGCATCACATGAAATTCATACTATAGATCAGGTAATAAAGAATAACATCATAAATTTACAAGTGATTGTATTCATTTTATAAAATATTAACATGTGCATTTTCTGTTACAGATCTTTACAACTCAACCTTACACATGTGAGGACTTAAATCAATTATGAGAAGAGTGGTCAAATGCTTTTCTAAATGAAGTCAATATATCATTGGATTAAATATGTCAGCTCCATTTATGTATGTGGTTTTATTACTCTTTCATATTTACTTTTGTATCTGACATTTAATATCATCTCAGACTTGCAATCTATCATTTTGTAAATTATGATGTGATTATGTGTAACTCAACTGAATATATGAATCATTTTTTATATGAATGTGTGGTTTGGAATGGTGATGGTTGAGCATCAATGCTCCCCTCTCTCAAAATATATGAATCTTCTTGTTCTTCTGTTATGTTTCTGTAGAAATTTAAAAAAAATTGTAACTTCTAGCGTCGATTTTCTTAAATAACCGACCCTTAGTCTTCTAGCGTCGGTTTTACTAAATAACTGACCTAGTAGGTCCTCTATAAGGTCGGTTAATTATAAAAAAACCGACCCTAAAAATTGAATAACCACTTTAGTGTACACTCCTCGGTCGACAATTTTGTTGATCGAAATCTTTTCGGTGGACAATTTTTTTCGACCGAAGGTCTATCGTTTGACAATTTTCTCGACGGAATAAATCTCTGATGCTTCAGACAGTACTTTCTTGGTCGACAATTTTCACGATCGAAATAATCTCAGTCAAAATATTTCTCAACCGAGACAGTTTACAGTAGGGCTGGCAAAACCTGACCCGACCCGACCCGACTAAAGCGGGTTCGGGTCTTGATTTTTTCGACCCGACCCGAAATGACCCAAACCCAAAAAACTTGAAATTATTTGCGGGTCGGGTCTGGGTTTGCAATTCTTGACCCGCAAAACCCGCTCGACCCAAAATTATATTTTCATATGTATATATATTTTTCCATGTTCTAGCCATATAAATTTTTAACACATATAAACATAAATTTGTGATAGTTTATATAAGTCTTTGCTTGCAAAACAATAATTAATTAGCAAATTCTGCAGCAATTTCGGGTCTAGCGGGTTTGAATTTTCGGGTTTTTCAGGTTTCTATTTTTTGATTTTTCGGGTTTGCATTATCGGGTTTTTCGGGTCCATCGGGTTAATCGGGTCAGACCCGCAAATATGAATTTCGGGTTCGGGTCAAGCATGTATGACCCGTAATTATTTTCGGGTCGGGTTCGAGTCGAGTATATTTGATCTGACCCGAATTGACCCGAAATAGGACCCGCTCAACCCGGACCCGATTGCCAGCCCTAGTTTACAGGGTCGACTCTTTTAGAATAACTGACCTTACAGGCTCTTCTTTCTCGCTTGAAATAATCTCGGTCAAAATATTTCTCGAATGAGACAGTTTACAGGGTCAAATTTTTTAGAATAACTGACCTTACATGCTCTTCTTTCTCGCTTGAAATAATCTCGGTCGAAATATTTCTCGACCGAGATAGTTTATAGGGTCGGATTTTTTGGAATACCCGACCTTACAGGCTCTTCTTTTTTGCTTGGGTCAGATTTTTTACAACCTCTTGTGTCGGTCTTTACTCTGTAAGGTCGGTTTTCTTTGGTCAAGAAAACCGACGCTATAGAGCAAATTCTATAGCGACGACCACTTAGGAGTCAGTTATAAAGTGACGCTACATGCTTAAAAAATCGATGCTACAGACCATTCCTGTACAAGTGAATAATGATTTGTGTAGTAAGGATCTTCAGCTTAACCCCCTAAAAATATTGATGGTTGTAGTTCTCCTTATCACAATATTAATTTTCACAATGCGTCTCTTCATAGTCATCCCCATAATATTTTTGGTGGTAGCCCACTTCGTATCCACAAAATGGGCATGTCATTCTACTCAGTGAATACCCTTTGAGGCATTACTTCAAATTTTAGAGATAGGTTCTAGTGGCCCCACCTGTCATTATTTTATCATCCACTTAGTGTCAAACAATCCATTAATTAAAATTCATAAAAAATAGAGAAAATCACATTAGACTCCAAAATAGAGAAATATCACCAATTGATGAAAGTCTACAATTGATTTTCTTTTGTAAAGAATGAAAAAAATGAAAATATAGAAGAGAGCAACCAAAAATTTGAAATCCAAAATAAAGTATAAAATAAACAAAAACCTACAAAATAAACTAAATAATCCTAAATTTATCTTAAAAGATGAAAATTCCAAAATGTCCCACTTTCCCTGCACATGGTTCCAAAAATTGATAAGATAATTTGCATACCCTCAAATTCCCTAGGATACAGAAATCATAGATCTTTCCCAAACTAGGATTACAAAAACCTCACCTGCAGGTGGACCAATCTTATGTAGTATAAGTAAGGATCCAACCAAAAGAATGATTTTTTTAAGAACAATTTAGATCTTAGCCAAATTATGAGAAAGAACTTAACAAAGATACATTGATTGATGGTTGGTTGGTCAGTTAAATTTACTAAGAAAGAAAATAAATTAAACTAAACAAGTAGTTAATTTTGAAAGTATGATAAGATATGAGTATGGATGGTTTTAGAGCCCCTACCTATGTTATCTGTCCCATTGCATTTCTACAAGCATGAACACAAATAATTGAAAAAGTGTAACATCCAGTCATTTTGGAATGACGATTATATAAATATAGATATCATTGTAACTCACCTTCGTGTTACCTAGATGTCATTTATATGCCTAAGAAACCACCAATACAATGTCTACATTTGGGGAATAACTAGAAATAATCAATGCCCGAGATTTTGGGTTCAAGGTTCTCTACATCAATATTTGAGAGACAATCAATACATCAAAATTATAATATTGAAATACAAAAAATGTTTTTCATATTGTAAGTATTTCATAGAATTGGAAATGTGAAAGACATATTACAAGGTAACATTGCTACTCCATGCACCCCAATAAAGAGTATACTCTCTACTTGTGTCTTGTTACAAGAGAGAAGAGATAAGTAGATGCTCAAGAAGAAAGTAGTAGCTTCAAAAGAATCTTCATCGTGTTGATCACCACTAATGGATGGATGCTACAATATTTGATCAAGTCTTCACTAGTGTGTGTCTCCATGTCGAGCCATCAACTTTTATCTCCAACTCTCCCCCTGGATGACTAGTCTTGTGAGTGGGAGGCAGTTTGTGAAAATCATTATGCTATCTTTAGGTCATGTTAGTTATGTGGATGCCTTTACCACACATTTGTGGAGTAAGTGGTTGCGGAAGTTGTTTAACTTTTCATTGATGAAAAATAAACCAGTCTAATTGATGGCTAGATGATCATCTCGCATGTAGAAAACTCTTTAATTTGGTCCCCAACCGGTACAATGAGGAAGACAATCCCTGACTGGCTATTGAACCATGGGTATGTTAGGGGTATCACTCAATCATCTGAGTGAAAGAGTCAATTGACTGAGATGCCTATCAATTTTCATGTGAGGGTTTTAGTCTGTCGAATGGGTTGGTTAGTTGGTTGACTTGAAACCCTATCAATTGGTGATATCCTTTGTTATTGTGAGACGCTTGACTAAATGTTCTACTCAATTGACGAGAGGTCCTAGTCGATTGACTTGATATGTGATTTAGTTTAATCAAATTTTTTTAGATAATTCATCATGTTGTAATGATTCCAATAAAATCTCATTCTAATGATTGGAGTTGTGGTGTGGTGATTTATCTCTTTGAATAAACTTTTAGAAACTGGTGAAAGGTTTATGACTTCATTTCATTCCTTTGCATCAGTCTTACAAGTAAAACAAAAAACACTAAATGCCAAATAATAAGCATAAGAAGCTAAAATTCTCAAACAAGTGGAATCATAAGTGGAATGCAATATAAGCATGTGAACTTAAATAAAAATGCCACTAAAACATGATGAATGAACATTCATATCATCCCTTTTCTATAATGTATTTTTTAGTCATTAAGCTATATGATTGTGAAAGCATATGAGTAATTTGAAATAACATATATCTTGTGGCACAATGAAATTGTTGATCAAATATTATTATTTTTTGTAGAGTAACCTCCAAGCATATTTAGTTTTCCAGTAATGTTCGTTATTAATTTAATAAGTGTATAATTGCATTAGCAATGATGCTGTTATGATTTTATTGATTTAAGTAATGGAAGACAAAAAGAATCTCTTGTACTCACTCAATTTTTGTTATACATGCTAGACAGAATCACGCTACATCACATTGGAACTACATGAGGAATCTAATGCATAAATTGGATGTAGTGTTAATCTAGTGTATTTCACATAGTTTTCTTTCAGGTTGCCTTTAGGCTGAATTTGTATTATTTTTGTTCATTCATGAAAGTGTGATTAAGTTTCATTTATTTCACATATTATGTTAGAAGAAATGGGACACTCAGAGATGGATGTGTTAATTTCTTTAATACTGCCGACAAGGTCAATGTGACTAGGATTCATGGATGCACAACTCCGTGACAATAAAGGTGTATTACAGTGCTTTTTTGCACGTTGGGATAACATTGGGTTAAGAATTATCTCTTGAACTTGTTCTCACTCCAACCATGATGATTGGGTCCCATTGATAACTATACCACTAAGGAGAGGGTATGGAGATACTTAATGTTAGCTTAGGTTGAGTCACAATCAGAAATATGGAGAGTAGGAGGGACCAAGTTAAGTAGTAATTGAAAAACTAAATGGTATCATGTGACTCAGGGGTAACCCAAAACAAGCTCTATAGGTCATCTAACCACCTACGCAAGGCATACATATAACAACAATAGAGGACAACTTGAAGTAGTCAGAGTGAAAACTAAAGTTTTGATACCATACTTGTAATGAGTGAGAACCGGGAGGGGATCCACGTATTACTTATTGAGGAATAAAACCCATCCAGCCGATGAGCAGTAGTTCAGGTGGTCACAACACGGGGCCTCTCATGAAGGGTCCCGGGTTCGAATCCCCCTGGTAGTGATGTTCGGAATTGTTTCTCCCATAGCGCAGCATGCCTCTACACGACCTAATGGGCTACACTCCTTACGGGATGGGATTGAGATCCCCTGGTTGGGCTTGGCGCAAGCCTTACTAGTCTCCTGGGTGACCCAATAAAAAAATAATAAAACCCATCCAAGCCCAAACACACCAATAGATACGATGAAATGATAGATTTTCATTTCTCGGATGTGGTATATCAAACATAAGTATTTTGTAGTAGTGGAAAAGAAATCATTACAAAATCTTGAATCACAATATGTTCTTCACATCAAGGGTGGTATTAAAAAATGAAAAGGGTACATCTAATATATGTAGAGGACCTATTACATATGACAACCTAGATATTCCAAGCTAACATCAAAGTCTATATTTTGAATACATGTCCCTCTAGGGTCATATTGCTCTAGTTCACCTACATGTGATTGATTTGGGAACGATACCCAATGTGAAATAAAAAACTTGAAAGATAGGACAAGATGAATAATAATAAGAGATTGAGGTATTTCTCCCTTATAAATAGATAACCAATGAATATAAGCTTCCTATAATTTAAACCATTTCACAAAATCACAACAATTAGAACACGTTAAAAAGATTAATTTTTAGACTAAGACTATCTATAGTAGGGTTGAGACACGATAGGATCCCATGCCAAGGTTGGGTAGAAGTAGCACACCATAGCCAGAAGTAGCACAATCCTATATATATGTTGATCGTAGTAGCATACCCTGGGTAGAAATAGCTACCCCAATGTATGGTTGTGTAGAAGAACCAATACACTATATATGTATAGTCTAAATATCATACCTATAATAGGAGGTCAATATATATATTTCAATCTTTCTTAATTTCAATAGTAAGAGATCGTCAAATTAAACATGGAAGGTGGCCAAGGACCTATCTCATTGAAGAGAATTTAGTAATCAAAAGAGGAATGATATTCAAAATTATCAAAACAAGACATTTCC